>OX463224.1:98366088-100866088 GCA_949820135.1 Sylvilagus floridanus | reverse complement strand
ATACTTAGAAGGTTCTGATATTTCAATAAAGTATCATTTGGCCATATTACAATATTTTCTTGCCCACATCTGCCTTATTTTCACTCCCAGTGATAGTTCATAACTTTCTCATATTATCCATTAATATCTCAGTAGCTTTTTTTTTTTGCTTTGAGTTATTTGAAAGGTTGACACACACACACACACACACGCACACACACACATACACTGAAAGAGAAAGTGAGAGAGAGAGTGAGAGAGAGAGAGAGATCTTTCATCTCCCCAAATGGCTACAATGGTCAGGGCTAGATCAGGTAGATGCCAAGAGCCTGGAACTCCTTCTGAGTGGGTCTCCCACATGGATACAGGGTCTCAAGGACCTGGGCAATCTTCTGTGCTTTCCTAGGTACATTAGCAGGAGCTGGATCAGAAATAGAGCAGCCGGGACTCTAGCCATTGACCATATGGGATGCTGGCATTGAGGGCCATGACTCAATCCACGCATCAACAATACCAACCCTCAGTTGCTTTATAAACCTATGTTTAATTGCTATATAATAATTGCACACATTATTAGGGTGTAGTGTGATGTTTCTTTACATGCAAACAATATATAATGATCAAATCAGAGTAATCTGCTTATTCAACTCCTTAAATATTTCTTATTTCCTTTTTCTGAGAACCACTATTATAATTTCTTCTAATATAAAATTAGTTTCTACTTCTCAGTTTCTGGTGGCACTCTTCAACTCTCTACTTTTAGATCAACTTAATGAGATTCCATATATGATTGAAATATGTAGTATTTGTCTTTCTAGTCCTGGCTTATTTGACTTAAGTTATGTCCTAAAAGTTCACCCATGTTGCCATAGATGATAGAATTTTATAGTTTTTATGGTTAATATTCCATTTCATATTAATATTATTTTTTAAATTTTTTTGACAGGCAGAGTGGACAGTGAGAGAGAGAGAGAAAGAGAGACAGAGAAAAAGGTCTTCCTTTGCCGTTAGTTCACCCTGCAATGGCCGCCACGGCTGGCACACTACGCTGATCCGAAGCCAGGAGCTTCTCCTGGTCTCCCATGGGGTGCAGGGCCTAAGCAATTGGGCCATCTTCCACTGTACTCTGGGGCCACAGCAGAGAGCTGGCCTGGAGAGGGGCAACTGGGACAGAATCCAGCACCCCGACCAGGACTAGAACCTGGTGTGCCGGCACCGCAAGGCGGAGGATTAGCCTCTTGAGCCATGGCGCCGGCCTCATATTAATATTAATTTTTAACCTGTGGACACACATGTTGATTCATCATCTTAACTATTATGAATATAGCTACAAGGAAGCTTGCCAATAGAATTAACATACTATTTTTCCCTATTCTTTTATTTAAAGATACACATAAGTACTTCAAAATATTTGTGGATATTGAGGTTTGGATAATAATTTGGGTGTCCTCAAGAGACACATGTGATAATGTTTTGAAACCCATAGCCTTAGGTTAATTGATTAAGGATAGAACTTAATCCAATTAAGGTATCTTATGGTAGGGGCCTTGAAAGCAATTAGATTGGTTCAGGTGTGGAATCTCTATGATTGAATAATGATGATTTTATAATAAGAGAGCACATAGAATTCAATGAAAAAATATACCTTATATCTCTGCTTTCCACCTAGATACTTCCTCTGCCCTTGTACTACAACCCATTGCCCTCATCAGGTGCCAGACTGATGGGGCAGCCTGATTTTGGAATGTGAAGTTTCAAGAACGAGTTAAACTTTCTTCCTAGGTAATTAATTGAAAATGTTTGTTCTTGTAACAATATATTTGACTAGTACAGTGGGAAAATGAAATTAAAGAATGTTTGTGCTTGTACAAAAATGAAATTCATACATTTGTTTTCATAATAAACATTTTTCCATGAATATTTTGAAAACAATTCCTATACACAGTAGTTGAATAGCAGGACCTTATGTTAATTCTATTTTTAGCTCTTTGAGGAATCCCCATATAATTTTCCAAAATAGCTGTACACTCACAATAACAGTGTATAAGCATTCCTTATCCATATTGTCAACAGTATTTTTATATTTTGTCTTTTGATAACAGCCATTCTAACTGATGGGAGATGATATCTGATTGTGGTTTTGTTTTGCATTTCCCTGATAATTAGTGCTGATAAACATTTTTCATAAGCCTGCTGGTCATTGTATCTCATCTTTTGAGAACTGTCCATTGAGATCTTGTGCTAATTTAATAGACATATTAATTTTATTGTGCCCATTTTAAAATTGCATCATTTTCTTTAATATGAATCAAATAGCGAATATATGTTTGGAAAGCATATCTGTGGGAACTAATCTCAACCAATGCTTGTTGAGGGTGCTTATAAATGTAATCTGACATAAACAAGGCAACAAGGAAGAAAAATGTGGGGAATTAAATTTAAATTACATTTAGTGAGAATTCCAGGGGATTTATCTGAAAATTTCAAGCAAAGACAGTAATTTTAAATAAGTATTTTAAAAATCTCCTTATAAATGTAATAGGGTAAAGAGTTGCATTGTAAACCTTACATGTATAACCTTACAAGATAAGTGAAGATAAGTTTGTCCCACATTGTACCTGTGGTTTGTTACACATGTTCCAGTGATGGGAAACATATCAAGCAAATTTGAACACAAGTTATATGAAAGCAAAAATTACTTGCTTTAAAAACCTAAGCAACTCAAAAAGTAGACTCAGTAAGAACTTATGCGTTAATGTAGAAGAGGCACAAGGAGAGTTTCAAGGAAATTTTTATGAAATAGTTAAAAAGAAATATTTGTAAATCACTATAAGACTTTATATTATACATAATTTCACTTAGCAAGCTAAACATCTTTAAATATGTAATTTTGTCCTCTGATATTTTTCAAAAATATTGTACAAACATGTCTAGCAAGAAAACATTAAACAAATATTCTAATTGTGTTTGTGAGGGAATATTGGATTATATTGAGATTTATATTATATTCAGGTGTATAGGGCAACTCATTTTAATTTTTTAAACTTATTTATTTACTTGAAACAGAGCAGCACAAAGAAGGACATACAAACACACACACAGACAAACAAAGAGAGAGAGAGAGAGATTCGCTTTCCAGATGGCCACAACAGCCAGGCCTGGGACAGGCAGAGCCTAGCAGCCGGGAGCTTCCTTCCTGATCTCTCACGTGGGAAGCTGAGGCCAAGCAGTTGGGCCTTCTTTTGCTGCCTTCCCAGTTGCCTTAGCAAGAAGCCTCATCAAAAGCAGAGCAACCAGGATCCAAATCCGCAATCAGATATGATATGCCAACATTATATTCAGCAGCTTAACCTGCTATACCACAACACCAGTTGCTCATTTTTACTATTACGTCCATCTTTGAGCTTCCTGATCAGTGACCCAATCTCTTTGCTTCTGGACTGTGTGTGTGTGTGTGTGTGTGTGCATGCATGTGTCTGTGTGAGATGAAGAAATGTGCAGGAGCAGAGCAGACTGTCAGAAATGCTCATAACACAGTAACATAGCCTGTTCCCTATTGCAATAACAAAATAGCTAAGGCCAAGTAATTTATAAAGAAAATAAGTTTATTTAGCTCATAGTTCTGGAAGAACTGGGAAGCCCAGGTTTGTGATTCCAGCATCTGCTCAGCATCTGGTGAGGGCTTTCCTTTTCACTGCATCGTTGCATGGCTGAGGACATCGCATGAAAAGACAGAGCAAATGTGTCCACTTGGGTCTTTCTCTTATAAAGCTAGTAAAGCCATGATGGTGGCAGGGGCTACCCTCCCGACATCATCTAATCCTTATTACCTTCCAAGGCCTTATTATCAAATACTATTAACATATGCATTTGGGAATTGTTTCCAACACACCAATTTTTGGGACATACATTCAAAACATAGCACACAGGAAAAAAATTCTTATATTATCATATAAATCACTGATTCTTTCCTGTTATTTTTTTTCTTGACCTCTGTTTGATAGCTCAGTGTGATTTTCTCAATTTGAAGATAGAATCCTGGCTTACTCAGCAGAACTTATCATGCAGGACTATTTGTACATGTGAGCTTTAGGGTAGAAGAGGACAGAAAATTTCTAATAATTCACATTTTTTCTTGCTTTCAAATACTGCAAGAGGCAAGGGAAAGCATTGTGAAATGAAATATATGTGGTGTTTCACAAATATCAAAAAGAAAGAAATTTCTTTTCTAAACAATGATCCAAGCATTCAGGAGTAAAAAACAATTTCTATTACAGTTGAAAAATAGTGTTCATTTTCTTAAAGAAACATGGTAGGTTTAGATATTAAGATATCCTTCAAAAATTTTTTATAATAAAACACTTTTCATTTTTAGCTTTGCCAGAAAAAAATTTGCTTATTTGGTTTGAAAAGCTTGAACCTGACTAGTGCATATAGCTAAAAACCTGAAGCTATATTTTTGTAATGACTAGAGAACGTCAAGCATTAAATATAGTGTATTGAAATTGAGACAGCTAAGATATAGAATCAACCCAAACGCCTGTCAACTGAAGATTGGATAATGAAATTATGGGGGTGTCGGCACTGTGGCATAGAGTGTAAAGTTGCCACCTACACTGCCAGCATCCCATATGTTTGCCAGTTTGAGTCCCAGCAGCTCCACTTCTGATCCAGCTCTCTGCTATGGCCTTGGAAAGCAGTAAAGGATGGCCCAAGTCCTTGGGCCCTGGCACCCATGTGGGAGACCCAGAAGAGGCTCCTGGCTCCTGGCTTCAGCCTGGCCATTGCGTCCAATTGGGGAGTGAACCAGTGGATGGAAGACCTCTCTCTCTCTCACTGCCTTTCATTCTTTCTCTGTGTAATTTTGACTTTCAAATAAATAAATATTTCAAAAAAAGAAATTATGAGATATGTACACCATGTAATATTGCACAGAGGTAAAAAAAAATTCAAATCCTGTTGTTTGCAACAAAATGCATGAAGCTGGAAAATATCACACTTAGTGAAATAAGCCAATCCCAAAAACATAAATACCATATGTTCTCCCTGGTCTATGATAACTAATAGAACACCTAAAAGGTAATCTATAGAATTGGCGGCCCTTACCTTGACTGTTGAGGAATATTTCTTTTCACACAATTTGTTGAACACTTTACTTAGTATAGAGTTAATCATATATGTATAAAGTTAACTGAAAATAGATCTTAGTAAAAAATAAGAATGGGAATAGGAAAGGGAGGAGGAGGAAGGATGGGAATGTGGACGCGAAGGCTGGCAAGGTGGTAAACATAACTGTGTTCCTAAAGATGTATTTATGATATGCATGGTGTTTGCATTCCTTAAATAAAAGGTTTCTTTGAAGAAAAAAAGAAATTGAAGCAGAAGATATAGAACATGTTGACAGATGATGCCATTAAAAATAGTCCACACTTCTACAAGCAAACTTTATTTTAAATGGCTTACCCAACATAACTGTATACTTTGGTGATTAAATTGAAATATTTGATGCCTCTCCTGAGAAAATCTTTATTGTGTAATGAGCCATATTGTACAATCACCAAAGGCAAAGGAAGAGACATATAATTTTAGCTAGACCTGGTGCTCTGACAATAAAACTGAGCATGTTATCTCTTAACGTGATGCTGTGTTTGATTGTCTTCCATGGTCATAAACTCCTGGAGTCAGACAGCTATAACAGATGTTGGGATGTCCAATGAATGGCCAGTTAGTATGGATAACACTTTAGATAGCATTTCTTTCTACTCATTTAAATTTGCCACTTTCAGATATTTCTGTCATTTAGACATGTGATTTATTACATTTTAATGGCTTAACCAAGAAATAAAACTTCTTTCTTAAACTTATAGAAAAAATAAAAAATGTTGTAAATAATTTTCAATCGCACAGAAACCTAATTGGATCATGTCTAAACCAAAAATAAAAGTTAGTTTTATGAAATAACTCAAATATATCTGAACAGCTCTGGCAACTTTGTACTTACTCTACATAGATGCATGAATAAATAACTACTTAAATTTGATACAATTTAAGTACACAATTATTTCCATGGAAACATAGTGATATTTTAATAAAATTTTTAATAAAATTTATTTTGAAAAAAATTATGGGGTGTGCATTTAGCATAATATTTCTGACTCAGGTTAAGAAGTCTGTGTCTCACATTGGAGTACCTGGGTTCTATTCCTGGCTCTAGTTCCTAATTCTAGTTTTCAGCTTATCTAGATCCTGGGAGAAAACCATAATGATGCAAGAATTTAGCCTCTAGACACCCATGTGGAAGACCTAGGTTGAGTTCTCAGCTCTCAGCTTTGGTCTGGCTCAGACCTGAAGATTGTGGGTATTTGGGGAATGAACCAGTGAAAAGGAGTTCTCTTTCCCTCTCAGTATTTCTGTAACTTTCTCTCTCTCTCTCTCTCTCTCTTAAGGAAAGAAAGAAAGAAAGAAAGAAAGAAAGAAAGAAAGAAAGAAAGAAAGAAAGAAAGAAAGAAAGAAAGAAAGAAAGAAAGAAAGAAAGAAAGAAAGAAAGAAAGAAAGAAAGAAAGAAAGGAAGGAAGAAAGAAAGAAAAGAAGGAAGGAAGAAGAAAGAATGAAAATGAAAGGAAGGAACGAAGGAAGGAAGGGGCTACATTCTAAACCCAGATGCAATTACATTTCTGATATAATGAACTTTGATTCATTTAACATATGTGTGAAATAAAAAGTGTGATTATTCTTTGTTCTTATAAAATTAATTAAATCATATGATTCCATTATTAGCAGATGTTGTTCTAAATTAAGTTTGTAATTTAAAACGAAGCTGACATTTTCAGTATCTACCTTAGAAACATTGACTTAATTAGAACATTAACAAAGTGAAGAATTCTTTATAATGTTTCAATTTTAGAAATAAAATATATAGTATTGTTCACTAGAGATATGGGAATAGACAAGTGACTGAACATTTCATTTTGAGAAAGAAGTAGAAATTTTTATTTTCTGTATTCTATAGCAAAATAAAGGATTTACATTATAGTCCAAGGCTTAATGCTCCACTACATAGTTTATTAAACTGAAATAAAAAAGACCATAGTTCAACAGGAAAACAGTCATAAACTGCCATAAACAGCAATGAAGGGCCGGGACCATGTCTCACTTGGTTAATCCTCCACTTGTGGCGCTCACATCCCACATGGGCGCTGGGTTCTAGTTCTGGTTACTCCTCATCCAGTTTAGCTCTCTGCTGTGGCCCAGGAGGGCAGTGGAGCATGGCCCAAGCACTTGGGCCCCTGTAACCATACGGGAGACCAAGAGGCAGCTCCTGACTCCTGGCTTCGGGTCAGCGCAGTGCCAGCTATAGCAGCCATTTGGGGAGTGAACCAAAGGAAGGAAGACTTTTCTCTCTTTCTCTCTCTCACTGTCTATAACTATCTGTCAAATAAAAAAAAAATAAGCAATGAAATTAAAGATGTCAGTGATCATCAATATATAGGAAATTCAAGATAATCTCAGAAAATCAAAACTCTAGTCAAATATAGCTCCTAACAATTTCCCCAAAAAGATTTAAAACAAAGTTTGACAAAGCACTGTAGTTGCAGCAAGACTGATATGCACAGGCATTTCTATCTTTTCGCTTTTGTTTTTCAACTTTTTAGAATTTTTTGCTCCCACATAACTGAGACTTGTGGAATTTGTCTTTGTGTGTCTGGTTTATTTCAGTCAACATGATGTCCTCCAGTTGCAAGCATTTTGGTGCAAATGAAATGCCTTCTTTTATTATGTATGTATGCTTTCATGAACATATGTTGAGGTGGTCATCACATATTGAAAAAGTACTTCAGAAAGTAGGGAACAGAGTTTTTAAAAAGTAATAAATAATGGTAGAAATAAGAGTTTGAAGCATGTCATTGTTTGGAGTGAATAGATATCTTTAAACTTACTTCAGTTCACATTTCCTTTACTAATAAATTTATTTATTTATTTATATACTGAGAACAGATTTCTTGTATTTCAGATACACAGGTTTTTAAAATTTTTACCAATATAAACAAAACAAATTTCATGTATTTCATAAATAAGTTCTAAGAAGATAACCATATTTCCCTTCCTCTCTGTCCTCTCTTTCAATGACCCATCATTCTTTCCTTTCTTTTTTTGAATTAATTTTTGCAATAACATAATTTGAATTTACTTTAAAATCACAGCTTTGATATACTACTAACCATAATGCTCAGTAAGTAAAAAGTAGAAATACCAGTGTTCCAAAAGAATATAGACAAGGACTATAAACCATCAAATCATAACATGTCAGTTTAGTTGTTGTAAAATGTGGAGGATTTTTGTATTCTATATTAACTACTTCATATCAGAGAAAGCATGACATTTGTCTTTTGGGGATTGACATATTTCTCTAAGCCTAATGATCTCTAGTTGCTTTCATTTTGTTGCAAAAGACAGGATAATATTCTTTTTAGGGTTGAATAGTATTCCACACTATATATATACCAAATTTCTTTATCCAGTCATTAGTTGATGGAAATTTGGGTTAATTCTATATCTTAGCTATTGTGAATTAAGCTGTTCTAAACACAGGGGTACTAATAACTCTTTGATATGCTGATTAAATTTCCTTTGGATCAATTCCCAGGAGTCATATAGTAGATCTATTTTCAGATTTCTGAGAAATCTCCATACTGTCTTCCATAATGGTTGCACTAGTTTAAATTCACAACAGTGTATTAGAGTACCTTTTACTTTGCATCCTAGTCAACATTAATTATTTGTTGATTTTTGGATTACAGCCATTCTCACTGGGGTAAGATAATACCTCATTTGTATTTTCCAGATGGTTGGTGATTCTGAGCATTTTTTCATATATGTTGGCTACCTGTATTTCATTCTTTGAAAAATGCCCATTAATATCCTTATTAACTGCATTCTTTGTTGTTGTTGAGCTTCTTGAGCTCTTTGTATACTCTTTATTTTAATCCTTTATCAAATGCAGAATTTGCAAATATTTTCTTTCACTGCCATTAGGCAAAAGGATGAAGACTATTCTGACTGCTTCAGACTGGGAATGGATGTTGTAGAGGGGTGACAGTCAACACCCTCCTAGAGAACTATCCTGGAGTCCTGAGTAGAAAGCAGTTTCCAGGCAAAGTTTCATTTTCTGCTCCATTGACGCTAGAGAGGATAGGAATAGCACTAGATTTAAGGTGCAAGGACCAAGAATCAGGGTTATCAAGAACAGAGAAGGGCCACTAAGAGCAATAACTATTTAAGAAGCTGGCCATTTATTGAGTTCTACCTTTCAGAGAAGTTGTCTATCAGAGTGATGATGTGCTCAGACCCATCCAGGTATGCGACCAGCTGCTGTATGTTGTTTATGTAAAAAGAACACTCAGCCATTATGTAGACACAGGTCCCTCCAGCTTGTGTTGTCAAGAGATCAACAGCTCTTCAGTTTTGGAATACCAGTTTAGCCAGGAAATCTGTTGGTTTAACTTTCTTATTCCTTCTGTAGTTCCTTTTAAGGCTTTTGCCAACTGAATTGAGAGGTGGGCTGAAGTTCTCCCAGTAGCCACCCCCACTACACTAAGTCCATCATGAAAGGAATGAATACCAGTGCTAAGACTGCTCTCAGAGTTTGAGGATAAGAGTACTTGAGAACTCATGACATAGAGGTGTCTCCAGGAGCATAATCCTCAGTGGGAACTACTAATGGAAAGGAGCATTGGTCTTTCTGGCAGAGGTTGGAGGTGAGGGTGTAGGGGATGGGGTAGGAAAGACAGGTAGGTCTGAGTTATGAATATAAAAAAGTTCTTGTTTAGGGTCTAAAACAGCTGAAACTAGTAGATGAAAATGTTTTAGAGGTGCTAGTATGTTTTCCCTTAAATCTAGTATAGATATTCCCATACAAAGAAAATATTTCAGATGTGGATGTGGCCATTCTTTCCCCAGGGTAAGACTTTAAAAAGAACCCCTGAAAGCCCTTTGGGTATAGGAATTTGATGTTTACTACAAGTCACAGATTCCCATCTTTCTTATAGGTACCATTGGTTTTGGTACAGAAAGGGGATGTTTTCTTTTGGAGGAATGTGGTCCTTAGGAAAATATAATACTTTTCAAGGTCTATATACAACCTATGTTAGGGCTATTAGCTTGAACTCAAGAGATTTTCTACTAAAGAATAGCTAACTTGGAAGATGAGCTGGCATCAGGTTTTATTAAGCCTTCCCACTTCCCTACTTCCTGGGATAAAGGAAAAGTTTTCAAAGAATATAAGGAATTTAGTTTGGTTAGATATTTGCAGTTTTCAGGATTCAGTTATTATTGGGACATTGCTGGTGTTAGGGAGGTCAGAAAATTTTGAAGCAACATCTTCCTTTTGGGACCCTAGAAAGACATCTTCTGTGGCCTTGTATTAATAGCCATAGATATGACCTCTTACACTGTGTTAGTACCAAGGTATTAAAGCTGACATTCTGCCAGTCACTGTAGTTGGCAGGAACAACTGTCCCCAGGGAGTTCTTCCCACATATCCAACAATCAGTTAAATTGAATGACATAGCTATTAGCTGAGCCCAGGTAATGGCTTTGCTCCTTTTTCCAGAAGGAGATTAGATTAGAGTGACACCACAGGGTTAGGTCAGGAAAACAGAAGAGTAAGAGGGCAAGGTAAACAATAAGGGGAATATAAAGCTTATTCCAAATAAGTTGGCACAATAGTAATGAAGCAATGACCTATGGACTGAAGAGGCAGGGCTTGTGAAATGAATAGTTTCTTATCTGTATGTGGTGTATGCTTTCTTTTGAATAGTAAATTGAGCCCTTCTGTGGTCTCATTACCATCCTCTAATTACCACCCTCCTTCTCTTCAAAGAGGAGCAGGTCTTGAGATGACTTACAAGGTTCTGCAGCAGTAATGCCCGGTATTTTAAGAGATGATTGTTAACCGGAGGCCCCTTTGAGGATAGTAATACTGTCACATTGTGGGGATTTCCTAAGGTCAGTTTTGTAGCCTCTGGGATCAAAATGGCCATGGCAGCTGCCTCTCAAAGGCAAGCTGGCTATCCCTTGTCCACCAGGTCAAGTTCTTCACTCAAATATTCTGTGGGTTGTTGCTTGTCCCCTGGCCTCTGTTAATGGCCCAGGAATTATCTTTCTGTTTCCTATATGGATGCAATTAATTTCTATCCCAGTCAGGGCACAGAATCTGCCCTGGAGCCATGATTCAATTTCAGTCTTGGCTATTGGCCTGTTTAGGTGTTCTGTCTTCATGGGTCAAATTAAGTAAGTTCTATGCATGCAGGAATCTACCATTTCTTTTAGGTTTCCTGGTTTGTTGGCATACAGCTCTTTGTAGTAATTTCTGATGATTCTTTTCATTTCCGTGGGGTCTGTTGCTACATTACCTTTTTCATCTCTAATTTCATTCATTTGGTCATCTTCATTTTTTTTGGTTAGTTGGGTCAATAGTATGTCAGTTTTCTCGATATTTTTCAAAAAAACATGTTTTCATCTTGCTGATCTTTTGTTCTTTTTTTGGTTTTAATTTTGTTTATTTCTTTGCTAATTTTAATTATTTATTTTCTGTTACTAGTTTTGGTTTTGGTTTGCTGTTCTAGGTCCTTGAGATTGTTAGCTCATTTTTTGGTGCCTTTCCAATTTCTCTATGTAGGCACCAATTGCTGTAAACTTTCCTCTTAACACTAATTTTGCTGTATCCCATAAGTTTTGATATATTGTATTGTCATCTTCATTCTTTTCCAGATACTTTTTGATATCTCTTCTGATTTATTCAGTGATACACTGTTCATTCAGGAGCATATTGTTCAGTTTCCATTTGTTTGCATATGTTCTAGAGATTCCTGAGTTCTTGATTTTCAGCATCATTTCATTGTGGTCAGAGAAGATCCCTGGTATGGTTTAGATTTTTTTGAATTTGCTGAGACTTGCTTTATGACCTAGAAGGTAGTCTATGCTAGAGAAAATTCCATGCACTAGTGATAAGAATGTGTACACTGCACCTGTAGGATAAAAAGTTCTGAAGATATCTATTAGGTCTATTTGGTGTTGAAGTCTCCCATTACTATTGTATTGGTATATATGTCTCCCTTTAGTCCCATTAATATTTCTTCTAAATAGCCAGGTGCCCTATAAGTAGTTGCATATATGTTTATGATAATCACATCTTCCTGTTGATTTGATCACATAATTATGACATAGTTCCCGTCTTTGTCTCTCTTAACAGTTTTTGTGTTAAAGTCTATTTTGTCTGATAATAAGATGCCTACAGCAGTTATTTTCTAGTTTCTGCTAGCATGGAATAATTTTTTCCATTCTTTCAATTTCAGTCTGGGGGTATCTTTGTTGGTGAAATGTGTTTCTTGTAGTCAGCAAATAGATGGGTTTTGTTATTTAATCTAGTCACCCAGTCTGTGTCTTTTAACTGGAGAGTTGAGGCCCTTTACATTCAAGGTGACTATTGATAAGTAACCTCTTAGCCCTACTACTTTTCCATAAATATGCCTATAGCATATGTATATATATATATATATATATATATATATATGTATAGTCTCATGCTCACCTCCTCTCCTTAAAAGAAGTCAAAGCCTAGGAGCAAGACCCAGTGGGTATTATATTCATCCATGCTGCCACAAGAACCACACAAAGGATCTGTGCAGTCTCAGTGTAAGCACAGATTCTGTGGCAGTGACCCTCACCAGGGAATCAGGGAGCCCTGAGCATGAGGAGCCTCCCACAGTGACTGTCCAAAATCCCAGCCACATCCTGAACTCTCTCATTCAGCCACAGTATTTTCACAGTCCTGGCACACAAGTCTCTCACAGTCAGGAGCACCCAGCCCCCTGTCAGTTCTCCTAGCTGGACTCAGGCGTCTCTGCTTAGCTAGTCGCTAGGCACATGGACATGAGTGGCACAGCTATTACTTATATCCAAAATAGTACCAGCCATCTCTTGGCTTGTTACAGGACACCAGTGCTAATTAATTTTTGAGAGGCAGAGTTTCAGACAGGGAACAGACAGAAAAGTCTTCCTTCCACTGCTTCACTACCCATTTAGCTGCAATGGCCAGAGCTGGGCCAATCTGAAACTAGGTTCCAAGAGCTTCTCTGGATCTCCCACGCAGGTGCAAGGGCTAAAGGACTTGGGTCACGTTCTGCTTTCCCAAGCCATAGCAAACAGCTGGATCAGAAGAGAAGCAGTTAGGACTTGAACCAGTGCCCATATGGGATGACGGCACTGCAGACAGTGGTTTTACTGGCTAAGCCACCGTACTCACTGGCCCCAGAAGAGCTAATTTTAAAATAACTTCCTTCTAATCTCATCCAACTTAATAATAAGAGAAATAAATCCTCACTTAATAACTATTTTAGGGTGTTTAATTAGAAATCAGTCTGGGTAGCAGGACAAAATATCTAACTGGACACCCTTATATAGGAAAGGTTGAAATAAGCAAAGCTCAGCATCCAGTTAGGGAGAATTCACGTGACTCTGGGGAGTCACCCCAGCTAGAAATATTCAGATGTCCTAAGACCTCATTCCAGGCTCATATATCAGAGAGATCTCCATAAAAGGAAACTGAAGCATGATAGCAAAAATGTTCCCAGCACCAAAAGGTGGAGAGGGTACTCTACTCGTTGAGTCTGCCTGAGCGAGCATATCCTCTGAGTCTTAATACAGATGGCCATGCTAGTTACTTTCATTTGTCTAACAGATCCTTGTACTTCCATTTGAAAAGGACTACAATGGAGTCCAGAATCCCCAAATAAAAAAGTGAGAGCAGTCTGTTTTATTTACCCTTCTAACCATCTTGGATGAGTTCCCAAAATGTTGCAGGTAGATTTTCTTTCTGTCAGTTTTTTTTAGATGTGTTAACGTTACAGCTGTTGCAACAGGAGTTGTGGTATATTGGTAAAGCTGCAGCCTACAACTCCAGCATCTCATATGAGCTTAGTTTTGAGTTCTGACTGCTCCATTTCCAATCCAGCTCCTTGCAAATGCACCTGGGAAAGCAGGGAAGGATGGCCCAAGTGTTTGGGACCCTGCACCTATTTGGGAGACCTGGAAGAGATTTCTGGCTCTTAGCTTCATTCTGGCATAGCCCTGACCATTGTAGCCATTTGGGGAGTGAACAAGCAGATGGAAGATTCTCTCTCTGTCTCTTCTCTCTGTAACTCTGACTTTCAAATAAAAAATAAGACAAAAATAAATACATATTGTAGAAAGAGAAATGTTTCAGCTCTTTTTCCCTCCTTACTGAGTTCTTTGTCTCAAGACCATTAAGGCTGAGGCACACAGGCAAGGAAAAATGACCAAAGCAAAGGAAATTTATTAAACAAAATGTAAAGCAACTAGGAAGGAACCCAAAAAAGATGCAAGTAAAGGGCTGTGTTTAGAGGTTTTATGCATTTGTAAATAAGGAGGTTTGTCTGATTGGCCTGTATATTTGCAAAAAAGTAATAAACTGTGAACCAACTGGGGGACTGGCGTCAATGTATTCTACTTTGCATAGAGCAAGCTCACAGAGGCTCATTCAGGTCCATGATGGAAAATATGTTCAGCAAATACAACATCTGAAGATTACATTGCATGTATTTCTCCTGTCTCTTTTGTTGCCTGAGGGGTTATACTGTTTATTTTTTTTTCCCTTCCTTTCCAAGGGCATTAGAGTTCCTATCAACAGGTGATTGTGACTCACAAAAGTGTGATACTAGAGGTTGTGAGAAGAAATCAGATTTAGATATTTTTTGACCAAAGAAAGATAGGATTTTTCAATGACTCTGACATAAAGGGAAAATTTTAATTAAATATTCACTTAATGTGTTTGCCTAAAAATAGCACTGAGATACCCTTTACTGAAATTGGAGAGACCGTGGAAGGAGCTGAAACGAAGGGTGCATTGGTACATTAGAAACGACTTGGGATATCTTGAGGCTGGGGTGCATTTTAGATTTTTAAGAGTAAGAGTAGAAAAGGTAATTGAATTTCTGAGTCTGTAATTGGAATCCTCAACAAATAAATGTTGTTTTTGTATGCCATATTTCTTTGATTTCTTTGCCTTTATTTTGGTAAAACACTGAGGGCAAAGATTCAGAGGTGAATGCCTTATTAGGTGCTGTTAGGAAAATGGCATAGTCTCATCTATGGTGCGATCTACACCCTGACACCATCCTAGGCTCTAGCCCCCAGTGCCATTGCTGGAAGCCGGGTGGCCACATGGCCCAACCACCAGTGTCAAGCTCCACCCCTATCCTAATGGGATTTGCTGCTCTTACTTCCCTGCCTGCCCCCTGGCAAATTTTTAAAAGGGCCTATTCCTAAACACATGGTGCTCCCTCTCTTGTGCGTCTCTTGTCCTCTCTTCTCTCACTCGTGCTCTCTCGTATGCTGTTCTCTTC
Source organism: Sylvilagus floridanus (assembly GCA_949820135.1). Classification (NCBI taxonomy): domain Eukaryota; kingdom Metazoa; phylum Chordata; class Mammalia; order Lagomorpha; family Leporidae; genus Sylvilagus; species Sylvilagus floridanus. Next base: position 100,850,687 of record OX463224.1, on the reverse strand, counting down.
TCTCTGCTCTCCTCTCTCTCTCCTCTATTTTTCTCCATCTCCTGACCTCTATCTTTCTTATGCTCTCCTTTTCCCTCTTTTCCTTCTGTGCCCCTTCCCTCCAGTCTGTCAGGTTTCTCCCAATAAACCCTTTCCCTTACTCTGGTGTCTGGTGTGTTTTGTGGCAACCTTACATTGGTGCCAAAACCTGGGACCTAACAGGTGTAGCACGACATAAACTTGGGTATGAAAGTGAGGTCCAAGTGAATCTATAGTCATTGATCACATGTGCTACCTCAGCCAATATTGAAAAACTTTATTTCTTATTATGAAAAGAGATTTGCAATATTGATCATTATAAAATAAATGTAATGACAAAGATATATCACTCTGATATTTCTTCTGTAGTTCCAACAACCAAATTGATGGATGAGGGGCATGGAAGGGATAATTGTTAGGTAGGAAGTCAGATATGAGCTTATATGTGTGTGACAAAGGCCTAAGGAGACATCTATGTCCTGCATATGCATCTCAAAGTCATCCCAATAATCTTCCAGGGGCAGCCCAGTATCTTGCACTTCAAACGCCTTACCCCTTCTACCCAATAACCATCCTTCCTCTAACTGGGGCAACACCAGCCAGGCTTCCTCCTGTCTGATAACTTCAGGGGGAAAACTCAGATAGGAATTTTTCATATTTACATCCAAAAAGTCCTTTGTTCCAGGAGTAGCAAAGGTAGGGAGGCAAGGCCCATCCCCTTAACACCACCCCCCACCTCAACCAGACTTTGCACTTACCCTCTGCCTCTCTGCTGAGCCACCTGCCTAGCCTGCCCAGGTGTACTCTCTCCACTCAACCATGTAACCTCGCTCTCCCCCAGTCTGAGCGACTGGGCGCTCTCAGATTCTGTCTGGATAGGTGCCCATCTGTTCTTACGGATGTCCCTGCCCTGATAAACCTTGCTATTTGCTTTCCACTTACTCTCTGTCTCACGCCTGAATTCTTTCTTGTGTGAAGACAAGGACCCTGCAGTTCTCCGGTAACAAAGATGACCAAGTAAGCTACTTGGTTTCCATTTTAGTTTACACCTTGGCCAGAGTTATAAGAGAATATGCTCCTTCTTGACAAGTTCAACAGAAATTATCTTGAAATTTGGCTCAAAATATTTTTTACACAAATGTCTCTCTAAGAGGCAACTACATCAGGAGCGGGATCCAGACTGTCTAATTCTAACTACACACTGGCACCATTAAATTGGTCCCTGTAATTAGTAGGGCCATTCTCAGCAGACCTCTTTTCCTTCTTCTACCACAATACCTATTCCTTAAAGCAGCTCAATCTGTGAGACCAACAGAGCAAAATGCATGAGGCTATTACTCAGACTCTTCATACTCTAGGGATGGTTTCTGCCTACACTTGACCTACATTCGGCACTGGGATCATCATCATTTTCTCTTATGATGAAATTTTCTTATTAATTGGCACAAGTGCTCTCCATGGGGACAAGAAATTGTTGGGTTAGCATTATTTGGAATAATTATTTCACTTCCATCTACTAGCTGTCTGTCTGTGAAAATTAAAATATATATACATATTATGCAAATAAATACTCTGGGGATATCAGATGCTATACACTTTAATTTCTAATTGGAAATATTAGAAAGCAGGCAAGATATGACCAATAGTTAACAATGAGGATGCACAAAAATAAAAACTATATTTTTTCCCACCCTGGGATAAGTGACAGGCTTTACAATCAGAATCTGTCATTTATTGTGGCCAAGTCTCAAAGACAAAATCTCAGTAGCTCCAAATCTGGTGAGAAATGCTACATGAATGACCTTTTCAAGGTGATAATTTGTTAATTGAGAATACTGGCAGTTTTGAATTCTTCAGCTCTGAATAGCTATTTATTTATTGTTCCTGTGAAGAGATGGTTCTACTGACAGCATTACTATTTGTGAGTAGAAGGACAATAGACCCTTGACATTGAGTTTCTAAGTGGCTCTTTATTGAGATGCAAGTACTGGGTGGTCCCCTGACTCCTACCTACTTCTTGATTCTTCCTGCTTAGGTGTAGAAAAACTACATGTGCAATTCAAAACCATGCCTGACATGCATTGTTTTATTCATTCTTAACTGCTCTGAGATGTAGAAAATATAATATTTTCATTACAAATAACTACAAGACATGGATGTTGATGTTCTTTACAAAAATGCAAACTCTGAATTGTTAAGCATTTAAATATAATTCGTTTACTGTTTTGCCTATATGTTATAGGTAGATAGATAGGATTAAATCAGTTAGATTTGTGAACTGGACACCATGCCTTCACCTTGCTTCCTATGTGATCTCATGACCCTGCCTGGTCTCATCTGTATGCCCACCTGCCAATCATACTACGTAACCGCTCCCTTTTGGAAGTGAATAAAAGGGCTGGAGCAAGGTGTGTCCCTCCCTTGTTGTTCTGACCTTCAGTTCTGTGGCTTTTTGGCTGTCTCTTGGCCTTTGCTTTCCTGGCTATAATAAGCTACTCTGGCTGCTCCTAACTGCACACTTTGCTGCATGTGGCTCCTGGCCTGTTCTCTGCCTTGTATGGACCCAGCTTGTGTTTCTAGACTTCTTTTTGCCCTAAATAAAGCCCTCACTTTCCTGTACATTTCTTTCACTGAATAAATGTTAAAATGTTACCGTTTAACCTGGCTTATTTTGAGCCAATATTCAGAATCCTTATCCAAATAGATGACAAGAATCCACCAAATTATTAATATCTAAAAGTATGAATAAGGTTAGGCAATATCACATATATTTCTTTTATGTCAGACACTGGATTATGTGTTTTATCTTATTGCATATTTTTCATAAGATTTTTTAAAAGGCATCCTGTCTCCAACCGTTTTTTTGGAGGACACAATAGTTGCTCACTTAGTTTTTCAAATTGATCCATTTTGTCAAAAATTTCTGTGGGGAGCTAATAGTGCTATATATTTTTTTTCTCATTATTGAATTTTTGAAATTCCTGTTTCAAATAAGCAGGATGAAGTATGAAGCTTTTTTTTTTTCTTGCATTCTTAAATCACACCTGGACTATGTAACTATCTAGGAACTGAGCATGAATCCTTGCTTGTTTGCCCGAGTTGACATATTTAATTCCTTTAGAGGTTTCCCACCAATCTATTAATTCCATAACTTCAATTTATAATTTCTGAAAATGGACTAATTAAGGGTTAATGACATTCTTTATCAGAAACTGACTGAAATGCTCTTGAGTTTAATATCATTTATATAGGCTATACAAGTTTTTAGTTTCTTTGCTGTCAGATGCCTTCTTGACTTGTAGGTATTAGCTGAGATTATTTAATTCAACTGCAGAGCACGTTAGCCAACATTAAAAATCAATAAAATACAGGTAAATTGCAAAAGGATATTGCAGTAGCATCAATAATGATTTAACTATTTGTTTAGTAGTCTCTTTGTGAGGGGTCAAATGGGATAATGGGAGGTTAGTGGAAATTGGGGTGCAGAGTGCTTCCTTCCCCTGAGGATTGTTTTTTCACAAGGTCAAAATTGATTCCCTGTCCACTCCTTGGGAGTCATCAGAATAGCTAGAGAGTGGTGATTTCACCTTCTGAGCTCACAGTTTACTGTGAAATGAATTAGCTGCTCCACCCTTTGATGACTTTTGTTTTACCATAAGCCAGCCAGACAGGGTAAAAGATTGCAAATCAGTTCTTTGGATTGGTCCTGTCCACACCTTGTAACTGAATGTCAACCTGATCCTCAAGTTTTTTCCTCCAAAATTGTGCTTAAACACCCACTACCACCAGCCCCTTTGGGCTTTTCCTCCTTTGGAGCCCCTCTCCAATGCTGCTCTTGCTAGAGGTCTTCAGTTCTAATAAATCTTGCTTTCAAATCTCTCCGCTTGTCTGCTTGGAATTTCTTCTTTCATGTGAGAAAAAGAACAGATATAGTAATATCTTTTACACTGTCATTTCACCTGTAATATCTTTAGGAAGTTATCACCTGACATCTCCTTTAGACTGCCAAATCAGAAAATATATATACAAGAAATGTGGGAAATCTAATGATAGTAGATAAGAAAACCAAGAATACCTTTGTTCAATATAAGCCTGCAGAAGAATTAAAACATATTTTCATTTGCTATAGTGTCTTTTTTATGGAATGGAAAATTTTACTTCATGGAAACTGTGAGAATGATATTTTCAAACATGTGAAGTTGAGTTTAATCTTGTCTTTGCATTCCCTTAAAATAATGAAAACAGCACAAGTATACAAAGAGTCATGAAGAGAATCAACATGTTTTTTCTCTAAATAGTGCTTTCATAGGCTGGATTGCTTAATAACAGCAAGAAACAAAGGTTTGTGTACAAATAATTTATTTAGGATAGAATCTTGATGAGCAGGAATGAACAGATGGGTGAAGAAATAGGAAGGAGGAAGCAAAAGTGAGTGCTACTGATGTAGTAACTTTCCGAGACTTTCTACTCTAGTTCATGAGACCTTTAGAAATGTCTTATTAGAGACACACTGCAGGACTTTCTATCTAGTAAGCAAGAGTGATACAATCATCCCTAATTTCTCAATACTTGTTGGCTAATGTTTGTTATAAGTTTTCTGCATGTTTGTTACTAGGGAAACATCAATGAAGAGGAGGGCCTCAGTTTCTGCCTCACATAAAAATTTCCATGTGACTGAGGCAATGAGCAAAGCAATATTCATGTAAGTCAGAAACCTGCTGCAATATCCAGGAGACAGGCTCCAAGAGAGGAAGGCCATAGAAACTATGTAAGTGGAGTCTTTTAAGCATGATTTGGGGGAAAAAACAGAACAACAGCTAACAATCAGAAGATAGGGACAAAACCCATCAAAAAGTCAGAACAGTAATCCTGTCTAGTTTGCTCATGAAAAAAGAAGAAACAAAAACAAAACAAAAAGCATCTTTCTTTTCTCAGGATTAACTAAAAACTCAGAATAGTGGAATCACTACTTTGCTATTCTCATGATAAGGCTGGAAACTCAAAGGAGTGGGATTGGCACTTTTATATTGCGAAAGGCAGTTTCTGGGGAGAAGTGTGCATTCTGTACTCTCTTAAAAAGACTTTCTCTTCCCTCATTCTGCCAGCCAGACCTAACTGAGTCCATCTACCTCCTCCAACTTCCGCATTGCCTGTGGTTAAGTGGGAAATGAAGAGTGTCCAATTTCCTGAGACAAGGCAATACCAACGTGAAGTTGTATGAAGTGGGTTGATGCCACTGTGGAACTCGATACTGCAGCAGTGGTATGAATAAGAGGTTAAGTCAAGCGGAGGTGAAGTAGTAGTTAAGAATCCAGTAGCCTTGGAATTTAGGTTTATTTCTTCCTATAGAGGATAGGACTGTTTCCTATTGAGTATTTCCTGAGAAACTTTTCTGAATATAATAATCTGATTCCTTATTTTAAAAGCAATTGCTATGTTTTGATTTTTAATCGCCAATGAAAAAAAAAGCTTCACTGAAATATTTGCTGAAGAAAATCCCATTTTGGGGGCCAGCACTGTGGAGTAGTAGCTGGTTAAGCCTCTGCCTACACTCCAGAGTTCCTTATGGTAACCGGTTCAAGAACTGACTGCTCTACTTCCAATGCAGTTTCCTGATAATGTGCCTGGGAGGGCAGCAGATGACGGCCCAAGTTTTTGGGCCCTTGCATCCACGTAGGGGACATGGAAGAAGCTCCTGGATCCTGACTTCAGCCTTGTCCAGCCCTGGTCTTAAGGCCATTTGAGGAGTAAACTAGCAGATGGAAGACCTGTCTCTGTCTCTCCTTCTCTCTCCTCTGTAACGCTGCCTTTCAAAATAAATATCTTTTAAAGGCTCCATTTTTTTTTTTCTGAAAAGACAGTAGAAAGAAAACAAACAATGATGATAAATGTCATTCCACATAAAGACCAAAAGGGCTTTACTAATTTAGCTAACATATTGCATGTAATTTTGCAAAAATATGTTTTGCTGTTGTTATTTGAAAGGCAGAGTTACAGAAAGCAGAGGCAGAGAGAGACAGAGAAAGAAAGGGCGAGATCTTCTTTCTTCTGGTTTATTCCTTAGATGGCCCCAATGGCTAGAGCTCTGCCAATCTGAAGCCAGGAGTTAGGAGCTGATTCTGGGTCTTCCACACAGGTGTAGGGCCTAAGGACTTGGGCCATCTTCTACCACTTTCCCAGGCCATAGCAGAAAGCTGGATTGGAAGTGGAGCTTCCGGGACTCAAACTGGTGCCCATATGGGATGCCATCACCACAGGTGGTGGCCTTACCCACCACACCACAGTGCTGGCCCCAAAATCATATTTAGTAAATGCTAATAACACCATTTTGTATTTCAAGATATGCCGGCTAATTAAAAAAATTCAAAGTGTACTTGTAAATAAAATATAAAGACATAATATAAAACCTAAAGAATTATTTGAAAGAAGGAAAATTAAACTAAAAAGTAGGCAGTGCAGATATTTTTTTCCTAACTTTTATTTAATGAATATAAATTTCCAAAGTACAGCTTATGGATTACAATGGCATTTCCCCCCCATAACTTCCCTCCCACCCGCAACCCTACCCTCTCCCGCTCCCTCTCCCATTCCATTCACATCAAGATTCATTTTCAATTCTCTTTATATACATAAGATTGATTTAGCATATATTAAGTAAAGCTTTCAAGAGTTTACACCCACACAGAAACACAAAGTGTAAAATACTGTTTGAGTACTAGTTATAGCATTAAATCACAATGTACAGCACATTAAGGACAGAGATCCTACATGAGGAGTAAGTGCACTGTGACTCCTGTTGTTGACTTAACAAATCGACTCTCTTGTTTATGGCACCAGTAATCACCCTAGGCTCTTGTCATGAGTTACCAAGGCTATGGAAGCCTTTTGAGTTCGCCGACTCTGATCATATTTAGACAAGGTTGTAGTCAAAGTGGAAGTTCTCTCCTCCCTTCAGAGAAAGGTACCTCCTTCTTTGATGACCTGTTCTTTCCAGTGGGATCTTACTTGCAGGGATCTTTCATTTAGGTCATTTCATTTTTTTTTTTTTTCCAGAGTGTCTTGGCTTTCCATGCCTGAGATACTCTCATGGGCTTTTCAGCCAGATCTGAATGCCTTAAGGGCTGATTCTGAGGCCAGAGTGCTATTTAGGACATCTGCCATTCTATGAGTCTGCTGTGTATCTCGCTTCTCATGTTGGATCATTCTCTCCCTTGTTTTTCAGTCAGTATTTGCAGACACTAGTCTTGTTTATGTGATCTCTTTGACTCTTATCCCTATCATTATGATCAATTGTGAACAGAAATTGATCACTTGGGGCAGTGCAGATAATTAATATTTCACATTGTGGTTCTGCTTGCTTATTTTATTTTATTAAAATTTTATATATTTGTACTTATTTGAGAAAGTCACAGAAACAGAGAGATATTGTTGTTGCTGATTTGAACCCCTGGAACTTTTTCTATTAACAATGAAGAATGTGGCTGACGAACAAGCAGACTACAAGGCAATTTTAGTGTATTTATTGGAAACAGTGAGGAGACATAAATTTCTACACCTGGTGGATCAGGCAACTGTCTCAATAATGGATTGAGATCCCAGTATGCATTCAGATGGAGGTTTTATGGACATGAGGATGGGTCTACCATTTCTTTCTGATATATATATCAGGGAGCTTTTAGAATATATTTTATATAACAGCAATGTTTTTTCAAATATTGAATGGATCTAGTTAAAAAGCCCATGAGAGTTTCGTAGGCATGAAAAGCCAAGACATTGTGGCAAAAAAAAAAAATGACCTAAATGAAAGATCTCTGTGAGTGAGATCCCAGAGGGAAGAACAAGCCATCAAAGAAGGCAGTACCTATCTCTAAAGGGAGGGGAGAACTTCCACTTTGGGTATGGTTTTGTCTAAATAAGATCAGAGTTGGCAAACTCAATAGTCTTCCATAGCCTTGGCATCTCATGACAAGAGCCTTAGGTGATTACTGACATCATAAATAAAGTGTCAATTGTTAAATCAACAACGGGAGTCACTGTGCACCTACTCCCCATGTAGGACCTCTGTCCTCAATGTGTTGTACTATGCGAGTTAACAGTAAGACTACTACTCAAATAGTACTCCATACTTTGTGTATCTGTGTGGGTGCAAACTGTTGAAATATTTATTTAGTATATACTAATTTGATCTTCTGTATATAAAGATAATTGAAAATGAATCATGATGATGAATGGGATGGGAGAGGAAGTGGGAGATATGATTGTTGCGGATGGGAGGGAAGTTATGGGGGAAAAGCTGCTATAATTAAAAAGTTGTACTTTGGAAATTTATATTTATTAAATAAAAGTTGAAAAGAAAAAGAAAAAATACTGGTGAATAGCATGAGTCAAAGTTTTTTGTTCCAGAGTTATTGTTTAAATATCAGACACAATTGAATTATATGGAAACCATGTCATAAAGTCAGCAAAGCACTTGTTAAGTCATACTCTGGGTTAAATAAATGAAAAATTTTCTGAAACTTGTTTAGCTTACCTTGCAGAAAAACTAGAAACCATTGAAAGTCATCAAGACAGCTAAAATTTTTCAGGATCATGGAGAGTAAATGGTGCTGTTGACAACCAACTAACCAACTGAACATACAATTTTTTTTAAATATTTATTTAATTTATTTGAAAGAGTTGCATAGTGAGAGAGAGAGAAGTCCTCCATCTGCTGGTTCACTTTGCAAATGGCTGCAAGGGCTGGAGCTGAGCCAATCCAAGGCTGTGAGCCAGGAGCAGCCAGGAGTTGAACTGGTGCCCATATGAGATGCCAGCATGACAGGCCAGGGCTTTAACCTGCTGCACCACATCGCCAGCCCCTGGACATATAATCTTATTGGTCAAAGCCCCTACCCTCCAAACATGGTAAATAGTCTCATTTTTTGAACAGGAAATGTATGAAGAGGCAAGTAACTGAGCTGTGCATGCACAGGAAACCAGAATCTCCCCTCTTTGTATGACTATCAACTCTTCTGCCTGATCCCTGATCCTAATAAAGGTCACTTGCAAAGCTGGTTAGGGCATCAGTTTTGAGCATAGCTGCTGGCAATTTACCTGGTAGCCTTGTAATAAAAAGATTGTGGCTTCAATGTCTGGCAAGCAATGCAGATGAGTATCTGAATAATATTGGTGTAGTAATAACATTGGCAATCCAGATAGGATTAGAAAGCCTTTTTAAGGGCTGGCCCTGTGGCCTAGCAGGTATAGCCATCATCTGCAGTGCCATCATCCCATATGGAAGCTGGTTTGAGTCCCAGCTGCTCCACTTTTGATCCAGCTCTCTGTTATTGCCTGGGAAAGCAGTTGAGGATTGCCTGAGTCCTTGGGTCCCTGCACCCATGTGGGAGACCCCCAAGAAGCTCCTGGCTCCGGCTTCAGATTGGTGCAGCTCTGGCCATTGCGGCCATCTAGGGAGTAAATCAGAAGATGGAAGACACTCTCTCTTCTCTCTCTCTTTCTCTCTTTCTCTCTCTCTCTCTCTCTCTCTCTCTCTGCCTCTGCTCTCGGTAACTCTGCCTTTCAAATAAATAAATAAATCTTAAAACTTTTGCCCATGGTTCAGCCCCATGTCAGAGAGTGGAACTCTGCTTGTTGGTTTGAGTAGCTGCCCAATTGTTTGGCTTGATGTTTGTCTCCTATTTCCTTTTCCCTATTTTTTTTTTAAATTCAATGCTGTTGGGTTAACTTTTTAGTAAAGAAACTTCAGGCTTCGAGACATCTTTTGGTAAGAAACCTTAGTGCAAAGTAATTCATCTCTGAAACCTCCCTTTTTCCTTGTCTACTCAAAAGGAGAGGGGTCTTTTACCCTGTTTTGTTAAGGGATTTTTTCACTTTTGGTAGAAGACAGATTAGTAGAGGAACTCCACTCTGAGGTTCTCATAAGTTAATGTAAACTTTGTGTTTCTGATAAATGAAGGTGAGTTTGAGAGTCCAATGGTGAACTGTTAAAGGGTTAATGTCTAAGTAGTGTCTTGTTTCCTTTATCTGTGAATATAAGTCAAGGTGGTATCTTAATCTTTCTGGTGACCTTAACAACCTTTCCCAAAGAAATGCATGAGGGTCTCTGACTCACAAGAATAGATGCAAAATTTCCCTCTGGAACAAAAGGCTGTCACCAAGTGACTGGTGATCCTATAGATAATCCAGGGTGCCACCATATAGAACATGAATCATTCTCTTTGGGGCTCCCGCCCTCAAAAGAAACACATACTCCATTCCTGGATTAGATAGAAGAACATATAGTTTATCCAGGAGGACAGAAGAAATGAATTGGTTCCCCACTGACCTAGGGAAAAACTGGCCACTTGATACTGTTTGGGGAAGCTATTCCTAGGATGAGCACACCTTAAACTTCATACAGCATTTGTAAGATTTTCCTATTTAAGTCAACAGGAAGATTGAAGGATTATAAACTGGAAAACACTGGCAGCTCTTTGGACTTCATTTCACAAAAATTGGCAACATCTAGTTATATGATTATTAAGAAGAAAAGGAATGTATGCTTTTGTAGTTCTGTCTGGCCAGTATACTCCCTAAATTCAGGAGAACAATGGCTAGAAAATGATCCCCTAAAGTGTAATGCTATCTTATAATTATATCTCCTTTGTAAAATGGGAGAAAAGTAGGATTAAATATCATATGTACAATCTTTTATGCTACTGCACCAGAAGAAGTTGATTTAAATAAAATGTGGGGTATGAGTTCAAAAGGAGCATACTCAGAAAACCTTGTTTTATTTTTATCTAGAGTTGAGAACGTTATTCAATATTGAACAATTAAATGGCCCAACTGATTAAAAACCTAAGGTGGACCTCTTAGAGTATCGGGAGCTGAATTTTAAGGACTATTAATAGTATACTGATGTAAAGCCTGAGGCCCCAGTAACCCAAAAATGATACACATGACTTTTACAAGCCAGATGACCTCTGACATACAGAGAAGTTACATAAAGTAGAAGGGGCTTTGGAAATGTGCATGTCCCAGTTGGTGAAGATTGTTTTCAAGGTATTCTAAGATCTGAGACCAGATCTTAGAGAAAAAGGAGACATAGAGATGAAACAAATGGCTATTCTGCATGCTGTAACATGGAATCAAGAAAGATCCAAACCTTGTCAAAGTTCCCCGCAAGGTGAAACCCAACCAAAAGTAACTTGGCCAGGTCCCCTGAATCCCAGCTCTAAGGAATATCCAGCAATGGGACATCACTATGCCTATCACAAGCACACAACCATTGAAGAAGGAATGACTGCCTCTAAGAAAGAAACTGAAAGGAGATAATTCGTGATCTTGTAAACTACTGAAGTCATTGAAAGTGACAAGGAATAGTGGAACTCACATCAAATCTCCCAGTTCTATTAAGATTTCCTACTTGAAGCACTGGGTAATCATGGCAGAAGACATTTAATCACAGGCCTTCTTGGAGAACATAGGCATCATCTACTCACTACTGAACACCAGAGTGACTACATGATCAGAAAAATATGACTATTAATCTGAATATCAGGGGAACTTCTTCCAAAAATATTTCTCCAAAAATTTGAATGCCAGTTGGGAATAACCTTCCTTAAGTGTAGCTTCCTATACATAAACAAATGTTGAATACCTTGTTTAGGGTGATATTTTTTACTAAATTTAATGTCCAAGTTACTTTCTCACCCAAGAAAGGTAAAGTTGAGGTAGCAACTGAAAATGCCTGCCTATTTCAAACAGTACTACTTCAGCACGAACACAAGGAATTTGCAAGCAGATGTCCCTGAAGAGATTTTGCAGTGGATGGGGGTAGATTTGTAGGCAAGTCAAGGAGAGCAAAAATGGAATTACCAGGGAAAATAAGTTCCACCCTATTGATAAAAGCCCCTCCAAGAGAACATCCCAAAAGAACCATCCAGCCACTAATATTGGTTTTCCTTGAATACCAACACAGTTGCCCTGTCATTCATCATAAAATAACCCATTTATGCCCCTGAAGAAACAAGAGACGAGAGAATACTGGCTAGTGCAGGACCTTATGGATATCAATAAGACTGTGAAGGACATTCATCCAGTAGTACCATTTCTATGCACTCTGCTCATTACTTTCACAGTATTTTTTTTATCTGAAGGGTTTTTTCTTGTATACCTATGAGTCCATATTCTCGGGAATTATTTGCTTTTCAATGGGATTATCCAAAGACTAAAGCAAAACAGCAATATTGTTGGACAGTGCTTCCAAACTGGGTATGCAGTGGGAGACAGCACCCCTGAATCTGGAGGTGTCTGCTGAGCAGGACTCTGAGTGTGCTGAAGGCCTTCAGGTTGAGTCTGAAGTTTTACAAATTCCACATGGATTGAGGAAACAGTTGGGATATTTAATTGCTCAATAATGAATAATATTTTTCAAGTCCAGATTCAAGGAAAACAGACTTTTTCTGAGTATTTTTCCTTTGAACTCGTATCTTACATTTTATTTAAATCAAGTTTTTCTGGTGCAGTAACATAAAAGATTGTTCATCTTGAGGCCAGCATTGTGGTGTAGGGGGTACAGCTGCTACCTGCAATACCAACATCCTATATGGGCACCTATTGTAGTCCAGCTGCTCTACTTCAGATCTAGCTCCCTGTTAATGGCCAGGGATAGCAGTGGAAGATGGCCCAAGTACTTGGCCCATACCACCCCATGTCAGGACCTGGATGAAGCTCCTGGTTCCTGGATTTGGCCCTGCTCAGCCTTGGCTGTAGGGGCCATTTGGAGAGTGAACCAGGGGATGTAAAATCTTTCTCTCTCTCTCCCTCTCCCTCCCTGTTAATTCTGATTTTCAAAAAATAAAAGTAAATATTTGAAAAATATTTGCATATAGTATTTAATACATGTTTCATTTGCTTTTGTAATACAGATCTAACTATAAGGTACCATTATACTTCAGGGAATAGTTTTCTGGCCATTGTTCTCCTGAATTCAGGGAATACAGTGGCCAACAATATTGCAAAAGAATATCTCCTTTTTCTTCTTAATGGCCTTATAACTGAATGTTGCTCGGTCATGTGGCATGCAGTCTAGAGGGCTGCCTATGTTTCCTAATTTATCATCCTCCAGTCTTCCAAGTGACTGAAACAGGAAAAAAATTGTAAGTGCTGGTATGAGGTCCAAGGTGTGCTGGTTATGGGAATAGCTCTTTCAAACATTACCAAGGGTACAGTTTTTTCTATGTCTTGGGTTTGTCTCAACACCAAAGGAGACATGAAGGGGTCCAGGTCAATGAGGAACCAATTCATTTTTTCTTCTTTCCCAGGTGAACCATAGGTTGTCCTCAGTAACCCAGGAAGAGATATGTTCTTATTTTGAGAGTGGAGGTCCCTATGAAGCTGTTACAGGCTCCAGATGCTGGCATTCTGTTTCTATAATATTACCAGTCACCTAGTGACACTAATTTGTCCCAGAGGGAACTTTTGTGTCTATTCTTGGGAAAATGTTAAGGTCAACAAGAAGACTATGAAACCAATTTGACATATTCACAGATAAAGGAAACAAAACACTAATAGATATTAACTCTTTAGACATTTACTGTTGGACTCTCAAATTCACATTCATTTACCAGAAAGAAAGTTCCCAGAAGGAAAGAAGGTTAAAGAACTAGATCTGGTGCAGTAGTTCAAAGTTTGGGTGTTATTTTAGCAACCATTCTTAAATTTGCATCTAGCAGATTAATGTTTCCCACAGATGTGCCACTCTACCATCCAACTTCAAGAGACTGGGCACTGCTGGAGTCCTGGAAGAATAAATATCTAAAAAAACAATTTTATTCTCAGGGTTTTAGGCCAAGTGAGAAACTTTTGGAAGGACATTCCTCTGTCAGGTTCTTTTCAACTAAGCAGTTCCAAACTCCTTGACCTATCCGCAAGAATACCCACCACTGGGAACAGGTTCCACACCAAGAAAATTCATAAGACTTGGGATCAGCCGAATGCTGGTTATTAGAAAACCCCAACAAAGACTTCTATCGGTCTCTTGAATACTCGTGTGAATATTTGACTGATCTCAGTTTGCTTCTCAAAAGACAAGCTGAAGCTAAATAACAACCATGTTTTTTTTTTTTTTTCTCTTACATTTTTTTCCTGTTAGGCATTCTCTTGCTTCTGTTCATTCTAGTTTCAGTGTTTATTTAACTAATCTAAGTTCCTCCCAATGTATATGTATTTTCTCAGATAAAACTTCATCTTGTCCCAGTTTTGACTATATAAGCTTTAGTTAACTTTAAATCACTTTATAAAAGAGAACAAGAAAGTGAATGATGAATAACTTCCTACTTTTCATTGTACTAATCAGACTGTTTGCAAATCTGGTCCTAATCTTCTATTGGCTTATATTATTTTGTGTACTTCTTCAAGACTTGAACTACAGAGACTGGAGTTGGGGAGCAGCGGGTTAAGCCATTGCTTACAGGTGCTTGTTCAAGTTATGACAGCTTCTTTTACAATCTAGCTCCTTGCTAATGCATCTGGGAAAGCAGCAGAGGGTGATCCAAGTGCTTGTGCCCTTCTACCCATGCGGGAGACCTGGATGAAGCTCCTGCCTGCTAACTTTGGCCTGGCCCAGCACTAGCTCTTGTGGCCACTTGTTGATAGATCTTCTCCTCTCTCTCTCTTTCTTCCTCTTTCTCTACAACTCCACCTTCCAAGTAAATAAAATAAATCATTAAAATTTGAGTTACTTTTATTGTAACTCAAATAAAAAGATCTTTTTAAGAGATGTCACTATTTTCTAGATCTTATGAAAGGGATTTTCAATCATGTCATATATGGCTTATACTTTTATTTCATTCTTTTCCTTTTTGTAAATGTCTAGGAATGGGGTTTGGAAAGATAATTCCATGGAAAGCATTTACCAAACCTTAGTGAATGCTAAGGACCTTGACAATTTCTGGATTTTTATCAAAAAAACTTTACTCAGTACATGACTATGGAGAGCTTATAATCATGTCTTTATATAAGTTCACTGTGATCTATGCATGATAAGCCATCCCAACATATTGCCTATAGTGTTAGGCTAGAACACACCCTAATACAAATAAATTTCCTCCTATTTCCACTTGACCCTCATAACCAATGGCAAATCAAAATGTTTTAGTTATTTCAGGCCACGAAAAGAAAACAGACTTTTCAGCATAGGTTGTTAGGCAATATCATTGGCCTCAATTATATTCCACAAGAATGAGGAGATGGATTTATAGTAAAAAGTTTCTTTTGTGGCACCTATAGCAATGAATCTGCCAAAGTGGAAGCTCATTAAGAATTTATTAGACAGTAGTCCACTTGGTTACCACAGGTGTCCCAGGCCACTCCAGGAATTGATTGGTTTTCAGGATGATTTTTTCCTGGATCCATCATGGATAAAAATCGATCTTCCAAGGATTATTAAAATTTGATTATAGATACTCTCAATTCTCTCTGTTGGATATCTAATCCTACAATGTGCCTTTAAGTGCTGTTCAAATACAGAAAAACAATTAACCAAAATTTTAAAATTATTCTTTCAAAAATATATCCATGTGGGTACTAGGAAATCTCATTTTTCAAAACCATGACAACATCCCTCATTAGAAGGAAGCAGTTAGAGCAGCCATCACCTCTAATCCCTCAGGGCTGAGAAATAATCAAGACACAGAGCATACTGAAACCACACTCTGTGGGGTTAAACAAATGAAGAGCTAAATGAAACTTTATCTTACCTTGCAGGACAAAGAAGTTTGTTGAAACTCTACAAACTAGCTAAAATCTGTCAGGACCATGGAACAACAAAGGTATACACAGGGCTGACTGCTTGGTAAACATAAAATATTTTTGGCCAAAATCTCCATCCCCCAAAAGTATTGAGACTGCCATTTGGAACATAGAACAAATAAAGAGGCATGTAGTTAATCAAGGGCTACTCTTTCGTTCCAAGCAATCACCTCCTATGTCTCATTCCCAATCTCTGTTCCCTTCTTATTAAATATCTATTGGAAAAGCTGATCAGGATGTCACATTTGAGCACTGCTCCTGTCTGCCTGAAATAGTTTCTAGCCTCAAAAAGGTCATATTCTTGGTGCCTAGTTTGTAAGGGCAACAGAACTCACATTGGTTTAGTAACATTTTCATCGAAATTTGAGACGTTCACAGGTATTTCTAGTAAGACTTATGATGTGTAGATTTTTGACAAGATAATAATGCAAAAAATTGATTTTTTTCTCATAAATTCCCTTGCTTAGATATGCAACAAGTTCTGAATGGCATAAAATTATCAAAAATGATGCTGCCAACAAATAAGTTTTGTGAAGTATGTTCTGATGCTGTAGTTGCGATGACATGACAAAATTTTGAGGAATTGCCCAGATTAAGGGTTTTCTTCCAGAATGTAAATCAACTCACTCTTTCATTCACAGAAAATATTTTGCAGTTTAAAAACTACACGCTGATCTAACCACTGTACTAAATTATCTCATAACATTTATGAATCACATAAAGGCTAATGCATTACAGATTATTATCTTTAGTTATGCAAATATGAATACCAATTATTAAGGATTACATTTAAGTATGATTTTTATTGAGAGGAAATTTCCTTCCAATGATACTGGAACTCTGAAACAAACTGTATTTTCACAAGAAAAAACAGATTAGTATCAACTTTCAATGTGAATCAATTATTTTTCAGATTTTTGTTTGCTTTTAATGACCATAAGAGTTGTGCATAAGAAAACTAGATCATATTTTCTCTTGCAACAGGACATGACATCAAATGGTAAAAATAAATGTATATCTTGGAAGAACAGAAGAGCTTCTACAAATTACTTTGACATGCATAATAATTTAAAAACTAACCAATGAAACCTTTAGCCAGGTTTAACTGAACTCAGAAAAGCTACAATCAATTCATACACCAGTGTGTTTAAAGTCAAACATATATTGAATGCCACAGATTTTTGGAGGATATTTCCACTCAGCATTTTTTGCAGCAATAGATTAATGTTACAATAGCTTTCCAAAATGAAACAGAAAAGCTTTAATTTCCAAAACGAAACAGAAAATCTGGCATTTCTTTTTTCCTGTGATTATGATTTTATAGATTGTCTTCTATTTGTAGAAGACTTCTCTTTAAGCAGCATAGAATTACAGTATAAGTATAGCTCTTCTACACGAGTTGAATGTTATAATCTGGTGCATTTGCTTCCTCAGGGAGAACAATGGTTGGTCTTCTTTCCTTCAAGCCTAGCATGGTAGATGTGGAACAAAAGTGACAGTGGTGACTTCCTAGTAAGTTTTGTTTAGATGTTTTAATAGCATCATCAGTCTCTGATAAGGCTTCATAGTGTTGTGAGACCTAATACCCCTTTGAAGTGTTAAGGAAGCTTAAAATAACTGAGTGGATTTTTTTGTATACAGATAATAACCCTGAATGATGCTTGTTAGCACTGATTCAATCTTCCTCCTCCCCCTCCCCATTCTCCTCTTACAGATTCTACATGGGATGACAATATCTTCTGAATCTCAAAATAGCCTTTTATAGTTGACCATAATTTTATACAAAGTGTTATGTACAATAATGTATATATCTCCTTCAATAACCGCTGTTTCATCAGATTTTCGCATCTGGCTTTGTGTATTTCATGTTCTCATTTCTTTTTGCTGCACTACATTTAATCATGTGGCAGTCATATTTACATTGGTTTTAATTCTGAGCCACACCACCAGCATCACAGGAACCCACAGCTGGGTAGACTTCTGTCCTACTACAATCATGTGAGTCCTCCATATATGCATATTGTTATCCTATCAATTTTGTAACTCCAGAGAATCTTGCCTAATGCATCTAGGTAATCACTTCTAGATTCCTTATGGCATCTCATACCAGGCAATATTTTTGGATACTTTCAATATGTGATTTGATTTTACCCAAAGATGTAGAACCTATAGATTAGTAAACAGAACCCGTAGATTGACTAGATTATTAAAATGGTTATTTAGTTGGATTAATTAATCTCAATAACCTTCCAAGCCTCTCACTGCTCTTAAAATCACGATAATTTCCCTTATGTGGATTGTTTTTCATTTCTAGTGCAGGAGCCATTGTAAATATTTTGTGGATAAAAATCTAGTGCAATTTATTCCATATAGATTACTTTCTTGATTTAATTCTTTAGGAATTTCCTATATTTCATTATATTCTGATTTCCTTGTAGGTGCCCCTTTTATTCAGGTATTGGTCCATTTGTACTGAGCCTCTAATTTTCTTTTATGTCCCTACTTTCAATCTATCATCATCATCGTTGTCATCATCATCATACTAACTAGGATACTGTAAACAATTTTATTTTGCCACCCTTAAAGTTTTAATTTCTTCTACTTTTTATTTTAAATTTTCAAGGCCTGGTTCTGCTCTCGAAGTGTTGCTTTTCATAGCATGCTGTTGTTTCATATGTACAATGTGTTCTTTCTTCTCTCAGCAGAAATTAATTATAGCTCTTTTATGCATTTTTACTTTCCCTATATTGTTTCTTCTTATTCCAAAATCCTTTTGAATTCATTTTGTTTTCTCTTTACTCTGATAGAATGTTTTCTGCAACATCTATTGAAATTTGGCTATTGCATACAATTCAGAAGGCAAGCTAAAGAAATTGATGTTATCTCAGTTATCTAGAGGGGTTTCCTGGTGGCTTTCAGTTTATATCAATCTGGTTGGCATAGTTCATTCCAAGATTCAAATGGTCAGGAATTACATATAAATTACATATAAATATGTGTCAACATGTATGTGTATTTATATATATACACACCAATTTGTATATATATATTCCCCCTTTCGGGGAAGAATCTTCCATTTTCTGCCCATAGATTATAAACTTCATTTTCATTATTCTGAGCCCTAAGTAGGAGGGTATTAATAATCAATATCTTTATATTGCTTATTGTTTACTAAATACTGGAATGTGTGCTTTACATATATTCAGTTATCTTTTAAATTTTACATAAATCCAATAACCACAATTATATTCATTTTTTTTCAGATGAAATTGAGGCACAGAGAAGGAAACTAACTTATTTAAAGTTATGGGGTTTGTTACATCCAAAGATGAGATTTCAACTCAAGGACTATACTTCTAAATATGATATGCCAAGTTTCTTTCCTAAATTTAAGTATAAACTCACAACACTGCATTTCTTTTCTTCTTGATGAAATTATTTGGCCAGGCCTAATGTTCTGCCAGATCCAAGTATATATTGTGAACTGTTTCTGAATGTTATATCTATAATCTTTGTAATAGAACGGGAAAAGGGTCACTGCCAGTCTGAGTCAATTGGCGGTGAGTGGAAGAAGTGTGGTGTTGGATTAAAGTGTTCAATAACTTCTTAAACAGACATTAAAACTATCTTCTTATTTCTAGCTCCCTGTATGTACATTTATAGGGGTCTGAAGTTCAGCAATATCTTGAACATTTTAGGATAATCCAATGCCAAGCAGGTGGTTCTCTGTCTTTCTGTATGGCTATCTTAAGTTTCAGCTCTCTCTGCTATATTTGTTACCACTACCCATCTGTGTTACATTTCCATATTTTTTTCATTGCCGCTTTATTTGTCCTTATATGATATTCCTTTAAACATAAATTTACTCTCCATTATGTGATAATTTAGGAAGAACCTTGGGTAGAGAAATATGTGTTTATTCTTTCATCTTTTTTATTAGTTTTTTTTTTTTTTGGACAGGCAGAGTGGACAGTGAGAGAGAGAGAGACAGAGAGAAAGGTCTTCCTTGGCCGTTGGTTCACTCTGCAATGGCCGCCACGGCCGGCGCGCTGCGGCCGGTGCACAATGCTGATCCGTAGCCAGGAGCCAAGTGATTCTCCTGGTCTCCCATGGGGTACAGAGCCTAAGCACTTGGGCCATCCTCCACTGCACTCCCTGGCCACAGCAGAGAGCTGGCCTGGAAGAGGGGCAACCAGGACAGAATCCAGTGCCCCAACCAGGACAAGAACCCGGTGTGCCGGCGCTGCAGATGGAGGATTAGCCTATTGAGCTGCAGTGCCTGCCCTATTCTTTCATCTTTAATAGAACACATGTTTCATTTTCCTGAAATGAATCATTTGTGACTCATATTTGTAGCTAGTGCAATCTATACCTGAGAACCATGTACAAGATTAAAAAAGTTCTCCATTTTCAACTCACAATTGTCTGATTTCTCTTTGTTGATGAGCACAGCAACTCAGTTTCAATCTTAGAGAATGGCTCACAACAATGAAACTGACATGCCATTAAAGGGCTTTCTATTGTGCAGGGCCCACTAACTCTAAGTTGAAGAAAGAGGACATAAGCATGACTCCCTTTGGCTCTACTCAAAAGCCTAGGAACCTGTTACGGGTATTGTGGTACAGAGGTTATGCTGCTGCTTGAGACAACTGCATCCCATATAGGAGTGTCTGGGATCAAGTCCCACCTTACTTCCATTCTGTCTTCTTGATTATGGGCATCCTGGGAGGCAGCCAGTGATAGATGAAGTACTTGGTTCCCAGCCATTCATGCGGGAGTCATGAACAAACTTTTATCTCTTGGCTTCAAGCTGCCTGGCCTAGCCATGTTATAGTGGGAATTTGAGGTGTGAACCCGTGGATGGAGTCTCTCTCTCTTTATCTCTCTCTCTCGGTCAGTTTGCCTTTGAAATAAATTTTAAAAGACCAGAAATCAAACACTCTAAGAAAAACTTGATGTAGCATCTCTGTTTGCATCTTTGAAGTTCCTTCATCATTAAGCTCCTACATCTAAAGTTTACAGAGACTGTGTCTGAGAAGTAGACAATATAGTTGTTACAAAGAAAGATCCAGCAATATATTTTATAATTCAGTACAGTTTTTGTTAGTTTCTTTGCACATGAAAATCACCTAAGGAACTCTTTAAAGTCTTAATTCAAATGCTGCCCACAAGAACAACTACATCTGAATCTCTAGCCATAGTATTATTTTCAGGCTCTTCACATGATTTTCAAATGTGACCTTGTGAGCTGGTCTTATGCTTTGTCTGAACAAACCTGGATCTAAACAGTGAAATTGTTGCATGGATCTACTTGTCAGGCTCGAGCTGCATAGCCCAGGATCTTTTGGTGTGAAAATAATTCTAAGCAAAGCTAAAGAAATTGACTGGTGATTTAGTCTTTGACAGTTCCTCTTGCTATTCTTTTCAGAGCTCACTCATTTTAAGCAGTTCTAAGAAGTTATTTTTATAATACATTTTAAACTTCTTTATCAGCCTTTTTCTTCCTAGCAAAGATTTTAGCAATTAGAGACTACTTTTACAACACGGTGGCTTGGAAGACAATAAAAATACTGAGATTCTGAGCTGCTGCAGTCACTGGCAGAGAAGGATTATGGGAACCTGAATTTTAGTGCTGTTGTGTTTTGTTATGAAGCAAATTTTGTCCTAAAGCCAACTTAATTATATTACCATTTTCTCCATTACTGGCTGAGTTTGGGGCAATGTCATCTTTACATGTCTCTCTTAATAGGAACTGAGCCAAGCTCCCACTTGAAGCACCAGAGTCAGTGCAACAGTGGTTGAAGTACCTCAGTCCATCACTTGAGTGGAAGAGCTTTCCAGCTAATAATATATTTCCCTCCATCATTTGAGAAATAGTATCCTACTGGCTCATAACTGTGCTCATTTAAAGACATAGTTGTAGGTCATATAAGAAAAAAAGGGAGACTTGAAATCTTGAAGATTTTGAAGAGGGAAGTAAATGTTAAGCTCCATGTGATACTCTTCCATTCAGTCAAAGCTAAGAAATAATCATTATGGGAATAGGCACAATGAACAGGGTAGTGCCTTCTCTCAAATAAATGGAATCACCTGAATGCAAGCATATGCTTATGATCTTTTCAGGTCTATAAAGTGACCCATGTGAGGAACATGAATGTCCAGTACTATAACTTGCTTTTTCCTTGTCTTTATGAAAGGGATAAACCTCAGGTTTATCTCTACACAAGGTGAGATCTGAGAGTGGTTTTGAAAGAAGAAATAAACAAAAGGCTTCTCTGACATTGTGAGGTATTTTTCATTTCAATTTCAACTTTTTAACCTAAAATTTCTCCATAGGATAGTTAGAAAGAATTGCGATAATGATTTTGTAATGCGTGGCTTTCATTAAAAATGAAGACCTTTACGGAAGGAGTTTGGCACAGCAGTGAAACTGTAGCTTCTTTTTAATTTCAATTTTGTTTATTTCTTCCTTACTTTTAATTATTTATTTCCTCCTACTAATTTGAGGTTTGGTTTGTTGTACCGACACCTCATTTATTTGATAACTTCCCAGTTTCTTGATGTAGGCAATAGTTGTTATAAAATTCCCACTTAGCACTGCTTTTGTTGTATCCCGTAAGTTTTGATAATGAGGTTTGTCATCTTCATTTGTTTCAAGCAAATTTTAAATTTCTTTTGTGGGCAATTGTTCATTTAGAAGCATATTGTTCAGTCTCCACGTGTTTGCATATGTTATTGAGAGTTTTGAGTTGTTGCTTTCAATCTTCAATCCACTGTGATCAGAGAAGGTGCATGGTATGATTTTGTTTTTTTGAATTTGCTGAGACTTGGTTTATGGCCTTCATCCTATCATTATCTTTTAAGATTTGGACTGTATCTTGCCACTGGGTTCTAGCCTGTAGGGTTTCTGATGAGAAGTCAGTTTTGAGTCAAGTTGGAGATCCTCTGAAAGTAATCTGGCATTTGTGTCGTACACATTTTAGAATCATGTCTTCATGCTTTACTGTGGAAAGTTTGATTACAATGTATCATGGTGAAAATCTTTTCTGGTCATATCTTTTAGGGTTTCTAGGAACTTGTTGTATTTGGACATTTCTTTCTTTCTCCAAATTAGGGAAGTTTTCTATAATTTCACTAAGTAGGCCTTTTAGTCCCTTCTCTCTTTCCACATCTTCAGGCACTGATGAGATCCATATGTTGGGTCATTTGGTAGTAGCCCATACATCTTCAACACTATTTTTTTGAAAGGCAGAGTTAGACAGTGAGAGAGAGAGAGAGTCAGAGAGAAAGTTCTTCCTTTTCCATTGGTTCACTGCCCAAGTGGCAGCTGAGGCCAGCGCGCTGTGCCGATCCGAAGCCAGGAGCCAGGTGCTTCCTCCTGGTCTCCCATGTGGGTGCAGGGCCCAAAGGACCTGGGCCATCCTCCACTGCCTTCCCGGGCCACAGCAGAGAGATGGACTGGAAGAGGAGCAACCAGGACAGAATCCACTGCCCCGACCGGGACTAGAACCCAGGGTGCCAGCACCACAGGCTGAGGATTAGCCTAGTGAGCCACGGTGCTGGCCTTCAACACTATTTTTAAGTTTTCCAATTTCTACTTATTTTTGGTCTCACAGTATAATTTCCAGAGGTTTATCTTCTAGTTCATGTATTCTTCCTTCTGCCTTACCAACTCTCTTGTTAAGTCTTTCCTCTGCATTTTTTATTTGATCTATTGGATTCTTCATTTCTAGCATTTCTTTTTGATTTCTCCTAAAGATCTCAATTTCATTGAACATTTTTCATTTATATTATACATTATTTACTTTAATTCATGGATTTCTTTCTGTTTGCTTTTGAATAATCCTATGATTAATTTTTTGAATTCCATTTCTATAATTTCCTTAATCTTTTCATCTTCACATTTTAATATTGAGATATTGTAATTTTCCTTTGGGGGACTCAAAGTGTCTTCCTTAGTCTTGTTCCTTAAATTTCTGCATTTATTTTTAGGCAATTGTAGAATTTTTTTTTCATCTGATGTTTTTTATCTTTGATATGCCTCTGTGGCTTAGTGGAATATCTACACCTTCAGTGAATACCAAAAAGTGTGTGCTGGGTATTGCCAGGGAGCTCTGTTCAGTGCTCTAGGCTGGGGTGAGTATCCAAGTAACACTCAGGTAGGCAGTGGTAGCTCATCTCTTGTTAACTGGATGGAGAGGAATGGTTACCTCTGTTGGTATGACTATCCCTTCTCCTCTCAGCTGAGGAGTCCCTGGGTGTTAATCTCCACTGTGTTCAAAACTCATTGCACCACCATATGAACTGCACATATGATCTGCAGAGTCCTTCCTGTCCCTTGCTATGAGTTGCTCTAGGAAACCAAGGAGCTCTGAGATTTTGAAGAAGCATCTGTGATTGCTCAGAATCCAGCTACACCCTGACTTCTTTCATGCCCTCGCAGTGTTTTCTCAGTCTCAAATCCTAGGCCTCTTAGGGTCAAGGTGTGCCAGTGGGACCACTCCACCCTTCCAGCTCATTCTGTCTGCAAGGAAACTAAGGTGTTCTCAGAGTTGCTGGCGTTGTGTGTTTCAGCCTGCTGGTTGGAGTCTGGTCCTCCCAGCGAGATTCGATGTCAGTAGAGAACACAGGTTTTTCTCTCTGGTAATATCTGGGGTGCACAGGAGTGTAAAATATCACCATCCCCAGCCCCATTCGCTTCACAATTGTGCTGGGCATGTAGGGGAGTCCCGCTGGAGGCATTTCCCTTCTATATGGATGGCTCCCTTTCCCCTCCCATTGCTGGCTGGGTGCATCTTGTAGGGTGGAGACTGTCTCTCTCTATTGCTCTTGAACTGCTGATTGCACCTGCTGACTGGGTGGAGGACAACCCCAATAATTGCTGAGTGCAAGTACAAGAGCAAGGGCGGCCATTAAATGCCTCTGTCCAGAAATGGGCACCAGCCTTTGGAATTGGTCTTTTCTAAGCTTACAAACAGAGGACAAAAGGTAATGGCTTCAGTAAAATGACTACAAATGTTGCAAACACATCTTATTAATTTTCTGCTTGGTTTTGTGATCTTAACCAGAAACATAGTTTAATTCAGTATTCTCATTTTTCATGATAGCTGCCACCCTGCAGTGTTATAGGGATAAACTAGATAAGGAAATATGCACTTTAACCAGCAACTAGTAGTGGCCAAAATAGATAGTTTCACTTCTCTTTTAGATTGTTTATTTTACCCATCTTTGATTTCTAGAACACTATCAAAATAATCATTTTCTGGTATATCAACACTTGTCATGTGACATATCTAGGTAAATAGATACACAGCATTTGATGAAATATATAATTCAGTTTAATTTCCTTTTAGTTATCAACAATGATTTTCTTAAATAAAAGTATATACTCAATTGAGAATTACCAAGTTTTGAAGCAGCAACATTTTGCCTAGAACCTGCTTCCAAAAGGACTAAATTCTTCATGCTGTTTGATTTAGAGAGTAAGTTAGACATTTAAGAAGGCAAGATCTGAACCTCACTCTGACGAAAGCTCAGGTAACACAAGCATTTGAATATTTTATATAAAATTTTAATTTTAAGACAACGGTGCAAAGAACAAAGGAGTAAGGTATCTCAAACCTCCCAGTGTACCACCAGTAAAAACAGAACAATTAAAAAATAATAACCACATCACAGATCTAGATTATATGCCTTTATACTGTCAATAATTGTAACAGTGTCTGAAATGATTAGTGATTAAACACTGTCACTTTTCTATTAAAATTCATTCAAAGATATGCATTTTATCTGGGATCTAAGTCATACATTTTTGGAACTTTAATGCAAATTGTATGGAGATATGAATATGAGGTAGTGATAAAAATACATTGCTACATATACTCAATTTTATTGTGTCTTTATCTCTACAGTATTTGCTCCTCCTTTATCATTATTAGAATTTTCATAAAGAAAAAAAAGAATTTTCAAAGTACTGCATAATAAATTTTATAAAAGGATTTTAACTTCTGATACAGTTTTTTAATCAATTGTAGGTTTAAAAAATCTTTTAATCTTTATCCATTAATTAGTACTAAATTAAACTAAAAAGCTTGTATTAGGGCAATATTTGATTGGCGATAAGAGGAAAATAATCTGAAATAAACATTTATTTGCCTAAGAGAACACAATTCTTATGTATGACTGTGTACTGTCTTATAATCAGCATATAAGATCCAACTCCAAATTAGCATTTGCTGTAAATGAAAGATAGCCATTACCCTCTGACTCATTCACACTTTGCCCTTCTCATCAGAAACATCAGAAAAGATGCTAATTCATGTCAAGCTATGACACTTTTCAGATATATCATGCCAATGCTTCAGGCCAGGGCTTTGGTACAGTATTTGAATATAATTCACTGGGTTATAACCAAGTTTGACCACTGTTACTTTACTAAGTGTAAGTATTTAAGGTGTAGGTTGAATATTCTGATATTTGATTTAATAGCTAGAAATAAGGTCTATTAAATATAAGAACTATACTTATGAAATTACTAAAAGAAAATATATAGGAAATCTTTAAAACATCAGTATACACAATAACTTTTTATATAAGTCCCAAATAATTCAGGCAACAAAAGCAAAACTAGACAAATGGGATTATATAAAATTAAGAAACTGCTGTACAGCAAAGGAAATAATCAGTAAACTAAAGAGAAAATTGATAGAATGGGAGGAACTATTTGCAAGTATTTATATCCAGGAAATGATTAATATCTAAAATATATCAATATGTAAAAATATTCAACAACAAAAAATACCCAAGCAAATTAAGAAATGGACAAATGTCTTGGATATATATTTCTCAAAAGAAGAAATACAAATGAGCAACAAATCTATGAAAAAATACAATATAACTAGTCATCAGGAAAACACAAATAAAAACTGCAATGAGAATATTAGCTCACTCAGTAATAATAGCTCTTATAAAAATTCTTTTTAGTAACAAATGCTGGTGAGGTTATGGAGAAAGGGGAACTCTTACATTCTTGGAAGGAATGTAGACCACTATTTCCACTATGGAAAGTCGTGTTGATATTTCTCAAAAAACTAGACATAGACTTGCATTATGATCCAGGAATCAAAATTGAAACTATTATGTCGAAGAGATACCCACACCATCATATTTATTGTAGTACTAGTCACAATAACCAAGGGTTTCCACCCATGCCTGGATGTGTAAAATATGATAATTATATACAAAGGAATATTATTCAGACATAAAAATGAAATGCAGTAATTTGCAGCCAAATGAATGAAACTGGAGAACATTATGCTGGGTGAAATAAACTAGACATAAAAAGATAAATACCTCACGTTCTACCTCATATATGGTAGCTGAAATAACTCAGTTTGAACATAGAACACTAATTACTGGGACCTGGGACAGATTGTGGGTAAATTAGAGAGCAAGTGGATAGCAGGTAGCAAATCAGAGTTGGCCAGAAAGTATGTGTTCCTAGTGTTACACAGTGTAGTGGAATGACTATTGTGCAAAACACCCTGTTTTATATTTTCTGGTCAAAGAGAGAACTCCAAGGCTTCAATCATAAAGTACTGACAAAGCAGGAGTAATGTTAATTACATATTTTGCACACTCATTGAAATGTCACATTGTATCCAACAAATATACACAATTATTATTAATAATTTTAAAAAGCAAAAAAAATTAAAAATAAGTTCTATACTAAGACATAGTAGTATCACAAGCAATTAGAAATTACATTCTTTTCAGCAGTACATGGAACCTTCTCCAGGATTGACCACATACTAGGCCATAAAGCAAGCCTTAGCAAATTCAAAAGAATAAGAATCATACCATGCAACTTCTCAGACCACGAGGGAGTGAAGTTGGAAATTAGCAACACAGGAATCTCTAGAGCATATGCAAACACATGGAGAATGAACAACATGCTCCTGAATCAACAAAGGGTCATAGAAGAAATCAAAAGAGAAATTAAAAATTTCCTGGAAGTAAATGAAGATAACAGCACATCATACCAAAACCTATGGGATACAGCAAAAGCAGTGTTAAGAGGAAAATTTATATCAATAGGTGCCTACATCAAGAAATTGGAAAGGCACCAAATAGATGAGCTTTCAGTTCATCTCAAGGATCTAGAAAATCAACAGCAAACCAGACCCAAAGCTAGTAGGAGAAGAGAAATAATCAAAATCAGAGAAGAAATTAACAGGATTGAATCCAAAAAAAATTACAAAAAATCAGCCAATCGAGGAGCTGGTTTTTCGAAAAAATAAACAAGATTGACACCCCATTGGCCCAACTAACTAAAAAAAGAAGAGAAAAGACCCAAATTAATAATATCAAAGACGAAAAAGGAAACGTAACAACAGACACCACAGAAATCAAAAGAATCATCAGAAATTACTACAAGGACTTGTATGCCAGCAAACAGGAAAACCTATCAGAAATGGATAGATTCTTGGACACATACAACCTACCTAAACTGAACCAGGAAGACATAGAAAACCTAAACAGACCCATAACTGAGACGGAAATTGAAACAGTAATAAATGCCCTCCCAACAAAGAAAAGCCCAGGACCAGATGGATTCACTGCTGAATTCTACCAGACATTTAAAGAAGAACTAACTCCAATCCTTCTCAAACTATTCAAAACAATCGAAAAAGATGGAATCCTCCCAAATTCTTTCTACGAAGCCAGCATCACCTTAATTCCTAAACCGGGAAAAGATGCAGTATTGAAAGAGAATTACAGACCAATATCCCTCATGAACATAGATGCAAAAATCCTCAATAAAATTCTTGCCAATAGAATACAACAACATATCAGAAAGATCATCCACCCAGACCAAGAGGGGTTTATCCCTGGTATGCAGGGATGGTTCAAAGTTCGCAAAACAATCAACGTGATACACCACATTAACAGACAGCAGAAGAAAAACCATATGATTATTTCAATAGACGCGGAGAAAGCATTTGATAAAATACAACACCCTTTCATGATGAAAACCCTAAGCAAACTGGGTATAGAAGGAACATTCCTCAATATAATCAAAGCAATTTATGAAAAACCCATGGCCAGTATCCTATTGAACGGGGAAAAGCTGCAAGCAATCCCACTGAGATCTGGCACCAAACAGGGATGCCCACTCTCACCACTGCTATTCAATATAGTGCTGGAAGTCTTAGCCAGAGCCATTAGGCAAGAAAAAGAAATCAAAGGGATACAAATTGGGAAGGAAGAACTCAAACTATCCCTCTTTGCAGATGATATGATTCTTTATTTAGGGGACCCAAAAAACTCTACTAAGAGACTATTGGAACTCATAGAAGAGTTTGGCAAAGTAGCAGGATATAAAATCAATGCACAAAAATCAACAGCCTTTATATACACAAGCAATGCCATGGCTGAGGAAGAACTGCTAAAATCAATCCCATTCACAATAGCCACAAAAACAATCAAATACCTTGGAATAAACTTAACCAAGGATGTTAAAGATCTCTATGATGAAAATTACAAAACCTTAAAGAAAGAAATAGAAGAGGACACCAAAAAATGGAGAAATCTCCCATGCTCATGGATTGGAAGAATCAATATCATCAAAATGTCCATTCTCTCAAAAGCAATTTACAGATTCAATGCAATCCCAATCAAGATACCAAAGGCTTTCTTCTCAGATCTGGAAAAAATGATGCTGAAATTCATATGGAGGAATAAGAGGCCTCGAATAGCTAAAGCAATCTTGTACAACAAAAACAAAGCTGGAGGCATCACAATACCAGATTTCTGGACATACTACAGGGCAGTAGTTATCAAAACAGCATGGTACTGGTACAGAAAAAGATGGATAGACCAATGGAACAGAATAGAAACACCTGAAATCAATCCAAACATCTACAGCCAACTTATATTTGATCAAGGACCCAAAACTAACCCCTGGAGTAAAGACAGTCTATTTAACAAATGGTGCTGGGAAAACTGGATTTCCACCTGCAGAATCATGAAGCAAGACCCCTACCTTACACCTTACACAAAAATTCATTCAACATGGATCAAAAACTTAAACCTACGACCCGACACCATCAAATTACTGGAGAGCATAGGAGAAACCCTGCAAGATATAGGTACTGGCAAAGACTTCTTGGAAAATACCCCAAAAGCACAGGCACTCAAAGCCAAAATTAACTATTGGGATCGCATCAAACTGAGAAGTTTCTGTACTGCAAAAGAAACAGTCAGGAAAGTGAATAGGCAACCTTCAGAATGGGAAAAAATATTTGCAAACTATGCAACAGATAAAGGGCTGATAACGAGAATCTACAATGAAATCAAGAAACGACACAACATTAAAACAAACAACCCACTTAAGAGATGGGCTAAGGACCTCAATAGACATTTTTCCAGAGAGGAAATCCAAATGGCCAACAGACACATGAAAAAATGCTCAAGATCACTGGCAATCAGGGAAATGCAAATCAAGACCACAATGAGGTTCCACCTCACCCCGGTCAGAATGGCTCACATTCAGAAATCTACCAACAATAGATGCTGGAGAGGATGTGGGGAAAAAGGGACACTAATCCACTGTTGGTGGGAATGCAAACTGGTAAAACCACTATGGAAGTCAGTCTGGAGACTCCTCAGAAACATGAATATAACCCTACCATAAAACCCAGCCATCCCACTCCTTGGAATTTACCCAAAGGAAATTAAATTGGAAAACCAAAAAGCCGTCTGCACACTAATGTTTATTGCAGCTCAGTTCACAATAGCTAAGACCTGGAACCAACTCAAATGCCCATCAACAGTAGACTGGATTAGGAAATAATGGGACATGTACTCTACAGAATACTATACATCAGTCAAAAACAATGAAATCCGATCATTTGCAACAAAATGGAGGGATCTGGAAAACATCATGCTGAGTGAATTAAGCCAGTCCCAAAGAGACAAATATCATTTGTTTTCCCTGATTGGTGATGATTAACTGAGCACCAAAGAGGAAACCTGTTGAAACGAAATGAACACTATGAGAAAATAAGACATGATCAGCTCCTGTCTGAACTCTTGATGTACAATCTAAATCTTTACCCATTTTAGTATCTCCCCTTGTTGTTTGTATTCGTTCTAGTACTATGGGTTGAATCTGGCAACTAACACACAATTAGCCGTAGGTGTTTAAATTTTAAATGAAAACTGATCCCTGTGAAATATGGGAGTGGGAATGAGAGAGGGAGGAGATGTACAATTTGGGACAAGCTCAATCGGAACTGCCCAAAATGATAGAGTTAGAAGTGAGCCAGGGGATTCCAATACATTCCCATCAAGGTGGCATGTACCAAGGCCATCTCATTAGTCCAAGTGATCTTTTTCAGCTCACAATCGATCACACTGATAGGTCTAAGAGTAAAAGGGTTCACACAAACAAGACTAGTGTCTGCTAATACTAACTGATAGAATCAAAAAGGGAGAGAATGATCCAACATGGGAAGCGAGATACACAGCAGACTCATAGAATGGCAGATGTCCTAAATAGCACTCTGGCCTCAGAATCAGCCCTTAAGGCATTCGGATCTGGCTCAAAAGCCCATGAGAATATTTTAGGCATGGAAAGCTAAGACACTGTGAAAAAAAAAAAAAAAAAGAAGACCTAAATGAAAGATCTCTGTGCGTGAGATCCCAGTGGAAAGAACGGGGCCATCAGAGAAGGAGGTACCTTTCTCTGAAGGGAGGAGAGAACTTCCACTTTGACTATGACCCTGTCGGATTAAGATCGAAGTCGGCGAACCCTAAACGCTTCCATAGCCTCGGCAACTCATGACTAGAGCCTGGGGAGATTACTGACGCCATAAACAAGAGTGTCAAATTGTTAAATCAACTTCAGGAGTCACTGTGTACTTACGTCTCATGAGGGATCTGTCCTTAATGTGTTATCCAATGTGAAATAATGCTATTACTAGTAATGTGACAGTATTTTTTCACTTTGTGTTTCTGTGTGGGTGCAAACTGATGAAATCTTTACATACTATAATATTAAATCGATCTTCTTTGTATAAAGATAATTGCAAATGATTAAAAAATTCTTGGTGTTAAATTGGAAATTGCATAGATAATTAATCAATTCTTTAAAAATAATCATGTAGGATCTCTGTCTTTAATGTACTGTACATTGTGAATTAATACTATAACTAGTACTCCAACAACAATTTCAGTTTGTGTCTCTATGTGAGGGCAAACTGTTGAAATCTTTACATAATATGTTCTAAACTGATCTTCTGTGTATAAAGAGAATTGAAAATGAATCTTGATGTGAACAGAAGGGGAGGGGGAGCGGGAGAGGGGAGGGTAGTGGGAGGGAGGGAAGTTGTGAGGGGGGGAGCCATTGGAATCCATAAGCTATACTTTGGAAATTTATATTCTTTAAATAAAAGAAAAAAAAGAAAAAAAGAAACTAGAAAATGAACAGAGGATAAAAAATTAGCAATATATAATCTTGTATTGAATATAAATTTACATCATGATTTCCTGATGTCCAATGTTTTGTCAACAATTACTTCATACAGCTTTTTGGGATTTTCTTCTTTTCTTTAGACCAAAGAGTAAATTTTGTGTGTATTTCTGCATTTGGTTGACTTAAAAGATTGTGATAAGTTGTTAAATGAGAATTATTCTCAAATATAACACTACAACTTATGTAGCTGGTCAAATTTTCACATAGTTTGTCTAATTATATTTCTTTGTAAAAAGGAGGATAATTTTGCATGGAATTATATAAATAACTATATTGCCATGGAAATCCCAGGAGATTTAGTTAAATAACTTTAACACAATTCTAACAAAAGCAAAATTCATGAAAAATGGTTAATTTTAGTTTGTAAAATCATAGCTTACAAGTTTAAGGGTTAAAATGATTTTCCTGTATATATGAAAAAATAGAATAATAAAAATGCTGCCAACAACATTTCAAGCAAAGAACCACAATTAAATTTTCCTCACCATTTCATTCAGGCATAGGTAATTTTTGCTACTATGGATCTTGAATAAACAGTCTGCCATTATAAAGTAGTTTTGCTTCCAGACAGAAAGCGTATGGAAAAGATTGAGTCAGCTGACAGTGTAAGAGTTTTCCTAAGCATTGTCATCCTGGAAGCTGTCTTCTAAGCATCTTTTCATTTGAATACTAATAATTTAGAGTATCAGGTGTAGTTCATTCCATGGATATTGTGATGGCCTTTTTTGGGGTGAAGATTTCAATTCTAACCTATAGTTTGTACAAAGATTTTCTGTCAAGCATCAGGAGCAAACAAAAGCCTGTTACATGATTAGGGTGACCTAGAACATCAGAAAGGAAGAACATAAGTTCTCCATTGGGGTACAGTATCTAGCTATTTCATGAGTTTGGTCAGTATTTCTTCTATATGTAATAATGTATTACAGATAGCAAAGGAATTGGAAAATCCCTAGGATCCTCCAATTAAGTATATAATTTTTGAAATATCTGTCTTACTTGTTTTTTTTTCTTTTACCTCAGTAGGGAAAGGTAAGTATTTTTCCTGCTTTGAAATTCAAGTAGCAACATACAGCTATCATTTGTTTATAGAATAGAAAATGATTGACAATAAATTAGCAAAATTCACCTTAAATATATAACCTTGTATTCTCACCTTACTTCTAAGATAGCAGAGTAATTCATAAAGATTTATCTTAGTACTTTTAGAGTGTTATGGATTCATTTTTATTCATTTTCTGTGAAATTTGTAGTTGTTTAAATTGTCAGACATATTTATGTCTATAAAATAATCAGAAAATGATTCATTTAAGAAATATTATGATAAAATATTATGCTAATCTATACTCTCTAGAATAGGGAAATATTTTACACTTAAAATGAAAGATCAAAATCTTACTCAACTATAAACACATAGACAGCTTATGCCTTAATCCATCAGTAAAAAATAAACACAAAATTGAGAAAAAAAATAAAATCATCTGTTCAGATTCTAAAGAGCTATCTTCCATCTAAATGAGTGTGCAATTCTTAACTGACAAATAAAGAAACAAGTTAAAAAAAAAATGAACAACCAAACAAAACATCTGTCTTTCACTCTTTCAATCAACAAAGAAAAGATGTTTGTAGTCTATCTGACAAAGACTCAAATATTTAAACCATAGAATCAAATATCCAATTTTTATTACTACCAAAGTGGAATTACATCTCCTCTGTGCACAAACTAGAAATGAAAATAAAATTGTAAAATCAGTAGGAAAAGGTAAAATCCAGAAATGCTTAATTTCTATTGACACTGGGGATTCACTATTAGAACCAAGAATACATGCCTCAAACACTCTATGGGGTTCCACTCTCTGCCATGGCAGTTTATTGGCTCCAATATGTGTGCTCCAAGGTATCTCAGTTGATGGTTTTCACTTTTTTTTTGGTTTGCTATTGATACAGGTTTATTTTTCTGAGTCACAGTAATATAGAGATTTAATATCTGACATTTCCTTATTTTGTTAGAAATTTACAAAACATAATTGGAATGTAAACATTTACGACCTACTTCTAGTTTATAGGTCGTTACAAAAATAGAAACAGCTGTTATCCTTACTCTATGGGGTGTCAAGTGTAATGAATAAACAGCACCTGTGTGCTTTTCAGTTTGTATGCAAAATTCCATTTAATTTATAAATAACCTAATGAGATAATATTTCTGTTTTACAAATGAAGACCCTGAGGTCAAGGTCTCCTTAAAGAAAGACGGTATTTGGGGGCTAGTGTTGTGGCATAGTGTGTAAAGTCTCTGCCTTCAATGCCTGCATTCCATATGAGCTCTGGTTTGCAACCTGGCTGCTCTATTTCTTATCCAGCTCTCTGATAATGTGCCTCAGATAGCAGCGGAACATGGCCCAAGCATTTGGGCCCATGCCACCCATGTGGAAGACCCAGAAGGAGTTCCTGGATCCTGGCTTTTCTTGGCCCAGCACTGCCATTGTGGGCATCTGGGGAGTGAACAAGCAGATGGAAGATTTATCTGTCTCTGTCTCTCCTGCTCTCTGTGTTAACTCTGACTTTCAAAATAGTTAAAATGAATATTGAAAGAAAGAAACAAAGAAAGAAAGACAGACATTTCACCCATGATAGGCTTAATCCCGGAGCTAGAGTATAGTCTCCTCTCACTAGATTATTTACTGACTGCTCTAGGAGCTCAACTGGAAGAGTACCTTAAAGTACTAAAATAGAGTTACCCCTTTGGTAGATTTTCAATCTTTGATTTTCATAAAGCCAAAAGATTACTTTGTAAATACATTTGAATTTCAACCTTTGTGTTAGAAGTACATAACCTAACCTTCTATTTACTGTTTTTCATTAAAATTTATTTTTAAAAATTATATTATTATTATAAATATAAGCTTAGTGTAATTTGTGAAATTGGAAAAAAAAGGAAAGAAATTTCTATTAAAAGATGTGAGTTCATGCAGCCTCCATCAACTGTTTCATCTTCTTGTTCTGAGGGGCAGGAAGGGGATCCCTCCCACACAGGACTGGAAAGTAAGGCAGTTCATGGGTGCAGGATAGTGGTCTTTAGCAAGAATCTCAGAAAGGTCACATCGGGCTTCACTGATGTTAACAAATCAGTCACTTTTTCACTTTCAGACATCAGAGATTCTTGACACTATGGCAGAGACTCAGCATATTATATAATTCTTTCTTATTTAAACAGGAGAAAAATCACATTAACCATGATCCATATGTTGCTGGAGAAAGGACTTAGAACTCCAGATGTAGCAATCAAAAGAAATTAGTTTCTGGTGTGTACTTATTTTTGCTTTTCTTGATATAAAATCTTGAACTGAATGCTTATTTGCATAACAACCAATAAGTATGTAATCTTAGATCATAAAATAAACCTTTAAATGTGCTGTACCTATAGTGTAAATCTGGCTAAACACTGTTCCTCATGGCTCTGGGCTCCAAAAGTAACAATTCCAGACAACTACAAATTCTACTGATGTCCGGAACTTTTAGCAAACTGTCTATCTCAAGGAACTCTTCAATGAAAATGCTTTGAGCTGGACACAACTTACTCTGTGTTTGCCAGGTGTGATTAGACTTAAATTTTAAGAACACATCATATGAGCTTCACAAAATTCAAAATTATTTTTTACATATCTATGAAGTTTTAAATTGCTATTATTTTTGTACTTCTATTATTTGCTGAAACCCAGTATTAGTGTGACAGGAATCTTGGAATTATATTAGGATATCTTGAATGCCTAGGTGGAGTGAATGTGTATTTGTAAGGTTCTTTAAATGCAGAATCATCTGTGGAAGTGATACTACTAGAGGTCAGAATGACAGAATTAATAAAGTCACATAACCACGAAACAA
Source organism: Sylvilagus floridanus (assembly GCA_949820135.1). NCBI lineage: Eukaryota > Metazoa > Chordata > Mammalia > Lagomorpha > Leporidae > Sylvilagus > Sylvilagus floridanus. Next base: position 100,814,458 of record OX463224.1, on the reverse strand, counting down.
AAAATCCTGAAATAGAGATCCATCAGTGGAGAGAAGAATTTTTAATCTTTGTGACTTATTTACATATTTTTGGATACATTTTTTAAAATCAAATAACAAATGCCACTGATCATTGTACAAAATGAAGCTATCAGACAGTGCAACTCAGTCCCTGCTTCTCAAGTTTAAAAGAGAGATTGGGATGATAAAAGGTGAGCAGAATCCAAATAAATGTAGTAGAGTTCTTGTCCTCAAGGGTTAAGTGTGGAAATTCAAGCAGTAGTGACAATATGACCCACATCAATTGTTATGGTTATGAATTTGCTGCAACTCAAAGGCCGATGAGCAGAAAACTTGCTTTTAAATATTTATTTATTTGAAAGTCAGAGTTACACAGAGAGAGAGAGAGAGAAATCCTCCATCTGATGGTTCACTCCCCAAATGGCTGCAATGGGTGGAGCTGTGCCAATCCGACACTAGGAGCCAGGAGCTTCTTCTGGGTCTCCAAAGTGGGTATAAGGGCCCAAGGACTTGGGCCATCTACTATTGCTTTCTCAGGCCATAGCAGAGAGCTGAATGGGAAGTGGAGCTGTAGGGAATAGAGCCAGTGGCCATATGGAATGCCAGCGCTTCAGGCCAGGGTGATAACCCACTGCGCCACGGTGTTGGCACCCGAGCAGAAAACTTTTGATAGAGGATTAGGGTGGCAGTGAAACAAGATCCTCTTGGAGAATCTCTGGGGAAAATCAAAATGAGGAGACTTGTCATGTTTGAAAGATATGAATTGAGAAGGTCCCAAGATGGCAGTATAGTAACAGGATGATTCCAGTCACATAGATCAAAATAGATATAAAAAAGGAACGGAGATATATGCCAGAGATAGAGCCATGGAAATTTGCGACAAGAAGCCCAGGAGACCAACAGAGACTGGGCAAGTTCACATTGAAAGAGCAAATAAGAAAGAGAAGTGGTAGAGGCACAACAGAGATGCTGATCAGGGAGGCAGGCACCAGGCCCCAGCAGATCAGGTGAGATGGGAAATCACAAGTCCACAGAGCTGCATCTCCTTACACACTCATAGTGGGCTTACCTCAATTGACATACTCCAGTAGTAGGGAGGAATGTGGACCTTAGCATGGGGCAAAATTTGGAGAGCATAGAGAGTTAGTACAATCATAGGTTAGATTAAGTGTTTGAATACAGGAAAAATCTGATTGAAAGCAGTTAAGTTTTCAACAAACTTTCTCTATAAATGATCTTTTCTCCCATTTGCATCTTAAAGGTTAACCTCTTGAGTACATTCCATTATAATCTGCAAAAAAATATATATGGCATGCATCTCTAAGTGTTTTCCACCTACACTAAAATTACTTTTCATTTCTTTAAGCCTTTAATTCTTACATACCTATATATATATTATGTAATAGTGCTATGGAAAACAAAGATCTATGACAGTAAAGTTAAATATTCTCTTGTTTATCATAAGCTCTTTAATAGCCTTGTGCAGAAGAGTTCTGAATCCCTATCCAGGAAGTAGTGACCAGATGTTCCAGAAAGAACACCCCATTAAAGACTTTGGAAACAGTGGGTAATAAACAGGATATCTCAATGAGTGCTGAAAAATAGACAATTCAAGAAGAAATTAAAGTGGAATCTATTTTTAATTTTGTTGTGCTAGAAGACTGACCCTGGGCAGAGTGGTTTGGAAGATGAAGGAACTTTTTCAGAAATTAGAAAACTGAACATTAACATGGGAGACCGCAGGCATGGTGCTAGACAGTAGCATGTGCAAATAAAGTCCAAGATCTTTCGGATCCAAGTACAATGTTCTTTTCATTGGTTTGCTTTCCTTGGACACAATAAAGATGAAGCCCAGCCAGGTCCTACTTAAGTAGTAGAGAAGACAGACTGTTTTTCACTGTGGAGAACCAAAAGCAAAAATACCAAAACCTGGGTTCCAGATTTCACTCGCCTTATGGGCCAGCAATTATCTACATTGATCCTGTACTCATGTATAAAATGGATATATTTTTGGATATATTTTTAAATATTTATTTATTTGAAAGAGTTAAATAGAGAGAGGGAGACACACACACACACACACACGCACACAGAGAGCGCTTCCACCCGCTGGTTCACTCCTCAGATGGCCAGGAGCTAGGTTGCAAAGAGTAGATTCATCTGGATCTCCCACATGAGTGACAGGGGCCCGGACACCTAATCTATCCTCTGATGCCTTTCTTAGGTCTCCAGCAGGGAACTGAATTGGTTAGCTTGTTAGTAGTGACTTTATCTGCTATGCAACAATACCAGCCCCAAAAGGGATATTTTTTGTTTTGTTTTCTATTCTCTGTCTTTTTTAAACTTTTATTTAATAAATAGAAATTTCCAAAGTACAGTTTATGGATTACAACGGCTTTTGCCCCCCCATAACTTCCCTCCCCCCCGCAACCCTCCCATCTCCCGCTCCCTCTCCCATTCCTGAAATGGATATTTTAAGAGCTTCCTGAGGATCTCAGTGGAAAGAAGAGGCCATCAAAGAAGGAGGTACTTTGAATGAAGGAGAGATCTTACACTCTGTTTATGGCCTTGTCCAAATACTGATGGAGTCTGTGGTCACAAAAGATTCCATAACCTTGGCAGTTCATGAGTGACGTATACATAACAATGTTAATTGTTAAATGAACAGCAGGATTCACTGTGCACTTACTCCCCATGTAGGAATTCTGTCCTTAGTGGGTTGTATTATGAGAATTAACTGCAAAACTTTTTCTCAAACTGTACTTTATATGTTGTGTGTGTGTGCAAACTATTGAAATCTTTACTAAGCATAGAGTTGGTCCTCAGTATGTAAAGTTAAACTAAAAATGAAACATAATGAATAATGGGATGGGAAAGGGAAGAGGTAGGACAGGAGTAGGGGTGGGAGAGCGGATATGAGGGAAAGAACCACAATATTCCTAAAGTTGTACCTATGAAATATGTATTCATTAAATAAAAGCTTTAACAAAAAGATCTTCCAGGAGTTTGATTGTGATATAATAGTCCATATCTAAAATAAGAATAGAAATGTTTTGTTCACCAAAACTGCTGATGTTATGAATGTTGTTGACAATGAACAATCAGATATTTCCAAATCTTTTAGTAAACACTGATTTTCTTCTTCTTTCTTTGAATTTACCCATATTGGTACATTTATTCATTGAACAAAAATTATCTGCATCAACAGAATATTATTTCCTTATATTAATATCTCTTCTCTTCTCCCCCATATTTAGAAAGTTTTCCATAGTGGAAATGTGATATTCGTTATATGAATAAAATATTAATAACTGAATTCCTCAGTGTCCATATTTTTGCTGGTTCTTTACTTTCTGCTAAATGAATAAGAATTGGTCCTCGTCCCAGAATACTCAATTTTGTTTTCTGTCTTGAATACATGAGTTTTTAACCAATATGTTCTACTCTCCAGTTTATCACCAAATGAGGTTATTTTAAATGAGGAAATCCATTTATTTAGATCAATTCACATGCTATACACATGTAACCATCCCAGTGAATAACAGTCTGTAATTACATCCTGACCAAGTTGTGACATCATATACTCCTTGTCACCTTGGACAGCTGTACAAAATACCACTGGTAGGGTGACTTACACAACAGAAATTTACTTTTCACAGTGCTAAAGGCTAGATCTGAGGTCCAAAACAAAGGGGCTGGTTGATTTGATTTTGGTGAGGACTATACCTGGTTTGCAGATATCAACTTTGTTGCCATAGTTTCACATTTTTGGTAGACAATTCATCTCTCACTTTTAAAAGATTTTTAAAATTCATCTCTTGTGTTTCTTCTCATTAGTGCCCTCACCCCATATCTGAAGGCATCTTCCCACCTCTAAATTCCAGCACCTTGAGAATTAGATTCAGCACATGAATTTTAGAGTCACACAAACATTCAGTCAACAGCACAGGGTAAATTCAAGTTCTCTGTGATTACCAGGCTCACTTTTAGTAATGCAGGTTTTCAAACACTGTGTGCACATGTATTTTTTAAAATGTGACCATAAAAAAATCTTAATAAATTTTAATGAACCTTTTCCAGTTTAGGCTCTTCTAATACAGAAAATGATGTGAATTTAGTGATTGGCCTTCAATAATCCTTCTGTGTCTGCCTACCAAAGGTACATGGTGCTACAAACCTTGCAAAGTGTCATCCCCCTCCTGCTAATACATGTGCAAGTGAGGCGAGGAGTGAAGGTAAAATAAGTAATAAGGGATAAACTGTGCTTCTCATCTTCAGATGATCTCGTAAACCTGGATGGGCTTCTAGACTCCACTCTTCAGCAAGACAAAGGGCCCCTGTCAAACAAAAGCCTGCTTTCTAACAGGGTCTCTCTTGGGCTGGCTGGCTGTACCATGACTAATTTACCTTCACATAATTCCTCTTATCTTCTGATTTTTTCTTTTATTTTATTACAAGTTTCACTCATCTGGTGCTTTTTTTTTTTTCTGGTAATCTGTTGTTTGTGTTTACCATTTCAAATGAAAATTTACTGTAAAATTACTGTGGAACTTACATTCTTTTTGACTTTTTAAAATTTCTGTATATAAAAATAGAATACAAAGTTTTTTATATAGTTTCAAAATTATTTTTAAAATATCTATTCCATTTGTATAGCAACTTACTTAGATCTACCAACGGAACTAAAGTATTCTATCAACTTCACACCCACAAGGATCTGTTTACCATTTTTGTTCACAGTTATTTCTAATTTTGTGAAAAAAAAGATTTTACTCCATAAATTTCCAGGAGACCATAAATTTCTGAAGTTTCTGTTTGGTTTTGCTTTTCAACACCTTTATTTGGTGCTCTGTCAAAGCACAGTGGCTTTCAGGAAGTACCATGAGGAAAGAGATATTTACAGGTGGGAATACCTGTAATAATAACAGCAGAAGATCTCAAACAATAACCTTATTTCCCATCTTAAGACTATAGAAAGAGGGCCTGGTGCTATGGCATAGTGGGTAAATCTGACCTGCAGTGCCAGCATCCTGCTTGGGAGCTCTTTCAAGTCCTGGCTGCTCTGCTTTTGATCCAGCTCTCTGCTATGGCCAGGGAAAGCAGTGGAGGATGGCCCAGGTGCTGTGGCTCCTGCACCCACATGGGAGACCTGGAAGAAGTTCCTGGATCCTGGTTTCAGAAGTGCCCAGCTCTGCCTATTGCGGCCATTTGGGGAGTGAACCAGCGGATGAAAGATTCTCACTCCCTCTCTCCTTCTGCTTCTCTGAAACTCTGCCTTTCAAATAAGTGAATAAATCTTAAAAAAAAAAAAGACTCTAGAAAGAAGCAGAAATTCAGTGTAAAGCAATGAGAAAAAATGAAATAGAAAACATTGGAGAAAAATAATTGAACTATACTAAGAAACACAATAAAGAAAATCTTTGTTTAGCTCAGAGGAAGAAGTATTTATATCTGATCTGAAGGTGGCTCATGTGAGAAGTGTTTCAGGAAAAATGAGATGTTCACTAAGAGTAAAGTTGGACACAGGTCTTTCCTGACAAAGGGAACATTATGAAACTTAGACTTAAGGTCATACAGGTAGAATATGACAGTTCAGGGTTGTCAGTCCAGCTCAGTGTATCCACAGAGTTTGTGCAGGTCCTTCTGAGTTCACGCGCAACACAAAATATACTTGTTTGGAAAGCTCTCTGATCTTCAGTTGAAGATCTAAGCAGATTCTGGATGTAGCTTTTTTCTGTTTCTTATTTTTTTAAGTGCTATTTATAAAACATGCATTTTGAAACACTCAGAACATGTGGGAGATCTGGATTGATTCCTAGCTGCAGTCTTTGGCCCGTGCTGGGACTGTTGTAGACATTTGTGGAGTGAACCACCAGAAGAGTTTTCAGTCTTCTCCCTCACTTTGTGCTTCTCTGCTTCTCAAATAAAAACAAAGTATGGGCTGGAGCCAGGGACACAAGCCTTAGATCCGTTTTGACCTCTAGCCTATGCTTCTGAAGAAGAGCTCTCTGCCCTCATGGAGGGGCTCTTGTGCTATTGTCCTCACACTCCAGCTTACGTGACTGAAGAAGCATTCCTCAGCCCCCACTTCACCGAGATATCCTTCTGCTATCTTATTCTAAACCTTAAACTCACCCCACTCCCACCTTTACCCCCACCCAGCTCAACCCACGCCCCACCATTGACCCTAAAGAGAAACCCCCTCACAAACCAGCTCAGCATGCCCTCCCCTCGTGGCCCTCAGGTGGTTTATGATATATAAATCCAGCTTGTCACTGAATTTTTGCTCTCTGCCACGTGTTCGCCCTATGTCCACACGAGCAGTTAGCCCCTCTCAGATTTATTCCCTTGTGCGTAAACTTGCTCTGGCTGTGGATTTGTCTCATGCCTCCTCTTGGTCCTGTTCTGATTTCCTTACAAGTAAGTATTCATTTACCGTTCACAATATCAGCAGCACACATGGAATTGAGATTTTCTCAAGATGTTGTTGCCCAACAGCACCCCAAACTAGTTAGAGGTGTTGCTGGAGAACCCCCAAAGTAGATCCACTCACCTGATAAGCGGAAAAGCCAAACTCTGACAAAGGAATGGTGGAAGAAAGTAGGTATTATTGCAAAGCACAGAGCAAAGAGCAGGGTAGCTATCGCTTAACTCACAAGCTCCCCGAGGAGTTTGGTGTAAAGTTTCTTATAGATGGAAATTGGGTCTGAGAGGTACCTGATCAACTTACATTCAACTTCCTGGTTGGTTATGGGTGCTTGTGAACTTCCTTTGATCGGTTAGTGATGTCGTGCTCTTTAGGGGATTTATGACGGCCAGGTGGACTCCACTTAGTCTGGGGGTTACAATCTGCCCAGACCTGGAGTTCCCCTAGATGAACTCCCTATATAGTACTGGTCATCAAAGTTCTTATGTATGGGAGAAGCAAATGATTCCATGAGTCCTGTGACTCGAACCTTGCAGGGACAGTTGTGTCTAGCCCTCCATTTAGTGAATTTCTTTTTGTCAACGACAGGCAAGGGCACCTTAGGCTGAGGGAGAAGGATGTGCGGCTGGGCCATGCCTTTACATTATAGAGGGTTTGGTTTCAATGTGAAAAAGACAAAGATTCCCCTTTTATTTTTATATATCCAATTTACAAACATAACTTATTTAAAATTCTGTCATCTCCCTATTTTGCTACAGTGTACTTTTGTCATGAATCATATGTCTGCATGTTTATGTAGTCCCATGGTCAGTTTGTGTGTTCTAGTTGTATTACCAATCCATCTTGATAATTGCAGCTCCATAATAGAGGTTACCCCTTAGCAGTACTTAGCTTTGTTCTTCTTTAACAATAACTTTGCTGTTGTTTCTCATGATGATTTCTATAAGAATTTTAGATACCATTTAGAATCAACCTTTCAATGTACTTATACACAATACGTATTATTAATGTTGACAGTGACTGAATTAAAGCCATGGAGCTAATAAACAAAAATTGATTTCATTTTTAGAATTTTGAGTATTTCAATACATGAAAATAAGCTTAAATATTTTTTAAATGTAGATTAAGAAATTTATCTGTATATTTTTTAAAGATTTATTTATTTGAAAGACAGACTTACAGAGAGAGTTAGAGACAGAGAGAAAGGTCTTCCATCTGCTGGTTCACTCCCCAAATGGCCACAACGGCTGGAGCTGCACCGATCTGAAGCCAGGAGCCAAGTGATTCTTCCAGGGATCCTGTGCGGGTGTAGAGGCCCAAGGACTTGAGCCATCCTCCACTGTTTTCCCAGGCTATAGCAGAGAACTGGATCGGAAGAGAAGCAGGCAGGACTAGAACCAGCACACTTAAGGGATGCTGGTGCTTCAGGACAGGGCTTTAACTTGCTGCGTCACAGTTCTGGCCCCAGATTAAGAAATTTATAAAGACATACGCAATAAGGGTTCAACATTGGATACTATTGATCAAAGGGGAAATGTATATTAAAAGAACACTCACTATTTATAGCACTTGAAGTAGACACTGTTCAATTGATGAATAATTTTTTACAGAATTATTTATTTTGAAAGAATTACACAGAGAGAGGGAGAGTCAGAGACAGTGAGATCTTCCATCTGCTTGTCTAGTCTCCAGATGGCTGCAATGGCTTCGACAGGGCCAGGCCAAAGTCAGGATCCAGCAGCTACATCAGGATCTCCAACTGCTTATCCCAGGCCACTATCAGGGAGCTGGATCAGAAGTGGAGCAGCTGGGACACAAATCAGTGTCCACATGGGACAGCATGTCCCTGAAATAGTTTTGTTTTTTTTTTTAAATGAACCAAGATAGTATAGTTTAACTGAAAGGAATAAAAGTAGTTGAGAAAGAAGAATTAGTTGAAAAGACTTCATATAATTAGTTCTTATTTAAACAATTTAGGAGTCCTTCCTTCTCACAAATTAATGATGTTAACATGTTAAAATTTACTTGCAAGTTTTCTAAACATTAAGTTATTACAACAAAATATTAAGTAACTGCTAGAAGAAAGGTCTGAGAAGAATCTTGGGAATATTTTATTTAATAGAAAAAATAAAATATTCAGGGGATGATATTGGTTGAAAACAGAATGTATATTAAATTGTGAGTTTAGGATTTTCTTGAGTATGGCAAAGCACTTACAGATTGCATTCACATAGACATAGACACAGAATAAGTACACTGAGTATTTGAATAACAGTTTTGCCAATTCAACACTCATGAATAAAAGGGAAGTTGGTGAAATTAAGGACTTTCTTATTTTCGTGGTGTGATAGCATTGGCGTATTAATTCTAGAAAGAATTTTCTTTATCTCCTAATAATCTATATTGTTTGGAAAATATAATTGCTTTATTTAATTTGACTTGAGGGTAATTAACAACTGTGGAATGATTGCTTCCCTGATGTTACATTTTAAGAATAAAAGTTGACAGCTATAAAGGAGCGATAAAGTGAATTTCTTTGTCTTAAAACTTAGAATAAATTGAGATAAGGAATTTGAGAAAAGGGACCAGCCTCCAAGTCGGTTGTTCACACTTTAGATTTTATGTTAGAAATTACTGGTCAAATGTTTTATTGATCACGATTAGTAGCAAAACACTAAAAGTTTGATTGTGGAAAATTGAGTATCAAGATAATAGATGGAGCTCTCTGATCTGCTTTTATTTTAGCTTCAAAGCAGACTAAAGCCAATGCTAATTGCATTTATAGTACTGGAATGGAATCACTTCAATATACTGACTTCATTTTCTTCTTACGTCAATAACTAACATTTTTATTACCTGAATTTAAACCAATCATAAAAGAAAACAAGGACACTCACCATTTATAATAAATCATTTTCCACTCCAAAAATATAGTTGAATGTATCTTTTACTGTACTGTTTTACTTATTCATTCAATTGTATCGTGAGTTGTAATCTATAGTTCCAATGATTAATTTTACATTTGAAAGACTGAAAGAAACAGAAAGAGAAACAGACACAGAGAGATATCTCCATACACTGAGCCACTTTCCAAATGCTTCCAACAGTGATGGCTGAATCAAAAGGAAGCCTCGAGTCTCAACACAATCTAGGTCTCCCCAATGGGTGGCAGGGATGCAATTACTTGTCATCACCTGCAGCCTCCCATTGTGCACATTAGTGGAAAAGTGGAATTGATTGAAAGCCAGCACTCAAATCCAGGCACTGTAACATGGATATAAGCATCCCAAGTGTGTCTTAACTGCTGTACGAAACATCAAAACCACTAGTTCAAATGATTTTTTGAGCTTTCATATGATTTTAAATACATGATAAAAGACATTAACCTATTGTACTTCTGTCTGTTTTATTCACTTGCCTACAGTACTGATGGTAGTTCTGATACTTAGTTCCAAATGGTATGAATAGCTCTTTGAGATTTGGACTTGTGACATTTTGCCTTTATATACTTTTTTTTTTAAATTTATTTATTTACTTGAAAGGCAGAGTTACAGAGAGGCAGAGGCAGAGAGAGAAAAAGAGATCTTCCATCTCCTGGTTCACTCCCCAGATGGCTGCACTGGCTAGAACTGTGCAGATCTGAAGTCAGGAGCCAGGAGCCTCATCCAGGTCTCCCATGTGAGTGCAAGGGCCCAAGCACTTGGGCCATCTTCTGTTATCCTAGGCCATAGCTGAGAGCTGGGTCAGAAGTGGAGCAACTGGCACTGGAACTGGTGCCCATATGGGACGCCAGCGCTGCAGGAGGTGGCTTTACCCGTGATGTCACAGTGCCAGCCCCTTTTTATGCTTTTTGTAAATTAGACTAATTTCCTAAGATTAGATTGGGGGGCTGGGTTATTGTGCAGTGGATTAAGCTTCTGCCTGTGACTCCAGCATACCATATGGGTGCTTCCTGGTGTACTGGCTGCTCCTTTTCATATTCAAAGCCCTGCATACATGCCTGGGAAAGCAGTAGAGGATGGTCAAATTGTTGATCTCCTTTCAATCATGTGGCAGACCTGGAAGAAGTCCCTGGCTTCTGCACTTGTTCTGGTCCAGCCCCGTCCATAGCGACCATTTGGGAACTGAACCAGAAGATGAAAGATCTCTCTCTGTCTCTCCTCTCTCTGTAACTCTGACTTTCAAACAAATAAATTACTAGCAAATTATATACTTTTAGGAAAACTTATGATTGATTCATATATATGAACACCTATCAGTTAAATACTCCCAGAAAATACTTAGATTTCTAATAATCAGTTTGCTCTAATTCAACATTTCTCAAAAAATATTGCCAAGTGTCACCTAGACAGGAGTCCAGAAACTTTTTTTCCCACTAAGTGCCAATTGTATATTTATAGCATCATTTGCAGACCAAAAAAAAATCAACTTCAAAATTAGTCTGCTATAGATTTATTGTATTTGGAGTCCTGCTGCAGGTCTTATATGGTCCACAGGTCAGAGGTTCCTAACGCTGATTCACAATAATGGTAAGAACTGATAGGGTTTTTTCATTCTCATTCTTTTAGGAATATTGCTATTTTCTGAAAATTCTCGCCAAACTGATGTTGAAATTTAATTCCTGTAGTTAGGAATTAAGATGTAGACGTAAGAGGAGTTTAGGCTCATGAAATCGCTGACCTCATGGGTAGACTGACTGATTCATGGATTAATGGATTAATGGGCTGCTGCAGGAGTGGCTGTGTTGTAAGAGTGAGCTCATGGTTAGGAAGTCCGTTCAGCAGATGCAGTGCTTCATCTTGGACTTTCCAGGCTCCAGTCCTTAAGAGATAAATTTCTTTGTACATCACCCAATCTGTAGTATTCTGTTATAGCAACAGAACACAGACTAAGACAATTTGGTGGAGTTGTTTAGAGGGACATATAAGGTGACTATACTTTTTAGAGAGCTAAGAGTACATTTTCTGATAGTTTGTAAGACTTTCTAAGGTTATAGATTTTGTGAGTAAATATGTACATTTTTAGAACTTAAATCAGTGTGCTCTTAAGTGTACCTTTATGCTCTTACTAGATATCCTGCTACCATATATGTAATAAGTATTATTTCCATTTTTACTTGATAGGATGACAAGTGGGCAAACCATGGTCATTCAAGCTTGAATATAGAGAAAAAATACTTTTTAAAAAATATTTTATTTATTTGCATGAAAGCCAGAATTACAGAGAGGCCGAGGCAGAGAGAGAAAGAGACAGAGATGTCTTCCATCTGCTGGTTCACTCCACTGGTTGCAACAGTTGGAGCTGTGCTGATCCAAAGCTAGGAGCTAAGAGCTTCTTCCTGGTCTCCCATGTTGAGGCAGGGGCCCAAGCACTTGGGCCATCTTCTACTGTTTTCCCAGGCCATAGCAGAGAGCTGGATCAAAGTGGAGCATCTAAGACTCAAACCATTGCCCATATAGAATGCTGGCAATGCAGGTGGTGGCTTTACCCACTATGCCACTGCCATGGCCCCAGCAAATATTTTCTTTAAATTGAATAATTGAGTCTGGATAAATCAAGGAGAGACTGACAATTTGTTGCCATTAATAAAATTTAAGCTTCAGGGCCGGTACTGTGGCTTGGGATTAAAGCTACCACCTGTAGTGCCTGCATCCCATGTGGGCGCCAGATTAATTTCTGCTGCTCCATTTCTGATGTAGCTCTCTGCTATGACCTGGGAAAGCAGTAGAAGATGGCCCAAGTCCTTGGGCCCCTGCACCAATGTGGGAGACCTGGAAGAAGCTCCTTGCTCCGATTTCCAGATCTGCCCAGCTCCACCGGCCACTGTGGCCATTTAGGGAGTGAATCAGAGGGTGGAAGACCAATCTCTCTCTCTCTCTCTCTCTGCCTCTCTCTCTCTGTAACTCTGCCTTTCAAACAAATAAATGAAAAACAACTTAAAAAAAAGTAAGTGTCCTTCACCATGATCTTAAGAAATTTCCAATTGTAAAAAGTAATTTCTGATGACTGCTGGTTGTATTAACTAATATATTTTTAAATATTTTATCATTAATTTTTTATATTTGGAAGAACTATGTTTCAATGAAGCAATATTTTCTAAGCAATCAATGAAACATCATAGAGAAGCGTGCATGAATAAAATATGTTATTCAAAGTATAAGATACATAAATGGATTTTCAAGACACAGAATATGTAAAGTTTACTAATACAGTTTAAAATGCCACAATGCAAATAACCTTTAAGAAATAACACTTGTCATGTTTCTGTTGTTGTATCAAAGAAAAAGATCTACAATGATATGAAAAGGTTATTCAAATACACTTTGTTTTTCTAATTACATATCTGTTCAGGCCAGATGTTCTACATAAACTTCAATCCATAATTTGAATGCAGAGGCAGACTTACAAAAGTTTAGAAAGATATGGTTTTCTCAGTATGTTATTTGGGAAAGTACAGTTCATTTTTATAACATTTTATATTCTTTTATATGTTATTGATTTTTTTTTATTTTTAAGTGAAAGTATAAATATTTTAAAGGGTTATTTGAAGTGTTTAATTAATTAAATGCTGAGAGATAACCTTCTTCTGCCATGAAAGCACATTTTTCTCAGATTTTAGGAATGTAAAAGTTGTTGGTACTGAAGTCAGAGAACTGCTGTGGTCGGTTTTTCAGGGTGAGAAAGAGAAGGAGGGAGAGAGAGACTCTCATAAGCTACTTGCTCAGAAGCTTTTTCTTACAATATTCCCAGCTTAAATTACAAAACAGAATCCTTGACCGAATCAGATCACAATAACTGTAGCTGAAAACAGAAGAGAGAAAGTCACCAAAGCTGAAAAGCACGAAAAGGAAAAATCTAGTGGGGTGACTTTCATTACTTGTTTTGCCTCAGGATGGCCTATATAATAGAAGTTTTTACACTATCAAATCAGATTCCTTAATGAAAGTTTGAGACAAAAGCTAACATTTTTGCTTTAGAATATACTCAATACATCATTCTCAAGGAAGGTTGTATGATTAATTAGCTCTCCTTGTAGAAGCTATATAGATAAGTAAACCAAAATATATTGAATTTGTCATTATTTTTGGTTAAGGACAATCCTTGGAGATGATTGATTATCAAGTTGGTGGGATCAATAAGAAAAATTATTTACAGCTCTCTTGGAAAATAAATACAGTTTAGTCTCTATAGTCTTCAAATATATATTGAAACATTCCTAATGATCTAGAGAATTGAATCTGTTTAATGTTGCTATTAAGTAAAAACTCTTAACTATCAATCACACACTAATGTGTAGATCTTATCCAATAGAATATATATATATATATATAATAAATAATGCATGTAATATTTGTTTAGGAGAAAAATAAACCCATACGTTATGTATTGTCCTGAATGTAATCACTTAGTTTTGTTTCTAACTATGTAAGCTATTTTAGAATCTCTTCCATAATGCATTTTTTCTGTAATTCTCATCTGAACCAGTTATCTTCTGAGTAATGAACTGAATAAAATCTTTGTTGTGTTTTCATTATACTTAAAATTATCACATTTTAAACTTTTTGGAATAGACTGAGCACTTTTCTAAAATGTGAATTTACCCTTGCCTTGTAAAAATTAATTCAGCAATAATGACTTTGAAAACTTGATTATCTCTATCTTGTCCCCATTTCACATTCAGATCTGACATTCAGTAGCTAGAAGGCAGCTTTGGAGGGCATATTTATGTTATAGGAATTGGCAGAAAGCGAAAATCATGCTGTTTTATCCTTTGAAGAGTCAATTTACCAGCATACCAGTTTATGTCTATGACCAAATAACTTATTTCTTGGTTTTGCCTATATTTAACTTTAAAATTGGTTGAGTTTTTACTCATATTGTGCTTCTTAGAGTTCTCTATTTGATTTAGTATAGTGCACTCTTTTATACTGATATATTGAATCTACATGTGTATATTACTGTAACTCATTCTGTTGTTAATCAACAATTCGTTATTTCTAGTTGAGGTAGTCCTAATTGTTATTGTTTTGAAAGATATAAACACCGTTGTACACTTTTATGAAAGACCAGCTTAAAATTTATCTATATTTTAAAGTCTATATTTGCTGTAAATAATTTCTCCCACTCTGTAGTTTGCACATTTATTTTTGTGGAAATGGATTTTTTTATGAATTCTTATTCCTAATTTTGATGTAGTCCAGTGCATTATCTTTTCCTGTAGAGTTAGATTTTCTTTGTATCTTGTTGAAAATAATGCCTTTGAATATTCTGAGCTAAATCATATATTTTACTAAATAATTTCATAAAACGTGTCTAATTTTCTTTTATTGTTATTTTGCACATAAATGAAAATCCAAATTAATCTTATGTAATGTCAGTTTTATTTCCTCCTATATGAGCAATTTTCCTGGCATCTTTATTGAGAAGGCCATTCCTTTCCTATCATGATTTCCCTGCATATACATGTAGCCTCATATTCCCACTCTTTATTTTGTACAATGTTTCTAGCTTATACCAATGCTATATTTATAAAATGCTACATTTTCATATGTATTGTAACTTTGTGATCACTGTCAACATTTAGTAAAGAAAGTATTCCTATTCTATTCTTCTTCTTTGAAATAGTTCACCTCTTGGCCATTTTCATTCAAAAATAAATCTCAGGTTCATTTTTTCAACTTCCCCAAAATTCCTATTGGATTTTGAATCAAATTGAACTAAATTTGGAGAAAAGTACAGCCTTCAAAATATTGTCTTCCAACCAATAAATCTGATAAATCTCCCAATTTATACTGCTGACAGTTTTATATATTTCTACATGGAAACCTTTCAAATCATTTGTTAAATTTATTTCCAGGTTTATGACATTTTGTGCTACTGCAAATGGTATATTTTGCTTTGTATTTTGTTTTAGTATACAGTGCGAAATCATTTCTTTTCTGAGGTTTGTGTCATGTTATAACCACCCAAACAAAAAATAAATATGTGGAATAGTTTAGCTCCCGTATTTTATTAGATAGAACTATACTATAAGAGCTAGCACAATGATTTTCTCAAGTAATGCCTAAGATCATTGAAAGTTCCTTTTGTGGAAATAGTAACATTCAAGAATTTTTCTTAAATAATGTTATATTTTAGGAAAATAAATAGTGATATGCCTTAGAAAATATGTGGCTTAGGGATAATTATTTTATATACAACAAAGCTGAAAGAATTTCAAAAAATAACATGTCATTGCTTTGCTATGGCCCAAGTGCTTGGGCCTCTGCACCTGCATGGGAGACTAGGAAGAAGCACCTGGCTCCTGGCTTCGGATCATCATAGCTCTGGCCATTGCTACCATTTGGGGGATGAACCATTGGATGAAAGACCTTTCTCTCTGTTTCTCTCTCTCTCTCACTGTCTGTAACTCTACCTGTCAAATAAATAAATAAATATTTTTAAAAAAATTTAAAAAATTAAAAAAAATCTGTTTCTGCTCTCTAAGGGTAATTTATAAATATATTCAAACTAGAGTTAATGTACTTTGATAAAAGTCTCCTTTAATGTTGCTGGTCTAATGTTAGTTTATTAAACTTTCCAATGTTTATTTTTTAGTTTGGAGGAAATTTTTCATAAAAAAGATTTAAATGTAAATTTCTAATTATATGTTCCGTACAATTGTGGTGTTCAATAACAGTTGCCTTCAAAAATTATTGTACAATGACCTGTGTACTGCAACCTTTTATAACACCTAGACCTTAGTTTGTAATAGTTCACATACCATATACAGAATTGATTAAATGCCAATAATATTCAACCTCTTAATTCAAAGATGAGGCAACTGAAATAATTTGTGTGAGTTTATCCTGATCAAAAAGTCTATTTAGAAGGCATTGGAATTATTTTTGAAAGTTGAAAATATCAATATGTGGGCATGAGAAGAAGGATCCTCCAGGAAAGAGGACAGTACCGAAAACTGTCTGAAGGTCAAATAGCAGAGGAGCACATCTGGGAGGAAATGGAATAACTGAGGTTGAATAGAATAAAAGTAATATAAAGAAAGTAGGGTGCATTCCTATAGGATGAAGAGATCATTACACAACGTGAAGTTTATCTTCACATAAAATGAAAACTTATATGAAGAGGAATGTACATTCAATTACTTATTGTAGCCTCAGAAAGGATGACCACTTTTCAAGCTCAACTTATGAGTCATGGAATGGAAGGAAATTTTGAAATAATACTTAATAAATTTAAAAAGTATTAATTGTCTCTATTATAGGTAATGAAGATGCTAAGGAGGTAAGGTGGCAAGATTCAAAAGTGTTTGCTGATATGAAAAAAGCAGAACCTGTTTTCATTTAATAGGATGAGATAAACACAGTAATAAATGAAAGAACAAAGGAAAGAGCAATTACCCATAGAGTAAAGATGATTAGTCACAGGAAGATGTGAAAGAGAATGGCTTAGAAGGTACTTTTTATAGAGTATTGAGTAAATATTTCATAAGGCGTAGTTAAGATCTGAAAAACATGAAGTGTCATCCATGAAAAAATCTGAATAAAGAATATTCCATAAGAGGAAAAAGCCAGTACAACAGCCACAACATGAAAAAGGTTTGTGTATGAGGCTCAGAAGCAAGGACAGGGAGCTAGAGTCTGAGGAACAATTGTGTGGATAGTGGTATGTATCATATGGGCCTGGGTCTTATAATTATTTATTCATTTCTTTTTTATTTTTGAAAGGAACTGAGTGAGACCATGAGCAAGCAAGTGAGCTTGGATCTACTGGCTCCCTACCCACAAGGCCATGGCTGATCTTGGTTAAAGTTGGAAGCTGGTTTCCCAAATGGTTGGCAGGGACCCAGTGACATCAGTCATCACTTGGTGCATCCCAGTGTGTACATTAGTAGAAAGCTGGAATCAAGAGTTAAGCAAGGAGTTCAACCTCAGTATTCCAATGTGGTATGCAGTGTCTTAATTAGCAGTTTAACGGATAGAGCAAAAGTTTGCCTTGGACCCAACTCTTAAAAAGTCTTATAGGCTCAAGATGAGAATTTGAGTTTGATTCCAAGTCCGATAAGATTACACAATATACTAAGAGTTAATGTCCTCCAACGTTTCTTATAAAGATTATTCATTCTATTTTAGAATTAGCTTGTAAGGTCGCAAGTGCAAAAATGAACCACCTTAGTCTACTATTTTCAAGGTGTCCTTTCAAGGTTAAGCCAATAGCATCTGTGTGTATATTTCATATATATGAGAGTGATCCTTTCTGAGGACTCCCAGATTAAAAAATTCCCACTTAATCAATTGGTTTGATGGGTATTTGCTTTCTTGTTCGCTTATTTAGTTATTTATGTAAATAAATTTAGTTATTTATGTAGCGATGAGAGACCAGGACTAAGAATGCTTTGAAGGAAATATTTAAGAATTATTTCTTGTTCATAAAGCTGGGTGTACTTATAAGACATTACAGAAGGGGGCCCGCACTGTGGCATAGTGGGTAAGCCAGCACCTGCTGTCTCTGCATCCCATATGGATACTGGTTCAAGTCCTGGCTGCTCCACTTCCAATTTAGGTCTCTGCTATGTCCTGGGAAAGTAGTAGACGATGGCCCAAGTCCTTGGGTCCCTGCACCTACGTGGGAGACCGGGAAAAATCTCCTGGCTCCTGACTTTGGATGTGTCCAGCTCTGGCTGTTGTGGCTATATGGGGAGTGAAATAGCAAATGGAAAACTCTCTTTCTCTCTGACTCTGCCTCTGTGACTCTACAGTTTGAATAAATAAATGATTCTTCTTTCCAAAAGAAATTACAAGGATACCGCAAGTAGTTTGAAACACAAAGGATCAGTCTTAGTGTATTGTAAATATGAAAGTTATTGGCACATGTGCAGATTTAAATCTATGAAACTGCTGAAAGTCAACATCATTGTTCTAAGACAATTCACACATTTTCTTACCTCATTGTCAGTATTTCTACACAGTGAATGCACCCATCATTCACTAATGCTCATCAAAGTTCATCTAGGTACCTTATTGTTAATTATCATTGAATTTAACAAAATTGCTGGGGAGCAGCTACAAAACAAGTTCACTTAACAGGTATTTGTGGAAATTTCTGAGCTATAATAAGCATTACATGGATACTGGTATACTAATAAAGGTCCAGTTTTGCTAAAATAATTTGATCTTCTTCCTCCAAAAAGAGTTTAATAAACATTTGAATTAAATTTGTAGCTCTAAATACTCAATATAATCAAGACTGCAAAAGGACGGGCAGTATTGATTCTCAGGAGTAAAAATGCATAGTGATCAGTGATCAGAAAGAAAGGAGAATGTATATGGTCCCTGAAATGAATAGGTGGTGAGTGAATAATCCAGATGGTTTTCTTTACTTTCCTATTAGAACGCAAATCTATTTTGAAAATAAAATTGCTCAAATTCAACTCTCTATTATATTTTAACTGCTTTTATAAATGTTTTTATAGAAAGTTATCACATGCCTGACACTAAAGATACAGCATTGTTAAGACACCTGCATTTGAATTTGGAAAAGTTGGAGTGGAGCACTTTTGAATGAGTACGGTAAAATATATAAGTAACTTACTATAAGCAATGGCTGTTTACATATTTGAAGGTCTTCATTAGACTCCTTGTTATTCTTGAAAACTTTTGTAGATGAATATTCCATAGCAATGTGTGTGTGTGTGTGTGTGTGTAGAAGGATTTTAAAGAGAGGAACAAGATGATCGATTTGACTTGCCATTTAGGATGCCCATATCCCTTATCAGAATACCTGGGTTTGATTCCTGGCCCAAGGTTTTGATTCCAGCTTGTTACTATTGTGGACCCTGAGGGCTGCAGCACTGATACCTCAAGTTGTTTGTTTTCTGTCATCCATTTGAAAGACCCTAATTTAATTCCTGGTTTCCAGCTTCAGTTTGGGCTGGCATATTTATGTTTAAGTGGGTACTTACATGTGTGTATAAACATGATTTAATCTTGTTATGTTCTTAGGTAAAATACTGTCATAAAAAAGGAGGACGAATTATTTGCCTGAGTGGCCTACTTCAATAAAAATAAATTAATGATTGAAGCTAAGCTAGCACATTCTGTCACACATGTTCACAGCACCTTCGAATGGAGACTGACAAGGGACCTTTAATTAAATGAGTAGGAAACAATTCAAATGAAAATTTTGGTTCTAACCTGAATGAACACTGAAAAATTATGAGTTAAAAAAAATGTCAGGTTTACTGACAGCACTTTGTCTCCAATTAGTATGCAATAACAATGGGATTTATTTTTCATCATTTTGCTCCATAAACTTTTACACCCAGTGTAGACCAGTGACTTTACTGGGGAGGATGATGCAAATAATTGAAAACTGGGGCCTCGGCTATTCATGTCATTGGCCCAGAGCTTCCCTTACACTAATATCTATCATAAACACGTGTAGCTTAGGAGTTTTCATTTATTCTGTCCGCATTTCCAAAGGATTGTGCTTTGAGATTACAGACAGGAAAATGGGAAGAGAGATTCTGTCAGTTTTGTTGAAAACTGCATACATGTGTGAGAAATTAGGAAAAACTTCAGTAGGTTTATCTAAGTGTTTCACATTAATGCAGTCCTTATTCTACTGGGTATTCACTAGGACTTAAAGGCTATGGTTATCTGTGTCTTTTTAGCAAAAAACACATAGATGGTAAATAATAGTATTTCTGACAAATACATCATCCAATGATATTACAGTGTTTGTATGTTCAGGGCATTCAAGGAACATATTTTATTCCATTCAGCCTTGACTATACTCTGTGATAGATGATTGTTTTAGACATAAGATGTTCAGTTTTAGAAAGTATAAATATTTTGCCTAAGAAAAAAAGTCAGCATGTTTCAGAGCCCTGATGCTTAATAAATTTTGTTGAGTGAAAATTTATCAGATCTCTGAGAATTTCACTATTTATTTCCATTTCAATTGAAATATCGCAGGAATCTTTGCAGCACATTTTTCTCTAAGTAACATTTCTACACAGTGTCACTAATTCAATTTTTATTATGTTTTGTATCCACTTTCATCTCATTACTAGGGCCTGGAATTACTTTTATACACAGACTTTCCAATGATCTCTCATTTCTTTTATCTGTACTCAATTTTTGCTTGCCTGATTTATGTCATCTTTATTGATTAAAGTAGACACCATTTAACTACTTTATTCATATTGTTGTTCTGCTTATATGTATTTATTACTCATTTCTAAATGTACCATTTTGAAATTGCAGATTTATTTAAATTCTTTGCCCATCAAGTGGGAGTAAGAAGTATTTGTCAAAATCAATGTATCTTATCATTACAAATATGATACAATACAAAAACCTTATTATGAGACAGTATGTAATTTTGTTGTCATATTTTTGTATTTTATTTTTAGGTATGCATTAGTAATTTGACAAGGTACTTAAATTGACATACCTACTATACTGTGCAGTTCTGATAGTTGGACTTAGGACATTTTGATTTTATTATTTAGTAGAAACCTGAACATTGAATTTGATCATTTCTCTGGCTATAGTAAAATATTCTTTCACCATGTTGGGTAGTTGCTAGTGACTCAAACAATCAACTGGGTAAATGGCCCACACTCTACAATATTCTGTGTTGCTAAAGTATGGTGTTTGATAGATTAGGTGTATTAAATGCATTTTTGACTTACAATACCTTCAACTGAAAAATGTGTTAATAAGGAAACAACCCCAACATAGGCTAAATAAAATCTGTAGTTAATACTAATTTGCTGCCTTAAATGAGGTAATGTGTTGAGTTAAAATTCCAAATAATATATGTGTTCAACATATGTTAATCTCTCTCTGTATACATAGTGTATTTGTGTGCATGTGTATATATGTATGCAAATTCAATAATTCAAAAATTTTATGAAAATGTATATTATTAAATAACTATACATAGATTTAAAACAATTTCACATAAAAATAAACTTATCTTTAATATATTTTCCAAGAACCTCTTGAAATATATTTGAATTTAGGATTTGCTATGAAAATGTGTCCCATATCTAATAAATATAAAAGTTTGAGATGATGTACAGAGTTAAATTTTTTGTTGAAAAATTATTTACAGTATTTAATACATACCATGACTTTTTAAAAATAAATTTTCAATAGATTTGCATATAATTAAACATTGATAACATGTACATTACATATGTTCAAATTTTTATCAACATCTATACTTTTTCTAACTAAATAATTTGGTGCCACTTATAATTACAGTACATATTATAAATTAACCCAAGGTTCAATATACATGAATTTTCAGAGCAGCACCACAAGAGTGATTTTGTAGTTACTTGCTTATGCAGTTTCTATAAATATTAGTAGAAAAGACTGCTGATATGTAAATTACATGTATATTAGATTGAGACATCTAACTCATATAAAATATTGATGGAGTAACAATTTTCACCATAGGTTACATAAATTTACACTATTAGCAGTTTTGTGTGTGATCTCTCTAAGGACATTTATAAAAAACTTGTTATGAATGAAATTATCCAAAAGAGAAAAAAGCAGAAATTAGAATGAAACACTCTGTACTTTATCTTCAACAAATATCATCTACTTTCAGATCTATTTCATGTGTCCCTCCTTTCCAAAAACTTTTTCTTATTTATTTACTTGAAAGTCAGAGTTTCAGAGAGACAGAAGCAGAGGCAGAGACACAGAGAAAGGTTTTCCATTCACTGGTTCATTCCCCACATCATAGCAACAATGGTCAAAGATGGGCTGATCAGAATCCAGGAGCCAGGAGCTTCTTCTAGGTCTCCTACATGGGCTCAGGGGCCCAATGACTTGGGCCATCTTCTACTGCTTTCCCAGCCCATAGCAGAGAATTGGATTGAAAGTGGAGCAGCCAGGAATTGAACTGGTGCTCATATGGGATGACTGCACTGCAGGTGATGGCTTTCCTGCTATTCCACAGTGCCAGCCCCTATATTCAGATTTCTGAGGTAAATCCATACTGTATTCTATAGTGGCTTTACCAGTTTACATTCCCACCAATAGTGGATTAGGCTACCCTTTTCCCCACATCCTCACCAGCATTTCTTGCTTGTTGATTTCTGTATGAAAGCCATTCTAACAGGGATGAGGTGAAACCTCAATGTGGTTTTGGTTTGCATTTCCCTGATGGCTAGTGTCTGTTGGTAATTTGGATTTTCACATTTGAAAACTGTCTAAGCCCTTTGCCCATTTCTTAACTGGGTTGTTTGGTTCGTTGCTGTTGAGTTTCGTGATCTCTTTATACATTCTGGTTATTAATCCTTTATCAGTTGCACACTTTGGATATAATTTCTCCCATTCTGTCATTTGCCTCTTCACTACCCTGTATTTTTTTGCAGTACAGATGCTTCTCAATTTGATGTAATCCCATTTGTCTATTTTGGCCTTGATTGCCTATGCCTGCGAGGTCCTTTCCTATGCCAAAGTCTTGCAGGGTTTCTCAATGTTCTCTAATAATTTGATTGTATCTGGTCATAGATTTAGGTATTTAATACATTTTGAAAGGATTTTTGAGTAAGGTGTAAGGCAGGCGTCTTGGTTCATATTTTTGCATGTGGTGATCCAGTTTTCCCAGCATCATTTGTTGAAGAGACTGTCCTTGCTCCAGGGACTGATTTAGCTCTTTTGTAGACGCTTGGGTTAACTTCTGAAATTTTTATTCTGTTACATTTGTCTATCCATCTGTTTTTGTACTAGCATCAAACTGCTTTCATTACAACTGCCCTGCAGTGTGTTCTTGGGAAATCTGGTATTGTGATGCCTCCAACTTTGTTTTTGTTGTATAAGATTGCTTTAGCTATTTGTGGTCTCTTGTGTTTCCATATTAATTTTTAGTATCATTTTTCTATATCAGAGAAGATGTCCATGATATTTTGATTGTTATCAAATTGAATCTCTAAATTGCTTTTGGAAGTGTAGACATTTTGATTCTATTGATTCTTCCAATCCATGAACAAGGGGTATTTTCTACTTTTTTTGCATCCTCTTTCTTTAATGGTTTGTAATTCACATCATAGATATCTTTGACATCCTTGGTTAAATTTGTTATAAAGTATTTTATTTTTTTGTAGCTATTGTGAATTGGATTGATCTTAGAAGTTCTTTCTCAGCTGTGGCTTGTGTATACAAAGCTGTTGATTTTATATGCTTCTACTTAACCAAACTTTTGGATCCTATATATATATATATATATATATATATAAAATATATATATAAATCATATCATCTGCAAATAGGAATAGTTTGGCTTCCTCTTTCCCAATGTGCATCCCTTTGATTTCTTTTTCTTGCCTAAAGGCTCTGGCTAGAACTTCCAGGACTATATTGAATAGTAATGGTGAGAGTGAACATTCTTGTCTGGTTCTGGATCTCAGTGAGAATACTTCCAACTTTTCCCCATTCAATAGGAAGCTGGCCATGGTTTTGTAATAAATTGCCCTGATTGTTTTGAGGAATGAAGATATCCAATTTGCACAGAGTTTTCATCATGAAAGGATGTTGTATTTTTATCAAATGCTTTCTCTGCATCTGTTGAGATAATCATATGACTTTTGTTCTTCAGTTTGTTACTGTGATGTATCACATGGATTGATTTGCCAATGTGGAACCATCCCTGCATACCAAACATAAATACAACTTGGTAAGGTTGGATTATCTTTCTGATGTGTTGTTCGGTTCAACTGGCTAATATTTTGTTGAGGGTTTTGTGTCTATGGCCATGAGGGTTATTGGTCTATAGTTTTCTTTCTCTGTTGCATTTTTTCCAGGTTTGGGCATTAAGATGATGGAGGGTTTGTAGAAGGAGTTTGGGAGGATTCCCTCCTTTTCGAATGTTGATTGAGAAGAATTGGAATTAGCTCTTTTTTAAATTTCTGGTAAAATTTAGCAGTAAAGCCGTCGGTCTTTGGGTTTCCTCTGTTGCGAGGGTCTTTTTCACTGATTCAGTCTCTGTCTTTGTTATTGATCTGTTTACATTTTCTCTATCTTTATGACTTAATTTTGTTAGATTGTATCTTTCTAAGACTCTATCCATTTCTTCTAGATTTCCTAGTTGTTTGGCATACAGGTCTTTGCAATAATTTCTGATTATTCTTTTTATTTCTGTGGTATCTGTTGTTGCATTCCCTTTTTCTTCTCTGATTTTATTGAATTGGATCTTTTCTTTCTTTCTTTTTAGTTAGTTGCACCCATGTTGTATCAGTTTTGTTTATTTTTTCAAAAAAACAGCTTTACATTTCACTAATTTTGTTATTTCTTCTTTAATTTTAATTCTTTCTTTCTTTCTTCTAGTTTTAGTTTTGGTTTGTTGTTGATATTCTAGCTCCTTGAGATGCATCGATAGCTCATTTATTTGGTACCTTTCCAGTTTCTTCATGCAGTCACTGATTGATAAGAACTTCCATCTTAACACTGCTTTTGCTGTATCCCATAGGTTTTGAAATGATGTATTGTCATCTTCATTTGTTTCCAGAAAATTTCTTGATTTCTCTTTTAATTTATTCTGTGACCCACTGTTTGTTCAGGAGCATATTGCTCAGTCTCCATGTGTTATGTATGTTCTAGAGATTCTTGAGTTGTTGATTTCTAGTTTCATTCCATTGTGGTCTAAGAAGGTGCATGGAATGATTTTCACTTTATTGAATTTTCTCAGACATGCTTTGTGCCTAGCATATTGTCTGTCCCAGAGAATGTTCCAAGCGCTGATGAGAAGAATGTGTATTCTGCCTCTGTGGGGTGAAAGGATCTGTAGATATCCATGAGGTCTATTTGCTCCATAATGTTGATCAGTTATATTGTTTCCTTGTTGATTTTCTGTCTAGTTGCTCTGTCCGTTGGTGAAAGTGGGGTATTGAAGTCTCCCATTACTATTTTATGATAGTTTATCTCTCCGTTTAGGTCTATTAACACTTTTTTAATTAGCCACGTGATCTGTAATTGGGTGCATATACATTTATTATAGTCACATTTTCCTGTTGCATTGATCCTTTAATCATTACATAATGCCATTCTTCATCTCTTCTAACAGTTGCTATGTTAAAGTCTATAATATCTGATAATAGGATGGCAACACCAGCTCTTTTTTGGTTTCTGTTAGCATGGACTACCTTTTTTCATCTCTTCATTTTCAGTCTTCCTCTACCTTTGTTGGTGAGATGTGTTTCTTGTATGCAGCAGACATATGGGTCTTGTTTTTTCAATTCATTCAGCCAGTCTTAAAACTGTATAAAAGGAGAATTAAGACCATTTCATTCAAGGAGACAATTGATAAGAAATGACCTGATCCTGCCATTTTTCCATAAATATTCCTATTATTTACTCTGGGAATCTTTTGTTATTTCTATTGGTGGTTTTTCTGCCTTCTCCATTTTCATAATGATTGCTATCTTTCTGTGTGTAGCACATCCTTAAGCATCTTCTCTAAGGCTGGATAAGTGTTGACAAATTCTTTTAATTACTGTTTGTTATGGAATGTCTTTATTTCTCCTTAATTCATAATTGCGAGCTTGTGCAGTACAGTATTCTGGGTTGACAGGTTTTTTTTTTTTTTTTTCCTTTTAAGACTTGGACTATATCTTGCCATTCCCTTCTATCATGTAGGGTTTCTGATGAGATGTCAGCTGTAAGTCTAGTTGGCATAACTCTGAAAGTGATCTATCATTTCTCGCATGCCCGTTTTAGAATCTTTTCCTTATGTTTTATTGTAGAAAGTTTGACTACCATGTATTGTGGTGAGGGTCTTTTCTGGTCATGCCTTTTAGGAGTTGCACATGCTTCTTCTATTTGAACATCCCATTCTTTCTCTGAATTTGGGAAACTTTCTATAATTATTTCACTGAATATGCTTTCTATTCCCTTCTATTTTTCCACTCCTTCAGGAACTCCTAAGAACCATAACTTGGCTCATTCGATTTTATCCCATAGATCTCCAACACTGGTTTTTAAGTTTCCTATATTTTTTGCTTGCTTTTTTTTTAATTTTTTAAATTTTTTTAATTTTTTTTTGTGACAGGCAGAGTGGACAGTGAGAGAGAGAGATACAGAGAGAAAGGTCTTCCGTTGCCTTTGGTTCACCCTCCAATGGCCGCCCCTGACGGCGCGCTGCGGCCGGCGCACCGCGCTCGTCCGATGGCAGGAGCCAGGAGCCAGGTGCTTTTTTGACTGTAAGATTTCCAAGGATTTGTCTTCTAGTTCAGATATTTTTTCTTCTGCCTCATCAAGCTTGCTGTTAAGACTTTCCACTGCATTTTTATTTGGTCCATTGAATTGTTCATTTCTAAAATTTCATTTTGATTTTTTCTTATATCCTCAATTTCTTGGGGAAATTTTTCATTAATGTCATGTATGTTAGATTGTGTATTTGCTTTGCTTATTTTTTTTGGTAATCCTGTGATTAATTTCCTCAATTCTATTTCTGTTTTTTTGCATTTTCGTAGCTACCTTCCCCCTGAACTCTGGGGCAATGGGGAATGTGGGATGTTCCCTTGGTTGGTAGCTCTGCATCTTGTGTGCACATTAGAGTCCCTGGTTTAATGCCTGCCTGTCACTGCTGGCAGCACTACATTATTGTGGACCATCTCAGTGATTTATTATGTATGCACTTGCAGGCTTCTGAGTTGTAGCACTGATTTAAAATTGTGCCTGCTGGGTCAAGGGTTTTGTTTTCAGGAGATTTGTTTGAATCAATTGTCTTCTTTCACTTTCATTAGGACCCCAGGCAACCTCTGGGCAACCACAGGCTGCAGTCTGTACTTTCTGGCTCTAGTCCCATAAATTGGTGCAGACCAACTTCCTCCCACTGTCTCAATAATGCTGTCGCCTTAGGCTGTTTCCAGCCATCTCCCATCTCCCCGTCTCCTGTGGGGCTTCCCAGGTGGTTTCCTCTTCTCTTCTCCACTGAGCGTGTACCTCCTACCTTATTCTTTGCAATTTTTCTTTCCAGCCCTCATAATATGCTGCTCCCTAATTCTCCACTTCCCCTCCCCGATTTTATCATTCTTTTATCCTATCCTATAATAACAGTGATTCTCATCTTTTTAAAATTATTTTTTAAAGAAATTGGTTTATTTATTCTATACAATCACCCATATTTTGTGTTTGAATGTTTTCATTATATTTTTGACATGTTCTCTCATCCCTTCAATTGCTGGCATATTGCAGTTAGATCAAGAAGCCTGGTAAGACTCAGGTTGTGAGTTTTAAACCAGGATAATTTGCATGTGGCCATATATATATCTTTTACAGAACTTCATGGAGCACAAACTGTTGCTCATATCCATTTTAGATAAGAGATTGAACTAGGTTCAGGAGATGTCATTTTGTCCTCACTCCACAGCCTCACATTTTATGTTAGGTCTCAATGCCATATTGCATAATTAGTATGGCCAAAAAATCGTCTATGGTCTTAAATCCTGATTCTGACAATTTGCACAAATGATTTCAATATGCCCACTTTGGAATACACACAGTCTCCTATCAACTTTCCTAGGATTCTTTTTTGGCACTATATAAAAAGCACTGATAAAGTGACAGGAACATGGGAATTCTTTATAGATATTTACCTTTTTCATGTTAAGGAGTTTTTAAGAGGCCGTCTTTTAATGATGAATGTCATAATCTTCTCCAATTCCGTGTTAAGCCCAACTTTGGTTAAGTCTGTCAAAATATCCTCTGAGATCTTGGAACACCAAGGGAAATAGGAATTAGTTCAACACTCTGAAATGGGTGACTGCAGAAATGGATCACCATTCACAGGAAACAAGTACAGAATGGCTATCAATAATTCAGTAGAAGTAAGACAGGAGAGCTAGCAATAATTAGAAGATATCTAAGATCTCGTTAGTCTCTGGAAATGTTGGAATTACTATACTCGTCCTCCCACAAAGGTCTATAATTTCAGTGATTATAATTAAATCATACACCTGAAAGACAAGATGAGCCTAGCATTCTAGAGAAGCTTATAGAAAAATTAATATACACCACTGCTATCCAGAAACCAGCTTGAATCCATTTAAATTTTAGACTGACAAAGTTAACTTTTAAATTTAAAATTACTTAGTATTTTGGGTGAAAAGAGATTAGATTATTGAAAGCAAACAACAGTACAAGTGGAAAATGCACAAAAATGAAGTACTCATGATTCTAGGAGTTACCAGTTTTGCAAGAGGAAGAAAAAGCTGTAGCATATGTTCGCTTCAGGGTTTCTTCTTCAGTTATGATCCTCAGATTGATAAATATATTACTGATCCCTTTAAACATCAAAAGATTCTAGAGAAGTAGATACTGGTAAGAGTTTGTTGCAATACTGAAAAATAAATGTGTTTTATCAATGAAAATATGCAAGTTCCTACAACGTTTCAAGTACATTTACATTCATTACTTCACTAACTCTTCAGGAAAATACTACAGTGCTAACAGAAGAAGTAACTGCTCAATGAAAGTAAAAGCTTGCCACAGACTTACTACATGGTCTTGTTACCACAGAGTTGATTTCAAGCAAAAAATCCCTAATTCCATTCTAGTAATTCACTCTCATTTCCAGAGCTTCACTTTCATTGAACTTGAAAATAATGACGGTGAATTATCAGAAGAAGCAGAAAATATACATAATATAAAATAGGAAAGAAGAGACTAAGGCATGAACAATTAAAAGGTGTATTAAAATAGCAATTACTTTAAAAATTTTTCTCACATGCCGCGGACTGTCAGCTCGGAGACTTCACAGACCGAGGGAGAACAGGATGAAGGCGTTTAGGGAGACAAGGAATCGGCGAGGAAAATGACAGACAGACACCAGTGTAGTACTAATGCTGCTGCGTTTATTGTCTGTTAAGTCAGGGTTTTTATAGTAAAACTTCTAAAGTGTGAGGGAAAAGCATCATCATTGATTAACAGAAGAGTAAAGGTTAACATGGTCAGAGCAGTGCAGTAACAATGAGGGAATAGTGGTAACATTTTAACCGCATATAGGCCTCATTTACCCAGGTCACGTATGCCAGGAAGATATTTCTCTTCTATCTGTGCTCAATCATGAGGAACATGCCATTGTTTGCCCACTGCCTTAGCCATCTTTATAGTTTCCCATACCTGTTGTCTTTCCTGCCTTGTCAATAATACACCACGGGATTTTGGACCTAGCTAACCTAGTCATAAAAGGCAATCGATCCCAATGCTGCCTTTTCCCGTTCATGATTAACCCGTCTGCAACCCATATCATCATAGGCACCCGTGTAAGGAAGCGGATCTAACATGACAGAGGGATTCTATCGCGGGGGAGTTCACCATCTACCATTAATTAGGTATTGTTCATATCCTCCGGGAAGAGTCCTTTTTGGGATTGTTGCTAACAATTCCTTTTGCTTTCAGTTTGGGTCTGAATGTGGATTCCCTATGAGCTGTTCGACCCGAGTTTCCTCAGGGTCATTCTTGCTTTCTTTTAGCAATTCCCGTTGCTCCATAGCGTCCAAGAAGTCTCCCAGAGTCCGATTGCTGATTGCTAAGGCTTCTTCCAGGAAGGCTTTTACAGCTGGCGGTGCAAACAGCGTGATGTTCTGAATTGCTTCTTCAGGAATGTTAAAGGAACTGTTTGCTATGATAATGGGTTCCCGGTAATCCTATTGTTGTTCCGTGTCCATGGGGGCATAAGCCCAGATCAAATACAGGCAGCAAAGGTAGATTGCAATCATTTCTAACGTTATGTACAGAGGGCAGAGCAAGCACAGGAATCAACACAGGAAGGGCTTTCGGCTTCCACTATGTAGAGACAAGATCATTACTGACCTCTATCTCTACCGGAGGTACTCGAGGCCCCTCTCCAAAGAGATCCCACCTCGGCCCTTCAGCCCGTGGAGGTCTCCGGCGCAGCTGTTTTTGCTACGCAGATGTTACCACAGCTGTAGGCGTAGCAATTCCTCCTTTTTTGTTTTTAAAACGAAGCTCGAAAACTTCCTGTTGAACGCTCTGTAAAGAGCGAAATACAAGTTTTAGTATAAGAGAAAAGAGGAGAAGTGAGGCAGCAAGTTGAGTCTCTAGCCTGACTTCCTGGGCTTTCAGACTTAACTGGCAGTTTAACCAGTGCTTACTGCGTAGCCTGACTTAGAGGAGAAATTGTGGCAGAGGGGTCTGTCATCCTCTTGCTTCTGGGTGTTTACCGTGTAGCCAGTGGGTTATGGGCCTGGGTTTCCGGGTTTAACTAGTATTACCGTGTAACCCATAAGTTTAGGTTTTGGGCTTCCGGGCTTTCACCGTGTAGCCTGGACACTAGAGTTTTCTTGGGCTCCTGGAACCCAGTGCTCTAGCATCTGCCTCATAACCATCTCCCGTCGTCTCTAAGTCACTTTTGGAACACTTTCTCCCTTTTGACTAGACCTCCCATTTGATCCACATTTGAACTAGCAATACATTTGAACTAGCAATGCCTGGTTGTTTAGTGTTAGCTGGACGGAGACTTTGTCAGTCCCTCTTAAAGGATCTGGCTTCTGAGCCAGAGACTGGAGCAGCTAGAAAGAAACACATTTACAACTGAAGTTTAGCATCATTTTACATCTTGGCACCATTTATAATTTAAACAGCCAATTGGTTATTATCTCTGCAAGATGAGAGATATATCTTTTGATATCTCCAGGGGCCCTCTGGAGATACCAAAAGTCCAGAGAATTTAGAACTTTGATTTTCAGAAAGTCTGTTAAAGGTGCCAAGAGAACTTAGAGTATCTGGTCAAAACAGAATTTCTTAACATCCCGAAATGATAGCCATTCATTTAGGGTGATTTTAACACTTTTAGACCAAATTTAACCATAATGATATTTAACAATGTTTTTTATCAATTTGAACTTAACAGAGACAGTAGAGTACACAATAGATTACTTTGGCAGAACATGAATTGTAGGTCTCTTGTTGTCAAATAAACCAGAAATAAAAACCTTGAATATTAAGTTAGCACACAAAATCATCACATAACTCAGAATTATCTAACAGAGTCAAAGAGCTTACACGACCTAACTTTAGAAATGGCAGAGTAACCAATTAAGCAGACACTGTTAAAAAACGTTAGTTTTTGCAAAAACAGATTGTAAGATTTATGATTTAGGCCATTTCCAGACATTTATTAACCCCATTGTTATAACAGAAGATCAGACTTCAACTTTAGGTCAGTGTAATTTTGGCATTAGCATTCAACTTAAAGAAAACTCTGTAAACAATGTTTTTAAATCGTAAACTTTTTACAACTTTTTATGACTTGCTCACACTTTCTGAAACTTACATCCATAGTTACTTTTACATAATCTTGAATTGTTATGAATGGACAACCTCTGAGAATACATGCTGACAAACTCAGTCTCTCTTATCAAATTTAAGATGTTAAAAGTACACATAATACATTTTCCATGTTTTACTTAGCACTGATGCCTAAGACACGCAGTTATTAATGAATGACATCCCATTATGTGAATTAAAAGTCAAAATTACATTTTCATGTTTTTAAGTAACATAAGGATAACACCTGAGCAGCAACAGGGACACTAGTGCATGTTTACAACTTTGAAAAGATCTTCATCCTTAAGAGAAACAAGCTTAAAGCATATCAAAGCATGTGAAACTGAGCAAGCAAACCAAAGGGCATTTGTATTAACCCAATTTTTTGATCCAATCTGTATTAACTTACTTTAGTTAACAACATGAAGGCTTGTATACACATAATTTACTCTTATTTTCATGAGACCACTCTAGCTGGAAAGCAAAAACATGAAGTGTGACACCATTTACAACATTTTAATACATTTCACATAATTTGAATTGACTCAAGCAGCTGTTGCCTTAACAAATTTAGAGTCTCATCCTTTGAGAGTTCCAGGGATCCGACTGGAAGCCCAAAGTTGGAAGACTCGGTTTAGAATTTAAGCTGTTAGAGAGTCAAACCATTAAGCCAAAATCAGCATGTCTCTGATTAGTTGGGTAATCACTTAAACATTAAAAACAGATAAACAATGTAAACAACTTCACATTGCAGTTCTCCCAATTAAGACTCTAATGACAATAGAAAAAAATGCGAAACCTTTAAGACAGGTGAACCCCCTCATCAGATAAGTCAGGAACAGTAGTGCAGAAAAGAACCAGTTAAAGGTTTCCTATTAACTGCAAAGAGAAAAACCCATCAGGTCGGGAAGGGTTAATGGACAAGCAGTAAGCGGTTGCCGTTGTTGTAGTAAAAGGTCTCGTGCTTCCTTTGAAAAAGACCGGATGGCCGTCCAAGTCATATTACGCTTCTGTGGCTTAAGTATGAGTTTCTTTATCTGATAAGCCAGAGCCTTCCTGTGTCTGCGCATGCGTCTCCTTTTGCGGCTGTGAGACTGGTTTGACAAGTTTGTTAGGGATCCAGATGGGGGAGTCTGCATCCTGTGGAAACACACAAGCATATCCTCGTCCCGAGGTAATTAAAACATCTGGTCCTTGCCAAGAGCCCGTTAATAAATCCTTCCACATTACCAAAGGAAGTGGTGTTTTAAGGGACTCACGATCCCAATGTTTCCAAGCATGAGAAAATCCCTTTTCATCTAAATTTAAATGATTTATGACAAACAAAGCATGAGACAACATATGATGAGGAGAGAAGTATTGTGAGGTTTTTTGAAAACGTTCAATTTGTGTTTTTAAAGTTTGATGAGTTCGTTCGATGATTCCCTGTCCTTGAGGATTATAAGGGATTCCTGTAATATGGGCAATATTCCATTGAACACAAAAGGTTTTAAATGCTTTAGACGTATAAGCCGGAGCGTTGTCAGTTTTTATTTGAGAAGGAAGCCCCATGACCTGAAAACATTGTAAAAGATGTTGTACAATATCCTTCACAGCCTCTCCTGTACGAGCAGAAGCATGAACAAAATGTGAAAAGGTGTCTACGACAACATGTACATAGCCTAGCTTTCCGAAAGAGGAAATATGAGTGACATCCATTTGCCAGATTGAGTTTGGTTTTAACCCACGAGGATTAACTCCCATTTTTAAGGAATGATGGGTTAAAGGACATGAACCACATTGTTTTACAACTTGTCGTGCCTGTTCCCTGGTAATGGAGAACATTTTTTTTTCAAGGCATTAGCATTTTGATGATGAATAGAATGACTTTGTGTTGTTTTTTGTAGAGTAGCTATAACAGTTGATTTTTGAGTATATAAATCTGCCAAAGCATTGCCTTGAGCTAAGGATCCTGGCAGTTTAGAATGAGCTCGAATGTGTCCAATAAAAAACTTTTGCTGTCTATTTTGGACCTCCTTCTGCAAATCTTTTAACAGAAGTAAAATTGGGGTTTTTCCCGTAATGAGGGCTGTTTCTAAGGCTGGAAATAGATTCACCACATACTTAGAATCTGTGTAAAGGTTAATGGCCTGGGGAAATTTTTGGAAGGCCAAAGTGACTGCTTTAATCTCCGCCTGTTGAGCAGAGAGACCTAGTGTTTTAGTCACAAAAGTCCCTTTTTCCGGGGAAAACACCACTGAGCGGCCCGTAGAAGAGCCATCTGTAAAAAGTAAAATAACATCAGGCAGTGGCTGCGCTGAAAATTTACAAGGAAATATCAATTCAACATTTTTAATAAATTCCAATAAAGGATGTTTTGGATAATGATATTTAATTTGTCCTAAATACCCTTGTAGGGCAACAGCCCAATCATCATGATTTTGTAACAAATTTTCTAATTGTTTTTTATTATATGGAATGACAATTTCTGCTGGTTCTTTACCAAAAAGTTCCCGCGACCTTTCGCGGCCCTTAATTATCAATAATGATAACATGTAAGGATAGTCTGTGACAACCCTGGCCTGTATATGAGGCAAATGTAGCCATTCCAAAATTCCCTTTTGCCATAAAGCTGCCGTGGGTGTATAAGGGGTGGCAAAAAGCAAGAGTTGCCATGGCAAAGAATAATCAAGCCTTTGAACTGAGGCATTAGTGAGAGCATGCTCAACCTTTTGTAATGCCCCAATAGCTTCTGTTGTTAAATTTCTAGGGGATCTTGGACATGAGTCACCTTGTAAAATACTATACAGAGGACTCAAATCCCCTGTAGTTAATTTTAAATAGGGTCGCAGCCAATTTATTTCCCCTAATAGCTTTTGGAAATCATTTAATGTCTTTAATTTATCCCTTCTAATTTCCACCTTTTGAGGGGAAATATAGTTTCCTTTAATCAAATGACCCAAATAACTTAGCGTGCCATTCTTCTGAACCTTTTCTGGAGAAATAACTAACCCATAGCTTGTCAAGTGCCGAATTGTCTGTTGTAGCAAAAGATCACTTTGCACTATGTCAGCATGTGCCAGTAAGATATCATCCATATAATGGATAATATATGCAGTTGGAAAGATTTTTCTCACTTGTTCCAAGGCTCCCGCCACAAATTTTTGGCATAATGTTGGCGAATTTTTCATACCTTGAGGTAAAACAACCCATTGATATCTTTTATAAGGTTGACTAAAATTTATTGCCGGCACACTGAAAGCAAAATGCTCTGAGTCTGCAGGATGTAACTTAATAGTAAAGAAGCAATCCTGTAGATCTATTACTGTTACATGCCATCCTTTAGGAATTGCCACAGGTGACGGGAGTCCTGGTTGGAGGGCTCCCATGTCCTTTATTACAGCATTAACTGCTTGGAGGTCTTGAAGCAACCTCCATTTTCCTGATTTCTTTTTAATAACAAACACAGGTGTATTCCATGGACTATTAGACTCTACAAGATGTCCCAATTTTAACTGTTTTTGTACTAACTGCTCAAGAGCCTTTATTTTTTCTATGGTTAGGGGCCACCGGCTTACCCATACTGGCTCTTGAGTAAGCCACTCAATTTTGTCGGTTATTAGATTTTCTCCAGCGGCCCCTATGTAAAATGCTGTTCACTTAAATTATCTGAAGTTACTAATTTTATTGTCATAGGTCCCAGAATATCTCTTCCCCACAGAGAAAAGGGCAGAGAGGGTAGGACATATGGTTGAATAAAGCCACTTTTGCCCTCTGCTGTCCATGTAAGCATAGCAGCACTTCGCAGTACCCCTGAAGCTGTGTCTAGTCCCACAAGAGATGTCCCAGTTTTTGTGACTGGCCAAGAATTGGGCCACTCCGAGGCTGCAATGCAAGTCCTATCGGCCCCAGTGTCCATAAGCCCCTTAAACTCTTTGCCATTCAAATAAAAGGTGGCAAAAGGTCTCTGAGTTAGATCTTGGATAAGAAAGGTTGAATCTGATCCTGAACTGCCAAATTGACCTGATCCCCTTTCTGTGTTAATAACAGGATTGGGCAGGTTAATATAAGGTAATAACAATAATTGCGCTATTTTTTGTCCTTTATGAATTTGAATTGTTTCTTTTAATGGTCTAACCATAACCTTTATTTCAGCCTCAGTATCGGCATCCACTACTCCAGGAAGAACCTCAAAGTTTTTTGTGTAGTTGGAACTTCTCCCTAAAATCAGGCCCATAGTTTGAGCCGGCAAGGTTCCTTTTGTATTAGTGGAAATGAGGGACACTCCATCCCACTTAGATAAAAGAACATCCTGAGAACTTGCCAAGTCCAACCCTGCACTTCCTGGAGTTGCCCTAGGTAATTGATGAATAGTAAATTCTGGGGCACAGGGGTTTAACCCCTGACTTAGCGTCTCTCCCTTTGTTGTCGGGCTAGGAGACAGCCCCCCCTCTTCTAGTTTTTTCCATCCTCCTCTTTCTTGGAATCTGTTAGTGGAGTTCCATCCTTATGGAATTTTGACTTACATTCATTTCTCCAGTGTTTCCCTTTCTTACACCGGGGACACAGGCCAGGAGGGTCCTTTTTTCTAGGATCCTTCTTGCTAGGGCAATGTCTTTGCATGTGTCCTGTATCTCCACAACTATGACAAGTAAGTTTCTTTTTTGCGCCACCTCCATATGTCTTCTTTACATAGGCACTAAATTTTTGCCCTTTCATGGCTGCAGCATAAGCCATCCCTTGGACTAATGCTGGTGAGGCATCTAAACATGCTTTGATATAATCTGATACTGTTCCAGTTTTTCTGATCGGCCTTATCAAGTCTTGACATAATGGATTTGCATTTTCCCAAGCCAATTGTTTGAGCAGCATATCCGTCCCCTCAGAGGGGGGCAGCATCCTATTTACTGCTTTCTCTAATCTAGATACAAAATCCTGATATGGCTCTTTAGTAAATTCATTTAACATTTTGGCCGATACAGGAAAACCGGATTTAGTCAGCATTTTTTGTAACATAATTACCAACATTTTTTCATTTTTCGTTAGTAAATGCCCCATGATTTCCTTTCAAGATTACTCACGCTTAACCGATGATCCTTTATCGGCGGGACTGCAGTTCCCTGGTGAGAGCCGTTCCTTGTACTGAAAGAAAGAGAACTTACCCTACCTTCAAGTCCCTGTTCGGGCGCCACCTGCCGCGGACTGTCAGCTCGGAGACTTCACAGACCGAGGGAGAACAGGATGAAGGCGTTTAGGGAGACAAGGAATCGGCGAGGAAAATGACAGACAGACACCAGTGTAGTACTAATGCTGCTGCGTTTATTGTCTGTTAAGTCAGGGTTTTTATAGTAAAACTTCTAAAGTGTGAGGGAAAAGCATCATCATTGATTAACAGAAGAGTAAAGGTTAACATGGTCAGAGCAGTGCAGTAACAATGAGGGAATAGTGGTAACATTTTAACCGCATATAGGCCTCATTTACCCAGGTCACGTATGCCAGGAAGATATTTCTCTTCTATCTGTGCTCAATCATGAGGAACATGCCATTGTTTGCCCACTGCCTTAGCCATCTTTATAGTTTCCCATACCTGTTGTCTTTCCTGCCTTGTCAATAATACACCACGGGATTTTGGACCTAGCTAACCTAGTCATAAAAGGCAATCGATCCCAATGCTGCCTTTTCCCGTTCATGATTAACCCGTCTGCAACCCATATCATCATAGGCACCCGTGTAAGGAAGCGGATCTAACATGACAGAGGGATTCTATCGCGGGGGAGTTCACCATCTACCATTAATTAGGTATTGTTCATATCCTCCGGGAAGAGTCCTTTTTGGGATTGTTGCTAACAATTCCTTTTGCTTTCAGTTTGGGTCTGAATGTGGATTCCCTATGAGCTGTTCGACCCGAGTTTCCTCAGGGTCATTCTTGCTTTCTTTTAGCAATTCCCGTTGCTCCATAGCGTCCAAGAAGTCTCCCAGAGTCCGATTGCTGATTGCTAAGGCTTCTTCCAGGAAGGCTTTTACAGCTGGCGGTGCAAACAGCGTGATGTTCTGAATTGCTTCTTCAGGAATGTTAAAGGAACTGTTTGCTATGATAATGGGTTCCCGGTAATCCTATTGTTGTTCCGTGTCCATGGGGGCATAAGCCCAGATCAAATACAGGCAGCAAAGGTAGATTGCAATCATTTCTAACGTTATGTACAGAGGGCAGAGCAAGCACAGGAATCAACACAGGAAGGGCTTTCGGCTTCCACTATGTAGAGACAAGATCATTACTGACCTCTATCTCTACCGGAGGTACTCGAGGCCCCTCTCCAAAGAGATCCCACCTCGGCCCTTCAGCCCGTGGAGGTCTCCGGCGCAGCTGTTTTTGCTACGCAGATGTTACCACAGCTGTAGGCGTAGCACTCACAAGAAGAAAACTAGTATTCATAACAATTATATCTATTAAAGAAACAGGTCTGACATCAATTTACTTCAATATTTTAATGAAATTTTTAAAACAGTTATAATTATGCACTATATATTTATAATTCATAAAATGTAATAAGATAGCTGTATTGTTTAGATTGTTATATATTTAACTTTTTAATACTTCTAGCAATCTTGTATGACAGAACAATGTTCTCCATTATATTTGTGGCTTTCAGTATTTCCAGAAATTTTCATTTTTCTTTGTGTAACTCTTTCATGCTCTGAAGGAGTATCTGTCAATTGAAATCTTACTTAAAGAAGTTGGAGTGCATGCTTTCTCATTGATTTGACATATTACAAGAAGGCAGACTGAGTTGCACTTAAGCAATAATTTGAAACTAGGCCATAAGCAAAACTTTTTTGGTGTTAGGTTATGATTTTTCAAAAAAATCATATAAAACAGTCTAACAGGGTTGAATAATAAAATAAATTTTCTGGCTTGTGAATTTCAGAGAATTAGTAGAAACTCTTTAACAATTAATCAGTAACTTCTCTACATGTCCCATTTTCCTTGGGTCTGTGGGAAGTTTTAAGAACCATAATACAGAATTCCTACCTTAAAACTTTTTAAGGGAAAACACAGGTGTTTAAACATAGACTTTTATATATTTAGTAAATCCAATGTGAATTAAATAATAGCTTTCATAATGCACATCATCACAATTTGCTCAATGAATGAAGATAATACAATCTAAGAGCAGAGAAATTCCTAAGTATATAAAGCGTCTTTTATGAAGTCTTACATTTCTTCTGCCCCTGAAAAAAATTTTATTTATCTGTATAAAATTTAAAAATCATTTTCTCATGCCTATTATGGTGACTTTTACTTTGAAAGCTTTTTGACATTTGGTAAATAACTTAATACTCAAATAGATAAATATAGAACAATGTGCAACCTGTGCATGAAGGAATTAAGCTGTTCCTGCCTGAAAGCTCGAGGCTGGGCTATGTGCAGGCTTCCATGACAGCATCAAGTCTTAATAGCGTTTCTGAAATGTGTGTTATTAACTCTAGTTCTTGCATGGAGCATTGAGAAGTGAAAAAGCTTTGTTGTTCCTTCAAGTTCACTCAGACAGCAAGCCAGAACAAGAAATTTTGATAAATCAGACTTGAATGTTTATGCCTTTATTAACTGTCAATGTTGTTGTTACTGAGTCTTTTGATTTAAATATTTAAAAATTAATTAAAATGCTTTCCATTAGTTTTCAGAAGCATTGATAACCCCCATAACAAATGTCTCTTTCAGACTTAGCCACGTAGCCCTTGATAGGTACCCTATAAAGATAGGTTACCTACTTGTTTGTAAAATGATAATGGATAGAGTCAATGCTGTGGCTTAGTAGGCTAAGACTTTATCTGTTGCACCAACATCCGATATGGGCACTGGTTTGAGTCCCGACTGTTCCTCTCCTGATCCGGCTCTCTGATATAGCCTGGGAAAGCAGTAGAAGATGTCTTGAATGCTTGGGTCCCTGCACCCATGTGGGAGAACCAGAAGAAGCTCCTAGGTCTTGGCTTTGGATCAGCCCAGCTCTGGCTATTAAGGCCATTTAGGGTGTGAACCACCAGATGGAAGATTTTTCTCTCTATCTCTCTTTCTGTCTGTAACTCTCATTCTCAAATAAATAAATAAAATAAATCTTTAAAAATAATAAAAAAGATAATGGGTAAACTGTCAAACTTACAGAGCTTTTCTCTTTGGGACCAATCTGTGTTTCTATGTCATATTAGAGAAAATCCAGAAAATGAGATGCAACTGCAATTTTAATGTTTTCTCTTCATTAAGATAAGCATAGGAAAATCTAATGCTTTCATCCATTAACTTTAATAAAGAGATGGCTTACAGTGGTCAAAATTTTTGCCCATTGCCTATGTCCTATATTACGAAGTAACCTAAGGTTCTGAATATAGACACAGCTTGCATTTTCTTTCC
Organism: Sylvilagus floridanus; assembly: GCA_949820135.1. Taxonomy (NCBI): domain Eukaryota; kingdom Metazoa; phylum Chordata; class Mammalia; order Lagomorpha; family Leporidae; genus Sylvilagus; species Sylvilagus floridanus. The sequence continues at coordinate 100,774,329 of OX463224.1, read as the reverse complement.
TTTCTCTTGCATGCCTGTAATTTTACCTTTTCTCCCTTCCTTCTTTTCATCTAATGTGCATTTTATTTCCCTTAGAGTTAGAGAGAGAGTGGAGAGAGAGAGGTATAACAGAGGGAGAGAGATCTTCCATCTGCCAATTCACCCCCAAAATGGGCTGTATTTAGGAGTCAGGAGCTTCCTCCAAGTCTCCCATGTGGGTGTAGGGGGCCCCTTCTTCTGATTTCCCGGGTGCATTATCAAGGACCTGGGTCAAAAGTGGAGCAGTCAGGACTCAAATAGGTGCCCATATGTGACGCCGGTGTCACAGGCAGTGGCTTTAACCATTATAACACAGTGCCAGTCCCACTTCTCTCCTTCTGTCTCCTTTACCCTTTTTCCCATTTCTTTGTCTTCTTTTTTATCCCCCCTTTGAAGTGGAAGCATCTCTATTTCTAAAATTCTATATAGTGAACACATTGTTTTTCACAATGTTTGCTTCTTTGCTATTCTTTTTTTTTTTTTTTTTTTTTTGGACAGGCAGAGTGGAAAGTGAGAGAGAGAGAGACAGAGAGAAAGGTCTTCCTTTTGCCATTGTTTCACCCTCCAATGGCCGCTGCGGCTGGCTGATCCGATGGCAGGAGCCAGGTGCTTCTCCTGGTCTCCCATGGGGTGCAGGGCCCAAGCACTTGGGCCATCCTCCAATGCACTCCCTGGCCACAGCAAGAGCTGGCCTGGAAGAGCGGCAACCGAGACAGAATCCGGTGCCCCAACCGGGACTAGAACCCGGTGTGCCGGTGCCACAAGGTGGAGGATTAGCCTATTGAGCCACAGCACCGGCCCCTCTTTGCTATTCTTATTTCTAGCTTGTTTCACCTTAAATGTGCCAGTGGATACACTTGTATTCAATAGTAAAACTTCTGACAAGACAATTATGAAAAAATAAATCCAACTTACATCAATATATTCTCAACTCTGGTTAACCCAAAATTTGTTTTGTGTTGCTGATTATTTTGTGGTAAAACTGCTATCAATGAACAACACTTTCCATTCTTAGCATATTCAGAAACTATGCCAATAAAATGAGGAGACAAGAATATTCCAATGTGCTTGAGTATATCTCGATGCAATGACTGCAGTACTCCGATTTGTCTCTTCAGACTGTCAGTATCTGAGGCTTCATTGGAGATCCCAGATTAAAAAGACAAATGAATCATAAATAAGCACACTAATTCTCTGCAGATGACTCCCTAGCTTTTTGCATTAGCTTTATTTCAACTATGCATGTCTGGTGGAAGTTAATACAGGACTTGGAAGAGATAATGAATAGTGAATGCATCACAATGGTAAGAGAGACTAAATATTGAGTCTTTTTCAATTGTATTTCAGATCTAAGATAGAGAATTCTATATTTGGAGTTAGAGCTGTCAAAATACCCATGAAAATGGCATGTAGAAATATACAGACTTGAAATGTGAACGTATTCTTCAAGTCAAGAAATAAATATTTCTTGTGTTGGCATCAAATTTTATATGTTGTAAATAAATGTATATTTTGATACTAGCTTAATCTTGCCAAACATATATCATTAAATAGATAATTAAACAAATATGGTGAGACCTATTGCCTGGCACACAATGTTGATTACTGACCCAGCTACCATACTTCTCCAATATGTCTTTCTTTTTAAAGTATCTGCATGTATTTCCCAAGATTCTGCAGCTTTCTTGCAATCACGAGGATGTCCCTTAATGATGGTATGTTAAGGGTGGCAGATTTTAAACACAGAAAACTCCAAGACCCTTGATGAGATTAGAAATTAGCTTTGGAACTACTGAGTTTCTAAATTTTCATCGGGAAATGCCGTAGACTGGAAAATCTTAGAGAGATTTGTATTCCATTGTTTTTCTAGTTTGCTGTGAGATCCATGTACTCCTGTGGTAGCAGAGTATACCTTTTTGTCCCTTTTGCAATGGGAGTGTGGAAAACATGGTTGGCTCTTGAGACTCTGAACATGTGCAAGACAAGTAAGCAACTCCAAGGAAATCCTTGTGATGACAATGTACACTTCTCTCTCATGTCACCGTTCATAGATCATGGAATTTTACTAAATGTATTCTCCATTAACATTGAATGGATGTTAGAGGCAGGCACTTTGCTGTGTTCACTGTAAATCCACTGATATTTTGTCCCTTGACTACTCTACAGTAGGGACACTGTGTTATTACTGTTATCAGAGCCTGTGAAGGATACTCTTGCCTCAGGGCTCTCATATCTCTTGCCTTTCCTTCTGCCTGACGTGTTCTTAGTTTAAACATGCCACGGTTTCTTCTTTGTACATTGCGCAAACCGTCTTCCAACAGGAATGACTTGGGTAGGAAGGCAGTAAGGAATGTACAGAATTGTAGCTGGTAAAATGCAAAGTGTAATAGAAGGCTGCTACTCAGGAGTCGGATTTCACAAAAATTATTTTGCAGAAAGAAATAAACATTTGAAATTCAGGACTTAAGTAGGGTTACAGGCCTTTCTAACTTTAATCAACATATTTAACCAATTCTGACTCAGGTCAAAATACAGAGAAAAGCTTCCTTCTGCCTATGACTAGGCCATGAAACTCACTCTGTAAAAGTTTCTGAACCTAGTCAAAGTGATGTGTCCTGGCTTGGTGGAAAGAACACTGAGGACAGATTCTTCTCTTTATTTAATCTGATTAATCAAAAACTCTAAGGTTGCCGCATTGAAGGGGCTAGTGGTTTGGGCTGTTTATTTCTTTCTTCTTTATTTTTTTCAAAAAATTTTTTTCTATTTGAAAGTCAGAGTTACACACAGAGAGAAGGAGAGGCAGAGAGAGAGAGGTCTTTCATGCACTCTTTCATTCTCCAGCTGGTCACAATGACCTGAGCTGCACCGATCTGAAGCCAGGAGCTTCCTCCAGGTCTTCCCATGCAGGTGCAGGGGCCCAAGGACTTGGGCAATCCTGCACCACCTTTCCAGGCCATAGTGGAGAGCCGGGTCAGAAATAGAGCAGCCAGAACTTGAACCAGTGCCCATATGGGATGCCACAGCACCAGCCCCGGGCTGTTTCTTAATATAAACTCAGTAACTCAACATTCTTAAGTCAAAAGTGAGAGTTTAGCTTCTCTCTACCATCCCCATATAATGTGGATTTGTCTTTTTTCTTCTATGAGTAATGGTGACATGGAAGTTAGGTAAATGTCTGTTGTAAGACTTGCACCAAAAGTGGAATCCCAAGGGGGTCACAAGAAGTCATAGGTCTGAAAAGTAGGAGGCCTGGATCAGAGCTTTGCCATCGCTGCCATTCCTAGGACCAAGGAAAAGCAACAGTCAGAATATATGTGGAACTAAATCAGCCAGAGACCTACTCTTATCCAGGTAATAGAAACAAAACCACAAGTGACAATAGTGTACTAAAGAGTACCCAGGGGTAGGCCAGTCACAATTTAGGAATCATATGTACACACAAAGAAAAACACAGCTAAGGCAGTTTTCATGCTTCTTCAAATGAGTGGACATCTTTAGCAAGCACTTTCACACAAGCAGACTTTGAAAGTTGAGAAGAGGCAAAGGAGGGGATCTTCAAGAATGAATATTTAACCCAAAGACACTAATATGAAATAAGTCTTTTGGAAAAGAAACATATATAAGCACAGGCTTTTATTTTCTCCAAATGAAAAAGGCAATGCCACAGATAATTGCTTTGTCATTAATGCAAGACTGAATTGATGACCTTCTAATTATAACAGTGGATAGGGGACTGGCACTATGATGTAGTGGGTAAAACTACCACCTGTAGTGCTGGCATTTCATTGGGCACCAATTCAAGCCCTGGCTGCTCCTCTTCTGACCCAGCTCTCTGCTGTGGCCTGGGAAAGCAATAGAAAATGGCCCAAGTTCTTGGGCCCCGGCACCTGTGTCGTAGACCAGGAAGAAGCTCCTGGCTCCTGGCTTCGGATCTGCACAGTTCAGCCAGCCATTGCGGCCAATTGGGGAGTGAACCAGAGGATGGAAGACCTCTCTCTCTCTCTCTGCCTCTCCTTCTCTGTCTGTGTAACTCTGACTTTCAAATACGTAAATAAATCTTAAAAAAATAAAAACTGGGAGAGAGCAGCAAGATGGTGGAATAGGAAGGCAGCACACTGATAGTCCGGGGAAAGACAGTTTAATAAAAGTGGAGATACTGCAGGTTCAAGGAAGAGTAGGGGCAGAAACAGCAGAGGAAACTCTTCCGTAACTAGTGATTCACAGTGGACCTGGTGGAGAGCATGGGAGCCCACAGTTCGGCACACCAGAGGCAGACTCAACGCACCAATGCTGGAATGCGAGGTGAGCCGAACCTCAATAGCCCAAGACACGAGCAGGGAAGCGGAGAGAGGAGACTAGAGCGAACAAGGCTTGAAACCCTGTGGGGAAAAGTTCACCAGGATAACTAGAAGAGAGAGAGAAAGAAAAAAGTGACTGATATGGTCACGAGTTTCTCTCTCTCCGCCCACCTCTCAAAGGTGAGCAAGACAATGCGCAGGTGCCATTTTGGACATACGTAATAAGCAGGGTGACCTCAGGTCTGCACTGGCCCTGAGCCTAGCAGAAAAACCTGACTCTGGGCAGGGGGTGAAATAACAGGAGATTAGAACCTAATGAATGTGTGGTGCTAATGAACTGAGACTGTGAAAAAAGAGAAGGTGGGGGAGAGAACTCACGGAATTCACCACGTGAGTACTCTCCAGGGACGCTACAGTTCGGTAGCCTTGGTAGCCAAGTGGTGAGACTGCAGGAGAATTTGAACCCACACTGAAGGCTGCAGAGATTCCCTCTGCAGTCCTTGAGAAAGAGCTTCTGATCTCTGGCTCCTGTGGGTATATCATTTGCCTGCTAACCACCCCCAATTCCATTCAGCTGTGTGGAATTTCTTCCCTTTTGAATCAAAAATAAAGAAAGAAACAGAGAGAGATTTACCACGCCTAACCTGGGAGTGTCACCTTTGGCACACCCTCAACCCTGAGGAACCAAAGAGAGCTATCTGGCCACACCCATCTCAAGCCTCTAAGGCTCCATTGAAAGCAGACAGTCTACTTATCTAGAGTCATAATATAACAAGAAAAAACACCACAGTGAAGAAACCTATATGCCAAACAACAAACGCAAAAACCGAGGTAACAAGAACAAGGAAGACACTATAACGCCCCCAAATGAAAAAGACACCCCAATTCAAGATTACGAAGATGATGAGATAGAAGAAATGCAAGAAGCAGATCTCAAAAAATTGATAAGAACACTAAGAAGTACACAAAAACAAATTCTCGAACTACAGAAATCCTTAATGGACAAGGTAGAAAATCTCTCTCGTGAAAATGAAATATAAAGGAGGAATCATAATGAAATGAAACAACTAGTGGAACATGAAACTGTGATAGTGACAAGAAATCATAATGAAATGAAGAATTCAATAGATCAAATGACAAACACATTAGAGAGCCTTACAAACAGAATGGGTGAGGCAGAAGAGAGAATATCGGACTCAGAAGACAGAGCACAGGAAAATATACAGTCAAACCAAAGAAAAGAAGAGGAAATTAGAAATCTAAAAAATATTGTTGGGAATCTACAGGATACTATTAAAAAACCCAACATTCGAGTTCTAGGAGTTCCTGAAGGCATGGAGAGGGAGAAAGGATTAGAAGGCCTTTTTAGTGAGATAATAGCAGAAAATTCCCCAGTTTTGGAGAAGGACAGACACATCCTAGTACAGGAAGCTCATAGAACCCCTAGTAAACATACCAAAAGAGAACCTCACCACGGCATGTTGTAATTAAACTCACCACAGTGAAACAAACAAACAAAAAGATCCTAAAATGTGCAAGAGAGAAACGTCAGATTACTCTCAGAGGATCTCCAATTAGACTCACAGCAGACTTCTCAACAGAAACCCTACAAGCTAGAAGGGAATGGTGAGACATAGCCCAGGTACTAAGAGAGAAAAACTGCCAGCCCAGAATATTATATCCTGCCAAGCTCTCATTTGTGAATGAAGGTGAAATAAAGACCTTTCACAGCAAACAGAAATTGAAAGAATTTGTTGCCACTCGTCCAGCCCTGCAAAAGATGCTTAAAGATGTGTTACACACAGAAACACAGAAACACGGCCATCAACATGAAAGAAGGTAAACGAAGGGAACCTCACAGCAAAAGATCACAGGGAATTCAAAGCATACATTTGGATAAAGAAATTATGGGACATGCACTCTATAGAATACTATACAGCAGTCAAAAACAATGAAATCTGGTCATTTGCAACAAGATGGAGGAATCTGTAAAATATCATTCTCAGTGAATTAAGCCAGTCCAAAAGGGACAAATATCATATGTTCTCCCTGATAGGCGACAACTAACTGAGCACCAAAGGGGAAACCTTTTGAACTGAAATGGACACTATGAGAAACAGTAACTTGATCAGCTCTTTTGCTGACAGTTGTTGTACAATGTAATACTTTATCCATTTTAGTATTTTTTGATTCTAGTACCAGTGGTTGAACTCTGTAATTAACACACAATTATTCTTAGGTGTTTAAATTTTAACTGAAAAGTGATCCCTGTGAAATATAAGAGTGGGAATAAGAGAGGGAGGAGATGTACAATTTGGGACATGCTCAATCAGACCTGCCCCAAATGATGGAGTTAGAAACGTGCCAGGGGAATCCAATACAATCCCATCAAGGTGGCATGTACCAAGGCCATCTCACTAGTCCAAGTGATCAATTTCAGTTCACAATTGATCACACTGATAGGTCTAACAATCAAAGGGATGACACAAACAAGACTAGTGTCTGCTAATACTAACTGATAGAATCAAAAAAGGGAGAGATTGATCCAACATGGGAAGCGAGATACACAGCAGACCCATAAAAGGGCAGATGTCCTAAATAGCACTCTGGCCTCAGAAGCAGCCCTCAAAGCATTCAGATCTGACTCAAGAGCCCATGAGAATATTTTAGGCAAGGAAAGCCAAGACATTCTGGAAAAAAAGAAATAAGACCTAAATGAAAGATCTCTGTGAGTGAGATCTCAGTGCAAAGAATGGGGCCATCAAAGAAGGAGGTGCCTTTCTCTGTTGGGAGGAGAGAACTTCCACTTTGACTATGACCCTGTCGGAATTATATCAAAGTCGGCGAACCCTAAAGGCTTCCATAGCCTTGGCAACTCATGACTAGTGCCTAGGGAGATTACTGACGCCATAAACAAGAGTGTCAAATTGTTAAATCAACATCAGGAGTCACTGTGTACTTACGTTTCATGAGGGATCTGTCCTTAATGTGTTGTCCAATGTGAAGTAATGCTATAACTAGTACTGAAACAGTATTTTACACTTCGTGTTTCTGTGTGGGTGCAAACTTGAAATCTTTTTTTAGTATATACTGAATCGATCTTCTGTATATAAATATAATTAAAATAAAAATAATCTTGGTGTTAAATTGGAAATTGCATAGATAATTAATCAGTTTTTTAAAAAAAGCATGTAGGATCTCTGTCCTTAATGTGCTATACATTGTGAATTAATACTATAACTAGTACTCCAACAGTATTTTTCACTTTGTGTTGCTATGTGAGGGAAAACTGTTGAAATCTTTACGTAATATGTACTAAACTGATCTTCTGTATATAAAGAGAATTGAAAATGAATCTTGATGTGAATGCAAGGGGAGAGGGAACTGGGAAGGAGAGGGTTGTGGGTGGGAGGGAAGTAATGGGGGGGGAAGCCATTTTAATCCATAGCTGTACTTTGGAAATTCATATTCTTTAAATAAAAGCTTTATAATAAAAAAATTAAAAAATAAAAACTGGATCTTCATAGAAGCAAGTCTAAAAGTATAGCTCAAGTTATGAAATCAAGCCAAAACAACTAGATTTGACCTTCTCATAATTGATGTCAACTGCTCTTCTTACCCAGAGGTGGCATGGGATGCAGGAGATACCAGGATGATATATATACATATATATGTATATATAAATATATGATTATATGATTAAAAAATATGCTTTTGCAAACCTGAATGTCCTGTCCATAAGCACAATTCCAATTCATCTAGACATCTCATTTAGTGTTTTTTTTTTTTTTTTTTTTTTTTTTTATTTTTTTACAGGCAGATTGGACAGCAAGAAAGAGAGTCAGAGGGAAAGGTCTTCTTTTTTTGCTTTGGTTCACCCCCATATGGCCGCTCCGGCGGTGCGCTGCACCGGCGCATGAGCTGATCCAAAGCCAGGAGCCAGGGGTTTCTCCTGGTCTCCCATGCAGGTGCAGGGCCCAAGGATTTGGGCCATCCTCCACTGCAATCTTGGGCTACATCAGAGAGCTGGACTGGAAGGGGAACAACCAGGACTAGAACCCAGAGTGCCAGTGCCGCAAGCGGAGGATTAGCCTAGTGAGCAGCGGTGCCAGCTGATTTAATATTACATATCCTACACACACTTTAGAAGTACACACATGTTTAAATTTATTCAGGCTTGTCTATGTATTAAATTCATTCTTGGTTCTGTCGGTTCATTGAATTGACATTGATCTGATTTGATTGTATTTAGATAGATGATATCAGCTTTAATATAGAGGAAGTAGACATTGCAAAGTAATTAGTCACAAAGCTCTCTTGTAAGCCTCCAATATAATGAACTCTGGGTGAATTAGTCCGTAAGCATAATATCTCCCATTTTAATTTGATTTCTGAGCACCAGAATTAGGAAGGCCATCAGGAATATCCGTTGTTATTTTGCCCAATATAATTAGAGGGTCAGCAATTTGATCTTGTCTCGATGACAAAACAGTTAGCTATGGCATCCCCTTTCCATTTAGAATAAATAAAATCCTGTGCTTACTTAGGTTTCTTTGCTAATTAAGTAGGGTTAGTCCTAGTTTCTCAGAGATGGAATGGGCAAAACATCAATGTCAGAGCTGTAGCTCAGTGTGAGTGTAAAGAATGTGTTAGGCAGGAAGAATTACAATCCCAGCAACTGTGACTCTTCTGCTCTCACATTATTACTCTCCCGTCTCTGTATAAGCTGTCAGGCTTCTTGCTCTCTATCTGATGTGACCACTGCTTTCGCCTTCCAACCTGCTGATGTTCGGTGTGTGAGCTCCTCACCTCTCCTGGTATACATTTGGCAATCTCAAAATTCCCTATTTACTTAGTTGCATGACTTGGGAGTTTTTCAATGGCACTTGTTTAGAAAACTCTAAGAAATTAGAAATTAATGCAAAATGTTACAGAATTTTAAAAACATATTTGTTTAGAGCCTATGATATTTAACTTAAAAGCAGATTGGATAAATGAAAACGTATGTATTGGGAGAAATAGTATTCTTAAAATGTGCATATTATTTTCAGTGATTCATAGATGCAAGACAATCCTCATGAAAATTCTGTGACAGTTTTCACAGAACTAAAGAAAATATTACTAAAATTTGTACAAAAGACCCTGAAAAGCTAAAGGGTACTGAAGCAAAAAGATAAAGCAGAAAGCATCATGTTACTTGACTTTAAAATATATTACAAAGTTGCAGTAATTAAAATAACATGGTATTGGCATAAAAACAGATCCATAGAAGATGGAATAGAATAGAGACCCTAGAAATGAACACCCAATTAACAGTCAAAATACTTTGGACAGAGAATATATATTGGAAAAAGGATCATCTTTTTAATAAACAGTGCTGGTAAAAGACCCCTATTGGCTGGTGGTGTGGTGCAACGGGTTAAAGTCGCAGCCTGCAGCACTGGCATCCCATTTGGGTGCCGGTTTGAGTTTCTGGCTGCTCCTCTTCTGATTCAGCTCTCTGATGTGGCCTGGGAAAGCAGTAGAAGATGGCCCAAGTCCTTGGGCCCTGGCACCCACATGGGAGACCGGGAAGAAGCTCCTCACTCCTGGCTTCGGAGCTACGCAGCTCTAGCCATTGCGGCCATCTGGGGAGTGAACCAGTGGATGGAAGGCCTATCTTTCTTTCTCTGCCTCTCCTTCTTTCTGTGTAACTGTGACTTTCAAATAAATAAGTAAATCTTTTTTTAAAAAAAAATCTCTCAGAATTTACAAAAATTAACTCAAAATGGATTAAAAACTTGAATGTAAGACCTGAAACTTTGCGACCACTAGATGAAAACATGAGGAAAACACTTCATGGCATTAGAATAGGAAACAATTTTCTGGACCAAAATTGAAAAGGAAATAAAGCAAAAGTCAAAAAATGGGATTTTAGCAAACTAAAAAGTTTTTGCACAGCAAACAAAACAATCAACAGAGTGAAAAGACAACCTACAGAATCAGAGAATATGATTGAAAACCTTAGGTCCATCAAGGAGTTAATATCTAGAACGTATAAAGAATTCAATCAACCCAACAGTATGAGTCACACAACCCAATTAAAGCATAGGTATTTGCTCTAAATAGACATATCTTGAAAGAAAGCATGTCAATGGCCAAAGATGCATGAAAAAATGCTCAACATCCCTGATCATCAGAGAAATGCAAATGAAAACCGCAGTGAGTCAACATTTCAATCCACTAAGATTGGCTATTATCAAAAGAACAACAACAAAAAAGCAAGTGTTGGTGAGGATTTTTTCCTGTTCCTGGAGAACAGGAAAAACTTTTCACATTGTTGGTGGAAGTGCAAACCGGTAAGCTGTTGTGGAAAACAGTATGGAATTTCCTAAAATAACAAAAAAAGCACTGTCATATAATACAACAACTTTATATCTAGATATACATCTAAGAGAAATCGAATGCATCTGTTGAAGAGACATCTGCAGTATCATGTTTATTGAAGCACTGTTCGTAATAGCCAGAAAATGGAAACAATCTGTTTATCAACTTATAAATGGCTAAAGAAAATCTAGTAAATATACATAATGGAATACCTTGCAACCACAAAAGGAAAAAAAATGTCATTTGCAACCAGATGGATAGAGGTGGAGATCACCATGTTAGGTAAAATAAACCAAGCACAGGAAGACAAATATTACATGATTTCACTAGTATGTGGAGTTTTACAAAGAGTTGATCTCATAGAAATTGAAAACATAAATGTGGCTAACAGAGACTAGGGAAGAAAGTGGAGAAGGGGTTTCAGGAAAGGTTGGTTGACAAGTGCTAAGTTATAGATAAAGAGAATTAAGGGTTTTTGGAGTTCCATTGAACAATAAGGTGAAGATAGATAAGATTAATTTATTTAACCTTAATTTATTTAAATTATTATATATTTCTCTTTTCAAAAACTGGAAGATAGGATATTTAAATTTGAAAGAATTATTAAATGCTTCAAAGTATAAAACACTTACCATTTATTTATTACACTATATATATGCAATGAAACATTAGATATATGTGTACAATTTTTATATGCTGATTATTTTTAATAAAAAGTTTCTAAAAAAGCAGTTTTAAGATCTAGCAATGTCTGTCTGCATAGCACAACATATAAACTACATAGAGTGCTATTTTTTTAAAATTTTACTTTTAACTCTATTCACTTTAGGATAAAACTTCCTCTTACCTCTTTTGAGGCAAGTAAGTTTATCAGTTCATACCAAAACCAAGTTTCTAGTGTCAGAATTCTTAGGTGTCAAATTTAAATAAAGACATTTGCTATAAAAATTTAGCTGTGTGAGCAATTTACATAACTTTGTCGATTTTGTTTTTATCCTTGTGATAGGAATATCACACTAACCTCATAAAATAATTGTGAAGATTAGATTAAAAATAGAGTAGATTATGTATTAGTATGGTTTCAAACAAATGGTAAAAGCCCAATAGATGATAATTGCTTTGATTATCACTTTTTAATATTAATCCTAATATTCTATAGAAGAAATTCTCTTCAGTATTTTTGTTCTTTCCAAGAATTATGTTAAGCATAGTGATGGTGATAATTAAAAAGTCAAGTCCACCTATTTTTTATTTTTTTAAATTTTTTTTTAATTTTTGACAGGCAGAGTGGACAGTGAGAGAGAGAGACAGAGAGAAAGGTCTTCCTTTGCCGTTGGTTCACCCTCCAATGGCTGCCGCGGCCGGCGCCACACTCATCCGATGGCAGGAGCCAGGTGCCAGGTGCTTTTCCTGGTCTCCCATGGGGTGCAGGGCCCAAGCACTTGGGCCATCCTCCACTGCACTCCCGGGCCACAGCAGAGAGCTGGCCTGGAAGAGGGGCAACCGGGACAGAATCCGATGCCCCGACCGGCGCCTCAAGGCAGAGGATTAGCCTGTTGAGCCATGGCGCCGTCCTATTGTTTTTAAATAATATGAATATATAGTATGCCTTGTGATAGCAGTTATCCTTTGGTATATAAAAAAGGACTCACAACTTTTACCAAATCAGGAGTATGTCCCTTCTTCACGTATTATAAAAAGTGTCCCTTTTGAGCTTAAAGAATGGAGCAGAAAGAATTAATAATTCTACGTTTAAGCTTTTGAACCCTGAGATGATTTTAAAACATAGTTGAAAATTTTGTTAATTTTCTCATAGACATATACAGTTTTCGTCCTTTTCTTTTTTAAAGATTTTATTTATTTTATTTGAGAGGTAGAGTAACAGACAATTAGAGGAAGAGACAGAGAGAAAGGTCTTCCTTCCGCTGGTTCACTCCCTAAATGGTGTCAACGACTGGAGTTGCGCCAATCCGAAACCAGGAGACAAGAGCTTCTTCCGGGTCTCCCATGTGGATGCAGGGGCCCGAGAACTTGGGCCATCTTCTACTGCCTTCCTAGGCCATATCAGAGAGAGCTGGATTGGAAGAGGAGTGGTGGGGACTAGAACCGATGCCCATTCGGGATGCTGGTGCTTCAGGCCAGGGCTTTAACCGGCTGCGCAACAGTGCAGGCCCCTGTCCTTTCCTTTTTAAAGTGTGCAAACTTATTACTGCTTCAACTAACACAATGCATCAAAATGGGCTCTATGTGACTTCTGTGCCCACATACTCAAAGTCACACAGCTTCTGTTCTATCTCATGGAGCCCTGAGCTACCGTAGGAGAATTTCAGCTACTACAAGGCAGCTATGCTGTAAGATGACCAAACCACACAGAATGAGCACTTACAGTCTCAGATAAGTTCAGCCTTGAAGCTTCTGCAGCCCAATGTGCCAGATGAGTGAATGTGTAATCCTCTAAAATAGTTTATCTTGACAATGTCTAACAGAGTCAAGATACATGGATTGTGTCTTGTTCAAATTCCTGACCTGCAAGATATGAAATTAAGAAAATGGTTGCTGTTTTATACCACCAAGTTACAGGACAGTTTGTTCTGCAAGAATGTATAACTAGAACAGTTTCAGAATTTAAGCAAAACTTTTGGGGTCAGAGAGGTGATTGACTAATTATCAGTTAAAGATTTTTCAAAGAAATCTGTTCAGATGGAACCAAAGAGGGCTGGTACTGGACAATAGTACCAAATGAGCTGCTTCAGGGGAATTGGTGTGAGATAACACATGGGATTTGCCAAATTAATCTCAAAAAAGTAGAGAAGCAGACATAGGGAATGAGGGTAAGGGCAGAGTTACAGTTTTCAAGTGATTAGGATGTGGAGAAATATATGAAACAGGAAAGCAGTACAGACAATAATAATAATAATAATAATAAGCAATCAGTTACTGAAAGACCAACAAAATATTGATTGAATCCCAAAATATGTCACTTATAGACAATCTATGCATTTTCCTCCTAACTGCCAAAGTTCTTGGCTAGAGTCAGGGGCTTTATCGGTAAGGCCTGAAGATTTGAAATGCATGAGGATATTCTAAAATTCTAAGAGAGTTTCTGAGACAATAATTTTCTTTCAGGTTAAACTTATGTCTCTATGAACATCTCAGTTAAACAATAAAATCTTAAAGCAAAATGGAAAGAATCTATTCCACAAAAGAATCATGGATGACTTCAAAACTAAGATTGCATAGAACAGGTTATTCAGATTAATGCCGATAATAGCAGTTGTCATGTGACAACTTAGCTCCATTGTGGAATGGTGGCAATTAGATAGAGAAAGCCTTCTTACATTTATCAAATTTTTCAGCTTGAAAAAAATGGCAAATAGAAACCAAACATTCCACTTGAAAAGCTAATAAAATATTGGCTCTGCTAATAAAATATACGGCTCTGCTATTTACAATCTTGTTTGTATAAAACAAATTAATATAGATGCTTTTCCTAATGTACCTATTTGAATTTAATAAAAGAAATAACATAGCATACACACACATAAACAACACAGAGACATTTTTCGTACTCTATTTTATCACCTAATTTGACACTATTTTGCAGCTGATTCCTTCGCTGTTAACATCAAGAACATGAGAATTTACAGTTCTTCATCAAAGAACTAATAATTTCTCTTCTAGACTGTCCTCCATTTGCTTTATAGTTTTTATATTTTATTGGCACATTTCCAGTCTACTATTGGGTGACAATTTGCTATTGGCTAAGAGCTCCATGGTGTTATGATTAATGTACAGGTGTAACACTCCTTCTTGAAACTCTTATGGGAAGCACATCCAGGATGGACGCCTGGAAAATATAACTGCATCTTGAGAAGTCCCAAGAATTATGAAAATTGGGGAACTAATGGTCATTTTTTTCTCTTTCATTTTAAAATGTATAAGAAATAAAAATTACATATTTTTCTTTTTTTTTCTTATTTGACAGGTAGAATTATAGACAGTGAGAAAGAGAGACAGAGAGAAAGGTCTTCCTTCCGTTGGTTCACTCTCCAAATGGCTACTATGGCCGGCGCTGCGCCAATCCGAAGCCAGGAGCCAGGTGTTTCTTCCTGGTCTCCCCTGCGGGTGCAGGGGCCCAAGCACTTGGGCCATCCTCCACTGCCCTCCAGGGCCACAGCAGAGAGCTGGTCTGGAAGAGGAGCAACCGGGACTAGAACCCAGTGCCCATATGGGATGCCGGCGCCACAGGCAGAGGATTAACCAAGTGAGCCACAGCGCTGGACCAGATGAAACATTTTCAACAACGCTGGCCAGTGCTCCTGGGTGAGATGAGTATCCAGGGTGACAGTAAAGTTGGATGTTGGAGTTCTCTTGTTAACAGGCAGGAGGGTAGGCTCACTTGTGTTGGCATAATGACATCCTCACCTCCTCTCTTCCAAGGTGATCATTGCCAAGTTCTTAGTCCACATAGGTGCGGTACTCATCTGCTCTGCCACATGAACTGCACAATCTGTTCAGTCTTTGGTGGGAGCACAGATCCCACTTGAATGGCCTACCTCAGGCAATCTGGGAGCTCCGGGTGTGTGGAGGCTGCACACAATTATCCCCCAGTGACCCAGCTATATGCTACACCTTCTAATGCAGTCACAGTGTTCCCACAGCCTCAGCACCAAAGTCTCCCACAGTCACAGAGTGCAGAGGATCTGCTCCACCCTTCTAGCCTTTCCTCTCCATGGAGATGTAAAGATTTTCCCAGATCCAACTGCCTGTGGGTGCTCTGTCTAGGTGGTTTGAGCCAAGAAGCCTGTGATAGGTTGAGAGGCTGGGGACACCTCATAGTCTTATGTGGGTGCCAGCCCCCTGTTTATTCTCTCAGCCAGACTCAAAGTCGATGAGGAAACTAGGATTTTTCCCTTTGGTAAAATCCCTGGATCACACACATGTTCAAGAGCTGCCCAGCACAGAGACCCTACTCATTTCACAATGGCACCTTCTCCCTGCCAGGTGTGTGACACACACACGAGCCTCTGCAGCTGGTCCTGATTTCTAAATGACTTCTTCTCCTTGCCCATTTCTGGGATTGCATACTCAACCACTGTCACTGCTACTTCTTGTCCACTCCAGTTTCTGGGTGCATGCACAAGACATCTGCAGCTGTTACTTATTTCCAAAATGGTTCCCACCCTCTCTCAACCATTTGCTGGGCACCATTGTTAGGTGGATAGGGAGAGAGAAATGTGCTCCTTTTGAACATTTGATTAGCAATTGCCCTGTTCTCCTTATTAGGGCTCCAGTTTGGTCTCAAAGTCAGTGTAATCAGCCAGGTTCTGCCTCTGGCTCTATTAGCAGTGGCATGGGCTGCTGTGTTTTGATATCACCTCATTCCCCAACGCTGGCACTTCCTCCAGCTCTCGGCTGCTGGGTTTGTGTGTTGTGTCCATGCTCATTGCTGTATGTGCACACCTTCCAAACTCTTTCATGGTGTCCCTCTTCCTTCCGTAGAATTTCCATTGCGGTTTTCTCTCCAACTCTCCCCTGAGAAAGTACTTCCTCCATATTTTTTAAATGTTTTTTCCCTAGCCTAAAGCAGCCTTTTCTCTGTTCTACCACAATGGAATCCTGAAGCTTGGCCACAAATTAATTAACGCATGCATTCTTTATCCATATTTTAGCATTTTGTGTGTCTTTCTATGTGTGTTTGGTAGGGAGGTGTAAACTCTTATAATCTCTTTCTTATCAAACTCTAAGTAAATAATAGAATATTATTAATAGTCATTATGGTATATTGTAAATAAACAATAAAGTATTTTTAACTACAGTCAACATGATACACAGGACGAATTAATCCTACAACAATCTATAAACTTTGACTAACATTTCCTTATTTTCCTCATCCACAATCAAGGTAGCTGCAATTCTACTCTTATTTCTTTGAGTTCAACTTCTTCAGAATCTCCATTCAAGGAAGATCACCTATATGACTTATTTCACTTAGTACAGTGTCTTCAAGATTCATCCATGTTTTCTTATGAGGCAGGATTGCATTCTTTACAAAACTTTATGTATGTGTGTACCACATTTTTCTTATCCATTCATCCAACAGAAACTTGGATTGTAATCTTATTTTGGGTATTGTGATAAATGCTGCAGTACCTGCAGGGTTGTATATATTTCTTAAACACATAATTTCATTTTCTTTGGATAGATATTCAGAAGTAGGAAAGTTGTATTGTTATAGTAGCTCTATTTTTAATTTTTTATCAAGTTCCATACTGTTTTGTGCAATAACCATGCCAATTTACATTTCCATTAACAGTGTGCAGGGTTGTCTTTTTTCCTCACCCTGACGATACTTTGATATCTGCTGTGACTTCAAAAATAATCAGCTTAACAACTGGTGTGATGTGATACCTCACTGCAGTGTTGATTTGTATTTTGGATATTTATTTGGTGCTATTGAGTTGTGTAAAATGCTTAGACATTTTGGATATCAAATTTTTACCTTGATACATGCATTGGAAATATTTTCTTTATTGTTATGTAGCTTCATTTGATTATTTTTGCTTTTATTGCCTACACCTTTTCATAGCCAAATATTAATTGCCAAGATCAGTGTGAAGATTTCCCCCATATTTTCTTCTACCATTTTAACAACTTCAGACCTTACATTTAAGTCATTAATACATTTTGAGTTAACTTTTTTATGTAGTATGACAAGAGTATAACTTATTTTCCTGGTGTATATTGGTATTCAATTTTCCCAGCATTTGTTGGAAATATTACAAATTTGCCACTATATATTCTTGGCACTATTGCTAAGGATCAGTTGATTGTATATGCTTGGGTTTATTTCTGGGCTCCACATTCTGTTTCATTGGTCTATGCATATTTTTAAAAATTTTTGCTTTTTCAATTTTATTCAGTCGGCAAATAGTCAGACACAGACTAACAGAGAATGATCTTCCATTTACTGATTCATTTTCCAAATGCCTGAAACAATCAGAGTTGGGCCCAAGCAAAGCCAGCAGTCTGGAACTCAATCCTTCTCCCAGGCAGGTGGCAGGGACACAAGTATATGAACCAACACCTGCTGCCTCCCAGGGTATACATTATCAAGAAACTGGAATCAGAATTGGCACCAGGACTTGAACCTAAGCACTCCTATGTGGGTTATGTGAATCATATTGGCAGGTTATTTGCTGCACAAAATATTCACCCCAGTGTCTTTTTTTATGCCAATACTATGCTGTTTTTGTTATAATAATGTTGTAGTATATTTTGAGTGTGATGCTTCTAGCTTTATTCTTCATGAAGGTTGTTGTGGCTTTTTTATTTTTATTTTTTGCAGTTCTATGTGAATTTCAGGAGAGACTTAGGAAAATAAACAATAACTAAATAACTAAATAAAATGCTTTTAGACTTTTGATGGGGATTACCTTTATAGTTTGTTTTAGAAAATGTGGACATGTTGAAAATATTATTTCTTACCTCTATGGACAATTCTTTTCATTTATTTTTATTTTATGTTTCAGTGTACTGATATTTAACCTCCTTGGATAAATTTATTTCTAAGTGTTTTTACATTCGCATGTTATTATAAATAGAATTCTTTCATAAGTTCTCAGATAATTCATTGTTAGGATATGAATAGAATTGTTTTTTATATATTGTTTATATAACTTACAACTTTACTGATTCAATTTATCGGTTCAGTTCTGTTTCTTGATGGCATATTTGTGATGTTTTATATGTAAGAGCATGCCATCTACAAACACAGATTAGTTCTTTATTTCCAACTCAAATGATATTTCTTTTCTTTGATTTTTTTTCAAGTTAGGATTTTCAGTAATGTTCAATACAAAGGAATGAGTGGGGACACTTGTCTTGATCCTGATCATTGAGGAGATATTTCCTTCTTCCATCTTTGGCTATGATGTTAACTGTATGCTTATCATTTATGGATTTTATTATGTTGAAATATTTTTGTTCTATACCTGTTGAGGTTTTATCATGGAAGGATGTTGTTGTATTTTATCAAATACTTTCTCTACACTTACTATGATAATCTGTTAACATGGCATATAGCATTTATTGATTTGTGGATGTTGATTCATTCTTTCTTCCTTGGGATAAATCTCTACAAATCATGCTGAATGATCCCTTGAATGTACTATTAAATTTAATTTTGTACTATTTTTTAAAAGAGTTTAACAATTGTTTTGATCAAGAATATTGGACTATATTTATTTTTCTTCTGTGTGCTTAATTAGCTTTGGTCTGAGAGTAATGTTGACCATAAAAAAATGAGTATAGAACTGTTCCATTTTCAAATTCTTGGGGAAGATTTAGAAGATTTGCATGAAAGGTCATTTGTATACATATTATAAATTACTTGTGAAAACATCTGGTCTTTGGCTTGCTTGCTTTATTTATTTATGTATTGCAAAGGTTTTCGATTACTGATTTAATCTCCTTTATTATTATTGGTCTGCTCATATCTTCTATTCCTTTGTGATTTAATCTTGGCAGACTGAAAGTTTATAGAAAGTCATCCATTTATTCTAGTTTATGAAATTTGTTGTTGTATATGTGTACCTGCTATTTCATTTGAAATTTTGAGTGTTTTTTTACTAGCTAGCTAAAGGTTTGTCAATTTTGTTTATCTTTTCGAAAAATTATTAGTTTTATTGCTCTTTTGCATTATCTTTCTAGTTGGTATTTCATTTACATTCTTCTAGTCATTTTTTCCTTCCTTTTTCTGAATCTGAACTTGCTTTGCTTTTCTTTTTCTAGTACTAGAGATGAATTTAGGCTGTTCATTTGAAATATTTTTTTCTTATTATAAGCTTTTGTCACTACCACTTTCTCTTTTGGAGTTGCTTTAGCTATATTTTAGATTTTGATATGTTGTGTTTTCATTTGTGTTGTTCCTAATAAACTTTTTAAATTTCTTTCTGATTCCTTATTTGATCTATTGAGTCCTCAAGAGTTTGTTAATTTTGATATATTTATAAATTTTTCAAAGGTTCTTTTTTTTCTAATTGTGTACTGTTCTCAGAAGCAATTTTTAACATGATTTTATTCTTTAATTTTTTTACTTTTTAATGACATGGAATTTGATTATCTTGGGGAATGCCCTCTTCATATTTGAGAATAATATGAATTCTACTACTATTGGATGGAGCATTTCTAGTTCATTTGGTCTACAGTGTTTATGATATATGCTCTTTTTTGTTGGTTTTCTGTCTGGAAGATCTTTTGAAAGTGTTATATTGAAGTCAAAAATTTTTAAAAATAAGTCCAAAACATTTAATGAAAATGAAAAAATTGTTAAAATATTTTTATGATAAGTGGAATATTCTTGGCAGTGGATGGGTATAGGTAAGTGACTCAAATATGTAATTTTAAGGCAATCTGAATAATAACAAAATGTTTAAGTAGGAATCTGTGCAGAATAATTGTTTTCATCCCTTCATTTTCAGTCTATATATGTCCTTTCTAGTACAATGAGTTTTAGGCATTAAGTGTTAGGCCTTTGTATTTTTTAATCCATTCAGACGTTAAGTGTCTTTCAACAAAAGAGATATTTATATCTTTGAGAAGAGAGAGAGAGAGAGAGAGAAAAGGGAGATACAGAGAGGTTGTCCATCTGCTGGTTCACTCCTCAGTACCTGCAATACCCAGGGCTGGGCCAGGCTGAATCTAGGATTCCACAACTCTAGTTGTGTTTACCACATAGTTAGCATGGACTTATGTACTTGAACTATTCTCTGCTGCTTACCAGGCACATTGGCAGGAAGTTGGTTCAGAATTAGAACAGCAGGGACCTGATCCTAGGAATTCTGATGCAGGATGCAGATGCCCAAAGTACAATTTAAACTTTTTGGCCACTTTTCATTTGAAATTTAATCAATTTACAGTTAAAGTCATTACTGGTATGCAAAGACTCACTATAGCCTGTGATTTTCTGTTTTGTAGTTCCTCTTTTGCCATCTTCCTTTGTGATCTCTTGATTTTTCAGTAGGAGTATACTTTGATTCTCTGTGTCTATCTTTTGTGTATTTAATAGAGATTTCACCCATTGTGATTACTGTGAGACTTAAATAAAATATAGTTATGACTTTCTATTTTAAGGTGATAACAATTTACTTAAATTACGTAAAAATTCTATGTTTTTATTTCTGCCTCTCATAAACATCTTATGCTGTGGACATTACAAATTTAATTTTAATTATGTATTCATTAACAAAATTTTTGATACTCTGTTAACTTTCATTTAATGTTAAACATGATTAATATAAAATTCTTATATTATTGTAGTATTCTACATTTGTCTATTTATTTACTGTTAGTGCAGACTTTTGCATGTCTTCATGTTGTTTCTTGGTATCTTTTCACTTCAACTCAAATAATTCCTTTTAGCATTTTTATAAAGAATATCTTTTGGTGGTGAACTCTTTCAGTTTTTGTATGTTTAGGAGAATCTTTATCTTTCCTATACTTATGGAGAACAGAACAGCTTTACCTGGTTTTTGGGGGCTGGTGGTTCATGTTTTTCCATTTAGCACTTGAAATACATCACCTCATTCTACCCTGTCTCAAAAGATTTCTGCTGAAAAATCTCATAATAGGGTTATGGATGTTCCATTATAAATGATTAGTTTCCTTTTTCCTTATTGATTGGAAGATTTTCCTTTGTCTTAACTGCAGAGAATCTTTCAAAGTTTTTTTTTTTTTTCTTATTTGAAAGGCAGAGTAAAGAAGGAAACAATATTTCCCATACATTGACTCTCTCTTCAATGCCCACAATATTTGAGGATGGACCAGGCTGACACCTTGAGCCAGGAACTCCTTCTGAGTCTCCTGCATGTGTGGCAGGGACCCGCACACTTAAGCCATCACGTGCACATTAGCAGGTAGTTAGGCCAGAAGCAATGCTGCAACCTGAATCTTGTTATTCTGGTATGAAATTTACACGTCCCAAGAGTGAGATGCACCACCGTGCCCACCGTGACTTCTGACAGTTCAATTATGTATATTGTATTATTTTTCCTCAATTGGTCATGTCTGAGTCTTTTGAATTTCCTCAATTCCTCCCATGAATTAGAAGTTTTCAACAAGTAATTCTTGGAGTAAAGATTCCAAATCCTTTCTATCTCTCTCTTTATTTTAGAAATCCCAAATCTCTCAGATCCTAGCTGACTGAACCTAACATTGGGTTCCCTGACTGTTTAAGGATCTGATATGGGACTGAAGTGCTCCAGTCTACTGCAGTGGTATGTGTGGCATGTCAACTACTTTAAGCATACAACTAGAGGAACTTATTAATGGTGATGTTTCAGGATCTTTTACTGGATTAAGATAAACTAGTGTTTCCCAGTTTCGGGAGTGGATTTTTGAGTCTGGAGCCAAAACCAGAATCAGTGGTCAAACCACCTGGGATTAAGGGTTCAAGGGCCAAGGGTCCAAGCCTGCTCTCTCAGAACTTTCCTCCCAGATCCTGGGATCCACCAGCATTTCATAACCTTCTACCTGGATACAAAAACTCCAATAAAGGAAATTTTGTCCATAGGGCTGAAAAATTATTGTTTCTGAAGAGGAGTTCCAGTAAACCTCATATTCTACCATCTTGATGAAGTCACAGTGCAAAACTTTCTGCTTATCCTTCCTGATTTAACCCATAGTTCTCAATTGATTTTTTCCAGAATTCTATATAGAGGCTTATAAATTTGCAAACCACCCAAAAAATACATTTTCCCTATCTGTTTTGTCTAAATTTGAAAACGCAGGATTGGAAGAAAATATGTGTCATGGGATTATTATCAGACTGATCAAAGGCCTGAGCATATTCTATAAACTACTTGGAGAAGTTTGTTCTGTGTCTCCAAAATGAAGGAGCACTATAAGCTAAAATTCACTTCACAGCCAGACCTTTGAGCAGCTCCCCTGTTTCATGAAAGCAAAGGACTCAGTTCCCGAGTCTGGCAGTTTCCCAGAAGAAAGTTCCTGGGTCACTCTTTGAAGTGTTGTAACAGATCACACCTGTATTTGATGATAGCATCAAAACATAGCTTTGGAGTATATATTTGACATATTTCAGAAGTGTATTCCACTAGTAGTTTCAGGTTCTCTTTGTTGCATAAATACGTAAAGGATAGCATAGAATACAAACACACACACACACATATACAAATACGCACACTTGCATTAGTTTCTTGAAGCTAACAAAAATTATACCAACTCAGTGGCTTGGAAAATATTGTCTCACACTTCTAGTGTCTAGAAATAAAAAAAAATCAAGGTTGTACCTCCCTCTAAAATCTGTAAGGGAAAATCCTGCCCTGCTTCTTTGGTGATTTGCCAGCAATCCAGGTCTTGCAGCTGCCTATCTCTGACTGTATTGTCACATGTTGTACTTCCATGCCTGTGTCTTTTTGTATTTTCTCTTATTGTGAGGATACCAGTCATATCGCATTAAGGTCTTCCTTACCTCAGTATCTTCTCATCTTAATTTATTATATCTGTAATGATCAAATATCACAAGAATTCAAGAGGTCTTCCGAGAGAACACAATTCAATCCATAGTTGCATCCTAAATATAATTTAATGTTAATATTAGTTTTACACCATACTATTTTCTTTCCTTTTCCCAATTTGAATTCATTAGAACAAATTTTATGTTTACACAGACACACACAGTGTGTTTCCAGTAGATATGATTTTTAACATCTAGGTATCTCAGAAACTCTCTTCTGGCATCCTTCCTTCCATTTTTACTTTTTTTTGTCTTTCTTTGTCATTTGAAAAAGGGCAAATGATGCAAGAATCTATCCCCAAATGATTGAATTTATCTGTAAATTGCTTTCAGGTGCTCATATATCACTTTATTTTCACCTTCAAACTAAAGACAAAAAAGAAAAAAAATTCAATATCAGTGAGGAGCAAAATCATAAAGAATTTTAATGTTTTATTTTCCCCTCATTTTCTATATGACATATATTTTGAAAAACTTATTCTTTTTCCATTTTCCAATCAACAACATTTATTTATTTATTTTAACTTTTATTTAATGAATATAATTTCCAAAGTACAGCTTATGGATTACAATGGCTTCACCCCCCCACAACTTCCCTCCCACCCCCTGCTCTCGCTCTCTCTCTCCCCTAATCAACAACATTTAAACAGGTCACTACATGCATTAATAAAGTGTTGGTTGACTTTAATAAGAAATTATCAAGTACCTTAAATTAACATGAAGTTACCAAAAGCCTCACATCACCATAAGGATATACACAAGGTATTTCAAAAAAGTTCATGCAAAATGGAAGATAATATATTTTGGTACAGTTTGTGAAATCCATTCTCATTTTGTTCTTGGTACACATTTCCCATGAGGTTTTTGAAAATCCTTCATTTGTAAGGAACAGATTAGAATGACCTGTCAAAAATACAAGAAGCACTTTAGACAGTGCATATTTCTGTTTATATACTATTTTCTTAGTGTAGATATGGATGCTACTTCTAAGAAGCATAAAATTTACTTTGATATAAACTCGATGTATGATACTTAATTTACTTGGTATCTTCTACCTCTGTTCCTCATAAGAAATGCAAAGATAATTCTGAAGCAGCTGAAGTATCAACCAGGCATATAGACTAAATTGTTTCTTTTCCTAGAGCTCTATATTTCATGACTAAACAAGTGCAAAGAGAAAAATAAAACACCTACTACAAAGAAATCCTTGTAATGCCAACCCCATGTAATTTAAATATGGATTATACAATATACGAAAAGTCAGGAATCAAACCATGGATTTGTTTTGTCTATGTTTGGAGTTTCTCTTAATTGATAGTGTTTGTGAACTTCTGTAAAGAATGAAGAAAAATTCTCCTTTAATGGATTCTGAACTGATAAGATTATGTTATTACTTACCATTTTATTTTACATTATTTTATTTTATTTATGTATTTTTTTTGACAGGCAGAGTGGACAGTGAGAGAGAGAGACAGAGAGAAAAGTCTTCCTTTTCCGTTGGTTCACCCCCCAAGTGGCCGCTGCGGCCGGCGCGCTGCAGCTGGCGCACCACGCTGATCCGAAGCCAGGAGCCAGCT
This sequence comes from Sylvilagus floridanus, assembly GCA_949820135.1. Lineage (NCBI taxonomy): Eukaryota > Metazoa > Chordata > Mammalia > Lagomorpha > Leporidae > Sylvilagus > Sylvilagus floridanus. Next base: position 100,749,535 of record OX463224.1, on the reverse strand, counting down.
GCTTCTCCTAGTCTCCCATGTGGGTGCAGGGCCCAAGGACTTGGGCCATCCTCCACTGCCTTCCTGGTGTCCCAACCGGGACTAGAACCCGGTGTGCCAGCACCGCAGGCGGAGGATTAACCTACTGAGCCACGGCGCCAGCCTACCATTTTATTTTTAAAAAGATTTATTTATTAATTTGGAAGTCAGACTTATAGACAGAAGGAGAGACATTGAGAGAGATCTTTCATCTGCTGGTTGCAACAGCCAGGGCTGGGCCAGGCGAAGCCAGGAGCTAGGAGCCTCATCCAGGTCTCCCATGTGAACACACAGGTCCAAAGACATGGGTGATCGTTTACTGCTTTCCCAGCATGGTGGCAGGGATTGGAAGTGGAACAGCTGGGACTCGCACCGGTACCAATATGGGATGCAGGAATCACAGATGGTAGCTCAACTCACCACCCCACCACATAGGATGGATTTCCTGCATTTTCAATTCATTGGATACATGTTAGCATTTCAGATGATGTATTGAAACTGCTTGAAGTAATTCGCTGTGTCCAATTGTATTTTTTAGTTGTGGGTTTTTAAGTCTCACATAACAGTAACTCAATTCAACTAGATTTAGTTAAGGGAGTTTTCAACAGACTGTGCAATCAGGAATGGCACTATCTTGAAGAAAAACACAGGTATATTAAGCTATAGTTCTGTGTCTCTCCACTTGTATTTCTTGATATCCTTTACTTTTTTTTTCTTGCTATTTGTTCTTGTGATCTCTTGAAATACAGAACGCTGAGGAAAGAAGTAATATGTTCTGTACAGGTAAATGATATTTTAGTTGCTGTCAAATTTATCTTTGCATTTCTTATGAGGAATAGAGTTGGTTAAATTAAACAGAAGTGTTGTATTTAACATTATATATGGAATTTATAACAAATTAATATTTTTATTATACTTTTTGGAAATACCCTGTATATCTACAACAAGAAAAATGAGAAAATAGAATACAAAAGGAAGTCCTTAGAGTTTAAACTGCTTCTTTTTTATATTTATTGCAATGTGTATTATCTGTTCCCTACCATTACATATTTTGGCAGTACTATGATATTTTGAGCATCCTCAACTTGTTGGGGATCTAGAAGTGTTGATGAACTCATAAGTCATAAACCCAGAAAGTTAAAACATACATATTTCCCATTTAGCAAGAGTAGAGGAAAAATGAATGATCTGTCCATCTGTCTACCCATAAAATCCTTAACATTGAATGTGGACTAGGGGTCTTAAGCCTGAAGCTGGCCCCTGACCAGCAGAGGACAGTGCAGGCACTCCCCAACAAGGTGAAAGGGAGAGGTAAGGTCGATGGGTCAAACACACTGCAAGCACCGATGAGTTCTGTCAAAGCAGGAACTACTATATTGAGGAAGTGTACAGGCTTATAAAGCTTACAAAAGACATGCACAGTAAGGGAGCCAATCAGCGAAAAGGTCATGCAGGCATGGGTGGACCACGCACAGGGGCATCTTAAGCAAAGTATAGGGATCACACACTGTTCACATGTCCGGAACCAAAGCAGACCTATCCCTGCTGGTGGTCTGATCTTACATAACTTAGCCGCAGCAGCCGCAGACACACCCATTGAACATCCGCCAGGCTTTAGGCAATGCCCAATAGTAAACTTAATTTTCTTTTTATGACACAAATGTCCACTGTTTTGTCAGAGGATTTGAAAACTCTTATTGGAAATTAAGTAGAACTTCATGAAATATAGTAGTAAGGAATGTCCCAAAGAAAAGTGATAGGTGAAAAGGATGCTATGTAGAAAGTATAACATACCTACTGTACAGAGAAATAATTGAGATGATGAATACATCATATATATGAAAATATAAATAGACTTTTAAGATTACAATGGATTATAATTATAAAATGTCAATTGGAATATGACCAAACAGTATTGTTGTGGTGATTGGCTACTATATGAGTACAGAAAAAGCGATTTTTGTGCTTTGTGTGTTCTTTATTCATTCATGTCATAGTTTTTTTTTTTCTTTTGTAGAAAGATATAGTAGATATAATCACAATTAATATCTATTCACTTTGTATCAATTTTTATTTAAAAATGCAAATCTATGGAAAAGTTAAAAGAGTGCTAAACAATACTTAAAAATTCAACAATTGTTTCTTCTGGTTTCCCCATCCCCAAATCCCTTTGACAGTAAATTACAGATATTATGATCTTTCATCTGAAAATACTTTAACAAATGTCTCCTGAGAATAAGAACACTTGGATATGATACTACAGGACCGCCTTTATATCAACTGAAAAGTAATATGAACTCCAAACAACCTAATACACAGTCTATATGCAGTATTCCCAAATGTATTTGCATTATTATTCTAGAGCCAATATTCCAATAAAATTATGCATTTCATTTGCATTAAAAAACTAATTTTGCTTAATAAAGATAATATCTGAGAAACAATTGAGAATGTAATTAATACAAATGCATTCACCCTTCCTTCCTAGGTTCCTTCTCCATGTGAGCACACTGCATTAATTTTTATTAATTTTTATCTTTTAAATTGTTATTAATTTTTATCTTTTAAATCTAAGATATCCTTCCCATCTTTGGCTTAACAATATGTGCTTTTTTATGAAATTTATGCTAGTTAAGGTGTAGTTTATAGTGCATTCACTATCTATCTACTCATGTAATCATTAATAGATTCAGAATGAATTTTTTTTGGAAAGAATGCAACAAAGTTGCCATATTTTGTGTTGCTATAACAAAATTTTGAGATTGGGCAATTTATAAAGGGAACTCATTTCTCACAGCTCTGGATCCAGAGAAGTCCACAGTTAATGTGCTGGCATTGTTATCTGCTGACAGTCTCATCTCCCCTTTCAAGATGGCACGTTTTTTTGCATCCTTTGGAAGGGACAAATGCAGTGTGCTCACGTGGAGAAGGAACCTAGGAAGGAAGGGTGAATGCATTTGTATTAATTACGTTCTCAATTGTTTCTCAGGTATTATCTCTATTAAGCAAAATTAGTTTTTTTCCCAAAAATTGACTGCTTTTTTTTCAGATTGATCTAAGATCATTATTGGTTTTCTTTGAAAACATTTGCCAAGCTATTGCTGGGATTCAAAACAGCATATTAGTGGAAGTTTAGTTTCCGCTTCTCTTTGGATGAATGTATTTGATTATCTTACGATATGTGGAGGGGGCATTTGCGTAGGTATTTCCTCAAGCTCAATACTTAGTAGTTTTTTGGTCCTTTTCCTTATCTTTTGATTTTTATTAATATAAGTGCTACAAAAAATTTACACAAATAGTGGAGCTCCACTGCACTCTCCTTGTCTAGCTTCCCTTTAGTATTAATGTCTTACATAACCATAGTACAGCTTTCAAAATCAATAAATCAACACTTTATTGAATTGTAAATCATATTCCATTTTTCTATTAATGCTATTTTATCTTTCCAAATCCAAAATGGATCTCTTTTATTTTGAAAGATATCTTTGTATTAGGGAGATTAACTTTTTTCCTGTAACTTAAATTGCTAAGATATTCTTCCAAATTATTGTTTACTTTTGTTCGTTCTCACTGAAACATATTCATTCCTTTCACTGCATTTCCACTTTGTTGTACCTGGCAATTTCTAAGCTACTTAAGGTCATGTAATTATCATGACACTCTCAGAAATTCCCTCAGAATATTTATCAGTAGTCAGACATCTATATTTGCTTATTTATTCTCCTTCCTCTTCATTCAACTATAGTTCTGTGAATTTAGGAGCCATATTTTGTTCAGCACTGTAATAGCCAAATCTTGGAAAAATACCGGCCATATACTAAGTTTTTGCTATTATCAACTGAGTGCATTACATATATTGTCATGAAACAATGCCATAGAAGGAACAATGGCATAAATAAGAGTATTTTATTTAGAGAAGAGAAAATTAAATTTGAACATGATAGTTTAAAACACTTAAAACAATTAATTTATCAAACAATCAGATTTTATTTATGTACCTCCAGAGGCTACTGAAGATACAAATCCAAGGTAATGTTTTTCTCTGGGATTACAAAATATTTTCCATTTTTTTTCTCTAAAATTAGGGGAGAAAAGCTATCTGACACTGGAAGGGTCTTCTAAACCATGGAGCATATTCAAAGAGAAAATGGATTGCTTTTTGACAGAGAGGTTGAAAGGGAGGTTCATCATAAAATTGGTTCGACTAAATATATTCTACTAAGTACATTTCCAAAGCAAGGATTTTATAAAGCCATGAGAGGAAATTTAAGGGTGAATGCTGTTCATATAATAATTTTTAGGACAAAGAAGTAGTTCAGAATTAGTCCAAATGAATTAATTCATAATGATGAAATTTTATTAATTTAATACCAAACTGGGAATATCTTTTAAGTAAGAATATTTCTAATTACCAGAAATAGGTCTATATTTGTAAAAGGTGTCTCTGGTTGCTGTTGTGGGAATGCTGAATTCATGAATCTTGAACTAATCTGATAGTCTTTTTAATAAGTGAAAACGTTGGTATTTGTTAGCATCTTTTGTTTTTTGACATTAGCCATATTAACTATAAGCAAATTACAATTGAACACGGGTTTTCAAATTTATACATTAGTTAATAAAAGAAAGCTAAAAGTGGAGTCATGGGGGCCAACATTGTTGCTGTGTTCTACACTGGCATCCTGTAAGAGTGCTGTTTTGAGTCTCGACTATTCCACTTCTGATCCAGCTTCCTGCTAATTTGCTGAGATAGTAGGGGAAGGTGGCACAAGCTCTTGGGCCCCCATCACCAATGTAAAGATCAGGATGGACTTCCTGTCTCTTGGATTCAGCCTCTCCCAGACTTGACTGCTGTGGCCATTTGGGGAGTGAGCCAGCAGATGGAAATTCTCTCTCTCTCCCTTTGCTTGTCTCTCTCTCTCTCTCTCTCCTCTTATAATTTTTTCCTGTGTTGCTTTGCCTTTCAAAATAAATAAATACATCTTTAAAAATTGAGCCCTAATGCCTGAAGATAGCATTTTTTTGCAGCATGATATAGTTCATTTAGAAAGTGAGAAGAATACACAGGAACATAAGGGCTTTAGTAAGGAAGTTTCCAGGAAGTGTAAAGCGGGGTTTCCTTATCATTTTCTCCCTGGGTCCACAAGGGGAGAGTTAGAGTGAGCAAGAGAAAGAGAGAGCCCTCTCCATTTCCCCAGGCTTCCTATTCACTCCCTAAAGGGGAATGGTTATGTGGTCTGAATGATTGATAGGTTGATACAGGTGGGATTACATGAGGGTGGGAGAGGTGTGGTCTCCAGCTCATAAACCAGCCATCTCCTTGACTTTCTCACCTCATTCCCGCCTCAGATTCCTGATCCTTAATCTTAAGGGGATTCTGAAGGATGTAGACTCCTCATAACTTCTGTATCTACTTCCTGCTGATCATGAATACAGGTCCTGCTTGTCTTGGGTCTGGAAATCTCTCCCTATATCACTTACTAAATCTGTTTCATAAGCTAAAGTATTCTCAGGCACCTCCAATGGCTCAGTTCCCTGTGTGGTCATCATTACTCTCAAAGTTATTGAATTCTGAAACACAAAGTGTTATCAATCAGTATGAGCAAAACTGAAACAAAACACATTGCAAGTGGAGTGACTTTTAACCAGGAAAGAATATATTTTACAGATTCCCAGATAGAGGGTGTTGATAGGCTATCCTTGTGAGATTATAAACTGTTTAGGCTGAGGGTAGAGATTTTTAATGTCTCTTTCAGTAAACGTAGTACTGTTCGAGTAGAGGTGGAAGATCCCAGTAATCACTGCAAGTGTTCCTCCTTGTTCAATCACTATACATTCTAAGGCCTGTGTATTGTCCATAACTACCTTAGACAGGGTATCCACAGAAGTAAGTATTTGCTGTAAAAGTTGACCTGAAGTGTAAACCAGACTTCCTAAAGCAATGGTCAGGTTTTTAAAAATCAGCTTCTTGTAGCACACTAGGATCTTCTTGTATTATAATAGGAGAACCTGCTAAGGAGTTTTTCCACCAATAATAGCTTCCAGAAAGAATCAAAAGAAGATGTAGGTACAACATGTATGCCTTAAAGTGTAGCAGTTTTGATGTGACAAAATAAAAGCTTTACTTATCTTTTTGAAGATGTATTTAAGATCTTCGATTGGCTCACAGGAGTAGGCACTTATCTTTCAAGTTCACCTGCGAAGACTCAAGAGGTAGAAGTTTAATCCTTGACAAATGTACCCAGTTTTGGATGGCCTGTAATTTCACTGAGGTAGATGTGCTCAGTAGCACTTGGTAGGGTTCCTTCCAATTAGGCTGCAACTGGTCTGAAAAGGATACTTCCTTACAAGTTTTTAATAAAGATACCATTTCTACATTGAGGATATGTCCAGGTTCATAGCCAGTACCTGGAGTAAATGAACTCAGATACACTCATAGAGAACAGGGAACTTATTTTATTGTTTAATCACATTTCATGGTATGGGCGTTTGTACTACCAGTGTTACCACAGCATCCCAAAACATATTTGAAGATACCAACCCAACTTGAACTCATATTTCACATGTTGCTCCTGAGAAATTAATTGATGATGTGTATTTATAAGATATAAACACACTAAACCTAATATTAAAGTAAAACACATATGGCACAAGAAGTCAAAATCTGGGGAAAGGCATTAGATGTGAACTATTAAATCATTAAATATTGAAACCTTAGTAGTCTTTTGCATATGGTTTCTTACCAGATTGAAACAGCCAGACTTTTTTTAGGGCACATATTCTGCATATCACCATATGTTCAAAGAAATTCTGTAATTTTATAATCTGTTCGAAATTTCTTTAGTTCTTTGTATTTGCTGCAGAGGGTGAATTTTCAAAAGCACCTGCACAGTTTGATGTTTATAAAAATGGTAATTATGATGATGTAGCATTGAAATAAAACTTTACTGGATAGAAATTAAAGAGTGAAAACAATGATCTGCTAAAAACTATTATTTTGTCAGCCATTCCATTCATCAAAATTGCAATTAATTTCTTCTTTTCCATCATCATTGTCATTGAAACAAAGAACAGTAATCTCACATCTGGTTAAAGATTTAAAAAGAAAATACTTCCGCCTTTCACAAAGCCCTGCAAGTATTGTGTTTACACTGTTAGATGAGATAGTTAAAATTCCATAGTGTTCAGTGTTTGCTATTTATTGTGATTTAGACTCTAGAAAATTTGCAACCCAGCTATGTAAGCAACATTTGATTAAAAATAAATATCTCAAATGTTTCTCCTGCTTTTCAGTTGCTGAGATGTGTCTGTGATATCATTAAGAACTACAAAAATAATTCTAATACACTACTACCATTCATTTTACACTTAATGGAAACAGTAGTGCATTTGATATTGAAAATCCAGTGTGGAAGCACTGGTTCTCATTGTGTCATCTGACTAGCAACCCAGCTTTTCCTTCAGTTTGAATCACCTTACTATATAACCTCTACCACGTTCCCTTGCCTTTGAACTCTTTGATTTTTGCAATCACCTCCTGGCTTCTCCCCATAAGTCACTACCACTATGTGAATAAGAAATAACAAAGTTTCAGATATGGTTCTTGGTTTCAAATAGCTTATGTTGTGCTTTTATATTTATGGTGGTTCTTTGAATATTGTCTTTGATGATTACTCAAGTCAGCAAATGTGTTCTTTTGCTAGAGCTGACATAACAAAGAGCCTCAGACTCTTGTTTTAAAGAAGATATACTAATTTTCTCACAGTTTTGGAAGCTGGAAATTTGAGATCAAATTGTCAGCAGGATTGGTTTTATCAGAGGCCTTTCTCCTTGGGTTTTAAATTCACCCTGAGGCCATCCTCATTGGACAATGCATAGTCTCCTCCCTGTGAATTTGCATGGACCCCCTTCAAGTATGACAGGACACTAGTTCTTCATATAGGGACACCAGGCATATTGTGTTACAGTTTATCCTAATGGCCTAATTTTAATTCAATTACTTCTTTTAGTCTATCCACAGATAGTCATATTCTGACATACTGGAGGTTAGAACATCAACATGAATTTTGGACTGACACAAATCAGCCCACAACAGCAACAAGTATTCAAATATTTCAATATTACTTCGCTTGATTTTCAGCATTAACTACAGTCTTTTTTTCTTCAAGTTAAGTTTCAGTAGCTCCTGGGTGCACTGCTTTCCTCATTCTTCAAATACTACTCACTGGTACGGGGGCAATTATAAAGCCACATTAAGCCCCAAAGTTTGGTTTTAACATATCTCAGTAATTCATTCAGTACATTTTATCTGTGAAATCATGTTCTAGATAATGGGAATACAATAATAAGCAAGTCAAATAATATTCCTACTGGTAAGAATTTCTAGTTATTAGAGGAGGAGGCCAAAACTAAAGGAATGAGGGCCAGCACTGTGGTGTAGTGAATAAAGCCATCACCTGCAGTGCCAGCTTCCTATACGGGCAATGGCTCAGGTCCTGACTCCTCTACTTCTGATCCAGCTCATTGCTAAGGCCTGGGAAAATAGTAAAAGGTAGCAAAAGTCCTTGGGCACCTGTGCCTGTGTGGGAGACGCCGCAGAGGCCCTCGGCTCCTGGCTTTGGATTTGGATGGCCATGGTGGCAGCCATTTGGGAAGTGAACCAGTAGGTGATAGACCTTTCTCTTTCTCTCCTTCTCTCTCTCTGCCTTTCAAATAAATAAATAAATAAACAAATCTTAAAAAAAAAAGGAAATAAACGAATGAATAAAAAACAAATTTGTTTGCATTGTAAATATACTACACACAAACACATACACACACAGAGATGTACAGTCAAGGAAATAAATGGTATTCCATTAATATAACTTTGGTTAGCAAGATAGAAAGTAAAACTTTAAATAGTTGGCCAGAAAGACATTTGTAATGAGGGAGTGGAAACCTGAAAAATTAAATGCAGTTGGCTACAAAACTATTGAGAAAAGAAAATCACTGGAAGAGACTGTAGCAAGGGCAAAGGTCCTGATGTGGCAAGGAGATTGTTGTGTTCACAGAGCAAAAAGCAGGTCAGTGTGGCCAGAGAACACAAAAAAGAGTGGTGAATGAGGTGACATTGCAATGAGGTGCTTCTGGATCCTACAGGACCTTATAAGCCTTGATGTACCATCTGGCTTCTGATCAAAGCTTCTATATTTCCAGTATCCTTCTAGGCTGATACTGTTCTTACATCAGGTTCCCTGGTTTCCTGATAAAACATATCATTGAAAAGCAATCCACAACAGGAAAAGAATTTTCCAACCCTTTTAATTCCTGTACTGCTGATGAAAATATTTTCAAGCTGAATGGCATAGTTTGAGTCAATGTTTCTAGCTAATTGTTTAGCTTAATCTCATCTACAATACCCATTACATTTCTTTGTGTGGTGATAGTTGTCTGCATAAATGTTAAAAGCTATTCCATACATGAATTAAGTACTTCCAACACTTACAAATTGTCCACATTACAATGAAGTCATAATCAAAAAGTGAGTATAAGATAATTTTTCCCTCAAGAAGCTTACAGAGGCAAGGGGACAGCAATACATAAAAATGTATTAAAATTAACAAGGCTCCCCTCTTCCAGGCCAGCCCTCTGCTGTGGCCCGGGAATGCAGTGGAGGATGGCCCAGGTGCTTGGGCCCTGCACCCCATGGGAGACCAGGAAAAGCACCTGTCACCTGGCTCCTGCCAACGGATGAGCATGGTGCGCCGGCCGTAGCGCGCCGGCCGCGGTGGCCATTGGAGGGTGAACCAATGGCAAAGGAAGACCTTTCTCTCTGTCTCTCACTCTCACTGTCCACTCTGCCTGTCAAAAATAAAAAAAAATAAAAAATAAAGAAGTTAAAATTAACAAAGCTGGTGTAAAAAAAGACTCTATTCCCACAGAGGATTTACCTAAACAGGCAATGGGCTGAAAATCGCAATCAAGGAAAAAGACATGGATGACTATTCTTTTTTTTTTTAAATAAAAATACTGCTAATTAATTATCCAGATTTTTAAAAAAAAATAGAAGTAAGGAAATCTGTAGGTGTTAAAGTAGAATGGGCCACATAATGTGTCTGAATTATGTTCTTTAGTACCAGAAAGTATGATCAAAAGTACCAGATTTGTGGTACTATAATGTGTTGACTGTAGGTGTATGCTTACCTTAGTTCACTTAATGAACTTATTTCAAAGAACTAAATGTTGTTTCATTGAATACCGAACAGGAATTTTGTTGTTTATAACTTAGCTTTATTACTCCAACAGAGACTCCAAACAATAATGGTGTAATCAGGGATAAGATGTATTATTTTCAAGACACATGCTTAAGGTAAGAATTCCAGATATAACTTGGGGCATTCTACAAGAGAAAACTAAGACCCTCTGTCTTGTGACTGAGCCATCAGTAAGTTGCTGTCTCATCCTTATGGTCCAGCATTGCTTTCAACATGTCTGCATTTCTGCCTGCTACCAGGGGAAAAGTTGATGGAAGGAGCATGCCTTTCCCTTTTCAGGGTCTTAACCATAGATTGCATACAGTTTTTCCATTCATTTCACTGGCCAAATCTTAGTCTCATGACTAAATACAAGTTCCCAGGAAGCTAGGAAATGTGGTCTTTATTTGGAGTGGTTAAGTACTTGATGAAGGGTTTTGGATGGATGTTGAAAAAACAGACTGTTTCACTACAACAGACTGTAAGAATGTCAGAATCCCTGATTTTTTTTTTTTTATCATGGGCAAGTCATTAATTATTTTAAGTCTTTCATATTATCTCTAAGTTAGATATTACATTTTATGATGCCCTCAGGACAATGAAGACATAACAGATCCTGTCACTTGAATAACCCCTATTAAACCCCTATTAAATGTTAATTATTCTGATTATTTTTAAACAAATATATTAATATTCATGTCATAGACCATATATCCATTTTTATTATCTTACATCTTTATAACCCATTGTACCAGCTGACAAAGATTCACTTTGTATATTAGGAAATTCATTTTATACCTTTGGGACTGATTTCCTCAGATTTTTGCACTAAATGGTTAATAAATTCTCCAACCTTAAAATTCAATAGCTTAATAATACACTTATTTTAGAATGGTAGCAATGTTTAATGTCTAATATAGCTTTTTTTTTTTTTTTGACAGGCAGAGTGGATAGTGAGAGAGAGAGACAGAGAGAAGGGTCTTCCTTTGCTGTTGGTTTACCCTCCAATGGCCGCTATGGCTGGTGCGCTGCGGCTGGCGCACCACACTAATCCGAAACCAGGAGCCAGGTGCTTCTCCTGGTCTCACATGTGGGTGCAGGACCCAAGAACTTGGGCCATCCTCCACTGCACTCCCGGGCCACAGCAGAGAGCTGGACTGGAAAAAGAGCGACAGGGACAGAATCTGGTGTCTTGCCTGGGACTAGAACCTGGTGTGCCGGCACCGCAGGTGGAGGATTAGCCTATTGAGCCTCAACGCTGGCCTAATATAGCTTCTTACTAACCAATGAATGTTTTCTGGTGCTAATACTTGAATAAACTTGTTTCATCAGGAGGCATACTAAGCCTAAACTATATGCTAAAAATACACAAATGTTCTATTATAACAAGACAAACCTAACATTTTGTCCTTTTCCATGTTTCCCACAGAGTAAATGCAATTGATTAAAACAGTGAATTTTATAGGATTTAAAAAAATGCAAAATTAATATTTTTACATTTTGGAGTAATGGAAAATGAAAGGTTTGCATCTTAAGTCCTTAGCTTGAGTCCCTTAGATACGTTACTTATCATCTATATGAAATCAAAATAATAATTTTGGCTTTCTGAGTATTAATTTCTATAATAGGAATATGGTCATTAAAAATGTGCCAATTTAAGTTTGAAATTTGAGATAAATAATCTATACAACTGGCTATATATCATAAAGGAATGATGAGGATGATTAGTAATTACTGTTATAAAATTTGGTAAGTAGTCAATCATTGAGAATTTTGTTTTATATCCAAAGTGAGAATAGATTCAAGATTGAATCACCATATCATCTCTCTTGCCTTTTTTCTTGAAAATTAATAAAGATACAACCATAGCAATACTACTGGTTTTTCATAAATTATTTTAAACTTCTGAATCTTGGGATTTATTCTGTCTGCAGATCTGAGTTTCTCTTACAACAGATCACAATATATATTTTCTGGAATCATCCATAAATAATAATTGCAATAGTGAAGTCCACTAAGAGCAAGGAGTATGAAATTCAATAGCTTTTTCTGGTACTGAGAGAAATCAGTGCAAGTTTTCCTGATGTAGAAAATGCTGGGCATAGAGAATATGATGTGGTCTCAGACATCATTTGGTTGAAACCTAACTTAGTAGATATAAGTTGGATGCAAAGTTGTATTCATTTAGCAGGTTCATAGTTTGTTATTCTGTTTCTGATTCCTTGATTTTAAACATTGACAAAGAATCACTACTGTCTAGCTATAAAACTCTTCATCCATTCCTTGATACTTTAAGAAGGTAAGAGTGATTTTTTTTTTTTTTAACTAGAGACCTGCTGCTAATTCAACAAATAGCACACATGGACCTTTAAATTTCACTGATCTTGTAAATGTGGAAAAATTTGAATAATTTGAAGAGAGAAGCACAGATATAGCTTTTATATTTTATCTATCCTTTTTCTAGTTCTATTCACTTTCCTCTCTGCTTCTATTATGTTGGCTTTTAAAATTGAACTTTCAGTCTCTGAACTCTAGAACTGATAAATACATTTGTATGAGAGGCAGAAGGAAATGCCTTGAAATTTTATGTTGTTAGATAGTTTGAGAGACTTCAGCAAGCACCTTATTTAGACATTTATGAAGGTACTGTTTTCCAAAGAATACATATTTTTAAATATCAGTTGGGAGCATTTTAACCTCTTTCTTTTCCCTAGTAAGTGTAAGCTGATGACATATGTTAGTAGGTAAGATTACCCTTCTTCAAGACTCATTATCTCTTTCTTAATGCTTCAGAATTATGATCTTAATGATTTTTTCACTGAACTTAATGAATGATTTTTCACTCTACCTGCTGCTGTCCAATTCCTTATATAGAGAAAAATATTTTAGGACAGCTATAGATATGCATGTAGTGATTCTCCATTAGTAGAGATTGGCAGTGTGAAGCACTCTAGTTTAAGAATATTATGCCTATCAGCCAAAGGGCACCACTCAAGCTAATGGAGTCTTCATTTCCTGTAATCACTATTCTACCCTTTGCATATAAGCAAAGGACAAAGTCCCAAGGAAACTTCTTTACAAAAAAGTGGTTAAGGAGAAAATGAAAAGAGAGATAATCTTTTCTGTGATTTCTGAGTGTGCAGGACTTGATATTTTAATGTTCTCTCAATATTTCCTCTCCCAATATTTTGTTTTTCTTCTTTACATTAGGATACATATGCATTCAGTACTTTCAAGTTCAAAACCAGAAGTTAGTTTTTCACATAACTTGAAATGTACACAAAAGAAATGAAGCCTGAAAAAAATGTAGGACTTATTTTTCTTTATTCTTATTCATAAATTGGAAACCATCATCAACACATATAAAAATAAACTTAGGGAAAAGCTAAAATAAATACATTTTTGGTTAAAACAAATCTATTGTTAATGTCATAAAACTTCCAGTTCAGCAATTTTCAGAAGACATTCAAGAATTTACCCCACAGAAATGCAACAAACTTTATTAATGCAATATTTAATTTCATTATACAAATTTAGGTACATGCATTACAGTTTAAAACAAACATAATATGGTTTTAGTTGTATTTAGTTAGTCCATTATACAATTGAGAAAAAGCAAGTTTAGAGAAGTTCAATCACAAGGATAAATTAGCCCTTCTAGGTAATTCCCCAGTGCATCCTGAACAATGTACCTACTGCAAATTTGGGTCAAATCTGAGTTTAAAGAATATTGTAAAATTGGAACAGTAAAAGATAGATTGCAGCAGTGGAACTTCAATAAACTTCAATTTAGGATTTAACTATTACTAAAACAGCAAAATTATCAACAGGTACAGAGAAAAATAAACATAGTTCAAGAATGTCTAGAAATTCAGTCGCAATTGAAGCATTATTACTGTAAGTAGTCCTTTAAATTATAGATTACATTATTATCAGTGGGTCTCAAGAATTTACAAGGAACCAGGAACTCAACCAATGAACAAAATAAGGTGTCAGAAACCAACCGTCTAGAAATTGAAATGTGGATTGGCATTGTGAATTAGTGTGTAAAGTTTGTAGCTCTGCCTTTCATATATATAAAACAAATCCTTAAAAAAAGCAATTGAAATATTCAAAAGTTCAGAAGAAGATTTCAAAATAGATGTTTTACAGAAATTCAACAAAATCCAGGAGAATACAGAAATAATTTAATACTTTAGCAAAGAGACTCGATAGAGAGCAAATAAAACCAAACATAAATCCATCAATTACAAAGTATAATAAACAAAATTAAAAATTTAATACTGGAATAGATCAAATTGAAGAGAAAATCAGTGAACTCAAAGATATGCCTTTTGAAAATGCATAGCTGGGGGAGAGAAAGGAAGAAAGAATAAAGAAAGCTTATTGGAACTTTGGGACAAGAAAAGAAAAAAATATGAGTTACTGCAGTTCAGGAAGACCTAAAGAATACCAAAGGAGAAAAAAAATTTCAAATGCAAAAATAGACAAATGGGACTTCATCAAACTATTGAGTTTTGACACAGCCCTGGCTGTAGTGGGTGTTTCGTGAGAGAGCCACCAGATGGAAGATCACTCTGTTTGTCTCTCTTTCTCTGTGCCTTTCAAATAAAATGAAAAAATAATTGTAAAACAAGATAATATATAACAAATATAAGGGAGAATTTGGAGGAAAATAGAATCCTTGCATCCTGCCAGTGGGAATGTAAATCAGTTCAGCAATTGTGGAAAACAATATGGAATTTTCTCAGAAAAGTATAAATAGTCTGCATATTAACCAGCCATTCTATTACTGGATAGATATTTAAGGGAAATGAAATCTGTCTTTTGAGACATATGTGCTCACATTTTTGTTACAACACTATTCACAATAGCCAAGATACAGAAACAATCTAGTGTCCATACACTAATGAACAGACAAGAAAATGTGGTATATATACACACTGGAATTCTACTCAGCCATAAAGCAAATGGAATCCTATGGTTCACAACAACATTAATGGAAAAAGACGTCACTGCATTACATGAAATAAGCCAGAAAAATAAGTATCACATGATTGATACTTTAAAAAATGGAGCTATTACAGAAATGGCTACCCAAGGATGGAGAAAGAATTACGGATGGAGAGAAGAGGGGAAGATTGATTAATGGGCACTAAGTAATAGTTAGATAGGAGTAAGAAGTTATGGGGTTTATTGCACATTATGGTGATTGTAGATAATGCTAATATATGGTATATTTTTCTATTTGAAAAACTGTAAGACATGATTTTGGAAGTTTTCACCATAAGACATGCTAAATGTATGGAGAAATATCTATCTAAATGGGACATTATACAATGTATACATGTACTAAAACATTAGTACCCAATAAATATGTGTAAATTTATATGTATGTTAATTTTTAAATAAAACAATGTTTGAAAGTAAACTAATTTTTCTAAAGTCATATGTCAATATATCTGGGCTAAGAGAGGTGATGCATGACTTTCCTTTGCAGCATTTTTTTAAGATTTTATTTATGTATTTGAGAGGCAGAATTACAGATAGAGAGGAAGAGACACAGAGAAAAAAGAATTCCATTTGCTGGTTCTCTTGCCAAATGGCCACAATAGCCAGAGCTGGGTCAATCCGAAGCCTGGAGCCAGGGGCTTCTTCCAGTCTCCCATGCAATACTGGGAGACTGGGCCATGTTCCACGCACTGGAACACTTGGGCCATGTTCCACGGCTTTCCCAGGCCATAAACAGAAAGCTGGATCAGAAAATGAGCAGCCAGGACATAAATGCTGGCAAATTAGGCAGAGACAGCCTATTATACCAAAGCACTGCCACGTCTTTGCAACACATTTAATTTTTATAATTTTAATATTGCTTAAAAATCTAAATATTTTATCTTTACATTATCAATCTTCCACAATTTCCTTGAATTTTCCTTGTAAATCATTTCTTCTATAAATATTTTTGATTAAAAATTATGTTCAGAAAACAGTTTTGGGATATTCTTTTACTGAAGCGAATCTTAAAAGTTGGGTGTTGGAAAAGGATTTTTTATCATCACATGCGACTCCTAAAATTCTCTGTGAGCTTTGAGGATAGTGGATTATTTGATTTTCTTTTGATTATTAATAACATAATCATTAGCTATTATAAAGCTTTCAAGGGTAAATGTTTTCTTCATATTTCTCTCTTTTTTCTTTTTAAAGATTATTTACTTGTTTATTTGAAAGCCAGAGTTATACAGGGAGAGAAGGAGAGGTAGAGAATGAGAGAGAGGTCTTCCATCCACTGGTTCACTCCCCAGTTGGCTGCAATGGCTGGAGCTCCGCCCATCCGAAGCCAGGAGCCAGGAGCTTCTTCTGGTCTCCTATGTGGATATAGGGGCCCAAGGACTTGGGTCATCTTCTACTGCTTTCCCAGGCCATAGCAGAGAGCTGAATCAGAAGCGGAGCAGCCAGGTCTCAAACCGGCACCCATATGGGATGCTGGTTCTGCAGGCAGCAGCTTTACCAGCTATGCCTAAGCTCTGGCTCCTCATATTTTTCTTTTTCACATTTTATTCATTGTAGTATGATATAAATTCTTTAATGATTTTTACAAAGCAAGTTACTTAACTGAGGGAAGTATGCTGAAGTTAAGACAGTTCGAGGCAGAAGAGCACATGTTGTCAAACTTGTATAATAAAGTGATAAAATAAGTGTATACAATTTTTAATTACTGTTCTATTTTTTAGAATACTTATTTCTCCTAATTGTGAACTCTACCTTCTGTCTAGCAGTTCCCAGCCTATCTATACATATAGCAGTAAGAGATTGCTCTTTTTTATATGTGTATGCATGTCTGTATATATAGAAAACATACTCACACATATTTATATATGCATATATACAGATTATATGCATTTACTCATTCACTTTAGCTCAACACCCTAAAGGATTAGGATAAATAGCTAGAATTTATCTTGCAATAAATTATTCCAAATCATAATGTTTTATATCAGTCTCAGCAGAAATATGAGGGAAGCTGAAGAGCCAAAGTATGGTGGAATGAGAAGGCCATGCCAAGGTGGCCACTGGCAAGCGAGTGTCAGTTACTCAGGAATGGCTTTGAAACCCACCTGGCAACAGAGCCTGCCTGGCAACAGGCTGTGATTGGTTGGGGCATAGACCACCCCTTGACCAGATTGGCTGGTCTTGGCTATATAAGATGTGGTTCTAACAGTAATAAAGGAGTCTGCAGGCTGCTCGCCTCAACCCTGTTTTCACCTGACTCCCGGGGTCTGTGTGGTGACTCCGCGCCTCTTGCCCCCACCACACTGCTCATCTCAGAAATGAATCCACTGCAACATTGTTGAGAAATCAACTGCAACACCGAAGTGCCTCTATTTTGAAAAGCAGCCTCCTTTTTCTGGAGCAGCTCCGAGTTCCCATAAAGGCAAGCATTTCGAAGAACTGGAAACTTACAAAAGGGCAACTCGCAGGTTACGACCAAATAAGGAAATTCCATAGACCCTAGCGAACCAGCAAAAGCCAGGCCAACCATGAGTAGCCCTGACCAATCACAAGTGGCCCCGGACTGTAAGCCCCTGCTGATGTAACCGTATGGTTTTTTTCCCTTTAAAAGCACTCCCCAAGAGAGGCTGGGGCCTTCCTCTGACCTCCACTGTGTCGGTTGGTTAGATGAGGTCCCTGCCGCAGCTTGTACTTCCAGAAAAAGCCTTGCTTTTGTATTTCCATGAGATGGAGTTTCTGGTGACTTTTTGGGGATTCAATGATCTGGGCATAACAGAAGACTGCATTCAAATGTTATAGAAATATTATTTACTTATTTGGGGAGGGAGAGGGATAGGGATTGGAATGAAACCAAGTGCAGCTGAAAATATTACAGATCTTACCTAGATATGTGCACCTTCAAACATTTTTCCTGAGAGTAAGCATTTAGATTAACAACTAAGTTGCTTGTATCCCACATTGGATTGCCTGCACCTGATTTATGGCTCTAGCTCCTGACAACGGCTTTTTGTTAATGTGGACCCTGGGAGGTAACAGCGATGGATGACAATTAGAATACTGCTACCCACATGGGGGACCTGGAGCCCAGCTGCCGCAACAACTCAACCTGATCCTTTGCAGGTATTTGGATAGTGAGCGAGTAGACAGGAGACTCCTCTGTCTATCTCTCTCTGACTCTCAAATACAATTTTAGAAGAAATGTAAAGGGCCTGCACTGTGGCATAGCAGTTAAAGCTGCTGCCTACAGTGCTAGTTTGAGTCTTGACTACTACACTTCTGATCCAGATTTCTGTTATAGTCTAGGAAAGCAGTAGAAGATGGCCCAAGTCCTTGGGCCCCTGCACCTGCATGGGAGACCCAGAAGAAGCTTCTGGCTCCTGTCTCCCGGCTTTGGATCAGCACAGCTCTGACCTTTGTGGCCAACTGGGGAATGAACCAGTGGATGGAAGACATCTCTCTCCTTTTCTGTGTAACTCTGACTTTCAAATAAATAAATAAAACTCTGAAAAAAAAAGAGAAAGAAATGTAAAAATCTTCTCTAGAACTATCATTTCAGTCATGCTGAAGCATTTTCAAGCACTTATTATTCCTTTTAAAAGAAAAGTTTATGTTGGGCAGGCGCTGTGGCTCAATAGGCTAATCCTCCGCCTTGCGGCGCCGGCACAGCGGGTTCTAGTCCCAGTCGGGGAGCCAGATTCTGTCCCGGTTGCCCCTCTTCCAGGCCAGCTCTCTGCTGTGGCCAGGGAGTGCAGTGGACGATGGCCCAAGTGCTTGGGCCCTGCACTCGATGGGAGACCAGGATAAGCACCTGGCTCCTGCCTTTGGATCAGCGCAGCCTCCGTGGAGGCCATTGGAGGGTGAACCAATGGCAAAAGGAAGACCTTTCTCTCTGTCTCTCTCTCTCACTGTCCACTCCGCCTGTCAAAAAAAAAAAAAAAAAGTTTATGTTTTCCCAAAAAAGGGAGGGGATAGGAAATTGTTCATTATATAAGACTTTTAAAAAGAGATAATGAAATTTTATGAACTGATACATCTCACTGATCAGTGACTTTACTTAAATATCCAAATATCTAAATAGGTAAGGAAAGATTAATCAAATTAACCTCAGGAAAGATTATTATGTATTTTGCGGAAGAAATGGCTTTATGTTTTTAGTGAGTAGCATGTGGGTTAGGTATGCAATTCCTTTATTCTCCATATTAAAATCTTAAGATGAATTGCAGCATAATGATTCAATGTCTATATCATAACTCACAGGTATTAGTAATTTATATGGTCACAATGTTGTGCTGAGGTATATCACCTGGTTTATAATTAAAATTATATTTAATTTTTAAAATTTTTATTTAATGAATGCATTTTTACATAGATACAACTTTAGGAATATAGTGCTTCTTTCCCTGATATCCCCGCCCCCGGCTCCCATCCCACCTCCCATTCCATCTCCCATTTCCTTCTTCATTATGGTTCATTTTTAGTATGACTTTACATACAGAGGATCAACACCATGCTAATCATAGACTTCAACAATTTGCACCCACGCACACACACAACATATAGAATACAGTTTGGGGAGAGAATTTGCAGTCGATTATCATAAGTCAATAGGGACAGATGTCCTACATGGGGAACAAGTGCATAGTGACTACTGTTGTTCCTTTAACTATTAACACTCTTTTTTATTTTTTATTTTTTATATTTTTTAACTTTTATTTAATAAATACAAATTTCCAAAATACAGTTTATAGATTACAATGGCTCCCCCCCCCATAACCTCCTTCCCACCCACAACCATCCCATCTCTCGCTCCATTTCCCATCCCATTCACATCAAGATTCATTTTCAATTATCTTTATATACAGAAGATCAATTTAGTATATACTAGGTAAAGATTTCAACAGTTTGCACCTACACAGAAACACAAAGTGTAAAGTACTGTTTGAGTACTAGTTATACCATCAGTTCACATTGTACAACATATTAAGGACAGAGATCCTATATGAGGAGTAAGTGCAGAGTGACTCCTGTTGTTGATTTAACAATATGGTGTCAGTTTAATTTTACTTAAAATATTTCACTGAATTTAGGCATGGTATATTTTGTACCACTGAAATCAATGCTTAGGTGACAAGTTATCTCACAGCACAGCAATTCAGAGGAAATGTAGATTAGTAGAGAGATCATTGGTTCTTTATGGAGACAAAATATATATGAACATTCCAGCTTTACTTTTTTATATTATAAACGAAAGTGGCTTTCAATTAAAAATATGAATTTAGTTTTCATGGAAAACAGTGAAAAATTAAGTTTTTTAGTGCAATGTTTTTTGAAATCCATGTGTAGTCATATATAAGCATTTATTTAACTTCTATCTATAATCTCAGTTTTCCCATCCATATGTAGCAACATGATATGTTCTTCACTCTTAAGTTAAATGAATGAAATGAGATACCATATATGAAATTTGTGTTCCACATACTTTGACACAGAATAAGTTAAAGAAAATTTGACTTTTCCTTTTCTTCTATTTTCTCCCTTTCAGTAATCCCTTTTTCATATCTGTGATGTGATTCTCATTTGTTCCTGGCTGATACACTGTTATTTTGTTGATTTCTTTTAAACGTATGTACCTAAAAGTCTAATATCTCTTGGAACTGTTCCATCCTCACATAACTCATGGGAGCGTTGTTTCTTCTTACAGTTTTTGACTGAGTAGATAGGGATTGACTGTTCAATATATATGTACAATGTCAGCCAGGGGAGGTGAGGATCAGAGTCTGACTGATAAATATTTAGGAATTTATGCTTCATTCAAATCAGTTCTTACCTCCAATTTTGATAGAAAGTTGGCCAAATAAAATGCATGTTGTATTAAAATATGGCTATCCAATAATGACCACACAATCTGAATAGAAATAACAAGTGGATTCCTTCTAACTCATTAGCATTATATCAAAAACATGTATGATATTTCAGTTTTATTTTGTTATGCCAGATATTATTGGCAGTTTAATGGGAAACAAACTGAAACTAAGAAAGTTTTAACTGTTTGGTAAAAATCTCATAAGGGTAGAACAAAATTTAAATAAATAGTTTTCTATAGTCTTATTATTTTAGTCAATCTGGGCAGCTATAAAAAATACCATAAATTGGGTAGCTTATAAACAACAGGAAGTTATTTCTCACAGATCTGGATCCTGGAAAGTCCAACACCATGGAATTGGTGGATTTGGTGTCTCGTGAGGGCTTGCTTTCTTGTTTGCAGGTGACACGTTTTAGTTATATTGTAAAGTGGTGGTGGGGGTGCAAAAATCTCTCTGGGTCCATTCTTTTTTTTTTTTTTTTTTTTTTTTTTTATAAAGGCATCACTACCACCACTCCACCACTCAAGTGTTCTGCCCTCATTTCTCAGTCAGCTCCCAAAGACCTTGATTTTATCACTCTTTGGTGATAAATTTCCATTGGTGATTTTGGTAAAACACACATATTCAGACAACAGTTCCTCTTTTTAAAACTATGATTGTCCAATGGGATTATAAATTGTTGAATAAAGGGATCCCTGTTACTTTTCATGGGCATTAGCTCCAGAGGACCCTCCAGATTAAAAAATCCTTTCAAAATTTCCAGTTCTTACAAACCCTGCATAATTTTCTGAGTTATCAAAATGGTTTATTCTTTATTTTTCCTTTAGTTAAAGTACTAGTCTTTAATGAATGATAAACAAATGTCTAGCAACTCAATAAAATTGCTGAGAATTGGAGAAGAAAAAAATCCCTACCATATAGTCTGATAATCAGTGACTAATGTTTGACAAATAAAAATAATATCAAAATAATAGTAGAGAATGTTTGGGTCTCACGTTACAAAGACTTTATGTGAATTAAAAAAAAAATCACACTCCTAGTATTCAAAACTCCACAATGATTTATTCATATTCAATTTTTCTCACATTATATCATACACTCTTGTTCCATTTCTACCATACTTTGTATACAACTTTATTCTGTTGCCAGAAATTGCCAAGTTGATTCTCAACATAAGAATCTCGAAATTTGCTTTTTTCAAAAACGGGACTCAGTATATTCATATAACTAGCTATTTTATATTTCATATCAATTGTCACTTTCTCAGAACCATCCTAGCTCACTCTATTTAAAATAGCTACCTAGTTACTTTCTATCACATCACCTCAATTTTTATCTTTTAAACAAATCCAATTTCACTGAAATGTTAGGTATGTATCATGTAATTTGATTTGTTCAACATTATTTTATTAAACTTATTTTTTAAAGATTTATTTTATTTTATTTGAAAGACATAGTTACATAGAGAGATAGAGATAGAGGTCTTCCATTCGCTGGCTCACACCCCAGATGAACACAATGGCTGGAGCTGTGCCCATCCAAAGCCAGAAGCCAGGAGCTTCTTCCAGGTCTCCTATGTGGGTGCAGGGGCCCAAGAACTTGGGCCATCTTCTACTGCTATCCCAGACCACAGCAGAGAGCTGGATCAGAAGAGGAGCAGCCAGGACTAGAACCGGTGCCCATATGGGATGCCAGTGCTTCTGGCCAGGGCATTAACCTGCTGTGCCACTGTTCTGGCCCCTTATTAAGCATATTATTCTAAGAATGAAGAATATATTATTGGGGCCTGTGCTGTGGTATAGTAGGTAAAGTTGCTGCCTGCAGTGCCAACATCCCATATGGACACCAGTTCCATTCCCAGCTGCTCCACTTCCGATTCAGCTCTCTGCTGTGGCCAGGGAAAGCAGTAGAAGATGGCCCAATTCCTTGGGCCCCGGCACCCCTGTGGGAGACCCACAAGAAGCTCTTGGCTCCTGGCTTCAGATTGGTGCAGTTCTGGACATTGCCACCAAATGGGGAGTGAACCAGTGAATGGAAAACCTCTCTCTCTCTCTGCCTCTCCTTTTCTCTCTCCGTAACTCTGGCTTTCAAATAAATGAATAAATCTTTGAAAAAAAGAACATATTATTAAAATTCTAGACACGTAGGCTATGAAATCAAGTAGACAAATGTAAAGAGGGACCAATGAGGTAAGGACAAACATAAACAATTGGTTCAGTTTTACCAAGATGTAGCAGAAGTGATTAATGTTTTAAAATATTTTAATTCATAACATAATTAGTTTTCATAATATTATTGTGATATGACAATGAATGGACTGCATATGAGAATGAAAGAGAATGAACAATGTGAGACTAAATAAATGAGAGGCTCTACACATTCTATAGTAGCTCAAGGTAGGTCCGCTCCAGTTCTTCCCACTGCATCATTTATCTACACCTCAATAATTGGCATGATGCCTCCCCTGCAAGCTTGTTGAATAAAGAACCATGATTTTCATCCTTTATCTAGCATTTTTCACAGTCTTATTACAAGTAGACTACCAATAAATATTTCGCTATTGATTATCTAGGGAATGTATAGCATTTGGGTAGTGATTGCTTTGTTCGTGAATCTTGATTTATTTATCCAACTAAAATTTATAGTTTATTTGGCAATAATAAAGTGTTATTATAAGCATGATGGTTTCAATAGATTTGTCTTTGATTTTTTCTCTCTTAGGTATCCTGAAAAATACAACAGAGTCTTACTTTACCATTTCCCCCACAGAAACCCAAATCAATAACACCACATTGATGGAGTTTTATTGTTTGAGCTTTATTTTTCTCTAATTTGGAAGCCTGCTATTCAGTCAATAAAATTAATGATGAGGAAATTGAGAATCAATGGAAGGAAATACATCCTTTGCATTGTGTGTAGTCAAGCAATAGAATTCTCTGATGCAGATGAGGTCAAGTCAAATAATGTAGTTGGATATGAAAATAGAAGAGATAGCTTTATCTTCATCCATAGTGCTTGTAGTTATTACTCTATTGATCAAACTGAGGAGAAATTCATCTTTTGCTTCTAGGGCTATTGATATGTTGATTGTCTGCAAAGATAAATGTGCAATATTTTGATCTTCTGTGGGATTTATGTTTCAGTGTGAACACAGGGTAAGGCTGATGTATGGTATTGATCCTGGTGCTTCCAGAAAGGCTGGAGACCAGATACCTAAGCTGAACTTGTGTAGCGAATAGGATGATACAAATCTTGTTGACTTAGACCTTCAATAGTAAATGATGAAACAGGTATTAAATTAGAAAAAATTAAAATGTAAAGCTATTTTAAATATCTGTTATGTAAAATAACACTGGATTCATAGAAAGAGAGCAAAATATTTATAGAGTACTGATTATGAGCTAGGCATGACTTAAGTGGTCTTACCTGCTATCTTAATGATTTTAGAAAAATAATAGATGGTAATTTTAATTAAAGCAAATGATAAAATTATTACATATATTAGTTATATGTATATAAATTTTAATACACTAAATGATGTGTGAAATAGCTTTGTCATTTTTATTAATGGTGAATAGTTTAAAGGAGATGACTTGTATAATGTAGTGAAAATGTTATGGCTCTTGAGTAACCAAGCTTATGTTTAAGCTTCTCTAAACTACTTTGCCAAAGAGTAAATTGAAGCTCATACTAGATAAACAATTTAGTTATGGTGTATCACAATAAGAGAGGATGGAAAAAAATTTTGTGAATCTTTAAAATATGCTCTGCCGAGTAAAATGACTATTGCTTTCTTATCTTCTATTTAAAAGCAGCCCTGGGCCATTACTTTAACACTAAAGGATTTAATTTGAACATTTCAAGTGTGCTTTTAATAGAAAAGAATTTCTTCGAAAAAAGAAATAATCATTTGAGACTAAAACTTAATTTAAATACTATCCTGCAAGCATTCTAATATTATTTGCTATAGAGTAGAACTCTATGAGAAGATTCATCTATATTACATCTCAGTGTTCATTTTTGTATCCCAAGAGCTTTATTCAAAGGATTCTAAGCATCAGAAAACAGTATACTGTGTACAGAGAAACAAAAGCTTGTTAGGTGTCAGCTTTGAATGGGAGGAGTATCTGAATGGAATTATCAATAAATCACTATTTTAAATGCAAACTTGTACAACAAACAGAAATAAAGAAGAAATAACCTCGAGAAAAATACACAGGGGCTAGCATTGTGGAGTAGGAGGTTAAGCTGCCACCTGGAGTGCTGGCATCCCCATCTGGACAATGATTCAAGTCTGGATTCTCCACTTCCAGGCTAGTTCCCTGCTAATGTGCCTGGGAAAGCAGCAGAGGATACCCCAAGTACTAGAGCCTCTGTACCCATGTTGGGGGCCCAGAAGGAGTTCCTGGCTCCTGGATTTTGCCTGGCTCAGCCCTGGTGTGTAAGTCCATTTGGTGAGTAAACCAGTGATCTCTCTCTCTCTCTCTCTCTCTCTCTCTCTCTCTCTCTCTCTCTGTCTCTCCCTCTCTCTCTCTGTAACTCTGACTTGCAAATAAGTAAATATGTCACAAACATTCACACTCCACTAAACATAGCAATCGAATGACTGACTTGGAATAAAAAGAGTAAGGATATAAAATCCTCTGATGATGAAGAGGGAACAGCACAACAACATAAAGAGCAAGTTAATTTATTTATAAATAGTACAACGTTTCTGTGACCATGTATTTTTACTCTTTGTTTCATGTAATTATTTGAGTATCTATTCATGTATGTTGACAAAAGTGTAAAAGGGAGGGTGTACATATGTGGATACTTCAATGAGAATGTTAGGATGATTATAGAGGTCATCAAATTGTCATGTGATAGGAAACTAACTGACAGGATGAATAATTTAATTTTAAGATAAATAAATAAGCCCATAAATATTCAGAATCTTGTGACTCAGAAAAAGTTTATATTACCCTCAGTTTCTCATTGGCCGCTAGGTAATGAAGTATGAAATGAGACATTTGACTATGCCAGTGGCCCTTCACTGGCATGGGTGAACATTCATGGTGGTATTATGGGGTTACAGGATTTATAAGATTGTTATCTAAACAAGGAAGCATGAGCTTTGCCATTTCTGTAATATAAGACATATGGTTTAGACTCTCCAACTATATTTTATGATTCTAATATCTTTAACGGAGACACTCAAATAGCTTCTACTCAAAGCTGTTACTCAGTTCATATTCATCACGTTTGTGAATTTTATAAGACACCCTGGCTTTGATCAGCTTTAATTTTTCTTAGTTTCTCTGCTACATATTCCATTGTCCATTTATGAAAAATCTTGGGAGATTTTGTTTGCTGATTCATTTATTGGACTAATATGTTATCAGAAGCAAGTGATATAACTTACATTTGAATTGGTTTAAACATATATGAGATTAATATGCATAATTCTAAACATATAAAAGCCTATTAAAATTATGTATTGTCTTTGAAAATGTAGAAGAGTTGATTTAGTGCCATGATAAAAAGTTTTTGAGGAGAGACCAGCGCCATCGAGCAATAGGTTAATCCTCCGCCTGTGCTGCTGGCATTTGGTCCTGGATTCTGGTCCTGGTTGCTCCTCTTCCAGTCCAGCTCTCTGCTGTGGCCTGGGAAAGCAATGGAAGATGCCCCAAGTTCTTGGGCTCCTGAATCCGCATGGGAGATCGGGAGGAAGCACCTGGCTCCTTCAGATCGGCGTAGTTCTGGCCGTTGCAGCCATTTGGGGAGTGAACCAACAGAAGAAGACCTTTGTCTCTGTCTCTCTCTCTCACTGTCAGTAACTCTACCTGTCAAAAAAAAAAAAAAAGAGTTTCTGAAGAAACTAAGGTAATATCTGAGAGTCACAAAATTATTTAAGAGAAAGGGAATTAGGAACTCTAACACCAAAGCCTTTGTTTTTATAGATAGGACCTTGAGACACATAAGGTAATTTTCCTTTCTCTGAATAATATAAAGTTAGTAGCTTTAGTTAGATTATTCACTCATTGATTGGCAAATTTATTTTTTAATTCATGCAAGTATTTTTCTATGTTTATTAATAAACATTCACTGAATACAAATAATTTCCAGTACAAGTAAGGTGTTGGGAATACAACAGTAAGCAGAATCCTTAGCATTTTGAAAGTTTGAATCTATTCAGAAAGCACATATTAAAAACAATTAAAAAGTGGTCTTTGTGAGAAAAAGACAGAGTATATCATGGGGGTGAAAAGGAGAGAAAAATTAGAATCCAACAATGATTACTTTCTGGTAGGGCTTATATCATGATGCCCAGTATGTTTTGTGACTCATTATAATAATTTCTACTTTGGTTTTTATCTGGTAAGAATATTTTCCTGAACTTAACTTTGTTTAGGTGTACCTATCCACTCTTACTCTGCATATCACCTTTTAAATTTTTTGCTATTATTAAAATAATTTTTCAAAGTGCATCCAATTTTTAAAAATTTTTATTTATTTATTTATTTATTTATTTATTTATTTATTTATTTTGACAGGCAGAGTGGACAGTGAGAGAGAGAGAGACAGAGACCCTCCAATGGCGGCCACGGCTGGCACGCTGTGGCCGGCGCACTGCACTGATCCGAAGCCAGGAGCCAGGTGCTTCTCCTGGTCTCCCATGCGGGTGCAGGGCCCAAGCACTTGGGCCATCCTCCACTGCACTCCCTGGCCACAGCAGAGAGCTGGCTGGAAGAGGGGCAACCGGGACAGAATCTGGTGCCCCGACTGGGACTAGAACCTGGTGTGCTGGTGCTGCAAGGCGGAGGATTAGCCTGTTGAGCCACGGCTCCGGCCAAAGTGCATCCTATTAATAGGACTCCTTACCATATGAACATATATATCCGTTAGGTAGGCCATGTTACAGAATTGTTGGCATAGGAATATACACATTTTAAGTTTTAATCAATATTTTCAAATCACTTTTGAACAGTAGTTGACTACATTATATTCATACTCAAATTGTTATATACCTGCTAATAGCTGATATTATTGAGCATTTAATTTTTGCCAATCTTATATGTAAAAATGATTTGTAATTATTTTAAAGTTAATATCTCTGGTTTCTAATTATTTTGAACTTTTGGTCAAATTTATATTAAGTGTTGATTTTTATTTGGTTTTTATTGATTTTAACTCCTAACTATCCACCAATTATAGCTACATCATTTTACAGACCACATTGTCACTCCAGAATGGCAATGGCAGTTTCTTACAAGGATTACTATAGTATCCTACCTTATGTTGCCATATTCACTCCATGCAATCCTGCCCTTCAATAAATTTACCACATGCAGTTAAAGAGACCATTCTCAAAATGCAAACATGAGAAGAGTGCCCCTCTTCCTAGGGCATTTTGACAGTTTAAATCATTTTGACAGTTTCACGCTTTAGGATCAGGACCACCATTATAAACATGGGATAACGCCCCTAACAGAACTTATAAAAAGAGAACAAGTCCCTTAACTATTTTGGACAACCCACCACTTCCTCCTTCTTGCTTATAGTTCTGAGAATAACTAGAAAGAAAGATCTCACTTTATGGAAGAAATTTCTGAACAACCCATGGTGTGTCCTTATTCTGCCAGAAAAGGATATTTTGCAATGCTTGTATTCATTGATCCAAGTTGGACCCAAGCTTTAAAACTTTGAGTTTAGTGTGTTTGGAGTCCCTCAGCTGTGGTGGGTTGTATCTTCTATATTGATGACACTCCATCCAATCTGGGATATTTTCCACAACCTTAAGGAACTGACTTACCATGGATCCTACTCTTCTGTTTATCCTTACCCTCTATGTGAATACATGACTAATAAATTTCCTCTGCCCAACATGGTGTGCAAATATTCTTTCTTTATTTTTTATTTTTATTTTTTGACAAGCAGAGTTAGACAGTGAGAGAGAGACAGAGAGAAAGGTCCTCCTTTTTCTGATGGTTCACCCCCAAAGTGGCCACTATGGCTGGTGCATTGCAGCCAGCATGCTGCACCGATCTGAAGCCAGGAGCCAGGTGCTTCCTCCTGGTCTCCCATGCAGGTGCAGGGCCCAAGGACATGGGCTATCCTCCACCGCACTCCTGGGCCACAGCAGAGAGCTGGACTGGAAGAGGAGCAACCAGGACAGAATCCAGCGCCCCAACCGGGACTAGAACCCAGGATGCAGGTGCCGCAGGCGGAAGATTAGCCTAATCAGCCACGTCGCTGGCCGGGGTGCAAGTATTCTGTGCCAGTGCACCAGATCTAAAATGAAAATGATATAGCTATGTCTGATGCAGCAGAATTGTCTGTTTTGGGCCCCTCTAGAGTCAAGAAACCTTGCAACTTGTGCCTGACTTTCTGTAAATTTTCTCATTAGACAATGATGCCTTCCAAACATAATTGCCTTTCCTTAAGACCTGTGATGCACTATGTCCCTTAGTAACAGAATGCCTTGGACTTAGTATTCTTGTCTTCCTGCATGTCTGTCCCCTCAGCTTCACCTGGTTAACACTTATATACTCTTCAATTATACTTTCCTTCTACATCATTTGCTCTTTTGTTAGATCTTGATTATATACATAATTTTAACTATTTCCATATCCCAATACATTATAGGTATAGGTATGTAATTTTCCTATGTGTTTTGATTTGCACACATATCTCAAGTATTGATAAGCATATTCTCTTTTTATCTTTTTTTAGTTATTGCTTCACTTCCTTTATTTTAATAGATTCTTTTTTAAATTTGGAAGTCAGAGTTACATATAGAGAGGGAGGGACACAAAGAGAGGTCTTCCATTTTCTGGTTTACTCCCCAAATATTTTCAACGACCAAGGCTAGGCCATGCTGAAGCCATGAGCCAGGAGCTTCTTCTGGTTCTGCCATGTGGGTGCAAGTGCATTAGATGGGACACGGGTTGTATGTAGAAAAGTTGGGATTTGAACTGACAGCCATATGGGATGCTGGTGTCACAGGCAGTGGCTTTATTTGCTCCACACAGTACCATCCCTTGCTTCTTTCTTTAATAATTGTAGTAGTTTGTGTGAGCACACTCAAATTTCTAGAAAGAAGACTGTTTTGAGCTCTTTATTCATTGTTAATTTCTTAATTGATTGCATTTTGATCATATACTATGCAATATTTGCATCGTTAGCTCTATTAATGAAGTAGTGATATTTTGAGGATTTTATGAAAATAGTTGAAAAATGTGTTCTTATTTTTTGGATATAAATTTAAACCTGAAAATTAACAAGAGTTAACTGGAATATTCAAAAATCTTATATCCACTAAATTTGTTAATATTGCTGAAAAATTTCTTTGCTCTGAGAAGTCTCTTGGTATGAATCATGATATTTTTCCTTCCAAAAGTACTTATGGATGAATACTTGATGAAATTTTTTTAAAAATTTTACTTCTATCCTTCAACTCTTTGTGTTACATGTGCTCACACCAAAATATTAATTGAAATTTAGTATCAACAATGAAAATTCATCAGTGAACAAAACAACAGATAGAGTCGCTACCATTCACAAATTGCCTTGACTGTGTTGAGGCATGTTCCTTATATAGCAAATTTGCTTAAGATTTTCATCATGAAAGGATGTTGTATTTTATCAAATGCTGTCTCTGCATCTGTTAAGATAATCATATGTTTTTTTTAATTGAGTTTCTTAAAGTGATGTACCACATTAATTGATTTGGGAATGTGAACCATCTTTGCATGTCACAGATAAATTCCATTTGGTCTGTATGAATGATATTTCTGAAATGTTGCTGGATTTGATTAGCTGGTATTTTGTTGAGGATTTTTGCATCTATATTCATCAGACTTATTGGTCTGTATACTTTCTCTGTTGTATCTTTTTCTGTCCTAGGAATTAATATGGTGCTGGCCTTCTTGAAGGAACTCAGGAACTCCCTTTCAATTTTTTCAAATTTTTGAAAAGAATGGGAATGATTTTTTTCTAAAAGTCTTGTAAATTCAGCTGTGCAGATATCTGGTCCTGGACTTTTCTTTGTTGGGAGGGTCTTTATTACTGAATAATTTCCATCTTGGTTATTGTTCTGTTTAGGTTTTCTTTATCTTCATGACTCAATTTTGGTAGATTGTATGTGTTTAGGAATCTATCCATTTTTTCCCAAATTTCCAATTTGTTGGGATACAGCTGTTTGTAGTAATTCCTTATGATTCTTTTTATTTCTATGGTATCCACAGTCACATTTCCTTTTTCATATCTGATTCTATTAATTTGGGTCTTCTCCCTCTTTCATGTGTTTGGTTGGGCCAATGGAGTATCAATTTTTTGCTTTTTCAAAAAACAGGGTCTTCATTTCACTAATCTTTTGAGTTGTATTTGTGGTTACAATTTTTTTATTTCCTCTCTAACTTTAATTATTCCTTCCTCCTATTAATTTGAGTTTGGTTTGTTGTTTTCCCATGGTTGAGATGCATTTATGGTACCTTTATAATTTCTTGATGTAATCACAAATTACTTTAAGTCCTCTTAAAATCGCTTTTGCTATATACCATATGTTTTAGTATGTTGCATTGTAATCATTGTTTGTTTCCAGACGTTGTTTGATTTCCTTTCTTTGTCTCCTTTAACATTTTTCATGTTAAAGAAAGTGTGTTTTGTCTGATGTCACAATGGCTACACCTGCTTGTTTATGCTTTCCTTTAACACAGAATACCTTTTTCCATCTTTTCTCTTTCAGTCTGCATACACTGTAGTCATGAGATATGTTTCTTCTAGGCAACTAATAGATAGGTCTTGTTCTTAATCCATTTAGATAGTATGTATAATTTAAATTTAGGCCATTTACTTTCAAGGTTACTATTGATAAGTGATGACTTGGCCCTTCTTTTTTCTTTAATTATTGTTTGTTTTGGGTTTCCTTTTATCTTTTATTGGGAAATTATATGCCTTAACATTCTTTCCTAATGATGATTATCCTGTGTTTCTGTATGTAGCAGATCCTTAAGCATCATTTGTAAGTCTTGAAGAGTGGTGACAAATTCTTTCAATTTCTTTTTCTTATGTAAGATCTTTATTTCACCTTCATTCTTAAATGAGAGCTTTGCAGGATGCAGTATTTTGTGTTAATAGAACTTTTTTTTTGTATTAAGATTTGGAATATATCTCACCCTTCTCTTCTAACCTGTAACGTTTCTGAAGAAATATCAGCCATGAGTCTAATTGGGGGTTCTCTTACGCATATTTTAGAATCTTTTTTTTTTATATTTTTGTGTTGAAAGACTATAAAGTGTCATGGTGAAGATCTTTTCTAGTCAAGTCCAATAGGAATTCTATGTGCCTCATCTATTTGGACATCCATTTCTTCCTCCAAATTATGAAATTTTCTGTAATTATTTCACTGAATAGGAATTTTAAACCATTTTCTCTTTCCACATTTTAGGAACTACAAAGACATATGTTTTGTGTCAATTTATGCTATCCCAGAAATATTATGTTTACTATAATTTTATAAGATTTATTTATTTATTTGAAAGTCATAGTTACACAGAGAGAGAAGGAGAGGGAGTAAGAGAGAGAGGTCTTCCATCCGCTGCTTCATTCCCCAGTTGCCCGCAATGGTCAGAGCTGTGCTGATACGAAACCAGGAGCCAAAAGATTTCTCCAGGTTCTCTGATGAAGGTGCAGGGGCCCAAGGATTTGGGCCATATTCTACTGCTTTCCCAGGCCATAGCAGAGAGCTGGATCAGAAATGGAAGAGCTGGGTCTCAAACCAGTGCCCATATGGGATGCTGGCACTGCAGGTGGCACCTTTATCCACTATACAACAGTGCCAGTGCCTATAGTAGCCGATAAATCTTATTTTTAATGCATTTTTAAAAAGTTATAATATTATTATATGATGTGAATGTGTTTTTTTAAACTTTTATTTAATAAATATATATTCACAAAGTACAATTCATGGATTACAATGGCTCCCCACCCATAAAGTCCCTCTCACCTGCAACCCTCCCATTTTCCACGCCCTCTCCCATTCCATTCGCTTCAAGATTCATTTTCAATTATCCTTATATACAGAAGATCACCTTCTTTGATGGCCCCGTTCTTTCCACTGGGATCTCACTCAAAGGATCTCACTCATGTCAGGGGATTCCAATTCAATCTCATCAAGGTGGCATGTACCAAGGCCATCTCACTAGTCCAAGTGATCAATTTCAGTTTCCAATTGATCATAATGATAGGTCTAAGAGTCAAAGAGATCATATAAACAAGACTAGTGTCTGCTAATACTAACTGATAGAATCAAAAAGGGAGAGAATGATCCAACATGGGAAGCGGGATACACAGCAGACTCATAGAATGGCAGATGTCCTAAACAGCACTCTGGCCTCAGAATCAGCCTTTAAGGCATTTGGATCTGACTGAAGAGCCCATGAGAGTATTTTAGGCATGGAAAGCCAAGACACTCTGGCAAAAAAAAAACAAAAAAAAAACAAAACCTCTAACTCTGCGAGTGAGATCCCAGTGGAAAGAACGGGCCATCAAAGAAGGTGGTACTTTATTTTTAAAAGAAAACAATGAGAAGAGTGACTAGTCCAAGGCAACTTTGGCTGGCTGACAAGGTCACAGCAAAAGGTCTGTCTCAGCAGACAGGAGAAGGACAGCTGCGGTCCTCTTGGTGATTTTAGGTTTGATGAGAACTACATTCTGCGTAAGCAAGCCGGAGCTTCCTGGTGGTCCTGCTAATGATTGCTGTAATCCTAATTTTAGGGAAGAGCACTTATTCTCATAACCTCCAAAATGTCCATTGCTTTGTAGAATTTTAGTCAAGCAGAATGTTGGTGTAGGAGAAAGGGTTAATGCTTTATGCAAGGTTGAGCTGTTTGTAGAAAAGAATTAAAAGGCAACAGGCTCTCTGGTATATACTTCCCACTAGAATAAAGGTAGATGTTAATAAAGCTTTAATTCACTATATGCTACAAATACTACAATGGTTAGGATGTCAAAACTGTAGAACAGATCTATGAACCTTTAAATAAGTGCAATAAAGAAATTAAAAAAGTTACAGAAAGAATTGCAAAGAGATGATACATTTTAAAAAGCGTCTGCTTTGAACTTGAAGCTTCTAGTAAAGATTAGATTAGGAAGGTGCTATTCTAGCTTATGTAGCCAATATCTGCATAGTTCAGCAGCACTCGAGGCCTTGGCTTGTGTGGGCAGCCTGTTATCTCACACCTGTCTGTGATTGCAACCCATGCTCTGAATATGCCCTTGAAAATCAAAGAAATTGTAATTAGAAAAAATGGACAACAGACTTTTCATTGTATGAAAAAAGAATCACTATGTGGCTTATGATATAAACATAAAGTCTGGTACTCGAAAGCCAGGGCCATGCCATCAGCCGTGCTGTGTCTCTCATTTCTTTGAGTGCTGACACCTCTCACACCTTGGGGTCCCTGGACAGACTGAGCTGGTCTCCAGCAGAAGAGAAAACTAAATAGCAAATACAGTTATATTATTTGGAGCATTTCATGCTTATCTAAACCCTTTGCTAAAAGTATATTCTGTTGGGGTCTGCTTTGCGGCATAGCAGGTATAGATAACACCTGCAATGCTGGCATCCCATATGAGCGCCAGTTTGTCCTGGCTGATCCACTCCGGATCCATCTCTTTGCTATGGCCTGGGAAAGCAGTAGAAAATGGCCCAAATGCTTGTGTCCCCGCATCCATGTGGGAGACCTGCAGGATGTCTCTGTCTCCTGGCTTCAGATGGGCCCATTTGGGGTGAACCAGTGGATGAAAGACCTATTTCTCTCTCTCTCTCTCTCTCTCTCTCTCTCTCTCTCTTTCTGCCTCTCTAACTCTGCCTTTCAAATAAATAAACAAGTCTTTTTGAAAAAACAGAGTAGATATGTTTTAATAAGTCTTGATATTGTACTCTGGAGTTTTTTTCAGTCTTTTATTTAATCATGTCATTGAAATATGATCTTTCCTTTGCCCTTCACTCACTTTTTCTTTATAATTATACTGAACATTTGTAGAATGATTTAATTCAGAAAGCACTAATAGAAGCCCAATATGTAAAAAAACACAAGGATTACAAAAATGAATCAACTGATCTGTACTATCTTTTCAATCTTAGAAAACTCTTCTAATGTTCTTTTGTATTTTTATTTATGGAAGAAGAAATGGGTTTACAATTTTCAAATTATTTGATCATTGGTATCTTTGTTAAAGAACACTGTAAAGGAGGTCAATAAGCTTTATTCTCAATATTGAAGTGCCAATTTTTTATCTAGGACCGTGTCTAGTGTGCAGTGGCATTTAATAAAAAGTTGATTTCCCCCCAATATTTGTGTTTAGAGTTTCCTTAAGGAAAACAAAAGATTCAAATAGTGAGTATTCAGCTGGAAATGAATACATTCAATATGGACTTCTTAAAAATTATGATATCAAACCTTCAGAGAAACCATTAAAAGAATGAAAAATGTATATCAGAGTAATGCATTTTTGCTGTTGGTTATTTTGCTGATATTTAGAGTCAGAAGAAAAATTGCTAAAGTTATTGCTAGTGATCTGTTGATTAATAATACTGATTTTTGTGTAGAGACATTTCATTGCTATGTCCATGCAGATTGTTTTCCATTCCTCAAACCAACATTATCTATCAGCAGAAAACTTTCTGAACATATGCTCCTTTGATATTGAGGATGAAATTATTATGAGCAGTTTTTCTTTAGATCAAAGTACAATAAAGTCTACAATAGCCAGGTACTTACAAATTTAGGGATTGAATATACATCTAGAAAATATATGGGTTTTTTGTTTAAATGATAAAACTTTTTGAAATAATTTTTATTGGATTATACTCAATATATTACCAAATTGTTTCTTCAAATTGTTTCTTTAAAGTCTTTACCACATCAAGAGTAAGTCAGTTTAAAATGAAATGAAATAAACTAATAATCATCTATTGAAGTAAAATGGTATTTTAATATCCTCATTGTTTTTTAAATCACAAAATTTAAATACAAAAATAATATTGCATAAATTGATTTGACTTTATTGCATCCCATGAAGCAAGGTGTTCTTTTGTCTATTCCCAACTAACAATATCCATATGGGCCACACATTACACTGCCATAGGCATAAAGTTACCTCTGGGTGGTATGTTCAGCAAAAGAAATTTCTAAGATGAGGTTAGAGTAACTAAATGTGAGTTAGAAAGAATTAATTTACATTATGCTATTAGCAGCTGGGAGACATTAGTTCCTCATTATCAGCCCAGTGTACTCTGTTAGCTTCCTGTGGTGGTGAGACATTGAATGAATTTTTATTTTTTTGTATGCCAGAAACTACTCTAATATGTAAAATACATACTTATTTAATTTTGAAATAAAAAAGCATATCTTAAGGTAGTTTTTATTATTCCTGTTTTATAATTTTACTAATTCAGTACGATTAAATATACGTTAAATATTAGACTATCAGTAAAATTTTAAAGTATTTTAACTTGGATCTCATACCATGGAATAAAAGTAGAAGATCTTATAGAACACTGTATACTTTTTTGTTTCAAATATTTCTTCTCATGGGCCTACATTATGGCACAGTTGGTTGTTACTGCCTATGGTGCTGGCAAGCCATTTGGATGCCCGTTTGAGTCCTGACTGCTCCACTTATGATTCAGCTCCCTGCCAATGTGCCTGGGAAAGCAGCAGAATATGAAGTACTTGGCCACCTGTATCTAACAAGCATCTAAATGGAGACCAGATGAAGCTCCTGGCTTCAACCTGGCCTAGTCCAGGCTGTTGTAGCCATTTGGTTAGTGAACCAGAAGATGGAAGATCTTTCTTTGACTCTGTAACTCTGATTTTCAAATAAATAAATAAATCTGTTAAAAATTTTCAACAGTTTTGGATCATTTTAATTGCTTTTGCATTTATCTTATTTTTTCAAATTTTATTTAAGTATACAAAGTATATGCATTTCCTACATGCAGATTCAAGAACATAGTGATATTTTCCACCCTACCCTTCTTCCTGCCTGCACTTCCACCCTTTTTCCTCCTCCCTCTCCTACTTCCATTCTTGTTTTTACAAAGATCTATTCTCTTCCTTTCTTTCTTTCTTTCTTTCTTTCTTTCTTTCTTTCTTTCTTTCTTTCTTTCTTTCTTTCTTTTTTTTTTTGGGACAGGTAGAGTTATAGACAGCAAGAGAGACAGAGAGAAAGGTCTTTCTTCCATTGGTTCAATTTCCTAATGGCCACTATGGCCGGAGCTATGCCGAACCGAAGCCAGGAGCCAGGTGCTTCTTCCTGGTCTTGTACCCGGCACCCCAACAGGGACTAAAACCCAGGGTGCCAGCGCTGCAGGCAGAGGATTAGCCCAGTAAGCCACTGCGCCAGCCCTACAAAAATCTATATTCAATTTTTTTCTATATTCATAAGATTAATCCTACACTAAGTAAAGACTTCAACAAGTAATATAAAGAAAAAAAAAAAAAAACTGTTCCTCTACAGTCAGGCCAAGTGCTGTAAATAATCATTGAATTTCTTTCCTTTTTTTTCTTTTTTTTTTTTTTTTTTTTTTTTTGACAGGCAGAGTGGACGGTGTGAGAGAGAGAGAGACAGAGAGAAAGTTCTTCCTTTTCCGTTGGTTCAGCCACCCATCAGATGACTGCTATGATGAGTGCACTGCGCCGATCTGAAGCCAGGAGCCAGTTGCTTCCTCCTGGTCTCCCATGCTGGTGCAGGGCCCAAGGACCTGGGCCATCCTCCACTGCACTCCTGGGCCACAGCAGAGAGCTGGACTGGAAGAGGAGCAACCGGGACAGAATCTGGCACCTGGACTGGGACTAGAACCTGGGGTGCCAGCGCCGCAGGTGGAGGATTAGCCTAGTGAGCCGTGGCAACAGCCAATCATTCAATTTTAAAGTGTTAATTTCACTCATATACGTTACCTTGTAGGTACTCTTAGTTACCACAGATCAGGGAAAACATGTTATTCATCTTTTTTGGGTTAGGCTTATCTCATTAAGTATAATGGTTTCCAGTTATATCCATTTTGTTGCAAGGTGTATTTATTTATTTTAATAATGGTGCTATTTATTATTTGAGTTATAAAATAATTTCCTTATTTGCTACACATTATTTAATTACTTGATAATTATTGTAAATTTCAGCATCTGTTTTTCAGTTATCTTTAATATGTATTTCCCATCATCACATTAAATGATTTCTGCAAATTAGCGGATATTATATCGAATATAACAGAGTTGAAATTTGTGCATCAGCTTAACACTTGTGATTCTCCTTCCCTGTACATTAAATATTATTCATATATTGTCAAAGGTGGAAAAGATGGAAGGATGAGCAGTTTACAATTTTGGATAGTCTTCATTTTTAGTCTCTCCACAGCCAAAGCCCCAGCTGACCACAAATCATGAGCAACTCCTGTTGAGATCTGTGAAGCCTAAACCAAATCAATAGAATTCCTCAGAAAACCCTTGTCTGAAGGGGGGAAAGAAAGATTGTTAATTTAGCTTAAAATTGTCTTTTGACCATCAGATGTTTATTCATAATAGCACTATAAAACAAATAATAATCATTTTTAGTATCTTAAATTTGATTTTTCTAAACCTATATTCTCATTCTCTGTGTTGATTCTTAAGGTTATAAATGTAAAATTTTCTCCTATGCTATCCATTTGGGTGAATAGCATAAGATCCTGTGTGAAAATATGAAACATATTTTCTGTTATTTTTAATCTTCCCTCTGGTTAGCCTCCTCCAGATTATGAATTTTTACCAAATTCTGTTAATTCTATCTTGCATTTATCTTCAAAATCCATTTGTCTGTATTTCCACATTGAAAATTTTTTGTTCAGTCCCTAATTACAGTTTGCCTAACTTTTTTTTTTTCTCTTTAGGTTTAAAATCATCTTTCTTTCATCAGTATTTCTTGCTTCAAAAAAAATTTTTACTTTGATCTCACAATCATCTTTCTCAAGTGCAAATGTGTTCAGGCTGTTTTCTTGCTTATATTCTTTTGTTATGACTCTGGAAAGAGTTGACATGGCTTTGATCGTACAAAAGGCCCTTACTGTGTGGCCCTCATCTTTTCTGTTTATTCCTAGCCAGGTAAGTTTTAGAAGTCATACACGTGAGCTATTGCATACATGCTCTCCTTTTCTGGCCTGACTTTACAGCCATTACTGTCAACGTTAGATCTTTCTTATTCAGTAGAAGTTGCCTCAAGACCTTGGGCCCCTGCACCCACGTGGGAGACTTGAAGAAACTCCTGGCTTCTGGCTTCAGATCGGCTTAGCTCTGGCCATTGCGTCCATTTGGGGCGTGAACTAGCAGACAGAAGACCTTTCTCTCTGTCTTTTCCTCTCACTGTCTGTAACTCTACCTCTCAAATGAAAAAAAAAAAAAAAAGAAAGAAAAAAGAAAAGAACCACAGCAAGTCTCACTGTCTTAGATATGCAGACAGAGAGTGAGAGACTGAGAAACTATGTGTTGAGAGAGAGAGACAGAGAGAGAGAGACAGAGAGAGAGCTCTTCCATTTGCTGGTTGACTTCCCAAATGATGGCCATGGCCAGTATTGGTCCAGGTTGAAGCTGGGACACAGGTGCTCCATCAGGGTCCCAAGTACTAAGGCTATCTTCCACTGCTTTCCCAGGCACATTAGTGGGTAGCTGGATAGGAAGTGGAGCAGCCAGGATTGTGCTACTACTAATGGTTTTAATTTACCTCTATTTCAACACTGTTTAGTGTATTTTGCCTTATGCATATACTTCTTAAGGCAGGGAACATATCCGAGAGGACACAATCTGATATTCCCCAGTGAATTAGAACTGAAATTATTTTTGTCTTTTGAATTATTTCTTTTGGAGAAATTTCCAAGAGTAATTATAATGATATGGTAGATTATATCTCAAACTAACAATAACAAAATTATAAAACTTTCCCTTTAAAATCTTTTTTGATTGTTGAATAGGCAATATTATAGTAGTTTTTTTTATTTTTTTAAATATTATAAACTTGATTTAGAATAATTGAAAGCTTGGAATCTCTTTAACGTTTTCCTAAATTAACACCTACTTCCGAAGTTTACCTACACTGAAGTAACTCATGCCCAATCCCTCTGAAGTCTGATATTCATTAACCTGTGTATTTCTTGAAATTTTTCTCAATAAAAGTCAAGAAAGCTACAGAAATACATAAGAAAAGTCTGTACAGATATTTTAGTACTCTGTACAAGTCATAAGCTTTTAATCAGAATGACGATTCATTGCAGAGCCATAGTCAAAGACTTTGAGAAGTTGTTAGCATTAAAATTGCTCTCAGTCTCCATCAATAATATGGACCTTGCTGGATTCCAAGATAGCAGATAAGGGAATGAAATAGTACTGTAGGCTAGGGATAAATAGTGAAAAAAAAGTATAAGAAGTGTACTCTCAGGAGAGAATTGGGTATAAAACCACACTGGTAATCTTAGATGAGGAAAAGAAACACTGTGGACCTATGTGGAGGGTGCAACTTCTGTTTAAAAGTGAAGCTCTAACTTGCCTAACTTGGGTGTCAACCTGGATACTTGCCCCACAATGGTGGGCTGATCAGAGTTCCATAGGAGTACCCTTCACATACCTCTTGGTATTCACTGAAAGTGCAGATATTCTACAAGCCACAGAGACATAGCTCCAGGATAAAAACATCAGAGGGAAAAAAAAAAACAATTAAATACACAAATACTTAAAAATAGCAGAAATTCAAGAAAGAAGAATAAGGAAAACAACTATGCCTCC
Organism: Sylvilagus floridanus; assembly: GCA_949820135.1. Taxonomy (NCBI): domain Eukaryota; kingdom Metazoa; phylum Chordata; class Mammalia; order Lagomorpha; family Leporidae; genus Sylvilagus; species Sylvilagus floridanus. The sequence goes on along the minus strand of OX463224.1, from coordinate 100,708,615 downwards.
CATCAAAGGAATACAACAACATTTCAATATTATAATGTGAAGATGAAGAGATTGAGGAAATGCCATAAACAGAACTCAAGAAATTAATCATAAGATTTTCAAAAGCAATCAGAAGCAAATCCATGAATTAAAGAAAACTGTACATGACATGAATGAAAATTGTCCATGAAATTTATATAAAGAGAAATTAAAATGAAATATTAGAAATGAAGAATTTAATAGATCAAATAAAAAACATGGTGGAAACCCTTAGCAGCAGACTTGATAAGGTAAAAAAAGAATATCTAAGCAAGATGACATATTTTTGGAAAACTTTCAGTCAGACCAAAAAAAAAAAAACCCAGAAATTATTGAGAATTTATAGGGTAGTATCAAATGACCCAACATACTTCTCTTAGGAGTTCCAGAAGGTGTAGAAAGAGAGAAGGGAATAGAAGGTGTATTTAGAAAAATAATTACAGAAAACTTTCTCAATTTTGAGAAAGGGACATCCAAGAACAGGAAGCCCATAGAACTCCTAGCAATAAGGACCAGTGCGGATCTACCACTTGAAACAATATAATCAAATGTTCCACAATAAAGCTTAAAGAAAGATTCCAAAATAGGCATGAGAGAAGGGATCTACCACTTGAAACTATATAATCAAATGTTCCACAATAAAGCTTAAAGAAAAGATTCCAAAATAGGCATGAGAGAAGCATCCGATTACCTTCATAGGATCTCCAAATAGACTCACGGGTGACTTTTCATCAGAAACCCTACAGTCTAGAAGAGAATGATGAACACAGTTCAAATCTTAAGAGGAAAAAATGGTCAACCTAGAATACTGTACTCAGCAAAGCTCTCATTTATGAATGAAAGTGAAAAAAAGACCTTTCATTACAAACAGAAATTGAAAATTTTTTGCCACAAGTCCAGAATTCCAAAACATGCTTAAAAATGTGCGATCCACAAAAGCACAGAAAGATGACCATAATTATGAAAGAATATGAAGGCCAAAAACCCAAGCAAAAGTGCATAAGAAACCCAAAGTCAAAAATACGAATACTTATGAAAAAATGGCAGGGCCAAGTTGCTGCTTATTAATAGTCACCTTGAATGTAAATGGCCTCAGCTCTCCAGTTAAAAAATACAGACTGGCTGAATTGATTTTAAAGAGACCCATCTATTTGCTGCCTACAAGAAACATATCTCAGCAACAAAGATACATCCAAGCTGAAAGTGAAAGGATTAAAAAATTTACCCCATGTTAATTGAAAGCAAAAAAGGGCAGGTGTTGCCAACCTAATATTAGACAAAATAGACTTTAACACAAAAACTGTTAAAAGACAAGAAGAAGGGCACTATGTGATGATTAAGGAATCAATTCAACAGGAATATGCGACTATAATAAATGTATACACACCCAATTGCAGGGTTCCTGGCTATTTAAAAGAAATGTTAGTCGATATAAAGGAAGACATAGATTCTGATACATAGACGTGCCCACTTTAATCAGTGGAGAGATCAACTAGACAGATTATCTATACAGAGAGCTGGATCAGAATTGGAGCAGCTAGGACTCAAACCAGCACCCATATGGGATTTTGGCACTGTAGATGGTAGCTTTACCTGCTACACCACAGCACTGGCCCCTTTAGTCTTATACAATAAAAACATAGCCAGAAGCATCACAATTCCTAATTTCAAGACATCCTTAAGGGCAGATATAATCAATACACCCCCTTGAACTGGCACTAAAATACTCTTAGACCAATGGAACAGAATAGAAAATCCAGAAATTAATACATGCACCTACAACATACTCATCTTTGGCAAAGTAGCTAAAATCAATCCCTGGGGGGCAGCCTAACAAATACTGATGGAGAAATTGAATCTCCACATGCAGAAGCATGAAATTAATCCTAGACCTTATACCTTTCACAAAATTCCACTCAAAATGGATCAGAGTCCTAAATCTAACCTGATACCATTAAATTACTAGAGCACATTGGGAAAACTCTGCAAGACATTGGCATAGGCAAGATTTTTTAGAAAGACCTCAGAACACAGGCAATCAAAGCCAAATTTGACAAATGGGATTACATCAAATTAATGAGATTCTGCACTGCAAAATAATCACTCTGTAAATAGCCAACCAGCAGTATGGAAGAAAATATTTGCAAACTATCTAACTAATAAAGGGTTAACATCCAGAATCTATAAATAACTCAATAAATTCAAGCACCACAAAACAAAGAATCCATTTGAGAAATGGGCAATGGATTTTAATAGGCATATTTCTCATGAGGAAATTCAAATGGCCAACAAATATTTGAAAAAATGTTCATGATTACCATCCATCATTCCATTAACTTAAAACCACAATGAAGTTTCACCTCACTTCAGTTATAATGGATCTTTTACAGATATCAACAAACAAAAAATGATGGAGAGGATATCGGTGAAAAAGTTACTCTAATCCACTGTTGGTGGGAATGTAAACTGAAGCAGCCACTGCAGAAGACAGTGTGGAGATACTTCAGAATTCTGAATTTTGACATACTATATGATCCAGCCATCCCACTCCTTGGATCTACTCAAGCCAAAAGAAATCAATATATAAAAGTGTTAATCTGTACCCTGATGTTCATTGCAGCTCTATTCACAATAGCTAAGATATAGAATCGACCCAGATGTCCATCAACTGTTTACTAGATAAAGAAATTATGGTATATATACATTATGGAGTACTTCTCAGCTGTAAAAAAAAAAATGAATCCCGGACTTTTAAAACAAGACAGACACAACTGGAAACTATTATAGTTGGTGAAATAAACCAGTCCCAGACAGATACCATATGTTTTCCCTAATTTGAAATAACTAATAAAGTACCTAAAATGTAACGTATTAAAATGAAATGGACATTTTGAGATTTGGTGATTGTTACAGCCTTTGTATCTTCTGTTGAGGAACAGTGCTTTTTTTTTCTTCAAAAATATGTGTTGAACCCTTTTACCTAGTTTAGTGTTAACTTTATGATCATTAAGTAAACTGAAAATACATATTTATGATTATTAAATGAGAATAGGATAGGAAAAAGGAAGGGTTGTAGTGGAAAGGAGATTATAGTGAGAAGTATCACTATGTTCCTAAATCTGTATATATAAAATGCAAGAAACTTGTATAATTTAAATCAATTTTTTTTAAAAAAGGAAAAAAAATTGGCCTTTATATATAAGGTAAACAGAATAGCATTTTATGTTTACCACAGGGATTTTTTTAAATTGTTGGTTGCATGTTTTGCTTGTGTTTTCTTTGGAATTGTGAATCACTTTGAGAGTAGCCCAAGAGAAGGTGCTATCAATGAACATAAGGAATTATTAACATATTGCAAAAGACTAATGTTTACAGCAGTTTGAAAGTAGGTAATGCATGAATAGAAAATGCATTTACTATTGCCTTATAACTATGTCAGTTCGCCTCACGTTGATTTTTGTTCTTTTTTAGTCTGATAAGAATTTCTTATTTAGTTTTCACTTTCCTGTCATATTCCTTTTTTAGACTTATTTTATTTATTTGAAAGAATTACAGTGATAAGTGGTAACAGAGAGAAAGAGAGGTCTTCTATCTGCTACTTCACTCCCCAAATTGATGCAATGGCCAGAGCTGAGAAGATTCAAAATCAGGAGCCAGGAGCTTCTACCAGGTCTCCCACGTGTGTGCAGGAGCCCAAGGATTTGGCTATCTTCTGTTGCTTTCCCAGGCATATTAGCAGGGAGCTGGATCATAAGTGGAGCAGCTGAGTTTCCATCTGGTGCTTATATGGAATGCAGGCCAGAGCTTTAACCTGTTGCATCAGAGCATCGGCCCCTGTCCACTTCCATTTAAAAAGAATCTCAACAGTCTATTTGGTCACGTGTTCTCAGACAGCTTTATATGAAAAAAGCTCATGTGGCAATTACATTGAATTTACAAATACATACTTGTACCTTATTGGAGTATATGACATAAACTCATTACATGACTGAGATTTAAGCTATATTCCCAAACTATTTTTATATGAGATATAATCAATAAACGATTGTTTGGAATCTCTTTAATCATTTATCTATGTAATAGATATTTATTGAATAGATATGAATACTAGGACAATGTTCCAGAGGCTAATGACATTACAAAAAAAGAGGTATAACAAGGGATGACTTTTGGTCATGGTTTTATGTATTTGAGATAACGAAATGAACATGCCACACAAGTTAAACCCTACCCTATACAATTAATATTTTATGATGAATAACAAAGGAAGAGGAATAATGATAATAAGACACTGAAAATCATAAACATGTCTTTGGAAATCAGGCTTCATTATATTTTTCATATTATGTGTAGTTGAGAGAACAAAGCTTTTTTTTTTTCTAAGCACTTTAGGTTTTTATTGACTTCGCTTTTGTTAACTTAATTGCCTCTGTCATGGCTTACTTTCTCAGGAGGTTCAGTCAATAAAAGATGCTACTTTCTTCCCAAGAAGTCCTTTGTTTTTAATTAATTGACAACACAAATAAAGCATGCAAAGTTAAATCTATTTTCTGGAATGCATATATAAGACAAGAGAAATATTGGAAGGTGATGAGAATAATTCAATTTAGAACTTGAAATGTAATTGTTGTACTTAATATGAGACAGTCAATTGACATCTGAGAATTTTTCACCCTATTTTAAGATTTATTTACTTATTTGAAGGTCAGAGATAGGGGGAGAAACAGAGGGAGAGAGTGATTGTCCACCTACTAGTTCACTTCCCAGATGGATACCACCAAGTCTGGGGCAGGCTGGAGCCAGGAGCCAGGAGCTGTTTCTGGATCTCCTAAGTAGGCTCCATCCTCTTCTTACCTACCAGTTATGAAATATACTGATCTTTTTAAAATAATATATGTGTAGAAATACCAAAGTATATTTATCATGGAAGTGCAAAATTTCTAATTTTTAATCTATAAGTTAAAGATATATCACAACCTTTGTAAAAAATAATCATGCCTTATTTTTTTTCCCACTGTGTTTCAGTAGATCCATGGCAAATGCATGTCAGAAACATGGATAGGCTGGTGCTGTGGCTCAATAGGCTAATCCTCTGCCTGCGGCGCTGGCACATCGTGTTCTAGTCCCAGTTTGTGCGCAGGGCACTAGTCCCGGTTGCTCCTCTTCCAGTCCAGCTCTCTGCTGTGGCCTGAGAGTGTGTGGAGGATGGCCCAGGTGCTTGGGCCCTGCACCCGCATGGGAGACCAGGAGAAGAACCTGGCTCCTGGCTTCGGATCAGTGCGGTGTGCCCGCTGCAGCACACCAGCCGCAGTGGCCATTAGTGAGTGATCTAAGGGCAAAGGAAGACCTTTTTCTCTGTCTCTCTCTCTCTCACTGTCCACTCTGCCTGTCAATAAATAAATAAATAAATAAATAAAGTCCTAACTACTCCAGTTCTGATGTAGATCCTGGCTACAGCACCTAGGAAAGCAGCAGAAGATGGCCCAAGTTCTTGGGCCCCTGCACCCATATGAGAGACCAGGAAGAACCACCTGGCTCCTGGCTTTAGATCAGCTCAGCTCTTTCCCATTGCAGTCATTTGGGAAGTGTACCAGTGGATGGAATACCCTCTCTCTGCCTTTCTCTCTCTGTAACTCTGCCTCTCAAATAAATAAAAAAATAATAAATTAAAAAATATGGAAAAGGAGAGAGAAAGAGAAGAGGGTATCCTATGAGGAGGTAAAAAGAATATTAGTGGTGAAAAGAGAAGAAAAGGAATATTTGCTTATGGTTGAAGAGAGGGAGCAATTTTGCAAAATACCTATATCTAAGGCTTGCATCTTTTTTCATAAACATGTTTTTATTGACAAGCATTACTTGACTTTATAATTATTTAATTCATAACATTCACTGTCTTTTGAATACCAAGAGATTGCTTTATATGAATTTAACAGCTATTTGTATAATTTTTTTTAAAGATTTATTTATTTATTTGAAAGTCAGAGTTACACAGAGAGAGGAGAGGCAGGAAGGGGGGGGGGTCTCCCATCCAATGGTTCATTCCCCAGATGGCTGCAATGGCCGGAGCTGTGCCAATCTGAAGCCAGGAGCCAGGAGCTTCTTCTGGGTCTCCCCTGTGGGTGCAGGGGCCCAAGGATTTGGGCCGTCTTCTACTGCTTTCCTAGAACATAGCAGAGAGCTGGATCGGAAGAGCAGCAGCCAGGAATCGAACCGGCACCCATATGGGATGCTGGTGCTTCAGCCCAGGGCTTTAACCTGCTTCACCACAGCTCCAGTCCTGACATTTGTATAAATTTAAAATTTGTGTAACTATAACAGCTTTTTCAAAACTTCAGGGAAATATAGGTTATGAAAAACTATGCATGGTTTTCACAATTTTTTGACAACTAAATAAATAATTTTAATTCCGTTTTCCAAGAACTTTTGAAGCACCCTCATATATATGTATTTGTATAAACTAAACCTAACAGTTAACATTGTTCCTCAGTTATTTCCATTACTTCATAATAAATTTGGCATACTTATTTACAAGCTTACATAGACTAAGTAATTTTTCTCATAAACTATTAATATATCCCACAAACAACAACTTGGTTATTTTTGGCTACATGGGTTAGCACTGGTTAAAAAAATTATACATCATTTCTAGATACATAGGTAATTCAAAAAGGGAAAATACCTTGATTTTGATTTTCCAGTCTCATAAATAAATTGTTCAATGCCATTTTTTAAAATAACTAAAGTGAAAAAAACAAAAACAAAACCATGATGATTTCCAACTAGCAAAATAGAAACAATGAGAAGGTGAATAAAAGCACTTCTTGGTGAAGCAGTAGATACTGTTTTTATTCTTTTTGCCTTTCCTCATTGCAACTGTTTAGCATTTAGTGATAATTCATGTATGAGCCAGGATACAACCCAAACAGCAGTGGTTTATATGAGAACAGAATCTTTTGCTATATTATATCAGAAAATGGTGATGATGATGACCTTTTAGCTCTGCAATGTTACATACATCAAAATTTAATGTGTTCATTCTAGAATCTTTCTTCCAAACTTATTTCATAATCCTACAATGGCCAAAATGAAATGCTTCCTTCTTATACTCTTTGCATTTGTCAAAAACTTTGAGCATTCTGTTTAGTTTCAGTAGATTATACCAAAAAGTGGAATGAATCATGATAGAGAGTACTCCCTAAGGATCTAACAGGAATTTTTTATGTTTAGCATATTTGATAGACACATCTTTCAAATATGATTTATAAATATAAATACGTTTTTCAAATTTAATGTTTCTCACCCTGTTTGAACATATGACAAGTTGACTCTGATCAGGAGTTACTTGGTAGATAGAGTGTTAGTGCTAACAAATACTAGGTATATGAAGCAATGTAGAAAATATATAGTCTGGGCCTCTCATTTATAGATACATATTCTGGTGTAGATAAATAAATGCTATGAAAATAGGTGGATATTTAATGAAAAGTTCTGCCTTCTTACTCAACGAATATCTCCAAATTATAGTTTATCCTGAATACTCCAAACCTCTTATTCCCACAGACATGGTTAAACACGCTTACTGGTGTGTTGGAAATAAGGTTCTAAAGCTAATGCTCCCCATCACTTATCCACTTCCTCCACTAGGTTTTTGGACCACTGTGAAATCAACTGGGAAGACATCCTTGAAATTCAGAGGGAAGAAATCCAGAAATAGTCACCATATCATTTTAGCCTCATGTATTTATTACTGAAGAAAAGTAATATATTTTAATATATTTTTAAGTGTTTAAATATTTTGGGGTGGAATAGCATATAGCTGATCAACACTGCTCATGATTGTTTTTGCAAGTCTGAGGGTCACTGTTGGGAAAGCCATTATCATTGTCCAAGATAGCCACAATCCTCAGTTAGCAGTTGCAGCAATAATTAGATTTATTAGTTCCCTCTCTCTCTCTCTCTCTCTCTCTCTCTCTCTCTCTCTCTCTCTGTATCCCTGTGTGTGTGTGTGCGTGCATGCATGTGTGCATGTTTAGGCAGATAAAAGCGTATTTGTATGAAAAATTGTATCATGATCAAGTGAATACACTTATCCGAGTAAACAGATATACTTAAGCTTGCAACAATTCAAAGTTCGTCAGAGAAAAATAAAGAATACTCAAATATAATTTGAGATAAACATAAGAATGTATTTAGTAGAAGTGTTTTTCATTTCTTTTTTATGTAAATTCCATATTACTGAGTATTCTTTATGTTTATGTGGTAAATATGGCAAAACTACCCATTGTGTGAATTTAATAAAAATAAAATGTTTTAATAAACAACTTGTAAAAATATGTGGTAAAAATTCACATCCTGGACAGTGAGTCTGGAATTCCTGAAACAAACACTTGTTTAAAATTACTGTTTTGGGGGCCTGTGCTGTGGCACAGCGATTAAAGCCCTGACCTGCAGTGCTGCCATCCCATATGAGTTCCAGTCTGAGTCTGGCTGCTCTGCTTCAGGTCCAGCTCTCTGCTGTGGCCTGGGAAAGCAATGGAAGATGGCCCAAGTTCTTTGGCCCCTGCACCTGCATGAGAGACCTGGGAGAAGCTCCTGGCTCTTGGCTTTGGATTGACTGGGCTCCAGCCATTCCGGCCATTTGGGGAGGGAACTAGCAGATGAAAGACCTCTTTCTCTGCATCTGCCTCTCTGTAATTCTGCCTTTCAAATAACTAAATAAATCTTTAAAAAAATTACTATTATGGAGCTGACAGAAGAGAATGTTTTTGGATATATGATGGATTTTTTTTTTCACTGCCAAATTAATAGGGAAGAAATTCTTGAGATCTATGAAAATATTTTCACTGGAAACTCATATTTTGTGCTTTGCAAAAGAGTTCAGAATATTTGCTTAATTTTATGACATTATCAAATTATTAAAGAAACTATTTTCCATCTTAGCAGTCATTTTTCAAACCCTTAAATACCAGAAACAAGATACCAGAAACAAAAAAATGTGAATTCTAGGTAAATTAGTTTAGACATCAGGATTTAACTTGGTGATAAATATACAGATAGTAAGCAAGCACCCTACATAAATAAATCCAAAATTGTCTTAAATATCAATGACCTCACATTCTTCAAAAAAAAAAAGGTTGCAAGGAAGATGTTTACTAACTTTTCTAATTTGTAAATTTCGATGTTTAATGATATAATACATTGTAGATTGCATTAGTTATTTACATGTGTTAAACCCATATTACAAAACATTTAGTAACTTAGGGATACCTTTTCCTCTGTCACATTTAATGAAAATAAATTTACTCAAAATGATTCATGGTTATTTAATACAAATGCTATCATTATCAAAAGAGAAAATCTACAAATAATCAGCATTTTTCAAAGGAGCTTTTTTCTTTATATTTTATTTGAATGAACTTAGTTTTATAAATAGTGTGTTCATATACATGGATTCCCTGATACCAAATAATTTGAAACTAACCGTATTTGGTCCAAGTTTATATTTGAATGATTTTATTTGCTAATACATTATTTAAGTATTTTGTGTGCATCCGTCCATGCTATCTTTTCCTCTCTTTAGACCTAGAAATATGCACATATGATAGTACATAAACAAGTTTGTGGGAAATATATATTATGAAAAAATTATCTAAGAATTTAGAATATGTTTTTGATAAAATAAATTCAAATTTTATTTACATTTTTTCACAATCTCCTTGAAATACCCTTGTGTATGTGTATGTAATTAGTTTGTGGGTATGTCTTTGTGTGTGTGTATGCGTTTGTGTGTGAGTCTATGTATTAGTGTGTGTTTATCAAATTACTAAATTACTCATGGTGAAAAATCAAGTGGTATTGAATAATGTATATAGAAAACTAGCAGTCTCCTTCTACATATGTACACAGTCTGCATCAAATTTCCAACAGAAAGAATTATCACTTCACTGCCTTACAGTGTTCGTGTTGAGAACCTTTAATAGTTATCAGAATTTGTTGCAAATTTATCTGGACCTGGGGTTTTTTATTGAAAGGATTTCTGACTATTTTGACAATTACTCCATGGTCATATTTAGAATTCTTAATAAATAAATAATGGGGACATAGAGATTTGCAGAGCGTTATTCTAGATTTTTTTAATTTGTGTCAGCTTTTGAAAATGTTCTATTTATACATGTATGTGTCTGTGTGTGTATGTGTATACACACACCTTGATAATGTTTATCAGTATCTGTTATCTTTTTTCTTATCAATAATTTTATCAGTCATACTCATTGGCATCTTCTCTTTTTCTGACTTCTGTTACTTTGACTACCCTTTGTCAATGATTTTTGTACACCTAATTTGTTGTTACTCTGCTAATTTAGAAGCTGTAGATTATATTCCCTAGGTGGATCTTTCTTTCCCTTTGTTCCTCCACTTGCACACATATGCATACACACACAGATACACACACATAATTTCACAATATGTAATATATTTATACCATATATTTATTATTCATAATCAATCATATATTTTATTGAAAATTCAGAAGTTATTAATTTTTTCTTCTCTAGACATCAGCAAATTTTCAATGTAAACTAAATAATTCCCAGATTGTGATTTTTGTTTTTAGTTTAATTTTATTATTATTTTTTTTTTTGGCAGGCAGAGTTAGACAGTGTGAGAGAGAGACAGAGAGAGAGTTATAGACAGTGAGAGAGAGCCAAAGGTCTTCCTTCCATTGGTTCACTCCTTTAATGGCTGCCACAGCCAGTGCTTTGCCAGTCCGAAGCCAGGAGACAGGTGTTTCCTCCCAGTCTCCGGCGCAGGTGCAGGGACCCAAGCACTTGGGCCATCCTCCACTGCCCTCCCAGGCCACAGCAGAGAGCTGGACTGGAAGAGGAGCAACTGGGACTAGTACCCTGCACCCCAACCAGGACTAGAACCCCGGGGTGCCAGTGCCGCAGGTGGAGGACTAGCCAAGTGAGCCATGGTGCCAGCCCAATTTTATTATTTTCTAGAAACAAAATATTACTTATTAATTCACAGTCTATAGTTGATTTTATTCAACAATAAATTAATATGTTCCATCAACCTACACTGATATTCTTTGTTAACACCCTTTCTTTTACCTCCAGGCTCACATTTATTGAAGTATTACTCTTTTTTAAAAAATGTTTTAAAGATTTATTTATTTTGTTGAAAGCAGAGTATGAGAGAGAGAGAGTGAGGGAAAGAGAGAGAGAGAGATTTTCCATCTGCTTTTTCATTCCTCAAATGGCCACAACAGCCAATACTGGGTAGGCCAAAGCCAGGAACTTCATCTTGGTCTCCCACATAGGTGGCAGGTGCAATACCCCAATATTGGATGCTGGTGTCACAGACAACAGCTTAATCTGTTGTATGGCAATGCTAGCCTAGAAGAATTACTCTTAATATATTTAGTCTGTAAATTGTCACTGATCTTAGCCTTTGTACTTCTGAAAAAATTTCAAATTTTTCTCACTCTCGGATGCTAGATTCTTTGATATGAAATTCATAGTTGTCAATTTTATTAGCCTTGTGAGGATAGACTAAGTAGTTTCATATATATGTATGTATTTGTTTTTATTAAATATATATAAATTTATGTATATATACATATATTTAAAGATAGCCTAGGACATGTATATAGCTGCCAGCCTCATCTTAATTGTTCCCTACAAAAATCTTGTAACTTTTATAATGTCGTAGGATATGAACTTTTGTGTGCTATGTTCTAAATGAAGACATAATTTGAAAAATAAAAGACAAGACAGCATAGAGGGCGGGCCTTGTGACCTAGTGGGTAAAACCACCACCTGTGACACCAGCATAACCTGTGCTCAGATTTGTGTCCTGGCTGTTCTCGTCGGATCCAGCTCCCTGCTATTGCGCCTGGGAAAGCTGCAGAAGATGGCCCAAGTGCTTCAGTCTCAGTACTCACGTAAGAAACCTGGAAGGAACTCCTGACTCCCAGCTTCAGCCTGGCCTAGTGTTGACCGTTGTGCTCAATTGAGGAGTGAATCAGCAGATCAAAGATATCTCTCTCTCTCTCTGTCTCTCCTTCTTGTTCTCTCTGAAACTCTGCCTTTCATACAAATAAATCTTAAAATAAAATAAAAAATAGCCTAGTACCAAGGTGGTTGTCACTCCTTCACATGCAATTTTATTCTCTTTAAAGTGATTTTAATATTTTACTGTAGTCATCAAGGTACTGAACTTTGGCCATGATGCATATTGATATCATACAATTTATATTCAATATTCAGTGTTCACTTTCAAAATGAAGACTTTTGGATAGTTTTTGGGTGCCATATCTTCAAGATTGTTTTTACAACATTATTCTTGTTCTTCACATACATGGAGTCTTTCTTACATCTTCTGTTGATGCATAATCCATTTCCATATTTCTTATACTTTTTGCTCAATAATTCATTATTGGTGATCCTCTGAGTAATTCACGCAATTTTGCTGTTTTTCTCTTTAATAGTATACTTTATGGGACGGCGCTGCAGCTCACTAGGCTAATCCTCTGCCTGTGGTGCCAGCGCCTCAGGGTTCTAGTCCCGGATGGGGTGCCGGATTCTGTCCTGGTTGCTCCTCTTTCAGTCCAGCTCTTTGCTGTGGCCTGGGAGTGCAGTGAAGGATGGCCCTGCACCCGCATGGGAGACCAGGAGGAAGTGCCTGGCTCCTGGCTTCCATCAGCACAGTGCACCTGCTGCAATGCACCAGCCTTAGCGGCCACTTGGGGGATGAACCAACGGAAAAAGGAGGACTTTTCTCTCTGTCTCTCTCTCTCTCTCAAGTCTAACTCTGCCTGTACAAAAAAAATATATACTTTATGGCATATATTCCATTTCATTTGTTTCATTCTTATAATTGCACTTTTTAACTCCAAGATTGTTTCTCACCTACGTATTCCTGAATCATTTATGCCTGGGGTTTTTAAAATAATTGCTTATTCATTTTTTCAAGTGCCTATAAATAGTCATGCAGAAACTGTAGAATAATAAAACAATACTTTCTTCTACTTGATCTTTAATGAGGAGATAAATCCTCTATCTAGGTATACAGGATGAAAATGAAGACTCATTTTACAGACACACTTATGTCATAATAATTTTCTTATATGAGTTCTGGTGCAGGAATCAAATTAAGCACCATGAAAATTTTCCTCACATTCACCTTTAGCATAAGCTCAATTTGATTTATCCTCCTGCTTGAGCCTCTTAGGAGAGTTGTTCCTTTCATTCTGTTTCTGGGACTTCTTGATGCTGAACTAGTGGCCTAGGAGACATGTAGTGATAAAATTGTAGACAGGAGTGAAATGAGTCACTAGGAAAACAAGAATACATTACATAAAGATGCTGAGATTACTTGTAAGACAAGAAGCCAAAGCAAAGAGAGACTAAAAACTCAAGGGCTGCTTATGTGAGAGAATTTTAGGAGTCTGTTTTGTGACATGCTCAAATCAATATTAAAGAGAAAGGAAACAAAGCTTTAAAAATGTTTGTTGAAGGTTATGAGTAGAATTCAATTTAATTATCTAAAATGCAGACAAATAATGGATTTACTATTCATTTACTCTTGGCTACAAGCAGAGTTTTAAGTGTACCTTACAGGCAGTTTGCCACAGGATCCCTGGACAATACTAGTGTTATAATATTAAGCATTCTTTATCACTAGGATAGGTTAGAATATTATGGTTTAATCATGTCTCGTTCCACATTTGGTTGATTCCTGATGATGCAACTGAATACATGAAATATTAAAACTTCTAGTGATTTTCATTTGAGGTTATCTAAGCAGGATTCTCTTCCCACCCTATTCTTCTCTCTCTACCCTTTTCTCATACATACATGTATGTATAGTCGTACTATGTAGAAATTCATGTAAGTCAATACAATGTTTTAGTATTATTACGTGTGTTAGTGATTAAAATACTAAATGATATCAAATTTGAACTACAATAATGGAATTATATCCTTAGTTAAATGGCTCATTTAAATGTGACCATAAGGCGTCTCTTTTTTTTTTTTTTTTTTTGACAGGCAGAGTGGACAGTGAGAGAGAGAGACAGAGAGAAAGGTCTTCCTTTGCCGTTGGTTCACCCTCCAATGGCTGCCGCGGACGGCACGCTGCGGCCGGCGCACCGCGCTCATCCGATGGCAGGAGCCAGGTGCTAGGTGCTTATCCTGGTCTCCCATGGGGTGCAGGGCCCAAGCACTTGGGCCATCCTCCACTGCACTCCCGGGCCACAGCAGAGAGCTGGCCTGGAAGAGGGGCAACCGGGACAGAATCTGGCACCTGGACTGGGACTAGAACCTGCTGTGCCGGTGCCGCAAGGCAGAGGATTAGCCTGTTGAGCCATGGCCATAGTTTGTTGTATGAGATTGCTTTAGCTATTTGGCATCTCTTGTGTCTCAGTATAAATTTCATTTTTTCTAGACCAGCATTGAACATCATTGGTATTTGATTGGGATTGAATTGAATCTGCAAATTGCTTTTGGTAGTATGGACATTTTGGTGATGTTTATTCTTCCAATCCAAGAACATGGAAGATTTTTCTATTTTTAATGTGTTTCATTTCATTCCTCAGTATTTTATAATTTTCATCATAGATATTTTTTGACATCCTTGGACAAATTTATTAAAGGTATTTAATTGTTTTTGGAGCTATTGTGAATGGGACTGATCTTAAAAGCTCTTTTGCTTTCATGACATTGTCTGTGTATATGAAGGCTATTGATTTTTCCATGTTGAGTTTACATCCTGCCACTTCACCAAACTTTTTTATGAATTCGAATAGTCAGTCATATATACATATATATGTATATGTATATACATATATAGGTTCAGTCATATGTATATACATATATAGGTATATATATATGTATATATACACTCTCTATATATGATCATGTCATCTGTAAATAGGGATAGTTTGATTTCCTCCTTTCCAATTTGAATCTCTTTCATTTATTTTTCCTGTACAGCACCTCTGGCTAAATCTTCCAGAACTATATTGAATTCCAATGGTGAGAGTGGGCATTTTTGTCTGGTTCTGAATCCTTGTGTGAATGCTTCTGACTTTTTACCATTCAATAAGATGATTGCTGTGGTTTTGTCATAGATTGCCTTGATTATGTTGAGGAATGTTCCTGTATAACAATTTCCTTATGGTTTTCATCATGAAAGGATGTTGGTTTTTATCAAATGCTTTCTCTGCATCTATTGAGATAATCATATTTTTTGTTGTTCTTCAGTTTGTTAATATGATATGTCACATTTATTGATTTGTGAATGTTGAACCATCCCTGCATACCAAAAATAAATCCCACTTGATCCTGGCAAATGATCTTTCTGATGCGTTGTTGATTTGATTAGCTAATATTTTGTGGAGAATTTTTGTATCTATGTTCATCAGGGATATTGGTCTATAGTAATCTTTCTCTATTATATCTTTTTCTGGCTTAGGAATTAAGTTAATGCAGGATGAGTAAAAGGAGTTTAGGAGAATCTCCCCCCTCCCCCTACAATAGTTTTGAATAGCTTGAGAAAATTGGAATTAGTTCATTAAAGGTGGAATTTAATAGTGAAGCCATCAGGTCCAGGGCTTTTATTTGTTGGTAGAATCATCATTATTGATTCAATTTCCACCTTGGTTATTGGTATTTTTAGGTTATCTTTGTTTTTATGATTCAGTTTTGTTAGATTGTATGTGTCTAGGGAATCTATCCATTTCTTCTACGTTTCCCAATTTTTTGGCATGCAGCTCTTTGCAGTATTTTCCAGCGATTCTATTTATTTCTACAGTATCTGTTGTTACATTTCATTTTTCATTTCAGATTTTATTAGTTTGCATCTTCTCTTTCCTTTTTTTCATTAGTTGGGTCAATGGTGTATGCATTTTATTTATTTTTTCAAAAAAAAAACAGCTCTTGATTTCATTTTTTACATTTTTTTTTCAGTTCCATTTTTTTTTTTTTGACAGGCAGAGTGGACAGTGAGAGAGAGAGACAGAGAGAAAGGTTTTCCTTTTCCGTTGGTTCAGTCCCCAATGGCTGCTGCGGCCAGCACACTGTGCTGATCTGAAGCCAGGAGCTGGGTGATTCTCCTTGTCTCCCATGCGGGTGCAGGGCCCAAGCACTTGGGCCATCCTCCACTGCACTCCCAGGCCACAGCAGAGAGCTGGACTAGAAGAGGAGCAACAGGGACAGAATCTGGCGCCCCGACTGGGACTAGAACCCGGGGTTGTTGGTGCCGCAGGTGGAGGATTAGCCTATTGAGCTGTGGCGCCAGCCTCGGTTCCAATTTTGTTTCTCTCTTGTCTCATTTTAATTTCTTCTTCCCTCCTACTAGTTTGTGAATTGGTTTGTTGTTCTTCCAGGTCGTTGAGATGCGTTTATAGCTCATTTATTTGGTATCTCTCCAATTTTTTCATGTAGGAACTGAGAGCTATGAACTGCCCTCTCAAAACTTCTTTTGCTGTATCTCCTAAGATATGGGTGCCAGTTCAAGTACTGACTGCTCTACTCCTGATCCAGTTCTCTGCTACGGCCTTGGGAAGCACTGGATGATAGCCCAAGTCCTTGGGCCCCTGCACTCACATGGGAAACCCGAAAGAAGCTCCTGGCTTCTATCTTCAGATTGGCACAGCTCCATCCATTGCAGGCAGTTGGGGAGTGAACCAGTGGATGGAAGACTTCTCTCTTTGCTTCTACTTCTCACTCTGTGTAACTCTGACATTCAAATAAATAAATAAGTCTTTAAAAAAAATAAAAAATTTTTTGAGTTGTTGATTTCCAATTTCATTCCCAAGTTGTCAGAGAAGATTCCTGGTATGGTTTTGATTATTATTATTATTTTTTGATGCTTCTGATGCTTGCTTAATGGCCTACCATATGGTATATTCCAGAGAAAGTTCCATTCACTGATGGTAAGAATGTGTATTCTGCAATTGTGGGGTGAAAAATCCCAAAGATGTCAGATCCATTTGTTCCAAAGTGTTAATCAGCTCTGTTGTTTCATTGTTGATTTTCTGTCTAGGTGGTCTGCCCATTGATCAAAGAGGGGTGTTGAAGTTCCCCGTTACTATTGTATTGGAGTCTATGTTTCCCTTTAGATAAATTAACTTTTCTTTTAAATAACGAGGCATCCTGTAATTGGGTGTACATATGTTTATTATAGTCACATCTTTCTGTTGATTTCCCTTAATCACTACATAGTTCCCATCTTCCTCTCTTTTGACAAGTTTGTATTAAAAAGTCTATTTTTTCTCATATTAGGATAGCTACATCTGTTCTTTTTTTGCTACATCTGATACATCTGCCCCTCCCCTTTTTTTTTTTGTTAAATACTATTTTATATGATATTAGGATGACAATACCTGCCCTTTTTCACTTTCTATTAGACTGGAATATCTTTTTTCCATCCTTTCACATTCAGTCTCTTGGTATCTTTGTTGGTGAGATGTATTTCTTGTAGGCAGGAAGTAAATGGGTATTATTTTTAATCCATTCAGCTTGTCTGTATCTTTTAACTGAGATGCTGAAGCCATTTTTATTCACGGTGACTATTGATGAGTATTGACTTGATCCTACCATTTTTTCATAAATATTCCTATTGTTTACTTTGGATTTCTTTTTGTACTTTTACTGGGGCTTTTTTGCCTTCATATTCTTACATAACGATGACTATCTTTCTGTATTTCTATGTGAAGCACATCCTTAAGCATTTTTTGGGAGGCTGAATGAGTGTTGACAAATAATTAAAATTTCTGTTTGGAATGGATGGTATTTTTTCACATTCATTCATAAATGAGAGCTTTGCAGGATACCATACTCAAGGTTAACAGGTTTTTTTTTTATATCTTTTTGTATTAAGATTTAAAATATGTCTCACCATTCCCTTCTAGCTTGTAGAGTTTCTCATGAGATGTCAGCTGTGAGCCTAATTGGAGATCCTCTGAAAGTAATCTGGTTTTCGCCTCATGCACATTTTAGAATCTTTTCTTTATGTTTTTTGGTTGATAGTTTCACTACAGTGTGTCATGGTGAAGATATTTTCTGGCCATGTCTGTTAGGAATTCTATGTTCTTCTTCTACTTGTGCATCCCTTTCTTCCTCCAAATTATGTATATTGTTTGTAATTATTTCACTAAATAGGCTTTCTAGTCCAATCTCTTTCCACATCTTCAGAAACTCCTAGACCTGTATGTTTGTATGGGTAGTTTGGTAGTATCCCATATATCTCCAACACTGTTAAGTTTTTATTTTTTTCTTGTTATATATTTTTCTAATTTTTTTGTTCCATTTGTAAGAGTTCCAAAGATTTGTCTTCTAGTTTCAGTATTTCTTAAGCCTCACCAAGTCTTCTTTGAAGGCTTTCAACCACATTTTTTATTTGATCTATCCAAATCTTCATTCTTAATATTTCATTTTGATTTCTCTTTAAACTCTCAATTTCATGAGACAAATTTTCATTCATGTCATGTATGATTTTCTGTAGTTCATGGAATTGCCTCTGATTGCTTTTGAGTAATCCATTTCTGCATTTCCTCAATTTCTTCATCTTTATATACTAATATTGAAATGTTGTTGTGTTCCTTTGGGTGTGTCATGATGTCTTTCTTTTGTAGTTTCTTGAATTTTCGCATTGTTTTAGGAATCTGTGGAGTTGATTTTTGTGTCTTTTTCTCTGATGACTTTTATCTTTGAGCTTTGCTCCTGTAGCTTAGTGGAATTTCTGTATTTTTCAGTGAGTATCAAAAGGAGTGTGGTGGGTGTGGCCAGAGAGCTCTATAGAGTGCTCTAGAGTGGGGCAAGTATACAGTGTTACACCCAAGTTGAACATGGTAGATCTTAATGCCCAGGTGTTATCCCCCAACTTTTCTGTACCAGTGTGTGAACTGCACAAATGATCTGCTCAGTCCTCACTGTAAGCACAGTTCCCACTGCTATGACCTACTCTATCCTACCAAGGACTTCAAAGCATGTGTAGCCACACCTGGTGATTGCCCAGAGACCCAGCTACACCATGCACCTTCTCGTGTGAACACTGAGTCCCCATTGTCTCAGCACACAAGGCTCCTACAGTCGCTGGCTCCAGGAACATCTGCCTCTCTGTTGACTGTACAGGATGGCAAGGCATTGAGAAACTTCTACTTCCACAAGGTCCACAGGCTACTGCTAACAAGAGCTAGTCCCAATGGCTCTATTCCAGACTCAGGTTGCTGCAGTCTGGCCTCATCTCCAATTGCAAGCTACCACCCTCTCTGGTTGCATTTGTGCTTGTGTTTGTGGTCTTGCTGTTGTCCACACATTCCACACAGGGCCATGACATTCTTCTTCCTCTCATAGGATTTCCAGAGAGGTTTCTTGCCAATTCTCCTCTGAGAATGAGTGTGTACTTCCCACACTTTTTTAAAAACTGTTTATCCCTAGCCTAGCATATAAAGTTGTTCCTTAATCCACCATATTGGAATCTCTCCTTGATCCATATTAATTTTTCTTTAAACATTTATTTAAATAGAGCATATTGGCCAAGAAATGCACATTAGTATATAGCAAGTGAGTTTTTTCATCTAATCACGCTCATAATCAACAACCAAAATTAAGAACAAAGCATTATTAGTACTACAAGAGTCCTCACTATGTCCATACCCTCCCTATCTATTTTTAAAATGTAAAATGAGTATACTGTCACTTATATGTTATGATTCAATGAAGCACTATTTATAATTTTATAACAAATGATGTGACACCTACACAACTTGTATTCTGTTTATATATATATATGATTCCTACCACAAGGAAGAGAATATGTGATATTTTTATTTTTGTGTGGGACTTTTTTAACCTAGCATAATGATCTCCAGTTGCATCCATTTTTGTTGCAAATGTCAGGATTTCATTCAGTTTTTTGACTAATATTATAGTATATATACACACCACATTTTCTTTGTCAAGTCTTAAGTTGATGTGCATGTAGGTTGATGCCATATTGTCAATATTTTTAATTGAGCAACTGTAAAAAATGAGAGTGCAGATAACTCTAATACAGTGATTTAATTTCTGTTGGTATTTCCAGGAGTGGGATAGCTGGTTCTCATGATGGATCTATTTTTAGTTTTTGAAGAATATCCATACACTCTTCCATAGTGGTGGTATCAGTTGCATTCCCTCCAACAGTATATTATGGTAACTTTTGCTCCATATTCTCATCAGCATTTATTATTTTTAAAATAGACTTCATGACTCTCATTCTAACAGGTGAGGTGATACCTCATTCTGTTTTTAATTTCCATTTTCCTGTTGGTTAGTGATCTTGAATATTTTTTCACGTATTTTTTGGCCATTTGTATTTTCTCCTTTGAAAAATGTTTGTTTGTATCCTTTACCCATTTCTTAATTGGATTGTTTGTTTTGTTGTTGTTGAGTTTCTTGAGCTCCTTATATATTCTGGATATTAATGTTATATTCTCCCATTATGTGGTTTTCCTCTTCGCTTTGTTAATTATTTTCCTTACTGTGCATAAGCTTCTTTAGCTTGATGTAATTCTATTTGTCTATTTCATTTTTATTACGTGTACTTCTAAAATCTTATCTAAGAGATTTTTGCTTATGTGTTGAAACATTTTCCCTACATTTTCCTGTAGTAGTTTGAGGGTTTCAGGTCTTAAATTCTTGATCCATTGTGAGTTAATTTTTGTATAGGGTGTAAGGCAGCAGTCTTTTGTTTCAAACTTCTACACATAGGAATCCAGTTTCCAGACACATTTTTTTGAAGAGACTATTCTTTCTCCAGGGGATGACTTTAACCTATTTCTCAAGGATTAGTTGGTTGTAGATGAATGAATGAATTTCTGGGGTTTGTATTCTGTTCCATTTGTCAACATGTCAATTTTTGTGATAGTATCAAGCTATTTTGATCATAATAACCCTGTAGTAGGTCTTGGAATCTGATATGGTGATGCCTCATATTTTGTTTATATTGTTTAAGATTGTTTTGGCTATTCAGCAACCTTTGTGGTTCCACATGAATTTTAGGGTTGGCATCTTTTTTAGACCTGTGAAGAATGTCCTTGATATTTTCATCGATATCACATTTAATTTCTAGGTAACTTTGGCTAACATTGACATTTTGATGATATTTATCCATTTTGTTTGTCTTCCTCTATTTCTTTTCTTAAAGTTTTGGAATATTCCTTGTAGATATCTTTCCCATCATTTATTAAATTTATCCCAAATTATTTAATTTATTTTGGAGCAGTTTTGAATGGGACTGATCTTATACGTTTATTCACAGCCATAGCACTATTGACATAAGTATGCTGTCAATTTTTATGTATTGATTTTATATCTTACAACTTCTGCCAAAATCTCTTATGAGTTCTGAGAGTCTCTTCATGGAGTTTTTTGGTTCCCCTACATAAAGGGTCTTATCCTCTGCAAACAGGGATAATTTGACTTCTTGTTTTCCAATTTGTATACCTTTGATTTTTTTCTTTCTTCCTTGCCTAACAGCCCTGGCTACAACTTACAGAATTATATTGTTGTGAGTAACAAAGATGTGAGTTAACATCATTGTCTGATTCTTGAACTTCATAGAATTGCTTCCAGCTTTTTCCAATTCAATATGATGCTGGCTATGACTTTGTTATTTATTGCCTTGATTGTGTTGAGACATGTTCTTTCTGTAACCAATTTTAAGGTTTTTATAAAATATTAATGACTTGTTACATTCATTTTGTGGAGGCATTTTCTTCTTTGTAATTTTGTTTGTAGATGTTGATTTTTTGGGTATCTTAGGGATTCTTTGCTACCGTTGGCTCTGAGGAATCTCCCCCCCCCCCCTTTTTTTTTTTTTTTTGAAATTCAAGTTTCTATTCCTGGAAATCTGCTTCTAGGGTTTGGTGTAATGCCTAAGGCTTACACTTAATTTCTAGGGGTGTGTGCTGGTTGGGACCATGGAAGGTCACAGATGGCTGTGGGATGCATCCAGAGTGACATCTGAGTTGGTCTTTGTAGAGCATCTATGGATGCAATCAGTGGGGGAGAGGATATGGAACCTGTAACTGTGTTCACAGTCCCAGCTCTTCTCTGTTCCAATGTGAAACTGCTTATTCATAAACTAGAGTGAAATAATGGTGGCAGCACACTCTACCCCTATGCAGTGTATTCCCTGGACCTTCTGTGAGCTCAGTCCCCAGCACGCCAGAAGCCTCTCCATTCAGACTCAGATGGTGCACAGGAATCAACAACAATCAGCTCTCAGATCCATGGCCTACACCGAGAACTGAAATTGTTATTCCATGTAGAGAGTCTGCATGGACCTTGCAAACTGCCCTGTTGCCAGCCTCAGTGGCTTTTGGCCGTGGTGAAACAGCATGCTGTTCGCTAGTCAGGACAACGTTCACCTCCAGCTCCATCTCCAATTGAGTCAGAAGCTTTGGTATGGGGAAGGGAGGGAGGCCATATTGACTCCCCTCATGTAGCAAAGTAGTTCATCAGGCCCTTTCCTGCTTCACAAGACTATGGAGACCATAAGATGCTTCCTCTAGCAAAGCTACCACTGGCTGGGCTGTAGCCTCCTCTTAATTTGCCTGGGAAAATGTGCTTCCCAGCTAAGAGCCAGCCATGTAGATGTAGAAATGCCAGTGTCAGTCATCTTTCCTCTCTGCTCTGGGTTGTCTCTATCTGTCATTCTATTTGTTCTTCACTGAAATTTTCTGTCAATCAGTCCTTTGGGTCTTTGGTCCTGGTATCGTTATTTGGCTGAAGTAAATGCAGCTCCTCACAGTTCAACCATTTTGGATGTCCATATTAACTTTTTCATAAACATATATCTAAAAGAAGAAAATATTCACACAGGATAAATTTTCTATTTAGAAAAAAGTGAATGAATATCTTGTAAGATAAATAAAAAGAATTCAGGATAGGCATTCGACACAGTGGTTAAAAAGCCAGTTGAGATGCCTGCATCCCAAAACAGAGGGTCTGTGTTCCAGCTTTGGCTATGCTTCCAATTCCAGCCTCTTGCTCATGCATACACTGGGAGGAAACAGGTGATGATTTGAGTAGTTTAATCCTTGACACACATGTAGGAGACTCAGCTTGATCGCAGGATCCTGACTTCAACCTGGCCTAACCATTTTTGTCTCAAGCATTGGGGGATTGAGCTAGTGATAGGAAATCTCTATTTGTCTCTTGGTCTCTATCAATTAAAAAAAAGTTTACTTTGAATGATGAATATTTTAAAAGTGTATTTAGTTATTTGAAAGGCAGAGTTATAGAGGGAGAGAGAGAGAGAGAGAGAGAATGAATCTTTCATTCTCTGTTTTACTTCCCTGATGGAGACCATTGTTAGGGCTGGGCCAGGCCAAAGCTGGAAGCCAGGAGCTTCTACTAGATCACCAACATAGGTACAGGGGCCCAAGCACTTGGGTTGCCTTCTGTTGCTTTCTCAGATGCACTAGCAGGGAGTTGGATGAGAAGTGGAGGGGCTTGGGCTCAAACTGATGCCTATATTGCACATCAGTATGGCAGACACTGGCTTAACTCATTATGGCACAACACAGGCCCCAAATTTTGAATTTCTTTATTGAGGAGTCATTTCTTCTAACCATTCTCTCTGATATTCCTACGTATGGTACCAACATTTGGATATCATATCTTGTATTAGCATCTTAAAATGCTAATTGAGGTTTTAAATTAGCACAGGTGCTGAGGAAAGTAATTGCCTGGTTATTTTCCATCCTTGCTGAAATCTAATGAATGCTATCAAATCACACTGACAAACATGCAAATATATTTTTATAAAGTAATGGGGGTTTGTGAATTCTTTGAAGACTTTTCATGGGTCCTCCGTATGCTAATCCTATGGGGTGGAGGACAACTTCAAATAAGTACTCACCTGTGGTTCCAAGATGGCTTCTGCTCTAAATTGAGGATTTTTAATTAAAGTAAATGTACATATTCTGGCAATTTGTACTTCATGTTGTAACTGAAAATATTAAAAATGCTGCCTCAAGTACTGACTGTTGTGTTTCTCATCCAGCTTCTTGTTAATGTGTCTGTGAACGCAGTGGATGATTTCCCAAGTACTTTGGCACTGGCCACTATATGGGAGACCTGGATGGAGATCCTGGTTCCTGGTTTCATCCTGGCTTAGTCCTGGCTATTGCTGCCAACTGGGGAAGGTAAATGCATTGTAAAACTGAAAAATCAGATAGAGGATACTTTGTTACATCCAAGAAATGTTACAAAATCACTTTTTAGGGGCTGGCACTGTGGCATAGAAAGTTAAGTCTCTGTTTGCAGTGTTGGCATCACATATAGGTACCAGTTGGAATCCTGGCTACTCCACTTCCAATACAGCTCCCTGGTAATGTACCTAGGAGAACAAAGAAGGATGGCTCAAGTTATTGGGCTCCTGCTCCCATGTGGGAGACACAGAAGAAGCTCCTGACCCTTGGCTTTGGCCAAGCTCCAGCTATTGTGGCCTTTTGAGGAATGAACCAAAGGATGTAATCTCTCTCTCTCTTTCTCTTTCCCCATCCATATTTCTGCCTTTCGAATAAATAATCTTTATAAAAACAAACAAACAAACCATATTTAGTGGTGGGTTAAGTTATTTTCTCTCTCACTATATTGATTAAAATAACCTTGTCCTAAACTTAGCTCAAACTGATTGAAATAGACCTATGTTACCATAAATGTGTCTTTTTTATAAGTTTTGATGTGGTAGTAAGCTTCTGCATAGTTCTTTACAATTAAGGTTACCAGTGAGCAAATTGCTCTTAGAGATTCCAGATTCAAAGATATTCAGGGACAGACATTTCACCTAGTCTTAAAACAGTGGAGTCCCTTATTGGAGCATCTGAGTCTGAGTTCCCACTCTGCCCTTGAATCAAACTTTCTGCTAATGTGCACTCTTGGAGGTAGCAGGTGATGACTCAAATATTTGTGTTCTTGCCACTTATGTATTAGGATCGGATTTAGTTCTTGGCTCCTGACTTCAGCCTGGCATAGCCCCAGTGGTGACAAGCACTTGAGGAATACATCAGTGGATGAGAGATCTCTGAATATTTGTCTGTTTTTGTCTTTCTGTATCTCTATCTTTCAAATAAATAAAAATTAAAAATGTAACAAAGATATTCACCTTTTTCTCTCTGAAGATAAGTGAATGTATTTACAACCAAGTTTGTTTTATGTATTTATCACTGCTATCTATTATTTACGGTGAACCATCATATTTTTAGGTTGATAACAAAATTTGAAAGATATAGTGTTGAGGATATTTAGATTTGTAGCAATGTTTGAGAAGATAGCAATTTACCGTTGACAGTCTGTCTGGTTTCTTCAGAAAAGGGAATTCAATATACAACATAGTTTATCATAAGATTTGTTAGTATATTATAATTCAATCCATTGGGGTACTTGTTACTGTCCTTTGACCTTGAGCATGAGGTATACACTCTGAGTTTTAGTATACTCATTTGAAAAATGAGGACAATTATACCACAGTGGGTTGTTCAAAATATTATGATGAGATAACAAATCTCTCGCTGACTAATAGATGCCTCTGCTCATTACTGCTCTTTGAGACCACCATGCAGCCTATAGCTTTAAAGACCTTTAGACTACTGGACTTCAAGTTTGGTGACTCTTCTTTGGAAGCAATCTGAAATTATTTAAGCACACATAAATCATGGACCACATGTGGGCAGACAACAAAAGCCTGTGATGTTGAAATCAAAGCAGACAGCTTCACTTGCTCTTAAGGACACTTGTCTAAAATGTTATCAAGGAGTTATGGTTGCCCCAAGAGCAATGCCCTCATGTTGACAGTTCTCATGTGTCTTTAGAGAAGAGAAGTGGTTTGTAAGCATAAATGTAATGGAAGACCAGGCTAGATTTTGAAGTTCTAGATAAAACTAAAGGCATTCAATAAAATGACCTACTAAGTCAACTGAAAATGTCTCATTTAAAGCCAGAGTTTTGAAATATAGAAACCAGTTATTTAATATATTGCATGTGATTGACTAATTATATCATATATATATATATTTATAGTGTTTATAATTTAGGGATAATCAGTTATACAGCAATTCAGGGACTTAGCCTGTAATATATCAATATATTTTAATTCTTTACACAAAATTAAGATATATACAATTATATACATGAAATCCATTCCATATTATTTTCACCACATTCTAAGTGATTTAAAAAAAATTTTGATGACTTGTCAGAACTTGAATTTAGTGTTGGATGAATAGTGGACACTTTAATTATGAAATGGAAGGCTTGTATTTTGCCAAAAAATAATAAAAGAAATACATTCTAATGAGAGATCATTTTGCATACCAACTTTAATCACTCAGTGTACTCATTGTGACATCAAATTACAGATCAAAAAGGCCCCTGGAACTTTGAATATGAGGCTTTGTACTCAGGATTAGACCCACTGCCATCTTTTTCTACATTTACCCTTATTCAAGTCTCTTGTGTTCTATAAGCCGATTATTTTTCTATAACTATAAAGTGGAAACTACTTGTTTTCAAGAGTTTTTGTATATGTTTGCTACATAAAGTTCCTAGTATAGAGTGATCACCTAGTCAATGCTAGTCACCCCTAATATTTCTATTACTACTTTAGATTATGGGAAATGTATAAAAATACCACTGAGCTCTTTGTCAACTCAGGATAAGAACTCTTTTGTAGAGCATATCATGTAAATTTGTAAATAGAGATGATAAAGTTTTCTGAAATATTTTATGTTAAGATTTATTTTGTTTATTTGAAAAGCAGCATGGGAGAGGAGAGAAATAGAGAAAGATCTTCCATCTGCTGGTTCACTCCTCAAATGGCCCCAACAATTAAGGTAGAGGCCAGGAGCCTGAAACTCTGCATCTTCCACATGTGTGGCATGTCCACAATAACATGGGCCATCATCTGCTGTTTTCCCAGGTACATTAACAAAGACCTGAAACAGAGAAGCTGGCATTGAACTGAGACTCCAATATGGTATATAGGCAGCGGCAGCTTAACCCTCTGTACCACAATGGAGGTCCCTGAACTCGTATTTTTCATCAAAAGAGTACCCCAGTTTAAAGCTGCAGCAGGAAAGAAAAAGGAACATTAATAATTTTATACAATATTTTAAGATCATATACAGATCTCACACAGAACATTGACTTTTCTCTTAAGGAATTTTAGTTCTTTGGCATACAGTATGGTCTTTTTTTTCCTGCAGTATTCTTCCTTACCCAATGAATGTTAAGTTTGATTATGCATCTTCTTTTCACCACTGGAATGTAAGTGGAGTTAACACAGACACTTTTAAAGCCAATATATATTTCTGTTACCCTTGTCTTTGGCCCTCTGCTACAGAAATAAGCGTGTCCCATTTAAGCTTGCTACTTAAAGTGTAGACCTAAAAAACTGAAGAATGTGGAACAAAGCTTTAAATTTTCCACAGTCTGATATAGAGCCACAGTTAGAATTTAGCAGTGTCACAGTAAAGAGACAGCCTATATGTAAGGTAGACTGGAAGTGGTTTATAGATTGTTTGTGGATAAGATAAATGTTACAAATGTATCTGCAGAAAAATTAAGTGTATAGACCAGACTTATGATACTTTTATTACACAAGGTGTTTTTGCTTCTGTTGTAGCAAATTTTCAATTATCTATACCAAAAAATTTGGATTTTATACTTAGTATTGGATTATGCTTTATCCATATTTAAAACCCCTCATGTGTATCACAGAACACTAGACAAAAAAAAATTTAAAAACTATGACCATATCCAAAAAGGCATTGCACAACAATATACTTTTTAATAATACACATTTATTGCATTGCTCTCCATAATGTTGCCACTAAATTGTAGCTACATTAGTCTCTTCCTATTCCTTATTTCTGACAAATTGTTTCTTTTTTTCCATTCCTGGAACATGTTTCCCCTCATTTGCTCAATGCTGCCTCCCTACCTTCATTCATAGTTTGTCACCTCTTGAGAGAAACCATCTCAGACCACCATCATCTAGTAGGTATCCTCCTTCTTCTCTTCTCTCAGACCACCTTCTTCATTATTTCATTGTTTTCATCACAGTGTTAATACCATGACTACTAAAAATAATTACAGCCAATTTATATTAAACACTTACTGTTATGTCAAGCTCTATTTTAAGTGAATAATTTAGAATAATTCTTTATGTAATTACTATCTTTATTTATTTATTTGAAAGAGTTACACAGAGAGAGCAGAGGCAGACACACACACGCACACACACACACACACACACACACACACACAGGTCTTCCATCCGATGGTTCACTCCCCAATTTTCCTCAATGGCTGCAGCTACTCTGATCTGAAGCCAGGAGCCAGGAGCTTGTTCTGGGTCTCTCACACGGGTGCAGGGGCCCAACAACTTGAGCCATCTTCCACTGCCTTCCCAGGCCATAGCAGAGAGCTGGATCAGAAGAGGACCAGCTGGGACCAGAACCAGCACCCACATGGGATGCCAGCACTTCAGGCCAGGGCGTTAACTCGCTGGGCCACAGCACCAGCCCCAATGTAAGTACTATCTCTAAGAAGAGTAAACTAGGACACAATCAATATGTATTAATTTGTTAATTTTTTTATATTATGAAACCAATGATGATTTTCT
Organism: Sylvilagus floridanus; assembly: GCA_949820135.1. Taxonomy (NCBI): domain Eukaryota; kingdom Metazoa; phylum Chordata; class Mammalia; order Lagomorpha; family Leporidae; genus Sylvilagus; species Sylvilagus floridanus. Next base: position 100,679,911 of record OX463224.1, on the reverse strand, counting down.
CTATCAAATATTCCTAACATCTATTATAAAGCCTGGTATAAATAGAAACACATGAGTTTTGTGCTTTCTCAATTAAGTATTTAGTTTCAGAGTTTCTGAACTATTATTTTTTATAAAATTCTCCTAAAATTCTCAATGCTAAGATCTTTGGTAAATCTATTTATTACTTTCAATCAAAATGATAAACCACTATTATGAAATCTCTAAAAAAAAAACTAAAAAAAGAAAACTGATGGCCATGTCTTTGTGTGTTCCAATAAAGTAGCCATTAGTTTTACATGACATGGCTATTCAGCACATGATATGCGACTAGTGCAACTGGGAGCTAAATTTTTAACTTTATTTGATTTTAATAAACAAATTTAAATAGAGACATCATGCTGCTGGCTTGCCATAGTGGGAAACATCATTCTAGAAGCTGTATGTGCAATACAAGAACAAGTGAAACCTCAACTTCAAACGCTTAAGTTTCTTGAGACGAAGAGTGAGAGATCTCTACAGCTCAGAGAATGCTCCCTTTAAAAGGCTATATCACATTGATGGGACATTTGATTATTCATTAATCAAATATTTACTTAGTGCTCATTATATCCATTCTCGGTGACAACCAATGAATAAGAAGAGACATAGACTTTATTCCCAAGGAGGTTTAGTCTAGAGGAAAATATCAGGAAGCAGTGTTTGAGAAAGGAAGAGCTAAAATAATGAAAAATATGTGGAAAAAAAATGGACTGAGCTGAAAAACATACAAATGCCATCTGGAGATGAGTCCTGCTAGTATTTGGAGGACAAATTTGGGGTAGAATAATGATGATGGAAGACAAATTAGGAGAGTAGAAATTATTAGAAACCTGGAAATCATTAATTATTAATGAAGGTGAAATAAAATGAAAATTTTACTAAGATTAATTACTGACACAACCTGCTGGGAAAAAGGTTTATTTAAAAAATATATTAAGAAGTTGCTCACAGGTATGGTTTAGATAATAGTTTGAATGTGTTAAGGACTTGATCCTTAGAATGTTATATTTATGAATTAAGAATACAACTTAATCCAGTTACATTGACTGAAGATGGGGCATTGAAAGTGATTATATTAAAAGATACTAGGCTAATCCTCCGCCTGCAGCGTCGGCACCCCGGGTTCTAGTCCCAGTTGGGGAGCCGGATTCTATCCCAGTTGCTCCTCTTCCAGTCCAGCTCTCTGTTATTGCCTGGCCATTTGCTTGGGCCCTGCACCCCCATGGGAGACCAGGAGGAAGAACCTGGCTCCTGGCTGCGGATCGGCACAGCGCGCCAGCCCCAGCACACTGGCCGTAGCAGCCATTTGGGGGGTGAACCAATGGAAAAAGGAAGAACTTTCTGTCTCTCTCTCTCACTGTCTGACTCTGCCTGTCCAAAACAAAACAAAACAAAACAAAACAAAACAAAACAAAACATGCTAAAACAGATTATTAAATCATCATGCATTATAAAGAGTGTAGTAGCAAGCTCCCTGTCTCCACTTTCCTGCTCCGCATGTGACCCCCCCCCCCCTCTATCGCTCTCATCAGATACAAAACCAACCAGACTATCTGATCTTGGACTGTAAACCTCCAAAATTGTCAACGAAAATTAAACTTTTTCTTCCTAAGCATCTTCTCTTAGGTAATGAAAAGCTGGCTAATTTATGTTGGTAAAGTAATAAAAAGCTGATTTACAAACAAGGACTTAAAAACATAAAATTAAAATATTTACATATGTAAGTAAGCTACTTTATAAAATGTAGCAGAAATATTTTTAAATGCATTTGGATATCACTTTGAGGAAATTATACTTAGTTTACTTACTTAATATTATTAATAATACAAAGAATCTAGAAACTTGAAATTACACTGAGTTTAATAAATCATCCTTTGGGCTGGCTCTGTGGTACAGTGGGTTAATGCCCTGGCCTGAAGCACCAGCATCCCCTATGGGCACCGGTTCGAGTCCCAGCTGCTTCTCTTCCCATCTAGCGCTCTGCTGTGGCCTGGAAAGCAGTAGAAGATGGCCCAAGTCCTTAGGCCTCTGCACCCATGTGGGAGACCCAGAGGAAGCTCCTAGCTCCTGACTTTGGCTGTTGCGGGCAATTGGGGAGTGAACCATTGGATGGAAGACCTCTCTATTTCTTTCTGCCTCTCTTCTTTCTGCACAACTCTGACTTTAGAATAAATAAATAAAATCTTTAAAAAAATCCCTCAAGCAAAATTTCATTTACGGGTAGCATTTTAAAATATTTTTTATTATTAAAACTACTAGAAATTCTGGGTGTTAAAAATTCATAAATTCTTTGGATTGCATAGTGTTTTTGGTTAGTTGCTTTTTCTCCTAATCTCATTACAGGTAATTTAGAAACTTCAGAATCAATCAGCTGTTTTTAAGCATATGTTACATCATACAGAAAACAAAAGCATTGGGTTATGTGGTCACTGAAATCTTCTAAGTTTTGGAGCTCTGTAAAAGCTTTAATTTATAAATATGTTGGAGTGAGCATCATTGTGCGATGGCTTAAACTGCTGCTTCAGAATCCCACATCCTATATCAGAGTGCCTAGGTTCAAGTTCTATTTTTTATTTTAGCATATGCTAATGCACCTGGGACGCAGCAGATAATGATGGCCCAAGTACTATATTTGTGCCACCCACATGGGAGACCTGAATTGAAGTCCAGACTTCTGGTTCCTGGCTGTGACCTGGCTCAGGCCAGGATCTCCCTTTCTCTATGTCACTATCATGTCAAATAAATGACTTACCTTTTAATATAACAAATTGTACTATGTTAATAAGGACTCAAAAAACTATTGCTCAATTATCACAAAGGAGGCAATCAATTGTTTCTATCTGGTTGTAGATCCTCTGTCTGGAATACAACATGAATTCATAAAGTCAAATGTGTTTTTATGGAGCAGTCCAATGTTGACATTAGCATATCAAAACTAAAAAAAGTGCAATCTATTTCCCTGCAACACCGTTCTTCCCTACTTGCTAATCTGACTCATATAAATCATAATAAATTTAAATATAAATAATATTGCTAAATCAACATCTGTAACTTTTATTCTTACATTTTTATTTATTTACATAAACACAACAGATTTCATGATTTCAAATAAACAATTTTATCATATAAAGCTATTTCCTACCCCCTACCTTCCCTGCTCTCTCCTGTCTTTCATTTTTTATAATTTTTTTTTTGCCAGGCTTAGTGGACAGTGAGAGACAGAGACAGAGAGAAAGCTTTTCCTTTGCCGTTGGTTCACCCTCCAATGGCTGCCGTGGCCGGCGCCCTGCACTGATCTGAAGGCATGAGCTAGGTGCTTCTCCTGGTCTTCCATGCGGGTGCAGGGCCCAAGAACTTGGGCCATCCTCCACTGCACTCCCGGGCCACACCAGAGAGCTGCCCTGGAAGAGGGGCAACCGGGACAGAATCCGGCTCTCCGACCGGGACTAGAACCCAGTGTGCTGGCGCCCCATGGTGGAGGATTAGCCTATTGAGCTGCAGTTCCGGCCTATTTTTTATAATTTTTGAGATAACATACTTTCAGCTTGTTTATAATCACAAGAATAATATTCCTCTAAATAAAGAATTTGACAAAGAGTGCTGTTCTGGACGAGTATAAACAATATTAATATATTAAACAATAATTAGATAAAAAGATCTCATTTTATCCAATAAGAAGCATGAATATGTCCAAATAATTTTATCATGTTATTTATTAATGTAAAAACATTTTTCTAGAACCTGCATTCCAGGCACTGTTACGAGAAAGAATGTTTAGGAGTACAGAGTTACTCTCTGTTATCATGGGGTTCATACTTTTAAGACTACAACTCAAATTTAAATTATAAATACTATTATAAAAGGTTAAGTTCCTTACTAGCTTATAATAATTCCAAATAATTTAGAAAATCAGTTTCAAAAAGTAATTTAGCCATTTACAGAATAAGCAAGGTAGTGTGAAAGTAAGTGTGATCTCAAGTCAAAAATCGGGATAACTTAGAGACTAATACATTTGAATTTATTTACTCTATTATACCACCATAAAGTATACAGATATAACCTCTTGATTAAATTGTTTACTCAATACTAATTCTGTTTCCTGAGAAGACATGAAAAAGAAATTCCAAAATTATTTATAATATGATAAAAGAGAATAATATCATGCTGCTGTTGAAACAGTAGTCTGAAATTATACAAGTACAAGAAAGTTCAGAGAACTCATTGTAGGTTCCATATATTGTAATATATAATGATATGCATACATATAAACTATGTATATATAATATGTAATATAGTATATAGCACTTTATTCATAAATAATCAAACATTATTGTAAATTTAGAAAATCAGTGTGTACATATTATATACCACCATGTCAAACATGTGAATTCGTCAGATGATTTAACAGGCCATTCTACTTTTATATGAAACTTCTACTGCTAATCTTATCTTCTGTTACATTAATGATTAAAAATCACCTCTATTCCCTAAAGGCACATGAGTATTGTCTACGTGATGTCATTGCTTTGGTTTGAAGCTCGTATGTGGTGTATTGTGTTCTCCAGTGGTACAAGCTAGATTGCCACAGAAAAACCTGAGTTTGTGTCCGGTAGACCTAATTTTTCCATGGTCATTAGATGACCTGTGATGACAAGCATCATGAGGGACAATTGCTTGTCAGTCAACATGAGCTTTTAAACTAATTTATCTTAATTCAACATTTTAAGTACAGTTAGGTTATCAATGTTTTGTTTGAGTAAAACTGAATAACAATGCTTTGGAATACTGACTGTTATAAGATAAATGGCATTTTTGATTCACTTAGGTGATATGCTTATACAGCAGGCAAAACTATACTTATAAAAAAACTAAGGACAGAACTAATGACAAGCTTAGTGGTATGATACGCAACAGTTGGATCATCCTTACATAGGCAATGATTTGAAAGGATGCACCTGTTCTGTCTAGTGCTGCAGATGGAAAACACATGCTTGTGGGGTATGGCTCCTTGGAAAATGTTCCTTCCCCAAACAATGTGATAAATTGTACGGATTAAATGGTTCTCTGATTGTTAACTTATGCAATTGTCAACATCTCTAAGGATCTCTCATCTCAGTCGGTTCCACAGTGTGTTTAAATGTAGTCTCAGCTCCATAAATGTTGGTTGGGAAAGGTGGGTTTTAGTTGACAAAAATGAGAGAATTTGGTTGAATAAGGATTGATATCAAGGCTATTCATCTGAGATATTAAGTGGCAGAAACTTGAGGTAAGTTTATTTCTTCCAAATTTGAATGAGGTATGTATTCCAAAACAGTTATGAGCACAGTCCTGATGAATCTTCGTAGAGTACAAACACAAGAGGAACTTCTGACTGGATGCCTATAGGAATATTTTTTAAAGCGACTTAAAAAGGAGGGACATGAAGGGGAAAAATTGAAAATGTAAGGAGGTGGCAAAAGACCTAGCTTCACTGAAAAAAAATCATTTAGATGACTTTGAAAAAATATTTGAAAATGGAGGAAATTGATGGATTTCTTGTGAATAGTTGACAGCACATAATAATATTTGGGGTCTGAGTGAGCTCAATCATATCCACTTTTTCTTTTCAAACTGCTGTGGAAAATTTATTTTATATCTTCCATTAAAACAATATATGTGAATCGTGATTTAGAATAGAAAATATATGAATGGTATGATGCATTTATCTTTTCTGTTAGCAGTCTTCTTGTCAAACCCTGGAAGGGGCGTTAAGCTGTGTGTAATGATTTGGTGAAGTGTACTGGAGAAGTTATAAATACTTCTTAGTATTATTAGATATGGATGTTCGATATGCTTTAATGTGTATGAAAGATATGCATCACACTATAATAAAGAAACAAAAAAATTGTATAGTTTTGGGGAGACAAAGTTAGAAGGAACCAAGGCAGACATGAAGTTAAGAATTAGAAATTGTGTCTGGATAGCTTAGTCAGCTGTCACCTTGCCTTTACCAGAATGCATATTATGCCTAAAAGCTACGTTGCCTTTATCCTTTTCACTGGGGATATATATACAAACTCCATTTTTCCACAGTTTAATGAGTCATGATAAATGTGAAAATTGGGAATTTTTCAAAGAATCCTCAACAGTGACTATCAGATAACAATAATGAGTAATTTCTGATTAAGAAAAATGTTGAGGTAGGAGTTTGGAATTCCACTAGTAGTGGAATTTTAATTTTTTTCAAAATAGTCCTCCTTAGCCAATGCACAATGTGAATGGCTCTAGGAGTCAGTAAGAGAGATCAAGGATTAAACTAGGTGGTCCTTCAAGTAGTTTAGCTGAATCTGATAAGTGAAAAAATATGCAGAGTACAACAGATCAAGGAAGACTGGTAGGTTATCTAATTCCTTCCTTTAAACCAAATCTTGGAGTTCAGCCAGGTACAATTTATATTCTTGTGAACAGAACAGAGTGTGTATTTACAATTTGCCAGATGCTATTTTATTTCTCAAGGAAATTGCTTTATCTAGTGAGATAAGAGTTGGACTTGCCAACCATTAAATGCAAGTTGTTGTACTACATGGATGAGATCATTATCTTTGTTTTTTCAGTGGTTGTTAGGTGCTAGTTACCAATATGGCTAATGGAGAGTGATTGATAAATTAACTTAAAATTGTGATGCTATTCAGTTTGTAAATTCCATGGGATTAAATTGGGTAGAACAATTAAAAGACAATCCTCCTCACTGTACAAAATAAATTCAAAATTTTATAGAAACTGCTATTAAGCAAGAGACTTAATAATGTAGAGGACCACTTAAATTTTGGTAAAATGAACCTGTAGTAGACAAAAAGCTAAACTTCTTCTCACCTTTCACATGGGTCATGACTTACACTCCTATAAAAAAGAATGATAGAGAACAGCATAACAAATTTATTTAGCAAAATTTTAGGTTACAGAGATGTTTTAAAAACTGAATATTCAGAGAGCCAGAAAAAAATATTTTTATGCTTAGGTTCAATGAAGGTTGGACAGTCACATGAAAATTATAGAAGTTGATTGGACAGAGAATTCAGGTAGGACTTAATCTATTATCATTTAGGAATCCATTGCTGAGTGGAACTCAAGGAGCCATTCTTGTGCAGATTCTTCTTGGTTTTTCTGTGATTCAACCTCCCTTCCTCCAGGTGTGAGGGAGAGATCCTCTGGCAAAAAGTCTGATGATGTACTTTCAGGTGAGGTGAGTTAGAGAATTCCTTATGACCATGCTTCACCCAGGAAAATAAAGGAGGAACAGAACAAGCTTCACACACATGCAAATTTCTCAATTGCCAAATGCAAATTTCTCAATTGCCAAAGTGCTATGTTTTAGGGTATTATGTTCTGAATCTTAGCAATATTCTTATTTTAAGATTCCTGTTGGCACTTCTTTATAAAATACTGAAAAAAAAACTAACCTTAAATGAAATGGAGCTCTGAGCAAACAGAGCTTGTCCTGAAGAAGACTTACCAGACAGCCACGCAGCTTTGTGGTTCTTGTAAAATTCTTTTTTTTTTATATATAAAGCTTTTATTTAAAGAATATAAATTTCCAAAGAACAGCTTATGGATTACAATGGCTCCCCCCCACACACAACTTCTCTCCCTCCCCCTACCCTCCCCTTTCCCGCTCCCTCTCCCCTTCTGTTCACATCAAGATTCATTTTCAATTCTCTTTATACACAGAAGATCAATTTAGTACATATTACGTAAAGATTTCAACGGTTTGCCCTCGCATAGAGACACAAAATGATAATACTGTTGATGTACTAGTTATAGTATTAATTCACAATGTACAGCACATTAAGGACAGAGATCCTACATGATTTTTTTAAAAAAATTGATTAATTGTCTATGCAATTTCCAGTTTAACACCAAGATTTTTTAATCATTTGCAATTATCTTTATATAAAGAAGATCAATTAAATATATACTATGTAAAGATTTCATCAGTTTGCACCCACTCAGAAACACAAAGTGTAAAAATACTGTTTCAGTACTAGTAATAGCATTATTTCACATTGGATAACACATTAAGGACAGATCCCTCATGAGACGTAAGTACACAGTGACTCCTGATGTTGATTTAACAATTTGACACTCTTGTTTATGGCGTCAGTAATCTCCCTAGGCTCTGGTCATGAGTTGCCGAGGCTGTGGAAGCCTTTAGGGTTCATGGACTTCGATCTTATTCTTATTCCGACAGGGTCATAGTCAAAGTGGAAGTTCTCTCCTCCCTTCAGAGAAAGGTACCTCCTTCTTTGATGGCCCCGTTCTTTCCACTGGGATCTCACTCGCAGAGATCTTTCATTTATGTCTTCTTCTTCTTTTTTTTTTTTTTTTTGTTTTTCAGAGTGTCTTAGCTTTCCATGCCTAAACTATTCTCATGGGCTCTTCAGCCAGATCAGAATGCCTTAAGGGCTGATTCTGAGGCCAGAGTGCTATTTAGGACATCTGCCATTCTATGAGTCTGCTGTGTATCCTGCTTCCCATGTTGGATCATTCTCTCCCTTTTTCATTCTATCAGTTAGTATTAGTAGACACTAGTCTTGCTTGTGCGATCCCTTTGACTCTTAGACCTATCAGTGTGATCAATTGTGAGCTGAAATTGATCACTTGGACTAATGAGATGGCCTTGGTACATGCCACCTTGATGGGATTGTATTGGAATCCCCTGGCACAATTCTAACTCCATCATTTGGGGCCGTTCCGATCGAGCATGTCCCAAATTTTACATCTCCTCCCTCTCTTATTCCCACTCTTATATTTCACAGAGATCACTTTTCAGTTAAAATCTAAACACCTAAGAATAATTGTGTGTTAATTACAGAGTTCAACCACTAGTACTAGGATAAAAAAAAAATACTACCATGGATAAAGTATTACATTGTACAACAACAGTCAGCACAAGAGCTGATCGAGTCACTGTTTCTCATAGTGTCCATTTCACTTCTACAGGTTTCCTCTTTGGTGCTCAATTAGTCATTGCCAATCAAGGGAAATAAATGATATTTGTCTCTTTAAGACTGACTTAATTCACTCAGCATGATGTTTTCCAGATTCCTCCATTTTGTTGCAAGTGACCGGATTTCATTGTTTTTGACTGCTGTATAGTATTCTGTAGAGTACATGTCCCATAATTTCCTAATCCAGTCTACTGTTGATGGGCATTTGGGTTGGTTCCAAGTCTTAGCTATTGTGAATTGAGCCACAATAAACATTACTGTGCAGACGGCTTTTTTGTTTGCCCATTTAATTTCCTTTGGGTAAATTCCAAGGAGTGGGATGGCTGGGTTGAACGGTAGGGTTATATTCAGGTTTCTGAGGAATCTCCAGACTGACTTCCATAGTGGCTTCACCAGTTTGCATTCCCACCAACAGTGGATTAGTGTCCCTTTTTCCCCACATCCTCTCCAGCATCTATTGTTGGTGGATTTCTGAATGTGAGCCATTCTCACCGGGGTGAGGTGAAACCTCATTGTGGTTTTGATTTGCATTTCCCTGATTGCTAGGGATCATGAACATTTTTTCATGTGTCTGTTGGCCATTTGGATTTCCTCTTTGGAAAAGTGTCTATTGAGGTCCTTGGCCCATCTCTTAAGTGGGTTGTTTGTTTTGATGTTGTGGAGTTTCTTAATTTCTTTGTAGATTCTGGTTATCAACCCTTTATCTGTTGCATAGTTTGCAAATATATTTTCCCATTCTGTCGGTTTCCTATTCACTTTCCTGACTGTTTCTTTTGCAGTACAGAAACTTTTCAATTTGATGCAATCCCAGTAGTTAATTTTGGTTTTCAGTGCCTGTGCTTCTGGGGTCTTTTCCAAGAAGTCTTTGCCAGTACCTATGTCTTGCAGGGTTTCTCCTATGCTCTCTAGTAATTTGATGGTGTCGGGTTGTAGGTTTAAATTTTTAATCCATGTTGAATGAATTTTTGTGTAAGGTGAAAGGTAGGGGTCTTGCTTCATGGTTCTGCACGTGGAAATCCAGTTTTCCCAGCACCATTTATTAAACAGACTGACCTTACTCCAGGGACTGGTTTTGGATCGTTGATCAAATATAAGTTGGCTGTAGGTGTTTGGATTGATTTCTGGAGTTTCTATTCTGTTCCATTGGTCTATCCATCTGTTTCTGTACCAGTACCATGCTGTTTTGATAACTACTGCCCTGTAGTATGTCCAGAAATCTGGTATTGTGATGCCTCCAGCTTTGTTTTTGTTGTACAAGATTGCTTTAGCTATTCGAGGCCTCTTATTCCTCCATACGAATTTCAGCAGAGTTGCTAATTTCCAACTTCAATCCCTCATGGTCTGAGAAGTTGCATCGTATGATTCTAATTCTTTTGAATTTGCTGAGACTTGCTTTATGGCCTAATATGTGATCAATCCTAGAGTAGGTTCCATGTACTGCTGAGAAGAATGTGAATGCTTTACGTGTAGGATGAAAAGTTCTGTAGATATCTGTTAGATCCATTTGGGCTATAGTGTTGTTTAAATCTACTGTCTCCTTGTTGATCTTCTGTCCTGTCGATCTGTCAATATCTGTGAGTGGAGTATTGAAGTCCCCCAGTACTATTGTGTTGGGGTCTAAGTCTCCCTTTAAGTTTCTTAACAAATTTTTTAAATAAACCTGTGGCCTGTAATTAGGTGCATATACATTGAGAATTGTTATATCTTCCTGTAGTATTGATCCCTTAATCATTATATAATGTCCCTCTTTGTCTCTCTTAACAGTTTTTGTGTTAAAGTTTATGTAGTCCGATATTAAGATGGTTACACCCGCTCTTTTTTCATTTCTGTTGGCATGGTATATCTTGTTCCATCCTTTTATTTTCAGTCTGTATGGATCTTCGTTGGAAAGATGTGTTTCCTGTAGGCAGCAAATAGATGGTTTTTGTTCCTTAACCCAGTCAGCCAATCTCTGTCTTTTAACAGGACAGTTTAGACCTTTAATGTTCAATGTGACTATTGATAAGTGGTAAGTTTGCCCTGCCATTTGCCAGATATTTTCTAATGTATGCTTTGAATTCCCTGTGATCTTTTGCCGTGAGGTTCCCTTCGTTTACCTTCTTTCATGTTGATGGTCGTGTTTCTGTCTTTCTGTGTGTAACACGTCTTTAAGTATCTTTTGCAGGGCTGGACGAGTGGCAACAAATTCTTTCAATTTCTGTTTGTTATGAAAGGTCTTTATTTCGCCTTCATTCACAAATGAGAGCTTTGCAGGGTATAATATTCTGGGCTGGCAGTTTTTCCCTCTAAGTACCTGGGCTATGTCTCGCCATTCCCTTCTAGCTTGTAGGGTTTCTGTTGAGAAGTCAGCTGTGAGTCTAATTGGAGATCCTCTGAGAGTAATCTGACGTTTCTCTCTTGCACATTTTAGGATCTTTTCTTTTTGCTTCACTGTGGTGAGTTTAATTACAATATGTCGTGCAGAGGATCTCTTTTGGTCATGTTTATTAGGGGTTCTATGAGCTTCCTGGATTAGGATTTCTCTGTCTTTCTCCAAGCCTGGAAAATTTTCTGCTAGTATCTCCCTAAAAAGGCCTTCTAATCCTTTCTCCCTCTCCATACCTTCAGGAACACCTAGAACCCGAATGTTGGGTTTTTTAATAGTATCCTGTAAATTCCCGACGATATCTTTTAGTTTTCTAATTTCCTCTTCTTGTCTTTGGTTTGACTGTTTCCTCTCCTGTTCTCTGTCTTCTAGGTCCGATATTCTCTCCTCTGCTTCACCCATTCTCGTTTTAAGGCCCTCAAGATTGCTTGTCACTTGATCTATTGAGTTCTTCAATTCATTAAGATTTTTTGTCACTCTCGTAGCTTCTTGTTCTACTAGTTGTTTCATTTCGTTTTGATTTCTCCGTAGTGCTTCATTCTCGCGAGAGAGATTTTCTATCTTATCTATTAAGGATTTCTGTAGTTCGAGAATTTGTTTTTGAGAACTTCTTAATGTTCTTATCAATTCTTTGAGATCTGCTTCTTGCATTTCTTCTATCTCATTATCTTCACAATCCTGACTTGGGGTTTCTTTTCCGTTTGGGGTCATCATAGCGTCTTCCTTGATCTTGCTCCCTCGGAATCTGTTTTTGTTTGGCATTTTTTTTTTCCCCACACTCTTTCTCTGGGTTGTCAAGGTAAAGGAGTTTGTGTGCGCGGTGTGTTCCCAGTTTTTGGATCCCCTTCAGGTTTCTACAGCCTCGGGTTTTTGGTTCCCTCTGCCTCAGTGATGGGCGGGCGCACCTTGTCCCATTGCGTTTAATCAAATTCGACTTCGTAAGGTGGGCGGCGAGAGGGGCTAGTGTCCGTGCGGGCTCGCCTCAACTGTGCTGTTTCCCCCGTGGAGGTCTGCTTCCCCCCGCCAGTGTCTCGGGATCCCTGTATCGGCTCCCGTTCACGCGCACAGATCCTGCGGCGATTGTGTTCCGCCCGGCTCCAGTCTCAGCCGGCGGGCGCGCGCCGTGCCACTGCGTTTAATCTAGCTGGACTTAGCAGGGTGGGTGACGAGAGAGGCTAGTGTCCGTGTGGGCTCGCCTCAATTGTGCTCTTTCCCTGGGGTCTGCTTCCCCCCGCCAGTGTCTCGGGATCCCTGTATCGGCTCCCGTTTAAGTGCTCAATTCCAATGGCGACTGTGTTCCGTCCGGTTCCCGTCCCTCCCGGCAGCTCCCGTGCCACTATGGCACAATTTGCCATTTGCAAACTTACTTTTCCCTAGGTCCTCTGCGTCTCATTCACTGGGTCCGGAAGAATTTCCACTGCATTTTTTTCCCTGAGATTTTTCCTGAGGCTACCGTAACTCTGTTTTTATTAAACTATCTTTTTGCGGACTGCTAGTGCGCGTCCTCACTATTCCGCCATCTTGGCTCCGCCAGAATCTGCATTCTCAGGAACTTCTAAGACCCATATTTTGGATCATGATGGTATCCTACAGATCTCCAGCATTGCTTTTTAGTTTTCTCTTATTCTTCCTCTTCTCCTTCTCCTTCTTTTGTCTGTAAGATTTCCAAAGATTTTTCTTCTAGTTGGATATTCTTTCTCCTGCCTCATCAAGTCTGCTGTTAAGGTTTTCAACTGCATTTTTCTATTTGATCCATTGACTTCTTAATTTCTAATGTTTCATTTTGATTTCTCTTTAAATTCTAAATTTCTTGGGAAAATTTTTAGTTCATATTATGTATAGTTTTCTTAAGTTTGTGAATTTGCTTCTGAGTTTTTTGAGTGATCCTATGATTAATATCTTAAATTCCATTTCTGACATGCCCTTTATCACTTCATCTTCACATTCTAATATTGAAATATTGTTGTGTTCTTCTGGGGGTGTAAAGGTGACATCTTTTTTCTTGTTTCTTGAATTTCAGCTCTTATTTTATGTTTCAGCATTGGTGGAGTTGAGTTTTATTTTTTCTTCTGTTGGCTTTTATCCTTGGGGTTATGCTTCTGTGGCTTCATTCACTGCATTTTCAGTGAACACCAGGGGGTGTGTGGTAAGTGTTCTGGTCAATTCTCTAGGGTTAGGTATGTTTCCAAGGTAACACCCAAGTTGGGCTTGATAGAATTCAATACCCTGCTGTGCCCTACACTTTTTCACATAGCCACGGAGACCTTAAAGTCTCAGCACATATGGCTCCCACAGTGGCCAACCCAGAGGGCACTACTGGTATATGCACCCCTCTGTCTCATAGCTGCTCAGCCACTTTGCTGCCAAGCTCTGAGGCAGTGGGGGCTAAGGGCAGTTCCCTCCACTGGCAGCTCTGGATCGCATGTGCATAGTCACTGGCCTAATGCCTACCTGCCAGCCACTGCTGCCAGTGCTGTATTCAGTGGTCTCATCTCAGTGAGCTGTTATGTGTGCAAACTGCAGGCTTCCATAGTTGTAGTCCTGCTTTAAAATTGCTCCCACCATCTCTAAGCCAGATTTCAGGATCTGTTTTGGAGAGATTGGTTTGAATGGAACATCCTCCACTACTTCCACTAGGATCAAAGGCAAAAACCAGCAACTGTCATTCCCCCAGGATCCAGTCAAGACCCATGCCACACTCTCCAGTTCTATCCCCAGCTCTCCAGGGCTCCGGCTCTCTTTGTTCTTTGGCTGTGTGTCAGCACTCATCAAGAAGGTTCATGCAAAGTTACCTCCTTCTGAGGGGCTTCCTGTTTTGTTTTGTTTTCCTCTCCAATTCCCCACTGAGAGTGTACCTCCTACAATTTCTCCTTACTGTTTTGCCCTAGCCATGTTCAGCATGCCACTCCTTAATCTGCTGGGTTTTTTCTCTTGTCCATATCTTCTAAGGTTTGTTTCCAGATCATTTACCTCTAACTGGCTGAAGAGCATATGGAGATATAAAGGATCATTCTAGAAATTTGAGTTACAGAGGATTTCAGTTCCTTGAACTTAGTCTAACAGCTCTGCTAACTACAGAGAGTGTTTATTGCTAGGAAGAATTAGAGAAACACTAATATTTTTAGAATAAACACTATTTCAACAACTTCTTTCACATAACAAAATGTAATAATCTATTGTCTTTTGCTTGTTTTAGCCACATATGTGGGCATGAAATCTTCCAAGTTCTGAAGTAGACAATGGCAATATTTAAATTCAATAGTTTTCATTTTCAAGCTATGGAAAAGATAACCATACAATTAGAAAAGTATAACAATAAAATACAAGGCCATACCTGGATGCTATGGAAATTCAAATGTGTTATACTTACTCCCCACTGAAGCATATGAAGAAATATGTTCTGGCTGTGATTAATTCTGTAGAAAATCTTTATGTGAAAGAACATTAGCCATGGAAAGGGGCTGAGAGGGAGAAAGTATGCACATGACCTTGGTTACCTTTACAGGGGTATGGAAAGCTGTTTGGATTTGCTCAACCATACAGTGACTACCTCAGTAGAACATGAGGTAGGAGTCACATTTCCAACAGACTTTTATATATTTTTCAAATATTTGTATTTTATTTTGAAGCTTCAAAATAGATGTTCATCAGTCCAAAACTTTTGTGGCAGAGAGAAATTGGTAACACTTTACCACTTTTTCTCATCGGGGAGCATATATTCTCCAATGTGATCTCTGAGGTGGGGATGGGGTGACACTTTGGGTAAGTTTTGTCCAACAATCCACTTTTCTCCTTCTTTTGAATCAATAGGAATTCAAAACAGGGCAACTCAAAAAAGAGATTCCGAAGAGTTTTTTTTTTTTTTTTTTTTGAGGAGTGATTAATCTCTCCTTGTTTATATGTGTATGTATTGTCGCTCATCTCCTTCTATATATTTTCAGAAGTAAAGATTTATGAAAGTTAATAAGCAATTCTGTTACTTAAGTCAAAGAAAATCACAAAAGGCTATAAAATAAGGATTACAGAATTCAGGCATCATTGTGATATGATCTTTAATTTTTTGTTAAGGTAAGTGGGTTCACATATTGGTTGTTCACCACAGACCAGATTGAAACCTTTTTGTGCTCAATTTTGTTTAGATTCAGCCTCTTGAATAATCCTTCCTTGTCTCCCTCAGAAAAAGAAAAGATGACTGAAGACAAACAAGCAGAAAGTTGCAGATCAGCCTAAGGCAAAACTAAACTGGTTTGCATGCTCTGGGAAATTGCTGTCACAATAAACTGTATATTGTGATGATGCTGCCAAGACGTCTGGCTGTGGAAAGAAAATTGTTTTGTGTAGCCAACACTTGGTAACCCCATTGCTGTATTGATTGAAATGATTAATGCTCCATTCTTTCCACTTGCATCTTTGGCACAGTTGGGAGTACTTTGGAATCTTCAAGCACATCTATCTGAGCCAGTTTCCACCATAACTATTTCATAAACAGATGGTAATTAGAAAGCTTGCAAATTAAGGAAATGCCAATGTAGCTGTCCATGGTAGCTGGCAATATGAGTGATTTTTGCCCCTTATGCTGGTAGATCTGTAAAACAGAATAAAGATGGGCTTTAGATTTTGTTGCATGGGAAGTAGAGTTATTTCCTGAACACTAACTAGCTGAGTGCATTTTGTCTAAAAAAAACTATCCAAATTTTTTCCACGTAAAATTTTTAGATAGTAATGTCTTGCTAAATTTCTGTGAATTAATTGTAGGATTGTATAAAAATCATCTAATGACATGGAAGCCAAAAGGTGTCTCTTTGCCCTTATAAATCATATTTTACTCTTTCATTCAGTCCTGGTGCCTGATCTACAAGTTTATTCTTGTTCTTTTTTAGATAGTTTCTATAATCATTGTTGAGGTTAGGTGATGTGTTGTTAAATTTAGTAGTGTGACAAACAATATCAGCATGTAGTTATCATACATTTATGATGTAATTCATGAAATTAATTTAAACTGGTTTAGTAAGTTTAATACGAAGATGGTGTATTCCTTTATTAAAAAATTATGGGAGTGAAATGGGTACATCAGTTTTGAATGAAGTATATCATGATAATTGATAACCAAGCTATTTATCTCTTCTGCCCCAATTTTGTTCTGGTAGAATGAAACTCAAATAAAATAGTTGCCTACTTCTGTAATGGAAAATAAGAAATGACTCGTTTAAAATGTGCGAAGTGACTCCAATTCTTTTAGTTATTGTATAGATTAGCTTGTAAATAAGTTCACTTTTGGTCAGCTGATGCAAAACTGTTGATGTTAATCTGTGGGAAGTGGAATTACAGGAAAAATTTTAAACTGAATATGCATTATCATAGAAAAGGAATATCTGTCATTTGCACAGTATCTTGAAACTGTTTGAATATCATTAATGATGCAAGGACTCCCCCAACCTTTCTCTAACTTAGCAGTGACACAATTATCGACAATAACAACAGCAAGAACTTTGTTAACATTGTTAATAACTGAATGTAAAGAAACTTTGTAGGCATTTGAATATATTTTTGAGTGTTTACTCATGAGTGTTTACTTATGATCCATGGACCACATAAAATTAGCCTATGATAGATTTATTGAATTTTCAGTCCTGTCTGCAGTTGCCTTGGCAGGAGTAGATCAGAGGGCAACATTCCCCACCTGTACTTACTTAGGTACTCTGTTACTAGCATTTACATGTGATCTAATTGCTAAAATTCGTAGAGAAGAAATATAATAGCCAGTTCTGGGAAATAATGTTGCCATGAAAACAACTGAAGCATGTTTAATCATTTATATTTTCTCTTTGTTGATTCGTATTTTAACATCGATTCTGTTGCAAGCCACTATTCTAGCATAACTTACTGAATGTCAACTCCTTTATAAAAATACAGACACATATGAAGGAAAGTTGATTGAGTAAACAGTTCCTGAGAATTTATTTTACACAGTGTTCTGTGTGGGTGTACAATAGATGGAATTAATATTATAACACACCTTGAGTAATCAAGGCATGTTGTTTAATAACACAGAGTTTATAGTCAAATAAATGTAGACTTAAAATGCTACTTTGGAATTTAGAAACTATGAGAAGTTGAAAAAGTTATTTATCATCTCTAAGCATTAATTTTTATATGGTAGTAAAAATCATGTATACCTCATTGGACAGCTATGAGAATTGAATAGAACTTTATTATATTAAATACCCAATTAGGCAAACACAAAATGTTTAATAGATAGTAGTGATTATGTGTCATAACATGTTTTAAATACTTGATATATGTTTCTTTTATAGCATTGGTAATAAAAGTAGTAAACAGTAAACAAAAGAGAAAAAAATCCTTCCCTCATGGACTTTATTTTCTAGGAATATCTGGGGTCTTACAAAATAAAGACACTTTGTAACTTTCATGGAAAATGGAATTAAACAATAAGTTTATTATAAATCCATGCCTACAAACTGTTCCTCACAAATTTGTGGAAGTGTATAGTACAGGAGATCCAAGATAGCGGAATAGGAAATAGTCACACTAACTTACATTGCTTTGGGGTATGAAAAGAAGAGAGGAGAAAGGGTGAATTGTTTCCAGGGTATTTTAAGTCCATTTTCCATGATATTCATGATTTGGACTAAAACAAGTTATGACAAAGTTAAGTAAACATTTATAAATTGAAGGAGTTTAACTTCTAGTTGACAGAGAAGAAATTAATTTAGTTTGTGTTACAAACTAAGATCTGTGATCATCAATTGGCCCATACTCCCTCTGAGGTTTAGAGAGTTGAATATTTTTTCAGTGTTTCCTTTCTAAACACATTTCTGAGCAAAGATTTATAGATTGTCTTCTACATTCAAGGTCTTTCATTATCCTCCTCAGGACCTGAGAGAATGTGGGAGGAATATTGGAAGGAGTGCCTACCTCCTTACTGGTGTATTTCCTTCTTGAAATGGAAAAATACAGTGCATATTCACAAATATAATACCCAAGACCACAAAATGTTCTGTAATTCCATACATTTTATTTATTCTGAAAAGAGATAACAAACTAAAATTAACTTTATCCACTTTTATTCAACATGAATGATTATTCTGCATGCAGTGTGGGATATTTGCAAAGATGATAGGCCAATCACTTCCAAAGCCAAATTGAACCAATAGTCTGCAGAAAATTAAACAAAATTCAGACTTTTCCCACCTATATAAATTGGAATGAATCTTAAATTTCCCTAATACTTTGAAATTTATGTTATTTAACATATCTTTGACCACCACCTGCAGTTTGTTATAATTTTTTGGTAGACAGTGAGGTAAAAATACCACTTTGACTAATATGCAAGTTCAGTGCAGACCAAGGAATATGTCTCTTAGTCCTTGACCAAAATTCTCTTTTTTTATTAAGTCAAGCGTAGTGGACAGTGAGAGAGAGACAGAGAGAGAGAGAGAAAGAATGGTCTTCCTTTTCCATTGGTTCACTGCCTAATGGCCGCTGCGGCTGGCATGCTGCGGCCAGTGCACTGCGCTGATCTGAAGCCAGGAGCCAAGTGCTTCTCCTGGTCTCCCATGAGGGCGCAGGGCCCAAGGACTTGAGCCATCTTCCACTGCACTCCCAGGTCACAGCAGAGAGCTGGACTGGAAGAGGAGCAACCGAGACAGAATCCGGCACCCCGACTGGGACTGGAACCCAGTGTGCCAGCACCACAGGCAGAGGATTAGCCTTTTGAGCCACGGCGCCAGCCCAAAATTCTCTTAAATCTTAGTATTTTGTCATTACAGTCTTCAACTATCACATCAGAGGCTCTACTTACAGTTGAGCTCACATATGAATAATAATCCAATATGGTCAGTTAAAATGAGATTATAGAAGACATTTTAATCTGTATTCCTTAGTACATACTGTGTTTATTATACCTAGAGTATAAATAAAATTACTTATTATTTTAATTAGAAAACTGAATTAATCAATAAAGGATGCTCTAATTTCCTGAGAAATTGAACGATGAATTATTTCACTACTACAATGTTGCTATAGCCTTTATAAACTATATGTCAGGATTATATGACTTAACATCAGTTTTGTCATCTACTTTACATAATCTATTTTATTGCTCTTGCTAAGCTCTTGCCTTAATTATTTATAATTATGAGGAAATATTATTATATTGTGAATAGTTATTTTCATTCATGTCATGCCTAAAATGTTGTATTTTATATATGTTTTGTGGCTTTAGTAACTATTGGATATCTCACTATTTATGCATGTATCAACAGAATTGACTCATTCTGATTTGCAATATATCCTTAGATATTGTTCTTTTTTTTCCTTAAATTACTTCTTCTTCCATATGAAAATTCTTAGGTATAATGTAATATAAATAAAGTTGTAAATTAAAACAGGTTTATGTGGTATTAAGGATATGACTGTTGAATTTAAAGGGTTTTTTCCTCAAATAAAAGGATGCAATTATTTTTAAGTAAGCCATGATTAAATGACAATTCAATGCTTATTCATAGAGTTAATAACAGAATTGATATATACACATATAATGGTCTAATCTAAGTCATTACATATTAGATGTGTTTTTTGTATTTAATCAGATCTCCAAATTATTGCCTGCTTAAAGAAGGCCACACTATTTGCTTTTCTTTTTGCAAATGTGTAGTGTCATGTGCATTTTTTAAAGTTTAAAAGAATTCTCTCCAGACTACTTCTTCTAGAACAGACTTAAGTATTTAGAGATTTGAAACTTTCATCATCATTCAAGCTAATGTTTTTTAGAAATTCTTTTTAAAGATTTCATCAATTTGCACCCACACAGAAACACAAAGTGTAAAAATACTGTTTCAGTACTAGTAATAGCATTATTTCACATTGGATAACACATTAAGGACAGATCCATCATGAGACGTAGGTACACAGTGACTCCTGATGTTGATTTAACAATTTGACACTCTTGTTTATGGCGTCAGTAATCTCCCCAGGCTCTAGTCATGAGTTGCCGAGGCTATGGAAGCGTTTAGGGTTCGGCGACTTCGATCTTATTCCGACAGGGTCATAGTCAAAGTGGAAGTTCTCTCCTCCCTTCAGAGAAAGGCACCTCCTTCTTTGAAGGCCCCGTTCTTTCCACTGGGATCTCACTCACAGAGATCTTTCATTTAGGTCTTCTTTTTTTTTTTGTTTTTCAGAGTGTCTTGGCTTTCCATGCCTAAAATACTCTCATGGGCTCTTGAGCTAGATCCGAATGCCTTAAGGGCTGATTCTGAGGCCAGATCTTCTGTATATAAAGATAATTGCCAATGATTAAAAAATCTTGGTGTTAAATTGGATTTTGCATAGATAATTAATCAATTCTTTAAAAAAATCATGTAGGATCTCTGTCCTTAATGTGCTGTACATTGTGAATTAATACTATAACTAGTACTCCAACAGTATTTTCACTTTGTGTCTCTATGTGAGGGCAAACTGTTGAAATCTTTACTTAATATATACTAAACTGATCTTCTGTGTATAAGGAGATTTGAAAATGAATCTTGATGTGAACAGAAGGGGAGAGGGAGAGGGAGGGGGGAGGGAGGCGGAAGGGAGGGAAGTTGTGTGTGGGGGGGAGCCATTGTGGTCCATGAGCTGTACTTTGGAAACTTATATTCTTTAAATAAAAGCTTTATAAAAAAAATTCTTTTTAGCATAACACTGTCTTCCAAAATAATTTTCTTAGGTTGCATGTAATTCCAAATGCTTGTTTGCTTCTCATTCAATAATTTGCTCAGATATGTATAACATTAGATTATTCCCCCTGCCATCTTTGAAGCATTATTATTTAAAGCATATTGATTGATGGAGTGTTTATGATATCTAGGTGATGGGAAGTGTAGGAGGTACTGACTTTGTGACCAAATTCATAACTGCTTCTTGGTAGTCACTGAATTTGCTGCAAGTTGAGCTTAATAAATGACTGACAATAAATATGTGTTAAGGTAGAAATGGGCTTGGGATGGCATCCCATAGATTTGCTGGGTCAAGTCCTGGCTGCTCTGCTTCCAATCCAGCTCCCTTCTAATGCTCTTGGGAATGTAGCAGAGGATGCCCCAAGTACTTGAGCCCCTGCACCCACATGGGAGACCCAGAAGCAGCTCCTAGCTGCTGGCTTCAGATGCACTCTGTTCCAGCCACTGTAGTCATTTGGGAGTGAACCAGGGGGTGGAAAATCTCTCTGTCTCTCTGTCTCTCTGTCTCTCTGTCTCTCTCTCTCTCTCTCTCTTTCTCTCTCTCTCTATAACTCAGCCTTTCAAATAAATAAATAAGAATGATACAAAGATACAAGGTTATAGCAGAAAATGTATAAATTCTAGAGAACTCTTACTTTTCTTCTACTCCTTACCGTTTCTGAGTACCTGAGATACTTCACAAAATTCTCTGAAATGCAATTATTATTCACACTTCTAGGGGCAGTGAGTGTTATATAACTATGCGTTTGAGTGTTCTTAACACATTATTTGGCACATAGTGAGCAGCAAAACAAGTTTCTCACAGCATCAAACTATATGGTCAATGACTCTTAGTTCCGTTTCTGTGCAGACTACAACATCCTATATTTCTTTTTAGTTCTTGGTTTGATGATTTCATTGCACTTTTAGATGCTTCAGTGAAAAGGATTTCAAATGTATCTTTTCTTTCACTTTCTTTCCAGTTTGTAATGTCTTCTACCATTTCTGTTTTTCTTCTTCAAATCCTTCCATTTTAGGAGTTAAGGCTTTTCCATTTTCCTTCTGGCTTACTATATCCCAAAAAGTTATCAAGTAGCTCATCAGAAGTGGTAAAGCAGATTTTAGAGATTCCAAAAAAATATGTGCTGCTAGAGCTATTTAATGTCTGTTACACACAATTTTGGGTGTCACAAAAATCTGTGTTCCTAGAGCTATTTAGTATTTACAGCAATAAAAATACTTGGTCTCATGTCCTTTAAATGTTCCCCTAAGAAAACACATAAAAATATACTGGTCTTCCTTCTTAAACACCTTTATAATTTTTGCATTCAGAGACATACTTTTATAGACAGTTTGTTCTAGGGTTTAATGTTATAAAGAAAATAATCGAGGAATAGAATTTAGAAGATTTCAAAAATAAGATGTTATTGATATTCCATATCCTTCACTTGATATCTAATAATGAGTCTTTAAAGTGTTTGGAGAAGTATATCTTGGTATTTCTTTTTTTTTTCAGCAAATTATCTTCTTGAATTGTTTCTACTTGTCAGTGAAAACATCAGTTTTGTTTGCCTCATGCAAAATAGCAGGCAGAAAGAAGAGAAGCAATGATATTAATGGAGTGGTGCAACATATCTTGGCAATAAAGTAGGTCTGTCACAAAGTCATAATTCTGTTGTTCCCTTAGCAATATGAAATCTGTCCAACAGACAATGAGTTGCAATCATAGCCTTGTGTGTGAAGAATAATAATGGGATAACTACAAAGGCAAGAAGTATCTGTTCTCACTGGTGACTTAAATGACTTCATTTGAATGAAAGAGTCAGGAGCTTGGGAAATAAAATGGAGTGGTTGCAGGTGAAACATGAGGCTGCCAGAATAATCATCTGATACCTAACCTAACTGAAATTAGGTCCTTATTTCCATCAGTTTTCAACCCAAAGATCACCTCCTTATGGAGACTTTTCTGATCACCAGAGACAAAAGTAACTAGTGAGTTTAGACACTCTTGATAACATTGCTTATCATTTCAGCATTAATATTCATTCACTTATTATCAGTGTCCTCATACAATAATGTAAGTGACATGAACATAATTTTTCAGATATTTTCTTATATCTACAGCACCAGAACTTGGAATACTTCCCATAGTGCTTAACCTGTAACCAACAAATATACTCTGTATAAGCAAATGATTTGTTCCAATCTAAAAAAAATGATGTTTAGCTTTAATATTTAAAAAATTAAACTTAAAACTAGGATAATCTTCCACCTGTGGCGCCGGCACCCTGGGTTCTAGTCCTGGTTGGGGCACCGGATTCTCTCCTGGTTGCTCCTCTCACAGTCCAGCTCTCTGCTGTGGCCTGGGAGTGCAGTGGAGGATGGTCCAGGTCCTTGGACCCTGCACCCCATGGGAGACCAGGAGGAAGCACCTCCTCCTGGCTTCGGATCCGCGCAGTGCACCAGTTGCAATGTGCCAGCAGTAGTAGCCCCTTGGGGGGTAAACCAATGGAAAAAGGAGGAACTTTCTCCCTCTCTTTCACACTGTTTAACTCTGCCTATCAAAAAAAAAAAAAAAAAAAACAGAAAACCAACCGTAGGAAAAAAGTTATGTTTCTAAAGATCACATAATAAGGTCTCAGTGTCTTGATTCCCTATATGCTACACTTTAGCTTGAATAAAATATTTCCACCATTTAAACAGAAAATATGCAAATTATTTAATGATGGACATGTGTCCACATGCTGTTGTCTTTTCAGAAATACTGAGCACATTGACAGGAGGAAGCATAGTGTAAAAGAAGAAAGAAGAAGTGTCCCTTCATTAAAAGTTTTTAAAATTATTTTTATTTTCTCAGTGTTGTACAAAGACAGAAAAGTTAAATAAGCAGCAGGATACTAATTTAGTGAAGAAAAAGAGGTGTGCACTGGTAAATGGCAACAACTTTAAACAGCACTTCCTTTTCCTATTCTACTCTACTGATGGATATTTCACTTTTATAGAAAAACATAAATCTTTTAAATGCTGCACCCAGAGTTCCTGACTGAGTATACCTGAGTTTACTAACATGCTATTCTTTTTATTGTTACTAACTAGAATGTTTCTGTAAGAGTCCTTAACACATATAGTTTATCTGGTCTATCAGATTAGAAACTAATAAAGGACAGAGGATGCTTCTATATATTTAGTTAGTTAGTTACTTACTTATGTCTTTTAAAGTAGCACTTAGTGCCATTCTTTATATAAAAGGTACCTACTAATCTTATTTACTGATAATAAATCTACATTCCTTAAAAATGAATGCCAACCAGAGGAATTTTGATTGTTCTAATGTTTGCCATCCAATGGATGGTGACCTTTCAAGGTCTCATTTATTATCTTCTCTCTGTTTCACTGACTACTGGAAGACTCTGTTCAGTTGAATAATCGTCTGTAACTTCCACATACACAATATTTGCAACTATAGATAATACAGTTACATTTGTAGTCTTTATTGATAATTTTTTTTTTTTGACAGGCAGAGTGGACAGTGAGAGAGAGAGACAGAGAGAAAGGTCTTCCTTTTGCCGTTGGTTCACCCTCCAATGGCCGCCGCAGTTGGCGCGCTGCGGCCGGCGCACCGCGCTTGTCCGATGGCAGGAGCCAGGAGCCAGGTGCTTTTCCTGGTCTCCCCATGGGGTGCAGGGCCCAAGCACCTGGGCCATCCTCCACTGCACTCCTGGGCCACAGCAGAGGGCTGGCCTGGAAGAGGGGCAACCGGGACAGAATCCGGCACCCCGACCGGGACTAGAACCCGGTGTGCCGGCGCCGCAAGGCGGAGGATTAGCCTGTTGAGCCACGGCGCCAGCCCTTTATTAATAATTTTTAAAAAGAGTTAAATTTGCTTTAAGCACTGAAATAGTTGTACAACACTGACAGTTGACTTAGCAATCTTGTTTTTAATCAAGAGAAAAAGATTTTGAGGAAAATATTGATATTCAAGTTTAGTTTGTTTCCTTATTTATTATATCATCAAAATCTCTATTCTAACTAGTTTTGTCTCTGAATTTAGTAGAGCATATTCTTTTAATTCACCTTGGATCTTTAACTATTTGGTCAAGTTTTGCAAGATATAAAACCACAGATTGTAATATTAGGTGTAGCAATGAAAAGCAAATATGCAAGTTAAATGCATTAACACAATGAGAGAGTTTGTTTTCCTGCTCATGCTCCAATCCCAATGTAGATCAGAGGGCAGGACACTTGGCTACAGAAGCATCATCTCAACACATGCCTTCTCAATTTATGAAATGGTTGTAAAAGGTATATTGATATGGATCTTGGTCCTTATATATTTGCCTCTGAGTGCTCTACAGTACTATTGCTCATGTTGAATGCTAAAGCAAATCACGGTATCTACCTTCCAAAATATCTAGAAAGAAGAGTAGAAAAAAAATGTTAAAGAATATCGGTTGCTGTTAAATCAAATGTTTAGTCAACAAACATTTGGTTCATTCAAAACCACGAAACTCATGTTCCTATTCATCATAGTAGACAAAACCAAAACTCTACACCAACTCAAAATAAATTATTCCAAGATCCCACAGTGATGTACAGTAGTAATTATGGGGAATGATAATTCTATGTGTGAATCACCAAGATGTAGAATTGTCATTTTAGAAAGGCAAATTAACTGAAAAGTTACACAATCAACATATACTGTGAAATAGACAATGTTTATCCTTCATAACAAGACATAAAGGGTGACATAGAGTTATTCACCTATAATCACTGAAATCCTAAGCAAAATCTTTCAGGACATCTATCTAAGCGTGGAGAATAAGCTGTTATTTGGCTCCATGTTTATACTGGAAGAGAATTGACTATCCATTCTGTGTTCTTTGGTTCTTATTTGAGATAATTTCTTCTATTTTCCTACTCCTGTGAGCCATGTTGGAAGTGGGCATCTGAAATACTGACTTCTTTGAGGGAGGAGGAATTTTCTTAGCTATCTTGTGGAATGAGTGCTTGCAGACCAAGCAATTACTTGAATTCTCAATTACACTATCTTCAAGCTATTCAAAACAACTGAAAAGAAGGTAATCCTCCCAAACTCCTTCTACCAGGCGAGAATAACAATAATTCTAAACCTGAAAAAGATATAACAAAGATAGAGAACTATAAACCAATATGACTGCTGAATGTAGATGCAAAAAATCATCCACAATATAATAACCAAATGAATCAAACAATACATCAGAAAAATCGTTTACTTAAAGCAAGTGGGATTTATCCCTGGGATGTAAGGATAATTCAACATTCACAAATCAATAAATGTGATATATCACATTAAGCAACTGAAGAAAAAACCATATGATTATCTCAATAGATGCAGATAAATCATTTGATAAAATAACATCTTTCATGATGAAAACGTTAATCAAATTACCTATAGACGGAACATTCCTCAACACAATCAAGGCAATTTATGACAAACCCATGGCCAGCCTCTTATTGAATGGGGAAAAGTTGGAAGTATTTGCACTAGGATCCAGAACCAGACAAGGATGTCTACTCCCATTATTGCTGTTTAATAGAGTCCAGGATGTCTTAGCCAGAACCATTAGGCAAGAAAAATAAATCAAAGGAATACAAATTGGAGGGGAGGAAGTCAAATTATCCCTCATTGCAGATGTCATGATTCTACATAGAGGGGACCCAAAAGACTTCACTGAGAGACTATTGGATCTCAAAAATGAGTTTGGTAATGTGGCAAAATATACAAATAAACACACAAAAATCAGTAACTTTTAATGCATAGATAATGTCATAGTTGAGAAAGAACTTCTTTTTTTTTTTTTTTTTGGACAGGCAGAGTGGATAGTGAGAGAGAGAGACAGAGAGAAAGGTCTTCCTTTTGCTGTTGGTTCACCTTCCAATGGCCACCGCGGCCAGCGCACCGCGCTGATCCGAAGGCAGGAGCCAGGTGCTTATCCTGGTCTCCCATGCAGGTGCATAGCCCAAGCACTTGGGCCATCCTCCACTGCACTCCCGGGCCACAGCAGAGAGCTAGTCTGGAAGAGGGGCAACCAGGACAGAATCCGGTGCCCCAACCAGGACTAGAACCTGGTGTGCCAGCACCGCAAGGTGGAGGATTAGCCTAGTGAGCCGCTGCGCCGGCCGGCTGAGAAAGAACTTCTAATATTAATTACGTTCACACTAGATACAAAAACTAAATGTTTGGGATAAATTTAACCGAGGATACCAAAGATCTCTACAATGAAAAATTGTAAAATATTAAAGAAAATATCAGAAAAAGACACAAAAAAGAAAAAAATCCCCCATGTTCATGAATTGTGTGAATCAATATCATCAAAATGTCCATACTACCAAAATCAATTTATAGATTCAATGTGATCCCAATCAAAAATACCATTAACCCTCTTCTCAGATCTAGAAAACAATGACTTTAAAATTCATATGTAAACACTAGAGACCCTGAATAACTAATGTAATCTTATACAACAGAAACAAAGCTGGAGACATCACAATATCATATTTCAAGACATAATACAAGGCAGTTATAATCAAAAGAGACTGGTATTGGTCAAAATAAAAAGATGAATGGAGCAGTGGAACAGAATTGAAACTCCAAAAATCAATCCATGCATCTACAACCAATTTATCATTGACAAAGGAGCAAAAATCAATCCCCGGAGAAAGGACAATCTCTTCAACAAATGTTGCTAGGAAATCTGGATCTCTGCATGAAGAAGTTTTAAACTAGACCCTTGCCTTATGCCTTACAAAAAATCCACTCAAAATAGATGAAGGACCCAAGTCTACAACCTGATACATTCATTTTACTAGAGAACATGCGGAAAACTCTGCCAGACATTGACATAGGCAGATATTTCTTGGAAAAAGTCTAAAACACACAGGCAATCAAAGCCAACATTGACAACTGGGATTACATCAAGCTGAGAAGCTTCTGAACTGCAAAAAATCACTGAGCAAAGTGAAGAGGAAACTGACAGAATGGAAGAAAATATTTTCAAACTATGCTACTGATAAAGGATTGATAGCCAGGATCTATAAAGAACTCAGGAAATTCAAGAACAAAACAAACAATCCAGTTAAGAAATGGGTAGAGGACTTGAACAAGAATTTTTCAAGACATGAAATTCAAATGGCCAATAGACAGTAGAAGAAATTTTCAGGATCACTTGCTGTCAGGGAAATGCAAATCAAAACAATGAATTTTCACCTCACCCATTTGAATGGCTCTCATACAGAAATCAACAAACAACAAATGATGGTGAGGATATTAGGGAAAACAGTTCCCTAATTCACTGTTGGTGAATTCACTGTTGGTGGGAATGTAATCTGGTGCTGCCACTGTGGAGAACATTATGCACATACCTCAGAAATCTGAATATAGTGCTACCATATGATCCAGCCATCCCACTCCTGGGAATTTACCCAAACAAAAATAAATCAATATATGAAAGAGTTATCTATACCCCCACATTCACTGGAGCTCAATTCACAAGAGCTAAGATTTGGAGTCAACCTAGATATCCATCAATTGAAGACTGGCTAAGGAAAATATGGTATACATACACCACAAAATACTACACAGTGTTAAAAATTAAAAGCAATCCTGTCTTTTACAACAGAATTGATGCAACTGGAAATCGTTATACTTTACGAAATGAGCCAGTTGTAGAAGAACTACCCTCAGTCTCGTTTGTCCAGACATTCAGTTCATTTAGAGAATTTTAGTCAACTTGAAAGTTGTAACATATGCTGTAAGCCCATCTTCTGGATTTTGTTTTTTCTTCCAGGGTGGATTTTCGTTAGCATTTTTCCATCCATCTTTTCCTCTATTTATTTATTTTTTGTTTGCTTGTTGACATACAGAATAAATTGCATTCCAACCCTGAAAAATTCATCAAATTGTAGAGCTTCTACATTCTTTTTCATTTTTTCTTTTAAATTAACATGTTCTTTCTCACTTTCTGTCATTCATTTAATACCTTAAAAGTTGTAAATAGCAACCATGGCTACATATCATAACATTTTTTCTATCCTCTTATGTCTAAATTTTGTGCCTTCCTCCTGTAATGTTACTGCATGTAATAGTTTTACGCTTTCACCATTAGATAGCATGCATTGTTAATACTCAAGCCTCCAATGAACACCTTTCACTTGCTCCTAAGCCATCTGTTTGGAGTGTTTCTTTTACAACAATTTCTATTAATATGGGTGAAGTGATGCTGCAATGAGAAGCAATTCTATTTTTCATGGGTTAGATAACAATGACTTATACCTCAGAGTAACAAAATCATTCAACATTTCAAGAAGAAACCTGGAAACATCTCAATAGTTCCCAACTCTGACTTCTATATATGAATAAGCTTGAAAATATGGATGAAATGAATATTTTTCCAAGAAAGCATCATAAATTGAAATGTAAAGAGTTAGTGAATATAGCACACAAAAATTATGGAAAAATTTGGTACAATAATTTTGTAACTGCAATTATTGGTTTAAAAAGATCTCTATAAGCCTGAATAGCCAAAATACGCCAAAATGTATTAAAAGTTTAACAAGGAATATAGCAAAAATGTAAGCCTAATACATCATAATCAAAGGTGAAAGATAAACAATGAAAAAATTCCGCCAAACACTATACAAGATACTTTGCTTATATTAATTAATATCAAATTATATTATCATTTTGTGATTAAGAAATGACTCAATAATTCTTTTAGGCCATAGAGATATCAATATTGCATTATAAAACATATACAGAAGATGCAAATTTTCTTTGAAAAACTCTGGTACTATTAATTTATTATATAGAAATGAGTAGACAAGTATAAATAAATGTTTGCAAAGAATATCCTTGTAGAAATAGAAATATTTCCATTAACAAAGTATACCAAAGAGTAAAAGTCAGATAAGCCTAAATGTATGTCACCAATGGTAATTAATTTCTTAAAAGCTATGCTCATATATAATTTTTTTGCCTGAATTTTTAATAGCAACCATGACTGGCTGGCACCGCGGCTCAATAGGCTAATCCTCTGCTTGCAGCGCCAGCACACTGGGTTCTAGTTCCGGTCAGGGCGCCGGATTCTGTCCCAGTTGCCACTCTTCCAGACCAGCTCTCTGCTATGGCCCTGGAGTGCAGTGGAGGATGGCCCAAGTCCTTGGGCCCTGCACCCACATGGGAGACCAGGAGAAGCACCTGGCTCCTGCCTTCGGATCAGCACGATGTGCTGGCCACAGTGCGCCTGCCGCGGCGGCCATTGGAGGGTGAACCAACAGCAAAAGGAAGACCTTTCTCTCTGTCTCTCTCTCTCACTGTCCACTCTGCCTGTCAAAAAAAAAAAAAATAGCTACCACGACCAAAGCTAATAAAGATTATTTCTATTTGGGAAAATTATTTTATTCATAAACATATTCCCCAGTCCCAAGTAGAAAATGTAATACAAAAGAAAAAGTCTTTTATTTTATTAATAAATAAAATTTAAATGAATTAACTAGTAACAGAGGTTGTAAATCATGGTAGAATTTTAGCAAAGAATCCTTTCCTACACCACGAAAGCATATATTAAAAAGCTAAAAAAAGCTTTTTTTCTATTTCACCTATGGTTAAAGTTTTTGAGTCAATGATAGCCCTCTTTAGTCTAAAACATTTGAACAGTTGATGGGATCCACTGAATTTTCTAAATAGGTAAATAAACATGTACATTGTTAAATCATAGCATATACTGTGTAAGTGCCTCTGCATGTTGGTCCCTCTTTCCATTTAACTAACCCTGTGTGATTATCATTGAAAACAAATTATTGCTCATGCATTCAAAGGGCAATGAGCAATTAGAACATAATTGATCCAACTGAGCCTCCGATTTCAGTCCAGTGCTGAGAAAATGGTCTTGAAATAATGTCTTATCCATTAGTAATTTCACCTAATTCAGAAGACATTTTCTTGACTGTGAGAGTGCTATTGACCTGAATGACAGTTAACTACCAACACCAATACTATAATCCTAAGAGCTTCAGATGTTGTAAGCGTGCACTTTACCATTTTAAAAAGTAAATATTGATATATCAAATAATGATAAATTATGTTAACATTTTGATACACCCTGAATGGCATGCATTTGTTATTTTTGATGTCAGCACAAGTCTGTTATTTGAAATTGAGTGTTATAATAAGACAGATTTTTCTCATTTCATTAGACATTTATTGAGCCACTAAAATAAACCAACCTTTCTGATTAAACTCAGGAAATACAAGGAAGGATAAGACAACTCTTTCATCAATGTATGCAAGCAAAAGCTTAATAAAAATTCTAGCTATAATTTTGAGGTAAGTGGCAAATAGCAATAAGTTCAGAAGAAGGAAAGGATTAAGGTGAGTGACACATGGTTTCAAAATTAAGGAGCCCCTGAAAAAAGTGATGATCTTAAGAAACTGCCAATCATTGAGTTTACTTCTGGTAGCACATGTATTGCAAAAAATAATAACTAATCCTTCTAATGTGTAGTTGTTACTCACGTTCACAATTTTGTTGCCAAGGACTTTTAAACAGATAGAAGCAAAGAAACTTGCTAATGCCCATATATTTGCTCTGTAAAAAAAAACAGGGCCTGGACTGTGATGCGGCAAGTTAAACTGCCACCTGCAGTGCTGGCACCCCACATGGGCATTCATTCAAGGGCTGGCTGCTCTATTTCCAAGCAGCTCCCTGCTATTGTGCCTGGAAAAGCAGAGGAACATTGTCCAAGTTCTTGGACCACTACCAACTATATGGAAGTCCTGAAGAGGCTCCTGGCTCCTGGTTTGGGCCTGGCTAAGCCCTAGATGTTGCAGTCATTAGGAAGTGAACCAGCTGATGAATAGCTCTTTCTCTGTCTCTCCCTGTCTTTCCTCTCCATAACTCTTTTTCAAATAAATTAATAAAAATATATTTAAAATTACTTAGAACTTGAGTTTAGATATCTATATATTTTCCCTGATACTGGGTAGCTAATAGAGTACCTAAATGTAAAGTATTGAAGTGAAATGGATGTTTTGAGCTTCTGTGATTATAGCTCTTGTCTCTACTGTTAAGGAACAGTGTTTGTTTTTTTTTCTTTAAACTATTTGAACTTCTTAGTTAGGTTTAGCGTTATGAGTATTAAGAAAACTTAAAATAGATTTTTGTAAAAATTAAGAGTAGGAATAAGAGAGGGTAGAGGAAGAAGGGTAGGAACATGGGAAGGAGGGAGGATAGGATGGGAAGTATCACTATGTTCCAAAATCTGTATATATGGAATACATGAAAATTGTATATCTTAAGTAAAATTTTGAAAAAGCCATTGTTTCTCAGTATATTCCCACTACCAATGATTTCACACTTTTTATAGAATTTATTCATTGATATAAAAAGCAGAGTTACAGAGAGAGGCAGTGAGAGAGAAAGCATCCAACTACTGGTTTCCTCCACAAATGGCTGCAAAGGCCCAGGTTGGGGCAAGTCAAAACCAAGAAACAGGAGCTTCATTCATACCTTATACATGGGCAAAAGGCTCCCAAAGACTGGTCATCTTTGAATGATTTTCCCAGGCCATTTGCAGGGAGCTGGGTCTGAAGTGGAACAGTGTGATCCCAATCCTGAGCCCATATGGGATGCCAGCATCACAGGTGGTTGCTTTACCCAGTATGCTACAACGCCAGTCCTTGGTTCCACATGCCTAAGAAAAAAGGGAGAATAATGTATGGCCAGTAAGGCATCTCATGGAGGGCTAATGGTGTGTAGTAAGCACTGAAGAGTAGAAACACAATAAAGTTGTGCAAAGAATGGTATATGTACAGGACAACTAAAAAAGCTGGGGCTGGAAAATGGTATAGGGTTAGAACATTAACAGAGATGAAAATTATCAGGGCACTATTTTTGGGGAACTCACTTGATAAACTGCTATTGAAAAGGATGGCATAAACAAGAGTTGAATCAGAAGTATTCAAAGAATACTTGAGGAATGGGTATTCAGCCTAATGGCTAAGACTTTAGTTAAGACACCTGTGTCCCACATCAGAGTACCTTGGTTCAATTCCTGGCTCCAGCTCCTGACGAGCTTCCTGCTCAAGTAGTCCCTGGGAGGCAGCTGTGATGGCTCAGATAACCGAGTTCCTGCCAATTCTATTGGCCACCTGGATTGTGTTCTTTGTTGCTGGCTTCAACTCACCCTTTGGTTGTGAGTATTTAAGGAGTGAAAGCACAAAGGAGTTCCTTCTCTTTCTCTTTCCTTCTGGCTCTTAAAAATAATCAAATATTGTTTTAAACAGGATACATTAGGAAAATGGGAACTAAAAAGAGTTACAAAAATAAAATGAGGGAAGAAAAGAAGGTATTCTCAAATTCCTCTTTGGCTGATGTCAAGAAACCATTAAGATTTCATGTAGGTACAATTTTGTTCAGAAAGATCCTACATCATTTCCATTTATATACAAATTTCTTGGCTGTATTAAATCAAATGTAATAAAAATAGAACAATAAACCTTTCTGTGGTTGAGTAATATATTGTACTAAAAGCTGATAAGAAATTAAAGAAGGAATATGAGTGTCAAATTTATTTCCTAGCTTCTCTATATTATATTCTATCCAAAAATACCCTTCCCTAATATGACATAACTGGTTGTACTGGATTATTCCATACTATTAAATAAACATTTATTGAATGGGCAGCACATGTCAGGGATGGAAACCCAAAGTTACATAAGAAATTTACTCTACATGAAAGATTTTAAATCCTCATGGGTGTAGCCTTATAAACGAGTAAATTATAATGCAGTAGCCCCCTTGGTATCCATGGGGGATTGGTTCCAGCATCCTATTTAGACACAAAAATCCAAAAATTACCATATCCCATGTATAAAGTGATTTAGTATTTGCATTTAATGTACACACATCTCCCCTGTATTTTAAATCACCATTAGATTACTTATAATTTGTAGTGTAATATAAATGCTATGTAAATACTGGTTATACTGTACTGTTTGGAAATAAGGCAAGGAAAATAATATATTTATGTTCAGTTCAGGCACAAACTTTTTGTTCCCCAAACGTTTGAGTCTTGGGATATAGAATTCATAGATATAGTTAATTTATTGTACAAAATGTATAGTCAAATAATAAATGTTTTTATAAGCATGTGTAGTAAAGAATATGAGGTATATTTCACTTCCTTGAAGCATCAAGAAGTTAGGGACAAGATACTGGTGGTAGATTTGCAAAGAATGGATAGGGGCCAGGAAAGTACAATTCCATGTGTGTTTAAGGTGGGAAGAACTTGAAGGAAATAGTGCCATGGGCTTGAAGAGAGCAAAAGAAATGTTCTGTTAAAAAGGTGGCTATGGGACAATAACATGAGAAGAGAAATCACAGGGCCAAATGGTGAATATTCTTCCACAGACTGTACTTTGTAATATATACATATATACATATATATATATTTGTATATATTTCTATATATATACATATATATGTAGAAAAATTATTAAATGTAGAGTTGAAACATTTTACTCTAAGTGATAAACCCAGAACAGCAAAGGGCAAGCACAATGTACAATCAAGGTTAAAGTATCATAGACTTTCTCTAATTCCAAGAAAACAACATTTTTTAGTGTTGGCCATTGCTTGGAGTTACGCTGGAATTTTGGTTAGATAAGCGCCGCACTGGTTCTAGATGGATAGAGATGTATATGCAGGAAATCTACCCCAAAATTGTGGTATTCTGCTGACTCTGTCACTCAAAAGGATGACACTGTCAGCTCCAGATTAGCTTCAGTAGGCTATGGGGGCCTTTATTGCACATTTTATTCTTGTAATCTAAAACCAAAACATTTAACCACTATCTACTTAGTGCTTATATTGTATTGTGAATTATTAGAAATTTAAACGTGATTTAAAGTATGCAGATGAATGTACATAGGTCATATGCAAATCTTAGGACAATTGTATTACAGATTACTCCATCATAAGCCTGCATACTATGTGAAAATTTTAGGTCTTCCAAAGTGGAGTACATGTTTTATGCTACTTTGAATTCCTGTTGATAGATATATATCAATCTATGATGTACATGTTGGAGCAAAACACTCTATGAAGAAATGAATAGTGGTTTAGACACACATGATGGAAAGGCTTGAAGTCGGGTCACAGTAGGGCACTGAGTTATGAGTGAGTCAAGGGAGAAGGATTAGAGAATATATAGAATTGACTGTAAGGGAAATAACACAGTGAAGATTTATTTGAATTTGGTGTTGTCAAGATGCAAGTCTATGCATAATTAACTTGTTTTAAGATTCAGAAATTTGGCTGGTGCTGCGGCTCAATAGGCTAATTCGCCTGCGCCGCAGGCACACCCAGTTTTAGTCTTGGTCGGGGTGCTGGATTCTGTCCCGGTTGCT
This sequence comes from Sylvilagus floridanus, assembly GCA_949820135.1. Taxonomy (NCBI): domain Eukaryota; kingdom Metazoa; phylum Chordata; class Mammalia; order Lagomorpha; family Leporidae; genus Sylvilagus; species Sylvilagus floridanus. Next base: position 100,644,373 of record OX463224.1, on the reverse strand, counting down.
CTTCTTCAAGGCCAACTCTCTGATGTGGCCAGGGAGTGCAGTGGAGGATGGCCCAAGTGCTTGGGCCCTGCACCTGCATGGGAGACCAGGAGAAGCACCTGGCTCCTGGCTTTGGATCAGTGCGATGTACAGGCCAAGCATGCCTGCAGCAGCGGCCATTGGAGCATGAACCAACAGAAAATGAAGACCTTTATCTCTGTCTCTCCCTCTCACTGTCCACTCTGCCTGTCAAAAAAATAAAAAAATAATAATAAAAAATAAGAAGTTTATTTTATTTAATGGTGTTTTAATTTAGTGGAAATGAGTGCAGTTTCCAACTGGTGTCTGAGTTGCAAATATTCATGTGATTCCTAGTATATATTTTGTAGACAAAATTTAATGGAAGAATGTCCATTAAAATGTATTTGATGTCACTAACTTAACTTCTAGGAAGCATTGCGTTTCTGGCTACAGGAAATATTTATAAAAGTCCTTTACCTTGAAGAATAGCTGTGGCAGGAATGGGATAACAAGAGCTTGAGCCTTTTAAAAAATTTTCATGATTTATTTATTTGAAGGGGGAGGGGGAGAGAGAGAAAGAGAAAGAAAAAAATGAATGCTCCCATCTACTTGTTTGCTTTCCAAATGCCTACAAGGTCTGGGCCTTTGCCACACCAAAGCTTGGAAGTGGGAATTCAATCCTAGTCTCCCACCTGAGTGGCAGGATCTAAATCCTTTGAGCTATAACCTGCTGTCTCCCAAGATCTACATTAATAGATAGCTGTAGTCATAAGCTATATCCAGGATCTAACCCAGGTATTTCAACATGGGTGTGGGAATCTGAACCGGTATCTTAATTGCTTGGGTAAATGCTCAGCATTAATGATTTTGTTACCAGAAAGTAAGGAAGCTATCGAAACTAGTGGGAGCATGTTACAGGACCTGAGCCAAGCTGGGAAAGGGTCACTTATGGACAAATTTTGGATACTTTTAGCATAAAAATATTTAATGATAATTATAGATAACCAGCCAATCACAAAGCGTGAGTCCATTACTTCATAAAGCCACAAATACATAAATCAAGAGATAGAGTGGGGAGAGGTTGCTTATAATAGAACTCAGAGCAAACGAGAGTATATCTGGAGGGGATGATGGAGTTGAATGCCTCATTTTCTGTCTTTTTCCCACTTTCTGTTGCTGTAATAAAATATGTGAGGCTGGGTAATAAGTAAAAGAAAGAAGTTTACTTAGGCTCATAATTTTGGAGTCTCGGAAGTCCAGGAGCCTGGTGCTAAGATCTGTTCTGCTCTTTTTAGGGGCTTGTGCTTCTTGAACTCATGAGAGTAAACAGGACAGGCAAGTTTGAGCAGAAGACAGAAAAAGAGGTTATACTCTCCAGATAGTTAATGCATTCCCATGATAAAAGCATTAACCCACTGGTTAAGGCTTTGTCCTGAAGATTCAAATACATTCACTAAATTTTATTTCCAAGACTGCCTCATCAAAAAAGCCAGTTTCCAACACTAGCCTTAGGGGCATACACTAAAACCATAGCACTACCATCAATTAAGAACCATAACTGGGTACTGATTTAAGAGACTAGAGTTTTTGAAAAGAAATGAGCTATTATCTTGATTTCAAAATATTTTCTTGTGGGGCAAATGTTGTGGTAATATGGAGTTCCTTGCTCCTGGCATCCACTAGGCCAAGCCCTACCTGTTGGTGACCTTTTAAGAATGAACCAATGGGAAAAATTTTTGCGAATTATGCAACTGATAAAGGGTTAATAACCATAATCTACAAAGAGATCAAGAAACTCCATAACAACAAATCAAAAAAACCCCTTAAGAGATGGGCCAAGGACCTCAATAGATATTTTTCAAAAGAGGAAATCCAAACTGCCAACAGACACATGAAATGCAAATCAAAACCACAATGAGGTTTCACCTCACCCTGATTAGAAAGGCTCACATACAGAAAGCAACTAACAACAGATGCTGGCAAGGATGTGGGGAAAAAGGGACGCTAATCCATTGTTGGTGGAAATGCAAACTGGTAAAGCCACTAGGGAAGGCAGTTTGGAGATTCTTCAGAAACCTGAATATAGCCCTACCACACAACCCAGCCATCCCACTCCTTGGAATTTACCCAAAAAAATTAAATTGGCAAATAAAAAGAGCTGTCTGCACCTCAATATTTATTGCAGCTCAATTCACAATAGCTAAAACATGGAATCAACCTAAATGACATCAACAATAGATTGGATAAAGAAATTACGGATTGTGTACTCTATAGAATACTGTAGAGCAGTAAAAAACAATGAAATTTAGTCATTTTCTACAAAATGGAGGAATCTGGAAAACATCATGCTGAGTGAAATAAGCCAGTTCCAAAGGGACAAATATCATATGTTCTCCCTGTTCGGTGACAACTAACTGGGGACCTAAAAGGAAACCTGTTGAAGTGAAATGGACACTATGAGAAACAATGGCTTGATCAGCCCTAACCCTGACTGTCAAGGAACAACTTACTATTTTATTCCTTTCAATATTTTTTTGTTGTACTTAATACCATTGGTTGAACTCTTTAATTAACACACAATTATTCTTAGGCAGTTAAATTTAACTGAAAAATTATCCCTGTTAAATATAAGAGTAGGAATAACAGAGGGAGGAGTTGCATAGTATAGCACATGCTCACTCCGACTTACCCCTAATGGTTGAGCTAGAAATGAGCCAGGAGATTCCAAATCATTCCCATCAAGGTGGCTTGTACCAATGCCATCTCACTAGTCAAAGTAATCAGCTTCAGTTCATAATTGATCATAATGATAGGAATAAGTGTCAAAGGAATCACATAAACAAGATTAGTGTCCACCAGCAATAACTGATAGAATTAAAAAGGAGAGAATGTTCCAACATGGGAAGCGGGATACAGCAGACTCAGTATGGCAGATGTCCTAAACAGCACTCTGACCTCAGAATCAGCCTTCAAGGCATTCGGATCTAGCTGAAAAAGCCCATGAGAGTTTCTCAGGCATGGAAAGCCAAGACACTGTGGTTAAAAAAAAGACCTAAATGAAAGATCTCTGTGAGTGTGATCCCAGTGGAACGAATGGGCCATCAAGGAAGGAAGTACCTTTTTCTGAAGTGAGGAGAGAACTTCCACTTTGACCATGGCCTTGTCTAAATAATATTGGAGCTGACAAACTCAACACACTTCCATAGCCTTGGCAGCTCATGACAAGAGCCTCAGATGATTACTGATGCCATAAATAAGCGTGTCAATTGTTAAATCAACAACGGGAGTCACTGTGTACCTACTCCAAATGTAGGGTCTCCGTCCTTAATGTATTGTACTATTCAAATTAACTGTAAAACTACTACTCAAATAGTACTTTATACTTTGTGTATTTGTGTGGGTGCAAACTGTTGAAATCTTAGTATATACTAAATCGATCTTCTGTATATAAAGATAATTGAAAATGAATCGTGATGAAGAATGGGATAGGAGAGGGAGTGGGAGATGGGATGGCTGCGGGTGGGAGGGAGGTTATGAAGGGAAGAGCTACTATAATCCAAAAGTTGTAGTTTCAAACTGATGAAATCTTTACATAGTATATACTGAATCGATCTTCTGTATATAAAGATAATTGAAAATGAAAGAAAAATCTTGGTGTTAAATTGGATTTTGCATAGATAATTAATCAATTCTTTAAAAAAAATCATGTAGGATCTCTGTCCTTAATGTGCTGTACATTGTGAATTAATACTATAATTAGTACTCCAACAGTATTTTCATTTTGTGTCTCTATGTGAGGGCAAACTGTTGAAATCTTTACGTAATATGTACTAAACTGATCTTTTGTGTATAAAGAGAATTGAAAATGAATCTTGATGTGAATGGAAGGGGAGAGGGAGCGGGAAAGGGGAGGGTAGCGGGTGGGAGGGAAGTTGTGTGTGGGGGGGAGCCATTGTAATCCATAAGCTGTACTTTGGAAATTTATATTCTTTAAATAAAAGCTTTATATATATATATATATATATATATATATATATGTATAAAGTTGTAGTTTTGAAATTAATATTTATTAAATAAAAGTTTTTTAAAAAAGAACAAAAATCTATGACTGAATGAATAAACAACACACAAAGCCCAAAATCACTTTTCCTGTACTCATATTTTAGCCAATCACCACAACAATACTGTTTGGTCATATTCCAATTGGCATTTTTTAATTATAATACATTGTAATCTTAAAAGTTTATTTATATTATCAGAACTATGATATATTCAGCATTTCAATTAGCTCTCTGCACAGGAGATATGCTATATTTTCTACATAGCATTCTTTTAATCTGTCACTTTTCTTTGGGGCATTCCTTACTACTATATTTCATGAAGTTCTAGAAAAAAAACTAATGAACCAACAGATGGAAGGGTTCTTGGTCTCTCTTTTTCCTTCTCTGACACTTTGCCTTTCAAATAATAAAATGTTACAAATGTCTTCTTGTAAAATTTTTATTAGTTTCAAGAAAATAAGTAGTCACAAACTGTCAAAAGTGGACTCTTCTACTATATACTTAACATAAAAACAAAGTGCAAATCTCACAAGATACTCAGGTTGAGGGATGTTCTAGGCTATAACTGATTGATTGTCTTCCACAAAATTGTCCAAGCCAGGAAAGACAAGGCAAAACCGAGAAATTAAGAAACGTAGGTGCAGATAAAGGTGACATGACGACCAAATACAGTGTAAGATCTTGAACTGGCTCCTGGAACTAAAAGCAATCCAAATTGTGTAAAACCTGATGAAACACAAATGTAATTGATAGTTTATTAAGTAGCAATGTAAATGTTAACATCAATTCTGAGGGTATATAGAAACTTTTATCATTAAGACTTTCTTCAAATTTTTAATTTATCCAATAAATTATGCTTAAAATATTACCTAAAAGGGGTGAAGGATCGAAGTTAGATACTATGCCTTCGGATATGATAGCCTGAGAGAGACTCAGTATTTCCATGTAATATTCCAGCTGGGATTTCATATTCTGAATCCAATCACGAGGAAACATAGGGCAAACTTGAAGGAAGAGTATTTAATTAACACAAAAAATACTGCATTATTCAGAACAACTGACAGAGGTTTGGAACTCTCAGTATCATAAAAGACAAGAAATGTTGAGGGAGTATTCCAGGTTAAAGTAGAATAAAAGATGTGACGTGTAAATGTAATATATGATCTAAGATTTGTTTCTATTCTGTATGGAAAAAAGCTACTGTAAGGAACAGAAGTGGTTTAATGGGAAATAATACAATATGGATAATAATCTAGGAAAATGTACCACATTTAAATTTTATGAAGCCCTAACACTTGAGCCATCACCTGCTCCTTCCCAATGTATGCATGCACAGGAATTTGAAATCAGAAGCAGAGCCAGGACTCAGACTCAGGCACATTGGTAATGGATATGAAGATCCCAAATGTTGGCTTAATCATTGCACCAAACATCCCCATGTAATGTGGGTTTAAACAGAAAATTAACTATAATTATTTGGTGAACCCTTAAAATGTGTGGCACATGACCTTCTGTGTGAGAACATACAGAATGTGCACTTATTGAGCACATATAGATAGCTTCTTGAGAACTTATTGCCTCAATGTCTTTAAATTTACTTAGTCATGATATGAAAGGGTTTGGCATGTATATTATTTGTTACTAAGATTTATAGAGGGCACTTAATAAAGAAGAAGCAATAAACCTTCAGATAACCACAATGCTCCTTTTCTTACTGCCTTTCTAGAAGAGGAAGAGATAAACGTGTATTTCTCTGTGTAATCTGAATGAAACACATGGTATTATTCTATTTTCTAAGAAAATTCCTATATAAGCAGTTGGTATGTTTTCCATTTCAGCAACTGTTCTGTAATGGAATTTTAAAAAGCTGAAAGAAATGTAGTTCTTTTTTATAGATCTCTCAGTGCTCCAGGTATCTGCTTATCAAAGTGTTTTTCAAAGTGATGAGTTAAATACTAGTGAGCAAGTGACTGGCAGAAACAAAGCTTTTAAGTGCTCAGACAGAAATTGAAATTGTGAACTTTGCTGTTGCCTGCATATTTGCATAGAGCAAGCAGGTAAGGCTGTGTTTTATAACCTCGAGGAAATCCTTTTAAAATTCCATGCATCGATTAATGGTGACTTGTGGGTAGAGGTTTTCAGTGTCATCTTAATTCATGTTTCAGTTATATTTTGGGGATTTTGGATGAATGTACTTACAGACATAAAAACATCTGTTTTATGTGAAAGAAAATTAATGGAAAGATAAGTTCAAGAGAATTATTTTCTTTTTCTAATACACAGATTGTCATTTTTCTTTAAGACAAAGTTTTACTGAATGGTACCAAGTTAAAAAGCCACACTTGTGTCGTCATAATAGGTTGGCACATCACCTCTAACCTCCAAATTGCAGTCATGGAATTTGGAAAGCAACGAGATGATTCAAAACCAGTCACAATCAGTTAATAGTACCTATCCTGTGGTACCTCTTTTTCTTACTTTTTAAAAAACAGAAGGCCAATATCTCGAAGAATCACATGTATATAGCAAGATCTCCCTTGCAAAAAGGAAAATCGAGTAAATATAAACAAAGCCAATTAGCTGGAAGTTGCAAAAATATACTTTCTTTTTCCATTTTCACACTCTTCTTTTGATCTATAATGCAGTCTAGATAGCTAGAGGCTCAGTAGTTATTTTGTGCCATTAAGCAATCTTCAATATGAAAAACACACACACAAAGTGATCTAGAATGAAGAGCTAAAGGGAAACTGTGTGCTACGTGAGCCATCATAAAACCACTGGCCTTGTTCTGAAGAAAAAATAAAAACAATAAACCTTCTAATTTGTTTAAAGCCCATTTTTCATTTTTCAGTATTATGATATCAGTTGTAGTCAAACACAGAGCCTGACTGTGTTTTTTTTTCTGTTTGTCCTGATTGGAAGGAGAAGTCAGCTAATCTACATCATCTGGATTTTATACTCAGCATATATTTGAGTACTACTAAAAGATCTTCTGTTTTCTCCTTTTATTCTTACATTTCATATATTTGCTTTTTGGTAAAATTATAGAACGGATAGTTTTGCAATTCTAACTGGCTGAGGCAAAAACATTGATTTGGAGTTTTTAGAGAGTGGAAAGTGGGAAACAGGATGGGAACAAATGTACACAACCTAGGAGAACTAAATCAATTCAGAAATTTCAAGATTGGTGAGTCTTGGTTGTATATTTATGTGGGAGAGGCAAAGTAGAGTACTCATTGTTCCCCACTGATTCCTACTATTAGTTTATAGGAGAATTTTCAACTTTTAGAGATGTTGGCAGTACACATGAAAATAAAAATTTGCAAAAAGTCAGCACCATTGGATTTTTATCCTAAAAACTATAGTCTCAAGCAACAAATTATATCTATATTTGTAGTGATCATTCTCATGTGCATCAAGCCATATAAGCAAAATGTTGAAAATTTCAAATGTCAGCAAATGTCCTGCCACAGTTTCATAAAGATAGACACACACATTTTCTGTTGAGGTGTCTATAAATTTTTTAATTGTGAAACAGTATTTTAATTTTTGCACATGTTACAAATATTTTATATTACCTTCATATATATTATTTTCTTTTCTTTAAAGATTTATTTATATACTTGAAAGGCAATTAAAGAAAGAAAGATGTTCCATCCACTGGCTCACTCCCCTATTGGCCACAATGCCTGGTGCTGGTCCAAGCCAAAACCAGGAACCTGAAACTTCTTACAAGTTTCCCATTTAAGTGATGGAAGAATATGTTATTGTTATTATTATATATGTCATGTCTAAACACATGCAGATTCTATTTTAATAGATGAATAAAGGTTTTCATTGAACATTTTATATGCTGAACGCTTGCCTTCTTGCCATAGATTCACAATTTGATTGAGATTACATTCAAACTTATTGCATTGCTAACTGAGGAAGAAGTCAGGGCATAAACTTGGGTGAAGTTCCAGATAACTAAATAGAGTTGCCTATAACTTGTTTCTTCCTCTAAAGAGAAGAACTAAACAAGTTTAATAACAGTATTTCAAAGTGAGTGTTCAAGGGAAAAAAAACTGAAACTCAAGAAATTCACAGGAAATCCACAGGACATGAGAGGCGAGATAGTAGCACAAAAAGAAGAATAAAGTGTGCTCGCAAGGGAGGCTCAGGCCTCATGGCAAGGGGAATTCCCACTCCAGGAGACAGGGTAAGCAGGACAGGCCAAGTAGAACCTATTACCAAACATCAGCAACCTCAACTATAAGAGGGACCCGCAATTGTCACAGCTCAGAAAAACAGCAATTGCAGTTTCATTGAATACAATCAGTGGTTTTGCTTCAAAGAAGAGTGCATGGGATTTCCCTCTGAAACCCTAGAGAACTGTCTGTAGCAGTGATGTCATCTTCATAAAGGATTTACTGTTGGAATCCACAGTGCTCTAGGGAATAGACCATCCCACTCTCCAACCTTCATTCATCCTTGAGACCACACCAACATCCTGCTATGCTAACTAAAAATAATTTCAGCCTCACAAACTTGACTAGACCCACAAGCAAAGCTAATCTTATCTCCTTAGCCCAAGTGGTATTCTGCAGTACGTGGGACAGGTGGTTAAGTACAATAGGGTGGGTAGAGCTTCTAAGACCTTAGAAATTGAACTCAGCTCTGGCCCTGTAGATTTGAGGCCACTGCCATGTAATTGTTCCTTCCTTCCAGGGTAGTGCATGTCAGCCAAGACAGGAACCACCCTAACCATGTATAACTCTTCCAGATACAATCCTATCTCTGAAGAGTGAGACTGGATATTCACACATGCCCAGGCTAAGCAGCTTCCTTCCCTAGTGTACTTGGGCTCTGGTGAGTGCCCAAAACTAACTCCAGTGCAACCCAAGCCTTCTCCAACTTTGGTTAGCATGTTTGGTCACATACCTCCTTGGGCTGCTGGCTCCCTTCTCCATCAATTCTCAGATTTAATGTGCATCCTTCAATTTAGCTCTAGTATACCTTGAGCTTAAATCTCTTTGGTGGGGATATTTCTTTTTTCATAATTCCCTAATTAAAAGTTACAGGCTTGAGGGGATTCCAATACAATCCCATCAAGGTGGCATGTACCAAGACCATCTCACTAGTCTAAATGATCAATTTCAGTTCACAGTTGATCACACTGAGAGGTGTCAGAGTCAAAGGGATCACACAAACAAGACTAGTGTCTGCTAATACTAACTGATAGAATCAAAAAGGGAGAGAATAATCCAACATGGGAAGCGGGATACACAGCAGACTCATAGAATGGCAGATGTCCTAAATAGCACTCTGGCCTCAGAATCAGCCCTTAAGGCATTCGGATCTGGCTCAAGAGCCCATGAGAATATTTTAGGCATGGAAAGCTAAGACACTCTGAAAAACAAAAAAAAAGAAGACCTAAATGAAAGATCTCTGTGAGTGAGATCCCAGTGGAAAGAACGGGGCCATCAAAGAAGGAGGTACCTTTCTCTGAAGGGAGGAGAGAACTTCCACTTTGACTATGACCCTGTCGGAATAAGATCGAAGTCGGCGAACCCTAAAGGCTTCCATAGCCTCGGCATCTCATGACTAGAGCCTAGGGAGATTCCTGACGCCATAAACAAGAGTGTCAAATTGTTAAATCAACATCAGGAGTCACTGTGTACTTACGTCTCATGAGGGATCTGTCCTTAATGTGTTATCCAATGTGAAGTAATGCTATAACTAGTACTGAAACAGTATTTTTACACTTTGTGTTTCTGTGTGGGTGCAAACTGATGAAATCTTTACATAGTACATACTGAATCGATCTTCTGTATATAAAGATAATTGCAAATGATTAAAAAATCTTGGTGTTAAATTGGAAATTGCATAGATAATTAATCAATTCTTTAAAAAAATCATGTAGGATCTCTGTCCTAAATGTGCTGTACATTGTGAATTAATACTATAACTAGTACTCCAATAGTATTTTCACTTTGTGTCTCTATGTGAGGGCAAACTGTTGAAATCTTTACGTAATATGTACTAAACTGATCTTCTGTGTATAAAGAGAATTGAAAATGAATCTTGATGTGAATGGAAGGGGAGAGGGAGCGGGAAAGGGGAGGGTAGCGGGTGGGTGGGAAGTTGTGGGGGGGGGAGCCATTGTAATCCATAAGCTGTACTTTGGAAATTTATATTCTTTAAATAAAAGCTTTATATATATAAAAAAATTACAGGCTGGGGGCCAGCATTGTGGTGCACTGGGTTAATCCTCTGCTTGCAGCACTGGCATCCCATGTGGGCACCAGATTCTAGTACTGGTTACTCCTCTTCTGGTCCAGCTCTCTGCTGTCGCCCAGGAAGGCAGTGGAGGATGGCCCAAGTGCTTGGGCCCTGCACCCGTGTGGGAGACAAGGAGGAGGCACCTGGCTCCTGGATTCTGTTGGACGTAACTCCAGCTGTTGCGGCCATTTAGGGGGTGAACCATTGGATGGAAGACCTTTATCTCTCCCTCTCTCTCTCTCTCTCTCTCTAACTATTGGTAACTATACCTTTCAAATAAATAAATAAATAAATCTTTAAAAATAGCTAAGAAATAAATATAAAAATAAAGAAATTACAGGCTGGACCTGGTGTTATTGTGCAGAATGTTAAGCTTCCACCTATGGTGCTGGCATCCCATATGAGCACTGGTTCAATTCTGAGTCTTCCACTTTTGGCCCAGTCTCTTAATAATAAGAAATGACCTAAATGAAAGATCTCTATGAGTGAGATCCCAGTGGAAAGAACGGTCCATCAAAGAAGGTAGTAACTATCTCTGAAGGGAGGAGAGAACTTCCACTTTGAATATGGCTTGTCTGAAAAACATCAGAGTTGGTGAACTCAAGAGGCTTCCATAGCCTTGGCAGCTCATGACAAGAGCTTCGGTGTCATAAATAGGAGTGTCAATTGTTAAATCACCTGCTCCTCATGTAAGATCTCTGTCCTTAATGTGTCATATTATGCAAATTAATTGTAAAACTACTACTCAAACAGTATTCTATAATTTGTGTGTCTGTGTGGGTGCAGGCTTTTGAAATCTTTACTTAGTATATATAAAGATAATTGAAAATGAATCTTTTTTTGGAGTTGAAGAATTTTTTTTATTTTTTTATTTATTTATTTTTTTATTTTTTTTCTTATTTAGAATATAAATTTCCAAGGTACAACTTGTGGATTGCAATGGCTTCCCCACCCGTAACTCCCCTCCCCCCCCGCTAACCTTCCCCCTTACCCACTCCCTCTCCCCTTTCATTTCCATTCAGATTCCTTTTCAATTCTCTTTGTATACAGGAGTTCAGTTTAGTATGTGTTAAGAAAAGATTTTAAAACATATTCCCTCACATAGCATCCTAGAGTGAATTATACTCTTTGAGTACTAGTTGTAGCTTTAAATCACGTTGTACAGCACATTAGGGACAGAGATCCTACATGATATTATTTTTTTAATTGATTGATTTTTATGTAACTTCCAATTTTTTTAATCATTTCCAATTGTCTTTCTATACGGAAGATCGATTCAGTATATATTAAGCAAAGATTTTGTCAGTTTGCCTCCGCGTAGAGACACAAAATGCAGAAATACTGTTTCAGTCCTAGTTATTGCATTACTTCACCTTGGACAACACATTAAGGACAGATCATACATGGGCCGTAAGTACACAGTGACTACTGTTGTTGATTTAATAATTTGCCACTCTTGTTTATGGCGTCAGCAATCTCCCTACCCTACCATACAACCCAGCCATCCCACTCCTTGGAATTTACCCAAAGGAAGTCAAATTGACAAGCCAAAAAGCTGTCTGCACATTAATGTTTATTGCAGCTCAATTCACCATAGCTAAGACCTGGAACCAACCCAAATGCCCATCAACAGTAGACTGGATAAAGAAATTATGGGACATGTACTCTACAGAATACTATACAGCAGTTAAAAACAATGAAATCCAGTCATTTGCAACAAGATGGGAGAATCTGGAAAACATCATGCTGAGTGAACTAAGCCAGTCCCAAAAAGACAAATATCATTTGTTTTCCCTGATTGGCGACGACTAACTGAACACCAAAGGGGAAACCTGTTGAAGTGAAATGAACTCTATGAGAAACTATGACTGGATCAAATCTTGTCTGGACGGTTGATATACAATGTAAATCTTTTCCCATTTTAGTATTTCTTGACGTTTATTATTGATCTAGTACTATTGGTTGAACTCTGCAATTAACACACAATTATTCCTAGATGTTTAAATTTCAACTGAAAAGTAATCCCTGTTAATTTAGGAGAGAGGGAAAAAGAAAGGGAGGATATGTACAATTTGGGCAAACTCAATCGGACTTGCCCCAAACGATGGAGTTAGAAATGTGCCAGGGGAACCTAATACAACCCCAGCAAGGTGGCATGTACCAAGCCATCTCACTGGCCCAAGTGATCAATTTCAGTTCACAATTGATCACACTGATAGGTCTAGGAGTCAAAGGGATCACACAAGCAAGATTAGTGACTGCTAATACTAACAGATAGAACTAAAAAAGGGAGAGACTGATCCAACATGGGAAGTAGGATACACAGCAGACTCATAGAATGGCAGATATCCTAATAAATCACTCTGGCCTCAGAATCAGCCCTTAAGGCATCAGGATCTGGCTCAAGAACCCCTGAGAGTATTTTTGGCATGGAAAGCCAAGACACTCTGGGGAAAAAAAAAAGAAGAAGAAGACATAAATGAAAGATCTCTGCGAGTAAGATCCCAACGGAAGGAACAGGGCCACCAGAGAAGGAGGTGCCTTTCTCTGAAGGGAGGAGAGAACCTCCACTTTGACTATGACACTGTCAGAACAAGATCCAAGTCGGTGAACACTAAAGGCTTCCATAGCCTCAGCAACTCATGACTATAGCCTAGGAAAATGAATCTTGATGAAGAATGGGATGGGAGAGGGAGTGGGAGAGGGGATGGTTGAGGGTGGGAGGGAGGTTATGGGGGGAAAAGCCTCTATAATTCAAAAGTTGTACTTTGGAAATTTATATTTATTAAATGAAAGTTGATAAAAAAAAAGAGAACAAGTCAAAAAATAAAAAAAGAATTGGAAGGCAGCAGGTGATGGCACAAGTACGTGGGACCCTGCCACCCATCTGGGAGTCCTAGATGAAGGCCTGGGCTCCTGCCTTCAGTGTGACCTAGGCTTGGCCAGTGTAGCCATTTGGTAAGTGAACCAGAAAATGAAAGACATTTCACCACTTCCCCCTCTCAAATTCAGTAACTCTGCATTTCAAATATATATATATATATACACACACACAGACACACACACACATATATTTATATATATATATACTTTTTATATATATGTATATATATATGTATATATGTATATATATATATACTTTTTCAAAGCTACAGACTAACAATTTAGTTTGAAAAAACAAATTCAAATGATATGTTGACTCCAGGGAAAGTTATTTCGCTAATAAAGATACACACAGATAGATAATGAAAGATAGAAACCAATATTGAGCAGGAGTAACTATGCTGACAACAGATAAAATAAACTTTAAAGTCAAAGTTTTTAAAGAGACAAAGGTATTCACTACATAGTTATCAAAGGATCAATTCAAAAAAGAATGATGATTGTAAATATATATGAACCTAATGCCAGAACAGCATTTTACAAAAACAAGCATACTTAGGTATAAAGAGAAAAAAACTTCAATATGATAATAGATACAGACTTCAATATCCACTTTCATCAATGGACAGACCATCCAGACAAAATATCAGCAAAAATAAAAATCAGAGTGAAGTTACAATATAGAGCAAGTGAAGCTAACACAATATTCCAACTAACAGTTGAACATTATTTTTATCAGAACATGAAAACATTAAGCAATTTCAAGACAGATCATATATCAAGCCACAGAACAACTCTTGAGGGGCTGGCATTGTGGCTCAGCATAAAAGTCATTGCCTGTTGTTACACTGATATTTCATATGAGCACTGATTCACATCCCATCTACTCTACTTCTGATTCAGTGCCCTACTGATGCACCTGGGAAAGCCGTCTATGATGGCCCAAGTATGAGGGTCTCCGCCATCCACATGGGGGAACCAGATAGAGTTTCTGGCTCTTGACTTTGGTCTGGCCCATCTCTAGCCATTTGTGATCATGTGGGGAGTAACCAGTGAATGGAAGATTCCCCCCTCCCATTTTCTCTCTCTCAACTCTGTCATTAAAATAGGTAAAATTTTAAAGAAATTTCAAAAGGTGGAAATTTTTTATCATATATCTTTTCCTACAATAATTTTATAACTTAACAGTGAAATAAGCTCTAGAAATTACACAAATATATGGAGATGAACAGTATGCCTCTGGATATAGAATGGGTTATTGAAGAAATAAAAACGGAAATTAAAAAATTCCTTGAAACTAATAAAAATGTATGTGAAAACTTGGGAGATATGAAAAAATAAGTAACAAGAGGAAGGTTAGAGCAATCAGGACTCACACAAAATAACGAAGGTATCAGAAAACCTACCAATGCATTTCAAGGATCTAGGAAATCAAATATGCCAAACCCAAAGTCAGTTTAAGGAAAAGAATAATAAAAACTAGAATTAAACTCAATAAAATAGATAATAATAAAGCAATGCAAAAAATAATGAAAAAGGCCAGTTTTTTGAAAAGATAAACTAAATTAATAAGTATTAGAATAAAACATAGAGGACTCAAATTAGTAAAATAAGAGTAGAAAAAGGAGATTTTACAATTGATACCACAGAAATGAAAAAAATCATTAAGAACCACTAGGAACAACTATGTGCCAACATACTGAAAAATCTAGAACTGGGTAAATTTCTGGATGTATATAATTCACAAAATTGAAACATTAATACAGAATACCTATATAGACTAACAATGCATAATGAGATTGAATCAGTAATAAAAAGTCTCCAAACAAATAAAAGCCCAGGACTGGATGACTTCACTATCAAATTCTGCCAAAGTGTTAATAAGGAACTAACACTAATGCTTCTCAAACTGCTCTAAAAAAGCAAAATTCATTCTATGAAGTCAGTATAACTCTGATTCCAAAACCAGACAAGAATATAACAGAAAAAGTTGATATTCCTGATGAATATAAATGCAAAAATTCTGAAAAAATACAAGCAAGTTGAATACAACATAAAAAACTAATTCCTTATTATCAAATGAGATGGGTGAATATACACACCAATAAATCTTTTACATCACATCAACAGAATGAAGGAATCCATAGATTCAAAAATAACATCTGGTAAAATCCAATACTCATTCATGATGAAAAACGTGAATTAATTAGATATAGAAGGAACATACCTCAACAGAAATAGTAGCTGTATATATATCACCAGCACCCAGCCAAAAGCATATTAAATGAGGAAAAACGGAAGGATTTCCTCTAAGATTTGGAATCTGACCAGAATGTCCACTCTCATATCTCTTATTCAATGTAATACTGGAAGTTTTATCCAGAACCATTAAGCAAGAGTATGAAAAAGAATTCATAAAAATAGGAAAGGAGAAAGTCAAAGTATCCTTGTTTGCAGATCACACAATTTTACATAAGCAGAACCAAATAACTCCCCCAAGAGACAATTAGAATTGACAAAATCAATAAAGGCGTATGATATAAAACTAACACATAAAATCAGTAGTGTCTATATACCAATAACAAGCTTGTTAGAAAATAAATTATAAGAGCAATTGCATTCATAGTAGCCCCCCACAAAGAAAACCTTGGAATAAATTTAACCAAGGACATGAAAGACCTTTATAAAGAAAATTATAAAATACTCATGAAAGTATTTGAACAAGAACACACATAATGGAAAAGTCTCCTCTGTTTATGAATTAGAAGAATCAGTATTGCTAAAATGCCCATATTATCCAAAGTGATTAACAGCTTGAATGCAGTTCCCATCAAAATATCAATGACATTCTTACAGATGTAGAAGAATTATATTAAAGTTCATATTGAATCACAAAAACTCAAAATAACCAAAGCAATCTTGAACAATAGTATCAAATTTGAAGGTATCACAAAACCAAATTCAAGACATACTATAGAGCCATTGTAACCAAAACAACTTGGCACTAGCATAAAAATAGACATAAAGACCAATGGAACATAATTCAAAGGCAATAATAATCACAAATCTACAATGAACTTTACTTTGACAAAGAAGCTAAAAATATACCCTGTGGAAGAGACAATCTCTTCAATAAATGGTGCTAGGAAACTGGATATCTAGAATACTGGGTATCTAGGATCCTTCCTGGGTCCATTGCTGTGTTGTAGTGGGTAGAGCTGCCGCCTACAGTGCCAGCATCCCATTTGAGCACCAGTTTAAGACCTGGCTGCTCCACTTCCAATCCAGGTCTCTGCTATGGGCTGGGAAAGTAGAAGATGCCCAAGGCTTAGGACTCTGCACCACGCAGGAGACCCAGAGGAAGCTCCTGGCTTCAGATCGGTGCAGCTCCGACCATTGCGGCCAATTGGGGAGTGGATCAGTGGATCTGCCTCTCCTTCTCTGTCTCTGTAAATCTTTCAAGTAAATAAATAAATAATCTTAAAACAAAATAAAGATCCCCCACTCCTTTCCAGGCCATCATTTTCCACTCTATATAAAAATCAACTAAAATGTATCAAAGATCTAAATGTAATATCAGAAAATATGAAACAATTAGAAGAGAACTTTGGAGAAGCACTTTAAGACATAGGATGGTCAAAAGAGACCAAAGTTAAAAATAGGTAAGAGAGATTATACAAAGTTAAGTGGTTTCTGGAAAACAAAGGAAATAATAATCAACAACACGTACTGTTAACCAACAGAATGCTAACAAATATTTGCAAACATTTGTCAAATTATTAATATCCACAATACCTAAGGAATTAAAAAATTCAATAACAAAATAACAACCAATTCTACTAAGAAGTGGGCTAAAGATCTGAAAAGAGATTCATTGAAATAAATTTTAAATTCATTTTTAATGTATTTAAAAGGCAAAGAGAGAGAAGAAAGCCTTAAATCCAGTAGTTCACTCCTCTAATACCCACAATAGCTGGAACTGAACCAGGCTCAAGTCAAAGGCTGGGAACTTAAGCCAGTTCTTCCACATGGATGTCAGGGACTCATCTTTTTGAGTCATCACCTGTTACCTTCCCTTTTTGTATTAGCAGGAAATGGAAGTGGAGTCAACTCAATGGTGGGTACTCTGATATGGGAAGTGGACACTCCAAATGGCACCTTTACCTCTGCTCCAAATGCCCATCACTTGTCTGTTTATTTCTCATACACTAAGTAAGTCTATGTACCAAGTTTTTGTTTTTTGGTACAGTAAGTTTTCTGTCTCTTTTCTGTTTGTTATGTAAACATCTCAGTCTAATAATTTTATTTATAAGTGTTATCCATAATCTCTTACAAAGTTAAATAATTTTTTGAGGATTGAGCCTATCTTCAGGATTGTTTAAAAGAATTAAATATTCTGGCTGGCGCCGTGGCTCAACAGGCTAATCCTCCGCCTTGCGGCGCCGGCACACCGGGTTCTAGTCCCAGTCGAGGCGCCGGATTCTGTCCCGGTTGCCCCTCTTCCAGGCCAGCCCTCTGCTGTGGCCCAGGAGTGCAGTGGAGGATGGCCCAGGTGCTTGGGCCCTGCACCCCATGGGAGACCAGGAAAAAGCACCTAGCACCTGGCTCCTGCCATCGGATGAGCGCGGTGCGCTGGCTGCAGCGTGCCGACCGCGGCAGCCATTGGAGGGTGAACCAACGGCAAAGGAAGACCTTTCTCTCTGTCTCTCTCTCTCACTGTCCACTCTGCCTGTCAAAAAAAAAAAAAAAAGAATTAAATATTCTGAAGCAAAGCCATTTATAGTATTTACATTTTACAATGTTTTGAAGTAGTAATGATGATCATACTTACATTGTTTTTCTATATCATGCTGGTATTGTACTTATAATATCATACTTATATTGTTTTTCTATTAGAGAACATTAATATTCTCACACAGAAGATATGTCTGTACCAAAGGATAGTAACAGTTTATGGAATCCTAACTTGGAATGCATCATTTTTCACATTCTAAATTTAAGATGTTGGTATGCAGATAAGAAAAATGTACATTGGATCAATTCCAATTCATACATTAAAAAGCAATAATTCACGACTGTGGACTTAAACTATAACACATTCTTTATCACATATGCTAAACCTGAATGAAATGGACCATGATGTCACGATATTATAATTGGCTATTGACTTAAGTTGGTTTTCTATTGCCACAGTCATCTATTGAACCCCAAAGGAAACAATCAACAGCATGTACTGATAACCAGCAGAATGATAGAAAATATTCACAAACATTTTTGAGATGAATAATTTATGTTTTGAGATCTGTTGACCAAAATGGCATTCTGTAAACAGAATGCCAATCTAAAGTGAAGCATTTAGTTTTTGGTTGTAAGATGAGCGAAAAATATACACTAAAGAATTTTACATAAAGATGAATTTTACTTATTTTATTATAATCATCTTGTTTTATTACATTTTGATTTATTTAATAAAATTATAATTATATGGCTGTGATTAGTTTAATTATGCTTACTGCTCTGCTTGGAAAGTTGAACCCCTCTGTAGCAGTTACATAAAACAGAGATTAGGAAGGATAAAATATTATACTTTTATTGAGTAAATCTTTGCATGTGGTATTTTTAGAGTTCCAACTGACTTTTTTTTTTGTGTCCAAGGGAATAAGACATTAATTGGAGGAATAAGTGGGAATGAATTTAATTCTTTTATAGAAATGCTTCATCATTTTGTTCTTTTAAGATGGAGGAGAAAAGAGGAAGACTGAAATATTGGTAAATAAAAAATGCTGGAATCATAAATGACTTATGGTTTCAGAAGATTTAAATGCTCATTGTTATTTTCCTAGTGTTATCTTGGCATAAATTCTATTTCCCCAAATATGAAGGTCAGTTATTATATTCTGAACAGGCCTTGAGTTGATAGTATTTAATTGTTGTTAAATATTACTAATTTTTAGGAAGTGAGTATGTGTTCAGCTTCTTATTTATGGCAGTTATATGAAAAGAGGAAGCTTGAATAACAAATCATGCTTGAAATGTTCAAGATCACTAGCAATCAGGGAAATGCAAATCAAAACCACAATGAGGTTTCACCTCACCCCGGTGAGAATGGCTCACATACAGAAATCTACCAACAACAGATACTGGGGAGGATGTGGGGAAAAAGGGACACAAACCCACTGTTGGTGGGAATGGAAACTGGTGAAGCCACTATGGAAGTCAGTCTGGAGATTGCTCAGAAACCTGAACATAATCCTGCCATGCAACCCAGCCATCCCACTCCTTGGAATTTACCCAAAGGAAATTAAATTGGCAAACAAAAAAGCTGTCTGCACATTAATGCTTATTTCAGCTCAATTCACAGTAGCTAAGACTTCGAACCAACCCAAATGCCCATCAACAGTACACTGGATAAAGAAATTATGGGACATGTACTCTCTGGAATACTATACAGCTGTCAAAAACAATGAAATCCGGTCATTTGCAACAAGATGCAAGATGGAGGAATCTGGAAAACATTATGTTGAGTGAATTAAGCCAGTCCCAAAGGGACAAATATCATATGTTCTCCCTGATCGGCGACAACTAACTGAGCACCAAAGAGGAAACCTGTTGAAGTGAAATGGACACTATGAGAAACAGTGACTTGATCAGCCCTTGTCCTGACTGTTGATGTACAATGTAATACTTTATCCATTTTAGTATTTTTTTTTTTGTTCTAGTACTATTGGTTGAACTCTGTAATTAACACATAATTATTCTGAGGTGTTTAAATTTTAACTGAAAAGTGATCCCTGTGAAATATAAAAGTGGGAATAAGAGAGGGAGGAGATGTACAATCTGGGACATGCTCAGTCGGACTTGCCCCAAATGGTGGAGTTAGAAACATGCCAAGGGATTCCAATACAATCCCATCAAGGTGGCATGTACCAATGCCATCTCACTAGTCTAAGAGATCAGTTTCAGTTCACAATTGATCACACTGATAGGTCTAAGGGTCAAAGGGATCACACAAGCAAGACTAGTGTCTGCTAATACTAACTGATAGAATCAACAAGGGAGAGAACGATCCAGCATGGGAAGCGGGATACACAGCAGACTCATAGATTGGCAGATGTCCTAAATAGCATTCTGTCCTCAGAATCAGCCCTTAAGGCATTTGGATCTGACTGAAGTGCCCATGAGAGTATTTTAGGCATGGAAAGCCAAGACACTCTGGAAAAAAAAAGAGGACTTAAATGAAAGATCTCTGTGAGTGAGATCCCAGTGGAAAGAACAGGGCCATCAAAGGAGGTACCTTTCTCTGAAGAGAGGAGAGAACTTCCACTTTGACTAGGACCCTGTTGGAATAAGATTGAAGTCGGCAAACCCTAAAGGCTTCCATAGCCTTGGCAACTCATGACTAGAGCCTTGGGAGATTACTGACGCCATAAACAAGAATGCTAAATTGTTAAGTCAGCAACAGGAGTCACTGTGTATTTACTCCTCATGTGGGATCTGTTCTTAATGTGTTGTCCAATGTGAAGTAATGCTATAACTAGTACTGAAACAGTATTTTACACTTTGTGTTTCTGTGCGGGTGCAAACTGATGAACTCTTTACTTAATATATATCAAATCGATCTTCTGTATATAAAGATAATTGAAATTGAATCTTGATGTGAATGGAATGGGAGAGGGAGCGGGAGATGGGAGGGGTGCGAGTGGGAGGGAAATTATGGGGGGAGAAAGCCATTGTAATCCATAAACTGTGCTTCAGAAATTTATATTTACTAAATAAAAGTTAAAAAAAGTAAAAAAAAAAAGAATGTGAAAAATTCTTTAGACGTAAATCATAGCAAAGGAAGACCATGTATTCTTTCAATAAATAAATATATATAGTCCCTGCTAGTGCTCTCACTGTTCTAACCGCTGAGTTTACTATAGAATACAATATGATTATGATCTAGCTTTTCAGGGTACTGGTATTCTAATGGCAAGGGAATATGGAGACAAACAAAAAACAAAACAAATTGATAGGATCATTCCTGTTTCTGATAAAGCACAGGAAAAATAAAGGTATATTTTATAGAGATGACTTCAGTTGGAGATAATCATTGGAGATAATCTAAATCTGGAGGTACTGGAGGGATTTTCTGAGGTATAAATGTCTTATGAATTATCAAAAGTGGAAACGGCACTAGATTTTGCAGAGGACATGAAAATGTAGTATAATAACTAACACTCACTAGATCTGGTGTAAAAGGAAACAGCAATTAAATTCTAGGCAGTATGTGACAAGAAAAACATTGGAAATATATTTTCTTCAATTCATTCCTATTTAAAAAATTCATAATTTTATTAGCAAAAATTCAAAGTTTCAGAACATCTGCTATAGAGTATTGGTTTCTGAATATTTGCCACTAATCAAAATTAGAAAATAATTCACTTCATGATGTGCATTTTAAAATATATTATGTAACTATATAATTGCACTAGTTTAATACCTACATTACAAAACACATCCAAAGTAGAACTTTAGTACATATATAAATCATAAGCCCAATATTCTCTTGCTAGACCTGACAGATTCTGAGCTTCTTGTGTTTTACCAGAAAATTGCTGCTCTAGGGATCTTTTCTGTTCCCAGTAGTATTGTCTTGGAGAAGGAGATAGAGGAAATTCTGCAAACTTATATTTTTCTTTTCTTCATATTACATGGAATTTTTGGTATACAAAATGCAATAATATCCTTGGTCACAGTATCTGTCGAGAAAGCACATAAATGGGATAATTGTGCAGATAAAAATAATGATACCTGCTTACGGACCAAACAAGGTGTCTAAATGATTATGCAAGATATTCTGACCAATGTTCATCAGTCAGCTTAGAATTATCAGGTGACTAATGTTAATTTTGGGTCTTTTGGTCATAACAAAATGTTAGGTTTGGAAAAATCCAGTGTTTGATTTGCTATGTCTCTGTTATCAGAGTCTCCCATGGGGTCTCTGAGAAATACCACAATATATACTGGAAAGAAAAAGTGTAAGCAAGATATTGATCCCCTTTGCCAAACAAAATATCTTCTGGGGAATTTTGAGCTTTCTTCATTGCAGCAGCTTATGTTTGAAACAACCTATATTTAAGTTTGCAGAACTTAAAGAATGGGGGACTTTGAAAATGGAAAATAAAATACTACATTAAATTTGCAAATATCCTGGCGGTATCTGAATTCTCATAGTAATTCTGATTCTTTTTACTGTGGGCATAAGTTCATACTTTAAGTAAATTCTAGAAGAGTTAGTTTGAGGTTATTTTGAACTATAAGCCTAAATAATCTATTTGATGTCATTAGAATGAATTTTGATGAAATTCTTGATGCAGGAGAGACCAAGAATGATTTGTTCTTTTGGATATTTAATTATTTCACAACTTCTAGTTCTCTTCCATTAGTGACTGTGGAGCCTTTCCTTTATATATATTTTTAAAATTTTTCCTCTCTTCTGGATTGACGGGCATTTGGAAAAAAGGTAAATTCAGGGATGTTGTTTTAATTGTAATCAAAGAAAGCTAATGCCAACTGAAGGTGTTGTTGAATATTTAGATAAAATTTTGTATTTTGGGAGTGGGCATACAGCTTAGTGGTTAAGACTCCTGTACCTATATTCAATTCCTTGGTCTGGCTCCTGACTGCAGCTCGCCACCTGGATTCACACTTTGAGGCAGCCATTAATTCTCTAGGCGTTGGGTTCTTAATGTCCATGTAGGAGATATGAATTAATTTCTGGCTCCCAGCTTCAGCCCAGTCTGGTGCTGCTTTGGCTGTTGCAGACATTTGAGTGTTAAACAGTGTATGGGGACTTTCTCTTTCTCTATCTGTATCTCTCTTGCTTGCTCACTCTCCACCTATCAAATATATTTTTAAAAAAATCTAAAAAATCCCCATTATCTAAATGGCATAGTAATTTTTGGAGCAGATAACACCTGTTTGTTAATGCATACATGGATGTGTGTGTTTTTTCCCTGAAGTGAGGCATGTAGCAAAAGAGTCATGACTGGAACTCAGTGATTAACTACAGGATGTTAAAGAACACACACACACAAATTTAGTAGAAGAAATTGAAGAGACATGGAACTTATATAAGGGTGTATATAATATCAGAATAACATGTCATATTGTATATTTTTATTAACTATACCATGTATTAAATTTTGTATCTTGCAGAACTCAATTCTGTGGTACCAAGACTGCTTGGACTCAAAAAAATCAATAGACATTGAATCTGAAAATTGTGTGATTTGATCTTCCTAAGTTTTTATCTCCATGAGATATTAATAATAGAGCACTTGAAAACACATAGCATGTCATACAAAATTATTTAATTTTGATAATAAAATAGTTATCTGAAATACGCTGTGTTCTATTTTAGACATGAGGAAAATAAAACATGAAATGGCAGGTGATAGGGTTGAGTCACACAGAAAATATTGAGGGTGACACCATCTTTGCTCACAGGACAGAAATGCTGTCCTTTTCTGATACTTCACATTTTGCCTAGAAAACTAGCCTAAATTACAAATCTCTTCCATTGAAGGCTTACTAGTCTTTGCTTCTTACTAAAAGAGAAATAATTTTTTTTACTTTCCATTTTACTTTATGCCTGTGTCAAAGTTGAGCATTAGAATCTTAATTTGGCAGTTAATAAAAAGACACTAATTGCAATTCTTAATTGAATGACAGGGAAAATCTCCTTCTCTAACTCTTTCTAAAGCCCAAATTTCAAATCTTTATTATAGGGAAACTGATATATTAATTGTTTCCAAAGACATTTCAGAATACACCTTTACATAAGGGGTAAAATTTATCACTTTATCAAACAAGAGCTTCAAATATGTGAGTATATCCTTTACAAACAAACTGTTGTGGTTGTGGACAGCTTGTTTTAAGGTGAAAAATCTCTTCTTTTCCATTTAATCCACATATTATAATGGAATTAGTTGTCAAGGCTATTCGCTAAATCATGCTGAGCATTACCAATTTAGTAAGGCCGTTATTTGCTGCACACTCAGGTAATTAGGAGCATCTCCATGAGCAATTTTGAAAAGTGACAACTCACTTGATAATTCTCAGTGTATCTTTCTTTGGTCTCTAAAAATGACAAAGAATCCACTTGAAAATTCTAATGTTTCCCATTTACATAAGCTGAGAACATGACTTAATGATCTATGATTTAAAATTATTTCATGCTCAATCAAAATTGACCACTTGACATATGTATTGGAACCCAAGCTGCTCACTATTCCTGGTGTTTCCGAGACCCAAATCCACCAAATTAACCTTGATTATAAAATTGTAAATCTATTTTGTCCTTTCAGTAAGTACACTAATTACATCATCTCTGCATTCTCATCTTTGCTTAAAAATTTTGAGTAAATCAAGGCTAGGTCTCAGGAGTGCCATGAAGATTTCTGTGATTATTTTAAGCTACATTTCAGATTCACTCATCACTGTTCCTAAATACTGTGATGTCTCAACATCTGTACCCTTTCTCATTTTCTCCTTTCAAAAAATAAACTTCTTGAGATCCTCAATATTGCCTGCAACTAGTTAATTTCTCTGTATAGCCATGTGTGGTCCTTCACCATCCAACTCCAGGCTATCACACCCTGCTCTTCACAGAAGTGTCAGTTCTTATCACAAGCTTTCAAAGTGATAAAAACCTTTGGATAATTATCACAATGTATTATGAATTGTTGACCTTTTCATCCTTTTCAACAGGATGTTAGAGCTCTGTGTTTTAACCCTTCTATAATATTTGTCTTCCGGGGACTTGTAGAGTACAGGGGATATTCATTTAATGTTACATAGAAGCTGCCACAGTATTCAAATTGCATTAAGTGTTTTTTAAGATCTAAGCACTGTACTAAGCACTTATTCTCCTCATTGATCCTGACCCTTAAGAATAATTGTTACTCTTTTACAGACAGATAGTTCAGATTTAAATAGTTTAGCAACAAGTTCACATAGTAAGAAAGAGGTTTGTTTTGACATCACATGGTCCCTCCCTTTCCTAAAGACGACAGTCCAAATAAGGTTACCTCAGAGCAAACAGAGGAGGGGAGAATTGGAGGTAATTTTTCTAGGACTCAAAGTTTTCAGAATGAACGTGGGGGGCAGGGAGAATCTGTTCCTCAGGCAAAGTTAATCTTAGAAGTTAATCTATTTCAAGTCATGGCATTTTTGCCATGTTGCAATGGTATTTTTGTAGAACATAAAAATGTCTATTTCAGTGCCTTGTGAGCATAACTTTACATAGAATGTGAACAAGGGAAGGAAATGCTTGCAGTTTCAACACTGCAGTGCTGATATGCTCTGAATATGATGCCTATTCTCAGATTAAAGGTGAAAACAAAACTCATTTGCGTGAGGAACAAATATAGTTGTTTGTCTCTTTAGAACCTGACCGTGTAGGTAGTCATATTTACCAGCTGTTGTGTCATTAACATATTTCGCTTACTGTTGGTTTCCTAAAAAGATACCATAAGAGTCATAATTACTCCTTTGCATGACTTCATCTAACCGCTATAGTTATAAGACAACCTGCCCAGAGAAAACATTGGTTGAATGAGGGATGAAAACATCATGCAAAATGTTTCCTGTCTTTATGTCATAAGAGGAAAATGCTTGGCACTATCTATACTTCAAACGTGGCTTCCAATTTTGGCTTCCTTCTTTTCTTTGGAATTATGAATGTGTTACAGAGTTTAGTCACAGCCTCCATGACTTTAGATAAAAAACAGGAGAATAATTTATGCTCCTGGAATTCTCAGGGAAAATTTATAATGTGTTAGTACTCATAGCATTCAACAAATATTGGCCTCTCCATTTAGTACTATATCCATGACTGGAAACTCCCTACCCCTTTCTTCATCAGAAAAAATTAGCTGTTATAACCAAACTTCCATTACTTAAAAAAGAAAGAAATGTGTATTTTTAAAATTATCATCAGGTTATGTAACTTGGAATAATGCATTAATAGTGCTAATCATCAGGCATAGTAATTGAAAAGTAATAGTCAATGTTTCCAATTTCTCTTCCTCAATGAAGTTTCCCTAAAATATCCCTAGCTATAAACCTATTCGTTATTATAAGCATGATTCAAATAAAATTGCTAAAATGATAGTCTGATGTTTGGCATCACCTGTGATAGAAAATGATCAAGGAAGGCTGAACTGTATGATGTGGGGTCCTTTCTCTATGTCAAATGGGAAACTGCATTTTAAAAATCTATTTTACATGTGAGCAGTCATATATTTACATATCACCAGAATAAAGAATTTTACTGTTTTAAGTGTTTGAAAATTATAACATGTACAAATTCATTGAAATATTTTTATAGATAGTTAAAGTCCTCAGAGAGTACAAAACTTGAAATGGACTTCTCAATATTGAATTTGGGAGGGAGAAGAAATTATGTTTCTTTTCTTGTGTCCCTTTCCTTATTTTTGATTGTGAGTACCTAAGTTTTATTAATAAAAAAAATTGGGAGATTAAGAGAAAGAAGGAAGGAAGAAAGGGAAGAAAGAAGGAAGGCAGGGAGGGAGAGGAAGGAGGGAAAAATCAATAAGAAAAAAAAAAGAAAGGGAAAAAAGAAACATGAAATCATCAGTTATTTGTTCCCTAGGACTATCATAATGAAGGATCATAAATTATGCTGTGTAAAAAAACAGAAATGCATTGTCTCGAAGTTCCATAAACTAGAAAGAAGTCTAAAATCTCAGGTGTTGGCAAGTTCATGCTCCCTGTGAAGACTCTCTGCATGGACCATTCATTGTCTCTACATGGTTCTGTGGTCCCAGATGTTCCCTGGCTTGTTACTCTAATCTCTGCCAGTCTTAAATGCTGTTCGCTCTCTGTGTCTGTCTTCATGTGTTTTATCTCTTCTTAAGAGAGTGGATACCAATCACATTGCATGAAAAGCCCACCATACTCCAGTGTGATCTTACCTTATCTATTGATATCTGCAAATACCCTATTTCAACACCAGGTAATATTCTGAGTCACTAGAGGTTAAGATATCAACCTATCTTCTTCTGGGAGCAAGGCACACCTTAATCAACATTATCTTTCTGTTCTCAAAGACTAATTGTGTTCTATGAAGAAAACATTATGAGTATCCCAGATGGTGTTGGCCACAATATATGCTCAGGGTTGGTTTTCAGGGAAGGTATAATAACCTGAAAATAATTGAAATGAACTACATTCCAAAAATCTCCTCAAATTCCCTTTACTAACTTGACATTGTCTACGAATGTGCCATAAGAAATATCTGGTTGAATGAATATTTATGACTACTAGAATTCAAAGATCAATTGATAGAATAATACCTATAATTATATTTGTTTTATATACTCTAAGAAGAGAGGGAATATCGGACTTAGAAGACAGAGCACAGGAAAGTAGGCAGTCAACCAAAGAAAAGAAGAGGAAATTAGAAATCTAAAAAATATTGTTGGGAATCTACAGGATACTATTAAAAAAACCAACATTTCAGTTCTAGGAATTCCTGAAGCCATGGAGAGAGAGAATCGGATTAGAATGCCTTTTTAGTGATATACTAGCACAGAACTTCCAGGGTTTGGAGAAGGACAGAGATATCCTAGTACAGGAAGCTCATAGAACCCCTGGTAAACATGACCAAAATATATCCTCACCACAAGATGTTGTAATCAAACTCACCACAGAGAAATACAAAGAAAAGATTCCAAAATGTGCAAGAGAGAAACGTCAGATTACTCAGAGGATCTCCAGTTAGACTCACAGCAGAATTCTCGTCAGAAACCCTACAAGCTAGAAGGGAATGGCAAGACATAGCCCAGGTACTAATAGAGAAAAACTGCCAGCCCAGAATATTATATCCTGCAAAGCTCTCATTTGTGAATGAAGGTGAAATAAAGACCTTTCATAGCAAACAGAAATTGAAAGAATTTGTTGCCACTTGTTTAGCTCTGCAAAAGATACTTCTTAAAGATGTGTTACACACAGAAACACAGAAACAAGATCAGCACCAAACAGTATCCTAGTCCAGGGTCTGGATGGATCTGTAAAGTATCTCTCTCTTCACCTCCTTTTTCTTCGTACATGTAAAGCAGAGACAATTCTCTGCCATCATTCTTTTTGAAGTCAAACTCTGAGTTTAGAATTGATTGGCTCAGAATTGTTAATCCTTCATTTCTGTAAGAATGATATATTCACTACTCAATAGTAAAATGCAGGAACTGGAGTTTTACTTTCAAATTTTTCTCTTCAGAAAAGTCACCACAGGACACCTAGGGTTTTCAAAGGCAACTTTCTGTCACATGAGGGTTTTACCACCAGTGGAAATTAAAGAACACCAACTCTTTCTTACAGCACAGAGGGCATAATTCTCCCTAGTTTAAAGGAACTATGAAATCCTTCTCATAATATGCGAGTAAAAATGGTTCCACTTGAATGAAGCTTAATGTTAAGAGCTGAAGAAAGCACATTAGAAATAAAATGAATCACTAGAGAAACAGTGAATTACCTTCCCCATTAGACTCAGATAAGGTATCTACCACACCAACATTAGAGAAATCTAATAAACTCATCCAGTTTTGGTTTGTCCAGCCTCTATTGTTTTGTTATTCCTAACATGTGGTTCATTGGTTCTGCATTAATAAGGTGTGTTTCTTTTGGGAGCAAGAATAGTTATGAAAGAAATGAATAGGTGCAAATGTGTCAACATTCTTATTGCTCTCTAAACTTGTTTTGTTCTCCCCAAATGTCATGCTCTCTGAGGATCCCATGCCATTGCACATGCTATTTTTCTGGATAGAATATTCTTACTATTTAGTACAAATGTCAACCTGACACACTTATATCCTCAATAAAGCCTTCTCTGCTGAACCTTCTTTATCGTATTGATTATATTGTTTCATCCAGGTAATTTTCTGCTAATTCTATGAAAGTGTTATCATATATTTATTTTACAAATTCTTTAAAGAAATCCATCAAGGGCCATTTGACTGCATTTTTTTACCTCTAGTGCATAGAACAATGTCTGTCAAGAAGTATACACTCAACCAATGACTAATGAAAGCTATTAAATTGCTGAATGAAAGGTGTTGGAGATAAGCCAATGGACAAATGTCAACATTTTAAAGTCTTGTTACCAAGTGATACCTGACTGGTCTTTTGTGCCACATGGTCATTTGTTGGTTACTTATTTTAATGTTTCATTTGCATGTTTGTTTATCAAATATTTCTGGAAAATCTACTCTGTATGGAGATTATAATAGACATGGATTTTGGATCACATATTAATGCATAAGAAAGAATGTTTGCCCTCAATCTACTGAAAAATAGTCATGCCATGGTTTATCTTCATTTGGAGACTTTTCCACCCTTTAATCAGAGAAAATGCAAGTACACCATAAAAGAGAGTACTCTGCATAACAGCCAGTGTTACAGTCTATAAATATCTTTAGCTGAAAGTGTGACTAAAACTCTACTGCTGATATTACCCAGCTGAGCCAAAAAAGTGAGCTTCATAACGGCAAAGCCACCTTTGTTATTTACTAATTGCTTTTAACCTTCCAAGCTGTGCATTCTCGCTCCATTACAGCTCTTTGATTTATCTTATTCCTTTGCTCTAACAGGGATAGCTTGCTGTTAAGGTGCTTGTGCATTCTCTATCCCTTCCTTCTTATATGAATATGAATTATTGCATTTTCAGAAGCTGTTTCCCCAAGGACAATTTTTAAATAACAATGGTAGTAGTCAGTACCACACACATATCCATAGTTCCTTAACTCATATATGCATCTTTAAAACAACTAAGAGTGATTCCTTTTATCTTTGCAATGGATTTACTATTTCTGGGCTCTAAACTGGTACATGCCTTGAAAGTACACCTAAAGTTAACATCATTGAGAAAAAAACAAAATCCGTGTGTGAAGATTAGACTTTTAATAGCGGCACAATAATTGATGTGACAAGTCATAGGATATATTTTGGAAATGTAAAGAATAGAATTGCAAATATTTACACAGCCATTCTCCTGGCAAGAGAATATATTATATTGATGGAGAGGATCAATTTTTCTTCTTGGTCATGGGACACATTTTTATTCTCATTTACATTACTCATGATCTTTTTTAAGCTAACTATAGTCATGTAACACTGAATAATGGAAAAGAATCAAGCTGTAAGGTAGGGGTTTGTTTCATACTTCTGCACACCAAGATCCAGTTTTCCCAGGACCATTTGTGGAAGAGACTGTCCTTGCTGCAGGGATTGATATTAGCTACTTTGTCAAAAATAATTTGGTTGTAGATGCATGGATTGATTTCTGGATGCATGGATTATCTTCTGTTCCACTGGTCTATGTGTCTGTCCAGTACCAGACTGTTTTGATTAAAACTGCCTTGTAGTATGTTTTGAAATCTGGTATTGTGATGCCTCCAGCTTTGTTTTTGTTGTATAATATTGCTTTAACTATTAAGGATATTTTATATTTCCATATAAAGTTTAGAATCATTTTTTCTAGATCTGAGAAGAATGTCATTGGTATTTTGATTGGGATCATATCAAATTCCTAAATTGTTTTTAGTAGTACAGAAATTAATGAACATGGAAGAGTTTTCCATATTTTATATCTTCTTTTTTAGATGTTTTGTAATTTTCATCATAGAGATCTTTGACATTCTTAGTTGAATTTATTCCAAGGTATTTAATTTTTTTCTGTAGCTATTGTGAATGGGACTGATTTTAGAAGTTCATTCTCACCCATGACATTGTAGATACACAAACAATTGATTTTTGCAGGTTGATTTTATATCCTTCCACTTTTCCAAACTCTTTTGTGAGTTCCAATATTCTTCTAGTGAAATCTTTTGGACCCCCTATATATAGAATCATGTCTTCTGCAAATAGCAGTATTTTGACTTCCTCCTTTCCAATTTGTATCCCTTTGATATTTTTTTTCTTTCCTAATGTCTCTGGATAAATCTTCCAAAACTGCATCTAATAGCAATGATGAGAGTTGGCATGCTCTTCTGGTTCCCCCATTCAATAAGATGCTGGCCGTGGGTTTGTCATAAAGTTTGTCATAAAGTTCCTTGATTGAGTTATGTTCCTTTTTTATGTAATTTGCTTAAGATTTTCATCATGAAAGGATGTTGTATTTTATCAACTGCATTCTATGCATCTATTGAGATAATCATATGGTTTTTATTCTTCAGTTTGTTAATGTGATACGGGGGGAAAAGTATGCTAATCCACTGTTGATGGGAAGTAAACTGGTCCAGCCACTGTGGATGACAGTAGGGAGATACGTCAGAAATTTGAATATAAACCTGCCATATGGCCTGGAAATTGCACTTTTGGGAATTTACCCAAACAAAAAGATATCGGCATATAAAAGAGTTTTCTGTACCCCCGTGTTCCTTGCAGCTCAATTCACAATAACTGAGAGGGAATCGTCCAGATGTCCATCAACTGATGACTGGATAAAGAAATTATGGTATAGATACACTATAGAGTATTACTCATGCTTTCTTTTGCAAAAAAATATGAAGTATCTGGGAACCATTATACTTCGTGAAATAAGCCAGTCCCAAAAAGACAGATATAGTATGTTTACCCTAATCTGGGGTAACTAAAATGTTATGTGTTGGAGTGAATTGGACATTTTGTGATTCGATGACTGTTTACAGCTCTTGTCTTTTCTGTTGAAGAGCATTTTTTTTCTTCATACTATTTGTTGAAGTCTTTACTTAGTTTAGGAGTATTAACTAAACTGAAAATAGATATTTGTAAAAATTAAGAGTAAGGATAAGGAGAGGGAGGAGGAAGAAGGTTTGGAGCTTTGGTGGGAGCAAGGGTAGGGGCGAAGTATCACTATGTTCCTAAATTTGTATATATATTAAATACATGAAATATGTATAACTTAAATAAAATTTTAAAAAGTAGAAGCAAACTTTGTTCCTTAAAATTCAAGATGAGAATGCTGTCAGTATTTAAAATTGCCATGGCAGTTGCATCTTCATTTAGAAATATATATTTAAACAGCCAAGTGTATTTGTGAACTGTCCTTTAAATTCCTAGTATGTCTTGTTAAACACTGTTTTACCTTTTCCCCATCCCTTTACTGATGTAATGTTCATATTAAATACATTCCACACTTAAGTTTGTAGGGTTTAGGAGAATATCCACTTGGTACCTCCTGTCAAGATTGGTGTGTTGGGGACCTGCGCTGTAGTGTAGTGGATAAAGCCGCCACCTGCAGTGATGGCATCCTATATGGGTGCAGGTTTGAGAACCAGCTGCTCCACTTCCCATCCAGCTCTCTTCTATGGCCTGGGAAAACAATAGATTACTTAAGTCCTTGGGTCTCTACACCCACGTGGGAGACCTGGAAGAATCTCCTGGCTCCTGACTTCAGATTGATGCAGCTCTGGCTGCTGCAGCCAATTCGGGAGTGAATGGGCAGATGGAAGACTTCTCTCCCTGTCTCTACCTCTCTCTGTATAACTCTGACTTTCAAATAAATAAATACATCTTTAGAAAAAAAAAGATTGATATGCTGGACAAAATGTGAAGCTAAATGTAAGTGACATAAAGTCTTCTATGCTAGCAGCATCCTGCTTTATAAGGTTCCCTGATAGGTGATTTTTGAATGGTACTTTCATGAATTAAAACAGAAAATTTTTCAACTACTACAGATTCTTGTAAAATGATAGGTGAATATCATTACTTATGAGGACTACAGAGCAAATATAATCAACATATAAAAAATAAATATAACACCTCTTTCTTTGGCAGTTTAAAGGTAAGGTCATGTAACAAGTCCTTAAATTAAAAGATATAGAAAATACTTCTTAATGTTAATAGTATAGTAGTTTGTGTTTTGTGTTTAATAAGAGTACTAGGATCTATCAGATTCAAAAGGTCTTAGGTATATTTTTCTTGGAAGTTACCCTCAATGAATTGTGGTATTGAATATTTTAAATAGAACAATTACTTTGATTGGGAAATAAAATAGCAAATATTCTTTCAATAGTTATTAAGTGTGCAGCTATGGATTTATACATAATGGTTGATTCTTTTATTTGAGAGCTTTTAGATCAAATTAAGGAGATAACTGTACAAGCATAAGAGTGTGAGGATGCTGTTCCTATTGCCTAAAATTCAATTTCTCCTTTCTACCTTATCTCATTTACCTGACTCACACTATCCTATTCTTGAATTATAAGCTCAGTATCATCTCCTCTAAGAAGTCTTAGTAGATATTCTCCCCAAAGGATGCAAAAGAATGACGAATTCTGGGTCAAATACTGAAATAATAAATGATGAAAAGAGCAGTTTGGCTTGGATATTTAAGCAAGTCTTCCCAGGGAGGTGCAATTTAAGCCAAAACTCATTGCGTTCTAAATTGTACTTTGTGGAAAGGAGTGGAAAAATCATCTAGCTATTTTCACTGAAATGTAAAGGGAAAATAACAATTAATGAGGGTGAGCATTTTCAATCAGTTAGAAATGGGTGAATTACTAAATTATATGATATTATAACAATTGGGTAATCATTTGAAGAAAATTATCTGAATTGTATCTTTACCTAATGAGAAAAAATAAGCCCAGTTGAATGATATATGAAATTCTAAGACAAAACAAAACCTAAGTTTTCTAAAAAATATTAAATAAAATTATCAGAGAACTGTTTCTTCAACTTGGTTAAACAAGACTGTCTTAATATCAAATTATCAAAAATTTTAGAGAGAAGAGCAATACACATCAAAGTTTTCAGTGTGCCAAATAATAAGCACCATTATAAGCAAAGGTAATTCAGAAAATTTCCCAAGAGAAATCAATTGCAGCTTATATAACACATAATAGAATTACATATAAACTATATAAAGAACACCTGTCATTTAATATGAAACAGAACTATCACAATGAAAACTATGAATAGATATAGGCAGAGGATTCAAAATTTTCTTGGAAATATTTGAAATGATGTTCAATCATTTTTCTTCAAAGTCATGAAGTTATAATAATAACTGTTATTCATTAGCATTTGCAAAAATGAAAATGTTTTGTACTATCAATGTTTGACAAAGTCATGGGAACACTGGTACTATCCTTTGCTGCAGGGTTATATTTGTAGGTTTTTGAAGGTTAGGTAGAAAAATAACCATATTTCACATTCCTATTAATCAGGTTGTGTATGACTTTTCCCCATTGAGGGATATTTCATCCTTATATATCCTGCTCGTTTAACATGGAACTGACATAAAAGTCAGAATTCAAATTTCAAACCTCCCTTTCTGATAACACACAGGCTTGTGATCTCAGTGTTATCAATCAAAATCACCAGTACTAGATCTTCATGAGAAGTGAGCTACCTATACAAATTGGTAATGGGTGAAACTTTTTCCATGTTTTCTGTTTCTCAATCTCTCCCTCTCTCTCTTTCCCCCCTCTGTCTCTGTCTCTCTCTCTCCTTTCTCTCACTCTCTTTCTCACCCCTGCTGGTTCCAGGCTCTTGAGGTAGCATAGGCTTTTCCACGTGTGGAAGCCTAAAAAGATACGCAAAGGATTCAAGATGATGTTTTCTGTGCAGAAATGATATCAAGAGGATTCCTCCTAATACCCACTAGTGCAGCACTAATGGTTACGGGCTCCCTGTAAAGTGAGTTCTGCCTTGTGGTTGGTAGCTTGTAGACATTGTCCCAGAAGCATAGCCCATCTGATGCAGGAGGAAGATTGTCTAGGCCTTTCAACTACTTGATGGACCTTTAAGAAATGTGTATCTGCTCCAACAACCATAGTTTTGTTTTTCTTTGTAAAGAACCCTTGTTAATAGAAATTTTATGTGATGAGAAGGAAGGAGGAAGGAAGAGAGGGGAGAAAAAAGGTGTGCGACTTCAAACTTAGCAAGAACAAAATACAATATAGCACATAACTTAAGACAGTTTCTGACCATATGCATGCTATTGTAATGCTCAAAAAGTGAAAATATGTAGTCCCTTGAATAGATATGAAATAGAAAATAGATATAACTATAGAACAAAGATTGGATTATAAAAAGGCCTTGCATAAAATAGACCTTTTAAAAACTCAAAAAAGTATATATCCTACTTTTACATAAGTATTCTTCAATCTACTTTCTTTCAAATCCAAGGGGAATCACGGGATAGAGGAAAAAATGAAATATTGTAGTGAGTAACTGATATTACTCTTTAATTTGTAATTTGTTGGGGATGGCTCCGTGGCATAGTGGGTAAAGCCGCCACCTGCAGTGCCTGCATCCCATATGGATGCCAGTTCCAGTCCTGGCTGCTCTACTTCCCATACAGCTCTCTGCTGTGGCCTGGGGAAGCAGTGGAAGACTAAGATTTAATTATTTATTTGAAAGTCAGAGTTACACAGAGAGAGCAAACACATAGGCAGAGAGAGAGAGAGAGGTCTTCCATCCGATGGTTCACTCCCCAATTGGCCGCAACTGCCGGAGCTATGCCGATTGGAAGCCAGGAGCTTGTTCTGGGTCTCCTACACAGGTGCAGGGGCACAATGACTTGGGCCATCCTCCACTGCCTTTCCAGGCCATAGCAGAGAGCTGGATCAGAAGTGGAGCAACCGGGCCTTGAACCGGCGCCCATATGGGATGCCAGCACTTCAGTCCAGGGCATTATCCCACTGTGCCACAGTGCCAACCCCATAAATCTTTAAAATAAACTGTGTCTCTTAAAAGAAAATATATTACTATCACCCTACTAAATTAAAAATAAGTTAAAATAACAATAGTGAATATGACATTATTTCATGAATTATAAATATGTAGAACACAAACTTTCTTATAAATCCACATAAATAGGCCGGCACTGTGGCTCAACAGGCTAATCCTCCACCTTGCGGCGCTGGTACACCGGGTTCTAGTCCCGGTCGAGGTGCCGGATTCTATCCCGGTTGCCCCTCTTCCAGGCCAGCTCTCTGCTGTGGCCCGGGAGTGCAGTGGAGGATGGCCCAAGTGCTCGGGCCCTCACCCCATGGGAGACTAGGAAAAGCACCTGGCACCTGACTCCTGCCATTGGATGAGCGCACTGTGCTGGCCGCAGCGCGCCGACCGCGGCGGCCATTGGAGGGTGAACCAACGGCAAAGGAAGACCTTTCTCTCTGTCTCTCTCTCTCACTGTCCACTCTGCCTGTCAAAAAAAAAAAATCCACATAAATAAGTAAATAAATAAATAGATAGATAAATAAATTTCCTAGCCTTAGCTTTTAAACTGAAGTACTCTGATAAAATATATATTTATGGAAATACATTTTGTTAGATTCAAAACAATGCCTTTGATAGCCACGTCATACTACTTTACAGGAAATTTTGAAAGACTTTGGAGAGCAATTAATTCATGTAGTCTTAAAATGCCTAGTAGTACATGAAATGTGTCAACAAATAAGATTAGAAATTCCAAATTTTTTTATTAACAAAATAGCTTTTCCATTTCAGATTCTCTCTTTCCTTGACCTAGTATAAGAAGTATCACGATGTGAAGAGGAGTCTTTTTGTCTGTCATCAGAATGTGAGTTGCTGCAATAGTCAAGTGGGGGTTAAATTTATTTTTCAAAATGAGGTTTTTGAAACTATAAAGCTGATTATAACCATGCCCCAGAGCCATCTTCTTTTAGTGCATTATTACATAGAAGCCATCGTGAGTCTGATGGCAGAGATTAGCTTGAGTAGGTGGTACTGAGTTAATTCATATCCTGGTTGCC
Source organism: Sylvilagus floridanus (assembly GCA_949820135.1). Taxonomy (NCBI): domain Eukaryota; kingdom Metazoa; phylum Chordata; class Mammalia; order Lagomorpha; family Leporidae; genus Sylvilagus; species Sylvilagus floridanus. Next base: position 100,607,394 of record OX463224.1, on the reverse strand, counting down.
CTGGGAGACCTAAATTTAAGCTGCCTATTCTTGTTCAGGGCAAGAAATAAAAATGAGTTGAGTGCCATTTTCTTGGTGCTGTGCATTTCAAAACCTAGGCTTTGTCTCATTTCTTCTCTTAGAGTTACCATCTATTTGCATTTTCTCTACAAAGGAGGTTTCACATTAGTAACTTCGTTTGAACATGAGAGAAACCAGTAGGAATTTGTTGAACACACAACTCTGGATTTTTGTTACCGAATGAATGGATCCATGAATGCTGATTTCTGGTTTATTCATTCACAAATCATTCAGAGGCAATACATTTAAAAATAATCAAGTGAGAAACAATATTTAGATATTCCTTCCAAGATAGTAAATACCCTGAAAACAGAAACAGTATCTGCATTTAAGTGATCTTCTACTTCAGGCACATTATTGAGTAATTTCCCTCTCCTAGACATGATGTTAGGCTCTGGGTATACAAAGATGAAAATGACAGTGTCTTCTCTTCCAATGAGAACTTGCAGACTACAGTAGTCAAATGCACAAACTGACATTTCCAAAAACATCAGTGCAATGTATGGTATTTCTTAGCATAATTTGTAATTCTGCTCATGGACCTCTGTCTATATTACTTAACAAACTGATCAAAATATATCTGAACGTATCAGTGTTTAGAGATAAATTTCATTAAAAATATAAAAAGATTCAGTATCTAAAGCCTCTCTTTCCCAATGTAGTTGATTTAAGGACATTAACAAATACAAAAGGAAGTCATTGGTGTTATTATGCCATTCACTGCTGTTGTAGGGTTGAGGGGTTAAAGCTGTAAGCATCGATATCATGTTGATTAAATCAGCAACATGTAGTACCTGATGTATTTTCTGTGACTATCAAATGGAATCTTCTCCAGTTCTTCTATAGCCTCTAGTTAAGAAAAGGGAAAAGACAAGAAACATAGTCAAAAGCTGCATGACATTTTTACAGAACTGTTGTCAAGACAGTTACTATTTTGCACTTGTGTGATCAAAAATTGCAGTAGTCCTGCATAAAATAGAGTCAAATAATGGCTCTGAATGTAAAACAGGTCTCTGAGTGTCTCCTCCTGCACCCTCCTCTTAAACCTTTCTTTCAGTTCTTGCTGTCTCCACGGTAACAGCATCATCGGGGTTGTGTTGAATTGTGTTTTGAAAGCTGCCCTTCCCTGAGAAGTTAACATATGACAGAACTTGTCCATATCTCTGGCTCTCTCAGATTACCTTTCTAATGGGAAAATATGTGTAGAATAGCATTGTTTAGTGCAGATGAGAGGCCTAAATGATTTTATCTTTTTCTTACAAGTCTTTGTGAATTTTTCCAAAGTGTATTACACTACACACAAGTGTTATGTGTAGTTTTAATAAATGTGTAGGTAGATAAATTTTCAGTTGAGTCAAAGCATTTATATTTTGCTACCAACTGCAGAAAACATTCATGGTGACAACCTTAGGTCAGGAACTAGGCAGATGTCCTGCCCAGGTTTTGCTAGTCTCTAGTGCTATGATTGTGATCAAGTCACTTCTGAAATTTAGTTTTCTCATCTTGAAAGTAGAACTAAACAAGATGGTATTAGAAGTGTTCATCTGAACTCTAACATTCATTCTCACTATAGCTCAAAATTGGCTTTACTAAAAAAAGATTGAAACTTGTTCTGTTTTCCACTAATGATCACTGAGTGCCCCATACTTTTGTCTTTTTTGTTCAGTGCTCACAATAAATTTTCTGCCCAGATCTTCAAAGACTGTTGAGAATAGCAATTGTATCACTGTGTATTTGCTTCTGCATTGGCTCATGCAGAAGTAAATAAAGTTTGGCTCTGTGCTGTTCAATTCATAATCACTGGCCATGTGTGTACTTGAGTTTCAACCACAGTTAATTGAAAACAAATTAAATTACATATTCATATCTCCAAATACACTAGCAACATGTGACTAATGGCTATCATACTGAACAACACAGATACAGAACATTTTGTCCATTACAGATCATTATGTTAGTCAGCAATAGAAGTGTAGATTGATTCACCTACCAATGGAATGTTCCTTTTAAGTTTTAAGGAAGAAGGCATAGAGACTTGAACCTGAGGATGCTGCTTATCTATGAAATTCTAAGCCGGCGCCGTGGCTCAACAGGCTAATCCTCCACCTTGCGGCACCGGCACACCTGGTTCTAGTCCTGGTTGGGGCACCGGATTCTGTCCCGGTTGCCCCTCTTCCAGGCCAGCTCTCTGCTGTGGCCAGGGAGTGCAGTGGAGGATGGCCCAAGTGCTTGGGCCCTGCACCCCATGGGAGACCAGGAAAAGCACCTGTCACCTGGCTCCTGCCATCGGATGAGCGCGGTGCGCTGGCTGCAGCGTGCCGACCGTGGCGACCATTGGAGGGTGAACCAACGGCAAAGAAAGACCTTTCTCTCTGTCTCTCTCTCTCTCACTGTCCACTCTGCCTGTCAAAAATAAAAAATAAAAATAAAAAAAGAAATTCTACAGTGTGTCTTTGTGATTGGGGAGCAAACTAATACTAGCCAAGCAATATTTTAAAACTCAGAAAAATACTTAACAAGTGTCTAACCCACGTGGAAAATCAAAAACATTTATTGAATAATGAGTAGATGAATGAATTAATTCAAAACCTATCAACTGAAAGAAAAATAATTAATTCTTTTTATAGTAGCCTTTGAGAGAATTTCCTGGTAGTGCAAAAATATGTCAATATGACCTTCTCAATTTGAAAGAGTGATTAGAGAACTTTAGTTCCTTCATGGTCAGAAAGGTGTGTAGTGAGTTTACAGTGTTAGGTTGAGATAACAAAGAATAGCAAGACTGTTCCTACCCAAGGAGGGCATTCTATCATTTTCTAGAAACCTAGGTATTTATTTCAGATCACTTGAGTCTATGTTGTCAAATTATGTATTTATATCTCTATGTGTTTATATTCATCTGTTTTGAATATTTGTCTCTATATAATACTTATTTCTATATATTATCTGTCTTTTTAATAAATCTTACACAATAATAATTGTGGATAGTAGTAATGCAGATATTATTTACTTAAGTTTTCTACATTGTGAAATTATGATTGTGAGAGATTAACTAAAACCCTCATTTTAATAACTAGCAAGTCTTGTTGACAGTAAGTAAACACCAATATTCTGGGATAATGTCTACTCTCTTTTTCCTGTATGGCTTCATATTAATGATAGTAAAAAGTATTTGAAAAGTGGTTACGTGGCTTCTTGATACTATGTAAGCTTTTTTAAAGATTTATTTATGTATTTGAAAGTCAGAGAGAGAGAATGAAAGAGAGAAAGGGAGAGAAAGAGAAAGAAATCTTCCATCTGCTGGTTCACTACCCAGCTGGCTGCAGCGGCTGGGGCTGGACCAGGCTGAAACCAGGAGCTAGGAGTTTCTTCTGGGTGTCCCACATGGATGGATGGATCCAAAAAGTTAGACAATCATCCCTGCTACTTTCCTTAGATGATTAGTAGAGAGCTGGATCAGAAGTGGAGCAGCCAGAACATGAAGCTGCACAGGTGGCAGCTTTATCAACTAAGCCACAAAGCCAGCCCCCAATGTTATCTTTATGGAAGTATAAAAAACAACCTAAGATGGTTATATTATAACATAATATCAATGGTAATTCAAAGTCCCATTGTGGAGGATATTTCTAGCTGCAGAAATTACACCAGGGAATGAGATAATTTTAGTTTCTCTCATTTATTATTATTACAATTTTGGAGGTTCAATTGGCTCAATTAGGTGGTGGTTCCGTCTCTCTCATGCAATCACAATCATAAAATTATTGGGATTGGTGTTCTTATTAGTGATTTCTTATGAAAATACCTAGAAATCAATGGCAGTTCTTTCCTGAGAACTTAGTGGGAATCTTGGCCCAAAGGTTGATACCTGATCTTTCCATGTGGCCTGGACCTCATAGCATGAAGCTGGATCCCAAGGATACTATTCCAATAAAAAGATGTTGTAGCTGCTTTTATAGCATAAGTTCAGAGGTCCCCACACACTACATTTACATAGTCAAGGCAGTCAGAAAGTTGCACTCTGATCTAATGAGTGGAGAACCCAGATACAGCCCCTTTAAGGGATATATGGTGGTATTAGATAAGAGCATGTCAGATGAAAATATTAGTGCAGCTGTTTCATCAGAAAATGCAATCTGCTGTAGAGCCCTAATATTTTCTTCTTTCTACAAAGAAGCATTCATTTATTTACTCATTTTTCAATAATATTTATTGCATTTCTGCTATTTCTACTCTGAATATAGAAAAAACAGTCTCAAATGTGGATAATGACTTCAGAAAATAATAGTAATAGCATATTAAAAGTCCTAGTGCAGTATTGCAGAGAAAAATATAACATAAAAAAGAAACACAACAGGAAGTAGTAACATGCCAAGTACTTACTAACTCAAAGCACCAGGGTCACCCGGCACTGTTGTTTCTTCTGTGTTTCTCCCCCACACAGATATCAGAGAGCATCACCTCTCCTGGGTGGTCAAAATAAAAGTAACTTTGATTGACTGCTCATTTGCTCCTTTTTTTAAGATTTATTAATTTGAAAGTAAGAGTTGCACAGAGAGAGAAAGAGAGAGAGAGAGAGAGGCCTCCCATCTGCTGGTTCACTCTCCAACTGGCTGCAACGGCTGGAGCTGTGTGCGTCCAAAACCAGGAGAACAGGAGCCAGGGGCATCTTCCAGGTCTCCCAAGCAGGTGCAGGGACCCAAGGACTTGGGTCATCTTCCATTTCCAAATGACTTGGGTCATTTTCCCAGGCCATAGTAGAGAGCTAGTTCGGAAGTGGAGCAGCCCAATCTCGAACTTTAACTTTCTTGAACATTAACTTTGTGATTTATGATGGAAACTTTATTCTGGATTGCATTCTTATATTTTATAATCATGTTTTCATTGTAAATGAATGTCAGACAACAAGTAATAGGAACAAATGCAAAAAATGTACAAGAAACATATTAATTTGTTTTGCATTTATGCATATATAAGACATATACTTGCATAATTTAATTATTAGAAAAATGACTTCGACTACATGAATAATCAATATATGATTGCATTAGTTAGCTATTGTCTTTTACCAATTACCCCAAAATGTCTGGTTTAAAATAGTAGTCCCTTATTATCTATGACATTTCACTTATCGTATTTTATGGCTGCAGTTTGTAACAGTTTGGCTGGAATGTTCTGCTTTTTTCATTATCAGATCCAGATATCAGCTGGAGCTTCAAATAATTGATTGCTGGAAATTTGTTCCAAGGTAGTTTACTGAAAGTTTTGACAAGTTGGTGTTGCAAATTGCTTCCTTCTACATGGGACTCTCTTCAGGGTTAACTTGGTATCTTCAAAACATGGCAACTGGCTTATCTTGTAGCAATTATCTTAGAAACCAAGACAGACAGAAATGAAAGTATCTTCTGTGCCATACCTTTGAAGGAACATAATCTGTGATGCCATATTTTATTGAAGTATTGGTCAGAGTACTCCAGAGAGACAGAATCAATAAGAAGGTGATTGATAGATAGACAATGATTGACTGATAGGTAATAGATCATAGATAGAGACATACATGCATATATAGATGAGAGTGGACATTTGAAAACCAAAGAATACTTAATTCAAGTATGAAGGATTGAGAGTCTGAAGGAGAAGAGGAACCAGTCCAAGTCCCTAGGCTGAAGAATCTGGATTTATGATGAAAAGCAACAGAAGAAATGTACCCAAGGTGTAGAAGAGAGAAAGACAATGAACCTGTCCTCTGCTTTTTATGTTGCGTCTGGGCCCTCAGCCAATTAGATGCTGTCCATCCCCATTGCAGGCAGACTTTTCTTCCTCAATCCACTGATCCAACATATCAATTGGAAACATATTCAGAGTTCTACCCAAAAGTGGTGTTTTTCCATTAGTCTGTGTATCCCCTAATCTGGTCATATTGACATCCTAAGATGACTTTGTATTTGGTCACACAGGGTTACCCAAATTCTACTTGGGGAAACTATAAATGACAGGCAGATTACTGGGTGTCATTTTACACTATGGTTGTTACAATGATTAGCCTATAATATTGAAATATCAGCAATCACATAGTACCATGCTACCATGCCTGATTCTGGGATCTTGCTGTTTCTTTGGGTTGATTATTTTTTTGTGTGTGTGTATGTGACACCTACCTAGGAACATGGTCTTCAGGAAATTATGTAAAATGTTTAGACCTGATTTCCTGATTTCATAATATGGTTGTAAAAACAATGACTAGCCAGCGCCGTGGCTCACTGAGCTAATCCTCTGCCTGCGGTGCCAGCACCCCTGGTTCTAGTCCCAGTTGGGGCACTGGATTCTGTCCTGGTTGCTCCTCTTCCAGTCCAGCTCTCTGCTATGGCCCGGGAGGACAGTGGAGGATGGCCCAAGTGCTTGGGCCCTGCACCAGAATGGGAGACCAAGAGGAAGCACCTGGCTCCTGGCTTCAGATCAGCGCAGCGCGCTGGCCATGGCGACCATTTGAGGGGTGAACCAATGGAAGGAGGACCTTTCTCTCTGTCTCTCTCTCACTGTCTAACTCTGCCTGTCAAAAAAAATGAATAATTTGTAAACTAAATAGCAGCAATCTCTATTATGGACCATTTTAAAGAGTAATGAATTTGTGTGTGCTTGCATCTTTGTGTGTCTTACATGAAATCTGCACTCCTTTCTGATTGACTGCCATTATTAATAGCAATAAACCATTCACTCATACTTTAATAAATGATTATTCATTATTGAGAACCTTTCTCTCTCTCTCTCTCACACTCAATCTTTCAGATAAATCAGTAATCTTTAAAACTTTTTTTAAAAAAAAGAATTTGAATTTAGAATTGGGATAAAATCTCAACTTCCATTTTTTCACTGTGTGCCATTGTTAAAGTTAACTGAGCTCTTCCTTCAGTCTCCTCATTTGTAAAACAAGGACCATAATATTGGTGTTAAATTGGAATTTGCATAGATAATTAATCAATTCTTAAAAAAAAATCATGTAGGATCTCTGTCCTTAATGTGCTGTACATTGTGAATTAACTCTAACTAGTACTCCAACAGTATTTTCACTTTGTGTCTCTATGTGAGGGCAAACTGTTGAAATCTTTACGTAATATGTACTAAACTGATCTTCTGTGTATAAAGAGAATTGAAAATGAATCTTGATTTGAATGCAAGGGGAGAGGGAGCGGGAAAGGGGAGGGTAGCGGGAGGGAGGGAAGTTGTGTGGGGGGGAGCCATTGTAATCCATAAGCTGTACTTTGGAAATTTATATTCTTTAAATAAAAGCTTTATAAAAAAAAAAGAAAACTGTTATGGGGGCTGGTGTTGTGGATTAGCATGTTGAACCGTCACCTGCAGCACTGGCATTCCATATGGGTGCCAGTTCCAGTCCTGGCTGCTCCACTTCTTAGCCGGCTTTCTGCTATGGCCTGGGAAATAAGTAGAAGGTGGCACAAGTCCTTACCCCCCCTGTACCCACATGCCCGCATGGGAGATTGAGAAGAAGCTCCTGGCTCTTGGCTTTGGATCAGTGCAGCTCTGGCCATTGCAGCCACCTGAGGAGTGAACCAATGAATGGAAGATCTTTCTCTCTCTCTCTGACTCTCTCTCTCTCTCTGTCTCTCTGTCTCTCTCTCTCTCTCTCTCTCTCTCTCTCTCTCCTCTCTCTGCATCTATTTCTCTCTCTGTGTAACTTTGACTTACAAATAAATAAATAAATAAATAAATAAATAAATATTTTATAGAAAAAGAAAACTGCTATGAGGATCACATGAATCAGGTTGGAACTAGGAGTTATATATGTTAGAATACTAGATAAATATTTTTAAAAATCATGGCTTGCAACCACTGATAGCTTGCTCCATGTTCTGTGATGTACAAGGCTTGGTATAAGGACTGCTCATAATCCTTGGAGTCCAGTGTGCTTGTACACCCTGGACATATTATGCTAAATTTTGGAAATAGCTAGAAATTCTCCTGTAGGACATTCCTCAATGAAAATGTCTTCATGCCACCTAACATTGTTCACCTGCTTTCTTCTTACTTAACATTGCCTACCATATAATATCTGAGTTCTATTAAACAAAATGTCCACTGGACACAGATATAATAATAAGTGCCTTAGCAGATCAAGAAATAGAGACACGACCTCTGTTAGGTACTATCATTTTAAATTCTCTTCTAAAAGTTTTCTACCTGTTCTAGAGGCACCATCTCTGTCAACTGACCCTTCTCATCTCTTGCCAATGTTGCCATTCCTTTTTACTTCATTCCTTAACATAGTTTTCTGTCTGCAGAGGCTGTGCTAGGTCTACAGTAAATATATATTACATTAATTAAAAGTCTTGTTCATGGGCTATGTGTATTGGAATTATATACTTTCATTTGAAACGATTTAGTATAATGTCAAATTAATAAACACAGGCTGGGGACATTTTACTGTTAGTCTTTATACCAGTTTCTTTGAATGCCAAATAAATAATAAATAAGTAAAGCATTAGGAGAGCTAGAAAGAGAATTGACAAAGCAAGGGAACTGCCATAGCCCTAAGCTAGTAACCTTGAAGTACATCTGACAAATTCTGTAATATCTGTGACAAGGGAGCATGCTGAGAGACTATACATGACACATTAAATGGCCAGTAGCATATGGATTTCCTGAAAGGTAAGTGTCATGTTCCAGGAAGGCATATTCAATGATGCTTTTATCTAACACATGCAATCTAAGGCTGTAGAGAAGCCACTATGAAGGTGGAAAATGTACCTATCAAGGCAGTTCAATACAACAGAATGTCACATGAGAGAGCAGATGGCAGGTAAACATTCCAACAAGGCATTTCTATTGTTTACAACTGGGTGTCCTAGTTGAGAATGACTACAATAGTTACCTCAGGGTGAAGAAGATGCTCTGTGTACCACAGTAAAATCTATTGAAACACAAAGGCCTTTGATATGACAATGACCTCTTAAACAGGAAAAATCAACTGCAAAAATCTTTTCTTACCTGGAGTGAAGAAAATAACATATTGAATGGCAGGGTGTTTGAGACAACAAATCCAAGTAAAAATTTCTCACTCAGTATTTCCATTCCCTGTGTCATTCCTCAGCAGGCAGCTGGTCCCTTTCAAGAATATTAACAAATATCAAGGAACTACAAGTTACTTGAATAAAATCTGAAAAAATTAAATATTTCTCTGAGAAAAAGAGCATAGGCAAAAAATAAGTGAAAAGCAAACATTGTAAATATTATTTATAGTTTCAAAAATGACACGTAACATAAGCTATATTTAAAAGAGAAACAATTATAAATATTCAAGAAGTGAAAAAGATTACAAGTAAAGGAACAAAACTTGAGGATCAATTGAAAGACATATAAAATTGTTATAACAATAAAAGACACAGTAAATCCAAGAAAAATAGAGAGATATAACAAAGTAAAGTCATATTCTTCCTGCATGTGCATTTGCATATGTATGTAGTTTAAAGATAAGAAGATAAGAAGGATGAGGAGGAGGAGGACAAAGAAAGTAATAATAAACAATAAACATTGTTCCTGAGGAAGAAAAAAACAATAATAAGAAGAAGCGAAGAAATAGCTATAAACAAAGATGGAAGTCCAGTGTGGTGGCACAGCGTGTGAAGCTACCGCTACGGGCCAACATCTCATACTGGAGTGCCAGTTCAAGTCTCAGCTGTTCTGCTTCCATTCCGTTACCTGTTATTGTTCCAGGGAAAGGAGCAGAAGATGCTCCTGCAATTGGGCCTGTTAGAGATCAGGATCGAGTTCTGGGCTCCTACCCTGGATGGCCCAACCTTGGCATTTGCAGGCATTTGGGGAGTGAATCAACAGATGGAAGATCTGTCTTGCATTTGCTCATCTTCACAAACTGCTTGTCCATGAAATGTTGCTAATGGTGAGGAAGAAACATTTAAACATAAAGAGGCTGGAGAGGCTAAACTGTAAAAAATAGCCACAGAAATATCAGGATCCATTCTTTATGGCTGATTAATATCTCATTGTGTATTTATACCACATTTTCTTTATCCAGTCATCAGTTGATGGACATCTAAGATGATTACATAACTTAGTTACTGTTAATTGAGCCGCTATAAACATCAGAGTGCAGGTAACTCTTTCACATGCTGCTTTAATTTACTTTGGATAAACTCCTAGGGGATGGGTAGCTGCGTCATGTGGTAGGTCAGTTTTGGTTGATGATCTTCTGCTGTTTTGTTGGTTTGGATTTATTGATATATTGTTGAGGATTTTTGCATCTATGTTCATCAGGGATAATCATCTATAGTTGTCTTTTTTGTTGCATCTCTCTCTGGTTTTGGAATTAAGGTAATACTGGCCTCATAAAATATAGCTGGAAGGGTTCTCCCCCTTTCAGTTGTTTTTAATAAATGAAGAATACTTGATATTAGTTATTCTTTAATATTTGGTAAAATTCAGCAGTGAAGTCATTCATTCCTGGGCTTTTCTCTTTTGGGAGTTCTTTGTTACTGATCAGTCTTGATTATTGTTATATTCATAGTTTCTGTGTCTTCATGCCTCAATTTTGGTAAATTATGTGTGTACAAAAATCTTCTAGATTTTCCAATTTGTTGGCATATAGTTATTTGTAGTAATTCCTAAAGATTCTTTGTATTTCTCTTGTATCAGTTGAACATCTGTTTTTTCCCACCTATGATTTTTGTTAATTTGAGTCTTCTCTCTTTTTTCCTTGCCTCCTATGTGAGTTTTAGGAGTTCATGCACTTAGTCCATCATCTACTCCTTCCCAGGATCATTGTTGGGATGGTGGATCAGAGGCTTTGTAGTGAATGCTCAAATCAAGCACCCCAGTGTAGGATGCAGGCATATGAAGCAGTGTCTTACCTCTCTGTACAGCAATATTCACCCCAGTTATTTTATATAAAAACAGTGTTTTGTAGCACTTGTATGGCTGGATGCAAATGCCAAATCCTGAGAATAAGCAGAGAGAATTGCCTCCTCAATTCTGATTTGTATTTTTCAGGGGCAACTATGACAACAGAAATAGACAAATTATGTGTAAAATAAATGCTATCTTAAAATAAATACTCTAGTGAAATAATTGAGATATCATGACTTTTATACATTAATAAAAATCTTCCCACCTTCCAGGTCAATTATACCGCAGAATTTCATTTTCAAATATATTTCTGAATTCCAAGTAAGTGTTCCATAGAAATAATCTTAATAGTGGCAATCAGATTTCAAGCATTTAGTAAGATCTTACTTAATTATGTGGCTGAAATATTATATTTTACATTTAAAAAATATTTCTTAAAAGAAAATATTGTTGCAATGATACTTCAAAGGGTAAGAAATAAAGAGAAAAATGTTTTTGAAAATACTGAATAGGGACTAGTGTGTGGAATAGTGGATTAAGCTGCCACCTGTGATGCTAACATCACATATGCACTCAGTTCTAGTCCTAGTGAAGCCATTTCTGGTCCATCTGCCTGCTAATTTGCCTGAGAAAGATAGCTCAAGTACTTGGACCCTGCTACCCATACGGGAGGCAGATAAAGCTCCTGGCTTGATCCTGGCCCAGCCCTAGCTGTTGCTGCTATTTGGGGACTGAACCAATGATTGCAAGATATCTCTATCTCTTTTTCTGTAACTCCGCTTTTCAAACAAATGAATTTTTAAAATACTTATTTATTTATTTTAAAAGCGGAGTTATAGAGAGAGAGAAAGCGAGATCGTCCATCAACTGGTTCACTTCCCACATGGCTGCAACAGCAGGAACTGAACTGATCTAAAGCCAGGAACTTCTCTGAATCTCTCACATGGGTGCAGGGGCCCAAGTTCTTGGGCCAGCTTGTACTGCTTTCCCAGAATGTAGCAGAGATCTAGAATAGAAGTGGAGCATCTGGGACTTGAACTGGCTCCCATATGGGATGTTAGCATGGCAGACAGTGGCATTATCTACTATGCCACAGTACTGGCCCTTAAACAAAAAAATTTTTAAAAAAAGCTTGAGAAAGCCACTAACATAATTTAAATACAAAATGTAAAAGTTTTCAAATAATACTTTAATAACAAAATATAACAATGATATACTCAGTGCAAAAATGATATATAAAAATATAATAATTCAATAGAATGGCTAATATATTTAAATAATGTAGGTTCTCTAGACACTAGCTAAAATTGTGTCAGGTATACAATTTTTTAAAATAATTCAGAATTGTTTTTCTTATTTTTGGAGTAAGTTTCTTACAAAATAAGATGGCTTCTTATGTACAATGATTTTTCTGGGTTTCAGTATTGGCTGAATCTTCTGTTCCACTTTGACTGCCATTTGCTTAATTAAGGTTAGATTAAACCAAACATAATCTATTAACATATATCTTTGTGTGCATGTTTGTGTGTGTGTATCTCCAAACTATTCAAACTATCTGCTTTAGCTTTATGTATTTATGTAGATAGGTAGAGAAATGGCTAGGATATTGATCAAGAAACTTCAGTTACTAATGATCAGATTTTATAAATTTTCCCTTCTGTGCTTATTTGCATGAATGACTATATGTCATTTGTTGACACAAGAAAGTTTTACTCCTTAAGCTTATAAAAATGAAATTGTTAGCTCAGTGCAAATTGATTTTAAAAGATGCCTTTTCTAAAACTAAGAGACAGTCCAGTAAAGGAATCCAAGCTTAATTTAATTTGTAAATGTAAATTTACCTCAGCTCTTCAAGAAACTCTCCACATTTGGCATGTGTATGTTTAAGTAGCTGGAGAATTGTTAGTATTCTGATGGCCAAATTACATTAATGCCAAGGTTTTCTTCCCAAACACTTGATAAGCCATGGGATTTCTCATGCTCACCATGTTAGAAAGGAGCAAAGTGTGATGACCAAAAACAGTTACTCAGATAACGCCCAGGCAGAAAGAATGAGAAGACTTGAGAACCTCGTGTTAATGCATGTTAACAATTTCATACAGAATCAGTCCCAGGGGAAAGAAGAGATGGAAATAAGAAAGAGGCTTATTTAAGTTCAGTCATTCTTGCTGTCAGAGTGTCCACAGCTTTTCAACAGTCTAAAAAAGGGCAGTCCACAAGCATAAGAATCAGTCAAGGCTGCATGGAATAAATAAGGGGTATGTTACCTCTCTGGGTCCTAATAACTTTTTCTATCTCAATAACTCCTCAATATAAATAAAAACTCAGGAATTTTTTCCTCTTTTCAATTTGATTATAATTTTGAGGGCCCCAAATAACTGTCAGGGATTTAATAGCAAGATGAAATTCATAAGCCAAATTTTTGAAATTATTTTTGTTTCTGTTCGTCAGCCTGTGGATTTAAAATGTGTGACCCTGAAAGGATCTGACCACCAGACATCAGGAAATATAAAAGTGCAACTAAAAGCAATGAGATTTGCATGCCAGTTTCATGCTTCAACATATAGCAGAAGAAACACCACTTTGGATAATGGAAATATTTAATGCCTTTTCAACCAAATTAGCTTAATAAAAGTAACTAACTTTGTTGTGCCTTCCCATCTTTAATTAGTTGAACTGATTCAACTTGGGATCCAATTTTTTTTTTTTTTATGTCCAAAGGGAAGGTTTTCTATCATTTTGTCAAAGTTTTCTTAATGGACTTATGTTCAAAGCCAAACTTATTCTGTTTAACACTCCCCATGGATTATTTTACTTATGTTTTTCAAGGAAATCATATTGATTTTTAAATTTTTTTTCTTTGATCTTTTTCCTTAGCGTACAAAACATAAAGCATTTTGACCCATCCTGATGCACATTTTAGAAACTATTTTTTAACTTTGAAGCCTCAGGGAAATACCTGAGTTCCTATATGCCCCTCTAGTCCCTATTAACCTTTGTCTAGAGTATACATAGTCTGGTAGCATGCCTAGTCTCTGAAGGTGTTTGAGCTTGGTGACCCTTGGTTCTGTCTTCATAGTTGCTGTCCCATGCAGTGCAATCCAATCTAGAGACTTGATCAAAGTATGAAATTTGACACTAAGCTACATCAGGTCAGGATCTATCTAATTATATGATTTATCACTGTGACATAAGCCAGAGTGACTGATAATCTCAAATTGACTAATAAACATAAGTTTTAAAAATAAAGGGTAAGAAATTGGCATTGTACAATAGTATATGGGATTCATGTCACAGATGCTCCACTTCCAATCCACTTCTCTGCTAATGGCTTGGGAAAATCAGCAGAAGATGGACCAAGTATTTGGGCCCTTCTCACACCAGTGAGAGATCTGGAAGAAGCTCCTGACTCCTGGCTTGAGCCTAGCCCCACCCTGGCTTTTGCAGTCATCTGAGGAGTGAGTCTCCTCTCTGTCTTTGCCTCTCTCTGTGTACCTGTGATTTTCAAATAAATAAATACACTTTTAAAAAGTTGTAAAAAGGAAAGTGATAAGAAAAAAGGGAGCAATTGAGGGATTTGGAGTTATGAAGGAATGTGCTGTCAAGTTGGCTAAGCTGGAATAAAAACTCCCTAAATCTCCTTTTATAAATGACTACAGGTAGATTTGTCCAAATGAGAGATTTTTGGGAGAATTATGTAACTAGAAAGGAATTTGGGCTCTCAGATGTAACAGATGGATTCCAGGAATTGAGAGAAAGACGGATGACAGATTATCCTCATCCCTTTTCACCTGTTCTAGTTCTTTCTGCCCAGAACTCTGTTAACCAAGACCAACCTCAGGTCCAGCAACAGACAGAGAAGCAAAAGTGGTCCATAGACGTTTGTTCTTGCAATCTATTGAGATGAGGAGTATCAGCTGGTTATGAGCTGCACAGGTGCCAACTGTGCCAATTTTAAAGAAAATTATTTCATTAATTTTCTCTGATTTTCTAGCTTTCCATTTCTGACCTTTATTTCTACAGTTGCTGCAGTAGTTGTGTTATTGCTTATTTCATTTCATAATTATAGTAGTTCTATTTCCTTGAATGAACCCTGAATAGCATGGATTTATTTTTACAACACAAAATTCTAGAATATATGCCAGAATATATATAGTGTACTTTTCTGTATTGTATAATCCTAATTTTGTCTTTGTCTCTCTATCCCTTCTTATTTTGTCTCTGTCTTTCTCTAAAATAGACACTCACACACACACACACACACACACACACACAGGCACACAATTTAAATCTACTTTAATCAGTATTTTTTTTTATTTTTTATAAAGCTTTTATTTAAAGAATATAAATTTCCAAAGTACAGCTTATGGATTACAATGGCTACCCCCCCCCATAACTTCCCTCCCACCCGCAACCCTCCCCTTTCCCGCTCCCTCTTCCCTTGCATTCAAATCAAGATTCATTTTCAATTCTCTATATATACAGAAGATCAGTTTAGTGTATACTGAGTAAAGATTTCAACAGTTTGCCCTCACGTAGAGACACAAAGTGAAAAATACTGTCGGAGTACTAGTTATAGTATTAATTCACAATGTATAGCACATTAAGGACAGAGATCCTACATGATATATATTTTTAAAATTGATTAATTTTCTATGCAATTTCAATTTAACACCAAGTTTTTTTTTCATTTGTAATTATGTTTATATACAGAAGATCGATTCAGTATATACTAAGTAAAGATGTCATCAGTTTGCACCCACACAGAAACACAAAGTGTAAAATACTGTTTCAGTACTAGTAATAGCATTAATTCACATTGGACAACACATTAAGGACAGATCCCACATGAGACATAAGAACACAGTGACTCCTGAAGTTGATTTAACAATTTGACACTCTTGTTTATGGCATCAGTAATCTCCCTAGGCTTTAGTCATGTGTTGCCAATGCTATGGAAGCCTTTAGGGTTCGCCAACTTCAATCTTATTCTGACAGGGTCATAGTCAAAGTGGAGCTTCTCTCCTCCCTTCAGAGAAAGGTACCTCCTTCTTTGATGGCCCATTCTTTCCACTGGCATCTCACTCACAGAGATCTTTCATTTAGGTCTTCTTTTTTTTCCAGAGTGTCTTGGCTTTCCATGCCTAAAATATTCTCATGGGCTCTTGAGCCAGATCCGAATACCTTAAGGGCTGATTCTGAGACCAGAGTGCTATTTAGGACATCAGCCATTCTATGAGTCTGCTGTGTATCCCGCTTCCCATGTTGGATCATTCTCTCCCTTTTTGATTCTATCAGTTAGTATTAGCAGACACTAGTCTTGTTTGTGTGATCCCTTTGACTCTTAGATCTATCAGTGTGATCAATTGTGAACTGAAATTGATCACTTGGACTAGTGAGATGGCCTTGGTACACGCCACCTTGATGGGATTGCATTGGAATCCCCTGACACAATTCTAACTCCATCATTAGGGGCACGTCTGATTGAGCATGTCCCAAATTGTACATCTCCTCCCTCTCTTATTCCCACTCTTATATTTCACAGGGATCACTTTTCAGTTAAAATTTAAACACCTAAGAATAATTGTTTGTTAATTACAGAGTTCAACCAATAGTACTAGAATAAAAAAATACTAAAATTGATAAAGTATTACATTGTACAACAACAGTCAGCACAAGAGCTGATCAAGTTACTGTTTCTCATAGTGTCCATTTCACTTCCACAGGTTTCCCCTTTGGTGCTCAGTTAGTTGTCACCCGATCAGGGAGAACATATGATATTTGTCCCTTTGGGACTGGCTTAATTCACTCAGCATGATGTTTTCCAGATTCCTCCATCTTGTTGTAAATGACCGGATTTCATTGTTTTTGACTGCTATATAGTATTCTATAGAGCACATGTCCCATAATTTCTTTATCCATATGTATGCTTTGAATTCCTTGTGATCTTTTGCTGTGAGATTCCCTTCGTTTACCTTCTTTCATGTTGATGGCCGTGTTTCTGTGTTTCTGTGTGTAACACATCTTTAAGCATCTTTTGCAGGGCTGGATGAGTGGCAACAAATTCTTTCAATTTCCTTTTGCAATGAAAGGTCTTTATTTCACCTTCATTCACAAATGAGAGCTTTGTAGGATATAATATTCTGGGCTGGCAGTTTTTCTCTCTTAGTACCTGGGCTATGTCTCGCCATTCCCTTCTAGCTTGTAGGGTTTCTGATGAGAAGTCTGCTGTGAGTCTAATTGGAAATCCTCTGAGAGTAATCTGACGTTTCTCTCTTGCACATTTTAGGATCTTTTCTTTCTGTTTCACTGTGGTGAGTTTAATTACAATGTGTCGTGGTGAGGATCTCTTTTGGTCATGTTTACTAGGGGTTCTCTGAGCTCCCTGTACTAGGATGTCTCTGTCCTTCTCCAAAACTGGGGAATTTTCTGCTATTATCTCACTAAAAAGGCATTCTAATCCTTTCTCCCTCTCCATGCCTTCAGGAACTCCTAGAACTTGAATGTTGGGTTTTTGAATAATATCCTGTAGATTCCCAACAATATTTTTTAGATTTCTAATTTTCTCTTCTTTTCTTTGATTTGACTGTATATTTTCCTGTGCTCTGTCTTCTAAGTCTGATATTCTCTCTTCTGCTTCACCCATTCTATTTGTAAGGCTCTGTAATGTGTTTGCCATTTGATCTATTGAATTCTTCATTTCCTTATGATTTCTCATCACTATCACAGTTTCATGTTTTACTAGTTGTTTCATTTCATTTTGATTCCTCCTTAATATTTCATTTTCATGAGAGAGATTTTCTACCTTGTCCATTAAGGATTTCTGTAGTTCAAGAATTTGTTTTTGAGTACTTCTTAGTGTTCTTATCAATTTTTTGAGATCTGCTTCTTGCATTTCTTCTATCTCATCATCTTCATAATCTTGGATTGGGGTGTCTTTTTCATTTGGGGGTGTCATAGTGTCTTCCTTGTTCTTGTTACCTCAGTTTTTGCGTTTGTTGTTTGGCATATAGGTTTCTTCACTGTGGTGTTTTTTCTTGTTATACTATGACTCTAGATAAGTAGACTGTCTGCTTTCAATGGAGCCTTAGAGGCTTGAGATGGGTGTAGCCAGATAGCTCTGTTTGGTTCCTCAGGGTTGAGGGTGTGCCAAAGGTGACACTCCCAGGTTAGGCGTGGTAAATCTCTCTCTGTTTCTTTCTTTATTTTTGATTCAAAAGGGAAGAAATTCCACACAGCTGAATGGAATTGGGGGTGGTTAGCAGGCAAATGATATACCCACAGGAGCCAGAGATTGGAAGCTCTTTCCCAAGGACCACAGAGGGAATCTCTGCGGCCTTCAGTGTGGGTTCAAATTCTCCTGCAGTCTCACCACTGGGCTACCAAGGCTACTGAACTGTAGCGTCTCTGGAGAGTACTCACATGGTGAATTCTGTGAGTTCTCTCTCCCACAGTCTCTTTTTTCACAGTCTCAGTTCATTAGCACCACACATTCATTAGGTTCTAATCTCCTGTTATTTCACCCCCACGCCGAGTCAGGTTTTTCTGCTAGGCTCAGGGCCGGTGCAGACCTGAGGTTGCCCTGCTTATGACGTATGTCCAAAATGGCGCCTGCTCTTTGTCTTGCTCACCTTTGATAGGTGGGTGGAGAGAGAGAAACTCGTGTCCGTATCGGTCACTTTTTTCTTTCTCTCTCTCTTCTAGTTAGCCTGGTGAACTTTTCCCCACAGGGTTTCAAGCCTTGTTCACTCTAGTCTCCTCTCTCTGCTTCCCTTCCATTGTCTTGGGCTATTGAGGTTCGGCTCACCTCGCGTTCCAATGCTGGTGCGTTGAGTCTGCCACTGGTGTCCCGAACTGCGGGCTCCCACACTCTCCTCGAAGGTCCACTGTGAATCACTAGTTCCAGAAGAGTTTTCTCTGCTGTTTCTTCCCCTACTCTTCCTTGAACCTGCAGTATCTCCACTTTTATTAAACTGTCTCTCCCTGGACTATCAGTGTGCTGCCTTCCTTTTCCGCCATCTGGCCCTTTAATCAGTATTTTTAAGTAAGATTTAATAAACCTTATTTCTTTATACAATCTTGATAAAGTAGTAGCTTGATTGTTACAGAAAGAAATTCTCTCTCTTATCTATAACATTTATAATTATCAATACAAATAAATAACCATACTTCTTTACAAGATTTTGTGTAAGCAAATATTTTATAGGACTTAAGTATAATATATGCTCTCATTTTACTATTGGATTAAGTAAACATCAGTCTCATGTTTACTATAACTTTCATTGTACCTGAACTTTTCAAAAAATATTTCTTTAATTGAAAGAGTTACACACAAAGAGAAAGAGACACAGAGAGATGGTCTGGAGCTTCATCTGTTCTCGCAAGTGGATGCAGGGGCTAAACACATGGCCCGTCCTGCACAAATTTCCCAGGCACACTAGCAAGGAGCTCCACTAGAAGTCGAGCAGCTGGGACATGAACCAATGGCCATTTTGGATGTGGCAATCTCAGGCAGTGACCTAACCCACTGTGGAACAATGCCAGCTGCTTGTATCTGAAAGTTTTATCTCCAGATAGCTGCTATTGTCATTGTAGTTAGAGGATGTTCCTTTTCCTCTCTACCAAAGTGCTGCCTACTCTCCTTTCTCAATATAGCACTATTTCATTTTTTAAGTTTTATTTTGTTCTTTCTTGGGAGATTTCTGTAAAGTTATGAGTCATAAAGTATCTTTTTTCAACATTTTTTCTTATCTGTAAATCTATGTAAATGCCATAATGATTTTGTGAATTACAGTACTTTTGTGAATTTTTGTGAAGTACTGTACTTTTTGTGAAGTACATAATGATTTTGTGAAGTACAGTACTGAGATGTCTACATTATTTCTCTTGTGATACTACAGCTCAATAACATTTTTATGATTTTAATTCTTGTTGTCTCTTTATTTTGACTATTGTAACTCACCTAACAAAAAAAAAAAGAAATCAATAATGGTAAAGTACTTGTGTTGATGTATATTATTATTCTTCATATATGAGATATGGAATTGTTCACATACAGAGATCTATGTGTTTGGACAGCATAAATTACAAGCCTTAAAATTATTTTATATTATATACCAGATTTACTGAATCAATCTGAAAAATATTCTACTTCATCAGCAATAATTGGCTGGAGTGTTTTTCCATTCACAGTCTAGTTAGTAGAGAGAGAGAGATGAGGAGTTCAGAGATATCTGTTTTTAGGGCCTAATTAACTTATGACTCACTTTCTATAATGTCCATTAACATGATTATAATGCTGTTAATTTGGTTTTTAATTTGTCTTTATACTCATTACATATTACTTATTGTGAAAAATTATTGTCATGCTATCATAATTGATCTATCAATAAAGTATAAAGTTTCCCAGGCATTTCCCTATCCATGATACATTTTATCAAGTGCACATTAGCAAAATACCTAATCCTATGGTGGTAAACGTTTTATTTTAGACATTTAAAATAACAATACTGAGTATAAATTTATAGTCTGAGAATTATGGTGCTAAGTTTTCTCTTTTTGAGACAAAATTTCTTGGGGCATTAAAATCTGGAATCTGAATTAAAAAAAGTAGAATGTCCATTTACAACGCTGGTGATATCAAGTAAAGGATGACAACAATGCACATACTACCCAGAGTGATCTTTTCATACACAATAAAATCACTGATTTTATTTTTACTTTTATTTTCCTCTTGACTTTTTATGAATTGAGATTTAAGAATGTTTAGTAATCACAGTAAACCACAAATGTAACATGAGAAATATTATGTGAATTTCTAAGCTACACAAGAGTATTTAATGTGTATTATTTCAATTTTATCAAGTATCTTGTCTTATAATTTCCTTTCCCTCTCTACTCTTTTATTTTGGTAAGTGTATAATTAAGTAAATGAAGTCAAGAATTTTTTTTAAAGATTTATTTTATTTATTTGAGAGGTAGAGTTACAGACAATGAGAGGGAGGGATAGAGAGAAAGACCTTCCTTCTGTTGGTTCACTCCCCCAAATGGCTGCAACAGCCGGAGCTGTGCCCATCCGAAGCCAGGAGCCAGGTGCTTCTTCTTTGTCTCCCATGAGGGTGCAGGGCCCAAGCACTTGGACCATCCTCCACTGCCCTCCCGGGCCACAGCAGAGAGCTGGCCTGGAAGAAGAGCAACCGGGACAGAATCCGGCGCCCCAACCAGAACTAGAACCTGGTGTGCCCGTGCGGAAGGCAGAGGATTAGCCAAGTGAGCTACAGGGCCAGCCTGAAGCCAAGAATTTAGCCTTTATATTGACATAATAAGATACTGTTTTTCAAAATGTCAACTAATATCAAAGATCATGAGGTCACTTTCAACTTCCTTAATCTAAATTTTCCCATGATAATTTTGTCACAATGTACATTCAATTGAGATTGAATTTAAATGTTGACTTAGGATTTTTATACAAATTATGAAGATGTGTTAAATATATGTTTATTGACAGAAATTAAACTTTAATAAAAGTGAGAAAATTATTCAGAAAAATTATACATAATATAAAGATAGAGGTTTTGTTCATGCGCTGATTCACTCAACTACCTGAAGCAAAAATGTCTCTGCCTGGACATAACCAGGAATAAGGAACTCAAACTGAGTCTCCCACATGTGTGGCAGGAACTCAAGTACTCCATCACCTGTTGCCTCCCAGGATGCACACAGCCAGAAGTTGGAATTGCAACTAGAATCAGGTATTGAAGCCCAACACTCAGGTATGAGAACAGGCGGCCCACTTGGTATTTTAACTGCTGCATCAAATGCCTGTCCTGGAAATGAATTTCTGACGACTCTTCACATGTGAAAGAAGTCTGGGGTTTCAGGAAGCCCTCTGGTGCTCAATTGAGCTTGGAACAATATGGAGGATCCATTACATTTAGGCTACAGTAGCCACAGGCCATTTTAACTGCCCCTGTGGAGCTATATACTCATGATTTAAAAGACTTTGTAGGTAATTTAATAGCATTTTGATCATCATCTGTTTAACTTATTTCAGTCTCACTCATAGGTAAACTAAGAATAGTTCTGCAACAACAACACTCCAGAGTGCTTAAACAAATAAATGCAAGTTGTAGAATTTACAGTGGAGTGAATTTTCTCATGAACTGGATGGCATATGCACAATCTAGGGCATCACATTGCCCAAGATAAGGCTGCATGAGCAAACTAATCATTAGATAAGATGTTGGTTGACAGGTCTGCATTTTCAACATAGAAAATTTCTAGAACTTCTAGTTGAGACATTCCATTTGGTTGTGGAAATGTCTGATGAAATATGCTAGTTTAGTTATACACACACAGACACACACACGTGTATTTATTTATTGCAATTTTGAACATAGAATTTGGGTTTGAGACCTGTGTTTACCGTTTATCATGTGACCTTGTGTGGTTTAATTTTTTTTTGATTCTTAGTGGATACATCTCTAAAACATGAGTAGTGACGCTGTCTTACTCATATAGTAGTTAAGGCATTTGGGGAGTGAATCAACAGAAGAGCTCTGTCAGTTTGTCTATTTCTCTCTCTTGCTCTCTTTCTCTCTCTCTCTCTCTGTTATAAATAAAGTTAATAATTAAGAAGAGATGAACAGTCCTTCTCAGCAACAGCTGATCTTTGCTACAGGGAAATGCTAGTCTGTAATCATTAAAATTTTCATGGGAAGAGGATATATGAGTCTGTACAGTTTCCTGTGAAATGAATAACTCTCCTAATAATTCAAAAACTAATTTAAATCTAAACACTGTATCACTAATTACATTGTTGGCTGTACCAGGTGGTATCAGACATGACACATGACACATGACCCATGGGATTTGCCTCTGGGTCAGCCAGGCAATAACAAAGTTCTCTCCTTTTGCTAAATGGAACAGTGTATTCTGAAGTGATCTCTTGTACCACATCCTCATTTTTAAAAATCATGTTTGAACTAGACATATCCATGGCTGATTACCCCGTTTAGGACGTGTGATTGTTTTAATTCTCAGTGATAAGTTTTCTTATAAACTGGCTTAATTCTGTCATTCCTCTTTTCATTTTTAAAGCTTGAATGTATTAAAGAAGGAAATGGAGCCTCTCCAAAGTGATTACAAACAAGCCATCAATGCTGTCCCGCGACCTTTATGTAGATACTGACACCAGTATCATTTTTTGTGTATTTTGATATGGGCATTTTTGTTCCTTCCGCAGGAAAAAGTTCCTTTAAAAACTTTTTAGTGCCCTGTTGCCATACACAGGAATGCTGTGTGACTGTTTCTCAGCCACAGCAAGTAGCTGTTTGCTAAGAAAATATCTTACAATGTTACCTCTAGAATATCCTCAGGGATGGGGAATGCAGAAAAGGAACTGAACCCCTATTTTGTCTTCAAGCACATCATTATTGACTTAAACTTCTTTATCATTTGTTGCCTAGAAAAATGGCCTCCCTACTAAAAGAACTGAATGAATAAATGAATGCATGTTAGAAAACTAAAACCCATGGGCACTGCATTGCATTTTCTTTGACATGTATCACCCTTAAACCTCCATTTCTCATTTGTAAACCTTATTTATAGTGTACTTCTCAGTTGCCTAAAAGTACAGTCAATATAAAATATATTTTAAAGAAGATAAAAAATCTAGATTACATTTACAACTAGCTCTTTGGGAATTTTTTAAATGATTGCATGTAGCATTTTGAGGGATTTTGAGTAGTTGATATTCTAAAAGTCTTATGATTGGAATAGACTTTAAAGATTTATTTTATTGATTTGAAAGGCACAGTTATGCTGGGTGGAAGGGAAAAGACAGAGAAAGAATGTTTCCATCTACTGGTTCACTCCCCAAATGGCTGAGCCAGGCTGAAGCCAAGAGCCAGGAGTTTTTACTGGGTTTCCCATATGGATTCAGGGGCCCAACACTTGTGCTATCTGTTTCTGCTTTTCCAGACCCTTATCAGGGAACTAGATCTGAACTGCAGCAGTTGGGAATCAAACCAGTGCCCTTATCAGATGCCAGTCAATGGCTTTACCTGCCACAACACAACACTAGCCCCTCGAGTAGGCTTTAGAAGAAATCTTCTTTGGTGGAAGTGAAGCAAAAGGCAGTGAGATCCTTCAAAGGATTCACAATCTTTTTTATCTCTGCAAATCAGCTTTTAGAAACTTATTCTAAAGAAATATAGAAGAAAGATAATTTTCTCTAAAGCAATATTTATTACACATTTTAAATTCATAGTTAATTTAAAACCATGCTATGTAATACAATGTGAATATTAAATATTAGGTTATATGATATTGTGCAATTAAGGGAAATATTCTTTATGTAATAGCTAAAAATGAAGAAAATACAGAAAAGGATTGTAGCAATTTATAAATAAGTTTTATGTTTACAATACTGCTTATAATAAGTCATATGCAAACATAGTTCACAGAAGTTATACAAAAGAGAGAATTGTTGGTAATTAAAATAAAAATTCTTTATTTGAAAATCTGCATTTCTTAATCTTCCTAAAATTAGTAAATGTTATGAAGCATTCCCTCTTCTGCAAAAATAAGATGTTATATAAAAGGGATTAAGAATCATGAATCAACGAAAGGGAATTATTTATCACTTTTTTGTATAGGTTTAATTTCTGATGACTCAATTAGATTTTTGAAGATGACTTCATGAAATGTACCGTCCTGTAATGGTTCACAGAATTAAGGACTAGAAGGGCCTCCTTCTCACTGTTCAGACACCCACAATGGAGCCACTTTGCAGAGACAAGAAGACTAATATCCTAGTCAAAGTCATTTGTCCTCAATATTCATGTTGTCACCCTACTGTGATTGTAAATTGTGAAGCTTTACCATAAAAGAAAAAAGATAGACTTATGAACAATCTCTCCCAAAAGAAAAGACTTTCAACAAGATGCCTAAGTTAAAGACACTTTTTTATCAAAATTTTAAGTGAAAATTTGGAAGAAAAGAAAATAGCTTGTCTGCAAAAACTCCCAAAAGTGTCATATTTATTCAAAAACCTTTGATTCTTTTGCTATTTGAGGTATAAAAATGTCAGAAAACAGGATAGATTCAGTTTGTTATAGTATGCATTTAATTTGTAATTTAGTCAGAATTCTAATATAGTAGCCTTTCTATTATTCTGAAAGTGAGAAAAGTTCAAGTTCACAGTGATATATATATGCATTAGGATATTATTGAATGAATACTTCAGAATTCATTCGAGTCTGACTTCAAAGCACTGTTAGATAAACCAAGGCAGTGTGTAATAAAAACTAATTACATTTTGATGATGTTGATTCTTCCAATCCATGAGCATGGAAGATTTTTTCATTTTTGGGTATCCTCTTATATTTCTTTTTAAGATTTTGTAATTCTAATCATAGAGATCTTTAACGTCCTTGATTAGGTTTATTCCAAGGTATTTGATTGTTTTTGTAGCTATTGTGAATGGGATTGGTTTTAGCAGTTCTTTCTCAGCAGTGACATTGCCTGTGTATACACAGGCTGTTGATTTTTATGCATTGATTTTATATCCTGCTACTTTGCCAAACTCTTCTATGAGTTCCAATAGTCTCTTAGTAGAGTTCTTTGGATCCCCTAAATAAAGAATCATATCATCTACAAAGAGGGATAGTTTGACTTATTCCTTCCCAATTTGTATCTGTTTAATTTCTTTTTCTTGTCTGATGGCTCTGACTAAAACTTCCAGAAATATGTTGAATAGCAGTGGTGAGAGAGGGCATCCCTGTCTGGTACCAGGTCTCAGTGGAAATGCTTCCAACTATTCCCCATTCAATAGGATGCTGGCCGTAGGTTTTTCATACATTGCTTTGATTGTATTGAGGAATGTTCCTTCCATACCCAATTTGCTTAGGGTTTTCATAATGAAAGGGTGTTGAATTTTATCGAATGCTTTCTCTGTATCTATTGAGAAAACCATATGGTTTTTCTTCTGCAGTCTGTTAATGTGGTGTATCACATTGACTACTTTGTGAACATTGAACCATCCCTGCATACCAGGGATAAATCCCACTTGGTCTGAGTGGATGATTTTTCTGATGTGTTGTTGTATTCTATTGGCCAGAATTTTATTGAAGATTTTTGCATCTATGTTCATCAGGGATATTGGTCTGTAATTCTCTTTCAATGCTTCATCTTTTTCCGGCTTAGGGATTAAGGTGATGCTGGCTTCATAGAATTTGGTTGGATTCCATCGTTTTCAATTGTTCTGAATATTTTGAGAAGAATTGGAGTTAGTTCTTCTTTAAATGTCTGGTAGAATTCAGCAGTGAATCCATCTGGTCTTGGGCTTTTCTTTGTTGGGAGGGCCTTTATTACTGTTTCAATTTCTTTCTCAGTTATGGGTCTATTTAGGTTTTCTATGGCTTCATAATTCAATTTAGGTAGATTGCATGTGTCCAGGAATCTATCCATTTCTGATAGATTTCCCTGTTTGCTGGCATACAACTCTTTATAGAAATCTCTGATGATTCTTTTTATTTCTGTAGTGTCTGTTGTTACATTTCCTTTTTCATCTCTGATTTTATTGATTTGGCTCTTTTCTTTTTTTAGTTAGTAGAGCCAATGGTGTGACAATTTTATTGATTTTTTTAAAAAACAAGCTCTTCTCTTGGCTCATTTTTTTGTAATTATTTTGGATTCAATCCTGTTGATTTCTTCTCTGATTTCAATTATTTCTCTTCTCCTATTAGATTTGGGTTTGGTTTGCTGCAGTTTTTCCAGATCCTTGAGATGCACTGAAAGCTTATTTATTTGGTACCTTTCCAATTTCTTGATGTAGGCACCTATTGCTGTAAACTTTCCTCTCAACACTGCTGTTGCTGTATCTCATAAGAATCAACATCATCAAAACGTCCATTCTCCCAAAAGCAATTTTTAGATTCAATGCGATACCAATCAAGATACCAAAGACATTATTCTCAGATCTAGAAAAAATGATGCTGAAATTCATATGGAGATGCAGAAGACCTCGAATAGCTAAAGCAATTTTGTACAACAAAAACAAAGCTGGAGGCATCATAATACCAAATTTCAGGATATACTACAGGGCAGTTGTAATCAAAACAGCTTGGTACTGGTACAGAAACAGATGGATAGACCAATGGAACAGAATAGAAACACCAGAAATCAACCCAAACATCTACAGTCAACTTATATTTGATCAAGGATCTTAAACCAATTCCTGGAGCAAGGACAGTCTATTCAATAAATGGTTCTGGGAAAACAAGATTTCCATGTGCAGAAGCATGAAGCAAGACCCCTACCATACACCTGACACAAAAATCCACTCAACATGGATTAAAGACCTAAATCTATGACCCAAACACCATCAAATTATTAGAGAACATTGGATAAAGCCTGCAAGATATTGGCACTTGCAAAGACTTCCTGGAAAAGACCCTGGAGGCACAGGCAGTCAAAGCCAAAATTAACTATTGAGATTGCATCAAATTCAGAAGTTTCTGTACTGTAAAAGAAACAGTCAGGTGAGTGAAAAGGCACCCGACAGAATGGGAAAAAATATTTGCAAACTATGCAACAGATAAAGGAATAATAACCAGAATCTACATAGAGATCAAGAAACTCCACAACAACAAAACAAAAAATCCACTTAAGAGATGGGCCAAGTACCTCAATAGACATTTTTCAAAAGAGGAAATCCAAATGGCCAATAGGCGCATGAAAAAATGTTCAAGATCACTAGCAATCAGGGAAATGCAAATCAAAACCACAGTGAGGTTTTACCTCACCCCAGTGAGAATGGCTCACATTCAGAAATCTACCAATAATAGATGCTGGAGAGGATGTGTGGAAAAAGGGGCACCTATCCACTGTTTGTGGGAATGGACACTGGGTAAGCCACTATGGAAGTCAGTCTGTAATTCCTCAGAAATCTAAATATAACCCTACCATACAACCCAGCCATCCCACTCCTTGGATTTTACCCAAAGGAAATTAAATTGGCAAATAAAAAGAGCTGTCTGCACCTTAATGTTTATTACAGCTCAATTCACAGTAGCTAAGATCTGGAATCATCCTAAATGTCCATCAACAGCAGATTGGATAAAGAAATTATGGGACATGTACTCTATAGAATACTATACAGCAGTAGAAAAGAGTGAAATCCAGTCATTTGCAACAAAGTGGAGGAATCTGGAAAACATCATTCTGAGTGAATTAAGCCAGTCCCAAAGGGACAAATATCATATGTTCTCCCTGATTGGCAACAACTAACTGAGCACCAAAGGGGAAACCTGTTGAAGTGAAATGGACACTATGAGAAACAATGACTTGATCAGCCCTTGCCCTGACTGTTGATGAACAACTTAATACTTTATCCCTCTAGTATTTTTGTTTGTTTGTTCTACTTAATACTATTGGTTGAATTTTGTAATTAATGCACAGTTATTCTTAAATGTTGAAACTTAACTGATAAGTAATCCCTGTTAAATGTAAGAGTGGGAATAAGAGAGGGAGGAGATGTACAATTTGGGACATGCTCAAGCTGACTTGCCCCAAATGGTAGAGTTAGAAACATACCAGGGGATTCCAACTCAATCCCATCAAGGTGGCATGTACCAATGCCATCTCACTAGTCCAAGTGATCAATTTCTGTTCACAGTTGATCATAATGATAGGTCTAAGAGTCAAAGGGATCACACAAACAAAACTAGTGCCTGAAAATACTGACCAATAGAATAAAAAAGGGAGAGAATGATCCATCATGGGAAGTGGCATACACTGCTGACTCATAGAATGGTTGATGTCCTAAATAGCACTCTGGCCTCAGAATCAGCCCTTAATGCATTCAGATCTGGCTAATAAGCCCATGAGAGTATTTTAGGCATGGAAAGCTAAGACACTCTGAAAAACAAAAAAATGATCTAAATGAAAGATGTCTGTGAGTGAGATCCCAGTGGAAAGAACAGGTCATCAAAGAAGGAGGTACCTTTCTCTGAAGGGAGGAGAGAACTTCCACTTTGACTATGACCTTGTCTAAATATGATCAGAGTTGGTGAACTCAAAGGGCTTCCATAGCCTTGGCAACTCATGACAAGAGCCTAGGGTGATTACTGATGCCATAAACAAGAGTGTCAATTTGTTAAGTCAACAATAGGACTCACTGTGCACTTACTCCTCAGGTAGGATCTCAGCCCTAAATGTGTTATACATTGTGATTTAATGCTATAACTAGTACTCAAACAGTATTTTTCACTTTGTGTTTCTGTGTGGGTGTAAACTGTTGAAATCTTTACTTAATGTATGCTAAACTGAACTTCTGATTAGAGAGAATTGAAAATGAATCTTGATGTGAATGGACTGGGAGAGGGAATGGGAGATGGGAGGGGTGCGGGTGGGAAGGAAGTTATAGGGGGAGGGGAAAGCCATTGTAATCCATAAGCTGTACTTTGGAAATTTATATTCATTACATAAAAGTTAAAAAAACCAATTACATTCAAACAAAAGCAAAACTGCTTAAGTATATTCATCATCTATTTTTAAACATTTTAATGAGTTCATTTCTTTCTAATTTCAATATACA
The DNA here is from genome assembly GCA_949820135.1 of Sylvilagus floridanus. Lineage (NCBI taxonomy): Eukaryota > Metazoa > Chordata > Mammalia > Lagomorpha > Leporidae > Sylvilagus > Sylvilagus floridanus. Next base: position 100,577,864 of record OX463224.1, on the reverse strand, counting down.
TTTTTTTTTACTATATCATGCACCTTCGGGTTAGAGACTGAGTGTGAGTAGATTATGGCGTAGTGAAACTCCAATGCTTTTGAGAACTTAAGGTGGACAATGAGAAACACAGCTGTGTTTAAAATCACAGATGCTTTTATGTTCATAAATTTGTCTTAATGACACGGATCACAAGGAACACAGCAGTAAATATCTTGTGCCTAAACATACATTTTGCACTTCTTAGTCTATTGTAAGTGCATCTTAAAGAGTGTGCAGTAAAGTGTAAGTTTCTGTTAACCAGAAAGAATACAAAAATTGATCAATGGATTGTAATAATGAGTAAGTAGCAGGTTGTGCAAACAATCACTCACAAAGTGAATGTTTTCATTGTCACTTTTAGTATATTGGTTAAAAATCGAATACATATTTTTGTTTGTAAGATAGCTTTCATGTTTTTGTAAGATAGCCTTCATGTTTTTCGTGTATTGAAATGGTTTCTTGTAGTCTGGTGCATTCTGGTGACTTCAGTATTTTAGAAATGATCTAAACATGTGATTGTTAAAGCCTCTACAAAATGCCAGGACAGAGCAAAGGACAAGACAGGTGTTGGTACTGAGGATATACCAAAAAGTCCATTGTGCATGTGAGACACAATATTTTAGCTCATTTGAATTTTAAAAGGAAGTTCTTTTGTTTCTTTAAAAGTATTGTGAAACAAAATCTTACTTAATCAAAGGAGTGGAAAAATTTCTCTTTCCCGGTAGGTGGAAGAGATAATGCACTTTATGTGAAAAAATGTCAGGGAAAGTACATCAAGAGCAAATTGTGGGGCCAGCGCCGTGGCTCAATAGGCTAATCCTCTCCCTTGCAGCACCGGCACACTAGGTTCTAGTCCCAGTCGGGGCGTTGTATTCTGTCCCGGTTGCCCCTCTTCCAGGCCAGCTCTCTGCTGTGGCCAGGGAGTGCAGTGGAGGATGGCCCAAGTGCTTTGGCCTGCACCCCCTGGGAGACCAGGAGAAGCACCTGGCTCCTACTTTTGGATCAGCACGATGCACTGGCCGCATTGTGTCAGCAGCGGCGGCCATTGGATGGTGAACCAACGGCAAAAGGAAGACCTTTCTCTCTGTCTCTCTCTCTCACTGTCCATTCTGCCTGTCAAAAAAAAAAAAAAAAAAAAGAGCAAATTGTGGAACACTATTTGATCAGTGGAACGATTTAAAAAAAAAAAAAGGAAAACAAAAACACAAATTAAAAGAACAGTGCTGAGAGTTCTAATTTTATTCACAAAAAAATAGGAAAAAATGAGAGTTTTGTTTATGTGTTTTTTCATTTGTTTTCCAGACTAGTATTCTTCAGTTATTCATACTATCTGTGTATTTGGAAAAGATTCTTTGTAGTCTGACACACTTCACATTTTGTAGCATTTTAGATATGAACTGAATATGTGATTGTTAGGCCTCCAGAGAGGATTAAATGCTCAAGTGTACAGTATTATGGAGATGAGGAAATGGGAATGGATCAGCATTCTACATCTGAATTCTCTCTAGAGTTTATGTTCTATAAAAACAAATCACTCTGATTCTTGACATTCTAAGTTTTTACCATATAATAATTTGACATGGCCAGCGCCGTGGCTCAACAGGCTAATCCTCCGCCTTGCGGCGCCGGCACACCGGGTTCTAGTCCCGGTCGGGGCGCCGGATTCTATTCCGGTTGCCCCTCTTTCAGGCCAGCCCTCTGCTGTGGCCCAGGAGTGCAGTGGAGGATGGCCCAAGTGCTTGGGCCCTGCACCCCATGGGAGACCAGGAGAAGCACCTAGCACCTGGCTCCTGCCATCAGATGAGCGCGGTGCGCCGGCCGCAGCGCGCCGACCGCGGCAGCCATTGGAGGGTGAACCAATGGCAAAAGGAAGACCTTTCTCTCTGTCTCTCTCTCTCTCACTGTCCACTCTGCCTGTCAAAAAAAAAAAAAAATTGACATGTCTCTTCTTAAAGTATATTAACTGTTCAGAGTAAAGTTGTAAATTTAAGACAGTATTTGCTATTTATCTATCATAAATCCATAATGCAGCATGTTATGAGGGTCCACAGAAACGTGGTGCCATCTATTTTGCTGAATAAGGAAGATGAGATCAAGAAAAGATAATCTGTACAAAGTCACCCAGTGCAGTAGGCAGAGTACTGTCTCTCCAAAGATGTCCACTTCTTAATGCCTGAAAAAAAAAATACATGGCAAATTTTAATTTTGCCAATGTGAATAAATACAGTATCTTGAGATAAGGAAATTAGCCTTCAGTTATTCATGTTTTTCATGTATTGAAATGGTTTCTGGGGCCGCCGCAGTGGCTCACTTGGTTAATCCTCCACCTGCGACGCTGACAGCCCACAGGCGCACTGGGTTCTAGTCCTGGTTGCTCTTCTTCCAGTCCAGCTCTCTGCTGTGGCCCTGGAGGGCAGTGGAGGATGGCCCATGTGCTTGGGCCCCGGCACCCACATGGGAGACCAGGGATAAGCACCTGGCTCCTGGCTTCGGGTTGGCACAGTTCAGGCTGCAGCAGCCATTTAGGGTGTGAACCAACGGAAGAAGAGCTTTCTCTCTGTCTCTCTCTCACTGTCTATAACCCTACCTGTCAAATAAAAAAAAAGTTTTTTCTTGTAGTCTCGTACATTTGGTGATTGCAGTATTTTAGATATAAACTGAATATGTGATTGATAAGCCCTCCACAAAATATCAGGACACGACAGAGGACAAGACAGGTGTCGGTGCTGAGGATATACCAGATAGTCCAAAGTTATTCTCAGTTATCCAGTTGGACTCAATGTAATGACAAGGGATCTTATTAAAGGAGGTGAGAAAATCACAGTTCAAGGAAAAATTGTGACTACAGAAACACATGCCAAAAGACACCAAATATATTCTATACTCCAACCTCTAGAAGGAACCCTGCTAATTCATTTTAGATTTTAGATGTTTAGATCATACATTTGTATTGGTTTAAGCAGCTAATTAATTTCTTATTGCAGTGATAGGAAATCCATATTATATTAAATGCTGTAAACAAGTACAAAAGAAGTCCTAATTCCCAGACATGGAGCCGTTCCAGTACCCCCCCCCCCCATTGTATGCTCCAAGCTATTCCAATCATTACTCAATGTGTAATGTTCTAGACAGGTCAGAGTCAACTAAGATGCATCAATCCCTTGCTATATGAAAATTCCAGGTCTGGCTTATTGATATGCAACATTTTGAAAAATACACTTAAATTACCTAAACCTGTCATATTATAAACAACTGATACTTGTATAATTTTTACAACCTATCAATATGTAAGTGAAATAGTATATTTTAGTCTGAACCACATGAGATTGTATATATTCCAGTGCTTTTTATCATACATGAAAAGCAATTTCATATGATTCAATACCTCAAATCCCTGTGACAGACTCTAAAATATGCTGTTCAGTTGCTCTTCACTAAAGCATTTGTTGCCCCAGGTGCTGGAGTGCTATGAGCTCTTGACTGACAGCCTCCTGCCTGAGGTCGTGCAGTGCCAGTTTTCAATGAATGATCAATGAAGAGGTAACTGATCTTGCATCCCTTTCCTCTTTTCCGCAAATTCATCCTAAGGCTACTTCTGAATGTATACCCTACATTCCTATTATCCAGAGAACTCTACCTTCTACGAAGCACCGTCATGTAATAACATATAAAGTTCCATAGTGTATGAAAGGCCAAATTTTGTTTGAGCTAATGTAATGATGCCATGGGGTTGTTGAAAAATGATTATGAGGTGTCAAACTTCATAGATCAGTGTTATTCTGACAGGCCTATGACATATTCATTATGCATCAGTTTTGAGCCATGTATGAGAGATACACATTGTGTTAATACTGTGTTTTATGGGGAAATAATAAAAAATTGTCAAGGTTCTCCAGTCTTTCCACTACTCTTTTCCTTGTGTTTCAGGTTCTTTTTCTGTAAAATATGGATAATAATTGTTTTCCACCTCATTTGCTAGTTGTGATGTTTTGAAGAATACATGAGTTAAATGTAAATTCTTCAAACAGTGCCTAGCACTAGTAGCCACTTAATGAATGTTGGATATTCGCTGTTGTTTTCTAGTATTGTGATCCAAGAATTTCTGTTATACCATTGATACCTGACTTATGATTTTTTTTTACTTTATGATGCTGTAAAAGTCATATGCATTCAGAATAAAACTTACTTCTTTTGAATTTTGATATTTTCCTGGGCTAGTGAAATATGCTTGATTCATAATACTCTTGCAGGGTTACAGCACCCATCAAGTCATGTGATTCTAAGGACAAACAACAAGAACTGTGCTGTGTTGTTAAACTGTGATGTTCTGTATTAAATTCAGTTTGACCTATAGTATATTCAATTTACAATGATTTATTACAACATAAATCCCATTATAAGTCAATAAATCTGTATTCATATTGTCAAGCTCTCTCCACTAACATATTCTTTAAGTATACAAATATTCTTTGCTTCCTAAATAAACAAGAATACTAATATCTGTCTTTCCTTCTCTGTATAGTTATTCCACTTTCTAATTTTTGTCATTTAATAAAAGATTGGTACTTAGTAACTGTTTTATTTCTATTTTTTATGGTGCTGATTTTATTTTCCAGATTTTCATAAATGTTATATTCAATCAAGGGAGCCTTTGCAGTTCTTGAACATTTTATTTTTTGTGAGAACTTTATTTTTTTTAAACTTTTATTTAATAAATATAATTTCCAAAGTACAACTTTTGAATTATAGTGGCTCCCCCCATAACCTCCCTCCCACCCACAACCAGCCCATCTCCCACTCCCTCTCCCATCCCATTCTTCATCAAGATTCATTTTCAATTATCTTTATATACAAAAGATCAACTTAGTATATACTAAGTAAAGATTTCAACAGACTGCACCCACAAAGACACACAAAGTATAGAGTACTATTTGGGTAGTAGTTTTGCTGTTAATTCAAATAGTATAACACATTAAGGACAGAGGTCCTACATGGGGAGCAGGTGCGCAGTGACTCCTGTTGTTGGTTTAACAATTGACACTCTTATTTATGACGTTAGTAATCATCTGAGGCTCTTGTCATGAGCTGCCAAGGCTATGGAAGCCTCTTGAGTTCACCAACTCTGATCTTGTTTAGACAAGGCCATATTCAAACTGGAGGCTCTCTCCTCCCTTCAGAGAAAGGTACTGCCTTCTTTGATGGTCCATTCTTCCTGCTGCTGGGATTTCACTCATGGAGATCTTTCATTTAGGTTCTGGTTTTTTTTTTTTTTTTTTTTTTTTTTTTTTGCCACAGTGTCTTGGCTTTCCATGCCTGCGAAACTCTCATGGGATTTTTAGCCAGATCCAAATGCCTTAAGGGCTGATTCTGAGGCCATAGTTTACGGGATTTGCCATTCTATGAGTCTGCTGTGTATCCTGCTTCCCATGTAGGATCATGCTCTCCTTTTTAATTCTATCAATTATTATTTGCAGACACTGGTCTTATTTATATAATCCCTTTGACACTTAATCCTATCTTTTCGATCAATTATGAATTTAAACTGATCACTTTAACAAGAAGACATTGGTACATGCCACCTCGTTGGGATTGAATTGGAATCCCATAGTACATTTCCAGCTCTACCATGAGGAATAAGTCCGAGTGAGCATGTGCTGAACTGTATATTTCTTCCCTCTCTTATTCCCACTCTTATATTTACGAGGGATCACTTTTCAGAGTAACTGCTATATTTCCACATGCTCCATTCTGCCCTTAAAATTTCAAGAAGCACAAACTCCATCTGTATTAAGATTACACATTTGTGTTCACTATAGCTCAGAACAATCCATTTTAAGTGAACTTTTAACTAAAGAAATTGATGTTTCCCAACTTTCAATAATTTACTTAACTGGGAAAACAAAACCTACAATGACAGAATCTAACTATATGGTCAATACTGTATAAAACTTTGTCAGAGTTGATCATGTAAATACTCCTTTCAGAAATCCTCAGTCGCTGTGACACAAATCATCAGTTTTACTGAATTATGATTTGAATATGTTCTCCAGTGTGTAGGAACCTTATCCCTGCTGTAACAGTGTTGGGGGCTGGAGCCTAAGGGGGGTGTTTAGCTCATCAGGGTTCCATCCTGGAAATGAATCCTTTTATGATGACAATTGTACAAGGGTTTGGGGCTGAAATTTCAGCCACTTGTTCTCTCTTGGCTGTACTCTATTGTCCTTCTGCCCTTCTGCCATGGGGTGACTCAACAAGAAGGACCTCCTGTTCTTTATAAGTTATCGATCCTTATGTGTTTTCACACAGCAGCACAAAATAACTATAAGAGCCCCTTTTCTAGTTATAATGCATATTTGTGAATGGAGGGAAAGGTTTGTATTTTCGCTCAAGAGGAGAGATCCTTGTTCAGTTGCCTTTTTACACTAAGGATTTAAAAAGTTTGATTCCACGTGCACCTGTGTGTTACCTCTGTTGACATTTGCAGTTGAGGTATAAATTGGCTCTAATCTCTTCTCTGCACCACTTGATACCTGACTCTGCATGACTTCACCTGATTATTGAGTGGCTGTAGGCCTCCTGATATGAAGCAGAGTTCTCAGTCCAGCCTACTGGTCTGATGATCCACCCCAAGTTGATCTCCTGTATTCCAGACCCTAGCCTTTACTTCACCTACCACTTATACTTTATTGAACTTGCTAATATACTTACCCAAAACTCTCCTATACCATCCAGATATATGCTCAGAGATCAGGAATAAATAGTTAAATTTTTACCTCTTTGGCTTCCTACTTCATCTCCTCCTTCCACTATCCTAGAAATGAAAAAGGGTGAAATTTTCTTTTTTTGTTTCTTTTACTATAGCATACAGTCTTTGCTCCAGCTGAGAAATAAAAGTTGTCTTTTCAAGATCAAGGAAACTTCTATTGTCTAAGTACTTTAATATCATTTTTGATATACTAATAGAAGATTAACTTAGCTAATGAGTGAGATAAAGTCTTCCAGATTCTTACTTATAGGTCAAATATCTCTCTTGAACTGAGTCAATTGGCTACAGGAATCTACAATTTCTATTTTGTCTGTGTCATACTAGAGGTTCATGGTGGTAGTCATATAAGTTAACCTTAATTTAAATTGATAATTAAAACTGAATTACTTTCATAAATTATATAGCTATAGGCACATTAAAATATTAATAGTCACTCAAATATCTACTTATTTGTCATATCATCTTGTTCTGGCCAACAGTAATTGTATTTCCATTCTTTAAACAGAAATTTTTCACCCTTCCCTTTAAGATAAAAATCAAATGTTGCCTCTTCTGTGAGATACTCTTGGCTTCTCCTCCTTGAATTTCTTAGGCATTTTATGTAATTTATATGCATGCCTATCAACAACTCATTGCATGAATCTTCCTTTTGGCTTAACTCTTTTGCAAAATGCTACTTCCTCTCTTATAATTTACATATTTATTTGAGACAGAAATAGAGGGAGAGAGAGAGAGAGAGAGAGATCTATTTGTTCACTTCACAAATGCTCTCAATAGCTGAGGCTGAAGTGAGGAGTTAGAAACATAATCTGGGTTTCCACATTGGGGACAAGGACCCAATGACTTAGGCCATGATTGCTGCCTCTATGGTCTGCATTAGCAGGAAGCTGGAGTCTGAAGACAGAGGCCAATGTGAAATCCAGGCACTCTCACATATGACTTGGGAGTGTTAACCACTAGACAAATTGCCCACCCTAGTCACACCCCTTTTTAAAAAATTTGTCCCCTTGCTACCTTGAAGGGTTCTCGCACAGCATAGACACTGAATAATACAAATATGTACTGACAGTCTTCGTAAATTAAATTTCTCATTAATATTACAATTGGCTGAAGAAACACTGAAAGACCATTCAAAGTGCTAAATTTAAAAAAAAATCAATATATTTTATAACATATTTATGATATAATTATAATCAATATAAAAGTATGAGAAGGATCTCACTACATGACTATGATCAAGTGAGTAATGAAAGCAATGTATTGTAGTCTAGAATGGTTTAGAAAATTATGAATGGGAGGGTAAGGTAAACTTGAATTTAAAATACCAATAGTCCAAATTCAGATCTATTTACTGATTATATCACAGTTACTTCATTACCAAATTTCTATTATTTATTTAAATACCACTTACAACTAAAACTTAGCTTTTTCATATTGCACAGGGACCTGGTATTGGTAGCACTTAAGAAAATCTGCTTTTATCATAATTATAGGTTTATGAGGTTTTAGAGTTTCATTTATTTTGAGTGATTCCATAGGTTTGTGTATCAATTCATCTACTCAAAATAAATATATTCTGTGTCTTTTGTGTCTAATTTACCCTGCTAAGCCAGGGGGGCCACTGAGATGGTTAAAATTCTCCCTTAAGACCTTGCAGTCTTTCAGAGGGAGACAAAAATAGTTGATGTTTGAAGAGACATACGTGCTTATTCTGGTTGGACAGTACATAATTTATATATGCATATAAGCATCAAATGGTACCCCATAACACTGTATAAATTTGCATATCAATTAAAAAGTAAAAATTTAAGGTTCCATGTTGCGATCCAGTGGGTTAAGCTACTGCTGGCAATGTCAGCATCCTATATCAAAGCAGTTTGAAGTCCACACTAATCAGCATCTGATACAGCTCCCTGTTAATGTACCTGGAAAGGAAGCAGAAGATGACCCAAGAACTTGAACTCCTCCCTCACTATGTGGGAGATTTGGATGGAGTTCCTGGCTTCTGGCTTTTGCTTGGACCAGCACTGGATGTTGTGACCTCTTGGGGAATGAAACAGGTGATGGAAGACATCTATCCCTCTCTCTCTCTTTCTCTATTTCTCTCTCCTTTCTCTCTCTCACTGTCTATCTCTCTCTCTGTCACACTACCTTTAAAATAAATAAATCTTTGATTTTCTCATTTAATATTGCACTATTTATTACCATGTTTTTAAATTTTAAGTTTTTTTAAATGTAAAAGCATGGTAATAAATAGTGCAGTAAAAATTTCATATACTATTAAGATTCAGAAATATATACATAAGGAATTATTAGGCATAATGAAACTGTTACTCTTGTGAAAAAAATAGAATCTATGCACAGATTAATCCTTGAGAAGTACACATGTGTTTGCCAAGTAGAAAACACTTAGAAGAAGGAAATACACTGTGTGAGGAAAAACGATATTAAAATATAGGAAAGTTCAGCTAACAGGTCGAGTTGATGTGGTTCTATCAGAGGACTGTCTGCCATGTGGGTGCGTATTACATTATGTTATGGCTGAAATATGTGTCCCCTTTAAAATTGATATTAGAGGGGTTGGCGCAGTGGCATACTGGGTAAAGCCACTGCCTGCAGTGCTGGCATCCCATATGGGAGCCGGTTCAAGACCCTGCTGCTCCGCTTCTGATCCAGCTCTCTGCTATCGCCTGGGAAAGCAGTAGAAGATGGCCCAAGGCCTTGGGCTCCTGCACCTGCATGGGAGACCCAGAAGAAGCTCCTGACTCATGGCTCTTGGCTCTTGGCTTTGGATTGACACAGCTCTTTCCGTTGAGGTCATCTGTGGAGTGTACCAACAAATGGAGGACCTCTATCTCTCTCTCCGCCTCCCCTTCTCTCTGTGTAATTCTGACTTTCAAATAAAAATAAATAAATCTTAAAAAAATTGATATTAGAATTGAATCCCCATGGTGAGAATATTAAAAGGTTGAGTCCATTGGGAAGAGAGTAATTTACGATGGTTCTTCTTTTATTAGTAGATTTTTGACTTAAAAAGTCACTAGAGGGAACTGATTTTGGATCTTATTGTTCTTCTTTCTTACAATGTGAAGACATCTATACACCACCATTTATAAAAAGGGTCATTCACAAACCCTAAACCCATAGATGCATTGATCTTGGACTTTCCAATATCCAAAACTCTGAACAAAATAAATTTCTCTTTTTTGTAAATTTCCACATTTCAAGTACTTTGTTATAGCAGCATAAGGAGACTAAAATGACTGGAGACAAAAGGGCATTTCAAGATGAATGAATATTTTCTCATTTAATTTTACTTTTCAGTAAGAAAAATCCTTCCTTTGCTAACATTTTCCCTTGCTTTTATTTTTAAGGTGTTTTTTCTCAGTAGGAATTTGTTTCCTTGAAAACTTCAGCTAGCTAGGCTTCTGAGTCTCACATAAATCCAGTATCTTTCATAATATAATGTTGAGTTTCACAGTTAATTAGGTTATCACTATCCCATAATTCCTACTCATTGGGTACCTAACAATTAATTATTTTCACATATGATCACCTGCTTACATTAGTGCTCCCTTCATCTTCCTCTCTGTTCCTTTCCTTTCTGCTCAACTCCTATTCAACACTTATCCATGGCAGAAACTGTTTGAAGTGCTCTTTACCTTTATAAATTTAGATAATTCTGACAATGACCCTACAAGATAAATGGAATTATTATATTCGTTTTGTGGGGAGGGAAACTAAACTATAAGGTTATAAATTTAGTAAATGGAAAAACTGGTGATCAAAATCCATGTAACCTGGCTCTGGAAATTATTTTCTTGCCTCCTGGATCAAATTCCATCACTATGTTTAGCCATCTCCTTGTATCTGAACCTGTTTTATTTATCTTCTCTTTGTTACTAGGCCTCTTTTTCTACTCTTTAATGCTACTCTTTTAGCTATATTGAAAATCAATCCTCTATAAGATCCTAATATCTATCTCCTACTCAAGGACATTGTTCTATTAATTCTCTCTCTGTTCTGCATCATTAGGTCTCTCTCTCAATACAACATTTCTGATGATCATGCAAATACACTCTGATATATCTCTCATATCTGCAAAACTGTTTGAGTTTATGTATGATCATCACATCAATCCCACTTATGTCCCTTGCTTTTTAGTTTAATGTAGAAAATCATTGCCTATTTCTACAATCTCAAGTTTCTTCTTGTCTTTTTTGAAGCCTCTCCATTTCGATTTTAATCTCTACTATTCAAACAATCTTTTATTCTCAATGTCCAATAATGTCCATGAGGCTAAGTCTAGTGGTCAGTTTTCAATCCTGATGCAACTTGATCTACAATCCACAACAGATGGACCCGACTACTCCCACCAAGAATTATGTTCTTCACTGGATTACCAGGACAATGCATTCCGTAAGGTTCCTCTTTTTAATACTTGTAATTAGTATATGCTAGCTGCTTTTCATCTCTGATCTTGAAGACTTCTCTTTTTCTGAAACATTAAAAAATCCTTTTTCTTTGTAACTTTATCTAGTTTCATAGTTTTATATGTCCTTCATATACTGACAAATCCAGATATATAACTCAAATTCATTCCTTGAACTCTAGATTCATATATCCACCTGCTTACTCAATTGTCCACTTTGATATATATCTTACACTCAACATTTCTAAAACTAAGCACCCAATCTTTTTCCAATTCCACTACCATCTTTTTCTCCCATCTTCATTTCTATCTAAATAAATTGTAACCCATTCCTATAATTGCTCTGACCAAATACCTGGCATTTGTACCTGAGGCTTCTTTTTCTCTATTATCCCACTGTTTTAGATTCAACAAACCCCAAAAGCTCATCTATAAGATATGTTTACATTACAAACCTTTTTCCAACCTCTACTACTACCACCATGGTTCAAGTGTATCTTCCCTGCTATGAATTGTTTTCATAATTTACTAAAGCAGCCAGAATGAATCCTCTAAAGTATATCGGAAGAAATTTTTCCACCCAAAATACTCCATTGTTTTTGCATTTTGCTCAGCATAAACGTTAGTACATGGTCTAGTAGACTGCATATCTCATCATAATTCTCTCTGAGACTCATTCTCCTACTACTCCCTTTTTATTTAGTCCATTTCAGAAGGCTTTTGGCTTTTCCATTGTTCTCAGAAGTTTTGTATTTGTTATTCCTTCAACATAGGAGAATAATCCTTTCATTTACTTGTAGGATTTTACCAAGGATATCATCTGATTTTTATGAATAGCTTTGCAACCATCCTTTCTCCACTGTGGATCTCTTTTTACAGCTCTGTTTTAGTGAACCTGAGCTATTTATAAGTATTTAACATATTATCCATTTTTTTCATTTGTTTACTGGTTTATTTTATTTTTCTGTCAACATATAAGTTCTAGAAGGGCAAAGATTTGATATTTATGTATGCTTAATATTTTGTACAGGAAAATATTTTTGAATAGACAAATGAAAGAATATCCAGAAATACAGTATAAATATTCTTAAATATTTCTGAGCCATATATAAATCTATAGACTATAAACATTTAGATTCATAAAAGCTGAAGTTGCAAGTTTTATAATTGCCTAATAGTTCTTTTGCTGATCTGAAAATGATTATTGTAGATTGGAAAATTTTAAGATGTGTGGGTCACTTTCCAGATTTAGTCAGCAATCAAAGTGCTTTTAATAGATTGAAAAGAATCATGAACTATTGCCTTAGTCACTTGTGAGAAGCAGAATTATCTCTGTAGCTCTTTTTTATTTAAAATTTGAGTTTAGAATTAAAATTTTATTGTTCACTAATATTGTGAAGAGGAAATAGGTTAATATATTCACATCTTTTCTTCTTATTTTTTTATTTGACAGATAGAGTTAGACAATGAGAGACAGTATATTCACATCTCTTATCCATCCTCCACCAACACACACACACACATACACGATCATTCGTTTTGTAAATGATGAAATGTGAATATGCCATGGTGGTAAGATTTTTGGAATCTGACAGTGTTGGGTTTTCATCAGCACTAGCACATACTACTTGAATGGTGTTTTGTGAGTCACTTTGACCTTCCCATGTTCCATTCATATTCCTCATCTCTAAAATCGAAAAAGTTTAAAATTAGAAGGCATATACTAGGTATTAATAAGCATTGTTGTGTTTTTCTCTCTCTCTACTCTTTTGTCTCTTTCAAAACCAGTCTCAACTCGACCCTTATTACACTCTTTTGGAAGCCTCTGCCTGAGGGTACAGAGATAGTAGGAATATTCTCCATTGAGTACAACTGTCTAGTATTATTTTCCTATTATTAATATTAATGTTATTTTTCTTCACTAATAATATTCTTGATTAAAAGATTTGGGTAGCTGTCCAGTTGACAATAAACTATGGTTTTTTTCACACAAATTGGATATCTTTTTAACAGTTTCACTGAATGAGACACAATTCAGGTGTGCCTTTGAGATATTTGTCCCTACTTAAATAATTATCACACGCTGATTTTTTAAAAAGAAGGACGTGAGATTTTACAGTATATGCTCAAATCATAAAATATGTGAGTACTGAGCGCAAGGTGGAGTGGTTAGGAAGGCACTTGTGTCTCGAATATCTTACATTCAAGTGCCTGGGTTAAAGTCCCATCTCTGCTTTCATTCTGGCTTCATGCTGGTGAGTACTTAGAGAAGAAACAGGTGAAAACTCAGATGATTGGGTCCCTGCCACCCACAAAGGAGACCCAGGTCGAGTTTTTGTCTCCCAACGTTGAGAAAGCTGAGCCCCAGCTGTTGTCACTTGTGTACTGAAGTGGTGAAAAGATCTCTCTGTGACTAGCTGTCCCTACTTTTCTAATAAATTTAAAAATAATTAATTAAAAATGCAAACTTGTATGACCTTGATTCAGACACTTAACTATTTTGCTTTTAGTCTTATTCAGGGAATTAAAAATTATGTTTTAGAATTACTATAGAGATCAAATTAATTATCTCTAAGAATACGATTGAAAAGCACTGAACAGCTGAATAAATGTTAAGTAAATGGCGTTGTTAGCTAAATAGATATGCATGGCTAGGCTCAAGTCTTGACCCTGTTTCGACTCAGTTTCCTTCTAATGCTTACACTTGGAGGTAGAAGATGATGGCTCAAGAACTTGCCACACATGTGAGGGACCTACATGGAGATCCCGGTTTCTGGCTTCCGACTTCAGGCTGACCTTGGCTTTCTTATTGTGGTCATTTGATGAAAGCACTAGTAGTCGCGAGGACTCTCTCTCTCTCTCCCTTTAACATAAATAAAAAGAGATAAACTTTCATAAAAACATGCTTTACCTTTTAAAAGCATTCTCCATGTGTATGGTGTGTGTATTACACCCCATGATTTATAATGTTTATAATTCCAAATTATTTGAGGCTACATTTTTAGTCTGTGAAAATAGTTATGTAGCAGGTACTGAATAAATGTGAAGGCACATAGGGGTAGAGTTTCTTCCACCTGTTTATTATTTCACAAATGAATCTTTTATACCCAAACTATGAGAACACAACCCTGGCCTCCTTTTAATTTAAGACATTTGATGTAGTCATCAAATCCTTCCTCTGTGAATGATGCTGTTCACTGAAGATATGTCTAATAGTTAGTATACATTAAATTTCAGAAAAATTGACTTGTATTTTGAAAAATAGTTCATCACCAATTGTCCATTTTATGTTTATAGTTGTTGTTCACTTTCTAACATTTGGATTTGTAACACTACAGCTGCAATTAATTCATTAGGATTAGGTTATATATCTTTTAATTTTAAAGCCAATTTACATATTTTAGAGACTCAACATTTATTATTGGGGAGGGGGTTGGGTAAATAGCATAATTAGAACATTAATTTCCTTAGGCAATAGATCTTTGAGGATCTACTGTATTTTTGATACTGAATTTTATAGTGTGTTTTTGATTGATTTAAGTTTCTGTAGACATTTCAAATGATTAATTTATAACAATGAAAATGCTAGCTTCTCTGCATATATTCTGATATGTATGTGTTTACATGCTCACACAGAGAATCTATAAAGTTTTATAGAGCCTTCATTTTGGTAATGACATAAAACAGTTTTACTACAATCTCTCATTCTGTGCATAAAAATATCATATAATCACTCACTCACTGCATGAAACTTTTCTACAACTTGATATGGTTTTCCAACTTATGAATCGTCCACTACTGAGACAATTCAATATCAAATGGTTGATATCAAATAGAAACATGTGACAACTTGACCAAATAAAAGCAAAGTGTTTTTGTTTGGTCTTTTATTGGTAAACATGGAATAGTCTATATTTTTAATGTTAGTAAAATTTACATGTTCTTAAAATACATTTTAAATATTCACAGAGTGATTTCAAGCTATTACCATGGCAACTATTTGCATCAGAATACTATTTTTCCAAGAGCTATTTCTGTACCATTAAATTCTTGATAATACTTTATTTTTGATATCTGGAAGCCCATATGAATTTTAGTGTCTAATTTACTTAACAAATTATGGATAACAAAATGAGAACTTATACAACAATAAACAACACTATTAATTACTTCATGAAGCAGGAAACCTCTATATTTGTGAGCAACATTACATCTTCAAAATAACACAACCAAGTAATTACGTATGAACATATTCCATTATTGGGACATCTATCCTTTTTTATATTTATTCTTCATAATGAAGAAAAAGAAAAATCTGGGACTAGTAAAATTGCAAAATTTCATTTATTATAAAGGCTTTTATTCTTTTAAAACAAAGCAAAGGAAATGGAAGAAGAAAAAAATATTGTCTAACAGCATGTAGAAGAAAAAAAATGTTGCTGTGGCAACCACATGCCGTTTGTTATATTTTTCTTATTAGACTACAGAAGGTGATTACACAAGAAAATGCACCTTCTATTTAAGATGATAATTTGATGGCGATACATAGTTTTGTTATCTTCTTGAGTACTCTACAAAGTGTTATTTATTTGAGAAGTGCTGTCTTTTTTGGGCATTTAAAATGATTTAAAGGAGATATGAAGATTCCACAGAATTGAAATTACTGTGGTTGATTTTTACTTTTGTCCTTAGTCTGAAACTTCTAATTTTAATTGACTTTGGATATTTTTTAAAGATTTATTTTTTATTTCAAAGTCAGAGCTGCACAGAGAGAGAGAGAGAAGAAGAGAGAGAAATCTTTCATCTGCTGGTTTGCTCTCCAAATGGCTGAAATGGGATGGGGCAGGCCAAAGCCAAGAGTCAGGGGCTTCTTCCGGATCTCAAACCTTGGTGTAAAGCCCCAAGCACTTGGGCAATCCTCTACTGCTTTCCTAGGCTCATTAGCAGGGAACTTGATTGGCAGTTGGGCAGCTGGGTCTCGAAGTGGCACCTATCTGGGATGTGGGCATCTCAGGTGCCTTTGCCCACTTACACAACAGTGCTGGCCCCTGGATATTATTTTGAATTTCCAAAATACTTATATAGTCTAATATAGAGGCCATTGGTCATTATCTGATTTCTGTATCTTGGAATGAAGTGGTTAATTCCTTCTTGTTCACTTGTTTCAACTAACATTTAAATAAGTACACGTTTTTAAATCATTGCTTCAATTTGGTCCCTGAATAGAATTAGCTTTCATATGTAAAGTGAGTTTGAATTCAATAATATCAATTTATAAATGCAATCACAGGTTCCTTATGTATGTGATTAATTTTATGCTATTAACAGAAGCTTAAAAACATTTTTACTATAGTTTTACTTTTTTAAAAAAACTCTATTTATTTTATTTAAAAATCAGAGTTACAGAGAGAGGAGAGACAGAGAGAGAGAGAGAGAGATCCTTCATCCACTGGTTTACGTCCAAGATGGCTGCAATGGCCACGGCTGGGTCAGGCTGAAATCAGGAGTTAGTAGCTTCATCCGGGTCTCACACATGGATGTTAGGGGCCCAAATGCTTGGAAAATCTTTTGCTGCTTTTCCCAATCCATTAGTAGGCATCCAGTATGGCAGGTGGCATCTTTACTTGCTAGGTCACAAGCCAGCACCTTCTATAAGTTTTCACATTTTAAAATAAAATTAAATTGTTTAAAAATTTAGGGTAATAAATGTTTGTAGACTACTAGAGGGATAAAAATGATTTACCTTTTAAAATGATAAATAAAATGGTTTACCTTTGAGGATATAATATTTCCAATAATGGGCAAATATGAAATGCTTTTGTGTGAGCATGTTTTTCCCCCTTAAGCAAAACTGTTTTTCTCTCTGATGCTGTATGTGACAATATGTCATTTAGAATACAGTGAATTTTCATGGAAGTTGCTAAAACATGTTGAGTTTACACTAAGCTAGCTGCTGAAGTCATTTTGTCTCAGTCCAGTGGCTAATAAAATTACAGTGTTAAGCAGTATTGAAGAAAATAACTCTGAAAATACAACTTTTAAATAGACCTCTACGGCTGCCTCTACGTTTATGCCTGACTGGAGACCATCAAAGCTCATCTTACATTTCTTGAGTTTTCCTTTTTTTTAAAGCTTTGTTCTACCTCAAGGGATTGTGACTTCCTTAGTTCCTATGCCTGTCCAACCTAAAGTCTGATTACTGGATGCCGTTTACCTCATATCTTTATAGTTTCAAACACTGACCCCATTTGTTTACAACAAAAATGGTGACTCCATGAAGGCCTCCGTGTTTCCTGACTAGTTATTCCATCAGCCTCACATTTGACTTTTCTTCCTGAACCTCTTGAATTTGTAAAGCAATATATTTTTGTACTAAGTACAGATCCCATGGGAGACTAGGAAGTAATTGCTTGTGGGTTTATGTATGCTTGTGGATTTAGGCAGTACTTTTAATACTTTTTAATTGCTGGTGAGCAGAAACAAGAAGGAGCCATAAAAGTGCATTTCTTAACATTCTTCTGATACTATACTCACTTACAGTCTTAAAACAAATAATAATGTAAAAGCAGAACAAATCTATGCATAGAAACACAGATATGCTAGATGGATAAATAAAGGTACACAGAGATTTGAGTGCATTGATATAAACCAGAGTTCAAAAAGGGTTTAGTTCTATTTTTTTAACCATTTTATCAGCCCCCAGCTTTGTACAAGATGACAGCATGTACTTTTCTTGAAAAAGCAGTGACATTTATTATTTAGTTAATCATCCCAAATGAATAACAATAATGGGATATTATTAAATTACTCAGCATGAGGATCCAAACATGGTAACAATAGAAATAATGTGCTTATTTTAAAAGAGAGAGAAAAGCAAGCTATTAAGAGGATAAAATCAAAAGAGGTTAAGTGAGCCTTGAAGTCAATCACAAATATATCTGTTTCTAATTTTTAATACTTTTGCAGTAGAATGATTTTAAACATGCTCTTCTTCTGTGAGCTTATAATATATAGATATTAGCAATAACATTATTACTAAGTCTGGTGAGCAGTAAATGGGTAAATCAGCATTAGCACTAAAAATGCTTGCCATGAAAAAGTTATCGATATCAGCATATATACATTGTGTCATCATCGTTGTCAACATCATCCTCATTATCACCATCACCATATCCTGATAATTTATATTGTATTAAGATTGTAACTTTGGTTGGAAAAATTACATCTTAATGCTGGTATAGGCAAAGGGTGGAGAAGGTCCATCCTCGAGGCTGTGTAAGGCCTGAAAAATCATTTTGTCTAGTTCTGCCAAGGTAATTATAGGTGGAATTCAACATTCAATAAATCTATAGCAGGCTAACTTTTAAAGTTGATAATTTTGTTTGTCCTATCAATAATGGACAAATGGCCCTGGGTAATATTTAAGAGTAAGAATTCAGAAGTTAGACTAATTTAAAATCACTCCTTTGCCACAAACAGGCTTTGTCATCATACGCGCTTCTTTTAATCTCCCATATCTTAATTTTTTTTAAATTTGTTTATTTACTTGAAATGCAGAAATATATATATAGAGAGAGACAGAGTATCTTAAATCCTTGGTTCACTCCTCAAATGGCTACCATGGCTATGGCTGGACTAGGCCAAAGCCAGAAACCAGCACCTTCTTCCAGTTTTCCCTCTTGGGTGCATAGGCCCGAGCACTTGAACCATCTCCAGCCCCTTTCCTAGGCCATTATCAGAAGAGGGATCGACAGTGCAGCAGCCCAGATTCAAACTGGAGCCCGTATGGGATGCT
The DNA here is from genome assembly GCA_949820135.1 of Sylvilagus floridanus. NCBI lineage: Eukaryota > Metazoa > Chordata > Mammalia > Lagomorpha > Leporidae > Sylvilagus > Sylvilagus floridanus. Next base: position 100,558,850 of record OX463224.1, on the reverse strand, counting down.
AGCACTGCAGTCAGAAACTTAACCTTCTATGCCACAGCACCAGCCAACCTCAGTACATTTAGTTTTAGAATGAGCTCTACCACTGGAAAACATTTTATAGAATTATAGTGCCACTGTAATTAGCACACAAATATTCTTAGGTGTTTAAATTTAACTGAAAAGTGATCCCTGTTAAATCGAAGAGTGGTAGGAGATGCACAATTTGGGACATGCTCAATCGGACTTGCCCCAAATGGTGGAGTTAGAAACTTGCCAGGGGATTCTAATACAATCTCATCAAGGTTGCATGTACCAATGCCATCTCACTAGTCCAAGTGATCATGTTCAGTTCACAGTTGATCACACTGATAGGTCTAAGAGTCAAAGGGATTACACAAACAAGAATAGTGTCTGCTAATACCAACAGATAGAATAAAAAAGGGAGAGAACGATCCAACATGGGAAGTGGGATACACAGCAGACTCATAGAATGGCAGATGTCCTAAATAGCACTCTGGCCTCAGAATTAGCCCTTAAGGCATTCAGATCTGGCTCAAGAGCCCATGAGAATATTTTAGGCATGGAAAGCCAAGACACTCTGGGAAAAAAAAAAAGACCTAAATGAAAGATCTCTGTGAGTGAGATCCCAGTGGAAAGAACAGGGCCATCAAAGAAGGAGGTACCTTTCTCTGAAGGGAGGAGAGAACTTCCACTTTGACTATGACCTTGTCTAAATATGATCAGAGTCGGTGAACTCAAAAAGCTTCCATAGCCTTGGCAACTCATGACTAGAGCTAGGGAGATTACTGACGCCATAAACAAGAGTGTCAAATTAAGTCAACAACAGGAGTCACTGGGTACTTACTCCTCATGTGGGATCTCTGTCCTTAATGTGTTGTCCAATGTTATAGTTAATGCTATAACTGGTACTGAACAGTATTTTACACTTTATGTTCTGTGTGGGTGCAAACTGATGAAATCTTTACTGAATATATACTAAATCAATCTTCTGTATGTAAAGATGATTGAAAATGAATCTTGATGTGAAAGGAATGGGAGAGGTAGCAGGAGATGGGAGGGGTGCGGGTGGGAGGAAATTTTTGGGGGGAGGGGAAAGCCATTGCAATCCATTAACTGTACTTTGGAAATTTATATTTACTAAATAAAAGTTTAAAAAAAAGGAAAAAAATGAAATTATATTTTATTGTGAGATAAAATAATTGTATGTGTATACTTGGTTTAGTGGATGATATTTACACTTTGTATATTGATTTATCCATAAAAATACAGCCATTGTAATCTGTAAGCTGTATTTTGTAAATTTATATTCTTTAAATAAAAGCGTTATAAAAATAAAAAAAATACATCTTTAGGGGGCTGGTGCTGTAGCACAGCAGGTAGAGCTGCCACCTGCAGTGCTGGCATCCCATATGTGCTCCAATTCCAGTCCTTCCTGCTCCTCTTCCAATCCAGCTCTCTGTTATGGCCTGGGAAAGCAGTGGAAGATGGCCTAAATGCAATGGCCCCTGCACCCACGTAGGAGACCTGGAAGAAGCTCCTGGCTCCTATCTTCGGATAGGTGCAGCTCTGACTCTTGTAGCTATCTGGGGAGTGAACCAGCAGATGAAGACCTCTCTCTCTCTCTCTCTCTCTCTCTCTCTCTCTCTCTGTGTGTGTGTGTGTGTGTGTGTGTGTATGTGTCTGCCTCTTCCTCTCTCTAACTCTGCCCTTCAAATAAATAAATAAATCTTTTTTTAAAAATTTTTTTTAGGAGGAGCCAAGATGGCGGAATAGTGAGGACGCGCACTAGCAGTCCGCAAAAAGATAGTTTAATAAAAACAGAGTTACTGTAGCCTCAGGAAAAATCTCATGGAAAAAAATGCAGTGGAAATTCTTCCGGACCCAGTGAATGAGACGCAGAGGACCTAGGGGAAAGTAAGTTTGCGAACGGCAAATCGTGCCTTAGTGGCACGGGAGCTGCCGGGAGGGACGGGAACCGGACGGAACACAGTCGCCATTGGAATCGAGCGCTTAAACGGGAGCCGATACAGGGATCCCGAGACACTGGCGGGGGGGAAGCAGACGCCACGGGGGAAACAGCACAATTGAGGCGAGCCTGCACGGACACTAGCCTCTCTCGTCACCCACACTGCTCACTCGAGCTAGACTGAACACAGTGGGACGGCGCGCACCCGCCGGCTGCAATGGAAGCCGGGCGGAACACAGTCGCCATTGGAACTGAGCGCTTGAACGGGGGCCGATACATGGATCCCGAGACACTGGCGGGGGGAAGCAGACCCCCCACGGGGGAAACAGCACAATTGAGGCGAGCTTGCACGGACACTAGCCTCTCTCGTCACCCACCCTGCTAATTCAAGCTAGATTAAACGCAGTGGGACAAGGCGCGCCCGCCCATCACTGAGGCAGACGGAACCAAAAACCCGAGGCTGTAGAAACCTGAAGGGGATCCAAAAACTGGGAACACACCGCGCACACAAACTCCGTTACCTTGACAACCCAGAGAAAGAGTGTGGGGAAAAAAAAATGCCAAATAAAAACAGATTCTGAGGGAGCAAGATCAAGGAAGTCGCTATGATGACCCCAAACGGAAAAGACACCCCAAGTCAGGATTATGAAGATAATGAGATAGAAGAAATGCAAGAAGCAGATCTCAAAGAATTGATAAGAACATTAAGAAGTTCTCAAAAACAAATTCTTGAACTACAGAAATCCTTAATGAATAAGATAGAAAATCTCTCTCGCGAGAATGAAGTACTACGGAGAAATCAAAACGAAATGAAACAACTAGTAGAACAAGAAGCTACGATAGTGACAAAAAATCTTAATGAATTGAAGAATTCAATAGATCAAGTGACAAGCAATCTTGAGGGCCTTAAAACCAGAATGGGTGAAGCAGAAGAGAGAATATCGGACCTAGAAGACAGAGAACAGGAGAGGAAACAGTCAAACCAAAGACAAGAAGAGGAAATTAGAAAACTAAAAGATATCGTCGGGAATTTACAGGATACTATTAAAAAACCCAACATTCGGGTTCTAGGTGTTCCTGAAGGTATGGAGAGGGAGAAAGGATTAGAAGGCCTTTTTAGGGAGATACTAGCAGAAAACTTTCCAGGCTTGGAGAAAGACAGAGAAATCCTAATCCAGGAAGCTCATAGAACCCCTAATAAACATGACCAAAAGAGATCCTCTGCATGACATATTGTAATTAAACTCACCACAGTGAAGCAAAAAGAAAAGATCCTAAAATGTGCAAGAGAGAAACGTCAGATTACTCTCAGAGGATCTCCAATTAGACTTACAGCTGACTTCTCAACAGAAACCCTACAAGCTAGAAGGGAATGGCGAGACATAGCCCAGGTACTTAGAGAGAAAAACTGCCAGCCCAGAATATTATACCCTGCAAAGCTCTCATTTGTGAATGAAGGTGAAATAAAGACCTTTCATAACAAACAAAAATTGAAAGAATTTGTTGCCACTCGTCCAGCCCTGCAAAAGATACTTAAAGACGTGTTACACACAGAAACACAGAAACACGACCATCAACATGAAAGAAGGTAAACGAAGGGAACCTCACGGCAAAAGATCACAGGGAATTCAAAGCATACATTAGAAAATATCTGGCAAATGGCAGGGCAAACTTACCACTTATCAATAGTCACATTGAACGTTAAAGGTCTAAACTGTCCTGTTAAAAGACAGAGATTGGCTGACTGGGTTAAGGAACAAAAACCATCTATTTGCTGCCTACAAGAAACACATCTTTCCAACGAAGATCCATACAGACTGAAAATAAAAGGATGGAACAAGATATACCACGCCAACAGAAATGAAAAAAGAGCGGGTGTAACCATCTTAATATCGGACTACATAAACTTTAACACAAAAACTGTTAAGAGAGACAAAGAGGGGCACTATATAATGATTAAGGGATCAATACTACAGGAAGATATAACAATTCTCAATGTATATGCACCTAATTACAGGCCACAGGTTTATTTAAAAAATTTGTTAAGAAACTTAAATGGAGACTTAGACCCCAACACAATAGTACTGGGGGACTTCAATACTTCACTCACAGATATTGACAGATCGACAGGACAGAAGATCAACAAGGAGACAGTAGATTTAAACAACACTATAGCCCAAATGGATCTAACAGATATCTACAGATCTTTTCATCCTACACTTAAAGCATTCACATTCTTCTCAGCAGTACATGGAACCTACTCTAAGATTGATCACATATTAGGCCATAAAGAAAGTCTCAGCAAATTCAAAAGAATTAGAATCATACCATGCAACTTCTCAGACCATGAGGGAGTGAAGTTGGAAATTAGCAACTCAGGAATCTCTAGAGCATATGCAAAGTCAGTCTGGAGATTCCTCAGAAACATGAATATAACCCTACCATTCAACCCAGCCATCCCACTCCTTGGAATTTACCCAAAGGAAATTAAATTGGCAAACAAAAAAGCCGTCTGCACAGCAAAGTTTATTGCGGCTCAATTCACAATAGCTAAGACTTGGAACCAACCCAAATGCCCATCAACAGTAGACTGGATTAGGAAATTATGGGACATGTACTCTACAGAATACTATACAGCAGTCAAAAACAATGAAATCCGGTCACTTGCAACAAAATGGAGGAATCTGGAAAACATCATGCTGAGTGAATTAAGTCAGTCCCAAAGAGACAAATATCATTTGTTTCCCTTGATTGGCGATGACTAACTGAGCACCAAAGGGGAAACCTGTAGAAGTGAAATGGACACTATGAGAAACAGTGACTCGATCAGCTCTTGTGCTGACTGTTGTTGTACAATGTAATACTTTATCCATGGTAGTATTTTTTTTTCTTTATCCTAGTACTAGTGGTTGAACTCTGTAATTAACACACAATTATTCTTAGGTGTTTAAATTTTAACTGAAAAGTGATCTCTGTGAAATATAAGAGTGGGAATAAGAGAGGGAGGAGATGTAAAACTTGGGACATGCTCAATCGGAACGGCCCCAAATGATGGAGTTAGAATTGTGCCAGGGGTTTCCAATACAATCCCATCAAGGTGGCATGTACCAAGGCCATCTCACTAGTCCAAGTGATCAATTTAAGTTCACAATGGATCACACTGATAGGTCTAAGAGTCAAAGGGATCACACAAACAAGACTAGTGTCTGCTAATACTAACTGATAGAATGAAAAAGGGAGAGAATGATCCAACATGGGAAGCGAGATACACAGCAGACTCATAGAATGGCAGATGTCCTAAATAGCACTCTGGCCTCAGAATCAGCCCTTAAGGCATTCGGATCTGGCTCAAGAGCCCATGAGAATATTTTAGGCATGGAAAGCTAAGACACTCTGGAAAAAACAGAAGACCTAAATGAAAGATCTCTGCGAGTGAGATCCCAGTGGAACGAATGGGGCCATCAAAGAAGGAGGTACCTTTCTCTGAAGGGAGGAGAGAACTTCCACTTTGACTATGGCCCTGTGGGAATAAGATCGAAGTCGGCGAACCCTAAATGCTTCCATAGCCTCGGCAACTCATGACCAGAGCCTAGGGAGATTACTGACGCCATAAACAAGAGTGTCAAATTGTTCAATCAACATCAGGAGTCACTGTGTACTTACGTCTCATGAGGGATCTGTCCTTAATGTGTTATCCAATGTGAAGTGATGCTATTACTAGTACTGAAACAGTATTTTTACACTTTGTGTTTCTGAGTGGGTGCAAACTGATGAAATCCTTACATAGTATATATTGAATCGATCTTCTTTATATAAAGATAATTGCAAATGATTAAAAAATCTTGGTGTTAAACTGGAAATTGCATAGACAATTAATCAATTTTTTTTTAAAAAAATCATGTAGGATCTCTGTCCTTAATGTGCTGTACATTGTGAATTAATACTATAACTAGTACTCCAACAGTATTATCATTTTGTGTCTCTATGCGAGGGCAAACCGTTGAAATCTTTACGTAATATGTACTAAATTGATCTTCTGTGTATAAAGAGAATTGAAAATGAATCTTGATGTGAACAGAAGGGGAGAGGGAGCGGGAAAGGGGAGTGTGGGGGGAGGGAGGGAAGTTGTGGGTGGGGGAGCCATTGTGGTCCATGAGCTGTTCTTTGGAAATTTATATTCTTTAAATAAAAGCTTTATATATATAAAAAAAAATTTTTAAATTGATTAATTTTCTATGCAATTTCCAATTTAACACCAAGATTTTTTAATCATTTGCAATTATCTTTATATACAGAAGATCAATTCAGTATATACTATGTAAAGATTTCATCAGTTTGCACCCACACAGAAACACCAAGTGAACGTGCTATACATTGTGAATTAATACTATAACTGGTACTCCAACAGTATTTTTCACTTTGTGTTGCTATGTGAGGGCAAACTGTTGAAACCTTGACTTAATATATACTAAACTGACCTTCTGTATATAAAGAGAATTGAAAATGAATCTTGATGTGAACGGAAGGGGAGAGGGAGTGGGAAAGGGGAGGGTTGCGGGTGGGAGGGAAGTTATGGGGGGGAAGCCATTGTAATCTATAAGCTGTATTTTGGAAATTTATATTCTTTAAATAAAAGCGTTATTAAAAAAAAATTTTTTTTTGCCAGGGAGAGTTAGACAATGAGAGAGAGAGAGAGAGAGTTATATACAGTGAGAGAGAGACAGAGAGAAAGGTCTTCGTTCCATTGGTTCACTCCCCTAGTGGTTGCCATGGCTGGTGCTGCGCTGATTTGAAGCCAGGAGCCAGGTGCTTCCTTCCGGTCTTGCATGTGGGTGCAGGGCCCAAGTAGCTGGGCCATCCGTCACTGCCCTCCCGGGCCACAGCAGAGAGCTGGACTGGGAGAGGAGCAACCGGGACAGAATCTGGTTCCCCAACTGGGACTAGAACCCCGGGTGCTGGCGCCACCGGTGGAGGATTAGCCTAGTGATCCATGGCGCTGGCAAATAAATCTTTAAAAATGAATAATAATACATCTGTAGAGAAGGAGTGGGTGCGGGAATGCATTTCTCTCATCTCTGGGGAGCTTTATTACATCCTACAATGCTGGAAGGAAAGTGGGGTTAAATACATAAACACACACACACACACACACACACACACACACACCAAGCAGAATGCCTTGGATTTGGATTACACAGTACTACATATATTGTATCCATCACCCAGTTATTGATATGTTAATAACATTCCTAAAATTACATTCCTTTTCTGGGCTTTACTCTTTGCATTTCATGTACTCATCACTTGACAAGCTTTAATTTACTGACCACTATTAACTCTGGGTTTCTTGCCTTGTTCCTTTGCTTTTGTCTTTTTTTTTTCCAGTTCACATATTTTTCTATTAAACCAAAATTGTTGATGAGAAAATTTAGAAAAAGACATAAAATCATTGTTCCAGAATATCTCCTTTGAACATTGTGTTTTGGAAATAAGCACGTAGACTTAAATGTGAATTACAGCAAAAAAGAATCACCCTCAATAGAAAAAAATTCATAAAGGATACATACTGAAAGACAATAAAGGATACAAATGAACAGCATTAAAATCTTTATACTCTAATGAATAAAGTTGGCAATGTCTTCCATATATCCTCATACTCAAGTCTCCTAACTAGTTATCAAAATGTCAATTTAGTACTGGGCTTCTGAACAATAGTGCATGTAGTAGATGCAAAGAAGAGCAATACAAATCCTTGTGGAAAACAAGAAAAGAGCCACTTCCATATGGTATTAGCAAGGGGGTAACATTCCAAATTCAACTGTTCCACCAGGGACACCAGTCATTGAGAAAATAAGGTTCTGCTTTTATCAATGGATGCCTTCATTTTCTCATTGGGTGTATGTGCCTCTTATTTTTTAAATAGCTCAAGCACATATTTTTCACATATAAAACTGGAGTATTTCAGTTTTTACATTAAAGTGTAAATTTTTAAAATGTATTCCCTTGCTATAAATTTTTTGTCAATACATGCATATTAATTTTGTCCCTTCAAGTTTTAGTATTATATGTACTTAGGGAAAATGACTTTATCTTTAGAATTATATTTCATTCAAGGGAATAATAAAAGAATTTGGGGAGCACAGGATTCATGAGGTTTACCACTCAGTTTCTCTCCTGGAGGGTTTACTAATTATGTTTTCCTACAAGAAGTTAAATTCATTCTGAAGAATTGTGCTGTGATTTGAGTATTTCCTCCCAATTTCATATGATGGAAACCTTGTCTCCAAAGTCTCAAGTTCATTATATTTTTGAGGACAGGAGTTTTGAGAGGTAACTGTGTCCTGAGAGCTGTGCCCTCCTGAGTAGATTAATTCATTAGTGAGTTAACAGATTACTGAGTTTTCAGATGATTAATTTTGTACAAATATGAGCTCTCTATTTGCCGAGTTTTGGTCATGCAATCCGATCTCTTTTGCCATGTTCTGATGCACTAAGAACACCATCACCAGAAAACTGCTAGATGCTCCAGCCTCCCTCCAGAACCATGAGCTACATATACCCCTATATTTTCTTTTTATAAATTACTCAGGCATTTCAGAATCACAACAGAAAATGAATTAGGACAGAAATCCCAAGGTAAAGGAGAAATAGAGCCATAAAAATGATTTAGAACATCCCAATAAAACTATGTGAAAGTTTAGGATTAAATATTATTGATGGTATCACTGATATTTGTATTTCTTCAAAAGTAACTAAATTTTTCACTGGTAGTTTAAATTTTTTTTTTTAACCTTTCTATAGGTATACCTTTTAAAATCACACTTCACATTACAGTGCTTCACAGATATTTTGTGTTTTCACAAGTTAAAATTTTGCCGGCGCCGCGGCTCAATAGCCTAATCCTCCACCTTGAGGCGCCGGCACACCGGGTTCTAGTTCCGGTTGGGGCACCGGGTTCTGTCCCGGTTGCCCCCTTCCAGTCCAGCTCTCTGCTGTGGCCAGGGAGTGCAGTGGAGGATGGCCCAGCTGCTTGGGCCCTGCACACTCATGGGAGACCAGGAGAAGCACCTGGCTCTCGGCTCAGCGAGGTGCGCAGGCTGCAGCGGCCATTGGAGGGTGAACCAATGGCAAAAGGAAGACCTTTCTCTCTGTCTCTCTCTCTCACTGTCCACTCTGCCTGTCAAAAAAAAAGTTAAAATTTTGTGGCAAACGTGCTTTGAGAATTTTTATTGTTGCCATTTTTCCAATAGCTCAGATGGTTGTTAGCATTTTTAGCAATTAAGTATTTTAATTAAGTTCTATACACTGATTTATCTTTTTTAAATTTTATTAAAATCATACAGTTTCATGTATTCCATATATTTAGGAACATAGTGATTTTTAAGATATATTATGGTTACACATGTAATAGATCACAATAGTATACCATAAAGTTGACTTTTGCATCCACTAGAAAACCAAAAAAAATTCATGTGGTTTGCTTTATGGATATTCACTTTATTGCAGTAGTCTGGGACCAAATTTGTAATAGTTCCAAGATGTACTTACTGTAATATTCCTAGAAGTTGATATTTAAAAAAATTTTATTTATTTATTTATTTTTAATGTGGTGTATTTCCAATTAATGTTTTATTTTTTCACATTTTAATTTTAAAACTAATTAGTTTTTAACAGATTGAATGTGCTTTGTAGATAATGATATTCAAAGATACAGATTAATATTTTTGCAGTAAGTGATTTACTTCCACGATAACTTTAAGGAATTGAAAGAAGAAATAAATGACTCCATCATTATATAAATGGAAATTTCAGTAACTTTTCTCAGTTATTCATAAAATAACACAGAAATTTAGTAAAAATATAGAAGACTGGTAGAATGGTGTCAACCAAATAATCTTAGGCAACAAAAATAGAGTATCCTATTCAAAAGAAGAAAACACAGATCTTTTTTTTTATTTAACAGATACAAGGGGAAAGATATTATATTCATAAGCATTTTAGGAAACATTTTTATTTTAAGACTATTTGTTTACTGGTAACACCTTAAGTATTCATTATAAACTTATACACTCTTTATTTTACTTATTTTCTATTTATTTGAAAGATAGAGAGACAAGGATAAACAGAGATAGAAAGAGATCTTCCATCTGCTGGTCATTTCCCAAATGCCCACATAGAACACAGATTTTTCAAGCATGCAGGTAATACTACAAGCTATATGCTAGACATAAGGAAATGATAACAAATTTTAAAGGATTGTAGTCAAATAAAAACATTCTTTAAATTCAATGGACCTAAATTATAAAAACAAAAAGAAAAACAAATGAAGCATAGAATTTCCCAAGAATACACAAAGTAAAGACCACATTTATTTAAAACACATCAATGAGAAGAAAATTCACAGAGAAAATTAGGACTTATCTTTTCTTTAATGAGAACAAAAGCACAACATATCCAAATTGATAGGATGCAATATTATGATTAGTACAATATTTACAGCTTTCAACACACAATTAGAAAAGCAGATCTAAAATTAATTAATAATTTAAACTTTATACCTAAGACAGCAGGATAACAGAAAAACATATCAGATCCAAACAGAATAAAATAATGACCATTAGAAAGGAAATCAGTAGAAAATAACTGAAAAGATGATAAAATGAAAAGCTGAGTCTTTAATAATTTCCAACAAATGAATAATTTATATAATTTTAATTAGAAAATGAAATACAATTAAAAATGAAATTAAAACATTTATTTACAGAAAAACGGTAGCATCAAAAGAAACAAATATATGGAAAAAGACACAAAATGGTGTTTAAGCTCTCTACTTAAGAACTACATATACTGAGAAAAAAAAGAATAAAAAATATAAATATAGACATACACAATGTTCAAGAACAGAAGCTACAAAATTCTTACTTTGCAGATTATCTTTGAAATGATTTCTAGTTTCAGTACAATTTCCATAAAAATTTCAGCATATGTTTGAACATTGACAAATTTGATTTTAAATCAGATTCATAAGAATGACCCATACAGGTTCAAAGCAAAGTTTGACAGCTTACTCTGCCACATGTCAAGATTTATTACAAGATACATTAAAATAGTGCAATAATTGTGCATAATAGAGAAAAAAGACTAATTTGAATAGAATCTAGAAACAGATTCATATATATCATATGAATATATGAATTCATATATATGAATATATACATACATATGTGTTTATATATATCACTTGATTTATAAGTAAAACTTTAAAAATCAAGTGCTGTTTCAAATTCATATCCATACATAAAAGGTAACCTTCAGTCTCTACCGTACACTTACACAAATATCAATTTAAGAATTATCATAGACCTAAATAAATAAGATAGAACAATAAACAATATTTCAGAAAACAGGAAAATATATTTATGAGATTGGAGAAAGAAAAGCCTTTATAATCTTGTCACTAAAACATTAAAAAAAATTATAAAGTCATGACTTTTAAGAATTTATGTCAGGCTGGCGCCGCGGCTCAATAGCCTAATCCTCCACCTTGCTGCGCCGGCACACCAGGTTCTAGTCTCAGTTGGGGTACCAATTCTGTCCCGGTTGCCCCTCTTCCAGGCCAGCTCTCTGCTGTGGCCAGGGAGTGCAGTGGAGGATGGCCCAAGTGCTTGGGCCCTGCACCCGCCTGGGAGACCAGGATAAGCACCTGGCTCCTGCCTTCGGATCAGCGCAATGCACCGGCCGTAGCGGCCATTGGAGGGTGAACCAATGGCAAAGGAAGACCTTTCTCTCTGTCTCTCTCACTGTCCACTCTGCCTGTCAAAAAAAAAAAAAAAGAATTTATGTCGTTTTATTTTATATATATATATATATATATATATATATAACACTCAATGTAGTATACACTAACATATATGTGTGTGTGTGTGTGTGTGTGTGTGTGTGTGTGTATACATTCATACATATAATTTGAAAACAGACAAAGAGATCTTTCATCTACTGTTTCATTTCCCAAATGTCTGGGCTGGGCCAGGCAAATGCCAGGAGCCAGAGATTCAATCTGAGCCTTCTATTTCTGTGTGAGAAGCAAGGATCCATATTCTTGGTTTGTCACCTGCTACCTCCAAAGATACTTTAGAAGGATGATTTGATCAAAAGCAGAACCAGACTCCACCACAGCAATTCTGAGATAAGATATGGGTGTTTTTAACTGGAATCTTAAACCTCATGCCCACCATCCACTGCAGTATTTTGTTTATCCTATTTTCATAATTCACTGATTTTATTTATTTTGTTACATTGACATAGCAGTAGGACATATTTGGATGACGCAATTTTTCATTTGCTGTTAATTTGAACTAAATGTCCTCTTATTTTATTGAACAGCCCACTGTCTTCCATCACGTGTATATTATAATAAAAAACACAAAATAACTCTTATATAAAAGACTACTGTTCCCTGTTTTTGGTTCATGTGATTCTATTAATGAAATATTAGTGAATACATTTATACTTATGAAAAAATAAAGTATCTAAGTATAGAATATTTATAATTAGATTTCTACATTTAAGCATATAATAAAATGAGGAATGCATTTTTCCCTATTTCTTATATGCAATTGTGTGAGATTCAAAGTAATTTTGCTTTCATTGTATTGGAAATTGGAAATTTAGAGTAAAATTCTAAGTATGCCTATGGTGAAATATTTGGATTTAATGTCTTTTGCTTTATCTAGGGAGAAAAAAAAATATGTAAGAGTGTAATGCAGGACATCTTTCTAGAAGGAAAACTCAAAATAATTTCATTTTTGTATATCAATAGAAGACTACTTGATTATCAAATTAAACTATGAGAAATCTACACCTGAAATTCCAAATAAGATTTTAAAGAATGTGGTAAATTTACATTTATTTACTTTCACAAACTCATACAGCATGCTTTTAAGTGAGGCAGACAACATTTTCAATTTACATTAAAAATAAAAACACAAAATATCACATATTAGAGTTCTGAAAAATGTTCATGGAAAATGGAGTTAAAATACAAATTTATTTTGATGCAAAGTTTGTATTATTTGTAGTTCTTCATAAGGAATATTTTCACTGAACTTTCTGAAGTCTCCTTTTATGACTTTCTGTTTGTTAATATGTGTATTTAAATGCACATGTGAGTCAATATGAAAAGACCAAGAAAGAACAATTACACTCTTAGTAATGGTTACCACTGTAGAGAATAGTAGGAGTGGTGAGTTTTAAAAAAAAAGGTTTAATACTCAAATCTATGAACTTTCATATTGTTGGAATTATTGCACAATGACTAAAGGGTCATGCAGAATAATTCTTAAGAAACATCAAATAACAACTAAATCTCGTAGATTGGATGAGGTTCCCTAAACTGCAAACTCAAAGAAATACAAACTTGCCTATATTGAAATAAAACTTCAAACTGACAATATCTTTTCGGTCACATAGTGGCAAGATAGTCACCCATACAGCCATTTTAAAATTCATTTTGAAATAAACAATGAAGCTCTGTTTTTAGAAATAAACATGTGATCTTCCCCAGTTCAAGAGAAATGATCCAGAACCTCAATTTGGATGTTATTTTTCCAGAGTGCTAATGTGCCTGTAAAGACTATCTTTCCTGTGTCACAACATAGGTCACTTGCTTGGAGTATTTGGTAAGTGTTTACTTACTGTGCATAGCTGAAATGGAGATCTTTGGTGAAGTGGCTTGAGTAATATGTGCAATTGAGAAGAGATAAGAGTGATTCTACAATCCAATAACCATTTTCTTGAGAAAAGAGAGGACATGAACTTTTTGATAGAAGCACCCACTCTACAAGAACAGCCCTTTTAGCCAGTGCAAAACTTAACAGATACTCTCTTAAATGAGCTGCCTTTCATTTTCTGAGACACTTCGTCTGGATGAAGCAATAGCAATCTAGCTCCTGTTACCAGAAGTTTAACTGAATTGCGGCCTGGAATCCCATAGTGAAAAATAAAAGAGAGTATATGAGATACCTCAAAAAAAGGTTATCATAAAGGAAATTATATGAAGGAAGAAAGATATCTTTGATCTTTAAATTAGTTTATATTGTTCTTTCCCAGAAGTATTTATTGAAAGTCAATCATAAATTAACACTTTCTGCATATGGCAAGTATTTTAAATATACTATTCCTTGCCTGTAGGCCCTATTAGTTTTTCTCTAGGCCTACATGGTACAAAAAAAAAATCATGGTTAAGTAATTAATCCACAACCCTGCATCTTGTCTTCATGGAAAGATTAACAATTCAGTGAAAATATCCTTTTAAGCACAGACTACTAGAGTTGATTTTTGTTTATTCCCCAGTCTTGTCTTCTACCTTTTTCTCCTTTAACTAACCTCATGTCACTCTGGCCTCCTTTCCAGGAGTAGAACATGCAAAGTTCTTCTTTTTTCACAAATCTTAACGTTTTCTATTCTGTCTGACTGAAACATTCACCCCCATGGATCTCTGCAAATCTGATACTTCCTAGATCAGATCACCCAAAAACCATTTCCCCAGAGAGTGCTGGCCACCCTATATTTTGTCTGACATTGTCTGTCATGATCCAGTTTTAACTTGCTAATTCCACAGATTATTTTTGGAAATTAACTAGTTGTTCATTGCTTATTTTTCTGTTTTTATACATAACATTAAAATTAGGAGAGCATGGCTTCTCCTCCTTTTTAAAACTACTATATGCAAAGATCTTAAGACATTTGTTATTTGTAAAAAAAAAAAAAAAGAGAGAGAGAGAGAGAGAAAAGAAAAAAAGATTCCTGGGGACCGACCAGCATTGTGGTGTAGCAGATAAAGCCATCTCTTGGGATGCCAGCATCCCATGTGGGTGCTGGAACTTTCCAGGCTGTTCCACTTCTGAACCCACTGTCTGCTAATGAACCTGGGAAAGCAGCAGAAGACACCCCAAGCTCATGGCCCCCTGCTAACCTCATGGGAGACCTAGAAGGAGCTCCTGGCTCCTGGTGTGGGCTTGGTCTCAGAGCTGGCTGTTGTGACCATCTGGGGAGTGAACTGATGATGGATAAACTCTCTCTCTCCCCCCCTTCTCTCTCTCTCTCTCTCTCTCTCTCTCTCTCTCTCTCCAGCTCTCTCTCCCTTTCTCTCTCTCTCTGTAACTCGGATTTCAAATAAATACTCTTTAAAAAGAAATTCCCAGTGACCTAATTAATCAGTATAAAATATTTGCTGTGTGATTTAATAGTAAAAATAACTGAATTTTATATACAATAATGGATGAAATAGAATAAGATAGAGGCAGAAAAGGAAGTGAACCAATAATTATTTGATGAGGAAAATGTCCAGAACTTGTTAGAATAAAGGATTTTAATTCTGGAATAAGATATGCTCAATATCCCTATGTTAAGGATCTCAGTGTTGCAAATCTTCCGTTTGAAGAGAGAAGTAATGTACTTGACATGGATTGCTGCTTCAGGCTATCTTGGGAGACTCAGGTTCCTTGAAAATGAAATATTTAACACTTTTAAATATATAACTATGTGCACTTTGGGCAAACACCATCTCTGTTTATTTCGAAAATATTATTATCACCACAAAATAAAAGTTTGTGTCTATTAAATAGTAATTTTATTTCCCCCACCTCCTAGCAACCAGAAATCTACCTTTTGTCTCTATGGGAGTACCTATTTGCTATGTTCTGAATGTTTCTGTATTCCCAAACTCTTATTTCTAAATCCTGACCCCAAGGGACTGGCATTAGGAAGTGTGACCTTTGCTGGTTATTAGATCATAAGAATAGTGCTCCAGAATTGGTACAAATGTCCTCACAAAAGAGACCTCATAGAGATAGTTTTACACTTTCACCACTTGAGGATGCAATGAGATAGTGCTATTTGTGCTCTAAGAAATAAGTCCTTAGGAGACATTCACCAAACCACAGCAGACAGCATGTAAAATATTTCAGAAAAAATGAAATCATAAAATATGTGTGGACATTATTCTCTAACATATTGCAATTAGAATAATATTTTCAAGATTCATTCACATTGTAGCTTGTATCATCAGTTTCATTTTTAAGGCTGAGTGCATTTCTATTCTGTGTATATGACACAATATTTTTATACATTCATCCATTGTTGGGCATTTGGATTGTTTCCACTTTTTTTCTCCTATAAAGACCACTGCAGGGAACTTGGATATGGCTTTAAAGAAATGATATCAACATGGTACCAACAAATCCATTACCCAACGTAAATGTTTAGTAGCAAGCATTTTGCATAGTGGTTAAAATGTCAGAATATCCACATCACATATCGGAGTACCTAGTTTCAAGTCCTAGTTCCATTCTAAATTTCAGAGTCTTGCTAATATATGCCAGGGGATTCAGTGGGTGATGGCTCAAATACTTGGGATTCTGACACCCATTTGTCCAAAATGGATAGGAGTTCCTAGCTCCTGAATATTTCGGTGAGCATTTCGAAGTGCAAGGGAGATTTTTGTCTATCTCTGTGTTTCTCTCTCTCTATTTCTCTGTCTGTCTGTCTATATGTCTCTCTGTCTTTCAGATAATAAATTTAAAAATAAATAAATGTTAATAATTAATGTTAATGAATTAATGTTAAGAATTAATGATCCTGCAGGGGAAGCAGGACACACAGCAGACTCATAGAATGGCAAATGCCCAAAACAGCGCTCCTGCTTCAGAATCAACCCTTGGGACATTTGGATCTGGCTAAAAGGTCCATGAGAGTCTCACAGGCATGGAAAGCCATGACACGGTGGCAAAAAACAATCTAAATGAAAGATCCTGGTGAACAAGACCCCAGCAGAAGGAACAGTCCATCGAGGAGAGAGGCGCCTCTCTCTGAAGGGAGGAAGGAACCTCCACTATGATACGGCCCTGACTAAACAAGTTCAGAGTTGGTGAACTCAACGGGCTTCCATAGCCTAGACAGCTCATAGCAAGACTCTGACATCATAAATAAGAGTGCTAATTGTTAAATCAACAATGGGAGTCACTGGGTACATGCTCCCCACGTAGGATCTCTGTCCTTAATGTGTTTTACTATGAAACTTAAAAACAACACTACTAGTCGAACAGTACTCTATACCTTGTGCGGTTGTGTGAGTGCAGCCTGTTGAAAGCCTTGCTTAGTATATACGAAGTTGATCTTCAGTATATGAAGGTAATTGAAAATAAAACTCGATGAAGGACAGGATGGGAGAGGTAGTGGGAGAAGGGAAAGCTGCGGGAGGGAGGGAGGTTGGGGAGGAAGCCACAACAATACAAAAGTTGCACTTTGTAAATCACATTTATTAAATAAAAATTAACTATATAACAAACAAAAAAAGAAAAAAATAACTTAATACTTTACCCTTTAGTATTTTTTATGTTCTACTTAAAACTATTGGTGGAACTCTGTAATTAATACACCATTACTCTTAGGTGTTTAATTAATGCTATAACTAGTACTCAAATAGTACTTTACACTTTGTGTTTCTGTGTGGGTGGAAACTGTTGAAATCTTTACTTAATATATGCTAAACTGATCTTATGTATATAAAAATAATTGAAAATGAATCTTGATGTGAATGGTAGGGGAGAGGGAGTGGGAGAGGGAGTGTTGTGGGTGGGAGGGAAGTTATGGGGGGGGGAGCTATTGTAATCCATAAGCTGTACTTTGGAAATTTATGTTCATTAAATAAAATTAAAAAAATAATATGTATGTGAATAAAAACATCATGGGACACTGATAAAAAAAGAATTAATGTTAAGCAAACTGTGGATATGTCTTTATTCTTATTTCTCTAAACCTTCAGTAAGAATTTAAAAAAAAAAGTGTTTTTATGTTGGGTGTTTGATTGATTGACTGAAACCCTGTTTTGGTGCTCAAATACTAACAAAGAAGGAAAACAGATTGTTTCAAACTGGGAATACTTGTTACAAAGCCTTTGCATATCAATTCTAATATTGAAATTTTTATTGTATATACAGTTATCTATTTAGATATACTTTCTGAGAAAAGAATTGGGTCACACCTCTCTTGGTCTTCTTAACTTTCATCTCTGAGCTTCATAACTAGGGAATGCATTATGAATAATATTTTGTGAATGAATAAATGCATATATACATCAATAACTAAATACAGGAAAATTCAAGGGGAGTGGAATTCTGAAAGAAAGTCAATTATGATAATTTTCAAAGAACACAGTAAAACAGTGAGGATTTGTACCTGCTTTGTAGGCAGCTTCCTAATGGACTGCTGTGATCCTCACCACCTGCTATTCACACCCTAACTTAGGCCATCATTTCTCCACTGATGTGGATTGCATCAAATGTGAAGGGACATCGCTAATGACATGAAGGCATACAAATTCTGGTATTTGTCTTCTTCATCCTACTTCTCTCTTGGTCTCTGAATTTTATTATTAATACATTCTGGGGGACCCAGATTTCGCAAATATTGCACCTGTGGTGCAGGCCACAAGAGAAGGAAAATAATAATCATTCAGTTGTCAGCAACTTTCTGAGGCTCTTAGTCCAACGCACCACAAGACACTGAATCCTACTAGCAGCTGCATGAGATGCCTGTAAACAAGCCTTCCGTGGTTCAGTACTGAGATGGCTGCTGCTCTAGCCCCAAATTTCCCTGTAGTTTGAACTGTAATGTAGAGGATCAACTAAGCCATGTCTGAACCACAGAACCCGTGGAATAATGAACATTACTATCCATACTTCTAACTTTGAGGTAATTTGTTACATAAAAATAGATAAACAGACCTCACACACACTTGAGAGAAAAAGAGGCTTCTAAAAGGGCTTTACAGTAAACATTCCCAAGACCTGTGTGTGACTTGAGCTCAATCCAAAACTCTGTAGCAATTTGTGAATCACTGGCCCCATATTACAATGCTTATTGCTTCAATAGTAACTTAAACTCTGTTCTAAGTCCTAATAAATACTGTTAGTCAAGTATCAAACAATGTGAGAAAAAACTAATTTTATGGCGAAAAAAGGTCAGAGATTTGGTCCTTGTGAAGTTGTGTGACAGAATTTGAGGGTGAACAAAGAGCTCAAACTGAGTAACAAATCAGATGAATTTTAATGATCTCAAAAAGTTTTAACTATAAAGTGACACTTCATCATTTGGAAAATAATTTACCAATCACTTTTATTGATGGTGACAGGCCTTTTTTCTTAATTATAGGAAAACTTATTTGAGCATCTTTCCTTATATGTTAATGCAAATCACAGAATTAGATTTTGCCCTTATTTTTCTTTGCTTCCACTGTGTTCCTATCCTTGGCATATAGCTATCAAGGAAGTAAAAGGGTTGATTGTGTAATGAACAGAGTAATTTTTATGAGAAAGAAAAGACTGATACCCATTCTAACTTTTCAGTGAAATTCAAAATCAGGGAAATCTTAAAATATAAACTGTAGTTTCCATGGCCAAGATGTCCCCATGAAATAATATCTTTGTGTTGGGGGTTCTGAAGACCAGGTTCACATTCAGAGATTTATTATTATTCAGAGAAACAATCAAAGATATACTAAGGATTAAGGTGTACAACAGGAAAAAAATTCAGCACATGAAAAATGTGCGCTGTGTAGAGTCCAGGGGAAACTAGGCACACATTTTTAGTTGTCCTCTCCTGGTGAAGTCACAATAAAGTTTCTGTATTACTAATATTGACTACTTGGTTCCCAACCACCCAAGAGGTCAAGTTGAAATAAATGGCCCAGAGCCTCAAGTGAACAAAATCAGGTATTCACCACAAATCCCATAAATTCCATAAACAATATGTGTTAGTACAAAGTCTGAGGTATACCAAGACACTCCTATCAGTCAGTTTGTCATAGAAGAATTGCTAGAAGAGTTCACTATGTTATAAACCCCTCAGGGCCCCTTTTAGTTCTGTGTAGAATATTCTTGGACTTTAAGAGCTTTACAATGGATCGATTGTGTTATGAAGTATGAGCTCTGTGTGGGTTTTTCCTCATGCCAACAAATTCTTCAACTTTCTTGAATTGTTGTCCAACAATTCAATTAAAAACTGACACTAACTACCTGGAGTTTGTTAGTTGAAGATCCTATAAGTAAAAGGGCTGAATTCCATAAGATTGCCTCCACTTTAGACACCAGTGAAAGGCCCAGCACATCTCATAATTCTGACTCAAGGATTATAAATCAGAGGTTCATATGACTCCTCTCTTAAGGTTCCATCACTTTTAGAGCATTTGATGAGACTCAGAAAGTTGCCTGTTAATAATAAACCAGTAAGAAAGAAGACAACTCAGGAGTACTGAATGCGAGAGACCCATAGGGAAGTAGGCAGGCATACAGGTTTGTGAGCTGGAAGACCACGCCTTCGCCATGGCCCAGTGTGACCTCACGCCCTACCTGATATCTTCACCATGCCCCTGTGTGGGACCTCATGCCCCTACCTGGCCACACCCGGGTGTCCACCAGCCAATCAAGTTAATTAACCACTCCCCTTGGAAGTGGGTTAAAAGCCTAGGACACAGTGTGTTCCACCCTTCTCTTATTTGCCCTGGCCTCTTGCCAGGAGGGGGCTGGCTGTAGCCCTGCCCCTTCACCGCCCTAGGCTTCCTGGCCTAGATATTCCTCCACGTGGCTGGTTTCTGGTGTTCGGTATGAACCCAGATTTACCTCTCTCTCTAAAATAAAGCTCTCACTTTCCTATGCACCTTTCACACTAAATAAAGCCTAAAATGTACCATGCTGCCTCGTTTATTTATGCTGGTATTTAGAATTCTTCTCTTAATATTAGGCAAGAACCCTCTTGGGCTTATTAATATTGGGGATTTATGAATAAGCATATGGTGATATTGTATGGCATCCCAAATTCTGGTAGCACCCAGATGGTACTTCTGGGCAACTTTAAAGGGTCACATTTTCATATAGATTTTGGGGGGTCATTTTCTGATATCAATAGGGCAAACTATGAGGAGGAAGTAGAGCTCAGGTCTGCTCTAGAAGAGCTGCCCTCAGAGTGCAGAATGCATTCCTCGTCCCAGAAACTCTCTGAACTCATTGGTTAGGGATTTTTAAGGAGATTTAATTGATAAACATAACTGAGTAAATCACCAGCTTAGAAGATTATCCCCACTCCCTGTTTAGATGTTGGGAAGAGAGTTGAAAGTCCCACTCACCTATCAAGCTTACTTCTTTCTAGTAACCAATCTGCCTTTCATCATCTTGTTAGCATAAAGAATGACTTTGTTATTACCCTGGAGAGATTTAGAAACTGTAATATCAGATACCTAAGGCTAAGACCAAATATTT
Organism: Sylvilagus floridanus; assembly: GCA_949820135.1. Lineage (NCBI taxonomy): Eukaryota > Metazoa > Chordata > Mammalia > Lagomorpha > Leporidae > Sylvilagus > Sylvilagus floridanus. Next base: position 100,537,571 of record OX463224.1, on the reverse strand, counting down.
TCACAGAATATACTCCTATCACTTTTATCACACAAGAAATTACAAGTGTTTTAGTAGCTGTATGTCAGAAATTGGGGACAAAAAACAAATACATATTTCTTATTATTTCACAATATCACAAATTGCTAATATCTTCTTACATTAATTTTTGAATCCTTACATGTTAGTATTTTTTCAAAATAAAGTACAAAATTCCATTATGTATATCTGACAAGAAAAGAAAAAAAGGATATATTTCTAACTGTAGAGGCATCACAATGTCCATAGTGTCAGAGATAGTTAGGTGGCACAGAACTTCACTTCCAATTAGAAGTAAATAAGAATCATCTGCTCTTGAAAGCTAGAGCAAAAATACAATTTGAGACATTTTGATAAAACTGTCATGCTCTGAAAGTCACAGACTACCCTGGAGACAAAGGTAATATTATGGATGAGAGCAAGCCTTCATTGGAAAAGAATGAATTCATTCTCTTAGGTAAAATGGATGAAAGTTGTTAAAATTACTCAGTAAGCAAGCTTCACTAGCAATGGCTTTTCTTGTCTTTAATCACAGCCAAAATTGCCTCTGTAACAGCATAATCATTACTGCCCAGTTATTTCCTAAAGTGGATAATAATTCTTAGAATTTTCTGATGTTTACCATATTTTCCTTTTTTTAAGATTTATTTATTTATTTGAAAGAGTTACACAGAGAGAGGGAGAGAGAGAGAGGTCTTCCATCTGCTGGTTCACTCCCCAGAAGGCTGTGACAGCCAGAGCTCCGCCCATCTGAAGCCAGGAGCCAGGAGCTTCTTCTTGGTCTCTCACATGGGAGCAGGGGCTCAAGGACTTGAACCATCTTCCACTGCTTTCCCAAGCCACAGCAGACAGCTGGATCAGAAGTCGAGCAGCCGGGTCTCAAACTGGCACCCATATGGGATGCTGGTGCTTCAGGCCAGGGCATTAACCCGCTATGCCACAGTACCAATATTTTCAAGAAAAACTCATGTGGGTTCACTTCAAGGTAACAATAATCCAGAATTTTCTTCAGGAAATCAGTTCCAAAAGAAAGAATATACTTAGTCAAAACAAGTTATGCTGTAATCAGAGAGAGGAACAGAGGGAGGGAGAGAGAGAGAGAGAGAGAGAGAGAGAGAGAGAGAGAGAGAGAGAGACTACAAATTATTGTTGTTTTGTATATTCAAAAATATACCAGCTCTGCATAACATGTTCTCATTCAGATACTATAGCCACATGAATGCTGACAGTTAGATATCACTGATCAGTGTTTTGAAGAAATAATGATGCAACTGCTGTATTTTTATCGTATAAAGTCAGCTTCCTATAGCAGACATCTGCTATTTCCCCTTCTTTCCTTTGTTGATACCAATCTGCATCTTATCTTCAAAGGGGGTAATATCCTTTCTCATTATAAGCTTCCTACATTTCTGCCTCATGACATGTGCCATCCCCTACTTTAGATATTTGTTAGAAATTAAGTTTAAAAGCTGGAGACTGTGTCATGTAGAAACTCCGAGAAATAACAATTCTTGGTACTCTTCCTTCAGTCCTTGAATATTTTTCAATGTTTTTTGATCTCTGGATTTTTAATCTATTTTCTTGTGTGCACATTAAACACACACTCATTTTTTTTTTTTTTACTTTATAGTTTGAATCGTTACAACCTAATACTTTAGAAAGACAAATTAAATATAGTTCTCTATTATGTAATAAGGATTGTTGCCAATCATTTTTATGCCCTCATCCTGAGTATATGCAAATGACAGTGACCTCACTTATATGAGAATTTAAAATTGTTTGAGGTGCTTTTGAGAGAAAAGACAATTCTGTTACTAGCCTTTAAATTTGAACAGCAGGGGACCCCTTCCCCTGCTGCTGCTGCCAGTCAGGTACCCTTCATTAGATCCTTGTCTAATTAGTATTCCTTTAAAAATTAAAGTTATTATGTATGCAATGGTCTCTCACTCTTCAGTTACAAAAGTCAGGTTCCAGCATATTGTTTGTTTCTTCACCATATGTTGAAGTAATTAGAAAAATGATCTTCCATTCGGCTAGTCCTTTGCAGAAAAGAGGAACATACATTTTTACATTTAAAGTTGTTTGAATTAAGAAACTAATTAGTAATGCCATTTTTGTGTAGGAATTAGCATATCTGTTATTTTATTAACTGGCTTGAATATCAATGCACTTCCACAATGTAAGACATGTCTCTGAAGTATTGTTCTGACATTTCAGGTTGGTCTCTGACAGGCAGGCGGACTCAATCTGTCAGGTTTTACATGGTTGAAAATCATGAATTTGTCACTTTAAATGTTTGAATTGGCCAAAGGTGTTTTTGAGGGTAAATTCTACCTGCTTATTATTAACAGTACCCATTTAATTAGATAAACTACACATTTCATTGTCAAGTACAATCAAGTTATGTAGGATTGTTTATAAGAATGTTTTCAGAAGTCCCAAGGCAAATGAGTGAATTCATTCCAGAATTTGACAGTATGGTCTTTTGGGAGAAAAAAATTTCCTTTGACAGACAAAGCACTCAGGCAAATGTAAATATTACTCATAGTCCATAAAAAATTGTGAAAACATGGCAATCCAGAGGTTTTTATCTGAAAAGCCTGATTGCCATTGTCAAAAATAAATCTAAATAGTGTTTTGTTTGCCCATGATTGAATCAGTTTGGCTAAAGTAGTCTCCCTTCAAGAAATATTCTACACTATCATTTAGAAGTAAGGCACATTGTTCACAGATGTAGGGATTCAATTCTGTTGTCATTGGACTTTTCAGAGTAATATTCTATTGATATTTTCTAGAGATATCTGTATTGATATTTTCTTGCAATGTATTGATCAGTTAATAGTGGTGTGGTAAAGCAGCCAGCAAGTAATGTTTTAAGAGGATCACTGCTTCGCTTCTTAAAGGAGTAAGCATTATAATGAAAATCAAAATTATAGAGGATGGCTAAGTCAGTTGTCATGAGCCAGGCAGCCTGTAAAAGATGTAGGTGGATGGAGATAGCGGCTGAGACATCTACAGGAAATGGAAGGAGTTGGGATTGCAAGGTTTACCCAGCATATTGTGATAGTTTCACTCTAAGAGTTTACGGTAAAGGAAACAGAAAACCAGCTTCCTCAGACTTCCTATTCATGGTCAGTTACTCAAACACAATGGCTTTCTGATGTAGCATTCTGTATTAAAAGTCTAGGATCATGAGCCTGGAGAAGGTTCTTAACTTAATTTTTATTACAATGTGTAGCTGAGCAGTCTCACTTTGTGAGTGAGGCATATATTTCAAAGTCTCCAGTGGGTGCCTGAAACCGCAAGTTATTCTGAACCCTGTATATACTATGCATTTTCCTGAACCTCCATGCATACAATAAAGTTTAATTAGATGTATTAAAATTATCATCCGCGGCAGCCATTGGAGGGTGAACCAACAGCAAAGGAAGACCTTTCTCTCTGTCTCTCTCTCTCACTGTCCACTCTGCCTGTTAAAAAAAAAATTATCAACCATAACTGATAATAAAATAGAATCATTATGAGCAGTTGTTTAGCTTAGAAGTTAAGTGGCCTGTGTCCCATATTAGAGTGCCTGCATTTGATTCCTGACTCTGACTCCAGCTTCCTATGAATACAGACCCTGGGAGGCAGCAGTGCTGGCTTAAGTTTCCATTGTGGGAAACTTGCATTGAGTTCCTGGCTCCTGGCTCCAGGCCTCATCCTGTCTCCAGCTGCTACACATTTAGGAAGCGAACCTGCAGATGGGAGTGCTCCCTTCTATTTCTCTCTCCCTCTCAATTAAAAATATCTAATAAGAAAAACACAATAATATATGGTAATAGAAAGTATGTAAATTTTAGCTTAATGTTAAATATTAAATTTTAGCTTAGTGTCAACATTTTAAGGCTTCTCTTTGACATATCTAAATTGCCAGAATTACTGTTTTTCTGCTTTGTGGCCATTACTGAGTGAAATAGATAGACTTGAAAATCATCATGTCAATGCCTTGGCTGCTGAGTAACTAACCGTCTGGCAAGGTTGTACAGCACAAATATGCTGGACAAAGGAATGATTCACCTCCTAGCTAAAATTGAGGGATAATAGTACAAGAGTTCATCATTTTATTTACAATGACTCACAAATTAAAACTTTTTCATTATTACATCTGGAATTTTCCATTTAATATTTTTGGGCTGTATCTGATTGCCAGTAACCAAACCTTGGTGAGTTTGGATTGTGGTGCAGTGTGCTAAGCCGTCTCTTGTGAGCCAAACATCCCACATTGGAGCACTGTTTCAAATCCCAGCAACTCCGCTCTGATCGAGCTCCCTGTTAATGTGTCTGGGTAAGTAGTAGAGAATGACCCACAGGAGTTTAGCCCCTGTTGCTCACTGGGGAGACCCAAATGGAGTCTCAGGTTCCAGTATTTGTCCAGGCCCACCCCAGGCAGTTGTGGCCATTTGTGGAGTGTACCATCAGATGAAAGTTATCTATCTTTTGCTCTCTGTCTCTCTGCCTTTCAAATAAATAAAATAAACCTTAAAAAAACCACCACTTGGGGATTGGACTACTGCATCTTGTCAAAAGGTTCTACAAACTCTTGAATTCCTAATCAACTATTAGCTTTTATTTTAGAGGTACTTCTAGGGAAAAAGAAAGAATACAACAACAACTTTTTCCTTCTTCAAGTTAGGTGGCTGAATTTATGTCATGTCTCAATTCTAAATTTCAGTGAGTGACAGTAAAGATTCATATACAGGAATAAAATACCAAGAGACTGAATTGGAAAATGGAATATAAGAATATCAAATATTTTGGTGACTTCTGGAGGCAAATACAGGTGGGATATATCAAAGAATAAACAAAAAATACTGATAGCTAGCAGCTGGACAACATCAGGACAAATGGCATTTATTACCAACTACTTTATTTTTTTAACTTTGTAATTGCAATCACCTTTGTAGTCATTTTAAACTGGGTAATTTAGTCTCATATTCAATAATCTACCCGGACCAAGATAATAGTTTCTAGTGTATATTTTAGCTTCTGATAAAGCACACACACACACACACACACACACACATGCACACACACTTTATTTATAATCATCTTTGTCTATCTTAAATTTAAAACATCTGATTATTACTGTTCAAAAAAGAACTACACATTAGTAGAGAAAACCCACTTGGGAGCTCTATTGTATTCATCTTGCTTCTACAGCAATACACCACAAATTTAGTGGCTTAAGACAATGCAAATTTATTATCATCTTGAATCCTAGAGATACATATGTGTCTCAGTAGGTTAAAAGCAAGATTTTTATTCAGCAGAGTCAGCAAGGCTGCACTCTTTCTAGAGATTCTAGAAGAGAGCTTGCCTCTTTGTTTTTTTCCTTTTTTTTTTTTCCAGGCTACAAGAGATTCTCTGTATTCCTTGCCTCATAATTTCCATTTTCAAAGTCTCAGAACCAGAAGACAATTATTTTACATACTGTGTTGCTTTGACAAAATCTTCTGCTTCCTCCTTTCATATTTAGAGACCCTTGTAATTACATTGAACACAGCAGATATTCCAGGATGATCTCCTGTTTTGAACTCAGTTGATTAGCTACATTAATTCCATTGTGAATTTAGTGTCCTTTTGCCATATAATAGAATACATTCAATGTTCCAGAGATTAGAAAATGGTCATCTTTCAGAAATCCATTATTCTATTTAAACTATGTGATTACTGTAGGGGTGGATGGTGTAGCAGATAAAATGCAATTTGAGACACCCACATCTCATATTGGAATACCTGAGTGGATTCCTGCCTTTTCTACTGATTTTTGCTTCTTATTGATGTTCACCTTGGCTGGCAGCAGATAACGGCTCAAATACTTGAGTGCCGAACACCATTGTAGGAGATCCAAGTTTATTTTGGAAACAAGAAAAAAAATAGGATCAAAATCACGCAATGAAATAAATGATACTTGAGGAAAGAGTAATCATTCATAAAACATATTTAATATTAATCTTTGAGAAGATATTTTAGTCACAACAGAAAAGGGTGTAATGAAAAAGACCCAATCATATAATTAGAAGATTAAAGGTGTTTTTGCTAGCTAAAATTATGACTAAAAGAATGGGCTTTGTGTTGTAGCATGTTAAACCACTATGGGGCATGCACATCCCATATGAGAATGCCTAAGTTTGAGTCCTGGCACCACTTACAATCCAGTTTCCTGATAATGCACATTCTGAGAGGCAGCAAGTTAATGTTTCAAGTAGTTGAGTCCCTGCCACACACATAGGAGACCCAGACTGTGTTCCAGATGACTAACTTCAGCTTGAAATCATCCTAGCTGTTGTGGGAATGTGGACAGTGAAACAGTGGATGGTAGAATGTGCTCTTTCTCTTTTGCTCTCTCTCACTCTGAATTTCAAATAAAGAATAGCAAGTAGCTTTAAAAATAAACATATTATTATCAAACAATAATAAAGAAAGAATTGGATAAAAAATTGAGAAATTTGTCAGAACATCAAATGAAATGACACAGTTATGGAAATATAAATTAAATACCAAGACTTACTGTTTAATTCAAGAGAAAATATGCCTAATTGGATTTTGAGGGAAAAATAACAGAAAATAGATGACTTACAGGGAAAAAGAATTAAAGCATAATGGATTCCCCCTGAGTTCCGTTCTCTTCTTCTTCTTCTTCTCTCTAGTGAGTTTTCTCTGTTTTATAGCACTAAGTATTATCTTCCATTTTATATAGTAATATGGTTATTTATTTTCTCTGTAAACTAGTTAGAATATAAACTCAAGCAGCAACAAATTGGACTATTTTTCACTCAAATGTATAGCCCTCACATAGAGGTATGCCTGACACACAATAGGTGATCAATACCCATTAATTAGTAAAGTTTTGATTAATAGGTAGTCTATATCTGAAAGAGAAAGAGCTACTAAACTGGGGTTGGTGCTGTGGCATAGTGGTTAAGCCTCTACTGCAGTACTGTCATCCTTTATGGGATCAGTTTAAGTTTTGGATGCTCCACTTCCAATCCAGCTCCCAGCTAATGTGTCTGAAAAAGCAGTGGAAAATGGCCCAAGTCCTTGTGCCCTCATATCCACATGAGAGACCCAGAAGATCTCTCTTTCTCTGTCTCTCTGTCTCTCCCTCTCTGTGTCTCTCTCTCTCTTTTTCCTTCTCTCTCTCTTTCCTTCTCTCTCTGTATCTCTGCCTTTGAAATAAATCTTTAAAAAAAAAACTAAGAGTAAAAATTCTGAAAGTAGTAAATCTTTTTTTTTTTTTTTTTTTTTTTTGCCACTTTCCCCAACTGCATTCTGGGGAATTTGAAATTCTCTTACGAAGTTAGCATTTGGACTTGAATTTAACTCTTGAAGTTTCTATAATGCTATTTTTTTAATAACGCTTTTATTTAAAGAATATAAATTTCCAAAATACAGCTTATAGATTACAATGGCTTCCCCCCCATAACTTCCCTCCCACCCGCAACCCTCCCCTTTCCCACTCCCTCTCCCCTTCCGTTCACATCAAGATTCATTTTCAATTCTCTTTATATACAGAAGGTCAGTTTAGTATATATTAAGTAAAGGTTTCAACAGTTTGCCCTCACATAGCAACACAGTGAAAAATACTGTTGGAGTACCAGTTATACTATTAATTCACAATGTATAGCACGTTAAGGACAGAGATCCTACATGGTATATATTTTTAAATTGATTAATTTTCTATGGAATTTCCAATTTAATACCAAGATTTTTTAATCATTTGCAATTATCTTTATATACAGAAGATCAATTCAGTATATACTATGTAAAGATTTCATCAGTTTGCACCCACACAGAAACACAAAGTGTAAAAATACTGTTTCAGTACTAGTAATAGCATTATTTCACATTGGATAACACATTAAGGACAGATCCCTCATGAGACATAAGTACACAGTGACTCCTGATGGATGCTATTTTAAATAGAATATAGATTTTATATTTTTATATTTATTTTTATATTTATTTTTTATATTTTTATATTTAAAGAAATATGAAATATTTGGCACATTTTTTGTTGAAAAATTATTTGTTCACTCTGAGTTTTATGAGTACCAAACCTTCATTTATGCTGTTCAGAGGACAATAATATCTAAACCCTCAGGCTAGGATTGTCATTCGGCATACAGTTACAGTGGCACTTGGAACACTCACATTCCATAGTGGAGACACTGCTTTTGAGCAATGGCTTGGCTCCTGATTCCAGCATCCTACTGATGTGCACTCTGGGAAACAGCAAGTGATGGCTCAAGTAGTTGGACTCCTGTCACCTGTGTCACAGCTACTGACTGAGTTCCTAGGCTTTGTCTTGACCAAGCCTGGTTATCATGATCACTTGAGAAGTGAACAAGCAGATCTCTGCCTCTGTCCCTGTCTCTTTCTCCATCCCTCTTTCAGTCTTCACCTTTCAAATTAATTAATTAATTTATTTATTTATTTATCAGTTCTACATCCAGTGTTTCAAGAACTTGGAATTTTTCCCAGGGTAGAAACTTATTTGATGGTATATGTTGTGCAAAAATAGGAAAAATTTTACAACTTCAAATTGTTAAAATACTTTTTTAAATTGTCAAAGTTCTAACCATTGCCTCTTAGTTCTAATAAGTCTGAATATCACTTAATGAATACAACTGCAAATTATGTAGCTCCAGTACCAACACAATTTCTCTTGATATCAAATCAACCTGAGTTATCATTTACATTGATGTTTCTCTGAGTTTGGCCTTGATTTAGTAAGATTTTTCAGTTAGGCTATATAGGATGGAGATATATTATTGTTTGTGGATTTTTGGCTTATTTATTTAAATCACTATAAATTAGGAATTTGAGAAGACCTAATCTGGTTATGTTACATTCCAAATCTGTGTGAGCCCTTCTTGGAGTAAATATTTACTTCCAAGGAAAAAATAGCTACTATCCAATACCTGTTTACAATATACACACCAACAAATGTACATTAAGTGTACAGACAAATGAGCTTTGGTCTATTGATCACATTCATAACAAATAGACAAATTAAGAATAAAACATTACTGATAACCCAAGTGTCCTCAATAACCCAGGCCATTTCTCCATTTCTTTTTTTTTAATCTGGGAAAGGAAAATATGCTGTCACTTACATGGTGTAATTCAGTGAAGCCATAATTCAATGAAGACATGTTTATAACTACATTCTCTCTCTCTTCTCTCTCTCTCTCTCTCTCTCTCTCTCTCTCTCTCTCTCTCTCTCTCTCTCTCTCTTTCTCTCCTACTCAGATAAAAGAAAATGTGTGGGGCTGGTGTTGGGTGCTGCAGGTTAGATTGTTGCCTATGGTGCTGGCATCCCATATGGGTACCAGTTCATGTCCTGGATGCTCCTCTTCCAATCCAGCTACCTACTGATTCCCCGAGAAAGCAGCAGAAGATGATCTAAGTCCTTGTGACACTGCACACATGTGAGACACTCAAATGAAGCACCTGGCTTTGGCCGCTCAGTCCAAGCCATTGCTGTCATTTGTGAGCCAGCTGATGAAGAATCTCTCTCTTTCTCTATAACTCTGCCTCTGAAATAGATAGATAAATCATAAACAAAAAGGGAAGGAAATATGATATTTATCTTTTTGGATATGGCTTATGTCACTTAGCATAATTATCTCCATTTGCATCCATTTTGTTGTGAATGCAGGGTTTAATTGTTTTTATTGCCGAATAATAGTCCATTGTGTATATATAACATAGTTTCTTTATCCAATCATCAGTTGATGGACTTCTAGATTGATTCCATATTTTAGCTGTTGTGAATTGAAAAATATTAAAGTGAGAGTGTAGGGAAATTTCTCATAGGCTGATTTCATATCCTTTGGATATATTCCCAGGAGTGGGATAGCTGGGTCATGTAGTGAATCTATTTTCAGTTTTCTGAGTAATCCCTATAATGTATTAGGGTATCTTTTTCTGCATATCTTCACCAGCATTTGTTATTTTTTTTTATTATTCTTATAGGTTTATTTCTTTTTTAAACTTTTATTTAATAAATATAAATTTTGAAAGTACAACTTAAGGATTATAGCGGTTTTTCCCCCTATAACCACCCTCCCACCAGCAAACCATCTCATCTCCTACTCCCTTTCCTATCCCATTCTTCATTAAGATTCGTTTTTAATTATCTTTATACACAGAAGATCAACTTAGTATATACTAAGATTTCAACAGTTTGCACCCACACAGACACATGTTTGAATACTAGTTTTACTGTTAATTCACATAGTACAACACATTAAGGACTGAGATCCTACATGGAGATTAAGTGCACAGTGACTCCCATTGTCGATTCAACAATTGACATTGTTATTTATGACGTCAGTTGTTGCTGTGGATTCGTTCTGAGAGGATGAGCGTGGTGGAGGCAAGAGGCGTGGAGTCATCACACAGACCTTGGGAGTCGGGTGAGCAGCCCACAGACTCATTTATTTCGGTTGGTACAGCAGCTTAAATAGCCAAGTCAGCCAATGTGGTCAAGGGCTCCGTTGCCAAGTGGTTTCCAAAGCCATCTAATCATAGCCTGTTGCCAGGCAGGCTCCATTGCCATGTGGTTTCCAAAGCTATCCAATCACAGCCTGCTGCCAGGCAGGCTGTGTTGCCAGGTGGTTTCCCAGGGGGTTTTAGAAGCCACTCCTGAGTAACTGACAGTTGCTTGCCAGCAGCCATCTTGTCATGTTCTTCTCATTCCACCACAGTCAGTAATCACCCAAGGCTCTTGTCATGAGCTGTCAAGGCTATGGAAGCATCTTGAGTTCACAAACTCCTACCTTATTTAGACAAGGCCATAATCTTTTTAAATTTTTTTCTCTTTTTTTTTTTATATTTTTTTGACTGGTAGTTATAGACAGTGAGAGAGAGACAGAGAGAAAGGTCTTCCTTCCATTGGTTCACTCCCCAAATGGCTGCTATGGCCAGAGCTACGCCGATCTGAAGCCAGGAGCCAGGTGTTGCTTCTTCCTGGTCTCCCACATGGGTGCAGGGGCCCAAGCACTTGGGCCATCCTACACTGCCTTCTCGGGCCACAGCAGAGAGCTGGACTGGAAGAGGAGCAACTGGGACTAGAACTCAGCGCCCATGTGGGATGTAGGCACTGCAGGTGGAGGATTAACCAAGTGAGCCACAGTGCCAGCCCCGACAAGGCTATAATCAAAGTGGAAATTCTCTCCTCCCTTCAGGGAAAAGTACCTCCTTCCTTGATGGCACATTCTTTCCTCTTCCTCTGGGATCTCACTCACAGAGATCGTTCATTTAGGTCTTTTTTTTTTTTTTTTTTTGCCAGAGTGTCTTGGCTTTCCATGTAAAGGCTTATTTCTAAATCCTGTCTTTTACCCTGTCCATCAATTCTTAATTCTTATTATCTAATTTTCTTAATCCTAATCAAACCCTTGCTTGAAGCAGAACTCCAAAACATCTCAAGTATCTCACCTTTGTGAACCTTTGCCCAAGAAGCCTCAAGCATTCTGCTAAAGTAAAACCTCAGCTATGTTTTCTCAGTTGTTTAATTTTGCAGTTATTCCATAAAGCAACATTTGTCAATTCACACCCTACATTATTATTAAAGTACAAATAATAATGAAAATTTATCACAATTAAACTATGAGTAAAATTTTATTATGGATTAGAATTATTATTTTATTTTTATAAAAAACAGCTGTTTTAGTTTTACTAAAAGGTAGATTTGACATCATTCACTCTCCCGAATATTTAAAAATAGACAAAGTAAATAGGGTAGTGAAATCATTTTAGCATAGCTTTATCTTGCCTTTATTTTTTCAGCTTTATTGCAATTTGATTGATAATAAAATATTTCATATATTCCAGTCATATAATGTGGTACTTTGTTATGTATGTATCTTTTGACATAATTACCACAATTGAACTTACTAGAATACCAGTCACTGTACCGGGATAATATTTTGTTTGTGTGTGGTGAAAACATGGGCTATATTCTCTTAGCAAACTGTAAACATACAATACATTATTATTAACAGAAGTTATTATGTCGTGCATTAAGTCTGATTTGAAAACATATTACAAGGCTATTATAACAAAATATGGTACTGGTGTAAAATAGACATATTGGTCATGAACAGAATAGAGATCCTGGAAGAAAACTCACAGAAATAAAGCTGACTACTTTTGACAAGTTTGCCAAGAATACACAATGGGGAAAGGACATATTCTTCAAAACGTAATTATGGGGAAACTTCATAAGTGCATGAAAAAAAATCAATAGTACGTCTTTCTCTTATGTCTTCTATAAAAATTCATCCAAAGTGGACAGAAAACTTAAATTTAAGACCTAAAACTCTAAGACTCCTAGAAGAAAACATAGGGAAAGCCTTTTCTTCTTTCATCTTTCTCTCCCATTTCTATCTCATTTCCCTTCCATAAAAATACTTTAAAATAATACCATATTACTGTTTTTTGTAGAAATACCCAAAGAGCTTTTATAGCATTTCATGATTTTGATGTCTAAACATACTTTCTTATTCTTCAGATGACAGGGAAGCCAGACGTAACTATTAAGAAGACTTCCATTGAGTAATCAGTAAGGCCTGTTCCAAATTCATAGAGACATGTGCTAAAGGAAGATGGTTGCCTTTCAAGTCAGAAATAATCACAAGATGTGAATGAAAACATATAGAAATATATTTACCTTTTGAGGAATGTAAATGCAATCCAGAAATAGGCTGAATACCTTTTGTCAACTGTGCATTTTTTGAAATATGTACTTAATATATTTTGGAACATTGTATTTTACAATGATAATGCTTTCATTTTTTAATAAAACAGGTCTGAGTCACTAGGCAGAATGGGGAAGTTGAAAGTATAATGTCACGTCTATGTCCATCTGTCGTCACCATCTCTCTCACTGGAAGAATAAAACTGAATATTGAGGAAGAGTAGAGATATAAATTCATTGCAAGTTTGGCAAAGTATAAGCTTTCCCTGTATTGGCACTGAAAGCAGACCAGATTCCTTTTTTAATACTGTTACAGAAGAACATATCAAAATGAGGAAGATAGGATGTGTTATTTGAAGAAGCCTTTACTCCTCTTGTAAGTGATTCCTTTAAATTGGGTGTGGGAATTCCCTCCTCTTAGAATTCTGTAACTGAGAAGTCAGGATATTCATTCTCAAGATGCATAATTTATATTGGGAGTACAAACACATAAATATGCTCTTGTGCAGAAAGAATTGCCTACTGATCCAGGGAAATACTTGGCCAGGAAACCATGGGAGATTACCTGGTATTCCTACTTAGAAGTAAATAGGCCATGAAAAATGGAATTGAGAAGAAGCCAGCAGAGAGGAGGGGGATGTGAGGGTAACATAATAAACATAACCTGATTGAGATGGAGCTGAATATCAGGTAATTACTGAGTGAAGCAAGAAGCAGCAGCTACATAATGAAACAAAAGGAAAAAAAAAGGTAATGAAAGGAGGGGGAGGTTATTTAGGTTATTTATTAAGAATTTAAAAAGAAGTCAAATGCATAATGATTTACAGTCATGGCAACAAAGTTAATATGAGGTAAGGCTGGACTAGAATAAGTTCAGATGGCTATTTACCATTGGAAATAACGGTAAGGTCATAGTCCAAATTTAAGAGATAATGAGAGCACAGTGTAGACAATCAACAAATTTTTATTGCATGACCTGAACAGACACATTTTTGTTTTGTTTCCTTTTATATGTAGTACTTCCTGGAAACCATTTCTTTCCCTTCTAAAATCAGCATGTTCTTTTGGTTAGCTTAGATTTGGGTTGACTCATCTTTTATAAATCCCAGAAATAGGTACTTGTTGCAACAAATTTAAACATTCCTGACTATATCGTATTATTGGTAGATGACTCAAACGAGATTACTAAAGGCCTTTTATCTGCACTATTAATTTTTTTCTCACAGTTTTCTGGAAAAAGAGCATACTAGAATATTGACTCCATTACATATTCATCAATAAAAAGGTATGTATGTGTATGAAAAGTATTGAAAAAGAGATCTGAGACATTATTTGTAGTCCTATATTCATATGAGAAGCTATTTTTCCTGAGAAAAAAATTCAGTTATCAATGGCTGTCTACTCATCCTCACCTAACTTGAGATAGTATGGAATCAGTAAGTCTTTCTTGGACTTACAGGGGAAACTGTGATGATTTAATCAAGACTGTTTTGGTAGTGTACATTGACAAAGATATTAATTAGATAAGATGCTCTGCATTACTAAAAGCTCAATGTGCAGTGGACATTTTGTTTTTTCCTTCAAGAATTTACTCCAGAATCTACGTTTTGTGTTTTTTTTATTATTATTATTATTATTTGACCGGTAGAGTTACACACAGTGAGAGAGAGAAAGAGACAGAGAAAGGTCTTCCTTCCATTGGTTCACTCTTCAAATGGCCACTACGGCCAGCACTGCGCCAATCCGAAGCTAGGAGCCAGGCACTTCTTCCTGATCTCCCACGCAGGTGCACAGGCCCAAGTAGCTGGGCCATCCTCCACAGCCCTCCTGGGCCATAGCAGAGAGTTGGACTGGAAGAGGGACAACCGGTACTAGAACCCAGCGCCCATATGGGCTGATGCTGCTGCAGGCCAAGGATTAGGCAAGTGAGCCATGGCGCCACCCCCCCTTTTTTTTTCCCACACTTTGTGTTTAATGTCTACCATCTTACACAACTCTTCCTTTAATCCTGTTTGTAGACCCAGCTTTAGCAACCCTCCTCTTAATTTTCTCACAAGTTGTGAATACATGCATACCACACTCTCACAAACTCTCCCTCTCCTCTCTGTGTCACACCCACATACACACCTTTCAACAGAATTATCTGCAGAATTTCTCTAATTGATTATTTGTGATTCATTTTTATCCCACTCACATTTGACTTACATCTGTCCTACTCAACTAAAACTGCCTCATTTATACACTAGTAGCCTCCATGTTGACAAAACCAGTAGTTGATTTAATAATCAGACCTTTCTTTTACACAACCTCTTAGTAGCAATTAAAATACTTTTTTGTAGTTTTCTTTAGGAGAAAACTCATGTCATATTTCCTATGTACAAGATGTACATTAAGTACATTAGTTCATTTAATCCTTACAATAACATGCTGAAGTGGATGTGCAGATTCTCTCTTTTTAGAGTTATTTATTTATTTGAAAGGCAGAGTTACAGAGAAAGAGAAGGAGAGACATAGAGAGAGGGATCTTCCATCTGCTGATTCACTGCCCCAAATGGCTGCATCAACCGGTTCTGGACCAAGCCAAACCCAGGAACCAGTAGACTCTTCCTGGTCTCCCAGTTGGTTTCAGGCACCTAAGGACTTGGACCATTGTCTTCTGCTTTGCCAGATGCATTCACAGGGGAGCTGGATTGGAAGTGAAGTACTGAGGAGTAGAACTGGTGCTCATATGGGATGCCAGTGCTGAAGGCCATGGGTTAACCTTCTGTACCAAAGTACCAACTCTGCAGATTCTTTTTTGCATGTGCAGGTCAAATTTCTCCATATCATTTGTTAAAAAACCACTTAGCATCATTGCATCAACACCCTCCTTTGTCAAAGATTAGGTAACTGTATTTATATGACTCGATGGCCTCTCCTTTCTGTCCAGTTATCTAATTGTCTTCTTTACTACCAATAGTGCACTGTCTTGATAACTGTAGCTTTATAGTAATTCTGGAAGTCAGGGAGTGTTAATCAGTTGACTTTCTTCGTGTGGTTCAATGATGTATTGGCTATTTTTTTTAAAAAAGGCTTATTGATGTATTTGAAAAACTTACAGAGAAAAGCAGAGTCAGAGAGAGAAATGTTCTGTCCGCTGGGTCCTCAAATGACTGCAGTGTCCAGGGATGGTCCAGGATGAAACCAGGTGCTTGGAACTCCATCCAGATCGTCCACATGGATGCCAGAGGCCCAGGGTAATTGGTTCAGCTGTTGCTGCATTCCTAGGCTCAATAACAGGGAGTCAGATTTGAAGTAGAACAACCAGAACATGAACAAGTGCTCATATGAGATGCTGGCATTGCCGGCAGTGGCTTAACCCACTACTCCCCAACACCAAATGCTGACTTGTGTTTTACCTTTCCATATAAAGTTTAGCACCAGTTATTTGACATCCATAAACAGCTTACAGTCACTTTGATTGGAATTCTGTTGAGTCTCTTAATCAAAGAGAAAATGTACTGATATCTTTTTTTTTTTTTTTTTTTTTTTTTACAGGCAGAGTGGACAGTGAGAGAGAGAGACAGAGAGAAAGGTCTTCCTTTTTGCCGTTGGTTCACCCTCCAATGGCCACCGCCGGCGGCGCGCTGCGGCCGGCGCACCGCGCTCATCCGATGGCAGGAGCCAGGAGCCAGGTGCTTTTCCTGGTCTCCCCATGGGGTGCAGGGCCCAAGCACCTGGGCCATCCTCCACTGCACTCCCGGGCCACAGCAGAGAGCTGGCCTGGAAGAGGGGCAACCGGGACAGAATCCGGTGCCCCGACTGGGACTAGAACCCGGTGTGCCGGCGCCACAAGGCGGAGGATTAGCCTGTTGAGCCACGGCGCCGGCTGATATCTTGATAATATTGAGAGGCTTCCTATGCAAGAACCTGTAATGTCTTTCTGTTTTAGTTCTTTTGTCATATCATTCATTAGGAATTGCAGTCTCCTTGCATAGATTAAATAAAATTTGTTGGTTTTATAGTTATCTCAATTTTATTGTTCTATTACAATTGAAGTGGATTTTTAATTTTCACTTTCACTTGTGCATTGATAGTCTGCAAGAAGAAAATAATATTTTTGTATATTAACCTTACATCCTGAAGCATTGCTATAATTGCTTACTAGCTCCACAGATTCTTTTTCTATTGTTTTATATTTTCTACATCAATGATCTTGTTAGCTACAAAGATACCTTTGTTTCTTCTTTCTCAATTTGTATGTCATTATTTTCTTCTCTTCCCTTTCTGAATTAGAGAGGACTTCAAGAGTAAAGCTGAACAGGAGTGCTGACAAGCTCATCCTTGCTCCTCGATATTAGTTAGAAAATTTCAAGTTTAGTGTTCACTGTTAGTTTTCTGTGGATGCTCTTTATTGAGTTGAGTAAGTTCCCCTCTATTTTTCACAAATTCAGTGTTTGTTCATGAATGGAAGCAGGATTTTTCCAAATGTTTCTTCTGCATCCATTAGTGCTATCATGTGGGTTTTCTTCTTTACCCTGCTGATGTAGTGGGTTACATTAATTATTTTTCATATATGTATGAGACTTGCATAACTAAAATAAACTTAATCATGGTTTGTAATTTTATGCATTTTAGATTTTATTTGTTAGTATTTTGTTGAAGGTTTTCACATCCATGTTCATGAGAGATATTGGACTGTTTTATTTTTTTTGTTATGTCTGTCTGGGTTTAGTATTAGGATAATTCTGATTGCATAAAATGAGTTTGAAAATATTTCCTCTGTATATTTGTCTAATTATAATTACTATAATAAAATATCTGAGGCAGCTAACATATAAACAGAAAGGTTGGCTTACAGTTTTGGGGATTCAAAATCTGAAATGTGTAGCTTGGCTTGGGTGAGGAGTCCATGACTGCTGATGAAGCAGTTACAGGGGGAGGATCACATGGTGAGGCAAGAAACAGAAGAGCATGTGGGCTCAAGTTCAAATTTTTACTATAGCAATCTCAGGAGAACTCGAGAGGTCAAATAAGAACTAGCTTCTGAGGGCATTTCCCCAATATCTAAAAGCATTTTAATAGAGTCTTCTTCCTAAAAGTCCTATAACTTTCCCGGTGGCATTATCTTGGGACAAGGATCTTCAGAGAAACTGACATTGAAACTATAGCCTGTAAACACAGATAGAAACTCTGTTGATCTTTTATGATTTATTTTAAATAAAATATTTGTTATATACAATAAATGTAACTCATCTTGGCCCACTGCTTTCTGTTTTAGGAGGTTACCATTGTTTCACTTTCTTTAATGGATGCAGACCTATTTTGGTTGTATATTTCTTCTTGTGTGAGTTTTGGCAAATCATACTTTTCGAGATTGGTCCAGTTCATCTAGTTATCTAATTTTAGGTGTCTTTCTTCAACATCTCTTAGAGTTGATGGAATCTTTAGTGATGTTTCTCTTTTATTCTGATACTAGTAACTAGTAACTAGTGTCTTCACTTTCTCAATCTTATTTTTTAGTTTGCCAGTCTACAGTCTTCATGTTATTGTTCTCTAAGAACCAAATTTTGGCTTGGTTTACTTTCCAATTTGATTTTCTGTTTTTAATGCCATTGATTTCTGCTCCAAAATTTATTGTTATTTCTTTCCCTCTGCTTATTTGATATTTTATTTGCACTTTTTTTCTAGTTTCCCAAAGAAGAAGTTAATTATTGATTTATATATTTCCCTAATGTGTACATGCAACATTATAAATGTCCTTCTAAGCATTATTTTTGCTATCTTCCTCAAATTTCTCATTTCTTTTTATCAACATCTTTTAAAGTTTTACTTACTATTTCTTCTTTGACTCATGTGTTATTTTTAAATGTGTTGTTTAAACACATTTTTTATAAAAAACCAAATACCTCACCTCCCCTTAAGTTCACAATAAATGTTAAACTGTGTACAAGGATACCACACAGCCCATCTTTCATCTACATCTCCTGTCTCATCTCTTGTGCTACTCCCTTCATTCCAGCAATAATTATTTCTTTGTTGATACTAAAATATGTCAAATTCTTTCCTCATTCACAGTCACTGTACTTTCTGTATTATTCCCTTAATGGCATTTAGTCATCCTTCAAGTCCCACCTCAAATGCCACCTCCTTCGAGATGTCTTCTATGGCTTCCTAATTATTCTTTTCAAATAAATCTGCTTTATGTTCTTGGCAGTACTCCAGTTTGTAGTGATATTGTTGATTCCCTTACTCTCATTTATTTATTTTCTATTTGTGCCACACCAGAAAGAGATCTCCCAAAGGTTATTTATTGTCTATCTTTTTCACGATATTATCTCTTACACCTAGAAAAAAGCCCATGACAACAATTGTTTTGTTGTGAATAAATTAAAATATTTATGAATAGCACTTTGTAAAAAGTTTATCTAGTTACTCCACACAATAGGCACATGGAGCAGAAATTGAGAAAGTAAGAAGTTATTAATCTATTTACATGCATATTTCTTAAAACAAGGCTCAGAGTTCATAACAGTAAGAGCATGTTACATCACTAACCTAGATTATTTTGCTTATCAATTTCAAACAATCAGAAACTGTGATACTTTATAATATGTGCAATATGTGTCTTTAGAAAGGATTCCAGATGGCTCAATAGGGAGAAAACACTGATTAGTTACGGGAAGGTAACAAAAAAGCAAAGAAAAGGTAATGTTTCCAGAGGACAGTTAGAGGTTTTCAGAGGAAAGCCTACAGAACATAACAGAGATTCCACGAAGCAGAAAGGACAGTGTTCAAAAATTTAGCAGTCAACTGCATGGTACCATTGACTCCTGTAGCCAGTGGCCAGTGGGGAAATGCCAAGTCCTCAGAGGAAGGTGAGAGGAGGCTGAAATGACCTAAGACTCAAGAACTCTTTTTGTCCAAAGAAGAACTCTGCAGCCCTACTGACTTAATCTAGCAGGGAAAACTGGCAAGGGAGAAGTAGGGGGAATTACTCAATTCCGTGAAGGGAGGCCACATTGCAATGCTATCCTCCACCCACCAAAGCATCAGACTCTGCTTGCTGAGGCAGAGCTCCAACAAACTTGTTAGGCAGCTTGCTTCAGGAAGGCGGCAAACAAATCCCATGCAGAGTAACTGTGTGAATTTAGCACCCCATGACTGTGGGATTCCTGCGACTGTGTGAGTTCTGTATAGGCCACAACACAGACAAGAGTGTGGGGTATAATGGATTTCTGGGAACCTGCCCAGTCTGACTGTAGAGACTCAGAACTCTAAATGCTGGAAAGGAACTATACAGAGAGGGCCCCATAATCCATGGAATGCTTGGTTACTATGTACAGTTCATGGACCTCAGTCAGTGAAGGCAAAAAACATCTTGGCAAAAAAACAAAAGGTATCTAAAGCAATAGTAATATTTATGAAAAAATGTGGCCAGTGCCACGGTTCAATAGGCTAATCCTCCGCCTGCAGTGCCGGCACCCTGGGTTCTAGTCCCGGTTGGGGCAACAGATTCTGTCCCGGTTGTTCCTCTTCCAGTCCAGCTCTCTGCTGTGGCCCGGGAGTGCAGTGGAGGATGGCACATGTGCTTGGGTCCTGCACCCACATGGGAAACCAGGAGAAGCACATGGCTCCTGGCTTCGGATCAGCGCGGTGCACCGGCTGCAGCGGCTATTGGAGGGTGAAGAATGGAAAAGGAAGACGTTTCTCTCTGTCTCTCTCTCTCACTGTCCACTCTGCCTGTCAAAAAAAAAAAAAAAAAGAAAGAAAGAAAAAAAAATAAAATGTAGGATTAAATCATCATTCATCAGTTATAACTTTGAATGTAAATGGACTAAGTTCTCCAATGAAAAGATATAGACTGGCTGAATGGTTTTAAAAATACATCTATATGCAGCCTATAAGAAACATACTTCACTAACAAAGATGCACACAGACTAAAAGTGAAAATATGGAAAATGTTCTATGCAAATGCAATTTAAAAATGAGCAGGAGTAGCTATTCTCAGATCAGGCTAAAGAGACTTTAAGACATAAACCATTAAAATAGATATATAAGTTCATTATGATTAAGGGATCAACTCAACAGGAAAATGTGACTATAGAAAATGTATATGTACCAAATGCTTGGACACCTTATTTAAAACAAATATTAATGAATTAAAGTGAAACATGTTTCCCAATACAATAACAATGGGAAACTACAACACCCCCTTTCATCAATGGGTAGATCAAACACACACACACAAATCAACAACCAAAACCAATGTTAATCTGCACTATCAACCAAATAGAACTAATTGATATCTATAGAATATATCATGCCACAGCTGCAGAATACACATTCTTTTCATTAGTGCATGAAATATTCTCTAGGATAGACCATACACCAGGCCCTAAAAAAGTCTCAACAAATTAAAATAAAATTGAAACCATGCCATGTATCTTTTTCTGACCACAATGGAATGAAGCTGGATATTAACACTGTAAGATACTTTAGAAAATGCACAAAAACATGGTGATTGAACAACATTCTCCTGAATGAAAAGTCATAGAAGAAATCAACAGAGAAGTAAAAAAAAAATTCCCTGAAATTAATGAAAATGAAAACATAACATATCGAAATTTGTTGAATATAGCAAAAGCAGTTGTAAGTGGAAAATTGGTAGCAATTTGTACCTACATCAAAAACTTGTGGGGCCGGTGCTGTGGCATAGTAGTTTAATTACCTGCCTGTGGTGCCAGCACCGCATATGGGAGTGAATTTGACTCCTGGTTACTACACTTTGGATCCAGTGCTGAGCTGATAGCTTGAGAAAGCAGTAGAAGATGGGCCGAATGCTTGGGCCTCTGCACCCATGTGGGAGACCTGGAAGAAGCTTAGGGTTTCTGGCTTCAGATTGGCCCAGCGCTAGCTGTTGTGGTCATTGTAGGAGTCTCTTACTCTCTCTGTCTATAACTCTGCCTGTCAAGTAAATAAATAAATCTTAAAAATAAGAAATTGAAGAATTATTAAAACAAATCATTTGAAAATAAATTTCAAGGACCTAGTAAAATATTTATAAACCAAACCCAAAATAAGCAGTGGGAAAAAAAATAATAAAAATCAGAGAGGAAATTTAAAAAGAAGAAGTTAAAAAGACATACAAAACAATAGTGAAGTGAGGATATGAATTATTGAAAAAATAAACAAAAATTGAAAAACCATTAGCCAAACTAACCAAAAACAGGTGAGAATTTTCAAATTAATAAAATCAGAGATAAAAAGGAGATATTACAATGGATAACATAAATAAAATAATCATAAGGAATTATTTCAACCAGCTATAGGATAACACATTGTAAAATCTAGAAGAAATGAATTTATTTCTGGATATAATTTACCAAAATTGAAGCATGTAGACAAAGAAATCTGGAATATACCAATAATTAGGGGCAAAATTGAAACAGTAATACAGACTCTCCCAACAAAGAAAAACCCAGAATTGGATGACTTCATTGCAGAATTCTACCAAACTTTTAAAGAAGAACTAATGTCAATTTTTCTTAAAGTATTCAAAACAATTGAAAGCGAGGAAATCCCCCAAATACCTTTATGTAGCCACATCAACTTAATTTCAAAATCATAAAAAATAACAAAAAAGAAAACTATGCAGCAATATTCTTGATGAATGTAGAAAAAATCAATAACAAAACACTAACTAATAAATCCAACAACACATCAAAAAAATCATCATACCAAACCAATGGAATTGGTCCCAGGAAAGCAGCTATGTACAGAAATTCTTAAATGTGATGAACTGCATTAACAAAATGAAGAATAAAACCATATGATTGGCTGGTGCCGTGGCTCAATTGGCTAATCCTCCACCTTGCGGCATCAGCACACCGGGTTCTAGTCCCCACAGGGGTGCCGGATTCTATCCCAGTTGCTCCTCTTCCAGTCCCGCTCTCTTCCCTGGCCTGGGAGTGCAGTGGAGGATGGCCCAAGTGCTCGGGCCCTGCACCCCATGGGACACCAGGAGAAGCACCTGGCTCTTGGCTTTGGATCAGCGCAGTGCGCAGGCCACAGTGACCATTGGAGGGTGAACCAATGGCAATAGAAGACCTTTCTCTCTGTCTCTCTCACTGTCCACTCTGCCTGTCAAAAAAAAAAAAAAGCAAAAAGCAAAAAACAAACAAACAAACAAAAAAAACCATGATTGTCTCAACAGATGGAGAGATGGAGAGACAGCATTTGACAAGCTGCAACATGTTTCAGGATAAAAAATGGTAACAAATTTGGGTATAGAAGTAACATATCTCAACACAATCAAGCAAATATATAGCAATCCCACACCCAGTATCATAATGAATAGGGAAAAGCCAGAACCAGACAAGGAAGCTAAATCATACCACTACTATTTTATATAGTTTTAGAAGATTTAATCAGAGCCATTAGGGAAGAAAAATAAATCAAATGGATACAAGTTGGAAAGGAATAATTCAAATAGTCTCTGCAGATGACATGATCTTTTACACAGGGAAACCAAAAGACTCCAACAAGAGACTTCTAGAATGTGTAAGACAATTCAGAAACATTTCAGCATGTAAAGTCAACACACAAAATTCAATAGCTTGGCCGGCACCGCGGCTCAATAGGCTAATGCCTCCACCTTGCGGCGCCGGCACACTGGGTTCTAGTCCCGGTCTGGGCATCGGATTCTGTCCTGGTTGCCCCTCTTCCAGGTCAGTTCTCTGCTGTGGCCCGGGAGTGCAGTGGAGGATGGCCCAGGTGCTTGGGCCCTGCACCCCATGGGAGACCAGGAGAAGCACCAGGCTCTTGGCTTTGGATCAGCGCAGTGTGCCAGCCACAGTGACCATTGGAGGGTGAACCAACGGCAAAAAGGAAGACCTTTCTCTCTCACTGTCCACTCTGCCTGTCAAAAAAAAAAAAAAGTCAATAACATTCATATACTCTAACAATGCAATGGCTGAGAAAGAACTTGTAAAATCAGTACCATTCATAATAGCTACAAAATAATTTAGATATATTGG
Source organism: Sylvilagus floridanus (assembly GCA_949820135.1). Lineage (NCBI taxonomy): Eukaryota > Metazoa > Chordata > Mammalia > Lagomorpha > Leporidae > Sylvilagus > Sylvilagus floridanus. The sequence continues at coordinate 100,513,787 of OX463224.1, read as the reverse complement.
AATAAATTTAACCAAGATTTGAAAGAGCATTACAGTAAATTTACAAAACATTAAGAAAAGAAATAGAAAAAAAATTAAAAATTGAAAAAATTCTCCATGCCCATGGATTGGAAGAATTCATTTCATCAAGTTTTAGATATGATCCAAAGCAAATTACAGATTCAGTGCAATCCCTATCAAAATATAAACACCAAGGACATTCTTCTCTGATCTAGAAAAAAAGTGATCCTAAAATTCAATACAACAGACCCTGAATAGCGAATACAATCTTAAAGTATGAAAACAAGATAGATAAAATTCCAGATTTCAAGGCATATTACTGGACTGTTATAATTAAAGCAGCTTGGTACTGGCCCAAAAATAGACTTGTAGACCAATGGGACAGAGTAGAAACCCCAGAAACTAATCCATGCATTTATAACCAAGTAAAATGACAAAGGAGCTAAAATAATTACTTGAAGAAATGCTAGTATCTCCCAAAAATAAGCTTGGGAAAATTGTGATTCTTCATGCAGAACTATGAAAAAAGACCTCTACCTTACACCCTGTACAATAATCAACTTTCAATGGATCAAGGATCTAAGCCTGATACCTGAAGCCACTAAATTACTAGAGGAAAACATAGGGGCAGCACTGCAAGACTTTTAGCATAGGGAAAGCCTTCTTGGATAAGGCCATAGAGCTCAAGCAGTAAAAGCAAAAATAGACAATTTAGATTATATGAATTAAAGAACTTCTGCACAGCAAATGAAACCCTTAACACGTTGACAAGGCAACTGACAGAATGGGAGAAAATATTTACAAATTATGCATTCAATAAAGAATATATGTCCGGAATATATAGGAGGTCAAGAAATTCAACAGCAACAAAATAAGCAATCCATTTAAGAAATAGACAAAATAAATGAACAGGCATTTTTCAAAGGATGAAACACAGATGGCCAGAATACACATGAAAAGATATTCAAGAGCATTAACAATCAGGGAAATGCAAATAAAAACCACTATGTGGTTTCAGCTCACTCCAGGAAGAACGGTTATCACTCAAAAATAAGAAAACAAAGAAGAAATTCTGGCAAGAATGTGAAGAAAAAGGCACCCTTAATCTTGTTGGTGAGAATATAAACTGGTACAATCATTATGGAAAACAGTATGGAGATTCGACAGAAATCTAAAAATAGATCTACCATGTGACTCAGGCATCCCACTCCTGGAAGTATACTCTAAGGAAATGAAATCAGGATATGAATGAGCTACCAGTGCCACCAATGTTTATGCTAACTCAATTTACAACAGCTAAGACATGTTATCAAGCTAGATGCCCATTCCCTGATAACTGCATAAAGATTATAGATATACACAATGCAATACCAGTCAGCCATAAATTTTATGAACTCTTTCTTTAGCAAAATAGATGCATCTTGAAACCATAGCGCTTAGTCAAATAAGTCCAACCTCAAAAAGACAACAGTCTCTTTTTTTTCTGATTTATAGTAGCTAATACACAAAGCATAAAAATTTAATGTACATGTGTGAAATTGACATCTTGGGATTTGATTCTTGTTTGTAGCCCAATCCTGCTGAACAGTGTTTTTTTTTTTCTACTTTTTGTTTGTTGAACTTTTTATTTAGTGGAATATCTATCTTGGGACTATAAAGTTACTTTACAATGTTTATTCACAATTTAAAAAAAAAAGGGAAAGAAAGGAGAAGAGGAAAAGATGGGAGGAAGTAGCATTATATACTTAAATTGTGTCTATGAACTAAATGAAACCTATTCTCTTAATATTAATAAAAATAAATTATTTTAAAAATGAAAAAATAAAAAAAACTCTGGTAAAAATGAATTGTGTAGTTTGGTGTGGTATGGCTTTTTTTCAATATCAAAAAGTGTTTCTCAAAACCAATATCCTAGTTGATTAAAAGTATGAAAATCATAGATAAAAATAATAGTAATGGTGATATTACATTAATTAAAGCTTGCATTTTCATAGTGTTTGCTATGTACCAAGCATTGTAGTAAGAACTCAATAGGCTAATCCTCTGCCTGTGGTATCAGCACACCGGGTTCTAGTCCTGGTTGGGGCGCCGGATTCTGTCCTGGTTGCTCCTCTTCCAGTCCAGCTCTCTGCTGTGGCCTGGGAGTGCAGTGGAGGATGGCCCAAGTCCTTGGGCTCTGTACCTGCATGGGAGACAAGGAGAAGCACCTGGCTCCTGGCTTCAGATCATCAAGGTGCGATGGCTGCAGCACGCGGGCCGCAGCGGACATTGCAGGGTGAACCAATGGAAAAGGACTACCTTTCTCTCTCTCTCTCTCTCTCTCTCTCTCTCTCTCTCTCTTACTGTCCACTCTGCCTGTCAAAAATAAATAAATAAAAAGAAAAAATGGATATGAATGAGCTCATTCAGACCCCAAATATTATTATGTACTGTCAACTACTCACAAGAAATCCATCAATTTCCTCCATTTTCAAACATTTTTTCAAAGTCATATAAATGATTTTTCTCAGTGAAGCTAGGTGTTTTGCCACCTCCTTACAGTTTCCATTCTTCTCCTTCATGTCCCTCCTTTTTAAGTTTCTTTAAAAAATATTCCTATAGGCATCCAATCAGAAGTTCCTCTTATGTTTGTACTCTATGAAGATTCATCAGGACTGTGCTCATAACTGTTTAGTTCTTCCAAATTTGAATGAGGCATGTATTCCAAAATTTATCTCAAATTTCTGCCACTTAATATCTCAGATGAATATCCTTGATATCCATCCTTAGCCAACAAAATTCTCTCATTTTTGTCAACTAAAACCTACCTTTCCCAACTAACATTTATGGAGCTGAGACAGTCTTATATACTAGAAATCACATGAATATTTGCAGCTCAGACTCCAGTTGGAACCTGCACTCATTTCCACTAAATTAAAACACCATTAAATAAAATAAACTTTCTGAATCTTAAAACAAGTTAATTATGCATAGTCTTGCATCTTGTCATCATCAAATTCAAATAAACCTTCACTGTGTTCTTTCCCTTACAGTCAATTTTATATATTCTCTAATCCTTCTCCCTTGACCTACTCATAACTCATGCCCCACTGTCACCCAACTTCAATCCTTTCGATCATGTGTGTCTAAGCCACTATTCATTTCTTCATACAGTGTTTTGCTCCAACATCTACATCATATATATATATATATATATATATATATATCAACAGGAATTCAAAGTAGCATAAAACATGTACTCTGTTTTGGAAGACTTGACATTTTCACATAGCATGCAGGCTTATGCTGGAGTAATCTGTAATACAATTGTCCTAGGATTTGCATATGACCTATGAACATTCATCTGCATACTTTAAATCACTTTTAAATTTCTAATAATTCGCAATACAATATAAGCATCCAGTTTTGTGTTCTGGATTGCCTAGATAGAAAGAACCAACCAGACTCACCGTAATGTAAAGAACAAAGGGACTTTATTTATAGGACAAGCATGCTGGGGCGCCAGCCTCTCGTGCAACACAGTGCTGGGAGACCAAGACCCCCTTCTCTTTGTTTTTATAGTTTTTATAGTTCCCAGGCAAACAAGTGTTACCTCTGCATTCCTTCCTTCCCCTGGCCCTGCAGGACCAAGGACTGCCCACCTTATTGGTTGCTTCCACCTGGTCCTGCAGACCAGACCAAGGACTGCCCAGTGTCAGGTTTCATCTTCTCATACTAGACACATCCTGGGCCTAGAAAGTTTTTTTTTTTTTTTTTTTTTTGTCTTGTGAGAAGCCTGTCCCAGCATGTCTCAGGCCTCTCACATTCACTTTTAAATTTCTAATAATTCACAATACAATATAAGCACTAAGATAGTGGTTAAATGTATAGGTGTTTTATAGGCCCAGGAGGGCAGTGGAGGAGGGCACAGGGGCTTGGGCCCTGCACTTATATGGGAGACCAGGAGGAAGCACCTGGCTCCTGGTTTCAGATCAGCGCAGCATGCTGGCTGCAGCACACTGGCCATGGTGGCCATTTGAAGGGGAGGTGGTTGAACCAACAGAAAGGAAGACCTTTCTCTCTGTCTCTCTTTCTCTCAAGGTCTAACTCTGCCTGTCAAAAATAAATAAATAAATAAAAAGTGCAATAAAGGGCCCCATAACCTACTGAAGCTATTCTGGAGCTGACAGTGTCATCCTTTTGACTGACAGAGTCAGCAGAATACCACAGTTTTGGGGTAGATTTCCTGCATATACGTCTCTATCCATCTAGAACCAGTGTGGCACTTACCTAACCAAAATTCCAGCATAACTCCAACCAATGGCCAACACTAAAAAATGTTTTCTTAGAATTAGAGAGTCTATGATACTTTTTTGTTTTGTTTTGTTTTGTTTTGTTTTTGTTTTTGTTTTTGACAGGCAGAGTGGACAGTGAGAGAGAGAGAGAGAGATAGAGAGAAAGGTCCTCCTTTGCCATTGGTTGGTGTCCCAGCAGAGGATTAGCCTATTGAGCTGTGGCCGCGGCCTAGAGTCTATGATACTTTAAACTTGATTGTACATTGTGCTTGCCCTTTGCTGGTCTGGGTTTATCACTTAGAAGTAAAATGTTTCCACTCTACAGTTAATTTTTTTCTACATATATATATTTGTAATAAACATATTTGTAATATATTTTTATATAGTAATATATTTGTAATATATGTATATATGTGTATATATGTATGTATATGTAATATATATATATATATACATATATTACAAACTACAGTCTGTGGAGGAACATTCACCACTTGGCCCTGTGATTTCTCTTCTCATGTTATTGTCCCATAGCCACCTTTTTAACAGAACATTTCCAAATCTTTTGCTCTCTTCAAGCCCATGGCACTATTTCCTTCAAGTTCTTCCCACCTTAAACACACATGGAATTGTACTTTCCTGGCCCCTATCCATTCTTTGCAAATCTACCACCAATATCTTGTCCCTAACTTCTTGATGCTTCAAGGAAGTGAAATATACCTCATATTCTTTACTACACATGCTTATAAAACATTTATTATTTGACTATACATTTTGTACAATAAATTAACTATATCTATGAGTTACACATCCCAGGACTCAAAAGTTTGGGGAACAAAAAGTTTGTGTCTGAACTGAACATAAACAGATTATTTTCCTTGCCTTATTTCCAAATAGTACAGTATAACCAGTATTTACATAGCATTTATATTATACTACAAATTATAAGTAATCCAATGGTGATTTAAAATACAGGGGAGATATGTATACATTATATGCAAATACTAAACCATTTTATACATGGCATATGATCATCTTTGGGTTTTTGTGTCTAATGAGGATGCTGGAACCAATCCCCCATGGATACCAAGGGGGCTACTGCATTATAATTTACTCATTTATAAGGCTACACCCATGAGGATTTAAAATCTTTCATGTAGAATAAATTTCTTATGTAACTTTGGGTTTCCATCCCTGACATGTGCTGCCCATTCAATAAATGTTTATTTAATAGTATGGAATAATCCAGTACAACCAGTTATGTCATATTAGGGAAGGGTATTTTTGGATAGAATATAATATAGAGAAGCTAGGAAATAAATTTGACACTCATATTCCTTCTTTAATTTCTTATCAACATTTAGTACAATATATTACTCAACCACAGAAAGGTTTATTATTCTATTTTTATTACATTTGATTTAATACAGCCAAGAAATTTGTATATAAATGGAAACGATGTAGGGTCTTTATGAACAAAATTGTACCTACATGAAATCTTAATGGTTTCTTGACATCAGCCAAAGAGGAATTTGAGAATACCTTCTTTTCTTCCCTCATTTTATTTTTGTAACTCTTTTTAGTTCCCATTTTCCTAATGTATCCTGTTTAAAACAATATTTGATTATTTTTAAGAAATGGAAGGAAAGAGAAAGAGAAGGAGCTCCTTTGTGTTTTTCACTCCCTAAATACCCACAACCAAAGGGTGAGTTGAAGCCAGCAACAAAGAACACAATCCAGGTGGCCAATAGAATTGGCAGGAACTCGGTTATCTGAGCCATCACAGCTGCCTCCCAGGGACTACTTGAGCAGGAAGCTCGTCAGGAGCTGGAGCCAGGAACTGAACCAAGGTACTCTGATGTGGGACACAGGTGTCTTAACTAAAGTCTTAGCCATTAGGCTGAATACCCATTCCTCAAGTATTCTTTGAATACTTCTGATTCAACTCTTGTTTATGCCATCCTTTTCAATAGCAGTTTATCAAGTGAGTTCCCCAAAAATAGTGCCCTGATAATTTTCATCTCTGTAAGTGTTCTAACCCTATACCATTTTCCAGCCCCAGCTTTTTTAGTTGTCCTGTACATATGCCATTCTTTGCACAACTTTATTGTGTTTCTACTCTCCAGTGCTTACTACACACCATTAGCCCTCCACGAGATGCCTTACTGGCCATACATTATTCTCCCTTTTTTCTTAGACATGTGGAACCAAGGACTGGCATTGTAGCATACTGGGTAAAGCAACCACCTGTGATGCTGGCATCCCATATGGGCTCAGGATTGGGATCACACTGTTCCACTTCAGACCCAGCTCCCTGCAAATGGTCTGGGAAAATCATTCAAAGATGACCAAAGTTTTTGGGACCCTGTTGCCCATGTGTAAGGTAAGAATGAAGCTCCTGTTTCTTGGCTTTGACTTGCCCCAACCCTGGCCTTTGCAGCCATTTGTGGAGGAAACCAGTAGTTGGATGCTTTCTCTCTCACTCCCTCTCTCTGTAACTCTGCTTTTCATATCAATGAATAAATCCTATAAAAAGTGTGGAATCATTGGTAGTGGAAATATACTGAGAAACAATGGGTTTTTCAAAATTTTACTTAAGATATACAATTTTCATATGTACAGATTTTGGAACATAGTGATACTTCCATCCTATCCTCCCTCCTTCCCATGTTCCCACCCTTCTTCCTCTTCCCTCTCTTTTCCTACTCTTAATTTTTACAAGTCTATTTTCAGTTTTCTTAATACTCATAAAGCTAATCCTACACTAAGTAAGGAGTTCAAATTGTTTGAAGTAAAAAAAAAAAAATAAAAAAAATAAAAAAAACTACTGTTCCTTATCAGTAGACAGGAGCTATAATCACAGAAGCCCAAAACATCTGGGGCCGGCACTGAGGCTCAATAGGCTAATCCTGTTCCTGCGGTGCCGGCACACCGGTTTCTAGTCCAGGTTCGGGCGCTGGATTCTGTCTTGGTTGCTCCTCTTCCAGTCTAGCTGTCTGCTGTGGCCCAGGAGAGAAGTGGAGGATGGCCCAAGTGCTTGGGCCCTTCACCCGCATCGGGAACCAGGAGAAGCACCTGGCTCCTAGCTTCAGATCAGCGCGGTGTGCTGGCCGCAGTGGCCATTGAGGGGTGAACCAACAGACAAGGAAGACCTTTCTCTCTCTTTCTCTCTCTCTCACTGTTCACTCTGCCTGTCAAAAAAAAAAAAAAAAGAAAGAAACAACTCATGTAGCTAAATTCAGTCCACTTTAAAGTTTAAATATTCCTTATCTTTTAACTCCTTTTATTTAGAATAACTGTTCTAGGTTTTTTTTTTTTTTCAATTGTTATTCACTCCTCCTCCTCTACATCTTTTCAAATATTCCTCCAGGAATTTTTCATGTGCTTTGCTCTAAAGTCTTCTATTTCCATTTTCCATATTTAAAGAAAACTTCGAAAAGTTCATGAAAGTGGAATTAAATAAAAGTTTATTTAGGTTTAAAACTCTGAAATACACGCAATCTGTTTTCTTTATAGTAACATAAATTTTACAAAAGGAAAATTTTTGAAATCCCTGCATAAGTTTTCATAACATGTTTTTTCATGGATTTTTGAAACCCTAATAAATGAAAGAGAACAAGGATTTAAGAAATTATATAAAATATCTGAAATACTTGGAAGACTACTAGAATAATAAAAGATAATGAAAAAACAGAAAAACTGTTTAGCTGTCACTGCTTCCAAATCCATCAGTTAAACTACATGTTTCACTTTCTTCATTTACATCATTTTAAAGATTTATTTATTTGTGTTGAAAAATTATAGACAGAGAGAGAGATCTTCCATCTGTTGGTTCACTCTCCAGATAGTCACTATGACAAGCACTGGACCAGACCGAAGTTAGGAGCCAGGAGCTTCAACTGGATCTCCCACATGGGTGGCAGGGACTCAGACACTGGGGCATGTCCATTGCTCTATCCAGACCATTAGTAGGGTACTAGATCAGAAGTGAAGCAGCTAGAATGTGAAATGGTGCCCATATGGGATGCTGGCGTTGAAGGTGGCAGCTTAACCCACAATACTACAACACTTTCCTCTCTTTTCTTTTTTAACTTTTTTTTTTTTCACTTTCTTCTCTTATAAGCAGGTATAAAAATTGTGGTGGATACACACACACACACACACACACACACACACAAGAGCTGTTATATTAATTAAATAAAATGATAGAAAAGTATACTAGACTATCATAGATGAAATGTTTTCTATTTTATATTATTAAAAAATAATGGTATAAGTAGCTACAGGGAAATGCTTGTAGTTACAGTTTTATTGAAAGTCTATACTCACCAAAAGATGTCCTCTCTGAGAAGATTTCTGGAGAAATTTGTCATTGAGTACTTTGCAGACTCTTTCTCCTACTCGGTGTTATCACCTTGATTCATACTCTTCTAATTGTTTTCCTTTGCAGCCTTGTTGGCATTTATTATGTTAGATGCACCTCACTTTGCCAGTGCACTTGACTGCTCAGCCTTACACAGCAGGGAACGATTTTTTTTTTTAACTATTCATTTTTGTTTTAAAACATCTGACTCAAAAGTCCACACATGTGTCAGCATACTGTTAGATATGCAACAAAGAAGGGATTTTCATACTACCTAGATAATTTAAGTGTGTTGAAAATGAAAGGTGGCTTTCATAAACATTAGACAATAGTTTTTATAGAATTATAGCATTTTAACTTTGCAGATGTAACCTGGGTACCTTTAGTTACATTTCTTTAGATACCTAGATATATTTATTTTTCTTCAATATAAGCTAGAGAATTTTCTCTTTTTTTAAGGTTTTTATTTATTTATTTGAGAGGTAGTTTTACAGACAGAGGGAGAGACAGAGAGAAAGTCTTCCTTCTTTTGCTTCACTCCCCAAATGGCTGCAACAGCCGGAGCTGTGCTGATCTGAAGCCAGGAGCCAGGAGCTTCTTCCCAGTCTCCCACATGGGTGCAGGGGCTCAAAACTTGGGCCATCTTCTACTGCTTTCCCAAGTCACAACAGAGAGCCAGATTGGAAGAGGAGCAGCCGGGACTAGGACCAGAGCCCATAAGGAATGCCAGTACTTCAGGTCAGGGTTCTAATCTGTTGCACCACAGCGCTGACCCCAAAAATTTAGTTCTTAAAGAACAATAATGTGGGGCCAGCGCCATGGCTCACTTGGTTAATCTTCCACTTGTAGTGCTGGTATCCCATATGGGCGCCGGTTCTAGTCCCAGCTGCTCCTCTTCCAGTCCAGCTCTCTGCTGTGGCCTGGGAAGGCAGTGGAGGATGGCCAAAGTGCTTGGGCCCCTGAACCCTCATGGGACACCAGGAAGAAGCACCTGGCTCCTGGCTTCGGATTGGAGCGGCCATTTGGGGAGTGAACCAATGGAAGGAAGAGCTTTCTCTCTGTCTCTCTCTCTCACTGTCTATAACTCTACCTGTCAAATTAATTAATTAATTTAAAAAAAGAACAATAACGTGAAGCCTGTAGCCTGGCAAACTAAAGAATGAGATTGAGAAATTGAAGACAGGCTGAGGATTAACCTACTGTGCCATGGCACTGGCCCCAAGAATTTTCTTATACTCAGTTTTATGATAAAATTTAACCTCTAGGTAGTAACTATGAAACTACTATACTATTATAAAATAAATATTTAAAAGCAAATATTCTATAATATACTTTACAATGCTAAATCTTTAATTTCTCTCATTTTCAAGTTATAGTACCTTTTATTCAGCTCTTTAGCAGAGATATTAGGAAGACGTACTTTAATGAATTTTAAGATAAACAAATTTTATCAATTTCATATGACAGATTTAGAAGCGTAGTGTTACTCCCCACAGTACCCCCCTCCAGCCCATGCTGCCACCCTCCCTCCACTTTTCTTTCTTATCCTTTTAATATTTAAATTAATCTAGTTTCAGTTTATTTTATGATCATAAGATTAACCCTAAACAAAGCAAAGAATTCAACAAATAATTATAAGAAAAAAACTCTGTTCCTCAACCACCGTAAAAAGGGCTGTAAACAATTATTGAATCTCAAAATATCAATTTCACTCACTCATATATTACTTTTGTTGGTACTTATTAGTTCCCACAGATCAGGGAAAACATATGGTATTTGTTGTTTGTATCTGGTTTCTTTCTTTAATATAATGTTTTCCAGTTGCATTCATTTTAGTGCAAAAGACTGGATTTCTTTTTTATGGCTGAGTAGTTCTCCATACTATATATCACATCACATTTTCTTTATTCAGTCATCAGTTGATGGGCATCTGGGTTGCTTCCATATCTTAGCTATTGTGAACCAAGCTGCAGTAAAATTGCTGGTATAGACAACTCTTTCATAACTGATTTCATTTCCTTTGAGTAAATTCCCAGCTTTCACCTTTCTGAGAAATCTCCACAGCCATAATTGCTGTACCAGTTTATATTCTCTCCAATGGATTTGGGTACCTTTTCCCCAACATCCTTGTCATTTATTGTTGATTTCTGTATGAGAGCCATTCTAACTGGGGTGAGGTGAAACATCATTGTGGCTTTGATTTGCATTTCCCTGATGGATAGTAATCCTGAGCATTTTTTTTTTTTCATGTGTCTGTTGGCAATTTGAATTTCCTATTTGGAAATTGTAAAGTGTCTGGCGTGTAACAGATCTTCCCAGGCAGATGAATTGATTAATTCACAGGCTTTTATTGGGGTTCTGCTCCTGGGCGAGGTTCCCCGGTCCCAACAGAGCGATAGAGCGGGGGAGGGGGGAAGTGGCGCGTCAGAGATTGGGAGAGCTCCTTTTATAGATTCAAGGCATGGGAGTTAAAGGTTGAGGCGGGTCTGATCCTCATCGGTTGACCTTTAGGCACCTGCAGGGACCTTGACAAGGACTTTCTTCCCTGGAAGTAGGCCTCTCCATTCCCGGAAGTGTAGGCCTTCCTTCCATGCAGATCCCAAAGCTATCAGAAATATTTTTGTTGAAGACTTTTGCCTATCTCTTAACTGGATTGTTTGTTTTGTTGTTATGCTTTGTGAACTCTTTATAGGTTGATTATAAATATTATATAAATATTGTATAGTTTGCAAATATTTTGTCTTTTTCTGTCCCTTGCCTCTTCACTTTGCAAGAGTTTCCTTTGCAATGCAGAATATTCTTAGTTTGATGTTATCCCATTTGTTTATTTTTGCTTGGATTGCTTCTGCTTCTGGGGACTTTTCCAAGAAGTTTTTGACTATGCCAATGTCTTACAGAAACTCCCTCAATGTTTTCCTCTAGCAAGTTAGTGGAATCTGGTCATAGATTTAGAATTTTGATACATTTTGAGTTGACTTTTGTATAAGGTATAAGGGAGGTGCCTTGCTTCATACTTTTGCATGAGTGGATCCAATCTTCTAAGAACCATTTGTTGAAGAGATTATTGTCCTTTCTCCAGGGATTGATTTTAGTTCCTTTGTCAAATCTCAGTTGGTTGTAGATGTGTGCAATGATCTCTGGAATTTCCATTATTTTCCATCAGACTACATGTCTATTTTAGCCAAAGCCAAGCTATTTTGATTATAAATGCCCAGTCTTTTGTCATGAAATTTTGTATTATTGTGCCTTTGGCTTTGTCTTTTTTATTTAGGAATGCTCTAGCTATTTGGGGGTCTTTTTTGTTTCCATATAAATTGTAGCATCTTTTTTTCTAGATCTGAAAAGAATGTCATCCTATTTTGTTTGGAATTACATTGACTCTGTAAATTACTTTGGGTAATATACACACTTTGATATTAATTCTTCCAATCCATGAAAATGGAAGATTTCTCCATTTTTGGTGTTTTTTTCTATTTCCTTTTTAATAGTTTGTAATTTTCATTATAGAAACATTTCACCTCATTGGTTAAATTTATTTTAATTTATTTGAATTTTGTAGGTAATATGAATGGTACAGATCTTCCAAGTTCTTTCTTCACCCATCAGATTACCTGTATATAAAAAGGAAATAGATTTTGTGTGTTAATTTTATATCTTGATACTTTACCATACTCTTTAGGAGTTCCAATAGTCTCTTAGTGGAGTCTTTCAGTTCCCCTATGCAGAGAATCATATCATCTTCAAACAGGGATAAACTGACTTCTCCCTTTCCAATTTGTATACCTTTAATTTCCTCTTCTTATCCCATGTTTTTGTCTAAAGCTTCCAGGACTACATTGAATAGCAATGAGGAGATGGGCATCCTTGTCGGGTTTGAAATCTTTGTGGAAATGCTTCTAAGTTTTCCCCATTTCATATGATTTATCCTTGAATACCAGAGATAAATCCCACTTGGAAAGGTAAATGATCTTTATGATGTGTTGTTGTAATCAATTAGCTGCTACTTTGTTGAAGATTTTTGCATCTATGTTCATCAGTGGTGTTGGACTGTAGTTCTATTTGTTTGTTTTATCTTTTTTTCTGATTTTGGAATTATGATGATGTTTAGGAGGATTCTTTCCCTTTCAATTTTGAGGCATATTTTAATGCAATATTAATAAATGTTGAATGGATGGTTCAGCATATAGTCTAATATTCCAATTAGATTTATAATTTTTTCCTGACATAGTCTTTCTTAAATTGGTGTACCTTCATAGTATTTAAAATGAATTTGTAGTAGAAAGAGCAAAATGTATCACACTTTTAGACTTCCCAGTCCTTAAAAAGGCTCACATACTTACATTTGTATCCTTAATACACATCTATTACAAAGTACAAGGAGAATACTATGACCGAGTGATGATTCCAGGAGGTGAAGGTAACTAGTAGCTTACTTGTCAAGGAAAAACAGATTTGATTTATTCCATTTTACTTTTGTATCCTTTTTTAAACATCAAGAGATTGTAGCATTTTACTATTCTATTTAACTTATTTTTTTTTTTTTGGAGTTTCTAAGAATGCAATTTTTAATTTAATGTGGAACAACTTAGAAGTTGTTTGATCTAGATATACCTGATGACGTAGAAATAGGTCAAGGGGTAAGAACAGCATCACAAACCATTAAGCTTGTTGTTTAAATATTTCTTTTTTGAGTTCTTTTTGACTTACTTTATATATATATATATATATATATATAAAGCTTTTATTTAAAGAATATAAATTTCCAAATTACAGCTTATGGATTACAATGGCTCCCCCACACACAACTTCCCTCCCTCCCACTACCCTCCCCTTTCCCGCTCCCTCGCCCCTTCCATTCACATCAAGACTCATTTTCAATTCTCTTTATACACAGAAGATCAGTTTAGTACATATTACGTAAAGATTTCAACAGTTTGCCCTCACATAGAGACACAAAGTGAAAATACTGTTGGAGTACTAGTTATAGTATTAATTCACAATGTACAGCACATTAAGGACAGAGTCTACGGCCATACCACCCTGAACGCGCCCGATCTCGTCTATTTAACTTATTAAGGATATTTTAAGATAGAAGACATCTCTAGACACATATATCCAATCAAATTATTTTCCAGTTTCATGTTTTTAAGACCACTACTTAATTGCCATACCACAATTTCTTGATTTTATCTCTATGTAAGCAAGGGTAATGTAAGTACAACAGAGAAATAGTATCAACAAAATCCTAAATTAAATATTGACTCCATTTTTACATATCCTAATATCAAATTATTCTACAATTACAGTGGTTTTCCATTCTGCTGCAGTCTGAGAAATGAGTTGGAAAACTAGTAATGAAAAGTCTTAAATACAGAGAAACAATGAATGACCTAATATGATACAGTTATCTTTGAAAAGAGCATATTAGGGGCTGACATCATGTTGTAGCAGGTAAAGCTGCCCTTGTGATGCTGGTATCCTCACTGCTCTACCTTCCATCAGGCTCTCTGTTGATGTCGTAGTAAGGGAAAGGGGACATGGGCCAGTTACTTGGGTTCCTTCACCACAAGAGAGACCCAGAGGAGTCTCCAGACTCCTGGCTTCAACCTGGCCAAGCCCATGTGGAGAATGAACTAGCAGATGGAAGATCTGTCTCTCCCTCTCTCCCTGTAGCTCTTTCAAATAAACAGTTGTTTAAAAACCAGAAAGAAAATAGTATATTTTCCAACACCTAATTCTCATTTCAGAAGGAAGTAAAGATTTCAAATGCATATTTGAGGTTTAATCTGAAGATTTTTGATTAGTTAATCTGTAAAAAATTCTCTGTTCATCCTCCGGTATGATATACCCTCTGTGCCACAGCAGTTTTTTAAGTGGCTATGTATTTTGGTGGGAATAATTTCATCTTTGTGAATTCTTTAGAGAATTTATCCAAGTTTCCTACCTGTCATTTTTATAAATAAATATTGAATTATCTTCACAATGTTTCATCACTGGGTGACATTTATTCCTGCTTGATATCTCAGATGAATTCAAGAAATGCTTCAGAATCAAGCCATGGCCAAATACATACAAGCTCTGAAACAAACAAACATATTTCCTTTCTCTGTCACAGGATTATATATTTTGCCTTTGCTTAGCAAAAGAAAAAAAAAATCACTTTATATATGCCAGTTGCATTTCCTTTTCTAATGGTGACCTTATGTACTTTTGACATTCTCTTTCCATTTGATAAAGAGAGGCACTAAGGTTTGCTTTAGAAGAAAAAAAGCCTCATGAATAATAGCTTGACACCAAATCTTCACATCTAGCATATTAAGCTACAATAATCAAATCTCCCTGGATTTGCATCTCTTTTTGATTCAAGGAAAGTCTGTACACCAGGGAGAAGACAAATTCTGGTACATGTTATTCATCAAGTTAAAGTGACTTTTTCTTTATTATCAGTTTTTTTAAAGATTTATTTATTTATTTGAAAGTCAGAATTACAAAGAGAAAGAGAGGGAGAGGAAATAGAGGGGAATGGAGAGAGAGAAACTTCCATCTGTTAGTTCACTCCTCAAAAGACCTCAATGGCTAGGGTTGAACCAGGCTGAAGACAGGAGCCAGGCGCTTCTTCCAAATCTCCCACATTTGTGCAAGGGTCCAAGGACTTGGGCCATCCTCTTCTTTTTCTCAGGCATGTTAGCAGGGAGCTGGATCAGAATGAGCAGCTGGGTCTTGAACTGGTGCACATATGGCATGCTGACACTGCAGATGGCAATTAACCAGCTATGCCACAGAACTGGCCCGTTATCAAATTTTAAAACTCTCTCAATTTCAAATCTACCAATGGACTCAGATTTTATCAGATTACATGCTGTTATTCTACACTGGGTGTGTTCCCTTTTATCATCCACTATCTATAATGCTCTAAGTAACCATTAGAAAGTTGATTTTAAAAATGAGAAATCTTAAATCTCATTTTTTTTTTTTGTGACAGGCAGAGTGGACAGTGAGAGAGAGAGACAGAGAGAAAGGTCTTCCTTTTTGCCGTTGGTTCACCCTCCAATGGCCACCGCCGGCGGCGCGCTGCGGCCGGCGCACCGCGCTCATCCGATGGCAGGAGCCAGGAGCCAGGTGCTTTTCCCTGGTCTCCCATGGGGTGCAGGGCCCAAGCACTTGGGCCATCCTCCACTGCACTCCCTGGCCACAGCAGAGAGCTGGCCTGGAAGAGGGGCAACCGGGACAGAATCTGGCGCCCCGAACGGGACTAGAACCCGGTATGCCGGCGCCGCAAGGCAGAGGATTAGCCTGTTGAGCCATGGCGCCGGCCGAAATCTTAAATCTCAATCTTTCTTCTTCTTCCTAGGAGCTCACTGATCTTTTTGGGTAACTATCATGGGTATAATCCTGGTATAATATAGGGTGAATATCCATTATCTCACTTACCACAGGTGGTAGAGTAAATCAAGCATGTTCTGTCTTTTGCAGCAGTTCCAAGAACGCGGAAGAATTGATTGTCACCATTGTAGCCAGGCTTGTATGTGGACTAGAATGGCCCTAACTTGGGCTGTGGTTCTTGCTGCATAGGACTTCCAGTCACTAGAGTCTACTGCCTCTTTAAACTATGACTTAATTGTCTCTCATCTGTTCAAGACAAGACATTCCATTTCAGTGATTTACCAAAAAGGAACCTGGATAAAGCTAAGTGTCTGTAGAAGCTATAATTTCTTCTGAAGTACATGACCAGAAACAGCAAAAATGAAATTATGCCGTTGGATCATTTCTAATTCTGAGACAAGTTATCTTTCCCCCACACCAAAATTTTCTTCTTGAGATGGCTAGAATCTGTGTAAACCTTTTTTTTTTTTTCACTCAGTAACTCCTGAACAGAGAACATGACTCTTCATTGGGATATTGAATCTTTGTCATAATTATGAAGTTGTCCTAGAGAAACAAATGCAATTGGTGTACATTTTATGTTTTATTAAGCATCAATTTTTTTTTCTTTTCAGCCTAGAATGATGACCCTCAATTTAAATGAATCTGAGGGAAGGTTTATTGCAGCATTAAGTAGGAATGCAATGAATAATGTAATGGTAATGAAAAAGTGAGTTTTAACAATGTGGAGACAGTTAATTCAATGACATATATATTAAAATATACGACTCAATTTTACTTGATATATTTAACATATACACAGTGAAGTACAGTTTTTATGAACTCAACAAATAATTATAGTAACACATTTTTTACCTTTTCACTTTTATTTCTTTGGGAGTTATAAATCCAAATTTATATTATATATGTATATATATACATTTACATAAATATATATCCAAAGTAATATTTTGACATTAAAACACTTTTACTCTGAGGAATACAGAAGTTTGATACTTATTTATATAAATAAGTAAATATGATTATATTTGCATTACAAAATTTTAATTAGGTGAAATTACATTGAATGACTTTTATTTGGCTATTTATATTACCCTTAGCCAAGGTCAATTTATTTAGAAATATTTAATTAGCAAGATTCAGGAGTCCTCAATAATCTTAAATCTTTGAAAACATACAAATTTTAGTATCTTAAAAGTATTTCATTCACATTCCTATAGTCATTAACCTGATCATATCACAAATTTTCCTCCATGAAGATTTTTGACCTCATGGAATTTCAGGTACATTGCTTCAACCATGCCATATTCTTTAATTTAAATAAATTCCTTGAAGGTAAGGATGTCCAAGTCTTTGATCTCTCACTAAGGATAGATGAAGACTTAATCTAATTGTCATTTAGGAAAGATTTTGAATGAATAAATGATTGAATAAAAATGGTATATGCCAGTGTTTCCAATATTTGTGAACATACATCTAAATTAATTTTTCAAATTACAGTATTCATTATTCCAAATGAGGCTGGTTCTCTAAACATAGGTTGTATAATTGCAAAGAATACTATAAATATAGTAAACTTATAAAACAAATCTCCACAGATTAATTAAACTATAGAGACAAAGACAGAATATTTTGAATTATGTAACATATTTCTGAATGCATGTTTATGAATATATAAATTTCACAAAACAAGTGAAATATGAATCAAAATTTCAAAACAAGGATACCCACTTTCCAATTGTCATATTATTTAGTTTACGTTTAAAGAAACTGAGTCAGTGTTGTGGCACTCTACATGTGATCTGGTTTGAATCCCAGTTCTCTACTTCCAGTCCAGCTCCTTGCTAATGCACCTGGGAAAGCACAAGATGATGTTCCACATGCTTGACTCTTGCCACCCATTTGGAGACTATGGTGAAGTTTCAGATTCCTGGCTTCATCCAAGTCTTAGCCATTGCAGCCACCTGAGGAGTAAACAAGAGGATTGGAAGATATCTCACTCTCTCTGACTTCTGTCTTTCCCCTCTCTACTTTTCAAATAAATAAAATGAATCTTTAAGAATGAAACTCTTTATATCACGTTTTTACCAATAAAGATCTTCATTTAATCACATTATTTTACTAGTAGGAAAAATTTCAATATTATTTTATACTTCTAAAGTGCATCTTTAACTGAAGTTTTAATTCATAAGTAATAGCATACTTTCCTCAAGCATTAATTCAAAATATGTTTATGGAAACTAATTTGTTCAGAAGACTACAGGCATCATGTATCAGTCCAGCAGCTCTTTTTGAACTGTAGTGTTTGTAACCGGAATGGTCAAATATACCTAAATTTTCTTGTTTAGAATTTTTAAAAATTCATACAAGTTTTAGCATCTTCTTCCTGGATCTGAGAAAAATGTTACTGATATTCTGATTGGGATCACACTGAATCTGTAAATTGCTTTTGGTAGTATGGGAATTTTGGTATTAATTCTTCCAATCAACAAACATGGAAGATTTTTCCTTTTTTAAATGTCTTCTTCTATTTCTTCCTTTTATGTCTTGTAATTTTCATTGTTGAGATATTTTACCTCTTTGGGAAATGTATTCCAAGAAATTCAATTTTTTGAAGCCATTGTGTATGTGATTGATCTTACAAGTTATTTCTCAGCCATGAGATTACCTGTATATACAAAAGCTATTGATTTCTGTGTGTTAATTTTATATCCTGCAACTTTACCAAACTCTATATTGAGCGCCAATAGTCTCTTAGTGGAGTCTTTTTGTTCCCTATATATATAATCATGTCATCTACAAACAGGGATAGCTTAACTTCTTCCATTACAATTTGTGTCCTTTGATTTATTTTTCTTTCCCAATGGCCTTGTCTAAAACTTCCAGGACTATATTGAATAGCAGTGGTGAATATGGGCATCCTTGTCTGTATCAAGAGCCTAGTGTAAATGCTTCCAACTTTTCTCTATTGAATATGATGCTGGATGTGTGTTTGTCATAAATTGTCTTAAATGTTTTCAGGAATTCCTCCTATACCCAATTTTCTTAAGGTTTACATCATGAAAGGATGTTATATTTTATCAAATGCTTTCTCTGAATCTAATGAGATATTCAATTTTTTTTTTATTCTTCAGTTTTTTAATGTGCTGTATCACATTGATTGATTTGTGAATGTTGAACCATCTCTGCATACCAGGGATAAATCCCACTTGGTCCCAGTAAATGTTCTTTCAGATGTGTTGTTGGAGCCTATTAGCCAGCATATTTTTGAAGACTTTTCATCTATGTTCATCATGGAAATTGTCTACAGTTCTCTTTCTCTCTTGTATCTTTTTCTGGTTTGGGAATTCTGTCCTCATAGGAAGAGTTAAGAAGGATTCTCACCCTTTCCATTGTTTTGAATAACTTGAAAAGAATTGGAATGAGTTATTTTTAATAGAAAAATTTTATTTAATAAATATAAATTTCAAAAGTACAACTTTTGGATTACAGCAGTTTTCCCCCCAATAACCAACTCTCACCTGCAAACCATCCCATCTCCTACTCCCTCTCCCATCCCATTCTTCATTAAGATTAATTTTTAGTTATCATTATATACAAAATATCAACTCCATACTGAGTATAGATTTCAAGTTTGCACCCACACAGACATACAAAGTATAAAGTAGTGTTTGAAGATTTGTTTTACCATTAATTCTCATAGTACAACACATTAAGGACAGAGGTCCTACCTGGGGAGCAAGTGCACTGTGACTCCTGTTGTTGATTTAACAATTGACACTCTTATTATTTAAAGTAGGTAGAACTTAGTAGTGAAGCTATCCAGTCCTGGAATTTTCTTTGTTGTGGAGGTCTTTTATTTATTTATTTATTTATTTATTTATTTAATTTTTTGACAGGCAGAGTGGACAGTGAGAGAGAGAGAGACAGAGAAAAAGGTCTTCCTTTTACCGCTGGTTCACCCTCCAATGGCCGCCGTGGCCAGCGTGCTACAGCATGCACACCACGCTGATCCGATCTGAAGGCAGGAGCCAGGTGCCTCTCCTGGTCTCCCATGGGATGCAGGGCCCAAGCACTTGGGCCATCCTCCACTGCACTCCCAGGCCACAGCAGAGAGCTAGACTGGAAGAGTGGCAACTGGGACAGAATCCGGCGCTCCGACAGGGACTAGAACCTGGTGTGTAGGCTCCGCAGTTGGAGGATTAGCCTATTGAGCCGCGGCCACGGAGATCTTAATTACTGATTCAACCGCTGTATTGGTTATGGTCTGTTTAGGTTTTCTGTGTCTTCATGACTCAATTTTATTGGATTGTATGTGTTGAGGAATCTCCATTTATTCTCGATTCTCTAATTTGTTGGCATATACAACTTTGTAGTAATTACTGATGATTCTTGTTATTTCTGTGGTACTGTTGTTAGATTTCTTTTTTCATTTCTAATTTTATTATATTTGGGTCTTTTCTCTCTTTGTCTTCAGTTATTTCTATGGTATAGCAATTATGTTTCTTTTTCAAAAAAAAGTTCCTCTTTTCACTGATCTTTTTTGTTTCAATTTTATTTATTCTGTAATTTTCAGTATTTCTTTTCTCCTCCTAAGCAATCAAAATCTCACTGATCTTCTGCTCTGATCTAGAAAAATTGATGCTAAAAGTTATATGGAAACATGAAAGACTGAATAGTTAAAGCAATCTTATACATCAATAACAAAGCTGGAAACATCACAATATCAGATTTCAAGATATGATTTGTTACATTTATAACAGCTTGGTTCTGGCACTAATATCAATGGAACAGAAACAAGACTCCAGAAATCAATCAAGACATCTATAACCAACTAATAATTGACAAAGGAGCTAAAATCCATGCCTGTAAAAATGACTGTCCCTTCAACAAATAGTACTGCAAAAATTGGCTCTCAACATGCAGAAGTATGAAATGAGACCCCTGCATTGAACACTGTAAAAAAATCAACTCAAAATGGGTCAAGGATCTGAGTCTATGACCTGATACCATCAATTTACTAGGGAAAAAACATTAGGGAAATTCTGCAAGACATTAGCATAGGAAAAGACTTCTTGGAAAAGGCCACAGAAGTCCAAGCAATCAAAGCCAAAATAGATACAAGGGGTAACACCAACATGAGAAGCTTCTGCCCTACAAAGAAACACTCAGCAAAGTGAAGAGGCAATTGACAGAATGGGAGAAAATATTTGTGAACTGTGAAACTAAATAAAGATTAATATCCAGAATCTATAAAGAGCTCCAGGAACTGAACAACAACAAAACAAATAATCCAGATGAGAAATGGACAAAGGAATTGAAAAGGAATTTTTCAAAAGAAGAAATTGTAATGGCCATCTGACACATGAAAAAATGCGTAGGATCACTAGACATCAGAGAAATGCAAATCAAAACCACAATGAACTTTCACCTCACTCTAGGTAGAATAACTCTCTTAGAATAATCAAAAAATAATAAATGCTTGGGAGGTAGGAGGGCGAAAGGTCACCTAATCCACTATTTCTGGGAATTTAAACTAGTACAGCCATTGAAGAAGACAGTATGGGGATACTTCAGAAACCTGAAAATAGATATAACATATGATCCATTAATCCTGCCCCTGAGAATTTACCCAAAGATGTGAAATCAGCAAATGAATGTTAACTATACCCCATGTTTATTGCAGATTGATCCACAATAGCTAATATATGGAATCATCTCAGATGCCCATCATCTGAAGATTGGTTAAAGAAATTATGCTGTATAGTCGCTATGGACCACTACTCAGCCATAAAAAATAATGAAAAATCCTGTCATTTGAATAAAATAGATGCAACTAGAAACCATTATACTTAGTGATATAAGCCAGTTCCAAAAAGAGAAATATCATGTTTTCCCTGATTTGAGGTAACTAATAAAGTACCAAAATTGTAAGGTATAAAAGTGAAATTGACATTTTGAGCTTTGATGATTGTTTAAAGCCCTTGTCTCTCTTACTGAGGAACAATATTCTCTTCTTCATACTATTTGTTAAACTCATTACTCAGTGTTGGGTTAGTTTTATGAATATAAAGTAAACTGAAAGTGGATCATTGTAAAAATTAAGAAAGGTAAAAGGAGAGGACAGAGGAAGGGTGGGATCAAGGTCAGGAGGGAGGGTAGGTTGGGAAACATCACTACATTGTGTTCTTAAATTTATATACGTGAAATAAACTTTCTATACCTTAAATAAAATTTTAGAGGATAATTTCAAACAACTGCTGAAACTTTCAGAGCTTCTTTTACATATCATGTGTCAACTTTTACTTGCACCCTGAACTAAAAATTATGAAAGTCATTATAATTTAGCCACACCACATTTTAAATAATCCTTGTTTAATGCTTTGCCTTAAAGTCTAGTTTGATTTACATTAGTTACGTGATTTCTCTAAATCTTTCCCTCTTCTGTCTCTGTCTCTCTGTCTCTGTATCTGTGTGTGAAATAACTATCTCAACTGTTTACCATTGAATAGACATAAGCAAAATAAAACACCGTAGCTCCATGTGATTTATAAATTGGATCATGTTAATACAAATCTGTTGTCAATGTTTCTATTAATTGTTCCAGAATACTATGTGGCATAGTGGGTAAAGCTGCTGCCTGCAGTGCTGACATCCTATATGAGCATTGGTTCAAGTCCAAGTTGCTCTACTTCTGATCCAGCTCTCTGCTATGGACAGGGAAAGCAGTGGAAGATGGCCCAAGTACTTGGGTCCCTGCACCCACTTGGGAGACCCAGAGGAAACTCTTGGCTCCTGGCTACAGATTAGAGCAGCTCTAGCCATTGAGGCCAATCGGAGAGTGAACCAGCAGATGGAAGACCTCTCTTTCTCTCTCTGCCTCTTCCTCTCTGTAACAATTATGCCTTTCAAATAAATAAATAAATCCTTAAAAAATATTATATCCCTTGTGAAGAGTAAATTAATAATCTCTAATATGAAAGGGAATGCCACACGTTATTCAAATTTGTTTATCATGACATTTCATTTCATTTGCTTCTACTTTTATAAGAAGGTTTTTAAATTTACTTGAAGACATGTGTATAATATGTGCCATACTAATGAATTTAAGCTTTTCTTAGTCTCTGCCTCAAATTCTTTCATACTTATATCCACATTTTGGCCTTAGTCCACCAGTTATCAATATGTTCCCAGCGACACAAATGAAATTCCTCTTCTACATTACAAGTAAAACATTGGAAGCTTTTATTGCATTCAACTGAGAGGGCAGTGACAGTTATCTTTTTAGTTATGTCTTCTTTTGCTAATATCTGGAGACCTCAAAGAAATAGCAGTCATAATTTTATGCAGGTATAATTCTCAGGTATCATTTGTAGTTTATGCATGTTGGTTTTCTTTAATTGATTCAGTGGGATTAAGAGTCTAGTCAAAAGTGAAATTCTTTATTAATACAGTTTTGAAAGTTTCATTTTTAATGTGTTCCTAGTGTTTATTGACTGTAATGAGAAGGAGAATCAGAAAGTCTATTTCACTAGATTACTGGATATGGAGTCTTGTTATTCTCTGCAGTAACATGACTATGTGTGCTTTGTTCATCACCTTGTGTTCAGATCTTGGAAAACTAAGACCTTCAATAAATGACCAAGCCATGCATGGGATATTGATTGTCTAGATGTTACTGACTTCAAGGTCATAATAGACTGAATATCTAGCTTCCTCAAATTTCCATATTTTATCTTGTAGGGGATACACAACTATTAATATCTTTTACCCCCAGAAAACTAACTCAAATATAGCTTGAACCTAGAGATGGGTTATACATGTTTCCAAAATTACTTTCCATCTAATTTTCCAGAAAGGTAAAAACAAAGTACTATCCAGTGAGTTAAATTCTCAGCAGGGGAACAATTTTTAAGTTGGTTACCATGGTAATTCCATTCTTGTATGCAATTCCCACTCAACTTAGCTTGATGGCATTTGGGCTGAGTAATGAAATAGAAGAAAAGGACTTATGATTTTACTTGCTTTGAAAATACCCACAATAAGAAGTGTACATATTTCACTCCTTCTGTTTAGCTTCTCCTCATGTTTCCTTTCTCTAAAAGATACTACTTTCACAACTATATAAAATTCTTATGGGTCTATATATTTAAATGCAATTGCAAATTTTTTTTTTTTATTTTTGACAGGCAGAGTGGACAGGGAGAGAGAGAGACAGAGAGAAAGGTCATCCTTTTGCCGTTGGTTCACCCTCCAATGGCCGCCGTGGCCAGTGCGCTGCAACCGGCGCACCGCGCTCATCCGATGGCAGGAGCCAGGTGCCAGGTGCTTTTCCTGGTCTCCCATGGGGTGCAGAGCCCAAGCACTTGGGCCATCCTCCTCTGCACTCCCGGGCCACAGCAGAGAGCTGGCCTAGAAGAGGGGCAACCGGGACAGAATCTGGCGCCCCAACCGGCACCTCAAGGCGGAGGATTAGCCTGTTGAGCCACAGTGCCCGCCAAATTTTTTTTTAATAGGTCAGGAAAATCTATTGAAAGGGTAAAGTTATGTATTCTTATCATTCATGACCCACATCTAATAGATTGGAAAAACCTTTCCACTGTGAGTTTATTGTGGGTAAATAGAATATATAAAGGCTTTATTTCATGCAGAATTTAAATATTCAACTGATTTCAGTTGAAGTCTTAGGCTCACAAATTTGTCATTAATCCTTATAGTGAATAGGGATTTTCTGTTTATCCCAGTTGAGATGACTGAATGAACTATAGAAATACATATATTGTCATAGGTCATTGCTTCATATTCCCCAAAGGTAAATGACTGACATTTGTGTTAGAAACATGGGCCATAGATGGTTATGGTGTTTGTGAAAATATTAGAAAAGAAAATGATTACTTAAACATATCACAAAGGCCATTCAAGAAAAAAATAGAGGACACCATCTGAATGAGAACTTTGGCTATGTCTTTCCCTTCCAACACAATTATTTTTTCTTAAAATATAAAAAAAATATTAATTCCACATGAGTTTGTTGCAAGGATCAACTGAAACTTGTTTTAAAAGTTAATAAACTCAGCAAACAATAAAATACAAATTTTATTGTAATTGTAGATGACTACTGGTTGAATATATTTTATGCACTTCTTACCACTCAAGTCCCTAAACACTTTGTATGAAAGAATTCTTCTTGTGATTGAGCATGTAGGTGAGAAAGAATTATCCCAAAGCAAAATATAGATACACAGAGGGAAATTATCCTCATTAAGACTGTGTTAGATAGTGCCACTTATCAGGTTCCCACCCAGAGCATAATGTCTTCACCAAAATTGCCAGTTTGGATTCATCCATTCCAGATAGCTATATTTAACTGACTAATGAGTGTCTAGTTTACAACCATATAAGGTAACTAAAAGCTTAACTGATGACAGCTAAATCAATTCCAAGAAATGAGAATCTCACATAAGTAATCCTAAAATTGATTCTAAATATCTTTAACAAATAATGAATACAACATGGATTCTAATGTAAAATTTTAGTCTGCTTTTTTCTCTTGGTGAATTGAAGCAAATAAATCCAGCATAGTCAAAAAGATATTTCATTGTTGTTAGGTGTTGTTTTGCTGGTTCAGTTTGCATCGGTTTCCAGATTCCGTTGACTTGTGTCCAGATTGTTTTTGTACCATTCACCTCCTACTGAAATAGATTGCCATCTTTCTGATGGCCTTTATTTTATTTGAGAAAGACTCTCACTTTTTCACTTACAATTATTTATGTTGAATTTCTATGAAGAACACTCTGTTCAATATCCTGTATAAAATGTATACTGCAGGGTCAGTGCTTTGTCATAGAAAGTTAATCCACAGCCTGCAGCACAGGCATTCCACATGGTCACCAGTTTGAGACCTCACTGCTCTGCTTCTGATCCAGATTCCTGCTAATGTGCCTGGGAAAGCAGTGGAAAATAACCCAAGTGCTTGGACCACTGCTTCCACATGGGAGATCCAGAAGCAGCTCCTTACTCCTGGCAGCTGTGGCCAACTGGGGAGTGAACCAGTGGATGAAGACCTCTCTCTCTCTCTGTAACTCTGCCTTTCAAATAAATAAATATTTTTTAAAAATGTCTGCTGATTATTTATTAAATCTGGAAACAAAGTATTCTCTTTCCTCAGTGCTTTGTGCTTTGTCTCTGTACCTTTTCTGTACTCTGCTGCTAAAAACTATATTTTGGTAATTGTGTTATCTCAGCATTTTCTTCTTATCTTTACACCTAAGCTTAGTTTACTTTATATCATCAGGCCTTCTATTCTTCTTCAAATTTGTTTTTAAGAATTTCCAGAATCACAACTATTATTTCATAGTACACTACATTGTTTCATTTCTGATTGATAATTTCAGCTCAAGTACAAGCCCATTGGATCTATATAAAAGATGGGCCTACACAGTTTCAACCAAGCATTATCAATATATGTTCCCCCAAACATGGATTATGATTCATGTTTTCCTGTGTTCACTACCATCAACTGACTTCTTAACAAGTGAGAAGTTTTTCTTGAACTCTTTCATTTCTCCCTATCCTGTCTTCCTATCTCATCATACATGTCTCTATGAAATTAGATTCTTCAAAATGCTATCATAATTTGTTTACTCTTTCTGGAAAGCAATAAATGGCTCATCATTGCATACAGCATTTTCTGTCATGTCCCACATAGTAAATATTTTAATTTTGTGATACATTGGTCTTTGCTAAGTCTGATAAAATTTTTATTGTTATAAAAATACTTGAACAGATAATATCTAAATTAAACAGACATGCATGATATTCCAATAAAACATTACTTACAACGTCAGTGATCCTAATATGCTGACCCCCAATACAGAATCACTTTTCAAATTTTGTTCCTCTTATAGCCAGTAAATCAAAGATATAGGTATTCTGTTTTGGTAAATGCAAACCTGAAGATAGAAGCCTGCTTTATCATCTTGTCTGTGATCCACATTCACATCTGCCTATAACCTTTCCTACTTAATACTTCCCTTCATGTCTACCATGCCTGACTGACCATCACACATCTTCATGTCTCTGTCTGGGACATCACTTCAACCACCTTTCCATTCTTTCTAAGAACATCTTCCATGCTTCCTTGTTGGAGCCCTTTCTGATGCACTTGTTTGCTGGATTCACTCACTTCTGAACAGATTGATAAGGTACCTTCTTTTATAGATGAAATTGTGGTGAGAGGAGCTTGATGGGGAAGAGTTACTTATAGCATAATGTATCAAGCAAGTTACATATACTATGATGGAAAGACTTGATATTATTATATAGAAATTGGATGATCAGTCTGTTTAACATTTTTAAAGATTCATTTATTTGATAGGCATATATGTGTGTGTGTGTGTGTATATATATATAGAGAGAGAGAGACAGAGACAGAGACAGAGAGAGAGAGAGAGAGAATCTTCCAACCATTGCTTTACTCTTCAAATGGCTAAATGGCTGCAATGGCTAGGGCTGGGCCAGGATGTAGCCATGAGCCAGGAGTTTCTTCCTGGTCTCTCACATGGATGCAGGGGTATAAGCACATGGGCCATCTTCTGTTGCTTTTCCCAGGCTCATTAGCAGAAAGCTGTATCAGAAGTGGAGTAGCCAGGGACATGAACTAGTACCGAATGGGATGCCAGCACTGAAGGTGAAGGCTTAAGGTTTTATGCCACAGTGCAGGCTCTGTGTTTATCTTTAGACTGGGTAATATTAGAGTGCTTCTATGAAAAACTGACAGGTGAGTAAAAATCTGTAAATAAGGAGGATTGTTATTAAACTTCCGAAAAGAAAAGGATCTTAGGTACTAAAACAGGTGAAAGTAAACATTATATATTTGAGGAAAAGGAAAGAAGACTAGTGTATCTGATGATAATATATAATCTTAATCTGTTAGAGAAAACGGTCATCTATCTTTCTGTCTACCTGGATATAGATATAGATCTGAAACAGTGAAATATTATTGGAATTTCTTTTTTTAATTTTATTTAAAGTATACAAATTTAATGTATTTCAGATACACAGATTTGATTCTTCCCACCCTACCCTCCCTCCTTCCCATGCTCCCCCTTCTCCTATTCCCACACTTAATTTTTACAAAGATCTGTTTTCCATTTACTTTATATTCACAAGATTAATCCTAAAGTAAGTACTCAGCAAATAGTATGAAGAAAAAAAAAACCACTGTTCTTCAACAGTAAAGACAAGGGCTGTAAATAGTCATCTAATCTTAAAATGTCACAGCTATATTGTGCAAAGTAGAGCTCAGGATGATAAGCATGAGACAGTAGTCTACTGAAACAGCAAGTTAAGTCAATAAAGAAGGAGGTAAATGTCTCCTGTAGGTGTTTGGTAAATGTTACCAGAAATAACTGTAGAAGAAGCCCTTGATTTGGATGTCAAATGGCTTTAGTTACAGAGAAATGGGTAATAGAGACTTGAAACTGAGAATGAACTGTAATGTGAAGCACATAATCTTCTAAAGAGGTACATTAATTCTGAATGGGCACTTTTATTGTTAGTCACTTAGCTTAGTCCAAGAACAGCCTAGTCTCAGACACCTTCTTCAGTAGTGTATAACCTTGGCTACTTCCTTCAAATCCTTACTAGGAACAAAACCAGCTCTACTAGGGACTAGAGGGCATGCTAGCTTTGTTGTAATTTTTTCCTCCCCTTCATCTTTACTATTGACAATTCAGGAAGATCCCAAAAACTATCAAACCTCCCTGTTGGTTTTCAACACCCATCAAATAATAATGACAGGAAACTTGAAGGTGACATCTTGTAATCCAGTTTACAGGGACAAGTTTGTTCTTGCGATAACACACCATGAAATTCTTATAATTCAATAACTCTATAAAAGAAATAATTTGCCAGTCTTTGAGTTTTAACTTTTTCTTTTTCTGACATATCCTGCAGAATTTTCAGAGGGCTTATGCTTTTGAAAGCTTTAAATAAGCTCTGAGTTGATTCTACACATAGAGTAGAACAGGTGCTTGCTATGATTCTCTACATTCAGGTGTCTTCTGAGAAGGGAGTGGACTGGAGGTCTCAGGATGTCTTTCTACTCTCCAGACTACATTTTTTTTTGCTGCTCTTGCATTCAGCACAAAAAGTAAGTGCAAAGGTAAACTATTGTTTTAAATGGATCTACACAAATTATTAACAATGCCTTTTATAGGAAAGCAAATTTTGTCACAACATTATGACTTAAATGGCCTAGAATTTATGAGACCTGGTTATTTTGCTACTTAAGAGCAGGCTTTACCAGCTGGGAAAGTATATATGTATATTATATATATATATATATATATATATATATATATGGTGATACAGCAAAACAATTTTTTCTGTGCACTTGCTCATGGGGAAGGAATATTCACTATCATATCTTTTTGTTGTTTAAGGAGATTGAAAGCCATATAGATAAAAGGTTGTGTACTAAAATTTTTGTTATACTAATATAAAGCTGTGGAAGCTCAGATTTATGGTTTAGAAGAGAGCTCTGTATTTGCCATAAAGAGAAACAAATGTCCTGGCTTCATGCTATGGGCTTTGCATGGCTAGATATATGGCTTCATGCACACAAATAAATAAATACACATGTACACATATATTTTATTATGATTCAGTGTTCTGTACAAAAATCAATAAAAGGAAGGAGGGAACTTTAGTCTATTGGACCTTTTTCCTTAGTAAATATTTACTGACAGACACTATAATAGATCTAAGAGGCCAACATATCTGAAGAATTCCTTTTGCCCTGAGAGATCATACAGTTTACCAATATAGAAAATATCTTAAAAACCATAATATAGACTAGAATGGGCTAAAATGGATCTTTCTTCACAAGAACAAAAATAAGCATTTTGGTACCTGTACCTATACATTTTTGGCCAATTTGTTTTTCCTATTTGGGCTTTTCCTTTCCCATCAAAGGAATTTTGCCTTAGCTGGAGTTGTATTTGGTACAGCAGTTCTGACACTGCTTGGAATTCTTGGATCCGGTTTCACAGTGGCTTAGTTTGAAATCTTGTGTTCCAACTAATGCCAATGTGGGAAGTGTCAGAAAGTATCTTAAATGGGTGAGACTCTGCCACTCCCGTGGGAGATTCAGACTGAGTTTCTGGCTCCTGGTCTTGGCCTGGCTCAGCCCTGGCTACTGCAGGCATTTGGGCAAAGAACCAGCAGATGGAAGACCTCCCTTTGTTAATCTCTGTGTGTGTGGGTCTGTCTCTCTGTATTTCAGAAAAAAATAAAATAAAAATTAGAAATATTGGCTTAATCCAAATTAATGAAGATTTTTTGGTCTCTTTTCTTCTAGAATTTATAATTTTAGCTCATACATTTAAGTATATGATTTACTTTAACATACGTACATAGTTTGAAGAAATAGTCAAAGTTCATTTTTGCAAATGTATATTTAACTACATCAACACCATTTGTTGGAAATAAAATTTCCCTGTTACATTACCTAGAACCTTTCAAAAAATCTCAAATTACTGTCATTGTATAGATCTTGCAGTTTTAGTGTTTCTGTAGATGGTAATGTCTAGTCTTTTCCACTGAGCGACACTACATCTATATGTTATTTGTCTGTATATTCCCTGAATGGTATTTTCTCCTACAGAATAAGTAATAAAACATTTTGCACCCCCAAATATAAAAGATACTTTAAAAATGTCATTATAAGAGTATTTATTTGATCCTAGTGGTGAGAAGTTTATTGACAGGCCAGGTAACTGCACTATAAAATATATATATATATATATATATATATATATATATATATATATATAATTACCATGAGGGGCTGGTAATAATGTGTGGTCCTCTGGCTGCTATTTCCAATGCCAGAAAATACTATTCACTGCTGAAGTCATATGCATTTTATTTATATTTAAAGGCAAACTTGACATTTCCATCTCAATTTGAAGACATAATTTTTACAGCTTAACTTCAGAACTCAAACTTGGAAAATAAGAAAATGTTTAATAATTTTATGCTAACTTTGACTCCTCAGCTGAGATATGTTAAGCAACTTAGAGCTTATGTGTTGAAATGCAAATGGACCTAGAATCTATGCTTTTTTCTTAAAATGTTTCTTAAAATTTTCAAAATCAGTCCTTCGAAAGTTGTGCATTCATGGCATCAGTTTCGCATTTGAATACAATTGAAAATGTCTTATTTTATATAGTAGCCTTACCTTAGTATTGTTGTTTATTCAAGTCTTATTTCTTTAAAAATTAATTTTCAATTCCAGATCAACTCAGTTATAATTTAGTTCAAAAGCATAATCAAGCTATAATGATTATGTTGAAAATTTGGATACTTGCGCATTTTACTAATTATACTACAGCAACCTACTTATAAGGAGACCTAAATCAGTGGCTTGGAATTAAATTAGAATGTACAATCTTAGTAACTGCCACCAGACTCAAGACATCTTCACACCCACAATGGGATTGTACATTTTTCTAATCTGCTTTTCTAATTCTTTTAAAAGAAATAGACCTTTAGATATTTTTTCTTTTCAAAATATCTATGCGTTTTTCACTGTTAATGAAATAAAATCTGAACTTTAAGTTTCTCACTCAGGGCCCTCTATGAGATGGCCCAAGCGTATTATTCTCTTAGTTCAATCTTTACTTAAATCATATGCAAATAACCATCAGCAATGTGCTTAGACACTATTACAGATCAATTATTTCTTTAATTCAGTATCTCTATTTACTATTAATGTTTCTTACACTGGCTCCATGTGACTATTTCATAAAAGATCAAATATTAAAAGACAGCTAAAACACAGTTGATTGAACAATTATTATTCTATTCATTTCAATAGAAAATAATTCTTTTTCCTTAGAGTATTTATTGCATTTATCACTGACAAAGTCACAGAATTTCAAACGTATTCTGAAGAGTATGTTTCACTGTTATTTCAGCTGTGAATCAGCACATATATTCAGAGCAGATGACAATACCTAACTTAGAGAATTATAGAAGCATCAATTTCAAGTCTGGTAGAAGAATTTAAAAAAAAATCATTGGATCATC
This sequence comes from Sylvilagus floridanus, assembly GCA_949820135.1. Classification (NCBI taxonomy): domain Eukaryota; kingdom Metazoa; phylum Chordata; class Mammalia; order Lagomorpha; family Leporidae; genus Sylvilagus; species Sylvilagus floridanus. The sequence continues at coordinate 100,481,672 of OX463224.1, read as the reverse complement.
TTCTTACTCAAAAATTCATATAAGAAATATTTTAAATATATCCTCAAACCTAACTTATAAACCCTTTAATTGCTAATGTCAGTCATTTCTGAAACTGACAGTCTATCATTTTAATAATTTCATATTGTTTTGCTAAATGAGGTGTATGCATTATTAATCAGCATCTGATATGAATAACATCTGGCATGGCTTCATAAGTGATCCAATTTCACTGTTCAGGTTCAATACTCCAGTCTTACTACAATAAAAATTACACTTGTAAGCATTTCACTAGATCACAGTTGGTAAAAATGCATTTCCAGTCAAGTGTTCCTCTCATAGAAGTATATAAACCTAAACATATGTTATCTTCCTTTCCTAACACCAATGTTACAGTAAAAAATAAATTTATATATGGACTTCCTATGGCATTTTTGAATTGCTATCTTTAAAATGAGGATTCTAAAATTAAACTTTTGCTATTCTTATAAATAGAGTACTGGTAATTACTCATCCAAAAGCAGAGAGGGGTGGAAGCATAAGTGCCAATTATTGTCAGGTTAATCATGTGCAGAATATTTCAATAATTGGAATGCAGAATTTCAAATTTTATTGTTTATATCTTTATTTGCAGCTCTCAGAGCATTTGGGAGAGTATGCACTGTATTCTAAAGGTTGTGTACAAGTATCCATGGCATTAAGGAAGGCTTCCATTGCACAAGCACCTCTTTGGTTGGAAGAACAGGCGCTTTGTTCAGTTATGGACAGGACAAACGCCCGTGGTGAGGGCGGTGGGGGGGCGGGGGCCTTTCCTCCCTCCTTGGGTAGAACAGAGAAGGCTGCGGTGGCCTTCGCTCTTCAATCAATCAGGAGGAGAGAGAAGGAGAGGCAGGATGGAGGAAGGGGGTGGGGCAGGGAAGGCAAGAGAAAAGGCAGGACAGGGGAGAAGGACTGGGCTGGGGAGGGGGGATGAAGAAAATGGGCAGGGAGTGATTGTCACCCCAGTTTGCTCGGGGCCCTTTGCTCCCAGCTGAAGGTCAAGGGGAAACCAGCTGCCCTGTCTTTGGAAACAACTTTTGGCAGGGAAAACAGGAGGCAGTAAGGGCCGAGGCCCGCACCAGTCAGACCTTCCACTCCCCAGAGCGCAGCCCTGGCTGGGCAAGGCCCCTCTGTGTCCAGGCCGCATCCTGCTCTCAGCTCACAGCTCCTGGCTCCCTCCTTTGACTTAGCTCCTACCTCTTTGGCTCTGTTCCCACAATGAACCCACGAGGCAATCAAGCAATCCTAAAACGGGCTGAGTATCTCCACACTGAATGCCTTTCACTCTCTAAGCCTCTACCTCCAACTCTGCAGCCCAGCATGTCCCGGGCCTTCCACGTCTCCGCCTCCGCACATGCCTTCTTCCAGACTTGCTCTGAATGTTCTTCCTCGAACTCCTCCACGGATGCCTAGGCGTTCCTAGACTCCCGTGCCTTTGAATTCACATGGATCATTTCCTCGCGACACTTACAAAACCAGACATGGACAGGTAGTTTCAACACAGAAGGAGCATTCCATGGGATTAGTTACTAGAGAATTGAAAATTGAATCATTTTAAGAGAAGAAAAAAGAAAATTAGAATAGTGAGGGTCTTTTTTTTTTTTTTTGACAGGCAGAGTGGACAGTGAGAGAGAGACAGGAGACAGAGAGAAAGGTCTTCCTTTTGCTAGTTGGTTCACCCTCCAATTGCCGCCGCGGATGGCACGCTGCAGCCGGCGCACCGCGCTCATCCGATGGCAGGAGCCAGGAGCCAGGTGCTTCTCCTGGTCTCCCATGGGGTGCAGGGCCCAAGCACTTGAGCCATCCTGCACTGCACTCCCTGGCAACAGCAGAGAGCTGGCCTGGAAGAGGAGCAACTGGGACAGAATCCGGCGCCCCGACCGGGACTAGAACCTGGTGTGCCGGCACCGCAAGGCGGAGGATTAGCCTGTTGAGCCACGGCGCCGGCCTAATAGTGAGGGTCTTAAGTATAATGCTCTTTAGAATATTTGCAAAGAGAGTCTTAATCACAGAAAATGTATCATAAAATAAAAATGAGATGGAAATTACAATGTTCAGGGGCATTCATGAATGATAACAAAGTGAACATAGGAAATCTGTGCTTTAGACAACAACAAGTGTAAACTTTCCTCCTTAGAGTTATCAAACCTTATTTGTATGATCCTCGCTGCCAGCTTGGTGTACCTAAGTTTCATACCCAGTTGTGGTTCTTGACTCCAACTTCCTGTTAATGCAGACTCTTGAGAAGTAGCAGTGATGGCTCAAGTCATTAGGCTATTGCTGCCAACATGGGAGAATTAGCTTGAATTCCCAGCTCTCAGTCTTTAGCCTAGCCCAGGCCTGGCTATTATAGGCATTTGAAGAATAAACAGTGGGTGGGAACTTTCTACCTCTGTCTTGATATCTCTACCTCTGTCTTTTTCTTTCTCCCTGTTTCTATTTGCCTCTCACAAAAATTTTTCTCTGCGAAGAGGGGGCTTATTGAAGAGGAGGTACAGAGGTTATTAGTGAAGCATTAAGCAAATAAAATGACGTCTGCATTGAGAAAATGGAGCCAATCAAGTTGATCCTTGAACTTCAATTGTACCCCCAAGACAAGAATGACCACCCTAATTGTGGAAGATTCAAAGGATGTTCAGGAGCCTGGAGAAAGTGTTACATTATATCATTTCCAGAACTGGAGGTAACTTTTTTTCTTTTTAAATGAGAAGTAATATGTATCTCCTCACTAAAATTCAGTACCTAAGACAAAAGTGTGTAAAAACGTATTCCCAATGACCAAGAGTAGAGAGAAGAAACCAGCAGGGTATCAAAAGTTGAAAATTTTAAGAAAGAAAAAATATTATTGTTAATTGTCTAGAACTCTTAAAACCAGATTAGAGAAGAGCTGATAATCTGAAACAACTGTAATAGGTTTATTGAGACACAAAGAAAATTGTTGCTCTCATTATGGGAAGGTTGAAGAGTAGTCTGCAATTTACAAAGCAAAGCATCTATAGAGACTGTCTTTTTATAATGAATTGTTTTTAGGAATAGATTAAGCAAAGAGATAGAAGTCAAGGCAGGGGTTAAGCATGGAAGCACCTGATTCTGAGCAAGGAGTAATGTGTTCCATTTCCTGAAAGAAGGAAGATATTAAAGAAAGAAGTCTCAGCCACAGGTATGAAGGGCTTTCTCAAATATGTGGCTTGCTGAAATATTGCCTGTGATTTAATCCTCTGTACCATGCCCTAGAAGAAGAAACTTTTCCCAAAATTTAAAACACTCATTGAGACTTATATCACTATATTGTATGTATTTATTACAATGTATTCATCTAGAGGAAAGGATTCATTATAAGAATACCTTTGTCTAAAGGCTGAGGAAAAGAAGATGAACTTTTATTGCTCTAATTTTAAAATGTAAGCATTTTAATCACTTCATATATTGGAAGAAATGTATTAATTATGATACGCTAACTATGAAGTTTTTTTGTTGGTTGTGGTATAAAACCGAGAATTTATTTTTTAACTTCTATTTAATGAATATAAATTTCCACAGTTACAGCTTATGGATTACAATGGCTCCCCCCCCCCCAATAACTTCCCTCCCACCCACAACCTTCCCCTCTCCTGCTCCCTCTCCTATCCCATTCACATCAAGATTCATTTTCAAGTCTCTTTATATACAGAAGATTGATTTAGCATATATTAAGTAAAGATTTCAACAGTTTGCACCCACATAGAAACACAAAGTATAAAATACTGTTTGAGTACTAGTTATAGCATTAACTATAACATTGGAGAACACATTTAGGACAGAGATCCTACATGAGAAGTAAGTGCACAGTGACTCCTGTAGTTAACAATTTGACACTCTAGTTTATGGCGTCAGTAATCTCCCTAGGCTCTTGTCATTAGTTGCCAAGGCTATGGAGGCCTTTTGAATTTTCCGACTCTGATCTTATTTAGACAAGGTCATAGTCAAAGTGGAAGTTCTCTCCTCCCTTCAGAGAAAGGTACCTCCTTCTTTGATGACCTGTTCTTTCCACTGGGATCTCACTCACAGACATCTTTCATATAGGTGTTTTTTAAATTTTTTTATTTTTATTTATTTTTTTTCTTTCCCAGAGTGTCTTGGCTTTCCATGCCTATAATACTCTCATGGGATCTTTAGCCAGATCTGAATGCCTTAAGGGCTGATTCTGAGGCCAGAGTGCTCTTTAGGACATCTGCCATTCTTTGAGTCTGCTGTATATCCCACTTCCCATGTTGGATCCAAACCTAGAATTTAAAGACCATTAATATCCTCAGAAAGAAATTAGAAAAGTGTATTGTCTAGCTAATTCTAAATTAAAGCAAATGGTCAAAAACAAAACTTGTAAAGACACATATTTCATAATTGGTAATTTAAAACTTGAATCTGAACTAGGGTTAAATTATGAGAACAAAAATATATCTTATGAAAGTATTAATTTCTTTTGGGAAGTGGCTTATATCAGGTAGATCTTCAACGAACCACAATTTGCCCAATTCCAGAATTATCACATTCATTTCAATGATTAGGTGGGACATTTGGGTTAGTGTTGTGAACAATACTACAAAAAAAATCCTTATGTTTATGTCAGTGTATACAATATTCACTTTTGTTACACTAGATTCCTAGGAAGTAAATGGTTAGTTCAAGGTTGCAAAATTTTGACCAACTGCTTCACTTTTGATTTGGTGGCTTTCTTTCCCACCCAATTTACTGAGAAATACAGAAAATCTGAGGTGAATTTCTCCAAATTTTCTATACTGCATGTCAGAATCAACTGTTATTTTATCCTGTTTCAAAGCTAACAAATTAGTCAGTCACAATATCATGTGTGCTAGCTGAAGACAAGGTGCTTGAATCAGAGAACAAGATCAATATTAGGGTGAAGCAGCAAGCATGAACTGCATGTTGACGTTAATTTCCTTTTGGCCCTCAAGCTCTAAGTAAGTGATATGGAGAGAGCCAGGGTGCTGTACATACAATGCGCTTTTGCTACAGTTGATTAATATAGAAGTATAGGCAACTCCAATGAGCTGCTAGCACGTTTGCCCAATATTTTACTTGGAAATGTTATCTTCATCATGCTGGTCAGAAAACACATCTTACTTCTAAGAATAAGATAGCGTATGATTTTTCTTTATTTTTGCTATACAAAGATGCTTAAAAGGTAAACAATAAGAGTCCAAAACAGAATTCTATAGTACATCTGCATAGATTTAAGGTAATCCTTAAGGGATTATCTCCATATAGTCTGTTTTGTAAATGGATGATTTGTTGCTTTACATTGACAAGAGAATTTGCACATTTGAGTTTAAATTTTAGGGTTATATTTTATGATTGTGGATTATCTAAACTATACTCAGAGGGTTTTGTAGGTTTTCCCCCATAATTACACTGAAATAATCCTAGAATTTGGTGAGAAAAAAAGATAAATTATGTAAAAGTCCTCTTGTGTTGTGCTAAAATGTTAAAAAATAAAAATAAAGTGTTGCAATAAGTATCAATTCTTTTATCTGTAAAATTCTAAATAAGATAGAATAAAAATAACAAAATATCTTGCAAAATGCTTGATATGTATAGTTTACTGATTTGGAAAGTTATTTTGATGCTAAATAGGTCATATGATTCTATTTTAAAACACACACAATATCCTATGATCATCTCACAATTGCTCCCAATCTACTGGCCGAAATAATTATATTTTCTTATCACTTAGGTGTAGATTTTTGCCTATATGTTTGGTTTCCTTTCCTTCTAATTAGCACAGTAACACTCAACTGTCTCTAGCATTCTTTAGCCTTTAACATTATCTTGCTGTATCTTCTTGAGTAATGAGAACATTTCTTATCATATCCTACCCAGCACTATAGCTAGTACACAGTGCATAATCGATAAATAATAGGCACAAACATAACTTAGTAAAATAATTATGTTAGAGAAGATTAGAATTTTATGTATGTTCAGCTGTATTTCAAAAGCAATAAGAGCTAATGTGATAAAATGCTGTTACTAGTCTTCATGTATCAGAGTAGAAAAAATTAAAATTCACTCAAAAGTCACCAAATGTGTTTTATCTTTCATAAACTCATTTTGGTAACTCATTGGTAACCAAGTGTGATCATGATGGTTTTTTCTGTTGCCAGTAATCCTTGGTATTCTTTGGTTCCCAACAAGATAGCTCTTATCTTTGCCTCTGTCAACATCTGTGTCTTCACCACATCTCCTTGTAAGGATAAAAATCATATTTGAATAAATTTTGTTTTTGTAATTTAAGAATATTATTACTGAGTGGCTTATACATAAAACACAAATTTTTCATGTTGCTGAAGGCTGGCGAGTCCAGAACATCAAGCCTGCTGATCTGACAGCTGTTACAGGGACTTCCCAGTTTGCTGACTGGGGATCTTCTCACATCAACAATAGCAAAACCATCTTCATGGCTCTTCTTCTGAGGGCCCTAATTCCACCAATGGGACCTCCTCTCTTATGACCTAATTAATTCCCAAATGCCTCATGTCCTAGTACCAACACGTGCATGGTTAGGATGACAGCACATGAATTTTGAGAGCACATAACAATTCTGTCCACAAAAAGGACTCTTCTTACTCTTGTGGTTTGTCTTGAAATCTGGTATTTTGAGACCCCATGCTTTGTTTTAGTTATAGAAGACTGCTTTAGCTATTTGGGATCTCCTATGTTTCCATATGGATTTAAGAATTTTTTTTTCCTATATCTGAGAAGAATGAGAATGTCCTTGATATTTTGATTGTTATCACATCGCATCTGTAAATTACTTCAAGTAGTCTGGATATTTTGATGATATAAATTCTTTCCATGCATGAACATGAAAGATTTTTCCATTTACTGTGTCTTTTTATTTTCCTTTCTTCAATATTTTGTAATTTTCATCATGGAAATAGATGGCTGATGTCCTTGGTTAAAATTATTCCAAAGTAATCATTTTTGTAGCTGTTGTGAATGGGATTAATCTCAGAAGTTCTTTGCCAGGCATGGCATTGTCTGTGTATACAAAAGCTATTGATTTTTCAGTGTTAATTTTATATCCTGCCACTGTACCAAAGTCTTTTCTGAGTTCCAATAGTCCATTGTATTTTGGATCCCATTTATATATAGAATCATGTCATCTGCAAATAGGTATTGTTTGACTTCCTCATTCCCAATTTGTATCCCATTTATTTATTTATTGGCTGGCCAGTGGCTCTTGCTGAAACCTCCAAGACTAAATTGAATAGCAATGTTGAGAGTTGGCATTCTTCTCTAGTTCCAGATCTTAGAGGAAATGCTTCAAAGTTGTCTCAATTCAATAAGATGCTGGCTGGAAGTTTGTCATAAATTGCCTTGATTGCATTGAGAAATGCTTCTTCTATACCCATTTTCTTAAGGGTTTCATCATGAAAGCATGTTGTATTTTACCAAATGCTTTCTCTGCTTCTATTGAGATAATGAAATGTATTTTGTTCTTCAGTTTATTAATGTGATATATCACAATGATTGATTTATGAATGTTGAACCATCCCTGCATACCTGCGATGAATCCCACTTGGTCAAGGTGAATGATTTTTCTGATGTATTGGATTCAATTGGCTAGTATTTTGTTGAGGATTTTTGTGTTTATGTTCTTCAGGGAAATTGCTATGTTGTACTCTTTCTCTGTTGTATTGTTTTCAAAGTTACGAATTAAGATGCTGACAATTTAAAATCTGACTTTGGTATGCTTTTTCAGCTGATTCTTTTTTATTGAGAGAAACTATCATAATAGATTTTTCTTAAGATTTTATTTGTTTATTTTAGAGGTAGAGTTATAGACAATGAGAGGGAGAAACAGAGAGAAAGGTCTTCCTACCGTTGGTTGACTCCCCAAATAACCACAAAGGCCGGAGCCGGGCCAATCCAAAGCCAGGAGCCAGGTGCTTCTTCCTGGTCTCTCATGTGGGAGCAGGGGTCAAAGCTCTTGGGCCATCTTCTAGTGCTTTCCCAGGCCACATCAGAGAGCTGGAATAGAAGAGGAGTAGCTGGAACTAGAACCAGCACCCATGTGGGATTCCGGAGCCACAGGCAAAGGATTAACTTACTGTGCCACGGCACCAGCCCCACATAGTAGATTTTTCTAAAAAATTATCCACTTGTAAATAAATGTAATATGATTGTATTTGTGTGTTCTTTGTTGCTTTATATGTCATTTTTGCTTAACAAGTGATAGTAGAAATGCATTCATTATTTTTCATTCTTTGTCACATGTGATTAATGTGTCTCAATTTCCAAGATACTGAGAAATTCAAAATCCACTTGGGTACTCAAAAGTTTAATTAAGAGGCCATAAGACTGCACAGAATTCTCTTGAGCAATTAGATATGCCAGTGAAACTTCTAAGGAGAAGTTTGTTCTCCTCTTTCCTCTGAATCAAAGAAGTTCTCACCATTTGGTAGAAGATTTTCATTTTCATGATGACCGTCATGGGCTAAATTTGAACTGGATTAGAAGTATGTTTCAAAGGTACAAAAAAATCTTAGCTTACACAACACTCAATGAGAAGTGTGACTATAGGAACTGGGCTTGAAAAATTATAATGATTGCATGTATCGTGATAACAGATTAGCATATGCTGAGGTACCAAATCAAACCTTAGGGTAATAATGTTATGTTTTTATCTAAATAATTTCTAATTTTAGTAATAGTTCCTTGAAGACACAGACACATGAAGGTTTCATCTACTTATGCCATTGCCGTCCACCAGAGAGCTTCAGTATTTATGATAGGGGAAAGAGCATGGAAAAGCACACACTGGATCTTAAAGGTTTCCCACCAAAGAAATGATACCAATTGTTACTGCTAGTCCTCACATGTTTGCATAGATAACATAACCAGGAATACTAGAGAACACAATATGTCTATCATACTTCCTAAGAAGATAAAATTGATCTTAATTTGTTCAATATTTAGTATATATTTTCCATTAGTTATTTTTGTCTTTTAAAAATGACATGTTTTTATTTATTTTAAAATGTTTTTATTTATTTCAAAGTCATAAAAACACAGAAGGAATTAGAGAGAACTCCCATCCATTGGTTCAGTTTGCCAATGCCTGCAATAATTGTGTCTGGGTCAGGACTGAAGCTAAGAATGGGAAATTCAGTTCAGGCCTCCCACATGGGTCACAGTGACTCTGATACTTAACAGTCACCTGCTGTCTCCCATAATGAATGTCAACAAAAAGATCCATTTGGGGCTTGAATCCAGGCACATCGATAGGGGATGTATCTTAATCTCTAAGCTTAGTGCTCACTCTTAAAATGCCATCTTTTAATTGTGAAATTTTTGCTCTATAAAGTAGAATTTATATTTATTTTTAATTTTCTACTCAAAATACTTATTAAAAACAACTTGTGGAGGGCATTTGGCTTAGTGGATTAGAGACTCACTTCCCATATCAAAGTATCTGTGCTCAAGTTATGACTCCAATCCTTATTCTCATTTTGTGCTAATATGTGCCCTGGAAAGCATCAGGTAATGGCTCAGGTTATTGAGTCTTTGCCATGCATATGGCAGACCAAGATTGCATTCCTCTCTCCCAAATTTGGCCTTGCCTAGCCCTGTCCATGGTGGGCAATTGGAAAGTGAACCAGTGGATGGAAGATCTCTGTCTGTCTCATTATTCAACTCTCTCTCCCTCTCCCTCTCTTTCTCCCTCCTATCTCCCTCCCTTTCAAATAAATTCTAAAAAACATCATTTTTGATACGTCTTATACAGGGACTGGCATTGTGGTGTGATGAGTTAAGCTGCTGCCTACACTGCTGGCATTCCATATGAGCGTCAGTTTGAGTCCTAGCTGCTCCACTTCTGTTCCAACTTCCCAGTATCTAACCTGAGAAAGCAGCAGAAGATAACCCAAGTGGTTGGGCCCCTGCACCACTGGTTAGACCTGGATGGTCTTCCTGGCTCCTGGCTTCAGCCTAAATCAGCCCCTGATGCTGTGGCCGTTTGGGGAGTGAATCGGCAGATGGAAGTTCACTCTCTGTCTCTCCTTATCTCTGTAACTCTGCCCTTCAAATAAGTGAAATAAATCATTCAAAATAAAAATAAGAAAGTCTTATATATTCTAATATTTTGTACATCACTTTGGACTGTCTATAAATAACATTATTTTACTGTCTTCCATTTCAAACATTGTAACATTTTTTCATTGATATATTGAACAGAAGAAGCATTACTATCATTAGCTTTTTCTAATTTTTAATGGAATCTTCTCAAATTCAGTATAATATTAGCCATGGAATTTTGGTAGATAGCTAAGAAAATTTTTAGATTTTTTAAATCTATATCATAAATCTTTTTGTAAAAATTTGTCTCAATATGTGAAATTTTGCTCATTAAAGTGAATCATTTGAAAATACCTCCACAATAATAAAAATTAAATAAAATGATTCTGTTCTTTCCAAATCTGTTCTCCATAATATATCTTTGCAGAGTGTAGTGGATAATTAAGGAATAAGGAATGTTGGCAAGGGATCACAAAGTAAATGCATCTTCAGGTAGTGGAAGAAGCAGTCCTTAAGTTCTCAGTATTTTCATTGACCAATAAAATGACATCTAGTTTACCAGAAGATGGTAAGAGTCTTTGCTTCTGTCTCTGAAGTTGCAATCAGTCACATTACTTAGAAACATCCATGACTCTCTAAGCCTTGAGCTGTTACTAAGCAGCACTAAACACACCATGATTCATAATTTACAGGAATGGGACATCAAGCCTCCTAGAACTTGGATTATTTCATTAAATCTATAGTAACATAATCCTCTGTTATTCATAATAAACATTTAGAAGACCTGGCATGATACTGTGACAAAATTCACCTTAAATTGCCTGGACCCATCATTTTTAATTTCTGCCTTTTTGTGTCCTTTGGTACTAAATCAGACCCAACTGTTTGTAAGCATTTTTGTTTAATTCCAAATTGGGAAAGGAATTTCTCTAATATTTCAAAAATAATGATCATGTTAGCTAAGATATTTACCATGGGTAGAGCTTGATTGCTTAATACTAATTTAGAGCTATACTTTTAGCTTGTTTGGTTTACAGTTTTTGTGATTACTCATGTGTTTCATAAATCTAACTTATTTCTACCAACAAATATTGAACTTATCCTGCTTACTTGCTTTTAGGGAGGAGGTTAAATAAAAGATTTATTTATTCTTTGTGTGTATGTCTCTTTCCATACAAACTATTGAGGCTTAAAACAACAAATACTCATTTGTTCCTAACTCCATGTGTTGGCAATTTGGGCTGAATTCAGTTCCCTATGGCTATTAGCTAGGCTCACTCAAATAAATTAGATTTTACTGTCATATGCAAGGAAGATATCTGTCTTCCATAGGAAAGAAAAGTGAGATTGCAACATTTTTGAGGCAAGGGTGTATAGTCGCAAACCATTCTGGTCTTTTCAACACAAAATAATAGCAATAAAAACTAAAAAAAAAAAAAGGCAGAATTCATTTGGGCAGATCTAATTCTGCTCTCAAATATATAAATTCAGATACTTTTCATTTACCCTGCTTTGGTGTACAAAAGTTCCTAATAACAGCCTCCACTTCTCTTCTTCCTAGCTCTACTACAACACTCAAAAAATTTTCATCACTTTCTGAACAGATGAATCAAACAGCACATCCGCAGTCTAAGCCTGCATACTCCAGATTTTGCCTGACTGAGCCACTTAAAAATCCAGTCTCCAAGAACACATTGCATCTAAAGTGGGCATCGCCTGTAAGTGAATTAAAGAAAACAAAAATATGTGAAGATGGAAACTATCTTAAAATAAAACATGCTGGCGAAAATAGTAACTAAGGCAGCAGCAGTAACAGAACAGTTCAGCACAATCTACAGATGGCCATCTTCAATAAATATTCTAAATATTCTGCAACTGATGTAGTTAGAGCACAGCCAGAGGGAGACGTTATTTTCTGACATTGTCTAGGATGTTGATTTGGATGATATCAGCCTAGTTCTGAGAAGTGTTCCCACAATTTCATGTCACTCTGATGGTATTTTTCGCACAGAGCAGTTTTCTCAAATTCTTTATGTATATTTCCTCACTAGCCACATTTTAATTTCCATGAAGGCAAACATCACATCTAATTAACTCCTGATATCTTAACAAATAATAATATCTGTTGGCAAAAATCTCAATGTAGTGAAAATCAAGAGAGTGGATTTAATGTAGTCACTACTAAAATATGTGCACTTAGACAGTCAACAATTTCTTCTCTTGGGTTTCAGATTCTAACATGAACTATGGGAAATTATTCTTAAAATATTAAATGTTTTTAAACACTATTATTACTTTGATGAACTTAATTATGTAATATATGACTTTTGCCTGATTATTTTTCCATTGGAATCTGCTGTTACAACTAAATGCTTTTAATTAATAGTGATCAGTATATATATTTTACTAGGGGGATGTTATGAGATAAGGAATAAGAAATTATGTCCTTAGATTGGAAAAGATTAAAATACTGGTTCTACAATTTACTAACTTTGGAAATTTATTAACTATCATTTTGCCTCAGTTTTCTCATTATAAAAGGACAAGATGACAATGATTATTTTGTAGTCATAATCCAAAATTAAATAAATAAGGATATATCAACATGATACCTCAAATGTGCCTGCATATTCAAAGGCTCATAAGATAGTGTTGTTATGGAGGATTATTCATTTTAATTAATTATTTTTATTTGAAAGGCAGAGAAAAATGTCAGAGAAATAGAGAGAGAAAGACAGAGATATTTTACTTTCCATGGTTCACTCCCCAAAGACCCATTACAACCTGGGCTGGGCCAGGCTAAATCCAGGATCCAGGAACGCAATTCAGTTCTTCCAAGTGAGTGGCAGGGACTCAAATACTTGAGCAATGAAATGGTGCCTGTAAGATTCATACTAGCCAGAAGCTACAAGTAAAAGTAGGGCCAGGACTAGGATCCTGGCATTCCACCATGGGAAACAACATCACAAGATGCATCCCAACCACTGTGCCAAATGCCCACTCCTTGTAATTTTATGAAAAAGTTGGGGTTGTAACTCAAACACATTTTCATTTATCACAATCCCATGAACAACAAATAGCTTGCTTTTTCATAAACTGACTCATAAATTAACATTATTTAGAAAATGACCTGAGGAAAAAGCAGGAAACACAGGTTATAGAGTCATATTTAAGAAAAAAAAATTTAGATATGGAATTCTTTCATGTTACATATATGTAAGTTTAAGATAAATTGCAACATATTTATAATGATGTAATTATAGATAAGATGCACAAAATAAGTGCTTTAAAGAAGTTAGTGACTGGCGCTGAGGCTCAATAGGCTAATCCTCAGCCTTGCAGTGCCGGCACACTGGATTCTGGTCCTGGTCAGGGCACCCGATTCTGTCCTGGTTGCCCTTCTTCCAGGCCAGCCTCTGCTGTGGCCCGGGAGTGCAGTGGAGGATGGCCTGAGTGCTTGAGCCCTGCACCCCATGAGAGACCAAGAGAAGCACCTGACTCCTGGCTTCGGATCAGCGCGATGCGCTGGCCACAGCACACCGGCCATGGCGGTCATTGGAGGTTGAACTAATGGCAAAAAGGAAGACCTTTCTCTCTGTCTCTCTCACTGTCCACTCTGCCTGCCAAAGAAAGAAAGAAAGAAAGAAAGAAAGAAAGAAAGAAAGAAAGAAAGAAAGAAAGAAAGAAAGAAAGAAGTTAGTTATGTTAAGCTTCTTTGTTCACTTAGTAAATTACATCCTCCCTGAGTCCAAAGTTTGCTACTTGACTTGAACTGAATTGACTCAAAGTTGTCCTGCTCTCTTTTCTTTGCCATCCACATAGCATGAAAATAGGATCTGGTAAGGCTTGTGTTTTCCAGGCACTGGGAAAAGGACAGCCTGCAAAGTTTAAGGGTTTCCCATCCTTTCTGTTTACTGTTGAGTTGCAACTCCAAAAATGTTTGTTGTCCACCATGGTTCTCTACTTATATCAATCATCCAAGAATCCATCTGTTCTTCAGATGCACATATTCTTTATGCTAATTGTGAACTACATTCAAACATAGTCCCATTGGTTGCGAAAGTAACAGGCAATAGGGACAGATAGGGACACAAGACTCTTTCCCAGAAACTCAGTAACATTTCAGTCTGACAACATCCCTAGTACATCTTATTCTTTTAGGACATTAAATTGGAATTTTCACTTTGTAACAATTTACAATTTACTTTTTAACTTGCAATCTTGTTTTTTCAACATCTTTTTCTTTAATTAATACACTCCAGTTTGCACTTCTTTAGGCTTTGACTATTGATCTTCCTAAGTCACATCATTTGAAATTCTGAAGAAATACACTATTTTGCTCTCAAGTTCTTAACTCTTAGAACATTTTAATGTGGATTTTAAGTCACATTTTTCTTCCTCTATATTCTACAAACTCTAGTTAAAAACTAGAAACTGGACTTTTTTATTCTCTTATTCATACACTGAATCCAAGGCAAGAAGGAAATAGTTGCTGCTGCTTCATTAATAATCTTTGGGTTAAAAATAATCATCAGGGCTGGTGTTTAAGTCTATTTACTAAAGTATCAATGAAGGTGCCCCATTCCATATGGTAGTTCCTGGGTTTGATATGCAGCTCCAGTTTCTGACTTGCACTTCCTGCTCATGTAGACCCTAGGAGGCAGCAGTGATGGTTCAAGTAATTGGGTTCCTGCCTCTTTGAATTTTTGTCTTTTGACTTCCACCCTGTCCAGTCCCAGACATTACAGCCATTTGGGGAATGAAATGGAATGAGCACTATCCTTTCTTTCTCTCTCTCTCTCTCTCTCTCTCTCTGCCCCTCCCTCTCCTTTTCAAATAAGTTTTTGAATTGTCAAAATAAGAAGCTTGATCTAAAAATTACTGCCTTTCTGTATCCATAATGAGTAAAATGTTACACAATGTGTACATCTGCAGGTACTGAAATGCTTATGATTTCCAATCATGTGGTTGATGAAAATAGATCATCAGGTCTCTCTCAGGGGAAAAAAAAAAGGCTGGCGGTGGGGGAGGGGGGGAGGGACTTTTTCCATTAGGACAAAAGGCTGAGTTCAATGAGAGAAATGGAAGGCTGTCAACATTAATTCAAAGACAAGATGGGTAGAACCAAATTTGTCATTTAAAACAACTCCCTAGATTGATTCCAGCAAGACTCTGCTTTGAATAATTGTTCTTTTGCTCCTTCTTCTCCTCCTCGGTGCCCTTATCCTCCTTCTTTTCTTTATAAAAAAAATCAACAGATTACAATACCCTCTATAATTGTCAGTCATTCTAAAATATATAAATATTATGCTATTCTTTTCTTCCTTTTAGTATGTGATATAAATGATTACAGGATATCAGCTGTATTACTGTGCCATGGGGCAAAAACTAACATTCAATAGTATGTGTTACCTTGATACCTAAGCAAACAGATATTATTCCAAATTACCCAACTTCTAGGTTCTTTCTTCAATCTGTTGCAGTCGATAATGTACACTAACCAAACAACCATTTCTACATACAGCTCAGGTACAGTTTCTGTCATCATGGAGTGACATGTGAATTCCTTTCCAGACCAGAGTTTTAAAAAATAATCCAATCACACCCTCTCATAAAATCTGTAGACACTTCACTCTCTTTATAATTGCTAAATACGTTTACAATGACATCTATTTGTTGTTTGTTTTTTATTTGTCGGTTACTCTGTTCTCTGGTACAAAACTTGTATTGTTCTGCCTGGTTAGCAGGACCTTCCAAATACAGGCTATGAGAATAAATGACTGATAACACTGCAGATCTTTCTATATCCTGCCAGGTTTGGTGTACTGGGTCATTTCAATAACACTAGAGCAGGATTCTGTTCTGTGCCAAGAAGATAAATAAGAGGTGATTAAGACAACTATTTATCTATTTACTCAAAACTCTCTTTAGTGACTCCAATTGGTTAGATACTGAGCCAGATACTTTACTCATGCCATTATTTAATCCTACTAACATCCTCTCTCCAATATCAAAGGAACTGTTTGTGATTGTGAGAGGCTAAATATTTTTCCAAAGTTACCAAAAAGTAATATTTATACACAGTTCTTATTCTAAACCCTGTGTGATTCCTACCACTTTATATTACTTCTACTAAACATGAGTTTATTCTATCTAAAATTATAAGAAAGTATACTATTACACATTTTATATGAAATAGGACAAACGTTCCCTTTTAAAATGAACCAACAATTCTTACTAAAATAGTTAACTTTCTACTCATTATGTAAGAGAGAAAACTCAGTAAGCACATTGATATTCATAATAATAGTGTAACAAAGCTGCCTCAGTGTTTACATTATGTTATATTGTTAATTGTGTGATCCTTTAGTGTTAGAAGCAGGAGTATAGTAATAAATGTAAGTCATTGGAACTTTTCCTCTGGCCTAAGGTGTTCTTCTCTTTCAATCGTCTTGAACAGTTCTATAGTAACTTTATTCAACTTGTCCCCATTAATGTTCTTTTAAGCATGACCAGTTCTGGAATGAATTTTCCAGAGGATAAATTCTAACAGGACTTGCAAGTTCCCAGAGGTACTATTTGCGTTAAAGGAATACATGTTCTCTCCATCCCAATTATTCCCCTTTCATAGAAATACTATAAACATACCATTCTCTTCTATTTTGTTACTTTCGATACCTTATGTAAGTGTAACCATCCAGTGTTTGTTCTGATGTGATTGGTTTCTTTCATTTAGCACAATGTTTGCTAGGTTCATCCATGTTTCATAAATGGTAGGTGTCCTTCTATTTAAAGTAGAATAGTACTCCAATATGTGTGTCTGTGTGTTTATCACATTTTCTTTAACCATTCATCTCTCAATGATGGTTGAGTTGTTTTTTGCATCTTCACGTTCGGGAATAGTGCTTCAGTGAAAACGTAATTCATAAACACATTCAAGATCCTCATTTCAATTATATCAGAAATATACCCTTACATGGGATTCCTAGAACACATACTTCTATTTTTAATTTTAAGGCCTTCCATTCTGTTTCCTGTAGTATTTCTGAGGCATTCTACATTCTCATCAACAGTGTAAGATTATGTGAGAGTTCCAAAATCACCACACACTCATAAATGCTTCATGTCTTTGTTCATAATAGTCATTCTAACAGGTGGGAATTGACATTTCATTGTGGATATGGTTTACATTTCTCTAATGATTAGTGATACTGCACAGTATTTTAGAGATCTGTTGGCCCTTTGTTTAACTTTTATTAAAGTACTGTGAGTGGTCTATTCATATCCTCACCAATTTAAAAAATGATTCATTTTTTGCCACTGAGTTGTAGAATATTATTTTATACTCCAAATAACACCATGTCACATAGATAATTTGTGACTATTTTCTATCATTCCACAATTTCTTTTCACTTTATCGATTATTTCATTTGCTTCTTGTGCAGAAGCTTTTTAGTTGGATCTAGTTCCATTTATTTATTTTTAGTTTTGTTTCCTGTACTTTTGGTGTCAAGTTCAAGAAATTATTGCCAGTTGAATGACAAGAAGCTTTTCCAATTGTACATGGTACTTAAAATAGCCAATTCATAGAATTAGAGAATAGACTCAAGAATGCCAGGAGCTGGAGTAGAAGAAAAGGGAAATTTTAGGGTTTTGGGGGTATGAAGTGTTAGTTAAACATGATGAATAACTTCTAGGAATCTACTATACAACCTTTAGGTAACAATATGGTATTTTGCGCTAAAATATGCTAAGAGGATGGATCTCACATGTTAACTCCAAAACAGACAGACAAATAAACAAGCCAACGAAAGACGCACAGATTCAAAATGTCCCATGGCAATTTGAGGTGAGGGTGGAAAGGTTTAATATCTTCGATTGTCATGATAGTATCATAGATGTATACACCAGTATTCATGAAACTATGTACAATAAATGTGATAATTTTCTGTATTTAAAGTATGCTTCAGTTAAGCTTAAAAAAGGCTATGAGCTCAGAAATAAAAACATCACAGGAAACTATCTTCAATAATTACACTCTTTCCTCACAAAGGGTAAACCAAATGGGGACATGGTCTGGGAAGATTCTGTGTACACAAGCATTTCCAATTAAAGATGTACTTGACACATATAACCTACTCCCTAATTTAAATCTCATGACTCATTATCATATTTATGGTGTATTGAGAGGCTGATATGTGACAGATGCTGCATTACTTGCTATACATAGATCATCATATTTCTGCATTTAATTATAGACTCACAATCATTATTTGCGTTTATCAATGGGAAAATCAATGCTTAGTTATGTGAGAATATATTTAGGTTATGTGGTTAGTAAATGTAGGTTCCAGGAGTCAAAGCCAGGTCTGACTCTGCAGACTATACATGACGCACATTGAACAGAGTGATTTGAAACACCACAGCTTGCTTTGAAGGCAAAAGCTGCTCATGAATACATTTTTGGTAGAGGCAGGTCTTTTCATTGGTTTGCCTGCTGCCTACTGGCTTCCTAAAAATACACTGTTGATTGTTCATAGCTTCAGAGAAAATCACTTTTCCATAAAGTGCCCATTATAGTGTGTCAATGAATGTGATAATATGCATAATTTACCGCAGGGGAGTATATAATTAGAAAATTAACCTTTTACTTTTTCCTGTTAATCAGTTACAGAAAATGATGGAAGAATAATACATTAGGAACCGTGTCTACTATACTATTGTGCTTTTAATTTCTAAGATACTAGATAGAAGCAAAATGCTCAAAGATACGAACTGAAAAGTATAAAACAGAGATGGCATTTTGCCTAATTAGAATGACCCATTTCTCATCTTTTTCATATGTGTTTACAAATTCTTTTAAAATATTACCCTTTTTGGAGTAGTCTTTCACTCAAATTAGAAAGGAAAGACAAGCTGGCGCCGCGGCTCACTAGGCTAATCCTCCACCTGTGGCGCCTGCACACCGGGTTCTAGTCCCAGTCGGGGCACCGGATTCTGACCCGGTTGCCCCTCTTCCAGGCCAGCTCTCTGCTGTGGCCTGGGAGTGCAGTGGAGGATGGCCCAAGTGCTTGGGCCCTGCACCCGATGGGAGACCAGGAGAAGCACCTGGCTCCTGCCTTCGGATCAGCCCAGCGCGCCGGCCACAGCGCGCCGGCCGCGGTGACGATTAGAGGGTGAACCAAAGGCAAAGGAAGACCTTTCTCTCTGTCTGTCTCTCTCTCACTGTCCACTCCACCTGTAAAAAAAAAAAAAAAAAAAAAAAAAAAAAAAAAAAAAAAGGAAAGACAGTCTTTTTTATTTTTTGTGTGCTTCCATGGAAAATCCAGAATCTAGAAAGAAAAAGTGATGTGTCCTGAGGAGTTCAGAGCAAATAGTGGCTTGACTAGCAGACCCTTCTCTGCCTCACAGATGTAAGTTTTCTTTCCCCAATCTGAGAAATGCTGTATTCGTTGAACTAAAAGAAAACAAAGTTATTCTCATTATAGTGAAAGTTTCCAACATTTCCATTGCTAGGTCTGGAACTCAGTTGTGATTAGATGCCTTAGCATGGTAACTCAACCTCACTGGACCACAGCTTTGATTTTAAGAATATCTTTTGTGGTACTTCATTCCTTGGAGACATATGGATGTGTGAAAATGCAGAACAACTGAGATATATTAAAATATAAGAATGTATGTGAGAAGAGAATGGAATGGCAGTGAACTTGCAGTCAGAGACTCTACGAAGTTTTAGTGGCCATCTGGTTTAGAGAATATCACTTAATTTCTCAGACCCTCAGTTGTTCTACCTGAAGAAAGAAAATTTGATTTTCCCTGCTAAAGAAATTTCTAAAGAGACAAACTGCTATTTTTTTAAAGTAAAATTTTTGATTGTTTAGAAAAATCTGAGTCACCTGTTTTTAAGATCTTCTTCAATTATGTAATTTTCTATTTTGTCTTCAAAGTTTTGTGGTATGTTGGTTAAATAGAAAACTATTGTTTCACAGTGAAAAAATTTTAAACACTTAAAAATGAACATCAAAATTTGCAATTATAAACTGAAGCCTCTGAAAGTGTGAAATCTAGACATTCCTATCTGCTGCTACAAATAAGTGGCTGAAAATCGTTATTAATAGAATATCCAGGGTAAATGCAGAATTCTTTTATTCTTATTCCAAAATTTCCTATAAATGTGGATTTCTATATTCTAAAAATGCTTTGCAGTTGCTTAGTTTAGGGATCACCCATTTGTAGCCCTTGATCTTAAAACCTTCTTTGCCTTTTCAATCTCTTGCATAATCCCATCTGGGACCTAATAATTCCCTGAACAGATGTGGGATCTCCTGATGCCTAGTGAAGCTGTTACCTTATTTGGAAAAAGAATCTTCAAAGTTGTAATATTTTAGGGACATTGCAAATGGGCAAATAGCCTAGATTATCAAGATGAATTTTAAAGAGAATTTTTGGGTCCTCTATAAAGGTATGCGAGAGAGATCTGACACTGACAGAAGTAGAGAAAGCAATGGATCACTTAGGTGACATAAGAAGGATGTGGCCACAAAGGAAATGGCAGTGGCTACTGGAAGCTGGCAGAAGTAAGGAGCAGATTCCCCTTTCAAGGATTCAGAGGGGTTGCAGCCCTGAAGATGCCTTGATTTCTGCCTGGTGAGGCTGATTTAACCTAATGGTCTCTAGGACTGTAAAAGATAAATGTACCACATGGTAAGTCAATGGGCTTGTCATGATTTGTCACAGCAATCACAGGGAACTAACAGGCTGTCTCTCCCATAATACAAAAGAAAATTCTAAATAAATGCTGAAGAAATGTGGTGATCTCTTCCAAAACTCTCTTCTTCCTCTTAACTCCTTTCTTTCCCTGCCCTCTTCTACCTTTTGAAATCATCTCAAGACTTTATAAAGTCAGTACTCCCCTCCCCAATGAGAAATTTTAGGACATAGCATCTTCTTATATTGTATCATGAATGACCCCTTGCATTCTGGGGTATTTATGTTGCAAAAGGAACTTTTTTATGGTGAAAGTTGTTGGAGTGAAATGAGTAGTAAAATATCAAATGGACATTCCCAAGTGCAATGATTTAGACAAATTACTCATTGACAATATGAGAATGCATTTGAATCTTTCTCTCTGTTTTTGACAGAGTGGACAGTGAGAGAGAGACAGAGAGAAAGGTCTTCCTTTGCCTTTGGTTCACCCTCCAATGGCCGCTGCAGCCGGCGCACTGTGACCGGTGCACCATGCTGATCTGAAGGCAGGAGCCAGGTGCTTCTCCTGGTCTCCCATGGGGTCAGGGCCCAAGCACTTGGGCCATCCTCCACTGCACTCCCGGGCCACAGCAGAGAGCTGGACTGGCAGAAGGGCAACCAGGACAGAATTCAGTGCCCTGACCGGGACTAGAACTCAGTGTGCCGGGGACGCAGGTGGAGGATTAGCCTATTGAGCCATGGCTCCTGCCTCATCGGATTGTTCCTTGATTCAATATATTTTATTTTATTTTTAAATTAGTCATTGTACGCCATTAATTAGTGGAACTTCTGAAGAAATCTTAAATTGCAAAGTGAAAGATTACAGCTCTGAGGGTACTCCTTTCATCTCCTGCACTTCATGTTCTCTTTCTTAAAATTTTTCAATTTTAGATTTTAATTAATTTTTGATTGCTTCAATATGATTTGTATATAAAAGTCTAAGAACATAATTATATTCCTTCTCTCCTTCCTTCTAACTTTCCTTTTTTAGTTTATATTTTTTGAGATAACATAAAGGGCATAATACTTCACCAAAAAGCTGTGTAACAAGTAAAAAGCAAACAGATCCTCATTGAATGGGAATATCGATAACAACTATTAACAATAACTGAGTGGGGGAATGGGCAACTTACCCATATCCAGTACATTATAGAGTTACAACAGGTCATTAAAACTATGGTAGAGGCCAGCGCTGGGCTCCCTAGGCTAATTCTCCACCTGCGGCACCAGCACCCTGGATTCTAGTCCTGATTGGGACAACGCATTCTCTCCTGGTTGCTGCTCTTCCAGTCCTTCTCTCTGCTGTGGCCCAGGAAGACAGTGGAGGATGGCCCAAGTCCTTGGGCCCTGCACCCACATGGGAGACCAGGAGGAAGCACCTGGCTCCTGGCTTCGGATAGGTGCAGCATGCTGGCTGCAACGTGCCAGCCGTAGTGGCCCCTTGAGAGGTGTACCAACGGAAAAAGGAAGACCTTTCTCTCTGTCTCTCACTGTCTAACTCTGCCTGTACAAAAAAAACAAAAACAAAAACAAAAACAAACTATGGTAGTATAGCATTCTTAACCATTGGATTCGGCAGGTTCAATTGTTGAATCCAATGGTTAAGAATGCTATACTACCATAGTTTTATTTGTTGTTGTTGTAGAGGTGAAATGAAAACTATGAGAAACAGTGACTTGATCGGCTCTTGTGCTCACTGTTGATGTACAATGTAATACTTTATCCATTTTAGTATTTTTTCTCTGTTTTGTTCTAGTACTATTGGTTGAACACTGTAATTAACACACAATTATTCTTAGGTGTTTAAATTTTAACTGAAAAGTGATCCCTGTGAAATGTAACAGTGGGAATAAGAGAGAGAGGAAATGTACAATTTGGGACATGCTCAATTGGACTTGCCCCAAATGGTGGAGTTAGAAACTTGCCAGGGGATTCTAATACAATCCCATCAAGGTGGCATGTACCAAAGCCATCTCACTAGTCCAAGTGATCAATTTCAGTTCACAATTGATCGCACTGAGAGTCAAAGGGATCACACAAACAAGACTAGTGTCTGCTAATACTAACAGAATGAAAAACGGAGAGAACGATCCATTATGGGAAGCGAGATACACAGCAGACTCATAGAATGGCAGATGTCCTAAATAGCACTCTGGCCTCAGAATCAGCCCTTAAGGCATTCGGATCTGGCTCAAGAGCTCATGAGAGTATTTTAGGCATGGAAAGCCAAGACACTCTGGGAAAAAAAAAAAAAACTAAATGAAAGATCTCTGTGAGTGAGATCCCAGTGGAAAGAACGGGGCCATCAAAGAAGGAGGTACTTTTCTCTGAAGGGAGGAGAGAACTTCCACTTTGACTATGACCCTTTTGGAATAAGATCAAAGCAGTGAACCCTAAAGGCTTCCATAGCCTCATAGCCTTGGTAACTCATGACTAGAGCCTAGGGAGATTATTGACGCCATAAACAAGAGTGTCAAATTGTTAAATCAATATCAGGAGTCATTGTGTATTTACTTATCATGTGGGATCTGTCCTTAATGTGTTGTCCAATGTGAAGTAATGCTATAACTAGTACTGAAACAACATTTTACACTTTGTGTTTCTGTGTGGGTGCAAACTGATGAAATCTTTATTTAATATATACTAAATAGATCTTCTGTATAAAAATATAATTGAAAATGAAACTTTAAAAAATTTATTTTATTTTATTTTATATTTTTGACATGCAGAGTGGACAGTGAGAGAGAGACAGACAGACAGAGAGAAAGGTCTTCCTTTGCCTTTGGTTCACCCTCCAATGGCTGCCGTGGGCAGCACACTGCGGCCAGTGCACTGCACTGATCCGAAGGCAGGAGCCAGGTGCTTCTCCTGTTCTCCCATGGGGTCCAGGGCGCAAGCACTTGGGCCATTCTCGACTGCACTCCCGGGCTACAGCAGAGAGCAGGCCTGGAAGAGGGGCAACCAGGACAGAATCCGGTGCCCTGACCGGGACTAGAACCCGGTGTGCCAGCGCTGCAAGGTGGAGGATTATCCTATTGAGCCACGACGCTGGTGAAAATGAATTTTGTTGTGAATGGAATGGGAGAGGGAGCGGGAGATGGGATGGGGATTAGTGGGAGGGAAATTATGGGGCGGGGGGAAGCCATTGTAATCCATAAACTGTACTTTGGAAATTTATATTTACTAAATAAAAAATAAATAAATAAAAAACCCATTGGATTCACAAGGGTATAAAACAAAGTTTTACAAATGAGTATTTGCAGAAATACTGATGCACACATACATATCTTTCTTTTTAATTTATCTATTTGATTTTTAAATTTTAGCACCCTCATATAAGTAAGAAAATGTGGTATTTAACTTTTTTGGGTACGGCTATTTCACTCAAAATTATGTCCTACAGTTTTGCTACAAATGGTAGAATTGCATTCATTTTAATAGCTGAATAGTGTTCCACTGTGTGTGTGTGTGTGTGTGTGTGTGTGTCACATTTTCTTTATCCATTTATCTGATGATGGACACCTTTTTTGATTCTAAATTTTGGACATGTGAATAGTGCTTCATGTATCTCTTTTATACATGGTGTTGCAGTTTTATGGGTACATACCTAGTAGTAGGCTTGCTGAATCATATTGGAAGTCTATTTCTAGTTTTTTAAGCAATTACACTGTTTTCCAAAGTGGATGCACTAATTTATATTCCCACTAATAGTGTATAAATGTCCCCCTTTTCTTCACATCATTGCCAACATTCTTTAACTCTCTGTGTTTTGGATTTTAGCCATTCTGACAGAGGTGAGATGATATTTCATTGTGGTTTTGATTTACATTTCCTTGATGACTACTACTCTTGAGCACATTTCATATGTTTGTTGAACATTTGTATTTCTTCTTTCAAGCACCATCTATTGATATCCTTTACACATTTCTCAAATGGATTGGTTGCTTTTTGCTGAGTTTAAGTTATATCTATTGAATCACAATATGGTTTTTGTTTTTCATTCTATTGATACAATTTATGGCCCCCATAGATACATGAATGCTGAACCACCCTTGCATTTATGGGAAAAAGCCCACATGATTATGATGTATTTCAGTGAATAAGATTGGAGATGCTGAATTTCACTTTTAATTTGGGTACTGATTATAAACATATATTCTTTTTTTTTTTTTTGACAGGCAGAGTGGACAGTGAGAGAGAGAGAGACAGAGAGAAAGGTCTTCCTTTTGCCGTTGGTTCACCCTCCAATGGCTGCCATGGACGGTGCGCTGCGGCCGGCGCACCGTGCTCATCCAAAGGCAGGAGCCAGGTGCTAGGTGTTTTTTCCTGGTCTCCCATGGGGTGCAGGGCCCAAGCACTTGGGCCATCCTCCACTGCACTCCCGGACCACAGCAGAGAGCTGGCCTGGAAGAGGGGCAACCGGGACAGAATCCGGCGCCCCAACCGGGACTAGAACCCGGTGTGCCGGCACCGCAAGGCAGAGGATTAGCCTGTTGAGCCACGGCGCCGGCCTAAACATATACGCTTAAAAATACATCAAACTTTAGCTTTGTACTTTGTGCATTTTTCTGAACACAGTTTATGTTTTATAAAGTCACTTGAAAATATAATGAAAATAAAGTGCTTAAGTGACTAAAATGCCTGCTGTGAAGGAAAAGAAAAAATAATGCTAAAATAGAATATCAGGAAATATTTTAATCCTACTGTCTCAATATGTTTGGTGATTTGTTTTCGGTAGAAAAATATTTTATCTTTATTTAACATAAATATTAAATCCTATTTTCTTTGTGAGGCATATGTTACTAGTTTGGTAAGGTTATAGTATATGTGTCATCCTAAAACAATGAATTTATGTATCACTGTGCTGTTTTTTAAACATTCTAAACCATATTTAGTAATTTTTGTTCTTATTTTAAAGATAGGCAAAGAGAAAGGGAAAGAGACAGAAACAGAGAGAAATATTTTATTTGTGGGTTTTACCCTCCAGTTGTCCTGTATAAATTTTAAATATAATGAACTTAATTATCAAAAGTTAATTTCTTGGGCCAGTGCTGTGGCACAGTGGGTTAACGCCCTGGCCTGAGGCATGCATTCCATATGGGCACCAATTAAGATCCAGTTGTTCCACTTCAGATCCAGCTCTCTGCTATGGCCTGGGCAAGCAGTGGAAGATGGCCCAAGTCCTTGGGCCTCTGCACATGCATAGGAGACCCAGAAGAAGCTTCTGGCTCCTGGCTTCGGCCGTTGTGGCCAACTGGGGAGTGAACCATCGGATGGAAGACCTCTCTCTCTCTCTCTCTCTGCCTTTCCTCTCTGTGTGAAACTCTGAGTTTCAAATAAATAAATAAATCTTTAAAAAACCAAAAGTTCATTTCTTTTTTAACAACTTTATTTATTTGAGAATTAGAGCTACAAACAGACAGACGGAGAGACAGAGAGAAAGGTCTTCCATTCTCTCATTTACCCCTCAAATCGCAAGAATGGCCGGGGCTGGGCTGATCCAAAGCCAGGGGCCAGGAGCTTCTTTAAGGGCTGCTATGTGGGTGCAGGGGCCCAAGCACTTAGGCCATCCTGTACTGCATTCTCAAGCAATAGCACCAGAACTGGATCTGAAGAGCAGCCTGGAGGCACCCATATGGGATGCTGGTGCTGCAAGTGGATGCCACAATGCCAGACCCAAAAGTTAATTTCAAAACCCCAGGCAATGTAAAAGGCATATTATATATTCTCTTTATAGACATTTGGCATAACAAAATAGTTTACTCATATCTGTTACTAAGCAATTTTAAGTAAAGCCAGGGTCTTTTGAAAAAGAAAAAGAAAAAAAAAAGTTTACTGAAGTCTGAGAGTAAGATACTGTTTCCAAAAAAAGGATTGAAGAAGTTTTGCATTGACAGTAAGAGATTTTTAGTGTGGGCATAAACTTGCATTAACAAATTCCACTTGCCTTTTGCATATTTTAAGATGTGGGTCCTTCCCTAAATCAAAGAGGTTGAGTTAGAAAGTTTATATTCTGCTTAATGCATACATCTTGAGAACATACATTTCATATGGAAATTTATGGAGTTAAATGAGTTAAGTGTTCTTAGTCCTATGGGGAGTCAAGATCCAACATATTCCAAAGTGTGGAAGAATTCTTGAAGGATAATTCTTCAAGAGCACCCTAGAAATCTTTGTGTTAGCCGTTAGATATATTGATAGGCAACAATATACAAAAATCTAAGATGGGAAATGGAGAGAGTAAATAACTTAAGTATTGGATGAAAGTAGGATGAAAAAGATGCAAAGTAGGATTCAAATTCTATCAGAATAAATGAATAACACCATTTCTATGTAATAATTAAGATGCTAATCATTGGAAGGAGATGCTGCTCGTGGGAAATGTGAAAGATGTGGATAAAATGGGAACATTTTCATTCATGAAGAAATGTTAGAGTGACAAAAGAAATAGACCTAAGTGAACATTGTGACTAAGGTCTTTTCTCAGATTAATTTGAATCCATATCTGGCTGTGTATTCATATAATAGATAATGAAACAGCAGTTAGTACCAGTGACATGGATTCAAATGGTTCAGGAATCTTCAGGTACACTCAGATTTGTGAAGATTTAACTGGAGATACATAGTATTTGGTAACATTTCAACACTTCTCAAACTCTTTTCTATTCAGTTTTTATATTAGTGATAAAACATGATGCACTGGGATTAGCTGATACTATAATAGTAAATAAAATTAGACAATCTCTTGGCACATAATGATGGATATAGCAAGTCTGGGAGACAGGGGCATAGTATAGATGAATCACAACTAAGCAGGATCTTGAAGAGTAAAATGTTGCCAAGGAAAATTCTGTGTATGTGTCATGCAAGAGGATGAAGAGTGTTCCATGCAAGGGCAGGAGTGGATGAAAATGTAGACTCAGTGTATTTGCATCTTTGTGTATCAGACACAACAGGGCACATCTCGGAAGTGATTTGCTTTTTCCTGGAAAGCAAAAATGCAAGTAGGAACACGATATGAAGTAAATCCAAAAAAATGACATAAAATCTTTTCAAAAATTTCTTTACTGTAAACATAATGGCGTGTATTTGCCTATTTAAACAAGAGAAGAAATGGCAATATTTTTATTTTGGACAGTTTACTGACTGCATTCAGGAAAAGCAGATTGGAAAGCAACTCACATAAACCTATTAAATGAGTCTGGATGACAGATGATGGTAGTGTGATCTACAGCAAGAACCATTGGATAGAAAACAACTAGCATATTCTAGAGAGAGATACATAGTATAGTCTTGGCACTGTATTAGATATTGAGGGAGAGAGACAATATTTGATAGCTTTCTGGCTTGTGTGTCTGTACATATGTGTGAATCATTCAGGAGAGGGCAACACTGTAAATATGATGTGCAAGTCTACAAATTCAGTGTAGGAATAATGATATTAATGTTAATTTAAAGCATCACACAGAGATTAGAAATAAGTGAAATAGACAATGTTTTATTTACCCTACCCCATAGCAAGAGGGTTGTGTGAAGTCAATAGGAGTATGATTGCTTAGAAAAGAATATAGTGTCTGAATAGGAGACAGCCTAAGCAGTTTTAAGCACGAAATATAGGAATAAGGGTAGTTTTTGTCATGGAATTCAAAATATGACTCTTTCTCAACACAAAGGGATATTAGCAATGATGAAGGCTGATTAGAACTCAGTAAGTTAAGGACTGAAAACAGGCTAAGTGGATTTAGGGAGAACTCTTCCTAGTTCAGAGAACTTTGCTGAGCAGAGGTTGAGATAACAGAAACAGTGCAGTTATTGTTTTATAAAGTTTAGCTAAGAATGGAAGGGGAAGTAGTAATTCAGATGAGTGAGGAGTGAAAGGATGCTTTAGGAGAAAGTAATACAATTGATAGATATAAATATATAATGGATTCTAACCAATCAATATTATAAAGATCCTGCAAAGTATAGTGATATTGAATCTGAATATAATAGGTGGGGGATAAAACATATGGATTAATCTAGATTAACAGTTTTGCTAAACATGAAAAATAAAAGAGAAACAGGTACAGTAAAGTATACTACTGGCATGTACAAAATCAAAATAATAGGTCATAGAATTTTTCTTTGAATTACTGGGAAAATGACATAGCTTTGTATATGTGCAGTTGTTTCTATATTTGAGCATGTGAAGTTTGTCAATATTTGAAAATTTTGATAGAGAATTAGAAAAGCTTCAGACTAAGGGCATTCAGGAAAACTGAGGCAGTGTCCATCATTTTGTTTATCTGGAGGTCTGTGCTGAAATATTTCAAAACTCCAATGGTTTTTTCTAATAATGTATTCTGTATTATTCTTTGATGTGGCCATTCATTACATTTCACAGCACTCTCAAGTATTTTGTTAAGCCTGTTAGGCACTTGTAAGAACATTATGTGAACATTAAAGTTACAGAAAAGATAAAAGCATGGAAATTACCAATTTCAATCCACTCATGTTGAAAATTGTTGAAGTCGGGAGAAATTACATAGCAAACAAGAACAAAGAATGATTAAGAGAGGTATAATTTGAGTTTATCTCATTATGGGGAACACCTCTATGTCAATGACATAATGTCTAACAGCTTGATGCACACATTGCTATTACAGAAACTAATCTAGACAAACTACATCTGAAGGTATGAATTTCTTATGTTATTCCAAGGACTGATACCCTTAGTGGCATAGTTATTTGGTCAAATTCTTAATTCCTGTATACCCTACCTAAAGGAACACTATCTCAATGCTTTTGAGAACACTGTTAACAAATAAAACATTTCACATGATTTTAGGAAAATATTTGTGATATGTTGAAAAAATCTTATAAAAAGCTTCACTGTGGTGGCCCATAAATAGGTACAACAATCGAAAATTAAAAGATGCTATTGTTAAAAAAAAGTCTTATGAAAAGAATTGTGAAGAATGATATCCTGTGCCCAGTGTTGGGGGCAACAGGTTAAGTTGCCAATTATGATGCCCATATCCAATATCAGAATTACAGTTTGAAATCCACCTGCTGGATTTCTGATGCAACTTACTGTTTATGTGCATGAGAAGATAGAAAATGACAGTCCAAGGAATTGGGCTCCTGCCATCCAAATAGGAAACCAGGATGGAATTCCTGGCTCCTGCCTTTCATTTGTGTGGGGAGTAGATGGAACAGTTTCTCTTTCTCTCTCTCCACCCTCCTCTGATTTCAAATAGATATTTTTAAAAGAATAATATTTTTAAAATACGAGAAATTGAAATACTTTAAAAATGTAATCAAAAATACATTTCAAAAGTGATAAATGAGCTACCTTGGCAAATTGAGAACATTGACCATCTAATCCAAAAAGGTAGAAATAGCAAGGAAAGTACACAGGCATTAAGTTTTGTAAACATTATTCCTAATTATTTAATTTCTCATGTGAGACAGTTGGACAAGTAAATAAGCAAAAGAAGTCTGAAGGAGGAAATTGTAAACAGCAGACCAGTGTTTTATTCAAAACCACACTTTTAAATGGGGATTGCATAAAGCAATCAAAATTAGACTTTGTATTTGGTAAGGAAAATGCTTGAGGGCAGAATGCTTAAACTTTAAAAAGCAGGATTTTTTTTTCAGGTTTATCAATGAATTATTAAACAGAAGATGATGGAAAAGGGAACTTGATAGACGTACAGAGAAACTTGACAGTGTTTATCTGCAACAAACAAGTTGTGAGCATCAATTCATGAGAAATATACCGTTTATTGACTAAACTGATGGAAATGGTAAAGCAGACAATAAGAACATCTGATGAAAAAATTAAATTAAAATATCATCAAGTGTATAGTGAAAAGAAATGCATACATAGTTCTCTTTTTAAAAATATTTATTTGTTTATTTGTAATTCAGAGTTATAGAGAGAAAAGGAGAGACAGAGAGTAACTTATAAAGAAAAGAGATTTATTTCTTATAGTTTTGATGTATGGGAAGTAAAATATTGAAGGGATGACATCTAGCAAGGATCTTCATATTGTGTCAACACATGGAGGAAGTTGGAAAGTTAAGAAAGCATATGAGAACAAGAAATTGATTTCACAGATTCGAGCACTTTTAAACTGTCATTAATCCATTCATAAGCGTGTAAACTTCATGACCTAAAAACACCACATTTGGTCCAATGTATCAAAACTATTGCAAAGAGTGTTAAGTTTCCAACACATGCATTGCTGTGGACAGAAACACACAAGAAGAAACTTGAACTGAACTAATAGGCATTTTTCATTAAAAATTAACGTCTTTGGGACCAGCACCATACAAATGCTCGGGCTGTCCAGGTACCAAAAAGTTGATTGTTGACAGGCAGAATATGTATTCACTATTAGTTTTGTTCACAGAGGTATCTTAAGTGACTGGCACCATGTCTTGAAACTGGTGGCATTCCATAGATTCTTACTGAACAAGTGAATGAAATGTGCCTGTGTTGAGAGGCCAGACCCCTCTCCTACTTGAAACGAAACAAGTAATCATAAAAGGGAAAATGTTTGCCTCATAATGAAAACAAGAAAACAAACCACAAACTAATCTTCTGTTATCTGAAAACTTTTTCCTTATTATCAGCATTTACAGAAAATGAATTTTGCTGTAACATTTTTAAAGTTTTGAACACATAAATTTATTACATTAAACATTGCATTTATGCTCAATAGCTAAGAGAAAAATGTTTTAAGCAAATATATAAACAGCCCTAGGAGATGTAAATGGGTTTCACTGTAGTTGCTAGTTTGTTCACCTATTTCCTGATGGGAAATTCTTTGTGTGTCATTATAAATGCACCTCCACAGAATTGGCATTGCAATTATTCCCAGGGTGGAAAGTCAAATAAATATCACAAAATTATTTTAATGAAATGTTTGAATGAAAAAGCTACTTAAAATATTCACTTCCCAAATTTTAAGAACCCTGAACTGAAATCTCAGAGATGCTTTAGTTAGGATAGTTTTGGAACAGCAGCCGTATTTTCTAGAGATGGACAGCAACTTGCAAGTAGTAAATTGTGATATCAATTTTAGATATTTTGATTTTCTAATGAATTTTTATTAAGGGATGCAAAATAATAAGGGCATACTTTCATCAAAATTTAGCAAAGGAATGAAACTGACAATTAGAGCAGAGTATACTAAAAACTATTACCTTATCAAGAACTGCAGCCAAATATTACTACAAGTTAGTGATCTGACTCAGTACAATAAATGCGTAACACGGCTGAAGCGTTACTATCTATTAAGAGGTCTTTTGCAAGTGATCATTATTAAAGTACTAAAGTTAATTCATGGGGCCAGTGCTGTGGTGCAGCAGTTTAAAGCCCTGGCCTGCTGTGTCAAACTCTTATATGGGCACTAGTTCGAGTCCTGGCTGCTGCACTTCCGATCAGACTCTCTACTATGGACTGGGAAAGTACTAAAAGATGGCCTAAGTGCTTGGGCCCCTGCACCCACTTTGGAGACCTGGAAGAAGCTCCTGGCTCTTGGTTTCAGATTGGTACTGCTCTGGCAGTTGCAGCCAACTGGCGAGTGAACCAGAAGATGGAAAACCTCTCTCTCTGTCTCTGCTTCTTTTCTCTCTCTGCGTAACTCTGACTTTAAATAAATAAATAAATCTTTAAAAAAACCAAAAACCAAAAAACTAATATATGAATGGTTGGTTTTAATTTTATATTCAAAAGTTTAAAAATATTCCCAAATTAGCAACACTCTCTCTTGTATTCTTTTTTTTTTTTTAATTTTTTTTTTTTTTTT
Source organism: Sylvilagus floridanus (assembly GCA_949820135.1). Lineage (NCBI taxonomy): Eukaryota > Metazoa > Chordata > Mammalia > Lagomorpha > Leporidae > Sylvilagus > Sylvilagus floridanus. The sequence goes on along the minus strand of OX463224.1, from coordinate 100,449,036 downwards.
TTGACAGGCAGAGTGGACAGTGAGAGAGAGAGACAGAGAGAAAGGTCTTCCTTTTGCCGTTGGTTCACCCTCCAATGGCTGCCGCGGTTGGCACGCTGCGGCCGGCGCACCGCGCTCCTCCGATGGCAGGAGCCAGGAGCCAGGTGCTTTTCCTGGTCTCCCCATGGGGTGCAGGGCCCAAGCACCTGGGCCATCCTCCACTGCACTCCCGGGCCACAGCAGAGGGCTGGCCTGGAAGAGGGGCAACCGGGACAGAATCCGGTGCCCCGACCGGGACTAGAACCCGGTGTGCCGGCGCCGCAAGGCGGAGGATTAGCCTGTTGAGCCACGGCGCCGGCCCTCTCTCTTGTATTCTAAAATACCCCTATGAAGGAAAGAAATTTTAAAAGCTATAGATACTCTACTGAGCTGGTATTCATGTACATTACACTGTCTATCTTAGCTTCAGACAGCTGAAGATCACTCTGTTTGGTTAATTGTTGCAGCAAATGCAACTTACTACAGTTCTTGAATTATATTTAAGCTAGCTATCTCAACCAAATCTAGTTTAACTTTAGTGTGTTTCAACCTAATCTAACATACATATATCATTCAATATGTATTTTTTTAGAGTACCTACTATATACTTTCACTATTCTAGGATCTAGGGATAAATCCTTACTCTTATTGACCTTGTGTTTTAGATGGAAAACCAAAATGAACAACAAATAAATCAAGGAAAATATTAGAAAATATGTAAAAGATGGTAAATGTTAATGTGCAAACAGGAGAAAAATTGATAGAGAAGTAGCATGCTGGTGAGTAAGACAGATTGCTCTTTAACTAGATACTTAAGATAATCTTCTTTCATAAGATGATATTTGAACAGACTTGAAGGAGACATGGGAAGGAGATTTGTGGAAGAGGGAAATTTCCATCAGAGAGAATATTGCCTACATGGATGATTGTACCTGACATGTGAAGGAATAAGAGACAACTGTGGCCAGAAAATTATGGAATTTCAGAAACAGTTTGGTAATTTATCTTAAAATGGCTTTGAAAGGCATTATAAACCAAAATGTAAATAAATGCAAATTGGAAAAGGACATAAGTGCAAAGCAGAAATGGAATTCTTGTCCTACTCTAGAGTATACCACCCCTGAAAGCAAAATAAGTCTCTGACTAATTGTACAACGTAACACATAAGATGTTCACGTCAATGTTATTCATTAGAGCAGTTTTAGGCAACATAGGTGACTGTCATAAGGGAATAGACAGGAGACAAGTTAAATCACTGAAACACGTTTAGACCAAATAGGTATTTCCTTCATGCAGATGCTTTTCCATGAGACATGAACATAGCTCCTTGCATTTCTTCCTGCAAATCATTTTTTATTACCACCTCCAGCCATGATATTTAAAATATCAAGTCCAGCAGTATCACAGAATTTTCTTTTTCTTTTTTCTTTTTCTTTTTTTTTTTTTTTTTACAGGCAGAGTGAACAGTGAGAGAGAGACAGAGAGAAAGGTCTTCCTTTTGCTGTTGGTTCACCCTCCAATGGCCACCGCCTCCAGTGCTCTGTGGCTGGCACACCAAGCTGATCTGAAGCCAGGAGCCAGGTGCTTCTCCTAGTCTCCCATGGGATGAAGGGCCCAAGCACCTGGGCCATCCTCCACTGCACTCTGGGCCACAGCAGAGAGCTGGCCTGGAAGAGGGACAACCGGGACAGAATCGGTGCCCCGACCGGGACTAGAACCTGGTGTGCCAGCGCCGCTAGGTGGAGGATTAGCCTATTGAGCTGCAGCACCAGCCAGAATTTTCTATCTTCATCTTTGCTATTCCTGTTACTAATTGTCATCCAACAGTGTTTATGTTTAAATCATGCATGCCTGTATCTCTTTTCAATCTATATTGTACAATGGTTTGCCCATTACAAATGTTCAGTGTTTACTACTTATTACAATATTTTACAAAAATATGATCAGAGTTTTTTTTTATTTTTAAAAATGTATTTGTGTATTTATTATTTGAAAAGCACAACAAGAGAGAAACAGAGGATAGAGACAGAGAGAGATATCTTGCATCTGCTGGTTCACTTCCCAAATGGTTGCAACAACCAGGACTGGGCCTGATGCCAGGTTCTCCATCTTAGTCTACCATTTGGATAGCAGAGTCCCAAACATGTGGGCCATCTTCCTCTGCCTTGGCAAGTGCACTGACAGGAAGCTGGGTTGCAAGCAGAGCAGTCAGGACCTGAACCAGTATTCTAGTATGAGATGGCAGCATCACCAATGGCAGCTTAACCCACTGTACCACAACACCAATGTCTTACTGTTAACTTTTTAAATTGGTCTTTGCTTAGTATATTTTCTTTATGTGTTAGTTTTCAAATTTTCTGTATTACTAGTTAAAGTATGCATTTTCTAATTAAATAGAAATATATTGGGGGCGGAGCCAAGATGGCGGAACAGTGAGGGCGCACACAAACAGTCCGGGAAAAGATAGTTTAATAAAAGTGGAGTTGCAGTAACTCCAAGTAAAGACTTCGAAAAACAACGCGGGGGAAACTCTCCCTGATCCACTGGACTTGACGCGGAGGAGAACGGACTCGCCCTGCTGCGGGAAAGGAGACGTGCCCGCGGGAAGGGAGACGCGAAGGGGAGCGCGGCTGCGGAGTCGGCGTGCCACCGCCGGAGGGGGAGGTGAGGCGGAGATCCCTCGGTAACTCCAGACATTGGCGGGAAGAGAGGGACCCCACTGGGGTCGCCTCGGAACCGGGTCCCCCCGGCCCGCCCCGCCAACCAGCACCCGGCGGCCTCGGAAGCGGGTCCCCACCGGCCCGGCCCGCCAGCCAGCGCCCGGCGGCCTCGGAAGCGGGTCCCCACCGGCCCGGCCCGCCCCGCCAGCCAGCGCCCGGCGGCCTCGGAAGCGGGTCCCCACCGGCCCGGCCCGCCCCACCAGCCAGCGCCCGGCGGCCTCGGAAGCGGGTCCCCACCGGCCCGGCCCGCCCCGCCAGCCAGCGCCCGGCGGCCTCGGAAGCGGGTCCCCACCGGCCCGGCCCGCCCCGCCAGCCAGCGCCCGGCGGCCTCGGAAGCGGGTCCCCACCGGCCCGGCCCGCCCCGCCAGCCAGCGCCCGGCGGCCTCGGAAGCGGGTCCCCACCGGCCCGGCCCGCCCCGCCAGCCAGCGCCCGGCGCCCGCGGGCCTCCGCACAGCCCACCCGCCTCTAAAGCAGTGAAGCTGCACAAATCTGAGGGGGTGCTGCAGCCAGCAGCTCCGTTACATCGACAACCCGGGGAGACAGAGTGGAGAAATGCCAAACAAAAGCAGACACCGACCTAACAAGAGCAAGGAAGACACTATGATGACCCCAAATGAAAAAGACACCCCAATTCAAGATTATGAAGATGAGGAGATAGAAGAGATGCAAGAAGCAGACCTCAAAAAATTGATACGAACATTAAGAAGCTCACAAAAACAAATACTTGAACTACAGAAATCTTTAATGGATAAGATAGAAAACCTCTCTCGCGAAAATGAATTATTAAGGAAGAATCAGAATGAAACGAAGCAACTAGTAGAACAAGAAGCTACGATAGTGACAAAAAATCTTAATGAAGTGAAGAATTCAATTGATTACATGACAAGCACACTAGAGAGCCTTAAAACCAGGATGGGTGAAGCAGAAGAGAGGATATCGGACTTAGAAGACAGAGAACAGGAAAGGAAACAGTCAAACCAAAGACAAGAAGAGGAAATTAGAAATCTAAAAAATATTGTCGGGAATTTACAGGATACTATTAGAAAACCTAACATTCGGATTCTAGGAGTTCCTGAAGGCATGGAGAGAGAGAAAGGGCTAGAAGGCCTTTTTGGTGAGATACTAGCAGAAAATTTCCCAGGTTTGGAGAAGAACAGAGAAATCCTAGTACAGGAAGCTCATAGAACCCCTAACAAACATGACCAGAAGAGATCCTCAACACGACACATTGTAATTAAACTCACCACAGTGAAGCAGAAAGAAAAAATCCTAAAATGCGCAAGAGAGAAACGTCAGATTACCCTCAAAGGATCTCCAATCAGACTCACAGCAGATTTCTCATCTGAAACCCTAAAAGCCAGGAGGGAATGGCGAGATATAGCCCAGGTACTAAGAGAGAAAAACTGCCAGCCCAGAATATTATACCCTGCAAAGCTCTCATTTGTGATGGAAGGGGAGATAAAGACATTTCATTGCAAACAGAAACTGAAAGAATTTGTCGCCACTCGCCCAGCCCTGCAAAAGATCCTCAAAGATGTGCTACACGCAGAAACACAGAAACATGGTCATCAACATCAAAGAAGCTAAAGGAAGGAAATCGCACAGCAAAAGATCATAAGAAACTCAAAGCATACATAAGAAAATCATTGGCAAATGGTAGGGCAAAGATACTACTTATCGATAGTCACATTGAACGTGAATGGTTTGAACTGTGCTATTAAAAGGCAAAGATTTACTGACTGGATGAGGGAACAAAACCCAGCTATTTGCTGCCTACAAGAAACACATCTTTCCAACAAAGATCCATACAGTCTCAAAGTGAAAGGATGGAAAAACATATACCATGCGAGCAGAAATGAAAAAAGAGCGGGCGTAGCCATCTTAATATCAGATAACATAAATTTTACCACAAAAACTATTAAGAGAGACAAAGAGGGGCACTATATAATGATTAAGGGATCCATTCAACAGGAAGATATAACGATTATCAATGTATATGCACCTAACCACCGGGCACCGGTCTATTTAAAAGACCTGTTAAGGGACTTAAAGGGAGACTTAGACCCCAATACAATAGTACTGGGAGATTTCAACACTCCTCTCTCAGAGATAGACAGATCACCAAGACAGAGGATTAACAAGGAGACAGCAGATTTAAAGGACACTATAGCCCAAATGGACCTAACAGATATCTTCAGAACCTTTTATCCCACAGAAAAAGAATTTACATTCTTCTCAGCAGTACATGGAACCTTCTCCAGGATTGACCACATACTAGGCCACAAAGCAAGCCTTAGCAAATTCAAAAGAATAAGAATCATACCATGCAACTTCTCAGACCACGAGGGAGTGAAGTTGGAAATTAGCAACTCAGGAATCTCTAGAGCATATGCAAACACATGGAGAATGAACAACATGCTCCTGAATCAACAATGGGTCATAGAAGAAATCAAAAGAGAAATCAAAAATTTCCTGGAAGTAAATGAAGATAACAGCACATCATACCAAAACCTATGGGATACAGCAAAAGCAGTGTTAAGAGGAAAATTTATATCAATAGGTGCCTACATCAAGAAATTGGAAAGGCACCAAATAGATGAGCTTTCAGTTCATCTCAAGGATCTAGAAAAACAACAGCAAACCAGACCCAAAGCTAGTAGGAGAAGAGAAATAATCAAAATCAGGGAAGAAATTAACAGGATTGAAACCAAAAAAACATTACAAAAAATCAGCCAATCGAGGAGCTGGTTCTTCGAAAAAATAAACAAGATTGACACCCCATTGGCCCAGCTAACAAAAAAAAGAAGAGAAAAGACGCAAATCAGTAAAATCACAGATGAAAAAGGAAACATAACAACAGACATCACAGAAATCAAAAGAATCACCAGAAATTACTACAAGGACTTGTATGCCAGTAAACAGGGAAACCTATCAGAAATGGATACATTCCTGGACACATACAACCTACCTAAACTGAACCAGGAAGACATAGAAAACCTAAACAGACCCATAACTGAGACGGAAATCGAAACAGTAATAAATGCCCTCCCAAGAAAGAAAAGCCCAGGACCAGACGGATTCACTGCTGAATTCTACCAGACATTTAAAGAAGAACTAACTCCAATCCTTCTCAAACTATTCAGAACAATCGAAAAAGAGGGATTCCTCCCAAATTCTTTCTACGAAGCCAGCATCACCTTAATTCCTAAACCGGGAAAAGATCCAGTATTGAAAGAGAATTACAGACCAATATCCCTGATGAACATAGATGCAAAAATCCTTAATAAAATTCTTGCCAATAGAATACAACAACACATCAGAAAGATCATCCACCCAGACCAAGTGGGGTTTATCCCTGGTATGCAGGGATGGTTCAACGTTCGCAAAACAATCAACGTGATACACCACATTAACAGACAGCAGAAGAAAAACCATATGATTATTTCAATAGACGCGGAGAAAGCATTTGACAAAATACAACACCCTTTCATGATAAAAACCCTAAGCAAACTGGGTATAGAAGGCACATTCCTCAATATAATCAAAGCAATTTATGAAAAACCCACGGCCAGTATCCAATTGAACGGGGAAAAGCTGCAAGCAATCCCACTAAGATCTGGCACCAAACAGGGATGCCCACTCTCGCCACTGCTATTCAATATAGTGCTGGAAGTTTTGGCCAGAGCTATTAGGCAAGAAAAAGAAATTAAAGGGATACAAATTGGGAAGGAAGAACTCAAACTATCCCTCTTTGCAGACGATATGATTCTTTATTTAGAAGAACCAAAAAACTCTACTAAGAGACTATTGGAACTCATAGAAGAGTTTGGCAAAGTAGCAGGATATAAAATCAATGCACAAAAATCAACAGCCTTTATATACACAAACAATGCCACGGCTGAGGAAGAACTGCTAAAATCAATCCCATTCACAATAGCCACAAAAACAATCAAATACCTTGGAATAAACTTAACCAAGGATGTTAAAGATCTCTATGATGAAAATTATAAAACCTTAAAGAAAGAAATAGAAGAGGACACCAAAAAATGGAGAAATCTCCCATGCTCATGGATTGGAAGAATCAATATCATCAAAATGTCCATTCTCCCAAAAGCAATTTACAGATTCAATGCAATCCCAATCAAGATACCAAAGGCTTTCTTCTCAGATCTGGAAAAAATGATGCTGAAATTCGTATGGAGGAATAAGAGGCCGCGAATAGCTAAAGCAATCTTGTCCAACAAAAACAAAGCTGGAGGCATCACAATACCAGATTTCAGGACATACTACAGGGCAGTTGTAATCAAAACAGCATGGTACTGGTACAGAAACAGATGGATAGACCAATGGAACAGAATAGAAACACCTGAAATCAATCCAAACATCTACAGCCAACTTATATTTGATCAAGGACCCAAAACTAACCCCTGGAGTAAAGACAGTCTATTTAACAAATGGTGCTGGGAAAACTGGATTTCCACCTGCAGAATCATGAAGCAAGACCCCTACCTTACACCTTGCACAAAAATTCATTCAACATGGATCAAAAACTTAAACCTACGACCCGACACCATCAAATTACTGGAGAGCATAGGAGAAACCCTGCAAGATATAGGTACTGGCAAAGACTTCTTGGAAAAGACCCCAAAAGCACAGGCACTCAAAGCCAAAATTAACTATTGGGATCGCATCAAACTGAGAAGTTTCTGTACTGCAAAAGAAACAGTTAGGAAAGTGAATAGGCAACCTTCAGAATGGGAAAAAATATTTGCAAAATATGCAACAGATAAAGGGCTGATAACGAGAATCTACAATGAAATCAAGAAACGACACAACATTAAAACAAACAACCCACTTAAGAAATGGGCTAAGGACCTCAATAGACATTTTTCCAGAGAGGAAATCCAAATGGCCAACAGACACATGAAAAAATGCTCAAGATCCCTAGCAATCAGGGAAATGCAAATCAAGACCACAATGAGGTTTCACCTCACCCAGGTCAGAATGGCTCACATTCAGAAATCTACCAACAATAGATGCTGGAGAGGATGTGGGGAAAAAGGGACACTAATCCACTGTTGGTGGGAATGCAAACTGGTTAAACCACTATGGAAGTCAGTCTGGAGACTCCTTAGAAACATGAATATAACCCTACCATACAACCCAGCCATCCCACTCCTTGGAATTTACCCAAAGGAAATTAAATTGGAAAACCAAAAAGCCGTCTGCACACTAATGTTTATTGCAGCTCAGTTCACAATAGCTAAGACCTGGAACCAACCCAAATGCCCATCAACAGTAGACTGGATTAGGAAATTATGGGACATGTACTCTACAGAATACTATACAGCAGTCAAAAACAATGAAATCCGATCATTTGCAACAAAATGGAGGGATCTGGAAAACATCATGCTGAGTGAATTAAGCCAGTCCCAAAGAGACAAATATCATTTGTTTTCCATGATTGGTGATGATTAACTGAGCACCAAAGAGGAAACCTGCTGAAACGAAATGAACACTATGAGAAAATAAGTCATGATCAGCTCCTGTCTGAACTGTTGATGTACAATCTAAATCTTTACCCATTTTAGTATCTCCCCTTGTTGCTTGTATTCGTTCTAGTACTATGGGTTGAATCTGGCAACTAACACACAATTAGCCGTAAGTGCTTAAATTTTAAATGAAATGTGATCCCTGTGAAATATAAGAGTGGGAATAAGAGAGGGAGGAGATGTACAACTTGAGACATTCTCAATCGGAACGGCCCCAAATGAAAGAGTTAGAAGTGTGCCAGGGGATTCTAATACACTACCATCAAGGTGGCATGTACCAAGGCCATCTCATTAGTCCAGGTGATCAATTTCAGCTCACAATTGATCACACTGATAGATCTAAGAGTAAAAGGGTTCACACAAACAAGACTAGTGTCTGCTAATACTAACTGATAGAATGAAAAAGGGAGAGAACGATCCAGCATGGGAAGCAGGATACACAGCAGACTCATAGAATGGCAGATGTCCTAAATAGCACTCCGGCCTCAGAATCAGCCCTTAAGGCACTCGGATCTGGCTCAAGAGCCCATGAGAATATTTAAGGCATGGAAAGCTAAGACACTCTGGAAAAAACAGAAGACCTAAATGAAAGATCTCTGCGAGTGAGATCCCAGTGGAAAGAACGGGGCCATCAGAGAAGGAGGTACCTTTCTCTGAAGGGAGGAGAGAACTTCCACTTTGACTATGGCCTTGTGGGAATAAGATCGAAGTCGGTTAACCCTAAAGGCTTCCATAGCATCGGCAACTCATGACCAGAGCCTAGGGAGATTACTGATGCCATAAACAAGAGTGTCAAATTGTTAAATCAACATCAGGAGTCACTGTGTACTTGCGTCTCATGTGGGATCTGTCCTTAGTGTGTTATCCAATGTGAAATAATGCTAATACTAGTAATGAAACAGTATTTTAAATTTTGTGTTTCTGTGTGGGAGCAAACTGATGAAATCTTCACGTACTATAATATTAAATCAATCTTCTGTGTATAAAGATAATTGCAAATGATTAAAAACTCTAGGTGTTAAATTGGAAATTGCATAGATAATTAATCAATTCTTTAAAAAAAAAACATGTAGGATCTCTGTCTTTAATGTACTGTACATTGTAAATCAATACTATAACTAGTACTCCAACAATAATTTCAGTTTGTGCCTCTAGGTGAGGGCAAACTGTTAAAATCTTTACAGAATATGTTATAAACTGATCTGCTGTGTATAATGAGAATTGAAAATGAATCTTGATGTGAACAGAAGGGGAGAGGGAGCGGGAGAGGGGAGGGTGGCGGGAGGGAGGGAAGTTGTGGGGGGGGGAGCCATTGGAATCCACAAGCTGTACCTTGGAAATTTATATTCTTTAAATAAAAGCAAAAAAAAAAAAAAAAAAAAGAAATATATTGTTTGTTTCTTAGCCATATTCACAACATTTTGTTCTCTAATATTTACCTTCTCTACTATAGGGATCAGAATTTTACAGAAGTGGGTGATGTGTATTGTGTGTATTGTGTTCCATGCCATGATGCCATTTCTGGAACATAATTAGAACTCAATATATTCATTAAATAAAGTTGATGGAGCAATACTTTTTTTTCAAAATACAGAAATTGGTAAAAACTTGCAATGAAGACAATATAAGCTATCATATAAAATTACATGAGCTGAATTACTTCACAACAAAAATATTCATAAACTTTTTGAATTTTCTTATTATACATATATATTTATATATGTATAAAATATTTATAACTATAAGATACACTATATAGAGACAGCACTCAGTGGGTGTGTAAGCAAAATGAAAATTAAATAATTCTAGTGCTTTCAAAACTACAGAAATAGATAATTTCTACTTTCCTATACACATTTATTTAGATTATGCTATGATACTAATGGAGAATTATTGTTTGAAAATATTGAAGTTATAAAACTGAAACGATTTATTTTAACTTAAAATATTTTGCCAAAGTAATATGAGCCTACATAATGAAATAGTTAGATCTATTAGAGTGGCACATCAGTTGCCACATGTTATCTATTTTTCCTGAGAAACAGCTCATGCTACTAAGTAAGAGCATATTAGAAATGAGCATTCACTAAGGCTTCCTTCTCTTGAAAAACAGCATGGTACTTTCTTTTCAAAGGTAAATTTTTCTAGCTTAAAAGCACTGGTGGCTAAAAACCCACTGGATCATTCTTCATTTTTACCTGTTCTACTCTAAAGCATCTTTTTACAAGGGAAAAGGTTGTATGCATGGATCACGATTCACAATTTGACAAACAGAATTAGAGGGGAAAAGGACTCTGGGAAATATATTAGGGTTATTATAATACAAATCACCAAGAAAGCTGATAAAATATAAGCAGCTAAAATCTAGAAAAAAATCTCTCTTCTCATGAATCCCCCTGGCTTTACTATTGCACTAGATAATCACCATGGTAAAAGCTTTGGAGACAGAATAAGGATAGAGTAAGCCTTGGAAGATAAATTAAGAAAGTAAAATCCCATTATTATGGATAATACCATTCAGATTACCATGTGAGAAGTTTTGAATAAATTAATGTTCCATTTTGCTTAGACTGAAAATCATGATTTATGATACATCGTGTGACTTGTTGAGTCTGAATTTCTCTGAAGAAAATTTTGATTAAAAAGTCTATAAAATTTTCTGAATAAGCATCAAAGATGGCAGAAATGCGAATGTTGAATTTCTTTTTAAACTTCTACTTGTTTCCCTAATTTTGATCTTAAATACTTATGAATTGATAACATAAATATATAAGAAGTTAGCTGAACATTGAAATATTTTCCGAGAAGTGTAAAAATTTATTTTCTTGTGGTCTCTCTCTTTTCAGAACTTGTTACAGTTATGACTTAGGTTAGGTGACTGGGAAATTGATTTCCAATTAAATGAAACTTTAGATTCTTCTATATGCTGATAATGTCTATCTTTCAAATTTAGGATCTACAAATAATTACTTTATTTTCTTCAGATAAAATATACATAAAATCTAAGCATAGCATGCTTTCTGTTAAATAATACTAGCACACTAATTTTTGCTTTCGATGAATCATAAAGAATATTATACAGAAGCAAAGTATTTTGATTAAAGTGATGAAAGGGAAGCTGTGCATTAATTTATAGAGACTTATGTCTCGTGAATGTCATTTCTGTGATGTCAGTATCTAAATAATATTTTAAGTATTTCTGGAGGAAAGAACTTAGGCCACAATGTTGCTACAGATGACATGCATGTACAAATACACAGAAAAATGCACTTTTGAAAGTTTTCTCTCTATCGAAACAGCTTCCTACCTTAGCTTGGGCAAAGAAATGATAGATCCTTTTCCACAGTGCCTTCCACAGGCTTTTTAAAACATCACATTCCCTCTCCCAGAGATGCAATCCAGTCCCCACTAGAAACACTTGCTCTGCAGATTTCTAGTTAATGTGAGGGTTTACAGTATTGAGAGAGAGAGAGCAAGAGTGAGAGAGAGAGAGAGAGAGAGAGAGAGAGAGAGAGAGAGAACTTTTGTACAATCTTCAAAGTTTTTTAAACATTTAAAAGTTTAAAAAAACACTAAAAATTTTAAACATTTTTAAACAAGTGGTATGTACCCATGCCTTTCTTATATAATTTTCAATAGATTGATGACCATGAGAGAGAAAATAAGGAAAAGAATAAGAAAGAAGCTGAATCGATGGTTTCATTCAAAATATATTTTAAAATATAGAATTATCTGATAACTCAATATTCTATTATTATTAATTAATTATAATTAATCAATTATCTGATATTTATTGAATTGTTATGGAATAATAAATAAATAAATTCGTTTAAAAGATAAATATCTTTATTCTTTTAGAATGTGTTAGCTATTTAAAGAGGCAGGGTAATGTTGTTGAGAAGTTCTTTTCTGCAACATTCCCATAAATAATAAAATGTATGTTGTATCTATACTCAAGGAGGATGTATAAAGCTGTGAGTCCTTGAGGCCCCATGAGACTGAAAGTTTTTTGATTCTCAACAAGATCATAGCCATGATACTCTTAAAACAATTTTATAGCTCCTTTGCTAACCTGAATTGACATTCAAAGATGGTATTAACTACCTAAATATGTTCTAAAAAGTCAATTCAAAATATTGCAAGTGAATGGATAAATGAAAGTAAAACTCTTATAAAGTAATATTTATTTAATAATGTAAATTTGCTCTACTATACTGAAAGCTGTCATGGGTTAATTAGTGGTTAAAAGTAGTTAAAATCATGCAAATACAAACTAATATAAAATGTTTCAGGAAGTGCTCTTTTGAAGATACAATAGTTTTAAAAAAAATTCTGAATTAAAAAAAATCTAGTCTCCCATGAAAGCACATACATGAAGATAACATACATAAAATTAATTTTTTATTGAAATCTTTAAAATTACATAGTTTAATGTATAAAATAAAAACATTATATGATCAAATAACTGCAATAGTATCTACCTATATGAACATATGTCAGGTCATCTGAATGTATGAGGCATGTGAAGAATGCTTCTTCATGTGGAACTGTTTGGTACCATGTAGAATGTCTGCTTTGTTACCATCTCATTAAATGTCACTACCTTCCTTATCAATGTTGCAATAAATAATAAATTAAAATTTCCCCTAGGTATTTTATGCCTATTAATAACAATTGGCTTGGGGCTGGTGCTGTGGCACAGCAGGTTAACGCCCTGGCTTGAAGCACTGGCATCCCATATGAGCACCAGTTCTAGTCCTGGCTGCTCCACTTCCGATCCAGCTCTCTGCTATGGCCTGGGAAAGCAGTAGAAGATGGCACAAATCCTTGAGCCCCTGCACCTACATGGGAGACCTGGAAGAAGCTGCTGGCTCCTGGTTTTGGATCGGTGCAGCTCCAGCCATTGCTGCCAATTGGGGAGTGAACTCACAGATGGAAGACCTCTCTCTCTCTCTGCCTCTCCTCTTTCTGTGCAACTCTGACTTTCAAATAAATAAATAAATCTTTAAAGAAATAACAGTTGGTTTATGTATTTGGAAGTGATTAGACCAGATTGTTCTAAATAGAAACTGATCTGTTAAGAGTAGCTTTTTATAGGCAAGAAAGGGTAAGGGATCTAGGATAAAAGAGAAAAAGCAAGAGGACAGATATACTATGCCCATGGTTAGGGGGTTATTTAAGACTTAGAATGAAGGCAGCTGTGTAGCTACTTGTGAATACCATATTCAAGTGTCTTCACAGACTGAAGAAATACTGAATGTGGACCAACTTGCTTTCAAGTGCATGTGGTCAGCCCAAGCAAGGATATCTATAATAGAATAACAAAGTTAAGAACAGGGAAATATGTCCTGAATTTCTTAAGTCCAAATTTCACTTACATGCTAAAATGCAGTTACTTGCTCAGTATTTCATCATTTTTAATCAAGTTTAATTCCATTTTAAAAATTAATGGGAAATTTATGATGAGAGAAATGATATTTGAATATATGCATCAAATTTTTCTGCTTTTTTGAACCTCACCATTGTCACAATCAAAAGTAACTGAAAAAAGAAAAAAAATATAGAGGAAAGAAAAAGAGGAAATGAAAGAGGAAAAGAGCAATATGTTGTCTTTCCAAATGTAAAACAGTAGAAAAGCATCCTATCAGCATAATTATAACCAAGAAGCTGGAGAAACACAGCAGAACTTACTTAAATCCCAGAATTTTTTGAAATCTCTGAACTGTAAGTCTTATTTTTTTCTAGAATGGAGAATATTACACATCCCTGTTAAAAGAGATTGGTTTAAGTCTGTTATAATTTTTATGTACTGTCCAAAATAAAATACTGTAAACTGGGTGGCCTAGAAAGAAACATGGAGTTTTTTTAATTATTTGAAGCGTGGATGTCCAATATCAAAGTACCCATGAGAGTAGCATCTGGGGAGGGCTGTCTTCTTGAGTTCCCAGTGGCCACCACCTTGCTGGGCCCTTACAGGATAAAGAGTGAGAACAAGCTCATTGATGTCTTTTCTTATCAGGTCATCAAATCCTATTGTATTAAATAATCCATTTGAATAAATTTAATCATCATTGTCTTCTAAAGGTCTTAAATTCAAATGCACTCATATTAAGGGTTAGGGCTTTAATGAAAGAGTTTTAGTAGGCACAAAAGCCAGTATACAACATTTCAATCCAGACTCCTCACAACTCATTTTCTTCTTGCATACAAAATACAATCATTCTGTCTTAACAGTGCTGAAAGTCTTAACTTCTTCCAACACTAACTGTGAAGTCCCAAGTCTCATCTAAATATCACTATATCAGATATGTGTTAGATACAACTATAGTTCATTCCAATGTAAAATCCCTCCTGAGCTGTAAACCTGTGAAACTAGATAAGTTGAAAGATTCAAAATTTAATGTTTGGAGAGATAAGTTAGACATGAGCATTGCAAAAAGAAATATTTAAAATGAAGAAAGCAGCGATGGGTCCAAAGAACATCCAAAACTTAACATAGAAAATTCCATTACACTTCAAGTTTCAATCCTCTTTTTCCTAATGTCCTTCTCTTCAGATGCAGAGGGATGGCCCACTTTGTGTGGCTCTCCCTTCATGACATTCAGCTTCAGTCTTGTCCTTGAGGCAAGCAGTAGTGGTAGCGTGACTCCTTGAAATGAAAGGGCTCTACCCTATGAATCTTGGAAATAATTCACTCTGTCTTCTGGGCCTATGATAGGAGTGATAGCCCTGCTGAGCTCTGAATTGTCTTAAGGTTCATTGCTGCATTTCCTTGAAGAAATGTTTGCAGCAGGCTGGTGCTGTGGCTCAATAGGCTAATCATCTGCCTAGTGGCACTGGCACACCGGGTTCTAGTCCTGGTCGGGGCACCGGATTCTGTCCCGGTTGCCCCTCTTCCAGGCCAGCTCTCTGCTGTGGCCAGGGAGTGCAGTGGAGGATGGCCCAAGTGCTTGGACCCTGCACCCCATGGGAGACCAGGATAAGCACCTGGCTCCTGCCATCGGATCAGTGTGATGCGCCAGCTGCAGTGTGCCGGCCGCGGCGGCCATTGGAGGGTGAACCAACAGCGAAGGAAGACCTTTCTCTCTTTCTCTCTCTCTCTCACTGTCCACTCTGTCTGTCAAAATAAAAATTAAAAAAAGAAAAAAAAAGAAATGTTTGCAGCAACAAGCTCTATAGTTTGGTATTGTGAATTCAAGAAACCCAACAGTCCTTGGCTCCTTTAGTTCAAACTGGCAATATTTCTGTTGATATAATTACATAATTTATTTGTCAAATAATAATATTGTCATAACATACACATCTATGTGTTCTTTTCTGAACACATTTTCTCATTTCTTTGTAATACGGATATGTTGAGAAATTTCCAAAATTTTAATTTATGGTCTCTTTCTTGCCTATCAATTTCTTCCTCAATGCATTGCTTTCCTTTTACTATCAGGACACTTCAGCACTTCCTCAATGTCTCAGTTAAGTGTCTACTCAACTAAATATCCCATTTCATGACTTGCGAGTTATCATAGAACATAATTGAGAGAAGTATTTGCCACGTTATAGAAAATCACCACAATGATCTGGATGATTATGTCCTGCAAAAATTCATATGTTCAAGCCTAATTGCCAATATAATGGTATCAGTCTGCTATGTATTTTGGATACTAGACTCTAAGATGGAATACTCATGAATAGATTTAGTCTTCCTATTTAAGAGTGCCCTTGGCACTGTTTTGGCCTTTCTGACATGTGAGGACCATAAATCAGCAAACAGATCATCAACAGACATTGTCTCTGATATTACCACTGGATCAGACTTATCCGTGTCAGAACTGTGAGTGACAAATTCCTCTTGTTTACAAGCTACTTACATTATAGCATTTTTGTGAAGACAGCCTAAATGAACTGAGTCAGAATTGATGCTGAGAAATGTATTTGCTGCTATAATAAGCCCTAAAACTTGGAGCTGAGGAATGCAGACTGGCAGAATGTTTAAGCATGTGCTAGAACAAAAAGCCTACATAATGGTAAACAAATTTTAAGGGCAATTCTCACGGGGGATCAGAAAGGAAAGTGGAGAGCTGTAGAGAAACTTAAATATTCTTAGAGAATATTTAATGTCCATGATCAAACTCTTGGTAAAAAATATGTAAAAAAAAAAAAAGTCATTCTTATGAGATTTTAAATGAAAGTGAGGAATGTCTTTTGGGGAATGGAAAGAAAGTTAACCTTTTTTAGAAATAGGAAAAGTATTTGGATGAATTCTGTTCAAAATCTAGTGTTTTGTGGAAGGTGAAACTCATTAGT
This sequence comes from Sylvilagus floridanus, assembly GCA_949820135.1. Lineage (NCBI taxonomy): Eukaryota > Metazoa > Chordata > Mammalia > Lagomorpha > Leporidae > Sylvilagus > Sylvilagus floridanus. Next base: position 100,432,444 of record OX463224.1, on the reverse strand, counting down.
TATGAAAATGGATATTTACCTGAAGAAATTTCCAAATTATTGAAGGCACTCTTTGGCATTAATTGATTGGCTACAATAAAACAAGAAGAGAGAAGTGATTTAAAGATGGAATATTTCATCAAAAAGAAAGCAGAAATTTAAAACCTTGGAAAAATCTAAGCCTATCCACATTGAAAGGAATGGGAAAACATATTTGAGAAAAAAAGATGTGGCTGAAATGTGGTTGCATAAGAATTTTAGTATGGATATGCCAGTTTTATTAAAGTCACATGCTCTTCATCAAGACAATGGGAAAATGATCTAGAAGGTGTTGTGAAGATAATCAAGTCTGATTTTTCCATCATAGGACCAGAGCCTGAACAAGTAAGACAATTGCCATTCCCTTCAGTTTCCAATTATATGTGTCTCATTTCTTCCTGAGGAATTGAGATGGCCTTTTAAGTTCCATATTTCTACCAACATCCTATGCATCATAACTTATCTATTCTCTAAGAATATGGAGGCTTTATGTGAAATTCTCCTATTTTCTTCTTGAGCCTTTACCAAAATTTTTCAATTTTCATATTTATACTAAAGCTACCTCACAGCAAATTAGACTTTTTCTTACATAACCTTAATTTTTTTCAGCCTCTACCAATTATCCCACTCCAAAGCCACTTCCACATTTTTAGGTAGCAACTCACTTCTTGATACAAAAATCTGTTCTAATCAACTTTGGTTGCCATTGACTAAATAGATTAAACAACAACAAATTATTTTCTCATACTTCTGGAAACTGGAAGTCCAAGATCAACCTCACATGGGTGGTAGGACCCAAGTATTTTGGCCATCTTCCACTGCTTTACCAGGAACATTCGCAGGAAGCTGGTTTGGAAGCACAGCAGCTGGGACTCGGTGCTCTGATATGGAATGTCTAGGTTGCAAGTGGAGGTTTAACCCACATTGCCACAATGTCAGCCCAAAAAAGAATATTTGTTTGTGCATTCATATTTTTCAAAAGCTATTTTAAATTTAAAAATTTGAAGTAAGACCAAAAAATCTGCATTTATAAAATATCTGAAGATATTTTTGGTAAATTAGAAATTATTGTTAAAATGGACAGTTTCAGGAATATAGTGTCAATTATTTTATTTCTCTTTCCCAAGAACTACTGAAATATATGGCCCCATTTCCTTCTTCCCTTCTCCTCAACCCAGCACATAATACGAAGGAGAAAACAAACCAAAAGTAGCAATGAGATCTAAGAATAATATCAGTTAAGACAGAATCTAAGGACATGTTCATAATTATGTCAGCAAAGACCCTGGGACTGACTACATAAAATACATGGAGAGCAATAAATTTAGATTGGAGAAGTCAAAAAGCTCTACAGAATATATGAGTAAATGAAAAAATTTTGAAAGTTCAAGATTGTTTCAAGATAACTAAACGATAAGTATATTAGAATCAAAATCATTAAAGAATTATTTAAATCAAAAAAGTTCTTGTTCTTTTTTATTCCTATGGCTGGCACTACCTGTAATTTTTCATGCATTTTTGAATTTTCAAAGAACTCGTTATTAATAGATTTGTCAGCATTCAAATAAAATATTTATTTCCTACTCTTCCAATATTGTTCTTTGTCACATGTATACAGATAAACCTCTTAGAGTGATTTTAATATATTTGTGTAACTACAAACATTAAGACTGTTAACATTGTTGAAAACTACTATCAAAGATAAAATATTATTGAAATCAAAATTATTTTAAAAAGATAAAAAAAGCTTCTTTGGATATTTTAAATATAAGTCTAGCCTAATATTTTAAGCTTTTCATTATACATGTTTTATTAATGTATATCTTCTTGCAAGTTCAGTAATAATTAGAAATTCAATTTTCTTATGATTTTATTATATCCATAGACTGAATAAAATATAAAGCTACTTCTATTGAGCAGAAATATCACACTACCATACAAATATTATTAGGAATATCATGGTCTTATATTGAAGAATATGAATCTGGACAACAAGGTAAGAGGAGAATACAATCAAGAATATAAATAATCCTTGCATCAGCTAAACAACTTGTAGAAGATTTGAGGGAAACTTTGGTTTTAAATTCTGCCATACTTATTAGATTGACAACCATAGCATTAATATGACATACTCAGGTTTTGTAATCACTGGTGTACCAATTCATTATTTCTCATTTTATCATGTTCTTGTATTTCATTGCCACTTCTAACTAGTTAAGCTTATAAATAACTACTGTGTTCTGTATTAATAATGGAGAAAAGATAAAAATTCAATGCATTCCTTGGAAAATTATCATTGTAAGAGTTATACCTAAATATAAGCTTAAATAAAATATCAAAAGATTAGAAATCTTGACTAATAAATACCTTTTTGTATTTGACTTTAATAACATTAATAAAGACTAAATGACACACAATTTATGTAGAACTGTATTTCTCATGAGCTATATATAAAATCACCCTCTATTTTCTCATTGACTAAAAAATAAATTACAAGAATCTTTATCTTCACATGCAATTTATTCTTAGAAGTCTAGAATTCTTAAGACTTATTTTTGAGTTCTTAAGTGCTAGGCAGAGGTCTAGGTCACAAGCAGGAAAAATCAATTCTAACTTATTTAAACAGAAAAGGCGTTTATTAAAAGGATATTGGTCACTGAGCTAGAAAAACAGGCTCAGAATGAACAGGAGAAAAGAAAACTTGGAGCGCTGAGGTACAGAGCTGATATCACAACTATTCCATTGAGGATGTCATTGCCACCTCTTAATCTGATGCCCTACAGTGATTTTGTCAATTACCAGCTGCTCCTACTTCCATGTTGACTATTCAAATGCACATAGGTTGGGAAAAAATGATGAAAACAAAATATCTGACATTTACTCCTTTTATAATGGAAGACTGTTCTGGAACCTGTAAAGGTACTTACATAACGTACTGCCCAATGTACTAAAGGAATGCAGGTGCTGGTGATCACAGAATGACAAGTGTTCCTAGTACCTTGTTCCCACTATCTAAGTTCAGTGATGAAGATTTTAAAACTGCACATATACACTCTATATTTTGTGCTCTATATATGAATAGAATTGATATTTTGAGTTTTGATTATTGTTGGAAGCCCTTGTCTATACTTTTGAGGAACAGTGTTTTTTCTACTTACTACTTGTTGAATTATTTATTTGATGGAGTGTTAAGTTAGTTATTATAAAATAAATTGGAAGTATTTAATTTTAAAATTAAAAGAAAAATCAAGAAAGGAAGGAGGAGAGATGATGGGAGTATGGGTGGGAGGAAGGATAGGGTGGGAAGTATTATTAGACAGTTAAATCTGTAAATATGAAATACAGGAAAATTTTCACCTTATATAAATAATAAAATTTAGAATAAAAATAAATTAACACATGCTCCAAAAAGAAAACGTTAATGTTTACTAATCAATATATTTTATATGTATGATCTCATTTTCTTTTTTATTTCTTTTTTAATTAAGGATTTTTCAATTTATTTGAAAGACAGAATTACAGAGAGAGAGAGAGAGGGAGAAGCAGAGAGATAGAGTTCTTCCATCTGTTGTTTCACTCCCTGTACAGCAGCATTGGTCAAGATTGGGCCAGGCTGAAGCCAGAAACCAGCAATTTGTTCTGGTTGCCCAAGTGGGTGCAGGGGCAAAGTACTTGGACCATCTTCCACTGCTTTCCTAGGCAATTAGCATAGAGCTGGATTGAAAGTGGAGCAGTTGGGACTCAAATCAGCACCCATATAGGATGTCAACATTGCAGGAGTAGGCTTAACCCATTACAACACAATGCCAGCCTCCAATATGATCTTTTTCAATTCATTCATTGTTTTGATTTTTTTTCAAATGTTTTTCTTGTTTAATGATTGGCATGCACATACTTAAATTTCCATGCTACAAGAAAGGAGTTATATTCCCATCTATTGCTGGTCTATCTGACATTCTGATAACCTACCCACAGAGGAATCCGCATAGTTTGCACACATATATTGTCTGTCTCAAAAATGTCCACCTCTATTCAACCATGTGCTTCAGTGATGATTTTAGTCTGGTTTCTATGATCTTTTCATCCCCCCAGTGGATTGATGCCAACAATTAGGCAAACATTCCCAATAAGAGGTGCTCCATAAGATTTTATTTTTTTCTAACAGCGTCTGAGAAGGAAAAACTTTTCACTGGACTCTGCTGGTGCAGGGTCTCATTAGTGACGTGCATGGATCTTATCAAGTGGACGGAAGTGAAACAGAATACACATATGCATTCTGCTCAGTAGCAGAAGAGATAACAGATGGACAAAATTAGTCTTGGTGTCATCTTAATTTTTTTCTCTTATCCTCACTTTTAGTTCTCTACCATTTAAAATTGTGAGTAATAACCAAATGAGACAGTTGATTGCTATGACTTCAGTGGCCTGCTTCACTGAAGGACTTTAGCTGCAAAATTTTAGTTTTCCCTCTTCCATTTTCTATTTTGTGCAGATCCATCTGCTGAGCTCCCCAGAAGGAGACTATATGAAGAGGGGATTCATTCAGTTTCTTTCCCTTCTTTATTTAAACTCTTAAAGGAAGAGAAATCTAGTCAGAACAGGAAACTAGAGTAAGTATTAGCTGTAGTTGTGTTTACTTTTTCTGAAAGCATAAGCAGACTTCTCTAATTCTCTTGGGACAAGTGTCTTCAATATACAAAGTCTCAGAGGAATCCTTCACTATTTCTATATTGTTAACTAAGCAGCAAACCTAAACGACTATTTTTCTTCAGTTATATTTTCCTGCAGTTGGGTATATGAGGTTTGCTGGCTTATGGTTCATGGAGTCTGCTTTGCAGAATTTACTCTTTTCAAGGAATAGATAAAAGGGCAAAGTTCAACATGCTAAAGGAAACATGCCATATTGCTTTATGTCTTAGCTATTCTCCATAACCAAGTCTTTTAACGAAGTCCTACCCTTGGAAGGACAATGAGCCCACAGCATCTCCATGCTGTTAAAGTGTATACTCTGAGCCTCACTAGCCTACTTGCTTCCTAACTCTAAAAGCTAAATTTAAGATCAAGTAGCTAGGAGATTAATAAATGGACATTTCTGGCAAGACTATAATATTAGAATGACATCTTTATCATTAGTGTCATATAAGGCCATAGAGATTTGGCAATATTCATGTTTTGATATAGCTCCTGCACCTATGGGAGTTAGATATTCCCTAATTAACAAGAAAAGCAAAAAAAAAGTATCCTTTTTATATTAAAATATGAGCAACACATCTAACTTATTTGCTCAGCCACTCACTAGATATTCAACAAATGTTTCCTGAACAAAAACTATGATATCAGATATTTTATGTAACTCTAAGCAGCATGTAAAAGATATACCCTTGCCCTCAGTGTGTTTTGGAGTTTCAGAGAGTAGCTTATGCACTTTAGTCACAGATATTTTTTTTCTTTCATCACAGATTTTTTTTAGGAAACCAGCCAAGTATATTACACTGTGAAGCTGTTAAGGTGTCTATTATGATAGCTAGTATAGGTGTGAAACACTGAAATATCTTTTTAAATATATTGCATTAAAACACAGACTGCCTGGTAAACATTTGGCTTGTATCCTCTCTCTAGAATGAACTAGGTAGTATCATTACAAAAAATAATTTAAATATCATGGAATTTGATTTTCTCATTTGGAAAATGGCAGTAGATTCTGTTATGTTAATTAGATAACCAAGCTTGTGTCATGTTTCAATTTCAATACTCACAGCATGTGAGATAACATGAGGTTGTGGCAACTGTCCACCTGAATCATGAATCTTCAGTAGATCGGTATCATCCACAAGTGAGTAAAGAATGATTCTTGGTGGTTAAAGAAAATCCTACTCTTTTTGTGGACATTACACAAATATACAAACTTATAAAAATGTATACATTAAATCTGTAGTTCTAGGATTTCATGGGGCAGGTGATAGAGAAAAAACATGCTAAAAAGAACTGTATCTAAGGTCATAAAAATGTTGAAAAACTCTGATGAAAACCTTAATTTAATTTTCCCCTAATTTCCTATTACTAGGAGCCATTTCTAATTTTTTGTGAAATGACTTGTAATCAAACCTTTCTTACCTACCTCATAGGGTTGTGGTGAATATTAATGAGATAATGTTTATGCAGATAATTTTAATTTACAAAGTCTATAAATTATCAGATGTTATAATTCATAGTTTTGCCCATGATGGCCAATGATGAAATGCAGTTCTCAAAGGTAAAATAATCCAACTATTTGAAATACTTCAAATTCCCAATTCATTTACTAAACAAAATTCTTGAATTTGATATATTTAGTAACAGTACTAAATGAAATTTTTAAGGTTTATTTATTTGAAAGGCAGAGTTACAGAAAGGCAGAGGCAAAGGCAGAGAGAGAGAGAGAGAGAGAGAGAGAGAGGTCTTCCATCCTCTAGTTCACTCCCCAGATGGCTACAATGTCCGGAGCTGAGCCTAGCTGAAGAGGTCAGGAGCCTGTAACTTCCTCTGAATCCCCAAAGGACTTGAGCTATCTTCCATTGCTTTCCCAGGCCACAGCAGAGAGCTGGATCACGAGTAGAGCATCTAGGACTCGAACCGATGCCCATGTGGGATGCTGGCAGTGCAGGCGGCAGCTTTACCAGCTACACACAACACCAGCCCCACTAACTGCATTCTTGTAAGAGGTTTCAGGTGTAGCGCTACAACTAAAAGGGTAAAGCTCCCTCCTTAATGCTTGCATCACATATGAGTGCAGGTTCCTCTTCCAGCTGCTAAACTTCCAATTCAAAACTCTCTCTTCCTCTCTCCCTGTTTCCTTCTTTCCCTCTCTCTCTGTATCTCTTACAAATAAATCAATGTGTTTTGTAACATAGTTGCTTATTCCTCAACTCAGGAAAATAGCTAAGGAAGCAATTCACTGTTCCCACAAGAACTCTTATATCCTACTGCTCAGGTCCAGTGCCTTATCCTCCCCTTCCCAAATCAAACATTTTTCCTTGAACTGGGAATATATGGTACTATTTATAATCACTTGATCATCTGGCTATTTTCATCTTTATCCCAGTGATTTTTACTTTCATTTAGCTTAATTAATTTATTGCCTACTTAAAAAAAAAATTACTGAACACCAATGATTAGCTTGGTTCTGTCCTAGGTGCTGAACATGATCAATAAAACAGACACAAATCCTAACCTTATAATGCTGTCCAAGTTAAATTTTTACTTTACCTGGTGATCTTGTAAAACAGCAACAATTGTGAAACTGTATTGCTCTGGGCTCCCATAAAGGGCTATTGCTGGGCATAATCATTTCTCATATGACTTACGTAAGATTAATGAATCGCTCTCCTTTTGTTTTCTATGCCAAAACCAGACACAGTTACCCCAAACTTTATTTTATAAAATAAATGTTGCCAGAACTGGTGGCATCTACTGACCAATCTGGAAAAACACTGTCTATTACTTTGATCCTTTGAAAGTTTAGTTAAATCTGTCTCCTTCCACAGGCTCATAACTTAGATCCATCCTCAGCCAAAGCCAGTCTAAAACCCCTCCTCAAGGATTCCCCAGAGAGCAGAACGAAGTTCAAGTAAAATAGTTTCTCATCCACTGTACTATTGAACAAATCTTTCATTCACTCCCTGGTATCCAGTTTATTTGATCCTTGTCTATTACCCCTATAAAAGCAAAGCCCTTTTCTGAATGACCTTTGAGATGTGTGCATTTCTTATGGTCAAGTTATTCTCTTTACTAAAATCACTTTCATTTTATTATCATAGTAGCATCTTTCCCTCCTTTTACAATATGTTTGAGTGTCTATTCATATCAGTGTGGATATTTTTTCAGTGACTATATAGAAAACAGTAATAATTATTGTATATGGTATGAATTTAATTAACAATCCCCAAGACATAAATCTATTTCATACTCTAGATTGACTTCTAGTATCCATCTCTTATAGGTAGCTCCTGAGTCGGCAGCCTTAGGTAGAAAGCAATGCAAGCTTTAACTCATGGACCAACATTACCAGATCGGGATGGCTGTTCAAACCCAATATTGGGAACGAATCTAACCCAAGATGTGGTCTCAGGAAAAATTGTGCTCTGTCTACTATGGTATCTGAAGTTTGATTAGTGGTATAAACCCACAAATAACTTTGATCCACTTTTTTTCCTGATGGTTGTGTTAGTTTCCCTAACACTTCTATTTTATTTTCTAATTCCCATAGCCCAAATGCATGGATTCTCTACCCTTATTTGCTTTTTTATCTTCATGGAAGCACGCACACACTCTCTCTCTCTCTCTCTCTCTCTCTCTCATGTACAATCATTCGTCTTCAATTCTTAGACTAGAAACTCTGAATTTGTATTCTATGTTTCCTTTGTTGTCATGTATTTTACATGTATAATAAATCAAGTTAGCTTCTTTCGCTTTGAACAGTTCAATCTGAATGCCAAAATATAAAATTAAAACAAAAGTATAAAATCTCAACACATAACTTTCACTTCTAAACATCTTATGTGAAAGATAACTTGAGCAGTAGTCAACTATTAAAAACTTTGTTATTAGGCTGGTATGAAATTCACAATCTCTTAAAATCTTGAAGATGATAATAAAGATTATAATTCAGTGATGATTTTTAAACTTGGAGATTAAAGATTTGGAATTTACCTGTGAAACGCATGTTTTTTGCTGCAGCCTGTGAGAATGCAGAAAGAATACAAGTGTTGTAGGAATAAAAAATTACTGATTATTTTCAATCATCACAAAAAGAGCTAAAGGTCTGTTTTTATTTTGCAAATTTTATGGGGCTTCTTTTTCTAAAGAAAATGACTTATTTGAATATAAATGTTTTATGTTCCTTCAACTATCTGTATGTTAAGACAATCCAGATTCAACAAGCTTTTAAGTCTAGGCTAAATGAATGATAGATTTAAAATACTAGTCTGTATATCCTTCATTTCCTTTAATGAAGATAAGGATTGATGTCATAATTTTCATAGACTTAGACATGTATTTCTCTAGACCCCTCTCTCTGTATTTCACTTTCCTTCAGTATGAAAAATGGAATAGCAGCAGTAAACCTTTTTTTTTTCCTTTCTTGAGATTTGCAAAACATCTGAGAATAGGGAACCATCTGCTACTGTCATGTAAACAGGCCAAAAGGACTGGGCAGAGGCGAAAAAGTCTGGCATCATAGCCAAATCAGCTGGCCTAAATCTCTATCAGGCATTTACCCCAGAGGTGTGGAGAACCAGGGGACACCAATCCTGGCAAGCATTTTGTACGCATGCTGGTGTTCTGCAGAACAACAAGGAACAGCTGCAGGGAGCGGGGATGGTACAGCAGGTTGTGAAGTGGGATATGGGTTTATGTCAGAGTCATTAAGCTTTTCTGATAAATGGGCTGCAAATTAATTGGTGGTTCCACTAATTAATTTATTTGAGTTGCTGAAATCCTCTGGCTTGGCTGTGGCTGTAAGTAGAGCTGAGTGATACTTCAACATGGAGAGCATTTTTTTCCCTCAAATAAAGAATTTGGATTTGGGCCTATTAGTTGGTAGAGCCTTTCTAATTACACCAGCAACACAAATATTAAATGATTCAAAAATTCTTTTGATGCCTAAAATTGTTTTAGTGGAGTTTTTTTTTTGGTATTTAAAGTATAATCAGACTACAGATCTTTATAGCTTGCTAGTGGATGGTCTGGGAAGTGTCCAAATGGTCGTTAATAAGTCAAATGGAATTGTCATTGCAGTTTGACAGGCTAAATATATATCTGTGGCCTAAGAGGGAAGCTGTGCCATCAAAATGCAAGGATCCAGAGGAGAATATAAAACTACACATGTATTTCACAAGGAACTCTGATGCTTATGAATATGCATAAATATATACACATGTAAAAATACATGTCTATACACACATATACATATGTGTATGTTTGTATGTGTATATATGTATATGTGATTTGTCTATTTATAAGAATATGTTGAGAAAAAAATTTTTTCCAACCAATGTCAAGTTGTCTAACAGTATTATTATATAAATGATAATAAAATACGTATTTTATCTGTTTCTAAAAATCCCCTAAATATTTATGTTAAAAATAAATGTCATCATAAGTACATCTCAAGTGCACAATTTAGATTCTGCATTATTTCACTTCTTAATAATATATCAATGTGGTAAAAGATTTATTTTTAAGTTTATATTTTGTTTAATTGAAAAGCACAGTTACAGAGAGAGAGAGCAAGAGAAAGAGATCTTCCATCTGCTGATTACTCTCCAAATTATTATGATACATGATATATATTATTATAATATGTATGTTACTATGTATTGCGCACTATGCTTTTCTTTTTGTTCACTAATAGTATTTTTACTCATCTTTCTATGTTAGTTGTTCCAGTTGTCTTTATTTTAGTAGATTTATCATGTTCTGTTTCATAGATGACCCTAATATTTTTAATTAGAACATGAAAATGGACATTTGAGGAGTTTCCAATATTTAATTGTTTCAAACAATTCTATATTGATCATCTTAGTTCATAACATCTTTATACATGTGTGTGCTTTTTCTGCTGGATGTATGCTAGAAGTGGAACAGTCTACCATAAGAGTTGCACATCTTAATTAGACACTTGAGTAGTGAGCTGATTTTTTAACTAGTGTAAACAGAAACAAAGAAAAATGATAAAAAAAATATTCTGAATATGGAAAAATGTCTTTTAATGAAACTCATTGTGATTAGCCTTCTATGAATACTGATATCTCTTCAGAACATATATCATTATTTATTGAAAAAGTTACCATCATTTCAATGTAGATGTGTGGCACACTATAGAAGATCAAAAGCATGAGATATAAGAAAAGATTTTTGAGCAAATCACTATTAGGCATACAAATGAGGAGATTAGAGAAAATAAAATACAATTCTAAATCTTAAATTATCAACCATTATTCCATTAGTGTTTAACAAGAATTAAATGACTTTAAACCAAAAATGTGTCAGTCTAAACTCATGTTTAAGAAAATGTTGAGGCCCGTGCTGTGGGACAATAGGCTAATCCTCCGCCTGCAGCACCAGCACACCGGGTTCTAGTCCCGGTTGGGGTGCCGAATTCTTTCCTGGTCGCTCCTCTTCCTGTCCAGCTCTCTGCTGTGGCCTGGGAGAGCAGTGGAGGATGGCCCAAGTGCTTGGGCCCTGCACCCGCATGGGAGACCAGGAGAAGCATCTGGCTCCTGGCTTTGGATCAGCGAGCATGGTGCACCGGCCACAGCGGCCATTGGGGGCTGAACCAACGGAAAAGGAAGACTTTCTCTCCATCTCTCTCTCTCACTGTCCACTCTGCCTGTCAAAAAAAAAAGAGAGAAAGAAAGAAAGAAATGTATTGAGTTACTCAACACTTCCAAATATTTAAAGATGATCCTTGGGGCCAACGCTGTGGCATAGCAGGTAAAGCTGCCACCTGCAGTGTTAGCATTCCACATGGGCGCTGGTTCGAGTCCCGGCTGCTCCACATCCTATCCAGCTCTCTGCTTTGGCCTGGGAAAGCAGTAGAAGATGACCCAAGTCCTTGGGCCCCTGTACCCACGTGGAAGACCTGGAGGAAGCTCCTGGCTTCTGGCTTCAGATTGACTCCGGCCGTTACAGCCACTTGGGGAGTGGACCAGTGGATGGAAGACCTCTCTCTCTGCCCCTCCTCTCTCTGTGTAACTCTGACTTTCAAATAAACAAATAAATCTTTAAAAAAAAAAGATTTTCCTTGACTTAATGCTGATATTATCATCAATGAAAGTGCCTTCCAATATGCCTGCAGCAAGTTGAAAATACACATTTTGTATAAAAATAAAATCTAGTATAATTAACCTACCAAAAATCATAGCTAAGCAAAATAGGATACTGCAGATTATTTGTTGTCTTCCCTTAGAATTGCATACTTTGTTGCTGTCCAGGCTTGCCAAGAAACATTCACAGAACATCAAAATTCAAAACTTGATCTATTGCTTCTATTGAATACAAAACATTTTTCAGCAATGTTAGAGTATAGGTCAACTATTACAAGTAAGGGACTATCTGTAATGCTGAAATAACATACTAGCCCCAGAGAATTAATTATTGTTCTGGAAGAAATAAATAAAACTGGAAGTATTCCTATATTACACCTTGACATCAATAGTCAGCCTGTCACTCTCCTATTTGTGCATAAAGTAGTACTTTCCTGGCTGTCCCAAAATTTGTAATAAAATATTGAAAATATTCAAAAGTCATATCGACATAATGTTACTCAATCGAACTTTTGTAATCATGTTCAAGATAAATACAGCAGGAGATTGTTTAGTATCATATATTTCATACAGGAAGAGCCTACATTTCTTTCAGTTCTATCTATAATTTTTGCCCTTCTTTTGTTCTCCACAGCTAGTTACTGGACACTAGCCATCAAAAACTAAATTGACTAATTATTCACAAGTCAGGAGGCATGAATGCTTTTTGGAAGGTTTGCAAGTTGACTGCTCTATTCCCTAATCAAAGTCAGCTGGGTGAAATTTTCCCAGGGGATATTAACTCCTAAATTTTCCAAGGTAGCACCTGGAGACTTTACAATTAGCCTCTACATTTTTTAAGCAGTGCATTGTTTTGAACCTCATCTGTAATTTAAATGATCTAAAACTCGGTGTCCTTGTGTTGAAAGTTAGTAAATGCGAAAGAATACAAGAGCGCTCTTGTCCACAAATCAAATTAGTGAAATTAAGGTACATGACTCTCAAAAAAGGATTTTCTCCTGCATCTATATTCTGGTTACACAGCTAAAAAGTTTTATTTATCTGACATAGCTCCTGTATTGTGTGTTCAAAAAGTCCTTTTATATTATAGAAAACAATGTACTATAATTATTTGAAATCATATGAATGAAGTTCAAATTTAAGTTCTGTAAATTATTAATTATGGAGCTTTAGACAAAATTTCCCAATGCCTGTGTTCCTCAGTTCCATTTTTTGTCCCAAAAAGAAAACCTATATTTGAACTTGTGTAATAACCTGAGAAAAAGTGAGGTTTTTCCAACTTCACATACGAATAATAATCTTCTTAGTTTTGAATTTGAGCTCAAACAAGTAAAAAATTTGTCTCATTTAGCCAATTCTATCAAGAAGCAACATTAAATTAAGCTTCAGCTGAATTTTAATTTATTTTCAGAGTCCATAATGTAGTGCTTTTAGATACATGATTATGATTACCCAATGCATCAAATTCTTGTTTTAGTATTTTGAAAGAAGAATATAATTTTGAAAACTAATATATTATATAACCTTTCTGAATACCCTACTAGTATTGTATTGCTAGTATTTTTTGTATTGCTATTATTGTATTGCTAGTATTCCCTATTTATAGAGCTTTAAATAATAACTTTTGTGTAATAATTTTATAATATTTATTATGCAATTTTATAAGCAGACATTGTATGTGTTTTATATTTACTGAGTCACTTTGTGAGGTTGGCTACTCTGCTTTTCCAGATGAGAACAGAAAAATTTTGAAATTTACAGAAGTTTACAATTACTGGATGTTAGGGATTCCCACCCACAGAGGATGATCATCTTAGCATACATTCTTAATCAACATGCTCTATTTACCATGATTTTTCATTGATTTTTAGTAATCCTAAGATAGTTGAAACTGTAATATTTATTACTGGAAACATATGTCATCCTGCCTACCTGTGTTGGAAATGTCTTTTTGCGTATTCTATTTATTAGAGATGAGAAATAAAGCAAATAAATGAACATTCCCATTTGAATTGTATTTTTATAAATATTGTTTTTCTGAAAAGCTTATAGGAAGAAATTTAAAACATCATTTTATTTAAATGCATGAGAATTTCAAAAATGCATTTCACAAAACACTACTACCACTATATTTCTTAAGAGGGTTTCTATGTCAAATAAGTTTGCCTTTTTCTTCTCCTTGGTTAAAGATCATAAATGCAGATTTTCAAATTAAATGCTTTAAGAATTCTTGCACTAATAATACTAATCAAAAATTTAAAACAATTATCGGGGAACCAGCATTGTGACACAGTGCATTCAGCTGCGTCCTACAATGCCACAATCCCAGCTGGGCAAAGGTTTCAGTTCCAACTGCTCCGCTTCCAATCTAGCTCCCTTCTAATGCACCTGGGAAAGCAGCGGACTATGGGCTAAGTGCTTGGACCCCTGCCAGCTACATGGGACAGCATGAAGCCTCAGGCTCCTGAATGTGGCCTGGTCTAGCCCCAGCTATTGAGCCTATTTGGGGAATTAATCAGCAGATGAAATATTCTCTACCCTCCCCCTCTCTTTCTCCCTCTCATTTTTGGTCTCTCCTTCCCTCTGTGTGTAACTCTGCTTTTCAAATGAATAAATAAGAAATGAGTAAATCATAAAAAAAAAACTTGGTTGACCAGATAATTTAATGAAAAGATAAAATTGTGTTCCATGGAACATATTTTGGGAAATGCTAGTCTCAGTAACCCATCTTGATTTTTGTTCTCTTACACCTGTTTTTGTTTTATTTCAATATGGTGAAGATTCAAATCCTCAGAATTGTTTTGTGCTCCCATTTGAAAGCATATGTTTTAAATCAATAGCTATAATAATCACTTATACCCTATCATTTGCTGAAGATTGTGTCCCACAAAATATGTACACACACACACAAACACGCACTTATCTCAATCAAGGAAAATAAAGGTAGTTTTAAGGCATTATTAGGGTACACTGATCAATAAAGGGAGTTTCAAAAGATAAGCTGAGAGTTGGGAAAAAACATAAATAAATAAGGTCTCACACTGTGGAGCCATGGGCTAGATCATCGCCTGCACTGCCAGCATTCTATATGAATGCTGATTCAAGTCCCATTCTCCACTTCTGATCCAGCTGCTCCACTTCTGATCCAGCTAACACACCTGGAAAAAAAAAAAAAAAACAGGAGAAAATGGCCCAAGTTTTTGAGTACCTGCCACTATTGTGGGAGACCCCAAAAGAGTTCCATGCTCATGGTTTCTAGCTGGTTCGTTACTGGCCACTGCAGCCATTTGAGGAGTGAATCAGAAGATGGAAGACCTCTTTGTCTCTCTTTCTTTCATTCTTTTTATAACTGTGCCTTTCAAATAAATAAACAAGTCTTGAAAAAAAAAAAACTAAAGTATACCTTGGATACTCAACTGCTTTTAATAATGTATATTGTTACAGATGAAAAAATCAAAAACATCTTGTTAGAATCTGAGAAGGGCTGCCCAAAAGACCGTCTCCAAAAAACCACTCTCATGCAACAGTGCAAGGGGTCGTTTATTAATCCAGCATGCTGGGGACCCCGTTCGTCCTAGAACAGGCGGCCCTGAAGAGTAAATGGTCGGGGTTTTTATACATTGAGATATTTAATTCATGTTACAGTTTGACAAGATTAATCACTTAGTACAGAGCTAACAATCAGTACAGATGAAGAGAATTGTACATCTAGTACCAGGCACATAGAGTAAGATAACAAGTGCTAAGGGGAGGATCAAGAGGCTTCCTATCACCTAACAAGTGTTAAGGGGAGGATCAAAAGGGCTTCCTATCGCCTCAGGGAGGGTCACAGATGTTCGGGTCATCTAGGTCAGGAGAGTAGGTTAGGGATGTGGTGGGAGTATGCATCACAAGGCTTACACAAAGAAAGTTAAGGGTCTGTGTTTTAACTCCTTTGTGACATAAAACAGGTACAAGCAGTCTATTGTAAAAGCCCTCATTGCATCTTCATTAACCAAGCAAAACAGGGTAGGGTCACGCTAAGGTTACTTTCTTTGTTCTTCATTCAGAGGAAGCAGTTCCGAGAAAGCATAACAAAACTAGCGAAAGGTAAACAAGTGAAGCAGTTTTTTTTTAATATTAAAGGGAAAGATTTTAGATTTTTTTTATTCCTTCAATCTCACCTTTGTTGATCTAAAATAATGCCTTTTAATCCTCAGGAATGTGATAGTGTTTTCTGTAATACAGTGATTTACCTTCTTGTGCATACAAGGAGTTCAATAAATATTTGTTGACTCAATGAAAGGAAGAGTGAAACAGGCTGTGAAACTCAAATATAATACAAACTTAAGCTTCTACAAAGTTCACAAACAACAGTGCTCTCTTTATATTCACTCAGAATGGGACAGCCTATTAATCATTCCAGTGTTACCTGCCTGTGGAGTTTTAATCATGTCATTATAAGAAGCCGATTGGGTGATAAAGCTAGTAGTTACACTTATGGCTGTTCTTGTCTCATAAAATATTATTATAAACTACCCTTCATCTGCCAAAACATTTTCCCCATTCATATATCTCATTGCTTTCAGGGCCACTATGTTTTAATCATACTTTAACTTTTCCTGTGTTTCTCCTAGCACTTCATTACTGTAGTCAAACACTTCCGTCTTTCCTATTTTCCATTTCCCTATAGTCTCCCTCTCAATCTCCTCTACACATTGTCTTAATCCCAACATTTTCATAACTCTAATACATTGGTTTGTGAATGTTCTTCTAAAGCCAGGAGTGACTTTCACAAAATTTTTAACTTCTACAGATATTTATACTTAAATATCCCACTGACAATTGAACATATATCCAAAGGAACTCATCTTCCAACCTAAAATTTTCTCCAATTTCACCCTCTCTCTGAAGCCTTGATGATGCTTTCCAAAAGAGCCATCTTATCCCTTAGAGGCAATTAATCACTATTTCCAATTATAGGCAACTGTCCTAAGAACTGAAATGTCCCATTACCCACTGCTCACCTTAACAAGGCAGCCAAAGCAGCAAAGAAAATTTAATTTATAGATGAGGAGATTCCACAATGGCTTAACAGGGAAAAGATACATGGACTTTGGTCACAGGAAAATACCAGAAAAACAGGAATCTGCATTCCTGAGAGTTTTCAATGAAAAGTCTACAGAAAAAAAAGAGAGACTCTGTAGAGTAGCAAAAGTTGTACAGACACCTAGCAGTTCAGTGGACACCATCCAAAACTCTTGCTGCTGGCAGCTGGAGGGCAGACCATGTTCTCAATGCAAGGGCATTCAGCGCCCCACAGGGAAAGCACCATCTTCTCAGAATAAGCCAAATGGAGGCTGTGGGGGCCCACGTACCTCTAGTGGTTACTGTCGGAAGGGGGATAATTTATGATTTCCACTGATAGACTGGGCAGATGAGCAGGATGGGGAACAGGGTGCCCATGTAAGTCTGTGAGGTGGGCCACATTGATTCCCTCCCCTCTCCCTGCTAAGGCATCCAAGGGCCACTGGGGGAAACACTTCCCAGAATAAGGCAAATGGAATCTTGCCTGGAGAGTTGGCAGAGGGACAGGATGTGCATTTGTCATATAGCTCATCTCCTCTGCTCCCAGAAAAGCACCAAATTCAGAGATACGGTAACTCTTTGGAGTGGGGAGATACACAGGGAAAAGAGTGGATCTCCTGCTGTCAGTGACTGATTATGAGATTCTTTTGGCTGTGCAAAAAGCTGGGAAACTATTGATGGTGTAGGGTGTGACTGAGTCTTTAGAGCCTGCCTATAGACGCTCAGAGTTCCCTACGTTCTGGGAACAGACGTCATAAAGAGCTTCATGCTCACACTCTGGAGTACATAGATTCTTCATGCATTTTAGGCTCCTGAGTCAGGGGGTGCAAGAACAGAGATCTTGATTGAAACAAAGAAGGGCAGAGGCGGTGATCACACTAGCACATGATCATCCCCTCTCCCTTTGACTACAGAAGAGAGGTAACTTGCACAATTTGCTGTTATCCTGGACACTTGCATCATTCACAACTGATGGCCAGAACTCTCTGGCACTACCCGACACATACTTCTGAATATCTCCTCAAGAGTCAGGTATCATACCACACCAAGAAGTACATTCCAAATGATGAAAACTTCAGAGAGAAAGCAGCAAAGGTTTCTCCAGATGCAAAAAATAAATATAGAAATACAAGAAACTTGAACAAAGAAGACAATATGATTCCACAAAAGGAACACAATAATACTTCAATATTAGACTGTGAGGATGAGGAGACAGGCAAAATACCTGAAAAGGGGAAAAATAGATTGATTCAAGATTACTCAAAAACACAGAGAAGCAATTACATGAGTTAAAGAAATTTGTGAATGATCAAATGAGAAATTCTGCTGGGAAACAGAAATAGTAAAGAAAAATCAAACAAATATTTTAAGAATTCAATATATCAAATGAAAAATATAGTGAAAAGCCTGAAAAATAGACTTGCTGAGGTAGAAGAAAGAATATCCCATTTCAACATATAAGGCTGTTGAAAAGTGCAGTCAGACAAAAAAAAAAAAAAAAGGAACAAAAATAAGAAAAAAACAAAAACAGTGTTCAGGATGAATGAGAAACCAAAAAATTACAGAATATACAGGTCTAAGGCCTTCCTGGAATAGCGGAAAAGCAGAATGAGTTATCCAGTGAAATAATGGTAGGAAATTTCCTTAATTGGGATAAAGATATGTATATCCAAGAACAAGGAGAAGATAGGACTCCAAATAGACATGATGAGAGAAGATCTTCTTCACGACAGCATGTTGTTTTCAAACTTTAACATGTAAAACACAAAGGACAAATCCTAAAATGTGCAAAAGATAAATGTCAGATTACCTTTAAGGAATGTCCAATTATATTGACAGCAGATTTTTCATCAGAAACCCTACAGGCTAGGAAAAAAATTGAGAGATAAAGTCCAAGTCCTTAAAGAGATAAAATGTCAATCCAGAAAGTACTCAATGAAATTCTAATTTATAAATGAAGATGAAATAAAGATCTTTACAAACAAGCAAAATTGAAAATATTTGTCACCACCCAGGCAGCCTTACAAATAATGCTTAAAGATGTATTACATACAGGAACAGAGAAAGATAACCACTCTCATGAAAGAAGCTGATGGCAGAAATCTTCCTAATAATAATACAAAGGAGATCCAAAATAAATATTAGGAATATATATATGCATATATATATACACACACACACACATACATATATATGGCAAGGATAAGTCGTTACTTATAATCTTTAATATAAATGCACTAAACTCTAAAAATAAAGGCAGAATGGCTGAATGGATTAAAAAGTAAGACCCATCTATTCACTGCCTATAAGAAACATGCCTCAACAGCAAAAAAAAAAAAAAAAACACACAGACTGAAAGTGAAAAGAAAAAATAATTCCAAACAAATGTAATTCAAAAACAAGTCGAGTAGCAATCTTAATGACAGACAAAAGAGACTTTAAGACAAAAATTGTTACAAGAGACAAAGAAAGTCTTTCGTAATGATTAAGAAAAACACTCATTGGGTAAATGTATGTGTACCCAGTGCTATTTAAAACACCCAGTTATTTAAAACAAATGTTAATGGGTATCATGGCTATATTCTTAGAATTGAATCCATAATATACATAGAAATTTGCTCTTTATATTAATGAAAATTTTAAAAATAAGTTGCAGATGAACCATTTGGAGCATCTGTATAAGTACTATCACCTACATTTTTTCCAAAGGTCACTGCTGGGAGCAATTCATTTGAACGTTTGTTCAATTAAAAATTACACTGCACAGTCTTGCAATATTTTATCACAACATAAATTTTAAGAATATAAGCAGTGTTACTTTTTTTTAAAGATTTATTTATTCATTTGAAAGTCAGAGTTACACAGAGAGAGGAGAGGCAGAAAGAGAGAGAGAGAGAGAGAGAGAGGTCTTCCATCCAATGGTTCACTCCCCAGTTGGCTGCAATTGCTAGAGCTGTGCTGATCTGAAATCAGGAGCCAGGAGATTCTTTTCGGTCTCCCACTTGGGCACAGGGCCCAAGGACTTGGTCCATTTCCTACTGCTTTCCCAAGCCATAGCAGAAAGGTGGATAGGAAGTGGAGCAGCCAGAACTTGAATCGGCGCCCATATTGGATGCTGGTACTTCAGTCAGGGGGATTAACCCTCTGGGCCACACAGTGATAACTTTAAAAGTCTGAATTCTGCTTCCTTGTACCTAGCCTAACCTTCCCATAACCATTTTTCCTACCACTGTTTTCTAGAATTTCTGAAATCTCTTTCTATGACTCTGGGATGTTACTGAATAGGCTAAAACAGCACTACCTGCAGGATGTACTTCCATTACATTGCTCTTCAGCACATGCTGTTAATATTCCTACTACTACTCAAGGGCTTCAAATGGGATCACTGGTACCCAAATATATGTAAGGGTCTATCACTACTCTCTCTAGATGTCAAAAGAAATAGTCTACTTCCATTAATATGTTTTCACATATATGGGAAATCTATGTAATCTTTACCCTGTCATTTACTGTTAAATTGATAACTAATCCTTAAATCTGGAAGAATTTTTCTCAGTTTTCTATCTCACATCCTGCCATCATACATGGTGTCGTCATTGGTAATCTAAATGATCCACTCCAAAACTCAGTCTCTTAATTATTTAAAAAAATAATTGAAAGGCAGAGTGAGAGAGAGAGGGGGACACACAAACACACACACACACACACACACACACACACACACACACACATGAGGGGAGAGAGAGAGAGCAAGAGAGAGAGAGTGCACTTTCATCCACTGATTCACTTCCCAAATATCAGCAACAGCAAGGATAGGGCGAGACAAAGCCAAGTGTTTAGACTTCCAACTGAATCTCCTATGTGGAGGGCAGAGACTCAAGTGATTGGGCCATCATCTGTTGCCTTTCAGGTACATTGACAGGAAAACGGATTGGAGGTGGAGGAGAGGGGACTCTAACCTATATATGATTATGGGTGCCCTCTATATCACAACACTCATCACAGTCTCTTGTTTTTTGAAAACTCTAATTCCAATAATTAGGACCAATTTATCATAATGAGAACAGTTCTGAGAGTGACTGGGCGTACTATAGATAATTGTGCAGAGAAAACTATAAATCATAATTTTTGGAATAAAAATAAACACCACAGGATTCAATATACATACTTTTTTCTCTCTTTAACAAACGTATCAAATATCAGCATTTGAAATCATTGTGATCCAATTTAAAGTAGATAAACAAACAATAAGATGGATATCCAACTGTATCATATTTTACCTGCCATCAAAACTTAAATTTGTTTGAAGCTAACTTGATAGCCCAATTCCAGATTAAAATGTCTAGAACAGAGTATCATTCACTTTGTTCTTAATTATCTTTAAAATTTGCATTTTTTCTTCTATTTTCTTGTATATATTATGTCTTTTTGGTTTTATATCATTATTTTCCTACTTGAGAATTCATCGTGTATCTTTTCAACCAATTCCTTGCCAATGTCCTATTTTTTTTTTCATTTCCTTCTGATACACCAAAATCACAAAACTTACATTCTTTATCAATTTGAGTCTTACCCTTCCACTCTCTAGGTTCATTCTTCTCCAATACAGTAAAATTTAAACAACTTAGAATCTTAGATATTCAAAAAACGTCTTTTTGGGGGCCAGCACTGTGGCACAGTGGGTTAACGCCCTGGCCTGAAGCGCGGGCATCCCATATCGGTGCTGGTTCAAGACCTAGCTGTTCCACTTCCTTTCCAGCTCTCTCTGCTGTGGCCTGGGAAAGTAGTAGAAGATGGCCCAAGTCCTTGGGTTCCTGCACCTGTGTGGGAGATCCGGAGAAAACTCCTGGCTCCTGGCTTCAGATTGGCACAGCTCCGGCCATTGCAGCCAATTGGAGAGTAAGCCATCGGATGGAATACCTCTCCCTCTCACTCTTTCTGCCTCTCTTCTCTCTGTGTAATTCTGACTTTCAAGTAAAATAAATAAATCTTTTAAAAAAATGTCTTTTTTTTTAGTATATGTGCTGCCGAAGCGAGAAACAGTGACTTGATCAGCTCTTGTGCTGACTGTTGTTGTACAATGTCATACTTTATCCATTGTAGTATTTTTTTTATCCTAGTACTAGTGGTTGAACTCTGTAATTAACACACAATTATTCTTAGGCGTTTAAATTTAACTGAAAAGTGATCCCTGTGAAATATAAGAGTGGGAATAAGAGAGGGAGGAGATGTACAATTTGGGACATGCTCAATCGGAACTGCCCCAAATGATGGAGTTAGAATTGTGCCAGGGGATTCCAATACAATCCCATCAAGGTGGCATGTACCAAGGCCATCTCACTAGTCCAAGTGATCAATTTCAGTTCACAATTGATCACACTGATAGGTCTAAGAGTCAAAGGGATCACACAAACAAGACTAGTGTCTGCTAATACTAACTGATAGAATCAAAAAGCGAGAGAATGATCCAACATGGGAAGTGGGATACATAGCAGACTCATAGAATGGCAGATGTCCTAAATAGCACTCTGGCCTCAGAATCAGCCCTTAAGGCATTCGGATCTGGCTCAAGAGCCCATGAGAATATTCTAGGCATGGAAAGCTAAGACACTCTGGGAAAAAAAAAAAAAAAACTAAATGAAAGATCTCTGTGAGTGAGATCCCAGTGGAAAGAACGGGGCCATCAAAGAAGGAGGTACCTTTCTCTGTTGGGAGGAGACAACTTCCACTTTGTCTATGACCCTGTCGGAATAAGATCGAAGTCGGCGAACCCTAAAGACTTCCATAGCCTCGGCAACTCATGACTAGAGCCTAGGGAGATTAATGACGCCATAAACAGGAGTGTCAAATTGTTAAATCAACTTCAGGAGTCACTGTGTACTTACGTCTCATGAGGGATCTGTCCTTAATGTGTTATCCAATGTGAAGTAATGCTATAACTAGTACTGAAACAGTATTTTTACACTTTGTGTTTCTGTGTGGGTGCAAACTGATGAAATCTTTACTTAATACATACTGAATCGATCTTCTGTATATAAAGATAATTGCAAATGATTAAAAAATCTTGGTGTTAAATTGGAAATTGCATAGAAAATTAATCAATTTAAAAATATATATATCATGTAGGATCTCTGTCCTTAACGTGCTATACATTGTGAATTAATACTATAACTGGTACTCCAACAGTATTTTTCACTTTGTGTTGCTATGTGAGGGCAAATTGTTGAAATCTTTACTTAATATATACTAAACTGACCTTCTGTATATAAAGAGAATTTAAAATGAATCTTGATGTGAATGGAAGGGGAGAAGGAGTTGGAAAGGGGAGGGTTGCGGGTGGGAGGGAAGTTATGGGGGGAAAGCCATTGTAATCCATAAGCTGTATTTTGGAAATTTATATTCTTTAAATAAAAGCGTTATTAAAAAAAAAGTCTTTTTTTTCTGAGCCCCTTATAAACTTTGCATGACTGTGTCAGCTGCCCCTGTTTGAAAGTCACAATTTCTTTTACCATATGTTTATTGAATATAATAAAATCATAATAAAGATATGTATATTATGTTGAAAATATTTTGTAATTACGTATTCACTCTCTTATTTTCTTACTGATGGAAAGAGTGAGTCTTCAAAGGCAATGACTAGGACTTACTCATGTTTATTTTCAAAACATTTGCAAAAATACTTGGAATACAGGAAGTACCTAAGAAACATTACTGTGTGAATCCATAAATGGTTTAGTAACTATGTATTAAGACATTAAAATTAACTTACATTTTTTCCATTATGTTTATATCTAGCATCTGCCTATCTGTCTCCGAATACACAGCTATATATAGCAATGTATTCTTTTTTCACTTATTTTTTTTCTTTTCAGTTATTACTTATCTTTCATTGAGCTTAATCTCCACATACTCCACGATATGTAAAAATATTACTTAAAGGCTTTGTAATTTGATATAGTTTGTGTGGTGGTCCATTGTTCTCTTTTCCTTGAATGAACTCTATAGATGACTTGTCAAATTCATCTTGGTCAAGTGTAGCTGTAGTATTTCTGGCTTTACTGCAAGCAGGTTCTAGATGACCACTGTAAAGTTACTGTGAGAAGTCTAAGAAAGGTCTATATGTCAAAGAAGGAAATCAGGTCATTTTAATTCCCAGTGTTCTACTTCTAGGACTAAAGAATAGAAATAGGGGCATTAACTGTGGCATAGTGTGTTAAGCCAACACTTGTGATACAAGTATTGCACATCAGAGTGCCAGATTAAATCCTGCCACTACAATTCTGTTGTAGTTTCCACAAATTCAACTAGCAAGGCAGCAGACAATGACCCAAATTCTAGTGCCTTTGCCAACTATGTTGGAAACCAGGATGAAGTTCCTAGTTTCTGGTTTCAGCTTGGCCCAGACTGGGCTGTTGTGGTCATTTGAGGAGTGACCAGCAGATTCTCTCTTTTTCTGTCACTCTATTCTTCAAACAAATGAATAAATAAATATATCAGAAGAAGAATATAATTTAAATGTAGTTGTAATGTCACAGTTATCAATATTTCTAATTTTTCCTACTATTGTGTCTCTTTACCTAATATTAAGCCAAATACTGGTATAATGGTCAGGGTTGTTAAATGACCCAACCTCTTCTCCCTTTGAATACAACCTATCAGCCAAGTCAAACTGATTCTCTGAAATCCTTTGATCTTTATATCTGGCTATATTTGCATCTGCCATTTATACTTCTTAAAATGTTGCATTTATTTAATTACTTCTACTTGTCCATCAAAGCTCAACTGGGATTGAACTCTCACAGAAATATCTACTGTTTTTTTTTTCTATTAGAATTGAGTTTATTTCTTTGAATTTCTTTGGTACTTTTTTCTATAGCTACAGCATTTCTGTGGTATAATTTTCAGTTGTATATATCACTTTCTTTGTTTTTTTTTTTCTTTGAATGACATATATTTGTAAGATATTGTAGAATAGATGCTGTTCTATCCTTTGTGATATAACTTGCGTATAGATACAAAAAATAGAAATCACATGGATAAATACAATAATCAGTTTCCACATTCAGCCTGGACATTGAAAACTCAAATTATACTTTACTGTCTAACTCAGCTTTATTTTGTTGACTATACTTTGCTGATATTATAATATTACTATATAAGATTGTGTGGAACTCTCTCAAATGCCTTTCCTTTACTTCTATTGGTCCAAGTCCAGATGTATCTTTCCATTATGATCAACAATTAGAATACAAGAGAAAAATAATGTAAGGAGATATTTCTGAAGGAGATGTTTGGGACAATACATGAAAATGTGAAGTTTAAACTATGATCAATGAAATATGAAATTCTCTTAATCTCTATCTTTAAGCATGAATACTTTTTCTTGTTTCTTGACTCCTTACTTATGGCATTGAACTTATTTTTCCAGAATCAAGACTACAGGTAAACTGCTTGATTGTACATTGCAGGTACTTGATGAAAAATTTCTCAACTCTTCAATGAATAACATTTGCAGTTTGCTAAAATCCTCCATCTTGAAAATTTCTCCTTGATGTATCCACCAAGGAAAACCATAATGATCTTTTCCAGTGTTAATCAATTAACAATTTAAGTAGCCTTAAATCAAAATTCCCTATAACTGATGAATCCCAGCCTATCATTCTCTTCTCTAGGATACTACCATATTTTTGATGATCTTACTTTGTAATATACTCAGATGTGTCGTACCAAAAGTTGTTGATTGTTTGAATTAATAGCTAAATATCATATTGCTTAATTGAAATGTGGGGGAGACAAGTTTGTTATTTAAAAATATTATTTATTAATTTATTTAAAAGACTAAAGGTTGAGGATGGGGGGCAGGATTTTTCAGTTATTGGCACGCTTCCCAAATGTCTGTAATGGTCAAGGCTGGTCCAACCCAAAGGCAGGAACACAGAACTCCATGTGGGTTTTCAGACCCACATGAGTAGCAGAGGCTCAATTACTTTGGCCATCATCCACTGCCTGTTAGAACTTTTAGCAGGGAGCTGGGTTGGATGCATAACACCCAGGACTCCAACCAGCACTCTGATGTTAAATGCCAGTGTCTAAAATGGTGACTTAACCTGCTATGTCCCAATGCCATTCCCTGTCTAGCTTCTTTGTAGCATAGCTAATATGTTAAAACCTTAGGTAATAAAAAATTTTATGATATTTTGGACCCATAGTGGAGATCATTTGTAAAAGAAATTTAGTCAGTGATCTTGTATATATAGCTCTTATTAGCTGGCAGAAATGCACATATGCCCATGTTAATAGAAGGGAAACAACATTTATAAGACAGCCATGATTTGTTTTGGGCCTTCATACTTTGCATCAGCTATCTACTTTTACTTAGATTTTAAAGATTTTACTTTATTTAAATGAAACTTGTAAATCATTTTAGACTCTTTCCCAATAGAACTTCTAAATGAGGTTAAATGGTTAATATGCATTTAAAATGTAATCAGATCCAACACTGATTCATTATCTGGTTCAATGGTTCATCGGTTCACTTACTCATTATACAACCAAAAACATCATCCCAGAGCCAGGCTGCACTTGTCATCGGGAGCAAACTACCATATAAAGGTTACATCTAAATCAGCCCTGGATCTTCAAATCCCAGATGAATAACTCAGTTATCAAGCACCTGATATTGGAAGTGAACTATCAAAATGCACCATTTGCTGTCACAGGACCACTTTCACATACCCTTTCTTTTTCTCTATTTCTCTAAGGGGAATGCATCTTTCAATTATATTCAGTAAACAAAATAAAAGAGAAGGATTATA
Source organism: Sylvilagus floridanus (assembly GCA_949820135.1). Classification (NCBI taxonomy): domain Eukaryota; kingdom Metazoa; phylum Chordata; class Mammalia; order Lagomorpha; family Leporidae; genus Sylvilagus; species Sylvilagus floridanus. The sequence goes on along the minus strand of OX463224.1, from coordinate 100,405,740 downwards.
TAAGGAGAAACTTTTTCTGAAGGTGGTATCTAGGAAAATACATGGAAGAGGTAATATTTTGAAGTAAGCTTGGAATAAAATATGAAATTCTCTATTATTTCTACCTCTAGGCACAAGGATTTTGGCTTGTTTTTTGTCTTTCTTTTGCCATTTTGTACTGATCTGCTCAAGTTCAAATTTGGACTGTCAGCTTTCTCTAAACAGAATATGTTAGCCATTCTAACCTAAACATGATGACTCAATTCCTACTCTAGCACACCTACACATTTTAGATTGCTTCTCAGCTAGGAACAGAAATCACACACTCTGTAAACTCTCTGACTGAATATAAGACATGCGATGCTATAATGCTACAGAGTAAGATGGAGTGGCCTACAGTGGTTTTATTTATTTATTTGTTTGTTTTGGCCTGGCTTTCTATTCCCAGTCTTCTCAATATATGACCTCTACACTCAGACTTTCCACCGTTTTTTTTTTTTTGAACAAGATTGATAGAATATTTGAATTGACTGCCTAAACCATTCCTTAGATGTTGGTCTTCAGCTAAGACTTTGGATTGCCAAGGTCCTCAGAGAGAACTGGCTTTGAAAGTATCATCCACAGGATATTTTATGATAGGGTAGCTTTATGGTTTTAGGATGGCTCAAATATATTAAATTTGTCCTTATTTAATTATGTATGTAATGCAGAGGCTATTTTTCCTGACTTATTTTTTCCAATATTGTTATACCAGAAGCATTTGTGCTTACACTGCAAGCAGATAACATGTGCCAAGTTAATTGATAGAGTCTAAAATAATTTACCTTGCCTAAGGTGTACAAATTTAATAAGAATAAATATAAGCATAAAGTCAGCCATATTATAATCAGCACTATGAAATGATCTTTAATTCACCTGTCCATAGCAGAGAGTGTAAAATATTTGGTAAAATTGCTATTTTTTCCTTTTGCTCTATCTTACCCACCAAAACTACCAACTGTTTTTACATTTCAGTCACATTTTATAAATCAAGAGTCTGAATTTCAGGATAATGTGTGATTTGTACTAATTCAAGTAAAAAACCATAAGAGGAACTTCATTCATGTATTTGTACCCTTAAGTATTTCTAGAACCTGGGAGGCATTATTAAAATGTGGGATGTTTGTGCCTAAAAACCAACATCTGTATTCATGTCCTATATTTGGTTCAATACACTGAAAAAGGTAATGCTCAAAATTCTCAAATAAAAGCACTTATGAATTCATCTGAAATTGCTAAATATTCCACAAAACAAAACTTGAAAAGCATTAATATGCTGAATATATTCATTCTTTGCTTTAAGGAATCTAGCTGATATTTGAAGTTTGAATTATTTATTATAACTTTGCTGTTTGGAACCAGGGATTTTTGAAAATCACTCTTATAAGCTGTTATTAGACAGATATGGAAATGTTCAGAGTATAACAAACTTTTCATTCTTAAACACTCTCCCTGATTGGCAGATCAAAGGACTTACATGGTCTTGAACTAACAATAATATCATTTAGGCAAATATCAAGAATCAAGCAAGTGATTTGAAAATGCACATGTATTCCTTAACAGTTTTCTACAAGGAACAAATCAGGTATATGAAAAAGTCTCTTAGGATTGCTGTACTATTAACTTTTTTAAAATTAAGTGATGATAAAATCCTCAAAAGATAAGCAAAATGTGAATGGTTTGTACGCCAGAAAAAAAAAAAAAAAGAATTCATGGTATCTATGTATACAATCCAGGTATAAATTAAGTTCTGGAAGTATGGTCTTTGAAGGGTGCAATGTGTAGGGAAAATAAAAAAATAAAATAAAAAAATAAAAGTTTGCCATCAGGACTGACTGGCTTCCAATCATGTTGACTATATCAAAGGTATATAAATTGCTGACATAAAATCCACTGAGGGGTGGAACAACATCCTACAGTAATTATCCTTGAAATAGAAACTTGCTTCTGTGATAGTGGCTACATAGCTTGTAGTTGTGCTATTTGGGATGCATAGTTTTCTAAGTCTTTGAAGAAAAGGGATAGAATTTGAAGAATCTATACCTGAATTTAAATACATCAATCAGAAAGAGACTCACATCAATCGATTCTTATTCACACATAGAAAGAGTAACATGACCTGTCTAATGCAAAAGAAGTGAAAAATTGGAACCCCCCCCCCCTTTGTGCCTAGAAAGGGAGTTCTTGCCAGCACTAGCTATGTAACCAAGGACTATTTATATAAAATCTCAGAGCCTTTGTTTCCTCATCTTTAAATTGGGGATTCCAGAAGTTACACCCTAATTTTATTGAGATTTATATTTCAACTAACATTTGTAATCTGACCCATTTCACTGCATACATTTAAGAAGTGATCATTTTCTATTCCACATCAACAGAAACCAAAAAAGAGCTGGCATAGCCATCTTAATATCAGACAAAATAAACTTTAACACTAAAACTGTTAAGAGAGACAAAGAGGGGCACTATATAATGATTAATCAATTCAACGGGAAGATGTAACTATTATAAATGTATATGCACCTAAATACAGGGCACCGGATTATTTAAAAGGTTTGTTAAGGGACTTAAAGGGAGACTTAGACTCCAATAAAATAGTATTGGGGGACAATAGTATCGGGGGACTTCAATATTCCACTTTCAGAAATAACAGATCAACTGGAGAGAAGATTAACAAGGAAACAGCAGATTTAATCGACACTGTAGTCTAAATAGATCTAACAGATATCAACAGAACTTTTCATCCTACACTTAAAGAATTTACATTCTTCTCAGCAATACATGGAACCCTCTCTAGGATTGACCACATACTAGGCCATAAAGCAAGTCTCAGCAAATTCAAAAGAATTAGAATCATACTATGCAGCTTCTCAGACCACAGTGGCATGAATCTGGAAATTAACAACTCAGGAATCCCTAGAGCATATGCACACACAGGAAGACTAAACAACATGCTCTTGAATGAACACTGGGTCATAGAAGAAATCAAAAGAAAAATCAAAAACTTTCTGGAAGTAAATGAGGATAACAACACAACATATCAAAACTTATGGGATACAGTAAAAAGAGTGTTAAGAGGAAAATTTATAGCAATAGGTGCCTACGCCATGAAATTGAAAAGGCACCAAATAAATGAGCTTTCAATGCATCTCAAGGATCTAGAAAAACTGCAGCAAACTAGACCCAAATCTAGTAGGAGAAGAGAAATAATTAAAATTAGAGAAGAAATCAACAGGATTGAATTCAAAAAAATTACAAAAGGTCAGCCAAATGAAGAATTGATTTTTGGGAAAAATAAACAAGATTGACACACCATTGGCCCAAATAACTAAAAAAAGAAAAGAAAAGTCCCAAATCAATAAAATCAGAGATGAAAAAGGGAATGTAACAATAGACAGCACAGAAATAAAGAGTCATCAGAAACTACTACAAAGAGTTGTATGCCAGTAAACAGGGAAATCTATCAGAAATGGAAAGATTCCTGGACACATACAACCTACCTAAATTGAACCATTAAGACATAGAAAACCTAAACAGACCCATAATGGAATCAGAAATTGATTCAGTAATAAAGGCCCTCCCAACAAAGAAAAGCCCAGGACTGAATTGATTCACTGCTGAATTCTACCAGACATTTAAAGAAGAACTAATTCCATTCTTCTCAAACTATTCAGAACATTCAGAAAAGAGGGAATCCTCCCAAATTCTTTCTATGAAGCCACCATCACCTTAATTCCTAAGCAGGAAAAAGATGCAGCGTTGAAAGACCATTACAGATCAATATCTTTGATGAATGTAGACACAAAAATCCTCAAAAATTTATAGCCAATACAATGCAAAAATGCATCAGAAGATCATCTGCCCAGAACTAGTGGGATTTATCCCTGGTATTCAGGTATGGTTCAATGTTCAGAAATCAATCAATGTAACACGCCACATTAAATTGTAGAAGAAAAACCATATGATTATCTCAATAGAGGCAGAGAAAGCATTAGATAAAATACAGCACCCTTTCATGATGAAAACTCTAAGAAAATTGGGTATAGATGGAACATTCCTCAATACAATCAAAGTAATTGAAGAAAATCCCATGGTCAGCATCCTATGGAATGAGGAACAGTAGGAAGCATTTCCACTGAGATCTGATACCACACAGGGATGCCCACTCTTACCACTGCTATCCAATATAATTTTGGGAGTTTTAGCCAGAGCCATTACCAGGAAAATGAAATTAAAGGAATATAAACTGAGAGAGAAGAAATCAAACTATCCCAAATAACTCTGCTAAGAGACTATTGGAACTCAAAGAAGAGTTTGGCACAGTAGCAGCATGTAAAACCAGTGCACAAAAATCAACAGCCTTTGTATACACAGGCAATCCCATGGCCGAAAAGAAACTTCTAAGATCAATCCCATTCACAATAGCCACAAAAATAATCAAACATCTTGGAATAAACGTCAGGACGTTAAAGATCTCTACCATAAGAATTACAAAATCTTAAAGAAAGAAATAGAAGAGGATACCAAAAATGGAAAAATCTTCCATGCTTACGGCTTGGAAGAATTAATATCATCAAAATGTCCATTCTCCCAAAAGCAATTTATAGATTCAATGTGATACCAATCAAAATATTAAAGACATTATTCTCAGATCTGGAAAAAATGATGCTGAAATTCATATGGAGACACAGGAGACCTCAAATAGCTAAAGCAATCTTGTACAACAAAAACAAAGCCAGAGGCATCACAATACCAGGTTTCAGGACATATAACAGGGAAGTTGTAATCAAAACAGTACGAGTACCATGGTACAGAAACAGATGGATAGACCAACGGAACAGAATAGAAACATCAGAAATCAATCCAAACATCTACAGCCAACTTATTTTGATCAAGGATCTAAAACCAATTCCTGGATTAAGGACAGTCTATTCAATAAATGGTTCTGGGAAAACTGGATTTTCAGTTGCAGAAGCATGAAGCAAGACCCCTACCTTACACCTTACACAAAGATCCACTCAACATGGATTAAAGACCTAAGTCTGTGACCCGACACCATAAAATAATGAGAAAACTTTGGAGAAACCCTGCAAGATATAGGTACTGTCAAAGACTTCTTGGAAAAGACCCAGGAGGCACAGGCAGTCAAAGCCAAAATTAGCAATTGTATTGCATCAAACTGAGAAGTTTCTGTACTGCAAAAGAACTAATCAGGAAAGTGAAGAAGCAACTGACAGAATGGGATAAATATTTGAAATTCTGCAATGGATCAAGGATTATTAACCAGAATCTACTAAGAGATCAAGAAACTCCACAACAACAAAAGAAACAATCCACTTAAAGGATGGGCCAAGGACCTCAATAGACATTTTTTTTCAAAAGAGGAAATCCACATGGCCAACAGACACATGAAAAAATATTCAGGATCACTAGAATTCAGGGAAATGCAAATCAAAGCCAAAATGAGGTTTCACCTCACCCAGGTCAGAATAGCTCACATTCAGAAATCTACCAATAAGACATGCTGGCGAGGATGTGGGGAGAAAGGGACATCTATCCACTGTTGGTGGGATATAAACTGGTTAAGTCACTATGGAAGTCAGTCTGGAGATTCCTCAGAAAACTGAATATAACCCTACCATACAACCCAGCCATCCCACTCCTTGGAATTTACCCAAAGGAAATTAAATTGGCAAATAGAGACAGCTGTCTTCACCTTAATGTTTATTGCAGCTCAGTTCACAATAGCTAAGACCTGGAACCAACCCAAATACCCATCAACAGTAGACTGGATAAAGAAATTATGGGACATGTATTCTATAGATTACTATTAGCAATATAAAACAGTGAAATCTGGTCATTTGCAACAAAATGGAGGAATCTGGAAAACATCATGCTGAGTGAAATAAGCCAGTCCTAAAGATACAAATATCACATGTTCTTCTTGATAGGTGACATCTAACTGAGCACCAACAATGAAACCTGTTGAAGTGAAGTGGACACTATGAGAAACAATGACTTAATTAGCCCTTGGCCTGACTGTCGAGGAACAACTTAATAAGTTATCCCTTTTAGGGCCGGTGCCGCGGCTCACTAGGCTAATCCTCCGCCTTGTGGCGCTGGCACACCGGGTTCTAGTCCCAGTTGGGACACCGGATTCTGTCCCAGTTGCCCCTCTTCCAGGCCAGCTCTCTGCTGTGGCCAGGGAGTGCAGTGGAGGATGGCCCAGCTGCTTGGGCCCTGAACCCCATGGGAGACCTGGATAAGCACCTGGCTCCTGCTATTGGATCAACGCAGTGCGCTGGCTGCAGCATGCCAGCAGCGGAGGCCATTGGAGGGTGAACCAACGGCAATGAAAGACCTTTCTCTCTTTCTCTCTCTCTCTCACTGTCCACTCTGCCTGTTCTGAAATAAATAAATAAATAATTAAAAATTAAAAATAAGTTATCCCTTTTAGTATTTTTTTTATTCTACTTAATACTATTGGTTGAACTCTCTAATTAACACACAGTCATTCTTAGGTGTTTACATTTAACTGAAAAGCGATCCCTGTTAAATCTATGAGTGGGAATAAGAGAGGGAAGCGATGTACAGTTTGGCACATGCACAATCAAACTTGCCCCAAATGGTATAGTTAAAATGTGCCATGGGATCCCAATTCAATCCCATCAAGGTGGCATGTACCAATGCTTTTTCACTAAGCAAAGTGTCCAATTTCAGTTCATAATTGATCATAATGATAGGACTCAGAGTCAAAGGGATCACATAAACAAGACTAGTGTCTGAAAATACTAACTGATAGAATTGTAAAGGAAAGAACCATCCAGCAATGGGAAGCAGGATACACAGCAGACTCATAGAATGGCAGATGTCCTAAACAGCACTCTGGCTTCAGAATTAGCCCTTAAGGCATTCAGATTCAGCTAAAAAGCCCATGAGAGTATTTCAGGAATTGAAAGCCAAGACACTGTGAAAACAACAACAACAACAACAACAACAACAACTTAAATGAAAGATCTCTGTGAGTGAGATCCCAGCAGAAAAAATGAGCCATCAAAGAAGGAGGTACCTTTCTCTGAAGGGAAGAGAGGACTTCCACCTTTACTATGATCTTGTCTAAATAAGATCAGAGTTGGCGAACTCAAAAGGCTTCCATAGCCTTGGCAACTCATGACAAGAGCCTAGGGTGATTACTGACACCATAAACAAGAGTGTCAATTGTTAAGTCAACAACAGGTATCACTGTGCACTTACTCCTCATGTAGGATCTCTGTCCTTAATATGTTGTACTATGTGAATTAACGTTATATCTAGTACTCAAACAGTACTTTATACTTTTTGTTTCTGTGTGGGTGCAAACTGTTGAAATCTTTACTAATATATACTAAATTGATCTTCTGTGTATACAGATAATTGAAAATGAATCTTGATGTGAATGTGATGGGAGAGGGAGCGGGAGATGGGAGGGTTGCAGCTGGGAGGGAAGTTATGGAGGGAGGGAAGCCACTGTACTTCCAAAACTGTAATTTGGAAATTTATATTTATTAAATTTAAGTTAAAAAAGAATTGATCATTTTCTACTTAGTAAACTTCTTTAACTAAACAATTCTATAAAAAGTTTATTAATTTATCTAATCGCAATTATGCTTCCATTATATAATTTGTATATTTTCTCATTTTCATTCATTTCATTACATTCTTAAAAAATGTTTTAAAATTAAATACCCTATTATATTTTTAGGGATAAATAAGATTATTAAATACTTGCAAAAAACATTTGAAAAATTTCATTTATTTGAAAGATAGAGTTACAGAGAGAAACTGAGAAAGAGAGAGACAGAGAGGACATCCATCTTCTGGTTCACTCCCCAAATGGCTGCAATTGTTGGAGCTGAGCAGAACCAAAGCCAGAAGCCAGGAGCTTTTTACGGGTCTCCAATTTGCGTCTAGAGGCCCAAGCACTTGAGCCATCCTCTGTTGTTTTCCCAGGAGCATTAGCAGGGAGCTGGATCAGAAGTGGAGCAGCTGGTACTTGAACTAGCGCCCACATGGGTTGCCAGTGCTGCAGCCTGGGCCTTTAAAAAAGACATTTGAAATGATTGTTTCAGTGAACTATATATTTTGTTTATAGATGACAAATATAAATATAATGTCATAAAATTATAGTCCTTTTGGAGTCTGGTCATTACTTTTTGGTTTAGCTGAGTTTTTAAGGCTTTTCACATTCACTTTGTGATTATCTATCTTCCTACCAGTGACAGCTGCCCTAATGGTTGCAAGGTTGGACATAATGGAAAAGAATGTCTTGTCAAAGATATGGATGGTGCAGGTTAGGAGCATAGGAAAAATTATTTAATGGTTTCCAATTCCAATGATGTATTAGAATTTCCTTAAAGACTTGTAGAAATTTCATATTCATAAGCTACAGCCTAGACCTACTGAATCTGAATCCCATAATCAAATGCCCATAACTGTATTTTTATTTAGGTCCTCTATTGATCCTAATCAGAAAGGCTAGATGGCAGCAGTCTGAATATCTCAGTCAAATATATTCCACCATGCTATAAAAATTCATCTGGAATCCAGTCAGATATTTCTTTGTCCTACGCAAATAATCACTGTGATTAATCACTAAACAAAATGTTAGATGTCATTCATCAAATGTAGATGTATAAATGATGAAAATAATTATTGTTATTCTGATTTTGTTTTTAGTTAACAAAAATATTATAAAATAACTTTTTTTTCTGTCTGATTACCATCCTGGAAATTTGCCTATCTAAAATCAATGTTAAAATATAAATATTTAGGAAGTTACTATTTTACAGCATTTTAGAACAATAGAACAATTTTAAAGCTGTTTCTTAAAGCCAGTTAGGTTTTAACTCCTATTGTTGAATTAGAATTTTCCATGTTTGATTTTTTTTTCTGAAAATGGCCAACACCCTCACCAATACATTTTTGACTATGTTAATGTTTCCCCAAGGTGCATGAATTAAAAAACATACAGACACTGTTGGATTCTTTGGAACTGCTCTTCAAAATTATTTTCCAGGTCTAACTGCCAATAGTAAATATTAACTCTCACTTCAATAAAACAAACAAAATAGGCTGAAGATAGAGAGAACACCAAATCTCCAAAAATGTATTGAAAGACAGTTTACATCCATTTTCATAGACATTAAAAAGTTTAGTTACTCTATTACTTGTCTCAACCACTCTGGCAGGTTCTTAAAGATTGATCTCCAACAAAGTTATCATTAACAATAGTGTCATTTTGGAAGCTTGATAACATGGAGTATTTTAGGAACCACAGATACCTGAGGCTCTTGTCCCCACCTTATTCTGATTTTGATATGTTTCTTTTCAGAACTATAGCCAGTTATTAAGGAATATGGAGAAAAATTGTTTTAAAATTGTAACATGTAGGAACTTATCATCTATTCAGACAAAGGGAAAACACTGTACTCTCCTTCTCAATCTACCATTCAATCACCAAATGGACTTTAAATACTTGATATTTAAGATTTAATCAGTTTTTAGAACATTGAATAAGTGTGTATCCTCTCAAACATAAAGATACAGAAAAAATGACAATAGAAAAAACGAATGAACTGTTTCATAAAGTCTGGGTCCATATCACAAGTTTTGGGAGCTATTTGTTTCCAGAAACTAATAATTTACATTGTTATCTGTATATCAGTGCATAATTATATTATGAGGGTTCTGTCTCACCAATGGGATTCATTTTGTTATTAAAGCGACCCGTGAGAGCTTAGTTAATACCTTCTACCATGTGAGAAGGCAATGAATAGAGGACCTCCTAGCATCCGGAACAGGGTGTTATCAGACACTGAATCTCTTAGCAGTTTGATATTGGACTTTCCAACCTCCAAATCTGTGAGAAATAAATTTCAGTTACATGTAGGACACAGAATTTGTGGCAGTTTATGTTATAGCAGTCCAATCAATGACAGTGTACTTCACCATCCACATAAAAATACTGAAAATCAATTGAAAGTGTTCATTATTGTTAGTACTTTGGGGGAAAAAAGACAATTTAATTTAAATTAGATTTTTTTGCTAAAAACCTAAAGAAGCAATATAAATAAATAAATTAGAATTATAGAATCTAATGGCTTTCATAGGATCACAGAGCCCAGATTTTTTTTTTTTTTTTTTTTTTTTGGACAGGCAGAGTGGACAGTGAGAGAGAGACACAGAAAGAAAGGTCTTCCTTTTGCCATTGGTTCACCTTCCAATGGCTGCTGCGGCCGGCGCACTGCGTCTGGTGCACCTCGCTGATCTGAAGCCAGGAGCCAGTGCTTCTCTTGGTCTCCCATACTGGTACAGGGCCCAAGGACTTGGGCCTTCCTCCACTGCACTCCTGGGCCACAGCAAAGAGCTGGCCTGGAAGAGGGGCAACCAGGACAGAATCGGAGCCCCGACCGGGACTAGAACCTGGTGTGCTCACGCTGCAGGTGGAGGATTAGCCTACTGAACCGTTGCGCCAGCCAAGAACCCAGTTTTTCAAAGTAAGATTTCGTCTAGGTTTATTTTAGAGAGAGACATATAGTAAACATGGAAAACATTGTTTATTTTCCTAATTTTATTTTTTTAAATTTTCATTTTATTTGCAAGAAAGAAAATCTCTTAGATGTCGTTCCACTCCCCAATTGCTCAAAATAAGCAGCATAACCTAGAGCCAAAACTAGAAGCCAGGACTACAATCAGGGCTCCTACATGGGCCAAAGAAATGCTAACAGAACAATAATCACCTCACTCTTTGGAATGCCTCTCCATCTGGCTGATGTCCTTGTTACAGAGGCTATAAACTGTTAACAGAAGAAACAATTTTACCAAAGAAATTCTTACAGAGAACTGTAACCTGTAAAGCAGAACAAAGGAATATGCTGTTGGTATAAATTATTACATGCTTAATTGTTTAAATTTTTAATTTATTTCCTAATTTGTTTCTGTTCAGAAAAAAAATGTTGAAAAATCTTTGATTTGCACAGATAAATAGTTACAATTTGCTTTTAAACAGTTCTGCGTGCTGTCTTGTTACACTTCCCAATTAAACTCTTCTGGAAGCTTGACAAACAATGATTTCTATTTGTTTCAGATTAAACCAGCACCTTACAAATACTCAACTAGTGCTTTCCTTAATTGCTTCATATCAAATCTGAAAATGTCCCTTTGCCAAATAAAATGTTCACTGAAGCAATTTTTTCCAAGTAAAAACTTGTAACTGAAAAACTATTCAAGTGTCTTGAAATTAGTTTCCCAAGTTTCACCTATTAAATAACAATTCAATATCTCAAAATAGTCACAATTTTAATTTTCTTGTATGTTGAAAACAAATTTTAAGCCTTACTTTTAATGCTGATGGGCTATTTACTTTTAGATTAGGTAAATTCAAATGGGTCTTATTTAGATGATTATTATTTTTTAATTTATTTTATTTTTTTAACTTTTATTAATGAATATAAATTTCCAAAGTACAGCTTATTGATTAAAATGGCTTCCCCCCCATAACTTCCCTCCCATCCGCAACCCTCCCCTCTCCCACTCCCTCTGCCCTTCCATTCACATCAAGATTCATTTTCAATTATCTTTATATACAGAAGGTCAATATAACATATATTATCTAAAGCTTTCAACAGTTTGCACCCACACAGAAAAACAAAGTGTAAAATACTGTTTGAATACTAGTCATAGCATTAATTGACGATGTATAACACATTTAGGGCTGAGATCCTACCTGAGGAGTGAGTGCACAGTGACTCCTGTTGTTGACATAACAAATTGACACTCTTGCTTATGGCCTCAATAATCACCCTAGGCTCTTGTCATGAGTTGTCAAGGCTAGAGAGGCCTTTTGAGTTCGCTGACTCTGATCTTATTTAGGCAAGGTAATGCACAAAAATCAACAGCCTTTGTATACACAGGTAATGCCACGGCTGAGGAAGAACTGCTAAAATCCACCCCAATCACAATAGCCACAAAAACAATCAAATACCTTGGAATAAATTTAACCAAGGACGTTAAAGATCTCTACGATGAGAATTACAAAATCTTAAAAAAAGAAATAGAAGAGGATACCAAAAATGGAAAAATCTTCCATGCTTATGGATTGGAAGAATCAACATCATCAAAATGTCCATTCTCCCAAAAGCAATTTATAGATTCAACGCGATACCAATCAAAATACCAAAGACATTATTCTCAGATCTAGAAAAAAATGATGCTGAAATTCATATGGAGACACAGGAGATCTCAAATAGCTAAAGCAATCTTGTACAACAAAAACAAAGCCAGAGGCATCACAATACCAGATTTCAGGACATAGTACAGGGTAGTTGTAATCAAAAGAGCATGGTACTGGTACAGAAACAGATGGATAGACCAATGGAACAGAATAGAAACACCAAAAATCAATCCAAACATCTACAGCCAACTTATGTTTGATCAATGATATAAAACAAATTCTTGGAGCAAGGACAGTCTATTCAATAAATGGTACTGGGAAAATTGGATTTTCACTTGCAGAAGCATGAAGCAAGACCCCTACCTTACACCTTACACAAAGATCCACTCAACATGGATTAAAGACCTAAGTCTGTGACCTGACACCATGAAATTATGAGAGAACATTGGAGAAACCCTGCAAGATATAGGTACTGTCAAAGACTTCTTGGAAAAGACCTAGGAGGCACAGGCAGTCAAAGCCAGAATTAACAATTGTATTGCATCAAATTGAGAAGTTTCTGTACTGCAAAAGAACTAATCAGGAAAGTGAAGAAGCAACCAACAAAATGGGAAAAAGTATTTGCAAACTATGCAATAGATTATTATTATTAACAACAAAATATAGAAACTATTTCCATAGAGTGTAAGAGCTAACATTTCAAAATAATATGAAATATCATATTTAAAATTTTCATAAGACATGTAACGGGTTTCAGCATAAAATAATTTTGAATCTCATCAACAAAGCTTATAAATAAATCAGAAAAAATCTAATGAATATTTTCTGTTTTATAAGGTAAGAAAGACAGTAATGATATCATCTGAAAATACCTCCCTAGTAGCTTTCCTTAGCCAGTGCCATTTCAGTATGAAACATGTAGTGATGACTTATACCTATCAAATGGCTTTTTCCTTGCTTATGTTGGTTTAAAGTCCTCAATATAGTTGATCTGCATTCTTGATAGCCTATTTAATAAAATATTTTTAAAATGCACAAACTTAAAAATTTATTTATTTTTGATAGTCACTTTTTATCACCTTTTAACAAGCACAGTCATTGAAAAATGCTGAGAACTTCTAAAATCTCTTTCATCCCAAATGTGAAGGAATCAAATATTCTCAGCCTTCAAACTTACTTGTCAACTGTATTGGATTCAGATCCTCAAGGTTTTTTTCTACGTTCTTTTTAAGAATTTGTGCTAATTGTATTTTAACAGATTGTTGCTCTCTAGCATTGAATCTATGCTGAAAAAAATTTGGGAGTCTTCTTTTAAATTACATGTAGCTGTATTACCAGTGATGTGGAATTTTTTAACTGTTCACTAATGGTATTCTACATAGAATGCATTAAATATCTGAGTAACTGTTATCATCATAAAAGGTAAATTTCAATAATAATTATATTATAAGGTTTTTATTTCCAGAGATTTATATGAGTCTATAATGCATTATTTTAATTTCTTACATTTATAGTTGTTAATTATGGAATTATTTGTTACTATTTTTAATTTCTTTAATTTTTAATATAAAGAAGATAGATTCATTACATTTCATAAATACAGTTCTAAGAAGATAACCATACCTCCCTCTATCCTTGTCTCAATTCCACCTTCTTCCTTTCAATTTTCTTTTTTTTGCAGTAATGTACTTTGAATTTACTGTATCATCACTTTCATTTTGATCTAATCAAATTTCATGATTTGTGTTAGGATATCTTTGTTCTCTTTTATTTTCTATTCAATTATGGAACTATTTCAAATTTCAAGGTAATTATTTAGTCTTTCTAGGAATAGTCTCATCATTTTGTGTGTTTTGAGATATATATATATATGATATATATATATATATATGACAAGAAACACTTAAATTATGAAGTGGTAAATTTTTTACAGATTGTTGGCACAAAGGAATTGTTGTTTTCATGTAAAAATTACTGTGAAACTATTTTTTCTATGCTGATAACTTATTACAGTAGACACAACTGAACATTGCTTTGTAAACATTATCATAAAGACTTTAATCTTCGAATGAAAATATCTGGAACGAATACAATTTATAAGTATTGATAGAATTAGGATAGGTTCTTGACATAAGGAGAATAATTGGCAAAAAGACTTAGAGGAAGAGTTGAGTTAAATCAGAGGTGTCTGGGAGTGAAGATGTGGTGAGAGAGGAGACCAGCCTGTTGAAACATTTAGGGGACAAACAAGTGTTGATGATAGAGGCATAGAGCAGCAATGAATTATTGAGAATTCAAAGTTTCCGGAGGGAGCTTGAATTTGCTTTAAGTTTATTTACGTTAAACAATTTCACCTATTTCATATAAGTAGAGAGAGAGTTAAGAACATAGTGATACTACCCATCCTACCCTCTCTCCTGCCCACACTCCAACCCTTCTTCCAAATTTTTATCTAGTATTTTGGCAGTTGAAATCCTCTGATATATTTGTGTAGAGAATTGATAAACATAAACCAATACCTTCCTAATATTAGCCTAGCGGCAGGGATTTGGCTTAGCCCTTAAGATGGCAATTAAAATTGCGATTTCCTGTAACATATTACTTGCATTAGATTCCCAGGTCCGGCTCTTGATTCCATCTTCCTGCTAATACAGACACTGGAAGTCAGGATTGATGTCTCAAATAATTGAACTCCTACCACCTATGAGGAAGACCAGGATTGAGTTTCTGCCTCCCATCTTCAGCCCAGCACAGTCCTAGCCATTGCAGGGAATTGAACCCTGGACCAGAAGAAGGGTGCTCTCTGTTTCTGTCAGTCTCTGTTTTTGTCTCCCTCCTCTGGTCTCTCTCTCTCTCTCTCTCTCTCTCTCTCTCTCTCTCTCTCTCTCTCTCCCTCCCTCCCTCTCTCTCCCTCCCTCCCTCTCCCTCTCTTTTCCTTGCTTGCCCTCTCTCTCCCTCTCTCTCTCTCTTTCTCTCCTTCTCATCTCCCTGCCTCTCTGTCTCTTCCCCCTGCCAATTCAAGATAGTCTAGCTTAGAGAATGCAATACATTGTAAACAGCAAGGTGGATTTAGGGAAAAAAAAATGAGGCCAGGTGGAGTGACAATGTCTTGAAAAGAATCTCCGTAGAGGGAAAACAAAATGAAGCAAAATGGTAAAAACTATTTTCTTAGACTTGCTCTTAAAAAAAATCTGCCTATTTTCACATGACATTTGGATACCCTTCAGAATTTAGGAAGTTTTCTTTTGTGAGACAATAACAGGAAAAAAAAAGTACCATAAAGGCACTGCTTCCATCACATTGGGCAAATAAGCTGTGCTCATGATCTGTGTGATCAGCAGACACTAGGAAGTGGTTGTCTCTAGTGTCTCCTTCTCCGTTCACACCTCTACATGACTGGTTCAAAACCTACCTTCTTCCCTCCCCACCTAAAAGGAATTCCATTAAAGCTGTGGGTCAGATGGAAAAGATAAGCTATCAACTTACCACAGGCAGCTTTTGACAGCTTTTCCATTTGTATATGCATTTCAATCAATTTTAAATCAGAAACAATAAAGCAAACCTCTTTCAGATTTCAATTTGCCTCTGCAGTGATGGCTGCCCTGATGTTTACAGTTCACAGTCTCATAATAATGGATGATTTTAGCACCTTGCTTCTCTCCATATACCTTTCTAAGGCTTTCAGCAGTTTCATTAGAGTTGTTTTTTAAGATGACAATTAGAATAAAATGAAAAGCTCAAGAAGCTGTTTGAAGCACAAGAAAAAAACAAACGCAATGTTTACTTCAGGAAAAGCTGAATCTTTCAATTCTGCTCCTTTCTGACATCTTCATTTACTTTCAACTCAAAAACTGTGAGGTAATTTTGGGGGAGCTCTTTATGTTTTCTGCAACCACTTTAAGGAATAGAGATTCTATAGTACATTTCTCATAAGTAAAATTATTGTTCCTCATCCTGAGCATACCCATTCACAAACTACCACACCATCACATAATTCATATGGGATAAGGTTGTTAGTGAAGCTTGAGATCAGAAGCTCCCACCCAGTGTGTAATATTACCCACTTACTTTTTACTCAGAACCACTTCCTCCCCTATCTGTGTCATTTATCTGGGACTTGGGTGTGTGTGTTGGTGGGAGGCCATTTGGATAGCCATTCCCCTTCTAACCTTTCCTGGGAGACTAGGAGGAGAGGTGCTGATGGTGCCCTCTCTCTACTTCACTCCCCAACCCCTTTACTGCATCTGGCCCACTTCACTCATTGACTATGCCCACCTGTGTGTGCGTCTGCTTTCACATCTTTTAAATAAACTTTACCACTTTGTTTACCTTATATATGCCTGTGCTTAGACTGCTTCTGTAAGTAAAAGACAGGAAATTTGAATAATTAATTAAACACCACCTACCCTACTTCAATTCAACCTTACTGGTTTGCTGAAAGTGACTTTTATTTGGATTTATCGATTTCACCATCCTAATTTTATTGTTATTACAGAATATCAATTAAAAATGCCTGTGGAGCCAATTTTCATGTTTTAAATTTTTTTTTAATTTAATCTGGCATTGACAAGGATTTTTATTATAATGCTGTTTTATTGATAAAGTTTTTAAAAAAATGTTTTCTGTTTATTTATTTGAAAGGCAGAGAGACAGAGACAGAGACAGACAGAGGAAGAGGCAGAGACAGATCTTCACTCTCCAAATGCCTGTAACAGCTGGAGTTGTGCCAGGCTAGAGCCAAGAGCCCGGAACTCCAACAGGGTCTCCCATGTGTGATTACAACATTAAATGCTATTTTCACCATCTTCCTCCAAAAGTTACTAATGACTTGTTTATGATTGTATTCTGTGACTTTTTGAGGTTCGGTATGTATTCTTCAGCACTCCTAGATAAATGCTTTTTCCCCCTTGTAATCTTATACTATTTCAAAATATTGTTTACCTGAATGTTCAATTGAATTATGAGCCCTTTCATTCCCAATTACCTTTGGAATATTCTCCACTGAAATTCTGAAACCCAAGAGAGTGTGTTCAGGATTAAACTCTGTTTTCCTCTCTTTTCTTCCTCAGACATTCTTCTCCTACCCATGACACATATTAACCCAGATTCAAAACACTAATTTTCATCTTAAATTGCTCTTTTTTTCTAAATTTGCTATTATTTCTCAATAAATAAAGATCATAGTGTTTCACACAGTCATGAGTAATGAACTTATCTAAGCTTCTAATACAACTGCTTTTCTTTTAATGAACCAGACCCTCAAATAAAGACACATTTTCAGTCTATGACATGCCTTTATCATCACAAATAATGTCTGATTCAGAAGTTGTAATAATCAATCACATATAGTGAGATGGCATTGGTATATGCACCTTGATGGGATTGTATTGGCATCCCCTGGTACGATTCTAACTCCACCATTTGGGGCAAGTCCAATTGAGCATGTCCTAAATTGTACATCTCCTCTCTTCCCTTATTCCCGCTGTTATATTTAACAGGGATCATTTTTCAGTTAAAATCTAAACACCTAAGAATAATTGTGTGTTAATTACAGAGTTCAACCACTAGTACTAGAACAAAACATAGAAAAAAACACTAAAATGGATAAAGTATTACATTGTACATCAACAGTCAGGACAAGGGCTGATCAAGTCACTGTTTCTCATAGTGTCCATTTCACTTCAACAGGTTTCCCCTTTGGTGCTCAGTTAGTTGTCTCCGATCAGGGAGAACATATGATATTTGTCCATTTGGGACTGGCTTAGTTCACTCAGCATGATGTTTTCCAGATTCCTCCATTTTGTTGCAAATGACCGGATTTCATTGTTTTTGACTGCTGTATAGTATTCTATAGAGTACATGTCCCATAATTTCTTTTTCCAGTTTACTGTTGATGGGCATTTGGGTTGGCTCCAGGTCCTAGCTATTGTGAATTGAGCTGCAATAAACATTAGTGTGCAGACAGCTGTCTTTATTTGCCAATTTAATTTCCTTTGGGTAAATTCCAAGGAGTGGGATGGCTGGGTTGTATGGTAGGGTTATATTCAAGTTGCTGAGGAATCTCCAGACTGACTTTCATAGTGGCTTTACCAGTTTGCATTCCCACCAACAGTGGATAGATGTGCCTTTTTCCCCACATCCTTGCCAGCATCTGTTGTTGGCAGATTTATGAATGTGAGCCATTCTGACCAGGGTGAGGTGAAACCTCATTGTGTTTTGATTTACATTTCCCTGATTGCTAATAATCTTGAACATTTTTTCATGTGTTTGTTGGCCATTTGGATTTCCTCTTTTGAAAAATGTCTATTGAGGTCCTTGGTCCCAATGCCATCTCACTAGTCCAAGTGATCAATTTCAGTTCACAATTGATCACACTGATAAGTCTAAGAGTCAAAGGGATCACACAAACAAGACTAGTGTCTGCTAATACTAACTGATAGAATGAAAAAGGAAGAGAATGATCCAACATGGGAAGTGGGATACACAGCAGACTCATAGAATGGCAGATGTCCTAAATGGCACAATGGCCTCAGAATCAACCCTTAAGACATTCAGATATGGGAAGAGCCCATGAGAGAATTTTAGGCATGGAAAACCAAGACAATCTGCAAAAAAAAAAAAAAAAACTAAATGAAAGATTTCTGCGAGTGAGATCCCAGTGGAAAGAACAGGACCATCAAAGAAGGAGGTACCTTTCTCTGAAGGGAGGAGAGAACTTCCACTTTGACTATGACCCTGTCGGAATAAGATCGAAGTCGGTGAACTCAAAAGGCTTCCATAGCCTAGGCAACTCATGACTTGAGCCTAGGGAGATTACTGATGCCATAAACAAGAGGAGTCACTGTGTACTTACTTCTCATGTGGGATCTGTCCTTAATGTGTTATCCAATGTGAAGTAATGCTATAACTAGTACTGAAACAGTATTTTACACTTTGTGTTTCTGTGTGGGTGCAAACTGATGAACTCTTTACTTAGTATATACTGAATCGATTTTCTGTATATAAAGATAATTGTAAATGATTAAGAAAACTTGGTGTTAAATTGGAAATTGCATAGAAAATTAATCAATTCTTTAAAAAATCATGTAGGATCTCTGTCTTTAATGTGCTATACATTGTGAATTAATACTATAACTAGTAGTCCAACAGTATTTTTCACTTTGTGTCTCTATGTGAGGGCAAACTGTTGAAATCTTTACGTAATATGTACTAAACTGATCTTCTGTGTATAAAGAGAATTTAAAATGAATCTTGATGTGAATGGAAGGGGAGAGGGAGCGGGAAAGGGGAGGGTTGTGTGTGGGAGGGAAGTTGTGGGGGGGGAGCCGCCATTGTAATCCATAAGCTGTACTTTGGAAATTTATATTCTTTAAATAAAAGCTTTTCAAAAAAAAAGAAAACAGATAAAAATAAAGATAATTGAAAATGAATCTTGATGTGAATGGAATGGGAGAGGGAGCGGGAGATGGGTGGGGTGTGAGTGGGAGGGAAATTATGGGGGGGAATCCATTGTAATCCATGAACTGTACTTTGGAAATTTATATTCACTAAATAAAAAAATAAATTTGGAAAAAAGAGTCAATAGCATATACATAGTCACTCCTGAACTACCATTCTTGGATCTTAACATTTCCTTTATAATTTATTAAGGGTGAGCTGAAGATGAATGATCAACTCTCTACATCTATTTCTGGTGGAATATATCATTTCATTGTTAGATTTTGGCATACATCTCCAATATAATGTTCTGTTGGTTTCTAATGTTACATCTTTCTTTTTAAAAGATATTTTTCTTATTTTAAAGGCAGGGTTACAGAAAGAAATATAGAGGAAGAAAGAGATTTTCTGTCCATTGACTCACTTACTAAATGGCTTCTACAACATAGGCTGGGCCGGGTCAAAACCAGGAGTCAAGAGTCAAGAGCTTCATCCCCATCTCCCAGGTGGGTGGCAGGCTTCCAACCACCTGGGACATCTTCCTCTGCTTTCCCAGGCACATTAGCAGGGAATTGGATCAGAAGTAGAGTAGCCAGGACAGGACACTAACTAATTCTCATTTGGAATACAAGTTGATCCACAACACTGGTCCCTGTTACCACACCTTAAAGAATGATGTGCACTTACATTCGGATGTGTTCTGCATGCAAGAGTCATCTTCGTTTGAAGAGCTTTGCTTTCAGCAGCTTTGGCAATAATTTTCACTCTGTCATTCCTTGTTTAAACATTTTAATTATAAATTTCTTAGTTATTAAAATAGTTCTGATTTATGCCATTCAGTTTCCACCCAGCATTTCTATCCTTTCATTATTATAACACAGGCATTATGTGCAAGTATATAAAAAGTATTTTGCTCATTTTATTACTAAAGCACAGATAATATTTTTTTATGAAACAAAATCTAAACCTAGGATACCAAGAACTTGATACTTCTTGAAGTATTGCTGAGAAATCTTCTTAAATCAGTATAATAGAAATAGAAAAGATATTTATGGTTGCAATGATGATGGCTAATCCTTACAGAAGACGTTGTATGGCTAGGATTTCTATTTGTATGAATTAAATTAATGAATCCATATAAGAATCCTATCAGGTAGACATTGTATAGAGGGGGAAACTGATGTAATAAGATTATCTAGGCTGTTCAATATTGCAAAATTATAAATGAAGAAATTAGAATTTGAAGACAGGAATTTTGCCTCCAGTTCAATCTAGGCTCCAGTACTGAGTGCTCAAATAGCAAACACTTACTATATATTAGCTGAAATATTCAATAGCTCTACAAAGTGTAAATTGGATTCTTATTTTAGGAGAAGAATTTTAGATTACTCTGGTATAACAAACATTGTGAGGAACAATAAAAATCAAATTTAATTATGTCTGTATCTAAAATCTGAGGTCTTAATCACTACATTATATTTTAAGTGAATGCAGTGGTAGTATTTTAGAAAATTAGGACACAGTAGTCATGATTGATGAAAGATAAAACATAACATTAAAAGTTAATATATAGCATAAGCAAATCATTAAATTTTTGTAAACCATTTTCCAAAAATAGCAATGCAGAGGTTATTTTTATTGTACACATTAATATTAACTTAGTATCCAACAATTTTAATTCAGTAATTCTATTATACCCTTATATACATATAGATAACAGTATTAGAATACTTATTAAAGGTGTGAGATAGAAAAGGCTTGCAAATCATAGTAAATGCTATAGTAATAGGAATAGGCAGAGTGCACCAAAAGTGAAAATATCCATTTGCTGTCACACACGTTTGCTAAGGGCCTTCATCTCTAAGTACATAATTGCTATTAAATATATTTATGTAGTGAAAAGAAGAAGAAAAATCTAAGTAGGGACCAATGTCATTGCTACTTTCCATGTAGACAGTATCTCTCTCTATTATCTTAAAGGTTTATTTATTTATTTGAAAGGCAGAGTTGGTTGTTGGTTTATTTTGAAAACATTAAATTCAGAGTAGCTACCTGAACATTCTGTTTAACACTGATCAAACTTTTCACTGTTCAATGCAGACATGTTTAGTGTGGAATCATCCACATTTTTAAACATCTGGAAGAAATCACTTCTTTGTCTTTATAGATAGGAAAGAATGTCAAAGGTATGGATCAATAACATGCAAAACATGATGTAAGAACTTTTAGGTACGTGCAAGCATAATTTGTGCATATGGACCTCTGTCCTATTTTTTGCACTATTATTTTTTAAAAGGTATCTCTTTGACATTCAGATTTCATTTCTAGAAATTTCTCTAAAAAACTAAAGGATAGAAGTTTGAATGTATTTGCCATAAAGAATAATTACAAGTTTCAGGAGATAAATATATTTAACTTTATTGGCCATTGCCCAATATATTCATGCATGGAAAAATCACATAATTTTTATTTGTCAAAACCAAAACAAATTAAAGTATAAAAGTCCAATTAAAATATATATATACAGACAATAAGATAGCTCTGCTAATGGTTGAATATTCGAGAAAATATTGTCTTAATAACTTTCTGAATGAGAATGTTGAGCTTTCCCATGATTAGGTGACTTTCTCAAGCCCAAGTGGCCATTGGTGTTCAACTGATCAATTCTATTACATGTGGATGCTTCAAAAAGTTCATGAAAATATTAGGAAAATGCTATGCATGGATTTCAAAAATATTTAGCATAGCATCCAAGTAAAACTTATTTTTAATTCAATTTTCCACAAACTCTTTGAAGTACCCTTGATTAAAGTTCTTACATTTTAATGTTAATCTTTTGTATATTGCTTTGCTAATTCACTGCTTTACTACTTTTTTAATATGCTTTGGTTGTCTCTAATATATTTACACCATTTTGACACTTATGCAACTACAACTGATGCAGCATTTGTGAATGAGATCATTTTTCACAGGGTCCTGCTCTATCTGAGAGTAGAGCTTTTTATGATTAAGCAGCTGCCATGTTTCAGCCCAGAGGCAGCTAAACTTCTGTGATGACTAAGATGATCCTTGTTTATGTGTCTTGTAATCAATTTGTAATTTTGGTTGAGTACAATAAGACATTTGCATGAAGCACCAGAATGAGCACTACTGTGCCTGGAGGCTGGGGTTTGTAAGCAGCCTCCTGCAAGCTTTTGCCTGCAGGAAATACAAATGAGGGTATTTCCCTTCAGCAGCAGAAATTAAACTGCAGAAAATCTTGTTGATGCAGTTATATTTTAAGACAAAAGCACTCAAAATGTCTGTCATGCTTAATCATTGCTATGATGGTCATTTTCAATCTATGGTTCAGTTTCCACTGCTCTGAAACAATGATTCTAAAAAAAGGACAGGATACAAATACTTAATGGTCTTAGGTTTGCAAGTGGAATGAGACCAACTGATTAAACTCATCTTCCTATTTGTAAGTTATAACTTTTTATATAGTTTCTCATTATCTCTAAGTCTCAGTTTTCTGTCTGTGTATTGGAGATAACAAAATCATCCTATTAAATCATTGCAGTTGTGACTAGTAAGTCACATAGCACAGATGAAAAAATATACAGACTGTGAAAAAATACAGATATTAGTAGCATTATGAATATGAATCTCTGTTATAGTTAGATTATGACAAAGTCTTATAAATGAAAAGTGTATTTGGGCCAGGTGGTGTTGTGCACAGGTACAGCCACCACCTGCCTTGCCAAGATTCTATGGGGCACTGATTCCTTTCCTGGCTGCTCCACTTCCAGCTCCCTGTTAATGGTCTTGGAAAAACATCAGGAGATGGCTCAAGTTCTTGGGACCCTGCCATCTTTATGGAAGACCTGATGAAGCTCTTGGCTCTTGGCTTCAGCCTGGTTTACTCATGGTACTTGCAGCCATTTAGGTAGTGAACCAGTGAATGGAAGATGTCTGTGTGTGTGTGTGTGTGTGTGTGTGTTCCTTTCTCCCTGTAATTCTGACATTCATATAAATAAATGAATCTTATTTTTTTTAAAAAATATAGTTAACTCTCTTTAAACTAAGGGGTACTGACAGCAGCATTACAAATAGAGCTTATAATTTCAATCCAAAAGTATTTTTTATGTCAGCAGTTAGATTTTTTCTGTCTCCTGCAGGCTAACATATCTGCTTTCATGTAGCACGAATGACTCAGGCATTAAATGAAAAAAAATACTAAATTTGTTGCTCACCTACACTGTTAGGCCTGTGACATCCTAGTGATTTACCTTGACCTATTATTAATATGAGCGTACATATGCAAATGCTTATTATGTGTGTATATGTCTAAAATGGGGATGTTAATTTTATCATTAATTTATACAAATGTCCTCAGATCTGGAAAGATTTAACAGTTCACCCACTACAAAGGTACTTCAAAAAGTTTGAGAGACTTTTTTTTTAAATCCATGCATATATTCACATGTATTACAATGTACATTAACATAATCTTTTTGATGACATCTCATATACATGGATTTCAAAAAGTTTTGCACAAAAGAAATCATCTTCTAATTCCACTTTTTTATTTTATTTATTTATTTATTTATTTTTTTTTTTACAGGCAGAGTGGACAGTGAGAGAGAGAGACAGAGAGAAAGGTCTTCCTTTTGCCGTTGGTTCACCCTCCAATGGCCGCCGCGGTCGGCGCGCTACGGCCGGCGCACCGCGCTCCTCCGATGGCAGGAGCCAGGTGCTAGGTGCTTTTCCTGGTCTCCCCATGGGGTGCAGGGCCCAAGCACTTGGGCCATCCTCCACTGCACTCCCTGGCCACAGCAGAGGGCTGGCCTGGAAGAGGGGCAACGGGGACAGAATCCGGCGCCCCAACCGGGACTAGAACCCGGTGTGCTGGCGCCGCAATAATTCCACTTTTCATAAGCCATTTAAAGTTAACCTGTATGCCCTTCCAGTCAGTGTTGAAAATTTATCAATCACCTACTATATGCTAAACAATTAGATATTGTGGTGACATTATATTCTAATACCTTTTTGAGTTTTTTCAGTAGTAAGTTCTCATTATTTCCATAGTACTGTTAGTACTACTGTTCATTCACAAGCAATATTAAATGCATTTATTTCTGCGGCCCAGTATAAACATTGGTGTGCATTTTATGATTGTTTGGTTAATCCAATGTAAATAAAAGTATAAATTTACATGAAATGAAGGACAGATTCATTTGGATTTAAACAATATTATGTATTTGGACATATCTGAATGAGTCAGAACTAAACAACTGTGATTAACATAGTTTTAATTTTAATGTAACAGAAAAGGTATGATTTTCAATATTTTAAGTTTTGATACACAAAAGATACCTTTTCTAGGACATGAGGTTTTTGTCTAACACTATTTCTACTATATCCTCATACTCTATCCTGTTTCATGTGTCATGATATGACTCACTAATGCCATAATTTGTTCACAAATTATATGAAGAGTAGGAGAGTCTCACAGAAACGGATTTGGCAGCATGGTGTGTCATTTATGCTGTACTTTGTAATGGTTGTTCAGGAAAGAATTAAAAGAACTAAAAAGGAATTGCTAACCTAATTTCCAACCCATGCCTTATCTGGATTGAAAACAAAGTGTTTTTCTTCTTTTTTTTTTTTTTTTTTTTTTTTTTTTTTACAGGCAGAGTGGACAGTGAGAGAGAGAGACAGAGAGAAAGGTCTTCCTTTTGCCGTTGGTTCACCCTCCAATGGCCGCCGCGGTCGGCGCGCTGCGGCCGGCGCACCGCGCTTGTCCGATGGCAGGAGCCAGGAGCCAGGTGCTTTTCCTGGTCTCCCCATGGGGTGCAGGGCCCAAGCACCTGGGCCATCCTCCACTGCACTCCCGGGCCACAGCAGAGGGCTGGCCTGGAAGAGGGGCGACCGGGACAGAATCCGGTGCCCCGACCGGGACTAGAACCCGGTGTGCCGGCGCCGCAAGGCGGAGGATTAGCCTGTTGAGCCACGGCGCCGGCCGTGTTTTTCTTCTTATACTCCAAAAATCATATTATGGTTCTGAAGTCCTGGACACAACAATCAATGTGTGAGTGGGTGCAATGAGATTCGGCTGTGGAAGATCCAGGATGTATACTCCTTTGATTTCATTACAACCTAAAATGCTTAGCTTCTTTGCTGAAGCACAAAATATCCACGGTTTCTTTCCCTTTCTTCACTGGCAGGCAAATTGCTTTCCTGCAGTTTGCAGCATCACTTCCTGAGACTTTGTTTAGTTTTCAACTTTCTTAATCATGTCCATCAGAAATCCACTCTTTTACGGAAGTATTGCATATACTTTCCTCACCATTATATCCTGAGAATTTAACATAATAGTTAATGCTGAAGCTATGTCAACATTTGAATGAATGAATAAGTAAGGTACCAATCCAATAAACTAACTGTTATTAGAGAGAAAAAACAAGGCCACTCTCTGTGTAAGTTCATATTTAACTTGAAGAGTTAAAGCATATTTGAGAGAAAAGTCTTTAGATATGTAAACAAGGACTTCTTAGAGTAGATGACCTAATAATTTATGGCCCCAAATAGAATACTTTTGAAAGTAAGAGTTTGTTGTCCAGATCAGACACTGGGCAATAGACATAAACATGACAGTTCTGGTTTAATCAAGAATAATGGTTGTTCTACATATAAGAGAATTTACTTGTGTTCAAAAAGAGGGAATGGAATCAGTGCATTATTATTAAATACCTATTCTGTACAGGCTGAAATGGATATTGTTAGAGACATTTTATTAAATTCCAGTGACATTTAAAGGACTTAGTCATGATCATTCCTCATTGGTAAACTATGAACAACAAACTAGACCAGTAAGTTTTGTCTTCTGCAAAGAAAAGTAATCAAATAGTTGAGAAGTCAAATGATTAATGGTAGACATACTTTCTTCTTTTAAGATTTATTTTATTTATTTGGAAGGCATTACAGAGAGAGAGAGAGAGAGAGAGAGATCATCTGCTGGTTCATTCTCCAAAAAGTCTCAATGGTTGGAGCTGGACTAGGCTGAAGCTAAGAGCCAGAAGCTCTTCTGGGTATCTCAGATGCATGCAAGAGCCCAAGAACTTGGGCCATCTTCCACTGCTTTCCCAGGAGCATTAGTAAGGATCTAGATCAGAAGTGGAGCAGCCAGGTCTCTAACCAGTGCCTATATGGGATGCTGGCACCTCAGATGGCAGCTTTATGCAGTATGCCTGAGTACTAGACCCAGATAAATTTTCTTTAGTACTCTATTGATAATTAGTAAATAGAATCCCTAGTTGTTTAATTTGTACTATTTATTCCCTTCCTAAAAGAATATAAAGTAGGTCTATGTGTGCTGTTCTTCTGAAGACTTTTGTACTCAAGAATATAGGTACGCTTTCTCTGAAGGGAGGAGAGAACTTCTACTTTGATTATGGTCTTGTCTAAATAAGGTTGGAGTTTGAGAACTCAAGAGGATTCCATAGCCTTGGCAGCTCATTATAAGAGCCTCGGGTGATTACTGATGTCATAAATAAGAGTGTCAATTGTTAAACCAACAACGGGAGTTACTGCGCACCTGCTCCCCATGTAGGATCTCTTTCCTTAATGTGTTATACTATGCGAATTAATGTTATACCTAGTAGTTAAACAGTACTTTACACTTTTTGTTTCTGTGTGGGTGCAAACTGTTGAAATTTTTATTTAGTATATACCAAGTTGATCTTCTGTATATAAAGTTAATTGAAAATGAAGCTTGATGAGGAATGTGATGGGAGAGGGAGTGGGAGATGGGATGGTTGCGGGTGGGAGAGAGGTTATGGGGGAGAACTGCTGTAATCCAAAAGTTGTACTTTGGAAATTTATATTTATTAAATAAAGTTTAAAAAAAGTTCATGAAAACTGAAAAAAACTTTAAAAAAAGAATATAGGTATTGATTGGATTTGAAGCACTTTAATAATGGAGAATGGCATATTGAAAGGCAGGGATATGTAGCATTCTAAAATCTGCCTCAGTTTCATTTTCCTGGGTCCTTGAAGGAAAGTTACATAAGTTGCAACCTGTGTGCTTTAGTTCATCTTCAGTTCAAGTTTATCCTTATGTCCCCAAAGCTCAAAATGGTTGTGCCACCTGATTTTTTCCTAGACAATTTGGCTTATGATTGTTTTCCTGGTTTATTTCTCAACAGCATCACTTTTTTTGAAGATAAATTATAAGGTCATCTAACCTTAACATGCAAATAGAGGCTTATTAATAAGTTACTGTTGAATGAGTTATCAAACACACATCAGATAGACACTGTTCTTCAGAGTTCCTTAAGCAGTGCCTTTTTAGGATTGGAGTTAGAATGAGTCCATACTGTCATTTGAGTGCTAACATCTAGAACACAGTACATTCAAAACTTCATCATTTATGTGCTTCCAGGTAGCTTGTGTTGAACTTAAAATAACTTTATGATGATCAAGAAGCATCCTTAATATTAATTTAAAAATAAAAACATAAATATAAAAGCTATACCAATTTTGTCAGTTTAATTAATTTAAGAATAAGAGTTCCAATATCGGTCAGCCAGAACATAGTAGGAATGATTCTTCTGGTGTTAGATAAAGAAGAGTTGGAAAATAGGAATTTGCCAGTATGATTTCTGGACTGAAACTTCCCGGGGCTTTCTAATCCAAAGGAAAAAAAAATCAATTTGTCAGATTTATGTCTAGCTGATATAGCTGCATTTAGAATAAAATTGATGATAAAATTTTCTTCTGATCTTCTAGATCCCCATATGCATTGTATGTATTATTTGACATTCATATTGCATCTCTACCTGCCTTCTGTTGTCAAGAAAGGCAGTATTGGTGCACCAAAATTAGCATTTTGTTCCAATTGGCTGTTTCCAACTGAAAATCAATCAATTGCCATGTTATTTGAAAATAGTTTGAGAGATTAGTTAATGCTAATTAATGCGGAATTTAATTCTGCCCAAAACAAACAAAAATTTCTACAAATACCCAAGATAGAAACTAGATACTAAATCATTTTACATATCAAATTGTAGAATCTTGGGACATTATTCCTAAAACTCATTTTGGCCCACCTCATCTTTTTCATAACAGTGAAAAGAATGAGAAAATGTATATGAGGCTATTAGGCGCTGCATAACTAAGAGTTGCTCTAAATATTTTTCCCACTTGCTTGAAACCCTTAAGCAAGCTGGGTATAGAAGGAACATTCTTCAACACATCCTGCCAAGTACCCCCTTTGTGGTACAATTCAGCCCTTAGCCCATCAGTGAAGAAAAATTTGTTTTTATAAATTTTCTTTCAGTACATTACTTGGTAGATACCAGAAACATTATTCTTTTTTTTTTCAGACTTAACTAAATAAATGGAGAAAAATATAATCTCACTAAAGCATTTTTTCTAAACTTTCTGTTTGTACATTAAATATATATATATATATATATATACATAAACCATATTATATAATGTTCACTAAAGCTGTGTAAAAAACTGAGGATTCATCAAAGTATGATGATTCAGAAGTTCTTTCTTCTTAACATATATACAGAATTCCTGGAGAACACTTAGTTCTCTGACACTGATTGACTAATATGTTCATAGTATGGTTTTGTAAGCAAGAGTAATAGTTTCCCTACTTTGACCGATCCTCAGTTTTTTGTAGAGCCTAACTGAACATTCCTAGTTGCCCACCCAATATCCAGTTGTTTCAGGGTTGAACTATCACAATTATCTGATATTTTATGGAGCACTTATTTGCATGTCTTCCCTCCCTGCATCCTTATTCTATCCCTTCCCTTCCTTTAAAAAAAAAGATTTATTTTATTTATTTGAAGGCCAGAGTTACAGAGAGAGGTAGAGACAGAGAGAGAGGTCTTATATCCGCTGGTTCACTCCCCAGATGGCCACAATGGCAGGAGCTGCGCCAATCCGAAGCCAGGAGTCAGGAGCTTCTTCTGGGTCTCCCACATGGGTGCAGGGGCCCAAGGACTTGGGCCATCTTCTACTGCTTTTCCAGGCCATAGCAGAGAGCTGGATGGGAAGCAGAGTAGCCGGGACTTAACTTGCACCCATATGGGATGCTGGCGCTTCAGGCCAGGGCTTTAACCCACTGTACCACAGTGCCGGCTCCTCTCCATTTCCTGTCTTAATTCCTATTCATTCTTCCCAAATGTATTTAGTTTTAAAATTTATTTATAAAGTTATGGCCTATTAATTGTCTTTTAAATGATGTAAAAAGATTAACTCTGGACTGGATGTCTAGAGGCCTCAATTCTTTTTTGAGTTCTGCCTCTCAGTCTTTAGGTTCGTTAATTCAACAGTATTAAAGAAATCTTTACTATAATCTAGTTTCTGATGGAAGATTTATCGAAAAAGACATGGAAAGACATGCCCTTTGCTCTGTGGGGACTGAGTGTTGTGTCTGCACTCCTTGCTGTGTGAGAAAGCATTTGATAAAATATAACGTCCTTTCATGATGAAAACCTTAAGCAAGCTGGGTATAGAAGGAACATTCTTCAACACAATCAAGGCAATTTAAGACAAATGCATAGCCAGCATCTTATGAAATAGGGAAAAGATAGAATCATTTTCACTAAGATTCAGAGCCAGACTGGATGCCCACTTTCATCATTGCTATTCAGTACAGTTCCAGAAGTTTTACCCAGAGCCATTAGGCAAGAGAAAAAAATCCAAGGGATATACATCTGAAAGGAGGAATACAAATTATGACTATTTGCAGATGATATGATTCCATATATATAAGGGAATGAAAAGACTCCACTAAGAGACTATTGGAATTCAGGCCGGCACCGCGGCTCAATAGGCTAATCCTCCAACTGCAGTGCCAGCACACCAGGTTCTAGTCCCAGTTGGGGCGCCAGATTCTGTCCCAGTTGCCCCTCTTCCAGGCCAGCTCTCTGCTATGGCCCGGGAATGCAGTGGAGGATGGCCCAGGTTCTTGGGCTTTGCACCCACATGGGAGACCAGGAGAAGCACCTGGCTCCTGGCTTCAGATCAGCACGGTGCGCCGGCCACAGCATGCCAGCCACAGCGGCCATTGGAGGGTGAATCAAGGGCAAAAGGAAGACCTTTCTCTCTGTCTCTCCAACTGTCCACTCTGCCTGTCAAAAAAAAAGTCTATTTTAATTCAAACGATTTTGATGAAGTGGCAGATTAAAATTAATACTCAAAAATCAATGGCCTTTGTTTAGATAGGCAATGCCATCTCTGAAAAAGAACTTCTAAAATCAATAACACAATAGATACGGAAAAAAATTAAATACCTTGGAATACATTTAACCAAGGAGGGAAAGGTCTCTACAATGAAAATTATAAAACATTAGAGAAAGAACTAGACTACCCCAAAATAGCAAAAGCTTCCATGTTCAGGGATTGAAAGAATTAACATCACAAAAATTTCCATATTATCCAAACCAATTTACAGATTAAATGTGGTCCCAATCAAAATACCAAGAACATTTTTCTCATGTCTAGAAAAAATGATGCTAAAATTCATATGGAAACACAAGAGGCCACAAATAACTAAAGTAATTTTATACAACAAAAACAAAGCTGTAGGCATCACAGTACCTGATTTCAAGACATACAACAGGGTAGGTATAGCCAAAATAGCCTGGTACTAGCACAAGAATAGATATGTAGATCACTGGAACTGAATAGAAACTTAAAAATAAATCAAAGAGCTAAAATCAATCTCTGGATCAATGACAGTCTCTTCAACAAGCGGTGCTAGCAAAGCTGGATCTCTGCATGTAGAAATATGAAAAAAAGATCCCTCCATTATGCCTTATACAAAAATTAACTCACAATGGATCATGATCTAAATCTATGATCCTACATCATCAGATTATTAAAGGAGAATATTAGGAAAACTTTAAGACATTGTCAAGAAAAAGCCTTCTTTAAAAATACCCTAGAAGCACTGACAATCAAAGCCAAAATAGACAAATGGGATTACATCAAGCTGAGAAGTTACTGCACTGAGAAGAAACACTCAGCAAAGTGAAGGGACAATGAACAGAATGGGAAAAAAAATATTTACAAACCATGTAATGGATAAAGAATTAGTATCCAAAATCTATAGAGCTCAAGAAATCGAACCTCAGCAAAATGAACAACCCTGTTAAAAATGAGCAAACAACTTAAATAGGAAATTTTCAAAATTTTTAAATTCAGATGGCTAACAGACCCAGGAAATAATGCTCAGGATCACTAGCCATCAGGAAAATTAAATCAAAACCACAATGAGGTTTCACATCTCCATAATTAGGATGGTTATTATATAGAAATCAACAAACAATAAATGCTAGCAAGGATGTGTGGAGAAAGGTACCTTAATCCACTATTGGTGGGAATGTAAACCAGTATAGCCTTTGTGGAAGACTGTACAGAGACACCACAGAAAGCTGATAAAAGATATAACATATGACCCAGTAATCCCACTCTTGGGAATTTACCCAAGGGAAATGAAATCATCATTTGAAAAAGGTATCTATTTCCCTATGCTCATTACAACTCTGTAATAGCTGAGGTATGGAATCAACCAAGATTTCTATGAACTGTTGACGGGATACTGAAATTATGGTGTATATATACACGATATATATACACAATGGAAGACCACTCAGCTGCAAAACAGAATGAAATCCTGTCTTTTGCAACAGAATGAATGCAACTGTAAACAATTATACTTAGTGAAATAATCTAGTCCCAGAAGATAAGTACCATATATTTTCCTTGATTTTTGGTAGCTAATAGAGTACTGAAAATGTGATTTATAGGAGTGAAATAGACATTTTGAGATTCAAAGATTATTTACAACCCTCGTCTCTACTCTTGAAGAGCAGTGTCTCTTTCTCCTATTTGTTGGACTCTTAGTATAGGGTTTATCTTGTGAGTATAAAGTAAACTCAAATTAGATCACTGTAAAAATCAAAAAAGGGAATAGGAGCGAAAGGAAGAGAAAGCATAGGAACGTGGGCAGGAGGAGTATAAGATGAGAAATATCACTATGTTCCTAAATCTGTATGTATGATACACATAAAAGTTTTATACCTTTAATAACATATTAAAAAAATTACACCAACTGGAAGGCAATGTGATGGAAAACAACAAAAAATCGCATTAGCTCTCCGAAGTTCTTTGTTGGATAGAGTGTGGATTTAGTAAGGTACATAAATTTAAGGAATATGTTCTGTTGTTATTGTTGTTTAGCTTTCATTGACTTGTATTGGGCTTTCTCTACATTTCTCTATGAGTTTTGAGGATTATCAAATGTAATATAGGAAAGTAGGCTCATTTAGTAATATTTTCCTTCTTTAAGAGGTAGCTAACCTATTACCGGTTTGTGTGCTTATAGCTCGCATTCAGCCAGTGCCTTGCAGTCTCTGCAGACTGTTGACATCAAGGTCTCAGCTACCCCTGGACAGCTACACGTGTTTGCACTCCCAGCCCAGAGGGCTTAACACCCAGGTCTCCTTGTCTGGAGGCATCCCCAGGCGCCTTTCCTGATCTCTCCTTGTTGAAGAGACCTTGAAGAGACTCCCCCATCCTGACTCACTACCCACTGCTTTTCCACTCCCAGTTTTCCCACTTCCCTCCCAAACCTGAGCACTCAAAAGCAGGTAGGAATCATTTGCTGTAGCAGAATGGTTTCATTTTGCATAGATCAAATATAAGATTGAACTAAAGCATACTGCTTCTTCAAATTCAAAACCTGGATTTTAAAACCTATTATGAAGTTGAGGTGAATTGCTACTTATTTTTCTCTTGTGTAAATCTAGTGTTGTTAACTTCTGATATTTGTGCATGAAACTGTACAAAAAGACCAGGGTTTATAAATAACATGTGAATATTCACAATGAGGTCACTGAGAAATGACAAGAGAGTTAATTATTCTTATTATGTCTTTAGCAATGGAAGCTTGAAATTAAAAAGAAAAAAAAAACCCTGCTGTTTATCATAATACTCTCCTCTTTATATTTTGTCCAAAGTTCTGGTTCCCTTAGTTTGCTTCATTTATTTTCCAAAATATAGTACAACAAAACATGAAATTTTATTTGAATAATAAAGGGTTAAAAAAGTAAGCCTTTCAGGAAAAGGTACTACTGGTGTTACTGTTGCAACTGCTATTGCTTTTGGTAACAGCTCTGTCTTATAGAGTGATCCATGCAAGCACACTTCAAAGAGCTACAGCAAAATGAAATTAAGGGTTTATTTTGTGAAATCTTGTCATTTGTAATAAAATGGATGCAACTGGAAACCATTATACTTAGTGAAATAAGCCATTCCAGGAAAGACAAATACTGTATGTTCTTCCTGATATGTGGTAACTAATACAGTACTCAAAAGGTGATCCATAGGAGTGAACTTGACAATTTAAGATGCAATGATTTTGAACAGCCCTTGTCTCCACTGTTGAGGAACAGTGTTTTGTTTTGTTTTGTTTCTTCATACTATTTGTTGACCTCTTTACTTAATGTAAGGGTAATCTTATGAATATAAAGTTAACTGAAAATAGATCTTTGTAACAAATAAGAATGGGAAAAGGAGAGGAAGAAGGAAGAAGGGTGGGAGTGTAGGAAGGAAGGAGGATAGAGTGAGAAGAATAATTATGCTTCTAAATTTGCATATATGAAATGCATGGAGTTTATAAATCTTAAATAAAATTTAAAAAATAAATATTAGAGAAGGAAAGAAGTTTCCTTCGGTGCAAAAATTTTTGAAATCCAGAAATATCTTTTCCATAATAATCATTTTACATGAACTTTATGAATTATCCTCTTGAATTTAAGAATATGTACATGCTTTTATCTTAATTAATTGCCATTATAATCACTCTTTAATTTAATGTACTCATTGTAGTTCCATTACATTTCTTCATCATCATCACTGCAATCATAATCAAGAGAAGAAATAGTAAAAATAAACTCTTACTCAACAATGAGCAATAGGGAAAGAATTATTTCTGTTTTTCTCCCCTGGGGTGATTAGACAGTATTTCCAAAGAGAAAACCAATCAACTTCCTTATTTAAGAGGAGATCAACAGGATAAATATAACTTTTTTTTAACGATTTATTTATTTATTTGAGAGGCAGCGTTACACACAAGGAAGAGACAGAGATAAATTGAGTTCTCAAAAAGTATAAGAATTGTGTCCAGATATTTATGTAAAAAAAACTATTGGAATAATGAGAGGACCATCTTGACAAAAGAATATTGGGAGTGTAGGTTTTGAAGAATTTTGTAGAATGACATTGTTTCTTTAAAGTTGATTTATTCTATATATGTGAGTACTTGTGTGATTTATACCTGTAAGAATTTACTCAGTGTCCAAAATTTTGTTTGTATTTAATGGAAATTTAAAACTAAGTTCAAATAAGCATAAAAGCAAACACAAACACAATATCTATACTAATAGTAAGCCAAATAAATTTTTGCTTGTTTACATATAATAAATATATCAGACAATAGTATAGAGCAGAAAAATATTGCAGAATTGAATATAAAAATCTAATGCTTTCAGAAAGAAACATTTAGTGTTTGGTATAGATGCTTTACTAATTTGAAGAGATTCCACAGAGTAACTGAAAGTCTGATTGCTGACACCAAACTCAAGTAATAGATATATACATTTCTATTGAAATCTCCTTCAAAGCAAGGAAAAAATTAAAATCATTAAAATCTTTCAGATCAGGCATTGTTATTCCATTAGTCTTCAAGACAAACCTTTAAGTAGTTATAAATAGCCCTATTTTATAGATACAGAAATTAAACAAAGGTAGGTGAACTAACTGCCAAAGATCATACAGAAATGTGTAAAATTTAATATTAAGACTGTTCAAAATGCATATTGTTGCTACTATGTAATGGTACATTTATACTTTTTAAATGTAATTATAAGAGTTATTTGACATTCTCCAGTAACTAGTTTGGCAATTCATACCATTAAATTTTATTTATGAGGAGAGGCTATATTAATATTGCGGTTGGTATTATGTTATTAAAAAAGTAGTAAATGAAGTACCTTCATTTAGGAAAACATTTTTAAAGTATAAACGTTATTTTATTTCTAATTACAAAAGTTGCTCTAATTATGCTTACTGTAAAAAATTGGAAATTATGAGAATGAAAAAATAATATTTTCTGATAATTTCAGCACTTAGCAAGAATTATAGCAAAGCTTTAAATTATGTAACTTCAGTGTTTTTCTAGTTTAAGGCAACCAAAAACCACAATCTATTTGTAGCATTTTTCATTTATTATATCTTTATTTACTCTAGATACTGTCTCTAAATATTTAATTCTATCTTATGGACATTTAATGACTTAGCAAATAAATGTTTGCAATATTGTAGTACATTAATATATTTGTTCATATGAGACAATTATATAAACTCTTGAGGACTCTGTTCTCTTAGTCTATTAGTCTACACTAGAGTCTGATACATGACATGTCAGGCTCAAGAAGCATTCTTTTTTTTTTTTTTGAAAGGCAGAGTGGACAGTGAGAGAGAGAGACAGAGAGAAAGGTCTTCTTTTTGCCCTTGATTCACCCTCCAATGGCCGCCACAGCCAGTGCGCTGCGGCAGGTGCACTGCATCGATCCAAAGGCAGGAGCCAGGTGCTTATCCTGGTCTCTCACGGGGTGCAAAGCCCAAGAACCTGGGCCATCCTCCACTGCACTCCCTGGCCACAGCAGAGAGCTGGCCTGGAAGAGGGGCAACCAGGACAGAATCTGGAGCCCCAAGCAGGACTAGAACCCAGTGTGCCGGCCCTGCACCCCATGGGAGACCAGGAGAAGCACCTGGCTCTTGCCATTGGATCAGCACAGTGCGCCGGATGCAGCATGAGGGCCCTGGATGTCAATGGAGGGTGAACCAAGGGCAAAAGGAAGACCTTTGTCTCTGTCTCTCTCTCACAATGTCCACTCTGCCTGTCAAAAAAAAAAAAATGGATGAGAAGAGTGAATTAATCAATCTAATTATACCAGCTGATGAATTTTTTAGGGTAAGTACTTTGAAGTGAAATTGCTGAATGGAAATATTCATCTTCACAATATTTCTTTGATTCATATTGAGTATTTGCTTTCTAGAGAGATCATATTAATTTTTACTCAAACCAGAAAAATACTGACTATTAATTTTCAAGGATTCTCATCATATGAAATGATTTTCTTCCATCTCAGATTTGTAAATATGGTCTGAACAAAATTTTAAATGATTATTTGATAAAATGAGAACGTTTTAGAGTCAGTTCTGTCACTAATAGAATAAACCCGTGGACTAGGTAAGTTACAGAAGAAAGAAGTTCATTTTGATCCATGGTCCTAGTCCAAGGTTGAATGCCTACATCTGGTGATGGTCTACTTACTGGCAGAGTAACAAGCTGTTGCCAGGCATCATGTGGTGGAAGACAGGGTTACATGTAGGTGTGTGTGCACATTCTGGTCTCCCTTCCTCCTTAAAAATCCTACCCATATTCAATCTGATGACCTTATCTAATCCTAATCATCTACCAAATATTCCTGTTTTAACCCACAGGATTCTCAGATTCAGTGTTCTTTTGCATACTACACAATAGCATTGAACTCCAATGTGAATTTCAGAGGCAACAAATCATACTCAAATCATTGCATTATGTTGAGGATTTCTCTCATTTATGCAAGCAGATCTACGTAGTGTATTCACTTTGTTCCATTAAATTGCTTACTATTTTCTAAGTTATTTTATTATGTACAAAATAATATATGAATACAATTGAAATACATGTA
Source organism: Sylvilagus floridanus (assembly GCA_949820135.1). Taxonomy (NCBI): domain Eukaryota; kingdom Metazoa; phylum Chordata; class Mammalia; order Lagomorpha; family Leporidae; genus Sylvilagus; species Sylvilagus floridanus. The sequence continues at coordinate 100,368,264 of OX463224.1, read as the reverse complement.
AGCAAACCATACATGAGAATGTATTGCTTATACTCATATGTATGTAAATATATTATGGATGAAATATTAAAATACAACTTAATATACATATAATTTAGTATTGCTAAATACCAATATAATATTGAATTTAATGAATTAATAATGATATACTAATATGACCAAATATCTACTTCATATTCAATTTTCACTTATGGTGCTCTAGAAATTTCTGAAAAGGTCCAGGAGAATTATTTTGTTTTTGTAGTTTGATGTTTTATTTTGCTTCATTTAGCAATGAATTGACTTATAATTTCTATCCATTTTTCGCAATAAACGACAAACTATTTTCTGTGAGTCTGTCTGCCTAGCTAATAAATTATCAGACCTACAGATTATCTCAGAGACATTCCAACCTCACAGCTGGTGGCAGAGAGAGAGAGCAATCTCGTGGTCTCTGTAAGCTTGAACTTCACAAGTCTCAGTAACCTCTACTTTTGTCAACTTTTAGTATTGAGGTTATGATATCCACCTTTAGAATTTCTCTATACTTACCCCAAAGATTGGTAAAGAAGTGCTTCCGTTAAAACAAAAATTAAAGAAGCTGGGTGTAATTCATTGTGGAAGGTATACTCACATGAAATGTTAATAGGAGAAGTGGAGTGTAAATTTAAAAAATAATTTTAAAAATTAAAAAAAGAATTTGACCAAAAAAAAAAAAACTCCACAAATTATCCTAATTTGAAGGAACACTTTCATTCTAATTTTTTTTTTATTTTTTAAATTTATTTTATTTATTTGAAAGAGAAAGCAACAGAAAGTGAGAAAGGGAGAGAGTGATCTCCCATCTGCTGGTTTTCTCCCCAAATAGCTGCTATTGAAATCCTGGAGCCAGGATTTCAACTGGGGAATCCCAAGTGGATGGAAGCGGCCCACTCAAAACATGACATGCTGCATCCCAGAGTGCACATTAACAAGACGCTGGAGTTGGGATCAGCCTGGAGAACTGAACCCAGACTTTCCAATAGGGGACGCACATGTCCTAGCTGCTACATCAAGTGTTCATCCCTCTACTTTTTTTTGTGAAACAATCTATTTTCCCCATTTAAATTTGACTCATAGAGCTTTCAGGCAGCATAAGTAATAGTGATGCCAGCATCATTGCCTTATCCAGATTTAAAAAGAAATTGTTTTGACATTAGTGACCATGTTTATCAATGATTTTAATAGATATTTTAATAGATATTTTGCAATGTTAAAGAATCATCTAAATGCTTTTTAAAAGGAATTTTGGATTTTATGGAGATTTTGTATTTACTGAAGTAATCCTGTGAATGTTCTCTTTTCATTTATTTATATTATATATTATATTCAGAGATGATAATAACATTAAAAGAAGCTTGATATTTGTTCAAGGCTTAATATGAGATAGAAATTGGGGTAGGTGCTAATTTACTAATATTATATCTTTCAGGTATTTCTGGAGCAATGGTATTATTTGTGTTCTATTTAATTTCTAACTGTATTTCATATTTTTTATTTAGGATTACATTTCTTTTCTCCATTGAGCGAGCAGTTATTGACATTTTTTCAAAAGTAATTAAAAACTAAAAGAATATTTTATTGTACATTGATCTTAAATTGCTTTTTTACATGTTCATCATAGCCTTGGTATTTTGTCCTTGTCACTGTCCACTTTCCTTTGTAACATACTTGTGTTTCAGACTCAACCTACATTATATTCAACTGAAGAAACATCTTATGTGTGATGAGCATGCCTATGAATTTCTTATAAGCTGATTATGGAACAGAAGAAGAATTTGCAGAAGAATTTCTAAGAAACCACAGAGTTCCATTCAATTCAATAATCTCTCTCAGATTGTTCATCCATCAACCCCTGTAGTCTAAATGTTTTGTATTTAAAAGTTTTTTTTTTAATTTCATAAATGCTGTGGTTTTGTCACTTCCAGGGATTTTTCTGATTTAACAATGTGTGACTACCATTGTTGTATCACACTGTTGTCCACAGTATCGGAAATGTTCCTGCTAACAGTATTGGCTGCACATTGTAAAAAGGGAGCGGGAACATGGGGTTAGCATTGTGGCAAGAGCGGGTAAAATCCATATATATGACACCAGCATCCCATATATGCACAGTTCATGTGTAAGTTACTTCACTTCTGATCTAGCTCCCTGATAACGGCCTGGGAAAAGCAATTGAAGACGGTCAAAGTGTTCGGGCTCTTTCACCCATATGGAAAATTCAAATGAAGCTCCTGCCTCCTTGACTTCTGCTTGACCCACACTTTTATGGCCATCTAAGGAGTGAACCAGCATATAGAAGAGTTCTCACTCTCTCTCTCTCTTTCTGACTATCCCTCAATCTCTGTAACTATAATTTCCAAATAAATAAATAAACCTCAAAAAAAAAAAAAAAACGGGGAGTGGAATCACTGGTGACTGTGCCAGCACTAACACCAGCAATGACAGTGTGTGCCCAGTGCCTCCATTGCATTTAGCCTCAGACGCAGACTATTACAATGGGGAAGCCAAGGACTTTGGTGGCCATGAATATTAACTCTATCATCTTTTGCCTTGAAAAAAAATGGGGAAATTGTGACCATGAATAATCTAAAAAGGGATGCACTGCTGTTAACAAAAAAAAATGAATCTGCTTAGACACATGAAAGAGCCCTTGAATATTTGACTCCTTAAAATATGTGAGAAGTAGGCACAAGTTATGTAAATAATCTAGTGTGGCTATAATGCTTTAATTGTTAGTCCCTTAAGCTTGAGTGTTCTGAGAAAAGAAAGTCACAATATGAAATTTTTGCACCTTGACTTGAATTACTATTTGATCAAAAACAGAAATATATGTAGTCAGGAAGGTAAACAATGTTGAATTTTCATATTCTGAACACTTGATACTGCCCTTAAAGTATTGGCTAGGAGCCAGAGGTGTGGGATAGAATGCTAAGTCTCCACCTGTTCCTCTTCCTGGATGATCCTCTTCTGATCCAGCTCTCTGCTATGGCCTGGGAAATCAGTAGAAGATGGGCCAAGAGCTAGGGCCACTGTATGCATGTGGGAGACCCAGAAAAGCTCCTGACCCAGCTCTGGCTGTGTTGGACATTTGGGGAGTGAGCCAGCAGATGGAAGACCTGTCTCTCTGTCTCTCACTCTCTCTTTCTCTCTCTATAACTCTACCTCTCAATTAATGAATAAAATCTTTAAAAAATAAGTAAAATAAAATCTTGATTAAGTACTATACATGTGTCCACAAACAGAAACAAATACATAAAAGTTAGTATTTCAAAGTATTTATAGTATTTTAGTTTGAAAAAAATGATGCCACAGAACATCTGAATAGGATCTATTACCGGTCCGGATTCCCCTTTTTTGATGATGTTTAGAAATAAATGTTCATAGTACAAAACACCTTAAAGAAATTTGAATGTGATGAACACATGCTTCCCTTAGGCCTGTTTCATAATTCCAGTTGCAGAGAATGGACATGAAATAGACAAGTTTAGATTTTTTCTCTGAATTTTCAAAATTAAAAAAAAAAAATCTTTTCAGTGCCTCATTTGGATAATATGAGGAAGCTGACTCTCTAAAATCTGATTCACAACTGGAAAAGATTTAAGAATAAATTAGGATATGATGAGAATGGCAAGTCCTGAATAAAACAGGTGATTAGATAGATAAGAACGTATCTGGGAAGAAGAAAAGGAAAGAAGGATGATAGATGGGGGATGCGGGGAGGAGAGAGGAAGGAAGGGAGGAAGAAAGATGATAAAGTCATGCAGGGTTTGGTTGGCCTTGCTCTGAATACAGGAGAATCTGAAACACTGGGCGTGATAATCTTAGCCAAGTAGCAACTGTTTGAATTTTACAAGTACAAAACATAGACCCAAATTTTTAAAAACAAGTGTCTGACTATTGTACACAACCTCAAATTTTGTAGACAGGAGACTCAGAATATAATTCGTATTCTGCTAATTATGAGGTATAAAGAACCTTGATTTTGATGTCATAATGCATGTACCATCATTAACAGAAGGATCCTGGAAAAATGAGTTAAGTTCTGATCAATGGGGATGATAATTTCAGGACTTGTGTGAGAATTAATGCAGTTAATGTGAAGAAAACTCAGACAGAAATATGAAGCATAATAAGCAGCTGACAAAGCATAGGTAGCAAAACAAAAACAAAATGTTCTATGACAATGTCCTGCCTTTTGTTCTCTATCTATATACCTTTTATTTTATAAAAATTAATAGAGAATAGGATTTGTTAGGAACTAAAAATCTCAACAACAAAACCCAACCAATCCAGTTAAGAAATGGACAACAGACATCTCTCAAAACAAACAGTTCTGAAAAGAAACAATGCAAATGGTCAATGAACATATAAAAACATACTCAATATCTCTAGCCATCAGGGAAATACAAACCAAAACCACAATGAGATGTCACTCACTCACTCCAGTTAGAGTGGATATTGGTAAAAAAACAGAAAGCGACAAATGCTGGCTAGGATGTGGAGAAAGGGGAACTCTTCCACACTTTTGGTGAGAATGTAAATGAGTACAGCCACTATGGATAAACAGTATGGAGATTTCATATTTTTAATATTTATTTATTTATTTATTTTAGAGGTAGAGTTACACAAAGAGAGAAGGAGAGATAGAAAGAAAGATTCGCCATCTACTGATTCACTCCCCAAATAGCCGCAATGGCCAGAGTGGGCCAATCTGAAGCCAGGAGCTTCTTCCAGGTCTCCCAGGCAGATTCAGTGGCCCAAGCACTTGGACCATCTGCTACTGCTTCCCAGGCCTTTGCAGAGAGCTGGGTCAGAAGAAGAGCAACCCCGACACAAACTGGCATCCATACGCAATATAGGTGTCACAGGTGGAGGCCCAGCCAGTTGTGCCACAGCAACGCACGGAGATTTCTTTAAAATCTGAATTACCGCATGATTTAGGAATTCTATGTTGCATTTGTAAAAGTCATGAAATCATCGTATTAAAAAAAAAAAAAAACTGCTCCATCATGTTTATTGCAGCACTGTTCACAGTAGCCGAGATACAGAATCAACAAAGGTGTCCACCCTCAGATGAATGGGTAAAGAAAATGTAGAGTATATGCAATGGAATACCATTAAGCCATTAAAAAGAATGAAATCCTGTCATTTGCAGAACTGGAGGACATCTTGTTACGTAAAATAAGCTAGACACAGAAAGAAAAATGTCATTTGTTCTCCCTTTTATGTTGGAGCTACAAAAAAAAAAAAAAAAGAAAATGAAAAGGGAAACCACAAAACAACAGAAACATCACCAGTGTGAACAGAGAATGTTGATTAATAAAATGCTGATAACACAAGCTGGGTGGGGTTTGTGGGAATTCTTGTATTACTTCACAAATTCCATTTTGTAAGTTTAACACTATTCTAAAATTCAAGATATCAAAACATAGAACTAAAAATAAAAATTAAAATAAAAAATCCTACTATATTTTCTGCAATACAAAACAAAGATTCCAATAACTCATAAGATACTGTTAAGTTTATAGTTTTTTTTTTTTAATTTATTTGAGAGGAAGAGAGAAAGGACTTCTCCCCAAACGGCCACAGCGGCCAGAGCTGTGCCGACTCAAAGCCAGGAGCTAGGTGCCTCTTCCATGTCTCCCACACAGGTACAGGGTCCCAAGGACTTGGGCCAACTTCCACTGCTTTCCCAGGTCATAGCAGAGAGCTGGATTGGAAGAGGGGTTGCCGGGACTAGAACTGGTGCCCATATGTGATGCCAGCGTCGCAGGCAGATTAACCCACTGCGCCATGGTGCTGGCCCCAGGTTTATATTTAAAATTTTGTTGCCAAACAGCTATTTTTTTTGTGTGTTTGTGTGTGCTTGCATGTGTGTCTTTTGAGTAAACAAAAGCAGGTGAAAAAGAGAGCCTGGATTTTAGAAGGAAGTCTGTATAAAAATGCTGAGCAAATGTTAGTTGCTCCTTTGATTTACTCACATTACTGTTTTGAATTGTGATAGGGCTTTTCACACTGTGGTTGCAAATTAAAATTCAAATATGAAAATTGGGCCAGAACAAATAGAAAGTACTAATGATGATTATGGAATAAATACTGTATTAGTTTGGTCTTACAAATAAAACAAGATAAACGGTATATAATCTTTGAATTGGAAAGGACATTAGTAACATTTTTTTTTTCCAAATCAACTGTCTATCCCACAGTTTTCCATTTAAACTATTTCTATCTTTGCAAATATTCCTTACCTTATAATGGTCAGGTATTAAGAAGTGATGAATGCACAAGATGATATGCATAAGTAGATTACATAAGAAAGAATAGCATTGTCTATAAGCTAAATGGAAGAAGGAAATTTTCAAAAGAAGGATTTATTGCTGTAATGAGAATTGCCGAAGCCAATGGTTTAGGAAATGTATAGGTTTGTCATTTTTTAAATAGTTAGCAGATTTATCTTGGGATTTCTGAAAAATGATCCATATTAAGAATAAGCGGGGATTTTCAATATCCAATTAACTTTGAATACAAGTTGGCCCATTAAAAACAGAGCCTATTAGCCTAGCTTTAAATATGTCCTTTTTTAGTATTGAGTTAAAGAACTCTGCTGTTTCTTAGTCAAAGATGACACTCACTGACAGTGTTATTATCTGTGCATGAATGTGGCTATTAAGTCTGAATCATCTGAAACTTCTCACTGATTGTGTGCAGCATATTCTGTGCAGCATTTCTATTAGTGATACACACCCAAAAGAACCTGATAAAATACAAAGGTATCAATTATTTTGTATGGACTATTTAGTGTTCAAGTACTAAGAAGAATCTTTCATCAAAATTCAATTCAATTCAACTAAACTAGTTTGATTCCATTTGATGCCACTTAACTTGATTTATTCACCAACTATTTCTATGAAATTACAAAAGAGCAAAAAAGTCTCTTGGTCTCTTGGTTAACAAGTGATCCAGTAAAATATCACTAGGTTTGGGAGAAGAGCTGTAATTCTCATGTAACAAGACCTCTTAGAATAAGTGCATTTAAACTGAAATTTGAAGAAGGTGCAGAAAACACAGGCAAATATGGAAAGCAGATCATTGTTGGCAAGTGATCAGTTTAAATAAGGCCACAATCCTGGAGAGAGTGAGGAAGTTCAACGTAAATCTCTAGGTATGGAATAAAAAAATGGGCCTGAGAAGAGAAAATTAGTGAGACCTTAATTTTTGTGGTCAAATAGCCAAACAAGTAGTTATATTTAGTGTTGAAGTCAGGGAAGAGAAGGAGATGCAAAATGCTTGTGCATGCAGAATATTGTGGAAGAGATACAGTAATGAGTGTGAAGAATCTACAGATCAGGAAACAAACTTTGAAGTACTGACATGAATCCAGGTTAGAAGACACAGGGTCTAGAATTGACCCCTGACAGCATGAATTTTGCATGCTGGTATCATTGAACCATATTTTCTTCCATACCTTCATTCCTGTATTGCTATATTCTGACAAACCTATAGTTAAATCATCTTTCAAATCTCACCCCTTGCCTGTTTAGTCCTGTTGCTACTACCTTGCTTAGCATACACTAAGTGTTAAGAAAATATATTTGAATAGGTAATATGAGGTGTTCCTTGACCCAACATTTCAGCATCCACAATATGGTTTCTGGCTATATGTAGGCTTGTTTTACACCTCAGAAAGCTATGCAAATTTAATGTTGTTTATGAATTGAATTTTGTTCTTCTATGATTCTTTTGCTGAAGTTCTAACCCCTAATGGCATGAGATAAGGTGATTGAGGCTTGGGGAGATTATCAGGTTTAAGTGAGGTCATCAGGGTAAGGGCCTCTTGATGAGTTCAGGACCCCCATAAAAAAATCAGAAAGCTTGCATTCTCTCTCTATCTCTATGTGTGTCTGTCTCTCTGCGGTCTATGAGAATATGGGAAAAAGGCAGCCTCTTGCAAGCAAGAAATCCTTACCAGAGCCTCACCATGATGGCACACTGATCTGGAACACTGCAGGCTTCCGACTCTGAGAAATAAATGTCTGCTGTTTAAGTCACGGGCTACGGACTTTTATTCATAGCAGTTTGACCTAAAACAAGTGGAGAAAATGACTTTTACCTTGCTCTAACTGATGTCCTTTTCCAACTTGGCACACAGTTCTGGAGAGGCAATTCATTGTATGCTACAGCATTTAGCCTATAGAAAGAAAATTATTCCGAGATGGTTTCCAATTGCTAATATGAGCAATGGAGCACCATTAAGGAAAATTTGAAAGAATAAGCAATCAAAACAAATTAACTATCCCCTCAATGATGGGATATTCATGGAGATAGTTGTTTTGATAAATTTTCATTGTAGAATAGTATTTCATGGTGTGGAAATACAATAGTATTTTATGCATTCCAGTATTGATAAACCTTCTTTTTTTTAGTTCAAATACCTTTGTTATTACAAAGGTTAACAATACTACCACACATGTTAAACATCTCGGCTACAGAACATAAATTGGTTTGTCTTTGGGTATAACTTTTTCTTGGGTATAATTAATAACTTTAAAGTTATTAGTCATTAAATATGGATCTTCAGTTTTACTAGATTACTTTGCCTTACTGTGGTGTGGCCAATTTGCATTCCTCCAAACAGTGAAACAGATATTATAGTTGTTCTAATGAGAATTTGTATTATTGAATTATGTTGACAATCTTCTCATTATAAAATGACACTTTTATACAGTAGTAATTTACAATTCCTTAATAGTTTATGTTGGTGATATTTTACATGTATTTGGCTATTTATGCTTTCTCCTCTGGATTGTTTTCTCAAGTACTTTACTCATTGATATAAAGTATTGAGATTTTTCTTAGTGTTTCAAAATAATTCTTGTTGTGTTTTAGATACTAATTTTCTTTTCAACCATATGTTCTTTTTCAAAGATCTGCTTATTTGATATGGTAGAGTCTCACACACACAAACATGCACACACACACACACACACACACACACACACACAGACTATCTATAATCTGCTGGTTCACTCTCCAAATTGTTGCAATTACCCAGACTGTATCAGGCTGAAGACAGGAGCCCAAAACTCCATCTGGATCTCTCACATGTGCTGCAGGGGACCAAGTACATGGGCCATCAACTGATGCTTTCACAGGTACATTAGTAGGGAGTAGAATAGGAAGTAAGGAAATCAGACTGGAACTGATACTCTGATGTAAGATGCCAGTGTTATAGGCAGCGGCTTGACCCACTGTGCCATGCCACAGCACTATCCTGTTCAATCACATGTGTTTTGTATAACAATAGTTATTCCAAATCATAGATTGTCTCTATTTCTAACTTTTGTAAATTACAAAATGGCGAGGTCGTACAAAAAGTGCCCATATACCACACATCCTTATTGCTAATGTCTTATCACAATCTCAAAACTCCACATACCATTTTGCTACTTATGAATTTTTAGAAATTATATCACCTTAGTTACAACATTTGTCAAATTTTGTGACTAGCCAGCGCCACAGCTCACTAGGCTAATCCTCCACCTTGCTGCGCTGACACACCAGGTTCTAGTCCCAGTCGGGGTGCCGGATTCTGTCCTGGTTGCTCCTCTTCCAGGCCAGCTCTCTGCTGTGGCCACGGAGTGCAGTGGAGGATGGCCCAAGTACTTGGGCCCTGCACCCCATGGGAGACCAGGATAAGCACCTGGCTCCTGCTTTCGGATCAGCACAGTGCGCCAGCCGTGGCAGCCATGGGAGGGTGAACCAATGGCAAAGGAAGACCTTTCTCTCTGTCTCTCTCTCTCATTATCCACTCTGCCTGTCAAAAAATAAAAAAGAAAAAAAAGAAAAAAAAATTGTTGACTAAGAGTTTTTGTGCTTTAGCATAAACACCCTAAGATTATAAAGGTAATCCCTTCACTTATCATCTATAAGTATTAGTGTGTTGGATTATTTATTAATTGATCCTTCTATTAACTCCTTTGCAACTAGAAACTGAATTTCTGAAAATTTCCTCTGTGCTACAGATGCAGGACACTCGATCCATGTGTGCAATTTCAAAAGGCCACTGAGTAAATGGTGGAAGTCTCTTTGATTTAACAGCTCTTGGGAACTCTGGAGCTGTGCAACCCTTCTTTGCTGAGCTTTTGATAACCACAGATTTTGATGTTTCTGGCTGAGGTCTGATGTCTGCTTCCTTAACCTTTGCTGGCACATTTCATGAATGCCACTCTTTCTCTTCCTGCTTTCTCCGAAGCATAATTGTACTCTTTATTTTCTAAAGAGTTAGAATGCCTCTTTGTTGTGTCCAAATATGGAATCCTGATTTGTGTGTTCTACATGGGATAGATGGGGTTTCCTGAAGCTTAGTCTTTTATCACTCGTGAAAAATTCTCAACTATTACTTTTCCAAATATTAGTTCTATGTCTTTCTCTTTCTTTCAAATTTTAATTACCTTGAATTAGAATTTTAAATTTTTTTCAATATATTTTCTCTTTTCCCTTTACCAAAAATAAGTTCACAGTGGTATCTTCCAATTCATTATTACTTTTCAGTTTTGTCTTTTTGGCTATGAATTACACCTATGTTTTTACTTATGTACAGGACTATTGCACACACACAGAACAATGAATAAAGCTTATAGGAAGGGATCTTTAAGGAATCTGTGAAAATACATATTATGAAAAAACCCATTCATAAATTAAAAAAAAACTTGCACCAAATAAAATTAGTTTTTTAAAAGATTTATTTATTATAAAGACAGAGTTACAGAGAGGCACAGGCAGAGAGAAAGAGAAGTCTCCCATCCAATGGTTCATTCCCCCGATGGTCACAATGGCCGGAGCTGCGCCCATCCAAAGCCAGGAGTCAGGAGCTTCTTTTGAGTCTCCCACATGGGTGCAGGTGCCCAAGGACTTGGGCCATCTTCCTATTGCTTTCCCAGGCCATAGCAGAGAGCTAGATCAGAAGTGAAACAGCCAGAACTTGAATCTAAGTCCCTATAGGATGCTGGCACTGTAGGTGGCAGCTTTACCAGCTAAGCCATATCACCGGCTCCTAAAATTATCTTTTAATTCAATTTTCAATTTTTTTCTACAGGTTTTTGAAGCGCCTGCATGTATTCAAATTGATGAAACAGTACTGCAGTGTAGATCAATGAATCTAACTACCATAAGCATCTCAGCACCCTAGTCCCCTTATGGCAGAGTTGCTTCTCTGAAGGTGGCAGCCTTCTTGATTTCTAAGAAGTTGCTACTGTTATTGGCTTTAAAGATCTCTGTTCTTTATACAAATTAAATCACACCATCTGTGTTCTTTACCTGCTAGATACTTTTGTTTAAATTATGTTACTTTGTATGAATCTATAGTGAAAGTTTATTTTCCTTTCTATTATTGACAATTTGTGTTACTTCCAGTTTGGGGTTATTTCAAATAATACTTACTGGAATTTTCTTGAACATATTTTTGTGAATAAATGCAGACATCTAGTTTCCATGCACTCTCCAATTTTGTCTTATTACTTTATTTGATATCTTATCATTGTTCTATCTAAAATACACTCAATACTTCATCCAAATATCAGATAGAGTTTACATAGCTTATTTAAAGGAGAAGAATCAATCAGGCCTATGGTTTATGCTACTCTTGGAAATTGAAGTTTTCCAATAAGTCTTTTATAAAGGGTATCCTGGCATTCTCTGGCCATGAACACTTTGGGTATCTTAAGCAAAGAGTGTATATTCTCCCTTTAAAATAGAACAGTCACCCTTCCACACTTAGGTAGTTTCCCACCAAGATAGAAAAAATGTAATTCTGCACACAATTTCAGGAAATGTATTGACGACATGAAGTTAAGTAAAGGACTGGATAGATGTTTTTCACCTGTTTAAGACATGGCCTTAAGTGATTTATTCATCCCATACTTTTTGTGCTTGCCTACAATAGACTTTTTTTTGGAATAAGTTCAGTCAACACCAGCAACTTTAAACCATCAAATACTTGTAAAATATGCTTACTTTCTACTGTATATATAACATATATGATTTATTATTTATATCTATGTGAAATATATTAATATAAAATCCACACAATAATTGGAGCTGAGGCTTATTGAGATATAATTATGTTCATGGAACCATAGAGTTAATTAGTGATTTTACCAGTACTTCTTGCTTTCCAGTTCTGAATCCATAGAATTAAAATATAGGAAACTGCCATTTCTTTTATAATGAAAATGAGGAAATAATTTTTGAAAGAAATAACAACAGAGGATTTTTGCATATTATTAGTCTCAAATTATTAATATCATTAATATAATACATGTTGGTGGATATTTAAAGAAGAAATTAGTTCCTGTTGGAAGGGAATCATCAGAAATGTTATTTGTTGTTGATTAGTTTCTTTTTCCTAGGGAAACATCAAGGACAGGCAATGAGATATATACACAATACATGTTTGTAAATATATGTATATTCATATATATGTATATTCATAAGTATAAAGTATTTTAACTTACTATAACTAATAGATGTAAATGAAAAATATAAGGAAATAAAGAATTACCAGTAAAATTCAGAAGCATCTGAATCCTACCCAGCCCTATTATCAGTGATATTTTCACATGAAGTTGATTGCAAAAACAATAAAAGAATAATTGTTTTACAGATTCTGCTATGCACAGTAACCCCAAATATAGAGATATGGTTCACCTATCATGATAATCATTTATTGCCACAAAGAATGTTATCAAAAGCTATAGATATTTTAAATAAAAATATTTATTACCTCTGAGTTCCCTGGGTCAAGAATCTGGCATGGCTTACCTGGGTGCCTGTGTTGAAAGTCACTTGGGGACTTCGCAGTTAAGCTGTCAGCAGTGGATACACTTTCATTTATATTTTCAGTTAGGATCTGCTTCTAAATTAGTTTATGCATTTGTTGACCATATTTATTTCCTCCCTGTTATTTCATTGAAAGATTCAGGTTTTCCTTGGCTGTGGGCTAAAAGCTTCCATCAGTTTCTCACATATGGGCTTTTCCATAAAGCAAATCACAATATCACCGTTAGATACCCAGTATCAGGTGAGTGACAGAGGGCCTGCAAGAGGAAGGCCATAGTGTTTTTCAAATTTTAGAAGTGCCATCCCATCACTTTGGCAGTGTGTAAATATTGTATTTCTTAGAAATGAGTCACTATTGGGCGGTGTCATGGCTCACTTGGCTAATCCTCTGCCTGCATGCAGGCACACCGGGTTCTAGTCTTGGTTGGGGCGCCAGATTCTGTCCCGGTTGCTCCTCTTCCAGTCCAGCTCTCTGCTGTGGCCTGGGAAGGCAGTGGAGGATGGCCCAAGTGCTTGGGCCCTGCACCCACATGGGAGACCAGGAGGAAGCACCTGGCTCCTGGCTTCAGATGGGTGCAGTGGGCCAGCTGCAGTGGCCATTTGGGGGGTGAACTAATGGAAGGAAGACCTTTCTCTCTGTCTCTAACTCTCTCTCTCTCACTGTCTAAAAAACAAAAAAAGAAAAAGAAAACAAATGAATCACTATGTCCAAACTATGCCCAACACTGGGAGATTACAGATAGACATAGCATGAGGGGAGCACAGGAGCAGGGATGGAGAAGTTGATACAGGAGGTAGCAAAAATTGGTGTCACTTCTATAATATATGGTTTTAATTAGGTGCCATGTAAGTAATCATGGCACTTTTCTCCCTAAATCTGAGTCAGAATTGTGCTTCAAAGTGTTTGGTTTAACACCATGTTACATCAAATAAAGGCAATAATGGTGGTTGTGAATCAAACTGGCTCTAGTCTTAGCTGACATAAGAGGTCCATCCCCATGGGGTTTCACTGATTTGTCAATCTCAAGCAGACATTGTTCAATGGAAAGCTTTAGTTAATTATGACAAGTAAAGGAGATAGTGTGAAGTCATAATGTGCTAAAGAAACAGCCTTCCTGACATACAGTTTGCTAGACATTTGTAGTAAGAGTCAAAGAGGAGTGACATGAATGTAGAAAGGGGTTGGGGGAGTGGGTGGGATGGTCCTTCCTGCCTAAGTCCTTCCTGCTCTGTTGCCTCTACAAACTACCTGCATCACTAGACCATTAGTCAAGGGAGAGAACTTGAAAAAGGGGTAGGAGTGTATGTATTCATGTCTGTGTTTCACTTTTTTGGATAAATTGGTTCATATGTTTTTAAAAATGTATTGCCGGTTTGAATACTCTTGGGTATTTAGATTACAATAGGCAACAGAAGCAGCAGCTCTCCACACCATAATGTGCTCTCTTCTGTAAAACATTTAATTAGTGACCACTCTCTTCATCTACCACTGAATACTACATTCTCTCCCACGTGGGAAGATGGGTCATCTCTCTTAGCCACCAACACTTGACAGCACTCAACAATTAATGGCACCAGAGACAATGACAAAGATGCATCATTCTGCTTAATGAAAAGTACCTGCTGCTATACCCTCTTGTTTGCCTGGGCACTTTTTAGTCCATAGCCATGTCTAGCAATGAACCTCCAGCCGGGAGCTAGCATCTCAATAATAATTACTACTTTTTTTTTGATGTTTACTTAATTCATATATTTCCATTAAAAATTTAAACAAAGAGCTTTTTTATACTATTTTTAATATTTAAAAACTGGGTTTTTTTGGCCTCCTTGTCTTTACTTGAATTGGAAAGACCTTTAGCTGAAAGGTCTACTTCCAGCTTTAAAAAATGTTAAGCAAAATTATCAATGAAAAGATTTTCTACAGCCTTGTGCACATGCACCATCTTCCAGAAATATAGTCACTACCTTTCCCTACGTGCTGGTAAACAAAAGAATGTGGAAGCATTCTTTTCCAATATCTGTCTCTCAATTCAAAGATATGGCAGTGTGCCCAAACAGGAAATGACATAAAGGCAATTGTATTTCCGGTGGATCTTTTTGAATAATAAAATTTAGTTTTTGTCTACTCTGCTTATTCTAAACTTTATTCGGCTTCTGCTGTATTAACTAGAGAATGTCCCAAGGAGAAAATGGAGGATTAAATTGCACAGGAGATGATCAAATTATAGATAAAGACAATTGTTTTATTGTAAAAGCTACTAGGAAATTAATAAGGATGTTGCATAATTGTCCTCACATTTTCTGTTTGAGATGCTTTATTATGTGGAGTCAAGACAAAAAAGTAGTAGAAAGCATATGGCTGTTGTAGACAGAGATGTTTCAATGAATCATTTTTTTCTTTGCTGATTATTCACATTATCTAAGAGATTTGAAGCTATTTTACTTATTTAATCTGAAGTTTATAGAAATTTCTAATACTTTACCCATGGCATTTTATAGAAGATGGCTCCTTGCTGTCTTTCCATTGAACACATGAATTTTATCACATTGCAGCAGCAGTTGAATTTTCAGTGATAGAATTTTCTCTCAATTCTCAATGTGAAGGAGTCTCTCTCATTTCAGGCTCCTCCATTTGTCTCCCACAACATTGTATCTAATGTCCTACTTTATATGGCATCTTACCATAAATGAGGGTGCAATTCCTAGAGTTTTGACCTTTATGATTATAGTTATTCTGTGAATATATTGTTACATCAAAAAAACAACTGTAGACATACTTGTAGTTAAGCCTACAGGCATAGAGACTTGGAAATTATCCTCAATTTGCAGGTGGGCCTATTCAAATCAAGTCCTAAAGTCAAAAACTTTCTCAGAATTCACAGAGGTTCAGCAGAAAGGAGTTCAAACTTAGTACACCACAGATGGCTTGAAGTTAGAGAAGGCCAAAGAACAGTGAGTGTCTAAAATCTCCATCTAATAGACAGCAAGGAAATAAGAACCTTATTATTGATATCACAAGTGACTGAATTTTATCAGCAACCTGGAAAGGCTTGATTGTAAAAGACCTTAAAGAGTCTCCAGACACTAAGTGGTAAACACCTTGATTTGGGCTTCATGAGATTTTAAGTGCAGTACGCAATCAAGTACTTTTGTCACCAGTGAATGGTAGGGTTCTTGTCTTTGCACAATAAAGAATTCAGGCGTGAGACAGAGAGTAGTGGAAAGTAAAATAGCAAGGTTTACTAGGGAAGGGACATCTTTAAGAACTGACGGGCACCCCTCCAGACAGGACCTGAGAGAGAGTGCCCAGTCTCTCAGACTGGGGGAGAGTGATGTTACATGGTTGAGTGGAGAGTACACCTGGCCTGGCCAGGCCAGGCGGGCGGCTCAGCATAGAGGCAGAGGACTGAGCGTGCATTCTGGTTGAGGCTGGGGGTTTTTAAGGGGATGAGTGTTTGTCTTCTCACATCTCCTCCTGAAACAAAAGACTTTATGGATATAAATACTAAAAATTCCTATCTGAGTTTTCCCCCTGAAGGTATCAGACAGGAAGAAGTCTGGCTGGCATGGCCCTGGGTTAGAGGAAGGGTGAGCAGGACCCCCTGGAGGATCAGGATCCCAGCGGTATTTGAATGCGGATACTGCGCTTCATCTGGAAGATTGTCAGGCAGAAAGGGCTGGGACCCCTGCCTGGCAGGTTATCTGGTAGAAGGGGCAGGGCAGGATGCAAATACTGGGATGCCCCTGAAATGTTATCTGGATGACTTTGAGACATATGGTGGAACTAGATGCCAACTCTTTAAGCCTTTGTCACACACACATAAGCTCATATCTGACTTCCTACCTAACACTTTTAGATATCCAAATTACAGAGTTGTTAAAAATAAATTTCTTTAAGCTGTTGATACTGTGGTAATTTGTTACAAAAAATGTAAATGGATAAAGAATAAATATGACTCTATGAATCTCAGAAAGTCAACCCTCTTGCATTTAGGATCTCATAACAATTAACTACATTTCTTCTATGTACAGTGCCAGCTCTGTGTACAATTAATGTTTCCTTTGAGAAATCTTCCTTATTGTTATATTTTAGTGCTCAAAATCTGTTCACTGAATGAATGCCAGACCACAGCCTCCCACTTGACTTTTGTGGTTAGAATCTTTTCCTCTTTTATTAGTACAGGATGCTTTCTACAAACTTATTTGAAACAGCAAGAAAATCAATGTACAACAGTGTTGAAAATGAAAATAGATCAATGCCAAGGAACACAGAAAGAACTCAGTTTCCATGTGATAGGGTTGGAGCTGATATGGAAAGAATCACATTAGGCTTTTGGGAGACATAAACCAAAATAAATCTTTTATTTTTAAGATATACCACATACAAAATTTTAATTCAAATGTAAGTATATTTAACATTTGTTTTTAAGTAGTTTCAAACTAAGCATGTAGTACCAATGACTAAATCATATTTTTACCAAGTATTACTTTATTTACATGTACATGTTTCATTGATTATGATTTCACTTTTCTAGTAGATTATAAATGCTTTGAAGTTAGAAACCATGTATAATTCATATCAGGCAGACTGTTGAAAGAGTACTATTTTTGCATTGATGAAACACTTGACAATGATCAGAAAATGAAAAGAAAGCAATAATTGAAATGATTGTTTTCCTCATATGATTACCTCAGAGCACTTAGCAAACAAAAACACTTTCATTTTTCAATGTTATTAAGAATGGCCTAATGAATCATACATATTTCATGCTATGGAGTGAAAGAAAAGACTGCTGTCTATCTGTGTATATCTGAGATTTTCTTTTTTACCTTTGGCTTTTGTTTAGTATTTTTTACAATTGATGAATAAAATGCTGCTTGGTACATGGAAACATCTTTGGTATAAAAAAAAAAAAAACCTGATTAGTTTGGGTGGCTGTTTTAATGGAACCTGATTAGTTTGTGTGGCTATTTTAATGGAATCACATATAACTGCATATCAAATTATTTGGGCAGGTCTTCAAGGCTTGCAGAATAGCATCTTAATAAGAACAGTCAGGGAATGCTGTTGTGTTGTAGCTGGTAAACCACGATGTATGACCCTGGCATCTCATATGGGCACTGTTTCAGGGCCTGGCTGTTTCACTTCTGATCCACTTCTCTACTAATGTGCCTGGGAAAGCACTGCAGGATGGCTCAAATGCTTGTCCCCCTGCATCTGTGTGGGAGACTAGGAATAGGCTTCTGCCTCCTGGCTTCAGCCTGGCCCAGCCCCAGTTGTCATGCCATTTAGGTAGTGAACCAGCAAATGGAGGAGCTCTTTCTCTCTCTTCTGTAACTCTCTTTCAAATAAATGAAATAAATATTTTCAAAAAATAATAGTGAGGGCCACCTTTCACTTGAATCTACCAGCTAGATAAGTATTTGGCCAAAAAATCATTTAAAGATATATACTTATGTAAATCAACTTATATGGAAATTAGAGCACCTCAAGTCACTTTTTTTAAGAGATTTTATTTATTTGAGAGGCAGAGTTAGAGAGAAAGGGAGAGACAGAGAGAAGTCTTCCATCCGCTGGTTCACTCCCTCTTAGATATACGAAGACATAATGAGAAGGCACTATCTATGAACTGGGACATTGGATCTGCTCTGACCTAAATCTCAGAAGTCCTGTCCTCCAGGATTGTGAGATATAAATCATGTTGTTTATAAACTACCTAATCTATGGTATTTATTATAGCAGCCCAAATTGACTGAGATACACCATTTAGTCCATTATATATCCTTCTTGGTAGTCTTGCATTTTTATATATTTTCTTAAATACTGATTCCACGCTTCTGCTATCTTACCTCAAAAAGCAAGAGTTCTAATATCATGGATGTGTACAATTTTGCTTGTATGTGTCTTTTAAAAGCATACATTTTATGTGTAGTTTTTATTATTATGTTTAGAATGCATTATGCATTGGGTCTCATGTTTCTTTTTAATTTTTTTCACTTGTAAA
This sequence comes from Sylvilagus floridanus, assembly GCA_949820135.1. Taxonomy (NCBI): domain Eukaryota; kingdom Metazoa; phylum Chordata; class Mammalia; order Lagomorpha; family Leporidae; genus Sylvilagus; species Sylvilagus floridanus. The sequence continues at coordinate 100,349,401 of OX463224.1, read as the reverse complement.
GGATACATTAAAATTTATGAAAATATAATTAAAAGAGATTATTTGGTGCCAAAAATAATAATAAAAATGAAAAATAAAACCATTGAATAATTTTTTCAGGAAACTGGGTTTGAAACCCAAACTGTCCGGTTTTTGTTGTTGTTGTTGTTGTTATTATTTTTGACAGGCAGAGTGGACAGTGAGAGAGAGAGACAGAGAGAAAGGTCTTCCTTTGCTGTTGGTTCACCCTCCAATGGCCACCGCGGCCGGAGCGCTGCGGCCAGCGCACCACTCTCATCCGATGGCAGGAGCCAGGTCAAAGGTGCTTTTCCTGGTCTCCCATGGGGTGCAGGGCCCAAGCACTTGGGCCATCCTCCACTGCACTCCCGGGCCACAGCAGAGGGGCAACCGGGACAGAATCCGGCGCCCCAACCGGGACTAGAACCCGGTGTGCCTGCGCTGCAAGGCGGAGGATTAGCCTGTTGAGCCACGGCGCCGGTTTTTATTTATATACCTTTCACCTTTGCTTTTTAAGTTGGTTGCATTTAACAGCAACCTACTGGTTGATTGATTGTAGAGGACTGAAGATATCTGACACACATTGCTATTGTGCAGGGGTAAACATACATCAATACTTACTAACTGAAGTTCTCACAAGCATGCCAGAATTTAACATACAGCTGAATTGATCACCGAGGAAGTTCCAAGGGAATTATTTGGATGTTCACTCACTAACAATAAAGTTTAAATCAATCAGAGAGAAACATAAAGGAATATATTGTAGAGTTAGGTGTTTTGTCTTTGCAAAGGAATGAAATGGATGACTAAATACGACTGGTGATATATGAATTCTTTGTAATGGAATAAATTATTGTTGGCTATTTTATCAACAGACTTTTGTAAAGGTTTTTAAATGATTTTTATTCATGTAGTGGAATTCTTCAAGTTTTTTTTAACAATAGCAAGATTTTTAAACATTTACAAAAATCAAATTATTTCCCCAGCATCCTGAGAATTTTCTATATCCAAGAAGACGCTCTTATTTGAAAGCATGCTTTTTTTCCCCCCAGGCATATTTATTTTCTCTCCTGTATTCTACCAGTTTTTCAATAATTTTTGTTTAATGTGTCACAGCTATGACTGTAACCAAGGCTGTCACAGACAGAGGTCTGCAACCAACTGGATTTCAGTAAACCATGTCTTTCTGTATGTGACTCAATTATATCTTTTCGAGGCAATGATTCCCTTGAACATATTGACAATGCCATCTAATATCTGTGAATTAAATACCCCAAAAACATTAATTTTCCTCCTCCCACTTTTGCTCAGGTAACATTTATGCAATTCAGAACAGATTCAATTCTCCTTTTTAAGTATTTTAAGACATGGGTTTTATAACTTTGGCTTACAAAAGGATATTTCAAAAAATTCATGGAAAATAGGATTAAAAATAAGTTTGGTGCATAAAGCTTGAAATCTACTTATATTTTTCTTCAGAATATGAATTTTCATGAACTTTTGAAGGACCCTGAGATGTAGTTAGGTATTCATGACTACTGATAATAAAATATATTCATTTATTAGATTAAAATGTCTTCCATGCCTTTTTATTTTTCCAAAATTCTGAAAATAACAACAAAGCAAAACAAATATTGCTTCAAACATCATTCAGGACTTCACAATTTAGGTGAAATTCCATTTATTTTTATATTTGTGTAGATATAGTCATATTTTTTAATGCTTGTAATCTTAGGGCCAGTGTTATGGCATAGTCAGTAAAACCATTGCCTGAGATGTCAGCATCCCTTATGGGTGTTGCTTCATGTCCTGGCTGCACCACTTCCAATCCAGATCTCTGCTAATGGCCTGTGCAAAGCAGCAGAAGATAGCCCAAGAGTTTGGGACCCTGCTACCCTCATGCGAGACCTGGAAGAATCTTCCTGGCTCCTGGTTTCTGTCTGGTCCAGCACTTGTTGTTGCAACCATCTGGGGAGTGAACCAGCAGATGAAGATCTCTCTCTCTCTCTCCATCTCTCTCCTTAACTCTGACTTTCACAGAAATGATTCTTTAAAAAACGCTTACAAACTAGTAATACTGATTTTATAGAAGTTTAATACAGAAGTTTCAGTGAAAAATAAAATTGAGGGTTTTGTTTCTATTTAAGGCAAAATATTATAAAAAATTTAGGGTCTTCATGTCTCAAAAAGGAGATTTCTATTCAAATGGATTAAAAATATCTCTTCTACTGATTACCTCACAGTTATTATTTTTTTAGCTAGGAAAGGATAATGAGTAATAAATAGTAGAAACAATAGCTGAATTATGAAAGATCTTAGATCTTTTGGATTGAATTTAAGAATTAATAAAATATAACCACTTACTCATACAAGGAATTAATTGAGAAACAGGAAATCAAGCATTGATTTCATCCTTATCAAAAAAGAAAATAGCTTGTGGAAAAAGGCTAAGACAGGACTAACTACACATATTTTACTCGTTTTAGTTTTGATTATTTGGAAGTGAAGGAGAAACCTTTCTTATTAATAACAAGTGTTGATGAAGTAAATTTGTGTTTCCCTTCTACTGTCTCTCTAACAATTGTCTCTTTCCAGAAGCTGTGAACAAGTAAAAGAAGTTGACTCTACAGAGAAAACGAAATCCTTTAAAGCTGTCAAGATTAACTTACAGATTTTTACAAATTAAATATTTTGCCAAGTAATGTTAAATATAAACCAGACAACAGAAACTTTCTCATTTTATAAAGTATAAATTCACTCCTAATATTTGCTCATATGCTTTAATAACGACACTCTGCATTTGATTAATTTATTTTGTAGCCAATCTTTCTTCTCTTTCACTCAGTATTTTGTTCCTAATACTATATAGTCAATTCTTAATTTTTAATTTTTTTTTTTAAATTCAGAAGGGTACTCTATTCATCTGACCTGTTCCAAACACATAATCTTTTTTATATTCCACTTGTCAGAAGTATGTAGTCCTGTGTTATATGTCATAAAAGTTCAAGAAGTTAGCTTTAGGAACACAAAGAATTATTAGGAGGATAGAAATTTACTTTAGTTGGCAAAAATAGATATACACTATGATCTAGAGAAAATATAATTAAAATGGAAATAGCTATCATTATTACTGTTGTCATTACTATTGGTGTGTTCATTATGTTTATTATTTTAAAGACATAGATACTTACGTAGTATTGCTCACTCAATTTTAGCTCTTAAGACAGTCAAGGAGAAAGATATTATAATTATCCTTTTGCACATGAAGAAAATGTAGCTCATAGAGTTCTTTAAAAAAGACCATTTAATAAATAAATGGGTGTTATATAAATATAATGAATCTGAGCATGAGAGTATAAAGGTAGGTGTAAGCCTTAGGAATCTTGGGAAAGCCAACAACCTGCCAACATGTCACAAAGTGTGAGGTATGGTAATTTCTTAGCAACTAGAAAGAATTTAAAACATGAGGCAAAAGAGTGAAGGAAAATAATGCATTGGCAGTGTGATCAAATTTTTCGATACACTTGTGTATTTAGAACACAGGCCAGTTCCAGAATTTAGCCTGTAATTAGGCCTGGAGATGATGATATATATTTAAATATTTAATTAACAGTTTAAGTTTTCCAGTAAAAAAGAGCATAGGTAAAGAATTAGAGTTGAACTAACCATATCTCTGAAGGCAGCACTTTATCTATCTAATTTCAACAGAGTGAAAATTTTATCTTCTTATGTTGCTAAAACTGCAATTTGGAAAAAAATGCTTTGAAATTCAGATGCATTATATCTCTCATTCTTTTCTGTCTATTCATGGCTTCAAATTATAAAATACCATCATGTATTACTGCTTTTCTCCTGAGTTAATAGAAGGCTTGAGATCACTGGGTAGGTTTGTAGAAACACCTATTGCTAGGCTTCACCTCAAGAGTTTCTGAGTGAACAGGTGAAGACTGAAATTTTACAGAGTTCTATAATTAACACACAATTATTCTTAGGTGTTTAAATTTTAACTGAAAAGTGATCCCTGTGAAATATTAGAGTGGGAATAAGAGAGGGAGGAGATGTATAATCTGGGACATGCTCAATCGAACTTACCCCAAATGATGGAGTTAGAATCTTGCCAGCGGATTCCAATACAATCCCATCAAGGTGGCATGTACCAAGGCCATCTCACTAGTCCAAGTGATCAATTTCAGTTCACAATTGATCATACTGATAGGCCTAAGAGTCAAAGGGATCAGACAAACAAGACTAGTGTCTGCTAATACTAACTGATAGAATCAAAAAGGGAGAGAATGATCCAACATGGGAAGCAAGATACACAGCAGACTCATAGAATGGCAGATGTCCCAAATAGCACTCTGGCCTCAGAATCAGCTCTTAAGGCATTTGGATCTGGCTAAAAAGCCCATGAGAATATTTTAGGCATGGAAAGCCAAGACACTCTGGAAAAAACAGAAGATCTAAATGAAAGATCTCTGCGAGTGAGATCCCAGTGGAAAGAACGGGGCCATCAAAGAAGGAGGTACCTTTCTCTGAAGGGAGGAGAGGACTTCCACTTTGACTATGACCCTGTCAGAATAAGATCGAAGTTGGCGAACCCTAAAGGCTTCCATAGCCTTGGCAACTCATGACTAGAGCCTAGGGAGATTACTGACGCCATAAACAAGAGTGTCAAATTGTTAGATCAACAACAGGAGTCACTGTGTACTTACATCTCATGTGGGATCTGTCCTTAATGTGTTGTCCATTGTGAAGTAATGCTGTAACTAGTACTGAAACAGTATTTTTACATTTTGTTTTTCTGTGTGAATGCAAACTGATGAAATCTTTACTTAGTATATTCTGAATCGATCTTCTGTATATAAAGATAATTGAAAATGATTAAAAAGCTTGGTGTTAAATTGGAAATTGCATAGATAATTAATCAATTTTTTTAAAAAAAAATCATGTAGGGTCTCTGTCCTTAATGTGATGTACATTGTGAATTAATACTATAACTAGTACTCCAACAGTGTTTTTCACTTTGTCCCTATGTGAGAGCAAACTGTGGAAATCTTTACGTAATATGTACTAAACTGATCTTCTGTATATAAAGAGAATTGAAAAGGAATCTTGATGTGAATGGAAGGAGAGAGGCAGCAGGAAAGGGGAGGGTTGAGGGTGGGAGGGAAGTTATGGGGGGGGAAAGCCATTTTAATCCATAAGCTGTACTTTGGGAATTTATATTCTTTAAATAAAAGCTTTATATAAAAAATGAAAAAAAGACTGAAATTTTGCATTTCTAATGGTTCCTAAGTGATGCTGATGCTGATGCTGATGTAAGGTAACACTCTAAGAACTGTTTCTCTACTATTCTCAGTTCAATATATGCTATATAAAACAGCATGTCAATGTAAAGGTAAAGCTTAGAGTTGGATCAGCCCCAGCCATTGCAGCTTTTGGTGAAGTGAACCAATGCACATATCTCTCTCTCTCCCTGTCAGTTTATATTTTAAATAATTTTTTTAAAAAAATAAAAGGTAAGGATATATATTCTTTTTTTTTAAGATTTATTTATTCAATATAAAATCAGAGTTACACAGAGAGAGAAGGAGAGGCAGAGAGAGAGAGAGAGAGAGAGAGAGAGAGAGAGAGAGAATCTTCCTTTGCTGGTTTACTCTCCATTTGGCCTCAAAGGCCAGAGATGTGCTGAATCGAAGTCAGGAGCCAGGAGCTTCTGCCGGTTTCCCATGTGGGTGCAGGGGCCCCAAGGACCTGAGCCATCTTCTACTGTTTTCCCAGGCCATAGCAGACAGCTGGATCAGAATGGAGCAGCCAGGACTCAAACTGTTGCACATATGAGATGCTGGCACTGCAGGAGGTAGCTTTATGCCATTGCATAGGTCCCAGGGTTGATAATCTCAACCTGGCTTTGAACAGGTTTGTATTCATGACAAGTTGGACCTTTTTTTTTTTTTTCTGAAATCAACTTCCTATAAGCAGCATTCCACCTGCTCACTAAAGATATTCACTTGGAAATAGGTGACAAAAAGCCCTAACAAATGAAAAACTACATTTTGAGACGATTTAATGGTTCAGCTGTTGACAACTTATTTGCTAATGTTTAATAATTCAGTCTTTAAAATATTCATGCCATCTATACTTTCTCAAAGAATAGTGGTGATTATTATTCAGAGGAATCATTGTAATGAATAATATACTATAGAAGCCAGTTATATAATAAGTCAAAGAATGTTGACCATTTATATTAAGGCATGAGTTTCATGTCCTTTAAACTATTTTATCTAATTATCATTGTTTCTCATCTGGGAATTTGGTAAGAACTGAGGAGAGCATAATTGGAGATTAAGTTCTGTCAAGGATCCGAAGAATATGCTTTCTCTATTGCTGATTAAAGATAAACACTATTTTAAAATTGATGGTAGGGTTGGCAGTGTCATAACAAAATGAAGAGGTATATCTAACATTTTTATTATATTAACATAATCCCAAAATACTATGTTATAATCTAATTTAAAAATTTACTTATATTCTGCTGTATTTTCAAGTTGAAGTAAATGACTAATAATGATTTTCCCTAGGTTGGTAGCAGCCTGCATCAGCACACTTGATACATTTTTATGCTTCTCCCCACCTAGATTCTGGAGAGACAGGACTTGTGTTTTTCATATTATTTCGTCAGGTGCCTGACTTCCTGTAGAATTTCATTAAGCATTGTAAGCATTTGTTGAATGGCTGACTGGAAAACTTCACTGATGCTATACAAATTAACCTTAGAAGATTAGATCTTGCCTGTGCCACAGCTCATATGCTAATCCTCCGCCTGCTGCACCGGCACTCTGGGTTCTAGCCCCGGTTTGGGCCCTGGGATCTGTCCCGGTTGCTACTCTTCCAGTCCTGCTCTCTGCTGTGGCCTGGGAAGGCAGTGGAGGATGGCCCAAGTGCTTGGGCCCTGTACCCACATGGGAGACCAGGAGGAAGCACCTGGCTCCTGGTTTTGGCTATTTGGGGGGGTGAACCAACAGAAGGAAGACCTTTCTCTCTGTCTCTCTCTCTCTCTCTGAATAACTCTGCCTGTCCAAAAAAAAAAAAAAAAAAGATGAGATCTTAATTTTCATGGGTTTTAGTTCATTCTGTCTCTGACTATGTGCTGAGCTCATAACACAAAACTATCTTTTTTCCATAAGGCAGGCCTATCACTTTGTAGGCACTTCACGTTAATTTCTCAGACTTTCCAGCTGTGATTTTGCATATGGTTTCTGAAGGAAATACATCGGTTAAATACAGCCTTTCAGCCACACAAGCTGTATGATTTCAGGTCATAAGACCTATTTAGAAAGCACTAATTATTCTTTTCTAGTTGTTGAGGATTAATATCTAGGTAGCAGAGTTTAGACAGCATGCTGAACAAGAGGCAACCTCCTGAAAAAAGACCATGCAACTCTCAGTGGGGACTGCTGACATGTCTCACAACAACTGCATCATCAGCCATAATCACATCACCCAGATCATTTTAATGATGCCAAACTTCAAGTCAGGGAAAAGAAGCTGCACGCAGCATGCCTCCGGAAATTGCTGTCTTTTTAATCAAAAGAAATTATAACTCCATAGAGACTTTTATCTCTGGAATTAAATGTGCTACTGAAGTTTTATGTCTTATGATACTGTAAAGGGATATTCTTTCTAACTTCATAGAGTTGCAAATACCCGGTTAGATACACAAGTAACTGTCATTAACTCATCAAAAATTATTTGACCTCAAATATATGAATGACCTCTTTAAGTCATATCCCTTAAACCTTGACAGCTTCACTCCCTTCAAACTTAAATCCAAATTACTCATAAAAATACAAAGCAGCATAACTAGGCATCTGTTTGTCTTCACAATTGAATCTTGTGTTAATTTCCTTCTTAATTATACTGCTGAAGCCATATTGGCCTTCTCCTTTTCTTGATGTACTACCTGTAGCAATTCCTTTGCATCTCGATGTTCAGTCTACCTTCTTCCTTGATAGCCCCCAAAATCCCTTCCTAAGTGACACCTTCTTGTGATTCATGTATCACTTCAAGCATCATCCCTTATTTGTCTGATTTATGTGTCTAGCCTCTATACTCTGAGCCATTTTCAATGCATCATATACATCAGATATATTGATTTATCTAAACTTTGGAGAATTTAATCACTACTCAGGAGTGCCTCCAAGTCTGTGAGTCAATTAAGCAATTCTAGTTGTCTAGACCAAGCAGGCTTAACTAATCTTGCTTTAAGTGCTTGGCTGGTGAGCTGACTGAGATTTGAGTAGTTGATCTAAGATGAATCCACTCACATATCTGGTAGTTTGCTAACTGTTGCTTAGAATAATACACAAGATAATACTAAAAAATTACATTTAATATTATTAACCATCAGGTTGGTTCATCTAGTTCCAAAATCATTATTAGAAGTAAAACAGATATTTTGAGATTCTGCCATAGAATCCTGAGGCACTCTGTCATTACTGCTATGTTCTTGAACCAAAAACAAATCCTCATGCCCACTCAGAATCAGAAGGTGGACAAATAGTGGATACCCATAATGGAAGTAACTGTGAAGTTGTAATGCAAGGAATATTGATAAAGGAAGAGCTGGAGACTTGGAAACACTTTTGCATTAAATCTACCACAGCATTCTTATGAGTATTTTTATCATGTTTATCACATCTTGAAGTTTTTCCCTTGGTTAGTGATTTTTTTTTACCTCACGTGAATTTACATTTCACAAAGGGAGGACTCCTAACTGACATTTTCATAATCCTTAAATTAACCACATATGAAATATTGTTTACCAGGTTCTTAGTAGAATACATAATGATTGATTAGATGAGTGAACTCATCACTACCATATATATTGAATCCTTTCTAATGTCTACTGTTCTTTGATAAATAAATTAAAGAAGGAGGGCTAGCAGTTAAGAAGTCTGCACTGTATGTAGAGTACCTGGGTTCAATTTTTATCTCCTGTTCCTCACTGAAGGTTCATGCTAATGTCTGGGAGTCTACATTACTTAAAAGTAATTGGGCATCTGCCACTTTCATGAATGACCTGGATTTTAACCCTGCCTCTGGGCTTTGGCTCTGTTCCAATCCCAGAAGTATTTTGTAGGTATTTGGGGGAGTGAATCAACAAACAGGAGAATGCTGTCTCATTCTTTGTCTCTGAAACAAAGAAAGAAAGGATACTCAACCCTGCCTTAAAAAAGAAATTCCTTATACACTAGAGTCTTAAAAGAACTGAGACAATATACAATGAAATGCATGCAGTATATGTAAGTTTTTCTATACATTCCTTAACAGGTTGTCTTTGATCACAGCTCTGGATTTTCATTAAATTCCTGAGCAAAAGTTTCTATTCATGCTCTGTATTCTTGCCAGCCTTCAGAATTTTGGAAATCTAGGTGGAAATTCATCAGTTAGGACATGAGCAGCCATGCATAGTTCAGACACAGTAGCTAGGAAAGAGCTGAAGCTTCGGAAGCTTGTCAGCCAGGGCATTAGCAGTCCAAGGTGAGCCAATGGGAAGAAAAACTTAGAAGTCTTTTTCTTCTTGTACATCAGTGTGAGCAAAAGGAAAGGGCACTGCTGTATTTGAGAGCCAACAGTGTGCAAAGTATTGTTCTGGGTGCTTTATAGACTTAATTTCTTCCTCACCACAAAATATATTTATTATGCCAGTTCAGAAGATTGGTAATAAGATAAATTAAGAAAGCTGCCAAGAACGATTTACCCTGAAAACAGAACAGGGATTTAATACGAAGGTCTTACTCACACCATATTCTGGTTCCTAGAAAATTAAATATAAAAATATAAATTACACAAGTAGAATACCAATCTGTTTCTTGCTGTGGGGGAATAATATTTTAGTGTAATTAAATAAAAACATAGATATAGATAAGCAGCCTGTCCTATACTGTACAGAATCAAATGAATTTGAATCTTGGATCAACAGGATCAGGACGATGATGCACATCATTGGTAATAGAGTTTACCCAAATGTCTGGCAATCTTTATTTTTAAAGGATTTTATTTATGTATTTGAGTGATAGAGTTACAGACAGTGAGAAAGACAGACAGAAAGGTCTTCCTTCCATTGGTTCTCTCCCCAAATGGCCACAATGGCCGGAGCTGTACTGATCTGAAATCAGGAGCCAGGAGCTTCTTCCTCGTCTCCCACTTGGGCGCAAGGACCCAAGGACTTGAGCCATCTTCTACTGCTTTCCCAGGCCACTGCAGGGAGATGGATTGAAAAAGGAGCAGCTGGGATTAGAACCGGCACCCATATAGGATGCCAGCGCCACAGGCAGAAGATTAACCTACTGCGCCATGGTGCCGGTCCCCCAGAAATTTTAACAGATGGCCAAAGAAGTGTGAAGCTTCAATTTGTTTTTTCATAAGATTTATTTATTAATTTTAAAGTTAGAATTACAAAGAGAGATATGGAGAGACACACAAAAAAAGTGATCTTCCAACCACAAATTAAAACTGAAATGGCCAGAATGGCCAGAGCTGGGCCAGTCTGAAGTCAGGAGCCAGTATTTACTTCTGGGTTTTCTATGTAGGTCCAAGTACTTGGGCCATCTTCCACTGTTTTCCCAGGCATGGTAGCAGGGAGCTGGATCATAAGTGAAACAGCTGGCACCTGAACTGGGTCCAAATGCGATGCCAGTGTCGTGCCTGGAGGCATTACCCACTACACTACAATGCCAGCCTCTGAAACAACACTTTAGAAGATACTGAAGAGAAAATATAAGTATATATATATATATATATATATATATACACACATATAAATTTATACACAAACACGCATATATATTACATACGTATGTTTGTGTGTGTGTATATATATGTATATATATATATATATATGAGGGGGGAGGAGAGAAGAATGAACTCATTAGTTTAGTTGCTCACTGAAAACATCCTCACCAAGAACACCTGATCACCTATCAAGCAGTGTAAAAAATCAACATCCTTGGGGCTGATCCTCACCAATGTCAAAGTAAGGAATACATGGTCATTTTTTTTTTCAAAAGGACAATGTGTATGATGGTCACTCAAAACACAATAAGTTACTTTGATACACTTTTAAAAGATGATGCTTTGAGATATTAAGAAAGAATAGGGCTACAAATAAATTTTCTGGAGTAGATTGGAGAAGACAGGGTATGACACTATTTGAACTTCTCTCAGCTCCATAACTCAATAACTGTGAGACAGTGTAAAAGATCTGAGTCATGGCCGGCGCCGTGGCTCAACAGGCTAATCCTCCGCCTTGTGGCGCTGGCACACCGGGTTCTAGTCCCGGTCGGGGCACCGGATTCTGTCCCGGTTGCCCCTCTTCCAGGCCAGCCCTCTGCTGTGGCCCAGGAGTGCAGTGGAGGATGGCCCAGGTGCTTGGGCCCTGCACCCCATGGGGAGACCAGGAAAAGCACCTGGCTCCTGGCTCCTGCCATCGGTCGAGCGCGGTGCGCCGGCCGCAGCGAGCCGACCGCGGCGGCCATTGGAGGGTGAACCAACGGCAAGGGAAGACCTTTCTCTCTGTCTCTCTCTCTCACTGTCCACTCTGCCTGTAAAAAAAAAAAAAAAAAAAAAAAAAAAAAGATCTGAGTCATAAAAAACGATACATTGAAAAGATCATATTCAATGCCGTCTTTTCAATAATGGTATACATTTGCCTCTGTGTTATAAAGAAATGTATGCCTGGTGATGAATAACATCTAACATATCGTAACCAAAATAATTTTTAATTTCTCTAGAATAATCTGTTGTCATTCACATGAACACATTAAGGCTGACAAAGTCTAATACATATGTCTAATTTCAAAAGTTCATGTTGTATGCAGGTATTATTTATTCATTCATTCATTAAATAAAAAAGAATCCTGCATGGGCATTTGGCTCAGTAATTAAGATGCCCGTTAAGACTCCCACATCTCAGATTGGTGTGCCTGGGTTCAAATTCTGACCCCACTTCTGATTCCAGTTTCCCTTAATGAATGCCAATAAATGCTAATGAATATTAATGAATGTAGGAAGAAGCCAGTGAGGGCTCAAATACTTGGATTTCTGCCACTCGCATGAGAGACATGGGTTGAGTTTCCAGTTCCTGTCTTTTGCTTGAACATTTAGGGAGCGCATCAGTAGGTAGGATTGTTTGGTGTCTTTGTCTCTCTCTTTCTCTCTCCCTAAACAAATGAGTAAATAAAACTTCATTAAAAGCTCTCTTTAAGACATACTGTTATAAGAAATTATGGATAAAATATTACCTCTACTTTCAAGAGGGCTTAATATTTATAATTGCATAAAAGTATAGGCTTTGCAAATACAGTGTGTGGTTGGGAATCTTGATTCTGCTATTTGTTAGCACTGACATGGAGGCATATATTTATCATCTCTAATATTTGTTCATCTCACCTGCAAAATGAAGCTAATTATATGTACTTTGAAGATTTTGTAAAGTTAGGTTAAATGCCAGTGGAAATGTGTAGTAAAGAGTCTGTGACAGAGCAGGTGAACAGTTTAAGTCATCATTAATTTAATTTAACTTAATCATTAAATTATTTTTAAATAACTATATATTCTCCTAAACTGATGTTCAATGTTAAAAGTTTATTTCACACTATTAAGAGTACAGAATTATAAAAATAGCAGCAGCACAAAAATTAAAAAAAATATTTTCACATTCAATTTGTGCAAAAGAAGAAAACATAGAAAGATTGAATGTAAACTAATTTCTGGTATTGTGCTGATATATGTGATGCACATTTTCTCAGAATGCAAGACTTACAATTCAAAGCATCTAATGAAAAATAAAGATTGTGAGATAGAGAGAAAAGTCTCTCTGGCATACAGAGAACGTAGCTTAATCAAAAAATGGGAAGAGGGCTAGCGCTGTGGCATAGCAGGAAGAGCCTCTGTCTTCAGGGTCAGCATCCTATATGGGCACCACTTCCTATCCAGCTCTCTGTTATGGCCTGGGAAAGCAGTAGAAGATGGCCCAATGAGTTGAGCTCCTTTACCCACATGGGAGACCCAGAAGAAGCTCCTGGCTCCTGGCTTCAGATCAATGCATCACTGGCCATTGAGGCCAAATGGGGAGTAAACCAAGGAATGGAAGACCTCTCTCTCTATGCCTCTCCTTCTCTCTCTGTGTAACTCTTTTATATTGAATAAGTAAATCTTTAAAACAAACGATGAAAAAATTTTCTATACTGGTAAGGAATGATACAATTTGATTTTAAAACAATGGCTAGCCCTTGGACTAACTTAGCTGTTCTAAAATCCTGGATAGAAATCACATTCAAGGATTGTTAAATGTTGGAAAATTACATAATTATCCAATCCTAAATTGCTGTATCTGTGAAAAGGAATAATAAATTATATACCTTATATAATTTTTAATAAGTTAAAGATATATAAAAGGCATAGTATATTATCTAGCATAAAAGAGGTATCCAATGCCTTAATCAGCTCTTTCTGTTCTTCCCTTTCTTCCTTTGCCTTGCTCTGAGAACAGAAACACAAATGTACTTTGTCAGTTTGTGATGATATCGTAACTAGTTCAAATGGTCAGGAGCTGGTCAAGTTGTTTCTCTGTCATATCTGGAATATATGCACACTGACAAAATTGTGCATGAGTTCCTCAATGTAACAAATATTTCCTCCCCCTTACCATGATAAAGTATGTTGTCTAAATTATCTGCAGAATGCCTTGCATAATAACATCTTTCAGTGACAGTTTTTAATCACTCTAAGTCTCAGGAAAATCATAAAAATTCTCAGGTCTGGAGAAAGAAAGAAACATCCAAGTACAGGAAGCACATTGAACTCCCAATAAAAATGACAAAAAGAGATCCTCATCATGACATATTGTAATCAAACTCACCACAGTGCAACAAAAAAAGATTCTAAAATGTGGAAGAGAGATATGTCAGATTACTCTCAGAGCATCTCCATTCAGATTCATAGCAGTCTTCTCATCAGAAACCCTACAGGCTAGGAGGGAATGGTGAGATATAGCCCAAGTACTAAAAGAAAAAAAACTGCCAGCCCAGAATATTATATCTTGCAAAGCTCTCATTTATGAATGAAGGTGAAATAATGACCTTTCATAGCAAACAGAAATTGAATTTGTCACCACTCATCCAGCCCTGCAAAAGATGCTTAAAGATGTGTTACACAGAGAAACACAGAAACACAGACATAAACATGAAAGAAGATAAAGGAAGACAATCTATCAGTAAAAGATCACAAGTTCAAAGCATATATTAGAAATATCTTTGGAAAAATGGCACAGCAAATCACTACTTATCAATAGTCACATTGAATGTAAATGGCCTCAACGCTCCAATTAAAAGATACAGCCCAGCTGAATGGATTAAAAAACAATACCCATCTATTTGCTGCTTACAAGAAACACATCTTTCCAACACAGATGCATGCAGACTGAAAGTCAAAGGAGGGCAAAAGATATTACATGCCAACAGAAACCAAAAAATGAGTTGTCATAGCCATCTTAATATCAGACAAATAAACTTTTACACTAAAACTGTTAAGAGAGACAAAGAGGGGCATTATATAAAGATTAAGGATCAATTCAACAGGAAGATGTAACTATTATAAATGCATATGCACCTAATTACAGGGCACCAGTTTATTGAAAAGATATGTTAAGGAACTTAAAGGGAGACAATACAATAGTACTGGGGATTTCAATACTCCACTCTCAGAAATAGACAGATCAACTGGACAGAAGATCAACAAGTAAACAACAGATTTAATTAACACTATAATCCAAATGGATCTAATAGATATATACAGAACATTTCATCCAACACTTAAAGAATACACATTCTTATCAGCAGTACATGGAAACTGTTCTAGGACTGACCACATACTAGGCCATAAAGCTAGTCTCAGCAAATTAAAAATAATTGAAATCATGCCATACATTGTCTCAGACCACAGTGGAATGAGGCTGGCAATTAGCAACTCAGGAATCCCTAGAGCATATGCAAATGCATGGAGAATGAACAACATGCTCTTGAATGAACACTGGGACATAGAAAAAATCAGAAGAGAAATCAAAAAATTTCTGGAAGTAAATGAGGATAACAACACAACATATCAAAACATATGGAATACAGCAAAAACAGCTTCAAGAGGAAAGTTTATATTACTAGGTGCCTACATCAAGAAATTGAAAAGGCACCAACTAAATGAGCTTTCAATGCATCTCAAGGGTCTAGAAAAACTGCAGCAAACCAGACCCAAATCTTGTAGGAGAAGAGACATAATTAAATTAGAGAAGAAATCAACAGAATTGAATCCAAAAAATTAGAAAAGATCAGCCAAATGAAGAACTGGTTCTTTGAAAAAATAAACAAAATTAACATAACATTGGCCCAACTAACTAAAAAAAGAAAAGACGCAAGTCAATAAAATCAGAGACAAAAAAGAGAATGTAACAGTAGACCCCACAGACATGAAAAGAGTCATCAGAAACTACTACAAAGAGTTGTATGCCAGCAAACAAGGAAATCTATCAGAAAGGGATAGGTACCTGGACACATGCAACCTACCAAAATTGAACCATAAAGACATAGAAAACCTAAACAGACTCATAACCAAATCAGAAATTGAATCAGTAATAAAGGCCCTCCCAACAAAGAAAAGTCCAGGACCAGATGGATTCACTACTGAATTCTACCGGAAATTTAAACAAAAAATATCTCCAATTCTTCTCAGATTTCAGGACATACTACAGGGCAGTTATAATCAAAACATCATGGTACTGGGCCAGCGCCACAGCTTACTTGGCTAATCCTCCACATGCCTTGCTAGCATCCTGGGTTCTAGTCCTGGATTTGGCCCCAGAATCTGTCCTGGTTGATCCTCTTCCAGTCCAGCTCTCTGCTGTGGTCCAGGAAGGCAGTGGAGGATGGCCCAAGTGCTTGGGTCATGCACCTGCATGGGAGACCAGGAGTAAACACCTGGCTTCTGGCTTCAGATTGGTGCAGTGCACCGGCAACCATGCTCCAGCCGTAGTGGCCATTTGGGGAGTGAACCAATGGAAGGAAGATATTCTCTATGCGTCTCTCTCTCTCTCAGTGTCTAACATGCCTGTTTAAAAAAAAAGAAAAAACAGCATAGCACTGGAACAGAACAGATGGGTAGACCAATGGAACAGAATATAAACACCAGAAATCAACCCAAACATCTAGAGCCAACTTATATCTAAAACCCATTCCTGGGGGAAGGACAGTCTAGTCAACAAATGGTGCTTGGAAAACTGGATTTCCACATATGGAAGCATGAAGCAAGACCCCTACCACACACCTTACACAAAAATCCACTCAACATGGATTGAAGATCTAAATCTATGACCCGACACCAACAAATTATTAGAGAACATTGGAGAAACCCTGCAAGATATAGGCACATGCAAAGACTTCTTGGAAAAGAACCCAGAGGCACAGGAAGTCAAAGCCAAAAGTAACAACAGATATTATATCAAATTGAGAAGTTTCTGTACTGCAAAAGAAACAGTCAGGAAGTGTAGGGGCAACCAACAGAATGGGAAAAAAATATTTGGCTCCGTTATCTCTTCATGCTATGGATTTTTTTTTTTTGACAGACAGAGTGGACCGTGAGAGAGAGAGACAGAGAGAAAGGTCTTCCTTTGCCGTTGGTTCACCCTCCAATGGCCGCCGCGGCCAGCGCACTGCGGCCAGCGCACCGAACTGATACAATGGCAGGAACCAGGTGCTTCTCCTAGTCTCCCATGGGTTGCAGGGCCCAACGACTTGGGCCATCCTCCACTACACTCCCGGGCCACAGCAGAGAGTTGGCCTCGAAGAGGGGCAACCGGGACAGAATCTGGCACCCCGACTGGGACTAGAACCCAGTGTGCCAGCGCCACAAGGTCCAGGATTAGCCTAGTGAACTGTGGTTCTGGCTTCTATGGATTGAATTGTATCACCTCCCCCACCACCACCAATAGATGTTAGAGTCTTAACACCCTGTACCTGTGAATATAGTAATATTAGGAAACAGAGTTTTTTCAAGTGCAATAAATTTAAAATAACATCATAAGGTGGATCTTAAGCCAATAAAAGTTGTCTTTAAAGAAGAGGAGAAAAGAGAAAGAAAGACATGGCTGTGAGATGAGAGAGGCTGACACCGGTGCTAGGCAGCAAATTTCAATGAAATGATTGTTTACGTAGAATATCCCAGCAATAAAATCTATTTTCCATTATATATAACAAACTCAGAAGATACACAGATAACACACAAAACATCAATTACTTCACTATGTATCACAACACAAAATAAATTTGCAATTAAAACAAAAATATCATAAACAATTGCATCCCAAGCATGAAACACTATATACACAATTGAACAAACTTTGGACCAGGGCCATAGCTCAGCTGGTTAATCCTCTGCCTGCAGAACCGGCATCCCATATGGGCACTGGGTTCTAGTCCCAGTTGCTCCTCTTCCAGTCCAGCTCTCTGCTGTGGCCCGAGAAGGCAGTGGAAGATGGGCCAAGTGCTTGGGCCCTGCACCCGCATGGGAGACCAGGAAGAAGCATCTGGCTCCTGGCTTCAGATCAGTCCAGTGTTGGCCATAGTGGACATTTAGGGGGTGAACCAACAGGAGGAAGACCTTTCTCTAAGTCTCTCTCTCTCCATGTCTATAAATCTACCTGTCAAATAAATTTTAAAAAATTAACAAACTATATAAAGGATGGTTAACTACAAATTGATGAAAGAAAAATAATGAGAAATAGTGACTTGATCAGTCCTTGTGCTGACTGTTGATGTACAATTTACTACTTTATCCCTTTTAGTATTTATTTTGTTCTAGTTAATACTATTGGTTGAACTCTGTAATTAACACACAATTGTTCTTAGGTGTTTAAATTGAACTGAAATGTGATCCCTATTAAATATAAGAGTGGGAATAAGAGAGAGAGGAGATGTACAATTTGGGACATGCTCAATTGGACTTGCCCCAAATGGTGGAATTAGAAATGTGCCAGGGGATTCCAATACAATCCCATCAAGGTGGCATGTACCAAGGCCATCTCACTAGTCAGTCCAAGTGATCAATTTCAGTTCACAACTGATCACACTGATAGGTCTAAGAGTCAAAGGGATCACACAAACAAGACTAGTGTCTGCTAATACTAACTGATAGAATCAAAAAGGGAGAGAATGGTCCAACATGGTAAGCAGGATACACAGCAGACTCCTTGTATGGCAGATGTCCAAAATAGCACGCTGGCTTCAGAATCAGCCCTTAAGGCATTCTGATCTGGCTGAAGAGCCCATGAGAGTATTTTAGGCATGGAAAGCCAAGACACTCTGGCAGGAAAAAAAAAAAAAAAAAGAAGAGGACCTAAATGAAAGATCTCTGTGAGTGAAATCCCAGTGGAAAGAACAGGGCCATCAAAGAAGGAGGTACCTTTCTCTGAAGGGAGGAGAGAACTTCCACTTTGACTATGACCCTGTGGGAATAAGAATGATGTCAGCGAACTCAAAAGGCTTCTATAGCCTTGGCAACTCATGACTAGAGCCTAGGGAGATTACTGACGCCATAAACAAGAGTGTCACATTGTTAAATCAACAACAGGAGTCACTGTGTACTTACTCCTCATGTGGGATCTCTGTCCTTAATGTGTTGTACAATGTGAAGTAATGCTATAACTAGTACTGAAACAGTATTTTACACTTTATGTTCTGTGTGGATGCAAACTGATGAAATCTTTACTTAATATATACTAAATCCATCTTCTGTATATAAAGAGAATTGAAAATGAATCAATATGAATGGAATGGGAGAGGAAGCGGGAGATGGGAGGGGTGAGGGTGTGAGGGAAGTTATGGGGGGGGGGGGAAGCCATTGTAATCCATAAACTGTACTGTGGAAATTTATATTTACTAAATAAAAAGTAAAAAAAGAAAGAAAAATAGCATAATTAAATAAAAAAATTGTTCATATCCTAGGACTGAAAGACAAAATTTGCTAGATAACAAAAGCCCACCCCATTTAACATATATTCAATGAAATATAAATCAGTATTCTAAGAATTAATTTATAGTATTAAGAAATTGTTTCAAAATATGTATAGAAAATTAAACGATGCAGAAGAGCCACCACAATATTGGAGAAAACAATAGGAGACATTATAATGCCCACATAAGAGGCTTATTCTAATGCTACAGCAATCAAGTCACTGTAATTTGTGTTCTCAATTTCTTTGGTTTTATATATATATATATATATATAATTTTATTCATTTATTTGAGTGACTGATATAGAAAGAGGGAGAGACAGAAAGAGAGAGAGAGAAAGAGAGAGAGCACTAAGTCATCCACTTATTCGCTCTCCAAATCCCTAATGTCTGCAATTGTTAGGGGCTATACTGAGGCCAAAGCCAAGAACTCAATCTTGGTCTCCAGGTACGTGGACCAAACCCAGTTTCTTAAACCATAACTAGAATCTGTATTAACAGGAAGCTGGAGTCTGGAGCCAGACTTATAAATCAAATTCAGGTACTCCAATGTTGGACAGGGACATCTCAAATAACATCTTAACTACTAGGCCTGTTCCAATACATTTTTTTTTTAATTTCACTCGAATCTTTCCCTTTGGTCTATGTTTTATTTAAAGCTCTGTTGGTTAATCTCAATATATTATATTTTATTTATAATATTTTTGTTGTAGATTTATACATTAGTTTTTTGTGGCATAAGAACATGTTTTGTGGTATCTATTTTTTAAATATATTAAAATATGCTAAATGGCTCAGAATATAGCTTAACATAATGAGTGACCTCTGTGATATTGAAAGGATGTGTATTCTGTTATTTTTTGAAGAAGTAATTTCAATATGTCATTTAGATATGGTTGTTTAAAATGAAGTTCAAGTCAACTATATTCTTTCTGAAAACATGCTTACTTGATATATCAACTAATGAGAAAAGGGTTTTGAGGTCTCTGAATATAATAGTGAATTTTTCCAGTCCTGCTTACACTTCCCAGGGATTGTTGTAGATCTTTTGCACTCTGTTGTTATATACATATGTATTAAGGATGGTTATGTCCTCTAAGAGAGTTGACCCATTTATTATTATGCAATGCCCCTATTTATTCCATTATTTTTTTCTATTGTTGAACCTGGCCTGGAATTAATACAGCTACTCTAGGTTTGCTTTGATTAGTATGATATAAGAAACCTTTCTTCACCCTTTTAATTTTAATCTCTCTGCACCTATACATTTAACATGAATTTCTTGTAAACAGTATGTACTTGTATGATAATTTTTAAATCTATTTTGACATTCTCTTTTTTTATTTGGTGTATTTTCACAGTTTGAAATAATCTTCAGTATCCTTCACTGGTCATAACAACATTTTTATGATGTAATTTTTGTTCCTATTTTAGCATATTGATTTTATTTCTTTAGAAATTTTTACGATAGTTATAGAGACTGCATTAAAAACTTGCAACTCATCTGAGTTTACTTTCAAGCATCACTAAATCATTTCACAAGTAGTACAGCGCCCTTACAGTATAGTATGCCTACAGCTTTCCTCCCATCTCTTATAAAATCGTTAAAATTCACTTTACATATACATCTTCCATAAACAACCATTATCATTATTATTAATTTGAATAGTTATCTATTACTTCAATTTAAAATAAGAAAGACAGATTATTGTATTTTACTCCATCTTTTTACTATATGTTTTCTCTGATGTTCTTCTTTTCTCCATGTAGATTAGAGTTTATCATTTGTTTGATTTTCCTCCTTCTTGAGGGACTTTTAAAAATATTTTGGGGATGGCGCTGTGGCATAGCAGGTAAGGCCACTGCCTGAAGTACCAGTGTCACATATGGGCACCGGTTCGAGTCCCGGCTGCTCCACTTCTGATCCAGCTCTCTGCTATGGCCTGGGAAAGCAGTAGAAGATGACCAGACACTTGGACTCCTGCACCCACTTGATATACCCAGAAGAACCTCCTGGCTCCTGGTTTTGGATCGGCGCAGCTCCAGCCATTGTGGTCATCTGGGGGGTGAACCAGAGGATGGAAGACCTCTCTCTGCCTCTTCCTCTCTGTAACTCTGCCTTTCAAATAAATAAAATAAACTTTAATAAAATAAAATGAATAAAATAAACCTTAAAAAATATTTCTTGCAAAACATATTTGCTGAAGATAAACCCCTTTGATTTTTGTTTGTGTTAGAAACTGTTACCTCATCAATCTTTTTTATAAAGATTTATTTACTGAATTGAAAAGCAGAAATACACACATACACACACACACATATTTTTCAACTTCTGCACTACCCTCCAAATGCTCACAGCACCCAGGGTGGGCCAGGCACAAGCCAGAAGCCTGTAACCCCATGTGGCTCTCCCATGTGAGTAGCAGGAGTTCAAGTACTTGGATCATCATGTACTGCTTTCCCAGCCACATTAGCAGAGAGCTGGTCTGCAAGGAGAAGCTGGAACTTGCACAATTATTTGTATGGTATGTCGGTATCACAGGGGTTTGCTTAACCTGCTGTACCAATACTCCAGTCCCTCATCATCATCCTTGAAAGATAATTGTGTTGATACAGTATTGTGGAATTGAAGAATCTTTTTCAATGCTTTAATATTTTACTCTGCTTATTTATTGAATGTATGATTTCTGGATGCTAAGTCGGTTATATCCCACTGTAAGTAAAATTTTTCATTTTCTCCTTTCTTTGACTTTCATTTGAAGTTGGAATGTGATATGCCTGTCCAAAATATGTTGTTATGTATCTCAATTAGTGTCCCCAGAGTCCTGGACTTGTGATTTTGTGGCTATCATTAATTTTTGAAAATTATTAGTCATTATTCCTTCAAATATTTCTTCTGTTCTCTCTTATTTTTCTTTTAAAAAAATGTCTTATTAAGGCCTTTATTATCATAAACCAGAGTATCTTGATACAAGTACTTTCCTTATTTATTTTTTTTAATTTATTTTTATTTGAAAGTCAGAGTTACACAAAGAGAGAAGGCCAGGCAGAGAGAGAGGGGTCTTCCATCTGCTGGTTCACTCCTCAGTTGGCTGCAATGGCCGGAGCTGCACCAATCTGAAGCTAGGAGCCAGGAGCTTCTTCCGGGTCTCCCACATGGGTGCAGGGGCCCACAGACTTGGGCCATCCTCTACTGATTTCCTAGGCCATAGCAGAGAGCTGGATCGGAAGTGGAGCAGCCGGGACTTGAACAGGTGCCCATATGGGATGCTGGCACTGCAAGAGGCTGCTTTACCCGCTATGCCACAGCTCTGGCCCCTGCAAGTACTTTTCTAAAGACTGTTTGAATTGGCTGCTGGAAAAATCCATCTGAAGGCTCAAATGAGAACAATGCCCATTCAGAAACCTCTCCACAGGCCATCAGCAGAACACAATTCAAGTTCTTGTGACTGAAGACAAGTCAGTTCCTCACTTATACCAATCAGAGAGGAAGAAATGAGACTCCTATTGAACTCAGGTGTCTCATGATTCGTTTATGGGATTGGTAAGAAAGTACAAAATCCCATGTTCCCTGAAAATCTTGGACTGACTAAGCTGGTAGAATTGAAACAGTCTAAATCATAGTATTGGCAATGACATTACACTAGCAAGGAACCTGAGCAGATGAGAAGGTGCAGCATAATTCCTAAAAGTTTATGTGTACCTGGCATTCATATGGTATCCCACTCTGTGTGAATGGTCACACATACAGAGTTCAACATCTGATTGATAAGTCCTGTTGGAATGAATACACTCCTAACGCTTTCCTGCAGTATGAATTTTCTGGCACTGAATGAGGTGGGGAATTAAGCTGTAGGCTTTCCCACATCCAGGGCACTCATATGACCTGTCACCAGTGTGAACTGTCTGATGTGCAATAAAGTCAGAGATCCTACTAAAGAATTTCTCAATGCCCAAAGGCTTTGTCTCAGTATGAATTCTTTGATGCTTAATAAGGATGCATTTATAGGCCAGTGGACTTTTCACAATCACTGGAATCAGAAAGATTTTCTCCAGTGCACATACTCTCATGCTGAACAAGGGCAGATTTCTTTCTGGAGACCTCCCCACAATCCTAGCATGTATAGGGCCTTCCTCTTGTGAACTCTCTGGTGTACAATTAGGTGGGATGATGGCTAAATTATTTCCACACTCATCACACTTTTAAGGCATTTCTCCATTGTGGGTGCTCTTGTGCTGAGTAAGGTTGGTTTTTCCACTGAAGGATTTCCCACCTTTGCTGTACTGATAGGGCCTCTCTGATATGGATCCTGGTGCTGAGCAACCGTGTCCTTGTGGCCAAAAGTTTTCCCACATTCGTTGCATTTGCAATGCATGTGTCCAACATGAACAGCCTCTCCAGGCTCACTGCTCTTGGATGTCTTCCTCCTTTTCACAGGGGGCCTTTTGCTAGTGACCTCTGGAAACAGACTGATTTTCCCTGTGCTTCTCCTCATATTTGAAAGACTTCTTTGACGGGTAAGTTCTTCATAAACTCTGCAGTTGGGCACCTAAGAGACCTTGCTTTCCACCCTTGCATAGTATTGCTTCTGGTATGGGTGAGAGTTTGCATTGACCCAGAATTGTCTCCCACATGCACCACATATGCATGTTGCCATTCTGTGGTCTGTTCCTGATGTTCATTCAGGTACAAAATATCTTTCAAGTTATTTTTTAAATCATAAGGGTGAGCTGTCTGAGTGGATGAACCTTTGAAGTGCTAACTTATGACACTTTTACAGAAGTGCCTCTTCTTCCTTCACTGCATGCCGACAGCAAGGACCTGTCCAAGCCCCTGCTGCTGTTGCTATAGTCACGCCCTCTCAGACACCCAGCGTTCTTTCCCTTGCCACGATTCACAAACCACAGAAGACTTGCACCGAGTCCATCATTGAGGCCGCTGCCACCACAGCCTACTGGATAGAAATGTCATAACCTGGTGTTGATGATGGAGGCAGGGTCTTCCTGGAAGCCTGCCTAGCCAAGCATTTTTACATTAGGGGCAATATTTCCTCCTGCTCGCTTTCATCAACTCAGGATGCATCCAGTGCACCACAAGGGCTGACCAAACTCTGTTCTCACTTCTGTTAGTACATAAAGACATGTGTGTTAAACATTTTTTAAGTTGGTCAACTATTTCTAGGTATGTTGTTTGTTTGGCATTCTTTTCTCTCTTTGTATTTCTTTTTAGAAAGTTTCTGTAGCCATATTTTCTTTTTTTAAAATTTATTTGTTTTACAGGTAGAGTTATAGATAGTGAGAGAGAGAGACAGAGAGAAAGGTCTTCCTTCCGTTGGTTCACTCCCCAAATGGCCGCCACAGCCAGCGCTGCGCCGATCCAAAGCCAGGAGCGAGGTGTTTCTTTCTGGTCTCCCATATGGGTGCAGGGACCCAAGCACTTGGGACATCTTCCACTGCCCTCCGAGGCCACTGCAGAGAGCTGGACTGGAAGAGGAGCAACCAGGATAGAACCTAGCGCCCATAGGAATGCCGGTGCCACAGGTGGAGGATTAACCAAGTGAGCCATGGCACCAGCCCTCTATTACCACTTTTCCAAGATGACTGTTATCTTCCTTGGTTCTACTCCATCTACAGATGAGTCCACCAAAGGCACTATTATTTTCTTTATAATGCTTTTATTTCTGGAATTCACCTTGGATTCCTTTTTAGAGTTTCAATATCTCTGTTTATACTCTTCAGCTGTTCTTTCATATTTACCTTCTCTTTTAGAAACTTCAATATGTCAGTGATTATCATTTAAAATTTTCTCTCATAATTTCAAAATTGATGTCATATATGAATCTTATTTGAGGGTTTGTCTCTTCAGACTGCATATTCTCCTGGTCTTGTAGTTTTTAAAGCCAGATAGGATGTATTAGGTTACACAAATTGACTTAAAGAGGCCCTCTGTGGAAAGTTTTATGTTAATCCTGTTGTAGCCCTGGGTGCAGAGGCTTCAGATTCTCAAGCATCTTTTTTTGTCTCTTCCATGGTCTTTGCTTTCCCTTAAGATCTTCCTTTTAAATTGATTCTGGGCCCTACAGCTATTTGAACTACAATCAATTTGATTACACTGGAGCTCTGTTGATGTGGTGTTGAAGAAGGAGATGTGTTCTATAATCTTCTGATTAAAACTCAATCTTTTATTGGTCCACCTCTCATGGGTGTTATCTCCAAATGTGTTAATTTAGTTTCACAGGTTTTTCTTCACCTCAAGATCAGAAGGCTAGAGGTAGCAAGAATGAAAGGCAGCAAGAGTGAAAGGAGGTAGCAAGTGGGATGACCCCATCAAACATTTATCCCTGAAGAGAGTCCTTGTTATGGAGAACACTTTGGGTGTATTTCATTGGGATTATTCTTCCTCTTCCTCTTTCAGATTCTCAAGGCGTATTTCATATTTCTGGATCCTGAGTGACTGAAAAAAATCTCCAAGAATTTTTGTGTCCTACTAGTTCACACTTGGACACTCTGGATTCATCAGAATTAGGATTTCAATATTTCTACCAGTTTATAGATCCCATGACTTCTATTCCAGGTTAGCTGATATCATCTCAGCATTTGTATATTTCTCCATGTTTTGGTGTGGTAGATCACATCATGGTCTCAATTCTCGATGGAGACAAGAAAAGCTTTGAATTCTTTTGTCTTAATTTTTTATTTTTATTATTTATTATTTTTATATTTTGTCTTTATTTTTTATTCAATTGAAGCTTAACCTGAAATTTTAGTCATTTTTAATTGAAAAAAGTAAGTTTCAGATGAAAAGAATTGATGTAGCATATTCAAAACAGAATAACAGCAACATCCAAAGTTCTGGTTGCTTAAGTTGTTCTACTTGTGACTTATACTGTGATCACCACCTAAGAGGTAAGTGAATTCAATAGATACTTTAAAAGAGAGAGTCTAGGGTCAAATATATTGTGAAAATACTGTGCTATGTATCTCTACTTTTTCTTCATTACAAGATTCTAATTTCAGAGAATTTAAAAAAGCTCTCAAGGAAATATATACATGGTGTGTTGGTTTACAGGAACACTTGATTTTAATAACTTCTAATCAGAATATCCAAAGAATTTGAAGAACAGAAAAATATGATCGGTAAATGGTCATAGAAGGTTGGCAAAATAATGAGAACAAGTTGCAGAGATTGATTTTTAAAATGGTAACAGGAAATGAGGTCAATAATGAGAACGTTGGGTGATTTATCTATGTGAAATATACATACTTTTTAAAAAGTTAGAAGGGATGACCTACCCAAAAGCAAAATTTTTCGTAAATATGAGGAGTGACCAAAAATCAGCAAATGACAGCAACAAATAGAATGATATTGTGTGTATTTGCATATAAATATTTAATTATTTATACATAGAGATTTGTATATATTAATGTGTGGAGGGGAGAGAACCAGTGTAAGTTCAGAAAGAAAAATATAGCACAAACCTATGTTCTAGTTGTAAGGTACACAACTTCAGGAAATTTAAATGAACATCATGTTGCAAAGACAACAGAAAAAATAGTGATCTACAGGATTGACCCTATTTCAGTAAAAAGGAGACAAAAATAATGTATTCTCAGAGTGTAACAATAAAATTATTACCCACAGAGCAGAAGACTATAAAATCCCAGTGAAAGCATAGGAATTTTATCTGTGGGGAATCTACAGAAATATATAGGGATGAGAAACTGAGTCTTATGGGATAATGGAGAGAATTAGACTTCTGAATGACTGAGATAAGCAGAAATGTGAGACTGTCTTCCATCTAAAGAGTATTGAAAGAATTAAGAACGTGCCATCCTAAAACATGACACTCTGGCATATTAGCTACTTTGAGTAAAGGTACAAGAGAAACAACAGCTAGGAGATCACTCTTTTATTTGGTTTCCTAAGAGGAGGATATGAAATTGCCAGTTAAGAAGTGCTTTTCCTACACCAAAAGGGAAATATGATTCTTATCTAAAAGAGTGTGGATTTGAGGTGAGAAAAATCTACACAAGTGTGCTTAGATTAATTCTGCTTCTTGGCTAACTCTCCACCTAGTGATTTACCCTAGTGCTAGCCCTTTTGCCTTGTCACAGTTTCACAATTTACTATTTGTCTAGTTCAGCATATACACAGTGTTCAACTCTAGCTGTAGCTTTGGGTGTTTATAAAGGACCCCATGCCATGTAAAATTTTTATTTATCATATGTGTGTTTTTTTCTCTTGAGATGTTTTATATTATCTTTTTAATTTTCAGGCCCACCCAAACCTCCTTAACAAGAGAGAGGTAAAATGTGCATATCTGAATGTCTCTGTGGATAGTAAACCACAATAAACTGTGTTTGGTGGCATGATGCATTATATGACTGTATCAATAACATTTTAGGTCAGGGCAACGCTGTGGCATAGTGGGTAAAGCCACCGCCTGTAGTGCTGTCATCCCATATAAGCGCCAGTTTAAGTTCCAACTGCTCTATTTCCAGTCCATCACTCTGCTATAGCCTGGGAAAGCAGTAGAAGATGGTTCAAGCCCTTGGGTCCCTGCACCCATGTGGGAGACCCAGAAGCTCCTGGTTCCTGGCTTAGGATTGGCCCAGCACTGGTCACTGTAGTCATCTGGGGAGTGAACCAGCAGAAGAAGACTTCTCTCTGTGTGTCTCTGCCATTTTTGTAAATTTGCCTCTCAAATAAATAAATTAATCATTAAAAATGTGCATTATATCAGCACATTTATATATGTATATGTTTTATACATATACATATATAAAGATTATAGGTCATAGAAAGTCTTTTTGTTTAGCTTTTGCATAATATAAAAGCATTAACTTACATGTTAGTGTATTTTTATATTTGATAATCTCAGGATTTTGATTCTTCAAGGAGGAAATATTGCATTGTTTACTAGCACAGATTGTTGACACAGACATATCTGGTTCCAAATCATGAATCTATTGTTCATTTATTTGCTTTTTTCTTACTAGCTATGCAGCCTGGAATAAGTTGCTTGGATATGCCAAGTCTCATTTTACTTTTCTATAAAAAAAGGAAGTATTAATAGTATGTCTTTCATAGGATTCTTGTGAAGAATAAATAAGATAATCCATAAAAAGCAGCACTTAACAAAGTGCTTGGCATATTACAAAAAAGTAATAGTGTGAGAACTAATATTATTACTGCATCTTTAAACTCAAGTCAGATAATACTGAATTGTTGCATTTGTTTCCAATCTTTGTCATTCAAGACTCTAAATATGCATTAATTTTTCCTCTCTTTTCCTTCATTTCTTCCTGTTAGGGAAAAATATTATGAAGAAAGTAATTGAGTCTCCTCATTGGCCCTGGAGGCATATATATAATATATGTCTTTGTGACAAAAGGAAAATTATTCATTCTGTATCTATATCATATCACTCTTCCAACTTTAGTGTGACTGTATCTTTCTCTCTGGGTTTTTTTTTTTTTTTGAAAACTTGTGGAAATATATGTCTCTGTTCTTTATTATCATACGTATTTACTAAAAGTCAATTCAGAATATTCCATACACCAGAAAATATTTAAGAGTTTTAAAAATGAACATCATCCATAGAATACTCTTTACAAATCAGGTATTTAGAGTGATAAAAATACATCTAATGAAATCAAGAGATCTTGAAGCTGACAGGCATTTAAATAGATTGGACAGCTAAACATTTCTTTGTAAAAAATCACTGACAGCATGTCAATCTTAGATGGTTTAAACTTGAAGTTATGATTAATGCTATGTAAATAGGATATTCCCCTCCAGCTTATGGTTGATTTTATTTATTTGTCGGTAGACTATTATAATTAAACACATTTAATTATAGCAGTGGTTGCTATTTAACTTGGATTCTCTTTATTGTGAGATTGTTTATATAATCATTATCACCAACATAGCTATCTTAGAGTAGATTGATCTTGCCCTACTCACTAAAACACTAACACTTTGATTCTGTCTTTTGTTTCCCTGAGGACCTTATAACACAGCTGGCATGAAGTCTGTTGTACATTATTATCATGTACATAAAAGCAATGTATCTTGTTTTCTCTAAGTTTCAAGCACTGGTTTTGCTAAAACCAATGTGCAATTTGTGTTTGTAAATGCAATGTTTGACCCAAAATCATCCCTGAAAATACTTAGAGCATGAAAGAAGTAGCCTAAAGCTCTCAAAAATTCAGTTCAAATTGAATCTTCCCACTTCAACTTCACATAATACTCTTGTTGAACATTCTATTGAAAGTTGTGAGTCTTTTGAGTTCTTCTTTCCCTTCTACTTAAAATTACAGTATTTTCAGCAAACACATTTAATAAACTAATGCAATAACTTAATCAAATATAAAATCCCCAGGGAAAAGTAGCGTGACATATACATAAGATCCAGGGAAGACAGTACTTGAGTTTTTACCCTTGACCAGCTACATAATTTTAAGTAATTTTTATAACCTGTGTTGATCCTAGTATTTATGCATTTGTTTCTTTGTTCTTTTAATC
Organism: Sylvilagus floridanus; assembly: GCA_949820135.1. Taxonomy (NCBI): domain Eukaryota; kingdom Metazoa; phylum Chordata; class Mammalia; order Lagomorpha; family Leporidae; genus Sylvilagus; species Sylvilagus floridanus. The sequence goes on along the minus strand of OX463224.1, from coordinate 100,319,816 downwards.
TACTAGATGGGGTTATGGATCACATTTATAGAGTGCTTGTGAAAGAAAAAATAAATAAAATGTAAGGCACAATAACAGGAAATGGTATCTAATAAAGTGAAGTAACTGACTCATGAACTCATAGTCAGATGTGGTGCTTAACTTGAATTCCATCCTTTTTGTAGATGTCAACAGTGCTCAACTCTATGGCTAAATTATAACATTTTTGGATGTATACTATAAATGGCTGCAAACAAGCCTATAACACTCCAGAAACCTATGTGGGATCACTTATTTGGTCATTGAAAATTTTTTAATTTTTATTTATTTGGAGTGGCTTAGAATTTTTTTTTTTCTAAAATCTCTAACTGGATATCAGGAGATAATAATGGTGTTTCCGAATATTTTCTGAATAAAGGACACTGATAGGCATATTGTCTCTCTCTCCACATCAGAAACAGATTTATTTACATTCTAGAGTGGTAAGGACTTTGTCTTCTCTGTAGGGATTCACTTATACTCCAGGTAATATGGACAATGTCTTCCTTAAAGCAAATATAAGATAAATTTGTCGATGGCCCCCTCCAAAGCTTAGTGTTCCTCAGCTATGAAACAGACACGTTGGGTAATTTCAGTGTCAACTGGGACCCCCAAGGTCATTTCAGTATCATATCAGTGGTTTGTGGGTAGCAAAGGGAACCACAGAACATAAAGCTCACGCCTCATATTGGTTTGTGAGTAACAAACTATCTCAATTAATTTTGGCTTACTCTGTCCCTACCAACAAAAGCTATAGATGTGTGGCAATTCACTTTTATCATTTGGGCTTGTCAAATCAAATATTTTGGGGCCTATCAAATTATTAGGTGAAAGAAAAGTTGAATTTGAGATATATAACACTATTCTCAAGAGCTTATATTTACTGAAAAAAAATTAGTAGTTCCATACTCTGCATTAAATATTACTTATCATCATCATAGATCTTTAGCTTAATAATTAATAATAATTACTGATCATCAACCACCTGTAATCTTCTGGGGTGGACTACATGAGGAATTTTGGATAAATGAGTAATTCATCCTTCCTCAGGGAGCTCATTATTTTGAAGAATATAGCATCAAAAATATACTGCAACAAAAGATCAAGAGGAATCTAAAAAAATAAAAGTCCTAAATAGGGCTGGAGACTTTGTGAATTTTTTAATATAAAGCTTTTATTTAAAGAATATAAATTTCCAAATTACAGCTTATGGATTAAAATGCCCCCCCCACAACTTCCCTCCCACCCTCAACCCTCCCCTTTCCCGCTCCCTCTCTCCTTCCATTCACATCAAGATTCCTTTTCAATTCTCTTTAGATACAGAAGATCAGTTTAGTACATATATGTAAAGATTTCAACAGTTTGCCCTCACATAGGGACACAAAGTGAAAAATACTATTGGAGTACTAGTTATAGTATTAATTCACAATGTACAGCACATTAAGGACAGAGATCCTACATGATTTTTTTTAATTGATTAATTTTCTATGTAATTTCCAATTTAACATAAGTACACAGTGACTCCTGTTGTTGATTTAACAATTTGACACTCTTGTTTATGGCGTCAGTTATCTCCCTAGGCTCTAGTCATGAGTTGCTGAGGCTATGGAAGCCTTTAGGGTTCACCGGCTTGAGCACTTATTAAAGAATAGATTCTGTTTTCAATCCCTTTAAGTTGTTCATTCTTAATATTACCTTAATAATAAAACATAATTATTACTATCTATTTTTTACAAATATGAAAATTTAGACCCTGACAAGCAAGATACTAAAAGGAAGTCGGCATTTTATATCATAATCTAGTTGAGATCTACCATTTTCATTCAGTTCATGTCTATGTAGATTTGTGGTTGAGTTTCATGGAAACTGTTTCCACATGAATGAACTGCAGAGAGTAATGACGTCAGTGTCAGGAAATCTTTAAACATTAAGCATTTAATAGCATTTATGTGTGTGCCAGCAATAGAAGCAAACTGATAAACATTCCAAGTTCCTGAGACCAAACATTGAACCATTGGAAACTGGATCCTATTTGTCCATCTATGCACCGTGTACCTATTTTTGAATAATTTAACTAAGCCAGTATCAGGAGGTATCAGAAACATTTTGGTTCTTCTGTAGGTTTGTAAATGTTTACTTGGTTCTTTTGTTCTCCTCCCTGTACTTTTCATTTCACTTAGTGTTTTTATATCCTCAGGGGTTTCAGTCATTTTTTTTTAATTGTTTACTTGTTTGAAAGACAGGGTTACAGAGAGAAAGGCAGGGGAGAGTGAGAAAATCATCCAACTGCTGGTTCACTCCCCAAATGGCCAGGGATGGGCCAGGCCAAAGCCAAGAGCTAGGAACTTCATCCCTGTCTCCCACCTGGGTGCAGTGACCCAATTACATGGGCCATCTTTGGCTGCATTCACAGGCCATTAGCAGGAAATTGGATTGGAAGAGGATCAGCTGATAATTGAACAGGTGCCAATATTGAATGTTGGCATAGAAGGTGTCAGTTTAACCCACTACACCCTAACACTGACCCCCTCAGCCATTGTTTTTAATGCTAAGATATTCATGGATATTGGTTTAAATATATACTTTTAAAATGTAGCTGGAATTTACAAGAAAATGACTAAAAATATCAAGAGTTACATATTGTTAGAGTTTTATGTTTTCCTAATTTTAGTAAGTCTATAAGTAGAATAAATCTTAAGAAAAAAAGGAGCGGATGCAGGACAAGGTGGTGGCTGAAAAATATATTCAGATGAACATCTTCCCACAGAGACCCTAATTTGATTAGCTGTTCACACACCCCAATTCACATGCACTTAAGCTACTGAAGTCAGGTTTCACACTGCAATGCATGACTTTAGTATGATGATAAGAAAGGATGCATTGAATAAACCAAAAGAAAAAGGGTTGTCCATACTGTCCTTTCCCCAATTCCAAATTCTGCAGCATGGAAAGGGATGCTCTGACTCCTGCTTGGAAGAGGGGGAGTGAAATAATTTGGTTATTAGACTCTAGTACCAGGCCCACCACAGTCAAAACCAGTGCTAAACATGGCACCACAATTCTTTCATCTGGCCTATAGCTACAAACTGAGTCTTTGTGTTCTCCTTGGACAGTTGACCAAGGGACTGCCTCTAAAATCCCTCACCCAACCTCCAGCAGTTAACAAGGCAACTGCAGGACTATGTCTTGGGATTCAGTGTCAGGCTTAAAAACTAAACACTGTGATGACACTAACAGCCCCATTTCTTAGGTGAATGCCTGTAGATGGAGACTAGATTGCCACAGTATCAGGCAGAGACCTGTGCCCCCATGGGAGTTATTTTTGTATCAATCACTTTATAAGGGTCTGATGTGCACTACTGAGATTATAAACGACCTTGTGACTTTGAGATCCAGTTAAAACTCAGCTTTTATTGTCAGCTTTCCCTGAATATAGGCATTCATCAAGATATTACAGGACTGTTTCTTAGGACTCAGTGATATCTTAGTAAATCTTAGTATTTGGCAAATAGTAATGGTGCCTGTTCCCAGGCCATTACATATAAGTGAGTTCTCTGTATCTGCTGCAGTGACTAGAGGAGTCCTATGGCCCTTGGCAAATGGACTTACCCTTCAAAAAATATTGCTTGGAGTTAGGTACAATGGTCTTGGACTGTGAGTCCATCTGCACAGCAGACAGACAAATGCAGTCGCAGTGTGGACTTTTTTTCCCACCCCATGTTGGGCTGATCTCAGCAGACTGTGGTATGATCCAGTACTCTGGAATTGAAAGCCATGGAACTGTGTAGCTGGGACTGCCAAATCAGGAAAAAAGCTTGAAGGGATGACTCTCTCTTTTAGGATGCTTCCCCAGGTCATTCTGATCAGCATGCCTATGGCAGTTATGAGGCAAATATGAGTTCAGGCTGTCTTGTGTTGCAGTGGCATTCTCCAACAGAAAGAAGGGACAGTGAGGCTTTCAGCAGGACACAACATTTATTTTTCCTCCAGCACAGACTCAGGGGACTGTGTCCCAAAGCTGAGCCCCAATCAAAGCAGGGCATTCTGTTGTATACCCTTGAACAGGCAACTTCTCTTTTTCGTTTGCTTTAGGAGAGGTCTCTGCCACATTTTCCACTTTAATGCTTGCACCCTGTATAGAGCCAAAGAGCATTTTCTATAACATCATGACATTTGTAGCCATACTTTTTTAAAACTATGGCCTTAATAATGCTAGTGATGGTCCTTAGTACCAAGGGAGGCAGACACAGCCAAATTAAACAGGCTCAGATGAAAACATAGTTATGGTTATAAGAATTAAGAATAAATTATTGATCTTATAGGTTGTAGGACTGTCAGTTTCTCAAGCTTCTGCCATCTGTAGATCAGTCAGCTTCCGGGGTGTCCAAAGCAGGACTATCGTTGTTGAGGATCTCTCATGGTATGGTTCACTTGTTTCGGATGGTTAAATTGCATGGTACAGCTAGGTCAGATGTGAAGCTGTGGTGGATCCAGGGTACCTCCTTGAAAACCTTAACTTATATGCTTTATATATTGCTTGGGCTATGCTGGAGAGTCTAGGGGTATAAAAGTGTCAGCCCAGGGTGGATTTCAGGGCTTTCTGGCTGATGTGAGTTTCTTGATGGAGCAGTCTGTTGTACAACAGAAGATTTTTTTCTCACCTTTATGACTTTGTAAAGGAGTCTGGCTGGGTATATGTGAGACCCAGACCTATTTATTATTTTTCATGTGGGGTACTGGAAGAGACATTATAAAGAAGGTGTGAACTTCCTTAGGGAAGACACCCTGTTGACTCCCACTACCTGGCTGATCTGGGAGGAGAGGTTAGTATAGAATAGGTGGCATCTCTAAAAGGAAATTTACAGTCCTGCCTATAATATTACTGACCTAGGCTGCCTCTGCTTTCACTGCCCCCCCCACCCCCCATGGCAGTGGTTATTTTGGAAATGGCAGAAAGAACGGCCTTTGAGCTTGGAAGGGGGGCCAACAGGGTCTGCAGCTCTTAACTGGGAGTCCTTCAATTTTCGGGGAAGTGCTGTTTTTAGTGACCCAGCACTAGGCTGAGCCGATAGGACACTTCAGAGGCTGGCCTTTGTCATGATGGCTGTTTATCTAAAGCTCTGGCTTTCCATATCAAAACCCAATGCCACTTGGGAGTCAACTGGCCTTGTTGGATCTCCTTGATGGCAGATCACTGTGGAAAGTTATTAATTGACCTGCTACCCATCCCTACATTGTTCTTATCACCTGACTCACTTCTCTATCTCTTGGTCTCTGTTAAAGTAGACCATGGAGGCAGGCTTCAGGATGTTAGCCAATGGGCTGCTCAGCCCCATCTTTAATCTTTAGTGGTCTGTAGTCACAGGCATGTATTGACAGTGTTGTGGTTTTTAGTTTTCTGAGAGATAAGACAATTCTGTGAGGAGAGTTATGTCTTTTTAGGTAATATCAAAACATGATGATCACCTTACTCAATCTGTCTATGATTTTTCAAGTCATTAGTATAATTTTATCTAAGGCATCCTAGATTGCTTACCCTCAGTAACGTAATACCAAGTGAGACTTACAAGCAATTTTAGCTGTTGAACACCAGTAACTTATAAAAACATTTATTAAGAGCCCAACACCTTTGGTAAATTTTAAGACAAGTGTACAGTGTACATGTATTTGGAAATATTTATCTTTTACATTTACCAACTTTGGAACTTGAAGTTCATGGTTCGAGTTTAGCTTTATCTATTTACAGAGCTGTACCAAATTACTGAATATAATATAAATCACAGGACAAAAGTCCTTAGGAACGGAGAAAAGGAAACATTTAAACACAGAACCAACAGTGTTTTGACTCTTTTGAGCAGTCAGTTTCTCTATCTTTTTAGAGTATTGAAATCTTTTCAATTGCTCACTAATCTTAGAGTTGGTGAGAACCTACATTTAAGAACATTCGTTAGAGTCCTTTTTATGAATCTGATTGTAAGTGATCTTAGAGGAGAATACTAAACTGTGGATGACAAAAGATTTGATATAGCTGTGGTTACAATTATAAAACTCATTAATCAACAAAAAGAGGCACTGTTTACACAGTATTTTTGAAAGCACCTGTAGGATCTTATAAACATTTGTCTCTTTTAGGCCTATGGGCTCTTTTTTTTAATTAAGATAACCATCATGACAAATAATATCATAACAAGATTAAACGTTTGAATATTTGTATCAGTATCATTTTATATTTTTTAAATATTTATTTTATTTATTTGAAAGTCAGAGTTACACAGAGAGAAGGAGTGGCAGAGAGAGAGGTCTTCCATCTTCCGGTTCGCTCCTCAATTGGCCACAAGGGCTAGAGCTGTGCCACTCTGAAGCCAGGAGCCCAGAGTTTCCTCTAGATCTTCCCATGCAGGCGCACGGCCCAAGGGCTTGGACCATCTTTTACTGCTTCCCCATGCCATAGCAGGGAGCTGGATTGGAAGTGGAGCAGCCGGGACTCATATGGGATTCCAGCACTGCAGGCGGTGGCTTTACCTGCTACACCACAGTGCAGGCCCCCATTTTGTATTATTATAACTTATACTTTACATCCTGACAGTACTTTTAATATAATCCAAATATTCTAATTAGTTCTTGTCTCTACAAAATGAGAGATACATTTTTGGACATTTTCAGGGTCCTAACTGGAAATATCAAGATCCAAAGATTTGGGAGTTTGATTTTTTTTTCTTTTAAAGAAACAGTGATCTTCCTAGATTCAAGAGGGAGAAGTTCCTTTAAATCCAAGGAACCAAATTAGCATGAGAGCCATTACCCGGGATTTTTATGCACGGGATTGTTATTTATCAACTACTTCTATTTAGTTTTTAGATTGAATTTGAGCCTCTTTTTTTTTTTTTTTTTTTACCCAAAAAAACAACTTGGGCCAATGATGCCTTGTCAATAGTCAGCTACTTGGAACTATCTCTGAAACAAACACATATTCAGGCAGCTTCAAGGCAGCTCCCAAGGGTGACCGTGGGCCAGGGGTCAGTGTGCCATGTGTGACAAGCCCACTGGATATTGTTAATTTACATCTAGGAGAATTTTTGTGGGTCACTATCCCAGGCTGTGACAGCTGGTCTTCTTCCTCCCTCTTCACAGCCAAGGAGTGGAGTTAACATGACACAAATCAGAGAGAGACAAAAAGTTTAAACTGCCTCTCTTTTTCATTCTTTCTTTTCTTTTCTTTTTTTCAGGAAACTGTAGCCATGGAGGAGGGGTGTGGGGTTTAATCTTTTAGGCTCTTATAAAAGCACAACAGAAGTTTTGGCTCTATAACTAACCTGACGATGGATTTCAGATAATGGAAAATGATGCCAATTCTAGTCTCATTGTTTGAAAGTTCTAGGGTTCCAGCTGGAAGTCCCAAGGTTGGGGACTAAGAGTTAAGATAGCCTTTTTGAAATTTTATATGTAACTTATTAAGGCTTTTTTTTTTTTAGACACAACACACAGCTTCAGTAGCTGAGAGCTGGCGTGGGTGGTAGCTTGGAGACAGATGTGAGACCAGACTGCAGCAATCTGTGCTGATATATGTTGAAGGAGACTATGGTGTGAGTTCAGACTGGAGCTCTAGGGGCTAGCGGTTACTAGTAGTAACCCACGGATTCAGTGGAAGTAAAATGGGTATGTTTATCTCACCCCATCCTCCCCACAACAGCATCCACTTCCAAGCTAAGTAAGGGTAGGTGCGATTTTTGGCTTGGCAGCAGCTGTAAAAGCCTTTATGCATGCACAGCAACTGGTTGAGACAGAATGCCATCTTCTTGGTAGTGAAGGTAAAAATCTGAACCCACTGGGGTCTAAAAACTGGGTGTTGCTCAGTTTGGAGGAGGTAAGGTGAGGGTGATCACACAAACAGAAGTGACCATCCTTCTCCTTTGGTAAACAAGAGGAGCTCTAACATGCCCAACTTGAATATTACTGTAGCTACTTGCCTCATCCTGAACATGGACCAGAGCACCCTGACCACACTCAGGACACATTTCCTGTTATTCATGGAAAGTGCAGACATTCTACTAAGCCACAGAGGCATAGTTCAATAATAAACGTCACCAGTGGAAAAAAAGCAACAGGTAATTCCATGAATGCCTAAAAATAAGTGCAGAAATTCAAGAAACAAGGAAATGGAAGACACCATGACCCCCCTCCCCAAAGGAAAACAACATTTCAATGTTATAATGTGAAGATGAAGAAATTGATCAAATGCCAGAAACAAAATTCAAAAGATTAAACATAGGATTACTCAAAAGCAATCAAAAGCAAATCCATGAACTAAAAAACCATACATGGCATGAATGAAAATTTTTCCCACAAAATTGAGATTTTAAAGAGAAATCAAACAGAAATATTCAAAATGAAGAATTCAGTAGGTCAAGTGAAAAATGTGGTGGGAAGCCTTAACAACGGACTTGGTGAGGCAGAAAAAATCATATCCAATTAGAAGACAAATATTTGGAAATCTTTCAGTCAGACCAAAAACAAAACAAAACAACAAACAAAAACAAAAAACAAGAAGAAATTTGAAAACAGTTTTGAGATTTACAGGGAACAAATGACCCAACATAAAGGTCTTCAGAGTTCCTGAAGCTCTGGAAAGAGGAGATGGACTAGAATGCCTATTTAGTGAAATAATTACAGGAAACTTTACCAATTCAGAGAAAGAAAGGGGCATTCAAGTACAGGAACCATATAGAACTCCTAATATATATGACCAGAAAGATCCTCACCATGACACATTATAGTCAAGCTTTCCACAGTAAAAAATAAGAAAAGATTATAAAATGTGTACAAGAGAAATACCAGATTACTTTCAGATAATCTCAATTTAGATTTACAGCTGATTTCTCATCAGAAACACTGCATCTAGAAGAGAATGGAGAGACATAATCCAAAGCTTAAGAGGAAAAAGAAACTGTAAACCCAGAATAATATACTGGGAAAATCTCTCAGTAATGACTGAAGATAAAATAAAGAAGGGAATCATTTAATTATTAAGGGTCAACTCAATAAATAAATGTATATGTACTTAATGCCAGCTTGCTTGGATTTTTATCACAAATATTAATCAAATAAAGGAAGACACAGACTCCAATATGACAGTAATAGGGGACTTCAATATTTTCTTCAATGGTCTGGTCAATGAGAAAGAAAATACATAAAAAACAGAGCTAATCAACATTATAAACCTAACTGATATCTAACTGATATCTAGAAAACTTTTCATCCTACACTTGCATATTACACATTCTTCTCACCAGTGCATAGAACTTTTCTCTAGAAGAGAACATATTGTAGGCTATAATCAAGTTTCAGCAGAAATAAATCATACTATGTATCTTTTCTGACCACCATGGAATGAAGCTGGAAATTAACAATTCAAGAATCATGGGAATATATGCAAACATATCGAGACTGAACAACATGATCCTGAAAGAACAGGTCATAGAAGAAATCAAAAGATAAATAAAAAATATCTTGAAATGATGAAGACAATACAACATCAAAACTTACGGGATACAGCTAAAGCACTGTTAAGAGGTAAGTTTGTTTCAGTTGGTGATGACTCAATAAAATATAAGATATCAGATAAATGAGATATCAATGCACCTCAAGGATTTAGACTAACAACTAACCAAATCCAAAATTAGTAGGGGCTAAGAAATATTTAAGGGGCAGGTGCTGTGGCATAGTGGGTAAAGCCACTGCCTGCAGTGCTGGCATCCCATATGGGCACCAGTTCAAGTCCCAGCTGTTCTACTTCTGATCTAGCTCTCTTCCATGGCCTGGGAAATCAATAGAAATGGCCCAAGCCCTTGGGTCCCTTGACCCTTGTAGGAGACCCAGAAAAAGCACCTGGCTCTTGCCTTTGGATTGGTGAAACTCTGGCCGTTGTGGTCAATTTGGGAGTGACCTAGTAGGTGGAAGAACTCTCTCTCTTTCTGCCTCTTCTGTCTCTGTGTATCTCTGACTTTCAGATAAATAAGTCAATCTTTAAAAAATATTTAAAATATTTAAAATCAGAGAAGAAACAAAAAATTGAAACCAAAAATCAATACAAACATCAGGGAAATTAAGATCCGTGTTTTGAAAAAAATAAGCAAAATTGATACACCATTGACCAACTAAATGTAAAATATTGATTTGGATAACACCCAAATCAATAAAATCAGAGATGAAAAAGGAAGTGTAACAATGGATAACACATAAATGAAAAGAATCATCAGGAATTACTATAAAGTGCAATTTGCCATAAATTTGATATTCTAGGAAAATGTATAGATTCCTGGACACAAGCAATCTATCAAACTTGAGTCATGGAGACCTAGAAAACCTAAACAAACCAATAACCCAGCAGAGATTGAATCAGTAATAAAGATCCTCCCAACAAAGAAAAGCTCAGGATTGGATGCTCTCACTGTTGAATTCAATCAGACTTTTCAAAAACTAATTTTCATTCTTCTCAAATTATTCAAAAAAGTAAAAGGGACTAAATCCTCCCAAACTCCTTCTTCAGGGAAAAATAAAATAATGCAAGAGAACTGTAGACCAATATCTCTGATGAAAATAGATTCAAGTGTCATTGAAAAATAATAACTAAAATCAAATTCAACAAAAATCAGAAAGATCATTCAACTGGACTAAATGGGATTTATCGCTGGTAGCCAGGGATGTTTCAACATTCAGAAAGCAATAAATGTGATTTGTCACATTAACAAACTGAAGAATAAAAAACATATGATAGATGCCGATAAAGCATTTGATAAAATACAACATCCTTTCATGATGAAAACTTGAAGAAAATTTGGTATAGAAGGAACATTCCTCAACATAATCAAGGCAGTTTATGACAAACCCACAGCCAACGTTTAAGTAAATGGGGAAAAGTTGAAAGTACTTCTACTAAGATCTCTGAAACAGACAATGATGCCCATTTTCACCATTGCTATTCCATATAGTCCTGGAAGTGTTAGCTAGTTCCATTAGGCAAGAATAAGAAATCAAAGGGATACAAACTGGAAAGGAAGAAATGAAACTATCCCTATTTGAAGATGATTCGATTTTATTATATATAAGTAAACTAAAAGATTTAGGTAAAGTAGTAAGGGATAAAATGAGCACACAATGATCAACAGCTTTTGTATACACAGACAACACTATGACTGAGAAAGAACTTCTAAGATCAATCTCATTCATAATAGCTACATAAAAAAAATTAAATGTTTTGGAATACATTTAACCAAGAAGGTGAAATATCTCTACAATTAAAATAGCAAAATATTAAGAAAAGAAATTGAAGATGAAAAATAATTGAAGAATTTTCTATGTTCATGGATTTGCAGAATTAACATCATCAAAATGTCCATACTACTGAAAGCAATTTAAATATTCAATATTCAATCCCAATCAAAATAGCAATGGCATTCTTCTAAGATGTAGAAAAAAATGATTCTAAAATTCGTATGGAAATATAATAGACCCAGAATGGGTAAAGCAATCTTATACAACAAAAAAAAAGCCAGAGTCATCATAATATCAGATTTAAGACATAAAGAATTTCTACAAGATAGTTATATCAAAACAGGCTGATACTGACATAAAAATAGACACATAGACCAATAGAACTCTGTAGAATCTCCCAAAATCTATCTATGCATCTACAACCAATAATTTTTTTTTTACAAATAAGCTATCATCAATCCCTGGATAAAGGACAGTCTCTTCAGCTACTGATGCTAGGAAAATTGGATGTCCACATGCAGAAGTATGAAACCTTACACCTTATACAAAAATCAACCCCAAATGAATTGAGGATCTAATTCTATGGCCTGATATCATCAAATTACTATAGGAGAACACTGGGAAACTCTGCAAAACATTGAAATAGACAAAGAGTTTTTGGAAAAGACCCCGAGGCAATCAAAGCCAAAACAGGCCAGCGCCATGGTTCACTAGGCTAATCCTCTGCCTGCTGTGCCAGCACTCCAGGTTCTAGTCCCGGTCAAGGTGCCAGATTCTGTCCAGATTGCTCCTCTTCCAGCTCAGCTCGCTGCTGTGGCCAAGGAAGATAGTGGAGGATGGCCCAGGTCCTTGGGCCCTACACTTGCATGGGATAGCAGGAGGAAGCACCTGGCTCCTGGCTTTGGATCAGCGCAGCGCATTGGCCATAGCAGCCTTTTGCGGGGGTGAACCAATGGAAGGAAGACCTTTCTCTCTGTCTCCCTCTCTCACTAACTCTGCCTGTCAAAAAAAAAAGCCAAAACAGAGGAGCTGGTGTTGTTTCCCATAGGGTAAAATGCCAGCCTGCAGTACTGGCATCCCATACGGGCTCCAGTTTGTGTCCTGGCTGCTGTGCTTCTGATCCAGCTCCCTGCTAAAGCTCCTGGGAAACCACTGGATAATGGCCTAAGTTCTTGGAGAGACCCAGAAAAAGCTCATGGGTCCTGGCTTTGGATTGGCTCAGCTCTGGTTTTTGTGGCCATTTGAGGAGTGAACCAGCAAATAGAAGATATCTCTCTCTCTCTCTCTTTCTCTTTCTCTCTCTCTCTCTCTCTCTTTCTCTCTCTCTCATTCTCTCTGTAACTTTTTCAAATAAATAAAACGAATCTTACCAAAAAAAAAAAAAAAAAGCCAAAATAGATTATATGGGATTATATCAGGTTTAGAAGCTTCTGATCTGCAAAGGAAAAACTCACCGAAGTGAAGAAGCAACTAAGAGAATGGGAAAATATATTTGTAAACTATGCAACTGATAAAGGATTAATATCTAAAATCTATAAAGAACTCAATAATCTCTACAACAGTAAAGCAAACAATCCACCTAAGAAATGGACAAAGGACTTGAACAAGCATTTTTTTCAAAAGAGGAAATTCAAATGGCCAACTGACCCATGATAAAATGCTCAGGATCACTAGCCATCACGTAAATGCCAATCAAAACCACAAAAATGAGATTTCTCCTCACCTCAGTTAGAATGGCTCTCATGCAGAAATCAACAAACATTAAATATTGGCAAGTATGTGGGGAAAAGGTACCTTTATCCACTGTTGGTAGAACTGTAATCTAGTATAGTCATTGTTCAAGAGAGTATGGAAATTTCTCAGTAAGTTTAAAATAGATATACTATATATCTAGCCATTCTACTCCTGGGAATTTTCCCAAGAGAAATGAAATCAGCATTTCAAAGGGTTATCTGTACTCCCACTTTTATAGAAGCTCAACTCGCAATAGCTAAGATATGGAATCAATCCAGATCTCCACCAACAGATGACTAGATAAAAAAAAAATCACAGTATATATACACTATGGAATACTACTCAGTCATAAAATAGAATGAAATCTTATGTTTTGCAACAGAGGGTTGCAACTGGAAGTCATTAATACTTAATAAAATCAGCCAGTCCCCAAAAGACAAATGTCATGTTTTCCCTGATCTGTAGTAACTAGTAGAATAACATGAAATATAATGCACATCAGGAAAATTGACATTTTGATATTTGATTGTTTACAGATCTTGCCGCTACCATTGGCAGTGTTGTTTTTCTTCTTACTATTTATTAAACTCTTTACTTACTTTAGAGTTAATTTTACAAGTATAAAGTAAACTGAAAGCATATCATTGTTAAAATTAAGAAGGGATAAGAGAGTAAGGAAGAAGGAGGATGGGAGCATGGGCAGGAGGGAGGATATGGTGGGACGTATTGCTATGTTCCTAAATCCGTGTATATGAAATACATGAAATTTGTTCACCTACAATAAAATTACAACATAACTTAATTAGAAAAGAAATTTTTTGTAGTTTTTATACATCTTTATAAAAATGATATAGTCAAATTTAAGATTCTTGGTTAAAACTTTTCCTATAATTTCTTAGAAAAATAGAAGTGAGTGTGGAAAATTTAAATTTTATTTTTTAGTAAACCACAGTTTATTCTTTATTTATAAATCTTTGTTTTTCTCATATTTCTCTGAATTTACTTTAATTGCTTTAAAAATAGTTTAGTCATCTTTAACCTCATTTAAAGTTTGGAATGTGCTTAATCTATTTATTCCATGTTTAGACATATCCGGAAGGTTTCATACTTAATCTTTTCTTTTCATACTTAATCTTTTAATTATTCAAAAATATGCCATCATTATTTGACATAATTGAAGTTGTTCTCTCTCTTTATTCTTATCAACCATGTTATCATTTTATAGATAGTATTACAATGGTATATTAAATTACTTAATGGAGAATATCATGCCCTCATTTTAAAAATGTGATTAAATAGTGTTAAAATTTTCTTACAAAATAATCACAGTTCTCATGTTCAATGGCCATCTGAGTGTCAATGTAAAGACTATGAATTATGCTACAAACTTTTATATTTAGACATACACAGAGAGGCTTTTCAGAGTGACATGAATTGTTCACTATTGCAAAATATTTCTCAGACACTGTATATGGAGATAGTTTCAGTTCTTATGTAAACTTAAAAGAACAAATGAGAACTTTAACAGAAGTAAGAAAGCAGGCTTTCAGTCATGTTAGAAACTGTTGTATTACTTGAAATAATCCATTTTATTCCTTTATCTCTGCTGACATATGATAGTGTTTTTGATTTGTAAATATCAAAAGTACAGGGTCTAATATTTTTTTAGTATCTACCATGATCAAACCCTAAATTGGATGAATCATCAAAATTGTGGTTATGCGAATGGGTATTATAGAAAATGAAAAACTGTATTCAAACTCTGACTATCTTAACTTCTGTTGTAGTCATGTACTCCATTGTTTAGAACATTACAGTCAGACTAGAGTTCTATCTCATTTCCGATTCCCTATATTTTCAAACTGTATAATAGCTTGACAAGTTCATAATATTGGTGTAGATTCTATGTAATCTCATATATCATATTATTCCAATTGATTTTCACAAAAAGTTATCAAAAGTACTACTCAAGATTCACCTTGAGTGAAAGGGAAATTGAGGCTCAGAAAGTTAAATTACTTGTTCAAAAGCACAAAACTAGTAAGGGCAATGCCAAAATTTTAAATTGAGAACAATTAAAATTGAAGCAGTGTTGGGGCTGGTACTGTGGCATAGCAGGTAGAGACACCACCTTCAGTGCTAGCATCCCATATGGTCAATGGTTCCAGTTCCAGCTGCTCCACATCTGAACCAGCTCTCTGTTATGGCCTGAGAAAGCAGTAGAAGATGGTCCAATTCCTTGGGCTTTTGCACTCAGTTAGGAGATCTGGAAGAAGCTCCTGGATTCTGGATCCTGGCTTTGGATCAGCTCAGCTGCGGCCATCGTGGCCATTTAGGGAATGAATCAGTGGATCGAAGATTTCTCTCTCTCTACCTCTCTGTAACTCGACCTTTCAAAAAAATAAACAAATCTTAAAAAAAAGAAAATCACAAAAGTCTTATTAAAAAATTGAGGCAGAGCAAATACATTTATCATGAGTCTTCAAAAAGTTTATGGAAAATGCTAATTGTAAAAAGAAAAACTATTCATGGGTTTAAAAATTGCTTGTTCTCAAAATAAAATTATCTTTTAATTCTATTTTTCTATGAACTTTTAAAAAAACTCATTTTTTTGCAGTTCACATGGTTTATGGCAAACAAAATCAGTTAGAAATTAGGCTATGTTGAAGACAATTAGTATTTATTTTCAATCTTGAAAAAATAGGATTTCTATCCGTAGAGATACTTGAGGTCTGAATAAAAAATACAGCAACTACTGTAGACAAAAACTCTATAAAGAAATAACTAATTGGGACTGTCTCTGTGGTGTAGTGAGCTAAGCCTCCACTTGTGGTGCTGGCATCCCATATGGGCACTGGTTCTAGTCCTGGCTGCTGCTCTTCTTATCCAGCTCTCTGCTAATTGGCTGGGAAAACAGTAGAAAATGTCCCTGTCATTTGTGGTGAAATGGATGGAATTACAGGACATCATGGTGAGTGAAGCCACACAGAAAGGCAAGTATCATATGTGAGGGCTAAAATTAAAGAAAGTAAAAGAAAAGAACAACCTCAATCTGAAAACAGAATGCTGATGACTATAAGCTGAGAGGGATAAGAGGTATACACAATTTTTGGAAAAAAGTTAGGAAAGCTGGGTGCAGGACATTATTTGGAACAAGAATACTAATATGAGATATTAATAGGGGAAATGAAGAGGAAGTAAATAGGAACTCATTGTGTGACTACCCTGATATCTTTGCTTTTTAGATTTAAAACAATCCTTAAATGTTAAGTAATAATAAAAATTCATACTCCCCTGAACAAGAATATATTATGAAAGAATATTGAAAAAATTTGAATGATGCCAAAAACTCCTGGTGGTCAAGTGGGTCATTAAGAATTCTAGATTATGTGAGTTAAAATTTCTGTGAATCTATTAAAGTATTTAGTACTGTATGAATCTTATTCATTTTGCTTTTTAAAAATATAATAAACCATTAACTTAGGTGTAGCAAGATAAAATACATATGTTGTTTAATTGATATTCTGAGTTGTAGCCACTTATTAGGGGATATGGTTAATGTTCATTGAAAGTTTTCTGGAAATACTCTGATCCAGCAAAAGAATAATGAGACTTATATATTGAATCCAGTTTTTTCTAATTTTTACACTTGGTCTTGAACAAAGTACTTAATTGCTTTTATCTTCAATTGCTTCTTCTGTGAAATGGAAATTAGATTAGCTGTGATGCAAGGTCCAAAATGATGATAAAATGAGGTGATGTACTTATCATAGCCATCCTGTACAATTGTGATATATAATTCCCAGAGAGATGTATGCCTTGCTTATCTATGTTTCCATATTAAATATCCCCCTAGTGTTCTGCTGGACACACTGAGGAATGAATCAATAAACATCACAATGTGGGATTTCCTCCAATAGATGACATTGATGATTACTTTCAATTTCCAAATTTGTAAAATGAGAAATCCAACTATAATTAAAGTAAGGAAAACACAATATCTAGCTGTAAGAATAATTAAGAATTGGAGAAAATTTTATTATTTTACTTTCTGCCAGAAATGGAGATAAATTCAAGGAGATTATCTTTTATAAGATTTCACTTAATCCGTGAAGTAGTGCTGATTATATTCATCTTGTTGAACATACATATTTATGCACCCAAAGTATAGACTCTTCAAAGAAGCTAACTCTTTGTAGGCAATATTATCTACTGACACATATTTCCTTTAAAAATTCCTCACTACAATGACATGAAAATTCTGAATTATTTTTAATATCAACAGATTATTTTTGCCTGATAGCATGGCAAGCTAATGGATTTTGCAAGAAATAACCAGTATAGAATGTCAATGACATATAAATATTGTAAATATTTAGAGAGTCTCTCTCACTAGCATTCTGATATATCTATATCTATATCTATATCTATATCTATATCTATATATATATATTAATATTTCACTTTGGATATGAAAGGCTCTTTCTTTAGAGAGATCAATTTATATGTGAGTTCATCTGAAAACATCACCCAGAAGTTTTGTGTTGTTATGCATGGGAACCAATGTTTGCTATCATGATATTAAAATGTGCATCTCTATTATAAATAAGCTACATCTAGCACGGATGGTGCTGTGGCAAAGTGGGTAAAAGCCACTGCCCATGGTGCTGGAATCCCATATGGGCGTCAGCTCATGTCCTGGGACCTCCACTTCCAATCCAGCTCTCTGCTATGGCCTGGGAGCAATGGAAGATGGCCCAAGTCCTTGGATCCCTGTACCCAGTGGGAGACCCAGAAGAAGTTTCTGTCTCTTGGCTTCAGATTGACCCAACTCCAGCTGTTGCAGCCATTTGGAGAGTGAACCAGCAGATGGAAGACTCTCTGCCTCTACCTGTCTGTAACTCTCTGTAAAATCTTACTTAGAACATACATTATTATTTAAAAAAATTAGGATTGTTAGAGGAAAATACTCCCCTTACTTGGAATTATTTTTATTTATATAAAGGGAAAATTTCATATATTTCATACATACATTTTTAAGAACATAATGATTCTTACCACTGTAACTTCTCAGCCTCACCGTCCTTCCTCCATTTATTTTCATTTAATTTTTGTTTATAAATTTTGTTATAAATTTTCAATTACTTCATAGTCATAAGCTTAATCTTCCACTAAATAAAGCATTCAACAAGGATTAAGTAGAAAAATCACTATTCCTTGCGAGTATAGACAAAGATTATAACCAAAATCAATTCTCAAGATGTCTGGTATAGAGAATAAAAACAAGTAATGTAGATGAGTGATATTTGGAACTCTTTGTTCTGAGGGAAATGCAAGTAATATGTTTATTATACTGAATAGTAAATATATTTGCCCTTTTTTTTTGTAGAGGGGACTACTATTATTTTCTAACATTGTTCATTATGCAGAAATGCTTGGAAAGATAGGAGAAAGAAAGGGATAAATGTTTCATTCATAAGTCATACCAAATCACAAAAGTAAAAAAATTCCTTTTCTTCAATAGAAAACTGGAATCTGGATCACAGCAGAGACTTGAAGCCAGACACTTTGATATGGGATGCTTCTTAAGCATCCCATATCAAATGACCAATCATATTATACATTTGAAGAATCTTTTTTTTATTATGCTTTTAAATCAGTGAATGAAAGCTTGTAAACAGGAAGCAATAAACACAATGGTTGTTCAGAGAGAGGAAAGTATCTTGGACAGAGTCATAAGAATGTTCAAACAGGAAGTAACACTATCAAAGGCACAGAATAAATGGGTAGACACATGGTAAACGACCAAGAAACAGACAGAGGCTCACAGAATTCTAGAGACAGAGGAATATGATTTTTGATAGTAGGATAGAAACATAAGTATGAATGAGTGTGAAAGCAGTGAAGAAACCATCCTCACCAGACTTGAAGATTCGTATAGATGAGTCACTGGAAACTGTGGGGAACTTATGTTAACGCTAGTCAGACAGTGAGGTTGTTTACGTAGCTAAGAGTTTTAGCATTTATTCTGTAGGCAACATGAGGTCCATTAAGGTAATCCAATTTTGATAGAATCATTTCATAGTACCTGTGTTAAATTTAAAAATTTAGAAGAAAATAAGATGTGGTTCATAGTCTGTTTTGAATTGTCAATGACTATTTCATTTTGGGAAATCATCATCAAAGAATATTCAATACACAAGTTTTGAAAACCAGTAGAATAAATACCCTAGAATCAAGTGTTCAACAGCTTTCATAAAGAAGTAAATGGGAACTTAGAAATTTCCAGACTCACGGAAGCACAATCCACTGACTAACTTTATGCTTTCAGAGCAGTAGAAAACACATTTACTTTCCTTTAGAAGAGGCTTTGAGAAGAGCATTATGTTTCTTCTAATATCTCGGATATATCCTTTCCCTTAGATGACCGTATCAAACAACGCAGCAGTAATCTGTTCACAAAAGTGGCAAATTGATAAGCGGGTTTTGAGGCTTTCCACATGGCTGCATTTCCCCCGTACTTATTTACTCATCAGAAATTCTGTAGTCCAGTTCAAACACTACCAGACTCACAAACTCATAATAACAACTGACAAGTACCCTGATAATATCAGTGATATAATTAATAACAAAAAACAACAACAGCAATAATAATAATAATGGTGGCTTAATTTTCTTTCTGAGTTCATGGCACTGGGTATAATTGCTACAGTAGAGTACATACCCATGATAAGGGGAGAGAAAGCAAAATGCCTGCAATTTCTAGTTATAGTGACTAGGTTCTGTCTTCTCTCTTCCCTCTCATAAAGCAACTTAAAGTATTGTAAGAATATGTTTGTTTTCAAATTAAGTTATAGGAGCAAACTCAAAATGACTGTGTAACGATATCAATCATAAATAAACACTACAAGTATGACGTTCTCTGGTAGATTTAAAAATTCAACCCTGAGTTCACGTACAACATGAGTAGGCAATTTTAAAAAATATGAACATCTTTGCAATGACAGGGATTTTTGTACTACTGTCAAAACTTGAACAGAAAAGAGAAAAGCTGGTTTGGTAGCTTTAAAAAGACACATACTTGTCTACAGATGTGAAATCTTCCAGGGGTTTTCCAGCTGAGCAATGCTTTCATTCTTAAGTAACAATGTGCAAAACAAATACATAATTTTAATGAAGATTGACATAAGTAAAGGATTTACCTCTAGTTTACTAATTCTCAGCTCTTAGGCTTATGGAGTGTTGGTAAGAGCAGAGTCCTTGGAAAAGAAAGATTCAGTTAGGTTATATTTCATGTAGTAGCAGAATTTCAATAGATGGCACTCTTCCCTCTGCTTTGAGCGCATTCCTGAAGATGGCACTGATTCCCAGGTCTCCAAACCCCTATCCAGAGTCCCCCTTCCTCACCACTTCAACTTTTACCTCAAATCACTCATCTGTATTTAACTTGATGCCTTACCCACAGGAAAACACTTAAGAACGCTTTCATGTGTGACTCTCTCTTAGGTCCCAAATCTTAAAAATATGCTCTTTCAATCTGAAAAATTCCTCCTCTAACCATTTCTTATTAACTGTAGACGTGTCCCTGTAGACACATCTGGACTTTCGCCATTGCATCAAGTGTGCTGAGTATGATTTTTCTTGTTGCTCTCCTAATATGACACATACGCCAGACCTCTAGCCTGTGAATATTAAACCATTAGTTTTTGACCTTTTGGGAGGAAGATGCATTCCTTAAAAGAAGGAACATCTGTCATACAATACGGACTTTTTAAATACTTTTTGAGGGAATAAAATGAATAACCTAAACATTAGGGCTTTTTCAATTTCTTTTCAAGTATCAACTATATTATATGTAAAATGATAAGATCTTGATGCTTTCTCTGAATTTTTACTTAGCTCTTAACTCTTTTGACAGAAAGATCTGTTTTTATTTGCTTCCTTTTTAAGAACAGTATTTATTTATCGTGTTTGCTGCCATTTTAATTTTAGTGGTTTTTTTTTTTTTTTTTTTTTTTTTTTTTTTGCGAATTGGCATACTTAGTGAAATAAGCCAGACCCAAAAAGTCAAGTATCATATGTGTTCTCTGATTATGTGGCAGTTAATATAGAATTAAAATGTATAAAAATGAAGCTGGTATCTTATTATTTAATTATTGTTTATAGCCCTGGACTATATTCTTGTGGAATGATTATCTTTCCAATTATTACTAGGTGAACATTATGGTTATTGGTGCATAAAGCATGTGATTATAAAGCAAATTGAAGGTGCATTATTATAAAAGTTAAAGAAAAGCTGGGGCCAGCATTGTGGGATACTGGGTTAAACCACTGCTGGTTTGAGACCCAGCTGCTACACTTCCAGTCCAGCTCCCTGCTGGTGTACCTGGGAAAGCAGAGAATATGGTCCATTTCCCTGGGTCCCTGTTTCCAATGTTAGAGACCTGGAAGAAGTTTCTGGTTCCTGGCTTTGGATCTGCCCAGCTCTGGCCTTTGCAGCTGTTTGTGGAATGAATGAGCAGATGTGAGATCTCTCTCTTTCTCTCTGTGTCTCTCCCTCTTTCTGTAAACTTTACCTTTCAAATAAATAATAAATTAAAAAAAATAAAAGAACAAAGAAAGAAGACAGTAGGATGGACTCAGGGAAGGGGGCAAGGTGGGAAATTTGTTCATATTAATAAAAATTTTTATAAGAATTGGTCATTTAACTATCATTGTAAATTTATTTTTACTGTTAAGGGTAAAATGAAGATAATGCATATCTAGAAATGATATGAAGTCTTAGACTATTCAGTGTAACTCTGATAATCGGAGACCATGGCTTGAATTCTAATGCCTTCGTATCCCTAGTGAAGTGACTTGACCAAGCTCCATTCAGTTCTAATTAGCTCCATTAAGTTCAACAAATACTTATTGTGATATTATTAAGAAAATTTTTTACTAAATGAATGAAGTTTTACTATCATATAACAAAATAGACTCAAGCCTGCTCTTACGGTGATGATTTAAATCTGTCAGAGATATTTATTGCAACAGTATTCACAACAGATAGGAAGTAGCAACAGTCTGTACACCAACTGAGGAAAGGGTAAAGAAAACGTGATTTATATACATATATACAATAGAATATCACTCAGCCGCAAGAAAGATGAAGTCATTCATTTGCTACATTATGGATACAACAGGATGTCATTATGGTAAGTGAAATACGTCAACCACAGAAAGACACATACCACATGATCTCACTCATATTTGCTGTCCGCACAAACCTAGGTGATCTCTTAGAAGTTAAAAATAGTTAAGAATATAATTTTGGTTAAGAGAGTTGTGATAAGGAAAGTGGGGGGGGCATGCTGGGAAGGTTGGCTGATAGGCACTGGGTGATAGCTACATAAGAGTGAGTAGTACAGTAGGATGAAGATGGACCCAGGCCTTCCTTTGTGGTGAAGTCAGTCTTGCCCATGTTTCCTGGAGTCTATTTTCATTTCTTGAAGAATGAGAATGACACCATTTGTTTTATTGGAGAAAGTAAGACACTGAAAATAAAATCTACCAGCACGAACATGGCTTTAACATGGTAGAACATGGCTAAATTGATACATTCAATGAAGGCTGTGTTTCTTCCTCTGATTTCAGGTAAACAAAAAATAACGTAGCAGAATAGTCTGTCGCACTTAATTATGTTGAAATGCTTTTGGTTCTTCATTGATGCTTTTGACTAAATATTTTACACAATCAAAAAAATTAATTAAAGAAAAATGTAAGAAGGATTGAGTTCAATTGATCCAGTTATTAAAAGGAATAGGATATGATCCTGGGGAAGATACACAAGCCATATTTTATTAGGAAAGGGATACAATATATCATGTGAAAGCAGAGTTTATATTATGGAATTATAATACTATTTTCTTGGCACCCATAGTTACACTCTTGCATAGAGATTCTAAGATAAACTTTTCATGTATTTTAAAAATGGGGAATGATTATAATATTTATACGATGATAAAGGCATATAAACCAATCATAATATCAGTGAAAACTTTCTGGATGAATCATTTAAAATATACTTTATCATGTAAATCTTTAATTTTTTTTCATTTTATTTAAGGGTTCACTCCCCTACATGTGCACAATAGCCAGAGATTGGCCAGGTTGTCGCCAACATACCAGAACTCAATTCTAATTTAATTAATAATGGCTATTGACTTAAAAAGAATACCTAGTGTCTCTGTTGTCCTAGTTTCTCATACTATTATTTTCCCTGAAGTCCAAGAATATGTTATACACAGAGGCTTTTAAATGAGAGACTTGAGAGGATTAAATTATTCTGTCGTATTTTCTTTTTTCTTAAAAAAATGATTTATTTATTTATTTGAAAATCAGTTACAGAGAGAGAGAAAAGGAGGGAGGGAGGGAGGGAGGAGGGAAGAAAGAGAGAGAGACAGAGAGAGAGAGAGAGAGAGCGAGAATCTTCCATCTGGTGGTTCACTTTCCAGATAGACACAATGGCCAGGGCTCGGCCAAGCCAAAGCCAAGAGTCAATGGCCAGGAGTGGCAGGGTGAAAACACTTAAGCCATTTTCTGCTGCTTTCCCCAGGCCTTTAGCAGGAAGATGGATAGGAAGTAGAGCAGCTGGGACACAAACAAGTGCCCATATGGGATGCTGACATTGCAAGTGGTGGCTTCATCCATGACTCCACAATGTGGTCCTCTGTCATAGACTCTTAATTTGGTAAAGTACTTTTTATCCTTGGTTTCCTTATTTGTAAAATAAAATTTGAAATATTTGCCTACAAATGTCTATGAAAGAATTAAGCAAAATGTTTTCACATAGAAAATGCCCAGGAATATTTTTATTCCATGTTTTCTACATAAGAGATAAAAGTGAAATGATTTTGAGAAATCTAGAGTCAAAAATAAATTTAAAAGTTTCATTTTCATCATAAAAAATGAGGAATTCCTCAGATCCTTCTCTAGCAAAATCATTGAAGTTATATATGGGTTATGTATGTGTGTGTATGGTGGGTAGGCATAGAGTTTAGGGAATTACTAAATTCATTCAGCAAACTTCTAATCTCTGTAGGAACTGTGGGATCCCAAGGTATGTGAACCCAGACCCGCATTCTAACTACTCTTTCCTAACTTTTGAGGCAAAAGCTCCAATCCACCCTTGTACCAACAACAAAGGACTCTATCTGAATTTGAGGACTACACTTCCCAAAAGAGCAGGGCATCCACACTTTTTTTCTCCTACCTCTATTCACCTACCGTTGAAGTTCATTGTTGATGTATTTAGCCAAATGGGGTGGGACTACATTCTTCTCCTCTGTCCCCACTCTTTGGCTAAAAACATTATGTAAGGCACAGCACTGTTGAAAATACTGGAGTCTCCTATCTGCATTTTGTGTCTCTACGCGGATGCAAACTGACAAAATCTTTGCTTAATATATACTGAATTGATCTTCTGTATAGAAAGACAATTGGAAATGATAAAAAAAAATTGGAAGTTACATAAAAATCAATCAATTAAAAAAAATAATATCATGTAGGATCTCTGTCCCTAATGTGCTGTACAACGTGATTTAAAGCTACAACTAGTACTCAAAGAGTATGCTTCACTCTAGGATGCTATGTGAGGGCAAATGGTTTAAAATCTTTTCTTAACACATACTAAACTGAACTCCTGTATACAAAGAGAATTGAAAATGAATCTGAATGGGAATGAAAGGGGAGAGGGAGTGGATAAGGGGGAAGGGTGGGGGGGGGAGGTATGGGTGGGGAAATCATTGCAATCCACAAGTTGTACCTTGGAAATTTATATTCTAAATAAGAAAAAAAAAATAAAATAAAAAAAATTTTTTTGATGAAAAAAAAAAAAAGAAAATACTGGAGTCTCAACCACTCTTGTTCTGCAATATGGGGTAGGGACTTGAGACAAACCAAGAAAACATGGGGACATTGGCCTTTCACATCTATTGAGTGTGTAGTTTTTATTGGAGGATACCATTCACAGAGAAGCATAATATTGCCTCCACTCATAGTTCCAGTAGCCTGGCTCAGAGGATACACAAAAAAGAAGACAGCTGTAAAACAGTAAACTCAAAATCCATCAAATAAACTGAACACATTTGCAAAAGGGTACTGAGAAGTTCTAGTCTAAATCTCCCTTTAAAAGAATGGAAGTTGTGGTGAAAGGTTGACTGAGGAAGAGATTGATAGATTCATTGGAGATATTGGTTAAATTGCAGCTGATTAGTTTCCCAGACAGGAAAACAGACATCTGGGAAGAACTTTTCTTGATTCAAAGCAAACTCAGACAATGACCTTGGAAAATCTCCATTCCGAATATCTCAAATTATATTGTAATAGTCTGTGGTGCAATTTATGTTCCCACACCTCTTTCCATCATGTATTGTGGGAAACAACAGAGCAATTATCTAGCAAATGATGTAGTGTGCTAGCTGTGTGTGGGCAGCAAAAGATCTTTGGCAAAATCACTGTACTCTCAAGGTGAATTTGAACATACCAAAAGATGTGGTTTCTGAAGAGCAGCATCAGAAACCTCAAACTGTGTTAGTGAGGGAAAAAATAGACTAAAATTATTTAGCCAGTAACTACACCTTTAAAAGGTAGTACCATTGGCAATCATTTATGTGGGAGGGCCAGAGCTGTGAAAATATATTTTCTAAAATATCTAGCTTCCAGCAAAAAATATTAGGAGGCATAAAATGAAACAAAACTATATGACACATATACTACTGGATTCTAGAAAACAGAAAATACACATCAAAATGATAAAAGTATTCTGGTAAAAAAAAAAGTATTTGAAGTGGTCGCTATAACAATGTTCCAAAAATATCTAAAAGAAGGCATCATTTAAAAATTAAATTAGGTCTGATGACAATGCTGAATCAAGGAGGAATGCCAAAAAGAAGTGAAAATTATAAAATAGAAGTGAGAACAAATTCTGAAGTTGGAAATTACAGTAATTGAAATGAAAAATCCATGAGTGGTTCAACAGCAGATTTGAGTTAGCAGAAGAATTTTCAAGCTTGAAAATAGATATTACTTAATCAAAAATACAGTGAAAATGGAATAAAATAAAAATGAACCAAGGCTTAAAGAAATGTTGAGCACTACTAAGCACACTATCATGTAATAAGAATACCAGAAAAAAGAACATAGTATCATAGAAAATATATGATGTCGGGTGAGTGCTTGGTGCAGTGGTTAAAATGTTGCTTGGGACACCCACATCAGGGTGCCTAGGTTCAGGCCTCACTCAACTTCACTTCTAAGCCTTGCTTCTCTCTAATGTGCACTCTGAGAGGCAACAGGTGATGGCAAAAATACATAAGTCCTTGTCACCCATAGGAAATCCCAGGTGGAGTTCTGGGCTCCTGGCTTCAGCTTGGGCTAGCCCTGTTGTGGGTATTTGGAAAGTGAACCAGTAGATATATGATCTTTGTGCACCTCTCTCTCTCTCTTTCTGTGTATGTGTGTGTGCGTGTATGTGTCTCTCTCTCTCATGTCAAATGAGTAAAAATAAATAAATACTATTTTTAAGAGAAAATATATTCAACAAAAATGACTAAATTTCTGAAAAATAACTAGCCTATATATCCAGGAAGACTAAAAAATTCAAAACGCCAAAGTAAAAACTATTCACCCAGATATACATCATACTAAAAATGTTAGGAGCCTGATAAAGGAGAGAACATCAAAAGCAGTAAGATAAGTTTATTAATTACAAGGGATTATAAGCTGTGTTCTCATTAGAAACAACAGAAACAAGACTTTGAAGTGACATGCTTAAAGTACACAAAGGAGAAAAAATTGTCTTCTAAGAATATAAAGCATGAATGTAGACATAAATCATATACCCTTCCCCAAATTAATTCAAAATGGATCATGTATAATGTGAAAATTCGAAACTCAAGTGATAACACAGAAAACATAGATGATCATAAATCTGGTAATGATACTTTTATATAAAATATCAAAGGTAAGATCCTCAAAGCAAATCACTTATAAGTTTGATTTTATTAAAAGTAAAACACTTTCTTTAGAGAACACAATGTCAAGAGAATGAGAACATAATTATACACTAGAATAAAACATTTGCAGTAGACATATGTGATTAATAACTGTTATCTAAAACATAGAAAGAATCTCAAATTCCAATGATAAGAATATAAACAGTTTAATTTAAAAATGGGCCAAAGATTTGAACAGAAATCTCACTAAAAATGTGCAGATAATAAATAAGTATATATAAAATGTTCCACATCATATGTCATTAGACAATGTAAGTTAACAGCAATAAATTATTTATTTCTTTTAATATGACAAAATATGGGACATTGCCAACATCAAATGTTGTAAATAATGTATAGCAATAGGAATTCTTATTCATTACTGGTGGAGGTGAAAGTGGTACATCTACTTTAGAATAGTTTGCCAATTTCTTGTAAAGCTAAATTTCCTCTTAGTTGTGTGCTGCTGGGTATTTATTCAATGGATTTGAAAATGTAATTTCACACAAACTCCCTTGTGGATGTCTACGGTGCTGTTATCCATAATGCCAAAATGCTGAAACAACATGTCTTGAAGTAGGTAAATAGATAAATCTGGTATACATCTAGACAGCAAAATATGCCACAAATGCCTAAGTTGTCAAATCATGAAATAAGTCAAACCAAAAAGACAAATATATCTTCTCTTATTTGTGGTAGTTAATATACAGAGCATAAAAAACATGTAGATGTCATTCTATTTGATAAATATAATATAAATATAGCTTTATTAATTTAGCTATGTGCATATATAAATTATATTACATTATATTATGTTTATAAATTATATTATATTTATATTACATTATATTATATTTATAAATATATAAATTATATTATAAATTATAAATATAGCTTCATTGAACATATTTTGTAAACGACAATTTACTCTTCTTTCCCATGTTTAAAACAAAGAAAATGGAGAAGGAAGAACACTAAGGACTCTTGGGATACTAGTAAAGATTTGTTGTTAGTTTGGATGTTGGTTAGCAGTGTGATCAGATGACTCAAAACTCATTCAACTTTATACATAGTGCATTTATTGGTATGTATACTGTATTTCAATAAAATGTTTTTAAAAGTTGATATTAGGTAAGATGATACTGTAGGATTGCCATTGTGTGACTTTTTTAAAAGGCAAAACTATAGAGAGAGAAGAAAAAAATCAGCAGTCACAAGAAATTGGGGATAAAGTAGGGAAAATTACAAAATTAGGGCAGTGGAAATACTATATATGACACTATGATGAAGGATATGCTATATATATATATACATATATATATAATATTTCTCTAATCTTATAGTTTCCACAATACTGAAAGGGTAGCCTGATGTAAATTAAATATAATGCATCAATGTTAGTTCACCAATTATACCAAATATATCCCTCTTGATAAGAGATGTTAGTAGGAGAAGGCAAGTATGCAGCCATATGGGGGATCTTAATGCATTTCACTTAATTTTGCTGTGACTCTAACCCTACTCTAAAAATAACACATTGAAAATATAAGTTGAAGTCTCAATGTGCATGAAATACAAATTGAATAAAGCAGAAATTATCTTTTAAGAATGGGCAAAGGGACGATGAGACATTTACCATTGAAGATAATTGCAAACAAACAATACTTTAAAAAACTGTTTTAACTTCATTTGTCTTTTTTTGTCTTCAGAAAAATTTAAATCAAAACCAAATGTAGCACCGCTTTGTATTTGTTAGGTTATCTACAACCAAAAAAGTTAATCAAAAGAGCAAGAACTAATGAATATATAGAGAAAACAAAGCTTTCATACACTCATTATTGGTGAGAAAATAAATGGTGTAGTCACTTTGGAAAACAGTCCAACAATTCTTAAAATGATTAAATACAGTTATGATTTGACTTGACAATCCCAGTATCTTAGCTATAGATTCAAGAAAAATGAAACATATCCACACATAATCTTCAAAGTGAATATTTATAGCAGTATCATTCACAATAGTCAAAAAGGATAAAAATAACCATCCATTGATGAGTTGATGCATTGTAATATATCCAAAGAATGTCATATTTTTTTATCATGAAAAGGAATGAAGTACAAATACATTCAGTAACAGAGATATATATTGAAAACATTTTTTGAGGAGAAAAAATTAACTGTTGTGAAATCTGAACTTATCTGTAAGTGTATTAAAACCATTTCATTGTATGAAGTATATGTTATAACAGTAGTAAAATATACATTATATGAATCATATTTCAATGAAGCTATTATTTAAAATATAAAATTAATGTGTACTATTAGACTACATTAAAAGTTTAACTGATTTTGAACATGGAAAATATACTTCCAAATACTTTATGCATCAACAGTGTTCAGTAATTTTTACTATGTTGCTGTGAGTTTGACATTTATTCAAGTAACATGGAATAATAATTTTGTAATTACACATTATCTACATGCTATTAAAGCATACATATGGACTTCTATTATTATATACAAATTTCTGATTTCAATTCTGGATAGACCTTAAGGCGTATCTGTTATAATACTCCATTGTGCACAGGACAAAAGTTAGACTTAGAGACTTTAGGAAACTGGCTTCAGGGGCCTGCATGGTGGCGCAGCGACTAAAGCCACCACCTGTGACACCCGCATCTCACTTGAGTGTCAGTGCATGTCCTGGCTGCTCTCCTGCTGATCCAGCTCCCTGCTCTTGGCCTGGGAAAAGCAGCATTAGATGACCTAAAAGTCTGGGCCTCTGTACAAACTTGAGAGACTCGAATGAAGCTGCTGGCTCCTGATTTTGACCAGGCCCAGCATTGGCCATTATGACCAACTGGGGGAGTGAACCAGCAGGTGAAGCATCTGTCTCTGTCTCTTCCTCTCTCTCTGGAACTCTTACTTTCAAAACATGTAAATGAATCCTAAAAAAAAAATTGAAAAAAACTGGCTCCACTACACCTCTGTCTTTGGATGATATAAGTTCTTGCACTCAGTTTAGTGGCCTGATGCTGAATTTTGTTCCCTACACTACTACAGTTATTTGTGTCTTCTGAGAGTAGAATTTTAATGTTAATTATGAACAATTGTTTGAAATCCGTGGATAATATGTGTGATATTTAAAAAATTCAATGTAACAGGCTAAGTTGTGTTTCTTCCAAATTCATATACTGAATCTCCAAACCCTATACCTCAGAATACACTGAATTTGGAGATAGGGTCTTTAAAGCAGTGATTAGGGTAAAACAATGCTATTAGCAATGTTATATAATCTTGTCTGAGTGCTGTCCTTAGAGGGGCATGTTTGGATATGCAGAGGAAAGAGCTTGTGAAGACATTGTGAGAAAGCCAAGGATAGAAACACCAGGAGAAACCAACACTGCTAAAACCCTGATCTTGGAATTCTAGACTTCAGAACTCAGAAAATACACTTCTGCTTAAGCCACCTATTCTACGGTGTTCTACAATGGCACTCTGCAAGTTGAATTTGTTTTCAATTTAGTGAAAATATTCAGAAGATTAAAATGTACAAGATTTCTCCTGCTTTATATCTCTTGATATCCTCTGTGGGTAAAAAGCTCAGACTGCCTGGATGGTCTCTCTTAATAAAGTCAATTATTTGAAACAGAGGTCAAGATCCAGTGCTATTTTCTGCTCTTCACTTCCATAATTTTGAGATTTACAAATTTTATCAGACTGCCCAACAGTGATCATTACGCATAGATCTGGGCACACCTCTCTGTGACCATGGGAATATTACACTTGTTATTTTATCTTTTTTTTTTTTTCTTCAGGGAAAGCAAAATCAAATGGAGATTATTCGTTCCAGAGTAGCGCAACAGAACGCCTGTTCTGATACTCTCCTGACCCATCAACAATTGACTTCCATTCATTGAACCTTCATTAGAAAAACAGAATCCTTGAATTATCACTGTACACAGCCAGAATTCTTTGTCCTAACCCTACAATCAGAATTCACTTGCCCTAGAAGAAAATCTTGATGGATTTTGCATGAAACAGTGGCAGTTTTGTAAAAATAACCATATCCTTCTTTTTCTTCTGTCTCTCCTTTTTTTTTTTTTTTAGTTATCAGAAATGATTGGCAGCCCTAGTTTTGAATAGGGTATTCTACTAAGTGAATTGACCTGCTACTCAGAATTGATTTCATCTAAATCTTTTCAGTACAGTGCAGATCTTTTTTAAAAAGACGGCTGTCTTTTATTTTGTTCTCTCTTTGTTTTGATTGCTGTCTGTCCCTGTTCCTTTTTTAAAAGTAAGAATGGTTAGCCAACGATTTAAAGCTAAACGCCCTCTTCTTCCTTCCTTTGCTGTTCCCATTCTATGTTTGCTGCAATAGGGCTTCTTATAAAAGGAAAGAGCAATGGGAAACAGATGCAGTGCCATTCTGTGCCTCCCATGCTTAAATTCTGTTTTATACTCCTTTAAAAACAAATATAATTTTATGCACCATTTCTCAGTAGTACAGATGAATCTTTATTTTTCTCGTTTTCCTAGACAGTTAATGTCTTGGCTGGACCTAAAACCCTAAAAGGTGATATTTATATCAGTGAAGATATACATCTATATACATAGATCCATAGATCTCTCTCTCTCTCTCTCTCTCTCTCTCTCTCTCTCTGTATATATATATATATATATATATATATATATATATATATCTGTATATGTGTATATATAATTCAATGCAAATGTTTCTTTTAAAAGATTAAAGTATCAAAAGCTCCTGAAGAAATCAGCAAATGGAAAAAATGAATGGCATCATAATTTCTCAACTCATGTCAAAGATAGAGAAGTCTATGTATTCAGTGCTATGTTTTAATGATTTTGTGCTGTATTCAAATCGGTAAATATCTTTAAATATATATGTCACATAATCTCTAGCTTATTGAGAGACCTGTTTACTGCACATACAAATCCACAATTTTGTCAAGGCAATTCCTTCACTTTTATCTCCTCTGCCTGGGAATCACTGCTCTGGGCCATTTGAAATTGGTGCATAGCTATTGTGCTATCAAAAGAATATATTCTTTGCTCTTCTTTGGATTAATGTATCTATATTTTCTGAGCCATGCTTAGTTTCTGAACACTTCTATTTGCTTGGGGTACAAAGAATCTGTGGCATTTGGGATAACTAATTATATTATCCTATGATACAGAAAGAGACATGTTTTTTGCAGACAAATCCAGATTGAGCTTAATATTTGTTTGTGATAATTCCCCATGACCCTAAATTTTATAGGATGAGTTTGCCAATTGTAGATAATAAAAACAGATGCTACTAGGTTAAACTGGAATTTTCTGCTAAATTTTTTTATGGGAGAATATATATTTCCTATGGAATATTTGACATATGTTTGTACCTAACTTGAGATTCCTTCCTAGAACCAGCAAATGGGTCAATAAGAGTTTGGGGGCATAAGCCACAGTTCAATGACAAAGGGCAAGCTTACATATCAAGTGATTTAATTGAGAATATACTATGCTCAAAGGCAAGAGGGATAGGGTCAGAGTGAGGGTTCAAGGGCAATTAGTTTACAGTTGAGTTCAGATATAGATCAGGATGACTTGGAAGGGAATATAAAGGTACAATAATTAAATTTCATTTTTATTACTTTTTTATGTGATAGATGTCTAATTCCTGTACAAATTGGGTTGCTCATGTGGCCAAATGTAGGTTGACTATTAGAATTACATTTTATATTACAATAACGTTAGTACAATGCCAAAGGTTAAAATATTAAATTGGAATAATACTGGAACACTTTGGCCATGCAGTCTCAACTTCACTGATAAGCCCCCTCTTTTGAGTAACTCTTCATTTACAGTTTCATGGAGTTGCAATTAGAATTCAGAAAAAGTTGAATTCTTTCAAAAGGGGCAGCCTGTAAGACAGTATGGAAGCTTGGTCAAAGTTAGAGAAACCATGATATCTCTGCTTAGTTCTTGAACCATTGCTATAGCAGATACCAAGGCAAATGTCTCACAGTTAAAGGTAGATTTGAGGTGAGACAAAGCAGAGAAGGAATGTGAGTGTGATCTTCAAGGACATGAGTGACAAAATATTCAGTCATTATGTATTTTCTAAGATTAAAGGAAATTCATTTAGAAATCTATAGCAAGAGACAATGTCAGACATCTTTTAAGGGAGGGGAAATAGAAGTAATGGAGAAACATCCAAAATGAGTGGGACTTCCATGGTGTTAGCGAGGTAATTAGCAAACCAGTATCTAACTTTTGATTTTGTGTGAAACATACTATTTTCTTATTTTATGTGTTAAGCAGAATGCTTAGATAGCAAGGAACAGATTCAGAGAACGCTAATAAAATGGGAATAGGATATCAATAGAATAAAATATGAATTTGAGAGCCATGGAGTTTGGAAGAGGCTTCAAAGTAGAAATAGTTCGTGTGGGGTAGGTTCTGGCTCACCAAAGTTTGAGCCTCAGGCAAGCAACCCTAAATTTGCTTTGGATCCTGTCAGAAAGATAATCTCACTGCCACACTAGATCATCTAAATCTGATTATTAATTTTTGATGATTTCCAGGTGGCAAAATGATGTCATTGTAAGGGAAGCTGTACGTTAGATGCCCTCTATCTTAGCTACTCAGTTTTTCTTTTCTCTTTTTGTTGTTGTTGCTACTTTCTGTTCAATTACCTCTTCATTCTTCAGTTCAGACTCCACATGAATATACCAGAACTCTTCATGTACTATTTTTTAGTTTGTTTGAAAATTCCTTAAATAAGGGATGCATTGATGCTCCAAGTAGTGGCTACTTATTTAAAGTGAATGAAAAATAATAAATATGTAGTTTCTTCAGTAGGCACTATTTGGAAAATTTAGTTGTCTGATGACAAACATAATAGCATCAGTTCCAGAAGATGCATGAACTTCTTTGAACCAATAAGTTATGGTAAATCTGACATGTTTTGATAATTATTTTTAGCTGAGTTGTATTATATGTATTTAAAAACCATAATTATTGATCTATTTATGTATATTTATTTTATATATAGCCATATATTATATTGATTTTTGTTTATTTTCTGCTTTTCCCCCATATTTTGGCTTGTGTAGATCGAGCTGTTATGAGCATGTTTGCATAGAGATATGTGTGTGTATGCAGAAACATCTAGCAAGAAAAATCAGTGCATCCTTGAATAGGTGTATATTTAACTCAAAAAGTGTTATCAGTTATCAATTGCTGTGTAACACAATACCTTTAAAAATGGGGTTTTGAAACAACAAACATTTCTTAC
Source organism: Sylvilagus floridanus (assembly GCA_949820135.1). Lineage (NCBI taxonomy): Eukaryota > Metazoa > Chordata > Mammalia > Lagomorpha > Leporidae > Sylvilagus > Sylvilagus floridanus. Next base: position 100,285,457 of record OX463224.1, on the reverse strand, counting down.
TTCAAACTTTATTTAGGCAATGGAACCTAGGAAAAAATTAGCTGCGCACCTCTGAATTAACATTTCAAACAAGGCTGAAATCACGGAGTTGGCTATAATTGTGGGCATCTTGCAGTTCAGCAAGGTGAATCTACATCCACTCTCACTCATGTGTTTCTTGGGAGGCAGTCATGGGTCTGTGCTGGCTCTTGGTTAGACATGTCAATTTCTTGATACCTGGGTCTTTTCAAGTTTGCCTCCTTCAGAGTGAGGACTACAAGACAAAGAAAGGCAGAGGTGGTAAGCAGGACAGAAGTCATAGTCTTTTGATAACATAATCTTGGAAATGACATCTTACCATTTTTTTTGTATTCTATTAGGTTAAAGAGTCAGTGGGTCCATTCTACACTTAAGATTACACACAGGGACACTGATTCAGGGAATTTGAGATCATCGGGAATTATCTTACAGACTCCAACCACCAAAAGGTACTATTTAATAGCTTTCCACAATGTTTTCATTATTTTACCACTTAACCAACAATGTATAAAGGTTCTATTTTGCTTTTATTTTGTATATAAGAGAGAAAGAGAGAGTGTGTGTGTATAAACATAATTTAACATACACTGTTCATTGTTAATCTATTACACACAAAAGCAATTATGCATAAATGTTGATTATCAATATTTATTGAATGAATGAATGAATTAACAAATGAAATAGGTACTCAATTGTTCTAGTCTCATTTATCTGTATAAAGAACATTTGCAAATCATGTGAAAGATGCAATTTTAAAGCTAACAGATTTGAAAGAACCCAGTAGTTTCCATCTTTCTGAATATGCAGATGGAGTCATTACTCCAAATGAGTAATTTTAAAATGTCAAGTGCATTGAGTCAAGTGATATGTCAAAAGATACGTCAGGACTTCTTTTTTCTGTATAAAAGTAATCACTGGCAAGTGAACAGCAGTAGCATGGAGAGGACACCATGCTGTTACTGAGATATTTTTTGGTGACCTGAACAAAGTCTCTCGGGAGCTTGCACTCCTGTGCTATACAAAACTGATATATATTAATTTCATTTAAAATACTAAAAATTGCCTCCTGGAATTAGGATGGCCAGGGAAGTCAGAAGTTTCTCAGTTCTTACACCTTGAGCAGTAGAAAAGGAAATTTAAGCCTCAGAGTTAGACTTGTTCTAGAGATGTAGTTAATTGGCACTCAGCTAAAGGGTAAGTGATGAGAAAAAAGTGATAATTAAAATCTGCTTATAGTACCTCCTTAATATGTTATTCATAGCAAGAGGATTTAAAATATGAATTTATTTGAATCTTACTGACGATAATATTATCTGTAGTTATAAGAACCATTCGTTGAATGCCAGCCTGTTACACAACTCCCTAATACTCATAAGTGTCTAAAGAACATATTATGTTTCCATTTTTCAATGGACAGACTGAGGCTTAAATAAACTTAATGATGTATTAATGATTATGGAATGACTATATGGTAAGCTGGAATTTAAGCTCCTCACTTCAACACACTTTCTCAGTCTTTTTATTTTATTCTGGCACCAGTTTTGAAAAAGTATTCTTTCTTCCATAGAAATGCTTTTATTCCTTTGTGAAAAATTACTTGTGCATATTTGTATGGGTCTATTTCTGGGTTCTTTATTCTATTCAATTGGTCTGTGTATCTATCTATCTTCTGCCAGGACACAATATCTTGATTACTGCATCTGTGTAGTAAATCTTTTTTTTAAATATTTATTGATTTGTTTGAAAGGCAGAGTTACAGAGAGGCAGACAGAGGGAACAAGGTCGTCCATCCGCTGTTTCACTCCCCAAATGGCTGCAATGGCCAGAGCTGGGTCAATCTGGGGCCAGAAGCCAGGAGCTTCTTCCTGGTCTCCCTCATGGGTGCAGGGGCCCAAGGATTTAGGACATCTTCTACTGCTTTCTGAGGCCATAGCAGAGAGCTGGATCAGACATGGAGCAGCCAGGACTTGAACCAACACCCATATGGATGCCGGCACTGCAGGTGCAACTTTACCCACTAGGATACAGTTCTTGCCCTAGTGTAGTAAATCCTTCTTTTGTTTTTTATTTTTGTAAATCTTAACATGTAGAAGAATGATTCCTGGGTTGGCACTGTGGCCATAGTATGTTACCTGCAGTGACAACTGACTCAGCTCCCTGATAATGGCCTGGGAAAGCAGCAAAACATACCCCAAGTGCATGGCCCTATTACATGGGAGACCTTAAGAAGCTCCTGGCTCCTGGCTCCTGACTTCTGCCTGGCCCAGCCCTGGCCATTGTGGCCATTTGGGGAGTGAACCAGCAAATGGAATACCTCCCTCTCTCTCTCTTTGTCTCTTAAATAAATAAATAGATGTTAAAACAAGAAAGAAGAATGGTTCCTAATACTTGGTTCTTCCCCATAAAAGCTATTTTACTTATTCTTGGATCAATTTTTTCATCTACATTTTAGACTATGTCTATAAAGGAACTTATTGAAATTAATTAAAAATTAGATTAAGGTAATAGATAACTTCAGGAAGAAATGACCTCTTAACTATATAGAGTCTTCCAATCCATAAGCAAAATATATATCTTCCAGTGTTTTTATCTTACTTGATTATTTTCATTCTTATTAAACATTTTATAATTTTCACTACTAGATTTTGTACACAGTTCTCTTTAGATCAATTATAAATGGTATCATTAAACATTTTTTCCATTATTTATTGTCAGTACAATGAAATGTATCTTTAAATGTTGACATTATATTCTATATCTGCAGAAGCTCACTTTGTAAGCAGCCCAGTATTTAGACTTGGAAGTCCTGCCCAGACCATGAAAACTTTCCAGGTGGTCTCAGCCCTTCCCCTAAGGGAAACTCCCCAGGACAATGCTCTCTCCTCAGTACCACATGGGTCACCTGGCCTGATAACATGGCCTTCCTCCAAGACAGGAAACCTAGGGGAAGCTCCTCTGCCCAGAACGGATCCCAGTCTGATAACAGTGAGTGGTAAACCTGGGAGGGAATTTTTCTAATCTACATTCAGCATACCCTTTGTCCTGGAGGAGAAAAGCAAGGGGGCAAAGAAAAAACTGGACCCTTTCTGAGCAAAGCTCTCCGCTGAGCTCTCTGCCTGGCCTGTCAGATAGACTCTCCCCATTTAACCATGTCACCTTATTTCCGCTGGTCTGAGTGACTGGGCACTGTCTCTTGTTTCCTTCTGATCTGATGGATGCCCTATCCCCAGTAAACCTTGCAATTTTGCTCTCTGTCTCACTACTGAATTTTCTTGCTCAAAGACAAAGAACCCACCACTCATCTCCACTGACGATACCTGCAAGAATGGAAATGATATTCTTGCCTCCGTGAATTCAATATTCATGAGAATTTTCAATTGTGTTATAGAAACTCTAGTTGGCCATATCAGGCAAATCTGTGATTATGACAATGCTTTGGGCCACAGGCAATTATATACACATCAAAGTAGAAGCAGTATGTCTTCAGAAATTGTGAGTAAATAGGGAGAGGAGTATAGCTGAAGAATCGAGACATAAAAAGTAATTTTGACTTTTGCTACTTCAACTACAGTTTTTGGGTCTTCATAAATGTTAAATGCATTTCCTACAATTATATGCTGTGTTAGTGTTAGCAGGAAATTGGTGTTGCAGAAATTATTGTTACCTCAATTCTTTGTCTCATATGGAAGAAGAATTTCCAAGCAGACAGCAGAGAGATTTACAAAGATATATTAGAGTCAAAGACCTCCACCCAGAGAGGCTTCCAAGAGAGGAAAAAACCCAGAGGGCCTTGTAGCATTTGGGTTTTTTAAGTATAATCTTGGGAACCAAACTGTCAATCAACAAGGTGGAGATAAACTCAACAAAAGACCTGATTTGTAATTCTCCATTCAGTCTGGCTCGCATATGATTTAAAAAAGAAATCATCCATAAAGATGGAAGAGAAATCATCACTCCCTTGCTATTCTCATGATAAATTTGTAAATTTGGAGAGTCCTAAGGAAGCAAGACACTTTGATCTGCTTAAGATAACCTTTTGGAGGGAATAGGCACCTTGCTATTCCAAATTACTACCAGGAAACCACCCTGACTGCCTTACCCATTGGACTCTTCACATTAGCAACACTCACTCTCTTTCCTTGTTTTGTTTTTAACATAGGTAATTTCAGTAGTTTCTATTTCTCTTGTCAATTTTTTTCTTTTTTTAAAAAAGATTTATTTGTTTATTTGAAAGGCAGAAGCAGAGAGAGAGCGAGAGGGAGCGAGCCAGAGAGAGAGGCCTTCCATTGATGGTTCACTCCCCAATGGCCACAACAGCTGGAGCTGAGCCAATCTGAAGCCAGGAGGCAGGAGCTTTTTCCAGGTCTCCTACACCAGTGCAAGAGCCCAAGCACTTTGGCCATCTTCTACTGCTTTCCCAGGCTACAGCAGAAAGCTGGACCAGTTCATGGTGCCCATATGGGATGGGCATAACATTTTTCTGCATAGAGAAGATAGATTCTACCTTTGGTACTAGCGGTGCTAACAATCTAGATTCAGTTAGAAAGGTCTTCATGCTTTAATTTAATTTAATTATTTAAATTTATTTAATTTAATTTAATTATTAGGGACGTTTCTTCTCTTGTATTCCATGAGTAAAAGTTTAAAAAAAGGAGAAAATGAGTATTTTTTTAAAAATTAGGGAAGGAAACTGAGCTGGGAGTTCTCCGAATCTCCTTACATCTCCAGATTTTCTTTCTTTTTTTTTTTAAAATATAATCTTTTATAGTAGAGCTTCAAACAGTGACAGAACCACTACAGTGGACAGGAATCTGCTAAAGACTGAACATATCACAGAGGGAGGGAGCGGCACACTATTCCTGAGAGACAATCTGCACTTTCCCAGCAGTTCAGTGCTTGAGGTTGAAAATGGCCTTATCTTTGTTCTGAATTGGACTGCTCCTCTCCAAGGGCTGCCTTTTTCTTTTCTATTTTTTTTTCCCTGCAAGATCATTTTGCACAAGACTCCCACATAGATGTGTTTTAGCAAAAAAACTTGTTCCCCATAGAGAATGGTTCCCACCCAAACAGGTAGAGAAATCATTCAACCTATGTAACTTTCTGCAGCATTTTCTGTGTGGTTTTTGGAGTTTGATTCAAGCAGCACCTGATGGCATATTGTAGGATGCCTGCAATGAGGTGTGATTTACTTTTCATCCCTTCATGTGCATGTTTAATGCGTAAATTAACAAAACAGCTTTGGTACTCTCCTCCAAGTTGAGGTTCATATGAATTCCCTTGACAACAGCTGCTCAACATTTGTGTATTCTTAGTCAATGCTGTCAGAGACAGAGCTCTGCTTTCCCCTACAATTATATCTTTTTATCAACTGCTTCCTGCTTTGTTTGCATTCTGACCTTTCTTTTGTCCTTTCCAAGCACACATATTAAAGTAAAAATAACAAGGCCAAATGTTTCATTCTTGTTCCGCAAATCATGCTCTGATTTTGACTTGAACTCTGTGGGTGAGTGGAAGCAGAGAAAGAAAAGATGAGTGGTCAAAAAAGGTAGAGATAGCCACCTGGTTTTATTATTTTTTATCATCCTTTTTTTTTTGTACTATGACAAAATCACAAAAGCAAAGTAGAGTATTCCTTAGTTTGTTCTTTTGTTTATTTGTTCATTGATCCCTCAGATATTTAGTGTGTTCAGTTGTGGAGCTAAAAAAAGTGCAAATGATGGAAACAAAGCACAAGAGTTATAATAAGAAGACATTGGTTCTCCCTGGCACTTAAACTCACCTTATTGAAAATTAGCAAATTATGGAACATTCATCAAATATTTTTTGATGATCTACCACCTGCTAGGTGTTATGCTAATTACTGGGGAATATACAGCGTATTTATAGAGAGTCTCAACTGGCAGGGATATTATGCATCAAGAAGTCACTCATTTTGTGATTATACTAGTTTCTTCACCTGGAACCATCATAATATTATTTCTACTTAGTGAACTATATCCAAATGCAGACAATCTCAGCCTAGCCCCTTGCCCATAGATATTTTTTCTTCTGCTGGTTATCCCATGTTATCAAATAACACCAAAGCTTACAAAGACATACGGGTTCAACATCGTCTATAGACCACTAGTACAAAATACTGAACCCCTTATTTCCTTTACTTTAAATCAAGAGGAAATAAATATGAAATTGGTAAAATGTAAGATACATTAAGATTATAAGCAGATATCACATATGTAACCTGAAAAGCAGTGTTTCGTGTAGGCTGTTAACACTCATACATGTGTTGGATCAAAACTACTTCATTTGGCTGGCACTGCATCTCACTAGGCTAATCCTCCATCTATGGTGCCAGCACTCCAGGTTCTAGTCCCAGTTGGGATGCCGGTTCTGTCCCAGTTGCTCCTCTTCCAGTCCAGCTCTCTTCTGTGGGCTGGGAAGGCAGTGGAGGATGGCCCAAGTGCTTGGGCCCTGCACCTGCATGGGAGACCAGGAGGAAGCACCTGGCTCCTGGCTTTGGATTGGCACAGTGCGCTAGCCATATGGCAATTGGGGGGGTGAACCAATGGAAGGAAGACCTTTCTCTCTGTCTCTCTCTCTCATTGTCTAACTCTGCCTGTCCAAAAAAAAAAAAAAAAAAAAACCCAAAACTGCTTCATTTATGAAGAAACATTAGAAATCATTTGGGATTAATAGACAACAAAATAGAAGACAAGCAGTCATAGCTTTTGTTCTTTGTAGAAAAAAATATCATGTCAAAAAATAACAAATATTAAGTTGAAAAAATAATTATAACTAAAATGTTAAAGATACACACATGATGAATATTTTATATGACAACAAAAAGTGATTTTAGGGCGAGGGGTTAAAATGTAATTGTATGAAATTAAGTTGTTGCCAGTGTAAAATGGACAAGTATAACATATTTCATATAAATCACAAAAAAACTACCAAAATATTTTAAAAGTTACACAAAAGAAAAACATAAATGAATCAAATTATATCAATAGAGAGAGAGCAAGAGAGGGAAAGACAGGTAAAGGAACTGTAAGAGTAGAAGAAAAAAACAAAAAGGCAATAGTAAATCTTTCCCTAGGTATAATCATCTTTAGTATAATGGATTCAACTCCACAATCAAAACATAGATGGCTGAATGAATACAAAACCAGACCCAGTTAGATCCTGTCTACAAGAGATTTTAGATTTAAAGAGACATGGAATCTAATAGTGAAGATTTTAGATTTAAGGACACTTAGAAGCTGTAAGTGAATACGGAAAAACATTCCTTGCAAATTAAAACCACTTGTATGAGACGAAATGGTCCTTGAGTAAAAAATTAGAATGAGAAGCAAAGAATTGTTTTAGAATGATAAAATGTAAATACATCAGGAAGATAAAACAATTTTAAGAATATATGCACTCAATATCAGAACACCTATATAGTAAAATTGACAATATGGAAGAAAGAAATCAAACTGGTTGCCACAAAACCTCCCTTGAATATTGAGAATACCTAGACACAAAATAAGGAAAAGAATTGGACAGCACAACAGACCAATGGTCTGAACAGACATGTATAGAGCATTCCATCAACAGCAGGAGAAGGCACATTCTTCTGGAGCACACATAGAATATTCTCCACAATACATCACATGTTATCACAGTAGAAATTTTAACAAATTTAATAGAAGGAAAACTAGAAAACAATGTAATAAGGTCGCTAAACAACACACTCATAATAGCCAATGTGTTGAGTAAGAAAAGTAAGAAAGTTAGAAAAATCTTTCTAAAAGTTAGAAAATACCTTGAAGCAAAGAGGAAAATGAACAAAATTTATGGAATGCAGCTAATGCAATATTAAGAAAAAATTTATAGTAATATTTGATACTTTATAAAAAGTAAGATCCTCAAAAACCAATTTAATATTATGTGTAAGAAGAACTAAACAAAGGAATAAACCCAGGAAAATGGAATACATAAATGTTAACATAGGAAAAAACAGAATAGAAAAACAGTAGGGACACAAAACTTTAGCTAGAATAAAGTAAAAAAGAGAGAAGAATCAAATAAAAAAAAATTCAGGAGTGGAAGAACAGACAACTAATGCCAGGAAAATATAAAAGGGTAGTAAGAAATCACCATGATATATTGCATGTCAACATAGTGCACAGTCTAAAATACATGGGTAAATTGCCAGGAATATAAAATCTACCAAGAGTGAATAATGAGGAAATAAAAAATATGACAAGATCACTAAGAAGTAAGAAGTTTAAATTAGTAATTAAAATTTTCTCAATGATACAAAATTCAGGACTAGTTGGTCCCACTGTGTATTTTACTAAGTCTTGAAGGACTAATTAACCCTAATTCTCAAACTCTTGCAAGAAGTCAAGAAAGAAAGAACATTTCAAACCAGTTTTATGAAGCTGGAATTATCCTCATTCGAAAGCCCAACAAAGCCACTATGAGGAAAATCTTGGGCAATATTTTGCAGGAATGTAAATGTAAAAATCCTCAGCAAGATATTCACAAACTAATTCAACAACACATTACAGGGATCATATATTATAAAAAATGAGATTTATTTCTGAGATGAAAGGAAGGAAGAATACATATAAACCAATTAATATGATGAACATATTAACAAAATAAAGGATAAATATCACAGTAGCATCCAAATAAATGCAGAAGAAAGCGTTTGACAAAATTCAACATCATTTCCTTTTAAAATTTCAATAAACAAGGTATAGATGAAATTTTACTCAGCCTAATGAAGGCATATATGAAAAACCCTTAGATAACATCTTTCTGAAAAGCAAAGTACTGAAAAATATCCTTTCAAGACAGGGGACAAAGCAGGAATGCCTACTCTTTCCACTTCTTTTTAAAATAATACTGGAATTGTAGCCAAAGCAATTAGGAAAGATAAGAAATAAAAGGCATCCAAATTAGAAAAGAAAAAATAAAATCATTTCTCCTTGCAAGGGACAATTGTAGATTAGAAAACCATAAATATTTCACAATAAAACTGTTATAATTAGTAAATTCAATAAATCATACCACACAAAATTAACATGCAAAACTGTATTTCTCAAAACTTATGATAAACTAGCTAAACAAACAAACAAAAAGTCGAGGAATTCAGAAAGCAATGCCATTTGTGACAGTATCAAGAAGAGTTCTATACTTACGAGTAAATGTAACCATAAAGATAGATTTGTACACAGCGAACTATAAAACATTCATGAAAAAATTAAAGACACAAATAAATTTGTGTTCTTAAAACATTCACCCACTCAAAACAATACATAGATTCAATGTCAAAATCACAATGGTGTATTTTATAGAAATAGAAAGAACAATGCAAAAATCCCTATGAAAACGCAAAAGACCGTAAGTAGCCAGGAGAAAATCTCTGCATTCTACCATAGTTCGAACAGTGTGATTTAGAATAGGAATAGACAAATAGAACAGTGGAACAGAATAGTGAACCCAGAAGTAAATCCACACATAGGTGCTCAAATAATCCTCCACAAGAATAATTAGCATACACAAAAGGAAAGGGTTGTCTCTTTAACAAATGTTGTTGTGAGACCTGGAGATGTGAAAACATTGCAAAGCTTGCACAAAATTAGTGGTAATGTAAAATAATGTGGCCACTTTGGAAATTAATATGGGAGAATATTTGAAGAACTCCAAATAACTAAAAACAGAAGTATCATATGATCCAGTAATACTATTGCCAGATATGTATATAAAATATTTTAATCTATTTTAATGATTTATTTCTTCTTTAAAAGGGAGAGAGAGTCTTCCTTCCACTTGTTCACTGTGAAAACAGCCCCAATAGCAGGGGCTGGGCCAGGCCCAAAGCTCTAACTGGGTCTCCCACTTGGGCCATGCTCTATTGCCTGCCCAAGTGCTTTAGCAGGAGCTGGACCAGAACCAGAAAAGGGGGGACTTGAACTGGCACTACAATATGGGGACCTGTTGCTGTAGCTGGTAGTATAGATCACTATGCCATTAAGCCTAAAAATATTGAAAAAAGATGTCTTTTTTTATTATATATCTGAAAGGCAGAATGGCAGGTAAAGAAAGGGAGAAACAGAGAGATAAAGATCTTTCATCCTCTTGTTCCCTCCTCAAATGGTCTCAACTTCTGGCGCTGGGTCAGGCCATTGTCAGGAGCACAGAACTCCATCTGGGTCACTCTATGTGGGTATCAGAGTGAAAGCACTGTGTCATCCTCCACTGCTTTCCTAGGTACATCAGCAGGGAGCAGGATCAGAAGCAGACTATCTGACACTCAAACTGGCATTTCAAAATTGGTTACTGGTTTAACCTACTGAGCCACAATGTTTTTCAATGAAAAGGGCATCTTGAAGCGATACCTACTCTTCCAGATTCACGTCTGCATTATTTACAATAGCCCAGGTATGTTGACAACCTAAAGGTCCATTGACAGATGAATATATAAAGAGAATGTGGTGTATAAACACCAAAACAGTCTTATAAAGCAGTAAAGCCTCCTCATGAGTGAATCATGATATTATTCTAATTGAAATAAATCAATCACATAAAGACAAGTACTTTATGGCTCTACTTAAGTGAATTAACTCAAATATTTGCGGTCACAGAAGCAGAGAGTATAACGGTGACTACCAAAGTCTGGCAGGAGCAGAGATGGAAGGTGCTAACCAAGTTCTAGTTTCGCCAATTAAACACTTTCCAGAGATTCTTTTGTGCAATATTTTATCTATAGTTAACAATATTATCTTGTACATTAAAAAATTAAATAAACTTGTCAATAGGGTAGATCTCATGTTAAGACTTCTTATAAAATAATAATATTAATAAAAACAGAAGCCATCTGTTCCCAACCCCATTCATCAAACTGAAGTATATAATGTAGTTAACACATAGAAAGAAAGTGTACTGATGATAATGAGAATAAAAATGGCTTCAATTTAGTGAGTACTTTACCATATAGGCATATTAAAATGTTCTTGTACAGAATTGTGTCATTGAATTATCATACAATTTTATGAGATAAGTAAATTTCACTTTATAGATGAGAAAATTGAGAATTAGAAAAGTAATGCACATGTTGAGGATGGGATGGGGAAAGAGAAAGTTAAGTGGTCCATTGAGTTTTCAAATATAGGCATCTTTTTCCTTGAGAAAATAAATCCAACACATCAAACTATAGCTTATGTTTATGTCTTCCTTCTTTATCTTTATGACCATAAACTATACCACATAGCTTCTAAGCTTTTCCTCATTTTCCCAGAATATTTTGTTCTTCCTGTGTGAGCTCACAGACTTTTAAGATGCACTTTCTTTTAAAGTTACAGAGCCTTAGTTTTATAGTATATTTTAACAGCAACAGCAAGGAGACATGCCTGTATTTGGTTTATAAAACATTAGTATCAGGGTAAAGTTGTGCTGGTTCTTTCTATCAGTGGCTTAAACATAACAAAGCTTTACTTATTCCTCAAATAAAATAAAGCTGGAGATTGGCAGTCTGATGGTGGCATGGAGTTTGTCTTGTTCAACAGTAACGCACCATGATCTGATATCTGTTCTTCCTTTCTTAGTGCGTTAACAAACATCTCCAAAATTAATTCACGTTTTTAGGATGGACATCAATTTTCTGACATTTTCTTACAATTCAATTCAGCAGAAATAAGAATTTCAGCTGAGTAAGGATCCTGAAAGAGCTATTCCAGTGTCAATCATGATATCTGTTCACAACTCTTTTCTAGCTATATCTACAAACGATGTAAAGAACATGTAGAATTGAGGTGAAGTGTGCATATGTCTCCCCTCTCCCAATGCTCCAATGCAGAATTATGGTAAAAAGCATACCTAAATCTATGTAGAAATAGTGTATAAATCAAAAAATATAAGCTCAAAAAATTCAACAAGACGAACAAACCAGTTAAGAAATGGGCAAAGGACTTGAACAGGTATTTTTCAAGAGGAGAAATTAAAATAGCCAACAGATAATTGAAAAAAATGTTCAAGATCACTAGCCATCAGGGAAATGCAAATCAAAACCACAAAGTATTCCGCCTCACTCTGGTTAGAATGACTCTCATACAGAAATCAATGAATGACAAAGGATGACAAATCAATGAACCACAAAGACATGGGGGAAAAAGTATCCTAATCCACTGTGGGTGGTAGTGTAAACTGTTAAAGCCACTGTGGAAGACAGTATGGAGACACTTCAGAAATTTGAAAATAGGCCTACCATAAGCAAGTTCCAGCCATCCCACTCCTGGGAATTTATCCAAACCAAAAGAAATTATCATATAAAATAGTTATCTATATCCCGTGTTCATTGCGGCTTAATACTCAATATTTAAGATATGGAATCAACCAAGATGTCCATCAGCTGAAGACCGGATAGAGAAACTACAGTATATATGCACTATGGAGTACTACTCATTGTTTAAAAAAAAAAAAAAAAAAAGAAAGCTTGTCTTTTGCAAACAAAATGAATGCAATTTGTAACCATTAGTAAAATAAACCAGTCCAAAGAAGACAAATACCATAAGTTTTCCCTGATGCAAGATAACTAATAAAGTACCTAAAATGTAATGTATTGGAATAAAATGGACAGTATGAGATCTGATGATTATTTATAGCCCCTGAATATTCTTTTAAGAAAATGTTTTCTTTTTTTTTCATACTATTTGTTGCACTCTTACTTAGTGTAGGGTACACTTTTCAGTTATTAACTAAACTGAAAGTAGCTCTTTGTAAACAAGCAGTCAAAGCCAAAATTAACTATTGGGATTGCATCAAATTGAGAAGTTTCTGTACTGCAAAAGAAACAGTAAAGTGAAGAGGAAACTGACAGAATGGGAAAAAATATTTGCAAACTATGCTACAGATAAAATATTAATAACCAGAATCTAAAAATAGATCAAGAAACTCCACAACATCAAAACAAACAACACACTTGAGAGATGGGCCAAGGACCTCATAGACATTTTTCAAAAGAGGAAATCAAATTGGCCAACAGGCACATGAAAAAATGTTCAGGATCACTAGCAATCAGGGAAATGCAAATCAAAACCACAATGAAGTTCCACCTCACCCCAGTGAGAATGGCTCACATTCAGAAATCTACCAACAACAGATGCTGGTGAGGATGTGGGGGAAAAGGGACACAAACCCACTGTTGGTGGGAATGCAAACTGGGTAAGCCTCTATGGAAGTCAGTCTGGAGATTCCTCAGTAACCTGAATAAAGTCTTACCATACAACCGAGCCATCACATTTCTTGGAATTTACCCAAAGGAAATTATATTGGCAAATAAAAAAGTCATCTTTACATTAATGTTTATTGCAGTTCAATTCAAAATAGCTAAGACCTGGAATCAACCCAAATGCCCATCAACAATCAACAGCACACTGGACAAAGAAATTATGGGACATGTGCTCTATAGAATACTATACAGCAGTCAAAAACAATGAAATCTGGCCATTTGCAACAAAATGGAGGAACCAGGAAATATCATGCTGAGGGAATTAAGCCAGTCCCAAAGGGACAAATATCATATGTGCTCCCTGATCAGTGAAAACTAACTGAGCACCAAAGGGGAAACTTGTTGAAGTGTAAGAGACAATGTGAGAAACAGTAACTTGATCAGCCCTTGCCCTGACTCTTTATGTACAATGTAATACTTTATCCATTTTAGTATTTTTTTGTTCTAGTTAATACTATTGGTTGAACTCTGTAATTAACACACATTTATTCTTAGGTGTTTAAATTTAATTGAAAAGTGATCCCTGTTAAATATAAGAGTGGGAACAAGAGAGGAGGAGATGTGCAATTTGGGACATGCTTAATCAGACTTGCCCCAAATGGAGGAGTTAGAAATGTCCAGGGGATTCCAATACAATCCCATCATGATTGCATGTACCAATGCTATCTCACAAATCCAAGTGATCAATTTCAGTTCATAACTGGTCATTATGATAGGTCTAAGAGTCAAAGGGATCACACAAACAAGATAGTGTCTGCGAATACTAACTGATAGAATCAAAAAGGGAGAGAACGATGCAACATGGGAGGTGGGATACACACAGACTCATAGAATGGCAGATGTTCTAAATAGCAGTCTGGCCTCAGAATCAGCCCTTAAGGCATTCGGATCTGGCTGAAGAGCCCATGAGAGTATTTAGGCATGGAAAGCCAAGACACTCTGAAAAAAAAAATAAAAAGAAGACCTAAATGAAAGATCTCTGCGAGTGAGATCCCAGTGGAAAGAACAGGGCCATCAAAGAAGGAGGTACCTTTCTCTGAAGGGAGGAGAGAACTTCCACTTTGACTATGACCTTGTCTAAATAAGATCGAAGTCAGTGAACTCAAGAGGCTTCCATAGCCTTGGCAACTCTTGAGTAGAGCCTAGGGAGATTACTGATGCCATAAACAAGAGTGTCAAATTGTTAAGTCAACAACAGGAGTCACTGTGTACTTACTTCTCATGTGGGATCTGTCCTTAATGTGTTGTCCCATGTGAAGTAATGCTATAACTAGTACTCAAACAGTATTTTACACTTTATGTTCTGTATGGTGCAAATTGATTAAATCTTTACTTAATGTGTACTAATTCGATCTTCTGTATATAAAGATAATTGAAAATGAATCTTGATGTGAATGGAATGGGAGAGGGAGAATGAGATGGGATTGGTGCGGGTTGGAGGGAAGTTATGGGGGGAGAAAAAGCCATTTTAATCCATAAACTGTATTTTGGAAAATTATATTTACTAAATAAAAGTGTTTGTAATAAAAAAAAATTAAGATTGGGAATGGGAGAGGGAAGAGGAAGAGGGGTTGGAGCTTTGGCAGGAGTGAGGGTAGAGAGAAGTATCACTAAGTTCCTCAATCAGTATATATGAAATACATGTTGTTGTACAATGTAATATTTTATCCATTTTAGTATTTTTTTTATCCTAGTACTAGTGGTTGAACTATGTAATTAAGGCACAATTATTCTTAGGTGTTTAAATTTTAACTGAAAAGTGATCCCTGTTAAATATAAGAGTGGGAATAAGAGAGAGAGGAGATGTACAATTTGGGACATGCTCAATCGGAACGGCCCCAAATGATGGAGTTAGAATTGTGCCAGGGGATTCCAATACAATCCCATCAAGGTGGCATGTACCAAGGCCATCTCACTAGTCCAAGTGATGAATTTCAGTTCACAATTGAGCACACTGATAGGTCTAAGAGTCAAAGGGATCACACAAACAAGATAGTGTCTGCGAATACTAACTGATAGAATCAAAAAGGGAGAGAACGATGCAACATGGGAGGTGGGATACACACAGACTCATAGAATGGCAGATGTTCTAAATAGCAGTCTGGCCTCAGAATCAGCCCTTAAGGCATTCGGATCTGGCTCAAGAGCCCATGAAAATATTTTAGGCATGGAAAGCTAAGACACTCGGAAAAACAAAAAAAAAGAAGACCTAAATGAAAGATCTCTGCGAGTGAGATCCCAGTGGAAAGAACAGGGCCATCAAAGAAGGAGGTACCTTTCTCTGAAGGGAGGAGAGAACTTCCACTTTGACTATGACCTTGTCTAAATAAGATCGAAGTCGGTGAACCCTAAAGTCTTCTATAGCCTTGGCAACTCATGACTAGTCCTAGGGAGATTACTGACGCCATAAACAAGAGTGTCAAATTGTTAAATCAACATCAGGAGTCACTGTGTACTTACGTCTCATGTGGGATCTGTCCTTAATGTGTTGTCCAATGTGAAATAATGCTATTACTAGTACTGAAACAGTATTTTTACACTTTGTGTTTCTGTATGGTGCAAACTGATGAAATCTTTACATAGTATATACTGAATTGATCTTCTGTATATAAAGATAATTGCAAATGATTAAAAATCTTGGTGTTAAATTGGAAATTGCATAGATAATTAATCAATTCTTTAAAAAAATCATGTAGGATCTCTGTCCTTAATGTGCTGTACATTGTGAATTAATACTATAACTAGTACTCCAACAGTATTTTCACTTTGTGTCTCTATGTGAGGGCAAACTGTTGAAATCTTTACGTAATATGTACTAAACTGATCTTCTGTGTATAAAGAGAATTGAAAATGAATCTTGATGTGAATGCAAGGGGAGAGGGATTGGGAAAGGGGAGGGTAGCGGGAGGGAGGGAAGTTTTTGGGGGGGAGCCATTGTAATCCATAAGCTGTACTTTGGAAATTTATATTCTTTAATTAAAAGCTTTATATATATATATATATATATATATATATATATATATATATAAAGAAATACATGAATCTTGTATAACTTATATAAAATTTTAAAAATGTTGTTTTCAGTGGAAATTTTCCATATATAACATCAAATAGACAAATATTTTAGATTATGTGTTCAAAGAATTAATAAGGTCAGATATGGAAAATATTTTACACTGTGACAATGGTTTTCAAGAATATTTTAATGTCTAGGAATCCATTGATATGTCTCAGGTACTACTCCAGGTTAGATGGGAAGGGTTTATGTGAACAATAGCCGATGACTCAACTCTAGCCCAAATGGACTAGTCTTTCACTTTCTGGTTTATATTCCAGAGCTGAGCTTTTTTTTTTTTTTTTTTTTTTTTTGGAGGGGGGGGGGAGAAAAAAGTATACCATTGCCTAAAAATGAATGGAAACCATTTGTATATAAATTCTTTCTTCAGATTTTAGTTGAAAGTCTCTTTCCAAAGAAATCTTTGACAGGTGTTCAGCTAAAGAATTCAATTTCTTTGATTCTCAGTTTAGTATTATTTCTGCTAAATACATTAAATACATTAGAATTAAGCAGTAGGATTCATATGCACACCCCTAAGCTTTGGAATTTTCTCTATTACTTGCTCATGTTCTGTGATCCTAATTGATTTATTGATTTATTCAATAAAGCAGATGCTGCACATAATGAGCAGTTACTATAAACTCAAATGAACTCAGCACAGCTAAAAGAGAAAACTTGCTCTAAATTGATGCATTATGCATGTGTCCATGTATTTAAAAATCTCGTATTAATAAACCTTTAGAGACACATTGAATGAAAGCAGAGGCTTGATTCATTAATTACATTTAATGTATTTTGTATAAGACTATTTTTGTACTAAACGTGAAAGGACAGTTCCATATTTATGATGCTTCAAATGTTTAGACACTCAAATAAATTTCCTTCATTTTTACAACAAATAAAATTGTACTTTAAACAATTTGCTAATGGCCACACATTTCTGGAAAGCATTGTAACCAGGGTAAGGTGACCATTAACGATTATAAACCCACCTTCAATCAGGGACGACATATTTTTCAAGAAAGATACCTAGTGTTTTGAATGACACACATGGGCCTCTCTTTCTGTGTGCTCTGATCTGCTGTGCCATTTTCTAAAACCCCAGAATATATTTGTGCCCACCAGAAAAAACTGAGAGTTTCATTCTTCTGAAACTCAGTGTCTGGCAATCCTGTGGCACAAATGTGCCTGTACATGCCCAGTGAGTGTTCTTTATTCATTTTCAACCAAGTTCATGGTTTAAAATTTTTTATGGATGGCCTCATTGTAATTTAAATAGATTGATATCATGCTGAAATGCATGGAACATGGTTTCCTAGAAGAAAATTTAAGATTTTTTGACTTGATTCAATGGAGTTTTAAACATAGTGGGATAAAAAGCCTCCCTCAGAGAATAAGCTTTCTACCTTTGATAAGATTTATCTGATGCTACATCTGAATTCTAAAAAAAGAAATCTCTATTTCATTTGGCTGCCCATTTTTTGAAGTTTTGGTGAGCTTAAACTCTAGGTTTTGGTTTTTTGTCTCTTTTATTTCATTCATCATAAAAATGTGATAGTTGTTTTCAAGGTAACTGTCTGTCGTAGAAACACTATATTCCAAATATAGGAAGCCAGGAATATGCATATTGTACATTTTTCTATTTTTTAAAGGTTTATTTATTTTACTTGAAAGTCACAGTTACACACAGAGAAAAGGAGAGGCAAAGAAAGAGAGAGGGCAAGAAGGAGAGAGAGAGAGAGAGGTCTTCCATCCGCTGGTTCACTCCCAGATGGCTGCAATGGCCAGAGCTGCGCCATTCTGAAACGAGGAGCCAGGAGCTTCCTCCAGGTCTCCTACGTTGGTGCAGGGGCCCAAGGACTTGGGCCATCCTCTGCTGCTTTCCCTGGATGTAGCAGAGAGCTGGCTTGAAAGTAGAGCAGCCAGAACTCGAACTGGTGCCCATATGGGATGCTGGCACTGTAGGCAGCAGCTTTACCTGCTACACCACAGCGCCAGCCTCATACATTTTTCTTATGATTGTGATGTATATTCAAATTAGGGAGCACCACTTGAAGAAAATTTTTATTTTGCACAAGAATGTTATATTTAGCTTTTAGAATACACCAGGGATGCTTTGTGCATCACATGTTCTGCTTGTATTACAGATAGGTTTGAAGGTGAATCTTGGTCAGTATGAGTTTGTTTTATATCTTGGGAATAAAAGTATATATAAATCCAAAGTAGTAAGGTAGTGCTGTTTTTGATGTATCAAGGAAAATGTTGAGTAGGCTGTTTCTTCTTTTGTTACTTTGAAAATTTAGTCAACAGCATACTGAGTAGTTATTGTGTGGGCGAATAAAACAGAAATAAAATGCTCCCTTCCATTAAGGATTAGTTTACCATTTATTATAAGGGAGGTGGGTGCTGTTCAAGAAAGGGAACTGTCTGGTAGACTTCAGCCACAAGGGTTTCTGTTGGGGTGTAGCAAGTAAAAGGAGAGACAGGACACAGGGACTCTTCCTCTGACGAATGCCACCCAATAATCACAGAGTGCCCCTTGTTGACAAGGATTACATCAGCTTTCTGTACAGCACAAGTACATGCTCATTTAACTCAAAGATTACTTGATAATTTTCAGAACATGATTGTCAACATGATTGGTGGGATGCCTTGTGACTTGGTTTACTAGCTAAACAAGTCTGGGAAAGTGCTGCGTGTCCTCATGGGAGCAAACAGACCATAAAAATTCTACATTGTTCTTGAACATATGTCATTTACTATCCTTAATCTCTTCTTGCATCCACAGCTGGTGTCCAGGAAGTTGTATCCTCACTGAGACAGCTTTGGCAGAAACTAGGCTCCCCACATTCTCTGGCCACACCCTCTGTCCAGGAGGGGGTCTTCATTGAGAGTGCTTTGCCAGAAGCTCTGTTCTTGATAGATTTCTTCATTTCAGTGCTTTCTCTGAAAAGCTAAGCTTCAAACTTAGAAAATTGTGTTCAAAAGTCATTGTAAGACTTTCTTGGAGATATTGTCTCAATTTTTGATAATAGTCAAAAACGTAGATGATATGCTGAAAAAAATCTCCTTTTTTAGGAAAAAATATTAATTAATTAGAGGGGGAGAGAGAGAGTGAGAGGGAGAGGGATGAGGAGAAGGGAGGAGTAGAAGGTAGAGAGAGACTACTTCCACTGCTTTATTATTTGTAAAAATGGAACCAGGAGTCAAGAACTCAATAGATGTCTCCCACTGGGGTGGCAGGGACTGAGCTACCCAGGCCATCACTTGCTGCCTCTGAATGAGTACCTCAGAAGAAGTTGGAACTGCTTGTGGAGCCAGGAATCAAACTCAGGAACTTTGATAGGGAATGACAACATCTCAAATCATTTCCTCACCACTATACCAAACATCTACCCTCTCAGAACAGGATTTTAGGAGGTCTCCAAACTGATAGATAAAACATCATCCCAGCTCTTTCTAAAACCAAGTGAATTTGTAAATTTAATTACTTGCCTAGATGTGGCATTTTAGTTTGAAAAAAATTCAAGAAAATTGAAGGCAGGCAAGTGAAGAATAACTAAGATTAGGTGACAGATGGAGCTTCTAAGTGTAGAACTTTTCTTTATAACAAATACAAAATTTACAAAATTTAGAGATAGTGTATACAGTCACATCCTTTTTTCATGTTTTTCACACATATTACCTGATCCTCATTGTGTTGTAACTTCCCCTTTCTGTAATCCTCCCCAGTCTTCCAGTGCTTACTGTTCCTATTGTACCCATTGCAATTCTGTGTCTCACATCCCATAGCTTCTATCCTTAAACATTCTGCTTCCTATGAACAACAGTCCTCTTAATTTGTTTTTCTATTGACAGTCTGGCAAAAAAATGCAAAAGAAAGTTTTATTTTAATTAAGAATTTTTAAACATTTATTTTATTTATTTGAAAGGCAGACCTACAGATAGAACTGGAGAGACAGACAGAGATCTTCCATTAATTGATTCATACCCCAAATGGCTGAGGTGGCCAAATCTGGGTCAGACCAAAGCCAGGAGCCAGGAACTCCATCCAGGTCTCCCATTTGTAGGATCCAAGTTCTTGGACCATTTTCCACTTTCTTCCCATGTGCACTAACAGGAAGCTGATTGGGAAGCAGAGTCACTGAGATTCAAACTGGTGCTCAGATATGGGATGCAGACCTTGCAAGTAGAGGCTTACTTCTCAACCCCACAATACTAGCACCAACAGAAAATTTTAAAAATGTGTTTTCAAAAGTTTACTAAAAATCTCTCTACTATTCTAAAGGGATATTGTATAAAAACCCTCAATATAGAAAAACAAAGACAGGAAAGATAAAGACTATATAATTAAATGAGAGGAACTAGATTTCAATGTTTGAATTCTAAAATATTAATTTATTATAAAACTATAAACTTTATACATCATAATCTTCAAAGAAGTATAAAATATTAAGTAGAATAGTGTGAAAATAGAAATAAGTTGATAGAATTTAAAAAAATAGCTGACTTAAAGGGAGACTTAAACTCCAATACAATAGTACTGGGGGACTTCAATACTCCATTCTCAGAAATAGACAGATCAACCGGACAGAAGATCAACAAGGATACAGTAGATTTAAACGACACTATAGCCCAAGTGGATTTAACAAATATCTAAGAACTTTTCATCCTACATATAAAGAATTTACATTCTTCTCAGCAGTACATGCAACCTTCTCTAAGAATGACCACATACTAGGCCATAAAGCAAGTCTCAGCAAATTCAAAAGAATTAGAATCATACTATGCAGCTTCTCAGACCATAGGAGAATGAAGTTGGAAATTAGCAACTCAGGAATCCCTAGAGCATATAAAAACACATGGACATTGAACAATATGCTCCTGAATGAACACTGGGTCATAGAAGAAATCAAAAGAGAAATCAAAAACTTTCTGGAAGTAAATGAGGATAACAACACAACATAACAAAACTTATGGGATTCAGCAAAAGCAGTGTTAAGAGGAAACTTTATAGCAACAGGTGCCTACATCAAGAAACTGGAAAGGCACCAAATAAATGAGCTTTCAATGCATCTCAAGAATCTAGAAAAACCAGCAAACTAGAACCAACTCTAGTAAGAGAAGAGAAATAATTAAAATCAGAGAAGAAATCAACAGGATTGAATAAAAACATTACAAAAAATCAGCAAAACGAGGAGCTGTTTTTTTGCAAAAATAAACAAAATTGATACCCCGTTGGCCCAACTAACTAAAAAAAAAAAAAGAGAAAAGACCCTAATCAATAAAATCAGAGATGAAAAAGGAAACATAACAACAGACACCACAGAAATCAAAAGAATCATCAGAAATTACTACAAGGACTTATATGCCAGCAAACAGGGAAAACTATCAAAAATGGATAGATGCCTGGACACATGCAACCTACCTAAATTGAACCAGGAAGACATAGAAAACTGAAACAGACCCATAACTGAGACAGACAGAAATTGAAACTATAATAATGGCCCTCCCAACAAAGAAAAGCTAAGGACTAGATGGATTCACTGTTAAATTTTACCAGACATTTAAAGAAGAACTAATTCCAATTCTCCTCTAAATATTCAGAACAATCGAAAAAGAGGGAATCCTCCCAAATTCTTTCTATGAAACCAGCATTACCTTAATCCCTAAGCCAGAGGAAGATTCAGCATTGAAAGAATATTACAGACCAATATCCCTCATGAACATAGATGCAAAAATCCTCAACAAAATTCTGGCCAATAGACTGCAACAACACATCAGAAAGATCATCCACCCAGACCAAGTGGTATTTATCCCTAGTATGCAGGGATGGTTCAGTGTTCGTGAATCAATCAATGTGATACACCACATTAACAGACTGCAGAAGAAAAATCATATGATTATTTTAATAGATGCAGAGAAAGCATTCGATAAAATTCAACACAATTTCATGATGAAAATTCTAAGCAAATTGGGTATAGAAGGAACATTCCTCAATGCAATCAAAGCAATTTATGGAAAAACCACAGCCAGCATCCTATTGAATGGGCGAAAGTTGGAAGCATTTCCACTGAGATCTGGTATCAGACAGGGATGCCCACTCTCACCACTGCTATTCAATATAGTTCTAGAAGTCTTAGTCAGAGTCATCAGGCAAGAAAAATAAATTAAATGAATACAAATTGGGAAGGAAGAACTCAAACTATCCCTCTTTGCAGACAACATGATTCTTTATTTAGGGGACCCAAAGAACTCTACTAAGAGACTATTGGAACTCATAGAAGAGTTTGGCAAAGTAGCAGGATATAAAATCAATGCACAAAAATCAACAGCTTTTGTATACACAGGCATTGCCATGGCTGAGGAAGAACTTCTAAGATCAATCCCATTCACAATAGCTACAAAATCAATCAAATACCTTTAAATAAACTTAACCAAGGACGTTAAAGAGCTCTACAATGAGAATTACAAAATCTTAAAGAAAGAAATAGAAGAGGATACAAGAAAATGGAAAAATTGCCCATGCTCATGGATTGGAAGAATCAACATCATCAAAATGTCCATTCTCTCAAAAGCAATTAATAAATTCAATGTGATACTAATCAAGAACCAAAGACATTCTTCTCAGATCTGGAAAAAATGATGCTGAAATTCATATGGAGATGCAAGAGACCTCAAATAGCTAAAGCAATCTTGTACAACACAAACAAAGCCAGAGGCATCACAATACCAGATTCCAGGACATACTACAGGGCAGTTGTTATCAAAAGAGCATGGTACTGGTACAGAAACAGATGGATAGACCAATGGAACAGAATAGAAACACCAGAAATCAACCCAAACATCTACAGCTAACTTATATTTGATCAAGGCTCTAATACCAATTCCTGCAGCAAGGATAGTCTATTCAATAAATGGTGCTGGAAAAACCTGAATTTCAACTTGCAGAATTACGAAGCAAGACCCCTACCTTACAACTTGCACAAAAATATAATCAACATGGATTAAAGACCTAAATCTATGACCCGACACCATCAAATTATTACAGAACATTGGAGAAACCCTCAAAGATATTGGCACTGGCAAAAACTTCTTGGAAAAGACCCCAGAGTCACAGGAGTCAAAGCCAAAATTAACATTTGGGATTGCATCAAATTGAGAAGTTTCTGTACTGCAAAAGAAACAGTCAAGAAAGTGAAGAGGCAACCAACAGAATGGGAAAAGCAATTTGCAAACAACGCAACAGATAAAGGGTTGATAACCAGAATCTAGAATGAGATCAAGAAACTCCACAACATCAAAATAAACAACCCAATTGAGAGATAGGCCAAGGACCTCATAGACATTTTTCAAAAGAGGAAATCAAATTGGCCAACAGTCACATGAAAAAATGTTCGAGATCACTAGCAATCAGGGAAATGCAAATCAAAACCACAATGAGGTTTCACCTCACCCTGGTTAGAATAGCTCACATTCAGAAATCTACCAACAATAGATGCTGGAGAGGATGTGGGGGAAAAGGGACATGCAAACTGGGTAAGCCACTATGGAAGTCAATCTGGAGATTCCTCAGAAACTTGAATATAACCCTACCATAAAAACCAGCCATCCCACTCCTTGGAATTTACCCAAAGGAAATTAAATTGGCAAACAAAAAAGCTGTCTGCACCTAAATGTTTATGGCAGTTCAATTCAAAATACCTAAGATATGGAATCAACCCAAATGCCCATCAACAATCAACAGAACACTGGATAAAGATTATGGGACATGTACTCTATGGAATACTATACAGCAGTCAAAATCAATGTCATTTGCAACTGGTCATTTGCAACAAAATGGAGGAATCTGGAAAACATCAAGCTGAGTGAATTAAGCCAGTCCCAAAGGGACAAATATCATATGTGCTCCCTGATCAGTGACAACTAACCAACCACAAAAAAGGAAACCTGTTGAGGTGTAAGGGACACTGTGAGAAACAGTGACTTGATCAGCCCTTGCCCTGACTGTTGATGTACAATGTAATACTTTATCCCTTTTAGTATTTTTCTTGTTCTAGTTAATATAATTGGTTGAACTCTGTAATTAACACACAATTATTCTTAAGTGTTTAAATTTAACTGAAAAGTGATCCCTGTTAAATATAAGAGTGGGAATAAGAGAGGGAGGAAATTTGGGACATGCTCAATTGGACTTGCCCCAAACAGAGGAGTTAGAAATGTCCAGGGGATTCCAATACAATCCCATCAAGATTGCATGTTCCAATGCCATCTCACTGGTCCAAGTGATCACTTTCATTTCACAATCGATCACACTTTTATAGGTCTAAGAGTCAAAGGGATCACACAAACAAGACTTGTGTCAGCTAATACTAACTGATAGAATCAAAAAGGGAGAGAATGATCCAACATGGGAAGCAAGATACACAGCAGACTCATAGAAGGGCAGATGTCCTAAACAGCACTCTGGCCTCAGATTCAGGCCTTAAGGCATTCGGATATGGCTCAAGAGCCCATGAGAGTATTTTAGGCATGGAAAGCCAAGACACTCTGGCAGGAAAAAAAAAAAAAAAAGAAGAGGACCTAAATGAAAGATCTCTGAGAGTGGAGTGAGATCCCAGTGGAAAGAACAGGGCCATCAAAGAAGGAGGTACCTTTCTCTGAAGGGAGGAGAGAACTTCCACTTTGACTATGACCCTGTCAGAATAAGAATGATGTCGGCAAACTCAAAAGGCTTCTATAGCCTTGGCAACTCATGACTAGAGCCTAGGGAGATTACTGACGCCATAAATAAGAGTGTCAGATTGTTAAAACAACAGCAGGAGTCATTGTGTACTTACTTCTCATGTGGAATCTGTCCTTAATGTGTTGTCCCATGTGAAGCAATGCTACAACTAGTACTCAAACAATATTTTACACTTTGTGTTTCTGTGTGGGTGCAAACTGATGAACTCTTTACTTAATATATACTAAATTGATCTTCTGTATATAAATATAATTGAAAATGAATCTTGATGTGAATGGAAAGGGAGAGGGAGCAGGAGATGAGAGGGGTGAGGGTAGAGGGAAGTTATGGGGAGAAAAAGCCTTTGTAATCCATAAACTGTAATTTTGAAAATTATATTTACTAAATAATAGTTAAAAAAACAAAAATAAAGAATAGTTGAAAATCCATTTTAACTGAATAATTTTTTAATTAATGTATCTAATTGAAAGGCAGAGTTACAGAGAAGTAGAGGCAAGACAGACGGAGAGATATCTCCATTCACTGGTTCACTCTCCAAATGGTTGCAACAGCTGGAGCTTGGCCAGTCCGAAGCCAGGAGCCAGGAACCTCTTCAGGGTCTCCCAGTTGGGTTCAGGGACCCAAGCATTTGGGTTATCTTCTACTGCTTTCTCAAGCCATAGCTGAGAGCTGGATCAGAAGTGGGGCAGCCTGGACTTGAACTGGTGCACATTTGGAATGCTGGAACTGCACATGGTGGTGGTCTTACCTGCTATGTTGGACCCTAACTGCATAATAATTTTAACATGCATCTTCAGCAATTAATAAGCCTAGGAATAATTAAAATTGTATTCATCTTTCCAAGTTGAAGGGAGTTCATTGCTATGTTAAAGGTTAAGGAAAACATGGAGTAACACTGACAGTTGTTTAACATAATTTAATCTAGCATCAATTTTTAAAAGACCATTAACTCCTTTTTTATGCATTATATCTGTTAATAAGAACACATTAAAGGAGACTCCAGGATGAATATATTAGTAAGCAATGTAATTTTAATATGACCCTTAGAGGAAATAAGGTATTATTTTAAGAGTTGGTCTTAAAAGAGATATTTATGTTGTAATAACAATACTTGAACCATGATATATAAATTTAAATGTTGTATTAATGTGCATGATAAAAGAGTTCTAACATATTATAAAATCATTAAGATAAACTGTGTCTTTTAGCTTTATGATTTTTTTTCCAAAACAATTTTATTTCTCTTAGTATTCACCAGAGAGTAAGGTATTTCAAGAAATCTGAATTCTTAGCATACATGAAATTTTGCATTTTGGGGGGTAGTATGTTTGGACTTTAGGCTGACATTGTCAAAAGAATCTATCTTCTAAATTCCCTCTGGATAAAAATGTGAGCAATAATATGATCATGATTGCAGGAACAAATTATATCAGCAATGACCTAATGGATAAATAGCTGATGTCTATACAGTCTGCTGTAAGGAACAATCCTCTTGCTTGTTACAAATTCACACAGCTAATACAGGCAAGACATGAAGGCTGTTAAAAGATGATATCTTTTACCATGGGCACAATTGTGAAAGCTGTGTTTACTCATTTGTGTGTGTGTGTTTGGTTTCCGGAAATATACTTCATAAATAACAAGGAGAAATTTTAATTTGTGTGATACACACATTTTTTGGACATTCTATCTAGATTTATCAGAGAATCAAATATTATTTTGTATGAAATGTGGCAATAGAAATCTGACATCTAATAAACATATATAATGTGTTATTTATACCAAATATCCATTGGTTTATGAGCCCTTATTCATGTAGAGGCACAGCAGTGATTACTTCTCTGCATGTAAAAACTATTTTCTGCAGTTTCTAAAAATGAATGCTATATTGAATTCACATATGAGTCTGCCAATTCCAGATACTGCATGGTGAAACCCCTTTAAAACATGCTCCAGGGAGTAGGCAATTAACCTACTGATTAAGATACTTATATTCCACATTGGAGCATTTTGATCTGATTTCCATCTCCAGCTCTTGGCTGAAGCTTCTGACAATGCAGACCTTGGAAAGTGACACTGAAGGTACGAATAAATGCATCCTGCCTTCCATGTAGGAGACTTGGATGGAAGTCCTGGCTCCTGGATCTAGACCCAGCACAGGCCTGGCTATTTTGGACATTTGGGGAGATGAATTATCGAACTCATGATCAAGCTCATATGTATCTCTGGAAAGTGTATTTGGAGAATGTTCACACTGTACAAAAGTTAAAATACTTTTCCAGTTCTCAATCTTTGGCCTACTAAGAATTCAGAAAGATGTTTGGGTCTATACCTTTATTTTCACATGAGGAATGAATGTGACTCTCTAATATGTGCTCCCAAATCATCTCTGTTTGTGCTTATGCTCTTATAAAGTTTCTCTGGAATTATTCCACAATTTCTACTTCAACCACCATCTTCTGTGATTCTCAAAATTTGACTAAGATGTCAAGAGGAATCTTAACCACTGTGCCAAATATCTCCCCATCCCAATACAAATCCTGAATTAAATATAATTTTGTAGATAAAATGTGATAATAACACACTTCTTTTTTGTTCTACTAGGTTGCTTTGCTGGTTTCCACTCACTATAGCAACAGAAGTTTGGACACTATTTTATTTAATTATGTTCTGAAAAACACTAAATTAAAAATTATTATGAGGAAATATGTTTTAAAGTAAGACAAAATAGCATATAGCATGGAGTAAACAAAAAAAAATCAGGGAAAATAGCACATTCAGACAATAAAGAAAACCATATATAATATACAGAATCAAGATCAGCTTTCAAAATAAGCTGTTTTAAAATGTTCTGAGCCTTCACTTTTTTGTATTTAATTACAAGAGATATCCATAGATGTTATGCATCATCAGAAGAATAAGCCATCCTGTTGAACACCATACTAAGAATTGGCAAACCAACCTATTCAAAGAAGACTGTTTAAGACAATATTCGATAAAGAAACAAAGAACAGGTTTTTTTTTTCCCCTCTTTTAAAAACAAGTTATTCACAGAAGGTAAGCTACTTAAGAAATATTTACCCTTGAGATAGTTATAAATCATAAGACATTTAAACTGGTGTTTTTCATCCTACATTAGTGTTAACAATATGATGAGTATTTGTGGATATTTGGTCAAAAACAAATGGCAGATTTTACAGATTAGGATGATTTTGCACTGAAAAAGAAAGTACTAGAAATAATTTTACATCTTGAATAGATGATTTTCTTTATAATGTATTCTAAGTTAACAAGCACCAGAATGACAGTTTTATGGAATGAAAAGAGAAAATTCTAGTATAATATGTGAAAGAAAAACATTTTGTGGAACATTAGCTGTTATACATTGCTAAAATTATTAGTAGAAAAAAATTATGCTAATAGCTTTGATTCTCATCCAGGCATCAATGTGGTTAGGGCTGATAACAGTTAAAAACATTGTACTTCCCTTAAAAAGTAAGGCAGGAGGGGCCGGTGCCATGGTTCACTTGGGTAATCCTCTGCATGCTGAGCCGGTATCCCATATGGGCGCTGGTTCTAGTTCTGGTTGCTCCTCTTCCAGTACAGCTTTCTGCTGGGAAATAATTTTGAAAGTTTGCTCCGAGGAGTCACAGGTGGATCATTACTGGGGTCAAAATGCTCCAGTGCCTGCTGCTCATGGAGCAAGGTGAGGCGTGGGACACCTGGCTGGAAAAGGTTTGTAGAAACCAGCCAGGCCTACAAATTTGGATTTGATTCGATTTTCTCTGTTACTAAAATTTTTTGAATTTATTTTTTATTTAGTAAATATAAATTTCCAAAGTATACTTTATGCCCCCATAATTTCCCTCCCACTCACACCCCTCCTATCTCCCGCACCCTCTCCGATTCCATTCACATCAAGATTCATTTTCAATTATCTTTATATACAGAAGATCAATTTAGTATATATTAAGTAAAGAGTTCATCAGTTTGTACCCACACAGAAACACAAAGTGTAGAATACTGTTTCAGTACTAGTTATAGCATTACTTCACATTGGACAACACATTAAGGACAGATCCCACATGAGACGTAAGTACACAATGACTCCTGATGTTGTTTTAACAATCTGACACTCTTATTTATGGCGTCAGTAATCTCCCTAGGCTCTAGTCATGAGTTGCCAAGGCTATGGAAGCCTTTAGGGTTCGCCGACTTCGATCTTATTCTGACAGGGTCATAGACAAAGTGGAAGTTCTCACCTCCCTTCAGAGAAAGGTACCTCCTTCTTTGATGGCCCTGTTCTTTCCACTGGGATCTCACTCACAGAGATCTTTCATTTAGGTCCTCTTCTTTTTTTTTTTTTTCCTGCCAGAGTGTCTTGGCTTTCCATGCCTAAAATATTCTCATGGGCTCTTGAGCCATATCCGAATGCCTTAAGGGCTGATTCAGAGGTCATAGTACTATTTAGGACATCTGCCCTTCTATGAGTCTGCTGTGTATCTTGCTTCCCATGTTGGATCATTCTCTCCCTTTTTGATTCTATCAGTTAGTATTAGCAGACACTAGTCTTGTTTGTGTGATCCCTTTGACTCTTAGACCTATAAAAGTGTGATCGATTGTGAAACGAAAGTGATCACTTGGACCAGTGAGATGGCATTGGAACATGCAATCTTGATGGGATTGTATTGGAATCCCTGGATGTTTCTAACTCCATCATTTGGGGCAAGTCCGATTGAGCATGTCCCAAATTGTACATCTCCTCCCTCTCTTATTCCCACTCTTATATTTAACAGGGATCACTTTTCAGTTAAATTTAAACACTTAAGAATAATTGCGTGTTAATTACAGAGTTCAACCAATAGTATTAACTAGAACAAGAAAAATACTAAAGGGGATAAAGTATTAAATTGTACATCAACAGTCAGGATAAGGGCTAATGAAGTCACTGCTTCTCACAATGTCCCTTTCACTTCAACAGGTTACCCTTTGGTGCTCAGTTAGTTGTCGCCTATCAGGGAGAACATATGCTATTTGTCCCTTTGGGACTGGCTTAATTCACTCAGCATGATGTTTTCCAGATTCCTCCATCTTATTGGAAATGACTGGATTTCATTGTTTTTGACTGCTGTATAGTATGGGGACACAGAAGACCTCGAATAGCTAAAGCAATCTTGTACAACACAAACAAAGCCAGAGGCATCACAATACCAGATTCCAGGACATACTACAGGGCAGTTGTTATCAAAAGAGCATGGTACTGGTACAGAAACAGATGGATAGACCAATGGAACAGAATAGAAACACCAGAAATCAACCCAAACATCTA
Organism: Sylvilagus floridanus; assembly: GCA_949820135.1. Lineage (NCBI taxonomy): Eukaryota > Metazoa > Chordata > Mammalia > Lagomorpha > Leporidae > Sylvilagus > Sylvilagus floridanus. The sequence goes on along the minus strand of OX463224.1, from coordinate 100,255,030 downwards.
CAGCTAACTTATATTTGATCAAGGCTCTAATACCAATTCCTGCAGCAAGGACAGTCTATTCAATAAATGGTGCTGGAAAAACCTGAATTTCAACTTGCAGAAGCATGAAACAAGACCCCTACCTTTCACCTTACACAAAAATCCACTCAGCACGGATTAAAGACTTAAATCTACGGCCTGACACCATCAAATTATTAGAGAGCATTGGAGAAAACCCGCAAAGACTTCCTAGAAAAGACCCTGGAGGTGCAGGCTGTCAAAGCCAAAATTAACATTTGGGATTGCATCAAATTGAGAAGTTTCTGTACTGCAAAAGAAACCATCAAGAAAATGAAGAGGCAACCAACAGAATGGGAAAAGCAATTTGCAAACTATGCTACAGATAAAGGATTAATAACTGGAATCTACAATGAGATCAAGAAACTCCACAACATCAAAATAAACAACCCACTTGAGAGATGGGCCAAGGACCTCATAGACATTTTTCAAAAGAGGAAATCAAATTGGCCAACAGTCACATGAAAAAATGTTCAAGATCACTAGCAATCAGGGAAATGCAAATCAAAACCACAATGAGGTTTCACTTCACCCTGGTTAGAATGGCTCACATTCAGAAATCTACCAACAATAGATGCTGGAGAGGATGTGGGGGAAAATGACACTAACCCACTGTTGCTGGGAATGCAAACTGGGTAAGCCTCTATGGAAGTCAGTCTGGAGACTCCTCAGTAACCTGATTGTAACCCTACCATGCAACCAAATTTCAGCCATCCTACTCCTTGGAATTTACTCAAAGGAAATTAAATTGGCAAACAAAAAATCTGTCTGCACCTTAATGTTTATTGCAGTTCAATTCAAAATAGCTAAGACCTGGAATGAACCCAAATGCCCATCAACAATCAACAGCACACTGGATAAAGAAATTATGGGACATGTACTCTATAGAATACTATACAGAAGTAAAAAACAATGAAATCTGGTCATTTGTTACTAAATGTTTCCTGAGTTTGTCTTCCATGGGAAATTCTTTTAGAAGGAGTTTGTGTGTGTGTGTGTGTGTGTGTGTGTGTGTGTGCATCCTTATCTCCTTGTTATTAGTAGTAAAGAAGGATTCAAAATGAAATCAGCCTATGAAAGAGTGATTGGTACCCCATGTTTATTGCAGCTCAATTCACAATACATAAGATATGCAATCAATTATGATGTCCTTCAACTGAGAACTGGATAAAGAAATTATGGTGTATATATATATATATATATATATACACTATGGAATATGACTCATCATTATAAAAAAATAAAATCCTGTCTTTTACAACAGAATGGATGCAACTGGAAACCATTACACTTAGTGAAATAAGCCAGTCCCCCCCCAAAAAAAAACACATACCACATGTTTTCCTTGATCCAAGGTAACTAATAGAGTAGCTAAAATATAAGGCATAGGAATGAAATTAATGGTGTGAGAATTAATGATTGTTTATAGCCTTTACCTCTACTGTTGAGGAACAGTGGTTTTTTTATACTATTTGTTGCACTCTTTACTTAGTGAAGGATTAATCTTATGAGTACAAAGTGAACTGAAAATAAATCTTTGTAAAAGGAGAGGGAGGAGGAAGAAGAAGGGGAGTGTGTGAGGAAGGAAGAGTGGGGTGGGAAATGTCACTGTGTTCCTAAATCTGTATATATGAAATACATGAAATTTGTGTATTTTAAATAAAATCTGAAAAAAAAAACCTTCCTTATTATTTTTCCCATTGTGCTTGGGCAAACACCCATAATGATCTGTATGTGCCTAAACCAAGTGCGAGAAGATTTTGAAATAAAACCTATGTTCATGGGATTATTACCTACACTATACTTTCCCCAAAAGCTTACAGAAATGCTGTCTCAGCATGCATTCCTCCAGAAGGTGTGACGAATCTATTAAATGAGAGTACTTAAACGCCCGGCTTTGCATGTAAAACCCAGTGATAGAGCAATGTTAAGGGAGACCAGTTTCTGGCTGATCTGTGAACCAAGAAGCAAAAGAGATTGAATAATGAGCTTCTTAGAATGTATCTGGCTTCCCATCCCCATTTTTGCCTATAAAAACGTGATCAGGATTCACTGATTTGCACAGTTGGCTCTTTCTGTATTTTGGATAACACCATTATATTTAGCAAAAAGTATGAGACAACTGTTTGGCCGTTAATTCCCATGCTAGTCTCCAGCAGAACATCTCACCGAAATGAAGTCTCTTGTGCTAAATGCCACATCACCAAACTAAAATTTAAGGAAGCAGACCAAGAAAGATCATTTTTCCCTAGAAAACAGTCTATCTGAGTCAGTCTCTTTAACTCTTTTAAAAAGGTACCTGAAGAAATGTGACATTAGCCATTTTTTCTGGTATTCTGTTTCTTATTTACACCTTACAGAACTTACTGTTGTGCTATTATCACCAGTAGAACCTCTCAATTCATCTTACAGAATAAAAGCTACCTTGATTCATGACTTACAAGCAAAAGCTAATTAGATCTATAACTGAATTTGTTGTAATTTTCTCTTTTGATATCACAATGATTGCCTTTTCAAACAAGCTTTCTCAGATTATATCAACCAAATTGATTTATTTCCCTAATTATTTATCTCATCAACTTACTCCTCTGTGATCTTGTAGCCTATAACTATTTGCCTGGTGGATTGGTTGGGGGGTTTGTTTCTTTGTTTATATTTGTCTGCTTTGTTCATTGACTTGTTGCCATAAAATATAAGCACCAAGAGAACTTTAGTACCTGTTTTAGTAATTACCAGCTACTCACAAAATATAGCTCATAACAAGCTCAGAATAAATAATAAATAATTATTGATGAACTGACAGAATGAGAGAATGAGTATCTTTTAAAGTCCACTCAGTGTGTATAGATATATATTTATATATTTAAAGAGTGATCCCCTATGTACTACCCAAATTAACATGCTGTTTTTTTTTTCAGTTGCTTGAAATGGCATCCTTTTTACCTTGTTCTTGCTTTTTTAAAAAGGTCATTTGAAAAATATGAAGAGGAGAAAGATGGGAAGAGAAAGAGAGAAAGAAAGATCTTCCATTTGCTGTATCATTCTGAAATCGCAAAGACCCCCTAAAATTTACACTGAAATGTGGCCCCTTAAAATTCCCTAGAAACGCTATCCAGGGTGCCACATCTGCTACCGGAATTTGGGGTGCCATATTATTTCACCACAGGCTTATTACTAAATCCCCAATATTAATAAGCCCAAGAGGGTTCTTGCCTAATATTTAGAGGAGAATTCTGAATACCGGCACAGATAAACGAGGCAGCATGGTCCGTTTTAAGCTTTTATTTAGTGAGAAAGATGCATAGGAGAGTGAGAGCTTTATTTAAGAGAGAGAGGTGAATCTGGGTTCATACAAAGCACCAGGAACCAGCCACATGGATGAGCATCTAGGCCTGTATCTGGGCCAGGAAGCCTAGAGCACATGGCCCGAAGGACATGTGTCCTGGAGGCGGGAGGCTACAGCAAGCCCCCTCCTGACAAGAGGGCAGGGAAGAAAAGCGGGCCTGGACCACAATGTGTCCCAGCTTTTACCCCACTTCCAAAGGGGAGTGGTTAATTAACCTGATTGTTTGGTGGGCACCCAGGTGTGGCCAGTAGGGGAATGAGGTCACACAGGGGTGTGGCAAAGGCGTGGGCTTCCAGTTCACAAATTAATTAATTTTAGCCTCCATGCCTGCCTACTTCAATTCTACCAGGTCCGAGCTAGACCAAAGCCAGGAGCAGAGAACTCCACTTGGGTCTCTCATTTGGGTGACAGGGTCACAAGTACTTGAGCAATCAGTTGCTGGCTTTCCAGGTTCACATTGGCAGGAAGTTGGAATCAGAACATCGCCAGGACACAAAACCAGGCACACCAATATGGAATTCAGACATCCCACGTAGTATTTTTACTGCTGTGCCAGATGCCTGCTCTTGCCCTGTGTTTCTTAAATTGTTATGTAAGCTGGTATCCCAGAAGGATGCATGCAAATAAAGACAAACAATGATACATTTTTGAGCAGATGTTTTCTTTTCTTAAAAATTAGAAAGAAAAATAAACTACTTCTTTAAAACTTTTATATGCTAAATGTTGATATTGCTAAGGAATGGAATGCAAAATTGCTTGAATTTTTGAGATAAATTTAAAAGAATTTCTTGTGTAGAGTAGTAAATCATTTAAGAATACCTGGCCAGATTCAGAGACAGTTATATGTTCTCTTTTTTCTTCCTGGAATAATAATAGGTAAAACATTTTTTGCGGTATTTTAGGGCATTTTGTTCTCTCTGCAGTATCAATTAGATTTTTTTTTTGAGAAACAAAACTTTATTCCCTTGCAAATCCAATAACCTATTTTAAAATGATTTATTATATTGTATAGGAATTCCAAATAACACAAATTATTTCTGCTTGGCAAAAAACAGAAAAAAATTTGAAGTAAATTGATGAATGCCAACCCAACATGGTATTCATGCGTGCTGTCTTAAAAGGTCTAGATTTCTCCTTGTTAATCTGCACTTTAAATGGCCTTTGCTAGAAATGCAGAAATTGCCCCCAGAGTGTGATCAATATAAAAGCGTCATTGTGTTTACCACTGCAGGAAATCTTTTTGTTCATATCTCTTTCTAACTCTCCTTTGTGCAGCTGCTTGGCCAATTTAAGATGTTTTGCTCATAGATGATTAGGGGAGACTTGGAATACCTTTTTTCCTTAGGAGAATGATCAAACACCACTTGCAGACACATTTTTCTGAATAGAAAAATTCTTATGAAGTCAGTTTCACTTACATTCTAGTGCTGTTTGTAGAGGATCCTAATCACACAGGAGAGTAAGAACACACACAGCCAAGAGTGACAGGGGGAAGTGATATACTTCAGGCCCCACAAAGAAGTGGACTGGGGATCTGGCGAAAGGGCAGCAGCTGAGAAGAAAAGAAAGCAAAGGTGCTTGTAGGAGGAGCCTTGAATGAAGTCAGGTGCAGGAACATTGCAGTCATTTCCTGTAACATTTTGTTTTTTTAAACTATTGATTATTTTTGAGGAAGAAGCATTTTTAATGATGAATGCACTATCACTGTGTGGCGAAACACACTTTTGTGATCCTTTTAAAGATCCTTTATCATTTCTGACTTTCACAAGGACAGCATAGTTTCGTAAAAGTTATTTTCAAGGAAGGAAAAAGCAACTGATGTTACATTCTGAATTAAGGCCCTTGGTCTTAATTTGAAGGTAGACCAAGCAGAGAAGCCTACTCTCCTAAAATTAACTTTCCCCATAATTCATTAAGAGTTGAAAATGTTGCTGCTCTAGGCACGTTGCCAGAATGTTAAAATCAGGTGCAGGTAATACTGACTGACAATCTCTGAGTCTAGGAAAACCCATAAATGCTCTCTTTGCATCTGTAGCACTAAAATCCCATTACAGAAGCATTTGGCATGTTATACACAGATGGACGATGGACTGGAGAATTTCAACCCTAATGACCAGGACTGCCTGTATATCTGTTTTAACTCTTAGAATAAACAAATACATCTTTTAAAAAATTTTATTTAATAAATCCAGAGAAGTCATTGTTAATACTTTTGCATATTTACTCTCTATTGACTTTACATTTTTATTAAATTGATATTTCACAGAATATTTAGTAGGAGAGAAATAAACTTCTATATTACTTTTCATTTTACATATATTTAGTATGTTATCTTTAATACAAGAAATATAATTGCTACACAGGATTCCATCTCATAATTATCCAGCCCTTTACTTTCAATAGCCAGAAGTGTCTTTATATGATATGACTGAAGGTAAATGGACTAACTAAATTAACTGAGTAATTCCGATTTATTTTCTTTTAACACAAGTGATTTTCCTTTTTCCAATTTGTATTCTTATGAAAATTTTAGCCACTATCTATATTTATCTTACAGAAATATATTTCTATCTAATTACTTTTTATTTTTATTCGAGAAGTGACGAGAGAGAGAGAGAGGTAAAGGCACAGAGCTCCCATCAGCTGGTTCACTCCCTGCATGGCAGCAATAGCCAGGAGTGGGCTGGGTTGAAAATTAGAGCCTGAAACTGAATCCTGATGTTCCATATGAATGGCAGGAACACATTTACATCAACCATCACATTATTTCATGTCCTGCCCTCCGTATTACATGAGCTGCTACCTGCCAGGGTTTGCATCAGCAGGAAGGTGGAGTCAGAATCCAGGGGACACCATGTTGAGCAAAATAAGCAGGACCCAGAAAGCAACTACAGAGTTCAACCACTAGTACTAGGATAAAAAAAATACTACAATGGATAAAGTATTACATTGTACAACAACAGTCAGCACAAGAGCTGATCAAGTCACTGTTTCTCATAGTGTCTATTTCACTTCAACAGGTTTCCACTTTGGTGCTCAGTTAGTCATCGCCAATCAAGGGAAACAACTGATATTTGTCTCTTTGGGACTGGCTTAATTCACTCAGCATGATGTTTTCCAGATTCCTCCATTTTGTTGCAAATGACCGGATTTCATTGTTTTTGACTGCTGTATAGTATTCTGTAGCACACAATTATTCTTAGGCGTTTAAATTTAACTGAAAAGTGATCCCTGTTAAATATAAGAGTGGGAATAAGAGAGGGAGGAGATGTACAATTTGGGACATGCTCAATCAGAACTGCCCCAAATGATGGAGTTAGAATTGTGCCAGGGGATTCCAATACAATCCCATCAAGGTGGCATGTACCAAGGCCATCTCACTAGTCCAAGTGATCAATTTCAGCTCACAATTGATCACACTGATAGGTCTAAGATTCAAAGGGATCACACAAACAAGACTAGAGTCTGCTAATACTAACTGATAGAATCAAAAAGGGAGAGAATGATCCAACATGGGAAGTGGGATACACAGCAGACTCATAGAATGGTAGATGTCCTAAATAGCACTCTGGCCTCAGAATCAGCCCTTAAGGCATTTGGATCTGGCTCAAGAGCCCATGAGAATATTTTAGGCATGGAAAGCTAAGACACTCTGAAAAACAAAAAAAAAGAAGACCTAAATGAAAGATCTCTGCGAGTGAGATCTCAGTGGAAAGAACGGGGCCATCAAAGAAGGAGGTACCTTTCTCTGAAGGGAGGAGAGAACTTCCACTTTGTCTATGACCCTGTCGGAATAAGATCTAAGTCTGCGAACCCTAAAGGCTTCCATAGCCTCGGCAACTCATGACTAGAGCCTAGGGAGATTACTGACGCCATAAACAAGAGTGTCAAATTGTTAAATCAACATCAGGAGTCACTGTGTACTTACGTCTCATGAGGGATCTGTCCTTAATGTGTTATCCAATGTGAAATAATGCTGTTACTAGTACTGAAACAGTATTTTTACACTTTGTGTTTCTGTGTGGGTGCAAACTGATGAAATCTTTACATAGTATATACTGAATTGATCTTCTTTATATAAAGATAATTGCAAATGATTAAAAAATCTTGGTGTTTTATTGGAAATTACATAGAAAATTAATCAATTTAAAAATATATATATCATGTAGGATCTCTGTCCTTAACGTGCTATACATTGTGAATTAATGCTATAACTGGTACTCCAACAGTATTTTTCACTTTGTGTTGCTATGTGAGGACAAACTGTTGAAATCTTTACTTAATATATACTAAACTGACCTTCTGTATATAAAGAGAATTGAAAATGAATCTTGATGTGAACGGAAGGGGAGAGGGAGTGGGAAATGGGAGGGTTGCGGGTGGGAGGGAAGTTATGGGGGGGAAGCCATTGTAATCTATAAGCTGTATTTTGGAAATTTATATTCTTTAAATAAAAGCGTTATTAAAGAAAAAAAAGAAAGCAACTACAGCGTGTTCTCTCTTATATGTGGGAGCTATATTTGAAAAAAAAACACACACAGAAGAAAGAAAGGTCTGTGTTTATCAGTATTGCTGTAAATATAGTTTTGTAAATCTGTTTTATACCTTATTCAAATCAATGATTAAGGATGTTATACTACTATAATTGTAATGATATATGATTACTTTAAAATTTGCTGTATGTAGGTGAAATGGTCATTTTTCCATTTTATTATTATTTAAAGCCATTGTGTATATTAGAGTATTTTGCTTATTAAACTTCTTATTCAGTGAAATATTAGGCTTTTTTACTTACATATAAATTTCAAAATGTTATGTCAAAAGCTAACAAGAAAGAAAGAAAGGTAAAAGGTGAAAGAAAGAGAGAGGGAGGGAGGGAAGTAAGGAATATCATTATTGTCTTAGAAGTATATAAAAAAACTGTTGAAAACTAATTAAAAATTAAAATTATTGTTTAAAAGAAACCAGAGTCAGGTATCAAATCCAGGCACTAAAATATGGAACTTGGGCATCCTAATTGGTATCTTTATTGCTATGCTAATTGGCCCCACCCCCTGTTATGTAATTCTTTAAGATGTATTTCAGACAAAGAATTATTGGGTCAGATAGGCCTCATAATTTTGGGTAGTTTTGTGTGATGAAGCATTTGTCATATGCTTCCTTTTTTCTTCTGTGTAATGAATCCCTGTAAAACAGAATCGTGTACAACTCAGAATTTGTACTAACTAGAATCTTTTCAAAATTGTGGCATTACTGGGTACAGGCTGCATTCAGAGGCACAAAGGTCAACAAGAGAGTAGTGCTTCCCATTCTCTTACTGACTCATGGAGAGTCCTGCAGGGGCCTGAATGTAGCTGAATCTGTCCTAGGAATGGGTCCCAGTAGAAGATGTTGCTCTACCTCCCACTTTTCTAGCCTTTTTGTAGACTGAGACTCTTTAAAGGTGTTTGGAATCACAGTAACAATTTCAGTTGAGTAGTCAGGCAGCTTGCTTTTTGGTTCTACAAGTTTAGAGGATTGCATGTAAAACCTAGTTGCTCAGCATATAGAGAACTTGAAGGTGTCTCAATGAATGGGAAATTTGTTTGGATACGACTCATCTTATGGAGAAGAAGGAAAGCTCTAGGCAAGGTGGCAAATTTTAGGCTCACCTGTTGGAGAAGAAGAATACATATTTTCCAGATACCTCTTTGTCAGGCAATCCCAAAAGAACTCTAACAGTCATATCTCTAGATATGAAACATGTCTTCCTCTAGAGTTTTAGTTTATTTTTTAAAAACAAAAACATTTATTAATTATACATTTGAAAGGCAGAGTTACAGATAGGCAGAGACAGAGAGGAGTCTTCTATCCACTGGTTCACTACTCAAATGGCCGCAATGGCCAGAGCTGGGCTGATCCAAAGCCAGGAGCCAGAAGCTTATTCTGAGTCTCCATGTTGGTGCAGAGGCCCAAGGACTTGGGCCATATTCTAGTGCTTTCCCAGGCCAAAGTGGAGAGCTAGATTGGAGGTGGAGCAGCTCAGACTCAAACCAGTGCCCATATGTAGACCAGCACTGCAGGTGGCAGCTTTACCAACCATGACACAGCATCCTGTTAGTTTTTCAACTATCTCTTGCAACCACAATGTGATCTTAGGCTCTTCAGGACCAAAAGACATCTAAGTACTAAATTAAGGGGAAAAATTGAAAGGAAACTCTAAAAAGTATGAGGGACAAATGGAACTTATACCTGAGCTCTGCAAAGCTAATATGGCAAGGATTTCAGAGAAATTTGATGGCTTAGGAAACAAAGCTACAAATTATTTCAGTTCATTCTTAGGCTGATAGCAAGAAATTTAGCCATTATTTTCTTTCTTTCTTTTTTTTATTTGACAGGTAAAGTCATAGAAAGTGAGAGAGACAGAGAAAGGTCTTCCTTCCATTGGTTCACTCCCAAATGGCCACTACAGCCAGTGCTGAGCTGATCCGAAGCCAGGAGCCAGCTGCTTCTTCTTGGTCTCCCATGCAGGTGCAGTAGCCCAAACCCTTGGGCCATCCTCCACTGCACTCTCGGGCCACAGCGGAGAGCTGGACAGTATATAATATAAAATATTATATATTTATATAATATATAATAGTATATAATATATTATATATAATAATATAAATAGATGAGCATATATAATAGAATGAGTATATAATATAAAATAGATGAGCAACCGAGACTTAAACTCGGTGCCCATATGGGATGCTGATGTCACAAGTGGAGGATTAACCAAGTGAGCCATGGCGCTAGCCCAAGTTAACCATTATTTTGAGCTCCACATGGTAAGACCTGGTAACCCCTCTTCACAAAGTTGCAAAGATAACTCTCCCGTTGGGCCCTGATTGATATACTCGATTTGTTTTCTATTTGGGGCCTATTGCTTTTTCAGCTTATTGTTTTTTGCTGGAGTTATTCTTGTGTATTTTTCTTCCTATTCACCTCATGGGTGACAATCACCCTTGGAACTCTAGCAAGCTTCATGCAAAATCAGTCCACAGAGGCAAACTGCAAAGTGGACTTCTGCTGATCAGATTTGTGCTTAAATGGATTTACACTAAAATCATCATTGTTGTAGGATGATGGGATCCCCCACTCACCATTTATCTTTAGATGAGTCAGTCTACCTGGCTCTCATTCTGTGAGGTAATTTGCTTTCTGCCATTTCCCAGAAGATGCAATGAGGATCAGTGGGCCCCTGAGAGATGTTAGTATAGAAAATATCCTTGGGGCTGTTTGGCACAGCAGTTAAGATGCTGATTGGGGTGCCCACATTCTGTATTGGAGTGCATGAGTTCCAGTCATGGTTCCACCTCCTATCCTAGCTACCGATTCTTGAACTCTGCTGCACTCTGGCAGGCATCAAGTGATGGCTAAGTCAATTGGGTCCTTGCTCCTCACATAGAGAATATCAATACTAAGTTCTGGGCTCCTGGCTTCGGTGGGCATTTCAAGAGTGAACCGGTGCATAGAAGAGTGCTGTGTGTGTGTGCATGCACACACCTGTGTCTGTACCTTTCAAATAAAATGTAAACAAAGAATCCAAAAAAAATGTCTAAAAATAAAGAAAATAAACAATTCTAATAGATGTTTTCATCACTAACTAGTTAAGCCACACATCATTGCAAAACAAATAGATTGATCTACCAAATGACCCAGCCATTCTGCTCCTGGGAATTTTACTCAAAGGAAAAGTAGTCAGAACATAAAATAGTTATCTGTACCCCCATGTTTGTAGAAGCTCAAATTACAATAGCTAAGATATGGAATCAACCCACTTGTCCATCAACTGATGACTGGCTAAAGAAATTATGGTACATATACATGATGGAATACTACTCAGCCTAAAAGAGAATGAAATCCTGTTTTTTGAAACAAAATGGAAGGAATTTTAAACCATTATACTTAGTGAAATAAGCCAGGCCCCAAAACACAAATGATATGGTTTCCCTGATTTGTGGTAACTAATATACAGCATACAAAAAATGCAATGTATATGAGTGAAGTTGACATTTTGAGATTTGATTATTGTTTACAGCCCAACAGTGGCTTTTCTAGTTACTAATTGTGAATTCTGTATTTATTAAAATGTTAAGCTTGTGATTATAAATAAAATTGGGAATATGTCATTGTAAAATTTAAATTAGAAATAAGAAAAGTAGGAGGGAGAGTGAGAGTGAGTGAGAGAGAGTGAGGTGGGAAGTTTCTTAAAAATTATATCTTTAAAATTGTAAACAAGAAATACATGAAATTTTCACCTTTAATAAATAAAAAAATAAAAACAAACTAATAAACAATAGACAACATCATATATGGTCAACATCCTCTAAAACTTCTAAGAGAGTGCCCATAAAATCATCCTTATTAATATCATGATTCAGAACTTCATGGCAACATCATCTGTTTTATATTACATAATACTATGTTTTTGTAAAACATCCAGATAAGGTCAGATATCAAATTTATTTCTATTTAAATCTAGAAAATTGGCATTTGGTACTAAATCTGAAGGTGTGAATCCTTGAGAAATCCCTTAGTTGTTAGAGGAGGAAAATTACCTACAGCTTTTTCGTCCTATTTTGGAGTACTTTGGAAAAGTAGCCTAAATTCTGCTTTCACTCTTCTATAAAATAACCATTACTTTTAAAATATTCTCAAGTCTCATTTAAAAGATCGAAAATCACTTTTCAGTTAAATGTGTATGTGTGTGTGTGTGTGTGTGAGTGTGTATGGCTAATATAATACACCAATTATATTTAGATACTCACTCATGGAATCAGAGATATTAGCTGAAATTAGAATCCTGATGTGGTTTTTAAATATTAGAGCTAATGTATTTATCAATAGATTAAGTCTATTTGAATCTTTGCTTTATTTTTCTGAACTTTATTTCAGTCACTTATGAATGTTACCTTCTCCCATGTAAATTTTAAAATATAGAGGAGGAGGAGATTGGTGAATCATGGCTTAAAAGAATGAGTTAGGGGCTATAATGAAAAATCCAACATCAGTTACTAATTATTGCATTAGGAATAATAAAAAAAATCTGTTAAAATTCTGTAATCTAACTCCTGCTTTCCTTGGCAAATTTTCTTTTCCCCAGTTGTTAAGTGTACATTGCTCAGATGTGTTGGTTAAATATTTATTATAAGATGTCAGTGCTAAGCCTTCAGAAATAGGCTCATGTTGCATGACTTATGCTCCCTAAATCAAAGATGAATTGAAAGAAGAACAAGACTTCTGGGAGGCTGGGCAGCATTTATTATGAAACACATCTCCTCTCTACATCCCAGCCCCATGCCTAGATTCTGTTATGCCAAGCGACAAATAAAACTGATTTGATTCATTGTCGACATAGGTAGATATCTGAAATCTACTGGCAACTTTATGAGACTGATATGTACTTACACATGATCAATATCACCAGGTGCTGCAAATTGGCAACCATCCAGGGCTAATTTTAGTGTTCTAAATCTGATTAATGATTAATTAAAGGTAGGATGCTGGAGGTTATATTTCAGCTTTGCCAAGTAATTTAATTGGATGAAGAGATGGCTCATATTGTAAAACCAAGGACTCATAAAAATAGAGCTAAAAATGTACCCAAACACTACTGTTTCTCCTTTTTATTAGTTATATTTATTATCTCTTCCTTTTATGTAACAGGAAATATTTCATTTTTTCTACATGATTAATGGGCTTGGGAAAGGTATAAAATTGACAACTTTAGGAAAGAAAATGTTCTCTCTATTTGTGAACAAAACAATTGTATGAGAACTAGCGGTTACAGTCTGTTTCCAGAGCTCCCAGCGAATGTTGCTTAAATCTGCCCAAGAAAAGCTACATAAGGCCTTAAGAGAAGAATTAGAGATGTTCTTTATTTTACTTCCTATTCACCATGAAGTCCTGCAACTCAGGGTAGCAAGGACTTTGGAGACCTTGGATGAATGATTCATGCCAGATCACTGACCTAATATCTGTTGAGAAGTGGTGCTTTTTGATTGCTATTTACCAAGGCTGTCTCCCACAAAGAGACCTTGACTACGGCGACTCCTTTCTCATCAAAAATCTCCCACGAAACTCCCCCTGACATTAAAAATGCTGTGTCTTATCTTCGGTGAGTTTTTGAAATTGCAGACCTGGCACCTCCTAGTGAATAACTATACTTCTATTTGCAGTAAAAAAAATCCAACTGTATTTCACAAAATGTGAAGTTTAGAATTTTTTCTAGACTTGGTGTATAAATCATGTTTTATAAATACAGTTTACATAGTCTTGCTGATCTCTTCCTTACCACTGAGTACCTGAACCTGCTGTAATAGCCCTCCAAATGTTTTGCTTCTGAGCAGGAAATGATTTATTCAGTAATGTTACAAGCATCCTACTTTAAGTGAGGATGGTATTGAAGTGACTTATGTGGGAGTCTCAATTTTGCAGCACCAGTGCCCTTATTAAAGTTCTTCATGGACAAATCAAAAATCTGAAAATAATCTGCCTTGTTCCATTAAATATTTTTCTCTTCATGATCATATTTCTGTGATGATAGCAAAAACTTTTCCCTAAGAAAGAATGGATTGGGTTAATACATCTACCACCTAAGCCACACAGTGTTCTTCCAAAAGATGATAAAAAGTCTGAACATTATTCTGAACACTCAGAGAAAAGCCCAGCTCATTGACCCCCTCCCTTTTTTTAAGCCATTGCTGCACACAACCTTACTGTGACATCAGCAGTCTCATATTTTAGAAGTTGTTGCTGTTTTTCTTACTCTTCTTTGCATCCAGGCAACCCATCTCTATTCTTAACTTGCATCTTGGAAAGCTTATCTCAAGTAAATAGGGCACAGCAGAACACTGTGAAATCAATTCTGCTAAAGCTACTAAATCAATTCAAAGCCTTTCTCTCTTTTTTCGGGGGTTTTAATTGACATACACATTTAGAAATTTAAATCATTGACTTTCAGCAGTACTCACTTAGAAATGACTGTCCACTTAGCCCCTATCACTATTGAAATTCAAAAGGAAGAGATTTTGTTTATTTTACAAATGTAACACAGTACATATTCCTGATAATATTAGCTGGTTAAGCATGACTGTTACTGCATATTTTTATTGGGTAAGTTTATCTGGGAGAGAATTTTTTGCTAACCACATAAACTGTAAATAGAATCTTTCCGGAACAACTGTTATGTGTAAAATTAGCTTTGTTTAAAATTCACATCCAAATACAATGTGAGCCTATTTATCACATTATCTTCCTTTCCCACATCTAAAAATCATAAAACACTCTAAAACAGTCATACTCTTTATCTTCATTTTACAAGCAACTGCTTAATTTGCATCAACAATCTAAACAATCACCATTTTATAGAAATGAAAGCATTTACAATGAAAATATCTGCAGGCCAATTATTCACAACTGGAATATTTAAGAAGATAGCTATAGGGTAAAAAAGGAAAACAAAAAAAAACAAAAAACAAACAAACAAACAAAAAACCTGGGGGTGGAAAAAGTTTCAGTTTCCGAAATCATGCTTCATTTTCTTTTCCAATTATTTTGTTATGTATTGCTATGTAAGAAACTATCCTGATTCTTAGTGGCTCAAAACAATCACTTTATCTTTGCAGTACTGAGGGTGGAGTTTCCAGACTTGTCTAGGTGGTTTGTCTCTGACTTACATAATGTCAGCTGGAGTCATCAGGAAAGGAGGATCCAATTTTCAGGGGGCTGCTTTGCCATGTGGACATTTACACACCTTGATCTCTGCCCCCTCCACTTGGCATCTCATCCCTCTAGCACATTCATGCACGGCAATACAGGTGGAGGCTTTAGAGCAGCTGTACTTTTTTTTTTCATGAGAGGCAAAGAGACAGAGATAGACCAATAACTTCCGCCCAACTGTATACAAAGGATGTGATACAGTCCTGCTTATTAATATTTCTCAACATTTATGATCTTGTGAGTTCTTGCCATGTATTCAGAGAAGAATTCAGAATACTAGCTCAAATAAACCAGACAACGTGGTAAGTTTTAAGGATTTTATTCAGTGTGAGAAGTGTGCAGGAGAGTGAGGGCTTTATTTAGGGGATAAAGAGAAATCTAGACGCTAAGTTGGGTTGATATCAAGCAGAGAGCTGGCCAGAAGTCATGTGGAACGAGCATGCAGGCAAGAAATCAAAAAGCAGGTGGCCAAAGGCCACGTGCCCTGAAGGTGTGAGGCAACAAGCTCAACAAAGAGCAATAAGAGCAATAAGTGAGAGGCTCACCGTGTTCCAGGCCTTTCATCCACTCCCAAAGGAGAGGGTTTACATAGCCTGATTGGCAAGCGGGTGTACAGGTGGAATGGTGTGAGATCACACAAGGGCGTGGTGAAAGCATGCTGTTCCAGTTCACAAACCTAATCAGTATTATCCTATATGCTGCCTACATCAGATGAGGCTAAGCCAAGAGGAAGCCAAGCGTCAGGAAACTCAGTCCTGGTTTCCTGTGCGAGCGGCAGGCATCCAACCACTTGAGCTCTCACCTGCTGCCTGCCAGTGTGTGCATTAGCAGAAAGCTGGAATCAGGTAAGGAGTCAGAACTCAACTCAGGCACTCTGATAATGGGATTCAGGCAACACAAGAGGTGGATTACCTACTACCAAGGCAAATGCCTGCCCTAGAGAGTTGTATGACTTATCTGATAACTGGTTTTCCAGAGCAAATTTTCTAAAAAGCAAAAAGTGTGAGCTATGGACATTTTACATGTCATACTTATTTTACTTGTCAGAACAGTAGAAATCCTTTATGCAAATCAAGAAGTAGAAAACTGAATCTCACTTCTTAAGGCCGCAACTGTCAACAATTTTTTGCCATCATCACTCTCCCAAGTAACATTTCTCATGCTAGTCTTTAGTGACTTGTAGAATGATTTTAAATGAGATCTAGTAAATTATAGTTAGAGGATGTTTTAAAGCTTTCTAATTCAATTTCTAACTTTATGAAAAAGCTGCACCAGAAGCTTCCAATGCTCAAAAATGATGTCAAATATATGTCCAAACTATGACAAAGACACCATTCTAGTTAAAGTCTACAAATCATGACAATTTGAACTACTCTGCGTGGATCTTTCTCTTACTTATATATTTCAGACTTTCCAGTTTTGAAGCAGTGTAATTATTATTACTCTTGTAATAGTATCGGTAGACCCTGACAATTCTACTTACCCAAAGTTTGTTATTATAAAAAATTTCAGAAATTTATATTTTAAAATTAGGGTGAGTGAGGAGGAGAAGATGAGGGTTGGGAAGTAATTATAACCATCATTACTTGATACATACAAATATTTATCATCTACAGCATTTTATATATAAATATGTGTGTATGTGGAAGGGTGGGTATAGGTATGTGTGAATATGTGCTTATATACTATGTTAATAAATGAGTAGTAAGGAGGAACCACAGGTGTCTCCTTGTTTCCAGTTCTCATTCAAACATCCACTGAATAAAGTGGATATTAACTATGAATCAATCATTGTATGGCATTACTGGGCACTGAAGAATATTTTTGTAGATCTTAAGAATTAGTGAGTAATATATGGGCTACATAAACAAATAAATATATAATTCAAATTGTTAGATAGACCCTTATGATGATACTGAGTACATGATATAAAATCTAAGAACACCTTCATCTGAAGAGATAACACAGACTGAGATGATGAGAGTGGGCAGGTCAGACAGGTGAAAAACAAAAAAAGTTTCACCTGTTCCATTTAGTTCCCGCTCTTCACAAGTTCAGGTCTTATCTGAAGTGGGAAGGGAGGGTGTGATGTTTTATCCTCCCTTTAACTCCTCCCCTATTTTCTCATGTCCTTTAAAAGCATGTCAAGGAGGGAGGCGATTATAAAAAAAAAAAAAAAAAAAGGAAACTAAGTTCACAGTGACCAGTACTGTTATAATCCCTTATCATCTGTGTAGCAGACACTCTAATGCTGTTTCCCTCAAAAGGCAGATACTTTGAAATGTTGGGTGTTAAATCTGGCTCTGAGGATCCTATATGTTGTATACGCTCTTGATGATGGTGTTATACTCCAAAATTCCTATCATTAATGAGTCCATTATTATTCCAATAATATCCTTTATTAATGATGAAGCTCCTTTGTCCCTATTTTTTGTGCAAGTTGTTTAAAATGTGGCGTAAATCCACACAGTATACTTGAGTTATGAAAAACTCACTCTACTCTTCCAGAAGTTAGACAGACATCTTGCCAACAACTAGATGCCCTAAGCCTGCTTGCTTACTTTCAAGTATTTTGTTCCCCTGATAACTGCCCAGAAAGGAAGTAGTCTCCATGTGTGTGTTCACAAACAAGGGTACTCAAAGTGTTCATGGAAGAATGCAATTAGAAGAAAATTCAGATTTTAGTTGAACATTTCAGTACCATTGTCAATTCACAAACCTCAAACAAACCTATACATATCTCTAAAAAGCTCCTTCATATTGTGATGGTAGTGAAGACCCAGAACTCCCATAGTTTAGCTCACATTCAGCCAATAGGGCAATGCCAATTTTTCTTTGAAAAATATTTGGTATGAAGAGGAAAAAATACATTTTTCTTCAACATGGCTCCTTAGTCTGTTTGTGCTCTTATAAAAAGAAACCAAAGAAGATGGAACTGGTAAAATTAGAGGTTTACTTGACTCACATTTCTGCAGTGTAAGAGGTCCAAATTGAGAAGCTAAAACTAGTGCATCCTCACATGGTGGAAAGATAGTGGCTAAGAAAGAACAAGAGACTGAATTTCCAGCCTCAAGCACTTTTATAACCAGCATAAAATTATACATGGGAGTGGGACCCTCATAGTCTAACCATTTCTCAAAGGCACCACTCTTAACATGATTGCATTGTGAATTAATGTTTTGGAGGCACATATTCAAACCCAACAGTATGAAACTCTTGAAAGCTTTGACACTCAAGGAGAGAGTGGAAAATTGGTAACAAGTATTGACAAAACAATAAGTTTTTAAATTTTATTTTAGAGTGTTTAGCATTGTATATACTTAAGTATGTCTTAAAGTATTGAAAACAATATAGATGAATTTACGATTTTAAAAAATCTTCAAAAAGCAAGAGAAATGTGATAAAGTCTATATACATATATATATGTACATATATACATATATATATATATATATGGATGGATTCAGCAAAAGACCTATTGGTGCTATATTAAAGGATGAAAAATGATAAAGTTCAGTATAGTAAAGGTTTTAATTAGTGATAAAAAAACTTAAGGTGATCCTGTTAATTATCTTAATCTTAACAAAATAGGAATTAATACTTTTAATAAATAAAATTATAAGTAGAAAGTGAGTTATTTTTGAAAGTCTGGAAGGAAATGAACTTTCTTAAGAAGCATAGTATTAAGATTATTAAGCTATGTTTAGAGTCCATTTGCCACTGGAATTCTAATTATTATGAATCCTGTCAGACATGTAATGGGGTGTGGGTGTGGTTAACATCATGGATCAGGCTAACCTGGATAAATTGGGAAACAAAGACAGGAATGTCTTGATAAGGTTGAAAAAAAATCACATACATGATTAAAGTGGAAGTTACTGTGTGCTCAAACATACTAAAGCAGAAACGTGAGCAAGGATTAAACAGAAAGAAGGACAAGGAATTGGAATAAAACAAAATGCATGCATTCAAGAATTTGACATTAGATAGAATTTGGCATGATAAATTCCTGAAAGTACCCTTGGAATTGAGTGTTTGAAAGATGGTGTGTTAGGGAGAGTGAAAGGGAAGGTCGTTGATGACTGATGATAAAGCTATGAAAAACACTGAGAGCAAAATATGGGTAAGATCATTCATCTGGATGTTTTACAGTTTGGGGAAGAATACTAGAGTTCACAGGGAAAACAAAACTGGTAACCAGTTTGATGTCAAAAATTTTCAGTGAATCTGTGGGGATACTCAGGGATTGCAAGAAATTAGACCAGAAAGTCTGCAGAAGAGGAGAGGAGTCTAAAGTGTCTGATAATTGAAAATAGGAGCCAGATAGGTGTCTTTATACCATTTATTTATTTTTACAAAAAAGGAAGAATGCTAGTGTTCTGAAATACAAATAACGAACAATAAATGCAAAGATCCTACAAATTTATGTGAAAATAAAACAGCCAGCGCTTCATGTGCTGATAGAGAAAATGGTTCTCCTGGCAGAACCTGATTTTCAGTTAAAGTAGGGAATGACAGGAGTATTTTGAGATATTATTGTGACACAGAAACATTGGATGATTATTTTTCAGAGATAGAGAACACAGTCAAAGGGCTTGGAAGGAAGAGAATGTGTAGGTGAATTATTTGGTCACATTAGGATGGCATGGGAGTCTATATCTGAAAGAGAATTGAATGAAGGGACATAGCCTGGAGCAGTAAACAGTCCTGGGAGGTATGTATGGTGGTCTAAATCATGATAGTCTTTTAGAAAATATTTGATTCCAGTCTGAGTCTTCTGGGAAAAACACATCAGAGCAATATATATATATATATATAATCAAATATATATCATATATACATATATACATATGTATATACACATATACATACATACATATATGCATACACACATATATACATATGTATGTACACATATATATCACATATATGCACGTATATACATATATATGTGCATATAATATACATATAATAAAATAAATTATATATATATATATTAGTATATATTATATATATTTGAAAGGCAAAGTTACAGAGAGGCAGAGAGGGAGGGAAAGAGAGAGAGAGAGAGAGAGTCTTCCATCCACTGGGTCACTCCTGAGATGGCTGCAATGGCTGGACCTGCGCTGATATGAAGCCAGGAGCCAGGAGCTTCTCCGGGTCTCCCACATGCATGCAGGGGTCCAAGGAGACTTGGGCCATCTTCTACTTCTTTCCTAGGCCATAGCAGAAAGATGAATCAGAAGTGGAGAAGCTGGGACTCCAAAGGAGCCCATATGGGGTGCTGGCACTGCAGGTGGCTGCCTTCCCCACTACACCACAGAGCTGGCAAAACTATATTTGAATGATAATTTTATTTAAGGAAACTCTTGTGATGGATGAAAGAGCAAGCAAGCAATGAATAGGCTGGGTGAAATTTCAGTCTTTCACAGATCTGAAATCTGGGAAAGAAATTTTAGAAGGAGTGAAGTTTATAAATAAAGACCCTCAGGTGATAGAACAGTTCTAATATCTTGGGATTAATGATCGAGACTCTCCAAGTAAAGATTACTTGCTATAAAAGTCCACAAATAGGGCAGTCCCAAACCCTGCCATTTTGAATTCATGGTTGGGAAACATTTCCTTATTGCACAGAAGGTCCAACACTCTTGAGCTGAAGCTTAAATCCTTGCAAAAATATTTCTTGAAAAGATTTAAATAGCAAACACCTAAGACAGTCACAAGTAGGTATTCAGTCCTAGTAACATCAGACTGAATAACTTTGTTTCTGGGTGCTTCCTTCAAATGCAGTTCCCCGAGATAACATATTTTACCCAAAGAATAAATTGTATCACAATCTTCTAAAGTTTCATTTGTACTCACATTTTTTATAATAGAAAAGAGAGAGAAATTGTTCAAAAATAAATAATTTTGAATTGTGATTGAATTTATCAAGTTTTATATGAGGTCTTTGAATAATATAATGACGGGCAGTGATTTTATTGTAGAATAAATTCATTTAAAATTTTTGAATGAAAATTTTTCAATTACTGATCAGTGTTAGCACACAGAAAAACTTTCAAGTGACATCACTGGATCTTGTCTTTATATCCCATTCATTTTATAAAGATCAATGAGTTGAACATAAGTGAAAGACATGAACAGGTGGTGGAAATATGATGGGAGAAAATTTTGTTTTTTGAGGGAAAGAGGTATCAGGATCCAAAATTATCTCAAGTGACTGGAATGCTGTAACAGAAGAAATTAAATAAAAAAAGAAGTATCTCACAGTTCTAACATTGTAAGTGCAAGATGATGAGAATCACATTCTGTGCTGCTATGTCCAGAAAAAGCCTAGCAATAAGGCATTCAGATCTGGATGTCATATTTTAAAATAGATCATTGACAACTGAAACAGCTTTTACAGGAAAAAAAACAGAACAGGTAGGTGAAACAAAGCTATATCTCATGCCTAACACCCATCAAAAGAGATGAGCATACCATTGGTCTTAGAATTGTATCATGAACCATGAATATAGACCACATGCTCTTTCTTGTTTGCATGCACACCAGCCATCTTCCTGCATCAGAGATCTAAATGTGCTCATTTCACTCCCTGAGCATTCCAGCCCCACTCTCCCATCACCAATACACGTAACACCCCAGCTCTAAAGAGATGCAAAATGTGCATGTAAGGAGTTCTGTTTGTATTTATATGCACACATCCATGCACACTCATGTCAAACTTCGATTTCCTGATATATAAAATGACACTCATCTCATATGCCTCATCCTGTAACTACTTGCCCAATAACAGATATGAGGAATATTTTTGAATAAATGAGCATGCTTAAACTGAGTGAAAACTCCTGAGGAGGAGGGTAGAAGTTGAGTAATTATTTAAATTATTTGGAGGACCTCTCTTAGAAAAACTACTAAGTTGTTCTGGTGAAATATAGAGTGGCATTTTTTAAAATTATTAAAAGTTATTGGGCCAGAGTTTAGATCAGAAATTAGCTTTCTAAATGAAATAATTATTTAAAGAATAAATTACTTTGAAATATTGAATTTTCTGTCACTAAAATTGTTCAGAATCCTTATATTTTATTGCTTAGGAACATTTTCTTTTCATTATAATGTCTGAAATTGGAATGTCTCTTTCAAGTGACATTGTCTTAAAATTGCTCTTGTAATTATTATTTTCTGTGCACTCGTGATCATCAGTGTCAGTTTGGAGCTTGAAGAATGGTACTCATTGGATTGAAAGATAACCTAGAGTGTTACCCATGTATAATCAAACGACTGTCTGAAGAGGAGATGAGTTGATGTTCAACTATTTAGTAACAATCTTGAATTAGGCTAAGGATGCTGTCACCATGATAATATTATTGATTTGTATCACTATCCATTGAGTGGTTATAATCTTTTGTGGAATAAATAAGCACGTGAAACTTGTCTTGAATGAAATCATAAGGTGCTGGGATATTTAAGTTGTAGATTTTTTTAGCCAAATTACTTTGCTTTTATTTTCTGATATTTTCATTATGTAAACATGAAAAATATTATGACTTTAATTAAATCTATAAGCCCCAGGAAAGCACTATATCACAGTTTAATTATCAGTGGCTTTTTTCTTCAAATAGTAAATAAACTAATATATATCTAACAATCATTTATGCTGTATTCTATGAGTTATGATTTAGTTTCCAGATTATGCTGCCACTGAACATCATTCTGGGGGGCACACAATGAAATTAGATGAATAATTGAGACTTAATATTTCTCAATTCCATTTTAGAGTTAAATTTCTTTGCTTAGTGTTCTGAGTCAAATTATGGCTCACAAAAGATAAGATGAGGCCCATCATTAATACCTGTAAACATGACTTTATATGAAGTACAGTGTTTCAGATTAATATGAGGTTATATTAAACTAAATTCAGTCTAATCCAATATTTTGATATCTTTGCAAGAAAAGAAAAGAGAGAAACAGGAGAACACAATCTGAAGACAAAGAAGAAAGACATTGATGTGAAAAAGAAGACAGAATGGAATTAATATGCCAAAAGCTTTTTAAGATTAAGATTAAGTTTTTAAGATTAAGTTGTTTACCTAAAAGCTTGGAGCAAATATTGTGGTAAGGTGAGATGAAATATTTCCAACCGCTATTAGAGGGCATGATTCAAGCCCTGGTGGTACTTCTGATGCTAACTTTCTTCTCTCTCTCTCTCTCTCTCTTGCTCTGACTATAACTCTCAAATAATAAGTAAACATTATTTTAAAGATGCCAAATACCAATAAATGCCTGGAGATAAAAGAAGCTGTAGAAGCAAGGAAAAATTCATGTTCAGAGGTTTGGGAGGAAGCATGACCTTACTAAGACATTGATTTTTGATTTCTAGACCCAAGAACTGTGAAACTCTAAATATCCATTGCTTTAAATCTGCACTGATTTCCTAGGGTTGCCCTAAAGAAGCGTGACCAATTGTGAAACTTAAAAATAACAGAAATTTGTTCTTTCACAGTTATGGAGATCATAACTCCAAATTCAAGTTTTCTTCAGGGCCATCCTCTCTCAAACTCTCTAGAGAAGACTATTACAATGACTTTTTGCAGATCTATTTGTTTATTTAAAAGTCAGAATTAGAGAGGGGGGGAGAGAGGGAGAGAGGGAGGGAAGGAGGAAGAGAGAGAGAGAGAGAGAGAGAGAGAGAGAGAGAAACTTCCATGTGCTGGTTCACTCCTCAGATGGCTTCAACAGCCAAGGCCAGACCAGACCAAAGCCAAGATCCAAGAGCTCCATCAGAGTTTCCCACATGGGTGGCAAGGGTACAAGTATTGAGCTATCTTCCACTGCTTTCCCAAGCCATTAGCAGGGAGAAGCTGGATCTTGAGCCATTGCCCATATGAGATACTGGCATTCTAGGCAGCAGCTTTACCTGCTATGCCATAATGCCAGCACTTCCATGACTTTTTAGTACCTTTGGTGTAGAAAGGAATCCTGGGAATTTCTCAGCTTTCATAAACATAACTCAGTTATTTCCTGAGTCATCCCCCTGTGTATTCTCATAGTATTCCTAGAAGGATGAGGTCATATGGAACTAGTCTGGTATAACCTCAGCTGCACCCATCTGACTTTCAAATACTACCATATTGTAAGGTTCTTGGTGTTAAAATTTGAGTATGTCTTTTGGAAAAGCATCATTCAACTCATTACATATAATGCAATTAGTATATTCTGGACTGAACCACCTGTTTTTAAGATTAAGTTGTTTACCTAATGTCCATTTATTTTCCCAATGATGACATTTTACACACCTAGGACTCATACTCTTTTTTTTTAATATTTATTTATTTATTTAAAAGTCAGAGTTACACAGAGAGAGGAGAGGCGGGGTGGGGGAGTCTTCCATCTGCTGGTTCACTCCCCAATTGGCCCCAGTGGCCGGAGCTGCACTGATCCGAAGCCAGGAGCCAGGAGCTACTTCTGGGTTTCCCATGTGGGTGCAGAGGCCCAAGGAGTTGGGCCATCTTCCACTGCTTTCCCAGGCCATAGCAGAGAGCTGGATCGAAAGTAGAGCAGCCAGGACTTGAATCGTTGCCCATCTGGGATGACAGCATTGCAGATTGTGGCTTAACCCTCTACACCACAGCGCTGGCCTGACTCATACTCAATAATTCTTCCATTGCTAAAAGTTACCAATTTAATTTTTGAGCCTTGTTCTCAGTAAGTGCCAAAATGGAATACAATGCCATATATGAATTTTCACATCATGAGTTAGCAATTCTATTGAAAGTATGTAGTGTGTATGTAAGCAGTGTCAAAGTATGTAGGGTGTGTAAGAACATTTAAAAAAAGAGTCTTTATATTTGTTTGTGAGGTAGAGAGATAGACAAGACAGAGTGAGTTCCCACCTACTGGTTCACCCCACAAATGCCTACAGTGACTTGGGCAGGCATAGGCTAGTGATGGGAGCCAGAACTTCAATCCAGGTATCCCATGTGGGTGACAGAGATCTGACTACTTGAGGCTTCACTGCTGCCTAATACAGGGTCTGTATTAGCAAGAAACTAGAAACAGTGGCAAAAGTCACTTATCCAGTGTGGGACATAGGTAGCTTATTTGGACTCAACTGGTGAACTACATGCCTGTTCCTAAAGAGCCATATTCGGTCACTGATTCTACCAATAGTAGAAATTAGAAACAACATTTCATTCAAAAAATTTAGTTTCATTTTTACAGCTGAGACACCACAAATTTCACTTCCAGTAGACCTATCATAATTCAAGATGTACTAACATCTAATTGGAACACACCATCTGTTAAGTAGTGAGGAAATGCTTTGTGACACATCTATCAATGCCTTTGTCAGGTTTTGGATGAGGAAAAACCACTAGTGCAATTCTAAATTCTCTTCTGTGGTTAACATCCAGTATAATTCACAGCAACACTGTCAGATGTCTCGTAGGTTTTAGCTCTGTTTCCTGCTTCCTTGAAGGCCAACTTCCCTTCATATTACAGAGAAAAATGATAGAGATCCTCTCCACAAAATATGAAACATAACTGGTGTGGGAAAGGTACAACCCTTTTAAGAAATGTAATTGAACTGTGATAAGGGAATTTTAAATGGTTAACCCAAAAGGAATGCCATTTTGTGATCTTGGAACGAGGCAAGGATCTAGTTCTGCTTCGAAGCTCTCTCAGATTGGGAAGACCTTTAATAGGGTAACCCTTCTGTCTTCCTGTTCAGATGAATGAAGTGCTTAAAATATTTATACTCAAGGATGTGCCACTATAAACCTAGCTTTAATGAAATTAAAGTCTGCTTTTCTAAATCTGGGAATAAAGATGCTATTCACATTCATTGAGTCTATCTATCCCATAAGCTAGAGGTTTCTGCATGCATTTTGATTAGTACTTCTATACAAAATACCTTTTTCATATAAATATCAGTACACAACTTCATAAAACGCTAGATTTCTTGGAAATTAGCAGATATATTAAATGTTAATATAGCCTTTGTTTGCTTTCTTATGATATCCTCATTTAAATTTATACAAATAATTGAATAAATTTTAGTATTCAAGAGAGGTTTATTCACTAAATATGAAATAAAGTTATCCTATAGATAAATGTCAATTGCTATTGTCTGAATGTTTACATATTTCCCAAATATTCCACACATGAGAACTCAGTGAGAAGCCGCAATCTATGAGGTACAGGCCCTCACCAAAAACCCATTCGTGCCTTGATTTTTATTTCCAGTCTCCAGAATTATGAGAAGTAAATTTCTGCTTGTAATTTCTACCCAATTTGGGGGATGAAGAGTTCAACTCTCGGAAGTATATATCAAGACTGCAAACTGTTATGTGGATATGCAAAGGACGGGCATAAATTAATGGGTATCAAAAGATTAGGTTTCAGGAAGGGAAGGACTTTCTAGCAGACTATTTAAAAGAGGACATTCTAGGGCCAGCGCTGTGGCGTATCAGGTATAAGCCACAGCCTGCAGTGCCAGCATCCATATGGGCGCTGATTCGAGTCCCAGCTGCTCCACTTCTGATCCAGCTCTCTGCTAGGGACTGGAAAAGAATTAGAAGATGGCCCAAGTCTTTGGGCTGCTCCACCTGCATGTGAGACCTGGAAGAAGTTCCTGGCTCCAGGCTCCTGGCTTCGGATTGGCACAACTCTGGCCATTGCAGCCAACTGGGGAGTGAATCAGAGGATGGAAGACTCTCTCTCTCTCTCTCTCTCTCTCTCTCTCTCTCTCTTTGTAACCCTTTCAGGTAAATAAATGAATATTAAGAGAGAGAGAGAGAGAGAGAGAAAGTTCTTCCCAGAGCAAATTGTCCAGAGCATATTTTTCAGGTTATCATTACCTATGTTAGTTTCCTTTCTCCATTTCCAACAGCTTCTAAAATTTGGAGCATATCTATATGGTTACAAGAATACCGGCTACTTCTTCCATGTGAAAAACAAGTGATCAAGATTAAGCCAATCAATGCAAAATGATCTAAGCTTCTCTGAGCAGAATGAGTCTGGATATTTTCTGAGATGGGTGGGCAATGTGCTCTCCTCCTTGATTAATATATACAGCAATTGGGAATAGGAAGCTAGTGCAATCACTCTTGCTGCTAGAGAGAGGGGGAAGTAATAAGAAGAGGACACAGGCATGAAAAAATACAAAAACAGAAACAAAAAGAATAACATGGAAAAGAAACTGTGTTCCTGATGCCATGGGGCATCTCTGTCGAAGAATACCTGAAATAACACATGTGTTTGGAGTTAGTAACTATATGAGTAAGTAAATTTCCAATGTATATTTAGTGAGTTTGAGTTAAATTTTATGGTCACTTGGGTCCAAAAGCAAACTGATCAAACCTAACATAACTTGTAGAAACATAAGATAGGATATAAAAATATTTTTAACATGGGCATCACAATAGGCTGTTGTATTGGAAGCAATTTGCAACATTTATAGTTTGGATTTCTAAAGTTTGGGAAGACTTCCCTGAAAATAAAAAAAAGCACAGTTTTTGTATAATGCCATTAATATGGTTAAAATTTTAATCATTGTCATGAAAAGAACTGCATTGAACTTTTCATTATCTCAGCTTTTGAGTTTGTTCTTTTGATATCTGTGAAAATTATTCACCGTATCTTACGTGGAGAGATAACTGAAAATGAGTGCTTGGAAAGCCTGTTTCTAGAGAATGTCACTAACAGGACAGACCTTTGAGCTCAAAACAGGAGTCCTTGGGCAAGTAACTTCTAATGACCTTGCAACTCCCGGGATTTGTGATTCTATGACTTCTGTACTTGCAACATAAGTCTCAGAAACTGTGTATTTTTTACAGGTTTTATATACAATAACTTATTTTCATTCCTATTTCTCTTTCTAAGGGACTGGATTATAGCATACATATAGACTAAATAAAGTTATAAATTACAAGGGTCATATTTTTCTCTACAGTGGCACTTGAAGTTTTAATGACCATTTCATATGCTTTCTTTCTACTTATAAAATTTATACCATTATTCTACATTGTGCTCAGAGACAACCCCAAAGTACCAAAAATTATAATTTTTAGAGTACATAATGCAAGCAGCTTTATTTAACATTTCTTATAAATTGCATAGACTTTATTGGATAAAGAACACTTGTAGAAAGATGGATTTCAGTATTGGGAAATGTTGAATCACTAAGAATAAACTGAGGAACTATACTTCAGGGTTATGTGAATTTAGTGTCTGGATATGACTGTGTTTTAGTAAGTGCAAGTAGAGTATTAGTAATATATTTGAAAAAGTTAACTCAAATTCTTTCACCATGCTAAACTTTTATTTATCCCTTACAAGGTAAAGCAAAAATGTTACACACCATTCTGAACAGGATTAACATGGTTTTTAAGCATAACAATCAATTTGATAGCTGATATGATTGATGAAGGTGTAGAGATAGAATTGTATAAAAATTTTATCTTCAATTTGGAGAAGTAATAGAGCATGAGGTATAGAATACTTTTGACCAATGTAAATACCAACAGAACTTATTGGTATCATTATTCATCTGCTATTTGTTCACTCACACAACTTAATTATTAGTGACATTGAGAAGTACAGTGGCTCCGGCGATCTGGCCTGCTCAGCATCCCTGGGTTATTTGCAGTCTGACTCTGTGACTACTAAAGGAGTACAGGAAGTTGATAGGGAGGGAGAAGTCCAGCTGAATAGTGAGGAAAGATTACAAACCTGGAATTGGGATTAAACTGAAAATGGAGTCAATAGAATCATTAAGGTTAAGTATATCACACTAAAGAATTAGCATTTTTATGAAGTGATATGAGAGCAACTGAAGTATTCGTGTCTTGAGAAAATTGTTAAGTGAGACTTGTGTGGTCACAACCAAGTTAAAACTGAGTGAGTTCTTGGACTGATCAAACTGAATTCTGACGTATTTTGTGATGTCTTTATGAATCAATAGCTAAGCCTAGTAAATACAATTAAAAGGCTTCTAGGTATCTTTAATATAATTTATTAAAGTTAACTCTGTGAAAGGACTGTACATCGCCATTAAAATTGCACAATATATGTTCTTTTCTTGAATTTCCACTTACTCTGTTACACACACTCAAAATCTCAAGTCTCCCAATGGACTACTTATGGAGGCATCAGTAGCAAACATTCATCTAATCCCTCCAATATTTAAAGTATCTAAAAGCCCCTTTTTCACTCCTGGAGAGCTGCTGCTGTTCAGCCTTGGCAGCACAGATGTTCTCCCTCTCCATGTTGTCATAATTAGAAATCCTCAGCCGTGCTGTAGGGAAGTGGAAGTGATAAGGAATCCTTTAGTTAGTAAATTGCTTTATGAGGTATAAGTGTGTCTTACATAATAGGGAATTCTGTCAATGAGGGTGGCATTAAAAACAAAGAGTTACAAAAAAAAAAAAAGAAAGGGAAATATTGTATTGATAAATAGTGAACTTTGTGGTGCTTACCATTATGGGAAAAAAATTCAGATTCTCTCAAAATCTAAGAGAATTCTTATCATCATTTCTGCTTCTTCATGTATGCAAAACATCATATGGGTCATTGTACAAAGGTTTAAAACTGTCTTAAGAAACTTGACCTTACACCATTAAAATGTTTTTTTTCCTTCCTTCCTTCATTTGTTTCTTTTTCTTTCTTCCTTTCTCTCTCTCTCTTTCTCTCTCTCTCTCTTTCCTTCTTTCTTTTAAAACAGTAATAACCAAATCTTTTGAGATGATTTAACTTATCTCTGCTCCCCATACTCCCAGGATAAAATGTGAAGCTTAACACATTTTCTTCCTCAAACAGACATTTATAAAACAAATATTAATAAACAAGCAGTTGACTACAGTCCTGAAATTGTCCTTCCTGGAACTGCACACCTCTGGCAGATAGGAGAAATTTCTTTAGGAGATGCTCTTTGACCTGTTGTTGGCTTTCAGCAGCCAGGAAACTCCCATAGCTGAACATCATGGCTATATAGAGATCAACCCTTGGGATCAATTTATCAAAGTAAAGGATTGAGGCTTCACTGGATCCTTACAGTATGTTTGTACAGTATTGGCTGATACCTCCAAAATATTTGAAGCCAATCTAAAATGAATAATTTTAATTGTGCCAAAGATACCCATTTGTAACAATTGTCATACCTAACAACAAGGTACCATTTTTATGGATTCATTATCGAGCATTCATTCCATTTAGTAACAAAACATTAGATTTTAACTTATAAGTGGATGACAGAATTCCTGTGGATTACACTTTTCTTATAACGTGTTAACTGACCTGCATTTTCCCTTTACCTAAATCACACAGTTCAGTTTAAGCAGTAATTCATATATTTATAAATAAATGCAGACACATAAAAGACTTTTCTAAGTTTAAACTGACAAAATGTGACTATTATAAAAGGTCCAAGAGAAAAGGACTTCTTAGTTTCAAAATATAGAAGACTAAGAAACTTGAATTCTGGGTCTGGCACTGTGGCACAATGGGTTAAACTGCTGCCTGCAGCACTGGTGTCCCATATGGATGCGGATCCAAATCCCAGTTGCTCTATTTTGAATCCATCTTCCTGCGAATGTGCCTAGGAAAGCAGCAGAAGATGGCCCAAGTGCTCGGTCCTGTGCACATACGGGGGAGGAGGGGGACAGGGATGAAACTCCTCACTTCTGGTTTTGGCCTGGCCCAGACTGGGCCATTGTGGCCATTTTGAGGGTGAACTAGTAAATGGAAAACCTCTCTGTCTCTGTCTTTCCCTATGTGTAACTCTGACTTTCAAATAAAATAAATAAATCTTTCAAAAAATAAGAACAAACATGAATTGTAAATTATATATCTCTAGGCTAATGATCACAGTGCAGAATTGTTAAAAGCATCAGAATTCTGAAATCAACTACTATTAACATGAGTTAAAATGACTTTGGAAAATTCACTAACTTCCAATCTCAGTTTCTTCATATATTAAATGGGTTCAAACTCTTACCTTGCAAGGTTGCTGTGAGTATTAGGTATCAACAAGATGATATTTAACAAACTGCTAGGTTCCATAGTGCCTAACAAACAGGGTTCTTCCTTTTGACTAGACAATACTGAAATAACAGCTGACATTTCAGAACACATAAAAAGTGTTGCTAAGAATGAAAAGCGTAAGAAGTGATTCCAACAAACTCATTAGGTGAACATAACAGCAATACACAGCTGACATTTTGGCACATCAGTTAAGGCACAGCTTGGCATGCCCACATCATATTTCAGTGTTCCTGGGTTTGAGTCCAGCCTTTCTTTCTAATCCAGCTTCCCGATAATGTGCACCTGGAAAGTAGATGTGATTACTCAAGTATGTGGGGCTCTTTGAGTTAAGTGGTAGATCTGGATTCATTATCCGGTGCTTGGCTCAGCTCTGGCTAGTGCATGCATGGGAGCAGTGAAGTAGGAGATCTCTCCCTGTCTCTCTCTTTTCTTAATTTTTTCTGGTCATGGTGTCTTCCAAATAAATTAAAATAAATATATTGTAAGAAGAAATATAATACTTCTGAAAAAACACCATCGACTTTAAATTCTATTTGGCTGAGTAAAAGCTATGATTTTTTAAATTTTAGGTCATCACACAAGTTAGAACAAACTCTACACAAGAACTTCATGTTTCAGTGAACTCTAATGGAAGAAGTAGTGCATTTTAATCTGTTGGACTTTGACCTACATTGAATCAGAGTGGTTATCCATTGTAATGTGGCTTAAATTTTGCTTGCTGAAAAGTTAATAATAATGGTATTTCATCTTGTATTTCATTTTCTTGGAATTACTTTCATAATGTAAGTCTAAGACAATTTCACTTTGGTTCCTTTTGCCCTTTCTATTTCTCAAATTCTCTAAAGAAATGGAACCTGAAGAACTCTCTCACTGATTGTTAATTATTGACAGTAAAATGTTTGCACCTGCTTCTTTGAGCCGCTACATAGAAACTGTGAGTGATGATGCTGAAAATAACAGTCATTAGGTTACATGCATAGTTCTGAACTCTAAAGGCCTTCTTTCGACTGCAGTGGTAAATGAACTAAAGCATTAATCTTATCAAGAAATACTTTCTTCATATAAAAATTATTCCGTTTTCTTGAAGGAATCTTTAAAATCCAAGGAGGGATTTCTATTCGAACTGTATAAGGAACCACTTAGACCTGTTTCAATTCTTTGGTAATTTACCCTCAAAATACACCTGAAATTAGATGGTTTTGTTGGTTTTAGAAAAGTATATATTTGGGCTGGCTTTGTGGGTTAAGCTGCTGTCTGCAGGGCCATATTGACATCAGTTCAGTACCCAGCTGCTCCCCATTCAATCTGGCTCATTGCTAATGTGCCAGGGAAAACATGGAAGATGGCCCAAGTACTTGGGCCCCTACACCCATGTGGGAGACCTGGAAGAACCTCCTGACTCCTGGGTTCAGTCTGGCCCAGCCCTGGGAAGCGAACCAGTGGATGGGAGATTGACTCTCTCTCTCTCTTTTTCTGTCTCTCCCTGTCTCTCTCTCTCTGTAACTCCAATTTTCAAATAAACAAATAAATCCTTTTATAAAAACATATACTTCTTTATAAAAATTATTAAATAAAATTATTTACTTTCTGTCAACAGATTTAAGAATAATTCTGAATTCTTAAAATTTATTTTAATGACAAATGTAGATTAAAGTGTTTATGATAGGTTAGAAGAATATGTAGATTATCTCACTTGGAGATTATTGCTAGAATTTGTTTGAGCTCAATTATATTCTGCCTTGGTTATTTATAGTCTAAATTATAAAAAATAATAATATTCAATCATTATTGAGATTTACTTGATTTTAGGCACTTTTCTGAGTCATTTGCTTGGATTACCTCATTCAATTTTAATATTAGATTTAGGCATGGATTATCATGAGTAATTGAGTTTTTTTTTTTTTACCATAGTGTATTATTAGTTGACTATGAATTGAAAATCTGCAGCTTGAGCTTCTGTCCATTCTCCTTCATGGTTTTCAGTTTTAGAGGTCATTATGATTCATAGTTTTGAAAACCAATTCTCCAGCTTAAGATTCTGAAAATATTACTCAAACTGTATTTCTCTCTTTAATTCTATTCCATATTTTGATGTTTTAATATTTTCTTCTTTTTCATTTATTTTAGATTTCTATGCGCTCTATCTCTTATTCCTTTTTTTTTCCTCTTTTATTCTCTATCTCCTCCTACCGTTCTCTTCTCCTTCTGTTTGTTCTTTTTATTTACTATATATTTTTA
The DNA here is from genome assembly GCA_949820135.1 of Sylvilagus floridanus. NCBI lineage: Eukaryota > Metazoa > Chordata > Mammalia > Lagomorpha > Leporidae > Sylvilagus > Sylvilagus floridanus. The sequence goes on along the minus strand of OX463224.1, from coordinate 100,221,603 downwards.
AAGATTAATTTTTATTTGAGAGGCAGAGTTACAGACAGAGGGAGGGGAGGCAGAGAAAGAAGTCTTTCATCTGCTGGTTCACTCCCCAAATGGTTGTTAACGGCCAGAACTGAGCTGATCCAAAGCCAGGAGCCAGGAGCTTCTTCTGGGTCTCCCATGTAGGTGCAGGGGCCCATGCACTTGGTTCATCTTCTACTGCTTTTCCAGGCAAGTTAGAAGGGATATGGATCAAAAGTGGGGCAGCTGGGACTCTAACAGGAGCCCGTATGGGATGCTGGTGCTGCAGATAGAGGCTTAACCTACTATGCCACAGCACTGCCCCCCCCCACCATTTTTAATATATTTTTAAACTGTGTTTTTGCCCTTCTTTTTTAATATGGTTTACTCTCACCTCACGTTTTTCTTAGCCATCAGCTTGTGTCTGAACCTTTGCAACTTGTAAAGTTTATTTGTGTTTATGCAAGCATTTCATGTCATGCTCATGTTTTCTCTCTTCCTAAGAATACCTCAACTAATTCAAGGATGGGAAATGGTAATTTCAGTTAAATGATGCTTAGATATTTTTGTCCCAGGTAAACCAAATGTAATTGTAGTGGTAGATTGAATCATTGAAAACTGACATTAACTTTTATTTCTTTGAATTATAACGTTTATAAATAAAAATAAGAATATAAAACTTGAGAGATGTAATTCCATTTTAATTTCAACTGATCCATTACTGTGACAGTTAAAAACTAAAAATATGGATATCCTTTAGGTTGTTTTGATTGCATCAATTTAAAAATTAAAATGAGAGAATAAATAAAATTTTATATCTTGTTATTTTTCTGCTCATGTGCCTATTTAGTTTATTTTTTTTTCTTTCTGGTCTCAGGAGTGCCATGCTTCAAGAAATATGTTTGATTAACCTGATCACTGTATCTGGGAACACTAAGGTACACTCAAGCCCATTGGCTGGAAGGTTGGAACCCATTAATCTTTCTGTGATTCTCTGCTTCAGTGTAAAATGGGAAGATTAATATCTTACCTGTTTGAAGGCCATTGGCTGTCTTATGATGGATAGTATACATGCCATCTAATTTATTCAACAATAACCTGATGAAGAGATGGTTAAAGTCTGACATAACTCAATAATGTAGCTTGCTAGATTTCTACCCCTAATAATTTAACAATACCAATGATTTGTGATTTGTTTTAACTGAAATGCTTGTTAATAGATCAATATTGAGTTTGTAAGGGAAGTATGTGTGAATCATAGGTAGAGTTCAGCTGAGTTTCAATGGTAGAGTATTTTTACACATTATATTTCAATTTTCAGGAATGATTTTTCAACTCTTCTGGACTTACATTGCTTTATATTAATCATTTGTTCTTACATGTATTTTGTTTAATTTGCACAGTCCTTAAAAAACAACACATACAGCATATCAGTGAAAACATTTTTTCTTAAGCTCTTTCTCTGAACTTGTAGAGAAGTCAAAATACCAATGATAACCTTACTATTAACACAAATTAATTTTCCTCTAAAGAAAATATGGTACTTCTATTTGCTATATAACAATTCTATAAAGGCTTGGACATTGTTGTAGTGCATTTTTATTTGAATGAATTTAAATAACAAAACTATTTGTGGTAACTTTTAATCAAAATCAAAATGTTAAATAATTCTTACAATTAATAATCAGTGATTTTCCCATATGTTTATCTCATCATGTATGTTCTGTTTCTATTATTGTCTTTCTACCATCCGAATGTTCTCATATATATACAGCTACTTGTCTCTAAAATCAAATCATCTAACTAAAACTACTTTTCAACTTATCAGCAATCATATAAGATATACAGAGATAATATATGAATTCTATCCATTAACAGAGGTTGTTTTTTTTTCTTTTTGCTATTCACAACTCTAATATGATCTTTTGTTTATTTTTCACAAACCCTAAATGCATTCTTAATTGTCTTAGACATAGTCTACTCATTTCACCCTGACCTTCCAGATCTTGACTATCTTCATTGATTCCAGATTGGTATTTGTCTAAAACCTTGCTTTCTAGTGTTTCCTTATTATAGTTTGCCTACCTTTCTGTAAGCATGTAGGGTCACCACACTATGGTCTATTAATTTAATTATAGAAGATTGCAATGGAACTGTTCTGTTTGGATTCTTAAGCATGAGATTAAGTTAATAAGCAAAAAATCATAGTAATTAAACATGCTAATCATTTCCTCCCAATTCTGATCTTATTTATTTGTTCTCTAATTCTAGAACCAAGAATATCTACTTTCCTGAAATTGGCAGAAATTAAATATAAAAATTATTTTGTATAATAATAAGAAAAGCAATTACATAATTATTAAAATTAACTTTTTTATATTTATTTATTTATTTAAAAGGCAGACTTACAGAGAGGCAGAGACAGAGGGAGAGAGAGAGAGAGGTGCCTTCCATCTTCTAGTTCACTCCCCAGATGGCCACAATGGCTGAATCTGTGACAAATCAAAGCCAGGATCCAGTAGCTTGCTCTGGGTCTCTTATGTGGGTGTAGGGGCCCAAGGACTTGGGCCATCTTCTGCTTTCCTAGGCCATAGTAGAGAGTTGATCAGAAGTGGAGCAGCTAGGACTTGAACCTGAGCCCACATGGGATGCCAGCACTACAGGTGGCAGCTATACCAGGCATGCTACACTGCTGGCCTCACATGAGCCTAAAATTTACTTTTGTTTCTCATTCTTTAATTCATGGTATCAACTTTAATTCATGATATTGTGTTATATTCTTCATAAGTCTAAAAATGTAATTTCCTTGTGTTTTTTCTTTGCTATATATCTTTAAGTAAAGAAAATACCAGTTCTGTTCAAAGCTGCCATAACAGCTTAAGATTTTACTAAAAGGCATAGCCTGTACCTTAGCCTGTACCTTATGGCACTACAGCTCATTGATAGAGCTGTAGAGGGTTGTTTTCACCAAAAACTGGAAACAAGTGTATCAACCTTTTGCCATGAGCATCAGAGCCATGTGACCTTTGACTCAAGAATGGGAAGCATTTGAGTCAGAGAAGTTAAGTTAAATAACATTTTTAAAAATAGAATATTCCACAAGTTTAATAATTTGAGTATCTTATCTTCTTTTCAGATGGAAATGTCAACACAGCTTCAAAAGAACCTCAAGCAGTTTAACATGGTAAAACAAGAATTCTTCTTTAGCTAACATCAACCAATTGCTTTCTCTGTGATGTGCTGAGTTTTTACATTATTCCTCTCTTTTAATTTAACTCTATAATTTATATGACAGTGATTCTTACCTTTTTACATACCAGGAATCTGAAGCTTATAAAGTTAATTAACTTATCTTAGAACTCTCAGATAATAAATAATGAAGCCAGGATGCCAACTTATGTGTTGTTGCTATTAAACCTCAAACTCTTAACTGTATTGCTACACTATCTATCCAATAACTCTTTACATCCATTAGTCAATATCCATCACCTTATATGAAGGTATTTATGGATTTATGTTTTTCCTATGCACATTTTTTGTGGATTTCTTGTAATTCACTTTGAAAGTACAGTAAATAAAGTAAAACATGAAACTAGAATCCAAGGTGGATTTGTAGGATTAGGAAGAAGATAGCTGGAAAATGAAACATTTACCCTGAACATCCTGGAACGTTTACACAATTGAGGTGTTAATAAAATATTCTATAACTCAAATGAGTAGCTGAAACTTTCCTTATTGTTTATTTACATGGCTATTTACATATATGTAGATTTGCAACTTTGCCAAATATTGTGTTGTGGTCAATCTTGTGTGTGGAACATGAAATCAAAGCCATCACTAAATGTTAATCATGTGCTTTAGTTTAGGAACATAAAATTTAACAGTCCCAAGTCAGTGACAATACATCATCTGAAATTTGGCATTCAACATTAACATATATGGAATTGGCTGATAGGAATAGTAACAGCTATTGTGGCTTTCAACTCACAACCCACTGTGATGACCTCTTGACCCCAACTGGACTACAAGGCTTATTTGATGTATTATACTTTAGGAAACTAAAACTTGAGGAAATAATTTAATATATTACAAATATATATTTCAAAATTTCTGAAAAAGGATATCAACTTCCACAAAATGCATTTTTGAGTACCTCATTGTTACTTTTTTGCTTAACTTTTCCAATTCTATCAATGAATATATAAAAAATACTATAGATAATGATATAGCCAATAATTCAAGCTAGGAAAAATTTCCAATAACCCACATGGTTTATATATGTTAAAAATATTTTTGTCATAGCTCAAAATTATTCTTCAAATTCTCTAAAATACTTTGAATTATATAGCTGGTGTTGATTAAATTATTTCAAACAAGATCTAAATAGAATCAAGCAGGATGCTTTGATTTGCATCAGTTAATACTCTGTACTTCCTTCTCTTCAGCAGGCTCTGATACCATATTCTGGGGAATTTTGCCTGACCCCTTCTTCTGCTCTCAATACTACGAGTGAAACAATATGCACCTATATTGCTGCACTCTTCTTTTTCATGAATTAAATTAAATAGTTGTAAGAACTGACATGAGTTTGCAGCTTTGCTGTGTGGCCTTAGACAACTGCTCAGAATCTTCAAAACTTTATCTCGTTTTCTAAAAAGGGAATAATACCCTCAGGGTTGCTGTAATTGTTTTTTCACACACACAAAAAAACTTTTTTCAAGATAATAATCTCAACTGTGATGGAAGATTGAATTTAGATAGCACAAGGTTAGAAATATCTACAAACTGTATCTTAAGTTTGAGATGTCAAAATTATGCTATTAAATATTCTGATATGCACTAAAGTATGCAAACCTGTTTGTATTTACTCAAAATTTGCCAGAAGTTTTGACAACATAAATTGTATGCTTAATAATTATTACTAGCAACAGACACTTACAGAATACGCTTTGGGAAATGATCTTTAAGGATTAAGAAATAGCTCTGCAGCCTAGATCACTTTGCTAAATTGTAGTTAGCAACTGCACATATGCTATATACTCCCTTAGATGTACATAAATCAAGTAACGTGTTTGAAAACAAAATCCATATCTTCTCCTTTCACCTGTGTTACGAGCAGTCATTCTTAACTCAGTAAACTTCAAATCCATTAGTTACCTTAGACTAATGACAGTGTGGATGTTCTTGATGCTTTCTTTGTCTCCTACTCCACGTGATGCTCACAGGAAGCCCTTTGAAATTGCAGGCACACTGGCGAGTTCTCTCCAATCTACTCTCATCCTAGACTGTGCCAAAATCTCTCACTTAGATTGCAGCAATCGTCTTTGTATTGATTGATGATCCCCTGTGCCTTTCTATGGATTTTCTCAATAGACTAGTTAGAAGGTTCATTTTAAAATGAAAGTAACCTTGTGTCCCTCTCTGCTCAAAATTGTTTAATATTATTTTCACTTGAAGTAAAAGTCAAGATCTATATATGTCCCCCTAAAAGTTTTTCAGGATCTGCCCTATTCCCTTAATTTGAAGACATCTTTTCCTATTCTTATCTTCCTTTGCTCTGTCTCTTTGAAGCACCATGCTGTTTTGTGATTTTCAAACATAGGCATATTTTACCTCTAATATTCACAGAGGCGGTTTTCCCTGCCCCAAATATTCCTCCACCAAATATCTGCATATGTTTGACTCTCACACTTCCCACAAATGAAAAATTGCCATTTAGAATGCCCTTTAGAAAATATTAGCCTCAATCTTTTCTATGGAAAAACAAAACTCTTCAGTTAAGCTTTTTCCAATCCTACTCTTTACTAAAACAATTAAATTCTCTCTGAATCCTTACAATATCTTTCCCCAACTTTGGGGTTAATTTTTCTCTTAAAGTCACATTATACCTTGTTTATTTTTAATTCTTCTTAGATTAAATCACACTATATCTTTTATTTATTTATTATTTTTATCTGTTTCTTCTAGACTGTAAGCAACATGAGGTTCAATTTCTTATGCTCACTAATTAAGGTGTCATTTAATAAATAATGCTTTATATAGAACCATAACTATTTTAATATCATTGACAATATTGATTTTATTGTTTCCATTATACTCCCAATTTTATTCCAATTGCTAATATCCCCAAAGAAAATCTAAAATTTTAATGTGAGGGTTTTTTTTTAATTTACAGGAGATAAATCTGAAAAACTGTGTACCTGTGTGCACATATGTGCATGTGTAAGATACACACATATACACACCCATACACATAGAGAGAGATTTTCAATCCCAAGGTTCGCTCCTCAAATAGTTGTGACAGTTTGGGTTGGGACAGACTGAAAGCAAGACGTTAGGAGCTCCATCCAGTGTTGAAGTGGATTCATTCCTGAGATGAAGAGTGTGGTGGGGGCAAGAGGGGCGGAGTCACCACACAGACTCTGGGAGTCAGGTGAAAGCTGGCTGGGGGAGAGCAGCCCGCAGACTGGTTGGTACAACAGCTTATATAGCCAAGACAGCCAATCCAGTCAAGGGGCGGTTTATGCCCTAACCAATCACAGGCTGTTGCCAGGCAGGCTCCGTTGCCAGGTAAGGTTCAAAGCCATTCTTGAGTGACTGACGCCCATTTATCAGTGGCCTTCTTGGCTTGGCCTTCTCATTCTACCACAATCCATGTCTCCCAAATGGATTGCAAGGACCAGAGCACTTGGGCCATTACCTTCTGCCTTCCCAGACACAATAAAGAGAAGGGAGGAATGGAGAGAGAGTGAGAGAGAGAAAACAAATACTTTGTTTTTATGGTCTGTGATAGAGAAGTCTAAAAAGAGTCATAGACTAAAATACAGGTGTCAGAAAGGACTCACATTTTTTTAAGCTATCTTCTTCCAGACTAGAACAGTAAGCTCCCTCCCTACTCCACCATCTTCTATAATTCATAATTTATTTTCAAAGACAATTTTACCATGATTATAACTAACCATAAATTAATATTCAGGCCAAATCAGAATCCCTATCAAACTAATAGTCATTACTCCAAAGAGAAAAAATCAGATTAAAAATGCTGCCTGACATGGAGAAGGACCCAAGTATACCTGCATTTACACACTGTTTGCTAGGTAAATTGGTTTAAACATTGGAGAGAAATGCAGCAATCTTAATACTAATATGTTCACATAATCTCAATTAAGCAACTCTACTTTGCTAACATATATCATATATGTTATATATACCATATATATATATGATATTTGCATGCTCAAACTATGAGAAACAGATTGATGGCCATAAAAAGGAAACCAGCTCAATAATATCAGGAACATTCTTCCAATGATACATATTATAACAATTAATATATTTAAATTTACACTAACATTTCCATTTCTTGCTTGAAGTCGTTAAAAATCCATTGCTGAAAAACAGTGAGTCATACTTGTTATATATATGTATATTTATTATAATATGTTATATATAATATATGTAAGACAATATATGTGTAGGATAATATACCAATAAGATATAATGAAACCATACAAACTAATTCATTGTAAGAAAATTATGAAGATATGCAGGAAATGAAATGCATCAGATTGAAGACTGTTAATCTCTGTGGGAGGTATGAAAAGGAAGTAATGAGGAAGGAGCAACACACAATGAAGCTTCCACTGTATTGAGAAAGGTGTACAAGTGCATATTGCCTGCAGCATTTTTCAAAATTCATAGGTGTTAGCTAGATAAAGGGAATCATGATTGGATGTAAGATAATTTTATTGGTTTATAGTGCTTTGAAGAAAAAACTTAAGGCTCTAACTGGAGTGTATCCTATTAAAAATATTAGAGACTTCATTATTTTAAATCTCTGGACTTAAGGAAAATAATGCATGATAATGGCTGGGTGGCCATCAAGCTGCCCTTTACAAAGTACTCTAAGAAGTTCATTATAAAAATTCTTAAAATATTTCTCTCATTCTATTGGCATTGATCCTTTATTTCTGGCCTTTGGTAAAGCACTGATTTACAAGTTGCACTTATACTCTAGGGGCTAATTTTTGAGCTTCAGAACAAATTTAAAGATGTTGGAAGATTATGTAAGCTCATATGTTATATTTAAATAATCAAGATACACTAAGGCAAAATGTCAACAGAATTTACAATACTTTGTAGGAAATTGGTTTTATATAATAGAAAAAAATATAGCCTCAAACCCACATCCTATTAAAATGTAAATAGACAGGCATCCCAATATGTTTCTTCCAAACCTTTTCATAAAAATTGAGCTATATTTTATGCATGAGACTAGCTAAAATTGTCTTGTTGCACATCTGCATTGTGATTACTGGAAGTTTCAGGATTTGATGCCAAAAGAGATGAAACTCATATTGGGAAAAGTGAGGCTAAGCTTTTGTTCCTATAGTTGTGGATAGCTGAATCCTGGATCAGATGCAGAAAGTTAGCCTAAGCTTCAAACAACTTGGAAAATCTTTAAAAGATAGGGACAGGCTGTCACCGTGGCTCAACAGGCTAATCCTCCGCCTTGCAGCGCTGGCACACCAGGTTCTACTCCCGGTCTGGGTGCCGGATTCTGCCCTGGTTGCCCCTCTTCCAGGCCAGCTCTCTGCTGTGGCCAGGGAGTGCAGTGGAGGATGTCCCAAGTGCTTGGGCCCTGCACCCCATAGAGACCAGGAGAAGCACCTGGTTCCTGCCTTTGGATCAGTGCAGTGCAAGGGCCGTGGTGGCCACTGGAGGGTGAACCAACGGCAAAAGGAAGACCTTTCTCTCTGTCTCTCTCTCTCTCTCACAGTCCACTCTGCCTGTCAAAAAAAAAAAAAAAAAAAGATAGGGACAGATTATTTGAGTACTGTAAGATACTATAGAGGAAGCCAGTGCCATGGTTCACTTGGCTAATCCTCCGCCTGCAGCACCATCACCCCAGGTTCTAGTCCTGGTTGGGGTGTCAGGTACTAGTCCCGGTTGCTCCTCTTCCAGGCTAGTTCTCTGCTGTGGCCCAGGAGGGCAGCAGAGGATGGCCCAAGAACTTGGGTACCTGTACCCTCATGGGAGATCGGGAGGAACTACCTGGCTCCTGGCTTAGGATTGGTGCAGCGCTGGCCATAGCAGCCAAAAGGGGAATGAACCAATGGAAAGGAAGAATTCTCTCTGTCTAACTTGCCTGGCAAAAAAAAAAAAATACTATAGAGGAGACCACCTAACAATATTCTCAAGTGTATTTCAACCTGAAAGACACTTTATTATAATGAACTATCTGTATGGATTCATAGAAAGGTTGTGGATATCATTATATTGTCTTTTTAAGTTTGTTAACATTAATTTTAATGAGTTTTTAACTGATTCAATGCAATTTGTAGATACAGTTCTAAGAACATAATGGTATTCATTTCCTCCCCTCCTCCCCTTCTCCCTCCTTCCCTCTCCCTGTCACCCTCTTTTTTTCTTCTTTCTTTTCCTTTTTTTGGTTTTAGTTTTTGAGATAATATATTTTAAATTTACATTATAATAAAAAGGTTTAATGCTTCATGGAATAAGAAGTTTAACAAGTAAAAAGCATAAAGATCCTAGTGGGAATGTAAACAATGCTACAAACAATAGTTGGGCAGAAACACCAATATACAGTAAATTTTAAAGTAATCACAGATCCTTTTTTATTTGTAAAGAGTTATTTATTTATTTGAAAGGCAGAGGCAGAGTCAGAGAGAAATATCTTCCATCCACTGGATCACTCCTTGAATGGGCACAATGGCCAGGCCTGGGCCAGGCCAAAGCCAGGAGCCAGGACTTTCATCTGGGTCCCCACATGAGTGCAGCGGCCCAAGGATTTGGGCCATCTTCCTCTCCTTTCCCAGGAGCATTAGTAGGAAGCTGGATCAACAGTGAAGCATCTAGGACTGGAAACAGTGCTCATGTGGGATGCCAGCACTGCAGGCTGCAGCTTAACCGGCTGCACCACCACACCAGTCCCAAGTATAATATTCCTTTTTTTGACAGGCAGAGTTAGACAGTGACAGAGAGACAGAGAATAGAGAAAGGTCTTCCTTCCATTGGTTCACCCAATTTTTAAAGAAATCACCACATTTTCACCAACAGTGAAGAAGTGTTCTACTTTGTTCACATTCTCATCAGAATTTGTTACTTTTTGCAATTTGGATTTTAGTCATTCTGACAGGGGTGAGGTGATATTGTGTCTTTGATGTGTCATTTCCCTGATGAGGTTAAGCATTTTTTCATATTTTTGTTGGTCATTTGTATTTCCTCTTTTGAGAGCTGTCTATTGAAAGTCTTTGTTTCTCAACTGGATTAGTTTATTTTTGTTGTTGAGATTTTTAATTTGCTGATTTCTTTATGATAATAATCCCTTGTCAGGTGTTTTGCTTATATTGTTTCTCATTCTTTTGGCTTTCTCTTTACTCTATCAATCATTTCTTTTGCTGCACAAAAGCTTCTAAGTTTGATATAGTCTCATTTACTTAGTTTTGCTTCTGTTGTTTATGTTTTGGGAGTCTTGTCCAAGAAGTTAGCATCTACACCAACATCTTGGAATATTCCCCCTACATTTTCAACCAGCAACTTCACAGTCTCAGGTCATAAATTTAAGTTTTTGATTCATCTTGAGTTGATTTTTGTATGTGGTGAGAAAAAATAGTTCTAGTTTCATTATTCTACAAATGTATATTTAATTTCACCAGCACCATTTGTTGAAGGATTTATCCTTACTCCACTGTATTGTCTGATCACTTTCATCATAAATCAGTTGTCTCTATGTGGATGAATTTCTGGGCTCTTTATTCTGTTCCATTGATCTATGTATCAGTTTTTATGTCATTACCATTGGGTTTTAATTAATATAGCTTTGGAGTATGCTTTGAAGTCAGATATCGTGATACCTCCAGCTTGATTTTTCTTGTTCAGGATCACTTTGGTGATGTTAAGTCTTTTCTGATTCCATATGAGCTTTAGGATTACCTTTTCTAATTCTATAAAGAATGTCATTGGTATTTTGATAGGAATTCCATAAAATCTGTGGATTGCTTTAGGTAGTATAAACATTTTATTTATATTGACTCTTCCGATCCATAAGCATGGAATTTCTTTCCATTTTTGGTGTCCTTGATGATTTATTTCATTAATCTTTGACAATTTTTATTATATCTTTCACATTTTTTGGTTAAATTTATTCCTAAATATTTTATTTTTTCCTCCTAGCTATTATGAAGGGCAAAGCCACCCTGAACGTGCCCAATCTTGTCTGATCTCAGAAGCTAAGCAGATTTGGGCCTGGTTACTACTTGGATTCATGATATTCTTATACTTTCTGAGAGTAAGATAATGTGTTGACTTAGAATAGCAGGTTGAGAGTAACACAGCTTGAGTCAACCACGAGCTGCATGCATGACCAAGAGGTAAAATTCCTAACCTTTGCAGATGCTTATCTAAAGTGGGAATATTAGTCATAACTACCTACCTTGATATGTTTATGCTGATCTAGTGATACAATGTATCTAGGGTGATATTGTAGACATACAATGGAGTGAAAACTGACAATGAGTTTTCCAAGTGCCATGATTATTTCAAAGTAGACCTAAAATTTAAGGAAACAAAAACCAAATAAGTTGAAATTGAAATATTCATTGCTTGTACTTATTTACCAATATTGGAAAGAATGTTGTTTTGAAGTAGTACTCACAGTGTGATTATATCTCCCACCTCATTGCAAACATCTTCCTGTATCCTCCCACTAATTCTGTGAAGAAATGGTCTTTTCTGTATTTCCAAAATGCTAACAATGGTATCTGCACTATCATCACATTTCCTCAAGTCAAGTGATCTTTCATCTATGAAACTTTGTATTTTGACTAGCACTTTAGTTAAGAAGTACATCTCTTAGGTTACCCACAGTATTCTTTCTTATAATAACCTTTGGTTTTTAGGTCATGATTTGATTATATTTCATCTTATTCTGATATGTTCTGTTCCATTCCAGTCTACTTAATTCTTTTTCTTTCCATTCTATTCTACTGTATTCTGTTCTAATTCAACATGATAACACCTAATCTATTATTTCCTATCACAGCCTATCTTACCCTATGCTATGTTATCCTGAGTATCTATATTATCTTGTAACCTAATATCCTAATCTATCCTATATTACCCAGTTCCATATTATTAATATGTTAGATTGGCCCTATAAATTGATCTCATGTATAATAAAGCAGTGATCACACTCATCACTCTCTCTAAAAAATTCCGTAATCTTCCCTTAGAATCCATATTAGATTTTTTTTTAATCTTTCAAACGTGGTTAGCAGGATACTTTTTGTAGTATACATGTATATAAATATTTATTAAATTAATGAATAAATAAATGGTTTTTATTCAATAAAATTCCTGATTGGAATGGCTCTATTCTCAGGCTCACAGAAATTTTGTTTGGAACACTTATCAATAAACAGGTAAGATTACCAAATCCAAATTATATAGAAACATGTGGTTAAAGAAATACAGTTAAATGGAAAACTTTGAAATATAATTAATAGTTGCTTTGAAAATAATTGTATTTTAATTTTGCCAGTGTTTGTGATGGTTGATTCTAAACAGTAACATTTGTTAACTCTTGTTTCCCTCTTAAATCAAATTTTAAACAAATTGCTACTTTTTTGATATTTCAATCAATTTTTTGACAAATAGAGTTAGACAATAAGAGAGAGAAAGACAGAAAAAAAGTTCTTCCTTCCATTGGTTAACCCCCCAAATGGCCATCACAGCCGGAGCAATGCCAATCCAAAGCCAGGAGCCAGGAGCTTCCTCCTGGTCTCCCATAGGGGAGCAGGGGCCCAAGCATTTGGGCCATCCTCCATTGCCTTCCCGGGCCACAGCAGAGAGCTGGACTGGAAGAGGAGGAACTGGGACTAGAACCTTGCACCCATGTGGGATACCAGCGCCACAGGTGGAGGATTAAACAAGTGAGCTATGGTGCTAGCCCCAATCAATAAATTTTATCTATTTGTAACAGAAGCAATGGCAGGTTATCACAATACTTTATTAAGGTAAAAATGTTTTATTATGTTTCTACAGAATACTTGGTTGAGAATGAGAGCAAGATGTTCACTAATTTTTTAAATTCATTTATATATTGGAAAGGCTGAGCTACAGAGAGAGAGAGAGAGAGAGAGAGAGAGAGAGAGAGAATGTGTCTTCCATCTGTTGGTTCACTCTCCAAATGGCCGCAATGGCTTTGAGCTGGGCTGATCCAAATCCATGAGCCAGCAGCTTCTTCTAGGTCTCCCACACAGGTTCAGGAGCCCAAGGTTTTTGACCACCTTCTACTGCCTTCCAAAGCCATAGCAGAGAGCTGGATAAGAAGTGGAGCAGCCAGGACTCAAACCAGCACCCACGTGTGATGTTGGAACTGCAGGCGGTAGCTTTACCCACTATGCAACAGCGCCAGTCTCCAAGAATATAAACTATTAAATCAAACTTTAAAGTAAAACACGGAATGGGTGTTTAGCCTAGTATTTAAGACACCAGTTATGACTATTGCACTCAACTTTGAGTAGATGAGTTTGATAACCATCTGCTTCTCCTGATTCCAGTTTCTGTTATTGCCCTTATGGGGGGCAACAATGATGGTTCAAGTGATTGTGATCCTGATACCCACATGGTAGAACTGTATTAACTTCCTGGCTCCTGGTAATTGCTCCTCACAGACCAAGCTGTTAGACATATTAGGGGAGTGAAATAGCTGATAGGTACTCTCTATCAATCTATCTCTGTCTCTCTCTTTCTCTCATTCTGTCTCAAATTTTTGTAGGAAGCATAATTTCAATGACATTTCAAAACCAAGAAATATCATAGAATCATAATAAATCCCATTGTTACATCAGCAATAGCTATTAGCTAAATCTCTTGGATGAGTCTTTCATTTTCAGGTTTCCCACAGTCCAACATGTACTGAAGAGAAACACATGGATGGCCAGAGCTATTAGGTAAGAAATCCAAGGGACACAAATTGGAAAAGAGGAAGTCAAATTATCTTTGTCTGCAGATGACATGATTCCAAATACAGAGAAAGCAAAAGACTCCACTAGTAAATTATTGCAACTCATAAAAGATGTTTGTAAAGTTGTAGGATATAAAATTAACATTCAAAATTCAATAGCCTTTGCATACACAGATAATGCCATGACAGATAAAAGACTTGTAAGATAAGTACAATTCATAAGAGCGGCAACAAATTTAAATACGTTTAAATCAATTTAACTAAGGAGGCAAAATATTTCTTTTTTTTTTTATATTCCCCCATAACTTCCCTCCCACCTGCCACCCTCACTTCTCTCGCTCCCTCTCCCCTTCCATTCACATCAGGATTCATTTTCAAGTCTCTATATACAGAAGATCTTTTTTGTATGTATTAAGTAAAGATTTCAACAGTTTGCACCCACACAGAAACACAAAGTGAAAAATACTGTTTGCATACTAGTTATAGCATTAAATCACAATGTATAGCACATTAAGGACAGAGATCCTAAATGAGGAGTAAGTGCACAGTGAGTCCTGTTGTTGACTTAAAAAATTGACACACTTGTTTATGGAGTCAGTAATCACCTTGGGCTCTTGTCATGAGTTGCCAAAGCTATGGAAGCCTTTTGAGTTTGCTGACTCTGATCATATTTAGACAAGGTCGTAGTCAAAGTGGAAGTTCTCTCCTCCCTTCAGAGAAAGGTACATCCATCTTTGATTACCTGTTCTTTCCACAAGGATCTCACTCACACAGATCTTTCATTTAGGTCATTTCTTTTTTTTTTCAGAGTGTCTTGTCTTTCCATGCCTAAAATACTCTCATGGGCTCCTGAGCCAGATCCAAATGCCTTAAGGGCTGATTCTGAGGCCAGAGTGCTGTTTAGGATATCTGCCATTCTATGAGTCTGCTGTGTATCCTGCTTCTCATGTTGGATCTTTCTCTCCTTTTTTTTTTTTATTCTATCGGTTAGTATTTTCAGACACTAGTCTTGTTTATGTGATCCCTTTGACTCTCAGTCCTATCATTATGATCAATTGTGAACAGAAATTGATCACTTTGACTAGTGAGATGGCATTGGTACATGCCACCTTGATGGGATTGGATTGGAACCCCCTGGTATGTTTCTAACTCTACCATTTGGGGCAAGTCCGATTGAGCATGTCCCAAATTGTACATCTCTTCCTTCTCTTATTCCTCTTATATTTAACATGGATCACTTTTCAGTTAAGTTTCAACACTTAAGAATAACTGTGTACTGATTACAGAATTCAACCAATAGTATTAAGTAGAACAACCAAAGAAAATTACAAAAAGAAATAAAGTGTTAAGTTGTTCATCAACCATCAGGAAAAGGGCTGATCAAGTCACCATTTCTCATAGTGTTCATTTACTTTAACAGGTTTCCTTTTTGGTGCTTGGTTAGTTGTCACAGATCAGGGAGAACATATGATATTTGTCCCTTTGGGACTGGCTTAATTCACTCAGCATAATGTTCTCCAGATTCCTCCATTTTGTTGGAATGGACTGGATTTCATTGTTTTTAACTGCTATATAGTATTCTATAGAGTACATGTCCCATAATTTTTTTATCCAGTCTACTGTTGATGGGCTTTTAGGTTGATTCCACGACTTAGCTATTGTGAATTGAGCTGCAATAAACATTAAGATTCAGACAGCTTTTTTGTTAGCCAATTTAATTTCCTTTGGGTAAATTCCAAGGAGTGGGATGGCTGGGCCATGTGATAGGGCTATATTCAGGTTTCTGAGGACTCTCCAAACTGTTTTCCACAGTGACTTTACCAGTTTGCATTCCCACCAACAGTGGGTTGGTGTCCCTTTTCCCCCACATCCTTGCCAGTATCTGTTGTTGGTAGATTTTTGAATGTGAGCCATTCTTACTGGGGTGAGGTGAAACCTCATTGTGGTTTTGCTTTGCATTTCCCTGATTGCTAGTGATCCTGAACATTTTTTCATGTTGGCCATTTGGATTTTACGTGGGTTGTTTATTTTGATGTTGTGGAGTTTCTTTATCTCTTTCTAGATTCCGGTTATTAATCCTTTATCAGTTGCATAGTTTGCAAATATTTTTCCCATTCTGTTGGTTGCCTCTTCACTTTCTTGACTGTTTCTTTTGCAGTACAGAAACTTCTCAATTTGATGTAATCCCAATTGTTAATTTTGGCTTTGACTCCTGTGACTCTGGGGTCTTTTCCAAGAAGTTTTTGCAAGTTCCAATATCTGCACGGTTTCTTCAATGTTCTGTAATAATTTGATGGTGTTGGGTCATAGATTTTGTTCTTTAATCCATTTTGAGTGGATTTTTGTGTAAGGTGTAAGGCAGGGGTCTTGCTTCATGATTCTGCACGTGGAAATCCAGTTTTCCCAGCACCATTTATTGAATAGACTGTCCTTACTCCAGGAATTGGTTTTAGATCCTTGATCAAATATAAGTTGGCTGTAGATGTTTGGGTTGATTTCTGCTGTTTCTATTCTGTTCCATTGGTCTATCCATCTGTTTCTGTACCAGTACCATGCTGTTTTGATTACTAATGCCCTGTAGTATGTCCTGAAATCTGGTATTGTAATGCCTCTGGCTTTGTTTGTGTTGTACAAGATTGCTTTAGCTATTTGAGGTCTCTTGCGTCTCCATATGAGTTTCAGCATCATTTTTTCTAGATCTGAGAAGAATGTCTTTGGTTCTTGATTAGTATCGCATTGAATCTATAAATTGCTTTTGAGAGAATGGACATTTTGATGATGTTGATTCTTCCAATCCATGAGCATGGGCGATTTTTCCATTTTTTCATATCCTCTTCTATTTCTTTCTTTAAAATTTTGTAATTCTCATCGTAGAGCTATTTAATGATCCTGTTTAAGTTTACTCCAAGGTATTTGATTGATTTTGTAGCTATTGTGAATGGAATTGATCTTAGAAGTTCTTCCTCAGCCATGGCGTTGCCTGTGTATACAAAGGCTGTTGATTTTTGTGCATTGATTTTATATCCTGCTACAAAATATTTCTACAATTAAAATTATTAAACATTAAATTAAGAAATGTAATAAAATACAAAAAATGGAAAAAATCTTCCAAGATAATGGATTGGGAGAATTAGTGTCATCAAAATATCTATACTATGCAAGGACATGTGCAGATCCAATGTGATCTCAGTCAAAATTCCAATGACATTCTTCTCAGATTTTGCAAAAAAGGATGCTAAAATTCATGTGAAAACACAAGGCACCTCAAAAAGTTAAGCAACCTTAAACAATAAAAACAAAGCTGGAAGAATCATAATATCGGATTTCAAGACATTCTACTGGGAAATTATTTTCCTAACAGCCTGGTATCTGCATGAAAATAGACATATCAACCTATGTATCAGAATGGGAAACCCAAAAATTAATCCATGCATCTATAATAAACTAGTCTTTGACAAATGAGCTAAAATAACTCACTGAAAAAGGACAGTCTTTTCAAGAAATGGTGTTGGGGAATTGTAAATCCGCATGCAGATCTATGAAACAAGACCCCCTACAATACATCCTATATGATAATCAACTCACAATGGATCAGGAATATAAATCTAAGACCTGTAACTCTCAAATTTAAAACATTGGGGAAACACTACTAGACTGTGGTGTAAAATAAGACTTTTTTTTTTTTTGACAGTAGAGTGGACAGTGAGAGAGACAGAGGGAAAGGTCTTCCTTTTCCATTGGTTCACCCCTCAGTGGTCGCTGTGGCTGGCGCGCTACAGCTGGCGGATCTTGCCGATCCAAATCCAGGAGCCAGCTGCTTCTCCTGGTCTCCCATGTGGGTGCAGGGCCCAAGGACCTGGGCCATCCTCCACTGCACTCCCGGACCTCAGCAGAGAACTGGACTGCAAAAGGAGCAACCGGGACAGAATCTGTCCCCCCTTCTTGGATAAAAACCCAGAAGCACAGGCAATAAAGTTAAAAGTAGACAAATAGGATTACAGCAAGCTAAGAGGCTTCTGTACAACAAAGGAAATTATAAAGAGGCAACTGACAGACTGGGAGAAAGCAGTTACAAATTATACGTTTGATAAAGGATTAATATCAAGAATATATAAGAAACTCAACATCAACAAAACAAGCAGTACAGTTAAGAATTGGGCTAAGAATATGAACAAGAATTTTTTGAAGATGAAATACAAATGACGAAAAGACACATGAAAAGATGCTCAGGATCACTTGTTGTCAAGGAAATGAAGATTAAAACCACAATAAAGTTTCAACTCATTCCAGTTAGAATAAATATCATAAAAAATCAAAAAGGCAAGGATGTAGAGAAAAATGTATTTTAATACTCTGTTGGTGGGAATGTATACTTGTACAACCATTACGGAAAATGGTATAGAGATTCCTCAGAAATATAAAAATAGATCTACCATATGACTTAGCCATTCCACTCCTGGGAAGGAACCCAAAGAAAATAAAATCATCATATGAAAGAGTTATCTGTATCCCCAAGGTTATAGAAGCTCAATCCAAAATAGCTAAGATATGGATTCAACCCTGATGTCCATCAGTTAGTGACTGGATAAAGGATATACATGATGTAGTACAACTCATCCATTAAAATGAATGAAATTTTGTCTTTTGTAACAAATAGATGCAACTGGAGACCAGTAGGCTTATGGAAATAATCGTATTCCGAAAAGACAACTGCTATATATTTTTCTTAATTTGTGGTAACTAGTATACAGAGTACAAAAAAATGTAATGTAGTGAAATTGACATTTTGAGATTTATTAATGTTTAAAGCCCTTGTGTATACCCTTGAGGAACAGTGTTTTTGTTTTTCTGTTTCCTGATTACTGCTTGTTCAAGTGTGTATTTAGTAATTAAAAATGAAATTGAAAAGAAAAATAGAAAATAAAAAGGGAGAGTGGGAATGAGTCAGGGAGAAGGTAGGATAGGAAGTATCCTTGTGCTTTTATAACTATATATATATGAAATACATTCAATTTGCTTCCTTTCTGTGATTTAAAAATTGACTGAAAAATACATTGTCTTATATGATAGAACTTGCAATGGAGAAAATCATTAGAAGGAAAATTAATATAAAAATTATTCATTGATGTTTAGTAAAAATCTTAATTTCCTGATTTTAGAATTAAATAATTTTCTTTGATTAGCCAAGATTTTAATGTTGTCTGCTTTACTCAGATTTGAGGAGAAAAGAATTTGAGGAGAATGGAATTTAAAAAAATGAAATAAAATATATGGCAAAGAGTAATTTATTAACCATATACCCTAAAGTTATGTCAGCAAAGATAGACCTTTTCTTTAGTGTCTTTGACTAGCACTTTAAACAGTATTCATAGCACATATACATTTTTGATATTTGAAGCCAGGGAAAATGTATACATAACCCTAGAGATTGAAGAAATTGACTCAGTATTCAAGTTGGAGCAAAATATTGGGCATAGGTATTTCAAAATTCCAATTCCAATTTCAAAATATACAAAGTATATCTTTCCACAAAGATGATAGAAAGCAACACATACAAATAAAATTATTTTGAGTTTATTTTCTAGGATTTATTAATAAAATAATTAAGCAGTACTATTGAGTATAGATAAACCAGAATATATTTTTTAGAAATCACTTAAGTACTTTTTGTCAAAACTTTAAACTCAAAGGTCAGGACTGCTCCGATATAATAAAAGCATTTTTTTGCAAATACTTCTAGATTTTTGTCATATAATAACCAAAAAATTAATACCTTGCAGCATGAATCTTGTAACTGCTAATATTGCAGTAGGGTTATGTGGAAATTCAGTCCTAAGAGAAGAGGGTGAAAAAAAAAAGAAAGAAAGAAAAAAAAAAAAAAACCTAGATTAAGCTCTTTTCTTTTCTCTGTGAATTACAATTATTTGTAAAAGTGTAATGTGGATAAGATCATATTTGCTAAAAATAAGAAGTTATTTTGAATTTTATTTAGGTGCCAAACATCTGGTCAAAGCTGTGGACCATGAGAAATAATGCATAATGAAATGTGAGCTAAGGATTTATACTAATTTAGTTCTCACCAATGCCAAGGTCAGCTCTTCTGGGTATTGATGACAGACTATTAATCACATGTTGTCATCACAGGTGGCCTTGTTCAATGATGAGACTCTATTTCAGTGGACATTGATCATGACAGAAGGGCTCAAACTGAATTATTTGGCAGGAATTAGTTGGCTTAATGTCTATATATAAAAAATGAAGAAGAAAAAATATCAAAGAAATGAATAAGCTGTTACATACTACTCTAAGAAATGTATTTTGATTCCAATTAGAATCAAAGATAATATCATTTCCTCACAAAATTTACTCTCAGTATGGTAAATTTGAGTAGATTCCTGAAAAAATATTTTTTTGGGGGGACTACTTGTTGAGTTACTATCTGTATTCATCTGAAATACCAAACTTACATTCTTCTAGTCAGAAATTGATTAATGCACTCAGGAAATAAAATTTTGTTTACTCTGGACACTGTATTCTAACAAAGAATATACTAAAACATGAATGAATTGGTAAATATTAGACCTTGTTGACTGTTAATGGAAGAAAATTAGAAAATGTTCCCAAGTATATATTAC
This sequence comes from Sylvilagus floridanus, assembly GCA_949820135.1. Classification (NCBI taxonomy): domain Eukaryota; kingdom Metazoa; phylum Chordata; class Mammalia; order Lagomorpha; family Leporidae; genus Sylvilagus; species Sylvilagus floridanus. The sequence continues at coordinate 100,200,981 of OX463224.1, read as the reverse complement.
TTAAGCTAAATGATCTATTTTAAAACATAAGAAAAGTGGAATATATGGGATTTTAATTGTTTTTACAAACATATTTTCATCTTTCAAATTTCAGTTTTACAGAAAAAATAGAATAAGCTAAAATTTCATGTGCATGCATCTGAATATAAATAAATATAATTTCAAGAGACAGTAATAATAAACTTGGAATAAAATAATACAGTTTCAAAGCTAAAACTATCTTATAGATATTTAACTTTGAAGAGGTCATCAAAACTTGTGGGTATTCCTCGTCACTGAAAGGGACATTATGCTGGTTCACTTTCATGATGATTGTCATTCTTAATTTTCCCAATCCTGCCTTAGCCTGACATTAACACAAGGGGCATTCAAAATGTTCATGGAGAATACACATTGTGGAAAACATGCACAAATTTCATTTTCTGCAGCAAAATAAGCATCTCTTAATTCAATATTTATATGAACTCTTTGAAGTATCTGTATGGTTGCCTACTTTGGTGTATAACCCCTCAGTAAATAAAGCGATCTAAGACTAGTGGTTGCATATTCAGAACCAATTTCCTGCTAGTCAACAGAGTCTAGAATTAGATTGGTACATGAGCATCACTTTTTTATATCAGCCATCACAGATTCAATATTCCACTTTTTGTGATAGATTTGTCATTCTCATTTAAAAGTCTTTCATATAAATGAATTCAAATTATTTTATAGGAAACTATAAATATGAATATGAATATATCATTAATATCTTTCAATATATCTGCATTTTAAAGTCAGGAAGCTAGACTCTACCTACTCTATACCTCCAAGCACAAAGCATAACATTGAATATTTTATTACATCACATAAATCAGGAAAAAGGAATTTCAGATATGACCAAAAACACATGATTAACTGACGGCCTCTGAAGCTATGAAACTGTCATCTTATTTTATATACTTTTCCATAAATGGTGTCTTTTGCATACTTTAAGGGTTATATAAGTGACTTATAGGGTAAATTATTCTTCACTTTCTGATGCATATATGAGAATTCACAAAATGTTGCTTTTACTTTTCACTTCAACACATATTTACTTAACTTCAACTTTGAGTTATTTCAATGTGGCTGCAAAATTAACACATGTAACACATCTGCTTCTAACAATGAGCATTGTTCTATTTTCCACTTCTTGATCTGTGTGTGTGTAACCATTCTTGTATCACTGGTATCAGTCCTACTTGATCATGATGAGTGATCTTTTCCATGTTGTTGGATTCAATTTTCTAGTATTGTGCTGATGTTTTGCATCTATGTTCATCAAGGATATTTGCTTGCAGTTTTCTTCCTTTGTTGTGTACAAGTCTGGTCTGGATGCTGACCTCTTAGAATGAATAGAGACTCTAGAAGTAGACCCACACATCTACAACCAATTGATATTTGACAAAGTTTCAGGAAACATGCCTTGAAAAATGATACTCTTTTTTTTTTAATAACTAGTGCTTTGTTAACTAGATATAGAGATGCAAAAGAATGGAATTAGTACCTTCTCACCATCTACAAAACTTAACTCAAAATGGATTAAAGATGTATATGTGATACCTAAAATTTAGAGAATATTAGAATATAGCAAAATATTTCAGGACATGGAAATGGGCAGTGATTTTCTGGATAACACCGCAAAAGCACAGGTAATCAAAACAAACACAAAAATTGATTTCATCAAACTAAATAGCTTTTATACAACATAGGAAACAATCAGCTGAGTGAAGAAACAACCTATAGAAAGGATGAAATTATTTGCAAGATACACATCTGACAAGTGGTTAATATGCAGCATATATAAAGAACTCAGTCAACTCAGTAGAAAATAAACCAAACAATCAGATTTAAAAATGGGCAACAGATGTAAACAGACATTTCTAAAAGGTAGAGATACAAATAACCAACAGGCACAGGAAAAAGTGCTCATTATAATGAGCACAGAATACAAACAAAACCACAATGGGATACCACTTCACTCCAGTAAGATTGGCTTTCTTGGAGGAAGGAGAGGATTATGTACATTTCAAAAGTGTTACCTTCTGGGCCAGTGCCATGGCTCACTTGGTTAATCCTCTGCCTGCGGTGCCAGCATCCCATATGGGCGCCAGTTCTAGTCCCGGTTGATCCTCTTCCAGTCCAGCTCTCTGCTGTGGCCTGGGAAGGCAGTGGAGGATGGCCCAGGTGCTTGGGTCCCTGCACCCTCATGGGAGACCAGGAGGAAGCACTTGGCTCCTGGCTTCAGATCAGGGAAGCGCTGGCCATGGCGGCCATTTGGGGAGTGAACCAACGGAAGGAAGACATTTCTCTCTCTCTCTCTCTCACTGTTTATAACTCTTTCAAATTATATATATATATATATATATATATATATATACACACACACATATATATATATACATATAACTGTGGTTACCCCAACTGTCAGGAAAAAAGTAGAGAGGGTGGATTGGGAAAGTCTGGCTGATGGGCACTAGGTTATAGCTAGATAAGAGTAAAAGTTCTGTGGTTCAATGGCACAGTAGCATGAGATAGATGATGTTAATTTACTGAGTATATTCTCTATAAAAACATAGAAGATATAATTTAGAATTCTGAATGTTTTTTCTATATAAAATGCAAAAATCTTGAAGGGATGAATATATTTAAACTGATGAGAAATACACAATATATACATGTAACAAAACACCATATATTATCCCATAAATTCGTGTGATTTTATATGTTTGTTAATTTTTAAATAAAAAATTAAGAATAAAAAAGCAAGAGGTGGAAAAAAATCTCTCTAATAACTTCTTGAATTTTGAATTTAGAATTTAGGCAATAGCACCCTGTATTTCAAGTGGATGATGCATAACTATAATTGAAGTGCAGATTTAAAACTTAAAATATTTTTCAAAATTATAATTAACATGCAGATTGAGTTCCATGGCTAACTAGTTTTTAAAATCTTTATATGTGTTCCAGTAATTCTTAACTAAAACTCTCAGATTCCATTTTTATAGACTAGATGATAATCATTGTATGGTAGCCTAATCGTGATATAGGAGTCTTATGCTGTCTTTCAGTTTCCATATATTCTATTACTTGTTTTATTATATATAGCATATAATAAATATATTTCAATGTTAAGCTTGCCAAACACTTACATCTAAGTTAATTCCTTGGATATCTGAGTTATAAAAGGTGTTTTGCAAGCCATTCCTATCTACTATATTTCTAATTTCTACTGACAAATTCAGAATTGATTTGCCAATAACATCACTGTATAACATTCAGCTGCCAAAAATACTCTTTATTTTAGTGCACATTGCAAGGGAGGAAAGTAGGTATTAACTATATATCTAAAGAGCCAGGGGGTTGTAGTAGCTAGCTGACCTTATTCACTTGGTGCCTAGGAAATGGTGATTATTTTGTGCTGGGAGTCCTTAAAAAAAAAGGAGTAAATGATTCTTGCATGACGGAAATTTGATGAATAATTAAATTAAAAAATACATACGGTAGATACCCAGATACCCAGTGATTTCTCGTGTAATATATAATCATTTGTTTACCTCTTTTTTTTTTGGTTAAACCAAAACAAAAAGAATTCCGTGTCAGTGGGCAAATTTGAGAATAACTGATCAAATCAAGTTTATACATGTTGAATAGTGGTTATTTTTATTATGATGTGTTACTAGGAACTGATTTTAAAATGGCAGAAAGAATCCTTGATTGTGCCATTATAAATTTGTGCATAGAATGATTTGTGTGTGTGCGTGTCTGTGTGTATATGTGTGAGAAAGGGACTATAGAATTGGAGTTGTATTTACTTTAAAATCTGGCTCTGGCCGGCACCGTGGCTCAACAGGCTAATCCTCTGCCTTGAGGCGCCAGCATACCGGGTTCTAGTCCCGGTTGGGGTGCCGGATTCTGTCCCGGTTGCCCCTCTTCCAGGCCAGCTCTCTGCTGTGGCCCGGGAGTGCAGTGGAGGAAGGCCCAGGTGCTTGGGCTCTGCACCCACATGGGAGACCAGGGAAAGCACCTGTCACCTGGCTCCTGCCATCGGACGAGCGTGGTGTGCTGGCCGAAGCGTGATGGCCATGGCGGCCATTTGAGGTGAACCAACGGCAAAGGAAGACCTTTCTCTCTGTCTCTCTGTCTCTCTCTCTCTCACTGTCCACTCTGCCTGTCCAAAAAAAAAAAATATGGCTCTGTGTAGAATAAGTAGAAACTTTGATTAATTTTTTGTGATCCTATTGCTTTATTTTATTTAAAGACAAAATAATATAGGATACATAGAAGTTAATCTAAAACAATGATAATTTTTGCCGATTTGTGACATTAACAAAAGCAAGGAAATGCTTTAAATGAAGTGAAATTAATAGAATGTCCATGCTAAGCAAGTATTGGCTAAGTATAAGAAAAAGATTTTCAAAAGGGAGAATTTACATAAGAAAATTTTTTTGTTAGGCAGCATAGACCCTTGCTGGAGTAAGAATTCACAACTGGAAATTAAACCCAGGTATTCTGATATGGAATATTGGCATCTTGACCACTCATTAAAGGCCCATCCCAATATGGTAACTATTGTCACATAAGTTTATTTGAAAGTTGCTATGGTCTAAATGATGGTATTCTCTAATAACTCATATTTGGAATTTAACACTGAATGTGATAGAATTAAATAGTGGGGGTCTTTTGGGTAATGATTGATTCATGCAGGCTCTGACTTCATAAATAGGATCAGTGTTAAAAAAAAAAAAAACTGAAGGAGACTGTCCTCCTTCTACCATGTGGGTTCATGGCAAATAGACCCATCTAGGAAGCAGCAAAATAAGCCTTCACCACACTGATTTTGCTGATGTTTCATCTTGGAGTTCCCATTCTCCAGAACTTTGAGTAATTAATTTTGATTATTCATTTTTTTATGTGACAGATAGAGTTAGACCATGTCTGAGAGAAAGACGGAGAGAAAGGTCTTCCTTCCATTGGTTCACTCCCCAAATGGCCACTACAGCTGGAGCTACGCCAATCCAAAGCCATGAGCCAGGTGCTTCTTTCTGGTCTCCTATGCCAGTGCAGTAGCCCAAGCACTTGGGCCATCCTCCACTGCCTTCCCGGGCCACAGCAGAGAGCTAGACTGGAAAAGGAACAACCTGGACTAGCACCGGCGCCCATATGCAGGTGGAGGATTAACCTAGTGAGCCACAACTCTGGCCCCATTTTGATTATTCATAAATTACTCAGTCTGAGGTAAACTGTTCTAACAAGATAAATACACTAAAGCAATAAAACCCTAAATATGTATGAGTTTTACTCATTTTGCATTTTCTAAATCAGGAAACACCAAAATATCTGTGCACTCATTTACAAAGCTGTGAATGTTTTATTATGAGGAAGTATTTAAGTTTGAAAACTGTAAGGTCATTGTTATAATTCATTTCTCCTTAGTAACATTTCCCAAAATTTTTATGCAATGTTTGTTTATGGTGGAAAAAGAGCCTTGTTCTTTAATCAGTAGAATGTACCAAATATTAAACTGCCAAGATTGACACATAAATTAAATCCTTCTTATAGGCAGGAGATATTGACTTAATATGAAGCTACAGAATTCCAGTTAGGCTTGATGACAAGCAATGTCTTATGATGTCTATCACAGAAAATGAGAATAATGTTAGCTTATGGGCTTAGAGGTCAAGGAAAATGTATTCTACAACTTCTAATCATGACTAGTTTAATTTTTAAACTATGTTACTTTACAACATATACTAGATATCATAAATAATTTTTAAAATTGTCATAATTAAACTGTGTTGTGCAGTTTGGATACTGTATTAAAGTATTAAATGAAAACTAGTGATCATTTTTTCTTTTTGTCTTGAAGCTTAATGGTTCAGATTATATTAATCAGAATTTTGAATGAACAACCCATTATCATTATGAGAATATTCTTGACATTTATTCATCTATAAAAATAATACTTTTTAATCTAACATCAAAATGCAAACTAGAATATCCCAAAATTTTACATCTACCCATTGGTACTGTACCTATTCTATTCCACTACTTCACATAAAATGAGTTGCTATGGTGACATATTTTTGTTCAGTTTTTCTTGTATGAAATTTTAGAAATGAAGTAGTCCTCCAGAATTACTTCCATTTTATTTCTACCTTACACCTTATACAAAAATCCACTCAAAATGGATTAAAGTTCTAAATCTACGACCTGACACCATCAAATTATTAGAGAATATCAGAGAAATCCTACGTGATATAGGCACAGGCAAAGACTTCATGGAAAAGACCCCAGAGGCACAGGAAGTCAAAGCGAAAATTAACAATTGAGATTACATCAAATTGAGAAGTTTCTGTACTGCAAAAGAAAGAGGAAACTGAAGAGGCTACCAACAGAATGGGAAAAATATTTGCAAACTATGCAACTGATAAAGGATTAATAACCGGAATCTAGAAAGAGATAAAGAAACTCCACAATAACAAAAATAACAACCCACTTAAGAGATGGGCCAAGGACCTCAATAGATATTTTTCAAAAGAGGAAATCCAAATGGCCAACAGACACATGAAAAAATGTTCAGGATCACTAGCAATCAGGGAAATGCAAAGCAAAACCACAATGAGGTTTCACCTCACCCCAGTAAGAATGGCTCACATTCAAAAATCTACCAACAACAGATACTGGCAAGGATGTGGGGGAAAAGGGACACCAACCCACTGTTGGTGGGAATGCAAACTGGTAAAGTCACTGTGGAAAACAGTTTGGAGAGTCCTCAGAAACCTGAATATAGCCCTATCACATGGCCCAGCCATCCCACTCCTTGGAATTTACCCAAAGGAAATTAAATTGGCTAACAAAAAAGCTGTCTGAATCTTAATGTTTATTGCAGCTCAATTCACAATAGCTAAGTCGTGGAATCAACCTAAAAGCCCATCAACAGTAGACTGGATAAAGAAATTATGGGATATGCACACTATAGAATACTATACAGAAGTAAAAAAAAATGAAATCAGGTTATTTGCAACAAAATGGAGGAATCTGGAAAACATTATGTTGAATGAAGTAAGCCAGTCCCAAAGGGACAAATATCATATGTTCTCCCTTATCAGTGACAACTAACTGAGCACCTAAAAGGAAACCTGTTGAAGTTAAGTGAATAGTATGAGAAATAATGACTTGATCAGCCCTTGTCCTGACTGTTCAGGTCCAACTTACTACTTTATTCCTTTTAGTGTTTTTTGTTTTAATTAATACCATTGGTTGAATTCTTTAATTAACACACAATTATTCTTAGGTGTTTAAATTTAACTGAAAAGTGATCCCTGTTAAATATGAGTATGAATAAGAGAAGGAGGAGATGTACACTTTGGAACATGCTCAATCGGACTTGCCCAAATGGTACAGTTAGAAACATGTCTGGGAATTCCAATTTATTTTTTAATACTTCTTCAGTCTGTCAGTTACTGGCCATGTCATTCTTACCATATATTAATGTTGGAATGGCAAAAGTATTTGAGGCATTTTAGTATGTTACATTGATCACCTAGTTTATTCCTCTATAAATATGTATTATTTTAATAAATTAATTATTGGCCTCTTCTTTATCCTTACACACAAATGTATTCTAAATTCCTCATTAAATTCTGTTCCATGACAAATGTGTATCTATATATTTATACATTTATATGATACATTGATTGATTACACACTTAATTTTATATAACATAAATATCACATGGTAATTTTACCAAAAAATTATTCATTTACTGTGAAAAATAAAAAAAAGTCATATTTAGGCACTACATAATTGGCCAGTATTTTATAGAACATTTGAGGGGAATCTGTATCTTTTAGATAAAATGCTAAATTCTGAGACCTTGAAATTTATTTTGTAAAATTTCCTTAAAAGTTTTATTTATTTTGAAAAGTCAAAGTTACAGAGAAAGAGTGAGAGAGAGAGAGAAAGAGAGAGATCTTCCACTGCTGGTTCTCTCCCCAGATGTTCTCAATGGCAAAAGTTAGGCCAAGCCAAACCCAGGAGCAGGAGTTTCTTCTAGGTCTCAATCGTGGGTGGTAGGCAATGGCCCATTTCCTTGCAGCATCTTCTAATGCCTTTCCCAGGCCATTAACAGGGAGCTGGATTGGAGTGCAACTGCTGGGAAACAAATGGTGCCATTTTGGATACCAGTGTCACAGGTGTCAGCTTTACCTGCCACGTGACAACACAGACACTTGAAATATTTTGTACTGAGAAATTTATTCAATTTAATGAAGAAATCATTACAATTTCTCCTCCTATGTTACTATAGCTTTTATATGGACTATTGTTTTTTATAGGGAAAGTTGGAAAAATATAAAACAAAATAAATAAAATTGGAAAATAACATGTATATGCAGGTTTCAAAGGCATCCAAAACAATGGGACCATAATCCCTGAAATGGGATATTTACTGAGGTAATTCTACAACTAACTATACCTCACTTTGCTCCTTGAAGCCCATTAGATATCTTAAGTGACATAGAACAAGAAGTTAAAGAGCTTGGCAGACGACTACTATGGTAGCTTGCGATATGATCCAGTAATGCTATTACTGGGCATATACCCACAAGCATGAACACAATGAATTAAACACATATCTGCACCACAATTTTCATAGAAGCATTTTTCATGTGGCCGAAATAAGGGACAAACCAGATGTTCATCATAAATGAATGAAAAAAAAATGTATGGAATATTATTCAGCTATAAAAAAGAATGAAATTCTATTATTTGTATCAAAATGATTGGAACTGGAGACCATTATGGTGAGAGAAATATGTCATATACAGAAAGACAAATAGTGCATATTCACCATTATATGTGGGAAGTAATACATATATATATATATATATATACACAATTTTATTTTATATTTCATATCATTTTTAACTTTTATTTAGTAAATATAAATTTCCAAAGTACAGCTTTTGGATTACAGTGGCTTTTCCCCCACATAACTTCCTTCCCATCAGCAACCCTCCCATCTCCCACTCTCTCTCCCATCCCATTCACAAAAAGATTCATTTTCAATTATCTTTATATACAGAAGATCAATTTAGTATAGATTAAGTAACGATTTCAACAGTTTTCACCCAGACAGAAACACAAAGGATAAAGTCTGTTTGAATACTTGTTATAGCATTGATTTACATAGTACAACACATTAAGGACAGAGATTCTCCATGTGGAGTAAGGGCAAAGTGATTTCTGTTATTGATTTAACAAATTGACACTCTTGTTTATGGCATCAGTAATCATCCAAGGCTCTTGTCATGAATTGCCAAGGCTATGGAAGCCTCTTGAGTTGGCCAACTCCGATCTTATTTAGACAAGGTCATAGTCAAAGTGGAAGTTCTCTCCTCCCTTCAGAGAAAGGTACCTCCTTCTTTGATGGCCAGTTCTTTCCACTGGGATCTCACTCACAGAGATTTTTCATTTAGGTCGTTTGTTTGTTTGTTTGTTTTCCAGAGTGTCTTGGCTTTCCATGCCTAAAATACTCTCATGGGCTCTTCAGTCAGATCCAAATGTCTTAAGGAGTGATTCTGAGGCCAGAGTGCTGTTTAGAACATCTGCCATTCTATGAGTCTGCTGTGTATCCAGCTTACCATGTTGGATCGTTCTCTCATTTTTAATTCTATCAGTTAGTATTTTCAGACACTAGTCTTGTTTATATGATCTCTTTGACTCTTAGACCTATCATTATGATCAACTGTGAAGAGAAATTGATCGCTTGGACTAGTGAGATGGCATTGGTACATGCCACCTTGATGGGATTGACTTGGAATTCCCTGGCATGTTTCTAACTACCATTTGGGACAAGTCTGATTGAGCATGTCCCAAATTATACATCTCCTCCCTCTCTTATCCCCACTCTTATATTTAATAGAGATCATTTTTCAGTACTGTTGAAGTGAAATGGACACTATGAAAAACAGTGACTTGATCAGCCCTTGTCCTGACTGTTGATGAACAACATAATACTTTATCCCTTTTAGTATTTTTTTTTGTTCTACTTAATACTATTGGTTGAACTCTGTAATTAACACACAATTATTCTTAGGTGTTGAAATTTAACTGCAAAGTGATCTCTGTTACATTTCATATCATTTAATAACTTGGGGACAATTTTAAAATTTCTATCAGTGAAGTTGAACATCTTTTCATTTGATTGTTGTTTATAGCCTTTGCCTATTTTCCTGTGGAAGTGCAATTTTAATTTGTTGAACTCTTAATTAATGGAGCATTCAGGCTTTGACTATAATGCAAACTAAAAACACGTGTTAAGCATGAATATAGGAATTTGGTAAACATTGAAAAATAAAATAAAAGTTATGCTAAACAATGTTCTTTACACAGAAGAAAAATAAATGAAATAGAATCATTGAAATATAGACAGGAAAAGGAAGTAATGGTAACAATGCCAACTGCGTGGATAAATATAAATGACTGTTGGTTTATAGAAAGTAATAACTATAATGAGATCTGGAGGTCAAGGCAAATATAGAAATAAAATATATAAACATAACACTAAAGGTAAGAGAAAGTAAAAGGAGATAATATGTTCTATGTTCAAAAAATGTATGTTAAATGATAATAACAGAACTTCTACATTCTGATAAGGGTGAATCTATACATGAAAACTTTAAATCCATTGCAAAATATGTTATAGTAAATTATATAATAAATGAAAAAGTAGAAAAATAATTATACTCATTAATGAAAAGGGAAAACAACATATGCATGAAAAGTAAAGTATAATTAGTGCTAAATATAAATTCAGATACTTCAATTTTTTTTTTTTTACAGGCAGAGTGGACAGTGAGAAAGAGACAGAGAGAAAGGTCTTCCTTTTGCCGTTGGTTCACCCTCCAATGGCCGCCGCGGACGGCGCGCTGCGGCTGGCGCACCGCGCTCATCCGATGGCAGGAGCCAGGTGCTAGGTGCTTTTCCTGGTCTCCCCATGGGGTGCAGGACCCAAGCACCTGGGCCATCCTCCACTGCACTCCCGGGCCACAGCAGAGGGCTGGCCTGGAAGAGGGGCAACCGGGACAGAATCCGGTGCCCCAACCGGGACTAGAACCCAGTGTGCCGGTGCTGCAAGGCGGAGGATTAGCCTGTTGAGCCACGGCGCCGGCCCAGATACTTCAATTTTCAACCAACATAAACAGACTAAAAAGTCCATTTTTTTCTTTATTTACTTGAGAGGAATTATTATGGACAGAGAGAGGGAGAGAGAGAGAGGTCTTTCTACTATGCCACAGTGCCAGCCCCTAACAAGTCCATTTTAATGCCAAAGATGAAAAAGCTGTTTTTTTAAAAAATAAATTTTTTTTTGTACTAAAATGTACATCAAATCTGAGAGATGTAGTAATGACTATATTGTATCATAATTTAATGCTTCCATGAATGTAACTTGGTCTTTTTTTTTTTTTTTTTACAAAATAGAATACCCCCACCACAGCTTAAAATATCTTTTATTTATTTTCAAGAGTCTGTGTGTAAACTGGGATTACCTAGAAAGTTTTCACTTGTAGTTTCCTGTGCAGGTGTGGGCAGCAATGACTAAGCCTATAGTTCAATTTGAGCTCTAAGTCAGATGGTTTAATAACATGGCTGTCTATGGGTTGGCACCATTGTCTGGGAACACATATGGACTGTGGAACAGCACACCTGGTTCTCCTACATGTTGTTTCTCTGCTAGGCTTGAGCTTTCTGAGGCTCAGTAGCTGGAATTCAAAAGTAAGAAATTCAAGGGTGATTCTTGTGCCAATTCTTAATGTAACTTTTTCAATTTTCTGTATGAATAGCAGTGTAGTGCTCATTTATGAGCTCAGTAATTCTCAAGAAACACATTATTATTTTTATTTCCAAAAATTCTGGAATGATACAGAGAAATGGTCTACTGAAGTCAATGGTATGAAGTAGAGAAATCAAATCCCAATAATCACTTAGGCTTAGTGTTTATGTTCAGGTATGCAATTAAAACCACATCTCTTCTCAAAGACAGAAGAGACAAAAAAAAAAAAAAAGAATCCCTGTTAGAATTGGATTTCTTGGATTTCAGAATACTTAGACATACACAATTACATAAATGATTATCTTTTCCTAATGCATCTTAAAATCTTCATTTTGCTTCTGTACAGTAGCCAGATTTTAGGGGCGTTCCGGAAAAAATTATATATATTAGATTGAGTGGCTTAACGCTAGATACACCTTGAAAGCACAATGCATTTTATTACATGAATGTTGGCGGGTGTGGTACAGGTTGTGAGAAGAGGATAAGAAAAAGCAATGTGTGGAATTTCCTTTACTTTCTTAATGTGAGTACTTAAAAAGTGACATCTCTTCTCTTCCACATATTTAAATTAAGAAGAAAATTAAGTTACAGTCTTAATAGCAAAGGAGAAAAGGTTTTGGTTTTCTTCTTGATAAATATACTTGATGTATTTCTTTAAACCACATGTAATATCAGAGTGCTCCATTTTGTCTTCTCTGTCCTCTTATTTACAAATGCCTCACTTTATTTTTCCTAAGAGAAAGCTCCAGAGAAGAGGATAGAAGCTTATTATCAAGTTAATTACGAAGTTATTTGAAAATGATTCTTTTAACTAAAATTTAAGATTAAAAAAAAAAAAACTGATGTGTATCTGACTTTGGCTGCCCAACCTTCAGTGGTAATTTGAAACCTTAACATTTAAGTTCACTTCAGTTACTACCGACCTGCACATGTAGTCACTCTAAACTGTCATCAAATGCATTTAACTTTCAATGACAGGGCGCTTTTTTATGCTGTATGATATATATTCTGAATGAAATGTAGGACTAAAGTAACAGTGTTTCTTTTCCTTGAAATGAGATTTTCATTATAAAGTCGACCTTTAAATGTCCCATTTTGTTAGGCAAACAGCATTATTTGAAATTAGTTATAGGTTTCTTATTTTGTGCAAGCAAAGCTTGATTACAAGCCTTTATAAAAGCTTCTATTCAGTTTAATAATTCATACTTCTGTGCTTATCAGCTTTAGAATTCTAAAGGAGGCCCTTGCCTATAAATCTTACCCACTGCTGCATTTTATTTTAATGCACAGCAACAGAACACTAACATAATTGGTGCAATCTGTTATTTACAGATATGCAGTGAGACGCAGGTGGCAATGTCGTTTTTAGTGTAGTAAGAAAAAGTGAGAGCTTCTTCACAACTTGAGTTATGTGAATAAAAATTGTTACAGGGTTAGGATAGCAGCCATTGTCACTCTGGGTGTTCTCTAATTTCTGCAGTAAGTCTTTTCCATATGGAATCTCTTCAGGTGCACTTTATACCAGAATGCATACTGTGTTAAGAACATTGATCATTGAAAAAGTGGTCTCATTAAGGAACATTATTAGGTTTTATGTGTAAAACACTTAACAAATGACCTAAGTAAATTCAGTTGTGATTTGGTTCTAATAAAAACTTCTATAAATATTTTATAAAATGTAAAACAAACTGGGCCAGAGCTGTAGCATAGTTTATTAAGCCTCTGCCTGTGGTGCCAGCATCCCAAATGGGTACCAGTTCAAGTCCCAGCTGCTCCACTTTAGAACCAGCTCCCTGCTGATGCCCTGCAAAATCAGTGGAAAATGTCCTAAGTCCTTGGGCTCCTGCATTCACACAGGAGACTCATAGGAAGCTCCTGTTTCTTGGTTCAGATAGACATTGCTCTGGCCATTCTGGCCATTTGGGGGAATGAACTAATAGACAGAACACCTCTCTATCTGTTTCTCACTCTCTCTGTCAGTAACTGTGCCACATAAATTAATAAAAAATCTTTTTAAAAATGTAAAACAAACATATACTTTTATTGCCTCTATCACAACCTCTAGATTTGAAATTTTCAAAATTAAACTAAGACAGCTGTTTCTTTTTGCACACAAAGCTTTGACACATTTATAAGGATTGTTCCAATGAACATTCTAATATTTTTATGAAAAACAGATTTATAAGAATGAATTCAATTGATGTCTACATAATTCAAGTCCACTTTCAATTATTTTTTTTCTTTTCAACTTTTATTTAATAAATATAAATTTCCAAAGTACAACTTTTGAATTATAGCAGCTTTTCCCCCATAACCTCCCTCCCACCCGCAACCATCCCATCTCACACTCCCTCTCCTATCCCATTCTTCATCATGATTCATTTTCAATTATCTTCATATACAGAAGATCAACTTGGTATATACCAAGTAAAGATTTCAACAGAGTGCACCCACAAAGACACACAAAGTATAGTACACTGTTTGAGTAGTAGTTTCACCATTAATCCTCATAGTACAACACACTAAGGGCAGAGGTCCTACATGGGGAGCAGGTGCACAGTGACTCCCGCTATTGATTTAACAATTGACACTCTTATTTATGACGTCAGTAATCACCAAGGCTCTTGTTATGAGCTGCCAAGGCCATGGAAGCCTCTTGAGTTCACCAACTCTGATTGTATTTAGACAAGGCCATATTAAAAGTGCAAGTTCTCTCCTCCCTTCAGGGAAAGGTACTGCTTTCTTTGATGGTCCATTCTTTCAGCTGGGTTCTCACTCACAGAGGTCTTTTATTTATTTATTTATTTATTTATTTATTTATTTATTTATTTTTGCCACAACGTCTTGGCTTTCCATGCGTGGGAAACTCTCATGGGCTTTTTAGCCAGATCCCAATGCCTTAAGGGCTGATTCTGAGGCCAGAGTGCTGTTCAGGGCTTTTGCCATGCTATGAGTCTGCCCACATTCAATTAGCTATAATCCTTGAGGTTAGATAAAATTTGGGATTCAGAACTTCTTACATTTTATAGAAGCAATTTAGTAATATATTGAAGATTGTATATAACTCCAGTACTCTGTATTGTGGAATAAATAATTATTCAAAGAAACTCATGAAAATACTTTATCAGGATTACACTAATCATCTGTATTTTGAGGTTTTCGGGTTGGAAATTTTAGCTCAAAGATTAGATTATTTTTTAAAGATTATTTTATTTATTTAAAAGGTGGAGCTAAGACAGGGAAAGGGAGAGACACAGAGAAAGGTCTTCCATCCATTGGTTCACTTCCCAAACTGACCACAATGGTCAGATCTGGGCTGATCTGAAGATAGGAGCCAGCAGCATTCTTCTGGGTCTCCCATGCAGGTGCAGAGGCCCAACCACTTGAGCTATGTTCTACTGCTTCCCCAGGCCATAGCCAAGAGCTGGATTAGAAGTGGAGTAGCTGGGACTTGAACCAGTGCCCACGGGAATGACTATACCATAATGTTGGTCCCTAATATTAGATTCTTTAATATGAAAATGTTGCTGAAACTCTAAAAATCCCAAAAGATATTTCTGCTATTTTTGCTGTTGTTCAGTAATGTTTCTCAAGCATCTAGAACAATGAATAGAAGATACGCATACTCATTGGGCCAAATAAACATATTGGAGATGTTTATGATTTCATTTAACTATCATTTATGCAGTAGAAAGCATTATTCAGAAGTCCATTTTAATTATTATATTACATATAATTATGCAATATTTAAAGACATAAAATGATAAATTTTAGAATTTATTGATATTTACATGGTGCCAATGCCTTACATGTGTTCTGAAATTCTCAAAAGGTATTTGGGATATGGTTACTGATGGTTTTAAATTTTGCATAAGTAAACCTGATTCTCAGTAAGGATAAAATGTTTGTCAATGATATCACAAACTTTAATAATAATAAAACTGGAAATTTGGGGGCCCTTGTGGTGGCGTAGTAGGTTAATCCTCTGCCTGTGACGTCAGCATCCCATATGGTCGCTGGTTCTGGTCCCAGCTGGCTGCTCCTCTTCCCATCCAGGTCTCTGCTGTGGCCTAGGAAAGCAGTAGAAGACGGTTCAAGTCCTTGGACCCCTGCACCCGGTTGGGAGACTGGAAGAAGCTCCTGGCTTTGGATTGGCGCAGCTCTGGCCGCTACGGACATTTGGGGGAGTGAACCAACAGAAGGAAGACCTTTGTCTCTGTCTTTCCCTCTCATTGTCTGTAACTCTATCTCTTAAATAAATCAAATCTAAAAAATAAAAAGTCAAGGAAGAGAAGTATTAAAAAAAAAACTGGAAGTTTGAATGTAGTTTATTTTACTTTCAATCCCATGAATCATGGGTCTAGATAGAGTGAACATTCAAATGCAGGTGATAATAAAATGTTATGTGCATTAAATATAAAAAAGCAGAAGTAAACTACAAAAATTGTCTTCACAGAAAAATTATAGGAGTTAGAATGATGACAGAGGGCTTCACTGAGGTGTCAAGAAAATGTAATTTTGAGTATATTTACATTGAATTTAGAGAGGTTTTATATTGAGAGAAATTACCACATAAGCATGAGGTCCAGAGTGAGCACTTTGTAAGAATGCTAAGACGTGTAAAACAAACAAAAACCCTTGCATTTGTACTGTTGAAGAAGGAAAATCCAGTTTCAGGACCCGTATTGTAGTGCAGTGAGTTAAGCTGCTGTTTGGGATACTGGCGTCCCATAAGAGAGCGCTGGTTTGAGCCCTGGCTGTTCCTGGGAAAACAGCAGAAGAAGGCCCAAAGAGGTGCATACCTGCCACCTGTTTTGAGCTCTCTGCTTTGCTTGGCCCAGCCCCTTGTGTTGTGGCAATTTTGGGGTATGAAGCAGCAGACTGTCTCTTTCTGTCTCTCTCTCTCTTTGCCTGTCAAATAAATAAATATATTAAAATATATACTTATATAAATATATAAAATAAATATATTAATAAATATATATATATATTAAAATCTGCTTTCTAGCAAGTCCTACATTTAGGAAAACATAATCTCAGGAAATACAAGTCAATAAAGTATCTTCCTTGGCCCACGTCCTTTCATAACTACAGCTTCATAGATGTTTTTCTATGTATAAAATTTCTTAATAATACTAATACTTCCTATATTTATTTTATTCCTTCACATTTGATTCTATTCCAAAAACATTGCCACATCACTCACTATTTTCAAAGTCATCAGTAATGACCATGTGTCCAGTCCAAGGATCAATTCTTAGTCCTCACTTTATTGTATACCTTGAGAGTATTTGTAAATTTGAAGACATCTGTATCAAAATGTGTTTTACTCGGACTTATTATATGTATCACACTGATACATTTTTCTCCTATTCTCATTGCTACTCCTTCATTCCATTCCCTTCCCAGCCCTCTCCTCCCTTTAAATTGTTTTTCCTGCTAAACTCTTGTTCCTAAACACTAGGGTGGATAATGTGAATATTTTCCATTTTTTTCTTTCTTCAATTTTTCTCTATCTATTTTTACCTTCCTTCTTACAAGCCCACCCAGGATTACTTACACACAGTTGACCTCAAGATTTATAGCCTAATGTCACTGAGCTCAAGAATCTTATAACCAAATACCTCTTGACATTTCCATGAAAAGGTCTTAACATATCAAAATCCTGACTCTCCTCTAAATGAACTCACACTCTAGCCTTTTCTAACCTACTGTTCTCCATTCATCCAGGTGCTTAAGTCATCCTTGATTCACTCTCACCTGGGAGCCAAGCTTACACATTGGTAACTCTACTTTATTTCAATTAAATTTTAATTGACAAAATTTCACATATTTGTAGTATACAGTATGTTGCTTTGTAGAATGGTAAGATCTAGCTAGTTTATATATACATTTCCTCAATACTTAAATAAATTTTGTTGTGAGATACAAAATCTACTCTCTCAATGATTTTCAAGTATATAATACATTAACTATAATCATAATATTATACAGTGGATCTCTTGAACTTATTCTCCCTCACCAGATGATACTTTTTGTCCTTTAAACAACATTTCTTAAACCTTTCTATCATTCTTCTTTACACTTCCATGAATTCACATATCTAGATTCCATCTAAAAATGAAATCATGCAATATTTCTCTTGCTGTACCTGGTTTATTTAACTCATCATAGTGTCTTCAAAGTCCAACCATATTATCCTAAATAATAGGTTTTCTTGTTTTTAAAAAGCTGAATAGTATTCCATCCTATATATACATATAGATATAGGTAAACACATACTATTTTCTTTATCCATTAATAGATGCTTAAGTGGATATGAGAGTGCAGAAATCTCTGCAATATACTGATTTCATTTGCTTTGGATACATTTGTATGTACAAATCGAATTTGGAAAGATCTCTTAAATCTAACCACTTGTTATCATTGTTACCACCACCACCCAAGTCAAAGCTGCCATCATCTCTGACCTGATCTACTTCGATGGCAACCTTTGTAGTTTGTTTACTTCTAATTTATTCAAGTTACCATGGAGACATCAGAATAACCTTTTGAAATGTTAAATAAGATCATATAAATCTCAAATTCAAAACTTTCAGTGGTTTGCATGACATTTAAAAGGACATCTAACTTCCCAACACAAGCTATGAGTCCTAACAGCATTCAGTTTCCGACCTAAATTCTTTCTTGCTTCAGCTCTGCCTCCTGCGTTGGTCCCACGAGCTTTCCTGCAATTTGTCACACACACCAGGTTACTTCCTTTTTTGAAGATTTGAACTTTTGTTTCCAACACCTGAATGTCCCTCTACTTCATGTGACACCCTTCTCTTCCTCTCATCATTTGGAACTTAACAAATACCACCTCTTCAGAGTTACCTTATGCCTTCCTGAAAACCTTGTATGAAAAAGAAAACTCACTAAATTGTGCTCATTCTCTATTTCCTTACCATGTTATATTTTTTTTTTCAGGGCAATGGGCACTACTTTAAATTAGCTGGCACATATTTCCTGATTCATCCAGGAGGTATTCATTCATTCATTCATTCATTCAGATGCATCTGCCACACATAAGGAAGGATGCTCACACATTAAATGATAAAATTTTGAAAATATTTTGAAATATTTACCATCAAAATTACTATTTGTTTTATTTGAGTGGCAGAGGGAGAAGGAGAGAGAAACACATGTGTGCTCTCATATGGTGGTTCACGCCCAAATGCTCACAACAGCTGAGGCTGGTTCATGCAATTATCAGACACCAGGAACACAATTCTGGTCTCCCATATTTTTGGCAGAGACCCAACTACTTAAGTCATCACTACTGTTGTCCCATTATGTGCATGAGCAGGAACTAAATAAGAGCAGAGCCAGGGATCAGAAAACAGACACTCCACTATGAGATGCTTGAGTCCTGAGCAGCATCTTAACAGCTAGATAAAGCATTGCTTCCATCATTAAAACTATCTTATTGATATAACCAGCTACACTTTGCCCAACATGTATGATAAAGTAAGATTCCAGGACATTTTTATTTTTAATAGCTATTGAGGTATTGATATAAATTGTATATGAAGTAACAGTACTAATAATGTTTTGCATTTTAAGTACATTTTGCATTTTTTTTTCTCAATGCTCATAGAGTTTCATTTTCCCTATATTAAGTAATTATGATGAAAGAGATGAGGGTGTGAGGAGTTAGATGGGCTAATAGGCAGGTATATCTGCATAAAGAGTTTATTGAAAATAGATTTTAATATTGGCACTGCAGCTCACTAGGCGCCGGCACACCAGGTTCTAGTCCCTGTTGGGGAACCTGATTCTGTCCCGGTTGCTCCTCTTCCAGTCCAGCTCTCTGCTGTGGCCCAGGAAGGCAGTGGTGGATGGCCCAAGTGCTTGGGCCCTGCACCCACATGGGAGACCAGGAGGAAGCACCTGGCTCCTGGCTTCGGATCGGCATAGCGTGCCGGCTGTAGCGGCCATTTGTGGGGTGAACCAATGGAAGGAAGACCTTTCTCTCTGTCTCTCTCTCTAACTCTGCCTGTCAAAAAAAAAGAGGTTTTAGTAAAAAATAAAAATGAAAATAGGAGAGTGATGAGGAAGAAGGGTGGAAATGCAGGTGGGAGGACAAGAACTGTGGGAAAAATCACGATATTCCTAAACTTGTATTTATGAAATGTATATTTGTATACCTTAAATAAAAGGTTTCTAGGAAAAAAAGACAATATCTAGGTATGTCTGGAAAATTGAGGGAGTATATCTAATTCACATCAACTTCATAATATGAAAACACTTGCTAAAGGAAAACTAATGACTAGAACTAATTGCGTGTTTAATAATTATACTTCAATTTAAATGCTGCATATGGAAAGAGAACAAAACAGTGGAAACCAGGGGTGGGATGGGAGGCAGTGACATAAGGAGATGCAGGTCAAAGGACACAAATAAACACATATGTAAGATGGCCTAGTCTAGTGGTTAAATGTAGAATGCATGGATGACAAGCTATAAAATTGTATTATGTGGAATTCATAAGCTGTACTTTTCATGTGGAATTCATAAACTGTACTTTTCATAACATCAAAAAACAATTAACTATTGAAGATAATAGAAGGGTTAATGTGACTCACAATAGTAATTTTTACTGTTTATATATAACCCCTAAACCTTATGTTGTATAGTTTAAATATGCACAATAAATTTTAACTTAGAAATAAATATTTTTTCTCTTCATACTATTTGTTGAAGTCTTTTACTTAGAATAGGGTTAACTATGCAATCATTAAGTAAGTTGAAAATAGATTTCTGTAAAAATTAAAAGTGGGAAGGCAAGAGAGAGGGGGTGGAAAGTTTGGAGCATGGGCAGGCAGGAGGGTAGGGGGGAAAGTGTCATAATGTTCCTAAATCTGTATATATGAAGTATATGAACCTTGTATAACTTAAATAAAATTTTAAAAAGAAAGTTTGTATAAAACAAATGGACTTTATAATCACCTAAGTAAACTGATTTCCATTTTTATTTGATAACAAGAAAGATTGGGTGTGTTGTGTATATGACAAAATAAATTATTATGGATTTTGTTTTTTAGTAAACACTAAAATAAATAAATGAATAAATCCTACTTGTGTACACGATGGCCAATTTAATCCTGAATGCCTCTACAGTTGGTAGTATTTTAATATTTTATCATAGCATATATTTTCTATAACTGAATTTTAGCAGCTTTATTCAAATACAATTGATATACAAAATCTATACATATTTAATGCATGCAGTTAAATGTGTTTGATACCATTGTAATACTGATTTTCATAAATGGAATGTGAGGCCCTGAGAGACTGAGTATTTTTCAATGGTCATTCAATAGTTAGCTGTGGTGTTAATACTCAAACATAACTAACTAGACTTAGACCTTTCACTCATAAAGACAATTTTTTTAAAATTTATTTATTTACTTGCAAGTCAGAGTTAAGAGATAGAGAAGGAGAGGAAAAAGAAGAGAGATCTTCTATCTGCTGGTTCACTCCCCAGTTGGCCACAATGGCCAGAGAGGTGCCCATCAGAAGCCAGGAGCAGGGAGCTTCTTCTGGTTCTTCAATGCTGGCGCAGGGGCCCACTTGGGGCCATCTTCTACTGCTTTCCTAGGCCATAGCAGAGAGCGGGATCACAAAAGTAGGGCAACTGGGAACTTAACTTGCGTCTATATGGAATGCCAGCAATTCAGGTGGTGACTTTACTCACTATGCCATAGCGCTGGCCCCAGACCTTTTTTTTTTTTTTTTAATTTTATTTAATTTATTTGAGAGAGTTACAGACAGTGAGATGGAGAGACACAGGGAAAGGTCCTCCCTCCGCTGGTTCACTCCCCAAATGGCCGCAATGGCCAGAGCTGCACCTATCCTAATCCAGGAGCCAGGTGCTTCTTCCTGGTCTCCCACATGGGTTCAGGGGCCCAAGGATTTGGGCCATCCTCCATTGCTTTCCCAGGTCATAGCAGAGAGCTAGACTGGGAGAGGGGCAGCTGGGAATAGAACCGGAGCCCATATGGGATGCTGGCACTGCAGAAGGAGGATTAACCTACTGCACCATGGTGCAGGCCCCCATACTCTTAATTAAAACTATACAACCAATTTTTAACCCTGAACAAGGTATTTTGATAGAAGATTTTAAAAGATTGTGTAAAAAGTTGTTAATCCACTAGTTTTATTTGCTATCATTTTTCCCTTGACTTCTGATGAGTTTGCATATGAGAGGGAGTATGAGTAAAATCAAGGATTTTTTTTTTCTAAACACTTTGCATGTCTGAGATTCAAAAAGCAATTCTGCATTATCCATTTAAGAGAGCATATGAAATAAATGAAAGGGGTATTATACTCCCACATTATCTCAGATTATCATACAACCTTGGAATCTGGGAGGCTTTCCTTTATGTAGTGTTTTGCTGAAGAGAAAAGTACCAGGAAATAGAGATACAGTGCTCAATATAGAGGGCACTGATCCAGGTAGAAGTACTAGTTCCCAGGCACAGTGGCAAAATTGTCAGGAACCAATAGTATCAGTAGTAATGTGAGAAAATGTTATGGTATCCGTATACATGATGGTAGACAGAGACAAGGGAGGAAAGCCAAAGAAGCAAGCAATAAACAAATTAGGCCTCATGGTAACTGTAATGAGCCAGAAGTGTTAACAAGCTCATATGTATCATCCAAAGGATTCTCAGGAGTACTTGTGGGATTATTTTAATAGGCAATATTAGAAGCACTGAAATATGGATAATGATTCTGATTATGATGCTGATTCTACTTACATCATGGGGTAGCCTTGCAAAACTCAGACTATTGTGAATTTAGGCATTGTCTCTACCCTCAGTAAATCTATGATGTGTTAACTGAGACAGACATGCAAATATATGCTTAAAATATGGCTCTATAATTAAGTTTTACACAAGGTTGAGTTGTAACACCGTTGGTGAGGAGGATGATTAATTTGTTGCTCTCAACAACCCACCTTTTTCTATAACCTTTCTCCTAAAACTTTCTTTTTATTGCTCTGATTACTACTAGTGCATTTGGGTTACATGAATTAAACCTGTAACTTAATTAAAATGGTCAAATTTCCTCTACGTTACTTGTATTTGATTGTGATTTATTCTGTCATTCAGGAACACAAAACAGAACAAGAGTACACTTGATTATTTTCATTCTTGGTAGTTTTATTCTATAACATTAAGAATTAGTAAACATGGAATCACAGCTACTAGGGGAAATACAGGGTTAGGTTCCAATGAGCCACTTGTAACAACACATTCATCGAGTGATCAATATACAACCTTGCTTAACATGTGTTTCTATGTGAAGACCCTAATTAAATATATATTGTAGATACATTACCTTTGCACTCACTGCAGTGCTGCAACACATCTGTAAATGAGGTTTGTCAAACGCATATCACTATAAGGCATGTCACAACCTTCTTTAGATTAGCATACAGAACAGCATTTCTTTTTTATATATTTATTTATTTATTTGAAAGAGTTACATGGAGAGAGGGAGAGATAGTGATCTTTTGGTTCACGCCCCAGATGGCCACAGTGGCTAAGGCTGGCCCAGGCTGAAGCCAGGAGCCAGGAGATTCTTTTAGGTCACCCCTGCAAGTAGCAGAGGAGCAGGCACTTAGACTATCTTCTAGTTTTCCTAGGTGGTTAGCAGGGAGCTTGATCAGAAGTGGAACAGCTGGGGTACACCATCAGTGCCCATAAGGGATACTGGCATTGTGATGAGTTTACCCACTATGCCACAATGCTGCCTCAAGACAACATTTCTACATTAAGCTTGAGGGTCACTTTGCAGAGCAAAATAATCAACGTAAGATACAAAAATAGAAATAACGCAATGCTAAATCATGAAAATGTCACTTGTTCAGTTTTTTGACAGTTAAAGCAAGAAAGTAGAGAGCTCAGAAGCCTGCTTATTTAACTTCAGCTTAGAACATGTGTGTGTTGCCACAAATATTGAGTCACTAGGGATGTGTGCAAATTATTATGAAAGCACAGCATGTATGGATTTTATGATTACAAACAAAAAATAGCAAGTGAGTGAGTTTGCAAATATAGAATACTCAGGCAATGAAGGCTGACGGATTGGGGCAAATAACACATGTAAATGATTTTCAGTGAGTTGTTTTCACCATGTTTTTTTTTTTTTTCTGTGAACACATTATGACGTATCATGTTCATCAAGTGTGTTTTAAGCTACTACTTTGGGCACAATTAATTATAGCAATGATTTTTTTGTGTGTCAAAGGCAACTTGGCTAGATAGATCAAAATAACAGCCAGGACTGGCTTTGAAGTAATTTGTAACAAACCTCTTTCAAATTGGGATTATTGCCTGGTGATAAATTTATCAAGTTAGGCGATATATCTTTTTTTTTAACTTTTATTTAATGAATATAAATTTAGAAAGTACAGCTTATGGATTACAATGGCTTTCCCTTCCATAACTTCCCTCCCATCCGCAACCCTCCCCTTTCCCACTCCCTCTCCCCTTCCATTCACATCAAGATTCGTTTTCAATTCTCTTTATATACAGAAGATCAGTTTAGTATATTTTACGTAAAGGTTTCAACAGTTTGCCCCCACATAGCAACACAAAGTGAAAAATACTGTTGGAGTACTAGTTATAGCATTAAATCACAATGTACAGCACATTAAGGACAGAGATCCTACATGATATCTTTTTAAAAAAACTGATTAATTTTCTATGCAATTTCCAATTTAACACCAAGGTTTTTTAATCATTTTCGATTATCTTTATATACAGAAGATCGATTCAGTATATACTAAGTAAAGATTTCATCAGTTTGCACCTACACAGAAACACAAAGTGTAAAAATACTGTTTCAGTACTAGTTATAGCATTACTTCACATGGGACAACACATTAAGGACAGATCCCACATGAGATGTAAGTACACAGTGACTCCTGTTGTTGATTTAACAATTTGACACTCTTGTTTATGGCGTCAATAATCTCCCTAGGCTCTAGTCTTGAGTTGCCAAGGCTATGGAAGCTTTTAGGGTTTGCCGACTTCGATCTTATTCTGACAGAGTCATAGTCAAAGTGGAAGTTCTCTCCTCCCTTCAGAGAAAGGTACCTCCTTCTTTGATGGCCCCATTCTTTCCACTGGGATCTCACTCACAGAGATCTTTCATTTAGGTCTTCTTTTTTTTTTCCAGAGTGTCTTTTCTTTCCATCAAGTTAGGTGATATATCTTAACAATATTAAGTTCACATGGGGAGTATGAAATACATTGCCAGTTTAATTTCATATGAAGTTTAATTTCTGTTTTATTTCTTCATTAGCCACATAATTCTAGTTTTTGAAACTCCAGAATACATGTTATTATAAAATTGATAATATTGTTTCCCACACATCTTTGTAATAAGCTCCCTTCATCAAAGGCCCACTAAGTCTGTACTGACAATAGGAACCTCACAGATTAAAACCAAATAGCAGATATTCAAATACTTTGAGTGAATTGGCTAAAGTTACAGTCAGAGGTGACACTAGCCACAAATCCTACTGACTTCAGGTCTTGTGCCCATATACATAAAATAATAGCTTTTTATTTTGTTAATACTACTAGTATACAAGAGCAAAATATTGGTAGACACTCCACATGGCTTCAGTGAATGAGTCAAATACATTCTATGCTCAAATCGTGCTATAGAAAATGAAGTCAATATTACCACTACACATAGATACTGAGTGTAAATTGTTTTTATCTTCATCTATAGTTTCATCAGACTTAATCTTGATTACTTTTTTCATGAAAGAAATTTAACTTATTGTAATTATCTTATTGGGGAAAAAGACCTTCCATCTATAAATGGAAGATAAAATAACCACAGGCAAAAGGCAAACACATCTTTAACCTCAGGCTTACTAAATGAAATCTTACAAGGACAAAATGCTTGACTTGGTATTAATCAAGAACCAGCCTCCATAGGCAGGAAAGACCTGAACAGGTTGGACTCGTGATGTGATGCTTGTGAAGTGCCTGGAAATATTGTCACCCCTGCTGAGGATCCTGATGCTGCCATTTCTAAAGCCAAACCTGCTGTCTCTCTCCGTTATCCTCTTGTTCATGCTACTTTATGATCCTGTCCAATGAGCCAAGGAACACATTCCAAATCTACCAGTTCCAGGTGAAATGAAAGGATTTTTAGAAACCAAATTATGAACTACTTGGACTAAATATCAGTAAGCATGATTGATTACACTCTAGCTCTTGGTTCTAGAAAACATGGTCCAAAGGAAATAGAGAGCCAAAAGGCAGTCATTCTCCAAAAGGTTAGGTCAGAACCCTTAATAGTTTAGGTATTTTGTAAAATTCAATATTAGCATAATTTTCAAGTGTTGTTCATCATGACAATTGCCAAATGAATGTAAAAATGAGCCAGAATGAAATAATTAGAAGCAGTTTAGTATAACACATTTTTAAACTTGAGTAAGTGAGACATGGAAAAGCACTTTTTATTTCAGGTACTGATGTTCAAGGTCAGCATATATTCAATTTTTAAAACTTTTTTATACAGATAAAGGTTTTTGATACTGTATTAGCTTACTCAATTTTTATACTTCAATTTTATTGTCAGAAAATCAATATAACAAGATAAGCTGTGCCATTGACTTGCTGCAGAGGTAAAATAAGAAAAATATGAATTTTTAGATATTTTACTCAGAAAATTAATTATGGTGGGATGAACACCCAGTCTGATTATATACAGTTTTAAAGTTGTTAAAAGTCCATTCTTTGGATGGGTTTATGAATAAGGTTCCACATCTCTATTATTGCCACATGATCTTTCCCAAACTTATGTTTCCATCTCTTTTAGTACTTATACCACACCACATTTCTTCCATTTTCTAAAATACAGCAAGGGTCCTCCTATTTACCAGGATTCAAGACAAATCCTCTGAATTGGGATGCAGGCATCCCAAGCATCAATGCAAATTTCGGCACTACAAGGCCTGCAGGAAGATTTCTATTTTTAAAGGCATTAATTGAATATCTAACATATTCTATGACATGTGTCTCTTTAACAACTTTAACAATTTCTTTTACATGTGTCTCTTTACTATTTAACTACAAAACAGAAATAATTATTGTTTTGTTTTTGTAAAGTGGTAGTGAAAACAGATAACTCAAGCAAATTACATAACTTCATGCACATGGTAAGGACAGGTTAGAAATTTTGAGGCTTTGGTATTCATTAGCATGCTATTATGCACAAGGAATTTTTTTAAAACTTTTATTTAGTAAATATAAATTTCCAAAGTACAGTTTATGGATTACAATGGCTTCCCCCATAACTTCCCTCCCACCCACACCCCTCCCATCTCCCACTTCCTCTCCCATTCCATTCACATCAAGATTAATTTTCACTTGCGGCGCCGGTACACCGGGTTCTAGTCCCGGTCGGGGCGCCGGATTCTGACCCGGTTGCCCCTCTTCCAGGCCAGCCCTCTGCTGTGGCCCAGGAGTGCAGTGGAGGATGGCCCAAGTGCTTGGGCCCTGCACCCCATGGGAGACCAGGAAAAAGCACCTAGCACCTGGCTCCTGCCATCGGATCAGCGCGGTGCGCCAGCCGCAGCGCACCGACCGCGGCAGCCATTGGAGGGTGAACCAACGGCAAAAGGAAGACATTTCTCTCTGTCTCTCTCTCACACTGTCCACTCTGCCTATCAAAAAAAAAAAAAAGATTAATTTTCAATTATCTTTTTAAATATTTATGTATAGATGTACTATGCAATTGTAAATTGGAATTTTCAGGTTTTTTTTTTTTTTGCAGTTGAGTTACTTGAGTTCATTACATTCTCTGTTTATTAATCCTTCAAAAAATGTATATTTTGCAAATGTTTTCTCCCATTCTATAGATTATCTCTTCATTCTATTGAATGTTTTCTTTAATGAGCACAAGCTTTTAAGTTTGATGAATTCACATTGTCCATTTTCCCTGTGCCTTCATTTGCTAATCCAAAAAATCATTGCCCATTTCAATTTCCTGATGTGTTCACTCTATGTTTTCTTATTGTTTTATAGATTCAGATTTTAGATTTGGGCATTCATTAATAATTAATTGATATTTGAACTTAGTTGGAGATAGTGTGTCTTGGCTCATATTTCTGCATGTAGACATCCAATTATTTGAGCAACACTTAATTGAAAAGACTCTCTTTTTCCCATTTCAGGTTCTTAGCATTTTGGTCAAAGAATGGTTGGTTGTACATAAATGGACTTAAATCTAAGCTTTCTATTGTGTTCCATACATGTATGTATGTTTTTGTGCTAAATTATGCTGTCTTAATTAACATAGAATATGGTATATTTTAAAGTCAGGTGGTGTAATACTTTCTGTTTATTCTTTTCGTTAAAGATTGTTTTGGCAATTCAGGGTAATGATTTCTTTATCCATTAATTATTAAGTAGAAAACTGTTTCATTTCCATATATTCATATGGTTTAGAAAGCTCTTCTATTTCCTGATTTCTGATTTTACCATATTATGGTTATAAAAGTTATTTATTGTGATTTCAGTTTTTAAATTTGTTGAGATTTATCTTGTGACCTATCATATGATCTGACATGGAGGATGTTCCATGATAAAAATGTTGATGAAAATGTGTATCCTGAGGCTATTGAGTGGAATATTTTGTAGATGTCAATCCATTCCTGTTGGTCCAGAATGAAGGTAAATACAGTTTCTTGATTTTCTCTTTGTAATGGTTATTATATGATGTACATATATATGCCATGTCTTTGATATACTCAGTCTTGGTATTGTCAACTTCCTACCTAGTTTTCAATCATCCTGCAAAGGTATTTTCATGTAAAGCTGCCAAGTTATTGTGTTTTTCTTTTTTTAAAATTTTAATAATATGAAGAGAACAGACTTGATGTTATTCTTGGGTACAATATGATAACCATACTTCGCTTTACCTGGAGTAGGACTCTCCCATTCTGTCATCGTGCTGACATCATATTTGAACGATCTAGGTCTCTTCTATTTTCCTTTGAGCTTTCTTTTGTCAGAATTGTCAACACATTGTTCATCAAGGAAATTACTCATTTTTGTATCAGAAACAGCACCTAGTAAGCACTCAAGAATTTAGCAAGTGAATGAGTGAATGAATAAGCTTTTAAATGTGTAAATTGGAGCATACATTACTTCATGGATAGTGAAACTACTATGAGGAATTTTCAAAAATCATTGAAGCATTCAAAAATATTCTCAATTATATTCTTTAAAGGCTGCTTGTGCTTACTAGTGGGTTTTCTATTTTATGTAAAAATTTCTTTTTTAAATAAGAAATCACCACAATGATCTGCAAATATATTAATTTTGAAAGGGAACTTCAACATTATGTTAAAAAAATAAAGTTCTATCATTTAAGTACAATTATTACATCCTTGCATGATCATAATTTTGAACTAAACAGGCATAAATAAATCCTCAATTTAAAATTAACTGGCTTAATTAGCTTTGCAAGTTTATATTAACCCTACAAAAATTATAATGTTGCAATATTGTGTCTTTCTTTCATAGACACAAATTTAGAAAGTAGCAATCTAGGGGAGGTGTTTGGCACATACTCACATCCCATATCAGAGTAATTGGCTTTCAGTGTCAATTCTGCTCTTGATTCCAAGTTCTTGCTAATGGAAAATCTGGGAGGCAGCAAGTGATAGATCAAGTAATTGGGTCCCTATCACCCACACAGGAGACCTGGATTGGGTTCCTGGCTCATGGCTTGACATTGCCCAGCTCCACCTGTTGCAGGCATGTAGACAGTGTAATAGTGGATATAGTGGATGGGAAGTGTGACTTTCTCTCTTTCCCTCTCCCTTTCTCGCTCGCCCTCAAATTAACTAATCATTTGTTTTATAAAAACAAAATAGTCCATATCCATAACTTGAAGTAAATTTTTCATTGGTGATTTTATTATATTTTATAATTTCTAAAATAGTAAAAGGTGATAATTTGAGTAATATATTACTATATGGCTCTTATGTTACATCTGTTTTGATAAAGGCTATCAGCTAATTGTCCAGACCCAGCTCAACCAATGATTCTTTTGTCACTGAGCAGAATCATTCAAGCATCTTATGAGGATATGCCAGCCATTACCTTTTAAGGGGAGAAACTGGAGATGAAGACCAGGGCAGGTTGTCTTCTATGCCTTTACCCATACCTAACTCATCAGTCCACTTATGGGTGCTTCAACATTTGATTCAGCTTACAGCTCAGTTCAGCTTTCAAAAAGTATAAAACTAGATCATTTGTATAAATTTTGCCTCTCTGGAACTATGACATACTTAATCCTATACTAAAGACTCATTGAATGGAGTGATTTTTGTTTGTAGAAAGAAACATTAAAAGTGATATACTGAAATTAATATATTTTATTGTGCAATTAAACTCCAGTTCTTTTTGTTCTCATGTCTCCTCCAATTTTGGACCTCTCCTTTTACAAACTGAATACCAGATGTCTTTTGCATTATATAGCAATAGTATCTATGTTGATAGAAGACCATTACTATATTATGGCTACCAAAAGGCCACTTTATAATTAATTGTACAATTTAAAATTTGCACCCACACAGAAACACAAAGTGTAAAAATACTGTTTCAGTACTAGTTACAGCATTACTTCACATTGGATAACACATTAAGGACAGATCCCTCATGAGACGTAAGTACACAGGTACTCCTGATGTTGATTTAACAATTTGACACTCTTGTTTATGGCGTCAGTAATCTCCCTAGGCTCTAGTCATGAGTTGCCTAGGCTATGGAAGCCTTTAGGGTTTGCCGACTTCGATCCCATTCCGACAGGGTCATAGTCAAAGTGGAAGTTCCCTCCTCCCTTCAGAGAAAGGTACCTCCTTCTTTGATGGCCCTGTTCTTTCCACTGGGATGGATCTCACTCACAGAGATCTTTCATTTAGGTCTTCTTCTTTTTTTTGTTTTTCAGAGTGTCTTAGCTTTCCATGCCTAAAATATTCTCATGGGCTCTTGAGCCAGATCCGAATGCCTTAAGGGCTGATTCTGAGGCCAGAGTGCTATTTAGGACATCTGCCATTCTATGAGGCTGCTGTGTATCCTGCTTCCCATGTTGGATCATTCTCTCTCTTTTTGATTCTATCAGTTAGTATTAGCAGACACTAGTCTTGTTTGTGTGATCCCTTTGACTCTTAGACCTATCAGTGTGCTCAATTGTGAGCTGAAATTGATCACTTGGACTAGTGAGATCGCCTTGGTACATGCCACCTTGATGGGATTGTATTGGAATCCCCTGGCACAATTCTAACTCCATCATTTGGGGCAGGTCCGATTGAGCATGTCCCAAATTGTACATCTCCTCCCTCTCTTATTCCCACTCTTATATTTCACAGGGATCACTTTTCAGTTAAAATTTAAACACATAAGAATAATTTTGTGTTAATTACAGAGTTCAACCGCTAGTACTAGCATAACAAAAAAATACTAAAATTGATAAAGTACCACACTGTACAACAACAGTCAGCACAAGAGCTGATCAAGTCACTGTTTCTCATAGTGTCCATTTCACTTCAACAGGTTTCCCCTGTGTATAAGTAGAATTGAAAATGAATCTTGATGTGAATGCAAGGGGAGAGGGAGCGGGAAATGGACGGTAGCGGTTGGGAGGGAAGTTGTGGGGGGGGGGGCATTGTAATCCATAAGCTGTACTTTGGAAATTTATATTCTTTAAATAAAAGCTTTATATAAAAAAATTTGCATTGCCAGGAGGAGTAGAAAAGACTTTTCCTGCATGGCGGGTACTGTGGCTTAGTGGGTAAATCCACTGCCTGTATTGCTGGCATCCCACATGGCCACTGGTTCAAGTTCCAGCTGCTCCACTTCTGATCAAGCTCTCTACTATGGTCTGGGAAAGCAGTGGAAGATGGCCCAAATCCTTGGGCCCTTGCACCCATATGGAAGACCAGAAGAAGCTCCTGGATCCTTGCTTCAGATTGGTGCAGCTCCATCTGTTGAGGCCAACTGGGGAGTGAACCAGTGGATGGAAGACCTCTCTCAAGCTCATGCTCTTGCTCACTTGCTCTCTCTCTCTCTCCCCCTCTCCCTCCCCTTTCCTCCCTTCTCCTCTTCTTCTACCCACCTCCCCCTCCCCCTCCTCATCTCCCTTTCCCTCTCCTCTCTCTGTGTAACTCTGACTTTCAAATAAATAAATAAATTTAAAAAAAAAAGACTTTACCTTGGGCAGTAGTATAATTAACTCTTAATGCAATTGTGTAAAACAGAAAGAAAAAGAGATGACCATGATATATATTACATTTACCCTATTAAAAACCTAGTATTTTTTCTTAATATTTTATAGAATTTTTAAATTAATTCTGTTCAAGCTAATACAATTTTATTTATATCTTAAATAGGCTACAGGATGCATACAAAATGCAAAAAAGTTGAGTATTGTCTTTTCCAGAGCCATTGGAGTAAAGTGTGATTACATAAGAGTCCCTATATTAATTTTTTTTTATGATTCAAGACCATTGCAATGATGATGACAGTAAATTATCTTATTGCAAGTCTCCTGGGCTCAATGAGGTAGTATAATGAGAAACTAACTCTGTTATTAAAAAAAAAAAAACTTTCAACTAAATCCAAGAGAACAATATTCCTTAGCTGAACATATAATTATGTTTTTCTTTCCTTGTAAGCAGTCAATGGTTTCTTATAGCCACCAAAATTCACCTGGCTAAGTATAGGACATATCTTTCTAGGTTTCAGGCTCAATTTCCAAAAGCTTGTGGCTTCTACTTGAATCCATTAGCCCACAAGAAAAGCAAACTGCTTCTTGCCCTATCAATTCAGTTATGTAAAATATGTTCTTGTGTCTTCTTGGTATATTCCAACAGGCAGCCTTCCAAATTAACTCTTAATTGTTTCCTTGAAGCTTCCATTGCATTATTTCTGCAGCCAAAAATTTAAACATTCAAATACTTTTTCCTGGGCTTATAACTGATTTTATCATAGTAGTTAGTATGTTCCATTGAACATTCATATATATATATATATATATATATATATATACACACA
This sequence comes from Sylvilagus floridanus, assembly GCA_949820135.1. Taxonomy (NCBI): domain Eukaryota; kingdom Metazoa; phylum Chordata; class Mammalia; order Lagomorpha; family Leporidae; genus Sylvilagus; species Sylvilagus floridanus. The sequence goes on along the minus strand of OX463224.1, from coordinate 100,167,983 downwards.
CAGAAACACACACACTCACATATATAATACAATGTGTAAATGTTAATATAAATATTTTCTCCTATTACATGGAATAATTCTTTTTTCAAGTTATGTATCTATCTTCTTAGCACTTACTCATATCTTAATGAAACAGATTGCTTTTAGTGTACATTGAGATAGTAATTAGTAAGAATATATTGATAGTTAACATTTATTGAGAATTTATTTCATAATGAAAATCTTCCAAACTCTTTATTGCTCTGTTATAGTTTTACATGCATATATTATATGTATCCCTCTCACCTAGATTATTTCTGATTAAAATTAATAACACTACCATTTTAAAATCTTTCCTCACCTATTAACACCTTTCTAGCCACATTCAGAGTCTCCTCTCTCTAACAATCTTTTGACAATTAATATACTTGACTTTCAAATTCCTCACCTAAATTAAATCTTCAATCTATTCCATAATGTCCTTTCCCTTTTCACTGAAAATGTTCAGCAGGTTATCACTAATATTTATCAAACATCAAATTCAAAGGTAATTTAAATTATCTTTTTCTAAACTTGGCTTCTAGCATCATCGAATTTTACCACAACTATTGTGTTTCCTCCTATATCTCTGGTTACTAATTTTTTGTTTTGTTTTACTTTTTTGCTGGCTTCTTTTTGTTTTACCAACTTTGAATTATTTAAGTCTTTTAATAATCTTTTGAGTTCTTTACTCAACCAAAACATGTTCTCCTGGAAAATTTTACACCAACTCTTGGATTTTTTATTTGGTGATTTTCAAATTTATGTTGGGTACCATGACTTCTTCCTCTGAGTGAGTTCTGGATGTCAGCATACATAGAAAAGACATCTCTTCTTGTATAACCCAGTGATAATAACAGATAATAACAGTGTAGGTTCTGATCTGTAATTTAGCCTCTGCTTCTCACAAACTGCAATTTGAGCAAAATGTATGACCATTCTGTCCCAGTGCTTACTTTATCTGTAAAATTGGGATAATAAAAATAATTATTTCATGGCTTATCATAAGGTTTCAATGAAATAATACACTGAATGTTAGAACAATTATCAGCTTTGGTAGGTACTCAGTAAATGTTAGCTATAATTATCTGCCTAGCCCCGGTAGAACTTTCGTGGTATTTTATGTGTTCTCCTTGGAAAAGTAAGCATAACTAAAATTTTGCACTTAAGTTATGTAATTCTGCGAATTATTTCTACATCTCTTCAATGAGAGTGGCAGCTACAACTGTGTTAACCAATATTATATCCTTAACAAATAGCCACACAGTGCTTATACATTACTCTGGTCTAAAGAAAATCATCAATAATCTTCCATAGTGAAGAAAGTTTTTATCTACTTGTATATAATCACATGTTATCACTGGATGTACATTCAAATACACCCATTATAGGGTTATATGATTAGCACCTTTTTATTTTATTAAAATCACATATGCTCATGTTGAATAAGGCATATTTGGATTCATTTATGAAGTAGTGAGATTCAACAAATTTTATCTGATGACCTAAATTCCATATTCATTGCCAGTTCTACTGTGTGAAATCTCAGAGACAGTGTCTGCCAATCACAACTCTCAATTATTTCATGTTGTTTTGAATTTCACTCTTTTTCTTGAGTCTTTTACGAACAGATTTAAATATATGTTATAACTGGTCTGTCTTCCTGCCACTTTTTAATGTTTCTAACTGATCATTTAAAATAAGTGATACTATGAATGGTTAAATGAAGAATACCACAAAATAGAAAATTAAGAAAATATCCCCCCAAATTTAATTACTTTTCACTATTGAACAATTCACTGTATTGGGAGATGGGTCTACGGCTGCTCACATCTTTACAAACCAAAATTCAATCAAGTATTAGTTCAGCAAGAAAATAAATTGGTTTCTGAGAAGCAGGAGATTTTATGTAATAAATTAATAACTCACAGGTTAGAAAAGTGACAAGCTAAATGAGCTTCTGAAATGCATTGAGGAACATTATCTTCTCTATGGGACATTAGCTCCACCAATAGGTTCCCCAAAGACATAAAAATGCCAACATGTGCCATCACTCACAACATCTTTCCCCAACCAATGGAGAGAAAGACAGAGAGAGAGAAGGAGGGAAGGAGAGAAACTTGGGCCAATTTCAACATCTGATTTTGTTTTGATTACTCAAGGTAGAGAAGTACAAAATTTCACCACACGGTCATTGAAAATCTCATGTTCCCAGGTGATCCTCAATATCATACTTAACAGTTCTTACTAGAGATGCGGCTCCAGTTGTGATGTATGACATTTAATTGCTGCCAAAACTGTTTACTAATGTTCATAATATTTAAATAAAAATTGAAATGTGCCAAACATGATTGTTGGTAATAATTTTTGCCTGTTATTTTTGTTTGATTTTTCCATTTGCACTTCTTTCATGTTTTCATTCTATTTTAGTTTACTTGCTTTCATTGCAATCAATTGTTTTATTGCTGTTTTTTAAAGGAACTTGAAATCAAGTGGTTTTGTTAAAAAGGAGAGACAGCCTGTGGCAGCAATGTCACAACTATGAAAACATGATATTACCTATGTTACTTAGATTCTCATTAGGCTAATATAATCAGTTGGCTTGATTTTGTTTCTCCCACATCTGAAACATCTGTGTGAACCCATAGTGTCCAAGAAGCATATCTCTACAATAAACAAAGATCAATTATTTCATCCTCACCTTGTAGATGAAAAAAATCACTCTTAAAAGAATAAAATTGTTATTTTCATAGTCTCATAGTATCATGTAAGGTGACAACCAGGTCTAAAAATAATCAGACAGTCACAAACTAAAATAGCAAAGAATATTCTAATCCCAGCCTTTAAATTCACATTTAAATTCTCTCACATTCTATTACATTATTAGTAATAGAAGCAATTTTCAATAAAAGAGTTAAGGTCTCTCTACCACAAAATAACTTGCTAAAAAATGAAAAAAATGCAGAAGTTGGTTTTGTCTCATTGTGGTGCAGCAGTTCATGCCATTTGTGATGTTCCATATTGCATTTCCTGGGATCAAGTCTCACTCCTATTTCTCAACCATATTCCTGCTAATGTACTGGGAAGCAGCAGATGATGGTCCAAGTTCCTCAATTCATTCCACTCATTTGGAAAACCCAGGTAGATTTCCTGGCTCCTGAGTTCTGTATGGTCTAGTCCTGGTTGTTATGGGCATTTAGGGAATGAATCAATGGATAGAGTCTTCTCCCACGCTACTCCCACATTTCAAATAAATAAATAAATAAATGAAAAATTCAAATAGTAATTCACTTTTTGTTTCTAATTTTTGCCATATCCAAAAACCTACTTATCTTATTCAATCTTTCATAGAAAAATATCCTAAGCAATATGCCTAAAAAGTCTAAAATATATCATTAAGTCATTAAACAGTATGGAGTCACATATTTATGTGAAAAATACAATATGAATTTAAAATAGACTGATAATTTTATCACCCGTAATTTATCATAGTTTAAAAATATTATATTTTAAATAGTAGGTTTCATGGTATTTAAACCACAAAAATTCTTACAGACACTTAATTGACATTCTGGCTTAATATTATATTTTTTTTATTTTTATTTATTTATTTTTTTGACAGAGTGGACAGTGAGAGAGAGAGAGAGACAGAGAGAAAGGTCTTCCTTTACCATTGGTTCACCCTCCATTGGCTGCTGCAGCCAGCGCACTGCCCTGATCTGAAGGCAGGAACCAGGTGCTTCTCCTGGTCTCCCATGTGGGTGCAGGGCCCAAGGACTTGGGCCATCCTCCTCTGCAATCTCTGGCCACAGCAGAGAGCTGGCCTGGAAGAGGGGCAACCGGGACAGAATCTAGCGCCCCAACCGGGACTAGAACCTGGTATGTCTGTGCTGTAAGGCAGAGGATTAGCCTATTGAGCCGTGGCACTGGCCTTAATATTATATTTTAATAATCCCTAACTTTGTTAATTCTACAGCAAATTGGTCTTTGTAAAATCAGGATTGAAAGACTTTGGTGGCCGGCGCCACGGCTCAGTTGGCTAATCCTCAGCCTGTGGCGCTGGCACCCCAGTTTCTAGTCCTGGCTGGGCAGCTGGTTACTAGTCCAAGTTGCTCCTCTTCCAGTCCAACTCTCTACTGTGGCCCAGGAAGGCAGTGGAGAATGGCCCAAGTGCTTGGGCCCTGCACCCGCATAGGAGACCAGGAGGAAACACTCGCTCCTGGCTTCTGATCCACACAGCACGCCGGCCGTAGTGGCCATTTGGGGGGTGAACCAACGGAAGGAAGACCTCTCTCTCTCTCTCACTGTCTAACTCTACCTGTCAAGAAAAAGAAAAATGAAATAAAGACTTTGGGATTGTGCATAAATGGCCAGGAAAGATGGAAGATGCATGTTTATTTATCCCATTGATTGTTTAACAAAGTGATGCTTGAAATCCACTTATAGGCATTTGTATTATTTTGAAAATCACTATTGTACACAGGTGTCAATCTACTCTTAATGTTTTCCTATTAGTGTCACATTTTCCCTAACCTCACCAAATATTTAATAAAACTGATCCCACAATTAATATCTAGGCTATGCAAAATTATAAAGGTGAGAGTTACTTTTATTTTATTTTTTTAAAGATATATTTATTTACTTATTTGAAAGGCAGAGTTACAGAAAGGCAGAGGCAGAGGCAGAGAGAGAGAGAAAGAGAGAGAGACAGAGAGAGAGAGAGAGAGAGAGGTCTTCCATCCACTGGTTCACTTCCCAAATGGCTGCAAGGGCTGGAACTGAGCCAATTCAAAACCAGGAGCCTCCATCTTCTTCTGGGTTTCTCACGTGAGTCCAGGAGCTCCAGGATTTACGCGATCCTTCACTGCTTTCCAGGCCATAACAGAGAGCTAGATCAGAAATGTAACAGCCTGGACTTGAACCAGCACTCATATGAGATACTGGCACAGTTAAGATCCCAGTGTCCCATAACAAAATATCTGAGTATGAAAATGGTTTTCAATTCTAGCTATCTGCCAGCTCAGATCCTCAGAAGCAGCAGTTCATGGAGCTGCTTCCATGATACCCAGGCAGGAGAGATGTATTGAGTGCCTGTCTCCTGGGTCTAGATCCAGCCCAGCCCTAGCCTAACATTAGGCTTTGTAGGCATTTGGAGAGTAAATAAATCCTTGAAATCTCTCTCTCCCTCTCCCCGACATATAAGGAAGAAATGGAGGATTTTTTTTTTTAACTAGAATAATGAGCAACCAGGTAAGTGCATGAAGTGCTTAGATCTATAACAAAATCATTGATATATTTTATGATGCCATTTATTCATTGATAAATGCTTGTAAAAGATGGCTATTTTTCCTATATTGTTCCATTTTCAATGTTTCCACTTATGTAACATATGAATTTAATTAATACTTTCTACCTAAAATCCAATGTAGATGAATGACTTGTATGTTACCAAAAACAAAACTCAAGCAAATTTGGGATGTGTGCTTATGGCAATTAAGGAATTAATACTCATAGTTGTCCATGTTTCTTTTTGTGTTTATTAGATAAGAGATATTCACCTATGTCCATACATATATATATATATATATATATATATATATATATATAAAGGCCACAATCTGTATTATGTATTTTGCATACATGATCATATTTAATTATTAAAAATTGTGAAGCAGTTATGATTTAGCCAATTTTATAGCTGATAAAAATCAGACTTAGAAAGTTTCAAAGTCACATATTCAATACATGGCAAAGTTACAATTCAAAGCTAATCTGATCTCAGAGTTTATGCTTCTACCCATGACATCACTTTTTCTCACTACAGTTTATGGAAAAATTGCACCAAGAATTTTGACGGGCTTATTAAATAAAAGATAAGTTCTATGCCTGCTAATGCAGAACTTCAGGATTTTGTTATAGGATGAAAATCTAGTGCCATAGAGTTCTCCTATAGTGGTTTCTACAACAATAACAAAGAAGCATGTCAAAGATAAACACATCAAAATATAATACATTTAATTCAGTTTAAGCACTTACAGGTTATAAGACATTGGCAGAAAGGAGCTGAAAGCTTACAGCCATAGTTCAAATAGCAGTGTTTTGATCCCATTCTGCCCTGTCATTCCACTCTTTGACCTTCTTTTTGGTGCCTCGGTTTACTCCCTTACTGTGGCTTGATGATTAGGGTTATATTTTCAGTTTCTGATTTTGTGCACTCACTCCTGCAATATTAACCAATTTCTGATTCTTACCACTTCTAACCATCTTTCAATAACCGTTAGATCTAACTGTGATCCAGAATTTCATAGTACATCCCCTGGCCATTTTCCTGACCCAACCTGTATGATAAAGAAACCCCAACACATTCTGTGTCTCTTCTATGAAAATTATTCATGTAATTAATGAAACCCCACTAGGTAAGATGCATTTATAGTACTAAAAAGTAATGTGAATAAATTTTTAATTCAAAAGAATTAGAATTTTCAATTCCACATATTCAACAAATTCAACTGATGCGATGATATCTAATTATTTCACACTTAGAAGAAACGTGTCCTTCTGAACACATTTATTTTGTTTCAAGATAATTCTAGGTATATCTTTCTTGAAATTATTTATTACTTTCACTTTACTTGAAAGAGAGGAAGTAAGAGGAGAGAGAGCGACTGAGAGAGATTGTTCATCTGCTGGTTTACTCCTTCGAAACCTCCCAAATCGAGGGTTTGGTGAGATTGAACCAGGAGCTGAGAATTCAGTCTGGGTCACCCACATGGGTGGCCATCACCTGCTTCCCCACAGGGCAGGCAGGAAACCAGAATCAGGAGCAGAGACAGGACTTCAATCCAGGTATTCTGGTATGAGATACAGATATCTCAAAACGCAACTGGACTTCTGCTCCAAACATACTCCTCCATTTTTCATATGGCTAAAATAAACTTGTCAAAACATTATTTCACCAGTGGTCTTCTGTGAGCTCCCTCATTAATTTCTATGCTAGTCCATGCATAAGGGAGATAAAATCATTGTCAGTGTCATATCTGATAGCCAGAAGCTTATGTACCTTGACCTTGCTGCATTATCACTCACATGTGTTTGTAAGGGGGAAAACAAACAGTGTCCAAACAGTGTTCATTAGCATTGGCAGGACCCCAAAATGAAGGAAGAAGACATTCTCCTTTCATTCCCCTATTTGGTTTTCCTGAAACATCAGCTTTCTCTTATGTGTCATTCCCGTTTATTGCCTCTTAATTTATTTTCATAATTTTATATGATATCATTACCTTACACATTTAATAATTCTTAGGGTAGAAATAAATTGCACACTTAGGAAATAAAACATAAACAATGATGTCATCTCTGTGTTGTCATCGTTACCTCATCATTAAACTCCAAAATAAAAATACATTCCTGCTAAAAATGACTGTCTTTCTGGAGATAGAAAAAAAATCTTTAAACAAAGTCATGAAATTCTATATTGTTTAGTTTACTAAATACTTCTATTTTTAACTTTCAAACAACACTGAGTGAAGGAAAAGAGTAACTCAGTTAAACATACTGATATAGGAATAAAAATATCCTTTTAAAGATATTGTTTTAACTTGCAACATTAAATATTTACATTCTGTTTATTATTTAATCTTTGATCAGATTATTTAATTAAAACTCTGCAGGACTGAGACAATCATGATTGTAATTTATTTGAATTTTTCTGGACAAGATGCTCACTGATTATTTAACAATATTTACAAATGCCTTGGTAGACAGTAAATATTGTCAAATACACTATCTCTTGAGCTGCACTCCTTCCTGAGTGGGTACTTTAGTCTGCATGTAAACAAACCTTGTTTCTTCACTGGCCTTTACCAGTGTCTCTTCCTCAAACCTTTTGTTGCATTGGAGGTAAGAGATTGCACGCAGTCATCCACAATACAAACATCCAAATATTAATATCTGAAAACAATAAAATTTGCTCTCTTCATGGTTCTGTGGGTTAGCAAGTTTGGGCTGGTCTCAGGTAGTTCTTACAACGTATTTTTTGCATTGGCTCGCTCATACTCCTGGGATGAGGTGGTGGGTTAGGTCAGGCTGACTGGCCTAAGGGGATTTCATCTGGGATGGCCTTTTTCTGTTCAACATGTTGTTTCTTACATCAGCCAGCCCGCCATCACACATATGCATATTTAGCATTTTGGTTCCAATGAAAATCTAAAACAGAAACTGTATGATGTAAAAATCAAATGTCTAAGAAGTGACATTGGGTTAGATCAGAACTTGACTAAGCAAGCCATGGAGAGTTAGATACTGCTTAATGTGCATAGCCATGATGCATTGCAGCCAATTTGTATGTTCCCAACAGTATTAAGTTAGTGTTATTCATGCTAAATGTCATCATAATTCAATGTTGTTATGTGAGTTGAAAAGTTTCACATTTTTCTTGTGCACTTGACTTTTGTGGGGAAAGTATAGGGAGAATACAGTTCCAGCTGAAGTGGATTTGTGGTAATAAATGATTGCTTCTTGAAAGGTTGTCATGTTATTCTTAGCAAACCAAAACAAGGCCAAGCTTCAAATCTTTATATGTTCTGTATAATTTAAGTGAATTTTTATTCATTATTTGAAAGCCCTCAAAATGTTTTATTCTGATTAATTTTAATCAATTGAAGTGAAGTATGCTAAAAATTCAGAGAAGATGAAAAATTATAACCAATGATCAGAAAATTAGAGTTTTGAGAAAAAATACTAGTACCACATTGAATTCAGTAAATGTGGTCGTCTCCAAATTATAAAGTATATGGAGAACAAATAGATACAATCAAAAAGCTGGGCATTGTTCCAAGTATTTCTTACTGCATAACAAATTATCCAAACTTAATGGCTGAAAGCAAAAAAATTAGTACTGCTTTTCCCATGTCTGTAAGAGTACTAGACTCAATTGGGTGGTTCCTGGCTTTACACATGGCTGTAAGTGGAAGAAAGGGCTCTGGTTGATCTCATCCGAAGACTTAAGGCTGATTTCATAGTTTCATGGAACACTCTAGATATTCTTTTGCTGTAACTTTTCTTGAAATATTGTTTTTTGTTTTTTCTCTCATTAACTCACTCCCTCTGCTCCAACTCCAAGATATTCTGTCCACACAACTTGGGTTTCTCAGACATGGATGTCCAGGAGCTTGATGTTAGCATTCCTCTTTGATTCCAAATACAAACAATTTTTATGTTTTAAAAAAAGATGATATTCTATATATCACCTTTTAAAGGTGATATTCTATACAGCAGTCAAAAACAATGAAATCCGTTCATTTGCAACAAAATGGAGGAATCTGGAAAACATCATGCTGAGTGAACTAAGCCAGTCCCAAAGAGAAAAATATCATTTGTTTTCCCTGATTGGCGACGAATAACTGAGCACCAAAGGGGAAACCTGTTGAAGTGAAATGGACACTATGAGAAACCGTGACTTGATCAGCTCTTGTGCTGACTGTTGTTGTACAGTGTGGTACTTTATCAATTTTAGTATTTTTTTTTTATCGTAGTACTAGTGGTTGAACTCTGTAATTAACACACAATTTTTCTTAGGTGTTTAAATTTTAACTGAAAAGTGATCCCTGTGAAATATAAGAGTGGGAATAAGAGAGGGAGGAGATGTACAATTTGGGACATGCTCAATCGGACCTGCCCCAAATGATGGAGTTAGAATTGTGCCAGGGGATTCCAATACAATCCCATCAAGGTGGCATGTACCAAGGCGATCTCACTAGTCTAAGTGATGAATTTCAGTTCACAATTGATCACACAGATAGGTCTAAGGGTCAAAGGGATGGCACAAACTAGACTAGTGTCTGCTAATACTAACTGATAGAATGAAAAAGAGAGAGAATGATCCAACATGGGAAGCAGGATACACAGCAGCCTCATAGAATGGCAGATGTCCTAAATAGCACTCTGGCCTCAGAATCAGCCCTTAAGGCATTCGGATCTGGCTCAAGAGCCCATGAGAATATTTTAGGCATGGAAAGCTAAGACACTCTGGCAGGAAAAAAAAAAAAACAAAAAAAAAAGAAGACCTAAATGAAAGATCTCTGTGAGTGAGATCCCAGTGGAAAGAACGGGGCCATCAAAGAAGGAGGTACCTTTCTCTGAAGGGAGGAAAGAACTTCCACTTTGACTATGACCCTGTCGGAATAAGATTGAAGTCGGCAAACCCTAAAGGCTTCCATAGCCTCAGCAACTCAAGACTAGAGCCTAGGGAGATTACTGACGCCATAAACAAGAGTGTCAAATTGTTAAATCAACATCAGGAGTACCTGTGTACTTACGTCTCATGAGGGATCTGTCCTTAATGTGTTATCCAATGTGAAATAATGCTATTACTAGTACTGAAACAGTATTTTTACACTTTGTGTTTCTGGTGGGTGCAAACTGATGAAATCTTTACATAGAATATACTGAATCGATCTTCTGTATATAAAGATAATTGCAAATGATTAAAAAATCTTGGTGTTAAATTGGAAATTGCATAGATAATTAATCAATTTTTTAAAAAAATATCATGTAGGATCTCAGTCCTTAATGTGCTTTACATTGTGAATTAATACTATAACTAGTACTCCAACAGTATTTTCACTTTGTGTCTCTATGTGAGGGCAAACTGTTGAAATCTTTACATAATATTTACTAAACTGATCTTCTGTATATAAAGAGAAATGAAAATGAATTTTGATGTGAATGCAAGGGGAGAGGATTGGGAAAGGGGAGGGTAGCGGGTGGGAGGGAAGTTGTTGGGGGGGGAGCCATTGTAATCCATAAGCTGTACTTTGGAAATTTATATTCTTTAATAAAAGCTTTATATATATATATATATATATATATATATATATATATATATATAAAAGGTGATATTCTAACAGAAAACATCAAAAGGTTTTCTTAATATGGATAGCACAGGTTTTGTAAGAAAGAAGCAATAATAAAGCAGAGAGAGCTTGAGTCTTTATGATGCCTGGGGGTTGGTGAATGAGACTGGGAATAGTCAACATGTGTCGTGGGGTTTTCTCATTGTCCCTAATGACGACCAGTGCACAGTGTCTCTATTCCCTTGATCATCCCATGTAGATAGGTCAGGAAAGATAGTTGGGGATGAAGTCTACTTTATTACATGAATAGATGTAGAAATTCTGTAATCATTTAGAAGTTGTGATCAAATGAGAAAGAGATAAGATAAGCAAAGTAAGACTTAAATTCGAGAGCAAGACACAGGTCTTTGGATGTGAGAACATTCATTATAAGGCTAAGAACTTTGCCAAGGACTGAACACTGTCTTAGGGGAACACATATTGGTGCTTGGAGTAGCCACACACTGGACTGGGATAAATTAGGACTTTGTGAAAAATAATTTATTTTATTTTATTTTTTTAAGAAGTATTTTATTTATTTTCAATTAAGAGTCACAAAAAGAGAGGGAGGGACATACAGAGAGGTCTTCCATCCACTAGATCACTTCCCAAATGTCCGCAAAGCCAGAACTGTGCCAGGGCAAAGCCAGGAGCCAAGGATTTCCCACCTGGGTGCATGGGCCCCAGGACTTGGATCATCTGCTGTTTCCAAGGCACATTAACAGGTAGGCTGGATCAGAAGTGGAACAGCCAGGACTTCAATCAGCGTCCCTATGGGATGCCGATGATGCAGGTGGTAGCTTAACCTATTGTACTACAATACCGCCCTAAAAGAGGGAATGTGAAGGCAATTTTTTAAAAAAAAATTAAAATATTTATTTTATTTACTTAAGAGTCAGAGACAAAGAGGGAGAGAAATAAAGACATCTTTCTTCCAGTGGTTCACTCCCCAGGGCTGGGCTTGGCTGAAGCCAGGAGCCAGAAGCTTCATGCTTGACTCCCTCATGGGTGACAGGGGCACAATCACTTGGGCCTTCATAGGCTGTCTTCCTGGGGGCACTAACAAGACCTGGATTGACAGCAGAACAACCAGGACTTAAACCATCTCTGCGATATGGAATGTTGACATCACATGCTACAGCTAAACACACCATAGGTCTTACATTTTCCTCTTAACTATTCATACTCAGAATTCAAGAACAATGTTTATTATGCTTAAAAATATTTTATTGAAATACAGTATATGGACAAAGAAATGAACATCAACATACAGATGCAAGAATTTTTTGTCATCTAATCACATTCATTACCTACACTCAAATTAAGAACAAAACATTACTGATAATGCCAAGAGTCCGTGCTATCCCCCATATCTGTTTTTAAACTGGGAATAAAGAATATATTGTCATTTGTGTGGTATGGTTCATTCAAGCAATACTTATAACTATATACCAAATTGTATGACACCTACAGAATCTATATATTTTCTTTATAATAACTACGACAAGTAAGTGAAAATGTCATTATTTCTCTTTCTGAATCTGGTTTATTACACTTAGCATAATGATCTCCTGTTGCATCCATTTTGTTGCAAATGTCAGGATTTCATTGCTTTTTATGGCTAAATAATATGCCATCATGTGTATACATCACAGTTAATCCAATCATCAGTTGACAGACATCTAGGTTGATTTCATATTTTAGCTATTGATAATTCAGCTACCATAAAACAGGGGAGTGCAGGTAAAGGTAACTTTCATATGTTGCTTTCATTTCCTTTGGAAATATTCCCAGGAGAGGAGTATCCAGGTCATATAGTAGATCTATTTTTCTAAGTAATATCCATACTGTTTTCATAATGACTGTGTAAGTTTAAATTCACACCAGCAGTGTATTAGAGAAGCTTTTTCTCCACATCCATTCTTCAACTTCTGTGAAATAATATATCATTGTAGTTTTATTCACATTTCCCTGATGGTTCATAATCCTGAGTATTTTTTTTATACATCTGTTGGCCATTTATCTTTCAGCCTTTGAAAAATGCCTGCTCATATCCTTTGTCCATTTCTTAGCCAAATTGTTTATTTTATTGTTGTTGAGTTTCTTGAGCTCCTTATATATTCTGGATATTAATCTTTTATTGGAGACATAGTTTGAAAATAGTTTCTATCATTCTGTCAGTTGCCTCTTTTTTAATTGTTTTCATTTCTAGGCTGATGCTTTTTAGTGTGATTTTATCTGTTTGTCTACTTTTATTTTTATTTGAGTCTTTTTTTTTTTTGATCAGTTGGGCCAATGTTTTATCAATTTTGTTTGCTTCCAAATAACCTATTTTGCATGTCACTGATCTTTTGTATAGTTTTAATTTAATTTCACTTTTGTATATTTCTTCTCCATTTCTTTTTGTTTTTCTATGTCCTAGAGATGCATTGTTAGATCACATATTAGATACTTATCCAATTTTTTTTTATGCGGACACTTCTTTCAATAAACTCTCCTCTTAACACTGCTTTTGCTGTATCCCATAAGTTTCAATATGTTATGTTTTCATTTCCATTCATCTCAAGGAATTTTTATTTTCCTTTTATTTATTCTATTACCTACTGTTCATTCAGAAGTATGTAGTTCAGTCCCCAAATGTTTATGTATTTTCTTGACATACCTGTTGTTAATTTCTATCTTCGTTCTTTCTGGTCATAAAAGATACATGATTATGATTTTATGTTTTTGAAATGCACTGATGAAAGGAACATGAGTTCTGCAGCTGTGAAATGAAATGTTCAGTAGATATCTACTACATCCCTATAGTCCACAGAGTAGCTTAGCTGTTTCTGTTGATTTTTTGTTTGCTTGATTTGCCCATTGATCTTGATGCCTCCAATTATTATTGTATTGGGGTTTATGTCTCCCTTTAGATCCATTAAGATCTGTTTTATAAAACCTGGTGCCCTAGAATTCGGTGAAAATGCATTTATTATAATCACATCTTTTTGTTCAATTGATCTCTCACTCATAAAGTAATTACCTCATTTGTCTTTTTTAACACTTTTTTTCTAAATTCTTATCTGCTATAACTCTCTCTGCATTTTAAATAATTTTTTTTATATTCCATTTGAATACCTTTCCAACCTTTCACATTCAGTCTGTATCTTTATTGATGAAATGTGTTTCTTCTAGGCAGCATTCATGGGTCTTATTTTCCATTCAAATAGTCTCTATCTTTAAATTGGAGATTTTGTCCATTTACATTCAAGGCTATTATTGATAAATTTTGACTTGGTCCTGCCATGTTTCTATGAAAATTTGTATTGTTTGTTTTGAATCTCCTTTGCTTTTCTGCTGGGGAGATTTCTGAATCCATCTTCTTTCATGATAGTACATGTACATCCTTAAGTATCAGCCTTAAGGCTGACCAGGTGGTGATAATTTTGTCAATTTTTGTATTTCTGGAAAGATCTTCATTTCACCTTACATGATGAATGAGAGCTTCAATGGGTAAAATATTGAGAGTTGGTAGTTTCTCTTTTTATTTCTTTTAGGACTCAGATCTACATCTATCCATTATGTCCTGGCCTGTGGGGTTTCTGTTGAAAAATCTGCTATCAAATGGTAGTTCTTTTAAATATGATCTAGTTTTTCCCTCTGGTAAATTTTAGGATATTCTCTTTAAGTTTTGAAAGATTGGTGACAATCTTATCTGTCCATTTCTATTTGGGGTTCTATATACTTCCTGTGTTGGGATGTGCATGTCTTTCTTCATGGGAGAAAAAATTAGGGAATTTTTAGAATTTAGAAATATTTGGGAATTTTTCTACTATTACTTCTCTTAACAGATTTTTTAAGCCATTCTTTTTTTCCATTCATTCAGCAACTCCTAAGACTTGTGTATTTGGTCATTTAATAGTGTTCCACAGACCCAGACACTGTTGTTGGTCTTTTCAATTTTTTTTAATCTTCTTTTTTGTTTTAAATTCTAAGATACTTCAAATGGCCCATCATGTAGCCTGGGTCATCTTTCTTCTGTCTCACCAAGACTGTTGTTGAGGCCTTTCATGGTAGTTTTATGTGACTTACTGAATACTTCATTTCTAACAGTTTGGCTTGGTTTTTCTTCAATATTTCTGTCTTTGCAGAATTTCTCATCTACTAATCTATACATCTACTAATCTACACACCATTTACTAATTTCCTTATTTTTATTTAACTATTACTCTGCTTCTGAGAAACCTTATGGTGATTCTTCTGAATTCTTTTCCAGCCATTTTGACAATTTTCTTTTCACAGTCCAACCTTAATATATTATTATGTTCCTTTAAGGGGGTCATGTTGCCTTCTTTGTTCATTTTTTATGTTTCTACTTTCATTTATACATATCTGCAGGATCTTTTGTTTCTACCATCCTACCACCTCTAGAGGATTTTTTTTTTTGAGTGTGGTGTAGGCTTTATTTCTCAAAACACATTTATGGCTTCTTGGAATGCCTAATCCTTACACTTGAGATCAAGGGGTGTATGCTAAGCTTGTGCAGGAATCTCTAGCTACTGTTTGTGTGTGGGGAAAGGGCTCAGAGTGAAACCTTAGTGGTGGAGTATCTCTGGCCACAGTAAATGGTGTGGTGGTGTATTTTGGAGCCAGCTAATATGTTACAGTCCCCACCCACTCCTTTCTAAACCAGGGTCAACCTGTTGATTCACAGCCTAGAGTGAGATCATGGTTCTAGTGCACCCCGCTCACCTTGGCATTTACGTCATCTGGAACACCAACCACTGGTACACCAATCACCTCTGCAATGTGCCCCATGATTCCTCTGTGAGAGCTTTCCTCAGCTACAGGAGCTCTGCAGCCAAATTGGGCTGGTGCGTGGGAACACAATCATATCTTTTTTTTTTTTTAATTTCACAGGTAGAGTTATAGACAGTGATAGAGAGAGACAGAGAGAAAGGTCTCCCTTTTGTTGGTTCACCACCCAAATGGCCGCCACGGCCGGTGCTGTGCTGATCTGAAGCCAGGAGCCAGGTGCTTCTTCCTGGTCTCCCATGCGGATGCAGGGGCCCAAGTGCTCTGGCAATCCTCCACTGCCTTCCCAGGTCACAGCAGAGAGCTGGACTGGAAGAGGAGCAACGTGGACTAGAACCGGCACCCAAATGGGATGCTGGCGCCAAAGGCAGAGGATTAACCAAGTGAGCCACCATGCCAGAAGCCACAATCATATCTTCTAACCCTCTCAGCCCCATGGCTAAAATCTCCAAGTCACAGGGTGTAGAAGGTCTACTCTCCACCTTGAAAGCTGCCTCATCCTCATCTCTGGCAGCCACTGGCAGCAGCAGGACTACCCGAGTTCTGCTGTGTCTCTACCACAGCACAATGAGTCTGTCACTTTGTTTGGGGTAAGATAAGGATGTAACTTGGCCTCCTTTCATGGAACAAGTAGTTACCTATGTCACTGACAGCCACCTAGGCCAGTGTGGGACATGGAATTCTCCCTCAATGGTGAGGGATGTGGCAGCCTCCCTCACTTTACTCTGGTATCATGGGATTTCCTAACTGGGAGCCAACTATGTAGAAGAAGGAGTGTCTGGCAGAACAACCAGTGGCAAGATGTCTATCATCTTTCTACATTGCCTCACAGAGTCTGTTAGTTCTCCAATGAAATGTTCTCTCCATCAGTCCCCTGGGAACATGGCCCTTCCTTTGTTTTTCTGGTATCTTTCTATTGCTGAGGGCATTGGGCTTCTCACTCTTCATTCACCTTAGAACTGAATCCAAGAACAAATTGGATTTCCACAAATATTGAAATTGTGGTGTAAGTATTTCAATGCTGATAGTTTATATTAGATAAGGAAAACTTTTGAACTTTTTATTTATTAGAAAGATGTGTATGTGGGGAAGAGAGAGCGAGAGCGAGAGCGAGAGAGAGAGAGAATCTTTCATGCACTGGTTCACTCCCTAATGCTCACAATATCCGATTCTGGGCCAGGCTGAATGCAAAAGCCTAAACTCAATATGAATCTACCACACGAGTGACAGGGACCTAAACACTTAAGCCATAAATTTCTTCTTTCTTGAGTGCGCATTAGCAGGAAACTGGGTTGAAATCAGAGCCAGAATTGAAACCCAGGAACTCCAATATTGCTTGTTGGCGACTGAAACTTTGACTTCACTGCTGAACCAAATGCCTGCCCCTAGCTAAGGGAAATATTAAGGAATATTTATATAAAGCAGAAACCATAAAATAAACATGTCATGCTCTTGGCCCTAAAGGACAGTATTTTTCATTATTTATACTAGTATTTCAGACAGATAACAAGAAAGCATGAAGTGTGTTGAACTCATGGCAAATTGATACTATTGCATCAATGTACTAGTATGAAAAGATCACCATGGTTCTATTTATCAAAATTGTTTATTATTTTTGAAGAAAACATAGGAAAAGCTACATTGTTAAACAACATTTGAGAAATACGCTTATAGTCAAAGCAAGCTGATAATTTTGAGATTGTCAGTAATGGTGTGATTGAAAAGAAACTTAAATGTTTTCTTTTCAATTCTTGTTTAATAAAAATTGATTGTGCTTATTACAATCTCTTGCATTACTCTATTATAGGAGCTGAGGAGGCATCTCTTGCTGAGTCCTATTTGCAGCTAGTTACAGCCATCAAAACCACATCGGCTTGAAATTCATCATCATTTTTCTCCTCATTCCTAAATGAGGATTTTCACTGGAAATTTGCTGAAATTCCATTTTATATTTTTTGAGTTACTGAAGCAATAAAATTAAATATTTTTCACCTGTATGCTATTTCAGGTACAATTTGGAGTATTTTTCTGATGAAGGTCATTGGGATAAGTGTAGATCCAAAAGTAAAACAGCTTTTTTAATACTATTTTTAATATGGAACTTTCACTATAGTTAAAATGAAATGAACCAACCAGAAAATATGCATTCAATTTCTGTTCATTCAGAATTGATAGATCTGCATTTGTCAATTGCCATATCTTGTCACTTTTCTAGGTCTTGCTGTATTGCATTTGCACCTCATATTTTTCATGCTCTCTCTTTTTTTGGTATGTAATATTAAAAAAAAAAAACTTGATTTCATTATTTTTCCATTATAATCTAAGATAACACATGCTTTAACACTGCATTGAACAGTATTTAAGTTGTCTTAAAAGTGATATTACATTACATATTATTATGTTTTGCTTAATTTTTGTTTGTTGATTCTCCAGTAAAATCACATGATTTCATCTGGTGTTCATACCAGTTACATTAGCCAGTAGTTTTGAAATATGAATATAAAGGATGTGCTGGAAGGTAAAATGTTTCTTATTATTTTCACGTTGAAATTGCAGAAGTTAAGACATTCCTTTCTATACTCAAGTACCTTGATTAGATTCCTGTCTCTGGCTACATGTCAATGCAAACCCTGGGGAAGCAGCCAGAGACGGCTCAGTAGTTAGAACCTTGTCAACCATATGTAAGAGCAGGATAGAATGTCTGGGTTTTTGAGTTTGGCCATGTGTTTAGCTCTGGCCTCTGCAGACACTTGAGGATTGAAATAGGAGATAGGAATTCTGTCTCACACGTGCTTTCTCTCTTTCTCAACTACAATTTTAACTATCAACTTGAAATGAGTAACTATTAAATAAGATTAGAGGAATAATTAAATAGTGATATATAAAAAATACAGAAAACATTTCTGATGTTAGAATTAAGCAATTTTTTAATCCGATCTTAAAATCACAGGAAACAAAAGCAAAAGTAGACAAATGGGATTTCATTAAAGAGCTTCTCACAACAAAGGAAACTATAGAATGAAAATACAAATACAGAATGGAAGAAAATATTTGTCATCTATACATATGATAAGAGGTTAATATCCAGTCTGCATAAGGAATCCAAAAAACTCAATTGCAAAAAACCCTAAGTATTCCAATTAAAGAATGGGCAGTAGAACTAAGTGCACATTTCACTAATGAAGGTATGCAAACTGTTAACAGGTACATGAAAAAATGCTCCACATCACTCATTATCAGGGAAGTGTAATTCAAAAAGTGTTATGAGATATCACCTCGCTCCACGTAGATGGCTTTCATTAAAGAGGCAAGCTAACAAGTTTTAGCAAGAATGTGGAGAAGAGAGAATACTGGCACATTGATGGTGGGAATATAAATTAGTATAGCCGTTGTGAAAAACAGTATGGACATTCCTCAAAACAGCAAAAATAGCATTTTATGTGATCTGAGAATCTTAGAAAATTAAGTATATCTCCAAGAGAAATGGAATCAGTCTGTTAAGGAGGCATCTCCATGTCCATGTTTATTGCAGCAGTATTAACCAAGAAATGGCAAGCACATAAGTGCCCACACACTGATTAATGAATATGGAAAATGTGGAATAAATATACAGTAGAATATTACTCAACTACAGAATTGGGTGAAATATTCAGGGGTTTGGGACCCTGAACCCATGTGGGAGACCACACTAAGTTATAGCTAAGTAGTACTAAGCTGCACTCTTACAAAGCTTCACGACTATTATGCTAATGTGCTATATACTTCTCTATAAAAAATAAAGATAAGATTTTTTACTTTTTCCCCAAAAAGAAATGTTAAATTTTTAAGAGATAGATATATTTACCCTGAGTGGATATTACATAGTGTATACATGTATCAACACATCAGAAACATGTACAATTTCTATGTCTGTTAAATTTTTAATTAAATGATTTTTAAAAGTAAACTTTCCTAAGTCTTGACACCTACGCATGACAAATATTTTGTAGGATCTTCCACAAGTATATGCACACACACACACACACACACACACACACGCACATATACAAAATCGTCTGCTGAAATCTGAGGATTTGTTCAAGGAACAATATCTACAGATGCTCAAGAATCTTCCTCTATTTTAATTATTGTGGTATATTCATATAATCTGTACTTATCCTCTCATATACTTCAAAGCATCTCTATATTACTAGCGATACCTAGAGTAAAGTAAATGTTTTGTAGGTACTAGTTATATTGTGTGGCTTGGGAAATAATAACAAGAAAAAGTGTCTGCACATGTTCAGAACTGATGTAACTATCTTAGGTCTAAGTATATAGCTTAGGATACAAGGTTGGTCAAATCCATGAATATGTAAACTGAGTAAATGGAGGACTGTTGATATAAATATACATGTAATTATTTGCAGTAGGCTGAAAAAATAGAAATATTCACATCTTAAACTCTGGAGATTCTGAATGTTAGTCTATATCGCAAAATAAAGGACTTTGCAAGTGTGCTTAAGGATCTTGAGATGAGGTCATCTTTAGTTACCCATGTCATCTTAAATCTAATCACATCTTCATCATATAAGAGAGGAACAGGAAGAAATTTGGCACACACCAAGGTGACAGCTTTGAAATACAGAGAGAGAAGGAGAAGGATTAGAGCCATAAGGCCACAAGCTTAAGAACTGTGGCAATCATCAGAAACTGCAAAAGCCAAGAGACAAATTCCATGCGAGGGCCTTTTGAGGGGATGTGGCCCTGCAGCCATGTGGACTTCGATCTGCTGACACTGATTTTGATCTTCTGGCCTTCAGAACCATGAGCAAGTCTTTCTGTTATTTTCAGCCACTTGTTTCTCACAGTCAAAATTGGTTGCAGTTTTGTTTTCGCCTGTTATCATCATATGTATTAGTTTATGCTCAAATAATGGATTTCATTCCATGTTAGAGAACATTTTGTAAAAGTTTATATTATTTATTTATTAATTTTATTTTAATATGTCTGAATTTAATTGATTTCTTTATTGGGAATTGTTGTCAGTCTTTTTAGCTCATCTGGCAAAGGTGCAATTTGGAGACAATGATATCTAAGATCATTTTTAAAATTTGTACTTATTTATGGCTGCCCCACAAGTGATAGGAAAGCATGGAAGCTAAGATGTAAAAAAAATAGTAGAGAAAACCTCATCATCATAAGCATGGCAATTCCATATTTATGTATTCTTTTTTAAAATTCTGGTGTTAGGCATTGCACGTTGGAAGAAAGAGTCCTAGGGAGGAGTAGAGGTATTTGCTGTTTTTCCAAAACACATTGATCATGTACAAAAATTGCAATTTATTTCTCAAATATTTCTTGCTGAAGTACCTGTATTAGAATATATGGGGGCTGGCTTTGTGGCATAGTGGCTTAAGCAGCCACCTGCGATGCCAGCAACACATGTGGGCATTGTTTTGAAATCCAGATGCTCCACTTCTGATCTAGCTCTCTGCAAGCAGCAGAGGATGGCCTAAGTGCTTTGGCCCCACCTCCCATTTTGGAGACCTGGAGGAAGCTCCAGGCTCCTAGCTTTGGGCTAGCCCAGCCCCAGCATTTGTAGCCATTTGGGAGAATACGCCAGTGTATGGAAGATCTCTTTCTCTGACTCTCCTCTCTGTAACTCTGTCTTTCAAATAAATATAAAATAAATCTCTCTGACTCTCTCTCTGTGAGTTCTGCTAATTAACCCATTGATAACTTTTCATTAATCCTTGATTCAAGGTGATGTACAAGTAGTGACTTTGTGGCTGAGTTTTAGAAATCAGGAATTTCTGAATTCTTAAAAAACTACTTTGACTATGACCCTGTCGGAATAAGATTGAAGTCAGCGAACCCTAAAGGCTTCCATAGCCTTGGCAACTCATGACCAGAGCCTAGGGAGATTACTGACGCCATAAACAAGAGTGTCAAATTGTTAAATGAACTTCAGGAGTCACTGTGTACTTACGTCTCATGTGGGATCTGTCCTTAATGTGTTGTCCAATGTGAAGTAATGCTATAACTAGCACTGAAACAGTATTTTACATTTTGTGTTTCTGTGTGGGTGCAAACTGATGAAATCTTTACTTAGTATATACTGAATCTATCTTCTGTATATAGATAATTAAAAATGAAAAAAAAACTTGGTGTTAAATTGGAAATTGCCTAGAAAATTAATCAATTTTTTAAAAAAAATATATCATGTAGGATCTCTGTCCTCAACGTGCTATACATTGTGAATTAATACTATAACTAGTACTCCAACAGTATTTTTCACTTTGTGTTGCTATGTGAGGGCAAACTGTTGAAATCTTTACTTAATATATAGTAAACTGATCTTCTGTATATAAAGAGAATTGAAAATGAATCTTGATGTGAAACAAGGGGAGAGGGAGTGGGAAAGGGGAGGGTTGCGGGTGGGGGGGAAGTTATGGGGGGGGAAGCCATTGTAATCTATAAGCTGTATTTTGGAAATTTATATTCTTTAAATAAAAGCGTTATAAAAAAAAGAAAAAAAAAGAAAAAAAAAGAAAAAAAAACTAATATTCCCTTAAACAATTGAGTATTATCACAGGAATGAAACTGGACTCTGTTTTTTAAGAATAACCTAAGCTTTTAGAGAAAAAAAGATGTTATAAAAATATCAAGAAATAATTTAAAATATTATTAAGATGGATGAAAAGATTTCAACTACCTTTGTACCAATTCAGTTATGAACACACTATGGAGCTATGTTTTTGGAGAAAATAAAAGAGTAAGTGTTTATATCCATTTCTTGTGCTACACGTAGAATCAATAAATAGTTCACAGAGATGATAAACTATCCAACAATAGAGAAGGCAATGAATGATTCTCTTCTCTAGCTTTGGTGATACGATTGTTCCTTTTATTTATGTATAAACTACATGCTCTGCTATATTAAACCTCCCTGCGTGTCTCAGTTTATAGGTACAATTTATTATTTTTTGTGATTACACATGTTAATCAAGGAAACTAGTGTGAAGTGACTTTTGCCATTAAAAAGATTTCTTTAACACCTAGTAAACCAAATTGATTTATTCTTTGGTGAGGATTCCTGTCTTTTGTTATTTTGGGTTTTGGCACCATAAACATCATTTCACTCTTCTGAAAGAAGTAGCATAATTCTCAACTCTTCGATTTCTTCTACTTGCGTAAGTGTGTGTGTGTGTGTGTGTGTGTGTGTATGTGGTATAGATACACAGACAGGGGAAAAGGCGAATGTTAACTATTGATACCTGAAGAGTTTGTAGCATGCGACAGCAATTACTCAGTTTTCTCTAAAAGAGGTTGTATTTAAATTATCAATTTGTATGGCATTATATATTTGTAATATCAATGTAGTTACATTTAACTTTACAGTTTTTATCATCAGTAGTGAACTTCATTTACAACTGTTATGAAGTCACAATTTTATTTGGACTGGGAATTTAAGAACAAGAAAAAATGGGTCATAGGAAGTTTATTTATTCTCTAGGCTGCCATTTAACACAGTGCAACAAATTCAACGGCTTAAGTAACAGATATTTATTGTATCACAGTTCTGGAGGCTGAAAGTTTGAGATTAAGGTGACAGCCAGGTTGGTTATTTCTGAGGACTGAGAGAGAGAATCTGCACCATGTTCTATCCCAACTTGTGGTTCTCTGCAAATCTTTAGCATTCTATGCCTTCAAAATTAAATAGCATTTTCTTTGTGGATGTATTTATCTTCAAATTCCCTTCTTTTACACTGACATCGATATTATTGGATTAAGGATTCACTCTGCTCTAATGTGACTTCATCTTAACAAGTTAACTCAACATTTTTTTTCCCAAATAAGGTTATATTCTGATATGCTGGAGTTAGGACTTCTGCTTACACATTACATGGGAATACAATTGAACCCATGACAGGAAATATTTTGCTTCTATTTACACTGTTTCTGAAGCTCCAGTGTGGGTAGACTTCATGGAGATAGAGCAGTAGAACATATCAGTGACAAAATAGTTGTTTATGAGAAGCAGCAATTAGTAGCACTAATGATTGTAGATTTTTCCTGTTACTCTAGGGTGATATTTTTTTCTAACGTTTCTATATTACTCAAGCCATTTTGGAAATACTCCATGAAAAATAAACAATGTTAACATATATTAATTAAATAAAGGGGTAACTTGGGGGCCAGCAGTGTGGCTCACTTGGTTAATCCTCCGCCTGTGGCACCGGGATCCCATATGGGTGCCGGTTCTAGTCCTGGTTGCTCCTCTTCCAGTCCAGCTCTTTGCTGTGGCCCGGGACGGCAGTGGAGCATGGCCCAAGTGCTTGGGCTCCTGCACTCGTGTGGGAAACCAGGAGGAAGCACCTAGCTCCTGGCTTCAGATCGGCGCAGCACCGGCCGTGGCGGCCATTTAGGGGTGTACAAATGGAAGGAAGACTTTTCTCTCTGTCTCTCTCTCACTGTCTAACTCTATCTGTCAAATAAATAAATATTTAAAAGAAGGTAACTTGATTTATTCTTACTATTTTTTTTTTGACAGGCAGAGTGGACAGTGAGAGAGAGAGACAGAGAGAAAGGTCTTCCTTTGCCGTTGGTTCACCCTCCAATGGCTGCCACGGATGGCGCGCTGCGGCCGGCACACCGCGCTGATCCGATGGCAGGAGCCAGATGCTAGGTGCTTTTTCCTGGTCTCCCATAGGGTGCAGGGCTTAAGCACTTGGGCCATCCTCCACTGCACTCCCTGGCCACAGCAGAGAGCTGGCCTGGAAGAGGGGCAACCAGGACAGAATCCGGCACCCCGACCGGGACTAGAAGTTTGTATATAGACACTGATTCCATTATTATGCCATTCTGATTTCTACTGTGTTAATTTATATAGGTGGTAGGGCCAGCACTGTGGCATAGCAGGTAAGCTGCCACCAACAGTGCGGCATCCCATATGGGCACTGGTTTGAATCCCGGCTGCTCCACTTCCAATCCAGCTCTGTGCTATGACCTAGGAAAGCAGTAAAAGATGGTCCAAGTCCTTGGGCCCTTGCAGCCACATGGGAGACCCGGAAGAAGCTCCTGGCTCCTGGCTTCGGATCGGCACAACTCCGGCTGTTGTGGCCATGTGGGAAGGGAACCAGAGGATGGAAGACCTCTCTCTGCCTCTACCTCTCTCTGTAACTCTGTCTTTCAAATAAATAAAGTAAATCTTAAAAATAGTTTATATAGGTGGCTAATATCTGTCCATTTTATTTCATTGGAGCACAATTTTTTATATATTTAATTTATTTATTTGAGAGGTAGAGTTACAGAGAGAGAGAGACAGACAGACACACAGAAAGACAGAGAGAGAGGTCTTCCATCTGCTGGTTCACTTCTCAAATGGCTGCAACTGCAGGAGCTAGTCCAATCCGAAGCTAGGAGCCAGGAGCATCTTCTGGGTCTCCCACGTTGATGAAAGGACCCAAGCACTTGAGCCATCTTCTACTGCTTTCCCATGCCATAGCAGAGCTGTATCAGATGAGGAGCAGCCGGGACAATTACCAGTGCCCATAGGGAATGCTGGCTCCGCAGGCAGAGGCTTAGCAAACTATAGTACAGGATCGACCTCCTGGAGCACAATTTAACAAATGCAATTTAAAATTGTAATATGACCTAAATGGAACTGTAAAACAGAAAGAAATAGTGTAAATAATCCAGAGAAGTTCAAAAAGAGGGCAAAATGAAAAGAACAGGAAAGAGGAGAATGGAAGGAAAATAAATGAAAAATCAAAGACATCACACAGTCTGAACACTTTTTCTTTTAAATACTATATGGTTTGACTAATATGATCAGGTAGGAATCTGTATTCAAAAATATTTCATCTTTTTCATTAAGAGCCACCATATTCATAGAAATGAGTAGACATTATAATTGCTCTCATTGAAAATTATATCAAAATATGTTTTAAATTTTGGCAGTCTCAAAATCTTTCTGTAGATATGTGGGAGTAAAAATAAGAACTATTTTGTTAGCTATAATTCCCACGTCTATGCTTTCTACACCTATTTCCCTGGGTAATTAGTATCATGGAACACTGCCGTGTTGGCACATTACCCGTCCTTGGCACTCCAGGTAATAATTGAAATTCAGGAAAAGCACTCTATTACAAAGCTTATTGATAAAGTTAATTAACATAAGCCAAATTAATTTAGAGCTGGTGTTTGAAACAGAAAGGTGTGTGTGTGAAAGAGAAAAAGAGAGGCAGAGACAGAGAGTTTAGGAGTGGAGGTGACTCGCTTGCTGAATTCTTTCCTTTTTCATAATCCTTGTACCACTACTGCTGTAGTACAACACCATTCTCTCCTCTCCTCTCCTCTCCTCTCCTCTCGCCTCTCCTCTTCTCTCCTCTCCCATCCCCTGCCCTCCATTCCCCTCCTCTCCTCTCTTTCTCTCTTTTTTTAATTGTAAAGCCTTTTGTTTCTATTTTTGAAAATGATTATTAACCCACATATCTTGTTTCTTCTGAAAATTGAGATTCTCATTTAGTGAAATCCCCGAAGAAAAGAGAACTTCTCATTTTTCTTTGAGCTCTTTGATCTACCCCTTCTTCTGAGGTGACCTCTTCTCATAATTTGATGCAAGCCAGAGTAGCATAATAATCAATGACTCTATTGCCAATAAAAATTGCCACTAATAAAATTTTATTATATTCGTGGAAATTTTTCCTAAAGGAAATTTTCAAAATTCTTTTCTTTGATATTTTGTTGACTTATTTTTAAAGACTTATTTGTTTATTTTGAAAGTAAGAGAGAGAGAGAGATCATCTGATCATAATAGCCTGGGCTGCAGCAGGCTGAAGCCAAGAGCTGAGAGCTTCATCTGTGTCTCCCACATGGGTGGCTTGGGCCCAAACACTTGGGCCATCTTCCTCTGCTTGTCTCGGGCAATTAGCCGGGAGCTGGTTTGGAAGTGAATCGTCCAGTGTCAAGGGAGGAGATTTACCCGCTATGCCATAATGCTGTCCACCCCAGTGGTATTTATTTTTTCCATGCATGACCCTAACATTTTTATGTTGCTTACTACAGAATTAGATTAAATGAGGGAGGTGGTATGTTTGTTTTGAAGACTCTATTTAATACATTTAAAAAATTTTTCCCTTTCCTCCTCTGAAACTAAACATTGTCATTTTGTCAAATTGTTATTTATCAAAGTTTTAAATAACCTCCATTTTAGGTATTTTCTCTGACATAAAATTATTACTTGGAACACCACTTATATCTAGGAATGCATTTCTTTAGACATAAAAGTGAGCAATGCTGAAGATGATTTAGTTATTTTATTTGAGGTAGATACAGAGCAAAAAACCTTATTTATCTGCTCATTGTGCATTTCTTCGTATCCGTACTGTATTTCAAAAATGTTTAAAAAATGCACAGTCCTTCTGATACTTACAGGCCTGTGTATTTGATATTTTATTTGTAAAACCACATATTTTTTAAAATATAAAATATGAATATTTAATAGTCACAAAGTTTTTTTCCCTATATATAATTGACTGCATTTTTAAACAAGATTTTTTTAAAATATGCAATTCCGTTTCCATAAAAATACTTATCCCAGTGACTTAGCAACAACTTTCCATTTTCTAAATGACTTCGCATGCATCTTCTATAAAAATATCCCAAACTGGGGCAGGAGCTGTGACACTGTGGATTGTGTGCCACTTGCTCCCCCACCCCGTCCCGCATCACAGATGGAAGTGCCCTTTCAGTCCTGGCTACTCAGAGATTGTCAGGGGATAACGGCTAAAGAGCTGAGTTCTTGCCAGTCTTAGTCTTTGTGACTTGCAGGGTATCCCTAGCTACTGACTTTGGCCTGGCCCAGCCCCAGTTGTTGTGGATGTTTGAAGTATGAACCACTGGATGGAGAATTCTCTCTCTTTCTCTGTCTTTTCCTCACTTTTTGTTGCTCCCTAACTCTGTCACAATTTCAAATGAATGAATAAATCTTTAAAAAAAAAAAAAAGCCCACATTTTTCCAGTCTCTTATTGAATTAAATTGAACTTCTGGACTCTTCAAAATATTGCTTTCCATCAACCAGTACATTCCCAAATTCTGGGGAGCAGCTTTTCTCTCTTTTTGGTGTGTAATATTTAGGGATTTTCCTAGGGTCCTGAGATGAACTGGGTACATCTGATTTATAACTCCAATACAGTTAGATGATCTATGGAAGTAAATTATCAGGGCCGGTGCTGTGGCTCAGTAGGTTAGTACTCTGCCTGCAGCACTGGTATTCCATATGGGCCCTGGTTCTTTTCCCAGCTGCTCCTCTTCGAATCCAGCTCTCTGCCATGGCCAGGGAAAGCACTAGAAGACCCAGATGCTTCGGCCCCTGTACTCACATGGGAGACTGAGAGGAGGCTCCTAGTTCCTGGCTTCAGATTGGTGCAGCTCCTAATGTTGCGGCCATTTGCGTAGCGAACCAGTGGATGGAAGACCTTTCTCTGTAATTCTCTCTCAAATAAGTACTTATATAAATAAATAACTAAATAAATAATAAAAGAAGTAAATTGTCATACAGGGATTATATCTTCAAGTAAAAGTCAAGCACAAGGGACCAGCACTGTGGCATGGCCAGTAAAGTGCTGCCTGTAATGCCAGCATTACATATAGGCACCAGTTTGAGACCTGTCTGCTCCACTTCCAATTCAGCTCCCTGTCAGTGTGCCCCAGAGGGCAGCAGAGGATGGCCCAAATCTTGAGGCCCCCGCACCCTCATGAGAGACCTGGAGAAAGCTTTGGCTCCTGGCTTCAGCTTGGCTCAGCTCTGGCTGTTGTGGCCATTTGGGGAGTGAGCCAGGGGATGGCAGACCTCTCTGCCCCACCCCCGTCTCTCTCTCTCTCTCTGTGGTTCTTTCTTTCAAATAAATAAATAAATAAATCTTTTTAATAAAAGTCAAGCACAGAGAGATTACTGACGCCATAAACAAGAGTGTCAATTTGTTAAGTCAACAACAAGAGTCACTGTGCACTTACTCCTCATGTAGGATCTCTGTCCTTAATGTGTTCTTCAATGTGAATTAATGCTATAACTAGTACTCCAACAGTATTTTACATGTTATGTTCTATGTGAATGCAAACTGTTGAATCTTTACTTAATATGTACTAAATTGATCTTCTTTATGTAAAGATAATTGAAAATGAATCTTGATGTGAATGGAATGGGAGAGGGAGCGGGAAAGGGGAGGGTTGCGGGTGGGAGGGAAGTTATGGGGAGGAAAGCCATTGTAATCCATAAGCTGTACTTTGGAAATTTATATTTACTAAATAAAAGTTTAAAAAAAAGTCAAGCATAGAACAGACTATATACATATACACACATATAGGAATGCATGTGTGTATGGATACACACATGTGTATGTCTATATGTATGTATATATGTAAATATATATGTATGTATGTATGAGGGAATGCAGACAGTCCAATCTGAGAGAGATAATCATGTTGGCTATATTAACTCATGTATCAAAACACATGATTTCCTAGCTGAGTTCAAGATTACTCACTTTTTTAATATAAAATTATCTAAATCCAATGCAAGAACATGAGTCAGAAGCAAATGTGAAGTTGTTTCAATTGGCAGGGATTCAGGAAATGGATGCCAGTGTTTCTTAACCTTGATTGTAATGAAAGAGATAAATACTCACACAAAACTTTTTAACAGAAGGAGTAGCATATTGTATACGCCCAATCCTTATGGCAGCAACTACAATTATTTGCCAAAATTATTAACTTTGAAGATCAAGTCTTCAGATTACACAGTATGATTAGTTAGCTTCCTGTAATACATTTTTGGCAGAACCTACCCAATATAAAGTGCATACTATGCTCACAAAATGAAGGAATGCTGTTTTGGGTAAAATATCAGAATAAATACAGGCTAGAAATGTGACTAAGTTTTTTTGAAGATTTATTTATTTATTTGAAAGGCAGAGTTACAGAAAGACAGAAGCACAGAAAGAGAAAGAGAGGTCTTCCCTGCTCATATGCCTGAGAAAGAAGCAGATAATGGTCCAGGTACTTGGGAACTAGCAACCCATGGGGGAGACTTGGATGGAATTCTGGGCTCTTGGACTTGGCCTAGGCTCACACCAACCATTGGTCCATTTGGGGAGTGAACCAGCAAATTGAGGACATTTCTCTCTCTGTCTCTACCTCTCTTGTATGTCACTCTGACTGTGAAATAAATAAAATTTAAAAACTCCGTTGGTTGAATACTATTTTTATAATTTATTGAAACGGTTTATTATTCTAGCATTCCAAGTTACTTCTGTCTGTCCTGGGGTGAAGCTCTATCGTCAGTTAAAATGAAGCTAGCTGTGACAACTCACTTCATTTCCTCAGTGGGTGATATTGCATTCTTCTCCATATTTACTGCAGTCAAATACCTTTCAACAATCAAGATGTGACATGTTATAATTGCATTTTGGTACTACATTTAAATAGTAAGGCTAATTTTTCCAGAAAACATGAAGTAGAATGTGATAATTATTTGGCAGTTGAGGTATAAACATTTCTCTGGGTTTAATCTTAAGCTTATAATTTAGGATAAATGCTTTGT
This sequence comes from Sylvilagus floridanus, assembly GCA_949820135.1. Lineage (NCBI taxonomy): Eukaryota > Metazoa > Chordata > Mammalia > Lagomorpha > Leporidae > Sylvilagus > Sylvilagus floridanus. The sequence goes on along the minus strand of OX463224.1, from coordinate 100,137,688 downwards.
GAAATGTATCTCGTTAGAAGATAAACATGTGGGACACTTAGTAAAAGCTAGTCAGTATAAGCAGAGAGAAGATGACAGGAAGTGTGAGGAAGAAAATCCCTGAGCAGTTCCTGTTAACTTAATGCAGACTCACCTCTTCCCAGTTCAAAAGTATACTAAGCAACTTTGTAGATTTTGAAGTAACTCACATATAGATGTCAAACGTCAGGTCTTTGACATTCTTTGAATAATAATAGATCTGCTGTATCATTGTGCCATTCAACTATTGTTAGCTTACATTTGCATCATTTTATAAAACTTTATTTTTCACATTTTACTTACTTATTTGAGAAACAGAGAGACAGACAGAAATAGTTAGCATCCCTCTGTTGGTTCATTTCCTCAATGCCTTCACATAGCTAGGGCTGTGCCTACTTGAAACCAGGAGTTGAACTTTATCCGGTTTCCCATGAGACAGGCTGTAACCCAATCATCCAGGTCATCACTACTGCCTCCCTGTGTCTGCATTTAGTAGAAAACTGGAATTAAAAGTAGGAGCCAAGAAAATGCACATGTGGGGCACAGGCATCCTAACCAGCAGCTTAAGTGGTAGACCAGATGCTCACCAACTGTATCACCTTTTATCTCATTTCCCCTAATTGTAATTGTGTTTAAACTCAGAATGTGGTCATAAACTATAGAAAACTGATGTTTTTCGTAAAAGATGCAAATACATTTGTGTTCTTGCTGTATTCTTAAATCATTAAACACTTTTAGTCCTATAGAGCACTGCATTTGGATACTGGATTTTTCAGAATGATTCTAATAATTGTTTACTTGAAAATTCAAAGTTGAAGCCTGTTATAAAATCAATGCAATGCTATTTGGTTCACTTTGTATCAGTGCAGGAAACTTATGGTTCTAAAAAAATTGATAGAAAATTTTCCAAAGTTCACAGGCTCCTAGTAAAGCTATCCATGTGTAGTTTAGGAAAGGAGACATCCATGAATATGTAACAAAAAAAGTGAAAAACATAGACACTGAAGCTGGAACAACAAGAGAGAACACTGTTTAGGGAACCACTGTGAATTTGAGAAAATACCCAAGGATTCCAAGAGCATAGGTTTACTGCCAACTTTCATTCTGGAGTTCCAAGTTAAAATTCCTGTATCTCTGTTTCAATTAGAAATTCATAGCCAGACAATTGGTAGCAAAGGAGAGATATAGATTATTTGGGAATGCAGAAATGATTGAATGACATTCAATAACATTCAAAAACATTGACAAAACATTCATAAAATATATAGTATCAGAGGGGCAAAACAAACAAAAAAACTCAACAAAAATAAAAAGGCAGGCTATGGAGATATGTGGAGAAGCCAGGATAGAAAAAAGTTATCAATACCTATATGTCAGGGACACACATCCTTTATATTATAGCAGGACCTAGAAGTCGAATTTGGAATCAAGATTGTAGTGCTGAATAACTGACAGTGCAGGCAGATATTCACAAATATGTGAAATGAAATTACAAACAGAATGGAGAAAAATTGGATAAAAAGAGTTAGCATGATGCATACATTTTACATTTGCTTAATACAGGGGCCATACCTAAAACATGATGCCTAAAGCCTGATTCATGGAGACTATACCATGTAAAACAGCATTTAGATAGATCTTTCCCATTGCACAAATCTGTGTATTTTCCATTACTTAGAAGGGATTTGAGACGAAATCAATTTTAAACTTACTAAGAAACAGTTCTGTTTTGTTTTAACTTTACTTAGGTTTACACACAGCATGATCTTTTCATTGTGAGAGTCAGTTTGTGAGCCCTCATCTTTGATTGGGGTACTACATATTACATTGGCCATGTCCACAAGAACCTGACCATTCAGCCAATATTTACACACAAAAATAACAGTTCTTTCTTATTATGAATCTAACATTAGCTAGGCACTGAAGGCTAAATTACGAAAAGAGAAAAACGATGTATTCTCCATGCTTACACAGTTAGAGTTATTGAGTAACGAATAATTTGAAAGGGCTTCCATTGTGGTGTAGAGGGTTGAGCCACTGCTTGCAGAACTGACATCCCATATTGAAGTGTCAGTTTGTGTCCTGGCTACTCAGTTTCTGATCCATCGTCCTGCTAATGAACCTGAATAGGCCATGGATAATGCCCAAGTGCTTAGGTTCCTGAAAACAAAGTGGGAGACCAAGATGAAGTTCCCAGCTCTTGGCTTTGGCCCAGCTCAGCTCTGGATGTTTTGGTTATTTGAGGAGAGAACCAACAGATGGAAGACAGATCTCTCTCTCTTTTTCTCTCTCTCACTGCCTTTCAAATAAATATCAATCTTTTATAAAAAGGAAAAATTATTTGAAGAAACAATCCTGAAGATTAGGGTAATTTATTGAAGTCATAATACAATTACAAAAGGCTAATACACAGGACTAATTGAGTACAGAGCAAGTGTGTCTGGGATGTGGGCCAGGGCTGAGTCTGGAAACCAGAAGAAAGATGCCCTGGGGAATAGATCTTGATGCCAGCTCAGAAAGAAAAGGAGGACTCTCCATTGGAGTGGGGAAGAAGAGCTGGATGATGGTGATTGAAAGAGGACATGCAAAAAAGTGTTCATGTTAGGTTGGGATAGAAACAAGGTACCTTACAGAATGTCAAGAAACCAATGGGCGTTATCTGTTAGAGTGAAAGGGAAGAGGATGTGTGCAGAGGCTAGAATAGATTATGTAAATTAAAAATGCATTATCTCAAAATTAAACATAGGTACATATCCTGAAGGTTTTGATGGGCCATGAGAAGGACATTTGTAAATTATATTGCAGGTTTATAAAGACTGTTCACAGAGACATTAGTAGAGTCCTTTGGAAAGACTCTGCAAGGAGAAATACTCCTTATTGATGGTAAATGAAGGTTTCTTGAAGGAGTCACAATATGTAGGGCTTTGACACTGAGTGGTATTTAACTTGGATAATTGAGATGAGACACAGCTGAGAAAGCGGAGTTGTTATGAAAGCATAGAAGAGGAAATGACTCAGATTGCATACAAAAAGTCTATCTCAAAGAAAATAGCTGGCAACAAGGCTGATATCCTGCACTTGAGCCAGTTCACTGAGCAACAAGAGTGCTCACATGAAAACTTTTATTTTATTGTATTTCATTTCTAAAAAGGGAGGAATTCCATACTTTGGTGCGTGAGCTTCGGGTCTGATTCCCAGCTATCCATTTACCAGCTGTATAAATTTAGCATTTCACTTAAAATTTATTCACATATTTTCTTCTTTTTTTAAGGATTTATTTATTTCTATGAAAGTCAGGGTTACACAGACGGAGAGGCAGAGATAGAGAGGTCTTCCCTCCACTAGTTCACTCCCCAGGTAGCTGCAAGGGCTGGAGCTACGCCTATCCAAAGCCAGGAGCTTCTTTCAGGTCTCCTACATGGGTGCAGGGGCAGAAGGACTTGGGCCATCCTGTACTGCTTTCCCAGGCCACAGCAGAGAGCTGGATCAGAAGTGGTGCAGCCGGGACTCTAACTGGCGCCTATATGGGATACTGGCACTGCAGGCAACAGCTTTACCCACCACAGCTCCAGTCCCAACATATTTTCTTCTTGTAAATAGAGACAATAGCCATGCCATCTGATGCTCTAAGGATTAAATAAATATTCAATAAAATGAGCAATATAAATATTTAGCTCAAAGATTTACATACAAAAGTTTAATGTAGGGGTCTGCAATGTGGCATAATAAGCTAAGCCTCTGCCTGTAGTGCTGGCATGCCATTTGGGCACCAGATAATGTCCCTGCTGCCCCTCTTCCAGTCTAGCTCTCTGATAATGGCCTGGGAAGGCAGTAAAAGATGGGTCAGGTGCCTGGGCCCCTGTAACCATGTGGGAGACCCAGAGGAAACTCCTGCACTCCTGGTTTCAGATCTGCCCAGCTCCAGCCGTTTTAGCCATTTGCAGAATGAACCAGCAGATAAACAACCTTTCTCTCTATCTCTCCCTCTGTCTGTCTGCAGCTCTCTCAATAAATAAATCTTTATAAAATAAAAATAAAATCTTAATGAATGGCAAATATTAATGATATTAATAAAATAATTCACATTAGCATGTAGGATGTTTATATAGAAACAGACAACTTTTAGCAAGGGATTGAGGCCATTGTAGAAAATAAGAAATGAAACATTCTCACAGCCCAGGCAGCTCATGTCACTGATGTCATACATAAGAGTGTTAATTGTTAAATGAACAACAGAAGTCACTGTGCACTAACTCCCCATGCAGGACCTCTGTCCTCAATGAGTTGTATTATGAGATGTAACTGGGATACTGTTCTCAGTTTATTTTGTGTATGTGTGTGTGGAAATTGTTGACATCTTTACTTAGTAAAGAGTTGGTCTTCTATGTACAAAAATTAATTAAAAATGAATCTTAATGGAGGATGGTACTGGGAAGGGGAGAGGGAAGAGTGGGAGGGATGGGAGTGTGGGTAAGAGGGAAAGTATGGTGGGAAGAATAATTATATTCCTAAAGTTGTACATATGAAATTTGTATTCCTTAAAAATAAACCAATCAATTAATTAAAAATAAAAGAAAATTTAAAAAGAAATGAAGCATTGAAAACTTGAACTAATGATGGCAAATGGAGTGGAAAACAGGGCAGTGATATCACACAAAAACTTGAAGGCAAATAAGCTATAAATCTGAGGGTGGGCATGTGGCTTAGCCCTTAAGGCACTGGTTAGGGCACCCACATCGCATGTCAGAGCAACTGTGTTCAAGTCCTGGATCTGCCCCAAATTCAGCTTCCTGCATATTTGCTCCCTTTGAGGTGGCAGATGATGGCTCCAGTAGTTGAGTCCCTGCCACCCATGTGGGAGATCAAGATGTTGTTCCATGGTCCCAACTTTAGACTGGCCCCTCACTGGAGGCTGAGGGAATTTAAGGAGTGAACTATCAGATGGAAGACCTCTGTCTCCCCATCTCTGCTTTTCAAATAAATATTTTTTTTTACAAAAATAGAAATTTGGATCATTTAACAGTGGCAAGAAACCATTAGAAGGCATTAGAGTTTAGGTGGATGAAGATTATGACCATTGTATTTGGCCATTAATTGAAATCAGAAATCAAGGGAAGAAATCTTTGGGAAGGTCAGGGTTTGGTGAGCATGAATAGCATTTTCTGATTTCTGAAATTAACTGATAAAAAGGGATGCATATTATTCATAATTATAACTCAATTTGCTTACTTCTTAATGTCTGGAATAAATTCACTGTGGTTGAAATTTATGACATGATTTATTTTTTTTTAACTTAAAAAAAGAAAGCTATTCTATTTTATTTATTTGAAGAGTGGGAGGATGGAGAGAGAGAGAGAGAGAGAGAGAGAGAGAGAGAGAGAGAGAGAGAGAAATTCATCTGCTATTTGACTCTACAAATGCCTGCCTAGGCAGGTGCTGAGTCAGCACATGTTGGTTGCAGATTCCTTGAGCCACCACTGTTGTCTCCCAGAGTGGGCATTATTAAAAAAAATGAGTCAGCAATGGTGGATTTGGATATCCTAAGAAGCCTCTTAACTTCTGTGTCAATTGCCTTACCTGATGAGACGATATCTTGTACCCTGCTGCCTGTGAAATGCAGATACACACTATGTAACACACACACAAACAATTTTGTGTAAATGGAATGGGTCATTTTCTAAATATCTTTTTTATTTTTGTGAAATAAAAATATACCAAAATATGTAAAATATAGAGCTTGGTAAATTATTATAATGAGAACACGTATGTCATCATATAGAAGAATAAGAACATCAAAACCTCAGAAGCCTACCTCCATGCCTTTTCTCAGTCAGCTCTCCTTCCTGCATTTATTCAGTTGTATATTAATTACTCTTCTGTTTTCTTCCCAAATTTATCACCTAACTATCCTTAAATATTCTTTTAGTTTTGCCAATTTTGACAACTTATGCAAATGATATAAAACACTAATCATTCTGTTTGGTATGATTCTCTTTTTGTTAGAAGCCCTTGTTTCTGCAGCAAGACAGAAGTAATAAATTCCAGTGTTCCATAGCACAGTGGGGAGACCATGGTTCAGGATGATGCATTGAGTACTATGTCAAGAACTGGAAAACAGGGACTAATAGATTCCACACAGAAAGAAATGAAAAGGAAATGTTAGCTGCCTGCTTTGATTGGTTTACATTGTATATATATGTTAAAATATTGCATGGTGACCCATAAAAATGTTAAAGTATTTCATATTAATAAAATATTTTACATTTTTAAATTTTAATAAGAAACATTTTATATTTAAGATTTCTCCTCTAAATTGCTTGCACTTATAGCTATTCATTTTTATATCTATCCACAGTGTATTAGCACTTGTATATTCAATGAGTATACCAACATTTATTTATTAGCTTTATTGTTTATAAATATTAGAATTGTTTTATTAAGGGGTCTTTATAAAGTTTATGATTTTCCCATTTTTGTTTACATCTCATAGTACAAAAATGTGTTCATTTGTTTGGAATAGTATAATACAGCAGAGTGGGAACATGATAGCAAAAATGAATCTTCAATTTTAACAGATAATAGCAAATTGTTTTCCAAAATGATTCAGATGATTATAAACCCTTTAGCCCATTGCTGCCATGGATGAGGGTTTCTGTTATACACATAACCCTCATTGTCATTGCCGGTTGTTTTATCAGTTTTACATACATGTGTGATACTGTACTGTGACTTATTTTATGAGAAAGTTTTGTCTGATTTATTGGTTTTATTCTTTTTCTAGCTTTCTTAGTATTTGTTGTCATGAAAAGGTATGACTGTTTTTAAAGATAGATTTATTTATTTATTTTTTATTTTGAAAGACTAAATATAGAGAGTGAGACACTGAGAGATCTTTCATATGCTGGTTCACTTCCTAAATAGCCATAACAGCCAAAGCTGAGCCAGGCCAAAGCTAAGAGTCAGGAAATCCATCTGCGTCTCCCACTTTGCTGAAAGGGGCCTAAACACTTGGATCATCATCTCCTATCATCGCAGGACCATTGGACGGAAGCTGGATCAGAAACAGGGCAGCAGTGACTCGAACTGGCACTCCAATATGGGATGCTGGAGTCATAAGCAGCAGCTTAGGCCACTGTGCCAAAATACTGGTACTATGAAGCTAATTCATGAAAACTAGTATTTCTTTTATCTATTTTGGTAAGTTTTATTTTTCTATAGGTTGCCCATTATGTGTAATATTTCATAGCTATTAAATATTGTTCTAATAATATTGTACATGCATTTTGATTGTATAGATATGTTATTATGTTTTATTTTTTATTTCTGATTTTGTCAATTTCTTTACTGTTCATCTTCTTATTCTTATCAGGCATTACCTATCATATGATGCTTTTAAAATATTCTTTCAATTTATTTCTGTGGTCCCCCAAGATGATAATCTTTTCTACTATGTTGATTTTTGTTCCTTACTTTCTTCTTTGTACTTATTTATTTTACTTGCATCTTCCTAACTCCTAATTAATCTCAAACTTTCTCTTTTTTACATATGCATGTGATGGTATATTTCTTTCTATAAACATCATTACAGATAAGTTTTCAAAGATTTGGGAATATTTGGTTTTGCTTTGCCACAGAGTTACGATTTCACTGCCATAATTATCAGAAAAATATTTTCCATATTATATGTCAATACTTTGAAATTATTAGAAACTAGTTTTATGCACCAACATTTTTCTCTTATATTAGAAACACCACCGGCGCCGTGGCTCAACAGGCTAATCCTCCGCCTTGCGGCGCCGGCACACCGGGTTCTAGTCCCGGTCGGGGCGCCGGATTCTGTCCCGGTTGCCCCTCTTCCAGGCCAGCCCTCTGCTGTGGCCTGGGAGTGCAGTGGAGGATGGCCCAGGTGCTTGGGCCCTGCACCCCATGGGGAGACCAGGAAAAGCACCTGGCTCCTGGCTCCTGCCATCGGAGGAGCGCGGTGCGCCGGCCGCAGCGTGCCGGCCGCGGTGGCCATTGGAGGGTGAACCAACGGCAACGGAAGACCTTTCTCTCTGTATCTCTCTCACTGTCCACTCTGCCTGTCAAAAAAAAAAAAAAAAGAAACACCATCATACACTTGAACTGCATGCCCATTAAACAATATTTGATTGCAGTGAATGGATAATAAATACATAGAAAGATAGATAGATAGATAGATAGATAGACTCACACAGATACATATAAATTTGTAGACAGATAGATATGTAGCATTTCTTCTGATAATATCTATTATACTAATCCTGTATGGCCCCATTTTTAATATATCGGATTTTAGAAAAATGTTGTATTCACATAAAATTATGAACATAATACAGTTTTCACATGTCTCCCTCAGTTTCCCCCATTAGTACCATATATTTGTCTTTATTTTATATTATTTTAATTGGTAAGAATACTTAACATGAGATCTTTAACAAAATTTTGCATATATAGTATATTATTATGGACTATAGATACAATATCATGTAGCAGATCTCTAGTGCTTATTCATGTTGGCTTGACTGAAATTTTATGCCCTTGATTGATATGTCCAAATTTCCCCTCCTCTAACTCCTGGACATTTGTGTGTCTTCATAAAGTCTATTTAGGTCATAAACATTTTTTATAATCATGTTATTGTGTTTATCATTATTGAGTTGTAACAGTTCCTTACATATTTTGGATATAAGCCCTTTATCAGATTTACAGTCTGCAAAAAAACATTCTCACACTCCTTGTTATAGCATACACAAAAATAAGTAAAAAGGACTAAATTAAACTGAAAAGTTCTGAACAAGAGAGAAACCAAACAACAGAGCGAAAAACTACCTATGGCATGGGTGAATATTTGAAAACAAAATTATTAAGAATTTTGGGGTCAGCTCTGTGGTGTAGCAGGTAAAGCCATTGCCGACAGTGCCAGCATCTCACATGTTTAAACCTGGCTGCTCCACTTCCCATCATGCTTTCTGCTATGGCCTGGAAAAGCAGTAGAAGATTGCCCAAGTTGTTGGACACCTGCACCCACGTGGGAGACCTGGAAGAAACTCTTGGTTCCTGGCTTCGGATCAGTGAATCTATGGCTGAGCCTCACGGCCACTTTGGGAATGAAGATCTCTCTCTCTCTCTCTCTCTCTCTCTGTCTCTCTCTCTCTCTCTCTGCCTCTCTGTAACTCTGCCTTTCAAAAAATAAATAAATAAATAAATAAATAAATAAATATTTTTTAAAAATGAATTTATATTACTGGGGGCTTGTGCTATGCTGTAGTAAGCTAGGCCTCCACCTGTGGTACCCCCATTCCATATGGACTATGATTTGAGACTCAGCTGCTCCACTTCTGCTCCAGCTCCCTGCTAATGTGCCTGGGAAAGCAGTGGAAGATGTCTCAAGTTGCTGGGGTCCCTGAAACCACATGGGAGACCCAAATGAAACTCCTGGCTCCTGGCTTCATATTGGCCCAGCTCCAGCGTTGTGGCCATTTGAAGAGTGAACCATCTATAATGGAGTACTCTCTCTCTCTCTCAACTCTTCCTTTCGAATAAATAAATCTTAAAAAATCAAGTACCTAGAATTTAGAATCCTAACTATACATAGCAGTCTCTAAGTCCATAATATTTTCTAAAAGTAGGATTCATTTAGATTTATACACACATTTATGTTTTCATTATATTTCATTCTTTACTCACCTATAAATATCATTTTCTTTAGCTTTAAGGATATTTTTAAGAGTTACACTTCATTTACTTCTACTGGTAGTGAATCCGGTTTTCTGCTTTCCTGAACAATGTCTCTTTAACATGCTGTATGAGTGATAGCTTTCCTTGGCACAGACTTTCTATGTTCAGTTGTTTTCTTTCAGTAAAAAGGAAGTATTATATTATTATGTTCTGATTTCCATTGCTGTTGAAAAATCACCCATCAATCTAAATACAGTCATGCACTGCTTAATTATGGTGTGTGTTATGAAAAATGTTTCCCTAGACAAGTCTGTTAATGTACAGATATTATTCCGAACTTTCTCAAAGCCTGGATAATAGAGTGTACTAAACACTCAAGCCATATAGTGCATTCTATTGATGCAAGGCTACAAACTCGTACAGCATATGACTGTACTGACTCCTTTTGACAATCATAGCACAGCAGTCAGTATTTGTGTATCCCAGTGCATCTAGACTTAGAGAAAGTACAGTAAAAGTAGAAGGCTATAGAAATTTTTGTTCCATTACAATCATATGGGACTACTGTTGTATATGTGATCCAGTGTTTATTGCAAAGTTATGTGGTCCATGACTGTATTTCTGCTTTGAAAACAACAGCTCCTTTTCACTTGGCTTAGGTTATCTCTAGTTTGTGTATAGAATTTATATTCACTATATTTAACTTCATAAAAACTATTTAAAATAAGCCAAATAATATTCATGCATTTTGGAATGCATATGCTACCTCTTTCATTACTTCTGTCTATTTAATATATTATCCATTTTTGAGGTTCTCTTAAACATAATCTGGAACTTCTATGTATTGTTTCTTTCCATTCTCCTATTTATACATTTCAAAAATTGTGTCTCTAGATGCTGCACCTTGCTTTGTTTTCTGGCCAAGCTTCCAATTCATTATTTCTCCTCTACTATATTTAATATGCTATTGAGTATGTCCATTGAGTCATTGCTTTAAATTATTGTATTATTCACTGCAATAAATTCAATGAGGCTGTTTCTTCAGTATGTTAAGCCTTTTTTTATTGCTTCTGGTATTTTTCCTGATTGTTGAAGCTTACGTTTTATCTCCTTGAATATAGAAATAAATATTTTCATCTTCAGTGTGTTTCTAATCATTCTAATACTTTTATAGTTTCTATGTACCTGTTCTCTTTTGCCTCATCTCAGAAATTTTAGAATAAATCATTATTTCACCTTCTTCGCTTGGTTATGTTTGATTGTATGTGCAGCATATCATCATTTTATAAGTAATTTGAAAATTAAGATTATATTACCTATGGTAGGATTTTCATCTGGAAAATGCTTGTCATTTCAATTTTCTTTTGTAAACATTTTTTATTTGAAAAGCAGAGTTAGAGGGAGAGAAGGAGAGGCAGAGAGACAGATCAATTTTCCATCTGCTGGTTCACTCCCTCAGTGGTCTCAGCAGCTAAGGATGAGCCAGGCAAAAGCCAGGAGCCTGGAACTCCATTTCAATTCTGTTGCTTGTGTGCAGGGATCCAAGCACTTGGACCATCTGCTGCTGCTTCCGTGGGCACATTAGCAGGGAGCTGGATTGGAAGTGCATCAGCCAGACTCAAAGGATGTTGCAGGCAAAAGCTTAACCTAATACTCCACAATCTTGGCCCTAGGATAAACAATGTTTAAAAAATGTAATAAATTACCCAAGGAATACAAATAATTAATACATAAAATTAAAAAAGAAAATCCTTCCTGTTGTACCCTGAACTCTTTGTTCTTTATATAATTTCATCATAAATTGTTAGACAATTTATGAGTAAACCAGAGCACATTAATGAACATAAATTATATTGGAATAATTATGTCTGATTTTTTAAAAGATTGCCATATTTCAACATCAGTTTCTGTCTTTTCCACAAAATGCTGATAAAATTGCTATTTTTGAACTTAAATAATAGTCATGATATTGTTAAGAAATATTTGTACAGCCGGCACTGTGGCTCACTTGATTAATCCTCCGCCTGCAACGCTGGCATCCCATATGGACACCCAGTTCTAGTCCTGGTTGCTCCTCTTCCAGTCCTCCTCTCCAAGGGGAGGATTAGCCAAGTGAGCTGCGGCGCCGGCCATGAATTAATACTATTAAGAAATGATATGTTCAGTAGAACAACAAAAAATTTGAATTTTTTTCTCAGAGTCAGAATTTGAGTATTGATTTTATTTGAAATTAGAAATTATCATTTGGTAGATATAAAAATAATAAAAATATAAAAGGTGGCATTATTTAATTGCCTATCTCTACATTAATTTCTAAGCTTATTTACATGAAGTATGACAATTAAATCTGCAACTGGCTATTTTCTTTCACAATGCAACACTTGGATATTTTTAAAGTTACCTAGGGTCACTAAACCAATTTTAATATTCTCCAACTCTACTATTATGTGTATATAGACTCCAACTTGTCCATATAGGAAAAATAAAAATATTATCTAGTCTAGTGCAGCCACAATTTTTATTTGCTCCATTCCCTTGGTTAATATCATTTACCCCACATATCAAGATTTTTCTCATCTCCTTATCAACTCCTTTAAATAAGTATTATATGATTATCTAATAGGTATATTTATTTTGTTTTACATAAAACAGTTTTAAAGATATGAAATTATTTAAGGAAGTTTGTAGCTATTAAAATAACAATAATTAAAATTAAGATCTCTAAAATCTATGTTCTCTTCCTACCAATAGACCTGGTTAATTAAGAGCAGTTTGATACTTGTTCTAACTTTGAGCCATGCATAATGGATATGGATTATATCCAACTTGGCTGTCTTCAACCATAAAATAATTCCTTCTTATCAAATGCACTTCAATATTAAGCAGATGAAATTCTAATCCTCAAGAAATATCTTTCACCTACTGATAAAATCACCCTTTTAGGTTGCCAAGAGAAAAGCATATTTAGCATTTACTCTACATCATTGAAAAAATGTTTTGCCTAAATGACTAAGCAAGCACAACATTCTCTTGAGTGTCAGACTAATTTCACTTACTGTGAAAGGATATATTCTCTTCAATGTTTGCATCTCACAAGAAGTCAGCCAGGCTTAGAGAAAAGTGCAATGCTGCTGAACAAATACTTACCTTTTGCTAAGAGCTACGTACAAGATAATATGTTGTATTGGATACAATCTCTGTCTCTTAGTACATGTTAAACTTTTGAAGAGGTTTTCATTATTTAAAATTTCTAATAAGGAGGGTAATTTTTCTTTCTTATAATAAGGCTTGTTTTATTAAGCAAATGTAAAGTGATGCTAGGGAATATTTTAGTTACCTTCTCAGCTTTCATTTCCCAAACCTAAACATTAAAATAGCATAGCAAAAGCACATATACAATAGAATTAATGATACTAAGTTACATAGTAGAGTAATAACTGAGAACACTGGCTAGGATTGAAGAGGCTGTGCATTTGCTGTAGCCTTGGTGTAAAAGGCTCTGTGATTGTGGAGAAACATTGCATGTTGTCCCACAACTACAAATTTACTGCAAAACAATTACTCCCTTAAAAAAAAAAGAAAAAATATTTTGAAGTATTTTTAAGATTCTAAATGTATAGCAGGTTTGTAATCAGATGGTGATGTTAAATAAATAAGCTGATGATGACAAAAAGACAACAAAAATTGAGAAAGTTGTCATTTTATTGACACAAGAAGAATCCAGAGTGAGTACATGGATACTCCAATCTAGTACAAGAGGATGTTTACAGAGAATGTAGGCACAGTTACAGAAGATGAAGTGGTGTTTGGTAAGAGCTTGTGCATATTCTTTTTTGACTTACCTCAATGCTATCATAAGGTGGATCATCAGATGAGAAGAAAGATAATGGATGGATGATTGAAAATTTGAGGAGAGTCTCTGAAATTCCAACGGAGTTTTAAGTGACTGGTAGAATGGCCTTACTCATGCCACTGTGCATTTTCTCCAGTTGGTCCTGGTTACAAGTACAAAGTACTATATTTGATGTCAGTATAGTTTATTTTTTGCCTGTATAATGCAATGTAAAAGAATGCAGTGAATAGAATAAGGCAATAATTGAAATAATAAAGCACAAAAAATGGAAACATTCAGGCAATGATGAATGGAAAAAATTTTTAAGGTCAATGTATATAAAGCAGCATCCTATGTTACAATAACTGCTGAAGGGAGCTGCTATAAGAGATGAACCAGAGACTTAAATGTCAATGACCATAGAGTGAGATATTTGCATTTTAGATTTGAGGAGGGAGGTGTCAAAGCACATACAAACACACGCGCACACAATCTACTTGAAGAGTAGATCATCTATACTCTGTATTGATCTATAACCCTGCGGGAACAGTGGTTGGATTGCTGAAATTGGAAGGAGAGCAGATAAAGAGCTTAATATGGACAAAGTAATGTTAATGGGAGAACAGTAGATGGTAATTTAGGAACAATAATCGAATGATCTGGATGCTTTGTAAGGAAGAAAAAAGATAGTCTAAAACATGAGTGAACAAACTATAGCCTGCGAGGCAAAATCAGATAGCAGTCATATGCTCTCAGTAAGCTAAAAATGTGTTCTTATATAAAATATTGTAAAATTAAACAGAAGAAGCAAAAGGAGAAGGAGGCAGTGATAGTGACACACACCATGCATCGCCTGCAAAGCCTAAATCATTTTGCTCTATTCCTTTGCAGTGATTTTGCCATCCTCTAATCTAGAAGATGCAATGAGGAATTCATCTCTAAATCTGGTGGGGTTTGAAGATGGGAGTTAAGGAGGGAGTTTGAGAGCTGCGAATTTGAATGACTTGTAGCTAAAGAGATTTCCTCCAGTTATAACCAGTTTTATCTAGTGATGAATATACCTAGAAGAAAATTTGGAAACAAATCAGTAAAACCAATGTAATGATAAAAATTCAAATGTTCCAGAGTCATAGTGGAATCTTTTTGGGGAGCAGAAAATGGGAAGAGGCTTGGATCAAATTAACAGATGTGCTTGAATACATGGGAAAATAGCTATATAAAGACACATGCGTATTTTGACATTGATTTATCATTGACATTTAGTTGTATCAAAAATCCCTGAGTTTCCTCACTTCTTGTCTTTTCATACAAATATAGGATATTTGAAGTCTTTGTCCACACACTATGGGTTCCTTTTTGGGGCCACATTTAAGAAACTTGCAAGCTCAATATAATTTGTATAATATGGCAATTTCTGTATGTGCCTATACTATTCAAGAATCTATTAGGCCTGAATAAAGGATATTATGTTATTCTTCAGAGTTTTTCCTACTCAATCAAAATGTAGTGATTGAACTGAATGAATTTCCCATACATTTAAAAGATATGTGAAAAGTTCTATTGCATTTTATTAAAAAAAATTAAACCTCCTGGGCCAGTATTGTAGCATAGACGATTAAGCTGCCTCTGCAATACCAGCACCAAATATGGGCAGCAGTTTGAGTCCCAGCTGTTCCACTTGCAATCCAGGTCTCTATTGATAGCCTAAGAAGGCAATGGGAAATGACCCAAGTGCCCCTACTCCCATGTGGGAGACCTGTAGCAGCTCGTGGCTCTTGACTTCAGTTTGGCCCAGCCTTGGTTTTTATGGCCATTTGTGGGGGTGTATCAGCACATGTCTCTTCCCTTCTTCTGAAACTCTGCCTTACAAAAAAAAACCAAATATTTAAAAAATAAGCCTAAATTAATTTTAAGAGCACTGCAATGAACATTTATATCTCTATCCTCTTTTTCCCCGCTCCCTCTTCTCTTGGCCCCCTCTCTTTTTACCTTTCTCTTTTTCTCCCTCTCTCCCTACCCAAGCCCTTTATAATAAGTGTGTATATGTTATGTGTGTATACATACATTTTACATTGTAAGCATTATAGTTTATAATGGAGCATGACTTCTTGATTAACATGTGTTTTCTATAATATGCTGAGCTGGGCATCTATTCAGCTATGAATCCTCTAGGCTACACCATTGGCAGCGAAGATGATGATGTTGTCTGTGGAGTACAAGAGGTCCTGCAGGACCTCAAATCCCTCCAGATCATCATTACCATTCTGGGTATGGCTGAACTTCCTGGGGAAGACAATTTGACCATGTTCTGTGTACAGAAAATAGTACTTCCTGTCTCAGCCATTCAAGGTCGCAGATTGTCATGGGTCATATGGGGAAGCTGGTTCCCTTGAAGGAGGTCCTTGAAGGATCCCTGAAGATTTTGGCAGGTGCATATGACCATCTTCCAGAAGCTTCCATATGGTGGGACCCACGGAAGAAGCTGTGGCAAAAGCTGTGGAGCTGGCAGAAGAGCATTCACCCCGAAGGGTCTTTCTGACAAACTGCAAGCACTCATCCTCTGTGCTGGCCCTCTACTTGCCCCTCCAAAACATTTCAATATTTTGTGTAGGCCCTGCAAGAAGAAAAATAGAAAACATTATGTTCTGTTTGAAAAATATTTAAGATTTTGGATAAAATATAAAAAAATTATAAATATATAAAATGATAAATATATAAAATGATAAAAATATAAAATGATAAAATATAAAAAATTATTTATTTAGGAGGTAGATTTAGAGACAGAGAGAAGGTGAGGCAGAGAAAAAGCTCTTCCACCCACTGGTTCATTCCTCAAATGGCCATGTAGGCCATAGCTGGGTCTATCTAAAGCCAGGAGCATGGGAGCTTCTTCTGAGTCTCCCACACGGCTGCAGGGTCATAGTGACTGGGACATCTTCTACTGCTTTACCAGGCTATAAGCAGAAAGCCTAATCAGAACAGTGAGGACACCAACCAGCACCAATATGGGATGTTGAAGCTTAATTTACTACCCCACAGTGCCAGCCCATACATGTTTTCTTTCAGACAGGATTTAGTCTAGAATCATTCCTTAATTTTGGCCATCATGAATTTAATAAACCTTTAATCTTCTAGAATTTCCCCCAATGATTTCTTTACCATCCATGACATTAAAGCCTTGTGGAAGCATTCAACTGAAGCTTAGACTCCATTTTCACACAACAGACTTTTTCATTTGTTTTCTTGTTTCTTTCCTGTAAATGGGAATGTATATGTAAATTTAGCATATAAATTAGAATGATAAAAGCTAGTTCTTCAAGTTTAGTGTCCAATTCTGGAGGATAACTACATTAAAAATAATAGCATTGGGAGTTTTTTTTTTTCTAAGAAAACTCATTTGTGTTGTATAATATAGTTTACTGAAATGTAAAAGGTAATATAAAGAGTGATATTTAAAGAGAAAACATAAACTCTTAATCACACACTCTGTCTCCATTACTAACTTTAACACAAAAAACAAAGCCAGTTGCTTTAATTAGAAAAGCAATAAAGGTTTTGCTTAAAAGCAATTTCCCTGCCATATATAAATGCTGAGAACTGATTACTGTGATTTATTATTTGCTTTTCTCAAATACAATGAAATATAATTATTCATCTTTCTGTACTGTGGCTTGTATGCAGAATTTGTCATGCAGTTACCTATCCTGTAATTTCATGGTGTTACAATGTTATTACTCAATGATGACTTAGCAATTACTCTATAATTACCCTATCACTTAATAGTAATTATCATATAATTAGAGGATCAATTTCCAAGATTGGAAAAATAGGATAATTTGGGCCTTATAAACAGTGATTTGAATGTAAATGCATTTATCAGATTATTACTTCTATATAAAATAACCTCAATATGCATAATTTAAAATCTTACAACTACATTATAAGAATGATGATGATGAAATTTACTAGAAATAGTGTACTTATATTAATGAAGCACTTATTTAATCCTCATTAAAAACCTATTTGTAAAACATTATTTATTATAAGTAACAATTCAGATGATTAAAACAGTTGGAATGAGGAATTAATAAGTGACTATCTTTATTGGTGGGAAAACAATAAATGAGTACAGCTGGAGAGGATTCCGCCCATATGTCATTATACAAAATCATTCACAAGCAGTAAATATGGTAACAATTTGAATAAAAATAACTCTATTTAACAGAAAATAATTTGGGTTTCATTGTCCTTGTTGGGTTGCTTGTGTACAGGCAGCTAATATATATTTGGTAACATAATTACTCTATAAACCAAAGTCATAAAGAACACCAACTTTTAGATCAGGCAAAATACTATGGATCCTCAGATAAATTATTTTATTTTATTTTATTTTATTTTATTTTATTTTATTTATTTTGTTTGACAGAGTTAGACAGTGAGAGAGACAGAAAGAAAGGTCTTCCTTCCATTGATTCACCCCCCAAATGGCAGCTAAGGCTGGAGGTATGTGGATCCGAAGCCAGGAGCCAGGTGCTTCCTCCTGGTCTCCCATGCGGATGTAGGGGCCCAAGCACTTGGCCCATCCTCCACTGCTTTCCCACAGCAGAGAGCTGGACTGGAAGAGGAGCAACTGGGACTAAATCCCATATGGGATGCCCGTGCAGTAGGTGGAGGATTAACCAAGTAAGTCACAGTGCCGGCCCCACTCAGATAAATTATTAATTCTAAACTACTACATTTTACTTGTGTTTATTACACTAGAAGACTTCTCATAGATCACCTATAAAGTGTTTCCGAGGAAGATTGATGAGTGCTTTGTATCTGCATCAGATAAAGAAACAGTGGCACTTTTTGGACCTGGACTTTAATATTGTCTTTTCTTTTCATCTGCAAATTTACTGGTAGAGTGAACCTTCCAAAGTGTATCAGTTGAGGTCAAAGTGCAGACAAGAGGTACAAACAGAACTAAAGGGAATATTAACTATACAAACATCAGCAGCAGACCCTTAACTGGACTTAAACTTTGTTTGCAGAATGGATGAGAATATGGTCTCTACTTTCAGGATTTTATTATTCCCTCTGTGCAGTCATTATTCCCTCTATGATACATCCCACATAATTTTTTTTTTTACTTAAAAACCATGTCAGGCTCATGAACAATGTTTATTTCCGCTTTTCTTGTTAAGTGATATTATATATTAATTGATATTTTATCAGTTAACTGAAAGCAATAAATGTAACAAAAGATACATTAATATCCACCAAAGTTAAAGATGTCTCATCAAAAAATGTAACCAAGAAAACAATACATCAAAATAACCATTAAGAAACTAATGTATCTACAATTCAATAATAAAATCACAAATCTAGCAAAACTAAGTGAATTATAAGGATAATACATTCAGTAAGGAGATTAGTAAAGAAAGCCCTAGGGACCACCTTTGTGGCATAATAAGTAAAGTTGTCACCTAGAATGCCAACATTTCATATGGGTACCACTTTGGGTCCTGGCTGCTCTATTTCCCATCCAGCTCCCTGTTAATTGTCTGGGGAAAAAGTAATAGAAGATAGCCCTTGTGTTTGAGTCTTTGCTACTTACATAAGAGACCCAGATGAAGTTTCTGGTTCCTGGCTTCAGTCTGGCCCAGATCTGGTCATTGTGGCCCACTAATAAACTAATATTTTATTTCCATTTTCTAGGAATTTAATTCAATATCATTGCCTTAAAAAGAATAAGACTTTAATGTATGCTGTGACAAAAAAGGAACTTGAAAAATAATTTGCTAAGTGAAATAAGTCAAATACAAAACATTTTACATTGCAAGATTTCATTTATATGAGTTACTTAAAATGGGCACATTTATAGATACAGAAATAGAAAAAGGGTTACTAGGAGCTGTGAGGAGGGTGGAATGAGGAGTTATTGTTTAAAGAGTACAGAGCTGGGGCTGGTACTGTGACATACCATGTAAAGCCACTGCCTGCAGTGCTGGCATCCCATATGGGCGCTGGTTTAAGTCCTAGCTGCTCCACTTCTGATCCAGCTCTGTGCTATGGCCTGGGAAAGCAGTAGAAGATGGCCCAAGTCCTTGAGCCACTGCATCCACGTGGGAGACCCAGAAGAAACTTCTGGCTTCTGACTACAGATCTGTGCAGCTCAGGCCATTGTGGCCAACTGGGGAGTGAACTAGCAGATCTCTCTTTCTCTCTGCCTCTCTCTCTCTGTGTAACTCTGACTTTCAAAAAAAAATAAATAAA
This sequence comes from Sylvilagus floridanus, assembly GCA_949820135.1. NCBI lineage: Eukaryota > Metazoa > Chordata > Mammalia > Lagomorpha > Leporidae > Sylvilagus > Sylvilagus floridanus. The sequence goes on along the minus strand of OX463224.1, from coordinate 100,117,881 downwards.
TAAATCTTTAAGAAAAATAAAAATATACAGAGTTTGCTTGAGAAATGATACAAATGGTTTGGGAATGAATATAGATCTATGTTGCACAACTGTGTAAATATTTTTAACAGCACAGAATTGTAACAAAAAACCTTACATAATAGGAATCCAAGATGGCTGAATAGGGAACAGATGTGCTAATTTTGACAACTGGAAGAACATCAAAGAAAAGGTCGGGGGGAATGCATTCCCAGGTGATGGCTGCAGATATTTGCAGCAGAAATTCTACAGAAAGAAGAGAGATGCCATGGAGCAGTGGGGATGGTACAATAACATAGCACCAGGCTGGACACTGGCAGGTACGCTGCAGCTAGTGGCTGGAGAAGGAAATGTTTTCTTGGAGCAAGGTGCGAGGACCATGCAGCAGCCTGTGACATGCCAGAGGGAGAACCTTATGCACCCCACTGAATTTAAGTCTGGCCTGGACTCTAGCTGGGGCAGGGTGCCAACCTAACCCTTTGAAGGGAGAGCACTTTATTCCCAGTCTCCCAAGGGCACTCAGTGAATAACAGGAATAAATAATAAAGCCAGTAAAGGCTCCCGACGATTGTATGATTTAATCAGAGGGATAAGTATACAGTTCCACTGACTTTGAGTCTAGCCTGGAGAGCTGGTGGGCATGGGGTACCCACTTAGCCTGTGAAGCAATCCCCTCCCCTACTGTATCATGGCACCTAGCCTTGATTGCCAAGGTGAAGCATTAAGCAACTTCCATTGGGCAGACAGCTGGCCCATGCTGCCACTCTTCATGGACAGGGGAAGCTTGCAGGGCTGAGAGTAGATCTGCTGCTCCCTGTGACTATGGAAGCCCTGCACACAATGACTGTAGGAATTCTATGACAGTGTGATAGAAATTGGTGTGGCTGGGTCTTTGGGCAATCACTTTGGCTTCAGAGGTTCATAGTTCCTTGGGTGCCTGCGGTGAGTCATCACAGAGGGTCCATGTTGGAGGAGTGCACATATCTTTTATGCTTTTTGTGTTCCTGTGTGTGTGGAGTGTGTAGCCACTGTGGGCTCACACTGTGCAGTTGGTGCACCCTGTCCAAGAGAGGTTGAGGCTCTGATCAAAATAGCTGACATGAGCATACCCTTCTCCTGGCTGATGATAAAGGAGGTCTGCTATGCTCAAGAGCCATTCAGGACTCTTGCTCTGCCCTCAAGCAGTGGTCAGAGTTCCCTGGCCCCACTCAGCACAGAGTTCTGGATATCTGCTCTAGGAATAGACACCTCACTAAGCCACAAAGGCATGATTCAAAGATAAAGATATCAGAAGAGAAAAACCAAGTTTTTCTGTAAAAGCCTAAAAATAAACCTAAAAATACAAGAACATGAACTAGGCGGTAAATATGATTCCCCAAAAGAAACACAACAATGCTTCAATATTAGAAAAAAAAGAACTTCACCAAGACACAATACAGTCAAACTTTCAAAAGTAAAACATCAAGAAAAATTCATAAAACGTGCATGAGAAAACTGCCAGATTATATCACAGGATCTCCAATTGCCTCAGCTTATTACTCATTAGAAACCTTATAGATTAGGAGATAATGGAGAGACATAGTCCAAGTCCAAAAAGAAAAAAAAAAGTCAACCAAGAATTTTGCACACAATAAAGATCTCATTTATAAAGGAAGGTGAAATAACTTCCAAAACAAACGTAAATTTGAAGAATTTGTCAGCATCCATCCAGCCTCACAAATGATAATCAAGGATGTGCTACACACAGAAACAGAGAAAGATCATGGAACAATGTGAAGACAGAAATTCTCCTAGTTAAGGTACAAAGGAAATCCAAAACAAACAGTAGGAATATTTATGCGGAAATGGCAGGAACAAGTCATACTTACCATAAAATTAATAGAGGGAAACTGTGCAAGACATTATCATAGGCAAAAGCTTCTTGGATAAGATCCAAGAAGCACAGGAAATAAAGGGAAAAATTGGACAAATGGGATTATATCAAGCTAAGAAGATATACATATAAGGAAGCATTCAATAAAGTAAAGAATGGAACTAACAGAATGGGAGAAAATATTTGCAAATTATGCATCTTATAAAGAATTAATATACAGGATACATAAGAAACTCTGTAACAAAAAATTTCAGCAGTCCAGTTAAGAAATGAGCCAAGGCTGGTGCTATGGTGCACTAGGTTAATCCTCTCTCTAAGGTTCCAGTATCCCATAAGGGCACAGGTTTAAGTCCCAGCTTCTCCTCTTCTGATCCAGCTCTCTGCTATGGCCTGGGAAAGCAGTGAAAAATGACCCAAGTCCTTGGGCCCATGCACCTATGGGGGAAACCCAGAGGAAGCTCCAGGCTCCTGGCTTCATATTGGCACAGCTCTGGCCATTGTGGCCATCTGGGGAGTGAACCAGCAGTTGGAAGATCTCTCTCTGTCTCTACTTCTCTATGTAACTTTGTCTTTCAAATAAATAAAAAAAAATCTTTAAAAAAAGAAATACATGAAATTTGTTATCTTTACATTAATACAATTTTTACATTTTAAAAATGACAAAACAGTAAATTTTGTGTATATGTACCACAATGAAAAAGTCAAAATATGTCACAAATCAAAATGTAATATCTAAAACTATAAAATTTCTAGAATAAAACATAGAAAATATTCTTAATCTTGTTTAAGCAAAAATATTTCTTTGAACTAAAGCAATAGCATAATTAATTTTATATTAAATTAAATAACAATAATTAAAATTAGAATTTTATAATTAAACGATATCAATACTACAATAAAACAATGTTTAAGACACTTAATACAGAGGAATTGGTTTCAGAATATATAATGACTTATTATAATTCAGTGATAACATGATAACTAAACTGATTAAATAATGGGAAGCAAAATCTCTGGTAAGCACAGATTTGCTTCAGAAGCACACATACGCCCTACATAGGGATACTTCTCTATCCCTATTTTACTTGACATGGAAAATGTTTGTAGCAAGTCTAGGCCATCATGGAAGATGTCTTAGCATCTTATCCAGCAGGCCCAATAATACTCTTGCTTATCTAAACCTGTCTTGGAACCAGAATTAATGAATTGGTTTAGCGTGACTCCCATAACAGGCAATATGTTTGACAGTATTTCCCATTAGGTTGGCTGAAATTTGTTCACGTTTTCATTTTAGTATATAGTGATCCTTGCCAAGCTCTACTCTTTTTATTCTTTAACAAATTTTGGTTTAGCAATGAAGTCTAAAATATTTTCCTATATAATCTACCATTCGCCCACCTTTTATATTTCACAGATGTTACTTCTCCATAAAGCCTTTCCAGTCCTAATTATTTCTTAACCTTCACTTACTGGACTGCTCAAATTGCCAAACAAATCCATACAAGATATGTACATTGGTATTCACAGCATATTCATACCTAATAGCGCCAAACAAGCAAGCACTTAAACAAAAAAACCCCATATGTTCTTTACTGCTAAAAAAGATAAACAAAAGTGTGATGTTGATACAGTAAGCTACTATTAAACAATAAAAAGCACTAAAATCCATATGTGTACACAAAACTTTCATAAATCTCAGTAACAGTGTATGGTTTGAAAGAAAGCAGATCAGAAGAGTGGATATTATTTTATTCCATTTATTTTAATCTCTAAAAGGCAAGCTATGATCTGAAGACACCAGAGCAGTAGTTGTTACACACCAGACATAGAGTGGAAAATAATTTGAAAGGGCCACAAGGGGATTTTTCTGAATTAATAAGCATATGCTATTGATTATGGTGATAGATGAGTACACATATTTTAAAACTCAATAAAATGTTCACGTAGAAAGGGAGCTTTTATGATAACTATATTACACCAAAATTTCTTTGCAGCCTAGTCTTTCTTTTAAAAGAATGTATGTCAAGACAGATTATAGTTCACAGATACAAGTAAATATATTCATGTAAACATATTTGTAAACAAAAATACTGGACATATATAAATTAACTGTCTCCTCCAAATTTCTCAGATAGCATATTACTCACATAAATATGATTCTGTGATTATAGGTTTGGACACACCTAGTTTATATGGGGCAGTGTCCCAAGAACAGAAATTACATTGACATACAAAAGATATCAAGTCTTAATCCTCAGAATACATGTTTTAGTGATGGAATTCAGTAACAGGATAGGGACTAGTGAGTGTCATTTAAACTAGCTGTTTATGGAAGGTCACTCTGAGAGGGAAATATTGGAAAGAGTAGATGGATGGAGTAAATGGACCATAAAATACTTGTGAAGGGTTTTTTGAGACATAGGTGCAGAAACAGCAAAATCTCTGAGATGGATGCAATTGGAATGTTTTAAGAACAATAAAGAATTCAATTAGTTTATATTAATAAGGGAGGAATATATGAAATGAAAGAATTGTTGACCGACAGCATAATTATGTTAGTCATATCAGTCTGTGGAGAGTAATTTAGTTTTTATTTATTCAACAAAGGAAATCATTTGCTTATTTACTCCCTTAATTCCTGCAAGGGCTGGGATTAGGGTCTAGGTTGAACCTGGGGGCCAAGAATGCAATCCAGGTCTCCTACATGGGTGGCAATTACCCAACTAACTGAAATATTACTGTTACCTCCCAGAGTGTGCATTACCAGGAAAATGGAACTGGAGCCAGAGTTGGCAACCAAATGAAAGTACTCTGACATGGGATACAGGCATCTTATTCAGGTCTTAACTGCTAGGTCAAATACCTACCATGGAAAATATTTTAGATCACGCATGTAGTAACCATGATTCTTTGAACCTTAGATTTCCACCGAGACTTTTAAAAACCTTCTGAAGGTCAAAAGTGAAATGAACAAGTTAAAATTTTCTCTCACATACTTCCTCCTGTTTTCCAGAAGACATTTACTTTTACTCTGCATTCAAAAATTTGAGACATTTCATTGAATTCAAAAAATGACAAAACATGGCAGATAAATTTAGATTTTTGTGAAATATATGCAAAGTATAAATCAGTGTCCTAGATTCTTTATTCTATGACCTTAGCAAGTATTTGGAGTAAAAAGATATCATCCACATCTTCTAAATGAAGAAGCTTCTGCTCAGTCTAAGTCATATATTGAAGATCACGTAACCTTCCTCTGCTCTGGCAGGAAGGATTCAAATCTGGGTCAGCCAGACTCCAAGTCTATATTTGCTGTGTTGCAACCACAGTGTGACTATTTTCCTGCAACAACCTACTTATAAAACATGGCCAAAGCAGTCACTGTGTTCTGTGCAGTAGCGACCACTACTAGAACGTTTCATGCTCTTAGTTAGGAAGATAGATAATCACCATCATACATTCAATTACTGTACAACCTGGAAACACACAAGTCTTTCGATGGCTAGTAAAAATTCTTCTTTTCAAAGAAAATGTTGTCTATTATTGCAATAGAAATTTAAGAATAAATGAATTTCAAGTTTGTGTCAAAATATAGAATTCAGAAAGTCTTTATTTTCATTTTTGTTGATCTAGAAGGGAAGGAATAAATGTACATTTGTCATCATTTCTATATATAAAACAAAATGCAGTGCAGAACATTTGCCCTAGTAATTATAAAACCAACTGGGATGCCCACATTCCATATTAGACTGCCTGGATTTGATGTCTGGCTCTAATCTCAATTCCAATTTTTTCCTAAAGCAGATCTGGAGAAGCCACATTTTTTTATTTGACAGATAGAGTTATAGACAGAGAGTGAGAGATAGAGAGAAAGGTCTTCCTTCCATTGGTTCACTTTCCAAATGGCCGCTATGGCTGGAGCTATGCCAATTTGAAGCCAGAAGCCAGGTGTTTCTTCCCTGTCTCCCGGGTGGGTGCAGGGTCCCAAGGACTTGGGCCATCCTCCACTGCCCTCCTGGGCCACAGCAGAGAGCTGGACTGGAGGAGGAGCAACTGGGACTAGAACCTGGCGCCCATATGGGATGCCGGTGTCAAAGGTGGAGGATTAACCAAGTGAGCCATGGCGCTGGCCCTGAGAGGCCACAATTGATAGCTGGAGTAGTTCGGTCTCCATTATCCGCATTAGAAACCTGGACTGAATTCTTGACTCCTGGGAGATTGCAGGCAGTTGCAGAGAGAATCAGTAGTTGGCTGGGAGAACAACAAGAATAAACTTTAAATATATGAAAAAATAAAGTAAATGCTTACAAGTAGCATTATAAAAGGTCTATTAATCACCACAAGAATTTGTTTTGCTATATCTGCCTTTCAGTTTTTTTGGGAATCATCAGGGGACAACTCCAGTGATCAAGGAAAAAATATTCAAATAACCAATATCTCTCGCAGATGTTACAGCAGCCTTGAAAATCTGAGGCTTATTGATTTTGCTCAAAGATGATGGGTATCGGAAACTTCACTAATTCTTGAGAGGCCAGGGAATAATGTATTGTTGCTTTCAGGTACACAGGAGCTAAAAGTGTTCAACTACTAATCACCTTCAGAATATATATCAAGATAAAATCAATGTCTTTCAGGTTAATATCAATTGTGCATGTATAGTGAGTGCTTTCCTAAGTGTGCACCCAAACCTTCCAAATCAAACTTAAACACATTATATTCAGTATGGTCAGGTCTTTCACAAGATTTAAATTACTGACTGTGTTGAATTCAGCTCTGAAATAAGAGACCAAAATCGATTAAAGGGCTATTTTAGCAGTAAACAATAAACGGAATAAGTTTTTACAGCAAAACTGAAGGGGAATAAGCCACCATGTACACATATGTGAAGAGAACTTATGTCAGAGTAAGAGAAATTATTTATTTTCATATAAGTCATTATGCATCTGGGAGTTTGGGGATGAAATACAGAAAGGGAGAAAATAGTGAAATTTGAACTATAATGTTGTAAGAGAGCAGTGAAATTAAAATGGACTAACCTATTTTGAAGAAATGTGTCCACTTTACTCATGGTTTGGGCAGAAACCTGGTGATGTATCAAACTTTCCACCTCTACTATTCTCACAATTTTTTGGGGAAAGACGTAGCTAAGGGATTTGACAAAATACTGAGAATCTGTTCATTCCGGATTTCAAGAACCCATGAACAAAACAGTATTGTTAAGAGGTTAAATATGGAAGATCTACTATGAAAATGATTATAAAACTGCATTAATTAAACTGCATCAAAACTTCAGTATAAAGAATCCTAAAACCCAGATATCAATCAATTTCAAAATTTGTGCTCTGCATTCCCTAAAAGAGAACAGAAACAAAGAATAAAAACATTCACATAATCCTTGAATGGAAACTGTAATAACATAAAGTAATTTCAATACTAATATGTCCAGGAATGAGCCAAGGATGTGAGATGTTAGCTGGTGTATCCTCTTGGATCTCATTTTATGCAATTTCACAAAATGAGCATCATGTTGCCCTGTGTGTTACTCTAGAGTTTAAAATAAAGGATTTTCAGGTAATATGATTTGTGAACACAAAATAGACTGTACCTGATACCTGATACCTGATTGAATAAACAGAGAACTCTCCCTACACAGGAAGTAAAAGATATTGTCTTACCCCAATGTACATGCTTCAAGAATTTGGTAGAGTCCTTTTGTTCTACAATTACACACCTTAAATGTTGTATAGGATCCACTTCCATTGCATTTTAGTCAACTCCTTTGATCTCACATCATGAAGTACACACTTTCATTGACCCTACCTAGAAATAGGAAATTAAGGACTATAGAAATGATGTAATTTTCCTAAAACTAATTAAGCAATCCAGTAAGTAGAAGATGTATTATTCGAATCCAATCCTGTCTGATATATTTTTATTCACTTCCCTACACAGGTGTCTTTGGCTTGTGATCACATCAAAAAGATATGCATTTAGTAGAAATCATATTTAAAATTTCACATTTTGAACTTTTTGTAGATTAGCTACATGCAGTATTATGACACTGTGTGATGTTGGTCTGTGACAATAACCTGCAGCTCCCATTGGTCCTTGATTCCAAGGTAAACAACTGATATTCAGTAGTGTAATATATGGTTGCTAAACTATGAGGTTCAGTAGCTGCTAAGGGATATTAAGTTCATTTTTTGACATAATATTTTCAACTTTACAATTGTTTAACAAAATGTAACCTTATTGTAAGAAAATTGATATTTGTGTATTTACCTAAGTTTCTAATAATTTAATTAGTATTTTAACTTTTCATCATATTTTAGGATATTACATACAACTTTACTAGTGAAGGTAAAATCTGTAAAGATTTATTACTAATGTGAGAAAAATAAACTTTAAGTGAAAGGTTGAATCTGTTTTTCTTTAAAAAAAGTTTATTTTTCATTTACTTGAAAGGCAGAGAAACATACACACACACACACACACACAGAGATAGAGAGAGAGTTATAGATATTTAAAAACCTAAAATATGTACAGTAAATTCATTGAATCCTGTCTTCTGTGAATTAGAGCCACCACATTATCTGAGCATGGGGAGGGGGCAACATTGTATACAAAGGCGGTAAACAATAATATTGCAAACACAATGGACCTGCAGGATATTTTTGAGTTAAAAACATTATTTGAGTTGAACCCAGAAGATGGTTTACATAATTTTTTTTGGTAAAAATGGTTATTTATCTGAAAGACTGAGTTATGGAGACACACACACACACAGAGAAAGAGAGAGAGAAAGAGAGAGAGACAGAGTGAGAGAGAGAGAGAGAGGTTGTCTATATGCTGGTTCACTCCCCAATAGGCCTCAATGGCCAGAGCTGGGCCAGGTAAAAGCCAGGATTCAGGAGGTTCATCGAAATCTCCACTGTGGATTCAGCAGCCCAAGTACTTGAATCATCTTCAACTGCTTTCCCAGGTGCATTAGAAGGGAGCTGGATTAGAAATGAACTAACTGGGGCTGGCTCTGCAGCTCAATAGGCTAACCCTCCGCCTACAGTGCCGACACACCGGGTTCTAGTCCCGGTCGGGGCATCGGATTCTGTCCCAGTTGCCCCTCTTCCAGGCCAGCTCTCTGCTGTGGCCCGGGAGTGCAGTGGAGGATGGCCCAAGTCTTTGGGCCCTGCACCCCATGGGAGACCAGGAGAAACACCTGGCAGAGGAAGACCTTTCTCTCTGTCTCTCTCTCTCACTGTCAACTCTCACTGTCCACTCTGCCTGTCAAAAAAGAAAAAAAAAAAAGAAAGAAAGAAAAAGAAATGAAGTAACTGGGATTCCTACTGACATCTATATGGGATGCTGGTACTGCAGGCAGTGGTTTAACCCACTTTGCCACAATGCCAATCCCTGTATAATTGTTACAACTGTGAACAATAAACATATATTCAATATTAAACTTGTCCTTTTCAGAGCATGGATATAATGCTTAGCAAATACTTTCAAGTATTTATGCCTATTTTTAAATGGTTGATATGGTCTTAGAGAGATTAACTCATTAGGACACTGGAATTATATTCGTTTGGGATGTGTATAGATATACTGATGATTTGTTTACTTCTTAATTAGTAGGTTTTCAAGTTGTTAAATGACTCACCCCATTCAATATCAAAGGCATCCCTGGGGAAATTGATGAAATAATTTTTGATGGAAGGGACTATTATTATATTCTTAGAATTGTGGGGCCTGGGCCGTGTCTCACTAGGTTAATCCTCTGCCTGTGGCACCGACATCCCATATGGTCGCCAGTTCTAGTAATGGTTGCTTCTCTTCCAGTGCAGCTCTCTGCTGTGGCCTGGGAAAGCAGTAGAAGATGGCTCAAGTCCTTGGCCCCTGCACCCACTTGGGAGACCAAAAAGAAGCACCTGGCTCCTGGCTTTGGATCGGCACAGCTCCGGCAGTTGGGACCACTTGGGGATTGAACCAGCGGAAGGAAGACCTTTCTCTCTGTCTCTCTCTTTCACTGTCTGTAACTCCACCTGTCAAATAAATAAATAAAGCCTTTTTTTAAAAAAGAATTGCATCTATGAACCACATTGACTCTATTATTTTAATATGAATATTACATTAAAATGAAAAAATAAAATATCAGGAAAAAATAAACTTCATGGTTAGACCTTGTTCAGCAGTTCTGCTGACTACATTGACTGTTATTTTAGTATTAATATTACATTAACAGGAAAATATGAAAAAATTAACTTCGTGGTTAGACCTTGTTCAGCAGTTATGTTGTGAATTCTACCAATCAGGGTCATTGAAAAGCATCATAAAATGGTTAAGCTTCATATTGTAACAGGAGGTGGATAAAATATCTGAGCTTTTTGTTCCAAATGTGCAACTTGGTACTAGTTGGCAAGGAAGGCAGAGACATCACTTTGGCTCTAAATATTTTCATTGCTGGATACTGTGAAAGAAGTATGTTTCCAACAGGAAGAAATTGACAAGGATATATAAGCTGTTTGGAGAAACTTTTTTTTTTTCAATTTTTTCTTCTCCAGCTGATATACCAAGATGATGGAAGGCAACATTTTTTTTTTGTTTCCATCTTTTAAAGTCAATGGAAATATAGGAAAAAGTATAAAAAAATTCAAAGAGAAACAAGGGCTAAAAGGAATAACAGATAATTCTAATAATTTTGAAGAAACATAATTTCCATGTGATGTAGTGGAAACAATAGCTCATTTTTAATTGCTTACTATATGCTACATTTTTGTCAGGAAAATGTTGAAAACAAGGGCAAGAATTTTATTTTCAGTTAATATGTCATTTGGGAGCCATCATGCCATAGCAACATGGCTGTACTCAAGGTCCTGCTCTGCTCTCATTTCTAGCTTCCTACTCACCTTTGGAGTGAGCAAGTGGTTGCTCCGGTCTTTAAGTTGAATTCCTGCCACCAATGTGAGAATATTAAACTGAGTTCCCAAATCAGTGATTTGGACAAGCTTCTGTTGGGGACATTTGGGGAGAGAACCAGAATATAGGAGCGGTCTCTGCTCTCTGTCTTCATCTACCTCTCTCTTTCTATTTCCCTATCTTTTTCTCTCTCTGCCTTTGAAATAATTTCACAAAAAAATTGAATAAACAGTTTTTGTTCTAATGAAGAGACATGAAATACTAACAATGCTTAGTATGATGAATCGTACAGGCATAGTATGAACAAAAAAGTTATGTATGATCTGGTCAGTTTCTTAGCTTATCCTACATGTTGTGTGACATTAGGCATGACATTCAACTCTTCAGAACTAATTTTCTGTTCTGTGGATCAGTGAATGATGATGACTAGGAGAAAACTCAAAATCTCGTTTAAAGTTCATTCACATCATGTTGACTGAAATAAGCCAGCCCCAAAGGGACAACTATCATATGTTCTCCCTGATCAGTGACAACCAATTGAGCACCTAAAAGGAAACCTGTTGAAGTGAAATGGACACTATGAGAAACAATGACTTGATCAGCCCTTGTCCTGACTGTTGAAGAACAACTTACTATTTTACTCTTTTAGTACTTTTTTGTTCTACTTAATACCATTGGTTGAACTCTTTAGTTAGCACACAATTATTCTTAGGTGTTTAGAATTAACTGAAAAGTTATCCCTATTAAATACAAGAGTGGAAATAAGAGAGGGAGGAGATATACAGTTTGACACATGTTCACTCAGACTTACCCCTAATGGTAGAGCTAGAAACATGTCAGGGGATTCCAATTCAATCCCATCAAGGAGGCATTTACCAATACTATCTTACTAATCAAAGTGTTCAGCTTAAGTTCATAATTGATCATAATGATAGGATTAAGTGTCAAAGGGATGACATAAAGAAGACAAATGCATGCTAATAATAAATGATAGAATTAAAAAGGAGAGAACAATCCAATGTGGGAAGTGGGATACACAGCAGACTCATAGAATTGCAGGTGTCCTAAACAGCACTCTGGCCTCAGAATCAGCCCTTAAGGCATTCGCATCTGGTTAAAAAGCCAATGAGAGTATTTCAGGCATGGAAAACCGAGACAGTGTGGCAAAAAAAAAAATGACTTAAATGAAAAATCTCTGTGACTGAGATCCCAGTGGAAAGAACCGACCATCAAAGAAGGAGGTATCTTTCTCTGAAGGGAGGAGAGAACTTCTACTTTTACTACGGCCTTGTCTAAATAAGATCAGAGTTGGTGAACTCAAGAGGCTCCCATAGCCTTGGCAGCTCATGACAAGAGCTTCAGGTGATTACTGATTTCATAAATAAGAGTGCCAATTGTTAAATCAACAACGGGAGACACTGTGCACCTACTCCCCATGTAGGATCTCTGTCCTTAATGTGTTTTACTATGCGAATTAATGGTAAAACTGCTACTCAAACAGTACTCCATACTTTGTGTCTCTGTGAGGGTGCAAACTATTGAAATCTTTACTTAGTAAATACCAAGTTGATCCTCTGTATATAAAGGTAATTGAAATGAATCTTGATGAAGAATGGGATGGGAGAAGGAGTGGGAGATGGGATGTTTGCAGGTGGGAGGGAGGTTATGGGGAGAAAAGCCGCTATAATCCAAAAGTTGTACTTTCAAAATTTATACTTATTAAATAATAGTTGAAAAAAAAGTTCATTCACATGAAATATTTGTTTCCATTTAGTACTGTAATGTATGGGTATAAAGTGGAATCTATATACAAAGCACTGAGTGATTAGCAAAAAAATCTTATCTCCCTAGGTGTTTAGTGTAATGATTAGGATGTGGATTGGTATGCCTGTGTCTCAACTGGCATCCTTGGGTTCCATAACTGACCTGGACTCCTGATTCTAGATTCAAGTTAACATATACTCCGGGAAGCAGCAGTGATGTCTCAAGAGGTTGGGTCCCTTTCATTCATGTGGGAGATGAATTCCTGGCTTGGTCCCTGGCCCTGACCTACATATTCATCTGTTGTAGCCATTTCAGCAGTGGCCCAGGAGATGAGAGCTCAGTCAATCTAAATCAATCTCTCTCTCTCTCTCTCTCTCTCTCTCTCTCTCTATATATATATATATATATATATATATATACGTATATACACACATACATATATATACCTATAATAAACATGTATAAATGTATATATATAAAGAAACAAATTACGTAAAATTGGTGTAGGCTAATGGAAAATATTAGGGATGATTATTGTATGGAAAGCATATGACCCAACTAAATGCACTAAAAAATTCTATAGGTGAGAGCAAACATGTACAACAAAACAAACATTAGCAGTTACCAATGAAGTCCCACGTGATTCTGATAGATAAATAATTTACAGAGGAGGAAAAGGCACTACCAACTGGATAATCAAGATGCCAATATTCGAGCTGTAAAGTAATATCAAAGAAGAGGACTCGTTTCTCATACTGGTTTCATCAGTACACGCTGTGTACATATATGTAAATGTTGCAAAGTAGCACATAAATATAGATGATTCAACTCTTCAGGACTAATATTCCCTAAAATTGAACTCATGCAAGAATCCATAAAGAATTATGAAGAAGAAAAGAAGATTCACAAAAAGAGAGTGCACACTATGATTTTGTTTATATATAAAAGCATAGAAAATATAAACAGTTATAGAAAGCAAAAAAGTAGTGTTCACAGTACTAGAGCAAGGAGAGACATTGAAGAAGGTATTGAAGGATTAATTCAATATTTTAAACATAGTGATTACTTCTAAGGTAAATATATTTCTTAAAACTAATAAATTGTAGTATACTTTAAATAAATGAAGTCTATAATTCTTCAGTTAATACTTCAATAAAAATGCATTTTAAAAGATTAAAACAGCGATGTCATGATAGGTAAAAATTAGGTTTTGTCAGGTTAGCTTTAAAAGCCTATAGAAGAAAGGAAGATATTATTCATTTTAAAAATTATTTATTGATTTATTTATTTGAATGACAGGTTGAAAGAGACAAAAAGAGAGACATTTCCCATCCACTGGGTCACCCGCCAAATGGTTGTACCAGCCAGGCCTGGACCAGGCTGAAGCCGAGACCAAGGAATTTCATGCAGGTCTCCTCACAGGTAGGAGGGACCCAAATACTTGGGCTGTTTTCTACTGCCTTCCCAGGAGCATTAGCAGGAAATTGCATTATACATCATACAGCCAGGACAGGAGCTGTCACTCGAAAATGGGAGGCCAGTGCTGCAAGCCCTGTCTTAACTGACTGCACCACAATGCAGGCACGTAGAAGATGCTGTTCTGAAGTGAAGGCCATGACTGTTGTGTATGTCAATTTATTTATTTATTTATTTTTTGGACAGGCAAAGGGGACAGTGAGAGAGAGAGAAAGGGCTTCCTTTGCCATTGGTTCACCCTCCAACGGCCACCGTGGCCAGCCCACCACGCTGATCCGATGGCAGGAGCCAGGTGCTTCTCCTGGTCTCCCATGGGGTGCAGGGCCCAAGCACTTGGGCCATCCTCCACTGCACTCCTGGGCCACAGCAGAGAGCTGGCCTGAAAGAGGGGCAACTGGGACAGAATCTGGTGCCCCAACCGGGACTAGAACCCGGTGTGCCTGCGCTGCAAGGTGGAGGATTAGCCTATTGAGCTGAGGCGCCGGCCTTGTGTATGTCAATTTAAAGGCTGGAATATTCATTTATTTTCAAAGGAGTTTTCAGTGTTTTGGAAATGAAATTACAGGTAAGACAGCTTGAAATAATTTAGAAAGTAAGGATTTGATTGAAAGTTTATGGTAACTATATACATGAATTACATGAATTTTTTTTAAGATTTATTTATTTATTTGAAAGTCAGAGTTACAGAGAGAGAGGAGAGGCAGAAAGAGAGAGAGAGAGAGAGATCTTCCAACTACTGGTTCATTCCCCAAATGGCTGCGACGGCCAGAGCTGCTCCGATCTGAAGCCAGGAGCCAGGTGCATTTTCTGGGTCTCCCATGTTGGTGCAGGGGCCCAAGGACTTGGGCCATCTTCCACTGCTTTCCGGGGCCATAGCAGAGAGCTGGAGAGTAAGTGGAGCAGCAGGGTTTTGAAACTACGCCCATATGGGATGCCAGTGCTTCAGGCCAGGACGTTAACCCACAGAGCCACAGCACTCCCCCCCACCAATATGAATTTTTAATTACTGTAAAACACATAGTATGATGGAGAGTAATGAAGCTTTATAATATTAGCATCTTAAATGTAAAAGTATACAACTTGCCAGATATTCTTGTTATATTAAATTATATATTGCCGGCCAGCACCGTGGCTCAACAGGCTAATCCTTCCGCCTTGCTGCACCAGCACACCAGGATCTAGTCCCGGTCGGGGGGCTGGATTCTGTCCTGGTTGCCCCTCTTCCAGGCCAGCTCTCTGCTGTGGTCCAGGAGTGCAGTGGAGGATGGCCCAAGTGCTTGGGCCCTGCACCCCATGGGAGACCAGGAGAAGCACCTGGCTCCTGGCTTTGGATCAGCGCGATGCGCCGGCCGCGGCTGCTCTGGGAGGGTGAACCAATGGCAAAGGAAGACCTTTCTCTCTGTCTCTCTCTCTCACTGTCCAATCTGCCTGTCAAAAATAAAAATAAAAAAATAAAAAAAATATATATTGCAACTGTTGTTTAAAAAGAAAAAAAAAAGGGGCTGGTGCCACAGCTCAATAAGCTAATCCTCCACCTGTGGCGCCGGCACACCGGGTTCTAGTCCCGGTTGGGGCACCAGATTCTGTCCCAGTTGCTCCTCTTCCCGGCCAGCTCTCTGCTGTGGCCCAGGAGTGCAGTGG
The DNA here is from genome assembly GCA_949820135.1 of Sylvilagus floridanus. NCBI lineage: Eukaryota > Metazoa > Chordata > Mammalia > Lagomorpha > Leporidae > Sylvilagus > Sylvilagus floridanus. The sequence continues at coordinate 100,102,196 of OX463224.1, read as the reverse complement.
AGAATGGCCCAAGTCCTTGGGCCCTGCATCCCATGGGAGACCAGGAGAAGCACCTGGCTCCTGGTTTCAGATCAGCATGGTGTGCTGGCCGCAGTGCGCTGGCCACTGAGGGCATTGGGGGTGAACCAACGGAAAGGAAGACCTTTCTCCCTGTCTCTCTCTCTCACTATCCACTCTGCTTGTCAAAAAAAAAAAGCCAGTTAAAGAGATTTATTATTCTGTTATTCTGTGTGTTTCTACTGTTACAGACATTGCAAGGCTTGATTTGAAGTATAAAACTATTTAGGATGGCTTATAGTTCTTTGTATGGAAAAGAAATAATGAGAAAATATTTGGAGCCTGCTTTTGATCTCAATATATGTGTTTTCCCCCATTTTGTATTAAAATATATTTTACTTTATATAGATATGTCACTTTTATACATGTTAATTTATGTGAATTTTATATTCTAATGCTAAAAATTACAAATGGATTACAGACCTATACTAAAGAAAAACAGGTTTGTACTGACATCTAAAATGTTCTGCACTAAAGTTTCACCTGCTAAAGGTCTCATAGTAGATTTTTTCTTTTTTGACAGGCAGAGTGGACAGTGAAAGAAAGTTCACCTCCGCAATGGCTGCTGCGACCAGCGTGCTGTGGCCAGCACACCATGCTGATCTGAAGCCAGGAGCAAGCACTCCCGGGCCACAGCAGAGAGCTGGACTGGAAGAGCAGCAACCAGGACAGAATCTGGCGCCCCGACCAGGACTAGAACCAGGGATGCCAGCGCCACAGGTGGAGGATTAGCCTAGTGAGCTGCGGTGCTGGCCCCCCTCATAGTAGATTTTTTACTAGTTAAAGTGATCAGTTTAAGTTCATAATTGATCATAAAGATAGGATTTAGTGTCAAAGAGATCTCATAAATAAGTCCAGTGTCTGCTAATAATAATTGATAGTATTAAAAAGGAGAGACCTACTTAACATGGGTATCGAGATACACAGAATGGCAAATGCCTTAAACAGCACTCTGGCCTCCGCATCAGCCCTTAAGGCACTGAAAAATCTCTGTGATTGAGATCCCAGTGGAAAGAAGGAGACATCACAGAAGTAGGTGCCCTTCTCTGAAAGGAGAACTTCCATTCTGTCCTTAATGTGTTGTACTATGCAAATTAATGGTAAAACCAGTTTTCAAAGAGTGCTTTAAACTTTGTGTGTCTGTGTGGGTGCAATCTGTTGAAATCTCTACTTAGTATATACTATGTTGATGTTCTATATATAAAGATAATTAAAAATAAATCTTAATGAAGAATGGGATGGGAGAGGTAGTAGGAGATGGGAAAGTTTGAGGATGGGAGGGTGGTTATGGGGGGAAGAAACTGCTATATTCCAATAAAAAATAAAAGTTTTCTAAAAGTTTAAATAAAAGTTTTCTAAAAAAAAGAGGTGCTTATAAGCCTTGGTTCAAGAATCTAAACTAAAAATTTACAAATAACTTTCTTGGCAGTATTTCAAATTGCAGTCAGTTATTGAAAAGAACTTGTTCTGCGTATTGGCTCCCAATGTCTGAAGAACTGCCAAACTCACCATATTTAATTTATGGAAGAAAATATTTTTTATTATATTTCTCCTCCTCTGTTACCGTTTCTGAGATGCTAAAGTATCAATAGTTTCAAATTTATTGACTTACTAGGATCCAGATATTTTTTTTCTTTCCAAGCTGGTGAGTGGCATTAGTTATTAAAAGGAAAACAAATAAATTATATCAATTAAGAATCAAAACTAATTGAATGGGCACACAATTATGTGAAATGCAATATCACAGCAAATACAGAGTTTGAATTTAATTAAAGAATAAAAGTCGACCGGTGCCTGCAGCTCACTGGGCTAATCCTCTGTCTGTGGTGCTGGCAGCCACAGCAGCCATTAGGGGGTGAACGAACGGAAAAAAAGAAGACCTTTCCCTCTCTCTCTCTCCCTCTTTCCCTGTCCACTTTGCATGTCAAAAAAATAAAATAAAATAAAAGTTGACAAATGAACAAGCTCTGCATACCAATTCCTTTGTTCCATCTCCACTACTGCCCTGTGGTCCATCTGTCATCATCTCTCTCCTGAACTATGCTAACAGCCACCTAAATAGTGTGCATTCTGCCTTTCTTGTTCTTCAGTGATCCATTCTCTACACAGTTATCTCTGCTTGTTGGAGCTAAACTGTCTTTCCACCGTTTAAACTTGCAAAGCTCCTTTGGTGTAAACTGTGCTGTTCCTCTATTGGGATATTCCTCCACCAAACACTTGCCTTCTTGCCAATATTATATATCCTCACCACTTCTGTAAAGATTTCCAAATAACTCCATTTAAATGTGCACTCAATCCAACACACACTGTCTCATAATACCTTAGCTGTAGACTTCATAACACACAGTTTTTTAAATTCTATTTTTACTTTAGAGAATAGAAGCTCCAAAAGAGCTTGGAAGGACTTCCCTGTCTATTTACTTAAAATATTTCCAGTGTCTAAAAAAAGTTTCTGGCACATAGCAAACATTCAAAAATGTCTGCTAAATAAAGGAATAACCTTATTGAAGAAAATCTTAAAAAATGGCTAATTTTGTGATTTAATAGTTTAGTATATTATTTTCAAGCTTTTTGTTTGCTTAGAAAAGACAAAGCACTAGTGTAAGTAACTTTTGCCAGTTCTTTTGAGGGTTAGAAATGTAGATGCATAAAAATGTTAAAACATATTTATGATTAAAGCATATGAATAACTGAATTGGAATGCTATTAATAAATTCAAATGATTCAAATGATTTTTTTAACTTTTATTTAATGAATATAAATTTAGAAAGTACAGCTTATGGATTACAATGGCTTCCCCCCCATAACTTCCCTCCCACCCACAACCCTCCCCTTTCCCGCTCCCTCTCCCCTTCCATTCAAGATTCATTTTCAATTCTCATTATATACAGAAGATCAGTTTAGTATATATTGAGTAAAGATTTCAACAGTTTGCACCCACATAGAAACACAATGTGAACAATACTGTTGGAGTACTAGTTATAGCATTAAATCACAATGTACAGCACATTAAGGACAGAGATCCTACATGAGGAGTAAGTGCACAGTGACTCCTGTTTGACTTAACAAATTGACTCTCTTGTTTATGGCCAAAGTAATCACCCTAGGCTCTTGTCATGAGTTGCCAAGGCTATGGAGGCCTTTTGAGTTCACCGACTCTGATCATATTTAGACAAGGTCATAGTCAAAGTGGAAGTTCTCTCCTCCCTTCAGAGAAAGGTACCTCCTTCTTTGATGACCTATTCTTTCCACTGGGATCTCACTCGTGGAGATCTTTCATTTAGTGTTTTTTTTTTTTTCCACAGTGTCTTGGCTTTCCATGCCTGGAATACTCTCATGGGCTTTTCAGCCATAGATTTAAATGATTATTTCAAAGTTTTAGGTACTTCTAACTGTGTGTATGTAATGTCCTAATCTTCCAGAAGAGTAATAGTGTCATTCTTCATTTTTTTTCTAATTTCTGCTTGATAAATAAAACACCACTTTGCCTCTGATGTGCATGTTTAGTTTTCCTCGGCTATATGGCACAGGGTCCTTTCTTCATCTGATTACATATTTGTACTTTAGCTCTTTTAGAAAATTAATTTTACATTGAAATTCCATAATACAATGAATCTAATATACACTTGGTTGGTTAAAGAAATATTTTGCAGGCAATTCTCAGAGAATATCTACTCTTTCTTTTCTTTTATTTAATCCATATTGGAAAATTTGCTTAAAAATGCACAGTGAGTGGATATTTTTAAAAAGGCATATATATATATATAATACATAAAAACCATTCTCTTCATATTAATAAAAAGTAAATATTAAAAAGAAGAATTCCACAGTTATATCAGTAAGGTTCGGAAGATGCAACACTCATTTGTTTCCTTCAAATGTCATTCAATTAGGGTATTTAAATCAAGATACCTGAAGATGTCAAAAGGTATCTGTAGTTTTCGTAGTTCTTTCCATTACTAATTAATTCATCTACCCTGTGATGAAATATTTCAAAGTGTTTCCAGAGCATCAAATGTTTAAATTAAAATTATTTGAATTTTTAATGATGTTTTAAAAAGGTTTATTTAGTTAGTTAAAAGGCACAGTCACAAGAGAGAGGGAAAGAGAGAAAGAGATGGTCCGTCAGCTAGTTGACTCCCCAAATGGCTGCAACAGCCAGGGCTGAGCCAGGCTGAAGCCAGGAGCTTCTGGGTCTCTTGTGTAGGTGCAGCATCCTGAGCACTTGTGCCATCTGCTGCTGCTTGCCCAGGTGCATTAGCAGGGAGCTGGATTTGAAGTGGAGCAGCCAGGCCACAAACAGATGTCAACATGGGTTACAGAGACCAGAAGGAAAGTAGGAGATAACACAATAAACTATGTTCATCTTTCAATTTTTTTTCAGAAACGTAAATATTTGGGAGAAGCCCTCCAAGAGGTCATTCTTCAGGTCCAGTGGGCTTAGCAATTTTCACACTGCAAGAATATCTGGAAAGGGAAACATTTGGCATTATCAGTAGGTGAAGTTGAAGAAAACAGGCTTTGTTGGCACACGAATTGGAGAGAAATAGCTTTGGCTAGGTACTCACAATGCCTTTCATGTGGGCTTTGGACTAAGCACAAATGCTTTGAAGCTATTACATATTAAATTTGTAATTTTTTTTTTGTAATTTCAGAATAGCCTGACTAAACTAGAAGAGTAGATCAGAGATGAGCTAGTTTGGGTGCCAGGAAGCCAGTTAGGAGGCAATTTGCATAATGTAGGAAACATGATAATGTATAATGATGGCCTGGGATTGATTGACTATGAGAGCTGAGGGTAATAGAGAGGAGGCATCAAATATGATGCTCACACAAGATTTCTAGAATGGACAAATTGGTAGATTATGTTACCATAATTGAAATTTGTGTTTTGTTTCAAATCTGAGTAAGTTGGATGCAAAAACTAATGGGTTTAGCCTGTGAGTATAAAGAAAATTGAAAGTATGTCATTGCAAAAATTAAAAGAAATAAAAAGAGGGAGTGTAGGCGTGACAGAGGGAGAAAGGGTACGGTGGGAAGTATCACTATGCACTTAAAACTGTGTATATGAAATGCATGAAATTTGTTCTTTTTATACAAATAAATTTTAAATTATGTTGAAATAAAAATCTAAGTAACAATGCACAGTAATCATAGTTAAAAGCACAGGAAAATATCAAAGCATAAGATAGATTTTAGAGCTATCTACATAAAAATGATTATGTCCAAAATAAAATAATTGAGTCCAGAAAGTTGAAATTGAATCAAGATGGTATTTTGAAAAAGTACTTTCACCTTCTATCATAACCCAATACAAATAAGAGATGGGAGACAAGCAAATGAAAGATGAAAAGAGGTTCAAAAATTAAACAGTGACAACAGGACATTAGCAATGAACTAAAAACATTTAATCTCAGAAGACAAAAAGCATGTACTATGCAATATTAAGCAACTGAGAAGTAAGCACAACCTCATAACACATGTGAGGGACTGGTGCTGTGGCACAGCATGTGAAGCCACCGCCTACAGTGCTGGCATCTCATACGGGCTCTGGTTCGAGTCCTGGTTGCTCCACTTTCAATCCAGCTCTCTGATATGGCCTAGGAAAGCAGTAGAAGGTGGCCCAAATGGTTGGACCCCTGCACTGGCGTGGGGGACGCGGAAGAAGCTTCTGTCTCCTGGCTGCAGTTCGGCCCAGCTCCAGGCATTGCTGACATTTGGGGAGTGAATCAGCTGATGGAAGAACTTTCTCTTTGCCTCTGCCTCTCTGTAACTCTGCCTTTCAAATAAATAAATAAAATCTAAACAAAACAAAACAAAAATAAAAACAAAACAAAACAAAACAAAGAACCACACATAAGCAGGGCCAGGCACTGTAGTGCAGTGTGTTAAGCCGCTGTCCCCAGCGCTAAAATACCATGTTTGGTGGTCCTGACTGCAACACTTCCAATCCAGCTTGCTGCTAATGTTCCTAAGAAAACAGAGGAAGATAATCTGAGGTTTTGGGTTCCTGCACCAACCTGGGAGACCCACATGAGGCTCCTGGCTCCTGGTCTCAGGCTGGCTCATTCCTGGACTTCGTGGCCATTTGGAAAGTGAACCAGCAAATGGAAGATCTCTCTCTCTCTCTCTTTCTCTCTCTCTCTCTCTATATATATATATGTGTGTGTGTGTGTGTGTGTGTGTGTGTACATATACATATATATATAGATAGATAGATAGATATCTTTCTCTCTCCCTCCCTCTTTCTGTATTTATGACTTTCAAATAAAACAAATAAATCTTTAACACACACACACACACACACGCACAAGAGGAAAGAATTCAAGAAAGCCAGCCCTGGAATTGATTTCTACTTAAAAGGAGAAAGTGTAGAATTATTGTCTCAGATATAGGAAAAGTAAAATGTCAACAAAGCAAATATTATTGATAGGCCCTTTTGAGCATACATGCCAAATTAATAGTCATAAATTTAAAAGGAGGCAAATCAGCATGTTTCCGTTTTTTTTCAAATTAGGTGGAGTTTTGAGTTTAGTCTTAATAATTATATTAATGCCAGTGTTAACACAGATTGACAGTGTATTATGTGCTTTCGTTGTATGAAGGAAGAAATTATAGTAAAGACCAAAAACACAAACTGTATACAAAATACACTGTAGAACTGAGAATGGTGGCAGGCACGCTCCACGTGATCTAGGGAAATGGAAAACTTGCTCACATGTGTGCAAAGGAAATGAACTGACATTTGAGGCAGTGGTATTAAGTGTGTGTGCTTTACATGAAAATTTAGGATGTCATATATTTATTGGTAGTGAAAATGTCTAGGTAAAGACCTTGAGATGGTTTGGCTAGGATGGAATACAGCAAAAACATTTCGATTGAAAATGTCAAACATCTGAAATTTCAAGCAACGAGGATTTTCTAGATAGTAGATGTTGAAGATCATGACAAAAAACAATTATTAGTAGCAAAGGGAAGTAGGATGGTTCAACTTTTAAACATTAAATTAATGTTTTATACTGGTTGTAAAATTTAGAAATAAATGTAACAGAACCAATTGATGTTACTTTCAGAAGAGGTTGGAGTTTTAAGACAGTCATGGAGAAAATATTTGGATCTAGCAATTGGCAGCAAGTAAAATACTTCTTTACCCACAGATTCAAGCCCATGGTAGATACATGGTGTGAGAGAAATAAATCTCACTCTTGTAAACTGTAATGACTCTCAATTTTACGAAACAGAACAAAAACTAATGTGAAAGGAGACATGCAGAAGAGAATATTTAAGGTTTAGGGAATCGAGATGAAAGAGCATGTGGATAAGTGGGTATGTTGTAAAGGTTTGAAAAGTTTGGGGTGACTGAGATGGCATGTAGGAGGTGGGAACTGATCAAAATAAGTCTATAAGGCAGGGGCATCTTGTTTCTCTCATTTAAGACAACTGATTCCAATTTTAGCTGATTTAACTAATTTAAATGATTCTAATTTTAGACTCCTGCATATTGATTTCAATGCAGTGGCTTCTGGTGGCACAGGTAGCTGAAATGCCCCCTCTAACAGAAACTCTGTTTTCCTTTATATCACTGGGTGTGGTGACACATTTGGAAAATGAGTAGATATGCCACAGTGTAAAGAACGCCATGGTTTCACATAATCCTAGAAAATCTGGAAATTTGCAGTCTGCCTTTATATATGTGTTTGAGTAACATTTTTCTTTTTTTTTAAACCTAGACATTTATTTAAGTCATACAAACTTCATGCAGTTCATATATACAAATTTAGGAACATTGTGATTCTTCCCACTCTACCCTCTTTCCCACCCGCACTCTCACTTTTCTTCCTCCTCCCTCTCCTATTCCTATTCTTATTTTTTGCAAAGATCTATTTTCAGTTAACTTTGTACTCATAAAATTAACTCTACATGAAGAGTTCAACAAATACTGTGAAGGAAAAAAAAATAGCATTGTTCCTCAACAGTAGAGACAAGGGCTGTTCAAAATCATTGCATCTCAAAGTGTCTACTTCACTTCTGTAGATAAACCTTTAGGCACTCTGCTAGCTACCACAGATCAGGCAAAACATGGTATTTGTCTTTTGGGGAGTGGCTTATTTCACTAAATATAATGGTTTCCACTTGCATACATTTTATTGCAAATGACAGATTTCATTTTTCTATTTCGGGCTGACATTTAGCTGCTAATGATTATCTTCAATGCATATATGTTTCCCCCTGTCTCAACACTCTTATTAATAAAATGGTATGTTTGAGCCACTCTTGTGACACAGTGGGTTAAGCCGCCACCTGAATTCCATGTGAGGGCTTGTTTGAGTCCCAATTACTGCACTTCTAACCCAGTTCCTTGTTAATGCTCCTGCGAAAGCAGTGAATGGTGACTCAAGTACTTGGGCCTCTGACAGCCACTTGGAAGAGCCCAGCAGAGTTCCTGATTTCTGGCTTTGGCCTGCCTCAGCCCCTGCTATTGCAGCCATTAGGGGAGTTAATTGGCAGATGGAAGATTTTTTCTCTCTCTCTCTTTCTCTCTCTCTCTCCTTCTGGCTGTAATTCTGCCTTTCAAACAAATAAAATAATCTTTAAAAGTGGTATTTTATTGTGATAACATTTTCTATGACATTAATTTTTGTTCACATAACTGCTTGAGTGTTATAAATTTTCAAAAATATAGGGGCCAGCACGGAGGCTAACTTGGTTAATCCTCCCATATGGGCACCGGATTCTAGTCCCGGTTGCTCCTCTTCCAGTCCGGCTCTCTGCTGGGGCCTGGGAGGGCAGTGGAAGAGGGACTACATAAAAAATAAAAGAACACAAATTTATGATATACAAAAATATCAGCTAATAGTTGCTGAGTTAATATTGTTAGGTGTATTGTCATGTTTAATACCCATGAATGATAATGTAATACAAAATAAGTTCTGTTATGTTTCCTAAGCAAGGACAACAGGGCACAAGAAAGTTAAAAAACTTACACATTGGGGCTAACATTGTGGTATAGTGGGTAATGCCATCGCCAGCAAGGCCAGCATCCAATTTGGGCAGCAACTCAAGTCCTAGCTGCTCCATTTCAGATCCAGTTCCCAGCTAATGGCCTAAGAAAAGCAAAAGAAGACGGCCCATACATCTGGGCCTCTGCCACCCTTGTAGGAGACCCAACTGAAGCTCCTAGTTCCTGTCTTCAGCCTGGCCCAGCCCTGGCCTTTGGTTATCTGGGGAATGAATCAGTAGATTGAAGATCTCTCTCTCTCGATCTCTCTCTCTCTCTCTCTCTCTCTCTCTCTCTCTCTCTCTCCATCTCTAACTCTTTGTTTTTCCTTTCTCTGTAACTCTTTCAAAATAAATAAATAAAGATTTTTTATATATAGTAAACAAACAAAGAAATAATAGATCTTCAACAAAATCAAAAGCAATTGGAACTCACACCAACCATCATATGGAATTCAACACTTGCAGATTATAGAGAAGCAATGACTGAGATCCTAACTCCAGACTCACCACTTTTAACTACTATGTGATCCGGTTTCTCATTCCACATGCAGCATAGAGTTTTTATTTTATTTTGGACAGGAAGAGTTAGATAGTGAGAGAGAGAGACAGAGAGAAAGGTCTTCCTTTCCTTTGGTTCACCCTCCAAATGGCCACTATGGCTGGCGCACTGCGCCAATCCAAAGCCAGGAGCCAGGTGCTTTCTCCTGGTCTCCCATGCAGATGCAAGGCCCAAGCACTTGGGCCATCCTCCACTGCCTTCCCGGGCCACAGCAGAGAGCTGGACTGGAAGAGGAGCAATTGGGACAGAATCCAGCACCCCAACCGGGACCAGAACCCAGGGTGCCAGCGCTGCAGGCAGAAGATTAGTCAAGTGAGCCGTGGCACCAGCCAGCATAGAGTTTTATACTTAAATCATTATATCAGAAAGTAATGATTTAAAGAGAGAAAACAGATAGTTTCCATGGACACGAGCATATATTGAAATACATGATAAAGTATCAACATATTTTTGTGAAGGTCTATAGATTTGCTATAACTTTACTCACAATTTATTGCAATGACACTTATGGCTATATGTTCATGGTAATGTTAAACTTTTTGAGATGATGAATTACAGATCGATAATATACATATTTGTGCATGACTAATATGTAATTGTCACAAACCTGTGTATATGATAATATGTTCTTTGCTATCTGGAAGAATTTAAGAATAAAGACAGTTCAAGAAATTTGATGATCTCTTTCTACAGTAGATATAATTAACAAGAAAAATTAAATACCAGGGGGAACTTAGATTAGCTATGGAATGGATAAAAATTGGAATTCTAAGTAGAAGTACAATCATGCAGCCATCAAACAAGCATGTATTTACAGAATAGAAAGCAGCTTGATTTAGCTTGAGAGCTGGTATATATGAAAAAAGAGTAATAGTTATTAGAAATGTAAAGACAAACTGTAGTGAGGCTACATTATTGAAGCTGTGGATTTATGCAGTTTTTTACAATCTTTAATATACAGAGGGAAAATCAGAAAATAATTGATCAGAGAACTTTGTTGATAAAAATAACTGTATTTTGGAAAGATTAATCTGAAAGAGGATAATAATGTAAATCAGCACCAGAATTTCTCAATGGTAAAATCAGTATGAAGATTTTGGCCGTAAATAAGGGGAAAAGTAGCGAGCTCTTTATAGACTGTCCCATAGCTTCAGCAGTCACTTCTGTTAGCTTTAATTTTGTAGCTATATAACTTTAGCAAAAAAAAAAAAATCTAATCTTTAAAACTCTTAATAATTCTGAAAGCAATTAAATAAATAAAATAAATCGGAAGTGATCTTAAATTTTAATGCACTAAATAAATTATTCAGAATATATTCCTCAATTCAATTCCCTGTTCCCTATACGCGTATTTTCTTCTGAGTGCCTGTGTTTGTGTGTGCACTCCATGAGGGCAATGACTGTGAGAGATTTCACTTTGCCTGTGTTCTGAAAGGAAGGAAGCAAGGGGTAGGGTAATGGTGAGGGACTCAATATGTCTCTTTTCCCCTCATCTCTTCACCCACGCACTTAGCAAATCAAAAATAATATGAATAAAGAGTATGTTCTGCAAAGGCAGGTAAAGATTTCCATCCAAATTTGGCCAGATAAGGACAACTTTGCCATATCTACATCCACCATAATATTTAGAAATTTTAATTGAATCATCTCTTTTTCATCAAATGAATGATTAACATGCAGGGAACCAGATCAATTCGCATATTCAAAGAAGTGTCAAATGGATGGATATTTATGATACAAAGATACATGCCATCAGTAATTTTATAGTTGTGGTTGTATTATGTTTTAGGAAACTCAGCATCTGCTGATTGCTAACTGACCTCAAGGAAAATAAATGAATCCATTTCAAAATCCTTCAAAGTTAGGAATTAAGAGCAGCATGAAAACAACTGCAAGTAAAGTCACTTTTCCTAAAGGAACTTAAACTCGCTGTAGGTCAGCAGTACTGAATATTTCTTTCTCTCATTAGTGAGAGAGCTTTTATCTTTGGTCCATTTATTATGTACAAACTTTTGCAGATTTTTCTTTCAGTTCAAACTATTTTTGTAATGGAAATTAGTCATAAGAATTTCATTTTACCTATAAAATAATCCTGACAAACAAAACTTAATTAACTTTGTAATATTCTCTTATTAGATAAGCACAGAATGTAACAAAGGAATTGAAGAATCCAGTGGAAATCAAATAAAGTTCCAGAACTTAGACCTGAAAACTGAAGTATACACACACATCTACTCTTTTATCCCCTTTGCATTGCCTTTTCAGGAATGAAAAAATGTGACATTCAATGTGATTAAACATGTAATTTGGAAGTAAGCACACATCGTAAACTTGACTAAACAAAATCTTTCTCCTGTATGGAGAAGGAGCAATTAGGCATATGTTGAAGACAATTCTGAAAGCACAAAAGATGGTTTTTTCCCCAGTCATCCAAACTTGTCAAATATGTCTTTAAGTGAAATGTTTTCCTGCTCTTTATTTGGGAATTTAGAAAGTTGTTTGCATATATTAAACACAAATATCTAAATTGTTGAAAACGATGTTTTCAGTATCTAAAAATAAGTATTTTTAAGAAATGTGCATATAAATTTAAAATAAATCAATTATTCGTTCCTTTTTTGTATCTGTTTCTATATATAAGAACTATTTTCTTTTGAAACAATAATCTTTAGCAAGAGCTGGGGTTCTGTATGAATGTCAAAACCCTTTGTGGTCCTGATAACTGAGTAATTTTCATAATGAAGTGTTGAATTTTTTTGTCTATTTTCTGAATATTTAACAATCTCTTAAGATTTTTTTCATCCTGATAAGACATTTGATGCTGCTAATATTTCAGGAACACATTATGAATCTCTTACTTGAGATAAGACTTCACGCAGCCTCAGCTAGCCAACTGAATTCAAATTCTTATATTCACCAACTATCCTCCTGTTTCTGTGCCCAAATCTGCATGTCTTATTTCAGAAGGGATTCTTGGCTTTTACTCCACATTTACTGAATCTGTGATAATAATCTTAATGTAGTTGTTAACATATTCTCCTTTACAGCACATGATAGAAAGCAGTTTAGAAATTGAAAAACAAATGGCTACATTTGCTTTTCAAGATCCTAGGAGCAGGATGAGAAATGGGTGACAACTTCATCAAAGGTGCTAAAAGACTCTACAAGGGGTATATTTTGTGTCATAGTTGTAGCTGTTGCCTTCCATCTCTAGGACAGGATAACTATATGATATTCAGTTCAGTCATTTATGATTCCCATAATCACAAGTCATTAAGAGAAACTTAAATTAGGTTCCATATGTCATGTTTAAAGAGGCATGGTTGTGTGTCATAGAGTAGATTAATATCTCTCAGGAGGAAAATGTATTACAGTTCTCTTTAAGTTCCGTGTCTTAAGTGGATATTTAAGAAACTGCTATACAGGTAAAAATTCATCTCAAGAGATGGAGATGTGGGCAGAATTTGCCATTTATTCAAAACTGAATCTAGAACAATTTATCACTAATCAGTCAAAAAATCATCATAATTGTTTTTACATTTTGCAAACTGCTTTAGAGTATATTATTTCATTTGACAGTCACAACTCTGTGAAATGTATATTTAGATTTTCCACATGAAGGAACTGAGAATCAAAGAGATTAAGTAAATCACCCCAAGTCACAGAGTTTATATAAATGACAGACTGTGGTCACAAATATAAATGTCATAAAACCATATTTATGTTTGTTTCCTTAAAAACCTGTCTGTTCCCATTTTTATCAATATATCATACATATCAGTATACATTTCTGTCATATTATTGACTACAGAAATCCAGCAGTTAAGTGAAAGGCACAGCTTACTACAGTAGATCATATCATTCCTTTGAATTCTCAGATGACATTGTGAACACTTTCCCAGGGGAGAAACAGTGTGCATTATTCTGACTTTTCATCTCTTGTTAGACAATGTTAGCCAAGCAAGCACAAACAGGGCTTTTGCAGGTTTCTAGGAGGTTGAAAATTTTTGCTCATCCTTCTTTTCTTTCTTTTCTTTTCTTTTCTTTTTTTTTTTTTTTTTTTTGGACAGGATTCCTGTTACTAAGTCCTCCCATGGAGGAAGCAGAGAGATATTACAAACAGGTAGACACGGCTTTCCCCGATTTGAGACACTGAGCAAGTTACTTCATCATTCAGTGCCTCCTAACTTCTGCAAATGGGATTAACAATATTTACATCAGCGCTTATTGTGAGGAACAATGACTGCAAAGTAATTCACATAAGTTGAGGACAGGGCTGTTGCATAGTGGGTAAAGCTACCTTCTGCAGTGTCTGTATCTCGTATGGGTGCTGATTTGAGTCCAGGCTGCTCCACTTCTGATCCAGATCTCTGCTGTGGTCAGGGAAAGCAGAAGATGGCACAAGTCCTTGGGTCCTTGCACCTGCATCGGAGACTTGGAAAAAGCTCCTGGTTCCTGGCTTCGGATCAGCGCAGCTCCGGCTGCTCGGCCAGATGGGGAGTGAACCAGTGGATGGAAGAACTCTCTCTCTGTCTCTGCTTCTGTCTCTGTGTAACTCTGACTTTCAAATAAGTGACTTACTCACTCTGCACCACAATGCCAGCTCTTATAGTTGAATTTATAAATTTTATTATTCATCTATGTACCCATCAATCCACCTATCCATCACCCTTCCCTCTTTACTCTTTACTTTATCCATACATTGATTGAATGGTTATTGAGTGTCTTTGTGCTAGCATTCCACTTGGTGTGGGGAAGAAGAGTTTGTCATTTGATCACATTCATAACCAGCATAAAAATTAAGTACAAAGCATTACTAATACCCAATATCTTACTATTCTTCCCCTCTCCATTCCTTTTTTTTAAATACATGAAACAAGAGAATAGTATCATTCAGTGAAGTAGTATTTATAACTATATACCAAAAGATCTGACCTCCACACACAATTTTTGTATCACCCACTTTGTTGTAAGTGCCAGAGTTTCATTCTTTTTATGGCTAATAGTCCATCATGTACATGTGTGTGTGTCTGTGATTATATGTGTATATGTGGGTATCACATTTTCTTCATCCAGTCATTAGCTGATGGATATCTAGGATGATAGGATTATCTCTTATCTTAACTATTGTGAATTGAGCTATGAGACTTAGTTATTGAGAATGTGAATGTGAGACATGAGACTACAGGTAACTGTTTCATATGCTGCTTTCATTTCTTTTGGAAATATTCCTAGCAGTGTGATAGGTGGGTCATAATGTAGATCTATTTTCATTTTTTTTATTTGACAGGTAGTTATAGACAGTGAGAGAGACAGAGAGAAAGGTCTTCCTTCTGCTGGTTCACTCCCCAAATAGGAATCTCCATACTGTCTTCCACATTGGTTGCATCAGCTTACATCCCCACCAACAGTGTGTTAGGGGATCATTTGTTATACTGCTCACCTGCATTTATAATTATTTTTTATTTTCGGATAATAGTATTTCTAACTGGAGTGGATATTTTTATAGGCATTTCCCTGATGCCTGTTGATCCTGAACATTTTTATCATGTGTCTATTGGCCATTTATATCTCCTTCTTTGAAAAATGTCTGTAGATGTTCTTTGTTCATTTGTTAACTATTGTTTATTTTCTCTTAAGTTCCTTAAGCTCCTTATATATTCTGGATATTAATCCATAATTGCGTGCACACTTTGCAAAGGTTTTCTTGCATTCTGTAGGTTGCCTTTTCATTTTGCTAACTGTTTCCTTTCCTGTATAGGCACTTCTTGTACATCAGCTTTTTAGCTGATGCTTCCAAGTCTTATTTTGCCTGGGTAGGGTCTTGCAGTATTCCTCTACTCTAGTAATTTGACGGTTTGGATCTTATGTTTAGGTCTTTGATCCATTGTGAGTATTTTATTATATAGGGTGTAAGGTAGGAGTCTTGTTTCAGATTTCTGCAAAGCAACGTCCAATTTTCTCAACAGCATTTCTTGAAGAGTCTATCCTTTCTTAAAGTAATGATTTCAATTGGAAGAATTGTTGGAGCATGGGCAGGAGGGAGGGTAGGGTGTGAAGTATCACCATGTTCCTAAATCTGTATATATGAAATACATGAAACTTGTATAACTTAAATGACATTTAAAAAAAAAGAAAAAGAAAGGTTATCACTAAAGAAGTAGAAGTAATTTGTATTCCTATTCATTAGGCTTGGTTTAAAAGACAAAATTTTTAATAAAGGAATAATAATGTGAAAAAAATAAGTTGATCTTAGATGGTGTTGATTGGTTACTTCTGAAAATGTACACCAGAAATTGCATAGATGGATGAAGACCTACACAGAGACAATTAAGATCATTGATAGAGCTGGAAAAGAAAAAAAAGTAACAATATTATTTCAGAAATTATGGAACAGAACCCAGTATCATTTCAGAAATTATGGAACAGATACCCAGTATCATTACAAAACTGATGAATCAAGCTTTGGAGCTACTTCACTTGTTAGGAAAAAGACAGATTTTCTTAGATTTTCTTTGAGGTGTACCATACTCCTTAGTTAGTAAGATTGATTGCAGTGGGCTGATGGTTGTTAAACACACAAGGCTCAAAAAACATTATTATGACTGTTTAATATCAAGAAGAAAAAAACTTTATGGTAGATTAGACATTTCAAAAGCTTTTTTGGTAAGGTTTGCATTTCCAGGGATTAGAAATTTAGTGAAACTATCTTCAAATTTGATCTCAATACATAGTGTTTGTATTTGAATAGGGTATGGCTGCTTTGCTTAGGAAATTGACAGCAGTATTTCATTATTGACCTGACATGAAAATAGCAAGTGCTGTTCTATAAAGGTCTGTCTTGGGAACCAATAGTCCATTAGAATGTTTCAATTCTTGTCGAATTGTTTGATGATTCTGTATTGCTAAGAAACTACTAACTCTTTCAGTTTCTTAAAGCTATATTGGTCTACGACTATTTCAAATGAATAAATATCACCAATTCTTAAAAAAGAAGAGAGAGAGAATTTAATGAGGCCAGTTCTGTGGCACAGTGAGTAAAGCCACTGGTTCATGCTGACTGCTCCACTTCTGATCCCACTCCCTGCTAAGGCACCTAGGAAAGCAGTGGAATACAGCCCAAGTGCTTGGACTCCTGCACCTATGTGGGAGACTCATAAAAAGCTCTTGTCTTCTGGCTTCAATATGGCTCAGCTCTGGCCATTGTGAACATTTGGAAAATGAATCAGTGGATGGAAGAGATTTCTCCCTCTCTCCACCTCTCCTTGTCTGTACCTCTGCCTTTCAAATAGATAAATAAATAAATATTTAAAAATAAATAAATAAGAAAACAAAATTACCCCAAAGGAGAGCTATAGAACACATTAGGTAAATTAAGAAAGAAACTGTAGGCTTAACATAATAATGCTTGTATGTTCAGTCTAAAGATATCTAGAATAGATGCTTGAATGTTTTAAACTTTTCTGCTTTGTTATTTTTTTTTTTGTCCTCAAATTTTAAAAGTTACAATATTGAGGTTCTGAATGTCTTGATTTTTGCAAAATGAATGCCTTAATTATTGCAAACAAATGTTGACCCTTACAATAGCAGTCATATAAATGAAATCAGGTTTAATTAACAAGTGCATATCTTTTCTTTAGAGCAAATAAGTCATTCATTGTAAATTATTCACAAAGGACACTTAGCATGTGATGAAATTAATCATCATGTAATATTTGTGTTTGTGTGTATATTTGTGTATGTGGATATAATTAAATATTAATTTCTTTAATAAAGCTCTGAAGATTAAAATGTTGGGTTAAGGTATTTATTTTAAATCGGAAAGAAAAATATTTATGGATACTGGAGTATATAAGTATCAAGCATAAATACTGCTGATTTTATCCTGTAAGTGTATAAATCATTGAGCTCAAATTCCTAGAGTTTGATATTGACTCTGACACTGCTAGTTGAATAATTTTCTTCTTTGTATATTTCATCATCTTTCTAAAATGATAAATGAAGTTGAGAATATCAGCTGTCAAAATTAACACACATATATCTCCTAAAAACATGTAAAAATACTTATAACAGACATTGGCATAGACAGACTTTTTGGAAAAGACCCTCCAAGTGCAGGCAATCAAAGCCAAAATTGTCAAATAGGATTACATCAAATTGGGAAGCTTCTGCACTGCCAAAGAAATACTCAGCAAAGTGAAGAGGCAACTGACAGAATGGGAGAAAATATTTTCAAACTATGCGACTGATAAGGGATTAATTTCCAGAATCTATAAAGAACTCAAGAAACTCAATAACAAAAAAACAAAAAAAAATAAGTTAAGAAATGGTTAAAGGACCTGAACAGATATTTGTCAAGAGAGGAAATTCAAAGAGCCAACAGACACATGAAAAAATGTTCAGGATCACTAGCCATCAGGGAAATGCAAATCAAAACCACAATGAGGTTTCACCTCACCCTTTTACAATGGCTCTCATACAGAAATAAATAAGCAAATGCTGGCAAGGATTTGGGAAAAAAGGTACTCTAATCCACTTTCAATAGGAATGTTAAATATTGTGGCCACTGTGGAAGACAGTATGGAAATACCTCAGAAATCTGAATATAGACCCACCATACGATACAGCCATCTCATTTTTGGAATTAATCCAAAGGAAATGAAATCAGTATATTAAAGAGTTATTTATACCCCGTGTTCATTGTAGCTCAATTTACAATAGCTAAGATATTGAATCAACCCAGATGTCCATAAACTGAAGACTGGGTAAAGAAATTATTGTATATATAATCTATGGGATACTATACAGCAGTAAAAAAAAAAATGAAGTCCTATCATTTACAACAAAATGGATGCAACTAGAATAAGCCAGTCCCCAAAAGACAAATACCATATGTTCTCACTGATCTGTGGTAATTAATACAATACCTACAAGGTAGTCTATATGAGTGAAATTAACACTTTATAATGTGATGATTCTGAATAGCCCTTGTCTAGACTGCTAAGGGACATTGCTGTTTGTTTGTTTTACATTTAATCTTTTGTTTTGTTTTGTTTTGTTTTGTTTTGTTTTGTTTTTGACAGGCAGAGTGGACAGTGAGAGAGAGAGACAGAGAGAAAAGTCTTCATTTGCCGTTGGTTCACCCTCCAATGGCCACTGTGGCTGGCGCACTGTGCTGATCTGAAGCCAGGAGCCAGGTGCTTCTCCTGGTCTCCCATGGGGTGCAGGGCCCAAGCACTTGGGCCATTCTCCACTGCACTCCCTGGCCACAGCAGAGAGCAGGCCTGGAAGAGGGGCAACTGGGACAGAATCCAGCACCCTGACTGGAACTAGAACCCGGTGTGCCGGCGCCTCAAGGCAGCGGTGCCAGCCTTACATTTTTTCATACTATTTGTTGATCCCACTACTAAATACAGAGTTACTCATATGAGTATAAAGGTAAATGAAAACATATCTCTGTGAAAAATAAGAATGGGAATGGTAGAAAAAAGAGAAAGAAGGATGGAAGTATGGGTAGGAGGTATGTGGGGTGGGAAGAATCACTATGTTCCTAAATTCGATATATAGAATACATTGTTTATATTCCTTAAATAAAATTTAAAAATATTTGCAGCTATCAATATTAAATTTCATTTTAATGTTATTTGACATTGTTTTCTTGTTCTTTGCTAATAGGGTATTCTCTTGTTAGTTTGCCTCTTCTTTATATTGAAACTTCTATTTAATGCCTAAAATGTTATATAAAATCACATTTTGCTTCAAGTTTCAGAAGTAAATGTATAACCCCCCCCCAAAAAAAAAGCCAATAATGTCTTCAACCAAAGGTTAATGAGCTTCTTTTATGTAATATTTTCTATGAATATTTTGTTTGCTTAAGTGACTACGGATACGAAATTTTTAAAATCTATCTACTCAACATTCAAATATTTTGTTTTAAGGAGTGTATGATATTCCACCTGGTTAAGGAACCTCAATTTGCTCAGTCACCAAAATTGTAATCTCAATGATTGGCCCACTTGAGATCACTACATTTATCACCAGGCTATAGTCTACCTTCACAGATGATAATGCTAGTTGATAATAATATAATAAAAGTAAGGGGGAAAGAAAGGAATGAAAAATAACATTCTAATTGACAGGTCCTATAAGTGATGATTTCATTGAGTCATTTCATAATCCACTTGAGTTGAGTACTGTCATGCTACAGGTTTTACAGATGAAGAAATTAAAAGTTTGATTTTTTTTTAAGATTCCAGTCCTGAAAATCATGGGATTAAAGTTTAAAATGCATGCAATCTGGCAGCAGAACCTCACATTAACTCAGTAAAACACACTGAATTGTGAAGATTTCATCACAGGTTCATATACTATTCTATTAGTCCTCTAAAATTAAAATAATCATAGAAACTCACATTAGTAGTTAACTTATAGAATAAAAAGTATATAAAGTAGTAAATAAGAAGGCTGCTGCTGCTCCTGAAATCTTCCTCTGTCTGAAATAATGTTGACTTTAAAGAATATGTGGGGCCAGCACAGTGGCTCACTCGATTAATCCTCCACCTGCGGTGTCGGCATCCTGTATGGGCACCAGTTCTGTCCTGCCTGCCCTTCTTCCAGTCCAGCGCTCTGCTGTGGCCCAGGAGGGCAGTGGAGGATGGCCCAGGTGCTTGGGCCCCTGCACGTGCATGGGAGACGGGGAAGTAGTTCCTGGCTCCTGGCTTCAGATAGGCACAGTGCGCTGGCCGTAGTGGCCAATCAGGGAAATGAACCAACAGAAGGAAGAACTTTCCCTCTGTCTCTCACTCTCATTGTCTATAATTCTACCTGTCAAATTAAAAAAAAAAGAATATGTGGATGCTATTTATTAAAATTCTTTTTGCTTTTATTTGTGTTTCAGTTCTTTTTATGTGAATAAGTCAATGATTTAAGAAGCACACATGAATGAATAAAACATACATATGTGTGTGTATGTCTGTGTGTTTGTATAACATTTTCACACCAGATACAGCAAAGAGAGAATAAGATAATACAATGTCAAACCTCTTCAATTAATAAAATTTTAGATTCATTTTAAAGAAATTAAAACATCAAGTCTTTTTGTTTTCTTTTTTTGCTTTAAATGTTCTGCCAGATAAATCTTTTATCATAGAAAAATACTTGATATTAGTAAAATGATTCAAATTACCATAAGACATAGAATTAATTAGGCTCATTTATTTTATTGTAATTTCATTTACTTTGAGTATAATATTAATTTCATTTTTATGGGAATTGTTATACCATTTTTATACAGAGCTAACAGGAACTTGAATATTAAATGTGTTCTATATAATCTTACTAGCAATTGTAAGCTATTTATTGAAATAAACTTATTATAAGGTTTATGTAATATTCATTTACTTTCAATTCACTAAAGAATCATTTTACAATAATATATTAGAAACTGTGCATTAATATGTAAGAAATAAAAATAAACTCTGACATTCATAGTCATTGTTTAAAAGAATAAACAAAATTCTAAATAATTATAAAATATGATCATCCCAGAGTAGATTTTTGTACAGGATATTATGTTAACAGCCAAAATAAGGAGACTGAATTTGCCAGGTACCTGTTTGGCACTGAATTGTATCTTCTCAAAATCCATGTTTATCTGCAACCCCAGGACATAATCTGTCTTGGAAAGAGGGAATTTGAAAATGTAACTAGCCAGTGCTGCAGCTCTATAGGCTAATCCTCCACCTTGTGGCGCTGGCACACCGGGTTCTAGTCCCGGTTGGGACACCGGATTCTGTCCCAGTTGCCCCTCTTCCAGGCCAGCTCTCTGCTGTGGCCAGGGAGTGCAGTGGAGGATGGCCCAAGTGCTTGGGCCCTGCTCCCCATGGGAGACCAGGAGAAGCACCTGGCTCCTGCCATCGGATCAGCGCCGTGCGCTGGCTGCAGCACACTGGCCGCGGCAGCCATTGGAGGGTGAACCAATAGCAAAAGGAAGACCTTTCTTTCTGTCTCTCTCTCTCACGGTCCACTCTGCCTGTGGGGGGAGGGGGGGAGAAAAAAAATGTAACTAGTTAAGATGAGATTCCAGATTAGAATAGACTCTAAGTCAGGTAAGACTGGCATCCTTATTAGAAAAGGGAATCTGAACGCAGAGGCATACATGGATAAGACAGTCTTGAGAAGATAAAAGCAGAGATATTGGTTATGCAGCGTCAAGACACGGAATGTCCAGGATCACCTAGAAATGGAAGAGGCAAGGAAGGATTCTTCCATGGAGACATCAGAGGCTTTATGACCTTAACTGGCATCTTGATCCGAGACTTTTAGTCTGCACTACTGTGAGAGAATGAATTTCTGTTGCTTTGGGTCACTTTATCACAGTCTTTTTTATGTTGATCCTCAGAAACACTGATTTTAAAACTAGAAGTTGGTGCTTCCCTAAAATATGCATTAAGACATGAAGTAGCTTTAGAGTTGAGTCAAGAATTGAGGGTTGGAAGAATTGTGAAGTACATGGCCAATAAAACTTAGATTTACCATGGGAGATTGTTAAAGACTTATGGATTTACAGGCAATTCTGATGAGGGAGCCAAAAAAAATAATAAAGCAAAGAATATATTCCACAAGTCTATTACCTTAAAGGATTACATATATGATCAACACAACATTAGTATGAGTATTATCATTAAAAGTGTTTATGGTGAGTTCTCAGAAAAAAATTAAAATGTTCATAAAAATATAAATAATAAAAAGACATAGGGAAGGCATTTGGTACACATCTCATATTAAAGTTCTTTGCTCCAGAACCAAGTACCCTATTTGCAATCCAACTTTCAGGTAATGTGAACCCTAGAATGTATTAGATGGTGTCCCAAGTAACCAGCTCTCTGTCATCCAGATGGGAGTCCTGGACTGAGTTTTGAGTTCCTAATTTTGGCCTGGCCAATTCCCAACCTTTGCAGAAATCTGGGGAATGAACCAGTGAATGACACTAATCTCATGTTTCTATCTGTCTCTATCTGTCTGCCTTTCTTCTACATTGAAAATAAATAAATAAATAAATAAATACTACAAAAAAGAGACAGATTTTTGGGACTGGTAAAAGGCTGATCCTTACAGAAAGGCAGACAAGTGGATTGAGTTGAGTAGTACTGAGTGGAAAGTAGAACTTGCGAGCTGTGAACTTGAATAATCAGCTGGAGAGATTGCCAATAAAATTGTTCAAGATGTGTTTTAGTTTCTATTTTTAAAGATTTATTTATTTATCTGAATGGCAGAGTTACAAAGAGAGATAGACACACAGAAAGAGGGAGCTCGTTTATCCACTGGTTCATGTCTCTAATGGCCACAAATGCCCCAGCTGGGCCAAGTTGAAGCTAGGAATCTGAAAATACAGCTAGGTCTCACATGTGGCTGTCAGAGACCCAGGTGTTTGTATAATAATCCCTCTACTTTCCAAGGTCAATTAGCAGAGAGCAGACTGGAAGTGAAGAAGCTAGGATTTGAACAGGCGCTCGTATGGAAGTGGCTTAACCTGCTGCCTGACAACATCAGCATTTTGATCTGGTTTCCTTTTTGAGCTAAAAAACAAAACAAAACAAAAAAAATAGTGAACAGATGAATTGTTTATAAGGATGAAAGTGTTAGGCAAAAAATGAAACAATTAGACACTCTAGAAAATTAAAATCTTACCTTATCATTGTATAAAGTGTTCTAGAAACAAATTGAAGAGTGTGGCTGAACAGACTTGCTGACATGACTGTATATTGGATGGATTCAATAACTCATCTCAGTAGAATCCAAGAAAACGAGTGGGTTATCAAGGAAGGGCCTCTCGTACAACGACACAGATACCTTTGACATACATCTAAGGCTGACAAAGTTTTTAAGAGTGTTTTATCATCAGAAACATGGCCAATTTTATTAACAGGGACAAAGAGCAAAAGACAAAATGAAATATGGCTTTTAAATTTCTGAGATTATTTAGGAAAGAAAAATTTTCTGATAGGACTAGTTACAAACATTCATTCTTTGAGAAATAGGAAAAACGACTGAGGAATGAGGCAGAGGACAGAAAGGCAGGCTTGGAGCAGGCTGGAGTGGCTCCATTGGATCAGCGCAGTGCGACGGCCACAGCACGGAGGCCGCGGCGGCCATTGGAGGGTGAACCAATGGAAAAGGAAGACCTTTCTCTCTGTCTCTCTCTCTCTCACTGTCCACTCTGCCTGTCAAAAATTAAAAAAAAAAGATTAAAAAAATTTAAAAAAGAGAGAAAGTTCTTCCTTCCATTGGTTCACCCCCCAAATGGCCACTACAGCTGGCATGCTGTGCCGATCCGAAGCCAGGAGCCAGGTGCTTCCTCCTGGTCTTCCATGTGGGTGCAGGGCCCAAGCACTTGGGCCATCCTCTACTGCCTTCCTGGGCCACAGCAGAGAGCTGGACTGGAAGAGGGTCAACCAGGGCAGAATATGGTGCCCCAACCGGGACTAGAACCAGGGGTGCCAGCACTGCAGGTGGAGGATTAGCCTAGTGAGCCGCAGTGCTGGCCATCTGTACTTTTTTTTTTCCAAAGATTTATTTTATTTGAAAGCCAGAGCTACACAGAGAGAGAAGGATAGGTAGAAAGAGAGGTCTTCCATCTGCTTGTTCACTGCCCAGTTGGCTGCAATGGCTGGAGCTGTGCTGATCTGAAGCCAGGAGTCAGGAGCTTCTTCTGGGTCTCCCAGGTGGGTGTAGAGGCCCAAGGATTTGGGCCATCTTCTACTGCTTTCCTAGGCCATAGCAGAGAGTTGGATCAGAAGCGGAGTAGCCAGGACTCGAACTAGCACCCATACGGGATGCCAGTACTGCAGGCAGCAGCTTTTCCTGCTACACCACAGTGTCAGCCCCCACAATTGTACTTTGGATTCATAATTTTACTTCTAGTTTCATAGGTACCAAGATGCAGAGAAATTTCTGTTAAAGACATACTATACCCAGAGTTTCACCCAGAACGATTTAGATAACCCAGAAGAAATTTTAAAATGTTTAATGTTGATATTTATATGAAATCTTAGAATTTGTATTACTGCTCAAATAGGTAAAAATTGTGGGAATCTTGGGATGAAATTTTTTGTGACCAGAGAGTGTACTGGATCAAGTAGTATTCCCACACCACCCAAATCCATTTCTACCCAGAACCTAGCAATGCCACCATTTGAGAGAGAAAACTATATATATTTTGTTTATTTATTTGAAAGGCAGAATGAAAGAGGTGAGGAGGGACTGAGAGAGACAGTTCATCTGTTGGTCACACCCAAATTGTTGCAACAGCCAAGACTGGATCAGGCCAAAGCCAGGAGTCCGGAATCCAATATCATGGACCATCTTCTGCTGCCTTCCAAGGCACATTATCAGGAGCCTGGATAAGAAGTGTGGAACAGCCTATATGTGTCATGGCATTTCATGTGGATGCTTTACCTGCTGTGCCACAATTCTGGTGCCGATAGATTTAATTAGTTAAATTAAAATGGGTCATACTGGTGTCCTTCCCACCAAAAAGAAAAAGAAAATTGGGTGCAGAAATACACACACACACACACACACACACACACACATAGGGAGAAGACAGTCATGTGAAGACTGATGTGGAAGTTAGAGCTATGCTGCTCAAGCTAAGGGATGCCCAAGATACAAGATGCTACAAGAGCAAAGAAGGTATCTCTCTTAGAGCTTCTAAACTGAGCATGGTCCTTCTAACATTTGATTTCAGAATTTTAGATTTCTCATAGAGTGAATACATTTCTATTGTGTTAAGCCAACAAGTGTGTGGTAATCTGTTATGACAGCTCTAGCAAGTTAATATTGTAGAGAAAGATTAGAGAGCACTTCATAGAGGAGCAAATATTTGAATAGGCATTTGAAGGAAGAATGTGTGTTTTATAGGAAAAAAATGTTCAAAAAATCATAGCCAAATAGCAGCTTTAAAATGCTTCCAATTTAATTTAATTGTCATTGACAAAATAAAGCAGCAAGAGTTTAAAGTGCAGAATTTGTTTTTTGCAAAGTATGCAGCCATCAGTGAAATCATGACAAATATCAACATAATATACATTTAAATTACCCCTAAATATTTTCTCAATCCTATTTGAAATTATTTCTTATTCACTCTCTGTCCCTAATCCCAGTATGCCACAGATCTGCTTTCTTTTCCTCTAGATTACATTGCATTGTCTACAATTTTATAGAAGAAGAACCATACAGATATAATGTTTTGATCTAGATTCATATAGAAAAATTATTATGAGATTTATCCACGTTCTTCTTCATGTGAAGTAGTTTATAGCTCAGTATTAGTAAATTTAATGGCTGTAAAATAATTTATTTATAAAATTTCCTATAGAGGGATATCTGAGTTGTTCCAGTTTCTTTTTTTTTAAGATTTTTTTTTTATTTGAAAGACAGAGTTAGAGACACAGAGAGGTCTTCCACCTGCTGATTCACTCCTCAATTGGGCCAATGGTTGGAGCTGCACCGATGTGAAGCCAGAAACCTGGAGCTTCTTCCAGGTTTCCCACATGGGTGCAGGGGTCCAAGGACTTGGACCATCTTCTACTGCTTTCCCAGGCCATAGCAGAGAGCTGGATGGAAAGAGGAGCAGCTGGGACTAGAACCGACGCCCTTGTGGGATGCCGGCGCTTCAGGCCAGGGCTTTAACCCGCTGCGCCACAGTGCTGGCCCTGTTCTAATTTTTGACTATCACATCAGAATTATTGTGAAACACCTCTTTGCTTTTTGGCAAAGATCAAGTGTAGAATTGTTGTGGATATATATATATATATATGATATTTGATATCACTAATATTATGTAACATATTATAATATTAATACTATATAAATATATATATTAATATATAATATTAATGGTATATTAAGTCCAAACCTCCAGTGCCTCAGAATGTGGCCTTTCTGGAGACAGTCTATAAACACATAACCTAATTAAAATAAGTTCATGAATGTTGTTCCTAATCCAATATGACTGATGTCCTTAAAAGAAGGGTAAATACAGACAAAAGACTGTCGTCTGGAAAGCTGGAAGATGATGACCATTAACAAGCTGAGAAAACAGACTGTGGAAGAAATAAGCCCTGACAGCTTCATCTCTGACTTCTAGCCTCTAGAATTGTGAGAAAACAAATTCTTTATTTTAAACCACCCAGTCTGTGGCATTTTGTTATTGCAGTCCCAGAAAGCAAATACAGTGGGCATATGCTTTCATTTCTCTCATGTGTTATTTAGAAGTGTAATGTCTGGTTGTATTGTAGGTGTCTGTTTCACTTTTCAAGAAACTGACAAACCATCTTCCAAAATGATACCATTTTAATCCCCACCCACACTGTGTGAGGGTTCCAATTTCTCTATGTCCTTGCCTGTGTGCTTTATAGTGATTTTAATTTTATCTATGCTTACAGGTGATCAGTGGTATATAACTAACATTAATTTCATTTGCTTAATGAATGATGGTCAAGATCTTTCTAATAATTGATACTTAAGAATACAATGTGCCTACTTCAAAAATAATAATTTGAGTTAATTCAAAGTAAAGGAAGAAAAATAAATATTTCTATTTATCATAGTTAGGTATTTATCTTTTACAAATCAATATACTCTATTTTTTGTTGAATACCTCCACTCTTGAATTTCCCTTTGAATTTAAGAAAATAAATAAGAGACAAGTGAGTATTTTTATAATAGAAAATAGCCCTTATTGGTACCCCAAAAAGCGTCCTATACTTAAATACTCCATTTGGACCATTTCTGTCTAATTGCATTTTAGATGATATCAAGATTGTATTATGTGTTTTGCCTCGCTTCAAAGGAATTGAGAAATTATTCTGAAGTATTTTGATGCCATAACTCTGCTAGAATTAGGCAACAGTACAGCCCCTTGCCATTTTGAATAAGCAATATTATGGTTTTTCTACTGTACATTTGAACAGAATTAATGGGTGCTATTATCTTGCTTTTTGTAATTTCATCTATTCAATTCCATGCAACTTTGCTTTAGTAATGTGTGTAGCCTAAATCTCATTTGCTTTTTGGTTATATTTTAGAATACTTTGCAAGATTCCCTGGCTTCAAGTTCCATCTGTGCTACTTACTAGTTCTGTGACTTTGAGCACATTGCAACACTTTCTTTGCCTCAGTGTCCTCATTTATACATAAGAGATTTTAATGATATTTCCCTTCTGGGATAATTAAGCATCTCGAATGAATAAAATATTCAAGTTACTTAGAATATATAATGCACACTAAGTAGATGATGTTAAGGAGCTCTTTTAATAAAATGTGGTTAATGAGTTCACTTTCTACAGACTTTTGTTGTATTTAATGAAATAATGTATGTGAAGGTTCTTGTATGTGATGTTTCCAAAAAGTAGAACTACTTCTTTTCTGTAATCTTATATTGCCACTGCAAAAACTCCAAGGAGTTTTCTAATTACATTATAGTAATAGGCTATTGAAAATCTCATTGATATCAACAATGATAAATGTTTATGTAGAAAAAAGAGTTGATCTGGGTCTGGTACTGTGATATAGCGAGTATAGCTGTTGCCTGTGACTCCTGCATCTCATATGGGCGCTGGTTTATGTTCTTGCTGCTCCACCTCCAATCCTCCTCTCTGCTGATAGACTAGGAAAAGCAGCAGAAGGTGGCCCAAATATTTGGGTCCCTGCCAACCACATGTGAAACCCAGATGAGATGCCTGGCTGCTGGCTTCTGCTTGGCCCAGTGCTGGCTGTTACAGCCATTGGGGAAATGAACCAGGGAATGGTAAACCTCTCCCTTTCTTTATGTTTCTTCCTCTCTGTCTGTAACTCTGACTTGCAAAATTAATAAATGAATATTCAAAAAAGAGTTGATTCTTTTCTTTTATCAAGATAGCTCAAATTATAACAAAGAAAATCTTCCCCCCCCATAACTTCCCCCCCACCCGCAACCCTCCCCTTTCCCACTCCCTCTCCCCTTGCTTCACATCAAGATTCATTTTCAATTCTCTTTATATACAGAAGATCAGTTTACTATATATTAAGTAAAGATTTCAACAGTTTGCCCTCACATAGCAACACAAAGTGAAAAATACTGTTGGAGTACTAGTTATAGTATTAATTCACAATGTAAAGCCATTGTAATCTATAAGCTGTATTTTGGAAATTTATATTCTTTAAATAAAAGCGTTATAAAAAAAAAAAAAAAGAAAATCTTGGTAGATTTGTGTTATATTTATAACATGATTTTAATTTAACTCTGAGGGATTAAAGTCCATTCCAAAGTATTTCCCTGAATATCAGATTAATCAAAATGTCTGGTGTTCTCCCGTTTGTCTTTTGGATTCAATATATATTGATACTGCAAATAAAATGGATGAAATTAAAATATCAATTAAGCGTCCTTGTTGCTGAAAAAGTAGCAGCTTTGCATTTCTGGATTTATGTATGCTTTCAAAGTTCAGCCATGACACTGTGTGTGAAAGAATGAATACATACAAGCAAATGAGTGGTGATTAATTAAAAGAAAATTGCATGAGAAATTTGAATTTTTACTTTATTAATGTTGGATGAGCCTCATTTTTTATTAAGTAACTGGGCTAAATGCTTATTGACATTAGTTGATGAAGGTACTGAAAACAGAATGAACTTTCTTTGAACAAAAATTTTGACAGAGAAATACATTGTTTTCTCTCAGGTAATTTTTACTTACAAAGAGCTTTGCAAAATGTATTTTGCCAAATTTAATTATCTGACCATTAAGAAAAATGGTTTTCTTTTGCAAGCAGTGAAGAGAGTTCCCAGTGCTTTAATGTGTTTGGAAAATCCAAAATGAGTTTTTCTTTTATTTTTAATTCAAATTTGGCTTACATTTGGTCCTCTAGGAGACATACTGGAAGACATTTGCTTTGAAAAAATAATAATAACAATATTAAGGGTTTATGTTACTCATGAATGTGTTTTTCTTACTCACCCCCAAAAGGCTAAAAATGCCTCCTGGTGAATTATCTGAGTGTCTGCAGGTGCCAAATGTGTCAAGTTTGCACCTGCAGATTTCCATGAATGTGAGTGAAGTAAGCATCCTGCTGAATTGTATATGGTGAATGCAATAAAAACAGATGAACCTAGGGACAGCTGGAGTCTGAGAAGAAATTGAAAATAACAACAAAAACTACGGCAACATATCTGGCAGTTGTATCACTGTAGTTCTTATCTTTCATTGGAGTACAAAGCGAATTTTCAGTATGAATTCACCAACAGTTGAATTAAAACTAGGAGAGAAATTTAACATACTGCTCAATTAACCCAACTAGAAAAACGACACAAAAACTCGGGTGTCTCTGCAATAAACCAAGCATATGTCTCCCTGGGCCAAGCCTTCATATCCCACCATCAGACTTCATTGTCTAAATTCATTATCTGAGCATCCTTACACCACGTCTTATGTATTATTCCTTCAACTTGATTCTCTAATTACAGCTTTTCCCATTTTCATGGCCAACAATTAGCCTCATGATTATTTTGAACCTCAGTTATTACAAATATGTCCTATTACTAGAATTAACAGATATAATGGAGATCATCATAAAATTTAAATAGAATCATGATTTTAACCATATAATTTTAACCATATAATTACTAGCTTAACCCTTAAGAACTTTAACTATTTATACAAAAATAGTACCAGCAATTGCTACCTGTTTGAATTGTGGGAAAACAAAACCATAAATAAATGCAGTTTGTCATATTGCTGCCAGTAAATGAAACTATTGGTCAAAGAAAAATAGTTTACAACAAAAACCTGCTACTCCAAGCATTTGCCTTCTTATTTCTAAATTAAGTTCAAGGTTCACTTCACAAAAATAGTCTGAATATGTCTTCTTTTTATGGTTAACAAGAGCCAAATGTATCAAGTACTGGTTAGTGCTGTAACAAAATATATTTCTGATATCTTCCCCTAATCTTCCATAGACATTTCACATCATTCCACCAACTTTCATCTTCTCTGAGATAGAAGTGTAAGGTGATGTTAACAGCATATGCTATGGCTCAGATAGATAATGATAATATGATAATGTTATTATAATACATAATGATATGATATAATTTATAAAATGATAATAATATCTTAAAAAGTATATGTTGTAGAGTGATGATATTTTAGGCACCTTAAAAATGAAAATAAGAGCCTATGTAGATTATGAAGGTATCCATTTGGAAAAGTATGTTATTCATAAGTTTTCCAGAGGTTTATAACTGTTACATATATATGTATACATATATATGTATATATGTATACTTATGTATATTTATATATATTTATGAATATCTATATATGTGTGTGTTTCATATATATACTTTACTTGTGCACAAATATGCATGCACATACATATGTATCATATATGAGGATATTTATTTATTATAAGAAATTAGCAGGGCCAGCACTGGGTATAGCGGGGAAAGCCACCGCCTGCAGTGCCAGCATCCCATATGGGCGCCAGTTTGTGTCCCAGCTGCTCCACTTCCTATCCAAGCTCTCTGCAGTGGCCTGAGAGAGTATTGGAAGATGGCCCAAGTTTGGGCCCCAGCACCTGTGTGGGAGACCTGGAAGAAGGTCCTGGCTCCTGGCTTCGTATCCACGCAGATCCGTCCATTGTGGACAATTGGGGAGTGAACCAGCAGATGGAAGACCTCCCTTTCTCTCTGCCTCTCCTTCTCTCTCTGTGTAACTCTGACTTTCAAGTGAATAAATAAATACATAACTAAATGCATACATAAATAAATAAAAAGAAATTAGCTCACAGGATTGATGATAAAGGCTAAACATCAAAGCTTCAGTCAGCAAGCTGGAGACC
This sequence comes from Sylvilagus floridanus, assembly GCA_949820135.1. NCBI lineage: Eukaryota > Metazoa > Chordata > Mammalia > Lagomorpha > Leporidae > Sylvilagus > Sylvilagus floridanus. Next base: position 100,070,699 of record OX463224.1, on the reverse strand, counting down.
CAAGAGATTTGATATTTATTTCCAATCTGTGTTCAAAGACCCGAGAAGCAGCAGACCTAACAGTGTATTTCCAATCTAATTCAAGTTGTTATGAGTAGGAAAACTCTGATGTCTCTGCTGGAGAACAGTCAGGTGCATGGAAAGCATTTTCTCTTTTTCCATATTTTGTCTGTCCACACGGTCATAAAGCTAATATCCATAACTCTATCAACTATCTATCTATCTATCTATTATCATCTATTCATCCATCCACATACTCACAAAAACATAACAAAGTAAGGAAGAAATACTGATGAAAATTGCAGTCATAATTTATGGGACAGGTCACATAAATATCACATAGGTGATATTTATAAATACTTTTATTAGCTGCCCATTATACATTCTCTTTGCCTTCAGAAAGCAGTCTTCTAGTTACAGTTTTTAAGTAAAGGAGTGATTCAAATTTTTGTTCATGAAAAGATCTGAGCCATTAATTATTCTGCTTGGATTGTGCTATTATAGTGGTCTAATGACTTTAATCACAGGTCATGGTAATTCAAAGTGATATTCTTAGTAATCTCTTACATTCCTCAAGTACTCTTCCTTGGAAGCCTGGAAAGTCCACCATCGAGGTGTTGATTACATTCCTCAGGACCTTTTTATATCCATCTAACTCCACACAGCATCAGTATATGATGTAGAGAGAGCAATCTCTCTCACACTCCTTAAAAATCACTTTTCACTTCATGACTTCATCTACCCTGGTAATTTCCAAAGGCCACATCCCCAAGACTCTTCACAACATAAGAACTTTCATAGGGATACAGTTCAGCTCATGGCAGAAGAGGAGGGAGAAAAAAGGGAAAAATTAAAGGTTATTATGAACAGTTTTATTTAAGGAACAAAATAAAGGGCCCAGCAATTTAGAGTTTGAAACACCAAGGAGAAGTACAGAATTAGGGGGCTGATACACACATAAGCCTGAAGGAAACAGAAGCTTGAGAAATTTTTTCATCTATGATAGCACAACTTTAAATAGATTTCGTTTCATTCTTCATTCTCTAGATTTTAATTAGGATGCATGTCTATTGCATTAATTTTAAAAATTCATCACTTTTTTACCATCCACAAGGAGTCAACTTTAAACACAATGATAGATTAAATATAAATAATGTAAAACATATATGATTGCACTCATCAAAAAAAATCTTGAGGGACCATATGATTAATAGATAAATGAAATTTTGAAATGATGACTATTATTAAGGAAAAAGAGAGATAACTTAGAATGAAAAATGTCAATTTATCTAAATGACATAGCAGTCTTAAGGGTGAACCTTTTAAGAGTGGTTCCAAATACATGAAAAATAATATAATATAAACTGAAAGGGGAAAGAGACAATCGACAATGACAGAATACAATTTCATCACTCATCTTTCAACAACTGAAGGAACAAGTAAACTAAAATAATAATTCCATAGTAGATGTGAATGACACTAGCAAGCAACTTGACTCAGTCGTTTGTAGAACATCTGAGTTGAGCATCACAGAATACAAATCTTTTACTAGTGCACATGTAATATTCAAAAAATAGACCATATCCTGGGGCATAAAAATAGTGCTCAATAAATGTAATGGATTGAAACCATAGACATTGTGTTCTCTGCCCAGAATGCAATCAAGTATAAAGTATGAATCATTAGTTTGATTCTCTTTTCCTGTTTAAAGTATAAACACATATATAAATTTCCTTAGAAGTGCTGGTTTAGTTGCATCTCACAAATGAATGAGAAAATATTTTCATTTGCATTATATTCAAGATATTTGATAATTTTTCTGGTGACTTTTTTCTTTAAAATCATTGTGCTAAGTGAAATACCCAGGTACAGAAAAACTAATAGTTTTTTCCTCTTATATGAAAAAGAATCCACAGTGTATGTCAATGTCATTTTATTTGACATGTAGATAATTATACATGTGTTTTAACTGAATTATGTCCTCCACATAATAGTATTTCCTTCCTCAATGTATGGCCCTCATCATGAATTAAATTAGTATTTCTGTGTTCAAGGATAATAATATATGTTTGTGATTATGTATATGAAATATGGAAAATGCTAAAAATAGTTGTCAAAAATAGTTATTAAGTAAATATATTAAACTATCTCTTTCTTACAATAGTTAAGATGCCCACTTTCCACATCAGAGTACTTACTGTGGGGGATAAGATAAGTCTGTCTTTTCCTACTACTTCAATTCAGCAATGATTGAGATTATTAGCCAGTGTAATAAGGTTAGCCACAAGACCTTTGTTTGTCACTTCTGCTTAGACTTCTATTGATCACTATATTTCTCAGAACTTGATTTTGATGACCTTGACTGTTTTTTATAGTACTGGTCTGATGTTTTACAGGATGCCTCACAGCTGAGATTTGGATGATGATTTAGTCAGTGTTAGACTAGGGTAATTGTTTTTTGGGTGGAAAATCACATAGTGAACATCAAGAACATACACTATCAACACGGCTTATCACTGTTAATCTTGACACTTATCATCTGGCTCAGGTAGAGATTGTTCAGTTTCTCCACTGTATAGTTACTCTTTTTTATCTTCTGTTCTGTGCTCTTTTTAAGAAAGTCATATTAGCTTCCTACATTGTAGGAGAGAATTATTCTTGACTTCCTTGAGACAAGGGTATCTACATAAATTTTTCTAATTCTTCTGCCCAGGAGACATGTCTTTGCTCACTCCATTTTGCTATGCATCATTTAACTATCTACATCAGCATGAGCTCAAGAATAAACCAATACAATGTTATTCATTTTGTTGCTCAAGCTGTATCAGGTTTGGTCCCTTGCAGGTTCTTCTATTAGTTCCTGTGCCCTTTTGACATACTCTCAGAATTGTGTTTTGTTTGTTGATTGATCTTGAGTACCTTCTTATTTTCTGCTACAAAAAGATGCCCAAATCTTCTCTTTCAGATTCTCTGTTCTACTCCCAGAATAAGCTGTGTCTCCAAAGAACCTCATTTCCTTTTTTAGAAAAATGAGATCTGACACTGATTGCCTTTTTTGTTACCAGAATGTTGTTTCTGCTATTTCTGTTTGTCAGCTGATAAGGTACGGGATATATAAGCACTTTGTGCTTCGAATTATCTGAAAATCATAATATTAGTGTTCAAATTTCAACCTTACTTTTTATGTGTCAGTTCATTAGTCTTTCACTATTCCAAATTCATGAACACTTACATTATAATTATTTTTTAAAATTATCAGGCATTTTTGCACATTTATTTACATTTTGGTCTTCAATATACCTGCTATTACTTGGAAATGTTGTAATTTATATGTCAAACTTTATTTGTTTCTTACTGATATCTAATTTATGTGGAACTATTTATTTAAAAATGTTTTCATATATAACTATCAATAGAGTAGTATCCAGAATGTAATAAAATTATTGCAAGCCAGTAGGCAAAAGACAATAATATAAAAGAAAACTCATCAAAAAACTTAAATTGCATTTTGCATAAAAGAATATCAAGTAATCAAGTAAATATAATAGATAAAACTTTCTGTATTTTATTAGCTGTTAAGTAAATGAAAATTAAAATGATAATAAAACACTATTCCAAAACTGTCAGAACGATTATAGTTTAAAAGTCTGAAAAACATTCTATGATGAATAAGACAAAGACCAACAGAAATTCTCATTCATTACTGTTAATATGTGCATTGGTACAATACCTTTTTTTTTTTTTTTTTTTGACAGGTAGAGTTATAGGCAGTGAGAGAGACAGACAGAGAGAAAGGTCTTCCTTCTGTTGGTTCACTCTCCAAATGGCCCCTATGGATGGTGCTGCACTGATCCAAAGCCAGGAGCCACGTACTTCTTCCTGGTCTCCCATGCGGGTGCAGGGACCCAAGCACTTGGGCCATGCACCACTGCTCTACTGGGCCACAGCAGAGAGCTGGACTGGAAGAGGAGCAACTGGGACTAGAACTCAGCGCCCAGGCAGAGGATTAACCTATTGTGCCACGGCACCAGCCCTGGTACAATACCTTTTCAATAACTATTTACCTTATGTAATGTAATTGAACATACTCAGGAATATATTAGCAGAAATAAATATCTCTGTGACTAAAGACATGCACAGGAATGATCATAATTGGTTTAATATACCCCATGGACATAAATGATACATATATTATGGAAGCTATTAATAAATTATCATGTTATGTTCTTACAAGTAATAGTAAATTACAATAAAAATAATTATTAGAATATTCAGACTTTTTAAACATTACATACTTTGATTCCATAAATATAAACAAAGATAACATATTGCTTTAGAAACCAGAAGTGTGGGGCCAGCGTTGTGGCATAGTGGCTATAGCTGCTGCCTGTAATGCCGACATCCCATATGGGAGCATTTTCCCGTTCCAGTTACTCCAATTCTCATCCAGTTCCCTTCTGTGGCCTGAGAAAGCAATGGAAAATGGCCCAAGTGCTTGAATCCTGCCCACTCACACGGGGTACCAGGAGTAAGTTCCCAGCTGGCCAAGTTCTAGCAGTCAGAGCCTCAGGGGAGTAGACCAAGGATGGAAGGTCTCTTTTTTCTTATGCCTCTCCCTCTCTCTCTTTGTAACTTTTTCAAAGAATAATAATAAATTTATTTAAATAATAAAATTGTTTAAAAATAATCAGAAGTGTGTTTCCATTGAGGTGGAAAGGGAAGTATTTAGGAGGAGGTGTATCTGTCTTATAAGGTGCTCCAAATGATTTAATTCTTGACTTATTTATATCTATGGATTAAAATCTGTGAATCATTCTCTGTGTATGTGATGCTTCAATTAAAAAAGTTTAAAATTCAATACATAAAAAGGATGAAAGGTATTAAAACATCCGTAAGCAAGGTGTTATGCTTTGCAGTCATTAAATATCATGGGTTTGGCCTCCACTGCAAATTCAGAAAAGTATTGCTTGGAATAAAGATGAAATTTAGAGCTTTGTGAGACAAGGTTGCCTAAGGCATAGTCTTTCAAAGGTGAGTTGTGTTGCAGAGGCAGAGAGCAGCACCATGAATGAAAATAAACAACGTGCCTACTCTGATTGAAAGTGTGCCTGTTTTAAAAATCTAGAAATGGGCTGGCGCCGCGGCTCACTAGACTAATCCTCCGCCTTGCAGTGCTGGCACACCGGGTTCTAGTCCCGGTCGGAGCACTGGTTCTGTCCCAGTTGGCCCTCTTCCAGGCCAGCTCTCTGCTGTGGCCAGGGAGTGCAGTGGTGCATGGCCCAAGTGCTTGGGCCCTGCACCCCATGGGAGACCAGGAGGAAGCAGCTGGCTCTTGCCATCAGATCAGCGCGGTGCTCCAGCGGCCGGCCGCGGCGGCCACTGAAGGGTGAACCAGCGGCAAAGGAAGACCTTTCTCTCTGTCTCCTGTCTCTCTCTCTCTCACTGTCCACTCTGCCTGTCAAAAAAATAAAAAATAAAAAAATAAGAGAATTCAAATTCTAAAAAAAAAAATCTAGAAATGATATTACATTCCTCCCTGTAAAATGATACATAAATAAGGGAACAACAATAAAGGCAATAATTACAAATATTTTATTTGTAAGTCCATATTTAATGTTCATTAATAAAAATTGTTATTCATAAGGATTAGTGACATTTTGATGAACAAAACAATGTGATTCAGCTAATTATTATAGAGTGCTTCTACTTAAGGTAACTTTTTTTGAAAGATTTATTTATTTGAAAGTCAGAGTTATACAGAGAGAGAAGGAGAGGCAAAGAGAGAGAGAGACAGAGAGAGAGAAAGGAAGACAGAGGTCCTCAATCTGCTGGTGCATTCCCTTAATAGGCCACAAAAGCCAGAGGTGCGCCAATCCGAAGCCAGGAGTTTCCTCCTGGTCTCCCACACAGATGCAGGGGCCCAAGAAATTGGGCCATCTTCTACTGCTTTCGCAGGCCATAGCAGAGAGCTGAATTGGAAGAGGAGCAGCTGGGACTCCAACCGACTCCCATATTGGACACCATAATGCTGGACCCTAAGACAACATTTTACAATACTGACATTAGCATAATTCCTCTGGCTCTTGCATACATGTACATTAATATGGAAACACATAGAATGTAGCGTACTGAACGCTAGTGATATATTTAACCAATTAATTATCCCAAATGAAGTGGTTTTATTCACTTACAGGAAACATAGTTTCCAGTAAATATGTTCACTTTTTTTGGTCTTTCTTTGAACTAAGTGAGTTTGAGTTTGCTTTTGCAATGAACTTAAAATTTATGGATTATAAGATAAATTTATCATGTTGTAAAATTTGGAAATGAATACCTAATTTTTCAAAAGGTACATTTTTATTTTAATTTATGTAGTGCTCTCATGGAATAAGCTTATTTTCTTTTTAAGATTCTTTTCTTTTGGGCTAAATAAAGAGGCCATGTAGTTGAACTGTCAGTTGAAAATTATTCTGACAATAACAGTATTCTTGACCTTGTTTAAAAACACAGTGAAAAACATTTCTTCTGATAACTCCTGCACTACATATGGTCACTTACCCCACAATGTACCTAGCAATTTCACATAATTTGTCATGTTCAAGCTTTTATTTTGGTTTTAAGATCAGTAATGCCTGCAGACATCCAGTTTCTTTTAACACCGTTCTTGCAAAAGCTTCCTTATAGCAGAAGGGCAACTAGGAAATCAGTAATTATTAGCACTGTGAAGGTTCCACAAAAATTAAAAAGAGCATTGCTATATAATTCAGCTATCTCCCACTTGAGAATTTATCTAAAATAATTTAAATCAGGATCACAATGCATATGTGCATCCCTATATTCATTGCAGCATTATTCCCAATAGCCATGATGATAAAACGATGTAAACATGCATATATAGGTGGATATATTAGGGGTATGTGGTATATGCACATACAATGGAATATTATGCAGTCATAAAAATGAGGAAACTCTCACACAAGCACACATGAACTTTAATAAGGACATAATGGTAACTTAAGTCAATCCCAAAGGGACAAACACTTAATGGTTCCATTTATCTGAGATATATAACATGAGCAAACTCCTAAGCATGAGGTATAAAGGAGATTGCCAGGGGCAGGTGATAGGGGAAGGAGGGCGCTGCCATTCAATCAATGCAAACTTTAGTCATGCATGATGAGCAAGTCCTGAGTAAGTCTGCTCACAGCATTATACTTATAGTTAACAATATGTATTTTAAACTTTGCTTTTTATTGAAAGCATATTGTTCCTAATTATTTGTTCTTAATGCAATAAAAAGAATGATCATCAGAAACTTAATATGCATAAAATTCTGATCTCAGAACAAGACTAGTGACAACATTTGTGCAGTGTGGATTACATGTGTAGGAAATGTTTTTTATCTCAATCCCTATCTGTAGATACACCCCTGTTCTCAACTAGAACAATAACACAATCATCAATGCAACCAGATTATTGGTATTAAGAGTTATAAGCTTATTTTTGTTGGGTTACAGATGATTTAAGCTGAAAAAAAAAAAACCAATCTCATGATCAGTGTATTCATATTTTCTGAAACTAGGAATTCTAAGTAAATCTGAGACTAAATATTACTTAGCTTCCTATAACTTTTCCAAATGTATCTAATTATTCATTATTGTATCAAAATGAGTTCCTATTTTTGTTACATCATTAACTTCAGATTCTACATAAGAATGGATTTCAACACTATATAAGCATTATGCTATATGATTTCAAGCAAATTAACACATTAAATCTGAATGTAATTTTTAGTACATGTGATAGATTAAGTTTATCTTTCAGATGGTAAAAGACTGTGTCAAGATTTTAGCATCAGGGGCAGGTGTTCAGTCTAGCTCTTAATGTACTTGCATCCCAAGTCAGAATGCCTGGGATCAGTTCCCAGCTCTGGCTCCAGAATCCAGCTTGCTGCCATTGTAGACCCTGGGGGGCTGCCATGATGGCTCAAGTAGCTGAGTTCCTGTTGTCCACATTAGAGACCTGGATTGAGTTCCCAGCTATCTCTTTCAGTCTTGGCCTACTCTTGGTCATTGAAGATATTTGGAAAGTGAATCACCTCTGTGTCTCCTGCCTCTCTCTCTCTCTCTCTCTCTCTCTCTCTCTGTGCATGTGTGTGTGTGTTTGTGTGTCTATCTGCCTCTCCCCGTCACTTTGCCCCTCAAGAAAACAACTAAAATTTTTAAAAACACAATTATAGCTACCTGTCCAAATATTTCTAATTAGTAAAAAAAAAGTGACAATGATTCCAGGTCTGGCTTGCTAAAGAAAATGTTCTTTTCTCTATCATTTTTAATTCAAAAGTGTATTTCAAAGATCAATACTACCACTGGAAACTTTACTAAAATAGGTCTACAGCCAAATATATTTAGGAAATGTTGGGTATAATCCTATACTTTTGCAGATGTAGTTGAGTATAATTTTAGTTCTGAGAAGTTCTGCAATGACAAACTGAATTTTAGTTAATGAAAGGATTTCCAAACTTGTTTGACTCTAAGCCCTTTCTCCAGTCACTAATATCCATGCAGAGCAATCTTTTTGAGGAAAATTTGTAGAAAATTGACTCTTACAGTATAGTTGCCTGATTTTTTTCAAATTGGATTTATCATAAACATAATTGAAATACTGATGTTTGCTACAGTATAGAGGAAATTGAACATATTATATAAAGATAGTCACCAAAGGTCACATATTTTATTATTCCATTTTAATGAAATGCCCAGAATAGGTAAATTCATAGAGACAGTATGAAGATTAGTAGCTACGAGAGGCTTGTAAGCATGAAAAAAAAAAGATAGAGACTGTTTGCTAATGATTGTGATGCTTATTTAGGGAGTTATCAAAATGTTAGATAATTAGATAATGAGCCTGGCTGCATACCTCTGTGACTGTACATACTTCGAAAAGGGTGTATGTGCTGTATGTGAATGTCTCATAATCAAGCAGTTTTTAAAAGTAAAGTAGATTCAGGGCCGGCACTGTGGTGCAGCAGGTTAAAGCCCTGGCCTGAAACGCAGGCATCCCATATGGGTGCCGGTTCTAGTCCCAGTTGCTCCTCTTCTGATCCAGCTCTCTGCTACAGCCTGGGAAAGTAGTAGAAGATGGCTCAAGTCCTTGGGCCCCTGCACCTGTGTGGGAGACCCAGAAGAAGCTCCTGTCTCCTGGCTTTGGATTGGGGCAGCTACGACCGTTACAGCCATCTGGGGAGTGAACCAGCAGATGGAGGACCTCTCTCTCTGTCTCTACCTCTCTCTGTAAATCTGTCTTTCAAATAAATAAAATAAATCTTTAAAAAGTTAAAGTAGATTCAATAGGAAATATATATGATTATTAATCACAATTATAGTCAAATACATAAAAATTCAAATTGACTTTTAAAAATTACTACTTGAAAAGTAAATAGATGGTTTAGCTAACACATGCCGTGGGCACCAGTGAGATAACATTGAGTTTAACACCCATTCTTATATTTACCAACCATGTGATTATGGATTAGCAGTTTAATTTTGTTATTGCTGATGACTGGTTCTCTGTAAAATGGGGATAATAGCATCTGCCTTATTGAGATATTGTGAATGATAGACGAGTCAACATTCAATCATCTTGCAATGAGTGGAGCACAGAGATTTTAGTTGCCAGCAATGATTTCCAATCCTTTTTGCATGCCAACAATATTGTCTCAAGGTATGAATCAAGCTCTGTATGCCAGTTCTTGTTCAGTCCCAGTTGGCCTAGAAGCCAGATAAGTGAATGATCAAGAAAGTGAAGAAAGATGAGGAGGGATTGAGGTTACCCACAAATAAAGATTGGATGACATTTTCTGGAATAACGACTTATCCATGACGTTTGGGTAGAAAGTTTAGACTGGGTGAAACACACCTTTTATTGCATGCATCTATGTGGATTATGTAGCTACTTGGTTTTTCTTTGTATTGCATACTTCTAGGCACTATTTCTTTATTATATACATATATTTCTATTTTATCCATCAGCGATTTTCATAGTAATAATAAAAGATAATCTGTGATTTCATTTGGATTTATCCCCATTTCACGTAAGTTGGAAGGAGATCAGTGTAATGGCCCTCACAGTGCATAATTTCATTCAATTTTATCTAGAATATCATTGGGGGATCTCAATGAGTTTATATCAGTTTTTCTAGTAATTCTCCCGGTAATGTCTCATGATGAAAAATGAAAAATGCAAATAGATCTTGATGATTCTGAATGTCATTTCTAGAATTACTTATAATACCAATAAAATTGGAAACCAAATACATTTAGTAAATTGCATTCATGTGGTAATGGATTGTTGATAAGAAACAATGAAATATATCACTGAAGATAGAAAGTTGAGGTAGTGACACTTTTGAGTGTTTAATTCCTCTACCATAATCTTTGCACACTGTACAGAAAGGGGTCTATGTGGTGAAAACTACTCCAGGATAAACAAGTCAAGAAAGATCAAGTGTGGGATATGTTGAAAATAAAAAGAGCCTATACTTGCAATAATAAAAGGATTGTATAATTATCTATTGCTGATAAAAGTAAACATGAAATAAAACCCCTATTAAATTTCTTGAATAATTCAGGCCAGTTTACTTTGCATGTTTCTTTTAAAGATTTATTTATTTTTTTGAAAGACAGAGTTATAGAGAGTCTGAAGCAGAGAGAGAGAGAGAGAGAGAATCTTCCATCCAGTGGTTCACTTCACAAATGGCCACAATGGCTGAAACTGGGCAGATCTGAAGCCAGGAGCCAGGAGCTTCTTCCGGATTTCCCAGTTGAATGCAGGGGTCCAAGGACTTGGGCCATCTCCTACTGCCCTCCCAGGCCGTAGCGAGAGCTGGATAGTAAGCAGACCAAAATCAGCCCCCAGTGGGATGCTGGCATTTCAGGAGGTGGCTTTACCAGCTATACCATAGTGCCAAACCCTTGTTTTTATTTTTTATTTTTTTTTATTTTGTCTCCTTGACTTCTATTACTGCACAACCCATCATATTTTCCAAGAAATGTAACCTTAAATAAATGGAGAATTTATGAGATATGAGGAAAAATTAATTAAGATTGATGCTTCCTCTGAGTCCTCCTGGACTTTTGCCAAGGGAAAGCAATTATACAAAGGTGTGAAATAGAGTTATGCTCCAGAGCTACATGCTCAACTTACTCTGTGTCATGGAATCCTAGACACCCTGAAATTTTCAGGTAAGAATGACGAGGTGAACTGAAAAGATTTTATTTCCTGTAGCAAAATGAATTTAATTCTATAGTCAGCTTCACTGAAGTAATTTTTTTTCTTTATTTGTAAGGAAAGTTAAATCCCAGGATACAGAGGAAATATTTTTTATCAGAAAAACAAACAAAAATAACAAAACATTGCATCCAAAACATTGCTGTTTCAGTGTCACTGAAAAATTTCCAATTGCAAGGTTTATTTTTTGCATGACTAACAAACATAATTTTAAAGATGTATGTGGAAAACATGTTGGGGATTTTATTGATATAAATTCATGTTGGAACCTTATATTCAAACATTAACAAAATTACCTTCTTGGCAAATTTAAATGCATTTCATTAAATATTGAATGGTTACTGTCATCTGTCTCACAGTATGGCTCAGGAAACAATTAGTTTTTCAATCTATATCCTGTAATACAGACAAGGAAAACAGTAAGGTGTTTTAAATATTGTCACGTTTTTATTTAAATACAAGCAGCAGTCATATAAATATTTCTTCCAACAGTTTGAAATTAAATATGAGCAGTAGACATAAACAGTTGAAATATCTTTATGTGTCTTTTCTGGCAATTAGGCCAAAAACAAATGGTCTCAAGAAGAGAAGACATATACATACTTATGTTTATAAATTTACGACTAGTATACCCCAAAGAGCCAATTAGAGTAAATGTCTTTTTAAAAAACCTATTGAAATTTCTGGTGTGCACTGTTGATTTGCAAGATAAGACCATTAGATAAAACCAAAATTCATAAGCCTAGGTTAAAAAAAAAACATGTTGGAAATGTTAATAATCAAACTTAATTGTAATTTGTTTGCTATTATAAGTATGCTGTGATCTTTAAAAGCAACACAATAGGATTTTGAAGATAATCAAACTAAAAGAATAAGAGAATTAAAAGAGGATGCACTTTCAGGTTAGAAGGCCAGCCATACATGATTATTCTAAATTGTTTGGTTTACCGTGTGCAAACTGGAAGTGTAGATTTTTTCTATGAACAAATTCTATTTTTTTTATTTTTTTAATTTAGATTAAGGTTCTTACAAAACTTGATGCCAAATAAAGCAGAGTTTTCAAATACTAGCAGTTTCTGTTTAACTACAATTTCATACACTCATTTGAAATCCTATGTAGAAAAATGCTAGGAATTTTTTCTTGTAATTAATTGCAAAAGTTCAACCTACTGTCTTGTAGTTTTTATGAACAGTGGAGAAGGAAGAAGAAAGCAGAAGAAAGAATGGTATTAACATTGTTTGCTGGATTCCACAATGTCTCATGTAAGAGCTGTCTTTACTTTTATTTATTTATTTTATTTATTTGAAAGTTAGAGTTACACACAGAGAGGAGAGGCAGAGAGAGAGAGAGAGAGAGAGAGAGAGAGAGAGAGATCTTCCATCCACTGATTCACTCCCCAATTGGCTGCAATGGCCGAAGCTGTGCCGATCTTCTTCCAGGTCTCCCACGTGGGTGCAGGGCCCCAAGGAGTTGGACCATCTTCTACTGCTTTCCCAGGCCATAGCAGAGAGCTAGATTGGAAGTAGAGCAGCTGGGACTCGAGCTGGCACCTATGTGGGATGCTGGCACTGCAGGCAGTGGCTTTACCCACTACGCCACAGCATCAGCCCCAAGAGCTATCTTTAAGATTAGCAACTTATAGCTCTTAAGAACTCATTTTAAAGGCTGTGGTGGTAGACAAAAATGTATTCTTGGTCACAGTGCATTGATACATTCAAACTTGGTTATAATCTAATGAACATTTAGAGGGAATTAAAAGCTTAGTGTTGATGAAAATTATGTGATCTTGGGGCCAGCACTGTGGTGCAGCTGGTTAACGTGCTGGCCTGAGGCACCGACATCCCCACATGGTCCTGGCTGCTCCACTTCCGATCCAGCTCTCTGCTATGTCCTGGAAAGCAGTGGAAGATGACCCAGGTCTTTGGGCCCATGCACCCATGTGGGAGACCCGGAAGAAGCTCCTGGCTCCTGGTTTTGGATCAGCGCAGCTCCGGCCCTTGCGGCCTACAGAGGAGTGAACCATCAGATGGAAGACCTCTCTCTCTCTCCTCTCCCTTTCCTCTCTCTGTGTAACTCTGACTTTCAAATAAATAAATAAATCTTAAAAAAAATTATCTGATCTCTCACTTTGCTACCATACCAAATGCTACAAAACATCTTGTTGTGAAAGTGCTTCAAAACATTGGTGGAAACATGGAATTTGAACAGAAATTAATTTCAGTGGAAAACGTTTTGAAATCCATGAATAGATTTTCTGTTGACAGGCAGAGTGGACAGTGAGAGAGAGAGAGAGAGACAGAGAGGAAGGTCTTCCTTTACTGTTGGTTCACCCCCCAATGGCCACTGTGGCCAGTGCACCGCGCTGATCCGAAGCCAGGAGCCAGGTGCTTCTCCTGGTCTCCCATGCGGGTTCAGGGCCCAAGCACTTGGGACATCCTCCACTGCTATCCCAGGCCACAGCAGAGAGCTGGACTGGAAGAGGGGCAACCGGGACAGAATCTGGTGCCCCGACCAGGACTAGAACCCGGTGTGCCAGTTTTGCAGGTGGATTGTAAGAGACAGGTTCATTAAACCAAAGATATTGCGGGTGAACCTCAAGTGACATTAGGAAGCCAGATATATGAAACTGAACTGGATTAAAGAGCACTCAATGTACAAGGGCAGGTAAGTGGACAGGCACAAAGTTGTGACTTTTTTTTTGTTTCCAAGGAATTAAAAAGAAGATCAAGAATTATCTCAAAACAATTCCATTAGGAAATGGAAGAAGGATCCAAATAGACATTTTTCTAAAGAAGAAATACAATTGGGAACAAATTCTTAAAAAAAAAAGCACAATATCACTTCTTGGAAATGAAAATACAAATCAGCAAAAGTCATTATCTCAGTCTAGTTAAAATGGCTATTATCAAAAAGAGAAAACAACAAATGCTGGTAGAGAAAGGGAACCCTAATACACTATTGGTGGGAATGTAAATTAATACAGCTGTAATTCATGACATTATGCATGTTCCTCCAGAAACTAAAATGGGTCTACCATGAGACCCAACTATCTTACTTCTGGAAATATACCCAAAGGAAGTGATATCAAGAAATGAAGGAGATGCTCTCCTATTGTCAGTGTAGCATTATTCACAATAATCAAGATATGGAATCAACCTTGGTGTCCAATGTTAAAGACAATGTTTTATTTATGTTTATATCTATGTGTGTATATATATATATATATGTATATACACACACATATATGTCCCTATATTTATCCACAATGAAAAATTGCTCAGTTATACAAAACCTGTCCTTTGCAACATATTGATGGAATTGAGATTGTTATGTTAAGTGAAATAAGCCAGACACACACAGAGAAATAGTGCCTATTGTCTCTCATATGCAAAAGTAACAGACACACACACACACACACACACACACACACACATTCAGTATTATTCTAAAATGATGATTACTAGAAGCTAAAAAGTGAGAGGCATATGTGAAGACTTAATAATGGGTTCCAAAATACAGTTGGATATGGGCAGTGGGTTCCCTTATTTCAAAGAACAGCAGGTTAACTGTAGCATGTGATAGAAAGTCTGGAAAGCCCAATTGCATGGTGTTAGTGGTTAATTCTGTGTAATTTGTTAAAATATTGCACTAAACCCCTCAAAATATATACATGTTTCATGCTGATCCAAAATTCAAAAATAAATTTATTTTTTTTTTCTCTTTATACACAGAAGATCAGTTTAGTACATATTACGTAAAGATTTCAACAGTTTGCCCTCACATAGAGACACAAAGTGAAAATACTGTTGGAGTACTAGTTATAGTATTAATTCACAATGTACAGCACATTAAGAACAGAGATCCTACATGATTTTTTTTAAAGAATTGATTAATTATCTATGCAATTTCCAATTTAACACCAAGATTTTTTAATCTTTTGCAATTATCTTTATATACAGAAGATCGATTCAATATATACTATGTAAAGATTTCATCAGTTTGCACCCACACAGAAACACAAAGTGTAAAAATACTGTTTCAGTACTAGTAATAGCATTATTTCACATTGGATAACACATTAAGATCAATTGTTTTGTGGGTATAGTATGCTAAATATGCATGGAAAAATAGGCTTATCATTGTTTTTACAGAAAATATTAAAAGCTTTGTGTCACTTTGATTATAACTAGATATAATTAAGTTATTTTAATGAAGAGAAATGGTGGAGGGAGAAGTATAAGAAAGAATTCAGAAATAAAAAGACAAAATCTGAGTGCTGGGAAGAGTGAAGAAGAAATTGATAAGCTCAAAATAAGAAAAATTTTTGAAGTTCATATATACAAAAAATCTTCAAATGGTTCATGGAAACTGCATATTATTAAAAAAAACCTGCATAGATTTCAACAATTCTTGAACCAAATTAAAATTATTTTAATCACATTCTATGAACTTTTTGAAGTATATTCATACATTCATCCTACACATATAAATATACCTCATCTTCATAAAACTAGGATTATACATTTAGACTCATGTAAATATTCAAAATGTCTCATAATAAGGCTTGGGGTATACCATGTCTGGGAAGCTATGCTGATGCAGCATATCCAAGCACATTGAAAATCAGTATTGTATATCTAGGTTGCAATGACAATATCATGAACCATTATAGGTGACATAGATTTATTTCTCCAATTTTGGTAGACAAAAACCAGGGCATCTGCAGTTTGGGTATTTGGTAAGGGCCTTAGTTTCCTTCTCCTTTTGTTTTCTTATCTAAGGTTTACATTTTTTGTGCATTTCATACATACAGGTTTAGGACATTGTGATAGTTCCTTCTCTCTATAGGTGATATCTTATTGCTATATCCACACATGGTATAAAGGGCAAGGCTGCTTTCTAGGGTATTTTTTATAATGAGATTATTCTGATTCATGAGGACTCCACACTTGTGACCTAATCACCTCTCAGAGATCTCATATCTTAATATCGGCACACTGAGAATCAGTTTTTGAGATACAATTTTGGAAGAACACACACATTCAAATTTTTGCAAACTAACAAATCTACCACATTTATTCTATAAGTTTCAGCAATAAAGGCAATAAAGTAAAACATTAATGTCATAAAATAATTTGCAAAATAAAGCAGGATAAAACAAGTACAGTTAAAGCGAGAGGTAATAGTAAAAAAAAGAAAATCCTGAAATCAATTTCTTTTCTGGGTGTTATGGGCTGATTGCTCTGTAAATCATTTACTCTTTGATCTGGTTTTTAAATTATACAACAGTTGCTTCCTTAAAATACACCCTCAAGAAATGTGAAAGCACACATAAATTCATCTCAGGATATGTTACTTAATTTACAGAGAAAAAAATCTTGGCATCAAATATTTCTACCTTGAAGAGACTTAAACCATAGTGTTATATGACCCCTTGATTTTAAATATCAGATAATGAGAGTTCAGTAAAATGAAAAAAAATGACCTCATATACTGAACACACTATTATCAGAGAGAGTACTAAGGTTAGATCTTTATTATTGCAGGCAAAGTTTTGTATTTAAGGTCTCAATTAAGAAGAAGCTGGAAAGATATATAGTGCCACAAAAGTGAAGAAGCTCCTTCATGTATAACCTGTGATAAGCTGATGATGACCAAGTTGATATAAAAGTGCAAGCTTGTGTGGAGACACTCCCTGAGTGGATTAACACAAGCAAGATAGATGTCTAGAGTAAGAGAATTTATGAACTCATTTTTCTGTTTTCTTTAATTGTTGGCTGTTATGGTTTCCATGTTTGTGAAATTGTTTTACCTCCCATAATGATAACTCTTAACCATTAGTTACATTTTACAGTAAACAATTTAGATTGGATGTGTCCTTGACTTTGATATGTTAGGGAAAACAGAAGCAAAGGAAAACTCCTTGATATTCTAAGTTATGTTTAAATCCTCTGAAACAATGTAACAAAAACACATTTAGAAAGATATGTAGAGTTATGGATGTAATGAGGAGGAAGCCCCCAAAGAATAACTGTCAACCCATATGACCCCAATTTCTGTAGCTTCAATAATATTGCTACTAGAAGGAAAGAAAGCTCATTTTTACTAGCTTCCCTGGAGACAGTATCTCCAATCAAAATTGATTACTTTTTCATGCTATATATCATGCAGAATTGTTAACAGGAAATCTACTATTCACTCATTCCCTTGGCCTACTTCTTGGCAACTCCATTACACTGTATTTAATTTTCAAGTAAATAACATATTAAAAATTAATCAGAGGAAAGAGTAATTTAGAATCTAGAGGTGAAATAAAAGTAAATGGTACATCCTAAGATATAAAAAAATCTACCAAAATTTATATTTAAATTTCAGACTCTGAAGGGATAGAACATTGTTAAAATATCCCCTCAACCATTTAAATTTTTAGTACAAGTAGTTTTCCAATTCAAATTGGTAGAGGGTAGATTTCACTACAAAATTTCCTTGATGGACTCAATAACATTATTTCTAGGAATTCTGCTCTTTGCAGTTGTATTATGGTAAAGGACAAGTATGCTTGTATGTGTATGGCCAATAAAGTATTACGTAAGTGAAATATGGTCCTCTCTTAACATGACAAATATAGAAAACTTGGAAGCACAAGCTTAAAATCAGAAATTTTAGCCTCCTGTGGGTCACACAAGAGTAGGTAGCACTTAGCTCTTCAATTCAGTGCTTTTTTTTTTTCCATGCTCTGCAATAAACAGTACAAGAGGCTTCAGATACACATGCATGAATGCACAATCAATTTTTCCAAGTTTGTGTACTCCACAAGTATCTGCTTCTTGACCACCATTTGGGCCTAGAAATATGACGAAGGGCCCTCTGTAACAGAAAAGACTCTGAGAAAGCTGAGAATGCAGGCTGTGATTTCCTTGGACCGTGAATTCTAGGGTCGGGCAAAAGTCTAGAAGCAGATGTGATGCGACAAGGTGGCTATGGTGCTTTGACTACAGCGATGCCTCTCCTCATCAAACAGCTACTATCATCAGAAATCAAGGAGGAATCCTCTATATTAGGATGAAGGAAAGTGAGCTGTCATTATGGTGATATTGTTCTCTGAACAACAGCCTTTCCCAGGAAGGACTGATGAGCTAACTCTACAGCATGGGATCCTTTAAAAGACAGAGTGACTTCACCACACACGCTTATTCACCACTCCAGTCTCCTGGAGGACTGGTCTCTGATGGGGATTTGCTAAGTATGTAATGATCGCAGAGCCTCACAAAGACATGTTAGCTAGAATGCATCAGGAGTTACTACATTTATTGATTTTGTTCCATTATCTTACCTTAAAATTCATGTACAGTTTCTTGAGGGTGATGGTATATCATTATTGTACTTTTTGCTATCACGGAACTTATCAACTAATATTTTTCCATTTAATCCCTCCATTCTAAGCTACTTCATAATTTCTTCATGAGAAACAAGGTGTAGCTCTTGGCAGAGCACTAAATTTAGAATGTAACATTTTCAGCACTTCATACTTCAGGAACAACAAATAACTTCTCTGAGCATTATTTCCTTATTCTAGAGTATTGGATATCCTCACATGAGCTTCTTGATCAACATAAATACATAATGGTTGAAATATCCATGGATATGGGGCTGGTGTTGTGACACACTTTGTTAAGCTATTCGTTGAGACACTGGTGTCACATTTTTGAAGACCAATTTGTGTCCCAGCTGTCCTGCTTATTATTCAGCTCCTTATTAATGTTCCTGGGAAGATAGCTAAGGATAGTCCAAGAACCTGGGCCCCTGCTACCCATTTGGGAGACCCAGATGGGTTCCTGGTGATTGACTTTACTGCAGCCCAGCTCTGGTTGATGCAGCAATTTTTGGAGAGAACCTGTGGATGAAAGATTTATATCCCCAACACACAGGCATCTCTATACCCTTCAAACAAGCAAATAACATTAAAGGAGAAAAGAATATCCATGAATAGTGTGAGTGATAAAAGAACAGTTCAATGAAATGTTATTTTCATGTGCATTTCAGAAATTTCATGTAATAGATTTTTGTTGTACTACAGATATCTAAACTCCTTAAAATCAAAAGATATCTTGTAGTCTTTCCTGTGTATCAATACCTGGCATAGTGTCCGAAATAAAATATATAAGCATCAATATTCATTTTCAATTCTCTTTATACACAGAAGATCAGTTTAGTACATATTACGTAAAGATTTCAACAGTTTGCCCTCACAAAGAGACACAAAGTGAAAATAGTGTTGGAGTACTAATTATAGTATTAATTCACAATGTACAGCACATTAAGGACAGAGATCCTACATGATTTTTTTTTTTTTTTTTTTTTTTTTTACAGGCAGAGTGGACAGTGAGAGAGAGAGACAGAGAGAAAGGTCTTCCTTTTGCCGTTGGTTCACCCTCCAATGGCCGCCGCGGTCGTCCAATGGCAGGAGCCAGGAGCCAGGTGCTTTTCCTGGTCTCCCCATGGGGTGCAGGGCCCAAGCACCTGGGCCATCCTCCACTGCACTCCTGGGCCACAGCAGAGGGCTGGCCTGGAAGAGGGGCAACCAGGACAGAATCCGGTGCCCCGTCCGGGACTAGAACCCGGTGTGCCGGCACCGCAAGGCGGAGGATTAGCCTGTTGAGCCACGGCGCCGGCCGATTTTTTTTTAAAGAATTGATTAATTATCTATGCAATTTCCAATTTAACACCAAGATTTTTTAATCTTTTGCAATTATCTTTATATACAGAAGATCGATGTGAATGGAAGGGGAGAGGGAGCGGGAAGGGGAGGGTAGCGGGTGGGAGGGAAGTTGTGGGGGGGGGAGCCATTGTAATCCATAAGCTGTACTTTGGAAATTTATATTCTTTAAATAAAAGCTATATATATATATATATATATATATATATATATATAAGCAAAATCAACTAAGCATAACAGTGAAGGATAAGCTCTCCTGTACATTTTTTTTTAATCTGGGTGCATCTTTAGTCTCTTTTATAATTGCTTCTCTACCTGGTATAATCTGAACGTAGAGTCTGGCATATATTTATTAGACTTGGTATTTACCTTCAGTCAGTCAATTCAATTAAGACAAATTTATTGAGTACCTACCCTGTGTCAAGAACTGAGAAAACAAAGATAAATAGGACATTTTGTGCTCCTCACTCAGGGGGGAGGAAGGACATTGAAATCAAGAACTAAGCTCAATGTCACAATTATTCCTTAAGATCCATGCCTCTCCTCCAATTTGCTTATATTTACTTTTCCTATTTAGTATACTCTGTTCATGCATAATTGATGTTTTTGGTAACTACTCTCTAATTTATTTGCCTCTGAATAGGTATATTCTATCCATGAACCCTAATCAGATAATATTTATGTTTTTCTATTTCTTTAAATATTAAAACACATTTTCAAAACTGTCATTCCTTTTTAATACTTTTCAAATATAATAATTACTCTGTTTTATGTTAGAACTGACAAAACTGGAGACTGGTTGTGTTTATGTAAGCAACTCAAAGTCACAGAACTAGTAAGATGCAGTCTGTTTGCTAAGCTTAGCTCTTTATGAATACAAGAATTTCTTGATTACAATATTTTTATAAATTCTGATAATATTTGCTGGCTTTTGTTCTACATTTTAATTTTTCATGCTGACTATAGAATTTTATGAGGAAAGATACACTGAGATTCTTTTAGATGGCTCAACAAATACCTACCCTGTACCATGGCCAAGTTCTGAGTCAACTAAAAACTAATATTGATTTTTTTAAGAATGTGATTTATGATTTAAAGCCAATTGAACTTATTAATACTGAAGCAAATAATTAATGAGGCAATGTGTTTTAAACTACTGAAGAACTCTCAATGAATATTTTTTCTGATAATACTGACATCATGGGAAAGCAGCACTGATCTCAACTCCTACTGACAAACTTTTCCCCAAAAAGAAAGGGACGAGAGAGTATGAGTTGAAGGCATTGTTTCTCATTCCACACACAATAGTCAGCTACTTTACTCATCTGATGAGTAATGACTAGGTTGGTTTATAAAGGCCAGATGAATTACATAAAGTGTCTTTATAGATATCTCCTTTTGACAATCAGAAGTTTATAGCATTGCAAAAAGTATGTGTTTTAAAAGCTTGAATCTCAATAATAACATGGAGCTTTGGGGTGCTTCGATTTGTAATAACAATAAAACTATGGTAGACTTACAACGCATAAAGTTGAGATTTCCTTGATAAAGATGGCCACAAAGTGGGCAGAGCTACAAAACAGAAAAAATTGTGTATACTACAGAAGTTAGATTGAACAAAATTCAACATGTGGCACCAAAAATATATGTTTAACATAAAAGAAAAATGGATTAATAAATACAGAAGTAAAAAGGAAATAAATTATACAGAAAAATACTTAAAAATCTATATGTATGTAAATAATAGCAGGGTTTCATTAAATGTGAGTGCTTAAATACAACAATGGAACAAAAGAGATTGACAAAAAACATTTTAAATGATTCACTGTATAGTGTCTATGAGAGACATACTTTATATTAAAATGTATGAACAGGTTGAAAGTAAAAGATTGGAAAATGATGTATTTTACAAACACTAAATCCAAAGGACGTTCACTATGAGAATACCAGTGATAGTAGATTTTTTTATATATATATATATAAAGCTTTTATTTAAAGAATATAAATTTCCATGATAGTAGATTTTAAGGAGAAAAAGTGTGTAGAGATACAGAACAAGAATTGATCCAACATGAACATGGAGCAATCACAATCATTTATACATATATAAGAACAGCACCCCTAATTCATAAAGAAATAAGAAACTCTAAATACTGACTTTATGACTCAACATTCAATAGGTAAAGCAACTAAGTAAAATAGCAACGAAAAAATAAAAGACTTAAACAACACTACCGATACAGAAAAAGACTCTCAGCTAGTTAAACAGGCTTGGAGGACCTAAGAATAATCAACCAACTGGCTTCTGTGAAGAACAACTATGATTGCAGACTTTACTTTCAGCTCATTTACCAAACAAAACCATCACTTTTCAATGCCTATCCTGTACCAATGATAAGCATTTCCCTTTTACATCCTATAAAAATCTCTATAGACAATTAACCCTCAATGGTTCCTTCTTCCAGTGTCCCTTCCTGTCTGCTGGGAGCTTTCTCTGTTTCTTTCAAAAAATGATTTCTTCTTTAAACTATGTCTCTGCTTTATACCCTCTTCCTTGTCCATATTTCTACTCTATCATGTTGAGGAGACAGGACCCTGGCTGCTTAGAGCGCTGACATTCCTGCATAATTCTTGTAACATGGAGAGGAAGTAAAACTTTGATGGAAAGGAAAATCTGCAACATTTCTTGGGGGCTTTTCCAAGGTTGTTGAAGAGTGAGTTAAGATGGACTGCCTCTGCTTCTTTGCTTAGAGATCCTTGTTCTCCACTATATTCCACTGTCAATTAAAAACACTGGGACTCCATCAACCAGTTAAAACCGATTAGCATGGCTGTCTGTCTCAATGACTGACCTCATATCTTTGAGCTCTGAGTCTCTGCCATGTCTGATTTGACTGTACCTGGAATATAACCTCCATAGTTACAGAATGTACTGGGATTTTAAAAACTGGGGTATGTGGGGCTGGTGTTTTGTCATAGCAATTTGGGCCCCTTCCATTGACTCCAGCATCCCATATGAGTGCTGGTCGAGCACCAGATGCCCCACTTGTGATCTACCTCACTGTTAATGCACCTGGGAAGGCAGGGGAGAATGGCCCAAGTCCTTGGGTTCTGGTACCCAGATGGGAGACATGGATGAAGCTGCTAGGTTCAGGCTTAGGCCTGGCCCAGCTCTGGCTATGGTAGGCACTTGGGAAGTGAACCAATACATGGAAGATCTCTCTGTGTCTCTGTTTTTCTCTCTCTCTCTGTGTGTGTGTGTGTGTGTGTCTGTCTGGCTGGCTTTCTCCCTCTCCCTAGAACTATACCTTTCAAATAAATAAAATAAATCTTAAAACCAACCCCTGAAGTCTGGGGTCTACAAGGATGGAATGGATTTTGATGTCCATAGCCCTGAAGGGAGAATATGGGAATAAGTCTGCCCTGTAACCATGTCTAATTTATCCTGCAGTACAAAATATCAGCCCTTTATGTAATCATAACATAAGCTTGGCATCTACCTCTTGATAGCTTTGGTGGGGAATCCTGTCTAGCCAGCTATTGCCAGAAGCATCCCTCCCTTCCTACATTTGATACTGAGTGAGTAGTGGTAGCAAACGGCAAGGAGAGAGTGAGGAGTACAAGTTGTCATCCAAACCACTATCAGTAAGCTAGAATCTCAGTATTATCTGGGAGCCTAGAGACAACCCTGGGAGCCACCCTGCAGGCTTGTCCTGCAAGGCTCACACACTGCCAGGGTGGTGGGGTGATGGTGTTCTTCGGCAAGAAGCATGGGAGACCAAGTTTTGGTGAACATGTCCACTTTATTCATGAGCAAGGACACCCTTTAAAAGGCAGGCAGCGGGGGAAAGGGGCAGGCAAGGGGACATAACTAATTCAGGGCAACACTAATTCTCCAGGATAGAACCTGTAGCGATATCGGAGCCGCTAGGCTTCTCCAATCAGCTTGAAGTTCCTATAGCTAGGATAGCTACCCAGGTGGTCCTAATGGGCCTGGGCCACACCCAGGAGCTGTTTATCTGATTGGCAATTACCGAGCCCTTTAACCGGGAGCAGTGGGTGGGGAAAAAGTGTCTGGGGCTCCTGTTGTCTGCCAGCACTCAGGTTGTGGGGTCCTTCCTGGGAGGCGTGGTGTGCCATGCCCTCTCAACCTCCTGCCGTGCGGGCAGACTCCCCACCAGATACATTATCACCCACACCTTACTCCAGTCAGAAACCTTCAAGCACCTTACTCGGGCACCTTACAACCAGTCTCATGCATCAGATCAATTTCTGTGACAGGAAACTGAGGCAGAACAAGATCGATGTCCCCAGTGCCAAAAGGCTGAGGAGGAATAACGAGGTCTGCCCAGAAAAGCCTGACAAATCTTTAAGATCTACTCTAATATTAACTAAAGTTAACACTGGGAATAGTTGCTTTAGTATTGTGTGTCAAAATCTTTTCAGAAAAACTTATTTCAATGACAGTTGTTTTTGCCACATCAGCTTATAAAAACCCTTACTTTTGGAGTCCAGAGTCAAACAGTATCAAATTGGAATAGTATTGAAAATAAAAGTGTCTTTGTTCCAAACTGAATTATATGAGGAAGTCTACTAGACTTTTTCATCCAGACTATTTTCAGGGTACATATCCTAGTAGATTTTAGTTCAGGCCCTTCCAGTTTATAATTTTACCATGCTGTTACCTGATGAGGACCTCAGCCACCATTCTGCTGAGACTCATGGATCTTGGTTATGGTTCTGTACCTTTGCAAAGAAGATTTAGGGCTATTTTATTACTTATCTAGTAAAAACATTGAGGTGCAACTTACAATATTTGCACATTTTCATGGGATGCAGTCTAATATTACATCACATCCATATTATAAATGGATCATAGCTATCACTTAGACTTTCTATTTCCTTATTTTTCCTATGTATTTGAGCCTATCAGCTCCTCCATTCCCAGTTCTTTATCCTTAGTACAATACGTTATCATGAAATATATAGTCATGCAATCACCTTCACCCAACTGTATTTTATAACTATTACCCAACCTCCTACATTCCTCTTTTCCTAACCCATTTCCCACCTCTAGTAATCACTCTTTTCAACTTAGATGGACAAGATTTTTTAAAATATTTATTTATTTATTTATTTGAAAGTCAAAGTTACAGCGATTTTTTTGGATAATTTGGATTTCCACAAGAAGAGAGGCAGAGGCAGAGAGAAAGAGGAAGATCTTCCAGCAGAGAGAGAGAAATTTTCCCCAAATGGACCCAAAGCTGAAGCTGGGTCAATCAAAATCCAGGAGCCGGAAGTTTCTTCTGGGTCCACCATGTGAGTACAGGGGCCCAAGCATAGGGCCATATTCCACTGCTTCCCCAGGCACATTGGCAGGGAGTTAGATCAGAAATGGATCAGAAGGGACTTGAATTGGCTGGTGCCCCATGTGACAGCTTTACCTGCTATGCCACAGCCCCGGCCCTGACTTTTTTAAAAAATTTATACACATGCGAAAGAACATGTAATTTGTGTCATAATTATCTCCAGATCTGTCATGTAGCAAGCACCAGGATTTCATTCTATTTTATGGCTGAGTAATATTCCATTGTATGTATATAAGTGTGTGTGTGTGTGTGTGTGTGTGTGTGTGTGTATCACATTTTCTCTTTCCATTCAGCCATGGGAGAGCACCTTAATGAATTCCCTAACTTGGGGATTGTGGATATTGTTGTAATGATAATGGAAATTTAGGTATCTCATATACCCCCAGAAGTGGGATATCTGTGTCATATGATAGATCTGGGGTCTAGTTTTAATTTACTAATGAACCTTCACATCAGTTTCTATTAAAGTTGTACTAATTTGAATTTCCACAAATAGTATGCAGGATTTGTTTTTGTTTCACCTATTTAATATATACTGGAGAGGCAGAGTGACAGAGAGAGAGGGAGGGAGAGACAGAAGAGAAAGAGATCTTTTATCTACTGATTCATTCCCCAAATGTCCACAACAGCTAAGACTGGCCAGGCCAAAGCCAGGAGCCAGGAACTCCATCTGAGTCTTGTACGTGGGCCACTTTCCATTGCTTTCCCAGGTACATTAACAGGGATCTGGATCAGAAGTGGAGTAGCTGGAACTCAAATTGGTGCTCCCATATGGGCTGCATGTCTCACAAGAGGCAGGTTAATCCACTGGGCCACAATGTTGGCCTCAGGATTTTTTTCATGATATCCTTGCCAGCATTGGCTATTTCTTTAATTTATTTATTGTTATTTATTTGAAAAGCAGAGAGACAGGGAGAGACATAGAGAGAAAGAGACCCTCGATCTGCTGATTCATTCCCAAATGGGCACAACATTCACAGAAGGAACAATCCAAAACTGGAAGCCTGGAGCTCAATCTAGGTCTCACATGTGGATGGTGGAGATCCAAGTACTTGAGCCATTGTCTGCTGGAGTTGATATAGGAGCCACAATTAGAACCCAGGCTCTCCAATACATGTTATGTGTATAAGTAGCATATTAACTGTTGTGGCAAATGCCCACCACTATATTTGAAATCATTTTGTTGATAGCCATTCTAACTTCAATGAAATGATACTTCATTGGTGTTTCCTTGATAGTTATGGCATTGAATATATATATTTCTTTCACATATTTTTCTTCTTTTGATAAATATCCATTCAGATCTCTTTCACATTTCTTAACTAGATTATTAGGTTTCTTGTCACTGAGCTTTTTTGAGAGTTTTCTATTTTGGGCTAACAATCCCTTACAGATGGATAGCTCGCAAATATTTTATCCAATTTTGCCATTTGTCTCTTCACTCTGTTGATTGTTTCCATGAGAGGTCTTTCCATTTTTATGTTTCTCCTTCAATCTGTTTCATTTATGTGTTATAATTTTTCATTGTAGAAGGGACACTGTCTTCTCCGAGAGAGGTAAGAGGAGTCTGCAGCAGTCAATGTCACTGATGATATCACCTGAGGGAGAACCTTTTGGACCAGAGACTTTGAGTCAACCTGGAGCGCTTGTAGGAAGCAGGGTGCCCACCTAGCCTTGTGAAGGGAGGGCACAGGACTTTATTCCCAATCCCCACAAGGGTGCCCAGTGACTAGAAATGATGTAGTGCAATCTTAAGTTGAGAGGAAGCTAATGTGACTCACATATGGATGATTAGGGGATTTTAATGAAGGGTTATGTATATTCCCACTGATTTTGAATCTGACTGGAGGCTTGGTGGGAGGCAGGGCACTGATTTAGGCCTGTGAGGTGTTCCCCTCTTCTCCCTCTATGATGGATTCCTGTACTCAAAGTGTTAAGGTGGAGCACTGACAGGAAGCTAGCTCTGGGAATACTTCAGCTTGGATGGGGAAAGCTCAAGGTGCTGAGAGTGGATTCCCTTCTCCCTGTGACTGTAGGAGCCTCACACCATATATCTGTGGGAATTCTGTGACTGCACAATAGGGCATGGGGTGTAGCTGGGTCTCTAGACAATAACTGTCCCGTCTGGAGTGGGTTGATACAGAGGATCCATACTCAAACTGAGGACCACAAAAATCCTGTGTGGACCTATCTACCCAATTTGTGGAATGCGCCAGTAGATAGAAAATAGAGGAGATCTACCCTACCCTATTTTGGTGTCACCCTGGAGTCTTGCCCTACCCTCAAGCACTGACTGGGAAGTTATAATCAAAACATCCTGGTACTGACACGAAAATAGACAACCATGTCAACCAATGGAAAAGATTTGAAAACAGAGAAAATAATACATGCACCTGCAACCAGCTATTTTTGACAAATGAGTTAAAATCAATGCTGGAGAATGGGCAGTCTCTTCAACAAACACTATTGGGAAAATTGGATCTCCGCTTGAAAAGTATGAAAAAAGACCACTTTATACCTTTGAATCTTCAATCTGATATCATCAAATTACTAGAGGAAAACATTGCCATTCTCTGCAAGAAATTAGAAAAGGCAAAGATTTCCTGGAAAATACCCCAGAAGCATAGGCAATAAAATAAAGTATAGAACAATGGTTTATCATTAAACAAAGAAGCATCTGCACTGCAAAGGAAACACTCTAAAAAGTGAAAGGTGTGGGGGGGCAGTGCTGTGGCGCAGCAGGTTAAAACCCTGGCCTGAAGCACTGGCATTCCATATATGCACCAGTTCTAGTCCTGGCTCTTTGCTGTGGCCTGGGATATCCGTAGAAAATGATCCAAGTCTGTGATCCAAGTCTGTGGGGCCCTGCACCCGCATGGAAAACTAAGAAGCTTGTGGCTCTTTGCTTCCGATGGGAGCAGCTCTGGCCATTGCAACCATCTAGGGAGTATACTAGCCAATGGAAGACCTCTCTCTCTATGTCTCTACTTTACCTCTCTCTGTAACTCTGTCTTACAAATAAATAAAATCTTTAAAAAAAAGTGAAAGGGGAATGGGAAAAATAATCCCATACTATGCAGCTAGTAAAGGATTAATATCCAAAATCTATAAAGAGCTCAAAAACTCAACAGCAGTAAAGCAAATTACTAAGTGAACAAATGGGCAAAGGACATGAAGAGACATTTTAGAAAAGGATTAAATTCAAGTGGCCAAACAGACTAATCATCTGAAAAAAGCAGATAAAATCCACAATGTACTTCACACCAGTTAGAATGTCTATTATCAAAAATTAAAACAAAACAAAACAATAAATGCTGGTGAGAATGTGGGAGAAAGGTACCTTGAAACACTGTTAGAATGTGAATTAGTACAACAATTATGAAAGACAATATGGAGATTTGTCAGAAATTTGAAAATAGATCTACCATGTAACACAGCCATTCCACTCCAGGGGATTTACCCAAGAAAATAAAATCAGCATGTGGAAGTATAATATATACCCCATGGTTATTACAGCTTAGTTCATAAGAGCTAAGAAGTGGAATTAACCCAGATGTCTATCAACTGATAACTGGTTAAAGAAAATGTGTCATATGTAGAATGTGGAATACTGTGGAATACAAAAGAAGAATATGAAGGTAAACCATTATTCTTAGCAAAATAAGCCAAGTCCAAGAGACAATTTTGCTTTCTTTGAGTTAATACAGAATCCAAAAAACAAAATAGGAATGAAAAGGACTTCTTGTGACATGATTTTTTTTATCATTGTTTATACTCCTATGCAACTGTGATCTTCTTTTTATTTTTACCTGTTGAATATTATGGTTAGTGTTGAATTAAACCTGTGATTATAGAGTTGACTGAAAGTCTGTCTGTAACAAATTAAAGGAAAAGAAAGGAATAAAAGAGACTGCATGAAGTAGAAAGGAGGGAAGAGGAAAGTATGATTATCTCCTTAGAATTCTTTCTTTAAAATAAATGAATTCTGTTCTCTTTATCTTAATTTAAAAAAGCAAAGAAATAAACCAGATTTTCACATCATTGATTAAAATTATTCCGTGCATTTTGTTTTTATTTTTAGGGGTTTACTTTTGTGATTATTCTTATAAATTCTCTCTAAATAACTTTTTTCCTGACATATATAAACAATACTTTTGTATGTTAATTTTTCATCTGAATAAACTTATTGAATTCATTGATTTTTTCCAGTGGTCTCTTGGTAGAATGTTTAGGTTTTCTTATACATAGACTTATGTAATCTGCCTCTGGGAAAATTTCACACAATGTGAGAGGGAATGAAATTATTCTTTCACATACTCCATTTTTTCAAAAGTAGAAATTCAACTGTTCAAATATATAGACAAGGCTATAAACAATAATGAAATTTCAAAATGTCAGTTTCATTCATGTCTTACACTATTCGGTACTCTATATATTAGTTACAAATCAAAGAAAATATATGATGTTTATCATTTTAGTCTGAATTATTTAACTGAGTATAAGAGTTTACAGTTGCAACTTCCAATTTTTTAAATCATTTTCAATTATCTTTATATACAGAAGATCGATTCAGTATATACTAAGTGAAGATTTTGTCAGTTTGCACCCATGCAGAGACACAAGGTGTAAAAATACTGTTTCAGTACTAGTTATTGCATTACTTCATATTGGACAACACATTAAGGACAGATCCCACATGGGCCATAAGTACACAGTGACTACTGTTGTTTATTTAACAATTTGCCACCCTTGTTTATGGTGTCAGTAATCTCCCTAGGCTATAGTCATGAGTTGCTGAGGCTATGGAAGCCTTTAGTGTTCACCAACTTGGATCTTGTTCTGACAGGGTCATAGTCAAAGTGGAGGTTCTCTCCTCCCTTCAGAGAAAGGTACCTCCTTCTCTGGTGGCCCTGTTCCTTCCATTGGGATCTCACTCACAGAGATCTTTCATTTATGCCTTCTTCGTCTTCTTTTTTCCAGCGTGTCTTGGCTTTCCAGGCCTAAAATACTCTCATGGGTTCTTGAGCCAGATCCTAATGCCTTAAGGGCTGATTACATAAAAATCAATCAATTTAAAAAATAATAGTAATATCATGTAGGATCTCTGTGCTTAATGTGCTGTACAATGTGATTCAATGCTGTAACTAGTACTCAAAGAGTATATTTCACTCTGTGATGCTATGTGAGGACAAAGGGTTTAAAATCTTTTCTTAACACATACTTACAAAGAGAATTGAAAATGAATCTCGATGTGAATGAAAGGGGAGAGGGAGTGGGTTAGGGGAGAGGGTAGTGGGGGGGAGGGAAGGTATGGGTGGGGAAGCCATTGTAATCCACAAGTTGTACCTTGGAAATTTATATTCTTTTTTTTTTATTTATTTAAGTATTTATTTATTTACTTCCATTTTATTTTCTTTTTTTTTAATAATGCTTTTATTTAAAGAATATAAATTTCCAAAATACAGCTTATAGATTACAATGGCTTCCCCCCCCATAACTTCCCTCCCACCCGCAACCCTCCCCTTTCCCACTCCCTCTCCCCTTGCATTCACATCAAGGTTCATTTTCAATTCTCTTTATATACAGAAGATCAGTTTAGTATATATTAAGTAAAGATTTCAACAGTTTGCCCTCACATAGCAACACAAAGTGAAAAATACTGTTGGAGTACTAGTTATAGTATTAATTCACAATGTATAGCACATTAAGGACAGAGATTCTACATGATATTTTTTTTTAAATTGATTAATTTTCTATGCAAGGAAATTTATATTCTATATAAAAGTCAAAAAAATAAAAATAAAAATAAAATAAAATAAGGTTTTATTAAAAAAAAGTTTACAGTTGCATCTATTTCATTGAAAGAAAACAGAATTTAATTATTTTTAATGGCTGAGTAGTTTTCCATCATATGTATATACCATATTTCATTTATACATTCCTGAGTTAATGGACATCTGGGTTGATGCCATATTCAGTTATTGTGAATTGAGCTTCAATAAACATGGGGGTAGAGATGATAATTCTTTCATACACTGATTTAATTTGATTTGGGACAGCTACAGGGAGTCAGATAGTAGGGTCATATGGTAGATCAATTTTCAGATTTTTGAGGAATCTCCATTCTGTTTTCCATAATGGTTGCACTAGTTTACATTCCAACCAAGTGTCTTTTGTACCATTTTATCCACATCATCACAAACATTTGTAATTTTGGATATTTGAATGATAGTCATTCTAAATCAGATGAAATGAAACCTCACTGTGCTTTTTATTTTCATTTCCCTGATGGCTAGTGATCCTGAGGATTTTTTCATGTGTGTACTGGCTATTTTTTTTCCTTTGAAAAATGTCTGTCATGTTCTTTGCACATTTCTTCATTGGGTTATTTGTTTTGTTGTTGTTAAGTTTCCTAAGCTCTTTATATATCCTGGATATTAATCTTTTATCATATGAATAGTTTGTAAATATTTTCCCATTGCGCCATTTCCCGCTTCCTTTAATTGTTTCCTTCACTGTATAGAAGCTTCTTAGCTTGATGCAATTATTTTGTGTCATTTTTGCTTTAATTGCCTATGCCTCTGTGGTGTTAGCTAAGAAATCACACATATGTCAGTCTCCTGCAGTGTTTCCCCTATGTTTTCTTCCAGGAATTGATGGTTTCAGTATCAAGCTTTTTTGAATATAACTACCCTGGAATTTGTGCTGAAATCTGGTATTTTAATGCCTCTGGGTTTAATTTTATTGCTTAAGATTCCTCCAGCTATTTAAGATCTCTTGTGTTTCCATATTAATTTATGATCTTTTTCTAAATCTGAGAAGAATGTCTATAGGATTTTGATTGGCATCAAACTAAGTCTGTAAAATGTTTTGGATAGTATGCATATTTTGATTATATTACTTTTTCCAATCCACGAATACAAAAGTTTTTTTTTCATTTTTTGTATGTATTCTTCTATTTTTCATTTTGTTTTTTATTTTCATTACACTCCTGTTTAAATTTATTTCAAGGTGTTTAAATTTTTGTGGAATTATGTGTGAATTATGAAATTTTTCTTCCAAGTTCTTCCTCAGTCATGGCATTTGTGTATATAAACACTGTTGAATTTTGTATGCTTTACTTCCAATCCAGCTTTCTCCTATAGCCTAGGAATGCAGTAGAAGATGGCCCAAGTCCTTAGACACCGGCACCCACAGGGGACAACTGGAAGAAGCTCCTGGCTCCTGACTTCAGATCGTCTCAGCTCTGTCTGTGGTGGCCATTTAAAGAGTGAACCAGCAGATGGAAGACTTCTCTCTTTATTTCTCTTTCTTTATCTTTCTCTCTCTCTCCACCACCCCTCTCTCTCTCCCTCTATCTCTATGATTCTGTATTTCAAATAATATAAATAAATCTTAAAAAAATTTGTTTTCATTAAACAAAACTTTCTTTGAGAAAAATAAAATAAAGGAAAGAATGTGTATTCCACAGCTTTTCCGTCACACCCACATCTATAAGAAGAATGTGTAAAAGGAGAAAGGGAAAAGATGACAACCAGGTTACAAAATTCCATTCTTCTCTCATATGATTAATATTAATGAACACTTTTTTCAAATTTTATCTTTGATTATAATTTAATTATACATATTTATTGTATACTAAGTGATATTTCAAAAATATAGATATTTGTAAAGATCAAGTCAATGTATTAGTGTATCCATAACCTCAAACATTTATTGTTTCCTTGTGCTGAAAATATTAAAAATCTTATTTTCCAATTATTTGGATAAATACATTATACCAGTTGCAATTTATTAAAAGTTATTTGCATTTTCATTGAATTGGTTAAAAGGATGAATGCAGAAATACAATTGGGTCTCAGGAAGTTTGTTATGCTCTTGACCCTACTCTTGCATCCATTCCTGTTGTCTTTATTCCTATTTTTTAAGGCAACTTACTACTTCTCTTTCCCAGACTATATGGTTGAGTCACAGTTCCTCTATTTATGGTATCATATTCTTGGTGAGTAGAGGCAGATGTGAGGACACATCTGGACAGTAGTGTGGGAAAAAGATCCATATTACATGAATGCCAGAAAGTTACTAATTTAAAAAGCAACAATACTCCCCCCAAAAATCTAGAAATTTCACTGTTCAACCAAACATGAATTTTTTACAGTCACCAAATATTTTGTGACAGGGTGCTGTAAACTGAAAAAGTTCCTTTGTATCAATGATGACTCCTCAGCTAATGTGTCAGATAGATAAGACTTCAGTGAAAATGCTAGGAAATTATAGTAACATTTTCATGAATGAATGGATTTTTCCAAGAGTACCTTTCCTACTTTAAAGATGCTATATGATGCTATGAATAGCAACATTTTCTCTGGAAGCTGCATCTAGCACAACTTGTCATAGGCTGAAATATATATATATATATATATATATATATATATATATATATATTTATATATATATATATATAGTCTTGTCCCCCTTGGACAGTAAAGAAATAATTTTAATTACCAAGACACAATAACCTTGAAATCCTCTTCAGTGGTCTATTACAGCATTCACACAATGTGATTGGCTTGACTCCAATAGGTATTCTTTGTTAAATGAATTGGAAGTAATGCTGAAAGCTCAATTCATCAGATAGGGTATAGATTTCAAGAATAGGGCAGAACACCACATATAGCATCTCAGAAAACCAAACTATTTGTAATAACTGATTTTAAAAAATTTAAGATGTTTCAAATGTACTGTGTATGCTTCTAATAATGCTTGTGAAAAATGACTCTTGGTTTATAGTTGCTTCCTTATAACAACTAAAGCAATATAAAGGCCTTAATCTTGTGTAATAAACATTTGTATTCACACATTTATTAAAATACAACATATTGAATAGCTATGAACACTCTTTGCAGGATTTATAGTCCTTAGAATGAATGATAGAAAGCATACAAATTGTTAAGATTACTGAAGATACTCGTGTTCTAACTGGGATCTGGAAATATCAGCGAAGTATTAAATGGTGTTTTGGTTTCCCAGAGATACAATAACAAAATATTACAGACTAAGTGGCTTAAAATAATAGAGATTTATTCTCTCAGGGGTTCTTTTCCCAGTTCCTTCATTTGAATTGTTCCAGGGAATTGTTTCCTGTCTTTTTCCAGCTTCTAGTAGCCGTTAGGTTTGTGGCAACACAGCTCCAATCTCTGCCTTCATCTTCATAAGCCATCTTCCCTCTGTGTCTGTTTGTCTTTGTGTCTTATATTAATATTTGTGTATCTGTTGTCTCTTCTTTTAAGGACACCAACTACATTAGATTTGAGTCCACCCTAATTTAGTATGACCTTATTGCTTAATTTGATTATGTTCACACATAACTTATCTCCAAATAAGGTCACATTCATAAGCACTAGCATTTTGGACTTCAATATTTCCTTTTTAAGAGACACAATTTAGTCTATGATAGATTTTTCCTTTATATATTACATTCCCTAAAAGAAAAAAATAAAATTCTTAAATTAATGGCATTGAGAATTTAATCAACTGCTTACTCTTTTTAAACAGGAGGACATAGGTATACACTCAAGTTTCACATTCTTTCCAAAGCAACTAGGATAAAATTTCCTCTTTTCTTTAGTAAAATTAGATATATTTATTTTTAAACTTAGGAGTTACTACTGTTTATGCTAGTAACTATAAAAGATGGAATAATTGAATAATAGCCCATTACTGTAATAAAAGTTAGAATAAGTACATTGCTTTGCTATAGTCAAAACTTACTGATTCAAAATAATACTGAGTTTAAAAAAAGATTTAATGGGCCATGAGAGCATAAAGGTAATGTATTGTTTTATTATCCATTTGAGCATTCTTAGAGGATAAGCTCTTCATTCTTGGTGAGTAGTTTATTGGTCTTAGAGGCCCCTATAAACATTTGTGTTTATTTCTGTACTTTTAGAGGCAGTTGCTACCATTAGAAAATGATTTTAGTTTGGGGGTTACAGATATCATGATATAAAATTAAATTTTTCTTCCAAGTTTAAAATGTACTTTCACATATCACAATGGAACATTTTTGAATAAATAATATATAAAATACTGCATTGTGAGGACAACTTCATGATGTAGTTGGTCAAGCTAGTACCAGTAACACCAGCAATCTGGATCAGAGAAACACTTTGATTCCTGGCTGCCCAGCTTTCATTCTAGCTTCTAATTAAAGTGACTGGGATGATGGTCTCTTCTGCAGCACATTTACTAAAGGGACTGGGAAAGCAGCAGAAGATGGCTGAAATATTGGGCCCCTGCCAACCAGGGTGGTCTACCCATTCCTGACCTCAGCCTCGTCCAACCCTTGCCGCTGCAGGTATTTGGGGAGTGAAGCACAAGGAGGAAGAACTCACTCTAGCTCTGACTCTCTCTCTCTCTAATTGCTTTTCAACTGTACAAATATACCTTTTTAAACAAAGCTACTTTTAGTGTGTGTTTGTATGTATAAATATACATATACATGTATGTGTATTTATTAATTCAATATTTTAGACTGCATAAAGACGCCAGAACTGTTGCTAGCCATTAAGTATGGTGATATATTTAAGCATGTTGCAGTAAAATAAATACTCAAGTATATTTTGAAAATCTCATTTCAACTATAGTGTTACTATTGAGAAACTGAGCTTTTGAGTAACAGGGATCAGGATATGAGTTTTTGTTCTGTGACTTACTAGTTATTTGAAATTACATTACATCTTCAATTCCCAGTTTCATTAATTGAAAAATGAAAATTACTTTCTCCTTTGTTAGTAGTGCTATCCTTAAAAACATTTGCATGAAAAAGCATGTCCCAAAAAATTTTGGGAAAAAAGTCCAACATCAAGGTTTCCAGCAGGGACATGCTCTCACCAAAAATTCCAGAGAAGGATTTGCTTGCTTCATCTAGCCCCTGGTTCTTGATGAAAATTCTCGATATTACTGGACTTGTAGATGTGCTACTTCTAACTCGGCTTTACATGTTATTCTCCACTAAATGACTGTGTTTTTCTGTTATGAAAATTCAAGAAACATTGGTTTGAGGGTCTTCCTTTACCCCACATAGGATCATCTCATCTTAACTAGTTACATATGCATAGATCTCATTCCCAAATAAGGTCATGTTAACAAGTCTTTGG
The DNA here is from genome assembly GCA_949820135.1 of Sylvilagus floridanus. NCBI lineage: Eukaryota > Metazoa > Chordata > Mammalia > Lagomorpha > Leporidae > Sylvilagus > Sylvilagus floridanus. Next base: position 100,034,165 of record OX463224.1, on the reverse strand, counting down.
AGGATATGAATTGGGGGGAGGTGGGTATTATTCAAGTGTAATGAAATATAATGTATCTATGTTTTATAATAAAACACAGAAATTCCATAACTCCCTCCATCCAATTATCTAAGATTTTATTTTAGAAAATCGTATTATTGGTCTCTGATGAAATGATAGTATTTTCTTTAACCTACACATTTAACCTCTACAATTCCTGAGATGTGTAGCATAGTCTGAATGAATAGGACGTCAGGCTATATAAACATTTGACCAGACACAATGCAAAGAATCCATAGGCCATAAAAGATGTAGAGTAAGAGGCACATTGCATATAAAAGACCTAAGAACATGCTTCAGAGGTTTCCTGCTTCGACAAAACTCATCTTATAGGTATAATTTTAATCTGTAAAGATCCATATCCATATTAAGACAACAGCAATATCTTCTTCCGTATAAAATGGAAGATAACAGAAGATGGCTTTTAAGCAGTGTTTTTTTTTTTTTTTTAACAAGTTCATCATTTAATAAGTCTTAATTCATTTTCACCACATGGTATTGTACACGGTCATCTGCTGACACAGATTTCTTTTTAACAGATCTTGGTTTAGAAAAGTCATAGATACTGTGAGTTCTGTATAAACTGGTGACAGTAAGTTAGCTCCTTGTGTTGACTGATAAGCCTCAATTTCACCGCAGAATAAAGAATGTGGGCCAAAGAAAGCATAATCGGTCACTCGTATAGGACAGTATTGTTCCTATAATTTGAAGCTTTCTGAATGGACGGGTTCAGGCTTGATGGAACCCGTGGAGGTGTCACAGGTCTCGTGGTGTTCGGCCTCTTTTTCTCTGCAGGCTTTAAAATCTGAAAGGAACACATCAGTGTTTCGTCCACACTCATCATGGCACCTGCATTGTCAAACTCTCCACAATAGTTGGGTGCAGAAAACAGAGTGACCAACTGCCTCTTTGCAAAAAACGCATATCCATCTTCAACCACCTGGTGGGCTCTACATATAAGATCCAAATCACGCTTATGGAGAAATTTTGCAACCACTTCTGCACCAAATGGGAAGGACATGCCTCTGTCATTTTCACCCCAGCCTAAGACATCTTTATCGGGGTCAGACCACAAAAGATCACAAAGAAGACCTTGATCTGGCACATCAGTTGGTCGCATAATTCACCGAATCTGCTCCATAGATTGAAGATCTGGTGATAAACCTCCATGACAGCTGAAGATTTTCTCATCCACGATGGCTGCTATCGGTAAACAGTTAAAACAATCTGTGAAAGTGTTCCATAGTTTAATGTTGTATCTTCTTTTACATTCATCGTAAAATCCGTGAATCCTATTGATGCTGGCACATTCATGGTTCCCTCTGAGAAGAAAAAAATTCTCGGGATATTTGATTTTGTAGGCCAGTAAGAGGCAGATCGTCTCCAGTGACTGCTTTCCCCTGTCCACATGGTCCCCAAGAAACAGGTAGTTGCTTTCTGGCGGGAAACCACCGTACTCAAAAAGTCTCAGCAGCAAATCATAGTATTGTCGCTTCAAGTTCTAGCAGGATAGGCTGACTGAGAAAGATCTCTCGAGACTTTAAGCACAGTCCTCTGATTTCATTCTCCTGTAGCTGAACATTCTAACCAGGCGTGGACCCTCTCGCTTGCAGCAGCCGTTGGATGATGCTGTCGACGTTGAGTTTGTCTATATGCGCCATCGCCTTCCCACCGCCCACCGTCCCCCAGCTCCTGCCCGGGGCTCACACCGCCTTTCCACACCAGGATCTCAGAGGCGGTGGTGGTGGCAGCAGCCTAGGCGGGAATCCGCCCCACAAGCCGCCCCGCTCCCTGCTTCCTCCTTCTCGCCCCACTGCAACCACGAGAAGTAAGCAGTGGTTCAAAAGTCTTTATGGGTGGGCCCTAAGGATATTTTGCCAAGTGAAACCAAGAAGCCACAAACTCATATACATATTTGAGTAGTCAAATTCATATTAATAGAAAGTGAATGATGATTGCTAGTGACTGAGAGGAAAGGAAAATGAGGCATTGCTGAATGGATTTAAAATTTTAGTTTAGTTATATGAAAAAAATTCTGGAGATTGGTTATACAATAATGTGAGGACACTCAACACTACTCATTGTCCACTTAAAATTATTGAGATATTATATTAATGTTATTATTTTATCAGAATAATTCTTAAAAGCAATTCTCATAGCTGGTAAGAATGCAGAGAAACATTTCTAGTAGGATTGTTAAATGGCATAGGCAGTTGGCAGACAGTTTGTCAATTCTTACAAAGCTAAACATTGTCTTACCATGTGAAACAAATTGTACCCTAGGGACTTATCACCTGATTTGAAAATGTATGTCCACAGAAACACCTGCATGCAAGTATGAAGCACATCTTATTTGTAATTGCTAAAAATTTAAAACAACCAGGATGTTCTTCAGTATTTTAAATATGTTAAATTTTGTATATCCAGAAAATGGAATTTTATTCAAAAATAAAATTGATCTATCTATGAAAAAATATAGGCATATTTCTAATGACTATTATTGAGTGAAATAAAAGGAAACCTGGCAAGCGTCAATACAGTATGATATCAATATGTTGCCTCTTGGAACAGACAAACCTATATAGACAGGAAAACTATCAGTGGTTGCCAAGGTTCCAGAATAGGATGGGGGGGGGGTGTTTAAACAAATAAAGCCCAAGGAGCTTTCTCAGGTTTTGAAACTATTTTGTATTAAAATCTAATTGGAGACACAATGAAAACTATGTTTCTGTCAAAGCACATAGAAATTTACAATACAAAGAATAAAAATCAAATTTTATAAAGAATTTTTAATTTTTAATTTTTAATTTTTATTTTTATAAGAGTAAAGCTAAAAAATTTTAAATCATTTTGATGTCCAAGAGACAGCCATACCAAAAATATGGATTGCTTTTATATTGGAATGGAATCACTGCATAACTGAATGAGTGATCAGGAGGCCTGATTTTTCAATATTGCAGTGGTAGTTCAAAGACAAAAATCCAGGGTGGACAGTTTGGTACAGTGGCTTAAATCATCCCTGGAGGCATCCACATTCCTATAAGAGGGCCTGGGCTGGAGTCTCATCACCACTTCTCTACTAGCTTCCTGGTAATCCCCGTTGGAAGTAAGGTATCATGGTCCATGTGCTTAAATTCCTGCCACTCTTATGGGAGATCCAGCTAGAATTCCTGGCTCTTTTTTTGGTTGGGCCAAGTTTCTGCTGTTGTGGCCATTTGGAGACTAACCAGGAGATAAAGGATCTTATTTCTCCTTTTGTCTGTCTGTCTATTTTTGTCTCTTTCTCCCTCTTTCTGTTTCACCTTTTCTCTCTGTTACTCTGGCTTTCAAATATACAAAACTTAAAAAAAATAATTTAAAAACTCACTTGGGGGTTATGATGATTAATATAGTAATGAATTAGAGTCAGAAATATCTATATAAGGACAGTGCCGAGACTCACTAGGCTAATCCTGTCTGCAACGCTGGTACTCCGGGTTCTAGTCCTGGTTGGGGCACCAGTTCTGTCCCAGTTGCTCCTCTTCCAGTCCAGCTCCCTGCTGTGGCCTGGGATAGCAGTGGAGGATGGCCCAAGTGCTTGGGCCCTACACCAGCATGGGAGACCAGGAGAAGCACCTGGCTCCTGGCTTCGGATCGGCACAGTGAACCAGCCATAGCGGCCATTTGAGGGGGTGAACCAACGGAAGGAAGACCTTTCTCTCTGTCTCTCTCTTTCTCACTGCCTAACTCAGCCTACCAAATATATATATAAATATATATTATATATATATACATATATATGAAATTATGTTTCCCTTAAAGCAGATATAATGGGACAGACATTGTGGTGCAGTAGGCTAAAGCACTGCCAAGAATTCTAGCATGCTATATGGGCATCAGGACAAGTCCAGGCTGCTCCACTTCCAATTCAGCTCCCTGCTATTGTGCCTGGAAAAGCAGCAGAGGATGGCTCAAGTGCTTGGGCTCCTGCACCTATGTGGGAGACCAGAAAGAAGCTCTTGGCTTCTTTTTTTTTTTTAATTTTTATTTATTTATTTGACAGGTAGAATTACAGACAGTGAGAGACAGCGAAAAAGGTCTTCCTTCTGCTGGTTTACTCTCCAAATGGCCGAAAGGGCCAGAGTTGCACGGATCTGAAGCCAAGAGCCAGGTGCTTCCTCCTGGTCTCCCATGCTGGGCCATCCTCCACTGCTATCCCAGGCCACAGCAGAGAGCTGGACTGGAAGAGGAGCAACCGGGACTATAACCTGTTGCCCATGTGGGATGCCGGCACCGCAGGTGAAGGATTAACCAAGTGAGCCATGGCCCTGGCCCCAGCTCTTGGCTTTTGACTTTGGCCTGGCCCAGTCCCAGCTATTGTGGCCACTTGAGAAATGAATCAGCAGATGGAGGATCTGTCTCTATAACTTTACCTTTAAATAAATAACCAAATATTACAGAAAAGATATAGATATATACAAAAATATTTGCATATAAAATTGACCCTCGGTATCCATGGGGGATTGGTTCCAGGACTCTAGGTGTATAAGCAGATGTTGAAGCCCCTGCCATGAAATGGCTTAGCAGTTGCTTATAACTTGTTCTCCCTTCCCATGTACCTTAAATCCTATCTGTATTACTTTTAATACTCAATACTATGTAAAATCTATGTATATAGCTATTGTTCTGAATTGTTTAGGGAATAATGAGAAGAACAATTTTGTATTTTAGTTTAATTTTGATCCGCTGTTGTTTGAATTCACAGATGAGAAACTCATGAGTATGGAGGATAAATTGTCTCTTTATGTGAATCAGCATCCATAGATGTATCTCCTCACTCTGTCAGCAGAGAGAACCTTAGTAGTAAGGAGTACATCTAGCTCCCATATCCTGGGTATAATGTTATTTTCCAATCAAAGAGAGGAGTTAGGATGCCTTGGATAAATGGCTAATTCTAGAACTGAGGCTGGAAATATACAAGATAAGCCTGGGTCACCTTGCAGTTGAAAAAAGAAAAAAAAAATCCATACACATCTTAAAAAAGAGGGAAAAAAAAAAAAGAAAAAAGCGGGCAAAACACAAATGCACACGGAGAGGGTATGTCAACAGGAAGCAGGATCTAACAGAACAGGATTCCAGTGGTTCAAGACTAGGACAATGTTGAAAGTAACAGAAAGTACTATTAGAATATAGCACAGAGTCAAAACAAGTATTCATAGTCACATCCTGATAGAGAAATGATTAAGTAAACAAATAAATAGGAGGAAAACAACCAGTCCCTTATATAGAAGAATCCCAAATAATTTACATGGCTATTCGCAGTCTTATAGTGTTAGGGGGAAAATTCCACTTAAGAATGGAATATACATCCTAACTTCCTTCCAATAGCAGATGGGGCCTGCACTGTGGCATAGCGGGTTAAATGTCGTCTGCAGTGCTGGCATCCCATATGCTTACCAGTTCAAAATCCTGCTACTCCACTCTGATACAGCTCTCTGCTATGGCCTGGGAAAGCAGTGGAAGATGGGCCAAGTCCTTACGCCCCTGCACCCACGTGGGAGACCTGGAGGAAGCGCCTGGCTCCTGGCTTCAGATCGGCGCAGCTCCAGCCATTACGGCTACTGGGTAGTGAACCAATGGATAGAAGACCTCTCTCTCTCTCTCTCTCTCTTTGCTTCTCCTCATCTCTGACTTTCATAAATAAATGAATATATATATAAATATTTTTAAAAAGATACAAAACTATAAAATTCATATATTCATCGTGACCTCTCTATAATTACCAAGCTATATTTTACTTGATATTTTAATGCCCTTGTCATTTAAGAGAAATTAAATGTTTACATTTCAGCATGAATTTTACTGTTCATATTTATATTGTGCAAAGCCATTCTAAATGTAATGCTAGTTTTAAATGAAAATATAAGATAATTCAATTCATTATACTGAGTCACTCACATTGTTCAAAGTATCCTACATGAATATGTATTTTGCTATTCAAAATACCATGGAAATGTTGCACAAAAAATAACTCAAAAGCTGCTTTTATTTCACTTCTTGAAACATACAATCCACTTATATATTTACCTTTGTTCTACTGTTGAATAAGGAAAGACTGAATGAAACAGTAACTCTGGGTGCCTTATCATTACATTTCCTTCTACATGATCATTTACAGTGTACCTGATTGGCTAAAGCAGGGATATATTACAAATAATAAACAGTGTGATAAGGTTTGTTTGCTGCATGTTCTTCACATTGTCATTATGTTCTATAGCAGAAATACTGATTATATTGCACTATTGGTTTATTCAATGATAGATGCCTACCTTGTATCTGTAGTGATTCTCAGTGAACTCTTACACATTGCAGGTCCACCAGAATTCTGTGTTTGTGGTTTGCTGTAAATGTTCCACATGAATGGGAATAGTGATGTATGGGAGCAGATGCACATTCCACAGATCTCTTCTCTTCACTCATTTGCACCATCTGACTTCAACTACAAAGCGTAAGTTGAAAGATAAAATTACTAAGAAGCACATGATGGAGGCAGCAGAACCTTAAACCATGTAGATGGCTCTTCTAAATCCAGCGTTACATAGCGTTATATGGGATATATGTCCATGAAGCTGTCTCTGCATAGATGTTCTACATGTTAGCAAAACGTATGCCATATATTAAAAAAAGTTATAATCGATGTCAAGAGTAAATGAATATTATTGTTGAACAGAGGAAAAGTAACAGTTTATGACATTTCATCATTTTTAATTCCCATTCCTTTTGTCTTTCCATATATTCTATAAGTCACCTAATTTTCTACTTAATGTAGCGTTTTCTTCTGATTCAAAGTGAATATTAAAATTGAACACATAACTTAGGGATACCCAAAATAGAATGGGCAGTGGTACAGCCTACAAACGCTTGCACTTAACATGTTCCCCATCTACACAATATCTTGAAGACACACACTTGCTAATTCTTTTGCTGTAATCTTAAGTCAGATGGCATTAAGGGAAGAAACATGAATAGACTCTTTATTTGACCATCAAGAGGATCACCACTATATCACTGAGATAGCATGAATTTAGTGACTAAAATAAAGTCTCTGAAGATAAATTGATTGGGTTGAAACCTCAGCACCCTCATGTGGTAACACTGTGTTCTTATATAAATAACTTAATTCCATTTTGCCTCAATTTCTTCACCTATAAAACCGTACTAACTCTAGTGTGTTACTCATGAAGGTGTTATAAGGATTAGGTGAGCTGGTACAGATAAGAACTTAGAAAATATTTAATAACAGAGTCAGTACTCAGCCAGTGTTGATTATTTTCCTAACTGGTTGATAAGCATTTCTTTTCCTTAATGCCATCTTAAGTTATATGCAGGTATTACTCTCTATTTTTCTTACCTTTTCTGTTTCCCAACACTGTTAAAATAGATTTCCTACTGTATTTAAATATCCATTACATTACCAATGATATTTTGGAATGGAGGATGGATAAAATTATTAGCCCACCTCATCACCTTCAAAACAGGAAACTACCTACTACTATGCAGTTTATGAAGAGCAACACATTACTAAAACCATAATTACTGACCTTAATTTCTCAGAGAAGAAATTGAGACCTAGAAATACAATCAATACGATTTATCTAATATCAAACAACTAAAATTATAATATTGGTAGCATATTCTTCCTACTCTAAAATCTTCACATTTTATATTTTGATGTTTATCAGGTGTGTTAGATAAATAATAACAAACATAAAATTAAAAAGAGGACTCTGTCACATATGATCCAAGTTGAATTTTGGAAAAACACTACGTGTTCAAATATAAGTGCGCTCAAGGGCATTGGTTTGACGGTGCAAAATGAAAAAAGCTGAAAAAGCATTTTGTAACACAGAGTTATAAAAGAGGTTAAGATTTCTCTTAAAATTCACAAGGAACATGCATTTCAAATTAACACAGTTTGTAACACTTGTTCAAAACTTAGGTTCAGGAATAAGCAACCTTACTCTAAGATCTGGTTTTAGCACTTACTAGCTGTATATTTGTTTTAGCTGAGATATTTTATCTCTCAATGCCTCAGACTTGTTATCTGTAACTGTAGAGACTGTGATAACATGTTCAAAATATTTCAAACAGCCGTTAACAATTCCTTAAAATACTCAAAATAATTTTAATGCTAAAATTAATGTCTGTTAATATTTTAACAACTCCCATTAACAATCTTCCCTTGCATCATATTTGGATCACTATATTATTATAAAAGAAGTAACGAATGAGAGTGTCATTTTTACATAACTTTTTTTCTTTACCTAAGATTTTCTTATTTATTATTTGAAAGTCAGAGTTAGAAAGAGAGGAGGGGAGATGAGAGAGAGAGAGAGAGAGAGAGAGAGAGAGTGAGAGAGAGGGAGAATTTTGCATCTGTTGATGCTGGCTTATCCTGGCTTGCTAAGACCTAAGCCAGCAGTCAGGAGCATTATCTGGATCTCCCAAGTGGATAATATGGGCCCATGTATTTAGGCCATCTTCCTCTGCTTTCCCAGGTGCATTAGCAGGGAGCTGGATTGGAAGCGGAACAGCTGAAACTCAAGCAGGCATTCATATGACATGCCAGTGTCACAGGTGATGGCTTTACCAACTATACCACAACACTGTCCCCTTACAGAATATTTCTATATGTGTAACTATAGTTGGCAAAATAATGAGCTCCAATTCTCAAACCTGTTCTTAGACACATGAAAGATGTCCACCTCTCAATGCCCATAACCTATGAAGATATTAATTTAAATGACAAGGGGTCTTGTCTCGTGTGATTAAATTAAAGCTCTTGCGATGGAGAGATTATCCTGATTATCAAGGTGGACTTAACAGAATGACATAATTTTAATTAAAGGAGGGAGGCACAGAGAAGAATAAGGTAATAGAATGGTAGAGAAATGGTCAGAGAGAGATTGCTGACCCTCAAGAGCAGGGGCCAGGATCCAGGAGATGTATTCTGACTCTACCTTCTGCAAAATGCAGGGATATAGATTCTTCAGAGCCTGCAGAAGGAATCCAAACTTTCAACACACTGATTGAAGCCTAGTGAAACTCACCTCATATTTTCATTTCCAGAACTATCAGGTAAAACAGTTCTGTTATTTTAAGCCACTATATTTTTAGTAATTGATTACAACACTTAATCATAACAGATGCATACATGGTATTCATTTCTAAAACCATTATTTAACATCTTTCCTTCAATGCTAAAAACAGTCTATTGACCCAGATGTGACTAGAAAGATACTGTTTTAACTTTTTAGTTCAGATCTTGCTATTGAAATTGTCTGCAAATTAGAGGGCAAAAAATTTTCTGAAGTAAATGACATAATTTTCTTTCAGTCAAATATATGCATTTTATAGTGTGGAGGATAGAAAACAGTGATTAGTGTTTTAATATAACCATCTACTCAACTTTCTAGTTACTCTAGTTATAATTTACCCAGAAAGACTGTTTTTTCTGTGTTAATTTATATTTTATCATTAATCTAATCCAAGTATACAGCATTCATAAAAATATCACACAGATTACATTTACTTTTTAAATTCTGAAATATTCATTTAAAACATTTTCCTTGCTTGACAAACAATCATTCAAGAAGATAGTAAATCCAAATAAAATAGATGACAAAAAGATGCATCCACTTGTGTGTGAAAGCTTGACAACCTTTCCTTAGATTTTTCAGTGGTAATGTGTCCTTTTTACCCCATTTTTTTTTATCAGAAGCCAAGCTTCTCAACTGGAAATATTGTGCCTTTCAGATGGTGTTATTTATTTCTTTTTTTTTCTCTAGAAATTTTTTATTTAAGGAATACAAACTTCTTGCGGTGTTATTTATTTCCAATATAGCACTTAGTCTCCTTAAAGATATAATTGAACGACATTCAAGCAAACACTTTCATTCTGTTGGATTCTCTTTTTAAGATAAAGTTGTACTCCTACTCTGACGTCCTTTCTTTGGGCCAAACCAAATTAAAATGGATCTGTTCTTGAGTTCATCTGTTGTTTTACTAAGCAAACTGTCTCTATGTGTGTCCAAATTGCATTTACTTTCTACAACACTTTGCTCAAAGGAAAGACTTTATGTTATATTTGTGAACAATCCATTATTAGATGTAAGACTAATTTCAGGTTGATAATCTTTATGGGAAAAAGAAGCAAAGAACATAAAAGATTCAGCAACAAATAAAACCTGACAATATATTTCAGGATCTATTGAATGAAGAAAGCCTGGTCTAGTGGTGGAAAGATTTGCTTTATGTTCACAAAGTTATATTTTGATTTGTTAATGAGGAAAAAGATTGGACATATTGCAGATTGGGAATATAGTAGATAGAGAATAAAATACTCATAGAACAAATCTGAGTCACTTTCACTTTAAAAAAATTTTTTTATCTAGATGTCCAAGAAACTCAGTTTTATGTTCTAAGAATACTTTCCTAAGTATTTTCTTTCTTATAATTAGATATTTGCTTTACAAATCTTCACTTTTTTCTGGTTCACTGAAACAAATGCACAACATTTTCTAAGATACATTTCACTTTTCTTAAGAACATAATAAAGAAAAAGACAAGAAAGATAAAAAGATATCATTTGTTTTGCTTAGCATTAGTCTTCTATTTGATTTAGAATCACATAATGATGAATACAAATGAGTAAATGTGGTCTGTTTAGTGATATTTTAAAAGAGGATAAATCTGCAGAAAGGAACATTATGGGGGTACTAGAAACCATAAGATAAAACAATTTGAAAAAGAGATTAAGATTCCAAAAAGATAAATGATAGAGAAAAATGTTCTACAAATTGGTTCAATCAAGAATGAAAAATGGCTATAAAATCCATTTGTTTAGAAGTTCTTGGAAGTGCATCATTATTGGAGTGAAAACATAATGCATGCCTCAATTTCCTTTACCTCATCCAGTAAAAATCAACATAGAGATAAATGAAGGACCCCAGACAGATTGGTGATGGAAAGCATCGCAAAATCATATTATTTAGAAAGAAATTATGCTAATTTCAATTTTAAGTTCTATTGTTTATCATCACATAATTTTCTGGAATTTATTAGTAAGATTCTCTACTAGGAAAAAAAACAGCAATTCTGTTTTTCATTTGCTTATTAAAAGCACTTTAGTCAATACTTTGAAAAATAGCAATAGCAGCACTAAGAGGAAATTCATGCAATCATGAGAAAACCCATGACAATAAAATCCATCTTAAATATTTACAGTAAATCAATTTACAAGTCTCTGATTTGCAATTGATAGATTAATCATGTGTAAACAAAAAGCAAAACTTCCAAATAGCAATAATAGTGTTAGTTTTAATTTTAGGGAATATATTCATTCCATTATTTTATCTGTTCTGTTCCAAATATAAAACATTAAAGGAAATAGTATTGATATTCATTTTTGCCTGATAATGTGTCTACAGCTGTTGCATTTTTTGATAAAATGGTAATGTTTATTTATTCACATTATTTTAGAGATCATCCAAAGTTTATAATATATTTATCTGAAGTTTCAACGTTATTTTTATGTGTTCCTTACATAGGAAGAACATTCTTGTCAGCTGTATCATATCAGCATAAAGTCATCTTCAAAAAAGTTACAATTTTCCCTACTAGATTTTGAAGATCTTGCAGTTAGGTACTATGTTTTGAATTGACACATACAAGTTGTACGCATTTATGGGATTCCATGAGATGTTTCCATGAAAGTCTGCAATGTGTAACAATACCCAGGTGCTGGGGCAGGTGTTGTGGTCTAACAGGAAAGGCTGCTGCCCATGAAGTCCATGTCCCCTATGGGTGCTGGTTCAAGTCCTGGCTGCTCCACTTTCAATCCAGCTTGCTGGTAATAGTCTGGGAAAAGCATCAGAAGACCGCAGTCCAAATGTTGTGGCCTCTACAACGCATGAGTAAGACCTGGAAGAAGTTCCTGGCTCCTGGTTTCATCCTAGTTCAGTTCTAACCATTGAGGGCATCTAAGGAGTGAACCAACTGATGGAAGATTTCTCTTTCTCTTCCTCTTTCTGTAAGTCTTTCCAATAATTAAATAAACCTTAAAAAATAATCCATGCGCCAGCATCAGTGCATGGCATATGACAGGTGTTCGAAGTATGTGTTCTTCCAAAATAAAATGATCAAATCACTAATATGAGTTTTTTAAAACTAAAAATTAATATATTTGGATAGTTTAATACTAAGATTACTTTCATGAAGTAAATTTTTGCCCTCTTTCATATTTGAAAATCATTAGACTTCCAACTTTTTAATATTTGTTAATTAATATTAAGGTAAAGTAAAATATTCAAATAAAGACAAAGGATATATATATATATATATATATATATATATATAGAAATTTTATCCTTTTCTTCCTACAATATATGGACAAGAAGAAGATCATGCATCTTGATAATGAGTTTAAGGTAATGTGAATAGTCAAAGGAGTTAGAAAAAGAAGTCAAGGATGGGTCATGAGTTGAAATTTTCAGAATTTATTAGATATCAAATAGGAATGACATTTGATATTTGAGGGTAGTTTATTGAACAGCAAAATAGACTGGGGTAGAGACAAATCAAAGAAATCCTTAAGAGATTATTAGACAAGACTGACAATGAGTAGCAAATGATGGAGAAAAAACTGAGAATGCAAATATTGAGTTAATGAGTTGTGAGAATAAAAGCACACTAGTAGAGATGGAAAGGTGGGAATGAGTACATGAGAAGAAAGAATTAAGGATATGAAATATTGACAGTATACCAAACACAATTATTCTTTTAATTGATCAGAGTGCAGAAATTTAAGCATAATAGTCTATCTTAAAGGGTGATGTTTAAAACAATGGAAAGGGAAATTACTTGAGAAAAAAAAATAATGGATGTCAAAAAATATAAAAAGAAGACAACAGGGAGTATTTTTAGGCAGAAAAGAAGACAGAGGGCCTAGTTTGTCCTGCAGTGGTTTAAGCCTCTGCTTTTGATGCTACATCTAATTTTAAAGTACTGGTTCAAGTCCTGGCTGCTACACTTTTGCTCCAGCTTCCTGCTAATGGGCCTGGGAAAGCAGTACTGTCATTTCAAATGCCTGGACATCCGGCATCCACATGGGAGATCTGCATGGAGTTCTTTGTTCCTGGCTTCAGCCTGGCCTTGCTCTGGCTGTTATAGCCATTTGGGAAGTGAACCAGCAGATGACAGATTTCTCTCTCTCTCTCTCTCTCTCTGCCTTTCAAGTAAATAAATATGTTTTAAAAAATGAAGTAAGATTAGAAAAATAGCTTAATAGACTGTATTAACTTAGAGGAATATTTAGTGAGGAAGAATGAATAGTTACAGTTAAAAATAGCTTTAGTTCAGTCTCCACACCAAAACCTGAAAAAATTCTAATGCCATTGTCTCTCTAATCTGTAAGTGACAATTTCTTCTTCTTTGTGGTACTTGGTCTTGTTTGGTTGGCATCTCCAGGGATTCTCAACACAATTCATTAACTTCTGAAAATAGATATTTTACATTGCCTTGCCCCTCTTAAAATACTAGAGTTGACTATACCTCGAGTTTTTATGTTCCTTCAAGATTTTGAGTACAACGTTCTTTACCACTTTTTAGGATGAATCAGAGAAAAATTGCTATGCTGAATTGGAATACAGGTGCCCCTGTAGTTGTTTCCTATGCTGCATCTTCATCTCAGAGCAATATTCTGTACTCCAAATTTTCATTTTCCTTTGTTCAATTAATTCAATATTATCATATAGAGAGTTTGCATGGCCCTTTAAATTGATCTTTTATTTATTACATATGTTCTTAAAATCTGTCTTTCACATAATCTTGTAGTAGGATGCCACTTGAGTGGTATTTAGTATTTTAAATGTAACACTTTTTTTTTAATCACTAGGCTTAGCTGTATATCCTTCTTATGATTTCTTTCTCAGCTTAGGGACTAAGTGTTAATTATTTTCCATGGGGTTCCATGCTATACCCTGTTCTCACTTTGCTGTCTGATAGGATCTAGAAGTATTGCATATATGTTTTTTATTGTATTTATTTGACAGAGTTATAGACAGTGAGAGAGAGAGACAGAGGGAAAGGTCTTCCTTCCGTTGGTTTACTCTCCAAATGGCTGCCACGGCCAGCACTGTGGGGATCCGAAGCCAGGAGCCAGGTGCTTCTTCCTGGTCTTCCATTCAAGTGCAGGGGCCCAAACACTTGGGCCATCCTCCACTGCTATCCCAGGCCACAGCAGAGAGCTGGACTGGAAGAGGAGCAACCGGGACTATAACCTGTTGCCCATGTGGGATGCTGGCACCGAAGGCGAAGGATTAACCAAGTGAGCCATGGCACTGGCCCTATTTATTTGCTCATTTGAGAGGAAGAGTTACAGACAGTGAGCAGGAGCGACAGACAGAAAGGTCTTCCTTCCTTTGGTTCATTCCCCAATTGGCTGCAATGGCCGGAGCTGTGCTTCGAAGCCAGGAGCTAGGAGCTTCTTCCAGGTCTCCCAAAAGGGTGCAGGGCCCAAAGACCTGGGCCATCTTCTACTGCTTTCCCAGGCCATAGCAGAAAGCTGGATGGGAAGAGGAGCAGCCGAGACTAGAACTGGCACCCATATGAGATACTGGCACCCATATGGGATGCTGGCACCGCAGGCAGAGGATTAACCTACTGAGCCACAGCGCCGGCCCCACATATATGATTTTAAGAAAGATACTTATACATTCTTGCCAGATGGTTTAATTAGGTATATAAAAAAATCAGATCTGAAAGATGACAGTGAAAACCCAGTGAAGAAATTATGCCAGTGGTGTAAACTGTTAGAATAATGAACTAAAAAGGAAGGATCTTAGACAAACTGAATTTGCTTGTTGGTTAACTTAAGTGTCTATAATTGTAATCCACACAAATAAATCAGGATCATTCTAAAGAAAAAGCAAAAACATTATTATAAATTATTATTATTATTATCACTACTATTGGACTGCTTCGTGTGTGCTAAAGGGAAGAATGCAAGTAGATTAAGAGAAAATACTAGTACTATGGATGAAGAAAAAAAATGAATACTTTCTTTAGTTCTTTCACTATTCCCCTTCCTTTTCCTGTCTCATAAATATTTTTAATGGCAAGCGAGAATAAGTTTCATGAAAATATTCATATTTATTGTGAGATGGTCATATTCTAAGCACTGTATCACATAATTTTTTAATATTCAGAATAAATCTGTGAGGTAGTATTGACTTTTTACTTTTTATCCTAGATGGAGAGAGAAGGAGGGAGGGAGAGAGAGTAAGAGAGAGAGAGAGAGAGAGAGAATCTTCCATCTTCTATCAGTAGATTTACTCCCCAACTGCCTGTAACAGCTATGATTGGGCCAGGCTGAAGCCAAGAGCCCAAAATTGATTCATATGTATGATAGGCACTGAAGTTTCATGGTCCTCATCTGGAGAATTAGGATTGGAAGTGAGAAAGCTGATATCCAAACCCAGTACTCCAACATTGGTTGAAGGAATTATGATTGGTGTCAACTGCTCCACCAGACACCTGTTTCTGAGGTACTGTTGTTAACATCAACATATATAATGAGAAACTGAAGTGTAGGAGGCTTGAGGAATTTGTCAAATGAATCAGCTAGTCTGGTAAACTGTAGAATAATAGCTATTCCTCCAAGCTGTCTGACTCTGGAAGACATATTATTAACTTGTTTTCAATTTTTTTAAAAAATATGAAAATGGGGATGCATACAAATATAGAAGAAGGATACTAACTTTAGGACATTTGAATTCATTGTATATATTAAAAGTTAGATTAATTGAATCTTCAGATGCGTTAGAGATGAAAACAGATGATCTTCAATAAAATCATTAAATAAAACTGAGAGTTAATAAGGGAATATTAAAACAGCTATTCAACATTTCTTTTTTAATATCCAGAATAGATAAAATATGATCCTTAATACTGGAAATACAGCATGTAACATTCCATTCTTTCACAGAGTTTATATTCAGTTTATATTTATATTTGGATAAAATAGATAAAAGACAAAATTAATAATGTAGAGAACAGTGCTAAGTATGGAAATTATGAGTGCTAGAATACTAATAGTGGGTACTAGGGTGTTGATGAATTGAGGAAAAGGTCTTCTTCAGAAAAATAATATTAGAGGGCATCTCTTTGTGGGACGTATTTCAATTTTAATTTGAAAAGCAGAGAGAAGCTAACTTTGGCATGATCAATCATACAACTTTTTTAAGGGATTTTTTTTTTTAATTTGCCAGGTAGAGTTAGGCAGTGAGAGAGAGACAGAGAGAAGGGTCTTCCTTTCGTTAGTTCACTCCCCTAATGGCCACTATGGCCGGCGCTGCGCCTATCCAAAGCCAGGAGCCAGGTACTTCCTTGTAGTCTCCCATGGGGGTGCAGGGACCCAAGCACTTGGGTCATCTTCCTCTGCCCTCCCGGGCCACAGCAGAGAGCTAGATTGGAAGAGGAGCAACGGACCTAGTACCTGGCACCCCATCCGGGACTAGTACCTAGCACCCCAACCAGGACTAAAACCCAGGGTGCTGGCACCACAGGCGGAGGATTAGCCACGTGAGCCACAGTGCTGGCCTAATCATATAACTTCTTTAAAATAAAGCAAGTAATTAGTTGAGAATGTGCTGGCAGATAATGTAAAGTGTATATGAAAATCTGAAATATCTATGATTTCAAATCATCTTAGCTATATTCTGCAATGGATAAAAGGAGTTCAGGAAAAGATGAGAGTCAACCAAAATCTGAATTGATTTTTTAATTATTAGTGGTTAAGGATAATATTATCTGATTTTAAAAATCAAGAGATGAAGTTCATGTATGTATACACTAATGAAATACATATTGCAATGTAATTTTAGATAAATAGTATGAATTGATTATACCTAACAGAGAAATAAATTGACTATTTCAACACCAAGTGTTGAGAAAGTCAGTACTTCAAAAAATTGAAGATGCAAGGTTTTTGCTGAAGGCAAGAAACGGTGCTCTTATATAGTATATTTTGGGAGAGTTTTCTCTCTTAATATGCTTTTATACATTATAATGAGTTTGGAAATTTAGACTGCTGAAAACGTAGAAAAATCATTTATACTCATCAGTAGAAATAACTGCAAATGCTAGATAATGTCAATTCAAAGTTTGGAAAATTTCAACAACTGCTCAATTCAATATGGAATATTACTCATACCAAATGACAGTAAATAGCATCTCATTCTAGTGTGGGCTTATGCTGTGATCAACACTGAAATTATTCAAACTTTCTTGATTAATCAAAATTATATATTATCATCTTGATTGCAATCACCTATCAAAGAATCATTTTCCACTGTAATTTGTTTAAAACATAATCAGTGTCAATAAACCAGAAGCTGGAGGACTATAAATCTAAAAAAAAAAAAAAAACAACAACAACAAAAACACTGTTGAGATTTTTCCTGCAGCCCTCCCCATCCCAAACAAACAAACAGCAGATGGACATGAAAGAACTAGTAGTTCTAGTCATTCTACACCCAGTTGTGGACCCACATAACACTTTATAAAATGAAATAGATACAAATTTCATTGAAAAATATATGGTATTCATTTCATCATGTATTGATATTGTCATTTTTAAACTCTGAAATTTGCATAAAAATCATTTTAATTATAATTTTAAGAAACTTTAAGTTTGCTCTGTTCTCATGTCATTTCAAAACACACATTGAACAAAGAAAATAACCATATATATATTTCAAATGATTGAGAGAAATCCCTTTCAGCTGAAAGAATTCATTAAAGATTCAAGACCGCCAAAACTGCCTGATCTCCAGCGTATATGGTCTGTTTAGCTATATGATCCCATCATTTTGTTTAGTTTAGAGTTAAATTAGCTCTACCAAGAATTTGTATTCTTTTAATGAAAGCAATATGGGTCAGTGGAAAGTGCTTTGGCCACCTAGAAGGAACTAATATCAATCCCTGCCATCAGCTACTTCTATGACATTGGCAAGTAATGTTATCACGCTGAACCTTGCTTTAAAGAAAAAAAAAATGAAATGAGGAATCCATAAACCCTCGAGAAAATTTTAGCTCATGATTTGTAAAATTTAGAATAATGATTTGGCCTAATTCCAAAATTGACTAAAATTAAACATATGAATTTACTTAATATACTTCCACTAACACATCACCTCTTTTGACATTGTGTTTATTTTCCTTTCAGGACTATCCAGTATGGGCTGTTGTCTTTCAGTGAACACACTGAAAATTAGAGAAGTGAAAAAATTAGAGAAGTGGAACAGAATTATGGGATCCAGAATTTAACAGATTGAACAGATTGAAATCTATCTTGACTCTGGTGTGTGTGGAGTGGGTGGGAGCAGGTGGGTGGTGTCTGCTGTGTGGAGCAGATGGAAACTGGAGGAAACAGAGAGATAATGGATTGAAAGAAAATGGTTACAGTCTGCTCTTGCCTCTTGCTTCTGGAAATTTCTGACAATCACTGCATGCTTCTTTATCAGGGAAATCACTAGCAACATACCAATGGCATTTACTGGAAGTGATAGAATGTTATCAGGACAACATTATAGGCTTGTTGGGGCAGCAAACATTGAAGACTGTTGTGAGCCAAAATGTATTTGTGAGAAACTCTTCCACTGTCTCAATTTCAAAGACCTCTGGATTTAGGGATTTAGCCTGAAGAGTTTATCTCATCCACATGGTATTTCTCCCTGAGCATGTTCGTGGTGTGTGTGTGTATGTGTGCGTGTGTAGGCGTAGTGAGATATTTGGAAAGACAGTTTTGTTTTTCCTCCATTCAAAGCATTAGAACTGTACAATTATCTGGAACTCAATGATTTGCTTTATAAGAACCGTGAATTATAATACACTTACTTCTTTCTGGGTTGTTAACTTATACAGATACAAAAGCTAATGTAACTCTTTTACAACAAACTAATTCAAATATTTTATATTTATTAGGCATCTGTCACTAGAGTAGATATGTGCAATATAAAACAAAATGAGTTTCCAAGGTAGAGGAAATCACTGTAGTCAGGCAGCAGAATTATAAGAGGATGTGTTGTGCTATATTAAAGATATGTACAGTTATTAAGTACATAAAATAAACAGACCTGGAATGAAAAAGATTCACCAAAAGGATGTTGTATCCTCTCATTTGAAATATAAATAGATTGGGTGAGTGTCCAAGGCCAAATGGGGAAAAATTAAGGCAAAAGGAGCCATTTTATCAATGTTAAGTAGATGGGAAAAGGAATGCATATGTCACTTGAGGCATTGATGCTAAGTTATCAATGGTCAGTGCTTGAAAGCAACAGTAGGGAATAAGGATCCAGAGCTATTCAGGAATGCGTAGAACTGTATTGATGCTCAGAAATGACACTGAGGAGTGTGACCTTGATTTTTGCATAAAGATATAAAGATCTAAATGTTTCTAAATCTGCTTATATTTATATTTTAGAAAATTGAGATAGAAGGAGGATTAAGATGATAGAAAATAAAATAAATTATTATGATCTAGGAAAAGAGATTGAGAGATTGTATAATTGTACGATTCTAGGGATTGTACAAATTATAGGGATTCATGAAGACAGCATGCAGGTTTGATTACAGATGTACGCACTGAAGAAAAGCGCCAAGTTAAAAATGAACTTCTGTTATCAAACATAATATTTAGTGTGAAGCAGACTATCAGAATATGTTGTAGGAGGAACTGGGATTTCCAAATGGAAGATAGAAATGGTCTAGCAACTCACCTTCTTCCTCCTACCTTCCAATGCCCTACAAATTCAATTAAACAAGATTTCTGCCTCTTTAGCTATTTTTCCAATTAACCTATCATTATTTCTTGCTTTCACCTTCTCTCAATCTCCAAATTTTCTTCCCAATTCAGTGTAGTACTCACATGAATAACCATCACAAACAAGCGAGTGGATAATACTAAGAAATATTTCTTGGGAATCATTGAATGTCTCTCAACTTGTCTTTCCACTTGCAGGAGATGAGGACAAGTATCTGAGTAAGTTTCCTTTGCCGCTCTGGGGAAAGATATCCCTGAAGATTAGTACAATACATGAAATCCCCCATCATCTAGCGTGTTACTATTGACAATGTTTTTTTCAGTGTTGATGTTTTAATCATGAAATAGGCGATGTGTTTTTACAGCTGTGGATATTTAGGATGTTACAATATTGATTTCAAAGCAGATTGAAAAATTGGGATAGTTGAGAGAGTAACAATGACATTGAGGCAATGCATTTAGTAAGCAAAAGAAAGATTTGATCTAGAAAAAATCAGGAAAGCATAACACAATCAATGACTATTGAAATTAATGTCATCAATAAATAATGTGGAGCAAAGCTTTCATAAACATTTTCAAAATTTTCAGTTAAATTTCATTTAATGCAATCAAATTAGTTATAAATCTGAGTTAAATCTTAGACATATTCATTACTTATATAAAATGAAATAAAATGTAACAAAATATTTCAATCTTCTATTATAAAACTCTTGTGATTTGTCAAAATCTTTTTAACAAACCAGTTATTATATCATATTATTTAATCAGGTAGCAATACTGTATTTTATTCCTCCACATACTTTTCTGATAAATTCTCAAATGTTTCCAAATACCATTTCCTTGATTTTAAAATAGTCTTGAAAACTCCCTGAGCTTCTTAAGTTGACGTTTTCTGAGTTATGAAATAAAGACTTCAAAAGATGGCAACAACCTGTAAAGAGAAACTTGGGAGGTAATTTGATCTGCCACAGTTCTTTGACTGACTGAATAAGTTTAGATTGACAGAATGTATTTTGAATGCCTTTTGATGGAGCATTCTGTGACTGAAGGCATGACTCCTTGACAAAAATAATGTAGGGATGCAAACAATAGCTAAGTTAGTGCATACATTTGAAGAGCGAAACTTCTCTCAGTCACGGACACCTGCTGTATGTCCTAAATTATGAAGAAGAGGAGATAAAAATATGATGCATTTTCTATACCCTTTTACAGATTATTATATGAAAAACAAAACAATGCAAAATTCAGCCTATGAAGTCGTACTTCTTTTGTTTCTTAGTGGCTCTCCAACTTTCTCATTTATGAAATGGAAACAATAGCTTTCTCATTTACAAGTTGTGTGTTGTGAAATAAGAAAATTTATTGAGAAGATGCTTCCAAACAATAATAAGGTTTACAAACTAATTTATTACAAATTTTGCATTTCTTCCTATAGAGCTTAGAAAAACATTAAGTGGATCTTTCAAATAATTACTTTTGCACTCTTACCCTAAATTTTTAATTCTGTTGTAGTACTCCTAGAGTTTACCTAATAAGTTCTGATAGCTCTAATAGCCTTCCTAAAGGTGTTAACTGCCCATGCTAGTAATAACAATAATAATAATAAAGCTCTCAGCCCCAACACAGATGTTTCATCACTTCCTTTATCCTACTGATTTTTACAGTAATTATGGAATGATTCTTTGGTCCTGTTACTTATTTTCTTAATTTGCAATAATGCATTTTAAAACCCTAAAAATTCCCTATAGCCCATCACTACTCAGGAACTGATTAGAGCTTACTTAGATATTTCAAGTCCCCTGATTTCCATGGTCATCTAAAACTGTGTTACATGTTTCACTGAGGGGAATTCTTTCTCCCTCATTCAGGCCATTCTTCGAATTTTTATAAAATTGCAAATATTTATTTCCTCTCAAGCCAAGAAAATGTTTGCATAAGGATAAATAAAATGAACACATTATTTTTGAATCATTTTTCTTTCTTCCAAACAATAAGAAAATCTAAAGAAGCCCCTTAGGTTGTGTTACGATTTTCTAGTGTCCAACCCAATATAATCAGTAATAATAACTTGTTCTAGACTCACATGTGAACTTAACTACAGTGACTGGAAGTTTTGTCTTTAGGCTATGATTTTCATAACTATAGAGATAATATGAATTGTGTACTACCTATAGACTATAAGAATTGAAGTCAATTAAATATTTAAGCTGCATGTGTCAACAGAAGCTTCCAAATCCCAGATTCTCATTTCTCTAGAGCACTATTTATATTAATAAAAATTTTAAAAATATTTACTAAGGTAAAATAAGGTCTTATGGAAGGGTTCAAATCCAATATTGCCAAGTCCTTATAAGAAGATGAGATTAGGACACACTCAGAGAGGGGTAAATATGAAGATCACAGTGAAAGAGTGTGCATCTGTAAGCCAAGGAGAGAAGCCTCAGAAGATACTAAATCTACTGATAATATGAACTGAAAATCTTAGTATCAAGAATAGTGGGAAAATAAATTTATGTTGTTTAAGTTAATAAAAAAGTGTAGTAAAGGATTAGCTGTTATTTTTTTTTTGAATAAATGTTACAGACCAAATAGTAACACGGTCCTCCAACACATAAGTAAACAATTCATACCACAGATGCTTTAACAGGTGGGTTTGACAACTTACTATTCTACTTTTGATCTTAGTCAAAAAGCCAAGAGGTGATGACAACTTATTTTATTCTGCAAAAAAGAAATCTGGTAAAATACGTGGAAGTTGCAGCAAAAACAAATTGTTGTAAATTTTCTAAATGCCTTCTCATGAATTTTTGTACATGTCTTACATGGATCAGTGATACATAGTTAACAAAGAAATGCCATGAGAAGGACAACATTTTGAGTACCAATGTTAAAGAACTGTATTTAAAAATGCTTTTGAGGGACCAGCGCTGTGGCTTAGAGGGTAAAGTTGCTGCCTGCAATGCCAGAGTCCCATACAGGCATCTGCTTCTATTCCTGGCTTTTCCACTTCCTAGTCAGCTCTCTGCTATAGCCTGGGAAAGCAGTGAAAAATGGCCCAAGTCCTTGGGTCCCTGTACCCATGTGGAGGACTCAGAAGAGCTACTGGCTCTTAGCTTCAGAATTGCCCAGCTCCCGACTTTGTGGCCATTTGGGGAGTGAAAACAACAGATGAAGACCTCTCTCTCTCTCTCTCTCTCTCTGCCTCTGTAACTCCATCTTTCAAATAAATAAATAAATCTTTTAAAAATGTTCTTTGAAACCAATGAGAAGAAAATCCATTTCTATTGGTCTAATAGCTGATGCATAAACAATTTTATTGGTAAATATTTAATGTTGTATTAGATACAGAACCAGACTTCTGTCTTTGTTTCACACAGTATTAATTTTTAGATTACTGAAATAAATAAATTTCACAATGACCTAATTTGCAATATTGTGAGGAATTTTAGCAAGAATCTCATGACAAAGAGCTCTGAAGAAAAAAAAAAAAAACACAGAGTATTTGTACTGTGGTACTCAATAACTCTGTAATCTAACTTCTCATTTTATCTCACTTGACTGCACTTCCTAGTTGTAAAATAAGATTATAAAGGATTCTGTTTATTGAAAACTCATTTTTAATCTAAAATTATGGGTTCATTTTCACTTTCAAAATTTATTATCTCGCAAACTCCACTGAACATAAAGGATGTGTCACATCAGCGTGCTTCACAATTTCTACATTCTTCTTGGAGTTCCCCCAGAAAGAAAATGTCATTTATGGAAACATTAATAAGTTAATCATATAAAATGAAAACATTATCTGTTTTTATAACCGCAAGAATTTACCAAAACAGTAGTTTACCAAAAGGATTGTGAGACACATTTGAGTTTCTTAAATTCAGACAGATAAGATATAACACAGTTAAAAAACTACAATTTTGCTCCTAATTTGTTTAAATCAGTAGCTATTTTCATGTTTCATTAGACAGATAAAGTATGACCATGGGGTATAGAAGCAAGTAAGCTATTTGTTTTCATAAAGGGAACTCAGTTCTGCAACTTACCTTCATAAACTAAAAGCAACAGGAAATAAGTCCAGTTGAAAATAACAGAGGGGCCAGCACCATGGCGCAGTCAGTTAATCCTCCACCTGCAGCACCAGCACCACACATGGGGGCCAGTTCTAGTCCAGGCTGCTCCTCTTCCAGCCCAGTTCTCTGCTATGGCCTGGGATAGTAGAAGATGGCCCAAGTCCTTGGGCCCCTGCACCCACTTGGGAGACCTGGAAGAAGCTGCTGGCTCCTGGCTTTGGATCAGAGCAGTTCCAGCTGTTGCGGCCATTTGGGGAGTGAACCAACGGAAGGAAGACCTTTCTCTCTGTCTCTCGCTCTCACTGTCTGTAACTCTCTCAAATAAAATAAATAAAAATTAAAAAAAGAAAAGGACTCAGAAAAGTTTAAAGGACGAGGGTACTAATATAAATTGCTGTCAAGACTTGTAGAGAAATAGATAATTCCTGTGAATGCTAAAGCCTTCAGGGACTCCAGAGCTTATTGTGTTGAGCCAAGAAAAAGTGCAGGAAAATAATACTTTGGAAGAGCTGTTGGAAAATGTTCAAAAGAAATTGAAAGATAACTTTGTGACTGCCCACAAAAATTAGGCATTTGGAAATAGAGATAGAAAAATTTGATGAGAGTGTGGAAAGATTCTAAGCATTTTTTTTTTTTTTTGGCAAGAAAGAATATCCAAGAGTCATAATGATCTAAGGATTGTACTTCAAGCCGATTTGCAACCCAAATATATTAGGTCCACGCAGTTCAAGAAATAGGTGCTTCCTAATATTCTAAGTGGATAATGTATAAAATGTTTAATATATTCTCAATAGCAAGATTATCTTCAATCTTATCCACACTCATTGTGCATTTTGCCATTGTTATGCTCCACAATTTGAACAGGTAGACAGTTCTAGTAGAGCAGTCTCTCAATGAGTGAATAAGAATTCATACTACTGACAGTTTTGGCCAACTGTCTTCACCAGAGAACTATATGGAAATAAAGACTCACTTTACTACATATAGTGTGGCAATGTACCTCAAATAATTGTTAGAGTTTCTCAGATAAAAGAATATTGTCAATGGATTCCCTAAAAAATCATCCTGATATCATAATATAAATTACAACAAAATACGTTATTGCATGCCTCAAATGATATATGCAGTCATTTTTCAGGATCCATGAAAAATTGGTTCTAAGAACCCCACAGATACCAAAATCTATGGATGCTCATATTCCATATTGGAAATTGCATAGTATATGCATACAACTTAGACAAATATTCCAGTAAACTTTAAATCATCTCTAGATCACTTATAATACCTAAAATAATGTAAATGGTATATAAACAGTTGCTATATTATAACATTTAGCAAATAAAGACAAGAAAAATATCTGTATATATTCAATGCTAATACAGGTTTGTAAAATGTTCTTAACCTGTAGTTGATTGAACTCTCAAATGTTGAAACCATGGATATAGTATGTCATCTGCATCTACAAAAATGATTAAGCACACTCATTCAGGGAATGAAAGCTCATGATCAAGGAGCTCTCATGAAGGAGCGACATCATTGTGCCATGCATAAGGCAAAGCCTCACCACTTCAGCAGAATTCCTAGAAATTATTAGTAAACTGTATGTTCCTCTATCTCTGACTCTCCCAAGGAACAGTGGCTGACTTTTTTTTTATCACCACCACATCTTCTATACTCTGTAATTTGTGAGACAACTTATTTCTTATTTAAAAACTTGACAATTATATTTAAAATGTTGCCTGAAAGTGGTCCACTTTGAATGTGTCCCCTTTCATGAAAAGACTTGGGAAGATGTCCAAATTGAAAATACGATATCACATCTCTGATGGGGTGTTTGCAACATCTGTCCGTAACTCCTGGAATCTCTGAATAAATCAAGATGGTCATATGTTACACATGGGTTTCTGGTGCAAGTAATTGCTCTTTTCAAAGCTATGAGCTATATATGAGTAAGGCAGCAATTGAGCTCATAAGTGGGTTTTTAAGGAGACCTGAGACTGTGGCACTTTGTTCTTAAGCTATTATATCTTTGGGTATGGAGCAAACACCTCATGGACTCAACAAAACTACAAAGTTTCCTTACTACAAGACAGAGCTGAAAGTCAGCCCTTGGGAGTATCTCACTACGGAAGATGGATGCTTCCCTTCTAGTCTCTGGTTAAATGCTGTGGAGATGAATGGTGATGAATGAAGTCAGTCCTCTTGCAGATACATTGGTTACTCGGAATGCTCATGGGATCAACTAAGATAACAACACTGGGAGCTCATGCAATTTACAGAATGTATCATCTCCATTATGCATCACCATTACTCTCTCAGTGTAGAGTTGCTGATTTTCATTCCTTATCTGTCAGTTTCAATATCTGAATCCAATATGGAGAATTAAGCTTTCTCTAAGTGAGCCTATAATGAATGAATTTGTATTGATATCATCAATTTTATTTCTATATTGACAACAAATTTAATGTATTTTGGCTAACATTTTAAAAAAGTATGTAATTAGCATATTCTACTGCTTCTAATGTTAGATCTTTTAATTTTATGTTTAAGCATTTTTACTTAGTTTTGCTTTTTCCTGAAAATCATTGTATATCACTTGCAATAAACATATTTGCTTTTGAGTGCATATTGATATGTTCTTCAAAACTAGAATATATTTCGTTGTGAAAAAAACACAATTTGAAGCATTTGAACAAAACAATTTATTTTATTTACTTTACTTTAACATATATATTTTGTAAGTAAAATTATTTTTATCATTATATGATGAAGGGATATAAATTTTATTTAAAAAGAAAATATATGGGGCCAGCATTATGGCAAAGCAGGTAAAGCTGCCACCTACAGCTCTGGCATCCACTATGGGTGCTGGTTCAGGTCCCCACTGCTCCACTTCCAATCCAGCTCCCTGTTAATACTCCTGGGAAAACAGCCAAAGATGGCCCAAGTACTTGGCCCCTGCATCCACATGGGAATCCCAGAAGAAGCTCCTAGCATGTGGATTCAGCTTGGTCCAGCCCTTGCTGTTACAGCCATTCGGGGAGTGAACCAGCAGATGGAATTTCTCTCTCTCTCTCTCTCTCTCTCTCATCATTCAGATAAATTTTAAAAAGTAAAAGAAAATATACTTTATATTTTGAAAGCATGTCAAGTCAATAAAATTTGCAAGAACAACACAAATAATTATTTTTCCTGGACCATTTGAATGCTACCTGGGAAAAGCGATGCCACATCATCAAAAATATTTTCCTAAAATAAAGTAACCATAGAAGATGATGGCACCAAAGGGGACACCTGTTGAAGTGAAATGGACACTATGAGAAACAGTGACTTGATCAGCTCTTGTCCTGACTGTTCATGTACAATGTAATACTTTATCCATTTTAGTATTTTTTTGTTCTAGTATTATTGGTTGAAATCTGTAATTAACACACAATTATTCTTAGGTGTTTAAATTTTAACTGAAAAGTGATCCCTGTTAGGAATTTGGAAAACATTATGCTGAGTGAAATAAGGCAATCCCACAGGGACAAATATCATATGTCCTCCCTGATCAGTGACAACTAACAGAGTACCAAAAAGGAAACCTGTTAAAGTGAAATGAACACTATGCGAAACCGTGACTTGATCAGCCCTTGCCCTGAATGTTGATGAACAACTTAATACGTTATCCCTCTTAGTATTTTTTTTTATTTGTTTGTTCTACTTAATACTTTTGGTTGAATACTGTATCAATACACAGTTATTCTTAAATGTTGAAATTTAACTGAAAAGTGATCGCTGTTAAATATAAGGGTAGGAATAAGAGAGGGAAGAGATGTACAATTTGGGACATGCTCAAGCTGACTTGAACCAAAGGGTAGAGTTAGAAACATACCAGGGGATTCCAATTCAATCCCATCAAGGTAGCATGTACCAATGACATCTCACTAGCCAAGTGATCAATTTCTGTTCAGAGTTGATCATAATGATAGGACTAAGAGCCAAAGGGATCACATAAACAAGACTAGTGTCTGCTAATACTAACTGATAGAATAAAAAAGGGAGAGAATGATCCAACATAGGAAGTGAGATACACAGCAGACTCATAGAATGGCAGATGTCCTAAATAGCACTCTGGCCTCAGAATCAGCCTTTAAGTCATGCGGATCCTGCTGAAAAGCCCATGAGAGTATTTCAGGCTTGGAAAGCCAAGACACTCTGGCAAAAAAAAAAAAATGACCTAAATGAAAGATCTCCACGAGTGAGATCCCAATGGAAAGAACAGGTCATCAAAGAAGGAGGTGCCTTTCTCTGAAGGGAGGAGAGAACTTCCACTCTGACTGCAACCTTGTCTAAATATGATCAGAGTCGGTGAACTCAAAAGGCCTCCATAGCCTTGGCAACTCATGACAAGAGCCTAGGGTGATTACTGAGGCCATAAACAAGAGTGTCAATTTGTTAAGTCAGCAACAGGAGTCACTGTGCACTTACTCCTCATGTAGGATCTCTGTCCTTAATGTGCTGTACATTGTGATTTAATGCTATAACTAGTACTCAAAAAGTATTTTTCACTTTGTATTTCTATGTGGGTGTAAACTGTTGAAATCTTTACTTAATATATGATAAACTGATCTTCTGTATATAAAGAGAATTGAAAATGAATCTTGATGTGAATGCAAGGGGAGAGGGAGCAGGAAAGGGGAGGGTTGCGGGTGGGAGGGAAGTTATGGGGGGGAAGCCATTGTAATCCATAAGCTGTACTTTGGAAATTTATATTCATTAAATAAAAGTTAAAAAAATAAAAAAGAAGATAATGGATATGCTATTTCACAATAGTAATCATCTCATTATGCATTTGTATATGAAAGCACCATGATATACACTTGAAATAAATATAAAATGTAACAAAAGAATATTTTCCATGAATCTATGAAGGACCATCAGCATAAGGAAACTATTTTTCTTTCTATCCTTAGTATTCACAGTTTTAATTCAATTTTGGCTTACTGTCTCAATAATGTAATTAAAATGAAACAATTTATTCCAATGTGTTAAATTTTAATTATAATGTTCTTTTAGCATTCTTTAATCTAGGCCTTCTTGATTTTCCTTTCACTTTTAGGATCAAGATGCATTTTGAAATTATACAGCTTACTGGGGCCAGTGCTGTGGCATAGCAGGTAAACCGCCACCTGCAGCGCCAGCATCCCATATGGGCACTGGTTCATATCCTGGCTGCTCCTCTTCTGATCCAGCTCTCAGCTATGGACTGGGGAGGCAGTAGAAGATAGCCCAAGTCCTTGGGCCCTTGCAACCACGTGAGAGACCCAGAGGAAGCTCCTGGTTCCTGGCTTCGGATTGGCACAGCTCCAGCTGTTGCAGCCAATTTGGGAGTGAACCAGTGGCTGGAAGACTCTCTCTCTCTCTCTCTCTGTCTCTTTCTCTCTCTCTGTCTCTCCTTCTCTCTGTGTAACTCTGACTTTCAATTAAATAAATACATCTTTAAAAAAAAGAAAGAAAGAAATTTTACAGCTCACAGCAGAATGTTCCTGTATTTGTTTGGTAAAATATTTTCTCATGATGAGATTCAGATAAGCATCTGAATCAGGGAGGAATGGCGTTGAAGTGATCCTGCGTTCGAATTGTATTCTCTCATGTGGCACATGATTTTAAATTGTACCAAATCTCATTTAGTTTGTTCCATATTAACTTTGATTATTTATTTGATGGGGAAATCCATCCAGTGTTTCACTATAAAAAATATTTTTGAGGGGCTGGCATTTTCTTGTAGTAGGTAAAGCCTCTGCTTGGAACACCAGCATCTTATATAACTGCTAATCAAGGTTTCTCCACTTCAGATCCAGTTCTATGATAATGTGCCTCGGAAAGCAGTAGAGGATGCACACAAGTTCATGGGCCACTCTACCCACGTGGGAGACCTGGATGAAGCTCGTGGATTCTGGCTTCAACCCTGCCCAGCCCCAGCCATTGCATCCACTTGGAAAGTGAACAAGCAGATGGAAGATCTCTCTGTAATGCTGTCTTTCAAATTAATAAAATAATTTTTTCAAAATTTTTTTCATCATTACAATTAATAAGTATTTTATAAGGAGGTATTTTATGAGTATGTAAACATCTAATGTCTTATCAAGTTTTCATACACTTGTTTCATTATTTATGGATATTAGTTGATTGAAAGAATTACTGCTTTGATCATTGTTGAATTGTGATTGTCTGAACTAGTATTATTTTCCACTTTTGTTAGAAGGCATTTTAGATTAATACAAAACTTTCTCTTCTCCATTTGTACTTATTAATATATTTTTATCAACATGGACTAATGCATTCATGTTTTATTCAATGGTTTTTAATTGGTTTCTGTAATTATTAATTGTATCTGACCAGTCAATATTTCCTGGAGTTGATTTGGTGTCTTTTTCATTAGGTGCAACACTCTTAAGAGCACATTTTCTCTCTCAGGCACAAAATGACGCTCAATACCAAGCTTACATATTTTAAAATTAATGCTGGAATTTTTGCATCTATGTTCATCAGGGATATTGGTCTGTAGTTTTCTTTCAATGGAATTTACTGGCTTTAAATAATTTCATCCTTTCATGTAGGATCAAATTTATAAACTGAGATCTGCGTGACATGTACGCTGCCAGCTACTGAAATGTTGCCACTTTAAAGTGTCTCAGTGGACATGTACTCACACACATGTAGATCTGAATTAATTTTGATATCTATCCGTATATGTTAACCATGAGTTACATTATTACAATCAATATAATACAGGCTTCTTACTCATTTTTTCCCTTTTTTCATACTTGCAACTCCCTTTTATGAGACTCAAAAGCAGTTTCCTCTCCATATGTAAGTATTCTTGGATTCTTTTAATTAATTCCCTTTTTACCAGGCATTCCCTCTACCTCCCTGGATGTTCCTATACCTATATAAACTCCAGTATCTCATGCCCTATCACACAGATGACACACTATATTGGATCTGGTGCCATCAATCATCTAAATGTGTATCTTTTCCACTACCCTCATACACAGTTTATTTTTCATTCCATTCAGTCTATGATATGTGTCACTGCTCCCCACCACATTCATCCTGATGACCCATTTTCATAGATGCCTTTCTGTCCATGCATCCTATCCATGAGATCCATCCTCCTCAACCTTTCTGAGCTTCAGAATGTCATGTCCTGCCACTGCCTGCCTCATTCCCCACATCCCCTTCATCTTGTTTTAGCTCTGGATCCCTGCACCAAACTACTGTTGCCTTCAATCATTCCTTCTCCACACTGGCCAGTACCTCATTCCATTTGAGCTCCACTCAGGCTGCTCTATGGAGTCAGGATGAAGTGTTCCTTTTTACTCTTCTTCAATTTTTTTAAACTGTGTAAAGTATATATTCTCAAGATTTTATATATGACTGATAACTAAAACTAATTTCAGAATACCCAGAACTTCACTATTAAAATAAAAAAAAATTAAAGAAAAATGAAGCTCCAGGAGAAAGAATACTTTTGAAATTATTTTAAAATTACTTTTTAAAATGTTATTAATTCTGTTTATGTGTAGTCCTCAGAGATTTTTTTTAAAAATTTATTTTATTTATTTTAAATGCAGAATTAGAGAGAAAGAAAGAAATATCTTCCATCTGCTGGCTAATTCCCTAAATGGCCGCAAAGGCCAGGGCTGTGCCAGAACAAAGTCAGGAGCCAGAATTTTCATCCAGTTCTCCCACATGGATGCAGAGGCCAAGCACTTGAGCCATCTTTCACTGCTTTCCCAGGTGTATTAGCAGGGAGTTCAACTGGAAGTAGAGCAGTTTGGATGCAACCAGAGCCCATATGAGATCCCAGACCAGTCAGAGGCTTAACACTTTATGCCCAGTGCAGAACCTCCCCAGCCATTTTTCATGTACCTGAATGCTAATTAACTTTGAACTGCTTGCTGCAATGTTTTTCCAACAAGCAGGCTCCAAATACCCCATTATAGTAATTAAATATTTATTGAACTTGAAGTGTGTCCTCAACACTGTAAAGTGAGATATGGGGAAAATTGCAACTTCAAAGACATTCTCAAGCTCAGAAGAACATGTAGTCAAGATTATGTTTACAAGAAATTTTTCTCAAACTCTATTATACTCTACCTTATATTGATTTATAAATGTGCAGCTGCTTATTAAGTAAACAATAAACATACAATTTTAAGTACTATCATTGTAAATATCATTTTTGAAATAAACTTGACAAAAGCCATGGATTAGATAAAACCACTTATTTCCTTCCATCTTCTTTATAGTAACCTATTTTATTACTTATAGTAACTCAATCAATATATTACAATCTGTGAATCAATGTTTTTCGATGTCAGTGCAATTGATTTTTGAGCTAGAATGGAATTTGTGGGGCTGTCCTGTCCTTTATAACAAATTTCACACATCTCAGACTTCTACCAACCAGATGTTACTATAGTTGTTCCCTCTCCAACATACTTGTACAAACAAAACTATTGCAAGATATTTCCAAATGTCTCTGGCAAGGCAGAAGTTCCAATATTAATTGAAAACCATTGCTCTCTTTATAAAATGGAGAACATCTTAGAATATTGTAGTACATAGCTAGTATGTAGAAAATACCT
The DNA here is from genome assembly GCA_949820135.1 of Sylvilagus floridanus. Classification (NCBI taxonomy): domain Eukaryota; kingdom Metazoa; phylum Chordata; class Mammalia; order Lagomorpha; family Leporidae; genus Sylvilagus; species Sylvilagus floridanus. The sequence goes on along the minus strand of OX463224.1, from coordinate 100,001,553 downwards.
AGTATTTTCATGAAGGGCATACCATTTTATAAGAACTTTTAAGTAACAGAATCTCACAAACAAATAATTGAGAAAGACAGACAGATATAGTAAGTGAGTGGAAATTGCCAATGGAGACATAAACCCAAGCTTGTAGCATGAGCTTAAACTAGAATAGGCAATTGTCCTTACATTCTTTAACAAATATTTGAAAGATAGAATTACAGAGAGAGAGGAGGAAACAAGACATAAGAGAGAGAGAGTTCTTCCATCCATTGGTTTACTCCCCAAATGGCAGCAACAGCCAGGATTGGGCCAGGCAGAAGCCAGAAACCAGGAGTCTCTTCTGGGTCCCTCAAGTCGGTTGCAAGGGCCCAGATACTTCAACAGCCTTTCACTGCATTACCAGGCCAGTAGCAGGGAGCTGGATCAGAAGTGGAACAACTGAGGCATGAAAAATACACCCAATATGGAATGTTAGCATTGCAGCTGGTGACTTAAGTCATTATGCCACAATACTGGCCTGTGTCCTTATATTCTGATTGTAAAGTATTCCAAGATGCAGATACAGGCCTTTGTTGCCAGTTCCTAAAGGATCTCTGTCCTTAATGTGTTGTACTATGAGAATTAATGGTAAAAATAGTCTTTAAACAGTACTTTCTACTTGGTGTTTCTGTGGGTGCAAACTAATGAAATCTTTATTTAGTATATACTAAGTTAATCTTCTGTATTTAAAGTTAATTAAAAATGAATCTTAATGAAGAATGGGATGGGAGAAGGAATAGGAGATGGGATGGTTTGCTGGTGGGAGGGTGGTTATGGGGCAAACCATTATAATCCAAAAGTTGTACTTTCAAAATTTATTAAATAAAAGTTTTCTAAAAAAAAAAAGATGCACATGACATACATCTAGAAATCTTGTATTTTTAAAGTATTTGGAGATACTTCAATTTTTAAATGCTGTACTAACCCAAAATATTTCTTTAGTTTCTTTTGGCTTGTGCCTCTGTCATACTATCAATTGATTAAACAAACTAAAAATTATACTTAGGTTTTATAAAATTGACCAGTTATGTAAATAATGAAGAATGACAAAGTGCTTATCATGTCTTCCAGTGAGTGAATCTTATTTTCACAGCAAGAGTCATAATTGCTAACACAGTTCTTATACTGATGCTGAAGCTTTCATGATGATTTTCCCAAGAGAACAAACAATGCAGAAGACAAAGAGAACTTGAAGAATTGTAAAGCAGGCTGGACAGGAGAGAGAAAACTTTCATTTCCCACAACGGCTTAAACTCCGTTAGCAGCCTGTCTTTCTTGTGCAACAGTTAAATGTCAGGAAATGGAGAAAACAGGAAGTGTCACCTAGTCAAAGGAAACTGAACAGAATGCAACTGCAAACCACTGCTCATCGTTCTATTATTGCTAAATAAAATATTTCACCAAGTTTGTGGAAATCAAGATCAAAAGTAAAGTTTATATGTGCGCAAAAAAATTCACATGGTCAGTTGTCTTTTAAGATTTTCAGTAGTGAATTATTCAGCAAGAAATTCCCTTTAGGACATAAATTGGACATTTTTGAGACACTAACATTTGGAGAATCCAGAAACACTTCCTGTAAAGATGAAAAACTGGGAAGAAATACTCAATACCTTATTTATACAGAGAAAACATGCTTTGATGGCAAACATTTCAGCATTTATGATTTACATCTGATTAGAAAACATTCAGCTTCCACTTCTTCTTTCCCATTGAGGTCACCAGAGATCTGCCCTATTTTGCTCTAAAAATAAGACAAAGAATCCCTTACTACATTTTGATATTTTTACAAATAAGTCATACTAAATGGATTTTTAATAATTCCCTTTTCCTGAGATGGTGTGCTTCTTGCACCCTAACTCCACACTGAGATTAACTAAAATAGACTCCTAGACTCCATTATGAACTGACTAGCAATGCAATTCAACATATGTATTCTGGGATTAGCAATGAAATATTATACTTGCAGCTATAATGTTACATGAAGACATCAGTTTATTTATATACAGGCATACAGTTATTTGTGTGAATATAGTGCATTAATAAAAAATATTAAACAATTAGTACTTATTTGTGTGTCTGAATTTCTCTGTTTCACACTACCTATATACATGAATATAAATCAATATTTCTGTGTATTTATTTGGCACACTTTTTAGGAAAAATACATATGAGAACCATATTTGTTTATATTTTCTTCATTCAGACTGCATATAAGAGGGCTTAAAATGTTCATGGAAAAACAGAATTAAAATATAAGCTTGTTTTTAACCAAAAATTATTGAAATCCATGAAGCTTTTTCACATTTGTTTTCTTTAAACTTATTGAAGATTTCCTCATTCTTATACTAAGGGCCATCTTCACGCTAATCTCCATTGCTCAGAATAGCACTAACACAAGGAGCTCTCATCAGCAAATAACATCACAGCACAAATTAGGTTTATTCATTTAAAAGATATGCATCATTAAATTGCAATCCTGAAACCCAGAACAAACCCAATCAGATACTGTTTTTGCCTTGGAAGCACACATGATTATCTGAGAAGGTGTTCAGTTCAATAAATCAGTAATTACAATAAAAGTTATCTGAAAAGTGTTTGTACAATGGACCTTTTAGAGAAAACTCTGCAAATGAAAATCAAAGGGGAGATTCTGTTAGATTATTTTCTTCTGTACTAGCACAATATGTACAGAACTTGCTGTACATGGCATAGGTCATCCCTAGTTTAAGTAATTATAAATGAGCCAGACAGGAGACCGGCCCTCAATCTTCTCAAAAACTGATAATGTCATAGTTAGTCTCACAATTATAAGCATGATTTACTTTTTCTCAAATGAAATAGGAGGAGAAAATTTATAGTATGTTCAACAAGATATTATCCATCCTTTTGTTAATGTTTCTGCTCTCTCTCTCTCCCTCTCTCTCTCTCTCTCTCTCTCTCTCTGTATATATATATATATATATATATATATATATATATATATTATATTTTTCAACCTCACTTGTCTATACTCTATATTGAGCCATTGGGAACTAACCTCTGACAGCAAAAACACTTCCAACTATGAAAATTTTTCATGCTGCCTTCCAAATGAACACTAAGATTTTTTTTAAAAAGATTTATTTATTTATTTGAAAGTCATAGTTACACAGAGAGAGGAAAGACAGAGGGAGAGGTCTTCCATCCAATGGTTCACTCCCAAGATGGCCAAACCATTGATTATATTATAAAATTGATAACATAAAGTATATATAGATATAGGAAAACCTTTAAAACACTTCCATTCTTAGCAGCAGGGTGCTGCCTCCTGACCCTTTATGTGGGAAGAGACCCAAATTCATAATCTTTTGTCCACAAGCTTTGAATTGTGATCAAAGAATAGAGATTTAGGAATCTATCTTGCAAATCAACTTCTCAACTCATTGGAAATTGAGAGATCTTATATATAGGGCTGAAATAATAAGAATGAAATGTGCTAATAAATGGAGGAATATTCATTTTTTTCTTGGAATAGGCAAAGATTTCTCAATTGATATACACACCTCTTTTCATTCGTAATGATTGTTAACTTTCTTGGTGCTAGTGGGTATGTAATTTAGTACAGAAATTACATAACAATGAAGGTTGAGATCTTCAGGAGATTTCTCCAGCAGGAAAGCTGGGTCTAGCTGGTCCTGGTTGGTTAGCCAAAGGAGGAACTTCTGATCCCAAACTATCCTGTTCTCATTGTTAGAGAGGAGGTAGAAAACTAACTGGGCTACACAGGCTTTGCTCTAGGTAACACCATCGCCCATCTGAAGAATAATCCAATACTTTTGAATTTCTTGTTGGAGAGAGATGCATTTGACAAGTGATTGACCAAAGCACTATTAGTCATGACTTTATGGGAGACATCTGATCATTTTTCATTCCAAAGTAAAAAGCATATACTGATAGGAGATTTTTCATAAATTTAAGTACTTATAAATTACAAGCTAAGTATAAATTGCAGGCTAAGTAACAAATTTTATTTTATTTACTTTATTAATAATAATCAGATACCAGTAATCAAAGTCTTGGATGAAAAAACACTCATAAATTATCACTGTGTACAGAGCAAGATAGAATGAAACTAAACATGTTCCCCTAAAATTTATGTTTATTCATAAACAGAGTCACAAAATAGATGCAGGAGGTTGCACCTGTTTGAAGCACAGAGTCTCCTAGATTGCAATTAATTGAGTCTCATTATCTCCTGTAGATGAGATTTCTGCAATGGGATGAAGTTAATCAAATATATTTTATGAAAATAATCAGTGTTTAGGGAATATGGAAAAGGAACTGCTGTAGTAGACGTACAGGATGATATAATACGTAAATTATTGCATAGTCCCTCAAATTTCTGACATTGGCAAGAGAAGCAAGGATATAACAATTACAGGCATGCATGCAAAAATTTCCCTATATAGGCAAAATATTCTCAGATTACCCAGGTTGATTAATGTTTCAGTCACAAAGAATGAATTACTCATGTGACTTTTTGTTTTTTCAAGTACAATGACAATAAAATATTTTTCCATGTTACATGAAATATCAAGTAACAGTGGCTTGAAAATTAAATTAACTAGAAAATCGCCTCAGTTTTCCAGTAGATACAATTTATTTTCTTCTCTGAATGATTATGATATAAAAATATCTTATTATTAGCTCCTATATTATCTGACTAAAATAAATACAAAATTGGTTTATTTAAAATAAACGAAATGGTTGTAATTATGCCAACATAAATTTCTGAGTAAATCAAATACAAAATTTCTGGTAAAAATATAATTGTCACTAACAGCTAATTGGTTATTCCCAACATACTTTAAAGATTAAGGCAGTCTTGTAATTTACACAAAGCATGATTGCTTACTTTGGGAAATCACAAAAATCAAATTCCAGAGTATCATAAATATAATTTACATTACCCCATATTAGTATAGAATTCATTCTTTAGCTGACTGTATATTACCGTCTGTATTGGACAGTTTCATTTAGGGTGTCAGTCATAGCTGCAAATTTAATCCAACAGAAAATAAAATTTTTCTATCTTCTACTTGAAAGTTACAAATACTTGAAGATGGTTAACATACTTTTGCATAAGCACAACATATCACATTATGAATTTCTTACATAATATCATTATTAAATACTACATTTTAACAGTTCATCTCTGATAACCCACTAACTTATTACCATTGCACTGAGAATATGGAACCAGCACTATTAAAAATCATCATCCTGAAAATAATAGCCCAGAATCTGAAACAACACTAAAATTACAAGAATTTTCAAGGTCATACTGATGGTGTTGATTTGGCTAATATATTAGATAAATGATAGTCTCACCTTCACCTCTTGGTGCTTTAAGAATCAATTTAATCATACTAAGAATTTCATGTCAAAATATGAACTCTCTATTTTCTAACTTTATAATTAACATTCAACAAGGCATCTAATCAAAGCATCCCTTTCTCATTAGTACAGTTCTGACAGTTTCATCATCAAGTGGCAAGTGTTCCAGCAAATTGTGTTGATATCCTATCAGATATGTCAAGAACTTGATCCTCTTTTCCATTAAGTCAGATTAGGGACAGGAACCAATTTCCATTATGAAAATGTGACTGAAAATATGTGACACTTTTCCAGCAAAATTCTCTAGTAGAAAATGGATTAAGCTCACATTTGCCTATCTATGTATCTTATAGAAGCCAAGTGTTTTCAAATATTAATTGAATAATTTAATATTGATGAAGTAATGTCAAAAATGAAAAAAGTCCTTGAAATCAATTAGCTATTTGATTAAAGTCAAGCCTCAAAACATTGCAAAGAAAAAATAATTATCAGAATTTACCCATGAATACAAGTGACCTGATTGCTTATAGTTAGGATTATTTTGAGATGGATTTTATTAACTCTTCCATGCATACATATTACAAAATTTTTTATTTCTCTCTGGTTTATCACAATTGCATAAAGCTATTAGTATCCAATACTGATTATTAGTTAATGGAATTATCCCTTTTTATGCTTGTACTTAATGCAAATACCTGCAGAATATAAATTAATTATAAATTGAAATATTCTCATAATATTGATTAAATACTCATTTTTTCTTTTGATCATTGTCATTTTAGTACATATATTTATTTGTAATCTTTAATTTTTTTCTGACACTATCTAGAAAGTCACCTATTACATAAGTATACATAACTCATCTCAGAGAGAATATAAGTAATCATTTTTCAATTTGAAAGTAAAAAAAGATTTTTATTTGCAATTGTGTTTTCTTTTTTTCTTTATATAAAGGGAATGGGTTTCATATATTTCATATATATAGTTTTAAGAATATGATATTTCCCATCTTCCTTAGCTCCCTCTTACCTTCCCTCTTCCTTTCTTATTTTTTATTTTTGTAATGACATACTTTCAATTTACTTAAAAATCATAAGCTTAATCCCCAACTAAATAAAGAAATCATCAACTAGTAAGTAGAAAGACCACTATTCCCATAGTTAATATTATATAGCCATCACACACCTGTGTGAAGTGTAACTAGGGATGAATTTACCCAGATGAAGCTGATAAGAATGTAAGGGATTCCCATTTATGAAAAATTTCAGGATTTCTGTGCCCATATTCAAAAACTTTCATGAATCTTTGTCCTCTGATAATTTAATCTTTAACTAGGCGTGAAAATGGAAATAAGATCATTAATAATGTAAGGGTTTAGGAAGTTCCTAAACTTTATACAGATCAATAGAAGTCCCCTGGATTAACTCATCATGGGGCAATGTGCAAAGAAGGATCTTGGAAAGTATAGGTATGCTTTCAATAATGTATAATTTCGGAACTAATATATGAAATTTTAAGAATGGCTGTTGGATCATTCTCTCCCTTTTTGATTCTATCAGTTAGTATTAGCAGACACTAGTCTTGTTTGTGTGATCCCTTTGACTCTTAGACCTATCAGTGTGATCAATTGTGAACTGAAATTGATCACTTGGACTAGTGAGATGGCCTTGGTACATGCCACCTTGATGGGATTGTATTGGAATTCCCTGGCACGATTCTAACTCCATCATTTGGGGCAGTTCCGATTGTAATCTATAAGCTGTATTTTGGAAATTTATATTCTTTAAATAAAAGCGTTATAAAAAAAAAAAAAAAGAATGGCTGTTGAAAGCACTGACTTGACATCTTCTATTACTTACTAGTTATAATCTTGCCCTTACTGCTCCATGTCTTCACTCCTAAGCAGTAGCTCAATACATGTTTAACTTTCATAACATAATTGTTTAAAATATGCAAAAGTAAAAGAATAATAAAATAGTATGACCACCATTACATAATCCTGCCTCAACAGTTTTTAGTATCTTGCTATAAGTTCTTCCATTTTATGTGTATATATCTGTGTGGGTATTTTGGTAAACCATTTTAAATTAAGCTGTGGACATTGCAGCTTATTCCTAAATATTTTGTGTGTATCTCTGAAAAATAAGGATATTACATAACAATGAAATTACATATTCACAATGTAGAATGTTAGCAACAATTCCCTAATGCATTCTTCCAAATTGATATTTAGGGGCCAGAGCTGTGGCATAGCAGGTAAAGCCACAGCCTGCAGTGCTGGCATCCCATACAAGCACCAGACCAGGTCCCAGCTGCTCCACTTCCTACCCAGATTTCTGCTATTGCCTGGGGAAGCAGCTGAAGATATCCTAAGTCTTTGGGCCCCTGCAAGCATGTGAAAGACCTGAAAGAATCTTCTGCCTCCTGGCTTCTGGCTTGGGATTAGCCCAGCTCTGGCTGTTGCAGCCATCTGGGGCGTGAACCAGTTGATGGGAGACCTCTCTCTCTCTCTCTCTCTCTCTCTCTCTCTATATATATATATATATGTATATATATACACATACACACATACACACATATATATATATCCCTCTCTCTCTGCCTCTCTATAACTCTGCCTTTCAAATAAAGAAAAAAACTCTAAAAATTAAAAAACAAAAATAAAACATTGATATTTAAATTGGCCCAATTAGGTCCCCAAGTATCTTTTTTTTTTTTTTTTGACAGGCAGAGTGGACAGTGAGAGAGAGAGAGACAGAGAGAAAGGTCTTCCTTGCCCCCCAAATGGCTGCCACAGCCAGCACTGCGCCGATCCGAAGCCAGGAGCCAGGTGCTTCCTCTTGGTCTCCCATGGGGGTGTAGGGCCCAAGCACTTGGGCCATCCTCCACTGCCTTCCTGGGCCACAGCAGAGAGCTGGACTGAAAGAGGAGCAACCGGGACAGAACCGGCGCCCCAACCGGGACTAGAAACCGGGGTGCTGGCGCCGCAGGCTGAGGATTAGCCTAGTGAGCTGTGGCACCAGCCAACCCCAAGTATCTTTTGTAAAGGTTTTTTATTTGCTTTATCCAATCAAGATATTCACAGTTACTTTGTCCCTTAAACTGACATTTACAACCTCTACAGATCATGTGAATTGTCTTATAAAATGTTGCATACTTTGAATTGTCTTATTTTGTAAAGGAATTGTTGAAGTTGTTCCTCTTTTTTTTTGTAATTGAGCTAACATTAAATCCAGATTAAAAAATAACACTGTATTTTTTATTTTAATTTATTTTTAAAATTTTTTATTTATTTGAGAAGTAGAGTTGCAGCCAGACAGAGAGAAAGATAGAGAGAAAGGTCTTTGGTTCAGTCCCTAAATGGCCACAAGGGCAGGAACTGAGCTGATCCAAAGATGGGAACTGGGAGTTTCTTCCTGGCCTCCCATGTGGATGCAGGAGCCCCAGCACTTGGGCCATATTCCACTACCTTCCCAGGCCATAAACAGAGAGCTGGATGGGAAGAGGAACAGCCAGGACATGAACAAGTGCCCATATGGGACAAGTACTGCAGGCAGAGGCTTAGACTACTATGCCACAGCACAGGTCCCAACACTATAATTTTAGAGTAGTAAGAGTTCAATATTTGTATCAACTGGTCAGTCAATGTGGTTGAAAAAATAATGAACACAAATATGGAGCATACTTTCAGTCCAAGAAAAAATAATATATATGTGTTAATGAATTTTTAAAAGAACATTTAGGTTAATCATGTCAAGTTAATTAAAATTTTACTCTGTGTTTGGCAATAGTAGTTGGGCTTTAAATATAGTATGGTAGGGACTGGTGCCGTGGCTTAGCAGGTAAAGTCACCACCTGCAATGCTGGCATTCCATATGAGTGCTGGTTCAAGTCCTGGCTGCTCCACTTCTAAGACAGCTCTCTGTCATGAACTGGGAAAGCAGCAGAAGATGGCCCAAGTCCTTGGGCCCTTGCACCCATGAGAGAGGCCTGGAAGAAGTTCCTTCTCCTGGCTTCTGATCAATGCAGCTCTGGACATTTCGGCCATTTGGGGAGTGAACCAGTGGATGGAAGAAGGCCTTTCTCTCTGTCTCTTCCTCTTACTGTCTATAATTCTATCTCTCAAATAAATAAAATCCTTTAAAAATATAGTTTATTTGAAAATCAAATACATTTCATGTTTATATTTTTGATAATATGTACTCATACACACATGACTAATGAATATGTCTACAAAACTATTAAAAATAACTGTTATAAATACATAGAATGTGACCTTGTGGCAGTTTGATTAACTTGGAAGGATAATAGCATGCATGGATTTAAAAATTGCTATAAAGGCAGGTGTGATAGAACAATAAGTTAAGCCACTGCATGAGATGAACATATACTTAAGTGCTTAGGATCAAGTTTCATCTCTGTCTCTCTCTGCCTCTGATTCTGGATAACTCTGCCTTTCAAATGAATAAATAAATATTTATATTTATATAGTATGGCTTTCTATACCATTAAAACAGAATTGAAATTTATCACTGTTATTGTATCTTTATAAATAACAATATGCTGGTAATCATACATTTTATCATGCATTAAAGAAAATAATAGAAATAGTTCTAAAATTAATTACTGATTCAGCTATAAATAACAATGTTGTAGAAATTTTAAACATTTTTCTCTAAATACCTGACTAGATATACATCACTTTTTTCTATATCACAAGTGTGATTGATGCTTGCTTAGTCATTTTACTGTTTAAACTTTATACCATTTCATCTGCTTTAGGTCTTTTTTAATATCTTTAACCAATGACAAATCCTATAATAAAAATATCCTCTCTTATTTGCATAGTAATATTTTATATTTATAGATATATAAGCTTTAATAAAATAACATCTGTCATTTTAAAAATTTATTTATCCTATATTGTTTGCAAATGCACTAATAATTTTCTGTCTTTGAAATATGTAACTATTTTGTAAATCATATAATTAAAAAAATTAGCCAAAGTCTCAAGTTAATTGGAACATGGAATGCATATAGCAATAAATATGTAGGACATATGAGTACACTTCTTAGGTGGAATATAGGAGGACTTTTTTTCTAGAAGCAAAGGGAACTTGAACAAAAGCATCACTGACAAAATAAGTTTTATTTTGTTTTTACCCATTTGCGTGGTCATTCCCATAAGAATTTCATGGAAAAAATATCAAGCAAGCACAAAGCTTTCTTTTTTTTTTTTTTTTGCTTAGAATAGTAACCACATGGTAAATATGGAACACCATAAAAATTTTTTAAAATTCAATCAAGAGGACAACGTTTCTGCATTAAATAAAGGACAATGTAATGTGGCATTTATGCTTGTGAGTCATATGTTATTCTCCTAATTTGTGAAAAGGTATTGTATTTAACTTCGTGAATAAATGAGCATAATAATTATGTAAATCTACTGATACACATTCATAAAGTTCATATTTTCAATTTGTTATTTTTGAAAGTCATATTTTCCTTTTTCAAATTTTCTAATTTTTTATTTTATTTATTTGAAAGACAGAGTAATATAGGCTGGAGCTGCGGCTCACTAGGCTAATCCTCTGCCTTGTGGCGCCGACACACCGGGTTCTAGTCCCGGTCAGGGCGCCAGATTCTGTCCCGGTTGCCCCTCTTCCAAGCCAGCTCTGCTGTGGCCAGTGAGTAAAGTGGAGGATGGCCCAAGTGCTTGGGCCCTGCACCCCATGGGAGACCAGGAAAAGCACCTGGCTCCTGCCATCAGATCAGCACGGTGCACCAGCTGCAGCGCGCCGGCCGTGGCGGCCATTGGAGGGTGAACCAACGGCAAAGGAAGACCTTTCTCTCTTTCTCACTGTCCACTCTGCCTGTCAAAAAAATAAAAGATAAATAAATTAATAAATAAATAAGAAAGACAGAGTTATAGAGATTTGGAGAGGGAGAGAGAGAGAGAGAGAGAGAGAGAGAGAGAGACATCTTCCATCTGCTGGTTCACTTCCCAAAAGGCTGCAGTGGCTGGGGTGGGCCAGGCTAAATCAAGGTGCCAGGAGCTACTTCCAGGTTTCTCAAATCTATGCAGGGACCCAAGAACAAGGGCCATCCTCTAGTGTTTTTCCAGGCACATTAGCAGGAAGCTGGATTGGAAGTGGAGCAACCATGACATGAACCAGTGCCCATATGGGATGTTGGCATTGCAGGCAGTGGCTTAACCCATTATGCCACACTGCCAGTCACTCATTTTTTAATGGGATTTATACTTTCTTCCTGTAATTAATAAGAATTTTTTGAGAAAACAGAAGCTTATGAACCACTAAATAATCTACTGGCTTTTAGTCACTTTACTCTTTGTATGTTTGGATAATTTTTCAATAGACTAACACATTTTTCCTATTTCAATTTCCTACTTCAAGAAAACACAGTTTCTACCACTTAACACTGGCTCTATTTAGAAAAAACAAAAGTTTTGGATTTCCAAAAAAAGGGAGAGAGAGATTAGAGATATCAAAATTAAGAAGTTTCTTCAAAATATTCATGGAAAAGCACACTAACCAAAACTTGTATGTGTTTAACATCTATTTTTATTTTAATTTTACATGAGCTTTTTGAAATCCAATCATATTTCTTTTAACTAGCCAAGTTTCTAAGACAATAGAGACAATGTTGGGACATTCTTTCAAATATTGAACCAATAATTTATCAAATAGCAATTTGTCCAATCTATGTTGGTCAACTAAGATAGAGATATCAATGCCTATATTCATGACTAGAGAAATGCCTTCTTGTAATTGAAATCAGGAAAATACGTATGTTCTCACAAAAAATCAGAGAGTTTACTAGTTACAGCAGCTAAGACACATCCAAACTCTGTAATTAACACAATTATTCTTAGGTGTTTAATTAATGCTATAACTAGTATTCAAATAGTATTTTACACTTGGTGTTTCTGTGTGGGTGCAAACTGTTGAAATCTTTACTTAAAATATGCTAAATTGATCTTCTGTATATTAAGATGATTGAAAATTAATCTTGATGTGAATGGAAGAGGAGATGGGGTGGGAGAGGGGAGTGTTGTGGGTGGGAGGGAAGGTATGGGGGGGAAGCTATTGTAATCCATAAGCTATACTTTGGAAATGTATGTTCATTAAATAAAAATTTTAAAAAAGACACATCCAAAATCATCTACCGCTTTAACACAAAAGTAATCTACCTCTGTATAGTCATGGGTAAATAAATACTAATGGTAGAGAATAGCAAGTAAATGCAAAATGGGGAGTTTGAATAATGTAGCAGATGGAAAGACAAAAATTTTGAATTTCAAAAACCTGTTAAATATTTAACCATTATACTATCTTCCTTGGATAGGATACTTTTTCATGGCAAAAGTCCTAAGAGGAACAAAAGTCAAACTTCTTTGTGTGAAACATTCAAAACCCTGCCTTCTAGCTCTTTTGAAATATATTCAATTTATGTAATTTTTACAACCACACTCTGATGTAAGCATTCATACTTTCCTCATTTTACAGGTGCCAGGAACTGAAGTGGAGAGAAAATAATCCCTCGCTTCTGGTTCTGCCTGTCCTACACAAGCTTAACTCTAAACTTGTTTCATGTCTTGAGTTATTCTTTTGTTTACACAGCTAATTTGTGCTGTGTTCTATTGGCAAATTTGAAAACCTAATGATAATGGTGTAAATGATGATGGCTTCCTTCAGTGCTGTGAGTGCAGTCAACTGTTTGGTTCATTCTCTCCTTGTTACACAGGATCCAGAGGAATATGCAAATAAACCCCTGTGATGGCCTTGTCAGATTCTCACAGAGTAAAGTGATTTTACAGAGATCTGACTTATTATTTTTCCTGAACTCTTGTAAGTTTTTCAACAGCTCCAACAACCTCTAGTCACTCTATAGTCCATCAATATCAAAAGTTGTGTGGTTACTCCTTTTTATTCCTCCCTCCCACCATTGGTATCTCATTTCTTCTTAGGACTTCCATTATTTTTTCTAAAAACATAGCCTTATTTATTCTTGTTCTGAAAATACCTAGTCTTTACAATGATAAAGGCTAAGGGGGAGTAAAAGTTTTAAATTCTTTTCTGCATTTTTTCTGATAAAATCATCTGTTAGAAAATCATTTTTAATTCAAAAGCTCAGCATTTGACCCTTTATTTTTTTTGCCTATATGTCTGTAGCCAAATGCTATGAGAACACTTTATACCACAAAAGAGATAGGCGTGCTCAGGTTTTCATGTGAGATCTTGAAGGTCATCAATGCTTTCTACTAAAATGTATTCAACCTGTGGTGTTCCTTGTCAAGGTAGTCTCCTCCCACTGAACAGATGAGCTTTGTGGGAAAAATCTATGAGTTATTAAAATAATGCTTGTTTCAACTACTCAATTACTGCTTTAATATATATTCTTTGAGAAATTAATTTTTCGTTGGTATTATTCCTGAATTTTGTGAATATGAGTGAACAAGAAAGATTATCTCAGCTCTGATGGAATTTATAGTCTAACAAGGTTACCTTCAGGCTAACTTATTTCACTATATGCAATTTGAAACGTGAGAAATCATTTTAGATTCACTGTAATTGGGTAATAATACATATATATGATCAGCAAAAAGATCTATGGCTTCATTAATTTATTTAAAGTTTTTAGCAATTCTATTTTTTAAAAAATTAGGCTACTTTGAAAGAAATTAAAGGGTAATCTGTTGGGAAAAGAAAATGGTTTGATAAGATGAGGAATGGTTTTAACTGAGCCTATTTTTATCCTGACTCAATACTGGTTTGGGTCTTTTAGACTTTATCATGAAAGTAAAGTTTGTACTATGTGATATACTTGTATTTCTTTACTTTCAATTTATTTACTAGCAAGTATATCATCACTTTTAGCAATTTTTTCTCTTCCTTTGCAACACTGAACAATTTCAGAGCAATAAGAACTCAGTGGTAGTAGTTAGAAAAACTGGGAACTGGAAATTTTTGGACTATAATCAACGTAACGCAACCCTAAGAGAGACATCCTGCAGTCTCGCTAGTCATCATGCGCCAGGCCTGTGAAAGCGCCAAGTCTTGTCATTCAGCTGCTCTCAGCTACAATGAATTGTGGCAGTTAACACAATCTATTGTATGATAGGGAGCATCTGTTTTCAACATGTTTTACATAATTGGGTTCTCTGCCACTTCTCAAAGGTTTTAGGTTTATTAGCAAATCTCAAATCTAATAAAGTGATATCCTCTGCATTGTCAGATAATTTTTTCTTCTACTTAGTAGAAATGGAATCAAAGCTGCAAGACAGCAATAGTATCTCAGAATTTACTATTTACCCTATCTTGAAAAAGTCAAAATATTTTATTGGCTTAAATTTTGGAGATGCATAAACCCATATTTCACATTTTTTGAATCACAGTTTTCCTTAAAATGTCTATACTCTTATTGAAAAATCAAATTAAGCTGCAGTTTTTCTTTAAAATATTGAAATGCTTCGTTAAAGGTATATTTGTTGTCTTCCATATGCTTGACATTATTCTAAGCTTGCATATAAAGTTGTGCCCATGGAACATACTAGATGCGAACTCAGCAAAAAAGGATAAGAGACTGTACTCAGAGAGCCCCATATACTATGTGTATGAAATGAAACAAGGTGGTATGAGATAGAAATGAACTGTTCTGTGTTGGGAGCTTTAGTTGAAGTGATCGGAAAATAACTCTCTGATGTGTATTTGATAACCAGGAAAAGCAAGATCTGAGAGAAAAGTATTGCTGCTGCTAGGGAGAATAGAAAGACAAAAAGAATGAGATGAATATGTTAAAGAAGGAAAGACTACTTTTATATCTAACCTGGGTTTTGGTGATGAGGGATACAAGTACAGCATAAGATCAAATGGGAGTGCAAGGTTATACCATATCAGTTCTTTGTTAGTTTAGACAAAGAGTTTGTAATGAAATCTTCAATGCAGTAAGAAGTCCCTAGAGGATGGTTGGTTAAGGCACATATATTTATAAATGTAGCTATTTACTAAAGGTGCAAGATTGGCTCAGAGAGAGCAGTCAAGAGGCTATCATATAGTAGCCTACTAAAGTTTAGCAGTGAGCATAGTGAACAGGAACTGAAAATACAATAGTACCAGGAGGTAAAATCGACAATAAAATGATGGATTGAATGTATAATGTAACTAAATATTGAAGATGATCCTGAGTTTTTGGTTAGACAAATTAGCAGGTACAATAAATCTTCAGTGTGTTGGAGAGGTCAAAAGAAAGATATATTTAAGAGCAGACACACAGATAAAAAGAGAATTTTATATTTTATATATCTTGGTAAAATCAATACAAAATATAGTCTCCAAACCTCATCAAGAGGGTAACAAAATTTAAGCCAAATCAACTGCCACAGATCTATCAACAGTTATTATTTTGGTCTAGAAATAAAAAAGAAAATTAGTTGATATATTTGGCAAAGTTTTACAGAAAAGATAACCTTTCTCAGGTGATATATCATCCTATTAGTAGCTATTGATTTTTCTCTATCTCAATGTTAAGGGAGACATAGGAGCTGGCATTATATCTAAAATCAAATACTTAAAATTTTGTATTTCAAAGAACACAATTTCTCCCCTAAGGATAATAATAAAATATTCCCAATTCTTTCAACACACTCACACCAAGGAAAAGTCAATATCACCAATAGATCAAAATGATTTTGCTGTTTTATCTTACAGATCCAGAGATGTCTTTTCAATCTCCTTAAAACACGTGGAAATATCACCTCCCCAATCTCTTCTATACCTTAACTTAACATTATAAACTTAAAACAAAAGTGCTTAGTAAGCAAACTAATAGTAATAAAAGTATCAGAGATAACTGATTACCACATTATCCTTTTCTAGGAAAGAGATGAAAGCAGTTACTGATTAAATTAATATTTCATAGATCATGTTTGAAGCAATCTTTTTTTTTTTATTTTTGGACAGGCAGAGTGGACAGTGAAAGAGACATAGAGAAAGGTCTTGCTTTTGCCATTGGTCCACCCTCCAATGGCCACCGTGGCCGGCGCTCTGTGGCCGGTGCATCACGCTGATCTGAAGCCAGGAGCCAGGTGCTTCTCCTGGTCTCCCATGCAGGTGCAGGGCCCAAGGACTCTGGCTTGCTTTCGCCCGACTGCCAGTGTCTATGTGGTGACTTCACGCCTCTTAAACCCACCAGGCTCCTCCTCTCAGAACAAATCCACAGCAACATAAACCTACTAATGGCTATTCTTTATACATCTTGTAAATTGTGTATAACCACATTCAATTGTGTTTAACCACAATGGTGGTTACATACAAGTGAAATGTCTGAGGATTAAATGAGGAAATATATTTAATGCATTTAACTGCAGCACTTGGCCCTTTAATTTTCCATTGTGTTATTATGTTTATAGTAATTGTCAATTCTCCAATAGCGTTTGAATAGCCTTCGTCCAGATATTCATTAGTCATATTTTTAAATTGCTAGAATATGAGGTCAGTCTTAATCTGTAATTGAGCTTTTTATTACAGTTTTGTCTCTGTGTTTGGATGGCAACACTAATTTATATTCTCAGATCAGATTTTTATCAAATTTTCAAAAAATGCACAGTCATAAACAAAAACTTCTGTAAAAAATAATCAAACCATGGCATCCAACACAATTTTTTACCAATAAGGAAAACTTTTTGTACTCATGTTCACTATAATATTCATTAGCACTTGAAATGTGACCAGTAAAACTGAGAAACATTTTAATTAAATTAAAATTTAGTTAATTTAAAGTTATTTTAAATAGTCACATATGACTAGGGGGTATCATGTTGGGGACTACCGCCTCTTTGCCACTCATATGGTTGAACTAGATTGAGGTCTGGGTTCCTAGCTTTGGTCTGCCCCATCCCCAGATATTGCAGAGGTTTGTGGAATAAACCAGTGGATGGAATTCATCTATCTCTCTGGCTCTTTTACTTCCTCCACTTCTTAGGATAATGAAACATTTGCACTAATACAATGTATGAAAAGAATATAATCTGTAATAGCTTAAAGGAAGTTTTACTTCTTCCCCTTCAAATTCCTACTTCTTGTTACACAGAGAAAGCACACATGTGTAAACATGTACCCTAAAACAGGAAACTTTACCATTCAGAACATATTACTATCATATGTTGTCCAGCCTGGGAGAATTTCAGTTTTTTTTAATATTTCAGAAAATCAACTTGTCAAGTTGAATGCTTTTAGGAATAAGAACAAACACCTTTCCAGCAAATAGGTTAATAGACTGAGTGTCAGAGAAGGACTAAAGTGCAAAACAGTGGGTGACAGCACTTAGATAATAGGATCAGGTCCTGGAAGTCACATCTGTGAAGGAGTCTGTGAGGTCTCTATGACAAAAAAGCAAGCGTTGTCTATTCCAATGCTGAGTATTTAATGATCTGCCACAGAACATAGAGCACTATGCTTCTCATTCCGCTCACTTGCAACAAATTTTGTCCCACGTCATTTTGCATTGCTATAAAAATGTGATCCTTCCCATGATAAATCTAAGCATGTCAATCATACTTTATTAAACTCAGCAATAGCGATATCTTCTAGCGTACTATCAGTACATCTCTATTTAGGATTATTATATTTTTCACCATGGATTTTGAGTGATCAGAAAGCTTTAGAGCTCTATTTGTGTGACACATCTGGAATTTCGCATTTCCAAAATGTATTGTGTTGTTTCATGTAAAGCAAATTAAATATGAAATGCATTTATTCTTAAGGAAAAAGAGATTGGAGTGACTTGCAGAGTTCATGCAATCTAGAATTAAAGAAAGATAGAAAGGATAAAAAATATGGTAAATACTGGTTGATGATTTTGTGATCAGGTTATAAAGAATGTTAAATTTGCATTTCAATATTAAAGAATTCACAAAAATTATAATAAATTCTTCCTGAGTTTTTATTTTCCAGATTACCTTCTAGATTTTTATAGTGTATTTGTAAAATTTTCTACTATATATTAACTCCTCTTCCCCAATTTCTCATAAATTATAATGATATTGTAAAAATAATCCTAATAAATATTGCATAATCAAAAATCAGACACAGTGACAATGCATTGCAATATACAGCATTATTCAATATCCTGAGCATCTTAATGATGCAAGTAATGCTATTTTCCACTGTAAAAATGAGTAGAGCATTTTTAGAGGAGGTTGTAATTTACACATATTAGTAAATAAGAGCATAACATTATTAGAAAATATTAGTAAATGTTATTAGTAAATATTACATTACATTGTTAATAAACAAGAGATTAGCTCTGTTAGAAACAGCTTCTAAGCAAATCCTGTCCATGCATATGAAGAGTTCTTTAAGAGTTTCCGCTGAACTTGGAAGATATCTGATAGTAATTCCATTGCTGTTATCAATGCTCATTATAGATAACACTATAATTATCTAATTGTGTAACTATTTTTTCTCAATAGACACCACAATCAATGGTTGGCAGGAATGACATGCTGTTCACCATTGTATCCTGGAACTGAATACTGTAATGGTGGTCATTAAATATTCATTTATGAAATAAGTTCAACAGAAGCCCTGAAGGAGGAAATGAGCAACTTCGTGTCGAATCTATCACAATCTCTCCTATCCCCTACAGTATCATTCCTGTCTATCTGACTGAACTTCTCTACCTCATAAGAAATTTTTCTCTTTAAATGTCCTATTTTGCACTGAGAACTCTATTTATTCTACAAACCTTAAGGAATGGTGTGGAACACTAAAATCCTAAAGAATGTGTTTTGATCATGGTCCCGTTAACATCAGTTATGGATTAAGGTCTGACTTCAAAGAGAAGACACTTTTGATTAAAAGGAATCATTTTAATGTTAGCTGGAACTATACTCACTCAATCTTCTGTAGTTATTTTGCTTCTTTGGCCAAGGCAATGCTCACTTGTGTCGTAGTAACTATGTTGTATTTCTGGCCACCATACTTTAATGGTCAATTCTATTTCTAGCCCACTGACTCAGCTTTGATTTTATCCAGTTTCACTTCCATGTCCACCAAAAAACATGAATGTAATCTCATTACTAATACAATTAAAATTTTTCAAGTCCATTTGGTACCTGTACTAAAAATGGATCTATAAAATTTGAAAGGATCTATTAAATTTGATTCAAGATTTAGAAAATATTGGTCTATGGATATTCATATAAAAAACACCACAGTTGAATTTAAACAGTATGAGATAAAAATATAGTAATTAGACCTTGTGTTTTTGGGAACTTGTGAATTTGTGATAGCATGTGAATGGGCCTGATTTTAAAAATATATGTCATAGGAATCATCCAAGATGGCAGAATAGGAAGGGAGCTCACTGCTCTAGTCTAGGAGAAGATAGTTTAAAAAAAACTGGAGAGAGTGCAGTCTTAGGGAAGTGTTAGGAAGAAAACAGCAGAGAAACACTACAAAAACTAGAGGGACACAGTGGACCTATGTGGAGGACATGGACACCCACAACTCATGACCCCAACAGCCGAGAGCCTACACACCAGCATTGGAGAGTGAATTAAGACCAGACTGCAACAGGTGATAAAGCTGCAGGAAGAGCCTAAAAGGAACCTGGTTTGGAGCACCATGGGGGATACTGTAACTGCAAAACCAGGGGAGAAATAAAAATGAGGGCATATTTCTCTCTCCTCAAACACATTACAATGGCATCCTGTAACAAGCCAACAGAGCAGCCACCATTTTGGACATTTGCAACAGCTATTCCAGCTCATGTCCATACCCAGCAATCAGCTAAGTGGAGATTCTGACTCTTGTGGGAATAAGTAACAGGGGACTGGGTGCTCATTACTGTGGGAGGCTTGTGTGCCTGAACTGTGAAACAAACAGGTGTGGAAGAACTCGTGGAGTGGCTGGGACTTTAAGCAGTCACTGTAGGAGATTTCACACACTCCTGGCTTCCTAGTTACCTGGTGAGGGACATCACTGGGGAATCTGAGCTTACATTGAGGACTGAAGAGATCCTTTTTGTGGTCCTTGGGGCAGAGCAAATCAATGTTAAACCCACTGAGGCTAGTACTCAGGCACTGGTGTCCTTTGAGAAGAGGAGCCCAGCTGAGCAAAATAAGCCACACTTCTGATTAAAAAAAAAAGAAGAGATTTAGCAAGCCAAACCTCAGTGTATCACATTAGACATGCACTTCACTCTGGGAACTAAGCAGAGTTCCCTGGTCACACCTACCACGTGACTCTAGATATTCACTAAAAGCAAACACTCAACTTATCTGCAGAGGCATAGTACAGAGACGAAAGCCCCCACAGGAAAGAAAACAAAGAAGAAACCAATGAGTATCTCCACAAATTCCAAATAACAAAAGCACCAATTCAAGAAACAAGAATAGACAAAATGACACCCCAAAAAGAACACATCACTTCAATACTAGCTTGTGAAGATTATGAGATGGAAGAAATGCAAGAAATGGAATTTCAAAAATTGATCATAAGATTACACAGACATAATCAGAAGCAAATACATGAACAACTGAAATCTGTACCGGACATGAAAGAAAATTTCTTCATTCAATTTAGATCTTAATGGGAAAGCAAAATCAAATGAATAATTCAATATAACAAATGAAAAATGCAATGAAAATCCTTAACAATAGAATCAGTGAAGCAGAAGGAAAAAAATCTGGCTTAGAAGACAAAGCACAGGAAATTATACAGTAAAACCACAAACAAGAGGGTATCAGAACACTAAAAAAAAAAAAAAAAAAAAACAACAAAACAAAACAAAACAAAACACTGTTGGGAATCTACAGGATACTATCAAATGACCCAATATATGGGTTCTAGGAATTCCTGAAGAGAGAAAGAGTTAGAAGATATTTTAAACAAAATAATAATAGAAAACTTTCCTAATTTGGAGAAAGAAAGGGACATCCAACAAGAGGAAGAACTTAGAACCCTTAATAGACATGACCAGAAAAGATCTTCACCACGACACATTGTAATCAAACTCGCCACAGTAAACCATAAAGAAATGATTCTAAAATGTGCATGAGAGAAACACCAGATTACTTTCAGAGGATCTCCAATTAGACTAACAGCAGACTTCTCATCAGAAATCCTACAGGGTAGGAAAGAATGATAAGATATATTCCAAAATTTAAGAGAAAAATACCTGTCAACCCAGAATACTATACCTGGAAAAGCTCTCATTTATAAATGAAGGTGAAATAAATACCTTCCATAACAAACAGAAATTGAAAGAAGACATTAAACCCATCTATCTAGCTCTACAAAAGATGCTTACGTATATGCTACACACAGAAACACACAAACATGGTCATCACTGTGAAAGAAGGTAAAGGGAGAAAATCTCCCAGAAAGGGTACAAAGTAAATCCAAAGTAAACAGTAAGAATATTTTGGGGAAAATGGCAGGACAAAGTCATTACTTATCAATAGCCACCTTGAAAGTAAATGGCCTCAACTCTCCAGTTAAAAGACAGAGACTGGCTGAATGGATTAAAAACTAAACCCACCTATCTGCTGCTTAAAAGGAACACATCTCACTAACAAAAATGCACATAGAGTGAAAATGATGGGATGGAAGAAGATATTCCTTGCCGACAGAAACCAAAAAAGAGCTGATATAGCCATGGTAATATCAGACAAAATGGACTTTAACACAGAAAATGTTAAAAGAGAAAAAGAAGGGCACTATATAATGATCAAAGGATCAATTCAACAAGAAGATGTCACTATTATAAATACACATGCTCCTAATTATAGGGCACCTGGCTATTTAAAATAACTGATAAGGGACCTAAAGTGAGACATAGACTCAAATACAATAGTAATGGAGGACTCCAATACTCCACTATCAGCAATGCACAAATCAACCAGACAGAAAATCAGCAGGGAAACAGCAGAGTTAATCAATACTATAGACCAAAGAATCTAACATATATCTATAGAACTTTTCAACCTATAATTTCACAATACACATTCTTCTCACCAGTGCATGGAACCTTCTCTAGCATTGGCCACATGCTCGGACATAAAGTCTCAGCAAATTAAAAAAAAAATCCAAATCAAATCAAGTTTCTTCTCAAACCACAATGTAATGAAACTGGGAATCAGCAACTCAGGAAAGTCTAGAATATATGCAAACACATGGAGACTTAAAAACATGCTCCTGAATGAAGAGTGGGTCATGAGAGAAATCAAAATATTTCTGAAAACAAAATAAGATGATAATACAATATATCAAATCTATGGAATACAGCAAGAACAGTTATAAGAGGAAAGTTTATAGCAAATGGTGCCTACATCAAGAAAATAGAAACACAGCAAATAAATGAGCTATCAATGCATTTCAAGAATCTAGAAAAACAACAGTAAACCAAACTCAAAACTAGTAGGAGAAAGGAAACAATTAAAATTATAGAATAAGTCAACAAAATTGAATCAAAAAATTACAAATGATTAGCAAAACAAAGAACTGTTTTTTGAAAAATCAAACAAAATTGACACACTATTGGCCCAAATAAACAAAAAAGTAGAGAGAAGACTCAAATCAATAAGATTAGAGACAGAAAATGAAATCTAACAACAGACACCACAGAAATAAAAAGAATCATCAGAAATTACTACAACGAGCTGTATGCCTACATACTGGGAAACCTAGAAGAAATGGATAGATTCTTGGACACATACAGCCTACCTAAATTGAGCACTGAGGACACAGAAAACATAACAAGACCTATAATCAAGGTTGAAATTCAATCAGTAATAAAGACCTTCCAAACAAAGAAAAGCCCAGGATGGGATGACTTCACTGCTGAATTCTATCAGACATTCAAAGAAGAACTAACTCCAATTCTTCTCAAGTTATTCAAGACAATTGAATGGGATGGATTCCTCCCAACTTATTTCTAGGAAGGCAGCATCACCTTTATTCCTAAACCTGAAAAAAGATGTAACAGATAAAGAGAATTGCAGACCAATTTTCCTGATGAACATAGACACAAAAATCCTCCACAAAATTCTAGCCAATTGAACCCAACAACACATCAGAAAAATCATCCACCCAGACTAACTGGGATTTTTCCTGTTATGCAGGGATGGCTCAACATTAATAATACCAGATTTAAAGATATACTACAAGGCAGTTATAATCAAAACATCCTGGTGCTGGTACAAAACAGGTGGATAGACCAATGGAACAAAACAGAAATGCCAGAAATCAGTCCATGCATTTACAACCAACTTATATTCAACCAAGGAGCTAAAACCTATCCTTGGAGCAAGGACAATGTCTTCAACAGATGGTACTGGGAAATCTGGATATCCACAGTCAGAAGTATGAAGCACAATCCCTACCTTACACCTTACACAAAAATCCACTCAAAATACATTAAGGATCTAAATCTATGGCCCAGCACCATCAAATTATTAGAGAACTTTGGAAAAACCCTGCA
Source organism: Sylvilagus floridanus (assembly GCA_949820135.1). NCBI lineage: Eukaryota > Metazoa > Chordata > Mammalia > Lagomorpha > Leporidae > Sylvilagus > Sylvilagus floridanus. Next base: position 99,977,646 of record OX463224.1, on the reverse strand, counting down.
AGACATGGGCACAAAGAGTTATTGGAAGAGACCCCAGAAGCACATGCAGTCAAAGCCAAAATTAACATATGAAATTACATCAAATTGAGAAGTTTCTGTACTGAAAAAAGGAAACACTCAGGAAAGTGAAGAGGACACTGCAGAATGGTGAAAGTTGTTTGCAAACTCTGAAACAGATAAAGGATTAATAACCAGAATATATAAAAAGATTGAGAAACTCCAAAACAAGAAAATGAACAACCCAGTTAAAAGATGGGCAAAGGAATTAACAGATATTTTTCAAAAGAGGAAATACAAATGGCCAACAGACACATGAAAATGTTCAGGATTGATAATCATCATGGAAAAGCAAACAAAAAAAGAGGTTTCACTTCACCCCAGTTAGAATGGCTTTCATGCAGAAATCAACAGGCAACACACATTGGTGAGGATGTCGGGAAAATGTGCTCTAATCCACTGTTGGTAATAATGTAAACTGGTAACAGCAGTATGGAGGACAATATGGAGATACCTCAAAAATCTGAATATTGACCTATCATATGACCCAGCCATCCTACTTCTGGGAATTTGCCCAAGGGAAATGAAATCAGTAAACAAAAGAGTTATCTGCACCCCCATGTTTATTGCAGCTCAATTCACAATAGCTAGGACATGGAATCAACTTAATTACCTGTAAAACGAAGACTGGATAAAGATATTTTGGGATATGTACATGATGGAATACTACACAGCACTTAAAAATGAAATCCAGTCATTTGCAACAAAATAGATGAATCTAGAAAACATCATACTTAGTGAAATAAGCCAATCCCCAAAGGACAGATACCATATGTTCTCATTGATTTGTGAAAAGTAATAGAGCACCTGAAACATAATCTGTAGAAGTGAAATTTGCACTTCAAGAAGGGATTGAATTGCCCTTGTCTTGCTGTTGAGGAACAGTTACTTTTGTTTTCTTGTTTTTTTTTTTTTTCTTCATTCTATTTGTTGATCTCTTTCCTTAACATAAATTATGATATGTGTGTAAAATCAATTGAGGATGGATCTAAGTAAAAAATAAAATGAGAATAAGAGAGGAAGGCAGAATTTTATAACTGTAAAGCTGTGTAGTTCTGCATACAAACCTATGGACTTACTTCTAAGGGTACAGTATAAAAACTTGTGATGGGACTCCAAATCTCACTAAGCGGAGTGGTAAAATGACTTCTGAAGTGCTAAAGTGATCATATTAAGTGTTAAATTGAATATACAGATAGGATTAAGTGTTAAAGTGTTCATATAAATAGAATCAAGTATCTAGTAATAATAATAGCTAAATTAAAGAGAGAGTGTTCTTTCTTGGGAAGCAGTCCACACAGCAGACTCATAGAATGGCAATCACTTTAAGTAATATTCTAACCTCAGAATCAGCCCTTAAGTCATATTGGTCTGGCTGAAAAGCTTGTGAGAGCATTTAAGGCATGGAAAGCCAAGATACTGTGGCAAAAATTTTTCTACATGAAGGATCTCTATGAGTGAAACTTCAGTGGGAAGAAGTGGCCATCAAAGAAGGGTGTACTTTTCTCTAAAGAGAGAATGGAACTTCCACTTTGCTTATGAGTTTGTCGAAATACTGACAAAGTTTGTGGATTCAAAAGGCTTCCATAGCCTAGGCGAATCATGTCAAAAACCTCAGGTGGTCACTAATATCATACATAATAGTGTTAATCATTAACAACATGAGTCACTGTTCATTAACTCCTTATGCAGGTCCTCTGTCCTCATTGAGTTGTTTCATGAGAGTAACTGTAAAAGCAGTTCTCAAACAGTTTTTTGGTGTGTGTGCACGTGTGCAAATTGTTGAAATCTTTACTTAGTAATGAGTTGGTCTTCTGTGTGCAAAGTTAATTGAAAATGAATCTTAATGGAGAGTGGGATTGGGAAGGGGAGAGGAAAGAGGAGGAGGAGTGAGAATATGGGTGGGGGGACAGGTATGATGGGAAGAATAACTATATTGCTAAATTTCTACTTATGAAATTAGTATTCCTTAAAAATTAATTAATTAATTAAAAAATAGATATACACCATCAAAAAATACAGTAATTACTTTTAAAAGGCATTTAATACCTACATAATTCTGTTAACAAAATGAAAAAAGTCATTTGTAACTTGATTATTTTTACATAAAACTTTGATTTAACTAATGTCATTTTTATTAATTATCTTAATTTTCCATTATGCAAATCCTGTCTTCTGATATGATGCATACAATGATGGATCTATTTGCAGAAAGGAAATATTTTGTGAATATTATTAATATTTACCCAGGAAGTTAGGAGAATTTGCCCAGAAAAGAAAAGGAAAAAGAAAATTTTCAACAACTATTTTTTTAAAAGAAACATTTTCCACCCACTGATTACTCCCCAAATGGCTGCAATGCTTGGGACTTAGCCAATCTGAAGCCAGGAGCCAGGAGCTTCTTCTAGGTCTCCCATGTGGGTTCAGGAGCCCAAACACTTGGAACATACTCCACTGCTTTCCCATGCACGTTAACAGGGAGTCCCCATTAGAAGTGGAACTGCAGGGACACATACTAGTACCCATGTAGGGTGCTGGCATCACAGGTGACACCTTTCCTGCTATGCCACAGCACTGAACCCCAAAACTAATTTTAAGAAAAGAAAACTTATACATATGATCATATGTATGTGTTTTTGTGTGTGCGTATATATGAAGGGTTTCTTGTCATGAGTTGTGGGAACAAAAGGCTAATACAGTCTTTTAGCAATGTTTACTGCCTAATAGTTTCTGCTATTAGTTTGGGAAAACTTTTAATTTATTTTAAATTAAAAAAATCTTAGGCTGGTGCCATGGCTCAACAGGCTAATCCTCTGCCTAGCAGCGCTGGCACATCAGGTTTTAGTCCAGGTCAGGGTGCCGGATTCTGTCCCGGTTGCCCCTCTTCCAGTCCAGCTCTCTGCTATGGCCCAGGAGTGCAGTGGAGGATGGCCCAAGTGCTTGGGCCCTGCACCCATGGGAGACCAGGATAAGCACCTGGCTTCTGCCTTTGGATCAGCACAGTGCGCCTGCTGTGGCGGTCATTGGAGGGTGAACCACAGGCAAAAGGAAGATCTCTGTCTCTCTTTCACTGTCCACTCTGCCTGTCAAAAATAAAAAAAAAAAATCATAAAAGTCTTAAAATCTTCATTTTATATTTTGCTCTTCATTTCAAAATTATTGTTGGAGGTAGTAATAAGGTGTTTCACAAAATTAATCCTCATGAGACCTAAAATATGTAACCCAATTTAAAAATGAACTATAAAGTTAATAATGTATGCGCAAGTGAAATATTTAGTTTCCCTTCTCTGAGTCTATGTCATTTACTACATAGCTCAGATCTATTAAAACACAGAGAAGAGTTGATAGAATTTACCTCTTAATACTACATAGGCTAAAATGAGGACTCTATAATATTGATTGGTAATTAATTAAAAGAAAATATTTCAATAATTTAATCAATAGATTTTAATTTAATTCCAAATTTATCTCTATAAATATTTAAACTCTTCTAAATTATCAACCAATTTTAGTCTTGATTTTAGCCTGAATTTTACAGTTCACTGTAAATAATTAATATATATTGCTTTTTGTAATTATACTATAATAATTATTATATATATTTTATAATATATAATAGTTCATTTTAGTGTTAATATGCACAAGTAGGTTTATGAATATTTTTAATTTATTGTTATAAAGTTAAAAACAGTGAAAATAGTAAATAATAATAAGTAATAAATGAATTTATTGGAGAAGAAAATTACCAATTTCTGAAAAATAGATTAAAGTAAATATGTAAAATTGAGTATATAACATAGTTTTTTTTTCCCAATATCAAATGAAACTGGAAGATTGTTTAATTTACTGTTTCGTTTACATAGAATGTTAATTAATCAAGGAGAGATTGTACTATTTTTAACTTCTTAGATTCATATTCTTTAGCATATCATATAAGCAGCTATTACTATATAAAAATACCCTAATCTCAGAGGTGTATTACTTTAAACAATAAGCATTTCTTTAGTTCATGCATATATATGTTTTCTCAGAATATTTGATTTAAGGAAGGAATATTTGATCTGCCTATCTTAACTGAATTTCACTGGCCAGCCTGGGGAATTAATTTTCTTGTGATGACAAAGGTACAAGAGATAACAACCTAAACTTTGAAGTACTTTTACACTGTGCTTGCACTTTATCAGTTAATAGCCCATTTGTAAAGTAAATGGCATCATCTAGCCCTCAGTTAAAGAATGGGAAACCTGCAGTTTCTGCTCCCACAATAGAAGATGACATACATTGGCAAAGTTTGTATATGTGGAAGGAAAAGGGAACTGAAGGGCACTTCTGTTTACCAAAATCATACCCAGTAACTCACTTAGCAGATAATTATTGGGAAATTAACATATGGCTGGAATTATGTAGCTACAGGGGATATAGGTGGGAATTAAAAAAGGGTGGGGTAACAACTCTGAAACAGAACTAAAAAGATATCTAGGAAATACTAGCTAATAGAATTTGAATTTGTAGGAACCAGGGAGTTTGGCAGGTTTAGGAATGCATGTAGAAGAGTTTAACAAGCAGAGAAAGAGATGGAGTTCTTGTCAAGGCCTCGAGTACAGAAAGGATTCATGAGAAATGGAGCCTGAAGCCCATGTCCTCGCTCCAAAATGCACCCTGTCTCACTGACATATTGATCTCTGAGGAAAGAGTAATAGAAAGAAGTTTTAAGCCTGACACCCTAACAGGCTGTTGCAGTCTGGTATCTGGTCAAGAAGTCTTTGAAAAACACCAGAGAGCAGCCCTGGCCCGAATTTCAAAAGTGCCCCAACCCGTCTCCTCGTCTTCAGCAACATGATGATCCTTGTGAAAGGAAACTGAGTTGGAATGGACCAATATTCCCAGAGCTAAGATGAGAAGTTTGAAGGGTGGAGCCTCTGGTTTTGTTAAAGCTGGTGAGGACTGCAAACGAGCAGGTCACAGGCACTCAAGTCTGGTGTTAGGTGTTAGTGGACTGCTGGGGCATGACACCCATGGTTTCACTCCACACTGCACCCAGTCTCAGTAGTGCTGATCCCTGCAGGAAATGCACTTCCCGGCCTAACACCATTCTGGCTCTCAGAGATGGGTCTGGTATCCAGCCAAGAGACTTTCAGGAAGCACGGGAAGTGGCCCCCGCCAGGATCTGTCAGCAGCCTCAGTTACTTTTCCCATGCCTCACAAAGTGCTGATCCATACAACAGGGAAGAGGTGCTTCAAGGCCCCGTGCCCCCCTGGGATTCCTGGGGACATAGTTCCAGACAAGAGACTTTCAGGAAGTACCTGGGTGTAGTCCTGGTCAGAATTTGTCGTCTCATGCTATTTTCCTGTCCATCACGAATAACTGACCCACATGAGAGAGAGAGAGGTTAGATAAGAGCCTCAGCTCCAGGGAATTTCTCCATGGCCTGGGTACAAGCTAGAAGATGGAGAAAGCTAGCCTATGTGAGTTGAGGTTGCTGGTCCAGGCTTTCTTTGTGCTAAACGATCCCTGATAGATCAGATTCCTGATTCAGTCTGCTTCCGACATTAGGAGAAACCTCCAGAGACTTGCAGTGGGACCTGAAATCACTCCAGACAACCTCTTAAAGGGGGACACCATGGTCTTTTACAACAGAGATCAGGAAGGGACCTAACAGCAGGAGCTAGGGGTTAAGAGGAAGCATGCGCTCCTGGTAACATCTCAACTCCCATGAGCCCCCTGGAGACTTCCCAAGTGTTTTTGCTAAAAAGGCAGTGAGCACTTTGCCAAGCAATGTCGCCTGTTCTTCACTCTATCTTTGGCCTCCTTTCTCATACAACAACTGTAAAGGGTGCCCATATGGGATTCTGGTGCTGCAGGCGGAGGATTAACTAAGTGAGCCACAGTGCCATCCCCAAGAAAGAACTTTTAAGTACAGTCCCATTCACAATAGCTACAAAAACATTTAAGCACCTTGAAATAAATTTAACCAAGAAGGTAAAGGTTCTCCATGAAGAAAATTACAAAATATTAAAGAAAGAGAAAGAAGATACAAAACATGGAGAAATCTTCCATGTTCATGGATTGGAAGAACTAATATCATCAAAATGTCCATACTACTCAAAGCAATTTACAGATTCAATGTGACCTCAATCAAAATACCAACAGCATCCTTCTCAGATCTAGAAAACATAATGTTAAAATTTATATGCAGCATAAAAGATACCAAATAGCAAAAGCAATGTTATAGAGCAAAAAGAAAGTCAGAGGTACGACAATATCAGATTTTAAGACATACTAATGGGGCTGGTGCTGTGGCATAGCTGGTAAAGCCGACGCCTGCAGTGCCGGCATCCTAAATGGGCACCAGTTTGAGTCCCATCTGCTTCACTTCCAGCTCTCTGCTATGGCCTGGGAAAGCAGTGGCAGATGGCCCAAGTCCTTGGGCCCCTGCACCCACATGGGAGGCCTGAAAGAAGCTCCTGACTCCTGGCTTCGGATCAGCGCAGCTCCAGCCTTATAGCCATTTCGGAAGGAACCAGCAGATGGAAGACATTTCTCTCTCTTTCTGCCTCTGCCTCTCTCTCTGTAACTCTGCCTTTCAAATAAATAAATATTTTTTTTAAAAAAAGACATATACTGGGCAGTTATAATCAAAACAGCCTGGTACCGGCACAAAAATAGACATGTAGACCAATGGAACAGAATACAATCACCAGAAATCAATCTACACATCTACAACTCACTAACTTACATTTGAAGTTAATCATATATCTTAGGAACTATTCCAGATTAGTTTATACCCTTTTAAACTATTTTCGGTGACAGTATAGTATTTCATTTTACCTGTGTGTTGCAACTTATTTAGCAAGTAACCTATTCGTGAATATTTAGGCCCACTTTGGTCAGAATATTTGTATCCCCTCAAATTTGTATGTTGCAATCTACTACACAATGCAAGTGTTAAGACATGAAGACTGTAGGAGTTGACAAAGGAGTTGACAAAGGAGTTAAAGAAAGGACAGTCTCTTTGGCAAATTGTACTGAGAAAATTGGCTCTCCTAATGCAGAATAATGAAAAAAGACCCCTATACACCTTATACAAAAATCTACTAAAATTAATCAAGGATCTAAATTTATGACCAACACCACCACTTTAGTAGAGAAAGATATTGGGAAAACTATGAAGTCATTGGCATAGGCAAAGATACCTTTTAAAAGACACTGGAAGCACAGGCAATCAAAGCAAAAATAGCAAAGACAGTATCTTTTACCTAAAAAACCAGATCATTTGATGTTGAATTGAATTGGCAAATACATAGAAAGAGGCATTATTAAAAGAGGGCAATTTAGTAATTTCTATAAAGATCCTATATATAGCAGATAATTTCAGCATTTTGCATAATGATATTTCAGTACACAAGTGGTACATATGACCACTGACTGCATATGTATGTGTATATATGTGTGTATAGACAAAGCACTTTTCCTGCCCAGATATCACAAATGTAAAAAATGAAAAGAAACCTGTACAATGCTGTTTTTCAGCATTTCAGCTTATAATATCAAAATTCTGAGTGGTTCATTTCAGCTGCTATAATAAATTAACATGGACTGGATTGATGGTGAATAATGGTGATTTATTTCTTACAGTCTCTAGGCTGGTAAGCCCAGGATCAAGGTGTTCGCAGAGTCAATGTCTGGAGTGGGCCTTCTCACTAGATACAGCTTTTTAACTGTGTCATCACATGGTGTAAAGACCTACTTAGCTCCCACATGCTTATTTTTTAAAGACACGAATCCCATTCATGAGAGCTCCACCTTCATGATCTATTACCTCCTACAGGCTCCATATATTAACACTTGCATTGTGTAGTAGATTGCAACATACAAATTTTGAGGGGATACAAATATTCTGGCCAGAGTGGGCCTAAATATTCACTAATAGATTACTTGCTAAATAAGTTGCAACACACAGGTAAAATGAAATACTATACTGTCACCGAAAATAGTTAAAAAGGGTTATATACACTAATCTGAAATAGTTCCTTAGATATATGATTAACTTAAAATGTAAGAGGAAGTATAATCTCTCTCTAATTCATTCCTAAGGTGAAAATTTATGCACATTTGATTTTCTATTCATAAATACATTAGGAGAACACAAAAAATCTCTAATAAAACTGAACAATTCTAATAAAGGGAACCAGTTATATAGAGTCAGGGAGAAATAGTATCACATATAATTTTGTATTCTTAACATTTTAAATCATATGAATGAGCCACCTTCAAAAATTAAGAGACCATTTAGTTTTTACAAATATATCATTATAAAGCTTTACAAACTATAAAACTGCAAATAGAGTTTATTTCATATTTTATTGCCATTAGACACTACCTAAATGTGAAATTTTTAAATGATTAAACAGCAGACATGTTAGGTTACATTTATTTTATTGCAAAAACCATGTTCTTCATTGCAAAAGATATGGTAAAGTAGAATACTAATAACTTTAATATACAAAGGGCTCTGAATATTGCCAAAAATAAGACTAATTCAAACACATAAAAAGTGAATTTATAAAATAGGAAATGCAAATGGCTAATAAATAACAAAAAGATTTTCAGTTCTATCAGTAGACAAGATAATGGAAATCACTAAAATAATACAGTCATCTTTGCCCTGTAAGTTGACAATAACTTACAGATTAATAATACTGAGTGCTTGTAACTGTGCAGTGATTCAGGCGGCCTCCTGAATTACTGGTGAAGGTTTAAATTGCCAACTCATATTAGGAGACTGAGTTAAGTTGGGAAAAGTAAAGTTTTATTCATTTTGGATGAATAATACATTTACAGAAATTATAAAATTGAAAGTATCTAAAGGATGAATAGTGAACAGTATTCCTTCCACTCTTTGTTGTTCACATTTTATTTCATCTATCTGAAAGCTACTAATGCTTTTATTACTTCTGTATTTTCCAGAGATCTCAGTGTGTGAGATATATTTGTGTTAACACACACACACACATACACACTAGACTTTCCCCAGAAAAACAGAATCTAGAAAGTAGAGCATTTCTTAAACTGCCTGGAAATATGTGTTACTGAGAATTTTCTGATTTGAAATTTAAGGACACTAAGTATCAACATGAAGACATGAGAAAGAATAAAACTCACTTGAAAAGGTAAGTATATACTCTAGCTAAGAATACTCTAATACAGTAACTGTTTTTTCAATGAAATTTAACCACAACATAAAGGTTAAGACAAATATATTTAAAATAACTACATCTATAACAACATCTTAATAAAAACAAAACATATAAATTGAGATATAAAAACATAAAATGAATATAAATATGTAGAAATTTGTGTATGAAAATAATTGTTTAGAAAGTAATTGAGAAATAATGTTCAGATAGCACTGTTTAGAAAAAAAAACCTGCTTAAAAAACTAATTAGCAAAATGTTGAAACTGGTGAACAATCGAGTAAACTTGGAAGTATGCAGAATCCACATAGTAAAGTCTGCTATTTTTCTGTACACTAAGAATGAACTATTTGAAAAGTAATTTAGAAAACAATCCCATTTGCAATCACAAATTACAAAAGACTTAGAGATACAATTTACCAAATGGAGAAAAAATTTTACAATAAAATCTATAAAATACTAAGGAGAGAAATAGAAAACAAAATCAAATCGTACGATATCCAGTGCTCATGGTTTAAAAGTAATAATGTAAAATATTTTTATACCCAAAGTATTTTATTGTTGGTGCTCTGTGTCCACAATTCAGCATTCATGGATTTAATCAATTGTAGTTCAAAAACATGTGAAAAAAATTTCCCTATACTACACATATAGAGAATTTTTAATCATAGCACTACAATATGAAAATGATTTGCACAGCATAACATTGTATTTAAATATTAGACATGATTTAAAGTATATGGATAAATGTACCACGTTTTATAATGCCCTTGAGAATTGTCAGGATTTTGTGCCATCAGGGATCTTGGAACTGATTCCCTGTGGATCCTGAAGAACAACTGTACACATACAAAGCAATTCATATTAGTTTTACAAATGAATAGCATGTATACATCTGTTATGATTAGGTGTTATTGTAATCAATTACTTTAAATGTAGTGGCTGGGGCTGGCTTTGTGGTATAGTGGATGAGGCTGCTGCCTGCAGTGCTGGCATCCCACATGGCACTTGTTCAACTCTCAGCTGCTCCACTTCTGATCTTGCTCTCTGCTATGGCCTGGGAAAGCAGTGGAAAATGGTCCAACTCCTTGGGCCCCTGCACCTGTGTGAGAGACCTAGTAGAAGCTCCTGGCTTCAGATTGGTGCAGCTCTGGCTGTAGTGGCCCTTTGGGGAGTGAACAAGTAGATGGAAGACCTCTCTGTCTCTTTGCCTTTCCTTCTGTCTCTGTAACTCTTTCAAATAAATAAATAAATCTTAAAAAAAAAAAAGAACGAAAAAGGGAGAGAACGATCCAACATGGGAAGTGGGAAACACAGCAGGCTCATAGAATGGCAGATGTCCTAAATAACACTCTGGCCTCAGAATCAGCCCTTAAGGCATTTGGATCTGGCTCAAGAGCACATGAGAGTATTTTAGGCATGGAAAGCCAAGGCACTCTGGGAAAAAAAAAAGAAGAAGACCAAAATGAAAGGTCTCTGGAGTGAGATCCCAGTGGAAAGAACAGGGCCATCAAAGAAGGAGGTACCTTTCTCTGAAGGGAGGAGAGAACTTGCACTTTGACTATGACCCTGTCAGAATAAGATCGAAGGCAACGAACCCTAAAGGCTTCCATCACCTCAGCAACTCATGACTAGAGCCTAGGGAGATTACTGACACCATAAACAAGAGTGTCAAATTGTTAAATCAACATCAGGAGTCACTGTGTACTTGCGTCTCATGTGGGATCTTTCCTTAATGTGTTGTCCAATGTGCCAATGTGAATTAATGCTATAACTAGTACTGAAACAGTATTTTTACACCTTGTGTTTCTGTGTGGGTGCATACTGATGAAATCTTTACTTAGTATATACTGAGTCAATCTTCTGTATATAAAGATAACTGAAAATGAAAAAAAAAAAAAAAACCCTTGGTGTCAAATTGGAAATTGCATAGAAAATTAATCAATTTAAAAAAAAATCATGTAGGATCTCTGTCCTTAATTCTCTGTCCTTAATGTGCTGTACATTGTAGTTTAATGCTATAACTAGTACTCAAACATTATTTTCCACTTTGTGTTTCTATGTGGGTGCAAACTGTTGCAATCTTACTTAACAGATACTAAATCGATCCTCTGTATATAAAAAAAAGAAAGAAAGAAAGAAAGAAAGAAAGAAAGAAAGAAAGAAAGAAAGAAAGAAAGAAAGAAGGAAGGAAGGAAGGAAGGAAGGAAGGAAGGAAGGAAGGAAGGAAGGAAGGAAGGAAGAAAGAAAGAAAGAAAGAAAGAAAGAAAGAAAGAGAAAAAAGATTTGCAATGGGAACTTGAACCCAGACCCTCCATTTGGGAGGTGTACATCCTAAGCAGTATCTTAATCGTTGGACCACAAACTCTTCTCCATAATCTTGTATGTTGTGTTCATTCAAGATGCTCAAGATGTATTTCAGCCAAAAATAAACTTCCAGGGACAGGCACTGTGGCATAGTAGAATAAACATCTGCCTGTTGGGCTGGTATCTCATATGGGCACTGGATCGAGTCCTGGCTGCTCCTCTTCTGATTCAGCTCTCTGCTATGGCCTGGGGAAGCATAGAAGATGGCCCAAGTGCTTGGGCCTCTGCACCACGTGGGATACCTGAAAGAAGCTCCTGGCTCCTGGCTTTGGATGGGCCCAGTGGCTTAGGTGCAGCCATTGTGGCCACTGGGGAATGAACCATACTTCCATTAAATTCAACTGAAAGCAAAACACAAATTTTTACTTGTTAAATGTGAGCAGTGGAAATCATACATGGTATTTGGATTTTTAATAGATTCTAAATTAATATTAAGTGCATTACTTCCACTTTCACTCAAAAAGTATTGATTGCTACAACAATTTTTTTCTATCTTGTTAATCAAATACCAAATAGGATAAAATGTATGGAACAAGTCATTTCAGAGATGAGACAAGAGACTGTGTATTTTGGGATTCTTGTAATAATGCATACATTTAAAGTCAGCCTTCCAGTTGTTCTAGCTTATGACCTAGCTTGACTTTCCAGTAAACACCATTCAGAGTGAGATTCCAAAAATAATCTTCAAATCGCTCACTATGTCAAAGCACTTGTCACAAATGAAATGAAATGAATATATCTTATTATCATTAAAAGTTATCATTATGTCTACTTGCCCTAATTCAAACACGGCAGTTTTTATAAATCCTCATAATATGATATTCAATATAATATTGATATTTAGTAGATAGAAAAGTAATATATAACAGAAGAATATATCACAGGATCAGGAAACATTATAAGTTAATGATTAATTGATAATTGGTGATATTGAAGAATCTCAATTTATTTATTTATTTTTTGACAGGCAGAGTGGACAGTGAGAGAGAGAGAGACAGAGAGAAAGGTCTTCCTTTGGCGTTGGTTCACCCTCCAGTGGCCGCCGTGGCCAGCGTGCTGCGGCTAGCACATCGTGCTGATCCAAAGCCAGGAGTCAGGTGCTGCTTCTGGTCTCCCATGCGGGTGCAGGGCCCAAGCACTTGGGCCATTCTCCACTGCACTCCCGGGCCATAGCAGAGGGCTGGCCTGGAATAGGGGCAACAAGGACGGAATCCGGCGCCCCAACCGGGACTAGGACCCGGTGTGCTGGCACTGCTAGGCGGAGGATTAGCCCAATGAGCCGCAGAGCCAGCCAATCTCAATTTATTTTTAAAAAAGTCTACAGAGCATCAACCACCAATTATCTCTTAGAGTGGTATGTTCCAAACACCTGAGACAAAGGGATAGGAGGAAGAGAAAATAAATGACATCTATTGATCACATTAAAAGTAGCATGAATTTTACATGCATTATTTAATGTTTACTTGCTATAAATCTTTATGGCCAAGGCTATAACTGCCAACTCTGTCATCTACTAAGGAAAATAAGTCACAGAGAAGTCAAAAACTGTGTTTACTATCATATAGGTAATATCCTTGATAGTTGGAGTTGAAACCTATATATGATCTCTTTTATTCTTTTTGGCTCCTGACATTGTTAAGTTTGAAACTTGAAATGGCTATTCATATGTTAACTTTATTTAATCAGAATTTATAAAGAACTTGTGGTTGTAGCTCAGAATAAGATTTTCTACGTAATGTAAAATTTCATTCAGCAAAAATGAAGATTTTTTTTCCCAAAGACATGAACATTGCCATAAAGCATCCCATTTCTAAACAATCCATTAGTACTTGTGATTAATTATCGTGAAGAATAATGAGGTGACTGGGACCAGAGTACTCTTGCCTTAATTGATTGCCTGAGTTCCTGGATTAATAAAATCCAATTATTTTCTTATGTAATTGGCACAAAGTTTATTTGTATCGCCTTTTTAATAAGTTTGCTAATGATATAAGAAAGTAAACAAAACAAATTGTAAATGAATACCAAGTTCAATTTAATCTTTAAGCCTGACCAAATACCCTTATGTACAGATTAGTTCAAAATCTTTGTTTATCTGTTAAACACACGCCAAGCTAATCACCCCTGCCACTCAGATTTGTGTTTTGAAGTTGTAGCAAGAAAACATTATAGCTTTTTAACTGGAAATGAAAGATCATAGCATTCTGAAATTGAGGAAAGCTAATCAGAGGAAAATCTCTAGTGTGTTGAAGACTGAACATTAAGTAAGCGATTAAAATGGGGTACTTTTCTGGAGACTGCTTTTAAGATCTCTCTCAAGTGACTCTAATGGTGCCCTCTGGAATCCTATGCAAAATCTGCCCCTGTATCTCCTGTGCTTTTCTTTCTCTTGCTATATTTGCATGCACACAGTCCTGTTCACCTTAGATAACTGTTGCATGAAAATTCTGTGTTTGTCTGTTCACAGACCATTTAGGGCTGTGACTCTGTTCCATCAAATATATAAGCCTAGAATTATTTGAGTGGGAGTGATTCTTGTGCATCACTATGCTCAGTGAGATCCTTTCATCAGTCCATCTTTTTATTTTTTTTTTCCTTCCAGAGAACTAAGCAAGACTTTTTTAAGTCAGAAAACTTCTTCCACAGCAGCCAGGAATGGGCCTCCTAGAGAGGCAGACTCTAGAATCCATGTTGGTTGAGCCTTTTAAGCAGGAGCAACAGGGGGCTAAGGGACATGAATTGGTACCTGGCATATTTTCTGGAATTTGTAAATTTGCAGGAGCATCTAAATGGGTCTGTTTCTGAAGGTTTACAGCACAGCCTAATCCCTCTCTTAGATCCTGGACCAAATTCCTTTTCCCAAATCCTTAAGTTGTATAACCTTGTCTGTGTGCCTGCTGGCTTATAGACTTACTGGTATCCTCTAAATAAAAGTGGGAGCACTTAGCTATCCAGGGGTGCACTCTTAGAATGGACACTCTGTTTCCTGTCTCCTCATTTGAAAAATCCTACATAAATTTATTTATTTGAAAGCTGAGACAGGGAGGGAAGAAGGAAGAGAGAGAAAGAGAGGGAGAGAAAGATATCTTCTACCCATTGTAGGCTTCTCCAAATGCCTACAACAACCTGGGCTGGACCAGCCAGAAGCCAAGATCAACAGTCCCCACTGTGGTCCCCTATGTGACTGATAGGAACTTAAGTTCTTCCATAATTATCTATTGCTTCTTAGGCACATTAGCAGGTGGTAAATTTGAATGCGAAGCATAGCTGGGACTTGAACCATGCACTTCAACCTGGGATGTGAGCGTTCCAACTGACAGCTTGACCTGCTACTGAGTCACAATATTTTCTGTATGAGTCATGCGTGACAGACACAAACATAGACAACATGTACCCCTTGGCAGTAAGAAATTAAAAGATAATGTGAATGATATTGCATCAGAAAATACAATTACAATGATAAAAAAGAAAGATGATTTATTCTGTCTTTCAAAAATCTAAAATTATATATAACACACAGAAAGTTTAACTTGCCTGTAGGAAAGTTACTGAAGTCATCCCTAGATAAAAACCAATATGAATATAGCAGGCTAAGGAGTGAGCTTAGTTGAGTGTGACAATGACCTTTGGCATCCAATCGGGTAGGGAGAACTAAATTCCTCAAAGTTTCATTTATGCCCAGGCATGGTGAAAGCCATCTGTCATTTGTACTGGATGTCAAAACTATGTTACTGCATTGTACTTTATTCTCTTTCCTTGAATGCATATTCATCTTTCTTTTCTTTTTCAAATGCAGAGTTATGACAGCATCTGAGTTTTTTAAAAAAATATTTTCGAGTGGCTTAGGGAATAGACTATCAATATGAGCAGAAAATAATTAATGTTTTGAATGAAAATGTAATTCAGATTTCTATATCACTTTGTGATTTCTGAGGCCTATGATTATTAGTTTTGCTTGATGTTTAATAATTCCACTCTTTAGGTGCAAATAATTAATTTGAGACATTTTCATTTTATAAACATATACAACATAATCATAATAAAATGTACTATCACAGTCTATCCATACATTTTCTAAAATGTGGTTTAAAATATATAAAAATAGATAATGGATAGCCGGCGCCGTGGCTCAACAGGCTAATCCTCCGCCTTGCGGCGCTGGCACACCGGGTTCTAGTCCCGGTCGGGGCGCCGGATTCTGTCCCGGTTGCCCCTCTTCCAGGCCAGCCCTCTGCTGTGGCCCAGGAGTGCAGTGGAGGATGGCCCAGGTGCTTGGGCCCTGCACCCCATGGGGAGACCAGGAAAAGCACCTGGCTCCTGGCTCCTGCCATCGGATGAGCGCGGTGCGCGGGCTGCAGCGTGCCGGCCGCGGCGGCCATTGGAGGGTGAACCAACGGCAAAAGGAAGACCTTTCTCTCTGTCTCTCTCTCTCACTGTCCATTCTGCCTGTAAAAAAAAAAAAAAAAAGAAAAAAAAATAGATAATGGAGGCATTATTTTAAATATATAATGAAACATAATTTGAATTACTTTATACATTATACAGATTTTGTATTCAGAATTACAGAGCCTGTATTTCAAAGTAAGCTGTTTTTAAATAATCATTTGATTAACAAACTGTTTTGATAAATAACCAGTTGTTACTTAGGCAGCACTATGTTTAGTTTCCTAATAACTGAGACTATTATTTCAAGTCCTGATTGAATGAGACTGTTACTTACCAAGAAACTGAGTCAATGTCAGGAGGAGGGACTGGTAGAGAAGAAAGAAAAAGAGAAGGGTGTGGACTAGCAAGGTTCAGGAAGTGATTCCCGGAAGTGAACTGCAGAGACTCCACCCCTTATGTCAATTACAATGCACAAGTTGTTTATTATTTTTCTACAATGTGATTCTCCCATTTGATTTGTGTCCACTGTTGATTAAAAATCAGTATTACATGCATACAAATACATTCAGCTGAGTTAAATTACATTTATGTCTTTTACCTAAGATCCTTTATCCACTTCTTGAGAAGCAATACTGGAAAGTCATTTAAGGCAGTGTGTATCAGACATTATAAAATGTCATTTTTTACATAGTAGAATGAGACTTTTACAGAATACAAAAATATTTTGTAACTTTTCCATATACAGACAGAGGCAAAATACAGTAAACCCTTGAGCATGGTGAATGTATTCTATTTGTCTTTCTATTTTCCCATAATATCTTGTTCAGCCAAATGCTGAACCAAATATTTGTTTAACTAAATGAATATCCACATTATTTTCTTCTAAATAAATTATTATGAGATTTTAACCAACATCAAAACCTAAACCAATATATCTACCAAATATTTCCAAAATATCTCTCAGTATCATTTTAATATACTCTGGAATACATACTCTATTAATTCAATTATAGAAAACACATCATGGAAGCATAATTAATTTGAGTCTATGTTTATTTACATTTCTGAAAGTCTTCTTGTATTACCTGATCATGCAAGAAAACCCTTTGCATGCTTATAGTTTAATGGTTTGTCTGGATTCCTAATTTAAATGTATTTCAACTAAAGAAGTTACTGTTTGTATAAACATCTATAGACCTAGTAATGGCAGCAGGATCTTTTACCAAAAGTTGTTCTAGACAAAATTAGGTAAATATTAATATGATAAATGATTTTGCTGAGATATTGATGGGCCAATTCAAGATAGTGAAAGGGGAAGCAGATCTTCTAACACAGCCATAATCTGGTGCTGGCCACTGGGTCCCTGAATCCTCACTGTAAGCATGGCTTGATGAGTTATTCATTTTCACGAGTGCATCAAAAATCCCTTGACCTCTACCCAGTGCTGCCTTCATGGGTCTCTGACCTCTGCAGTCACACAGGACCTCAGGTTCAGAAGAACTAGGTGCTTGATTTAATTTACTGTTATTTCTCTTTTAAATATTTAATAAGACCTTTGAATTGTTGCTTTGTGAGTGAATGCCAGCAGAAAAATTGTGTATGATTGGGGGTCAGGAGAAACACAGAATCTTAGTTCAGCGGGCGCCGCGGCTCAATAGGCTAATCCTCCGCCTGTGGCACCAGCACACTGGGTTCTAGTCCCGATTGGGGAGCCAGATTCTGGCCCGGTTGCCCCTCTTCCAGGCCAGCATTCTGCTGTGGCCAGAGAGTGCAGTGGAGGATGGCCCAGGTGCTTGGACCCTGCATCCCGTGGGAGACCAGAAGAAGCACCTGGCTCCTGGCTTTGGATCAGCACAGTGCACCAGCCGGAGTGCACCGGCCACAGCGGCCATTGGAGGGTGAACCAACAGCAAAAAGAAAGACCTTTCTCTCTCTCTCTCACTCTCCACTCTGACTGTCCAAAAAAAAAAAATCTTAGTTCAGATTTAGCTCAGATGTAGCCCTGGCTCTCATCCGCTCAGTACAGATTTTAAGCCACCTGCTGCCCTCCTCTTTGGCACCTAAAGTTGGCTGCTCCCTCTGCTCTTCTCTAACTTGGGGCAGAAAAATATAATATTAGCAGGTAATAGGGGGAATTACATTCTGCAATCATCCTCTGTCCCTTTGTGGGGACTTGAGTGCAATCCCGAGTACCTGAATTGGAGTCTGCCATTTGTGCTCAGGAGTATCTCTGAGTGAGGTTGATGGCAGTCCTCACTGCCAGAGATGGCATTACGCTGGTGCCACTAACAAGCAGCCAAAGGCCATATATAAAGGGTGAGCCTGTCTGCCACTGAGGGGGTTTGCAGGCTGCAGTAAGCTCAAGATGCCAACCTTAAATTCTTAAATTCACCTTCTTCTGGAAATGAAGCCTCAATCTGGCATATCCTGGAAGGAAGAAACTCTTAGATTCTGGCAAGTGACTTCTAGGTGTCTCCAATCCTAGTTTGGCTGTTCAAGGAGTTGTGAGTGTCTGGATTCCCCCATGTTCCCAACCCCAGAGTAGCATTCCTTGGAGTTGGCTCTGTGTCTGATCAGCAACCTCTTTTTCCTTTTCCAGTCCTCTATGTATAATTTGCATTTGTTAGCTCTGACTGCCTAGAGGCAGTCTCTAGAAATAAATTATAAATTATTAACTATGTCATTGTGAGTTTTCCACATGAATTAAATTCTCTCATATATGCATTTAAAACTAACATTATAAGATACAAAGATGAATAAAAACCTTATGCTAATAATTAACATTATTTTTTCTTCAGTTGGAGTCACATTAAATAGCAAACAAAAATATCATGATAGAAGAAAAAATGACTGAAGAAAGGAAAAGTTTCATTTTTAGGACATTAACAGCATTTTTCCTATGTTTGAACAAAAACCCTACATTTTCATTTTGCACTCCTGGATTATTTCTCAATGTTAGGTGATATTTATAATTTTTTTCCATTCTTAAATTCTTAGACCAGGGGCCAGTGCTGTGACCTTGTAGAGTATTGGTTTAAGCTTCAGTCTGCAATGCCTGGGCACCGGTTTATGTCTTGGCTCCTCCACTTCCAATCCAGCTCCCTGCAAATCGCCTGGGCAAAGCAGCAGAACATGGCCCAAGTGTCTGGGTCCCTGCCAACCATATGAGAGACTCAATTGAGGCTTCTGGCTATAGCATGGCTCAACCCTGGCCATTGCAGCCATCTGAGAAGTGAACCAACAGATCAAAGACTCTATTTCTCCCTTTTTCTCTGTAACTCTTTCAAATACATAAATAAATCTTAAAAAAATTCTTAGACTAAACTTTTGCTATAAATTTACCTTACAGGCATGTATATTATTCAATTAAATTACATTTGTCCTAAGTTGCCTTGTATTTTAAAATTTGGCTTCCTGCCTAGTGAACAGCAATCTAACTTAGTAAGTAGAAAAACGTTAACCTAATTTAAAAATGTAGCAGCCAAGCTTCAGCCAATCACAGGCTACCAACTGTTTCTACCATCTCCATATAAGACAAATGTTTCATCACATCATGGCAAAATAAGACAAAAGCTGGCCTGTACCCAATCAAGCTGTTTCTGGTTATCACTTACTTTTACTGACTATAAATACTGCCCACCCACTGCTGCTTAGAGTTCTCTGAACCTCTCCTTGTTCTAAGTACTGTCTGATTTACAAACCATTCTGTGCTCAAATACTCTGCTAAATTGGGTGAAATTTTTCTTTTAACAGTACCCTCTCTGCCTTTCCTTGCTGAGTGATTGTCTTTGATTTTCATCACGGTAGATATGTGAACCTCCATACAGTTATAAGATTATTGATGAATTGTTACTTGCCCTGGCTAATAGATTGTACAAATGTATCTGGTTTACAGTACATGTATTACTAGGTATGAGTGAAGATCTGGAAGAAGTTTCAATAAGAAGTAAACTGAAAAATATGAAATACTATATTTTAGGTTGTCATAACATTTTCAGAAATAGTAGTAAAGATAGGAGACAAGGCAAATAAATTATGAGCAGCTGGACTAGGAAGCAAATATTGAATTTTTCTTCTCTAAATTTTATCATTTCACTGAAGAAGGACAATTGTTGACATGAGAAAAATTATCTCTGATGTGTTTTTCATGATTATGAAATACCACTGAAATATGCTTTCAAAATCCAGGCAAGAACTAATAGTTTCATAATTCTAATCGAGGCAATTCAATAGATATTTAGACTCATCATTCTGACACATTTGGTGGCAGTTTCAGAATTGAGTGTTATACAATATTAATGAACGGGAGAAATAAGGAAATTTAAAATAAATTCCTGATGTGACTCAATCACTCATCTTACCAGTATTGTTTGCACCAATCCTTAATATTGTGGGCTTTGGCAATTCATTTAATAATGTTGAGTCTGTTTTATCACCTATAATATGGTGATAATAACACCTCATTTTATAATTAAATTTTTTAAATGTACATTTAATTTCATTTCTATTTGGAAAACTTAGCTCATTCACAAGTTCAAAATGCACTACCCAAATGACAGAGCAACAAATGAAAGAGCAAAGATGAGATAATTATAAAATTGTATGAGAATATATGACATTAACTAATGATTTACTCAATTAATTAATATAATTTCCTTTATATTTTTTTGATATCTAAAATCAGCCAAAATGTTTATAATAACTGAGCTTTGAATTATCCTCTGAAAAAGGTGTTGGGTAAATTCCAATACATTTGGACTAATATATTTATCTGTCAATATTGAAGATAGTGTCTGTATTACTTGAAGGTTTATTGTTCACACTTAAACTGATACAATAGTACGTGTGAGTTCACTTTACCTTCTCTTTAACCTTTTTTCTAAAAAATAAAACTAAGGAAAATAAAAAAATTTCACCTTTCTCCCTTTATTAAGTCTCATCCTAATGATTTAGAAAACTGTAAATTCAGGTCCAAATTGATTAAGGCTTTTGGGCATGTTCGCAAATTATAAAACCATATGGCTAATCCAATACAGTTACTTCCTCTTGTTTTGCAATCTGATTTTTTCATAAATGTTGTTGATCTAATATCTTACAATGTTTTATAAATTTAATTCAATGTCCTCCTTTCCTTCTTTTCATGTTTTGGCATATACACCCTCAGGGAATCTGAGTCTTATTGATATTAGTGAAGATTGCATTTCCTTTCAGTTAGCATCATAGGAGATATCCCATCAAATAAATATGCTTACAAACAACCGTTGTGCCATGTAGAAAATATTGTAGATGTTGAAGATATGACTGTAAATGTTGTGTCAAAAAGATAATTATTTTAAGAAGTGTGCACTATAATTATGTTTTTTAAAACTGTATAGATAAGATACATGAAATTTGTTCTTCTTATATAAATAAAATATGAAAATGAAAGCATAAATTAGCGATTTTGAGGAGTTTATGATTTTGTTTTCAAAAGCATAATCATATGTGTTTGTTTCTTAAACTCTTCCTGGTTCAGAAACACAAAGTTAGTTCTCCTTATATCAATGAGTTGAGAAACTATTTTTCATATTTTATTTAATGGAAATATACCAAGCTATATAAAATAAATTAGAATATTACTATTTATTGAGTTTTAAAGTAAAACACTTAGTTCTAATAAGTCCAGACTTTAGGCAGCCAAGTACCTAAGCATTCTAAATTTAATCTCTGCTGTTCTTAAAACCTAATAACATCATATAATCTAAGGTTGTTTACCTTATGTGTTTATCTTTTATGGCTTATTTCTTTTACAATGATATTCTCCAAATATCTTTTGTTAGAAAAAAATCTATATCTTAAAAGAAACAGAAATCTAGAATCATGTTTATTATGACTTGATTTTTTAATTCTGTACTGTAACCATTATAATTTAGCTCTACAACTTTTATTGATTTTCTTCCTAGCACATATTTAAACCCAAAACTAAATTAGACTTTGGGAATGTGTGTACAATTAAGCAAGCACAAAATGCACAGATGTGTCTTTCCAAAAAATTAGAAGTTGTGGAGGTAGCTGCTACCAAGTATTTTTAAAGAGTGAAATATAAAACTATAAAACTATACCAATATTATTGAAATACTGATATGTAAACACTTTGCTGCTATTGTTGGAATGTCTACCCTCTTTTTTTTTTTCATAAAAGCAATTTCGAGGGGCTGGTGCTGTGGCTCAGCAGGTTAAAGCCCTGGCCTGAAGCACCGACATCCCATATGGGCACCGGTTCTAGTCCCAGCTACTCCTCTTGCGATCCAGCTTTCTGCTATGGCCTAGGATAGCAGTATAGGATGGCCCAAGTCCTTGGGTCCCTGCACCCACGTGGGAGACTGGAAGAAGCTCTTGGCTCCTGGCTTTGGATTGACTCATCTCCAGCCATTGCGGCCATCTAGGGAGAGAACCAGCGGATGGAAGACCTCTTTCTCTGTCTCTACCTCTCTCTGTGACTCTGTCTTTCAAATAAATAAAAATAAATTTTTGAAAAGAAAAGCTATTTCGACAGGCATCAGGGAATATCTCTTTGTAGTTTTAACTTGCATTTCCCCAATAATTAGCAATTCCAATAACTATACCAAGTACCTATTTACTGTTTGCAAGTCTTCTTTCGAGAAATTTCTGTACAAATCATTTGCCCAGTTAGATATATATTTCATACCATTTCTATAACTCAGAGATATGATTCTGTGATTAACCAGACCTAAACTTATGGTCTTATCTTCAAAGCTGGAAACAGAGGAGCTCAAGACAAAATGCACATTCAATGAAAAAGAACCAAGAGGTTCTTTAATGAAAAATAAGCTTGCTTTAACCCAAAAGGAAAATGGCATTGGTGAACAGAAATATTAAATGTCGTATCATTTCAGTTTTTAAACAAGGCCATTTTCCAAATATTAATTTTTCAAAAAATGCCATTTATACCAATATTTCAATTCTATGAAAAAAATAGAAAAATTCAATTTTCTCCCTTGCTCTTGTTCTCCCTCCCTCTTTTGTGTTCTCCTCTCTCTCTCTCTCTCTGCCTTTCAAGTGAATACAAATGAATACATAATGAAAATTTATTATTAAAAATGTATGTTTCAGGACTGGTGTTGTGGCATAGTGGATGCTGGCATCTATGTGGATGCTGGTTCATATTTTATCTGTTCCCACTTCTGATCCAGATCCAGCTCCTTGCTAATGGCCTGGAAAACACGGTGGAAGATGATCCATATGTTTGGGCCATGCACACACATAGGAGAGCTGGATGAAGTTCTTGGCTCCTGGATTCTGCCTGGATCAACCTTGGACGTTATGGCCACTTGGGTAGTAAAGAAGCAGATGGAAGACCCTTCTCTCTGTCTCTTCTTCTCTTTTTTTAACTCTTTCAAAGAAACAAATGAATCTTTAAAATACATATGTTTCAATAAAATGCATAAACCTTAATAAAAGGAAAAACAATGAAATTATTAACTAAATCCATCCAAAACAAGCATGCTAGGTATTCTGGCTGTATGTCCTTTTAGTTCTGGGGATGAAAATACAACAGAATCAGTAAGATGTAAAGAGCTGGGAGTGATGGGTGATCACAGGTTAAAAATATCCTCATATAAGATTGGAAAATAATTCTAAATTATTGGTAAGTAGAGATAATGTAATTTTCAGTGAAAATTTAAGTTGATTTTCTGTTTGGCTAATGATCTCTCCTTCAAAATCAGACATTCATAACTTTTTAAATCACGTACAGTTACGAGTGTTGTACAGCTTTGAGGCAAGTTATGCCATTCCTGAAGAATACCATTCATTGAAGTGTTTCATCATCAACCTTCTTTCTACTGACTTCATCACTTACTCTGGTTTCTCGAATAACTCTGAGAAATTCCATTCTCTGCCAAGATTAATATTTATATGTCTCAATGCTTTACATGTAGTTTGTCTTATTTTCAAACTATGTAAGCCCAGTTGTATAAAATGATTTTTTTACTAGAGCCATCAATTAGAATGGTTCATTTGACATGAAGGTCAAATTCCCATTGACTCTATTTAAAAGGAAAGGGATTTAAAAATAGATGAGCTACCATTCTGAACATAAGTGATGTGGTTCCCAGCTCCAGTCCTTGTCAAACCAAATAGCCAGTGGAAATGTACTCGACTTTCCCGTGAATTAATTTCCTCATATGGAAAGTTGGGTTATTAACTTCACTCACAACATAAGGTTATTATAAAGATGTTTAAAGTCAACACATGCAGTTTTTAGCTGCTTCTTGAATATAATAAATATAAAAAATCTACATATTTTGTTATTTTAAAATTATCTATGTATTTGAGAGACACTGATAGAAAGACACACATACACAAATATAGCAATTCCATTTGCTAGGAACTCAACCCAAGCTTCCTATATGGGAAGCAGGAACCCAATAACTTGAGCCATCAATGTTGCCTCACAATCTATGCATTGGCAAAAATCTTGAGTTAGAAGTGGAACCAGGTATCAAACCCAGGCACTGCAATATGGAATGCAGATTTCTTACTCACTATGTCATATCACATGCCCCAACTATCAGAATTGTGTTATTACTGTCCAAAGAAAAACTTAAAGGAGGGATAGAGAATAATGGTACCCAATCTGTTAAAAAAAATAAAAACTTCAAAGACTAAGTTTCATTGTATTCTTGTAAATTTTCATAAGCAAATAACTGCTTTCATGTTTACAATTAAACCATGAAAAAGTGGAATAAGTGAGATTTAGAATGATTAAAGTTTTCCATGTCATTGGCAGATGGAAAAGCTTTGTTCCATTATATCATCCAGGACCCTAATTTTCCATTCCAATACTCCTCTATTTTCCTCTGTAACACCTTGCTTATCTATCTGGTCAGGCCTAGATTCTGTTCTGATTCATTTTCCAGCCTGTATGAAGCAAAGAAAATGCTTAGAACAAGCAATTACCTTTTGATGAGATCAGTTGAAAGTTGCTCAGTTGCTCATTTTTCACTGGTAAGATCTCAGGCAAGACTACACTCTCCGAAAGAGAGTACTCTGGATGAAGACAGACTAAGGAAAAATATGAAAATCAAGTTGAGAAGGGGTGAGAACTTCTACAGATTTCCTTATTTGAAAAGCAGAGCAATAAAAGCTCTCCTATATGTCATGTATGCTCTCCAGTTGCTTTGTGTGTGCTACTTCTAACCATCATAACAGCATGACAAGAAAGGTGTCATTCCCTTACTAATAAAAATGAAATTCAGTAAGTTAAAGTAACTTGCCCATGTGCATATTTATAAAGGAAAGTGACACTGATAATCTTAGTGTAGTAAGAGCAATGTCAAATTAAACAAGCTCAGGGCATTATTTGATCTTGATTTTCAAGCAGACATTGATCGCAAGGAAGGGAGAATGAAGCTGAATTCCTTAAAATTCACATTAATACATTAAATAAATCTCACTTATTCAGCATATACTGATTAACTGATATTTAAAATAAGACTTATGGGGGCAATATTGTGGCACTGTGGATAAAGCTGCCTGCAATTCCAGTATCCCATATGGGAGTTAGTTCCTGTTCTAGCTGCTCCACTTTTGATGCAGCTCCCTGCTAATGCATCTGGGAAAGCAGTGGAAGATGACTCAAGTGCTTGGGCCTGGCACACCCACATGGGAGATCTGAAAGGAACTCCAGGCTCCTGGCTTCATTCTGGTCCAGCCCTAGCTGTTGCAGCCATTTAGGTAGTGAACTATTGATTGGAAGATCTCTCTCTCTCTCTGTTTCTTTATCTGTCTCTCTCTCTCTCTCTCTCTCTTCTCTCTCTCTCTCTCTCTCTCTCTCTCTCCCCTCCACTCCTTCTCCATTAACTCTGCATTTCAAATAAATAAAATAAATATTTTAAAAATGATCCATGAAAATTATACATATATGTATATATATAAACTCTCCTCTATCTGACATAATTGGGGTATTGAATAAGCACTTAGATCTTATATTTGCTTTCTCAGTTCAGGACATTAACATATCCAACTTTATCTCTCTGTCTTTTCTTAAGCTAATTGTTGAAATCATCAGCTTACTTGGATCTGTTGGTTGCGCCAGGAATGATATTCACTTCTATATATTCATTTTTTGTGATTTTTGAATGTCAATCTATGCTAAACTGCATAGTGTTTGGACATGTCTTTCAGTTAATAGACACTTCTTGTTAGGATTGTTTAATTCATTAGTCGTTTGAACATAAGCCTGTGCCTAATTGCTTTTTGTAGATGCAGAAAACATTTTTGATACTGAAATAAAAATGTTAACTCCTGATAGAGAAAATATAATATTAAACTTAATAACATATAATTGTATATCTACCAAAAAATCTACCAGACATGTACATTATAAACCAGCACTTAAAAAGATATGCTGAATGTCCATTCATGTAGAATTTGAGTGTGTTTCTAAATGTTTAATATGATATGAAGTGAAGCTGACAATTGAACAAATAAAGCCTACAAAAATTCTTAAAAATTATCCTGCTACCTACCGCTAATGTCAAAGAAAGGATCCTCTTTAAGTGCTCAAGATAGTAATATACACAATTAATTAAGAGTCCGATATTCAGAGAATTATGGTCATTTATGTTATTACACTGCTTTAAGGAGAATGATGTGTGGCATCTACATTAGCCTGAGTCCTTCAATAAAAATGATAATATTTATTTTATACCAGAATAGCCTGGAGTGATTCTTTTGTTATTAGGGCATTCTAAGAATTCTTTATTGAGTCACTTTTCATCTATCAAAAGAAAAGCAATAAAATAGTATGTTGGAAAGGGCAAAGAACTGACCCTCATGAATTTAAGGTGTGTGCCCCAGACCTACTATTTTATCCCAGTAATTTAAGCTTCACTTAAGAGATCTTAGCTTGGAGTACATGGCCAAAAATGAGATTCAATAAATCTATGAACATTGTGAAAATCCATGTTTGAGTGCACTTTACTTTATATTGAAAGCAGCCACAGATTGCAAAATCATATTAAAAGATATGCAAAAAATGCAGAGTAAGTGAGTACATGACTTTGTAAATGTATCATTGTTTATGAGTCATTATACATAAGATTCATTCAAAAGTATATAGTTAGTAATTCTCATGTTCAAGGCAAAAATGTTCATCTGTTTTATATCTATGAATAGAGATACTGAGGGAGTACCAGTGCAATTGAACATTTTAGTGTTTATTTTTTAGCATTTCTATTTTGAGCTATTTAATCCCTTCTATTTTTAGTGGTAGAATGACAGCTGATGCTAAAATGGCATCTTGGAATAGCTATATATGGGACTCTGTAGATGAGTATTTATCGGTTTTTGTTGATGTGAATGATCTAAGGGCCTATGAGTAAGTGGTTTGTATGCTGACACCATGCGGTAGAAATGGTGGAGAACATGTGAAAAGATCTCCTGTACTCATCAGCATTGGGTATTTCTTTATGTACTATGTATCCACTGCACAATACGATAAAATTGAGGAAAGAGCTGAAGGAGATGGTCTCCCAATGCAATTATGGAATCACAGAGATGGAATCCATTGTGCTGAGGCACCATGTATTCTAGGTAGTGGGGATATGTAGAATAGTCATGATCCCTGCCATCTTACCAGCTAATATCTTATAAAAGGGACACAAGCAGACACACTCATATAACTGATATTAGCGTTGCCTATCAGCAGCAAAGATGTAGACATTTCTATGACCTGTGCTCCCTCCAACAAAATATTGTCTTCAGTATTAACTAAACTTGATCCTCTATAAATGTAATAAAACTAGTTGCTACAACCAAGAGAAATAATATGTTGTACCTTGGAATATTTTTTTTCCACTTAGTAGATGAAACTTATTTTTGAGAAGGAATGATATTGAAGAAAGTAAGCCCAAATAAACAGATAAGCCCAGAAATAGACTTTCCTGTTGTTAGAAATAAAGCAGTTTCAGTAATTTTAAATTGATGCTTGAGGATTATTTTCACAATGAGGACTTTCAACCACGAGACACGTGTTTGATAAGGAAAATCCAAAACCGAAGGTCAGAGGCAGTTCTGGACATATTTGAGTTAGTTCCTTGCTAGGTAACAGTGATTTCATCCTGAATAAGATATACTTCCGGAGAAATCAATCTAACCATAGGAAAGAAAGAAACAACACAATATAACTAGATATAACTAGCATCTTTCCGAAGCATCTTACCAAAAACTCTGCTGCTATGCATATTCAAATTTTAATTTTCTCATGTCCTGCTTTCAGTGTAAGCATTATAAAAGATACTCACTTTATGCACACTATATTCTTTTCTCTCATTTTCAAGCAGAGTAAACAAACTCTTTCCATGAATTCCATTTGTGTCTCAATTGTCCTGTCAGGGTAATTATATTAATTTAGATGTCATCTTCCGGAGCTCCTGCATAGAGTTTACAGCATATTTAGAGCAATGTCACTGTAAGCTTTATATAAGTGCTTGCTTGTTGATTTAATCAAGTCCAGAAAGCAGGGATGACTGACAAGTGTTAAATAGGTTGTTTCTCTAGTAGCCATTTGTTGTGAGAGGTATCCAACAGCAATAAACATAGTCCAGAATAAAGACAGTTGAAATCTGGATGTTTCAGCTGTGGGTAAGCTGTGATGGGGGAGTCCTACCTTTTGCCAGTAGGGAAAGTATATTTTGAAATGAGAAAGAATTTGTTAGTAGGAACTAATTTTCTTTTTTTAAAGTGATTTGAAGACTTTTCAATATACCTCCTGTCATACAGCCAGAGGTAACTCTGCAGTCCTAGAGTTTTTGGTGAAAACAATGTCCACTATCAATGAAAAGAGGTTTGTTCGAGGAGGATCAATGGTTACAATGATGATGATGATGATACTAGTAGCATCCCACCTAATCCTTTTCATAATACAAATAAAAAATTATGTTGTACACAAATGCCACCACTGTTGAGTATTTGCCGAAACTTTTAAACTTAGCAGAGGGGCCAGTGCTGCGGCTCAGTTGGCTGATCCTCCACCTGCGGTGCCAGCACCCCAGGTTCTAGTCTCGATTGCGGCACCGGATTCTGTCCTGTGGTTGCCCCTCCTCTAGTCCAGCTCTCTGCTGTGGCCCGGGAGTACAGTAGAGGATGGCCCAGGTGCTTGGGCCCTGCACCCACATGGGAGACCAGGAAGAAGCACCTGGCTCCTGGCATTGGATCAGCGCAGTGCGCCGGCCATAGTGGCCATTTGGGGGGTGAACCAACGGAAAAAGGAAGACCTTTCTCTCTGTCACTCTCTCACTATCTATAACTCTCTGTGTCTTTCTCTTTCACTGTTTAACTCTGCCTGTCCAAAAAAAAAAAAAAAAAAAACTTAGCAGAGGACTGATTCTTAGAACCATTTTATGAGTTATGAGCCCTATTCCAGGTAAATTTGTCTTAGGCAGGAACCATCCTCCTTGTTTTGATATTTAGGGTTAGCAACAAAAAGTATCAGACTGTATTCTGGCTTGGAATGATCAAAGTACTTTATGATACAATTTCAAAGATTTATTTTCTGTCTGCTAGTGACATAGCAAAGTTTTGACATCAAATTATCTGCCAAAAATTTAAGTTAGAAAAGAAGAAAATTGATATTGCTTCTCTATTCTTCAACCAATCTGACAATTATCCTCTTCCACTCTCATCTCTCTCAATCATTATCATGTGTAAGAAAGGTCCAAAAATTATCCAAATATACTTTCTAGCCAACCTTGTTAAATCTTCCTTGTGCAAAAAGAATATATGCTAAAAAAATTAGCTAAATCTATGTTTAACGTGCATTGATGTTAAATAAGCAAAGCATTCAGTAACCAACCTCCCAAGCCTAACAGGGTTCAATAAAATAATAAATTAAATATAAATAAATAAAATATTTATAAATAAATAAAATAAATAATCAGTGATCACCCAAGGCTCTTGATGTGAGCTGCCTAGGCTATGGAAGCCTTTTGGATCAGCTAGCTCGACAAGGCCATAAGTAAAGTGGGTTCCTTCCTCCATTCAGAGAAAAATACATCCTTCTTTGGTGGCCACTACTTTCCACTGGAGCCTCACCAAAGAGGTCCTTTATGAAGGGAATTTTTTGCCAGAGTTTCTTGGTTGCCATGCCTGCAATGCTGCCCCTAGGCTTTTCTTTCTTTTTTTTTAATTTTTTATTTTTATTTGACAGGCAGAGTGGACAGTGAGAGAGAGAGAGAGACAGAGAGAAAGGTCTTCCTTTTGCCGTTGGTTCACCCTCCAATGGCTGCCGAGGTCAGCACGCTGTGGCCGGCGCACCGCGCTCAGCTGATGGCAGGAGCCAGGTGCTATGTGCTTTTTCCTGGTCTCCCATGGGGTGCAGGGCCCAAGCACTTGGGCCATCCTCCACTGCACTCCTGGGCCACAGCAGAGGGCTGGCCTGGAAGAGGGACAACCGGGACAGAATCCGGCGCCCCGACCGGGACTAGAACCCTGTGTGCCGGCGCCGCAAGGCGGAGGATTAGCCTGTTGAGCCACGGCGCCAGCCGCCCCTAGGCTTTTCAACCAGACGGGCATGCCTTCAGGTCTATAGAATCAGCATTCTATAGAGAATATAAAACGTAGGCATGATTGCTAATGACAAGTCAGTTTCCCCTCAGTAGCTATTTTTGGGTTAAGATTTATGTGCCTTTAAACCAGAAAATTATGGAAGAACATATTTATGTTCTTATTAAAATCTCAAATTTTTTTTTTATTTTTATTTGACAAAGTTAGACAGTGAGAGGGAGAGACGGAGAGAAAGGTCTTCCTTCCATTGGTTCACCCCCCCCCCCAAATGGCTGCTACAGCCAGAACTACGCTGATCCAAAGCCAGGAGCCAGGTGCTTCTCTGGTCTCCCATGCTAGTGTAGGGCCCAAGCACTTGTGCCATCCTCCACTGCCTTCCTGGGCCACAGCAGAGAGCTGGACTGGAAGAGGAGCAACCGGGACAAGAACTGGCGCCCATATGGGACGCCAGTGCCACAGGTGGAGGATTAACCAAGTGAGCATTGCACCAGCCCCTCAAAAATATTAATTTTAAAATTCCATCTAGTTACCTCTATATTAACAAACTATCTTAAGCATGAAGAAAAACTAATTGTCCATTCGTCCCAGATGGTGAAATGTGACAGCTCTTGTTCCTGATGTAACAAGAATTTGTGAAGGGCGAACAGAGAATTTGCTATATCTCCTTAAGAGAGGAGAGTAGAGTTGGAAACACAAAAATGAAAGCAAAAAAGAAAATTATTCCTGTCGTGGGTCCTTCTTTAGGAAGTGACCTTAATGTAATATACGTCTGGGTACATGAAAATGAGTACATCAAAGAAGACTAGCCAGCAGGAAACAGGTATTTGATATATGAAATCCAGAAAAGTATGTATAAGATATTTATTTGCCTGAGAAAAACAAAGAAAACAAATTTGCTCATTAACAATACACATACACTTTAAATGATTAACAAAACTTTGGTTTAGTTAAATGAGTTGTAAATATTTTTTTTTTTTGACAGGCAGAGTGGACAGTGAGAGAGAGAGACAGAGAGAAAGGTCTTCCTTTGCCATTGGTTCACCCTCCAATGGCTGCCGCGGCCGGCGCGCTGCGGCCGGCGCACCACGCTGTTCCAATGGCAGGAGCCAGGTACTAGGTGCTTTTTCCTGGTCTCCCTATGGGGTGCATGGCCCAAGCACTTGGGCCATCCTCCACTGCACTCCGGGCCACAGCAGAGGGCTGGCCTGGAAGAGGGGCAACCGGGACAGAATCCAGCGCCCCGACCGGGGCTAGAACCTGGTGTGCCGGCGCCGCAAGGCGGAGGATTAGCCTGTTGAGCCACGGCGCCGGCCGTAAATATTTTTTATTTTTGAGTAAACCGATTTTTTTTTTCAATTTCAAGAACCAACATAAAATATTAAAGTTGACAAGTTGAAAGAAATTGTTTAATTCAAACAAATGGGCAAGACAAGTTATCTGTGAAGACAAGTTGAGTCTGCACTAAAAAGACTAGAAGCTGCAGCAGAATAATTACATGTGTAAAAGGAAAATGGAACAAAAACATCTTCTAGAAAACTGAAAAAGACAAAGTAGTGGCAGAAAATGATTTGTCGAAGAGAGAATGGAACAAGCACATCTTTTAAAAAGTAAGAAATTGAAGTCTATTTTATAAAATGACTATGAGTGGGAAACCATTAGGGTTAGTTGATAATAAAAAATGCAATGAAAACTTAATTTTGTACTATATTATTACCTTTTTATGTTTTTAATTTTAAAGAGATTAATTTATTTATTTGAAAGGTAGAATTACAGAGAAGCAGAGGAAGAGAGAGAGAGAGAGAGAGAGAGAGAGAGAGAGAGAGATGTTCTATCTATTGGTTCACTCCCCAACGGCTGCAAGGGCCAGAGCTGGGCAGATCCGAAGCCAGGAGCTTCTTCAGGGTCTCCCACACAGGTGCAGGGGCCCAAGGACTTGAATCATCTTCTGCTTTCTCAGGCCATAGCAGAGAGCTAAATTGCAAGTGGAGCAGCTGAGACTTGAACCAGTGCCCATGTGGGATGCTGGTACTCTAGGCGATGGCTTTACTTACTATGCCACAACAGTCGTCCCCTTATTACTTTTAGTGCATGTTATTGTGTTAGTAGGTATTAGTGTTTTTTTTTTTTTTTGCATAAGTAAGGAGTTTTAAATTTATTGTTACAATTCTAATTATTGACATTTTAAAATAATATCTTTCAAATTTCTCTATTTTAATTATATCTATGAAAATACCTATTATCGGACATTAAGCCTCACTATTTTACCTAAAGAACAAATCATCATCTTCACAAAAAGTAAATACAATTTAACACACTATCTGTAATTTGTTCTGTTTCCAATATCAATTACATTGTGTAGTTAAATAGTATAATACTGTATGTGTAGGATAGCAGGAATACTTTGTGAACATTTTCCGGAGAAATCAGAAACATTTTCAGATGAATGTAAAATTAAAATGTTTACAAATGTGAGAGTTGGGAAGGTGTTTGGTGTAACGGTCAAGGGCTACTTGGGATGCCTGCAAACCTTTCCTAGTGCCTGGGTTCACATCCTGACTCCATTCTAGACTCTAGCTACCTGCTAATGCACCATGCAATAGGCAGCTAATGATTTTGCAAGTGTTTGAGTTCCTGCCACCTATAAAGACATTCAACTTGAGTTCAGTTCCTCTGCCTTCAGCATGGCCCAGTCCTACTGCATGGGAATTTGAGTAGTGATTCGGTAGGTGGAAGATTCTCTTCCTGTTTTTATCTCTCTGCTTTCAAAGAAATAAAAATTAGTATTTTCAAAAAATCTGCTTAGTGATTCACTTTAATTAAAATTATAATTCAGTGGAGTCAGAAAACAAAGTAACTACCAGGCATCAAATCTTGGATCATATATATAAGTGTATATATATAAATATATTATTTATTTCCACTCTCATCTCTCTCAATCATTATCATGTGTAAGAAAGGTCCAAAAATTATCCAAATATACTTTCTAGCCATCCTTGTTAAATCTTCCTTGTGCATATATATATATATAGATATCAACATATATATACCCTGCCCTTACTTTATGTTCAAAATAGCTAGCTTCCAAAAAGAAGAAACTATTCCACTTTATATTCAGCTCCCTGCTAGTAAGCCTGGGTAAGAAGCAAGTGATAGCTTAAGTACTTGTTCCCTAGACACCCATGTTGGGGACATGGGTGGAATTCTGGGCTGTAGGTTCAGCCTGGCCCAGCTCTGGCCATGGTAGTTATTTGGAGAGTCAACCGGAGAATGAAAGATTTCTCGCTCTTCCTCTCATACCAATCACTTTATTTGTCAAATAAACAAAATATATTTAAAAAGAAAAAAGACAAAGAAAGAAAAAGATATGGAACTCCATTAAGCCTGGGTTTCCTGGGTTCTGGATTCAGCCAGGAAATTATTGAAGAGATCCTGAAGGTAAATATTTCTCTACTTCTATTCCAATTTTTGAAGGAATTGCAGTAAAGCTTTTGAACCACTATGTTTTTTCTAGCTTTCTGTTATTAGTCTAGATTTACATCACCAAGTTCATAGGTCAAGTATTCAAAATATGCTATCATAATGTTAAAGCCAAATATCTTGCTGTAATTTTTTAAATGTATCATCTATGTTAAAGTTAAATCAACTTCTCTGTTTAGAGATTAAAATCTGTCCCTTCAGAATTAGATAACATTTTTACCTCATTTATCTTCTTCAGATTCTTGTACTCTTTATGAAATTACACTAGTCTTCAAGTCTCAGTTCTCGACTTCAAATTTTGGTATCCTGTAAAAGTGACTTTATCAATGTATTCTCATATATTTACTGCATATCACAATAACATATAGCATAATACTATATTACAAAATATGATACAAAGATTTAAGTGCTTCAAAAAGTTCATGGAAATTGGATAGAATGATAAGCTCATTTTTTGCAAAGGTTTTTTAAAATGCACACATAGTTTTTACACATTGTGTACTTTCCTTGAACTTTTTGAAGAATTCTAGAAAATGTGACATATAAACAGACTCAACAGGATAATTGCATAGGTATGCTGTTAGGTTTGGTCTATGTAAAATTCTTAATGCAGTACCAGGAAAACAAGAACTCAATACATTTTGCCTCCTCATTTATGAACACTTCCCCAATCCCTATCTCCCATTTCTTTCTATTGTCCTCAATCATAATTTAATTTTTAACGATTTATTTATTTATTTGGAAGGTAGAGTTACAGAGAGGCAGAGAGAGAGACAGAGAGAGGTCTTCCATGTAGCGGCTCACTCCCCAGATGGTCACAATAGTTGGAGCTGGGCTGATCCAAAACCAGGAGCCAGGAGCTTTCTCCACATCTCCCACACAGGTGCAGGGGCCCAAGGACTTGGGCCATCTTCTACAGATTTTCCAGGCCATAGGAAAGAGCTGCATCAGAAGAGGAGCAGCGGGGCTTGAACCAGTGCCTGAATGGAATTCTGGCACTGCAAGAGGCTTTACCTGGCACGCAACAGCTCCGTCTCCTATAAGTTTCTTTATTTGTTTTTTATGCGAAAGGTGAAGAAATCAACACAGAGCGAGAGATAGAGATCTCTCATATATTGGCCCACTCCTCAAATATTTACAATGAGGGCTGGACCAGGCTGAAGCCAGAATCCAAATCTCAGTCCTTGTCTCCCATGTGGGTTACGAAGGCCCATGTACTAGAGCCTTTCAGGATGAGAAATAGCAGGAAGCTGGAATTAGAATTAGAAATTATTTTGAACCCAGATACTTTGATAATGTGATACAGGTATCCCAAGAGGTGTCTGCCACAAATACGATATTTTTAATAAGCACTACAGAGTAATCAGGTAACCGTTAAACCAATACTAAGTCCACATCTTGTTTTTTTTTAATCAGATTATACTTATGAAAAATAATTCCTGATGAAAGAATTGAACAAGATCTTCAAATTAAGAGGATTCTTGGTTCCTAGGTTATCTAGGATGGATGGCAATTTTCTGTTATTATTGTAACACATAAGTACAGTTTATCACACACTAAATGACAAAGCCTCCTTGAAGAAATTGCTGAATTACTTATCTGGGAGAAAATGTGTACAATGAATCTATAATGCCGTCTCTCTGCTTCCTATTGATTAAAATAATAAAAAAAAAACTGCAACTGATGGATGTATATTGGCTATATAAAGTTGAGGTTTTCCTAATCATATTAAAATGTAAAGCCATGAGTGTTTTATAAATATGTGTTGTGAGTATTTGTATCATCAGAAGAACAAAATTTGAAGTCAGATTTTGACATGAACATCTCTTTAAATTGATAATGCTTCCATTTCAATTGTGTTAGCCAATAGGACACCTCAATGCCAGTTGATGGATTTGTTGGTGCTGTATTCCTTGCTTTTAATCTTTTTCAAAATGGGTACATTAGCTCCTCTTGTTTTCAGTAATTTATAATTCACTTTCTATTTTCTTTTTAGATTATTACATATATAACCACCCTAAATTAAGCTGTGAATGTTGGCCACGTGATATAAGATTTTGCAAGTAAAATTGGAACAGGCATAAGCCATTCTATCATATTTCATTACTCCCAACATTACACTAACATTATATTCTTCATTGTTTCTGTCTCAATCATGTTTCATCTTAAGTAGCACAAATGTCAACTTTGCTATTTTCACCATCACTTTCAAATTTACTATAAAAAAATCTCTAACAATACAAAATAATTTTTATCTTGCACTTACTTAACTGTCATGTTAGAATTATATTTTCTTCTGCATTAATTTGCTGTTATCTTGCTTGTCCTCGTTTGGGCCTCAAAGCGGAGCACATACCCTTTCTGCAATTGAAAATCATTCACTAAAACCAGTTGGTATTTACTTATTATATTAAAAGCAATATATTGAGTTGTGTTTTATTTTTTAAAATATATATATTATAAAAATTCTATTGCAATCATTAAACTTTAATAATATAATTATGACACAGATAATAGTATTAATTCTAGGTAAAGTTTACTGAGTGTTTTCCATGTTCTTGTGACTGTCTTAAATGTGTATGTGTGTATATATATATATATATATATATAAATATGTTTCAGTTATTTATGTATATATATATATCAGTTATATTAACCATAATATTATGATAACTTATTATCAACTACGTTAAAAAAAACAAGAAACACTATCTAGAACATTATCTAACATACACATGCCACAGAATTTGTGAGAAGGCTGGAGTTGTAATCTTGCCTCAAATCTTGAAAATTTTCTATCAGAAAATTATAGAAAATTTCTATCAGTGATTATGAGAATATATGAGAACTAACTATCAATGTATGAATGACAAAATAGGAAAGGAAATGAGTATCTGGATGATCCCAGACTCAATTTCTTTCTCATATATTCAAAAAATGGTGCTTAGAGCCTCAGCTTTTCTTTATTAATTGAAGCAAAACTTATACACATTAAATAATTTCCTTTAAAACTAGTATGCTTGACTTTAGTTGATTTGTTAATATTTAAGAAAACTGATTGTTTCCTAGGAAAAATTAGCTAAGTTTAATAGTGCTTGTATTATGTAGGCAAACTAATTATGAAACATGAAGTTTGTTAGAAGTCAGGAAAAGGATGCTAATGGAATTTGATCTTTAAAAAAAACAATTAGCTATCACTTGTTTCAGTAAAAAACACTAACAACTACAATTTAAATCTATGTCTTTCAAAATGTAGTCTTCCTCTGGGAACTTTCAGCTTTCTAGTCTCTGACCCTACTAAATCAAAATTACAGTGCTTGAGACCTGAAAATGTAAATTCTTAAAAATACCTCTGGTCATTCTAGTGGGTTTGTTGAGAATCGATGTATTAAACTTAAGGTAAGATTAACATTCAGCTACATTAAGTTGTCATAAAAATTCAGCAACTGTCAAATGTTTAATAGACACCTTATCAGAAGAGGCTTTCACTTTCAGACAACAAGGACTTGCAATCATTAACCTCCATCTGTGTTTACGCAGTTTTCATTTAGACTTAAAAATAAAAACAGCACTTACATAGAAGAGCTGCAGGCCAGAAACAAAGCGAACTCAAGTTTAATAGTATCTTGGGGCCCAAAATATATGAGTGAATTGAAAAACAAGAATATAAATAGAGTTGGAAGATAGAGGAGAAGGAACCATTTCCTCTTTTCCATTTAGCACTGAGATAGCAATAACGATAAAAAAAAGTTATGCTATTCATTTTGTACTTTTGAATTCAGTGCCATCTGTGAATATGTCTATTTTGATATCCAATAATAATAGGCCATTTAATTGCATTGACTTTTGCTTCCTGGAGAAAATGAGTTCTTTAATAATTACAACTTTTTAAAAGCTATAATTTACTTGTTGCTATTTGAATATTTCCCACTAAGCTACTTCATGATGATCCAAGTCTGAATCTTCTCTCCTATTATCATTAATAAGGCTAAGGTGCACAGTTATAGGAAAATGACCTTGTTTAAACAGGAGATAGTTATTCATCCAATTGACTCTGATGGCAACCCATCTGGTCATTAAAGCAATAAGCGATTGCACAACAGATACGAGTGGTTTATAAGAATGTTTATAATAATGGATGACATGATCTTTGCATTCTTTCTTTTTAGAGTCTCTAGTAGAGGGGATAGTCATTCAATATATGCTTAAGCTACTTGGCGTTTTAGTCAAAGGCTCATTGGAAAACAGTTAATGGTGGTCAACAGTTTTACAGAGCTTGGTAGTATCTGTGCATGGGTTAGCTATATTACCTATAATGTCTATTTTAAAAAGATGTATTTATTTATTTGAAAGTCAGAGTTACAAAGAAGCAGAGGCAGAGACAGAGAGAATTTTCCATGTGCTGGTTCACTTCCCAGATAGCTGCCTTGTCAGGCTGAAGCCAGGAGCCAAGAATTTCTTCAAGGTCTCCCACATGGGTAGCGAGGGCCCAATCACTTGGGCCATGTTACACTCATTTTCCCAGGTCATTAGCCGGGAGCAGGATCATATCAGCCAGGACAGGAGCTAAGCTGGTGTCTCTATGGGATGATAGCATTGCAAACGTTCGCCCTACCCGCTACACAACAATGCCAGCTCCCCTATAATATCCTGATTCAAAATAAATTTCACCTGAATAGCTTCTGTTCTTGAACAATAGGTTTAGCCAAAAACAGTTTCTGTGTAGAGTGAACTGTATCCCAACTGTTGTATAAACAAATTTAACCTAACTAGTACTGCTCACCTGTAACTACATAACTGAGTCACAGTCAATCATAGCAGCTCAATTTTCTGGAGGCTGAAGCCATCAGAACATGATCCTATAGCAAATGCAGACTGAAGCCATGCAGTGTCTGTTTGTTGCTTCCCTTCCCATGGTTATATATATATGACTTGTATAGGTGTTGGGGGAGGCAACCATCTTTATTCTGGAATGTTGTCTGTAGATTTTTTTCTTGTACCAATAATTTGAAGTTTTGCAAAATTTTCCTTGTCTGTGTTTAAAATATTTTAGGCCTAGTTACCAGAATCCAAAATAGAGTTTAACATAAGCCCTGAAGAAGCATGTGAGCACTCGACATCCTTGAGCCCAGTAAATTCCTTATCGTGCCTGTAGAACATTTCTTGTCTTGGATCCATTTAGCTTGTGCCTGAATTTATCTGAGCAACTTTTTTCCCCTCTCTTTTCTTTTGTTCTTTCTGTGTTTCCTAGTTTACAGAATTGAATTCAGTTCAGAAGTTTCAGTCCAGTAAGATCAGACAGAAAATGAAACAGATGCATTGTCAATTGGACTCAGTAATTGGACCAGTCCAGTAAAAGGCCACAGGCAGGTGTTTTCCATTTGTTTTTGTTTTTGTTTTTACTTTGAAAATCAGCATCTTATCTTAGACAAGGGTACATGTCAAGAAGCTGTGGTGACTGATGAGTCACTAGCAAGACAGGACTGGATCTAGGATCAAAGCAAATCTGACAACTAACTGAAAGGAATTCAATTATCCAAATGGTGTCAGACAGAACTGAAAGGGGTGCTGTAGGTAGCTGAGGTTACTTAAAGACACAGATTTGTGGGTTAATCTCAATCTAAGAGATCAAGAACTTCTTAGTTTGGAATTCCAGTCCATTTCATTCTAATAACTGTGAACCTAGGACCTGTATTTTCTAGAGAAATGGATGACTCTTACCAAAAATAATTCAGTGACAGTAGCCCCAGTGCAGAATCTTTAATCTGGACACAGCTGATCATTTGTGGAATGAATTATCAAAACCAAGAACAATAGGATGCATTTATTTTTTAGTTGGCACAGAAAATATTAGATTAAATGAATCAGAAATTGCTTTCTGGCCAGTGCCAGGGCTCACTTGGTTAATCCTCCGCCTGCAGTGCCTGCACCCTGGGTTCTAGTCCCAGTTGGGGTGCCAGATTCTTTCCCGGTTGCTCCTCTTCCAGTCTAGCTCGCTGCTGTGGCCCAGAAAGGCAGTGAAGGATGGCACAAGTGCCTGGGCCCTGCACCCGCATGGGAGACCAGGAGGAAGCACCTGGTTCCTGACTTCAGATTGGCACAGCGCACCAGCTGTAGCGACCATTTGGGGGGCGAACCAACAGAAGGAAGACCTTTCTCTCTGTCTTTCTCTCTCACTGTCAAACTCTGCCTGTCATTAAAGAAGAAAAGTAAAGAAATTGCTTTCTTACAGAAAACAAATAGGTAAATATATTTCCAGGTACAATTACAAGAAAAAAGGGACCTCCCTGTACCTATTTTAAACCAAGTCAAAAACTATATGCCTGGAAATGTCTGCCTGTGTTGCAGATTATCAGGACTTTGGAAAATAAATTCTCCACTTGAATGTCAGAAATATATCCACACTCTCTGCTAGTGAGATCCCAGTGGAAAGAACGGGGCCATCAAAGGAGGTACCTTTCTCTGAAGGGAGGAGAGAACTTCCACTTTGACTATGACCCTGTCGGAATAAGATCGAAGTCGGCGAACCCTAAAGGCTTCCATAGCCTCGGCAACTCATGAATAGAGCCTAGGGAGATTACTGACACCATAAACAAGAGTGTCAAATTGTTAAATCAACTTCAGGAGTCACTGTGTACTTACGTCTCATGAGGGATCTGTCCTTAATGTGTTATCCAATGTGAAATAATGCTATTACTAGTACTGAAACAGTATTTTTACACTTTGTGTTTCTGTGTGGGTGCAAACTGATGAAATCTTTACATAGTATATATTGAATCAATCTTCTGTATATAAAGATAATTGCAAATGATTAAAAATCTTGGTGTTAAATTGGAAATTGCATAGATAATTAATCAATTCTTTAAAAAAAATCATGTAGGATCTCTGTCCTTAATGTGCTGTACATTGTGAATTAATACTATAACTAGTACTCCAACAGTATTTTCATTTTGTGTCTCTCTGTGAGGGCAAACTGTTGAAATCTTTACGTAATATGTACTAAACTGATCTTCTGTGTATAAAGAGAATTGAAATTGAATCTTGATGTGAATAGAAGGGGAGGGTAGCCGGAGGGAGGGAAGTTGTGTGGGGGGGAGCCATTGTAATCCATAAGCTGTACTTTGGAAATTTATATTTTTTAAATAAAAGCTTTATATAAAAAAATAAATATATCCACACTCAATAAACCCCAAAATTTCACACCTGGAGTAATACTCACCTAATCAAATGATCATTTCAATTTTCTCTCTCTTTATAGTGATCTTCCTCCTCTCAAAGAAGCCTCTGAGTCACCTGAAACACTTCCTTCAAACCCTTGTTGTCACCTCTTTCTTGATGTTTGCAATGCCTCTGGATTCTTTACAAATTCAATTTCTAATTATTAGGGGACTTCTACAAAAAAGATTATCTGGTCTATTTCATGAGCACACTTTGCAGACAAAAGGATGAACCAGTTTTAGATTGGAAAGCATTTCTAGAAACATTGGGAAAACTTTTGACTAAAAAACAAGAAGAGTATTTCCTACTAAAAGTGAAATAGTGTCGATTTATAGTTTGCAATTACATCCTGCAGCTAAGGTATAAGACAACTGTTTAATAGTGGTAGATAACAGCTGCAGCCACATTGGTGGAGGTCTCATCTGGGTTACTTTAGGGAATGTCTTTTTCAGGTTCCACAACATGTCTGCTGAAAGTCCAGTCAAACCCAGCATCTTTCAGTATGCTTACTAATATTTTATTAGTTCTTTATCTCTTTTGAATCTCCATCAAAAATACTGCAATTTACTTACCCCTTCGACTCTACTGCAGTGATGAAGGTCTCAATTCTGGGAGTATAGAATCCACAAATATCAGTAAAAAAGAAGAAGAAAACAGAAAAAGTAAAGAAAGCAAGCCAGGGACACCTTATTCTCTTAATATATTCACTAGTAAACAACTTGGATCTATATATTCCTTAGCAAATTAGTGAAATTTTATTATTGTATCTGCCTCCTGGCTAAAGTCGAAGAAAAATAGCTATGAGGTTTGCTTCTGTCTGTTATATTTACATGTGCCTGCATGTATATATGACATAGTTTTGTGATAATTTTTGTCTTAGTATATTAGTAAATTACATTGTCAGAGAAGTATGTTTAATCGACCTTACAAGAATAAAACAGAGATGAAAACATTAGCAAATATATAAATGAAATAATCTCTCAAAATTAAGAACTGACCCAAAATACCTTTCAAATTCTTATAATGTTGGATAATCTTCATGAAATGAAAATGCTGTTGATCTGAGTGGAACAGCCATGTCTTAAGAGTTTTCAACATTATATCCAAAACAGATACATGGCTTTTCTTATTTTTGCAGACAAAACAAACTTATATTATTTCTATATTATAAAATTAATTAGTGGGAAGAATAACTTAAGATGATTACTCTCTGCTTAAGCAGTAATATCAAAAGTAATCTGATGGTGAAATTCTTAGAAATATGATTATATCATTGGATTAGGTAAAAATTCTCAGAACAGTTATGATGAAACTGATTCATTCCACAGTATCATGCAGAACAAGAATTAATTGAATAACAAAGAAATGCTTCGGCAGATTTTCATGTTAAGTCAACCAGTACTGAAATTGTTAAGAGACACGGTTTGAATGAAATCCATAAGATTGGCCCCAGTTAATATTCCTATGATGATATATATAATAAACAATGTACTGCAGTTGATTCAAAAGCTGAAGTGGTACCTGAAACAATATAAATTCAGTGTTAAGCACAGATCCATGAAGTCTTCATTTGATTGTGTTCCTTTCCTCAATTCCTTAAAGCTTTTTATTGTTAAATGCCTTGAATTCCACAACTTGAAGAGAGACAAGATGACAAAAATTATGAAAAAATATATTGATAGAGTAACTTCTTTTTTCTTATATTGTGTTTTTAAGTGAAAGATTGCCCTGAACAACAATGGAAAGGATCTTCGAAGTTCTTTTTTTTTAAGATTTATTCATTTATTTGAGAGGTAGAATCACAGACTGAGCAAGACAGAGAGAAAAGTCTTCCATCCACTGGTTCACTTCTCAAACAGCCAC
The DNA here is from genome assembly GCA_949820135.1 of Sylvilagus floridanus. Classification (NCBI taxonomy): domain Eukaryota; kingdom Metazoa; phylum Chordata; class Mammalia; order Lagomorpha; family Leporidae; genus Sylvilagus; species Sylvilagus floridanus. The sequence continues at coordinate 99,934,514 of OX463224.1, read as the reverse complement.
AACAGTCATCAGATCTGGGCCAATCCAAAGCCAGGAGCTTCTTAAAGGTCTCCTATGTGGGCACAAAGGCCCAAGCATTTAGCTGTTCTCCACTGCTTTATCAGGCCATTAGCAGAGAGCTGGATCAGAAGAGAAGCAGCCTGGACACTATTGGGTGCCCATTTGGAAAGTTAGTGCTGCAGACAGAGGCTTATCCCACTATGACGTAGCCCCAGAACCCTGCTAACATTTTTACCACTCTCTCTATATATATATATCCTTTATTTTTAAAATTTTTTTACATTTTTAATTTTTAAAAATTTTTTTATTTAACGAATATAAATTTCCAAAGTACAGCTTATGGATTACAATGGCTTCCCCCGCCCCACAACTTCCCTCCCACCCGCAACCCTACCCTTTCCTGCTCCCTCTCCCCTTGCATTCACATCAAGATTCATTTTCAATTCTCTTTATATACAAAAGATCAGTTTAGTATATATTACGTAAAGATTTCAACAGCTTCATGTATTTAATATATATGGATTGAGACACATGATATCCCCCCTCTCCTACCCATACTCCCACCATTCTGCCTCCTCCCTCCTCCTTTCCAATTCTTCTTTTTTTTTTTTTTTTTTGACAGGCAGAGTGGACAGTGAGAGAGAGAGACATAGAGAAAGGTCTTCCTTTGTCGTCGGTTCACCCTCCAATGGCCGCCGCAGCCGGCGTGCTGCGGCCAGCGCACCGTGCTCATCTGATGGCAGGAGCCAGGTGCCAGGTGCTTTTCCTGCTCTCCCATGGGATGCAGGGCCCAAGCACTTGGGCCATTCTCCAGTGCACTCCTGGGCCACAGCAGAGAGCTGGCCTGGAAGAGGGGCAACTGGGACAGAATCCGGCGCCCCAACTGGGACTAGAACCCGGTGTACAGGCGCCGCAAGGCGGAGGATTAGCCTGTTGAGCCACAGTGCCGGCCCCAATTCTTATTTTTTTAACAGAGATCAATTTTTACCCAAAGGAAATGAAATAAGCATATGAAAGAGTTATCTATATTCCCATGTCCTTTTCAGCTCAATTTACAATAGCTAGGATATAGGATCAACCCAAATGTACATAAGCTGAAGACTGGATAAAGTAATTTTGATACACATACACTGTGGAATACTACACAATGGTTAAAAAAAATCTTTTTACCTTTATTATTGCAGTAAAGCAATAGGGCATTGAATCTTGGTTCTATATATCATAATTTTAAAGAACACTTCCATAGTCTTGAAATTTGACTCTCTTAGAGATTGATTAAAACCATGAGTATTGACAACGATGCCACCTTCTACCACCATTACAATGAATCTGCTTGATCCTATTATAGAATTCACAATTTAATACTGTCGAAATAGTTGAATGATCCTTATATTTTTTGTTATTCCAGCCATATTGGGACCATTCTGTGTGCAAGGGCATCTGATGTATACGGATTTTAAGATTTTAAGAGAGTATAACACAATCTACTGTTAAAAGAAAAAAAGATGCAAGTGCGTTAAAAGAATATTTTCTAAGACAGCAAACTAAGCAAAATATCCAAGGTTTTGGCATTACAGACAGTTCAACAATATCTGGGTTCCATTGGTCAAAATCTTAAGAGTATGATGAAAATCTAGGATCACAATGCACTGCAAAGTGTTCTGATGCAGGGAGATAATCAGTTTCACAGATAGCCTGGATACACAATTCATAGTGTTTTGGGGATCTGCTAAAAGCATGGCGATGTGTAGGATATCTTGGAACACCTTGCCGCCACCTATCGCTATATATGCAATCATTACAGTATCTGTTTCTCTTGAGAAATTTCCTCAGTACATTTGGTGACAGAATCTAGAGAAACAACGGTGGCAGTCACCTTTTAAATTATATTCTCCACAGTTCAGGAGAAAGGTAAGTGCAGTTTTCAGTTTTGTTGAGCATCATGTACAAACCTCCAAGTTGGCACCAAAAGGAGATCAAGGGCTAAGTGACCTCTCATACAACTGGGGCTCCACCATTGCCAAAGTGAGCTCCCAAGAATCATCTGGACCCCCCCATTAGTGGACACCGATTCATCTCGATCTGCTTAAAGATGGGTACCAATTTCAGTGAAGGACTGCTTGTTCACTGATTAATGAGAGTATTTTGGGAGTTTTAAGGGAATGATGTTAAGAAGGCAGAAATGAACCAGACCAAATAATAAGAAAAGCATAAAGGGAGAACAGAATAGCTGCTTCTTCACACACATTGTAGAAGCCCTTCAGAGCTGGAAAGGAGAGCCAAAAAAAGTGGTTCTCATCTGGTTACAGTTAACTTCCAAAAACGTTGAACAGTCTTTCTCCACAGCCTCTCAGCCAATGAGATACAAGCTATGAACAAGTTGTGTGATATAAATCATGAGTGATTAAACAAAGAATAAATAACCCAGCAGACATTGTTGTTAAGTAAATGTGTGTTATCTGTCCAAAAATCTGGATAGTTCATAAACATGGTCCAAAGGAAAATTTGCTCTTATGTGGTTTCCGCAACGTTTTCTGTAAGTTTGCTTCACTACATCTATTGACAAGGGATTCCAGTACACTTAATTCAGTGTGACTTTACCTAAGGATTCCAGTTAGACAGTTTCCAGGTCTGAAATAGGCCTTGCCTGGAATCATAATGTACTTGTGTGTAGTTATCAACATGGACCAGTTTCCTATAACCAATAGCAATTAGTACATTTATAGAAATCATCAGATCTTTCTGTGACTAAATGATAGTAATTCTTCTTTTTGGAATTGAAGTTTCAATTGTACTGTGACTTTTTGGAAGGTATTTTCTTTGGGTTTCACAGCTGTGCTATATATCACTCTAAAAATAAGTTGGAATTTAGACAACTGCCCATTGACTCTGGAAAAGGAAAGGATTAGACCTCAATCTCATGAAGATCAAGTAACTAAATTCCAATTTTGTTCAGTGGCATCTGCTTTGATGTCTGCATGAAGCAAGACTGCCTTGAGTCATAATCTCTTTGAGTTCAGCAACTAAGAAGGTTAGGCCAGGTCAGTGATTGACGTGAAAGCCACGAGGAAATGTCCAGGATTTATGAGAAATCCTCAGGATGCTTGATATTTTTCTGCTCTGAGTTTGAGAGGAAAAGATGGTATCGGGGCCTAAACTGATTTTCTGTTTTGGTAATTTAGTATTTTTAAGAATTTAACAATCTGAACCTGTGTTACAGAAATACGTAAGCATGTTTTATATTCACTTTTTGAAATATGTGTTCCTATAAATGTAAAATATGACTTACATATTTCCAAACCACCTCATTGTCAAGCTGGATTTATTAAATGCCCTTAAATGAAATCTCCATTTTCTTAGTCTCAAATTTATTTAACTATAAACAAAAAATACTTTTTAGTTATAGCATTATCAAAAATTGCAAAATTTTAAGAAATATAATATGCAAATGCTACATCAATGTATTAACTTTGATGTTGCTCAAATTATTTTAAAATATTTAAAGACTTGGAAATAGTAACTAAACCTATTTTCTATTTGAACATTTAATCTGCATTGATTGATCACACTGTATTCCATAAAAATGTACAGTAAAAATTTTAAATGGGTGGGCATTGGCTCATCAGTTCATATGCCACTTGGGATGCCCACACCCTGTATCAGAATGACTGGTTTGAGTCCCAGCTCCACTTCTGATTCAACTTGCTACTAGTGCGCACTGTGGGTGGGAGGCAGCAGGTGACGGCCTAGGTAGTTATGTCCCTTTCACCCCTGTAGGATCCTGGACTAAGTTCCAAATTCTAGCTTCAGCCTGACAAGCCTGGCAATTTTTGGACATTTGAGGAGTAAAGTGGTGGACTGGCAATTCTCTGCATCACTCTCACTCTCTCTCCCTCACTGTCTTTGTCAGTATCTCTAACTTTCAAATAAATACACAGGAATTTACCGGTTTTATGTGGTCTAAAAATAGTCTTGAAAATTCAGCTGTGTTTACCAATCCTTTCTTGCAATACCAAACTCTTACTGTAGTGTTTAATTTATGTAGTTTATTCATCAGTTAGTTTTTATTAATATGTTTGCTTTCAATGTATCAGGATATTTGGTAATACTTAGAAATTTAACTTTTAATATTTCAAAAAACTTTTGGAATATAATTGTGTCATTCTCCATGTAGGAGGTGTGGGAAACAATTTTATGTACTATATGTACTCATTTTTTCATCATTTTTTATTTTCCATACTTTCAGCATCCTCAGGAAGCTTACTAAAACACAGACACTATCTAAAAAGAACTATTTTATACAACAAATATTAGGAACACAATTGACAGTAAAATGAAGATAAAAATCTAGGCAGTTTCATCATTGGAGGGCCAACATTTCAAAGGTATTTCTACATATGCAAATCTCACCATTTAATTTCTATTTATATTCACTTATATACTAAACACAGACAAAATTAACTAAACCGTTAATTAATTAAGGACTTCTTGGTTTTTGTACCAAACTGTAATGATTGTTTGAAATAAAATACATTTTGTAACATGCATATGTAACAAAAATGTCATAGATTTGATTTGCTCAACAATAAGAAAGCATACACATTGCATTTAATGTTTTAGCATTATTGTTAACAGAATGACAATTACAAAAACAAGTGTACAAGAAAATAAAAAATAAATAAAATTAATTAATGATTTATTGGTAGGCAAACATATATCATTTAAAATATAATCATTGGAGGGCCAGGCTATACATCTGCCCAATTATTATAATTTCTTGTCTGCCAACTTAACAAGAATTGATGTTCTTTGGCATACAGGGATAGTCTTTTATTTCCTTTCATCTTTTTTTTTTAGTTGTGAGAATGTCTCAAATTGATAATTTACTGTAAGAGAGCAGGAGACAGGTAGCAACAAATAAAATTGCTTTATATTGAAATTATGTTTAAACCTGAATTTATTTTTATTTTTTTATTTTTTAAAGGTTTATTTATTTATTTGCAAGTCATAGTTACACAGAGAGAAGAAGACGCAGAGAGAGAGAGAGAGAGAGAGAGAGAGAGAGAGAGAGAGGGAGAGAGAGAGAGAGAATTATTTTATTTTTAAAATTTTTACCTGAAAGACATGAAGATGAAGAAAGATAGCTACAGACAGAGCATGGTCTTCCATTTCCTTGTTCACTCTCCAAATGTCTGCAACAAGCAAGGGCTGGGTCAGGCAAAATCTAGAAATCTGAAACCCAGTCTGGGTCTCCTCCAGGGAGACACTGATCTAAGTACTTGAGCCATCGACCTCCAGTTGCCTCCCAGCATGTGTGTTAGCAGGGAGCTGGAACAGATGCAGAGACGTCAGGACTTGAACCAGACACTGTGATATGGGATGTAGGAGGCCCAGGTGTGTCTCTATTGCTGCACCAAAGGCCTATCTGTGGAATGAAATTTTAAACCAGATTTAAAATATTTCTGAAACTAAGTCTATGAATAAGATTTTTTTTAAATATTTATTTATTTATTTTAAAATGAAAGTTACAGAGAGACGGAGACAGAGAGATATCATCCATCTGCTGGTTCACTCCTCAGATGGCCACCGTGGCCAGGGATGATGAGCCAAGCTGAAGCCAGAAACCAGATGTTCATCCTTGTATTTCACATGGGTGGCAGGGGCCCAAACACTTGGGTCATCTTCTACTGCTTTTTCCTAGACCATTAACAGGGAGATGGATCAAAAGTGGAGCAGGCAGGACAAAAACCAGCAACCATAAAGGATGCAGCTGTTGCAGGCGGCGGCTTTACCTGCAACACCACAAAGCGGGCCCCCTTTGGTAGTCTTTGATTGTAAGACCTTATTCTGGGGTAAGATTGATCTCTCTGTTTCTCTCTGTCTCTCTCTGTCTCTCTTTCTCTCTGTAAGTCTTTCAAATAAATAAATAAATCTTTTTTAAAAAATCTCACCAAAGGAGAAAATGCAACAAGTTGAGATTCAGAAGAAATGATCAACTGTAGTATGATTCCATTGAAGACTTCAGCTGGTGAAATCATTAGTAAGACAAAAAAAAAAAAAAAAGAATTTAATGAATTTGGGGGAATAAATTAGGAACTTAAAATATTCCTAAAAGTTAATAAGCACAATGTCTATCAATTACTGAACTGATAAATAAAAATGTGGTGTATTCATGTAGTTGCATATTATTTGGCAATTGCAAAGGATAAAATTTGCAAGGAACACGTCACAAATGACTACATATTGTATGATTCTACTTATATGAAATGTCTAGAGTAAGAATACATATAGGCATAAAGTAGATTAATGATTTCTGAAGGCTGGGGAGAGGACAGAGGGTTAGGAGGATGAAATCCAAATAATATGAGGTTTCCTTTGAGCAGTTGACAAAATTCTGGAATTGACTGTGATGCTGACGGTGTATACCTGTCAGTATACTAAAATACACTGTATTCTGCACTTTTTATGGATGAGTTGTATTTCGTCAATTTTTTGATAAGATTTATTTATTTACTGGAAAACCAGAGGGGCAGAGAGACACGGGGAGATTAAGAGATCTTCAATCTACTTGTTCACTACTCAAATGTTCACGATGATGCTCCATGCTCTAAGCAGGGAAACAGAACCTCCACTTGGGTCTCCCACGTGGGTGGCAGGAAAAATGTATCTGGACCATCATTCATTGACTCCACTGCTCATTAGCAAGAAAATGAATAAGAAACAGAGTAGCTGCGACTCAGATGAGGCATTCCAATATGGGATACTTCCATCAAGACTAGAGGCTTAACCTATTGTAGCACAACATCCTCCCTTAACATGTGAATTATATATCAATAAAGCTCTTTAAATAGATAAAATAGAGTATCCTCTGTGATGAGACTGTAAATGGTCTGATGATATTTTGATGCTTTTGCAATCTTTCATCTGACATATGATGTCAGGAAGTAAAGTAATATGTAATATGTATGAAATAAGAAAACATTAGTGAGATTATGTGTAATTCAGGAGACCCAAGGCAGACTGATTTACACTAAGCATTTATTCTGCCATTAAAAGGATCTGATTCGGTGTTGCTGCATTTATGAAAATGTAAACAGCAAATATTCCATACATATATTGTTAAAATTAAATGATAATGTATGTAATAGTATTTGATATAAAATACTACATATAACATATCAAATATAATATATGAAATATATGTTATATCAAAGATTTTTATTATAGCATGATGATTATAGGTTTTTCATTTTGAGGCAACTAAATTCAGAAAGATTAAATGGTTGGGTATAGAGAGGTAGATACATGCAAATATAATGCTCATTTATGAAATTATAAAATTAGATGATGTTAAGAATATTCACATGTAAACCACAAACTAGAAGAAAATATTTGCAAAACATGTATCTGATAAAGGATTATAAAGAATAACAAGCAAAAAAATAATTAAAATACAAAGTAAAAGAACAAAAAACAATTAAAAGTGGGAAAAATTTTTTAATGGATACTAGGTTGTTCATCTTTAGGAGTAACAAGTTCAAATGTTACACAGTAGGGTGATTAACAATAACTATAATGTATATAAATCTCTGAAATTAGAGAAAGGATTGTAAATGTTAATACCAGAAATGATTGCTAAATATTCAGTATATATAAATTTATATATTTATAAATATATTATATTTCTATGAATATATATTTACCTAGGTTCATCATTAAACAATACGTGTCATGTAACATGGTACTTCATAAAATGTACAATTTTTACATCTCAGTTAAATGTTTTTTAAAAACCATTTGTCTTAAAAAATAAGCCAAAAATATGAACAAATACCTCATTGAAGAAGATCTACAGATGGCAAATTTGCATATGAAAAAATGCTCAACATCATACATCATTGGGGAATTGCAAATTAAAATAACAAAATGTAACTACACACCAACCAGAATGGCTAAAATCCAAAACATCACCCACTTCAAATGCTGGGGAAGATATGGCTCAACAAGTATTCTGATTCATCATTTCTGGTGGGAAGGCAAAATGGCACAGCCAATTTGGGAGAGAGTTTCACAGTTTCTTACCAAATAATAACATTCTTATAATACAATCTAGCAATTGATATCCTTGCTATTCACTCAAAAGAGTTGAAACTTGCTGAGGTTGGCATTTGTCTTAACAGTTAAGATACTTCTTGCTCTGCTCACATGCCACATTGCAGTGCCTGGATTGAAGTCCTGTCTACTTCCTAAACAACTTCCTGCAAATATGCATCCTGGAAGGCAGCAGGACATGGCTCTGAAAGTTGGGTCTATACCACCCATGCAGGAAAGCTGGACTGAGTTCTTGGCTGATGGCCTTGTATTGGCTCTGCAATGCTTGTTGGCTGTTTCAGGAGTCTGGGAAGTGAACTAGTGGATAGGAGATCTCTCTCTCTCTCTAAAATAAAACTTAAAAATGTTTGAATCCCAACAAGAACTTACACACAAATGTTTACAGCAGCTTTGCTCATAATTACAAAATCCTGGAAGCAACCAAATATTTTCTCTTAGGTGAATGAAATATTAAATTGCAGTGCATCATAGAGGAATATTATTCAGGAATTAGGAATAACATTATGGAAGTAAAGACACAATAAGAAATGGAGAAATCTTAATTGTATGATTCTAAGTGAAAAATGTCATTCTGAATTGTTATGGATTGATTTCTTTCAACTATATAACTTCTTGGAAAATGCAACAGACACAAGAAAATGTCAGTAATATCCAGATTTCAGGAAGAAGGAAGGGAGAATCAATATGTGTAGCACAGGAAAATCTGAGGACACTGAAATTGCTTTGTATGAAACACTAATGGCAGATACATATCGATAGACTGGAGTCAAACCTTCAGAATTCACATCAAACAGAGTGGAATCTAACATAAATGATGGATATTTTAATAATAATGTGTCAATTAGAGCCCGTCACCTTTAACAAGCATAAAACATTATTCAAGACATTGAGAATAGGGGACCTGAAAAGAGGGTGAGGTGGTATATGGGAACTCTCTGTGTTTACTTCCCATTTTCTTCTATGGGCTTAAAAATGATTAAAAAAAAAAATACAGGGGCCGTTGCTGTGGCACAGTAGATTAATCATCTGCCTGCAGCGCTGGCATGCCATATGGGCGCTGGTTCTAGTCTCTGCTGCTCCTCTTCTGATCCATCTCTCTGGTATGTCCTGGGAAAGCAGTAGAAGATAGCCCAAGCACTTGGGCCCCTGCATCTGTGTGGGAGACCCAGAAGCTCCTGGCTCCTAGCTTTGGATCGGCTCAGCCTCCAGTATTTGTGGCCATTTAGGGAGTGAACCAGTGGATGGAACACCTTTCTCTATGCCTTTTCCTCTGTCTTTTCCTCTTACTGTCTATAACTCTACCTCTCAAATAAATAGTCTTTTAAAAAATACAGTTTATTTGAAAATCAAAAATATTCATATTGTTGATAATACATATTCACACACATGGCTAATGAATATGTCTACAAAGCTATTAACAATAACTGCTTTTAAATACATGTGAATGTGACCTTGTGTAATTTTGGATAAACATTGAGGGATAATGTATGGACTTAAAAACTGCTGTACAGACAGGTGTAGTAGAACAGTAATTTAAGCCACTGCATGAGATGCACATATACCTAAATGCTTAGGATCAAGTTCTATCTCTTGCACTAGGGAGACTGGATGATGACCTAAGTACTAAACTTCTAGCTGCTCAAGTTTAACCAGAGTCCCAGCTTCTTCCTGGCCCGCCATGCATGTTGGGAGTATTTGGGGAGTGATCCAACTGGTGGAAGATCTTTCCCAATTCTCCTTCTCTCCTATCCATCTTTATCTATTGCTCTACCGTTAAATAATCAACCATTTAAAAATAAAACAAAACACTGCTACAGTGATTCATGTTGATGAAGACACTGGTGGCAAGATGAATGTAAGAGACTAAAAATATAATTTTATGAATTATGATAATGCAGAATATTACACAAAATTCATATTTATATAGGTTTATTCCTATAATCCAGTGCATATAAAGTCACAACATTAGCATGTTGGAAAATAATCTAATTATTCAGATATGATCATTTAATACCTACAGACATAGACAAAATAATGTACTAGCAAATTTTGTAAAAATAATAGATTTTCATAAAGTGGTTGGATATAAGATTAATAAGCAAGAGCCAGTCACATTAAACATCTAGAAAATAAAATCTAATAGAAAATAAATTTAGATAGTGACAGAACAATAGAAAGTGCCTCAGAATAAATAATAATAATTTCTAAATTCTCTGTGGGGAAAACTATAAATGTTATCAGACCATAGTAAATATGATACCAATGATTGGAGAGTTATATCATGTTATAAATAGAATGATTATCATTATAATAATATAACTATTCCCATTTGGTCTATATTTTCAGTGCAATTACAAATAATGACTCAATATTTTGTCATGATTGATTCAATTTGACTCTCAACTTACTAGTGATTAGTCAAATTATTCTCTCTCTTGATATAACTGAATAGCTTATATGTGACATATCTTCCTACTTACAATAATTAGGAAGATAGATAAAATTGAAGTAAATGTTCATTTCCTGGCATTGGAGAACAACATCAGAGACTTGTGAAGCACTTTCAACATTCTCTGTAATTTCCGTAGCCAGTGCTCATTATTCAATCAACAGTCCTAAAGTACTGAGATGAAGGAAAAATTGGCCTATAAAACACAACAGAAATAAATTGTGAAAACATTAAAATCATAGAGAATCTAAGAAGATATTTGAAATATATTGAAAAGCAGAAAATAAGAACTTAATTGTTAAGAAATACTGGGAAATTAAGAATTAAATAAAAATATTTAACAGTTTAAAAATGCAGCACAGTAGAAGACATATATCCTGATATGTAGATTAGCAAGAAAGTATCTGAAATGTAAAGAAAAAATAACAGATGCGAATCAAACTAGAAAGACAGGTATGGTTCCGAAGAAATTATTGACATAATCACAATAACCTATTATATATTTTCTGAGCAAGTAGAAGACAGTGCCTTCAAACCCCAAATAATAAAATAATGACAAAGAAAGGGAAATACTACTTAACCTAATTTGATCCATACACATTTTATATACATATTGGAATGTCACACCCAATAATATGTATGATTATTTTTAAAAATAACTCTTTTGAAAAAGAAATTGTGAATATTAATGCTACTGAAATCCAAGAAGACAAGAAAGGAGGCTGAAGAAATAGTCTAAGATAAAATGACAAAAGTTCTTCAATGCTGATGAAATACCATGGCAGAGATTTAAAATTTCAAATAATGCTAAGGTTTAAAAAATTACAAAACAAACCTCGTGTATTCTCATCTTAGTAAATCTTCTGAAAATAAAATATAAAATAAATTCTTAAAATTAGATGCAGAAAAATATTACTTTAAAATTACTTTAAAGAAACAGAATTGTTTTAAATTCTGTTTTAAAGAAACAGAACTGTTGGGAACCAGTGTACAATGATATAAAATCTTTGGAGGTCATAAAGAAAACATCATGCGATATAAAATGACAGCAGTGGGGTCATATCTCATTGTGGTTTTGATTTTCATTTCCCTGATGGCTAATGATATTGAACAAATTTTCACATATCTGTTAGCCATTCGTTTCTTCTTTTGCAGACTGTCTATCCAGGTCCTTTGGTCATTTCTTAGCTTGATTGCTCACTATTATCAAAACTACAGAGGACAAAAAACGCTGGCAAGGATGTGAAGCACAACTCTACGCTCTTACTTAAAATGTAAACTAGTGCAGGCACTGTGGAAAATAGTACAGGGCTTTCTTTAAAAACTAGAAAAAGACTTACCATATGATCTGGCAGTCCCACCCTAAGTCTAAATCCAAAATAGTGAACTCATGCTATCAAAGAGATACCTGCAACACCAGACTTAATAGCAGCATTGTTCACAATCCCCAACATATGGAATCAACCTGGGTATCCATCATCAGTTGAATAACTAAACAAAATTGGTATATCTATGCAAAGGAATATTATTCAACAATAAAAATATTTTGCCAAACTGTCTTAAATATTTGTCAAATGAATTCAAAGGAAATACATGCTGCCAAAGTTTTCACATATTTGTGACTTTCAAAAATTATGTGAGTGCAGTTGAACACCTTTTCCTTTGATTATTGTGTATAGCTCTTGGAGATTTTCTTGTTGGAACATAATCTTCATATTTTTTATTTGTTAAACTATTTAGTAGAGTAATAAGCCTTTGACTGTAATGTAATTTAAAAATATTATTATCATGGGGCCAGTTGTTAAGACAATGCCTGTCATCCCTGTATCCCATAAATGTGCCGGTTCAGGTCTTGCTGCCCCTCTCTAGATATAGCTCCCTGCTAATGTACCTGGGAAGCAGTGCAAGATGGCCACAGTGCTTGAGCAACTGCCACCCATGTGGGAAACCCAGATAAAGCTCCTGGCTCCTAGCTTCAGTCTGTCTATACCCTGGCTATTGCAAACATTTGTGGAATGAACCAGTGAATGGAAGATCTCTCTCAGTAATTCTACTTCTAAAGTAAATAAATATTTTTTAACAAAAATGTTATGTCAAAAATAAATAAAATATTAAAAAATAAACAAAAAGGAATTATATGTACAATAAAATATCCTCCAAAAATAAGGCAAAATATTTCCAGGTCAACAAAAAATGGAAGAACTTGTGGTCAACAGTCTTTCACTTAAAATACAAAATAGTAAATGAACACAGTATATTACAAAAGTAAGGGTAGATTCAAGATATGTATTCATGGCTGCACTGAAATGCAAGTTTTAAAATGCTCATAGAAGTGCCATTTATAATAGGCCATAATTCAAAATTGCCTGTAGGTCTGTAAACAATAGAGTGGATAAACAGGCTTCTATAAATGTTGTTCTTTTTTTTCTTCAGTAAAATGCTTTGTAGTCATAAGTAGGATTAACTGCTGTTACACACAAATGAACAAATCTCACCATTATGATTCTGAAGAATGAATATATACATACAACAAGAAATATTTACATTGTATTATTTCAACCTGGTCAGATTTCAAAATCATGTAAGACTATGTTATTAGAAGGTAACAAAATTGTGGCTTTTGAGGATGAATGAAGGTATAGGAAATTGGTAAGAAAGTGTTTGCAGTTGTGAAGGTGGTATATTTGTTTTTTAAAAGATTTTATTTATTTATTTGAAAGTCACAATTACAGAGAAAGAGGAAGAGGCAGAGAGAGAGAGAAATCTTCCATCAGCTGATGGACTCCCATGATGGCCACAGTGAACAGAGCTGCACCAGACGGAAGCCAGGAGACAAGAGCTTCTTCCAGGTCTCCCACGTGGTGTAAGGACCGAAAAACTGTTGCAATCATCTGCTGCTTTTCTCAGACCATTTAGCTGGGAGCTGGATTAGAAGCAGAGCAGCTGGGATATGAACTGGCACACCAATAGGATGCCACATCACAGGCAGTGGCGTTAACCGATATGCCACAATGAAAGCCCTTTTATATCAGTGACAATTGGATAATTATGTTCATTTTTTATACATTTGTTTGATATTTATGCATGCTTTTAGTCATTTTGATTATTTTTAGATATTTATTATAATTTTATTATGCTTACTAAAATAAAAATGTCCAAAAATATTTGCAAACTATATATCTGAGAAAGGATTAATATACAGAGTGTATCAGGAGCTCAGGAAACTCAACAACAACAACAACAACAAAATAATGCAGTTAAGAAATAGGCTAAGAGTATGAACAGGCATTTTTCAAAAGTTGAAATGCAAATGTCCAACAGACACATGGAAAGATGCTTAGAATCACTGGCCACCAGGGAAATGCAAATAAAAATAGCAATAATTTTTACCTCACTACAGTTAGAGGCTATCATCCAAAAATTAAAAAATAACAAATGCTGGCAAAATTTTGTATAAAAAGGTACCTTAAGATGCTGTTGTTGACAATGTATGCTAGTGTAACTGTTATGGAAGACAAAATGGAGACTGAAATCTGAAAGCATATCAAGCATATGACCCAGCCATCCCACTTATGGGAAATTACCCAAAGGAAGTGAAATCAGTATACAAAAGAGTTATCATACCTTCATGTTTACTGCAGCTCAAGTCACAAGAGCTAAGATAAGAAATCAACTCAGATGTCCATCAACTGATGACTAGATAAAGAAAATCTAGTATATGTACATGATAGAATACTGTCTTTCACATCAAAATGGATGCAATTAGAGACCATATGCCATTTTTTCTCTCTTTCTCTTTCTCTCTGTCTCTCCTATCTCTCTCCATAACTCTGCTTTTCAAATAAATAAAAAACAAATCTTAAAAGCTAATCTGTTATCGTTCATTTGTTCTCATTTAGTTTTTTGTTTGTTTGTTTGTTTTTGCTAGGCAGAGTTAGATAGTGAAAGAGAGAGATATAGACAGTGAGAGAGAGACAGAGAGAAAGGTCTTTCTTCCGTTGGTTCACTCCCCTAATGGCTGCTATTGCCGGTGCCGTGCGATCCGAAGCCAGGAGCCGAGTGCTTCCTCCAGGTCTCCCATGTGGGTTCAAGGACTCAAGCACTTGGGCCATCTTCCTCTGCCCTCCTGGGCCACAGCAGAGAGCTGGACTGGAAGAGGAGCAACCGGGACTAGTATCCAGGATGCCAGCGCCTCAGGTGGAAGATTAGCTGAGTGAGCCATTGTGCCGGCCCTCATTTAAGTTTACTCTAAGATCATATGATGTAGGCAATGTAATGAATTGTTTGTGAATGAATAATTTTATTTATTTATTCATTTGTTTTTTGACAGGCAGACTGGACAATGAGAGAGAAAGAGAGACATAGAGAAAGGTCTTCCTTTGCCGTTGGTTCACCCTCCAATGGCCGCTGTGGCCGGCGCATCGTGCTGATCCGAAGCCAGAAGCCAGGTGCTTCTCCTGGTCTCCCATGCGGTGCAAGGCCCAAGCACTTGGGCCATCCTCCACTCCAATCCCAGGCCACAGCAGAGAGCTGGACTGGAAGAGGGGCAACCAGGACAGAATCTGGTGCCCAGACCGGTACTAGAACCCGGTGTGCTGGTGCTGCAGGTGGAGGATTAGCCTAATGAGCCACGGCGCCAGCTGAATGAATAGTTTTAGAGTCTATAACATCATATTTACTTTTAAGTGTTTGTTTTTTCTATAACCAAACCAATTGTATTTAAATCGTTCTGTTATTTATTAACTTCCAACAGTTTTGGAAGACTTTATAAGAGCTGATAACCCAATCATTTTTCTTAACTCTAGGTATTTCCCTAGAAATTTCCTAAAATGCAAAATCATAAATGTGTGTAGCATATTTTTATGCCTGCAGCTAAATTTGATGCAGTCCATCTCTCACAATCTGGCTTGTAGAATCATTACCTGGGCAGCTGTAATCAATTACAGACAAAAATCAGAGAATCTTCTTGTGTGTATTTCATCGAATTGATGAAAATTGTCTGTTGAAATGATAACCAGAATAAAATGTTTTGACTTAAAGACATGCACATACCATTCATTTGTGTTTTCTGGTCTGAGAATTTGAATCTACTGAATAGGCATCATTGTCATATGGTGTGTGTGAGTTTGTAACCTGTCTTGGAGCAACATTGGCTAATTTTTCCCAAATTTGATTATTAATAAGAAAATTTTTCTTATGTTCTGAAAGTCCTCATTTTAACTTCACTGTATTCCAAATTATTGCCTCATCAAGTCTTTAAGCTTGAGCACAGCATACATAGCATATAAATAAAGATCAGAACCCCTCAGCAATACTGTAACTTCAAAGGGAAACATGTTCTTTTAGAATGGCTTAGAAAAATACACATTCTTTCATCCTGTGTTATTTAGTTGCTTACATTGCAAGTGCTTCTGAAAAGATTCATCGTGTGTACATCAAAATGGATATTATAGAATTGTGATATACTTCAAGTGTTCAAATAAGTATGATAGTCCATTAAAAAATAGTGTGCTAATACTTATTCCATTAAATAGCCTTACTCATGGAATATAAGCAATCAATGTTAAGTTCATTTTAATGAAATTGAGTCTTACACAATTATATTGAGTATAGATAGGGTATTATCACATATCAATATGTGCAAAAAATTGCTACTATAATAGCCAATTAAATTATTCTAATTTGTCCAAATGTTATTTTAATAACACACTCAAAAACATCCTGGGGCCGGCACTGTGGTTCAGTGGGTTAAAGCCCCAGCCTGCAGCGCTAGCATCCCTTGTGGGCACTGGTTCAAGTCCTGGCTACTCCATTTCTGATCCAGGTCCCTATTAATGAGCCTGGGAAAGCAGTTGGAGATGGCCCAGGTCCTTGGACTCCTGCACCCACATGAAAAACTCAAAATAAACTCCTAGCTCCTGGCTTCTGATTGGCTCAGCTCCAGCCACTTTGGTCATTTGGGGAGTAAACCAGCAGATGGAAGACTTCTCTCCATCTCTCTGTCTCTACCTCTCTCTATAACTTTGTCTTACAAACAAATCAAGTAAATATTTTAAAAAAAAATCTGTATCCTACATCTGTTTGAGTCTATGTATGTATTCAAGGATGATAATATGAATGTATTTTAAGTATAGCAACAGAGGTGAAAAGATTAAAAATTAGAGAAATTTTGCTCTAGCTAATTGACTAGCAATTTTCTTTCTTCCTTTGGTTATTTTCTTCAGATAGGCAGAGTTTCTAGATACTTCAAGCCATGACTGCAAACACATTTTGATGGAAATATAGTTAACTTAAAAATATTGATGCCATTTGTTGCGCCTTTTGATTTTCTAAAAAAAAAAAAAAATGGCCAAAGACTAATCTTAGAAAATTTGGAATTCTGATAGAAGTAAATGTATTAAAATATCATTATTCATATACTTTAACAATTTTAAATGAAAAATCAAAAAGGTATTAATATTTTAAATGAGCATCTCATCAAAAAGATTTGTGCATCAATAGAGTTAGAAGAAGTAATCTGAAAATGTTTATAAATTCTGTTTAAATATGCCCATCAAATAAGTGAAAGGCATTCTCTTTGGTTTCCTTTGACTGATACCAAATCTAGCTCTTTGTATAATAAGAGCTATCAATCTATCAATTTTATTCTCTAATATTGGTGATATCTGTGAATTTTGCCCTTAACCTTGACTAGATGTAACATTAATTCAATTCTAGCACAAATTGTTATGCAAAATATATTCCTTTACTTTCTTTCCTACTTCATCTATCCCATGCTTTTAAATCTTGTGGATTTCATTGAGTCATTTTATTAAATGAAGCATTTTAAATTTATTTACACTTCACTTTTAATTTAATAATATCTTTGATTTCTCTGAGTTGCAATCTTTGTAAATAGACTATGTCAGCAGAAAGAACATGAGAATCCCTTAAGTTATTTGCCTGTCAGACTTTTTATTAAATGATCTGTATTATAACGATACGCAAAGTAATTTCACTTGAAGTATCCTGAGATTAAAAATGACCTTATTTCATTTTATTTTTGCTAATCTTAATTCAGTGATTAGTAGCAAACACGGCAGGCTTTAATAAAGGAAATTATTTAAAATTCCCACAGGTGTTTTTTCATTGTTGAAGTCACTGAAACACATGAATCCCTATGATGACCAGAAGTTAGGAATTTATCGAGCCATTGCTTTTATTAAAGGAATGATCGTCAAGACGATGAAATTTTAAAAGAAAAAAAGCCTATTTGTAACTACCTTCATAAACCGCTTAGCCTCAGTTTTTAAACTTGTGAAACTGAGACATGAATCTCATGGTTATTGGGTGAGCTAATGAGTTAATGTGCAATAATAAAAATCACACATGAGTGTTACTCTGTCAGGAACTTAGCTAGATAGTAAACTAGCTGAAGACTCTGAGCTTGAGGCTTTATCTTTGTTAAAGAGAAGAAGGAGAAGGAAAAGGAGAAGGAAAGACCATATAGAGAATGTGATATTAAGCATAGGCATTTACTTAGATACCTTAGATGAGAAAGGCAGAAAGACAACAAAAAGATATGTTTTTCTCTTTGTCATTCAGCATTATATAAGATTGATACCAGAAACCACCTAATTATCTGCTTTTCCAACAATTTTGTATGTATCATACTTTGTGAAAAGTTTAAGTGATAAGCATAAAATATACTTGCCAAAAACATTATAAATATGATACAAATCTAATATGTTAGTTTTGCTTAATTAAGAATAATTACCAGTCCAACAAAAGAGTGTAAATTTTATACATGGAGTTTATTTCTAGAATAATTCATTTTTGTTATAATAAATGCTGTAATTAATTTCATAAGGCAGTCATAAAATTCCTATTTCAACCATCCGATAAAGATCAGCAACACAAAACTCTTTGGAAACCTATACTGTTAGAAAATAATACATAATCCATATTAATGAAGCCTCTAAAGTACATAGAAATATTACCCTTCCATTGTATTGATGAATCAATCCAGTAAATCCTTATTTCAGTTATCATATTTTCTATGTCTAAATTTGTGTGCTCGCTTAAACTTTATTTTTACTTTATTTTATTTTATTTCTTTTCTAAGACTTTTAACTTTATCTTCATTTGCTTGTGTATTGATGTAATTTTAGTGACTTTTTTTTTTAAAGATTTATTTATTTACTTGAAAGTAAGAGTTACACAAAGAGAGGAGAGGCAGAGAAAGAGAGGTCTTCCATTTGCTGGTTCACTCCCCAATTGGTTGCAATGGCCGGAGCTGCACCAGTCCGAAGCCAGGAGCCAGGAGCTTCTTCCAGGTTTTCCACACAGGTGCAGGGGCCCAAGGACGTGGGCCATCCTCCACTGCTTTCCCAGGCCACAACAGAGAGCTGGATGGGAAGCAGCGCAAATGGGACTCGAACTTGCTCCCACATGTGATACCAGCACTGCAGGTGGCTTTACTTGCTCCATAACAGCGCTGGCCCTGTGACTATGTTTTTAAAAGATTTGCTTATTTGAAAGTCAGAGTTACATAGAGAGAGTGAGATAGAGACAGAAATCTTTTATCCACTGGTTCACTCTCCAGATGGCCACAATGGCTAAGGGCAGGGCTGGGTCAGGTCGAACCCGAGACTGGAGCCTCTTCTAAGAGTTTTGCACTTGGTAAACCTCCTGCTTTGCCCAGGCTATTAGCAGGGAGCTGGAGCAGAAATGGAGCAACCAGGGCTGAAACCAGTACCCATATGGGATGCTGGAGTCTCAGGCAATGGCTTTACATGCTAGCCACAGGCTAGCCCCTTTTCATGGGTATTTTACAATTTTAGCAGATAATTCTAAATTTCTGACATATTGATGTTGGCATATAATAATGAGAAAGGGAAAAAGCACTGAATGTATTCAGCCACAGCCTCACCCCAAGGGCCTAGCAAGAGGGGAGCCAGAGTCATGATAAGTCTGTCTACTTTCCACTCGACAAATACCCAACCCTTTCTGACCCAATCACAAAGCTCAGCCACCCCAGCTCTTACCCCACTAGCTAACTGTAAATTCCCTCTGGACCTCTCGACCTGTGTGTGTGTGTGAGTGTGTGTGTGTAAGGCATGTCCTTGGTCTCTGTGACTGAGGACCCCGCTCAGGTTTATTCTCTAATGAATTTGTCTCAGCTGTTGAGTGGCCACTTCCCATTCCTGGTTTCTTAATCACCACATTTTTTAGGATTTATTATTATTATTATTATTATTTGTATTTGTAAAGGTAGAGTTAGAGAGAGAGAGAGCAGGAGAGACAGAAAAAGAGAGATCTTCTATACATCTGCTGGTTCACTCCCCAAATTGACACAATGGTTGGGGATGGGCCAATCTGAAGCCAGGAGCCAGGAGCCAAGGGTCTCTCGGGTGTCCAAGCACATTGACCATCCTCTTCTGCTCTCCCAGGTTGATTAGCAGGGAGCTGGATCAGAAGTGGAGCAACTGGGACTCCAACTGGTGCCCATATGGGATGCTGGCTTATAGGCAGTGGCTTTACCTGACATAGCACAGCACTGCCCCCTCACTCCTGCATTTGTTTTCTTTCTTCTTTTTTTTCAGTCATGGTCAGATTTTCTGCTTTTAGATATAATGAGGGATATTTTGTTAGAAATTCAATCCTTTTATAGTGTGTTATGAGATGCATATGTGTTAGCTGTCTTTAAAGCTCAAGTTGTACCAGGTAATTTTGAACATGCAAGGAATACTTCACAGCCATTCAAAGCTGTTTGAATAGAGGAGAAAGATCAGAACATGGTCTGAAATTAACTCATGCGAAAGGACCTTTAAGACCCTGTGAGTAGGAGGTGAGGGGAGTGGTTCTTAGCTCATTTGTGTTTGTTAATTGTCCTAATTGAAGTTCTATTTCCACATGTGATCTCTACCTACACACAGGGGTTGGTGTAGCCACTGGGTGGAGGTGAAAATGTCATCTGTCCACCACTCCTTTACTAACAGCTGGTAGAAAGGAGGAGGAGAATTTTGTTACTGTTTGCTGGATTGGAAGTACAGGCTGCTCATGTGGACCTCAGTGACCCTCTATAAGGTGCATTTCATTTTTAGTCACCAGAACTGAAAGTACAAGCTCCCTTTGTTTTTTCTAATTCTGAACTGATGGGAGATTGAGAATAGGTACAGTCTGGCAAGTCCAGGTTACATGTTCAGAGGCCCCAGATTTGTCTGAGGTGTTTGACTGAAGTTGAGAAGGCACAGTCTGAAAGATTTTTGTCTTGCTAAACTGCACCTTTTCTTGCTCTTTAACCGAAGCATAGGGTTTTGATGGGGCTTTGTTTTGTCTGTGATCAACAGTGTTTCTAGGTTGACTCCAAGTCTTTGATTCAAATGTGGTGGGGGAGAAAACATAATAGGGACATCATCATTACCATTTTGGGTTCTGAGATCCTAAGGTATTCTTAGTTCTCTCAATTTCTCAGTCTTTCTCCCTCTTCCTCTTTCTTCCCCTCTTCTTCTCTGTCTCCTTGTCCTTCTTAACTTCTTTAGTATACTTTTTGTTCACCATACAAATGTTCAAGGTTTTTAGTTGAGCTAAAAATGAAAGCCATACACTGATGGACATTAAGATTGATTCTATATCTTTATATTGTTAATTGCACTATAGTAGCCATGGGAGTACATGAATATTTTCATATTCTGATTTCCGTTTCTCTGTTTATATTATCAGAAGTAGATTAGCTCATTCATAGGGTATGTCTATTTTTACTTTCTTGAGAATCCCCATACTATTTTTGATAAGATTTATTCATTTGAAAGGCAGAGTTACAAAGTGATGGAGGCAGAAAGAGAGAGAGGTCTTCCATCCACTGGTTCACTCTCCAAATGGCCTCAACAGTCGGAGCTGTGCCAATCTGAAGCAAGGAGCCAGGAGCTTCTTCTGGGTCTCACACATGGGTATAGAGGCCCAAGAATTTGGGCTACCTTCTACTGCTTTCTCAGCCAAGAGCAGACAGCTAGATCAGAATTGGAGAAGCTGGGACCCAAAAAGGCGTCCATATGGGATGCTGGCACTGCAGGTGTGGCTTTACCTGCTATACCACAGCGCCTGCCCCTCCCCATATTATTTTATGTACAGGGTAAAATAATAATCATGTAAAAGACTGAAACCCGGACACTTGCAATAAGAAGATGGAAAAGTGTTATCATAATGCTAAGTATAAATAAGTCAAATAAAGAAAAATTACAGATGTTTTGAATATACATATAGTAGAAAAATGTATGCATTACATATTATTTGGCATATCAATAATTTATATACATTCTTTTCAATGAATTATATTCCTTACAAAAAGATATACCTTTTCTTTCCTCACTTAATGATCTTTTTAATGAATATCATTTTATATGGTATTAATAACACTGCTTTCAAGAAAAATAGCATGTATGTCTACATATATAATATCTACATATGAATTTAATATGTAAAATATTAATATTTGTTTTAAAAACTTCAGCACTACTTTGTGAGAGAAATAGGGGGAATATTTTATTCCTTATTCTTGCAATGAGAAAAATATGTGTTTATATTTTGAAATAGATAGTTCTTATTACCTTCAAAGGAAAATATTGGTTTTGAAATAAAGTCTACTTCTCTTCATTGACCAATATTGTGCTGCAACTATTGGAAATTCAAAAGGTCTATTTTTTCATGAATATCAAATAGTAATATTCAATGCATCAAAAATTTTTTCTTATACTCCTGATTTTATGTGAAAAAAATTAAGCTGGTAAAAATACTTAACTTTTTATGCCATAGTATTTAATTTTTATTTTTTCTAAGATTTATTTATTTACTTGAAAGACAGAGTTACTGACAGGGAACAAGAGGGGAAGAGAGAGAGAGCTATCTTCCATCTACTGGTTCTCTTCCCAAATGGCCACAACAACCTGAAGCCAGAAGCGTGCATTTCCATTAAGGTCTCCCAAATGGATGTCAAGGGCCCAAGGGCTGAGACCATCCTCCTATTTCTCAAACATATTAGTAGAGAGCTGGATTGGAAATGGAGCAGCTGGGACTCGAACCTGTACTAACATGGAATACCAATGTTGTAGGCAGTGGCTTAACACACTGTGCCACTATCCTGGCTCCAAAGTGGAAGAACTTAACAATAATTATGCTAAGTAAAAGATCAGACAAAAATGAGAGTACCTTTTTAAAAAGACATTTATTTATGTATTTGAAAGGCTGAGTTACATAGTAAAAGGGAGAGAGAGAAAGGGATCTTCTAGCCACTGGTTCACTCCCCAGATGGCCCCAATGGCCATGGCTAGGCTGGGTCAGAACCAGAAGCCAGGAACTACATATGCATCTTGCATTAGGGTGGTAGGAGCCAACACACTTGGAACATCCTGTTCTGCATTCTCAAGCACGCAAAACTGAACTGGAAACATAGAAGCCAGGACTGGAACCAGCATTCCAACCTGTGATGCTGGTGTCTTAAGCAGTGACTCAACCAGCAACACCAATGTTGGCTCCCTAAAGTACACATTTTAAGACTGCATTTGTGGCTCTAAAATGCAAACTGATCTGTAGTAACTGAAAATCGATTGATGATTGCTGATGAACCAGGGGGTTGTGCTTAAGAGGGAGGAACTCCACAAGAAAACCAGGGAACTTTCAGCAGTGCTGCATAAGCTCATTACTTTGATGGGGGTAATTTTTTAAAATGTAAACATTTATCTGCTCTTATAAAATTGCATTTAAATATGCATTGTTTATTAAGTCCCAATTTTACTTCATTATGTTATTCTATTAGAAAAACTAAAGGAATATATCAAATAGACAAAAATTCTCTTGAACTTCTCTGCAGCTGAATTTAATTAATAAAGTTTCAATTGCTCAGCACATGACATGGTATGCTACCAAGACTCACTCTCACTAGCAACAAGGCTTGAAGAACAGGACGTTTGATGACTTGAGAATGAATCCATGTTCTTGTTTCCCCCCAGTTTAAAAGATTTTATCAATTTAAAATTCTTTTTTTTTTCTTTTTTTTTCTTTTTTTTTTTATATAAAGCTTTTATTTAAAGAATATAAATTTCCAAAGAACAGCTCATGGACCACAATGGCTCCCCCCCCCACAACTTCCCTCCCTCCCCCCACCCTCCCCTTTCCCGCTCCCTCTCCCCTTCTATTCACATCAAGATTCATTTTCAATTCTCTTTATACACAGAAGATCAATTTAGTACATATTACGTAAAGATTTCAACGGTTTGCCCTCGCATAGAGACACAAAATGATAATACTGTTGGAGTACTAGTTATAGTATTAATTCACAATGTACAGCACATTAAGGACAGAGATCCTACATGATTTTTTTTTTTTAAAAAATTGATTAATTGTCTATGCAATTTCCAGTTTAACACCAAGATTTTTTAATCATTTCCAATTATCTTTATATAAAGAAGATCGATTCAATATATACTATGTAAGGATTTCATCAGTTTGCACCCACTCAGAAACACAAAGTGTAAAAATACTGTTTCAGTACTAGTAATAGCATTATTTCACATTGGATAACACATTAAGGACAGATCCCTCATGAGACGTAAGTACACAGTGACTCCTGATGTTGATTTAACAATTTGACACTCTTGTTTATGGCGTCAGTAATCTCCCTAGGCTCTGGTCATGAGTTGCCGAGGCTATGGAAGCCTTTAGGGTTAGCCGACTTCGATCTTATTCCCACAGGGCCATAGTCAAAGTGGAAGTTCTCTCCTCCCTTCAGAGAAAGGTACCTCCTTCTTTGATGGCCCCGTTCTTTCCACTGGGATCTCACTCGCAGAGATCTTTCATTTAGGTCTTCTGTTTTTTCCACAGTGTCTTAGCTTTCCATGCCTAAAATATTCTCATGGGCTCTTGAGCCAGATCCGAATGCCTTAAGGGCTGATTCTGAGGCCAGAGTGCTATTTAGGACATCTGCCATTCTATGAGTCTGCTGTGTATCCTGCTTCCCATGTTGGATCATTCTCTCCCTTTTTGATTCTATCAGTTAGTATTAGCAGACACTAGTCTTGTTTGTGTGATCCCTTTGACTCTTAGACCTATCAGTGTGATCAATTGTGAGCTGAAATTGATCACTTGGACTAATGAGATGGCCTTGGTACATGCCACCTTGATGGGATTGTATTGGGAACCCCTGGCACAATTCTAACTCCATCATTTGGGGCCGTTCCGATTGAGCATGTCCCAAGTTTTACATCTCCTCCCTCTCTTATTCCCACTCTTATATTTCACAGAGATCACTTTTCAGTTAAAATTTAAACACCTAAGAATAATTGTGTGTTAATTACAGAGTTCAACCACTAGTACTAGGATAAAGAAAAAAAAATACTACTATGGATAAAGTATTACATTGTACAACAACAGTCAGCACAAGAGCTGATCGAGTCACTGTTTCTCATAGTGTCCATTTCACTTCTACAGGTTTCCCCTTTGGTGCTCAGTTAGTCATCGCCAATCAAGGGAAACAAATGATATTTGTCTCTTTGGGACTGACTTAATTCACTCAGCATGATGTTTTCCAGATTCCTCCATTTTGTTGCAAGTGACCGGATTTCATTGTTTTTGACTGCTGTATAGTATTCTGTAGAGTACATGTCCCATAATTTCCTAATCCAGTCTACTGTTGATGGGCATTTGGGTTGGTTCCAAGTCTTAGCTATTGTGAATTGAGCCGCAATAAACATTGCTGTGCAGACGGCTTTTTTGTTTGCCAATTTAATTTCCTTTGGGTAAATTCCAAGGAGTGGGATGGCTGGGTTGAATGGTAGGGTTATATTCATGTTTCTGAGGAATCTCCAGACTGACTTCCATAGTGGCTTCACCAGTTTGCATTCCCACCAACAGTGGATTAGTGTCCCTTTTTCCCCACATCCTCTCCAGCATCTATTGTTGGTGGATTTCTGAATGTGAGCCATTCTCACCGGGGTGAGGTGAAACCTCATTGTGGTTTTGATTTGCATTTCCCTGATTGCTAGGGATCTTGAACATTTTTTCATGTGTCTGTTGGCCATTTGGATTTCCTCTTTGGAAAAATGTCTATTGAGGTCCTTGGCCCATCTCTTAAGTGGGTTGTTTGTTTTGATGTTGTGGAGTTTCTTAATTTCTTTGTAGATTCTGGTTATCAACCCTTTATCTGTTGCATAGTTTGCAAATATATTTTCCCATTCTGTCGGTTTCCTATTCACTTTCCTGACTGTTTCTTTTGCAGTACAGAAACTTTTCAATTTGATGCAATCCCAGTAGTTAATTTTGGTTTTCAGTGCCTGTGCTTCTGGGGTCTTTTCCAAGAAGTCTTTGCCAGTACCTATGTCTTGCAGGGTTTCTCCTATGCTCTCTAGTAATTTGATGGTGTCGGGTCGTAGGTTTAAATTTTTAATCCATGTTGAATGGATTTTTGTGTAAGGTGAAAGGTAGGGGTCTTGTTTCATGGTTCTGCATGTGGAAATCCAGTTTTCCCAGCACCATTTATTAAACAGACTGACCTTACTCCAGGGACTGGTTTTGGATCGTTGATCAAATATAAGTTGGCTGTAGGTGTTTGGATTGATTTCTGGAGTTTCTATTCTGTTCCATTGGTCTATCCATCTGTTTCTGTACCAGTACCATGCTGTTTTGATAACAACTGCCCTGTAGTATGTCCTGAAATCTGGTATTGTGATGCCTCCGGCTTTGTTTTTGTTGTACAAGATTGCTTTAGCTATTCGAGGTCTCCTGTGTCTCCATATGAATTTCAGCATCATTTTTTCCAGATCTGAGAAGAATGTCCTCGGTATCTTGATTGGAATTGCGTTGAATCTGTAAATTGCTTTTGGGAGAATGGACATTTTGATGATATTGATTCTTCCAATCCATGAGCATGGGAGATTTCTCCATTTTTTGGTATCCTCTTCTATTTCTTTCTTTAAGGTTTTGTAATTTTCATTGTAGAGATCTTTAATGTCCTTAGTTAAATTTATTCCAAGGTATTTGATTGTTTTTGTAGCTATTGTGAATGGGATTGATCTTAGCAGTTCTTCCTCAGCCGTGGCATTGTCTGTGTATACAAAGGCTGTTGATTTTTGTGCATTGATTTTATATCCTGCTACTTTGCCAAACTCTTCTATGAGTTCCAATAGTCTCTTAGTAGAGTTCTTTGGGTCCCCTAAATAAAGAATCATGTCGTCTGCAAAGAGGGATAGTTTGAGTTCTTCCTTCCCAACTTGTATCCCTTTAATTTCTTTTTCTTGCCTAATAGCTCTGGCTAAGACTTCCAGCACTATATTGAATAGCAGTGGTGAGAGTGGGCATCCCTGTCTGGTACCAGATCTCAGTGGAAATGCTTCCAACTTTTCCCCGTTCAATAGGATATTGGCCATGGGTTTTTCATAAATTGCTTTGATTGTATTGAGGAATGTGCCTTCTATACCCAGTTTGCTTAGGGTTTTCATCATGAAAGGGTGTTGAATTTTATCGAATGCTTTCTCTGCGTCTAGTGAGATAATCATATGGTTTTTCTTCTGCAGTCTGTTAATGTGGTGTATCACGTTGATTGTTTTGCGAATATTGAACCATCCCTGCATACCAGGGATGAATCCCACTTGGTCTGGGTGGATGATCTTTCTGATGTGTTGTTGCAGTCTATTGGCCAGAATTTTGTTGAGGATTTTTGCATCTATGTTCATGAGGGATATTGGTCTGTAATTCTCTTTCAATGCTGCATCTTTTTCTGGCTTAGGAATTAAGGTGATGCTGGCTTCATAGAAAGAATTTGGGAGAATTCCCTCTTTTTCGATTGTTCTGAATAGTTTGAGAAGAATTGGAGTTAGTTCTTCTTTAAATGTCTGGTAAAATTCAGCAGTGAATCCATCTGGTCCTGGGCTTTTCTTTGTTGGGAGGGCCTTTATTACTGATTCAATTTCTGACTCACTTATGGGTCTGTTTAGGTTTTCTATGTCTTCCTGGTTCAATTTAGGAAGGTTGCATGTGTCCAGGAATCTATCCATTTCTGATAGGTTTCCCTGTTTGCTGGCATACAAGTCCTTGTAGTAATTTCTGATGATTCTTTTGATTTCTGTGGTGTCTGTTGTTATATTTCCTTTTTCTTCTCTGATTTTACTGATTTGGGTCTTTTCTCTTCTTTTTTTAGTTAGTTGGGCCAATGGGGTGTCAATCTTGTTTATTTTTTCAAAAAACCAGCTCCTCGTTTGGCTGATTTTTTGTAATTTTTTTTGGATTCAATCCTGTTGATTTCTTCTCTGATTTTGATTATTTCTCTTTTTCTACTAGATTTGGGTCTAGTTTGCTGCAAATTTTCTAGATCCTTGAGATGCATTGAAAGCTCATCTATTTGGTGCCTTTCCAGTTTCTTGATGTAGGCACCTATTGATATAAACTTTTCTCTTAACACTGCTTTTGCTGTATCCCATAAGTTTTGGTATGTTGTGCTGTTATCCTCATTTACTTCCAGAAAATTTTTGATTTCTCTTTTGATTTCTTCAGTGACCCATTGTTCATTCAGGAGCATGTTGTTCAATCTCCATGTGTTTGCATATGCTCTAGAGATTCCTGAGTTGCTAATTTCCAACTTCACTCCCTCATGGTCTGAGAAGTTACATGGTATGATTCTAATTCTTTTGAATTTGCTGAGACTTGCTTTATGGCCTAATATGTGATCAATCCTAGAGTAGGTTCCATGTACTGCTGAGAAGAATGTGAATGCTTTACGTGTAGGATGAAAAGTTCTGTAGATATCTGTTAGATCCATTTGGGCTATAGTGTTGTTTAAATCTACTGTCTCCTTGTTGATCTTCTGTCCTGTCAATCTGTCAATATCTGTGAGTGAAGTATTGAAGTCCCCCAGTACAATTGTGTTGGGGTCTAAGTCTCCCTTTAAGTTTCTTAACAAATTTTTTAAATAAACCTGTGGCCTGTAATTAGGTGCATATACATTGAGAATTGTTATATCTTCCTGTAGTATTGATCCCTTAATCATTATATAGTGCCCCTCTTTGTCTCTCTTAACAGTTTTTGTGTTAAAGTTTATGTAGTCCGATATTAAGATGGTTACACCCGCTCTTTTTTCATTTCTGTTGGCGTGGTATATCTTGTTCCATCCTTTTATTTTCAGTCTGTATGGATCTTCGTTGGAAAGATGTGTTTCTTGTAGGCAGCAAATAGATGGTTTTTGTTTCTTAACCCAATCAGCCAATCTCTGTCTTTTAACAGGACAGTTTAGACCTTTAACGTTCAATGTGACTATTGATAAGTGGTAAGTTTGCCCTGCCATTTGCCATTTATTTTCTAATGTATGCTTTGAATTCCCTGTGATCTTTTGCCGTGAGGTTCCCTTCGTTTACCTTCTTTCATGTTGATGGTCGTGTTTCTGTGTTTCTGTGTGTAACACGTCTTTAAGTATCTTTTGCAGGGCTGGACGAGTGGCAACAAATTCTTTCAATTTTTGTTTGTTATGAAAGGTCTTTATTTCACCTTCATTCACAAATGAGAGCTTGGCAGGATATAATATTCTGGGCTGGCAGTTTTTCTCTCTAAGTACCTGGGCTATGTCTCGCCATTCCCTTCTAGCTTGTAGGGTTTCTGTTGAGAAGTCAGCTGTAAGTCTAATTGGAGATCCTCTGAGAGTAATCTGACGTTTCTCTCTTGCACATTTTAGGATCTTTTCTTTTTGCTTCACTGTGGTGAGTTTAATTACAATATGTCGTGCAGAGGATCTCTTTTGGTCCTGTTTATTAGGGGTTCTATGAGCTTCCTGGATTAGGATTTCTCTGTCTTTCTCCAAGCCTGGAAAGTTTTCTGCTAGTATCTCCCTAAAAAGGCCTTCTAATCCTTTCTCCCTCTCCATGCCTTCAGGAACACCTAGAACCCGAATGTTGGGTTTTTTAATAGTATCCTGTAAATTCCCGACGATATCTTTTAGTTTTCTAATTTCCTCTTCTTTTCTTTGGTTTGACTGTTTCCTCTCCTGTTCTCTGTCTTCTAGGTCCGATATTCTCTCTTCTGCTTCACCCATTCTGGTTTTAAGGCCCTCAAGATTGCTTGTCACTTGATCTATTGAATTCTTCAATTCATTAAGATTTTTTGTCACTATCGTAGCTTCTTGTTCTACTAGTTGTTTCATTTCGTTTTGATTTCTCCGTAGTACTTCATTCTCGCGCGAGAGATTTTCTATCTTATCCATTAAGGATTTCTGTAGTTCAAGAATTTGTTTTTGAGAACTTCTTAATGTTCTTATCAATTCTTTGAGATCTGCTTCTTGCATTTCTTCTATCTCATTATCTTCATAATCCTGACTTGGGGTGTCTTTTCCATTTGGGGTCATCATAGCGTCTTCCTTGATCTTGCCCCCTTTGGAATCTGTTTTTATTTGGCATTTTTTTTTTCCCCACACTCTTTCTCTGGGTTGTCAAGGTAACGGAGTTTGTGTGCGCAGTGTGTTCCCAGTTTTTGGATCCCCTTCAGGTTTCTACAGCCTCGGGTTTTTGGTTCCGTCTGCCTCAGTGATGGGCGGGCGGGCGGGCGGGCGGGCGCGCCTTGTCCCACTGTGTTTAATCTAGCTCGAATTAGCAGGGTGGGTGACGAGAGAGGCTAGTGTCCGTGCAGGCTCGCCTCAATTGTGCTGTTTCCCCCGTGGGGGGTCTGCTTCCCCCCGCCACTGTCTCGGGATCCCTGTATCGGCCCCCGTTCAAGCGCTCAGTTCCAATGGCGACCGTGTTCCGCCCGGCTTCCGGTTCAGCCGGCGGGCGCGCGCCGTCCCACTGTGTTCAGTCTAGCTCGAGTGAGCAGGGTGGGCAACGAAAGAGGCTAGTGTCCGTGTGGGCTCACCTCAATTGTGCTGTTTCCCCCCTGGCGTCTGCTTCCCCCCGCCAGTGTCTCGGGATCCCTGTATCGGCTCCCGTTTAAGCGCTCGATTTCAATGGCGACTGTGTTCCGTCCGGTTCCCGTCCCTCCCGGCAGCTCCCGTGCCACTAAGGCACGATTTGCCGTTCGCAAACTTACTTTCCCCTAGGTCCTCTGCGTCTCATTCACTGGGTCCGGAAGAATTTCCACTGCATTTTTTTCCGTGAGATTTTTCCTGAGGCTACAGTAACTCTGTTTTTATTAAACTATCTTTTTGCGGACTGCTAGTGCGCGTCCTCACTATTCCGCCATCTTGGCTCCGCCCCAATTTAAAATTCTGGATCAAGGTTCACTGCTGTGTTTCCCGTTCTTCTCCCCACATCATATAATTTTTAAATTCAATGTGTCACTACTGAATCTTTTTTTACTATTATTGTTCCTTAGGTTTATTTATTATATTGTTTAACATATAAATGGAACAAATTTCATGCATCTCATACATACAGTTTTAAGAACATAATGACACTTCCCACCACATCTCCCCTTCCTCCTTCACTTTCACCCTTTCTCCTACTTCCTTTCTTGTTTTTGTTTTAAATTTTGTGATAATATACTTTTTCTTCTTTGACAACAAGTTTTATCATTAATTGAAGAAGCGTCTAAGGAATAAGTAATAGCATTGGGCCCTTAGGCTTATCTAAAACTTATGAGACATAAGAATATTCTCTACTTAATACATTAAAATTAAGTAAACCTTTAAGAACAAATTTTACTATTAACTCTCATAACACAACTCTTTGAGGACAGTGGACCTGCATGGGAAGTGAGTGCACTGTGACTCCTGTTGCTATTTTAACAGCACTGCTATGTATGATGTCAGGGATCACCCGAGGCTCTTTACATGAGCTGCCTAGCATATGGGAGACTTTTGTGTCCACAAATTCCTTCAGTATTTACACAGGTCATAAGCAAAGGAAGTTCTCTCCTCCCTTCAAAGAAAAGCATATCTTTCTTTGATGACCATTTCTTTTTATTTGGGTCTCATCCACAGAGGTCCTTCATGTAGGATACTTTTTCCCCAGTATCATGGCTTTCCATGCCTGAAATACTATTGTGGGTTTTTCAGCCAGACCAGAATGCCTTGAGGGCTGATTCTGAGGTCAGAGTGTTACCTTAAGAGATTGTCTTCCTTTGAGTCTGCTGTGTGGACTGCTTTCCATGTTGGAACATTCACTCCTTTCAGTTCTATCTGTTAATATTACGAAACATTTAACCCTGTTTGTATGATGGCTTTAACACTTAATCCTATCTACAGGAATACTTTAACGCTTAATTCTATTGCTATGATCACTTTAACCTTTAAAAGGTTTCTCTCTGCCTCCCTTAGGGGATTTGGCATACCATAGCAAGTTTTTACCTTAGAGGTAAGTCTATAGAAATCTATGCAAAATATACAGTTTTACAGTAACAAGCTTCATACATTTCATACTTACAATGTTAGGAACATGGTGCTTCTTACCATTGTACCTGCCTTCCCACCCTCACTCTCATCCCCCTTCTTTCTCCATCTCTTACTCCCACTATTACTTTTTACTAAGATCTATTTTCAATTAACTTTATACACATGATTAACTCTGTGTTAAATAAAGTGTTCAACAAATAGTATTAAAAAAAATGATTCCTCAACAGTCAAGACAAGGCTTGCTCAAACTCATTGGTTCTCAAACTGTCAGTTAAACTTCTACAGATTGTCTTTTAGGTTTTCTAATATTTCTCAAGATGCTCTATTATATTGAATGTCTGTTGAAAAAATCAAACTCACAATTTGTTGGACATATGAAATACAGCAATGAGTGTGCATACTGTTGTTACACAGTTGACTTTGTTCCTTCCCTTATGCCTGTAAGGACAGATTTTTGAATGGGCAAATTGAACTGCAAGTGGATAGGAACATTTTGGGAAAGTTCGAATCTATTACAGGAACAGCAGAATTAAATTTATATATAATGAACTAAAGAGCATTAGAACTGTGAAAATAGTTACTTATTAAAGTAGATATATATGACTTAAACAGGAAAAATTCAAGAAGAAATTTGTCTCAGAGAAAAAAATCTCCATGGATAGGATGAGGTTTCAAGAACGTTAGTGGTCAATTGAGAAATAAAAGTGTGTCTCCATACAAAAAGAAAAATTCTATAGTACTGAATAAATTCATTTTCCATTTTTAATATTTATAAATATAATTTCTTCAAGTAATACACATATATGAATAAATATATATCAATGGTTATATTATGACAATATATTGTGAATATATTATATTGTATATTAACTATGTAATTTTACATTTTATAATTTATATTTGTGGTGAAGTTATTAACTGAAGATGAGGACAATTTATAATTTTAAACATTTTATTATCCAGCACATTGATTCATAATTATTCATTTGGATGTGTATTTTCACAATATATTGATTACCTTAAAATTAAGGGCTTTTATTTTTTATGCTTCCTATATTATCTAAGAAGATCTTAGTAAATTTACTAACTGAAAAAAACATAAAAATCTTCAGATGACTTTAGTTTTCAACACTCAAAAGTTCTTTATCTTGTGCTTAATCACTGTGCTTGTATATCTGGTTGTTTGGACGTTTGTTAAGCACTTCTTCACATGCTCACATAGACTCCTGCTAATGGGGTTTAACTTTTCACCATATAAACACAGAGACTGGTCCCTGAAACTTTTCTTTCCCAGCAATGATGTACCTGAAGCCTCAGTCTTTTGCTCACCCCATTTCCACAGGAATACCCTTTCAGTCTTTGCTCTTCAGCCACCCCACATTCAGAATCTCTTACACCTCCTTAAACTTCAGATCTATGCACATGAATTGGAGCCCCTGAAGATTCCAGTTGACACCTATCACTACCCTTTTCCCTTCCCGAGGATCTTTTCTACTCTCTTGCCTTTCCTCTTCACTCTGTGAACTCCACAGTGCACACTGAGTGAAGCAACTGGGCAAAATGACAAAAATGCACAACCTCTTCAGTGTTCCCTGTGAAGATTGTGGTAAGCAGAGGTGATATCTGCTGTCATACTTGAAAACACATTTCATCTCCTCTTTCTCAGTGTGGCCTACACAAAGATCTTTGCAAATGCTTTCTGAAAGACCTCTGAAACTAAGAGAGATAAAAGGGCCTCCTCTCCTCACCCACTACTTTTCCGGTAGAGACCACCCTGCTAGAACCAGTTACAGCTGACTCCTGACACTGTGTAGAGTTTTGTTTGTCACAGTCAATATGTCAGCCAGAGTGTCCTAACCATTGGTGTTTCCAGGGCCTTTTAAACTCATTCTCTGAGGCTTGACAGCAAAAGAACAAGATGTCAATGCTCTTGAATGTACTCATCCAGATATTGTTTGCCTTACATTCTAAAAGAAATGCTAGGTAAAAAAATTCTCCCTGTTATAAAAGAATAAAGTATGAACATTCAGACCATATGGTATTAGTTTAAAATTCCATCTTATCTGCATGTGCTACCTATATCTACACAAAATATAGATGATGAATTCATCTCACCTACATTATTACTTCGATGACTTCATCTCACCTACACAACATATATCATTTTTGGCTGTAGCAAGCAATATAATCAAAGGCTGAGAAAAGAGAGAGTGGGAAGTGCACACAAAGTTTCAGATTGTTAAATTTAAATTCCTTATGCAGACATAGATAAAGCAAAGGCAATGGAAAGAGATCTTCCTCTGAACAATCTCTCTCCCCCGCATCCTATATTATTTTAAGCACTAAAGCTTGAAAAGTTCTTATTCACAGATTCTTCTATTGCTCACCCTCCTTTGCTCCTCAACCTAATTAAAAAGAGTAGGGGTATAGAGAAGAACACCAATGACCTTGTAATTGAGAAATCCACGATCATTTTCATGGTTAAATGATTTGATCTCACTCAAGAGCTTGTCAGTGAATATATTGCTTTTTATTGAAATTAAAATTAAAATTATAGATCACTGTAATAAGTATGTTAAAAGAGTAAAATTCATTTTATTTTATAAATTACTATTGAACAAATACATTCATTATACAGATAAGTATTCTATCTATCTATATATTTACTATATACACACACAGTACAGAGAGAACATGGAAGATAACTGACGCTTATTGGTCATGCACTACATGTACAAAATTATATTGACTTGTGACAGATTGTTTCTAAAGATGATTTCTAAGAATTCTTTCAAATATTGTATGTGCGTATCAGAAGTCCCAGCAATAGGTGGGTGTGGCTTTGAGCTTGTTTCTTTAGCTCTCTTTTGCCAATAGAACACAGGGAACATGATACTCTGCCAGAGGACTAGCAGCTTGCAGCTTTCACTCTCGTTATTTTAGAATCAGTTGCTGAGTAAAGAGGTTCAGATTTCTAGTGACTTACTATGTGAGAACACATGGGGAAAAGCCTAGCCAGTTGCCCAACATTCAACCTGCCCCAGGTGAAACTGGACATGATTAAAGCTTTCTTGAATTTTCCATCATCAACTGTGCTCCCAACTAAAAACAACAACAGTAATAACCACAGTCAATGTAAAGTTGAGCAGAATAAATTCCAATGGGAGTTTTGCCTTCCTGTAGATTTGTAGGAAATAATAAGATTCGGTTGTTTTTAACTAAGATGTAGTTGTTTTTAAGCGATTATTTGTTGATTATTTACTCAGCAGAGAAAAATAAGATGGAAAGTGTTGCCTGTAAGTAGGATGCTGCTTAATAGAAACTTAAAATATATAGCATTGGCTTGGAACTAGGTGGTTAGAACAGGCTGGATTGGCAAGGAAGAGACTGTTGCTAAAGACTGGAAGAACATGGAGGTGGCTGCAATATGAGGCTGAAAGGGAGACAACCAGTGTTGTGTATTGGTGCGGAGTTGGGAAAACTGTTGACTTACTTAGCATAACATACAGAAAATATATCTGACTAAAGGCAAACCCAGTTAAAATATCCAAAGTGCCAGTTGGCTTTACTACTGTGTATGATAAAATACAGAGGAGCATGAAATGCTAAAGGAAACATGGAGTTGTAAAACATAATTCAGAGGAAACGTTACTATCAGAAGCTTGTTGGATATTTTTTTCTTTTCATCAGCCTCAAAGGTAGAAGATGCCCTAAGCAAAGATCAAGTCCTGGGAAAGTCCATTAAAGCATGTCCTTGAGAGCAAATTAAATCCAATGTGTGGCTAAAAGACCCTTATCAGGGACTTCAGAAACACTTAAAGACTTCTACCTTACAATCCTTCATGATGAAGAAAAGAATTCTAAGAATATTGAGGAAAACGTCCAAGAGAACCAAGACTTGTGGCTCAAAATTGAGAAGGGTCTGACCTGAAGACATTTGTAGGTAACAGGTATTTAAGGTGATGAACTATAATTCCATACAGTAACCTAACTCAATGTTATTACAGGACCATTCAAAATTAATAGAGGCTACTTGCTGCCCAGTGTTATCAAGAAGTAAAAGCTACTCAGCAGCAAAGAAAAGTTTTTAGAAGGAATAATTACTTAAACTTAGAATGGCAGAGAGAAAGACAGAGGGGGAAAGAAAGAGAAATCTTTCACCTCTTGGGTCATTCCCCAGACACCTGCAATTGTCTTTTCATTAGGAAGCTGAATTGACTTGAACTAGGACCCCGGTATGGTATACAGGCATTCCAAGCAGGGGCTTAACCCTCTGTGTCACAATGACCACTCCAAGAAGTTACTGTTCTTAGGTCGGCGCCATGGCTCAATAGGCTAATCCTCCGCTTTGCAGCACCGGCACACCGAGTTCTAGTCCCGACGGGGGCGCCGGATTCTGTCCTGGTTGCCCCTCTTCCAGGCCAGCTCTTTGCTATGGCCCGGGAGTGCAGTGGAGGATGGCCCAAGTGCTTGGACCCTGCACCGCATGAGAGACCAGGAGAAGCTCCTGGCTCCTGCCATCAGATCGGCGTGGTGGGCTGGCCACGGCGGCCATTGGAGGGTGAACTAACGGCTAAAGGAAGACCTTTCTCTGTCTCTCTCTCTCTCACTGTCCACTCTGCCTGTCAAAAAAAAAAGTTATTGTTTTTATAAGCTAATTCTCATGGCAGCTCAGAGAATGAAGGCAATGGAGACAAGGATTAATGATACATCATCACAAGCCAGTACAGAGCTGTCCTCAAAGAACATTCCCTGCCTATCACTTTCTGTGCAGTAGGAGACTTTGAAGGCAAGTGACAAACGGTTTTCAGATTTGCCATGGAACAGATTGTTCATTCTCTCTTTGATTGGAAATCTCTATTGCCCTACCTCTATTTCATGAATAATACTAGATTAAGACTAGACTTTTTCTTCCCTAGTGCAACAAAACAAGCACCCAGGATATTGCATCCAAATCCAGACTTTTGCAGATTACAAGTTACAAAACTTCAAGTCTAATGCTCTAATAGATGAGTTTAGAAGAGTCTATTTCACAAAAGAAGAATGCATAAATGCTTGCAGCAGATTCTGTTGAGATTTAATTCTATAAATTTGACCCCTCTCTGTACATGTGTGTCTTCCTCACATCAAAAGGTATTCTACTTCATTTTGTGTGAATACTCATTGATTTAAGGATATGATTTACTTAACATGCAATGCATGTAGAACTCTGCCAGTTCTATCCCTTTGTCTTGAGTTTTGCAGCTTCCATTTTTGTTCTCTTACTTGTAAGCCTCTTTGTAAGAAAGTAATACTCTTCTTCAGAGGCTGTAAAGACACTGAAGGTCAGTTCATCCCTGCTTAAGGCCTAAATTCTTTTGAGACAGAAATGTGAGCAACCTGCCTTGTACCATCAAAGTCAACCTCCCATTCAGCACCACTGGAGTAGAGACGATCAGTTTTCACTAAGCTCTGATCATGTTATATAATCAAATAAGCAATATGTTATTGTTTTAATCTTTGTGATTATTTGTTACACAGCAGTAGATAACTGACACAAAGAATTTTATATGTAGTATCTCCTTCCTTTCCCAACAGCATTCCAATACAATGTTTCTACCTACAAATCGCTGTCTCCTGCTAAACTACAGTGCTGTCCAAATGGAAATACTCATATATTCAGATGTTTGAACCAATGTGAAGATACACTTAAGTTGCCTAAATTATCATCTCATTCCACTTGGACATGGGTGTTCACACATTCATGATGCTATTTGACCTTTAAGTCTTTGAACAGACATCTATTTGTCTAGGTTAATTTCAAGGCAGTCTATGTCAAATCAAGAGAATTAACTATGTGACCTTTGGAGTTTCCTTCCAGCAGTATGGTTCTATGATTAATGCTGGCTCACTTGTTTCATGGCAACATCTAATGGTGTTAACTCAATGTCTGAAAAATTGAAACCTGCAATGCTGTTTTATAACTACCTATACTGAAGAAAAATACGAAGCTTAAACCTTCAAGAGTAAAGAAACAGAGAAATAGCAAAGCATTGGAAAATGAAAATACTGGCATAAGAAGCATGTACTGTGAGTGGAATTCAAACTACATGAATAAGCACTTTGATTATTAGAATAATATATGAGATAAATATATGAATGCATTCCCTTAGATAAGGGACCAACTAAAAGTCAGATTATGGAGTCATCCCCAGACAAAACTTCACTAATGGTACTTAGTATTACATGATTAAAACTGCTGGACACTGTTGATAATGTCACATAATCAAAACACAATATTTCTTTAGAAAGATACATTTTATTAACTAGTCTTTATAAAGTATTCAAAAAGTTTCTTTTTCTCTAATTCTCTAAATTATTTTAAAATACATTTACAAGGATTGCAAATTCCATAATTTTAGTTCAGTGTCTCCATTCTGAACACTTAATGGTTAGCAGATGACATAACACAATAGCAACAATTGTAATAAGATATTGATATATTAGTATCCCTTTACTTCTGCAGTGTCTTCCACACTTTCAAGGAATTCACGTCTTATGCCCATTGCTGCCAATTAGATAAAAGAAGAAACATGGAAGTTTTTTCAGATATGAAGAATGAGACATACAAAAATCAATTTTTCAGCATTACTTCATAGAGCTAGTTATTGAAAAGTCATATAATTTTGAATAATTTTAAGCATTACAAATTCTCATGACTTTATAGTTATAAATGAAATGTATCTAATTTCTCTGTTGAATAAACCATAAAAACCTTAATAAGGGGCCGGTGCTGTAGCTTAGAGGATAAAGCTGCTGCTTGCAGTGCTGGCATCTCATATGGGCGCCTGTTTGTGTCCCGGCTGCTCCACTTCCAGTCCAGCTCTCTGCTATGGCCTGGGAAAGCAGTAGAAGATCGCCCAAGTCCTTGGGCCCCTGCACTCGTGTGGGAGACCCAGAAGAAGCTCCTGGTTCCTGGCCTCATATTGGTGCAGCTCTGGCAGGCTGTTGCGGCCAGTTGGGAAGTGAACCAGCGGATGGAAGATCTCTCTCTCTCTCTCTCTCTCTCTGCCTCTCCTTCTCTCTCTGTGTGTAACTCTGACTTTCAAATAAATAAATAAATCTTAAAAAAACAAAAAAGTCTTAATAGTATAAATATTAACACCATTTTAGATTATACTGCAGATTAGTGTTTAGTTTGATCATTAGAATATTTCTGTTTATTTTAATTAATAAAATATACATCTAATTTCTTCTATTCCATTTTAGCTGGCCCAAAATAAATAAGCTACAATAAGATCATTGCAGTCTTGGAATTGCAAAAAGATTTCTTTTGTTTTACCTCTTTGGCAATAATTAATACATGACGATGGGAGATATTAATAATGAGATTGTATCTTTATAAAATCAGAAATGCTAAGGCATATTCTGATTTTAAGTTTCTTGTAATTATTTGCTTCATGAGTATAGAGGTTATGGAGTCACATATAGCCCTAGCTTACATACTTTTTTTGTGTTGTCTTTGAAGTTGAATTTGAAGTCGCATTTTTGTCTGTTGTCATAATGTAAATTCTTAAACATTTTAAACATGGGGCCCCACCTTTTCATGTCACATTGTCTCTCACAAATATCTGGATTGTGTGGTAATGATTTTGTGCAGCATATATATAAATATATATGTATATAAACCAAATAAATAATATCACATTACTTTTAAAAGTGACAATTTCACAAATGTGTTTATTCCTAGTGCTCTCAAAAGAACATGTAGATTTCATGCCTGGAGCTCACCTAAAAGAACATATACAGCCAAGTTCATTGGTTATACTAAAGCTGTTTTTGGTCATTTGTGCAGGATTTAACATTTGCTACATGTCTGAATTTTGTTAAGCAAAATTATTTGGAAAGAAAGTAACTGAATCTATACCTTTGGAATTCAATTAGATTTCTTAGAATCCTTTAAATGTTTATGTAATTCCCTTAATTCTCTGTTTCCCAAAATTTGGATTTTCTGGAACTTATTTTAAAATTCTAAGATGTGGGAAAGTGCAAATGAAAGTTTGTGTGTATCTATTTTTTTTTAATTTTTTATAATGCTTTTATTTAAAGAATATAAATTTCCAAAATACAGCTTATAGATTACAATGGCTCCCCCCCCAACTTCCCTCCCACCCGCAACCCTCCCCTTTCCCAATCCCTCTCCCCTTGCATTCACATCAAGGTTCATTTTCAATTCTCTTTATATACAGAAGATCAGTTTAGTATATATTAAGTAAAGATTTCAACAGTTTGCCCTCACATAGCAACACAAAGTGAAAAATACTGTTGGAGTACTAGTTATAGTATTAATTCACAATGTATAGCACATTAAGGACAGAGATTCTACATGATATATTTTTTTTAAATTGATTAATTTTCTATGCAATTTCAAATTTAACACCAAGTTTTTTTTCAGTTTTAATTATATTTATATACAGAAGATTGATTCAGTATATACTAACTAAAGATTTCATCAGTTTTTTTCTGGAACTTATTTTAAAATTCTAAGATGTGGGAAAGTGCAAATGAAAGTTTGTGTGTATCTATAATCAGACTGCAAAGGTTCAGTTCCTGTCTTTGAAGAGCACTAACTTAGAGAAGTTGCTTAATTTATCTGTTAATGGGAAAAATTACACTTATTGTGGATGGTTGTCATTAAGATTAAATTTATTATATCTGTGAAGTATTCGGAACAGTAACCTGGAACATATACATTTGGTTTTTTTTTTAAGATTTATTTTATTAATTTGAAAAACAGAGTTACAGAGAGAGGTATAGTCAGAGAGAGAGGTCTTCTAGCTGCTGGTTCACTCCCCAGATGGCCACAACAGCCAGAGCCCCTCCAATCCAAAGCCAGGAGCCAGGAGCTTCCTCAGGGTCACTCATGCAGCTACAGCGGCCCAAGCACTTGGGCCATCTTCCACTGCTATCCCAGGCCATAGCAGAGAGCTGGATCAGAAGAGGAGCAGCAGGGACATGAACCAGCGCCCAGATGGAATGTGGCGCTTCAGGCCAGGGCTTGAACCTGCTGCAAGTGCCCCGTCATTTGCTTTTGTTAAGTTATTCAAGCACAAGTATAATGATTAATCCATGAGTGTTTACTTGATGTTGGACCAGAGAGCAACAAGCTCCATTTGAAGATCTGGAAAATTTGAACAAGAGG
This sequence comes from Sylvilagus floridanus, assembly GCA_949820135.1. Classification (NCBI taxonomy): domain Eukaryota; kingdom Metazoa; phylum Chordata; class Mammalia; order Lagomorpha; family Leporidae; genus Sylvilagus; species Sylvilagus floridanus. The sequence goes on along the minus strand of OX463224.1, from coordinate 99,893,435 downwards.
AATAGACCATGACAACTAATTGTGATTTCTGAAAAAAATTTATGTCACCATTTATTTTCAAACTATTACTGTGACCAATACAGTTTTATACATTTTTAAGATGTATTTGTTTATTTGACAGGCAGAGTTATAGACAAAAAGAGGGAAAGCCAGAGAGAGAGAGAGAGAAGTCTTCTATTGCTGGTTCACTCCTCAAATGGCCTGCTGGGCTGATCTGAAGCCAAGAGACATTAGCATATTCCAGGTTTCCCATGTGGGTTCAGGGGTCCAAGCACTTGGGCCTTCTTCTGCTGCCTTCCCAGGCCATAAGCAGAGAGCTAGATTGGAAGAGGAGCAGCCAGGACAGGAACCAGTGCCCATATGGGATGCCGGCACCTCAGGTCAGGGCTTTAACCTGCTGTGCCACAGCACAGGCCCCTATTTTTTAAAGAAGTATTTTTTTTAAAACGCTTTTATTTAAAGCATATAAATTTCCAAAATACAGCTTATAGATTACAATGGCTCCCCCCCATAACTTCCCTCCCACCCGCAACCCTCCCCTTTCCCACTCCCTCTCCCCTTGCTTCGCATCAAGATTCATTTTCAATTCTCTTTATATACAGAAGATCAGTTTACTATATATTAAGTAAAGATTTCAACAGTTTGCCCTCACATAGCAACACAAAGTGAAAAATACTGTTGGAGTACTAGTTATAGTATTAATTCACAATGTATAGCGCATTAAGGACAGAGATCCTACATGATATATTTTTTAAAAAAATTGATTAATTTTCTATGAAATTTCCAATTTAACACCAAGATTTTTTTTTCATTTTTAATTATCTTTATATACAGAAGTTTGATTCAGTATATACTAAGTAAAGATTTCATCAGTTTGCACCCACACAGAAACACAAAGTGTAAAATACTGTTTCAGTGCTAGTTATAGCATTACTTCACATTGGACAACACATTAAGGACAGATCCCACATGAGACGTAAGTACACAGTGACTCCTGAAGTTGATTTAACAATTTGACACTCTTGTTTATGGCGTCAGTAATCTCCCTAGGCTCTAGTCATGAGTTGCCGAGGCTATAGAAGCCTTTAGGGTTCGCCGACTTTGGTCTTATTCTGACAGGGTCATAGTCAAAGTGGAAGTTCTCTCCTCCCTTCAGAGAAAGGTACCTCCTTCTTTGATGGCCCCATTCATTCCACTGGGATCTCACTCACAGAGATCTTTCATTTAGGTCTTTTTTTTTTTCCAGAGTGTCTTGGCTTTCCATACCTAAAATATTCTCACGGGCTCTTGAGCCAGATCCCAATGCGTGAAGGGCTGATTCTGAGGCCAGAGTGCTATTTAGGACATCTGCCATTCTATGAGTCTGCTGTGTATCTCGCTTCCCATGTTGGATCATTCTCTCCCTTTTTGATTCTATCAGTATTGAGTCAAAAGGCAGAGTGACATAGTGAGGGAAAAACAGAGAGATCTTCCTTCCATTGGTTCACTCCCTAAATGGCCACATGAGCAAAGTCTGGGCCAGGCCAAAGCCAGGAGCCAGGAACTCCATTCAAGTCTAAATCATGGATGGCAGGAGCTCAAATACTTGGACCATCATCTAAAGCCTCCTTAGTAGGAAGCTGGGTCAAAATTGGAGCAGCTGGCACTACAAATAGCACTTCACTGTGGGAGGCTAGTGTCACAACTGGTGGCTTAACCTAGTGCAGCACAATGCCAACCTCTATATACTGTCGTTTTTCAAATAATTATTTATTTATTTGAAAGAATTACAGAGCGGGGCCAGTGCTGTGGCTCACTTGGTTAATCCTCACCCTGTGGGCGCTGGCACCCCATATGGGCACGAGGTTCTAGTCCCAGTTGCTCCTCTTCCAGTCCAGCTCTCTGCTGTGACCCAGGAGGGCAGTAGAGGATGGCCCAAGTGCTTAGGCCCTTGTACCTGCATTGGAGACCAGGAGGAAGCACCTGGCTCCTGGCTTCGGATAGGAGTAGCTCTGGCCTTTGAGGCCATTTTGGGGGGAGGAGGTGAACCAATGGAAGGAAGAGCTTTCTCTCTTTCTCTCACTGTCTAACTCTATCTGTCAAATAAATGAAAGAAAGAAATTAAAAAAAAAAGTGTTACAGAGAAAGAGAGAGCGAGAGAAAGATCTTCTATCTTAGGTTCACTCCCTAAATGCCTGAAAGACTGGGGCTGTGCCAGGCCAAAAACAGGAGCCAAAAGGTTCTTCCAGGTTCTTCTACTAGTGGTTGCAGAGGTATAGAGGCCCGAGTACTTGGGCCATCTTCCACTGCTTTTCCAAGCACATTAGCAGGACCTGGATGAGGTATGGAGTAACTGGAAACCCAGCTGATGCTGATTTGCAATGCTGGCATCACAGGCAGCAGCTTTACACACACACATAACACAAGGCCAGCTCTGTTGCTATATGTTGTCTTTTTTTTTTTGACAGGCAGAGTGGACAGTGAGGGAGAGAGAGAGAGAGAAAGGCCTTCCTTTGCCGTTGGTTCACCCTCCAATGGCTGCCGCGGCCGGTGCCACGTTGATCCGATGGCAGGAACCAGGTGCTTATTCTGGTCTCCCATGGGGTACAGGGCCCAAGCACTTGGGCCATCCTCCACTGCACTCCCGGGCCACAGCAGAGAGCTGGCCTGGAAGAGGAGCAACCGAGACAGAACCCGGTGCCACAACCAGGACTAGAACCTGGTGTGCCGGCGCCACAAGGCGGAGGATTAGCCTACTGAGCTGTGGCGCTGGCCTATATACTGCCTTAATTCAATGTAACAAGCAGCTTGGATTATTCTTTCAATATTTTAACTTCTTTGATCTTTCTTCCCTAGCACTTGCAAATTTCCAAACCAATATTAATTTTCAACAAATAAAAACAACAACAAAAACAGCTGTCCTTTACAGTTTTGTAAGACATAGATTACCAAATAATCACACTTATCTGAAGTATTCTGGTATTAATTTGATCCCTTAGAGGAAAACAGTTATAATTCCAAGATCTTTACTTTTTTTTTTAACAAATCAGGCAATGCTATAAAAGTCTGCATTTCACTCTGAATAAATTCAATGGCAACTTAAAAATAATATAGACATAATGAATTTTGTCAATGAAACAAAGATCTGTAAAGCTGTGAACCTGTAGTTGCTCTGACCCAGTGGTACAGAGGAGACCTTAGGACAACATTAACTCTGCTGCTTATTGTTCAATAATTCTTTTATCTAACAAACAGTTATTGAGTCATTGCTAGGTGGCAGGTAATATTCTTTGTTCTGGAAATAAAACAGGGAATCAGATAGATACATATTTCTGTGTTTATGAAGCATATGTGTATAAAAAAGATAGGCAATAAGGTAATACATAAATATGGTCATATAAGGGTGACTGGAAGCGTGGAATCAGTCAGGAAGGCTTCCTCGAGCAGTTCATATTTCAGCTCATATGTAAAGGAGAAGTCAGAGCTATAAGCTTATATATGAAGACAGTTTCGTTGTGGAAAGAACAAGCACCAAACCCCAAGGCAAAGCAAAACTTGTTTGAAAAACAGAAAATATCTGGGAGCCAAAGTAGAGTGACTAGATGGAAAGTAGTAGAGAATGCAATGGGAGCTATCAACTCATTTTTTAATTTTTTAAAAAGTTTTATTAATATAAAGAGAATATATTTCATGTAATTCAGAGGTACAGTTCTAAGAAGATAACCATACTTCCTTCTCATTTCCTCTACTAACCTCAAATACCCTTCTTCTCTATTTTCACTCCACTAATTTTTGCAAAAACAATTTTAATCCACTCTATAATCATAGCTTAATTCATCACTAACTATAATATTCAACAAGTAGAATGTAGGAAGACCACAGTTTCACAGGAACAATGACTACAAATGATAATCATATCTCAAGATGTCTGACTCATTCTTAGACATGTTATGTGTTCTCTATTCTCTGAGAAAACATGATATTTGTCTTTTTGAGACTGGCTTGTTTCACTAAGCATAATGGTTTCCAGTTTCATCAATTTTGTTGCAAAAGATAGGGTTTCATTCTTTTTTATGGCTAAGTAGTATTCCAGAGTGTGTATATACCACATTTTCTTTAACCAGTCATCTGTTGATGAACACTTACATTGGTTCCATATCTTAGCTACTGTGAATTGAGCTACGATGAGCATGGGTATAGAGATAACTGTTTCATACACTGATTTTATTTTCTTTGGGTAAACTCGTAGGAGTGGGATTACTGGATCATGTGCTTAGATCTAATGACAGATTACTGAGGAATATCCATATTGTCTTCTATAATGTCTGTTCTAATTTAAATTCCCATCAAAAGTGTACCAGGGTACTTTTACCCTACAACCTCATCAGTATTTATTTATTTAGGATGATAGCCATTCTAACTGTGGTTCCTGAAAAATTTTTCAGGTGTCTGTTGGTCGTTTGAATTTCATTCTTTGAAAAATACCTGTTCATGTCCTTTGTTCATTTCTTAACAAGATTGTTTTGTTGTCGCTGAGTTTCTTGAGTTTTTTTAGAACATAGTAAAGAATTTAGATATTAGTATTAATGGAATGAGAATTAATTGAAGAGTTTAAGGTAGGATATAATATTACTTTATTCATGCTAAATTTTTACTTGACTTTTTGAATGACTGTTTTTTATGGTTGGACATAATAGAATTCTCAATACTGAAACCGGATCAAAATTATATAACACTGTTTTGGAAAAAGTGTTTGATCTGTTAGAAAATTTATTGATCTAAAAATCCTTTGTCTTTCAACTAGGAAGACTATCTGTCTGGAAACCAATTTACTACCCCTCTCTATAGAATTTTTTTTTCCTAAAAAACACATTGATTGATCATGAAAAATTCCAGGTCTAAAAAATGTCTTTAAAATTATATAATTTGTCATAGAGTAAGTATTCCCTCTTTCAGAGTGAGACTGACCTTCCCAAAATGGAAATCTTATCAGGACAGACAATCTCCAGTTTAAAATATTTTGAATAAATGTTCCTTCACAAAGCATAAAGAAATCATGGCTCTGCTTGCCATGGTCTTACCTACTTTTCTAGCCATATCTTGAATCATTCTCTCCTAACTTTCTCTAATTTCAACAAAATGGATTTTAATTCTTCATATACACACTATGCTTCCCCTTGAACATCTTATGTGGAACATTTTTCTCCACTCATTTCTTTTAACTCTGATAAATCATTTAATTCCTTATTCATAGTTGTCAACATCTACTTTTATTTGTTTATTTTTAAGCTTATGTATTTATTTGGAAGTCATAATTACAGAGAGAGGGAGATACAGAGAAAAAGGCAGAGATTTTTCCATACATTGGTCCACTCCCCAAATGGTTGCCATGACTGGGGCAGGGCCAGGAAGAAGCCCAAACGGTGAAAATCCATTTGTTTCCCATCTAGGTGAACAGTGCTCAAGGACTTGGGCCACCTTCTGCGCTGACCCTCTTCGCATTAGATCAGAAATAGAGCAGCTGAGTCTCAAAGTGATGCCCATATGCAACATCAGCATCACAGGTGGGACAACCTGCTGGTCCACAACATCAGTCCCTCAAATCTACTTTTTTAAATTTTGTACCATCGTGTCATTTTCATACATAGCACCTATCCCTGTGGGTTTTTCAGTTAGTTTTATGCAACAAACAACTATTTATTCCCCATGTGTTCCCTTAAAGTGAGGATCCATGAATATAACAGCTGTACCTATATCTGTTGTTTATGCAACTTCAGCACTTTAGTTATTTAATATGTGTGCATTGAATGAATGAAGGAACCACTGAATGAAAGAATGAGTGATACCAAAGAGAAAGGTAAGAATAGATATAAAATATATTTAAGGAATGAATATGAAAATGTTCTCTGGTAGAAAAATTTTCTGTGATTGTCTGATAAAATTAATATTTTCCTTTAGCTTTCCTCTAATGAATAATGTAGACACAAGTAAAAATCTGGAAATGCTTTCAGATTTAGTGATGTTGTATCAGTATCCTCAAAATCATTTCCTTTATCTTTTTCATAGGTATTTTCATTGCCAAAATCATCATCATCATCATCATCATCATCATTGCTATGAGAATGACAAACACATCTCTGCTCCATTGTACACTGGATTAAAACTAAAAGTGTAGGGGAGAGCGGCAAGATGGCGGAATAGGAAGGGAGCACACCGACAGTCTGGGGAGAGACAGTTTAATAAAAGTGGAGATACTGCAGGTTCATGGAAGAGTAGGGGAAGATACAGCAGAGAAAACCCTTCCGGAACTGGAGATTCACAGTGGACCTGCGTGGAGAGCATGGGAGCCCGCAGTTTGGGACACCAGCAGCAGATTCAACACACCAGCGCTGGAACGCGAGGTGAGCAGAACATCAATAGCCCGAATTACCAGCAGGGAAGCGGAAAAGGGAGCCTAGAGCGAACAAGGCTTGAAACCCTGCGGGGAAAAGTTCACCAGGCTAACTAGAAGTGAGAGAGAGAGAGGGAAAAAAAAAAAAAGTGACCCATACGGACACGAGCTTCTCTCTCTCCGCTCACCTCTCAAAGGTGAGCAAGACAAAGAGCAGGCGCCATCTTGGAATACGTCATAAGCAGGGCGACCTCGGGTCGGCACCGGCCCCAAGCCTAGCAGAAAAACCTGACTCTGGGTGGGAGGGGTGAAATAACAGGAGATTAGAACCTAATGAATGTGTGGTGCTAATGAACTGAGACTGTGAAAAAAGAGACGGTGGGGGAGAGAACTCACGGAAATCACGAATTCATGTGAGTACTCTCCAGAGACGCTACAGTTCAGTAGCCTTGGCAGCCCAGTGGGAGACTACAGGAGAATCTCAGCCCACACAAAGGGCCGCAAAGATTCCTTCTCTGGTCCTTGGGAAAGAGCTTCCGATCTCTGGCTCCTGTGGGTATATCATTCGCCTGCTAACCACCCCCAATTCCATTCAGCTGTGTGGAATTACTTCCCTTTTGAACCAAAAAAAAAAAAAAAGTAACAGAGAGAGATTTACCACGCCTAACCTGGGAGTGTCTCCTTTGACACACCCTCAACCCTGAGGAACCAAACAGAGCTCTCAGGCCACACCCATCTCAAGCCTCTAAGGCTCCATCAAAAGCAGACAGTCCACTTAATCTAGAGTCATAGTATAGCAAGAAAAAAACACCACAGTGAATAAACCAATATGCCAAACAACAAACGCAAAAACCGAGGTAATAAGAACAAGGAAGACACTATGGCATCCCCAAATGAAAAAGACACCCCAATTCAACATTACAAAGATGATGAGATAGAAGAGATGCAAGAAGCAGATCTCAAAAAATTGATAAGAACACTAAGAAGTACTCAAAAACAAATTCTTGAACTACAGAAATCCTTAATGGACAAGGTAGAAAATCTCTCTCGTGAAAATGAAATATTAGGGAGAAATCAAGCTGAAATGAAACAACTAGTAGAACATGAAACTGTGATAGTGATGAGAAATCATAATGAAGTGAAGAATTCAATAGATCAAATGAAAAACACATTAGAGAGCCTTACAAACAGAATGGGTGAGGCAGAAGAGAGAATATCAGACTTAGAAGACAGAGCACAGGAAACTATACAGTCAAACCAAAGAAAAGAAGAGGAAATTAGAAATCTAAAAAATATTGTTGGGAATCTACAGGATACTATTAAAAAACCCAACATTCGAGTTCTAGGAGTTCCTGAAGGCATGGAGAGGGAGAAAGGATTAGAATGCCTTTTTAGTGAGATAATAGCAGAAAATTTCCCAGGTTTGGAGAAGGAGAGAGACATCCTAGTACAGCAAGCTCATAGAACCCCTAGTAAACATGACCAAAAGAGGTCCTCACCACGACACGTTGTAATTAAACTCACCACAGTGAAACAGAAAGAAAAGATCCTAAAATGCGCAAGAGAGAAAAGTCAGATTACTCTCAGAGGATCTCCAATTAGACTCACAGCAGACTTCTCATCAGAAACCCTACAAGCTAGAAGGGAATGGCGAGACATAGCCCAGGTACTTAGAGAGAAAAACTGCCAGCCCAGAATATTATATCCTGCCAAGCTCTCATTTGTGAATGAAGGTGAAATAAAGACCTTTCATAACAAACAAAAATTGAAAGAATTTGTTGCCACTCGTCCAGCCCTGCAAAAGATACTTAAAGATGTGTTACACACAGAAACACAGAAACACGGCCATCAACATGAAAGAAGGTAAACGAAGGGAACCTCACAGCAAAAGATCACAGGGAATTCAAAGCATACATTTGGATAAAGAAATTATGGGACATGTACTCTATAGAATACTATACAGCAGTCAAAAACAATGAAATCCAGTCATTTGCAATAAGATGGAGGAATCTGGAAAACATCATGCTGAGTGAATTAAGCCAGTCCCAAAGGGACAAATATCATATGTTCTCCTGATCGGTGACAACTAATTGAGCACCAAAGGTGAAACCTATTGAAGTGAAATGGACACTATGAGAAACAGTAACTTGATCAGCTCTTGTGCTGACTGTTGTTGTACAATGTAATACTTTATCCATTTTAGTAATTTTTTTATTCTAGTACTATTGGTTGAACTCTGTAATTAACAAACAATTATTCTTAGGTGTTTAAATTTTAACTGAAAAGTGATCCCTGTGAAATATAAGAGTGGGAATAAGGAGGGAGGAGATGTACAATTTGGGACATGCTCAAACAGAACTGCCCCAAATGATGGAGTTAGAATTGTGCCAGGGAATTCCAATACAATCCCATCAAGGTGGCATGTACCAAGACCATCTCACTAGTCCAAGTGATCATCTTCAGTTCACAATTGATCACACTGATAGGTCTAAGAGTCAAAGGGATCACACAAACAAGACTAGTGTCTGCTAATACTAACTGATAGAATCAAAAAGGGAGAGAATGATCCAACATGGGAAGTGAGATACACAGCAGACTCATAGAATGGCAGATATCCTAAATAGCACTCTGGCCTCAGAATCAGCCCTTAAGGCATTCAGATCTGGCTCAAGAGCCCATGAGAATATTCTAGGCATGGAAAGCCAAGACACTCTGGCAAAAAAAAAAGACCTAAATGAAAGATCTCTGTGAGTGAGATCCCAGTGGAAAGAATGGGGCCATCAAAGAAGGAGGTACCTTTCTCTGAAGGGAGGAGAGAACCTCCACTTTGACTATGACCCTGTCAGAATAAGACCAAAGTCGGCGAACCCTAAAGGCTTCTATAGCCTCGGCAACTCATGACTAGAGCCTAGGGAGATTACTGACGCCATAAACAAGAGTGTCAAATTGTTAAATCAACTTCAGGAGTCACTGTGTACTTACGTCTCACGTGGGATCTGTCCTTAATGTGTTGTCCAATGTGAAGTAATGCTATAACTAGCACTGAAACAGTATTTTACACTTTGGGTTTCTGTGTGGGTGCAAACTGATGAAATCTTTACTTAGTATATACTGAATCTATCTTCTGTATATAGATAATTAAAAATGAAAAAAAAATCTTGGTGTTAAATTGGAAATTGCCTAGAAAATTAATCAATTTTTTTAAAAAATATATCATGTAGGATCTCTGTCCTTAATGTGCTATACATTGTGAATTAATACTATAACTAGTACTCCAACAGTATTTTTCACTTTGTGTTGCTATGTGAGGGCAAACTGTTGAAATCTTTACTTAATATATAGTAAACTGATCTTCTGTATATAAAGAGAATTGAAAATGAATCTTGATGTGAAGCAAGGGGAGAGGGAGTGGGAAAGGGGAGGGTTGCGGGTGGGGGGGAAGTTATGGGGGGGAGCCATTGTAATCTATAAGCTGTATTTTGGAAATTTATATTCTTTAAATAAAAGCGTTATAAAAAAAAATAAAAAAATAAAATTAAAAGTGTACACACACACATATACACCAGCATATTTTTTGTATAAAAAGGATTAATGATCAGATAAAGAGGGAGAAAGTATAAATCTAAAGAATTTATTCATGGATTGAGGTTTAATGTTAAAAATTTAGCTTTGAAATTGAGCAATAAAATTTGCATTTGCAAAGTTATACCTAGTTTGACACCCTCTGGGCCAGGACAAGCAACAGATGCTGTCAATACAAATTGCAGGAACTATGTAATATTGCGACATAGTTGAATGAATATAAGAATTTTTCTTAAAGGTATTCCCCTTACAAGATATTCACCTTTTAGTATTTATTTTTCTTCTATAACACATGGCTTTATGAAATACGATGTGTTAATTGAACACTTGCATCCAAATAATAAAAGAATACACCAATTCAATGATGGATTTTTATGGGCATCTTTATTTTTCCTTGCAGACAAACTGCTTAGGATTATTGTTTTAATAAAAATAAAGCAGCATCTGTTCAAAATGTTACCTGGATAGTGAAACTTGATTTGTCTAATGCATTTTATTTGTCTAAAATTCTAAAAATAATAGATTAAGTGGGGAAGTCTGTACATGTTTTGCATAACTTATAATTGATTCACAATCATTTATTAGAAGAATGAATGAATGCAATCTATGAATCAAAAATCTACCTCATCAATTTTATAAATGACTAACAAATTGTTTATTGTGTGGCAAGCATTTTGCATAGCATTTAGAAAGACACTTGAAACATCCACATCCTATATTGGAATGTCTGTATTTGAGTCCCGGCTTCACTCTTGATTCTAACTCCCTGCTAATTAACACTCCATAAGGTAGCAGATGTTGGCACAAGTACTTGGTTCCTTGCTTCTCAACTGGGAGACCTGTATGGAGTTCCTGGCTCCTGGCTTTGCCTAAACAAATTTGTACTGTTGTGGGCATTTGAGGAGTGAACCAGCCACTGTGAGATCAATGTGTGTATGTGTGTTTGTGTGAGTCCATCTGCCTATTAAATAAATAAATGAGAAAGAAATTACCGCTCATAAACACAGTATTTGAGCTTTGTTGACAAAAAAGAATGTTTCATCTAAAAAGGCATGCTATATTTTTTCCAAAAGGAAAGAATGATATGTGCACAATTCCTATTTACTAATTTCCTATTTTTCTGTGCAGTATTCCATGAGAAGTTCTGATTTGACATCTAACATTTAAAAATAATTAACAGGTTTCTTGAAGCAAATCAACAAGTCCCTATCTTTTGTTACATCTTTAAAGAACATTCATTTTCTTTGTAAAAATAATAAAATTGCAAATTTATGGGATGAAATGTTACTTTATGTTTTAACTTACGCCTATATTGTGAGATAATTAAATCAAACCGATTAACATATCAATCAAACCACAATACTTATCTTTTTGTGATGAAAACATTTAAAAATTACTCTTTTAGCATTTTGAAAAATGTAAAATATATCTGGTCACTATCCTACGCAATAGATTTCTATAATTAATTTATTCTATTTAACTGAAACTTTGCAACTTGTGAATCATACAGACTTGTTTAATAATAATTTCTAACTCATTACCAAAACCACATATCAAATCATGCACACCATCACTATCACAAAGTTATTCTTTAGTAAGTAGTTGACAAAGTCTTGATTTTTTCCATTGCATATCTCTCACTTTCAGAAAGTTATTGGATTTTTCAGTTTAATAAAAATAGATTATTTTACTGAATCATATATCTTGAGATTTCTTTCTTTTGCCCAAGAATCTAACATTTCTAAAAGCACCAATCAAAAACAATGAAAGAATGAAAGCAGAGATTCATTAGATATGCATGTAAGTCTAAACATGGATAGATACACAGTCCTGACTATTTATTCTGAATTTTTTTTTCTGTTATAGAGTCTCTGTATTACCTCCAAAATGAAAAAGTCAAATTCATTTTAGTTTCTCACAGTCCCATCACTTGCCTAAAATTCACCCTAATTCTCACTTGGTTGCCAACATCCTCTCCATTGTAATGCTTCTTCAAGTCTCCTATTGGTTTCATATTATTGGAAATATGTCATTATAAATTTATTGCAGCAAATTTCATTTTTTTTACAAAATTTGGCTCCATGTTGTAGAAATAAATGTACCTAGATTTGTGTGTTGTTTGGTGTACCATTTTGTAAATACAATGTGAACTTCATATATATTACATGTAAAGTAACTAATCTTAACAAGTCTTTTTTATTTTTAAAATTACTTACTTTACAGACTAAGAAACAGAAAATGACATAAACAGAGAAAGAGAACTTCTATCTACTGGCTCATACCTGAAATGCTCAGAATACTGGAGGTCAGGCCAGGCTTATGCCAGCATCTGGGAATTCAATCCATTCTTCCACAAGGGAGGCAGAAACCGTAGTACATAATAGCTTTCACTTAACATAAATGAAATGAAATATTCCAAGCTAGCAATTTGGTAGAGATCCTGATTTTATGGAATAAATTTACATACAAAATAAATGTCTTTTCTAAAAATCAGCAACAGCTTATTTTAAAATTTGATAGTAATTTCTGGGATTTCCATTCTGTTTCCTTGGTCTATGTGTATTTTTTATGTCAGTAACATGCTGCTTTGTTTATGAGAGTTTTGTAGTTTGTGTTGAAAATTGATATTTTAATGACCCCTGCTCTATTACTTTTCTTAAAGATTGCTTTGGGTTTTGGAGGTGTTTTCAGTTTCCGTACAAATTTTAGAATTTTTCTTTCCGCTTTGTGGAAAGTAAATTGCTTTGGGTAGTATGAACATTTTAATATTGATATTTTAATATTAATTCTTCCAATCTAGGAGTATGAGAAGATCATTCTTTTTTTCTGTATTCTTCAATTTCCTTCATTAACATTTTGTAACTTTTGTTATTGAGGTCTTTTCCATCAATGGTTAAATTTATTCAAAAATTTTTGTAGTAACTATGAATGGAATTGCTCTTTAAATTCTTTCTCAATATATTCATTCCTGCTGTATGAAAATACTGATTATTTGTTGATTACATATTCTACAACTTTCCTGAATTGTTTACCAGTTCTGATAATCTCTTATTTTTTCAAATTTTCTATATATCAAATCTTGTGATTTGCAAACAGGGATAATTTGACTTATTCTTTCCTATCTGTATGCATTTTATCTCATTCTCTTCAATAATAGTTGTTGCTAAAACTTCCAGTATTATATTGAATAAGAGCAGTGAGAATAAACATCTTTGTCTGATTCCATATCTTAGAGAAAAATGTTTCAGCTTTTCTCATTCATAAGCTGATGGTTGTGGACTTGCCATATACAACCTTTTTTATGAGGTGGGTAAATTCTATACCTAATTGTTCAGGGGTTTTTATTATAAATGGATGATGCATTTTATCACATTTTTCTGTATATATTGAGATGGCCATATGATTGAATCCATGCATATAAAGTTAAGATTTCTTCAGTAAATATGCCACCAACATACTTTAAAAAAAGGCAGTCTCTTAAATAAATGGTGCTGGGGAAATTGGCTATCCATATTCAGGAGCCTAAGAAAAGATGTCCCCCACTCTGCTATCCATCTATAATTCTATACAAAAATGAACACAAAATAGAATGAAGATTTAAATGGAAGACCTGAAAATAGAAACTACTTTAAGAAAACACAGAAGCATAGAGGTAACACTTAAAGACGTTGGGATAGCTAACTTTATGTTTCTAATGGCAATACAAAAGCCAGGCACCAACCACCAAAAAAAAATTAGGCAAATGGGACCATATCAAACTAAAATTTCCTGCATAGTTATCAATAGAGTGAAGAAACAACGTACAAGAATGGGAAAAGGATTTGCAAACTGGATATTTGACAAAGAATTGATATGAAACATATGTAAGAATCTAAAAAAACTAAAAAAAAAAACTATCAACCTGTCAAGAAATGGACAAAGGATCTGATTATTTCAAAAGAAGAGCTATAAATGAGCAGCAATTACATGAAAAAGTGCTCAACTTCTCTACTGTCAGTGAAATGCAAATCAAAAACACGCTGTGGAATCATCTCACTCCAATAAGAATGATCATTAGCAAACAGACAAAAATTGACAAATGCTGGAGAAGATACGGAACAAAGGAAGCCACAATGCACTGTTGGTGAGAAACAAATTAGTAGAGCTATTTTGGAAAACAGTAAAGTTGTTCTTCAAAGAGCTAAAAGCAGATCTACCATATGATACATAAGATATCCCAATTTCAGATTTCAAAATGAAAGAAATGAAATCAGCATAGAAAGAGGACATCTGCATTCTAATGTCCATTGAAATACTTTTCACAAGATAGGGAATTAAGCGAGGTATCCATTGTTGGATTAACAGATAAAGAAACATGGCAAAAATAGACAAATGAATATTTTTCAACTGTCAGAAAATAAACTCCCAATGTATTTATTTATTCATTTTTTTGACAGGCAGAGTTAGACTGTGAGAGAGAGAGACAGAGAGAAAGGTCTTCCTTTTCCCTTGGTTCACACCTCAAAGGGCCACTACAGCCGGCGTGCTGTGCTGATCTGAAGCCAGGAGTCAGGTGCTTTCTCCTGGTCTCCCATGCAGGTGCAGGGCCCAAGCACTTGGGCCATCCTCCACTGCACTCCCGGGCCACAGCAAACAGTTGGACTGGAAGAGGAGCAACCTGGACAGAACCAGCGCAGCAAACGGGACTAGAACCCTGAGTGCCGGCGCCACAGATGGAGGATTAGCCTAGTGAGCCATGAGGCCGGCCCAATGTATATTTTTGATGACATTGAAAGTTATTATTGTAAGTGAAATAAGCTAGACACCAAAATGCAAATTTGCATATTCTTATAAGCAGAAGTTTAAACCACATTTCAAAATATAGTCAATCTAAACTTTAAAAAATGAGTGGTAGAGGCTTGGTGGGTAGGGGAGATTGGGGATGGAAAGAGCCAGGATAATGCATTCCAAAATTCAGATGGATAAATTACCATGTTCTTGTATTCCACAGCATAGTGGATGACTATAATTCACAAAAATGTATTATATTCTATTTAAAGAGCTAGATGAGAGGAGCTGGTAGGTCCTAAATGCAAAAATAGATCAAAAAATGGAAAGATTAATAGTATGATGATTTAGGCTATTTATATTTGTTGAAATATTATAATGTATCCCATAAAATATAAAAGTATTAGATGCTAATGTAACATGTTAACAACATGATAATGTAATGTAAGTTAAAAATAAATGCATAACATTTAAGAAAATTCTATATGATAATCAATAAAACAGTCATAAAAGTCACATGTTAGGCTTATTGAAAAGTGAAAAAATGCAAGTATGCAAGATTTTTTAGAAAACATTATATAATGCATTTTTGAATAAAAAAATGACAACTTGAAAAAGTTAGACATATTATGTTCATAAATGAGAGGAATCAATATTTTAATGCATATTTTCATAAATAGAACTCAGTATAAGTCAATTTTTAATAGTTTTTTTCTGAATTTTGACAATCTGGCTCTAAAACATGATGGAAGCATACATGATCAAGATAATGAAGAAAATGTGAAACAAGATTGAACACTTGCTTTATGAAATAGCAACTCTATTTTAAATCTACAATAATTAAAGCAACAAAATATTCATGTGCAAAAGATAAATAGATCATTAGAGTTGATGAGTCAGGAATAAACGTACTAATATGAGAAGACCTTAAATAGGTTGTAGAAGTGGAATTAAATGAAGTGTTCATTTTGGTGCAAAAAAAAATTTTTATATCCATGAATAAAAGCTGTCTTCAAAAAGTTTATGATGCATATTATGAAATAAATCATAGGCCGGTGCCATGGCTCAATAGGCTAATCCCCGCCTAGTAGCGCCGGCACACCAGGTTCTAGTCCTGGTCAGGGCGCTGGATTCTGCCCCGGTTGCCCCTCTTCCAGGCCAGCTCTCTGCTGTGCCCAGGGAGTGCAGTGGAGGATGGCCCAAATGCTTGGGCCCTGCACCCGCATGGAAGACCAGGATAAGCACCTGGCTCCTGCCTTTGGATCAGCGCAATGCGCCAGCAGCAGCATGCCGGCCACAGTGGCCATTGGAGGGTGAACCAACGGAAAAGGAAGATCTTTCTCTCTGTCTCTCTCTCTCTCTCACTGTCCACTCTGCCTGTCAAAAAAAGAAAGAAAGAAATTATATATTTCAACAGTTTTTGTAGCAACATAGCTATCTAATTTAACTCAATTTTCTATGAATTTATAGAAGCATCCCTGTATTCTGAAACTAGACATGTTAATTGAGTACTATTGCAAATATGTGGGTGTGCAAGAACCATTTAGAAAATGGTGCTTTGAAAAAAAAAAAAACATTTTTTTGAAGATTTGTATATTTATTTGAAAGTCAGAGTTTCATAGAGAGTAGGACAGTGCAAATGCCTGAAATGGCCAGAACTGGGCCAGGACGAAGCTAGCGGTCAGGAGCTTCATCCAGGTGTCCCAACTTGGTGCAGGAGCCCAACCACTTGAGCCACCTACTATACTGGCATCACATATAACCACTGGTTCTAGTGTTGGTTGTTCCACTTCCCATCCAGCTCCCCATTAATGTACTTAGAAAAAGAACAGAAGATGGCCCAGGCCGTGGGTCCCTACCACATGCATGGGAGATGTGGATAGAATTCTGGACTCCTGGCTTCAGCTTGGCACAGGCCTTGCTGTTGTGGCCATTGGGAATTGAACCAATAGATAGATTTATTTTACTCTCCCTGGCTTCTTGGTAAATTTTGCCTTTCAAATGAATAACTTTAAAAAAAAAAGAACATTCCAGTAATTACATGCCTCAATAAGAAATAAATACATGGATATATTAGACACTGCTTGGGACACCAGCATCCTGTGTCAGAGTGCCTGAATTGATATACTATCTTTCCTTTCTACCCAGCTTTCTGCTAAAGTACATTCTGGAAAGTAGCACATAATAGCTCATGTACTTTGGTTCCTGCCAAAACTCCTCATTATAGGAATCCTATCGAAGTGCAAAACCCATCTGCTGTTACATACACTGTGGAATCAGTACTCTTTCCATTCCAGTTTCTTTTGTAGCTGGAGATGAATTATGGAGTCTATGATAGATTTTGACTCAAGAGATAGTGACACAGGAGATTGAAGGAAACAAAGCTTTCTCATTCTTATCATAAGGGTAGTAACTACAACAGCAAAGTCACATCCTTGAAGCAGAATTGGGCATGGAGCAAAATGCGATGTTCTCAATCTGCGAGTGTTGTCAACCATACATTTACAGAGTAGTTCAGAACTACAGTTTGATACCCTCTTGATGGATGTGTAGTCTTGAGAGTAATTGTCAATCTCTCTTGTGCATTTTAAAAACAAGCCAATATCTCTTTAAGCTTTTTTTTTTAATTTCGTAAAATAAATTAAATTTTTGATGAATTTTTCAAATGAAATGTAATTTTGGCCAAAATACTTTGAGATAAATGAAATCATTGGAAAGAGAATAGGCATTTAAAACACAACAAGTAGATATGCAGTAGAAGAGGCACACAGACACCTTTGTAATAAAAGACAGTGGAAGAGTGCGTTTTTTCAGCTCATATTTATCTTTTAACAGGGTTATGGGAAAATCGCTGGGGAAGGTAAGGATTTTGAAAATATAGGTTTCAATCCTAGGTTCCTTTAAATCAATCTTTTCTGTAGACAATAGGAGACCCATATACTTCAAAACCAAAATGAGGACAATTTTTGAAACAATAGCTGTTATTTATAGACGGCATATTGTATACTGACATTTGCATGCAGTTCTCAAAGATATTGCCAAATGGTTTCTTTTTTCCCGTTATGTACTGAAGAGCATCCCACTGTGCAGTGGGGTAGCTGTGTGTGTGTGTGCGTGTGTGTGTGTGTATGTGTTCTCTACTGATTTTCAATGAGTCAGATTGTCAACATTATTTGATCAGTATATTGTTTGACTCTGGATTGGTTTTATAATAAAAGCTTTAAACACTTGAAAAAATAATTATTTTTGCTTTATGTGTATATAAATTCTGTGAAATATTTCACTTAATGTATGCAACTCTCCTATAACATTTTCTAGTAATCTTAAAGTTATTGAAAATATATTCTTGCTTTTCTATTGTCCTATTTTCATGTTGTAATCACTTTTGTATTTCCAGATCTTAGTGTTAAACAGTAAAATGAAACAGTGACATTAAGGCTCCTACCTACATGTCCTTGGATGTGACACTGAATCTATCGAGTTTTCAGTTTTGTCAGCTGTAAAATGAAGGCAGAAGAGGAAAAGAACTCAAATGCTTGCTCCAATTTTGACATTTTAGTTCCATAATTACAGATTGATTACTTTTTGGCCAGGATAGTACTACAATAAGCATCTTCTATTATTTTAAAACTACAAGCATTTCTTATCTATGAGATTTATTTGTAGCATTCAAGGTGAACTGAAAAGTCACAAAATTAAGGCAAGGAAATTTATTATGGAATAATTTGACCATAAAGAACTGATATTTCATAGCATTTTCTTTCTCTGTATATATTATTTTGCTAACATATATGCTTAGGGAGTATTTTGCGAATATTATGAAGGACATATGGAAAGAATTACTCACTTGTGCATTATTATATATGTGAATATTTTTGTGGCAACCGAGGCTTAATTTTTATTCTGCTAGTTCTCTACAGAATGTAAAACAACATCTTCACCAGGAAGTTTTAATTAACAACTCTATTTAGATCTTTGTAATATAAAAATATTACATTGAGATACTGACAGAAACTGTACAAGCAAGCTTAGTTTTAATTCCCATCTGTGATTGGATGTAAATGACTTAAGACTCTGGGATATGAGAAGAATTATCAAAGTTTTATTACACTCCTAAAATTTTCCCAAGACTCTTCGAAGGGCATTAAATGCCCTTTTTGTTTTTCTCTCTGATATATATGTGAAGTGCATGTTATGACAGTTTCATAGATTAGGAAACTCGGATTCTGATTGAAACACTCAGTTCCATCTGCAATAGATCTGCAAGGTAATTTAATACACACTGCAAGTGTTATTTAATCTTTATAACAATCCTTTTTAGTTAGAGACTTTTCTTTCCATGCTAGATACCAGAATGATGGTACAAATACAGGTTAAACAACTTGTACAAGGTTACTAAAGATGCAAGTGGTAAAACAATGAAAACATAATTCTGTTGGATATCCCACATCTTGCTCATTTTTACTCCATCGTATTTTAAAAGTATAAATTTATTTTCTCGTCTCTTACCTCTCTATTTTTTACAAGACTAGCTAGTATGAGAGATGATATTGAGCATTCCAGACATGTTTGTGTGCATATATGTACACACCCTTATACAAAATGTGAAACTGGGCAATGTTAATTCCATATCAGCTCTACAGCAACCATCCGAGTATGATTGGTTCACCTCAATTACACAACGGACTCCTAGAGACTGACCAGTGAACATTCTTCACTAAACCATTACATTCTGTTCAACCCCAGAAAGGCCATGAATGAGGAGAAAGTTTTGATGTCATCATAGCAACTCCACAGAATTTCTTATGGAAATAATTTGCAAGGTAAGGGGAATCCCATAACAGGTTTCAGAGAATTTATGCTAGTCTTGGATTCATGAGGGAAGACAGATGAGAAGCAGAAAATTTTAAGCATTTGTGACTTGAGAAAATCCCAAGAGAGACAGGTGAAGCACAGTAAGCCTGGTCACATCAGAGAACATTCAGAATCGAAGATGCCAAACTCGTAATTCACACTGAGGATAAGGATGGGTCAGAAATAAAGATCATTTTATTGAAAAGTTCCCCCCCCATAAGTTAAAGATTCTGTTACATAGAAATAAGCCAAAGCTACTAAATATTTTTTAGAAAAGAGAAAGAAAAGTTTTTAGGATTTTATTAGAATTTTTTAAAATTTTCATTCTGTGATTTAATATTTTAAATAATAATATTTAAATAAATATTTGGTTGAATTAATATTTATTAAATAGATGTTAATCAGCAGAGAAAAACACAGAAGTGGACATATGATTAGAGGTAGCATGCAAGTGTCTTTCTTTACCTTTTCAGGACAGAGGAAGTGCTGAAGATTCCTCTCTTGGAAACCCCACAGAAAAGCTACACCTGCAGGCACCATGGCTCACTTGGGTAATCCTCCACCTGCGGCACTGGAATCCCATATGGGCGCCAGGTTCTAGTCCCAGTTGCTCCTCTTCCAGTCCAGCTCTCTGCTATGGCCCAGTAGGATGCCCCAAGTGCTTGGGCCCCTGCACCTGCATGGGAGAGTAGGAAGGGGCACCTGACTCCTGGCTTCAGATTGGTGCAGCGCTGGCTGTGGCGGTCACTTGCAGAGTGGACCAACGGAAGAAAGATGTTTCTCTCTGTCTCTGTCTCTCTGAAGTCTATAACTCTACCTGTCAAATAAATAAATAAATAAATAAAAAGGTACGACCTGATTTTAAATCCATGTGTGTAGGCTCTACTATGAAAGTGTGTCTAGGTATACTTTGCAAAAATTGTTGGAGTTTTTCACCTTAAAATACTTTGAGGAGGCATACTTTCTCCAAGCATACTTTGGCTCCTCCTTCCTTATCTATCTCTAGATCTCTATCTTGGTAAATACAGATATATTCTGATACTTTATTTTCCTACAGGGCAATGAAAGTATGCACTTGGATTAGAAACTCCTAGGTTGTATTAAAAGATTGTCTTCAATACTATTCAAGCGCAAAAAGTACAGAAACTTAGTGAGATAGTATCAGGTAATTTATAATTCATTCATGAAATAAAAGTTTAACAACAAAATTCCATAAGGGTTGAATGCTGTACAAAAATTAGCTTTCAGAATCAAAATTTTCTTATTGAAGAAGCTATATACAATGTTGTAGAGAAATGGAATCAAAGTTGTGCAGTCCAAATATTTTTATTTATTTATTTGACAGATAGAGTTAGACAGTGAGAGAGAGAGAGATGGAGAGAATGGTCTTCCTTCCATTGGTTCACCCCCCAAATGGCCGCAGTGGTGGGAGCTACACCCATCTGAAGCCACGAGCCAGGTGATTCCGCCTGGTCTCCCATGCAGGTGCAGGCACTCAAGTGCTTGGGCCATCCTCCACTGCCCTCCCAGGCCACAGCAGAGAGCTGTAATGGAAGAGGAGCAAGCGGGACTAGAACCTGGTGCCCATAAGGGATGCCAGTGCTGCAAGTGGAGGATTAACCAAGTGAACAAAGACGCTGGCCCCATGTCCAAATATTTATAAACTAAATATGTCTTTTTAATAATGTCTACATAAACTTTGGTTTGCTATTAGCAAACATTTTAGTTGATACATTTTGAAAAACTCAGAAATGCAAAAGGCAAGTGTCAACTAATATCATTAAATCTGAAATAAATGCATGTATAGAAACACATGTGGGCTGGCGCCACGGCTCACTAGGCTATGCGGAGGCCAGCACCCCTGGTTCTAGGTCCGGTTGGGGCACCGGATTCTATCCCGGTTGCTGCTCTTCCAGTCCAGCTCTCTGCTGTGACCCGAGAGTGCAGTAGAGGATGGCCCAGGTCCTTGGGCCCTGCACCCACCTGGGAGACCAGGCGGAATCACCTGGCTCCTGGCTTCTGATCGGCACAACGTACTGGCCACAACACGCCGGCCTTAGCAGCTACTTGGGGGGTGAACCAACGGAAAAAGGAAGACATTATTCTCTGCCTCTCTCTCTCACTGTCTAACTCTGCCTGTCAAAAAATAAATAAAATAAAATAAAAAATAAACACATGTATGTGAATGACAAATATATATGTAAATGTGTACATATATATCTATTATTTCAGAAATGGCATAGATTAAAAAGTCATTTCCCATTGGAATAATGAAGTATTTTACCAGGAGACTGTAAGAAAATGAAATTATATGGCAGCTGTAAATGAAAGAATAAAAAACATAGGCAATTTTAAAAACTACCTTAATGGAAATTTATGAAACACACTACATGTCTAATTTTCTTTCAGAGGGACTGTACGACAAATGTTGCATTGTGCACATGTGGTCATACTATATGTGGGAATGTTTATAAAGATTCATTCCTCATAAACTATTACCGAATTAATTAACTTGTAGGTCAATAAAAGAGGGGAGGAAGTGAACAAACAGCTACATTTTATAGCAGGCATCTGGAAATTGAATGTATTGTATACCTGAAGAAATTGAAGTTCATAATAATTGATGTTCATGAATAAACATTTCTCTCACTGATACACAGTGGCAGAATCACTATTAACAGTTCTCACTGGCATAATTACAATTCTCCTATTTATTAAATAACCTTCAAATTTTAGGCCTAATATGGCAGAGTTTTTAAAATTCAAATTTCAAATGATAATTTTCAATCAGAAAAATGAAAAATAAATTATTTCAATAATAAATAGAACATAAAGTACTAGTATATTTAGTATGTTACTAGTATATCTATTATATGTATTTATAAATATCAAGATAGGGATTCCTTCTGTCCATATCCTTTTGTGAACATTTTCATTCACCAACAGCATTTTCTTACATCATGATTTTGATTGGATTCATAAAATAATTTCATATTTTTCTATTTATACATCAATGAACACTTTCCATGATTCAATGATGAACGAGTTTTCCATAACAATTTAGTTACATCTCTAATTAATTTCTTATAATATATTAGAAGAAATAATTCTCTTCAATCAAAAATATATACATTTAACAGGGTGAATATTTGGCTCATCAGTTAAGGCCCCATGTGGGACCATCACATCCTTTATGTAAGTGGCTGGATTCCAGTACAGCTCAGTTTCTGATCCCAATTTTCTGTTTTTTTTTTTTTCTAAATATTTTATTTATTTTATTTGAGAGGTAGTGTTACAGAAAGTGAGAGGGAGAGACAGAGAGAAAGGTCTTCCTTCCGTTGGTTCACTCCTCAAGTGGCTGCAGTGACTGGAGCTGCGCCAATTTGAAGCCAGGAGTCAGGTGCTTCTTCTCGGTTTCCCATGTGGGTGCAGCGGCCCAAGCACTTGGGCCATCTTGTATTGCTTTCCCAGGCCATAGCAGAGAGCTGGAGCAGCAGGGACTAGAACTGGTGCCCATGGGGGATGCCAGAGCCTCAACTGGAGCATTAACCTACTGTGCCATGGTGCCGGCCCTGTTAATGTGCATCCTGGGAGACAGTGGATAATATCCCTTATACTTGTGTCTCTGCCACCCGTGCAAGAGACCCGGATTGAGTTCCTGGTTTCTGGTTTCAGCCTGACACATCTTTAGCTATTCTGGGCATTTGGGGAGTGAGCCCGTGGATGGAAGATCTCTCTCCAACTGTTTCTGTCTCTATCTTCCAAATAAAACATATAAATAAATAAATAATTTAAAAATGATATACAATTCTCAAGTTACTTATATTTTGCTAATTTTCTTAATGCATATTTTACTCATTTAGACTCAACAATAGAATATGAAAGCATGCAGGTTCCCATTCACATATTGCTAAATCTGGGAAAAGATTCTATGAAAAAGGAGTCTCGTCAGTCTTATGTTTAAAAAAATACTCTCTCAGGGACTTAATTGGCATTTCTTTGATTATCAGTGATGTTGGAGTTGCTTTCATTAGCTTATTGAGTTTTTTGCTTATCTTCATTTATTATGTGCTAGTTTGAGTCTGCCTGTATCTCTACTGGGCTTTTCAGCTTCTTTGAGACCTTCAGCTTTGGTAAGTAAAAAGTCTGTGCAGTATATGTTTATCCCTCCCACTTCCAGTTTCGGCCTTTATCATTTTAATTAATTTTATCATTAGATAATTTATTAAAATAGTCAAATTTGTAAATACTTTGAAAGTCTCATGTTTGGTGGGAATAGATTTTACCACAATTTAATTAAATATCTATCTTTTGCCATATTTCTTAGATATTTTATATTTGAATTTTTATATTTAAATATTTAGCAGAAATTTGTTTTGTCATAACAAATTATATGCTTTCCCCTAATAATGTAACACATTTCCTTTAGTCAAAACTGTTTGAATGCTCACATAGTATTTTGTTTACCTTATATTTCATTTGATATAATATAATGTTAATGAGTATTGTTATCTGAATACTCTTATGTGTGCATTATTTTCTATTTGTATACAATCACAAAGTAATTAGTCTAAAATTGCTGACAAATGAGTAATAAAATAGAGGTTATTAAAGAAACAAAGTAAGGCTGGTAATATTTCATTAATAAAATATAATGCCTGTTATACACGTTTGTATAATCTTTGTGAGTATAATCATGCTCTTTGAGTTTGCAATCTTTGACCCTCTATGAGTTAAATGTTAGTACCATCCTCTATTATAGCCTTAAAAAATATTATTGGGCCAGCGCCGCGGCTCACTAGGCTAACCCTCCACCTGCGACGTTGGCACCCCAGGTTCTAGTCCTGGTCGAGGCGCCAGATTCTGTCCCGGTTGCCCCTCTTCCAGGCCAGCTCTCTGCCGTGGCCTGGGAGTGCAGTGGAGGATGGCCCAAGTCCTGGGCCCTGCACTCGCATGGGAGACCAGGAGGAAGCACCTGGCTCCTGGCTTCAGATGGGTGTGGCACACCAGCAGTAGTGCACTGGCGGCCATATGGGGAGTGAACCAAGAGAAGGAAGATCTTTTTCTCTGTCTCTCTTTCTCATGGTCTAACTCTGCCTGTAAAAAAAATATACATATTATTGAACCAAAAAGCCTTCTAGATAGAAATTAATAAAAGTGATTTCTAAACTCAGGCAGAATGAAATAAGTGGCTATTAGTCATTGTATCTAATTTATATATTGTATATATTTTATATATCACAACTGCAACACACTCACGCTTGAGAATACACACACTCATATCTCATATATCAGAATTTGAAATATTAACCAACCATTGGTAAAGCAAAGTTTCTGTTTTACTCTTTCCTTTATGTAATTGAAAAATTTCCTAAAGCCAAGAAAATTCTATACTATTAAACATTTTCAAACAGAAGAAAACAAAGAAATACAAGTGTCCAGCAATAGGATTTTCAAGATAGAAAGCAAGATGCAGTTCACAATGAAGATAGGTAAATGACATTTTCATATGCCTTACTGCCCAGGTTAATTATGTCATTGATTAATTATGTCTGCAATTGTTTCTTATTTATCTTTTTAATTTTTGAAAGCACAGTGATTCCAAGTCAGTTCTCTGAGACATACACAGATGGGTGAAATGAAAAGAACTGTTTTTGGATCTAACATCTAACTTTAATTTCACAAGGTGGGCACCACCCAAATGTTTTTCCAAGGTGTAGAGAAAGTGCATACAATTTTCTAAAAGATTTACACTTTGCTTCACCCCAGGTATTGAAACATACAAAAGCTATTTGCAGAAGGATTTGAGAGTATCAACTCTTTAGATATTTTCTTTACTGAGGCTTGTTTTAAATTCAGGTCAGAAAAGCTAGTGTAATATTGGAATTGAAAAGAGCAACAGTGTTTTGACATTGTATATCTTGGCATAAACCTTGCCTCATTCACAGTGTGAGATGTCATGAAACTCAACTCAGCATAACATAAAATCAAATGGGTTAAAGGAGTTCAAATAGCAAACATCCAGGTGACTGTGGTATCCAGCATTTAGTAATCAAGAAGGTTGGGACAGCATAATATCATGCCGTGTTTCATTCGGTAATTATGGGATACCTGGTTTTGTGCCAAGGACCGTGTCAAGGACAAAATGATTAATAACTGAATGATTCAACGACTCGTATTTATTGAAAAGTGAGATACTGAATTGTGCTTTTCATAGGTATGGCTTTTTAATACTTACATTAATCTCATGCATTTGATTATATCTGTATTTTACAGCTATGGAAAGAACACATAAACAACGTTGATTAACTTAGGAACTCAAAGAGTAAGTGGCTTGTAAATGTCCATAATGGTTCTGCCTCAGTCATAAAACCCTCATAGTTTTAGTTATCACATTGTCGGTATATTCCATGAAGGGGACAATCAATTCACATAAGAAATTAATTCGTGGGGCAAGCATTGCTTCTCAGCAAGTTAAGCGGGAGCTCGGTGTATTTATTTCTCCTATCAGAGTGCCTGAGATCAAGCCTCCACTTCCAATCCACCTAGGAGGCGGCAGGCAATGGCTTAAAAAACTGGTTCCCTTCTACTCATGTGAGATATCTGAATGGATCTCTAGGCTCCTGGCTTTGGTCTAGTACATTCCTGACTACTGCAGCTACTTGGAGAGTGAACCAGCAGATGGAAGATCTTTCTCTCTCTCCTTCTCTGTCTGTAACTCTACCTTTCAAATAAATAAATAAAATATATTAAAAATGCATGCATTCATTGTCAGACATATTTTTGCATAACAATATGCAAATTATGTGATAGTTAAAAGAAAGCTATGTAATTGTTCACTGAAAGTATCAGTTTTTTGGTTATTGCTTTGTTTTGTTTTTGTGTGATAGTGGGATGCATAGAATGGTATTTTGATTGAGCTTTGACTATAAACACACCTTTACCAAAGAGTGTTTGAGCAGAAACAAGGAACACAATGGCAAATGCATGCCATGTTCCATGAATCACAGCAGAGGGTCATGAAAGAATTATCAAGGGATCTATGCAATAAAAGGGTTTGTATGCCCTTTAAAGAAATACAGATTTTGTTTCTTATGAAAAGTAAAGGAGTCAAAGCATTGTGGTGCATAGAATTAAGTGTCCACTTGTAAAATATGGTAAGTTATATTACTAGCGAGAATAGCATATTGGGTGGTATTAATCTAGTTTCACTCTATATTATTATTAACAATTAATTCCAACTCTTTACACATCCAGCTCTCACTTGTTACATATGTAAATACAAAAATTCAAAAAATAAAATAAGAAATATGGTAAATGATAGATATTTAACTAAATAATGGTAAAATCTTTTGCAAACATACATGTGAATTTCAAAGCATTTAGAAATTTTATTATATTGAATTTTGTCTGATGACAAAATTAGTTAAAATGAATGCATGATTGTCCAGGTGACTCTTCCTTTTTTTTTTTTTTTTAAAGGAGTCATTGTGTGGGATCTTTTTTTAAGATGTATTTATTTATTTGAAAAGAAGTAACGTAAGAGAGAAGGAGAGGCAGAGGGAGATATTTCAACCACTAGTTCACTCCCCAATTGGCCACCACTGCCAGAGCTGCGCCAAGCCAAATCCAGGAGTCAAACTTTTTCCAGGTCTCCCACATGGGTGCAGGGGCCTAAGGACATGGGCCGTCTTCTACTGATTTCCCAGGCCATAGCAGAGAGTTGGATCACAAGTGGAGCAGCTGGGACTTGAACTGGAGCCCACATGGGATGCCGGCACTGCAGGCGACTGCTTTACCTGCTATGTCACAGCCCTAGCCCCAACTCTGCTTTCTAACTCTTCACAAAAATTTACTGTTGTATAAATATGTGAACTGCTTTTTCTCAACATAAAATCTATTATGTCAGAGTTTGGGGTAGCATTTTTCTACTTCTTTATTTCTTTTTGATTTGATGCAACTGAGTGGCTGAGCATGAATGTATGAGACCACAGACCTTGACATATTCAGAGACTGAGAGCAGCGGTGCTAAAAAAGACTTCATGAAATTCAACCTTGACATCAGTCATCCAAATTTGTAATGGATGGCTCCCATCATTGCGACAAGAAGATTCTCTTTATCCCTGGGGAATTAACTGAAGAACTGGATCCCAGGCTTCAGCTTGGTCACCAATTTTCCTCACATGCATGGTGTGAAGTGCCATTGTCCAAATATCATTTTTCTGTAGCTCTTTCTACATAGACTACGGCCTCTGGAAATCTACTGAAGCATCTCTTTTTCCCTTTATTTTATTAATCAATTCACTGCACTTTTTTCAGAACTCACTTTTTTTTTCTCATTTATCTATGAAAAGGGAGTAGGTCAATAAACTCAGAGGTTTAGGTATTTTTCCTTTTTATTGCATTCTTGTTTTTCTTGTCCTGAACCAGACATGTTAAGTGACAGATAGTGATGATAGAGGTAATAAGGATATCTTGATTCTAAACTAAAGTAAACAGGCTGTCATAAAAATATGGAATTGAATAGATGACAAACTAAATTCTCTCTCTAAAAGCAATTATTTCTGAGCCTCAGATCTAATAATCTGCAATTCTGAAGGCATAGAGAAGTGCTCATTGTGGCTCAAGCAATTTAAACCAGAAATCCACATGACAGTGCAGATAGCAGCTGAGGAAAAAACGTTTCTTTGCTCTGAACAAATAACAGATATCTGTTGTAATCCTTATTGGCTCTCAATTTATTATAGCAATATTATGTAATCATCTGTGTCATCAAGCAATAGCTTTCTTGACTAAAATGGCCATATTTTTGACAGTAATATAAAGATAACTGACTGAATACAACAATGTCTTTCTCCAAGGAAAGCACTTGAGTCATGTTAGGTATGCATTTGTTAAGATAATTTTAACTCTTTATAGGATTTTATTTTTAAATGACATATTTAATTATAGAAGTATCTAAGAATTGATAAATATCTTTATTGTATTATAATTTCCAAAATGACTTACTGAGAATAGTGTGGCCGAAAGGAGAGTCAATGTGCAATAACCTTTTTATACTCTGTAATAGCTCTAAGTGGAAACAGATCTATATATTTTGAAATGCAATTGTGAATCAGAAAAGCATTTTATCACTTTTAATCCCCAGCCAATGAATAGTTCTTATTTCCCTTTTAACTTCAGGGACAAGAAAACTCAGCATTGAGAGATACTTGCATTCAACATGGATTCAGAAAATATCAGGGTCCAGATTCAAGCATGTATAAATCATATTCCAAACCTGAGACATAGTCCGCTGTATCACTTCCACCTCCTGAATTGTGTGAATACAAAGTATACTTATTTTCATAAAGACGTGTTTATTTATTTGAAGGGCAGTTACAGAGAAAGGGAAAAACAGAGACAGAGAGATCTTCTATCTGCTGGTTCACTCTCCAAACGCCATAAGAGCCAGAGGTGAGCTAGGCTGAAGCCAGGACATTGGAGGTTCTTTCAGATCTCCCACATGGGTGCAGGGTCCAAGCACTTGGGCATTCCTCTGCTGCTTTTCCAGGCGCATTAGTAGAGAGCTGGATAGGAAGTGGAGCGGCTGGAACTTGAACCAGCGCCCTTATGGGATTCTGGCCCCATGGCCAGCAGCTTTACCCACTACACCGCAGCATCAGCTCCACAAATGCATTTATTACTGAAAAAGTTGATTAAATAGGTAATTCCATTAAAATGGAAAGGGAAAGTAAAAGGAATTGTGTTTATGTAATCAAAATAATTTATGGTTGTGTCAAGATTATGTATACCTTTGTCTGTAGTTACTATTGTCTTCCTACAATGCCTAAAAACAGTAAATTTAAATTATTAATATATATAATCAAATATCTAAAGCTAGAAAGTTTTGAATTTTCACAACACATTCATTTTCTAAAACTGCAAATCATGCTAAAGGAAGTAAGATTTAATATGCACAGAAGGCAAAGCAAAAACTTAAATAGTTTTTATTTAATAGGAAGTAGATCTGACTTCTTAAACTTGAAAAAAATCCTGAAAGTGTCCATTGTTTATCTACGGTGGAGTATTCACATGGAGTGACTAAAGTATTGCTTACATTATGATAATGTATATTTTACAATAAAATTGTCTCCTATGAAGTGTGTCCTACATGTATCTTTCTATTCAAATGTGTCTGACAATGAGTTTTAGTACTTTTCTGTTCATTACTTTCGTCCTTTTGTTCTTTCTTTCTTGGGTTATAACTGTAACTGACAACTATAATGTAGAATTTTGTATTATATAACTATTACCTAGAATTAGAGTAAGTTAGTTCTAAGTGCTATGGGATTGAAAGGCAAAATGATGATTGTGAAATCATTTAAATTATAGGCATATAAAACATATAAGGAATCAATTTTGTGAAAAATAAGTCAAGTTTGTGGTAGATATATGCAAGTCTACAAAATTGTTCACATTTGAAAAGTGGCATTTACTGCTTCAGTAGGTAAATGTATTGTACATTGGAGAAGTAATAATAAGTTCTTCAAGTTTAGCAAGGAAGTAGGCCATACTTAGTTACCAAAAAAAAAAAATTGTCATGACTTCAACCTTTCTCTCACCACTAAACTTCATGGGGCTTTTCGTTAGAAAGTGAAGAAACCCTAGACAAAAGCACTAATTCCAAGGAAAACTGAGGAGGACAAAATAAAGTAACCTAATGATTAATATATGACAAGGATGCTTTATATGTATTACTTTATTTCAGCTAAATTTTATGCCTCCAAACTCAATCTCCCAGAATTCTATTCACAAATAAAAATTACATATAATCATCGGACCACCTGGCAGTTTCAGCATGTTTTGTAAATAAAGCCTACTGACAGCACATGGTGGTTGGAGAAAATATCTCCACCATGTAATAGCAGGTTTACTGTCCTCTCCTCCTCTACATGTGTATTCTCAGAATCGCTTTCCAAGAGAGGTAGCTAGTGAAGCTATTTAACAAATAGATTACTTGGCATATTTCTTTATACAGAAAAAAACAGACTGGAGCTGCCTCTTTACTTAATCATTGCTATCCCGTACTCTCATAACTGTCAGTGCTGTGTGCCCTTGCTCTTTATTCCATTACCATTTCTTGTCTGTAAACAATGATGTACAATGTGGACATTGATCATTAATGATTTTCTTGTATTAGAAGTATAAAGGTTCATAAAGCCTTATTTCTTTTTTTTATTTTTATTTGTATTTATTTATTTATTTATTTATTTATTTATTTTTGACAGGCAGAGTGGACAGTGCGAGAGAGAGACAGAGATAAAGGTCTTCCTTTGCCATTGGTTCACCCTCCAATGGCCGCCGTGGCCGGCATACCACTCTGATCCGAAGGCAGGAGCCAGGTGCTTCTCCTGGTCTTCCATGTGGGTGCAGGGCCCAAGCACTTGGGCCATCCTCCACTGCACTCCCAGGCCACAGCAGAGAGCTGGACTGGAAGAGGGGCAACTGGGATAGAATCCGGTGCCCCGACCGGAACTAGAATCCAGTGTACCGGCGCTCCAAGGCGGAGGATTAGCCTAGTGAGCCGCGGCGCCGGCCATAAAGCCTTATTTCTTTATTTTAAAAGGGAGGAAATATTCTTAACTAATTAGAGATTTTTCAAGAGTTCAAATGATAATAAGCTCAAAACAGACATTCTTCTAGCAGTGTACTTTATCATGATGTATGGTACAAAGCCATGATCACAGTATGAGGTTGAGTATGTCAACATTTCCCTTTCCAAGAGAAAATGCTACATAATGCAAAAAGACAAATTTCAAAAATTGCATAATATTTCATTAAACAATGCAATTAATAAGGTATTCATAAACCAAATTTCCAATAGTCTAATATTTTAAGGATAAGTATTTTAGTGGATATATTCCCATATGCTTGAAAAAAATTTTGACTTTGAGAGCAGCAGATTGACTAAATTTTAAATCTATGTGCACCAGTGTTTCATTCATCTCTTCCTAATATGATGGTCTTGATTGGTTTTTGATCAACATGAAAAATTCTATTGGTTTGTCTGGGAAAAATTTTTTTGCTCTTCTAACTCTTCTGTGTGAATTTTAGGCATGTCATTTCACTTTATCTGGCTGGGAAATTATTTAATTGCAGATTGAGTTGTGTTGGGGCCGGCACTGTGGCGCAGAGGTTAAAGCCCTGGCCTGAGGTGCCGGCATGACATATGGGCACCGGTTCTAGTCCAGGCTGCTTCTCTTTCATTTCAGCTCTCTGCTGTGGCCTGGGAATGCAGAAGATGGTCCAAGCCCTTAGGCCCCGGCACCCATGTGTGAGACCCAGAGGAAGCTCCTAGCTCCTGGCTTTAGATACGCACAGCTCTGGCCATTGCAGCCATCTAGGGAGTGAACCAGCAGATGGAAGACCTCTTTCTCTGTCTCTACCTCTCTCTGTAACTCTATCAAATAAAAACATAATAAACTTATAATAATAAAAAATGAGTTCTGTTAAATACTTCCAAGCTTCTTTTGAAATCTGTACTATTTACACTAAGTGAAGATTGTAATAATTAAATTCTTTAGTTCAAAAAAAGAGACACTTTGAAACCTACCTATTTTTAACCTGCAAGTGTGTATGTAAATAAATGAATAGCCATTAAATATTGGATCACTCATAGTAAGGAAAAAT
Source organism: Sylvilagus floridanus (assembly GCA_949820135.1). Lineage (NCBI taxonomy): Eukaryota > Metazoa > Chordata > Mammalia > Lagomorpha > Leporidae > Sylvilagus > Sylvilagus floridanus. Next base: position 99,861,190 of record OX463224.1, on the reverse strand, counting down.
GAATGAGATTTTAAATTTCATACCAATTTTAAAATTGGTAAATTTATAAAATTATGAATTTTTGTATTTTAAAATGATGATACAGTTTATAAACCAACAACTTTGTGAATGGATGGTTAGGATTTTGATGAATAGAGAAGATAATTTCACTGAAATGAAAATGCATAGCATTTCCTTAGAAGCCAATCCACTAAATCTATATTTTATTACCAAAAACAAAAAAATATAAAAATACATGATTAAATTGGATTACTTTGGGAAATTCATTTCTACTTCTAATAGAATGTTTAACAGTATATATTAACTACCATTTTTATTGAGACTATTTTATACAATCTGTATGCATTATATTGGGCAAATTTCTTAATTAACTAGATAATCCAAGGTAAACCATGTTCTGTATATAACTGGCATTTTAAAATTACCAATGTGATACATACTGTATTTTTAATGTTTTTCATTTATTTACATTCAACATTATTGTTGCTATAATTATTATCTAACAGTTCCTGTGCTTTTATTCCTGAATAGATTTCATTTTGTATTTTTATTCTGTTTGTAATATAACTCAAAGTTCTCATTATAGTTGTGTGTGGCTATCATTTGGGGGCATGGTCCCAAAGCAACAGATTATATATTTTCGATTCACTTTAAGAATATTAAGTCTAATAATTTATTGCTTTAGCTTGTTTCTTTTGTTTCAGAATATTATGTTCATTGAAGAACATAGTTCATGATTTAATGTGTTTTTTTTTTTTCACCTGGAAAGGGGGTAGAAGAGAATTTAGTATTTTATTTATGTTTTCATGTGGAAGAAAAAGAAGAGCCCTTTTAAAAATTACTATTTATTTTGGTGGCAGGTTTTCATGGTCGCAGTATACACATGTTAGAGTATTTGGTTTTGATACTTGCCTTTGGCTCTTGCCTCTAGCTGCCAGCTTATGCACATCCTGGAAGACAATAGTAATGGTTCAAGTAATTGGATTCTTGCCACCCATATGAGATACCTGGATTTAGTTTCTTGGCTCTATTCTTTAACCTGGCTCAGCCTGGCTGTTGGATGCAACTAAGGAATGAATTGGCAAGTGGATGCCCTCTGTTCTATTAGTGTAGTGTGTCTTTGTCCCTCTCAAAAAAAAAAAAAAAAAAGAAAGAAAGAAAGAAAGAAAAAGAAATAAAAGCTTTAGGCATTTTAGGCAAACCACTAAAATCCAATGGTATTTATGTTTCATAGTTTCTGGCAAATCTAAAAACCAATAAAGGAATTCAATTCTATATTTTAATGTGAAAACTGGTAACAATAGTGCTTTTAAGTATTCAATATCACTTTTGCACTGGGTTGCTGCAAAAGAGAACCTCAGTGGCCTAAACACATTACAAAGGTCATGGATAATGGTTAGTAATGAATTACTGCCATGGGGGCTGCAGTGCGGTGTAGTAAGCTAAGACTCTGCCTGTGGTGCTGGCATCCCATATGGGCTGTGGTTCATGTTCCCGCTGCTCCTCTTCCTATCCAGCTCTATGCAGTAGAGGTTGCCCAAGTGCTTGGGCCCCTTTATGTGCATGGGAGACCTGGAGGAAGCTCCTGGCTTTAAATCAGCCCAGCTCTGGCTGTTGTGGCTATTTGGGGAGGGAACCATCTCTCTGTCTCTCCCTCTCTCTGTCTGTAACTCTAACTCTCTAATAAATAAATAAAGTTTAAAAAAGAATTAGTGATTATTATAAAATCAGTTACACAAAGGACAGCATCAGAATACAAAATACTTTGGCTAGTAGATAGCATTGACAGAAAGCAAAGTATTTTGGCATTTTTAATGATAAGCAAGGTATTTTGGCATTTTTAATGATAAGAATTAGTAATTTTAGTGGTTGGTTTTTTTTTTTTTTTTTTTTTTGCCAGAGTGTCTTGGCTTTCCATGACTAAAATACTCACATGGGCTCTTCGGGCAGATCCGAATGCCTTAAGGGCTGATTCTGAGGCCAGAGTGCTGTTTAGGACATCTGCCATTCTATGAGTCTGCTGTGTATCCCACTTCCCATGTTGGATCGTTCTCTCCCTTTTTGATCTATCAGTTAGTATTCGCAGACACTAGTCTTTTTTGTGTGATCCCTTTGACTCTTAGACCTATCAGTGTGATCAATTGTGAACTGAAATTGATCACTTGAACTAGTGAGATGGCATTGGTACATGCAATCTTGATGGGACTGTATTGGAATCCCCTGGTACATTTCTAACTCCAACATCTGGGGCAATGAAAGATCTGTGTGACTGAGATCCCAATAGAAAGAATGGGCCATCAAAGAAGAAGGTACTTTTCTCTGAAGGGAGGAGAGAACTTCCACTTTGACTATGACCTTGTCTAAATAAGATTGAAGTCAGTGAACTCAAGAGGCTTCCATAGCCTTGGTAACTCATGACTAGAGCCTAGGGAGATTTCTGACACCATAAACAAGAGTGTCAAATTGTTAAGTCAATAACAGGAGTCACTGTGTACTTACTCCTTATATGGGATCTCTGACCTTAATGTGTTGTCCAATGTGAATTAATGCTATAACTAGTACTCAAACAGTATTTTACACTTTATGTTCTGTGTGGGTGCAAACTGATGAAATCTTTACTTAATATATACTAAATCGATCTTCTGTATATGAAGATGATTGAAAATGAATCTTGATGTGAATGGAATGGGAGAGGGAGAGGGAGAGGGGAGGGGTGTGAGTGGGAGGGAAGTTATAGGGGAAAAGCCATTGTAATCCATAAACTGTACTTTGGAAAATTATATTTACTAAATAAAAGTTTAAAAAAAGAATAAGTGATTTTGATACAAAACAAATATAATTTGTGTTACAAAACTGAAAAACTTTTACTGAATAACCAAAAGGATACAAAAATGTCTAAAATACACTAGACATTTGATGAAATAAATAATAAGAACATCAAAATATGGAAATTTTTTGTCATGGAATGGAATAATCTATATCATTAAAATGTCTATACTATTTAAAGCAATTTATGGATTCAGCATAATAGCTATCAAAATACCAACATTCTTAACAGACTGAGAAAAAAATCTTGAAATTCAAATCAAATCACAAAAGACACAGAAGATCCGAAGAATTTCTGAGCAAAAAAGTCAAGTTGGAAGCATCATAATACCAGAGTGCAAAGTACAAACTTTCATAATCACAACATGATGGTACTGGCATGTAAACTGACACAGAGATCAATGGAGCAGAATAGAGAGCCCAGAAATTAATCCATGTATATACAGCCAACTAATTTTGACAAAAGTGCTCAGACCACACATTAAAGATAATCTCTTCAACAAATTGATCTAACAAAACTAAATGTATATATGTAGAAGAAGGAAATTAGTTCCCTACTTCTCACCTTTAAAAAAAAAATCAACTCAAGGTGTATCAAAGACTTAAATTTCAGACCAGATGCTGTGAAGTTGCTTCAAAGAAATGTAAGGGAAACACCCCAAGACATTGGTTTAGAAGATGATTTCTTGGATAAGAATCCCCAAAGCACAAGAAACAAAGGCAAAATTGAACAAATGGGATTCCATAAAACTTAAATCTGCATACCAATGGGAATGATCAATAGAGTGAATAGACATCCAACAGAAAATGAAAAATATTTGTAAGCTTCCTATCTGACAAAGGATTAATATCCAGAATATATTAACAACTTCAAAAACTCAACAACAAAAAATAATAAATTCAGTTAAAAACTGGGCAAATAAACAATAAACAGTTTTCAAAAGAAGAAACAGAAATCTCCACTAATATATAAAAGATGTTCAACAGCATTAGCCATCAGGCAAGTGCAAATCAAAACCTCAATGAGATGTCACCTCACCATATCAGAATGGCTATTATACAAAAGACTGAGAGTAACAATGCTGATAAGCATCTGAAAGGAAATCCTAGCACACTGTTTGTTGGAATGTAAATTAGTGCAGTCACTGTGAAAAAAACACTATGGAGATTTCTTAAAACACACACACACACACACACACACACACACACACACATAGACAACCTAGAAATAGGATTTCCATATGAACCAGAACCAGCAATCCCATTTCTGGGTATTTATGCAAAAGACATACATAGCCGGTATCAAAGAGAAATCTGTACCACAATATTTATAGCTGCACAATTCACAATAGTCAAAATATGGAATCAACCAAGGTGCCCATCATTAGAGGAATGGATAAAGAAAATGTGAGATATATATATATATATATATATATACACACAATTGAATATTATTCAGTCTACAAAAAGTGATGCTACCATTTGTACCAAAATGAAAGCAACTAGAGGACATAATATTGAGTGAAATATGCTAGACACACAAAGACAAATACCACTTATTCTCCCTTATATGTAGGAGTTAGTGTTTAAAGAGAAAAAAAAGAGCAAAAAACAAACAAAAAAGAATGTGTATGTCAACTATAAGTCTAATTTGTCAAAATTTACTTTATACATTGTCAAACCAATGGTTAATAATGTTACACTACTGTAGTTTTAATCATCTATAATTACTTTAGAATTGACTGTATATTGGTGAAATGGTCATTTTTCCATTTGGCTGTTTATAATCCTTGCTATATTCCTGATGAACTAGAATCTTTGCTTTTATAAATAATATCTTTTATGAATAATACATATATTTGGTTTTAATCCTTTATCATTTTGGAATTCTTCTGTCCCAACCCAGCAAAATTCTACCTAGTTGACTCTACCTTTTTAATTTTCTTCAGTGACATTTAGTGTATCTTGATTTATGTAGCACATAAACATTATTTTTAAACAAAAAATTTTTTGTATTTTCAAATTAAATGCTTCATTGTAGTGTAGATTAAAAATTTTTTATCTCAAATACAAAAAGGAAAAAGAAAAAGGATGCAAGGGGGAGGGAGGGAGGGAGGGAGAGAAGAAGAGAAGGAGAGAGGGAGGCATGGTAGGAGGGAGTGAAAGAGTGGAAGGGAGACAAGAAAGAAGGGGAAATCATTATATACTCAGAATTGTATCTTTGAACTATACTGAATCTATTAAAACACTAAAATTAAAAATATACTAATTCTTTGTTTCCTCATATATTTTTAATTTTTATGTATTTATTCTATTTATGAGAGAGAAAAAGAAAGATTGGGAGAAAGAAGAGAAATCTCTTATCTACTGGTTCAATTCTAAAATGACCATGGTAGCAAGGAACTTGGTCAAGCTGAAGTGAGGAGCCCATGACTCAATCCAGGACTTCCATGTGGGTGGTAGAAACCCGAATATCTGTGCCTTTATCTGCTGCCTTCAAGGATCTGCATTAAGAGAAAACTGAAATCAGGAGAGGAGTCAGGACTTGAACACAGGTTCTATGACATGGGATGAAGCTAACCCAAGCTGACTTAATGATGGATCAAACACTCACCTTTGGTATTTCCTTTTGTGGATCACTTGACTGAGTATGTTAAAAATACATTTCCACCAATATTTTTATAAATGTTCCATAGAATTTTTAATGAGGTATCACGTTTTTCTATTTTTAAGAGTCAATTTAATGTTTATGTTTTACTAATACCTAATCCTTTCAGTATGCAGATTGTTGGTCTTTGTCAGTTTCAAACTATCTTTCCTTCCTTACATTCTCTCTTACTATTATTCCTATCTTATTCTCAACTTAAATGATGGGTTAAGTTTGTTGTTAAAATCAATAGATTTTTATTGAACAATCATATTCACTCCATCTACTTCAACTGCCACATCTTTCTTGGTAACTCTGAAAACTTTGTTGCAAATAAAACCTCAGTGAACGAGATTCAAATTCACATGCCAGTACCCTTATCTATTTATCTCCTCTCCTTTATAATTACATATCCAAAACTGTATTTTAAATATGTCACTAATAATATTGTTATTTGTTTCTCCTAAGAAATAATCCCAGGTTATCCTTGATTCTTCCTTGTCCTTATTTGATAGATATATTAGCATTCAACTCTGTCTGAAATATTTCTCTAATCCACTCCTAGGACCTCTCTTTCAGAGCAAGTCTCGTTATCTCTTCTGAACTACATAATAGCTGATTCGTGTTCTTTATTACACCCTGTAGTGTGTAACATGAACATTGAAGTCAGAAATATTAACTTAAATTACATGTTTGAACAATATCTCCTAATGTCAAAAAATATTTTCATTAACTCCTGCATCTAGAAGAAAATAAAGAGTGCAAGTTCTTCTGTGACAAGTGGCTTTATGATCTGGACTTAATTTATATTCTCAGCTTTTTGAGGCATGTCTAGCAGATTATCTTTTATGAATAAGCTATGTATTTGTTTTTAATTCTTTATCATTTTGGAATTATTCTGTCCCAGCCCAGGAAAATTCTACTTAGTTGACTCCTCCTTTTTAATTTTTTAGTGAAGTTTATTGTATCTTGATTTACATACACACATACAATTTTTTGTATTTTAGATTCATGAAAAATTGTGAATATAGTACAGCGAACTTCCAAATATCCCACACTCAATTATGTCTATTGTTAACATCTCACACTAGTATAATTTTTTTATAATTAATGAACCAATATTGATTAATTATTAACACATATTCATACATTATTTAGATATCATTAGGTTTTATATAATGTCCTTTTTCTATTTCAGGACCTCATATAGGTTAACAAATTACATTTGGTTGGCACATCCCCTTAGGCTCCTCTTAGTTATGACAGCTTCTAACACTTTCCTTGTTTTCAAAGACCTTTAGAGTTTCAAGAAATATTTATCATTTATTTTATAGAATATCCACCAGTTGAGATTTTTCTGATTTTTATTCTCATGGCATTATGAGCTTAGGAGGAGAAAGACTAAAGAGGTGAAATGTCACTTTTATTGCATCATATACAGGGTGCATGCCATCAGCATGCTGCAAAATTTTTGACCTTGATCATAAGGATAAAGCAGTGGTTGTCAAAACTTTCCACTGTAGAGTGGTGCTTTTTACTAATCCTGCCTCTGCTCTGGATTTTCCACAATAAAATTTTTGGAAGTCACTATGCACAATCCCCATGTAAAGAAAAGATTATATTTCACATCTCTAAGGGCAAGAAATTAAAATAAAATAGTAGCAATTCTTCTTCATTTATTCATTAAGACATTTGTTTCTATTACTTTGAAATATGTATGTATTTTTTACCCACTATATATATATATATATATATATATATATATATATATACTATTCAAATAATTTTCTTGCCCAATCTTGGTTAATAAGTGCTTTTTTGGGTAAATATTTATTTAGTTGAAATACAGAGCTGCAAAAAGAGGATGGGGGGAACAGAGAGAGAGAGAGAGAGAGAGAGAATCTATTCACTGGTACACTCTCCAAATACAACTGCTAGGGCTGGGCCAGTCTGAAGCCTGGAGCTAGAAGCTTCTTCTAGGTTCCCCACATAGGGCAGGAGCTCAAGCCCCTGGTGCATCTTCCACTGTTCTCCCAGGCATATTAGCAGGGAGCTGGACAGAAAATGGAGCAGCTGGAACTTGAACCAATAGTGTATGGGAACTCTGCATCACAGAGTGGGTTTAGCCAGCTGAACCACAATGCCACCCTTCAATGAGTGCCTTTTCAAGCTGTTTTTTGCGTGCCTTTGGTCACCATGTCTGTGTATATCTATGGTATTTTTATTTACTTGTTTGAATACCTCCTTACTTTATGAAACTACCTTTTTATCCTTGTCTTAGAATCACACATTTCTTTAAGAAGCCCTAATTCCTTCCATTGGAGAATGAAACTAAACATCAAGATCCAGGCGCAAGCTATGCTAATTACTATCATTGCTTCTAGGTCCTTTCAACAGATAGAGAAAGGAGATATATGTGTATATGCTAACCCAGAGGCTGCATATCTAATTCTATATATCACCATCTTTGTAGCAAATTAAATATAAATGTATACTGACACATCCAAATTAATCCATTACCACCAAGTGAATAATTCTGACCTCTTCCCCTCTGCAAAATTCCACCCCAACAGGGAAAAAAGTGATTCCTACCAATCATATACTTAATTGATCAATTCTAGTAACATGTTTAGAAATATCAGACTTGTTAAACTTATAATCTGTTAAAAATAGCTTTGTCAACAAGTATAGAGTGCCTTTGCAGAGTTTATTTTGCCTTTCACTTTACAGACTGCTCATTTGCAATGTTACTTATGTCAGCATGTTCTTGATCATTCCCTTCACTGACATTGTACATTTGAAATGCAACTAAATCACTATGTTTCATTCTGCCTTCCATCTTGGGATTCTTCAACCTTCTAAATGATTTCTAAATTTTTCATGTGAAAAATGAAAAAAGTTTTTCCTATGTGCTGCATAGTACTCTGGTGTTTAAAAAGTGAAGAGTGTCATGTATCCTTCCTTGAAGCATTGTGCAGAATTGTTTCAACAACTCTCAAGATATTTTTATGTTCAACCCTCCTTTTTTTCCCCATGAAACTCTATCAAATAAGAATAATTCTACAGAGGCTAGCATTGTGGCATCAGCCATCACCAGCACTCCATATGGGTGATAGCTCCAGTCCCGGCTGTTCTAATTCTGCTCTAGCTCCCTGCTAATGACCTGAGAAAATCAGCAGAAGATTCTCCAAGAGCTTTGGCATGTGCACTCATGTGGGATATCCGCTTGAGGCTGCTGGATTCGTCCAGGCTCAGCCCTAGCTGTTCTGACCATTTGAGAAGTGACCTAGAAGATGAAAGATCTCTGTCTTCTCTATCCCCTGACCCTGTAACTTTGCTTTTCAAATCAGTAAATATTTAAAAAATGATTTTACTGAGTCCATATGTTTTTTCTTTATTGAGGGTGTGCTTAGACCATACAGTGTGTAGTCTTTGCCCAATAATGGCCCCTTGTTTGAATGCATTACATTTTGTTTAATCATTCACTTATTGAAAAACATTGCAGTGCCTTCCAGTTTTAGAAAGCTATAGCCACTACTGAAAAACATTTATATAGAGCTTTTTGTTAAGTTGTAAGCTTTCAAATCAATTGAGACTTTAGCTAGGATCATCTTTGCTGAGGTGCATGGTAAAATTCTGCCTAGCTATGCTAAGATATTGACTGTCTTTCAAATTGGCTGTACCACTTTGCATTCATTCCACAGTGAGTGACAGTTCCTGTTACTCCACATTTTCACTAGCTTTTTTTTTTTTTTATCAGCCATTCTAATTGGCACATAGTGAGTGGTAACCTGTATCGCTGACAGTTCTTTGTGCACAGAGCTCTGTGGTCCCATTTCTCACTCTAAATATTTGTTTACTTTCTAGTCTCCAGGATTGAAACTGAGTCCTTTATGGCAGGTCATGTAACTTTCTCATCACAAACTCTCATTGTCTTGACATACTGAAGATGATTGTTTTTTTAAGTGAAGGCAAGAATGAGTGAAAAAAGGAATTATGTCTAATCAATAACTTCAAAAACATATTTAAGAAATACAATTGTATTAAGAGTACAATTTTTAACAATAATTTGTACACCTTATGTTATCCAGTTCATTTGGACTAGGCTTTTCTCTACCCTATATTGTTATTTTTTAATTGTCCTATGATACATGCTCCATAATTCATCAGAACTGCTACTCCCAGTTGATTTTCAAAAATAAATTAATTTTGTGACGTGTATACTTATATAGTAACAAGTGTTCTGTATTGTAACAAAGGTTGTTTATATATTCCAATCAATTATCAATGACAGTTTTTGAAGCTAATAAACATATCTGGAGAATATTCACTGGGGTCAGTGCTGTGGCGTAGCTCTGGCCTGAAGGGCCAGCAACCCATATGGACACCAGTTCTAGTCCCGGCTGTGCCTCTTCTGATGCAGCTCTCTGCTGTGGCCTAGAAAGCAGTAGAATTTGGCCCAAGTCCTTAGGCTCCTGCACCCATGTAGGGTCCCCAAGCTCCTGGCTCCTGGCTTCGGATCAGTACATCTCCGGCTGTTGTGGCCATCTGGGGAGTGAACCAGTGGATGGAAGACCTCCCTCTCTGTCTCTACCTCTCTCTGTAATTCTTTCAAATAAATAAAATAAATCTAAAAAAAGAGAATATTCTCTTTCTAATTTAGCATATAACTGCTTAATTTTTCATTATGTGCAGATACAATAAAGCAGTCTTGAAATTGCATTGTTTTGAGATATTTATGATATGATATTACAATACTAATAAATCAATGAACATATGCAGAAATATCTGTTCCACACATTAGATTATATTCCATATATAAAAACTATTGAAGTATTTAGGTATTATTTTAGAGAATGAAATTAAGACTAAGAAAATATAAAGATGTTGCCTAATATTCACTATCTGTTAGGAGTTGGAGCAAGATTTGATGTTTCCAAGTCAGTGTTTATTTTGTACTTAGTTTGATCATAGTTTCTACTAAACCATCCAAAAAAATTTATTAAAGATATAGCTTTATTTATCTGTCATTACTAAAAAACCTGGCTTTTTTGTCAGGCATATTATAAGCAAAATGTGACATCAATATCAAGATAAACAATGATGCATAGGGAACTAAAAAGAGCAAATTTGTCAGCATACACTATAATCTTCCAAGGTGATTCATTTCCTGATTTTCTTTTTACCTCAAGTATAACAGTAATGACAATTTTTCTATAGTACCCTGAGGGACTTACAAGTTATTCTCAATGTCAGTGTTTTACTTCCCACATAGTCCCATTCTTTTAGAAATAAAATTAGAGAAGGCAGAAGAAGGTGACTCAGAGATACTCAAATTTGTGCTATGTGAAAATTTATTCTCATACCCTTCTCCTGCCTTTCTTGCCAAGATTCTGGACTTTCATGTACTTTTTGCTGACTCTTTGGGATTTATATTCTTTTCTCCTACTCTTTCTCAGATAGAACTTGGATGGATGTCTATTTCCAACAGTAAATCAGTGCTCTATGCACAGAGAACATTTGTTCCACTAAATATTTCTCCTTGATTCCTGAGAAAAGTAAGAGCCAAGAACTAGTTAGGCTTATGAAATGACATGATGTTAATGCCACCGGGATGGTTTATGTTGATTGGAAAATGTGGGAGACTAATGTTTGCTAGTGAATCAGTGGGAGAAATAAGTTTGGTATAAGCTTATTGCTACAAAACTGTTACCAACTTTCAAGTTGCTAGTAGAATAAAGGCAAGTCTAACGTATATAGCCTCACATTTTCTAGTGTTATGAGCTTGCTCATTATGATTTATGGAAAATAGAATGTGGTCATTTCCTGATCGTAGTGTGAGGGGTGTGACAAATATTGTCATTGTCATATTTTCTGGTGAAACAGAGTGTGGCTTTTGTGCCCTGACTCCATTATGGGACTATCAGAGAGGTTTGCAGTTTTGTTTGCCAGGTAAAATGTAAAAAGATTAATCTATGTACTCTAACAGAGGATATTCTTTATTCAGTTGTTGCAGACTGGTGGGCCCTCAGGATCAGTTGCCTCTAGGATGAGGCACAAACATGGGTTTCATCGGATAGGGAGAGTTGTGCACCTGCCCTAGTGATTTGGATAAATAACAAATGATTCTGGACCATTCTTTTCTTCATGTCCCTTGCTCAGAGTCCTGATGAACATTAATAAAATATTCTCTGAGAATTAATTTTGTAAACCTTATAGTCAATCAAAAAATTAAGGTGACGGAAATAGAAACTTAAACAAAAAAGGCAGCGGAGAGAGTTTTGTATAGAAAACTATACAAAATAGGAGCTTGGACTTCCATACTATTTGCTTTAGTCTTTTTACAAAAGTAAGGTAATGTACTATTCTTCCCTTGAAAGAAAATGTAGTCTTATTTTGAGTTTACATATATCTATATTCAATAAGCTGGATAGACCCACAAAATTGGGAAAATACTAACACTTAGAGGTTTGCACACTACAATATTTATTTTAGCTTGGGTCCCCACAAAATATGTCCCGAAATAATGGGTTTTCTGAAAACAATTCCCAAATGTTTTCGAAAGGACAGAAACAGCAAAGAAAGAGAAGTGAGATCACACGCATAAATAGGCCAACTTTTGGATTCAACAAAGTACTCCAGATGGAAATTTTGGCACAGTTACACATGATAGACATGGAGAGTATGAGAGTCACACATGGATTAAAGCACGTAGAAACTAGATTTTGTGTCTCCTAAAAAAGTCATTCACTGGATAAGCACTAAATCTAACGATTGTGAATTTCCAGATATCTGTAAGCAGTGTCTTCGGGTAGCCTGTGGGCAGTCCAATGGTAAAGATATGTAGGAACTGGATACTAGGAGGAAAAGTAAATAGGGAAACAGTAGATACAAAAATAATAAAAGACGTTAAGGGACTTTTAAAATTCTATTCAAAAGTGACAAAAATTCAAGAACAATAATGATGTGAATTACAGGATTAGAATTCTTACTGGAAAAACTATACTACAGGATGAAGCATTCCTTGCTATCTGTTTTTGGTAATATAAAACTCAGGATTCTCATGATCCACAAGTTTCTCAGTTTCAACAGATACAATAGAACAAAAAATAGCAGATGGAGCAAGCAAAATAGAAGGAAAGAGAGAGAGACCTAGAGGGAGAGAGATGTTTTTGTAACACTTCCTGGGATAACAGTCATTATCTTAACCCCTTTTCCTACTGTATCAATGAAGAAGGGAGATAATGGAGGTAAAAGAATTTGTGATAGCCTAGAAATCTATTAAACTTCCATTTCCTCTTGGATAATATGGAAAGTACCATTCCACAGATGAGAAAACTGAGGTACACAGAAGCTTAACAATTTTTCCAATCACAAATGGTAGTGTTTCCATTTTGACCAAGAAATCCATGTTCAGAGTAGATAATTTTTTTTTTTGACAGGCAGAGTGAACAGTGAGAGAGAGAGACAGAGAGAAAGGTCTTCCTTTGCCGTTGGTTCACCCTCCAATGGCCGCCACGGCCGGGCGTTGTGCGGCCGGCAGACTGTGCTGATCCGAAGCGGACTGCGCTGATCTGAAGGCAGGAGCCAGGTGATTCCCCTGGTCTCCCATGGGGTGCAGGGCCCAAGCACTTGGGCCATCCTCCACTGCACTCCTGGGCCACAGCAGAGAGCTGGCCTGGAAGAGGGGCAACTGGGACAGAATCCGGTGCCCTGACTGGGACTAGAACCCGGTATGACGGCGCCGCAAGGTGGAGGATTAGCCTAGTGAGCTGTGGCGCCGGCCAAGGGCAAATGATCTTAACCATTCTGTTCTATTGCCTCAGTGAGATGACTAGAAAGTCGAGAGTTAAGGCCTGTGCCGTGGCTCACTTGGCTAATCCTTCACCTGTAGCGCCGGCACCCCGGGTTCCAGTCCCGATCGGGGCGCCGGATTCTGTCCTGGTTGCTCCTCTTCCAGTCCAGCTCTCTGCTGTGGCCCGGGAGTGCAGTGGAGGATGGCCCAAGTGCTTGGGCTCTGCACCCCATGGGAGACCAGGAGGAAGCACCTGGCCCCTGTCTTCAGATCAGTGCAGCATTCCGGCTGCAACGTGCTGGCCGTAGTGACCACTTGTGGGGTGAACCAATGGAAAAAGGAAGACCTTTCTCTCTGTCTCTCTAATTGTCTAACTCTGCCTGTCCAAAAAAAAAAGAAAGAAAGAAAGAAAGAAAGAAAGAAAGAAAGAAAGAAAGAAAGAAAGAAAGAAAGAAAGAACAGAGTTAAAACAATATTCTGACACAGATATCTAGTCTTGCAGTTAAGATGCCATTAGTAAAGAAAGATGCCTGTGTCTGGCACTTGATACTTGGGTTCAATTCTTGTCTCCAAACCCAGACTACAGCTTCCTACCAGTGAAGGTCCTGGAAGACAGTGATGATGACCCAAAGAACTAGGGACCTGTCACCTGTATTGGAGACCAGGATAGTATTCCTATCTACTGGCTCTGACCCAGGTGCAGTACCATTCATTGTGGGCATTTGTGGAATGATCCAGAATATGCTCTGTCTCTCTCTGTTTGTCTAATAAATATAAAATAATTTTAAAAATATGTATTCCCAAAAGTTTTCCTCTTTAACTATACTTAGTTACTCTGACAAGAGTAACCTCCATTTCCCATTGAAACACTGCTAATTGAAACAGACTTGTTTCAGTAAAAGGAAAAGGTCACATTTGCTAGTTGTTATAGTTTTGGACTCCAACAACTCTGTAGAGTGAACAACATATGGAAAACCTTCATTTTATTTATTTTAAATTTGTGTTAATATAAAGAGAACGTATTTAATGTATTTCATAGACATAATTCTAAGTTAACCATACTTCCCTCCCTACCTCCCTCTCTTAATCCGTCCTCCTTTCTTTTTTTATCTTCCTTTAATTTTTGCAATAACATACTTTCAATATACTTTTTAATCATAGACTTAATATATCACTAACCATAATTCTCAACAAGTATTAAGCAGAAAGACCACTGTGCCACAGCAAATAGACAAGGGCTACAAATAATTATTGAATCATAAGATTCAGTTTCATTCTTATGCATTGTGTTTTTTATATTCTATGTTAACTATTATGTATCAGAGAAAACATAATATTTGTTTTTTGGGAATGGCTTATTTCACTAAGGATAATGGTCTTCAGTTTCATCCATCTTGTTGCCAAAGACAGGAAAGCCTTCATAGTAAAGTAAAAGGTATAATGATTCAGAACCCAGTTTGTGATAGAAAGTGCAGGATGAGAACCAGGAATAAAATTTAATAAATGAAATTATTAAATACTGCTAAAGACTGTTTTATAATTTGCAAAAAAATTGTATAAGTTCTTTTTCAAATAGTGTTGTGAGATGCATCAAACAAATACCTTTTCCCCAGGCATGTCTTCAGTTGCAAAGAATGAAATTTGTGGGATTTGCAAATTTTCCTTTCCCTTCTTCAAAAAGACTCTTTCTAAAAGGTCTCTTATAAAAGACTTGTCCTTAAGTTATACTTTTAAAAAAATTATGTGTTATGGACATACTAGGTGAACTTATGATACCAATTTAAAAAGAAGAAATCGATTTTAAGCAAGATTTTTCAGGTTTCAGAGTTAAATTTCACTAATCCACTTTGATATTATAAATGAAGAAAGTAAGGGTAAGTAACTTGACAGATATTCCATCATCATACTACTGAAATGATTGCTAACCTTTCTCCAGTTAGAGATTGTCAGTCATGTGTGATATTGAACCCCTGGAGACATTTGGCAATGATTGGAGAGAGACTGATTATGGTTTCTAGAGTGCAGAGTTCCAGGATGCTGTTAGAGATCCTATATTCTATAGGCCATCCTTTTACAGCAGGGAATCATTTAGTCAAAAATGTCAGTAAGTACAAAATTCAGAGGTTCAGAAACTCTAGACACTAACTATGTCAGTTAAGCTAATGCAGCGTGCTAAAATACATTCTAATTATGTAATGGAAATCTATTCTTGCTATCGATGTCCAATGCAACTGTCTCTCACTGAGAGACTCTTTTTAAGCTCTGATTAAAGTTCTCAGTTACGTTACTTATTTGTGTATAACTACTTACTCCTAAAATTAAGTTACTCAAAATTTCAAAGTCTTATTGTGTCTATGGATCAGTAGCTTGAGAGCAGCTTGTTTGAGATGTCCTAGTTTCTAATGTACAGTCAGATACTGGCCAGGGATGCTGTCATCTGGGGGATTGAGTGAGGATGAAAATTTCAATATCTTCCAAGGCACTTAGTGGCAGAGCTGACAAATTGGTTCTGGATGTTGGTGGTTTTCTTAATTTCTCTCCACATGGGCTTCTCCACAGGCCTTCTTGGTTGCCCCCAATGGTAGGAAAAGCAAGTCAAGAAATGGTAAGATTTGCAAAACATTTTATGTTAGTCTTAGAAGTTACACACCAGGTTTTCAGCAATATTCTGCGTGTCACACAGCATCTCTGACTCATTTGGTAAGGAACTACACAAAATTTGATTCCCCAGTTGTGAAAATCATAGGGAATAAACTTCATTGTTGGTTATTACACTTTGTTACTTCCATTGTGTACCCCCACTGCATTCTACATCAAATTTCAAAGATACAAATTGAGTCATCTCTGCCCCAATCAATATCAAGAGAAAACAAGGAGGGATTATCACATGCGAGAGAATTTTTGGCCAAGGGTTTGCAGATATGCACATCTTCTCCTACTGAACATAAACCATAGGAGTGCTTGGAAAAAATGGCATTGATCTACGTACTTAGGAAGAAGGTATGGCATAACATCCACCAGTCTGTGCCATACTTTCAGAGGGTACTTAGCACAATGTATTAGGCAATGTCATTCAAAAATGCCATTCACTTTAGAAATCAAAAAATGTGGGAATATAATTTGCACAATATCACTAATAATTGGTATGAGAGTCATTATCCAAAGACTATATTATACCCTTTGGTGTCACATTATTTTTATTCCAACATAGTAAAAACAAAACTTCACTCCTTCTAAATGCTATGTTCTAAATTCATGAAGGACAGCAATCTATCATGGATTAAGTATCTTCTTTGTGCTTTATAATAGGTAGCACATTTGGAATATGTGGCGCCGTTTTATGTTTTATACAAAAAATTAAATAGGTTATTCAAAATGATAGATCTAATATACAAATATACAAAATTCAAACATATGTCAGTCTATTCCAAAAGCTATGAATATTTTCATTGATACTACCAAATTGATATTCCTCCTCTCTTATATCCATAAAAATATCAGTGAAGCTTTAAATGTTTTTAGTTATTTCTGATTAGAATTCCACTTACTGATAATTATCTAAACATTCTAGATATATATAAAATTGCAAAACTTTTCTTTAACCTTGTACTGAAGAACATAATGTGAAATAAGTCTAGCATCTAAACAGCATTGTGTTAAAGGTGCTTTTACCATATTTAGAAGCATTTTTGAAGGATGACTTCATGCATGCAAATAAAGTTTTGCATAAACAAAGAAATTTAGTTATAGAATATTTAAATGATGTCAGCTAGAAGCCACAAATACTTTTAAGGACAGATTGCAGAAAAATCTACTAGAAGCCAAAATATTCTCTTCAAAAGAAATCGTTTAGATGCAGAGTACACTTCTTATTCCCCATATATTTGGTATGACAGACTACTCGATGTAGGGCAATGCTTAGAAAGGCATTTCATGATCAAATGATGATTACTTTAGGGTGATGAGATTTGAAAGGTGTGTAAATGTGCTCTTTGATGAAAGAGTCATTTACCTCTGAAAAGCAGCGTTACTAGAAAACCTATACATTTGGAATTAAGTGGCAAACCAAGTGAGTCCCACAGTATTTGGTTGGTTCTTAATCAGCAACATTTCCAGAAAACATCCAGTGTTGAGCTCAAAAAATGAAAATGTGGTTAAGTATTGGGAAAATTTTTCATTTTTCATTCTTAGCAGAGAGCTAAATTGGGCCTAAAAAACACATATTAAGACACATAGGGACAATTGTCCCAG
Organism: Sylvilagus floridanus; assembly: GCA_949820135.1. Lineage (NCBI taxonomy): Eukaryota > Metazoa > Chordata > Mammalia > Lagomorpha > Leporidae > Sylvilagus > Sylvilagus floridanus. The sequence continues at coordinate 99,843,671 of OX463224.1, read as the reverse complement.
AGTATGCTCACAGATTACTGAATTCTTCATTACTCTTCTCTTAAATTCCATTCTAGAAAGATTTTAAGTTGTGCTGTTATGTTGCTAGTTATATTATTATGTTGCTATTTGTATTGATGTTACTGTTGTGTGTGTGTGTGTGTGTGTTTGTGTGTGTGATTTGAGGGGTACTATTTTCATTATTTTAAGTTGCAAGTATTTTTTAACTTTGGATATAGCTTATATTAGCACTCCTAGTCAAAAGTGACAACTTTCTGCATATTACTAATTAAAATATCTAAGGAGTGGAGGATTTTCTAGGCCTGCTGACTCATTCCCATTGCATTTTCACTGTGAATAGCATCCTTTCCATCATCACCAACGCCAACAAGTGCTGTACATTTGTTTTGATGGCTAAAGAATAAAGTCTTTCTTTCCTCCCCACATCCTTGTCTTTCTCAAAGGTGAGGCTACCTAATGCAGTATACTTTTATGTACTTTTACAATATCTCATTCAACAGAAGAGCTCTTATATATTTTCCCACCCATTAATATGCATTCATAATCGAAGAACAAATCTGTTGAAATAAGGAAACGTCATGCACTAGAAAACTATCAGCTTTACAATTAAATATTGCATAAAACATTGCACTAATTGCTTAACTTCCAGAGCTTTTTCAACCTCATTTTTGAAATTAGAAATACTAAAATTTGTATACATACATTGTTGTGACAATTAAATGCAGATCATTTACAAAATAACCGATCTTAAGACTCATTCAAACAAATAAAATACATTGTACATCGATGACAGTTTCATTGCATGAGACCTTTTCCAGGTATCACCACCCAGGCTGTGCTGTCCAAAAGGTGCCACGCCATCAAGCAAATGCACATATTTCATTTTCCTTTCATAAAAAATGTTCTTGGAGCCAGCGTTGTGTTGCAGCTGGTTAAGTCACCACCTTAGACACCAACATGCCATTTGAACTCCAAGGCTCCTGACTTTGATGTGGTCATTTGGAAAGTGAGCCAGTGAATAGCAGATCTGTTTCTCTCTCTCTCCCTCTTTTCTCTGTAACTCTGCCTCTCAAAGAAACAAACAAAAGACCCTTTAAAAAAGGGTCATCCTAGCACTCTGGCCTCAGAATCAGCCCTTAAGGCATTCGGATCTGGCTCAAGAGCCCATGAGAATATTTTAGGCATGGAAAGCTAAGACACTCTGGAAAAAACAGAAGACCTAAATGAAAGATCTCTGCGAGTGAGATCCCAGTGGAAAGAACGGGGCCATCAAAGAAGGAGGTACCTTTCTCTGAAGGGAGGAGAGAACTTCCACTTTGACTATGGCCCTGTGGGAATAAGATCGAAGTCGGCTAACCCTAAAGGCTTCCATAGCCTCGGCAACTCATGACCAGAGCCTAGGGAGATTACTGACGCCATAAACAAGAGTGTCAAATTGTTAAATCAACATCAGGAGTCACTGTGTACTTACGTCTCATGAGGGATCTGTCCTTAATGTGTTATCCAATGTGAAGTGATGCTATTACTAGTACTGAAACAGTATTTTTACACTTTGTGTTTCTGTGTGGGTGCAAACTGATGAAATCCTTACATAGTACATATTGAATCGATCTTCTTTATATAAAGATAATTGCAAATGATTAAAAAATCTTGGTGTTAAACTGGAAATTGCATAGACAATTAATCAATTTTTTTAAAAAAAAAAACCATGTAGGATCTCTGTCCTTAATGTGCTGTACATTGTGAATTAATACTATAACTAGTACTCCAACAGTATTATCATTTTGTGTCTCTATGCGAGGGCAAACCGTTGAAATCTTTACATAATATGTACTAAATTGATCTTCTGTGTATAAAGAGAATTGAAAATGAAAAAAAAAAAAAGGGTCATCCTTACCATCTCAATGTTTTTATTTAATGTTTGCACAGTATTTAGTCATATTCTTAATTGCATAAATAAGCTAATCTCATTTGAAGCTCTGCTTTCACACATCTGTGTGATGGGGGACATATATACAATCTGGTGGATATTTACTTGATTTTATGAGTTTCTAACTTCAACTGCAATGAAACTCTTTCTCACTCTAAGACCTTATACTGCATAAAAGAAATGCAAGCCATTTAAAGGATCTTCAGAAACACAGTTATTTTGCAAACAAACAATAAAACTTCAGAATTACAGCCATACCATTACCTAAGTGAAGCATGTTCTTGAGCAACAGTAAGGCAAAATTATTCCATTGAAAGAACCTAGGCTGTTTGATCTTTTTATTGTTATTGTTATCAGTTATTTACTTTGATTCTTCCTGAGAAATTTAGAATATAAATTTCTGAGACTAAATTCCATTTTTAAAAATAAAAAAAGATCATAGGTAGTCCTAGAGCTGAGGGATAACTTTGATTTTGGTAAAATTTGTGAGTCACAGCTTTCTGGTCAATCTTATGCTACCCTCCAATTTTTAAATGATTTATTCTATTTATTTGAAAGGCAGAATCACAAATGCAGAGAGAGAGAGAGAGAGAGAGAGAGAGAGAGAGAGAGAGGTCTTCCATCCACTCGTTCACTCCTTAAATAGTTGAAATGACCAGAAATGGACCAGGCCAAAGCCAGGAGCCAGGAGCTTCTTCCGGGTCTCCTATGTGGGTGCAGGAGCCCAAGCTCTCAGGCCATCCTCCGTTGCTTCCCCAGATGCATTAGCCTGGAGCTGACTTGGAAGTGGAGCAGCCAGGACTGGAACCAGTGCCCATATGGGATGCTGACGCTGCAGGCTGTGGCTTAACCCGCTACACCACAATGCTTCCCTCCAACCTGCAATTTTATATTTCTGTTTCTACAGGTGGAAGATCTTACCTATTGGGTGTCTGGGCATATGTGTTTTTTTTTTTTTCTTAAAATAATCCTCAGTGAGGTTTTTTGGAATCTTCATTCTCTTAGTATCAATTTTCATGTATGTGGGGATGACAAATTTCTGGTGCATTTTACACAGAAGAACCCAATAGAAGGAAGGAGATCCAGTCACAGGTAGCAAGCCACTGCTCAGCTACTGCAGGAAAACCACCTCCTGGCTTCTGTGGGGCCAAGGGTGGTCTATCAGAAAGGTCCTAGGGGTGATGCTGGCTCACATTTCCCCCATGTTGACTGGGAGCTTTTTGCCATGATTCAACAAGTTTTGAAGTGCATCTTCAGTGAGATATTTAGGCATTTTGCAAACCTTTACTACCCTGATGGCATCATTCCTGTAACCACCAACCTTCTTTTTCTGTTCAGTCCTGGCGTAAGGAGCTGAGAACTTCCTCGGTACATGGCTTTTCTGGAACAGATAGCACACAGGAAGTATCTGCTCATTCCTCTCAGGAGGACAGCGATTTGACTGCAGTAGGGCTTCCTCTTGTTGGGCTCTTTATCCTTAAAGTTACTGTTTATAACATTATCGCTATCATTGTTTCTTAGCCTGAGGTTTCTTCTTAGTGTCCTACTTTCAAACTAGACATTCTTTACCTGCCATCTTGCAAGACAGGAAAGAATTCTGAGTCCATCTAGTCTCTACCACTTAAAATCGCATAATTTTGTTCATGCTTCCTATCTGCTCTGAGCTTAATTGTCTCTTTGTATTATAAGTTTAATGGTATCCACTTGCTGTGATGATAAAGTGCCTAAGCTGCAAATGATTCCCATTAATTGTTTCTGTTATGGAGATTCAAGCCCTCTAGACTTCTGGCTCACATCCTAGCAGGCAGCAAAGCTGAAAGTGCTGGATAAGATGGATAATAACTTGACACATCCTCAATGAGTATTTTGTGTCATTGGTCCTCAGGCACGTGAGATGCCAGGGACTGAAGGGAATGCTTCCTGTCCCATGTCCCTATTTATTTTAGAAGTTTATGGTATTTTGAAGACTTAAAAGTCTCTAGCAAGTAACAAAAGAAATAACATAAGAAACTTCAAGGAGAAAAAATTTTCCAAACTTTATTGTAAAGAAAGGCAGACGATTGGCAATTTAGTGATGGTCTTTAAAATCATGACACTATAACTATGGGAATGTGTGTGCAGGCACACACTCATAACACATGTGACATTGTGAGCATGTTTTTATCTACTGTACGTGGTAGGCAGAATTTCATGGCAAGAAATATGCATTCATATTATCTTTTTAAGTCTGTATTGCTTTCTTTTGAGGAAATTCATCTTAAAAAATGTATCAGTTCTCTACTGAAATATATCTGTTATGTGAATTTCAGAGAAGTAACTATTTAGGTCATGCAACTGATGAATATTGGAAGAGAAAAATAAAACCAGAAATTTCTGCTTTCAAAGCCCATGCTCACCCACTATGGAATACCTGCTTGCTTTCCAAACATAGCATTTCCAATTATTTGACTGTGTAATATTGACCCAGACAAATCACTCTGAGTTCTAAAAATGAAGCTAATATTGCAGATTAAATAGTTCATTCACTGTTGCCTGATGCTCTTTCAGAAGAAGGTTCTTGCCAACATATGTGTATCTCCCTGTGGTTAGAATGTGACTACATTACATAAACATCCCCTGTTCTACATTATTTTGAAAGGCAACATGGAAAATTCCACCATATAAGTGCCCCCAGCTGCATTAGCAGACACATTAGCCTTAGGCTTAGCTTGAACTGAAGTAAAATGAGCAGTTAGAGTAATAAAACAATGCTCACCAGTCATCTGGCATTGTGTTAACCCAGTCATAAACTGCATGTTATGATGTAACACCCACCGGGCCTAATTATTCCTTTTCATGTACAGAAGAGCACAAGCTGAGCAACCTTTGGAAGTATTGACTACTCAGAAAGCTTTCCCTTCCTCTCTCCTCCCACTCTCTGCCCACAATAGGAATTGTCCCATCAAGGCTCTGTTCTGCTAAACAAGAGGATAGAATCTTTGGTAATTGATAGTCTCTGTTCGGGCTTAGAGTGGAGCACAAGCCTGCAATTGCCACTCCCCTACTCCCGCATATTTAATGGATTTCCAGTGCCAATGAGGAAAAAAATATTTAACACACTATAAGGTCCTCATTGATATAGATAGCCAGGCTTGCCTTCTCAACCATGGTTTTACCACTGTTTCTCTATAATTCTTGTGTTCTCTTATCCCCTCACCATAATCTCACTACCTCTTCCGTCAATATTTCTTCCTTCTCTTATCTATGTGAATTCAGGCTTTTCACTCTGAAGCTAATACACCACCCGCTAAAGTCTTCTTCCAAACCACTTCTTCCAAACCACCTCGATGCCTCATTTCATTCTGTAGCACTTATTTGCTCCTAAATTTTATTTCTTGTGCACATGATACATTTTTCTCTGCCAATTAAAGAATTATCCTTTACCCTGTCTCTACCAGTCTAAACTCTAATATACTGTCTTAGGTACTCACATATTGATTGATTAACAGAGAACTTACCCTTTCTGAGAAAGGCTTTCACATTATACTGAATTAGGAACTTATATTAGGTCAGTGCCAGTGAACTACTGAACACCTGTGAATGCAGGTAGGATCTATAACCCTGCAACAGTCTCAGATGTAAAAAGAAAGTAGGTTTAATGTATTTGGTAATAATGGAAGATGTAATTTCCTGAAAGTCCTTTTTACCAAAGAAGACTTGAATATAACCTAGACTTCTTAGGACTAAAGTAAAATGTTGATCTTTTAAACTGTCATGCTGGTTTAATACAAGGAATATTTAAAGAGGCCTTTAGCTGTTTTGCTGTTCTCATATTATAGGCAAATAGTCATAGTTTATCTTCTGCTGGGCTGTTTTAGGGTCTTCTAAGCCAATCTCAATAGGTAAATATCAATTGTTCAGCCATAAAAGTCCATAAAAACCAGAGTTCCAGAAAGAGCATTATGTTTAGCATACAGTAATGTGTTTGTCTGTGTTTTATAAGCCCTGTGCAACAAAAATGGCAGTATGAATACCAACAATATGATATTTCTGTTACTCTCTGGGACACTTAATAATATTAGCAATATGTTTCAATCAAGCTCACACTGCATTCATTAGGAAAATTTATGTGGTTTTCTTTTTCAATTTGAAGCTAATACACTGCTAAAAAGAACTCCAACTAACTGTGTGGCATCAGTTCTTGTGCACCAGATAATGTTTATAACAGTATACCATGGGACATTACTTTCAGAATGACTTGGAAGCCAAATCATGAATTTGGAGGACTACATGAGTTCCCATTACCAATTTCTAGCAACCCAGACTATCCTATAAGACATAAACCAAAGCAACTGCACATCATAAAAGTAGTCTCAGATCTATTCATCTTGTTAATCACTCCTCTAATATAATTCTCTACCTAGGCCCTGCAAGGCAAAGATATAAGTTTAAATCAATTCAATTTTAATGATATTGAAGATATTATTCTTCATCCAGATGAATATATGTTTGCCCTTTTGTACAGAAGGAAATGTTTAATCATTTTTCCATTTATCAATAGATTATTGATTTACACTCTATATAATTACAAATATTCTGTAATCCAATAATCAAACTATCAGTAATGTTTATTTTAATTCAGGATTTGGAGAGTTTCTTTCATTTTATGTAAGGCTAATGCAAGGCCGGCACCGCGGCTCACTTGGCTAATCTTCTGTCTGCAGAGCCGGCACCCAGGGTTCTAGTCCCGGTTGGAGCGCCAGATTCTGTCCCGATTGCTCCTCTTCCAGTCCAGCTCTCTGCTGTGGCCTGGGAGGACAGTGGAGGATGGCCCAAGTGCTTGGGTCCTGCACCTGCATGGAAAACCAGGAAGAAGCACCTGGCTCTTGGCTTTGGATCAGTACAGCATGCCAGCCATAGCAGCCACTTGGGGGGCGGGGGGTGAACCAACAGGAGGAAGACCTTTCTCTCTGTCTCTCTCTCTCTCACTGTCTAACTCCTTATCTCTCTGTAATCCTTTACCTGAGCTTCCTGTGTTTTGTTAATGATGTACACATAGGACTCCTTCTCTGTGGATTACCCTCAGGCTAGAAGAGCCATATTGACCTGCAAGCACTGAGAGTTTGCAATTTTTGGGTGCAATCCTTAGTCAGTGACACACAGATTGACAGGTTTCAGTGTGAAAACTAAATGCTCTGGCCTTCCAACGGGAGCTCCTTTCAGTAAAACAGCTGAAAACTCTTTCCATAGGCCCTTCCATCTAATCATAGCCTGGCTTAGCATCTTTTCTTCTTTTCCTTACTTCTCCTTTCACCAGTTTATTATGGGAGTTTGTCCTCATAATTGTCTTGAATATAAATTCTCACCACAGGTTCTGCTTCTGAGAAACTTCAACTAAAAAGCTTGCCTTCTACTTAGATATATGCTTACTAGATACAAATTATCAGTGAAGAATGATAAAAAATTATTTATGATATCAGTAACCTATTTTTAGTGACAGTTCTTATTACAGCTCATTGTGAGAGAAGAGGGCTTCAGAAGTCAGAGAAACAATCAAAGTCAATTTGGCTGATCACTAGCTGAACAATACCGGACAAATGAAATAGTGCTTTGGAATTTGTTTTCTCAATTTTATTGGAAAAAAAATCTCTATAAGGATATATTAAACAGTAAATGAACAAGTCTAGCTTAGGGTTTCACTCATAGATTTACTTGCTATGTTTGTTACACTTTTTCCTACCCATTCCTCTACTTGGAAATGTTGACTACTCAATTCACAGAAGGAATGTTAGTTAACTTACTGCATACAATCATTCTGACCCCTGATAATTTAGGGAAGGATAAGGAATGTTAAGAATGTAAAAGATGGGGCCAGCACAATGGCACAGGTTAATCCTCTACCTGCAGTGCCTACAGCCATTATGGGTACCAGTTCTAGCCCAAGCTGCTCCTCTTCCAGTCCAGCTCTCTGTTGTGGCCCTGGAAAGCAGTAGAAGATGGCCCAAGTCCCTGGGCCCCTTCACCCACATGGGAGACCAGGAAGAAGCTCCTGGCTCTTGGCTTTGGATTGGAGCAGCTCCGACCATTGCGGCCATTTGAAGAGTGAACCAACTGAAGGAAGACCTTTCTCTCTGTCTCTCCCTCTTACTATCTGTAACTCTACTCTCAAATAAATAAATAAAATCTTAAAAAAAAGATTTTAGGAGTGTAAAAGATAGAAAGGCACGGGATTCAGAAATACTGTGATTCTATATATGTAGTGATGGACTTACCACAATCCAGAAATCCAATACTGTTTTTTTTCTTTGTTTTTATAAGTACGATATAATCTTCAAATTCAACTACAAATGTCTTTATAGTAGAAATGTTTTAAAAGATCCAGATATTAGGGGAAAATAAAACTTTAGAAATTCATAGAAGAAATCTAAGCCCTTGATATTTCATTTATTACAAACATAGTTATACTACTTATTGATTTTTTCTATAGGCTAAGAGCACTACAGTGATCATATAGTTACAATTATTTGTCTACCTAACATCTATGATCCCTTCCTATTCCTGAGAGAAATCCAATTTTGTTTCTGTATTTAGTTTTTTTGAGGCAACTGTCAAGCAAAAATATCTTCATTCAACTACATCTCAATGAAAATACCTGAATGGTGCAGAAAGTTTCACTTTTATTGTCTACCATTATAGATAGATAGTTATATATGTTACATGACCTGATTTGACCCAGTAGATTTTGAGGAAACTATTTGTGGATTTTTTCAAACATCATCCCTGCATATTGAGATGACAATCAGAATTACGTTGTTAATCCCTCTTCACTTTCACAGGCTATTAAAGGTTATCTATGTGTAATTTGTAATCCTGGCAGCAGTCTCAGAATTGGACAGAAGAAGAAGCTATAAACTGAACAGAAGAAGAAGTTGTAATGGCTATCATCTAAAAAATAAAAAAAAAAAAGCTGGTGACTAATTCGAGATAAAGTACCCTAATAACACTGTTAGTGGGAATGTATACTAGTACAACCAATTAAAAAATACATTATGGAGATTCCTCAAAAATCTGAAAATTGATCTACAATATGACCCAATCATCACACTTCTGAAAGTTTACCTAAAGCAAATGAAAGCATCACATGAAAGAGTTATGTTTATGGCAGCTCAATTCAGAGTAGCTAAGTTATGGAATCAACCCAGATGTCTATCAGTTGAAGACTGGATAAAGAAAATGTGGTATATATACATGATGGAATACTACTCAGCCATACAAAATGAAATACTGGCAACAAAATGGATGCAACTTGAGACCCTTATGTTTGGTGAAATAAACCAGACCCAAATGACAAATATATGTTTTCTCTGGTTTGTGGTAGTTAATATATAGAATACAAAAAAGTAATGCATACGAGTGAAATTGAAACCTTGGGATTTGATTTTTTGATCCCCCAAATGTCTTTTATTCTGATATATTTTGAAAAGATTAATTAATTAATTAATTAATTAATTTGAAAGAGTTATAGAAAGAGAGAGAAAAAGAGAGATCTTCCATCTGCTGGTTCACTCCCCAAGTGACCACAAAGGACAGGGCTGAACCAGGCAGAAGCCAGGTGGTAGAATCTTCATCTGGGTCTCCTAGTGACGGAGACACGAGATTTGATTATTGTTTTTAGGCCTTGTCTGTACTTTGGCAGAATAGTGGTCTTTCTACTGTCTACTTGTAAGATTCTTTGTTTAGTGGAGGATTAATCTTGTGATTGTAAAATAAATTGAAAATATGGTGATGCAAAAATTAAGAGAAAAAAGGAAGAAGGATGGAAGGAGGAATGATGGAGGGAGGAAATGGAGGGTTTAAAATATTATGTAGTTGAAATTGTATATAAGGAATCTTTTGTTTTTATGCAAATTAAAAATAATGTTTCTTAAAAAGAAGAAACTAAAGAAAGGAAGTAAACCTATGAAAAATTCAGAGAAATTAAAGGAGAGAAATCAAATTTAGAAGAGTCATTTCTTTGAAGTTCTATGCGTGTAAACTAATAAATTTCCATATCTAAAAAGTCAATGTGAATGAGTCTCTCAGTTTCCTGGGACTTTGGTAGAAAATTACAACTTTGTGGCTTAAAAATACAGATAGGCATTTTCTCATAGTTCTAGCGACCAGAAGTCTGAAATTATGGAGCTGGCAATGTTCATTACTTCTGTAGGCTCTGGGTGAGAATCTGTTCCAGGGCTCTCTCTTGGCTTCTACCAGCTGCCAGGAATCCTTGGCATTTAGCCTCATCGTTCCAAATCTGTCTCAGTCTTCTCTTCCCTTTTGTTCTATGTTTTTGTGTTTCAAATGTCTCTCTCCTCTCTCCTATAAGCACAGTAGTCATTGGATTTGGGACCCACCAAAAGTCTAGAATGATATCAACTAGAGTGAGTTCCTTAAAACAACTAAAGCTAGTAGGACACTATTTCTAAATAAGATCATATTCACAGGAATCAGTGGTGAAGACTTTTACTTTTTTTTTTTGGTGGAGGAGGATACATAATTCAACACAATATAAGCAAAGGTTTTTAGCTTTTCTTTTTGGTTTTGTAATTCATTGGCAAAACCATTCTGATTGACAAACTCCTACTCAGAATTCTGGTATTATAAGATGATTGAATTTTATAATTTAAACTTCTGAACATGTTAGGGGTTATCTCATCTAATGCTTCCTTTATAATAACAATCCTCTTTAGGGAATCCTTAAAGAACTGTCTGATACTGCATCTAATGACTCCCAAGCCATATAATCTTCACAATAGAGATTCATAGGTAAAATCATATTTATCTTTTGAGGATCCCCAATCACATAGTTCATTATGAAAAGAGAACTTAAAAATCCTACTGGATCCATAAAATATATGGTATCAACAGTAATTCTCTACACTAGTTTGTTAGATAAACAGATAGAAGGGGGGAAAAGTACTATTTCAAATTAGTAATAAAATTTCTAGATGGTTTATTCTCTAGGAGTATATTATTAATACTTGTAAGTGAAAACTGCTTCTATTATACACAAGAATATGTTGAAATGAAGTTTGTCGACTTTGAGTAGTGAATAAATGTTAAGAGCTTATTTCCCTTAGTAGGCAATACAATTAGGGAAATGGAGAATTCAGAGGTAAAACAAAAAAAAAAATTGTCTGCTTTCAGGGTAGTTTACCTATTTGGTTGATAAACAATCAATGGATCAGGGCCAGCTCAGCAGCATAGTGGGTAAATCTGCTGCCTGCAGTGCCAGCTTCTCCTTTGGGCACCAGTTAGAGTACAGGCTGCTTCACTTGTGATCCAGCTCTCTGCTATGGCCTGGGAAAGCAGTAGAAGAGAGCCCAAGTCCTTGAGCCCCCTACACCCCCATGGGAGACCCAGAAGAGGCTCCTGGCTCCTGGCTTTGGATCAGCACAGCTCCAGTAATTGCAACAAAATAAGGAGTGAACCAGCAGATGGAAGATCTCTGCCTCTCTCTGTGTAACTCTGACTTTCAAATAAATAAATAAATCTTTAAAAAAGAAACAAGCAATGGATCATTCATATTTCTTGCCCTTTCCTTTAAAAACTACAAATAAATAATTTTTGATGCTCTATAAAGAGAATCACTTTATAAGCAAATGCATTATAGAGTTGAGATTGTCAGACAACTTTTAAAGTAGCATTTGTATGCAGGTTCCTCAAAAAAACTCTTCTCCTACTAGATTTGGGTCTGGTTTGCTGCAGTTTTTCTAGATCCTTGAGATGCGTTGAAAGCTCATTTGTTTGGTGCCTTTCCAATTTCTTGATGTAGGCACCTATTGCTATAAACTTTCCTCTCAACACTGCTTTTGCCATATCCCATAAGTGAATATGTAGTCATATTATATAGTATACAGATACATATATTTTCTTCATTGTAATTCAGAAATCACACTGTATGCTATAATATATCCTTGTTTCCCCATTTTATGATCTTTGTCATGAATCCCATATTGTTTGTCATAAAAATATCTATACATGTTATTAAAATGTTATGTATGTGTACATATAAGCAATGATAACATGTGATAAGTATATGTCAAAATGTTCATTCTTTGTTATTATTAAGTGGTATTCCTTTATACAGATAATGCAACAATTTGTTTATCACTCACCAGTTTTGGACATTTGGACTGGTTCCCATTTTAAACTGTGATGAAAAAAGCCACAATGAACAACAACAAAGTTGTTAAATCTATGTGAGTTCATTGGACTTTCTTTATACTTTGTGGTTTAATTATTTTTAAATAAAAAGACAGTGAAAAGAGTCACAAAATATTGTGGATGAAATGTTAAATTTATGAGTATACAGTGATATTATATACATATATTATATAAATACACATATATATCTCTTAAACAGTATTGAGGAAGCCCTGTGAACAGATCAGGGGCTTTGATGTGAGTTTCGTGATCTGAACCTCAGGAAAGAACATCGCAGATTTCTAGGAGTCTATAGATACAAACATGAACAGACCTCTTTCCAAATAATTGTCATCATGTGTATTCATTCAGATGTTGACACAAAAGTTGCAACCATTTCACAACACCTTACAAGTAGTAAAAATTTAAAAAAAATCATTCAACAAACATCTCAAGAAAATTTGATACCATGACAGAGATGCTTCACAGAGGCTTCGGATTCCATTCCTGCTTTCCCTCCTCCAAGTCCATGCTCTAGTTTCTGTTTAATTATTTTTTTCCATTACAAAATTTTAAAAAAATCAAGATTTCACTGAACAATACAAAGCTATCTTCTACATACCTATTAGAATAATATAATGATAAGACTCTCATGGCACCAAATGCTACTGAGGATTTTGAGCAACATGAACTTTGATTTTTCCCTCACAAGAATGCACAGGTTCAAGTCTCTTTGGAAGATAGTGCTTCAGTTTGTCCAAACACACACAAACACACACACACACAGAGAAAAAAAAAACTGTAAATGTGTTTATGGAAGCAGTATTCATAGTTTCCAGAACTTGGAATCAACCATAATGCCCTTCAGTAGATGAATGGATAAATAAACTCTGTTACAATCAGATGGTAGATATTACTTTGCACTTACAATAAGTGAGCCATGAAGAAAGCTTAAATGCACATCACTAACTGAAAGAAGTTGATCTACAAAAAAATAAAGACTGTTTGGACACCTGGACAAGGCAAAATGTGAACACAATAATATCAGTAGTTTCCAGTGTTTAGGAGACAGGAATGGATATATGGACAGAGAACCATTTTTAGAGCAATGAAATTATTTTGTTTGATACCACATACATGTTGCATACACGCTCAAACTCATACCATAAGTAAAATACCAGGAGTGAAAGCTAATGTAAACTATAAGTATGTGTTAAGTAAACATGTAGACTATGAACATAAAGTGTTAGTGACGGGTCAGTGCAGGTTCATGGATAGTAAGAACCATAGGACTCTAGTGCAGAATGTTGATTGTGGGTGAGACTGTGTATATGTGAGCCCAGGGGATGTATGGGAACTGTATCTTTTGCTCACTTTTATTGTAAATCTAATAATTGCTCTAAAAATTAAGTGTATTGAAAAGAAAACAACTCTGGACTATATGAAGATATTTTTAAGATAATTGCACAGATAGCTTCCAAAGACTTGCTTTTTAAAATTAATTTTACTTATTTCCAGTCTATTTCTAGTTCTTTTTTTTTGCAAGGAAACCTTTTATTTAATGAATTCAAATTTCATAAGTACAAGTTTAGGAATATAGCTCTTAAGTCATTTTTCTTCTTAGTAATAATAATATATAATAATATTGAATATCATCGAATAATAATAATAATATTCAATAGTTCATTCTCAATATTTATTGTGTGCCTAGCATGGCCTCGAAACTTTTTTATTGGTAATGCATTTAAGGACTAATATCAAAAGAAATAAATAATTTAATTTCCTTATTGGAAATAAGGGGAAGCATATCTCTAAGTCTTTTTAAAGTTTAAATAAGCCTCTTTTTAAAAAAAAATTATTTATGTATTTGAAAGTCAGAATTACACAGAGAGAGGAGAGGTGGAGAGAGAGAGAGAAAGAGAGAGGGAGAGAGGTCTTCCATCCTATGGTTCACTCCCCAATTGGCCTCAATGGCCAAAGCTCCTCCGATCCAAAGCCAGGAGCCAGGAGCTTCCTCCAGGGTCCCACGCAGGTACAGGGGCCCATACACTTGGACCATCTTCTACTGCTTTCCCCGGCCATAACAGAGAGCTGGATTGGAAATAGAGCTGCGGGGTCTGAAACTGGTGCCTCAGACCAGGGCGTTAACCCGCTGTGCCACAGCATGGGCCCCCTAAATAAGCCTCTTGAAAGCTTTAAGACTTGAAGATGTCTTTCTCAAGGACCTGCAAATGAATTATTTCTTTGAAATGTAATCACAAAAAGTTAGTGCCCCATCTCTTGGTTTTGGTGGAAGGGTAGCTTTCTAAGCTCATCTGGTATCTCACTCCATTTTCAAAACTGCTTATCATAAACATGTAAAATGTTTTTTTTTTTATTTTTCTCTGCAATAAAACAAAGTAGTTAACAGGTGGTCATTCTATTTGTAAAGTGAATTTACAGTGAACTAGCTGTGATAAATGGTGCTGTCAGATGATCTTATATGAGGACTGATTAGTGTTTATTTTAAGAATATATATGTAATGGGTTAGAAAAGGGGGCTTTAATTTTCTCCAAGTTTTTTTGTTTGTTTAAGTTTTTGCCCACTATGCCACAGTGATGGCCCCCTAGTGGTTTTTCTTTTCTAAGATTTATTTTATTCAAAAGACAGAGGCTGGACTGCGGAGAGGAGTGGGATGTGTGGGGAGATCTTGTATGTTCCAATTCGCTCCCGGAATGGTTGCAATGAAGCCAGGAGCTAGGAATTCCATCCGGGTCTCCCATGTCAATGGCAAGGGCCCAAGCACTTTGGTCATATTCTACAGCTCTGCCAGGAGCATTACAAGGGAGTGGAGATGGAACAGCTGAGACTCAAATCAGCAGTCATTTATAGGATACTGGCATTGCAAATGGAAGCTTAATCCATTGCCATACAGTGCCAGCCCCTGAATAGCTTCTTTTGTAATACACACTCTGCATGAACTTTTTGAAGACTCTGCCTATGCATGGACTGGACAAGTTTTTTCCACCAAAAAAAACATCTTTTAATTCAATTTTTCATAAATTTTAAAAGTCTTCTATCAGAGCCAGCTTTGGGCATAGCAGAAGAAACTGCTGTTTGCAATGCCAGCATTCCACATTGGGCACGGGTTAGTATCCCATCTGCTCCACTTCCAATCCAGCTCCCTACTAATGGACTGGGATAAGCAGCAGAGGATGGCCCACGTGTTGGGGCCCCTGCCAGCCATGTGAGAGACAGATGACGCTCCCGTCTCTTGAATTCTGCTGGCATGGCCCTGGCACTTGCAGCCACCTGGGGAGTGAACCAGTGAATGAAATATCTCTTCCTCTGTCTCTGTAACTCTGATTTTCAAATAAATAAATAAATGTTTTTAAAAATTGTTAGGCAGAGATTTCAATTATTTTGCATCAACACATCTTTTAATTCCATTTTCTATACATTTTTGAATTCTCAATATAAAAGGATGGGATTTCTTTCTGTCTTTGTAATATTTCAGCAGATGGCTTATGATGCGTGTCATATTCTTGGTCAATGCTTATCTAGTAATAAAATAGTATGTCTCTTCTATCTTGGGGAAGGAGTTTTCTGAGTTGAACAGAAATTCTGTTTTTAATTACATTTCCCCAATTTGGTTTCAAAAATTATGCAACAGAATGATTATGGAAATGTGGATATGGATTATGGAGTCCAATAAAATTCTCTCAAGGGAAATCATATTTGAGTAGAAATCTGAATGTTATGAAGGAACCAGCCATATAAAAGACTGACGAAGAATAGTCCAAGCAGTGAAGACAGCAAATAGCATACTGCTGAGGCAAAGGTAATCCTGGTTTATTTCAATAACAGAAAGTAGGCCAGAATATGTAAACCTTAGAGAATTATCAAAAAAAAAAAAGTAACAAGAAGAAAAGATCTAAATGATCAGTTGTAGTAATGTAGAACTTGGCAGTCATTAAACAGAATAAAAGAAAAACATTGCATGTGCAATGTGTATTGTTATCTGGCTAAGTCCTAGAAATTTTACTAGGGCTGTTTTACAGAGAATGGGCTATGAAGGGAAAAGAGCTGTAGCAAGGAAGCAATTAGGAGTCTATTGTAGTTGTCCAGGCAAAAAATACAAGTAGAGTAACAATGGTGAATTCTTAGAGAATTGACTGAATTTGGACTAAATTTTGGAGGTAGACAACTTCCTTCAGAAATGAAGATTAAGAAACACAGAAATCAAGAATAACTTCTATGTCCTCATCCTCTGCAGTTATATGAATTATGATACTAGGAAAATTACCATGGTCGGCAAGGGAAAACTAATTCTAAGGAAGAAATAAAAAATTCTGTTGCAGTCATGTAGTGTTAGAGCCATCCACTAGCTATTCAAAGAGAGACATCAAATTGGCAGCTAGAGATATTCGTCTGGTGCTAAGAAATGTATTTCGTCATTCTATGAGTCTGCTGTGTATCTCGCTTCCCATGTTGGATCATTCTCTCCCTTTTTGATTCCTAAATAGCACTCTGGCCTCAGAATCAGCCCTTAAAGCATTCAGATCTGGCTCAAGAGCCCATGAGAATATTCTAGGCATGGAAAGCCAAGACACTCTGGAAAAAAAAAGAAGACCTAAATGAAAGATCTCTGTGAGTGAGATCCCAGTGGAACGAATGGGGCCATCAAAGAAGGAGGTACCTTTAATAAGATTGAAGTCAGCGAACCCTAAAGGCTTCCATAGCCTTGGCAACTCATGACTAGAGCCTACGGAGATTCCTGACGCCATAAACAAGAGTGTCAAATTGTTAAATCAACTTCAGGAGTCACTGTGTACTTACGTCTCATGTGGGATCTGTCCTTAATGTGTTGTCCAATGTGAAGTAATGCTATAACTAGCACTGAAACAGTATTTTACACTTTGTGTTTCTGTGTGGGTGCAAACTGATGAAATCTTTACTTAGTATATACTGAATCAATCTTCTGTATATAGATAATTAAAAATGAAAAAAAAATCTTGGTGTTAAATTGGAAATTGCCTAGAAAATTAATTATTTTTTTAAAAAAATATATCATGTAGGATCTCTGTCCTTAATGTGCTATACATTGTGAATTAATACTATAACTAGTACTCCAACAGTATTTTTCACTTTGTGTTGCTATGTGAGGGCAAACTGTTGAAATCTTTACTTAATACATAGTAAACTGATCTTCTGTATATAAAGAGAATTGAAAATGAATCTTGATGTGAAGCAAGGGGAGAGGGAGTGGGAAAGGGGAGGGTTGCGGGTGGGGGGGAAATTATGGGGGGGGAAGCCATTGTAATCTATAAGCTGTATTTTGGAAATTTATATTCTTTAAATAAAAGCGTTATAAAAAATGTATTTTTACACTTTGTGTTTCTGTGTGGGTGCAAACTGATGAAATCCTTACATAGTATATATTGAATCGATCTTCTTTATATAAAGATAATTGCAAATGAAAAAAAAAAAAATCTTGGTGTTAAACTGGAAATTGCATAGACAATTAATCAATTTTTTTAAAAAAAAAACCATGTAGGATCTCTGTCCTTAATGTGCTGTACATTGTGAATTAATACTATAACTAGTACTCCAACAGTATTATCATTTTGTGTCTCTATGCGAGGGCAAACCGTTGAAATCTTTACGTAATACGTACTAAATTGATCTCCTGTGTATAAAAAGAATTGAAAATGAATCTTGATGTGAATGGAAGGGGAGAGGGAGCGGGAAAAGGGGAGGGTGTGGGGAGGGAGGGAAGTTGTGTGTGGGGGGAGCCATTGTGGTCCATGAGCTGTTCTTTGGAAATTTATATTCTTTAAATAAAAGCTTTATAAAAAAAAAAAAAATATTCTGCAAAAAAAAAAAAAAAAAAAAATGTATTTCGGGAAATCCATAGTTTAGATTGTATTTTAAACCATCAGTCTGAATAATGCCTTCTGCAACAGAGTGGGGCTAGTGATAAAAAAGTTATGCAGGCTGTGCCCTGAGGTATACTGACATTTAGGGGATTGAACGAAGAGGAGATTCCAGAAAAGTAGAATGAGGGGCCATGAGCACAGGAGGAAGGAAAGCAAGATTCTGAGGGTTCCCAGCCCAGATCATTAATTTTGATTTAATAAGTTGTCAATAGTGTCAGAGACTGAATTCAATTGTGATAAGCATGGATATCTGAGTTTTGTATTTGAAAAGATAGTCATTGATGACTGATAAGTTCAATTTTGATAGAATCATGGGGAAGAAAATTTGAGTGTAATAAAGAGATGAAGACTGGATACAGACAACTCTTGGTTACTGATGAGACTCATGGCTCCAAGGGTAAAAGGTTGTTTAGCATTTATTTGGTTATTTTTACAGTAGAGGTTGAATTTATCTCAGATTGTAAGACTCAGGCTAGTACACTCATTATGTTGTTAAATACATTAATAGTGTTTTCAATTTTTTTAGAAAAACCTATAATCATAGTTAAAATTAAAAATATATATTTGCCAACATCCTTAAAACTTTATTTTTTATCCTTCTTATTTTGCCTCATTGAAATCTATTTTTAATTTTTTTCAATACTCTGGAATTTGTTGATATTCATGAAATGTACCTGGGTTAAATGTCTTCTAATACTTCATATAATAAATTATTTTTATAACATGATTAATAACTTGGATATAAAGATCATGCAACATAGAAAGCTCATTCAAATTCTCTGCTTACTTTTGTTATTGGTTTTGGTAAAAAAAAAACTTTCAAAACTCACTTTTGATTGTTTTTAAAAGAAACTTTGCTTTAATCTAATGGAAATTATATAATTTTTGTTTCTTGAATTCAACAAATATACCTAATTAATTTGACATCTGTCTTAGAACATGTTGATTATTCTTTACTTAATCTTCCCTCTCTCCCTCCAGAGTATGACGTACTAGTTAAATCAAGCAGGAGGAAATGGACTTGGGCATAATTAATGAGAAACCAATCTGTCAGAACCAACGCTCAATATCTCTCAGCAAAGAACATATTGATATATAGAGCCACTGGTAACTAGGAATTCTTGCTGGAGATAGGATGGGAAAACCTAATCCAAGTAAAATTCTTGGGAATAAATAAAAAGCTCAATAATCAGAAGTGAGATTAAAGCCAAGTTTTCTCTTTATGCAAGAGTTACTCTCTGGGGACTCTCAGATGGAGTCTAGCGCTCACTCTAGTACCGTATCTGACTCATTCATGTATGTCAAAATACCTTTTATTTTTCAATTTAATTTTTAAAACAAATCCTATGTGACTTTATATTTCAATTTTTTTCTTTAAAATGAATGAATTTTATACAGGTTTTTTTGTTTTTTTAATTTTTAGTTTTTAACTGTATCATTATGTTCTTAGAATTATATCTACAAAGTGCATGAATCTGTGAAAAATATTCTTACAAAAGCTGAGTAGGTTACATTGAGAAAAGAAGAAAGCACCTGAATTGCTTTCTACCTTGGAAAATTTCAGGGGCACTCAGGCCTCAACAAATGTCCATATTACCTCGAAATTTTCATTCAAACAAAATGTTTATTCAATACAAAGACATGATAGTATTTTTTTCTTGTCAAACTGCTAATTCCTGGATGAAGATGGTGCTTTTTGTGGATTAAAAAAATAAAATAGGACCCAGCACTATGGCGCAATGGGTTAAAGCCCAGGCCTGCATTGCCAGGAACCCATATGGGCAAATTCAAATCCCAGCTGCTCCATTTCCAATCCAGCTCCCTGCTAACGCATCCGGGAAAGCAGCAGAGCATGGCCCAGGTCTTTGAGCCTCTGCACCTATGAGGAAGACCTAGAAGTTCCTGGCTTCTGATTCAGGTAGGCTCAGCTCCGGCCATTGTGGTCATTTGGGGAATGAACCAGCAGATGGAAGACCTCTCTCTGTCTCTGTTTCTACCTCTCTCTCTAACTCTGTCTTTCAAATAAATAAAAGAAAGGAAAGGAAAGGAGAGGAAAGGAGAAGAGAGGAGAGGAGAGGAGAAGGGAGGGGAGGGGAGGGCTCGATGGCAACAGAGATTTAAAATAAAAAAGAAAATAAAGAAAAAGCTCAAAAACACTTAAATTCAAGTCTAGACATAAACATTGAAATGTTTTATTTAATTTGTTTTACTTGTCATTATTAGCACAGTGCTTGAAACACTGCAAATTCTCAATGAATATTTGTATAAATTTTATTTAGGATAAATATAAAAAAACATAAATCAGAAATCAGCAAGAAAGGACCATGTGACTACATTACTTAAGCAAATAGGTAAAATTTATTGTTTCAAGGGCACACGTAATAGGAAAATTGGTGTGTTATAATACAAACTGCCCGTTTTGCAATACGATTTTGGATCAGAACACACAAATACTAGGTCTCCTTGAAATATTATACAGGGCCTTCTGATCATCCACTGCCTATGAAATATCATCTTGTGTTTACAAAAAAGACCTCACCCATCCTTTTACCCTTCAAACTGTAATGATTCCTTGGGTTGCCCATGCACAGATAACATCACAATAAAACTAAATATGCTTATTCTTTCAATAAATTAAGGAGCTCAGACCAATTTTAAAATGAAATTTCATTTCATTTAATCACCAGCACTTTCTAGTCTGGAAAAGCATTTGGTATTATCAGTGAACGAGTCATGTTGAAAGAGGCCAGACATTCAGCATCTAGTCCTCCGAGTCTCCCTGTGCCCTGCACAGATAATGACAGCCTCTAAAAACACTAGGATGTATGTTGTCTGTACAATGTTCTCCCCCAATTCATAAAATTCAGGATGAGTCAAGGCAACCAGCAGGGTTCAGTTTAGAATAAAAATTAATGTTTTAAATACTGTGATAGATTAAAATTCCGAGTTTTATTGATATAACCTTTCAACATTCTTCTTATAGGTCATAAAAAAGGGAATACAACATACAATGGAATTTTTCTGAATCTTTCATAAAATATATAAACTAATAGTGGCAAAACTGGTGACAGAATGAGGAGAATCCTAACAGCAAACTCACTTCTGACAGTGCAAGCATGCTATTCCAGAGGGCCTCATTCTTCGCTTGGGTGTGAAGAGGTCTACATCTACTTCCTGTTTTAAGATAGTCCTTCTTAACTTTTAATATGTATAGTTATAGACCTGGTTACAATTCAGATACATAATCAGTAGGTCTGTGTTCACTCTGAGATTCTGCACTTCTAATAAACCCAAGCTGATAGTTTTTCAATCTCATCACCACTAACGTTTTGAATCAGAAAGTCATTTAACTTAATGATTTGAGTGAATTTTTTGATGTTAAGATGATATGACAACCCATACATATTGGTTAAAATCTACTTCTAATTTTGAATTTTGACAATTTCTCAGGCTTGTGGTATGCACTGCAGTACTCTCTTAGTGATGCAGGGCAGTTGTGAGCTGGGATCACAATGGTACACAAACAACTGATGCTTTTCCATGTGTTGAGTTGCTAAGCTTTGTTATTTGCTACATTAGATGGTTTAAATGCATTGCAATTTACTATATTTTTAATTTATGATGGGTTCATTGGGACATGACATTATTGTAAATCCAAGAGTATCTGCCATTCTTTGTTAAAGCAACTTATGGTTTGCAGAATGAGTTTAAATCAGCACGCCTGCTCACTGCCAATGTGAAGTTAGTAGCACTCTCCTTGAAGTTATTAGCATAAAAGTGTCTCCAGTTATTGTCCAGTGTCCTTTAGTGGACAAATTCATCCCCAGGTGGAAACCAATGTCCTACTAATACAAATGAGGTTGGCCCTAGGGGAGAGTTCTCATAGGCCTGTGCTTCAGTTCTCCATATTTAATGCATCTTCCTGATGAGTGAATATTCTGCAGTGTTATCAAAAGGCCTTGTCTTAACTCAATGCCCCTCACCCTGAAATAGGCTCTAAGTAACTAGTACCTAACATGTTAACATGATCAGCCTGTTTCTATGATGTGTTCGGCGAGCTTGACCATATCACTGATGTTTATACTCATAGACCTTTATTTTTTTTAAGTAATATAAAGAGAAGTGTGTATTTAAAAGATATAATTCCATGAACATAAGAATACATCCTTCTCTCCTTCTTCCTTTCTCCGTTTCATCATTTTTTCTTTTAAGTTTTGCAATAATGTACTTTCAATTTATTTTATAATCACAGAATTAATATTCCACTAAATATAGTTTTCCACAAGTAAAAAGTAGAAAGATCATGGTCTGACAGGAATATAGTCAAGGGCTATAAATGATAAATCAACTCACAAAATATCAATTTCATACTTATACACTTTTTTATACTCTATATGTTAGCTACCACATTTCAGGTGGTATTTGTCTTTCTAGGTCTGGCTTATTTCACTAAGCATAAGGGTCTCCAGTTGCATCCATTTTGTTGCAAAAGACAGGATCTCATTGTTATGATGGCTGAGTAGTAGGCCTTTAAGCTTAAGACTTAGGAAGAACACATTGAGCTTCAAAACAGTCTGTGGAAAATGAAATTAAAAGATAAGTATATTTTGGTGTATTTTTTTATTTCTTTAAAATATTATTTATTTGGCAGAGAGAGAGAGAGAGAGAATATTTTACATCTGCTGGTTCACTCCCAAATGGCTGCAATGGCCGGGGGTTGGGCTGGGCCAAAGCCAGGAGTCAGGAGATTCTTCTGGATCTCCTACAGGTTTGCAGGGGCTCAAGTACTTAGGTCATCTTCCACTGCTTTTCCAGGTGCATTAGCAGGAAGCTGGATAGGAAGTAAAGCAGCCAGGACTCGAACCAGCACCCCTGTGAGATGTTGGCACTGCAGGCAGAGGCTTAACTTTCTATGCCACAACATCAGCCTCAAAACATTTTTTTAAATTCATGTATACTAAGGGTTGTCACATGTTCATTAAAATTCATAACATGGAAAATCTATGCTAGTATTCTATGACTCAGTGAAAAGAGGGTAGTCATTATAAGCTACTTTTATTTAAGGGGTAACATTTTAATTTAAGCATGAATTGAAAACTGAATTGCCTATTGGGAAGAAATATGGAGGAAGAGCCTATTCTAATGTAAAATTATTATTTATCTTTCTTGGCAGCTGCAGCTCACTATCAGGTGGGCCACCAGAGCTCTATGTGTGTAATAACAGAAGTACAATGACCACTTTTGTTCATTTTGAAGTCACTTCTAGCTTTCTAATAATTTGTGTATGAAGACTTAGAACTATTGCTTTTTTCTTGATAGAACATTTGTATAAAACAGTATCTTTTTGCCTGAAGACATCCATATACAGCCACACAATCATGACCAACACAGATAACTCCCCACTGATAAAATAAAAATAAAATTAATAAAGAATAATTAAAATCTAAAGTGGGCACTATATTTCCATTCTCTGTTTTTCACTTGCCGTCTCTATCAGGTTCTGGTTAAAGGAAGGAGGCAAGATGACAACATATTGGCAAAATTCTGGAAACGTTTTACAGCTGATAAATTCAAGAAATACATTATACGGAGAACACCCAGAAAAGCACTCCAAAGATAGGAAACAAAGGTCTGCTCATTTCTTCCTAATACAGCTTCAAGGTCTCCATTCCTCTTTTTCTGGTTCTATTGCATTTTCATAACTCTGCGATTATCACACATGAGTGAAGCAGCGAAAATGTGCTATGCTTTCTACAGCAGTTCTCAGGCTATCCTTGATAATAATAATGGTGATGGACAGGGAGTTTTATTTCTGGAAGCACAGTAACCATGTAAAACCAAATTATCAGATTTCAGGGCCAAAAAGAACATTTTGTTGGATGTAATAGTTATAAATCATTCCTCTCTAGAATACTAGAAGTTGTGGCTTTTAGCAAAGAAATATATCAATGTAGTTTAATATTGATTTTTTTTTTCAGAATGAATTTCAACAGGAGAACCACAAAGGTTAGTAAATCTACATGTAATTCATATGCAGGCTTTAGTTACACTCCACCCTCATTTTATTGAGAAATGTTTTTGACAGTTCTTTCAATTTATTCTCCCCAACCCGACTTTCTGTTTGCAGGAGTGAATCGTGAGGAACTGTGGCTACAGATTTATTGGAAATATCAGAGAGTGCGTACTGAAAGGGAGTGTATAACATTCTAGATTAATGAAATGCTCCACAGCCTCCTGTGTAGCTTAGAAAGTGTCTTATATATAGGTTATCACACATAGATAATGTGTGACCTCATCATCAAGTCATCATTGATTGGACTTTGTTTACATACCCGGACAAAAATAGAACACACTTGTAGACTACTAAGCTGTCTTATTGAGCTTTTGTCCTAAAACATGGGGAAACAAATCAAATAGTTAGAAGAGTACTAAATATAAAGATTACATACATCATAAGGAAATAGAAGGCAAGAGTAAATATAAACCTTAAGGTAGAGCACACTGTTTTCTGTGAAACTTTATTCATGATGTTAGTGGACAAGAAAAATGAGTTCCATTGTGACACATACACAGGGAAACACCAGATTAAATTAACTTGAATTTTTTTATTGTTACAAAGTTTGTATTGAAGACGCGAATATGAATCATGAATCTCTATGAAGAGTAGTACCCAAATATTGGCTGTAGAGTTCAGTTGCTTCTAAAAGAGCTTAACATATTGTGGAATTTGACATTTACATAAATGTGAGAGACAGAGAAAGAAGAAGAGAGGGAGAGATTAAAAAAATTCAGAGTCAACAAATCTCTCATATTGATAGAAAACATAGAGTTGGCTAATTTAGGGAGAAAAGAACACAGCTATCAAAAGAACACATCCTATCTTATAATGATACCACTGTCCTGCTTAAAAACATTCTTGAGGGGCTGCTGATGTGGCATAGCATGTAAAGCCAATGCCTGCAATGCCAACATCCTATATGGGCACTGATTTGAGTGCCAGCTGCTCCACTTCCAAGCAAACTCCTCGCTTATGTCCTGGGAAAACAGCAGAAGATAGTCCCAAGTGCTTGGGTCCTCACACCCACATGGGAGACCACAATAAAACTCCCGGCTCCTGGCTTCAGCCTGGCTTAGCCAAGGCTGTTGCAGCCATCTGGGAAGTGAACCAGCAAATGGAAGATTTATGTCTCTCTGTCTCTCCCCCTGCCTCTCTGTAGGTCTGACTTAAAAAGAAAAACTTCTTGAATGCACCTGAACTGTGTTTCACTTATCTGAAGACTCAATCTAAAATTACAGAACTCTCCCTGATAATTCTCTAAGGGTACTTCAAAAATAAATTGGAAATTTATATTCTTTAAATAAAAACTTTATAAAAAAAATAAATTGCACAGTAAATATACTTTGGTGAAAGCTTTTTAAAAAATCACTGCATATGCTGTGAGGTCTTGAAAAATTCATAAGAATGGAAGTTATGAGAAAACTATGCATGGATTTTTCCTTCTTAGTCTACAATAATTTCATCATCATCACTATCATCACTACCACCACCGTAAGAAATTATTGGAGTTAGCAATGGGGCCAAATAAAATGTTCTGTTTCCCAGTTTCTTGTGAAGACATGTGTGGGCAATAAGATATTTAAGAAGAAGGGAGAGATTCCCAGAAAAATCTTCCTTCCTGCTGCTTTTCCTTTGGCCTGTTGTCTAGAAAATGGATGTGTTGGTTTAAGTGGCATCAGCCATTTTCCAAGGGAAAAGTTATGACTGCTGTACAAACCATGACTATCATATATAAGAAGCAGCTGAACAAAAGACACAATTCATCTAAATTCATATTTCTGATCCTTTAAAAATTACTCTGTTCATATAGTTTGCCCTTAATTGAATGTTTTGAAGACTCTGTTTATGGCAGTTCCTGGAGACTACAGAGGAACATACTTTGGCTCACTGGTGCAACACCATGACCAAGACATAAGGTATTATCCCAGAGTGTCCAAACAGATGATAGGGTCAATAGTATCCAATTAAAGTGAAGTCTTCCTATTTTGTGATAGGAAAAAATAGAAAGCATATACTCATTTGTAAAGCTTATTTTAATCATGAAATAGTCTACATTTTGCTAACACAAATAAAACAGAATGCTCAGTATTTATTTTTCTCTCTGGCTTAATTCACTCAGTACGATGTCCTCCATGTCTAACATTTTGATGAAAACAATAGAATTTCATTCTTTGCTGTAAATACAGTGCTTGTCAAACTTTGTTTTAAATATTTGTCAAATTGGGTATGGCGCAATGGCTCACTAGGTTAATCCTCTGCCTGTAGTGCTGGCATCCCATATGGGTGCTGTTTCTAGTGCTGGTTGCTCCTCTTCCAATCCAGTTCTCTGCTGTGGCCCAGGAGGGCAGTGGAAGATGGCCCAAGTGCTTGGGTCCCTGCACCTGCATGGGAGACCAGCAGGAAGCACCTGGCTCCTGGCTTTGGATCGGCGCAGCTCCGGCCGTTGCGGCCATTTGGGGAGTGAACCAATGGAAGGAAGACCTTTCTCTCTGTCTCTCTCTCTCACTTTTTAACTCTGCCTATCAAATAAACAAATAAAATCTTAAAAAAACATTGTCAAATAAATCCTTGTCAAATGAAGTGATATACTACTTAATGGTTTTGTAAATATTTTAAGATTTACTTGATACGAGTGAAGTTGTGCATCTTTTCATTTCTGCTATAAAGAATACTTGCCTATTTTTCTGCTCAACTATGTTCTTTTTGCTTTTTATCTGTTGAACTCTTTAGTTAGTGATCATTAAGCATTTGACTTAAATATAAATTAAAAATGTTATCTTAAAAATAAACTAAATAAATTTTCTATTTTGATGAGTATATAAATCAAATATATATGTTTATATTATTATATATGATCTTCAAAGTAAATGTGTTTAAAAGGATATAAAATGGGCCAAGGCATATATATGAAGAAACATAAATCTTATTTGTATATATGTGTACATATGCTTAACTCATATGATAATAAAATTATATAAGGAAAATAATTCCAGTTATAATTCAAAAGAAGAATAAACTTGAATGAATTGGCAAAAGTATGGAAAATAAGGCTCAAGGGCAATTATTCAGAATATTAGTAAACGATTACAAGCCTTGGGGTTAGACTATGCAGATGTACACAGAGCAGACGAGAGAGAGATTTCACACTGTGTCATCCCTGATATATTCTGCAGATGTCATGGCCTAGTGCTTGAAGGTCATTGATTTGACCTGATTCCTTAGAGTTGATGACAGTATTGCACTGAACCAACAAGCTATAGAAGAGCAAAAAGCCATATGATGTTGGGATCTTAAACACTTATTTTGGCTTCTTGGGAAACATGCACTAACCAACCAAAGATATTGAAGTTATCTCCAGCACATTATATTCCATTAGTAAGAACATTTAATTTACAAATAGATAGGAAACAATGATAAATAATCATGGGAGGATAAACATAATAACTATCCCATCTGTTGTAGCTGGAATACTGTTTTTTTTTTCCTTTCTTCTCTGTCAAGTTAAGTCATTTTAGTTTGTCTATAATTCCCAGGGTCTATGTTTTTAGTGCTTTTTAAGTAAATTCAGAATTTCCAAGTATATGCCTATATAATCTAATGCACATCCCCACCTAAATTTTCATTTATGTGTTTATAATGCATTTGGGGTTGACAAAAATCTGTGGAAATTTTAGTTGTAAATTTCAACTTGTTGAGATCATTTAGAAGATAATGATATATAACATCTCAAATTTTGTTTATAGTGAAGATCTACCATATAGCATGTAAAGTTCAGATAGTGATAGTTTCTTCTCTAAACAGATATTAAAATCATACTACCTCTCAGAAATACTCTGTATTTTTTTAGTAATTATGAATCAGTTATTTTATTGTCATCATTCCAATCTCTGAGTAGCATAGAACGTCTATGATCTACATGTTAAATCATGTAAAAAATTATGTCCATTAATGTTAGGTTTTTTTTTTTTTTTCAAGATCTAAAAACACAGCAGTGACAGTAAATAAATCAGGTATCCTCAATTCAAGTATTACAGGAATTTTATTTTGCTCAAAGTCATCAAAGTTATATACTGGAGCAACCATCTCTCTTTATCACTAATTGTTAAAAAATTAAATGTGTTCAAAGTCAAATCTTTGTTGAAAAAATCTTTAAAATGCATTCCCCATAGAGGTTACGCAGTGTACCTGGCTAATAAAGACAAGTTTAGCCTCCAGTTGAGATAGGTCTGACACAGGGAAGAGAACAAGACTCTGATATGGGCCCCATTTCTCCATTTGCCACTTTGCAAAGAGGAAGACATGTTGGGAAACGGGAGGAGCTGATGATTGTATGCAGTATTTGATCTGGTTCATTAGGGAGAGAATGGATCATGATAGGGTGGAGGAGCTGTTGGTGGAGATAATGGCTCGGCATGAGGGTGGATTTGATTGAAGGCAAAGGAGGGGACATCCAGCTCCTCAGGGTTGTCTGTGGATCTGTGAAATTTAACAAAGGGTATGCAGATGTTTTTATATAAGTCAGGATTTGGGATTAGGGCCATGAAGGCTTGAAGAAAAGGGATCTTGGGGCCTGTACTGTTTCACAGTGGGTTAAAGCCCTGGTCTGAAGCACTGGCATCCCATATGGGTCCAGTTCAAGACCCAACTGCTCCACTTCCGATCCAGCTCTCTGCTATGGCCTGGGAAAGTAGTAGAGGATGGCCCAAGTCCTTGGGCTCCTGCACCCATGTGGGAGACCCGGCAGAAGCTTCTGTGTCCTGGCTTCAGAACAGCACAGCTCTGGCCGTTGCGTCCAATTGGGGAATGAACCATCGGATGGAAGACCTCTCTCTCTCCCTGTCTCTTCTCTTTCTGTGTAACTCTGACTTTCAAATAAATAAATAAATCTTAAAAAAAAAAAAAAAAGAAAAGAAAAGAGACCTTGATTCACTGGGAAAGATTATGTCAGAAGAAGAGATCTGACTGAAGAACAGTGAACTAGATTTGGGTTTCATTTAAAGGTAACGGAAGCCTCTCATTCCAAAATTTCTATCAGGCCCAGATAACATGGCAAGGACAAATTAGGCCCTTCTCTCTAGGGTCTGAAGATCAAACTGACCGCAATTCTAGGATGTATCCCAGGGTTGAATCATGAGGGATGGAAAGCGATTGTCCCATTCTTAAAGAAAACAGCCCATACAAGGGCAACCAGTGAAAACCCGTTCCAGGACATTCTGCTGGAAAGGAAATACTCAATTTAAGTGGGTGTCTGCTTCAGTGGGGTGTCCTACACACTGAAGGGGAAGCAGCAGAACCTCTTTGTCTAAAAGAAGGCACAATAATTTCCCCCTAAAGAAGAGAATGGTCTCTGATACTGGATGGTCAATCTACATATAGATGCAGAAGTAGAAGTTGTACTTACTGTTGAGGCATCAAGATCTTTAGGCCAAGATTATTCTGAATGAAGCAGTCAGCCAAAGTGGGAGAAAGTGGTTGGGAATGGGGCAGAGATTTTTTAATATTTGGGAAGAACAAAGATAGCCTGTTAGGATGGAACAGAATCAAGTGTAGTCCTCACCCCAAGGGCAATAGGTACTGGGTGGTAGTGAACAAGATCCTTTGGATTCCACTGGGGAGTTGTACTGGCCAAGAGTCATTAGTTTGCCCTGCATGGTGAGCCTTACCCTAAGAAGCAGGGATCAGGAAGAAGAAGAGAGTTGAAAGTTGCCCATGGTCTGTGGGTTCACCTGGACAGACTGCTGCTTCCTATTGTACCATATGCTGATGTGTGTTTCCAAGTGACCAAAACATAGAGTCATTGTAAAGACCACCAAAATGTGGCAGGAAGTGACCCATTGAGGCTAGTATTGTAGATGGTGAAAAAATTCGTAAGTGCAATTGTAAAGGTGAAAAGAATTAGAATTATTTAATTTTTTTTAAAGATTTCATTCATTTATTTAAGAGGTAGAGTTACAGACTATGAGAGGGAGAGAGTGAAAGGTCTTCCATCCACTGGTTCTTTCCCCAAATGGCCACAACAGCTGGAGCAGAGCTTATCTGAAGTCAGGGGCCAGAAGCTTCTTTTGAGTCTCCCATGTGGGTGCAGGGGTCCAAACTCTTGTTCCATCTTCCACTGCATTCTCAGGCCACAGAAGAAAGCTGGGTCAGAAAAGGAGTAGCTGGGACTAGAAACCATGTCCATATGGGATGCTGGCATTGCAGACGAAGGATTACCTTACTGTGCCACAGCACCAGACCTGAAATAGATTCATTAAACATGCTACAAGGGAGCAGTGGCCAGGACAGCCAGAGGCTGTGTGCTGCACTAAGACTGTAATCCAGGAAGTGTATAAGTAATGGCAGCCTCTTCATAGGTGGGTTGAGTTAGTTTTTTTATTGTCCAATGGGTTTTCCCAATTAGGTAATTTGCATTTCTGTGCTGAGCTTGGAAGTTTTTATTGAGTTAGCTAGGAGTTTTCCCACCTACAAGGTGCTCTGAGTGACCTCCACATCTGTTATAATGGCAAAACAACAACAACAAAACACCTTAGCTCTCTTTTTTACAAGGAAGCATTGAACAGAGCTTTGAGGTTCAAAATACAATAAGCTACATGAAACCCAAATATTTTCAGAAGAGTTTATCTGTAATCCATACCATCTGAGAAAGTACACAAGAGAAATAGTACAATAACAAATACTCTGAAAAGTATCTGTTAAATTATCTTCAGATTCAAATCTTTAATTCACAGAGCTTGGAAACTTTCTATTTTTTTATTTATTGGAGCTCCTGAAAGTTCCTTTCCTGATTATGACATTTAATTGAGGTTTATATAGTGGTGCTCTTAATAAGAAAATAATTCTGAGATCTGATCCTGTTCCATATCTTCAGTTTGTTCCTGATTCAAAGTAGTCTCCTTGTTTCCAGAAGCAACAAACTAATACCATCATAAAAATTAGTTCTCATTCATCTTAACATTCCAGAATTTTAAAGTGAGGACTAGGTTTCCTTCAATGTATCATTGATTATAGTTTTATTATCTTTGGCTCCATATAACTCCTATCTTCCTAGCTGAAAATTTGAATATGTAAATATTGTATATTATTGTGCATATAGTTAATAAAATATAGCTGGAACTAAAGTAGTGAGAGGAAACCTCAACCTATATGATTTAGGAATTCTTAAAATTTGTTATCAATTGACTTGAACAAAATAATCATTTTAAAAGTACTAGCCACTTTTAAGGGAACTCTACAATGAATTCTTTCATGTTGTGAATAATCCCTTCCAGTATGTAAAGGCTCATTTCCTAATTCACATATGTGAGCTGTATAATTAGTTTTCATTAACTGAAGCTCAGCTATACAGGCATGGCATTACCTTTGTCAAATAAATAAGTGCTTATTAGTAATACGCTTAATTCTATCCATTCTAGTGCAAGAGCAGAGGTAGACATCTGCCAAAGGATAGCTTTCCATGATATATCAGACAGGTAAACTTTAGGGAAATCACAGTGTTGGGCAGATCAGCCTGGCATGAAGCTATCAGCAGCGGCTTCTTTCTCAAAATAGGATATTACCAAGCTGCAAATGCAACAGGATTTCAAATCTTGGCTGAAGCTTTTGGAAGGTATTGTTCTGTGTGGATTCTTCTTATTTCCATTTACATAAGGAAGCAATCACTGCAGTCATTTTCAACATAAAATATGAATGGCAGTGATGTGTGCAAGTCACAGTAGGGCTTCTAAGTAAGTGGCAGAATTTTGCAGATGAGATGAAGCTCCAAGTGACAGCTTTTGGCAAAAATGGATGAAATTTTTCAAAAGGATTTATTTATTTGAAAGAGTTACAGAGAGAGAAATGGAGAATCACACACACATAAGAGAGATTGATAGAGAGAGGGAGAGAGAGAGGGAGGGAGAGAGAGAGAGAGAGAGAGAGAGAGAGAGAGAGTGAGAGAGAGAGAGAGATCTTCCAACTGCTGTTTTACTCCCCAAATGGCTACAATGGCCAGGTCTGGGCCAGGAGGAAGCCAGGAGCTTGCAACTCCATCCAGGTCTTCCATATGGTTGTGAAGGGTCTAAATAAATGAACCATCTTCTGCCACATTTTAAGGCACATTAGCAGGGAGCTGGATTGGTAGTGAAGCAGCCAAGACTCCAACTGATACAGGATAAAGGAGGTAGCTGGATTAGGGCCATGTGCTGGAAGCCACACCTCCCCTGCTCTATGTAATCCTATCTGCCTACCTGTCAGTCAAATCACCTCTTTCCCAGGATGTATCTCCCTTCACCCGGGACTTAGGGGAGGGACCATGTAATCACTCCTCTTCTAACTTCATAAGAGAGTCCAGCAACAGGGCAGAGCTCTCTCTGCAGATGAGAACAAGACAGTGTTCTAAGGTACTATCTCTCTGTTTTCTTCCTCCATCCCTTTCTCTTCCTGGCCCACTCCACTCTTCAGCTATGCCCATGTGTTTGTACATGTGTGCATGTGTGCATATGTGTGTGTGTATGTGTCTCAATATTTAAATAAACTTTATCATTTTGTGCACCATATACATACCTGTACTTAGGATGTTTCTCTATGTAAAAGACAAGGACCTGAAGTAAGAATTTAGATCCCATCTCGTCCACAACAGAATCAGTGTCCAAATGGGTAGCCAGCATCACAGTAGGTAGCTTAACATTCTACACCACAACATTGGCCCCAAATGGAGGGGAGTTATTTTTTTAATGGTTATAGGGTTTACATTTAAAGAGAGGCAACAATGTCTTTGAG
Source organism: Sylvilagus floridanus (assembly GCA_949820135.1). Taxonomy (NCBI): domain Eukaryota; kingdom Metazoa; phylum Chordata; class Mammalia; order Lagomorpha; family Leporidae; genus Sylvilagus; species Sylvilagus floridanus. The sequence goes on along the minus strand of OX463224.1, from coordinate 99,810,843 downwards.
TAAGAATGAGCAGCTAGGTTTTTCCATTATAAAGCAATAAATGCAAACATGCAATGCTTCTGAGCCTTGTATTTATATACACCTAAAAACAATAACAACAAAAACAACACCCTAACAGTAATATTTAGTATTTTAAATAATTCTTTTTCTTCTATTTTGGCCTATTCCACAAAAGTAGAAGTCAATCCTTTAATAAATTCGTTCTTTGTAGATGAGTTTGAGACAAATAGGATGCTCAAAGTTTCCCTTAAAGGAATTGATTCTATTATGAAATTGAAATACTGACTTCAAAGGGCATGGGGCTGGACAGGTATAGACTTGTAGAAAATAATAAAATGACTTCATTCTGGCTGGGAAAAGCTTATCACAGAGAAATTGAAAATCTCGATTTCTTTCTTTTTCTCTCTCCTCCTACCCACTTTTTTTTTCTTGAACATGAAGTCGCTTAGAACAAAATGTCAGTCTTTGGTGTCAAAAAATTACACATAGATTGGATGGCTAGATTTATAGGGTTAAACTCAATCCAGCAAAATGAAATGATTACATTGTACAACTCCAAGATAGATAAAAGATTACTTAATATATTACTACAGTTGAAAGATGAGAAACCTATGTTCCAAGAAATAGAAGTAAAACATTTTTTTAATCAGTAGTAAAATACCAAAGCACATATGACTGAGACATTTGTCATTTAGAAGGATATGCATATCTGAAGCCGAGAATCGTCAGAAAGGTACTGGTCTTTTCTAGTGAAGCTGTCGGGTCCTGCAGCCAAAATGGGCTGAAATGAAATAGTCTGAGCCATTAAACTAAGACCTGGGTCTATTGATCTAGGGTTTTAAGAAGGAAAAAGGCAAATGTAGTAGCCAGGCAGCCTGGAAGATGTTGGTGTCCAGGAATATAAACAAATCGGTGACAAGGCATGTGGAACATCTCCTGTGTTAAACCAGCCATAAAAGGAAAAGAGACTGGACTCTATATTAAACAGGCCAAACGTATAAACTCAAGAGGTCACAGTTTGGTCCATGTCATACTGCCATTGTAATGTGGTGACTGCTTTCAGGATAGATGGTGTTTATGCTCCCTTCTGTCTTTGTATGATGGATTCTCCTCAAAGCTGATTGGTAAACATTAGCCAGAAAATGTTCTTGAGGATGTGACAGCTCTTTATAGATGATTGGTAATAGATAAATTAAAGAATGTTTGCTAGTACAAATACTACACACTGTTAAAATCCACTCAGTCACTAAAAAATCAAAAAGTGAGAGCTGAAAGATCCATATTCTCTAAGTAGGGATGTACATATGCTGATTAGAGACATTTTGACAGAATGGAACACTTTTACACGTAAAGGGATTAGAGAGAGACCTGTAAGCTGAGGAAAACTAGCAAAATTGCTTAGAGAGGCAGGATAAAGAGTGCTTGCTACTGGGGACAAGAATAGTAGTTACTTTGAAACAGAGAAAAATATGGGCCAGAGAAATAGAAAGTGGACTGCCTTTGCAAACTTTGATTTGCTTAATGTCGTGATTGTACTGTTACATTCTTGTCTGTATTCACATGGAACTACAGAGAAATAATGTTTTAGGGATTGGATTTAAGCTACCTGTGTGTGTATGAGGGGATGCTGAGACAGATATGAAGGTAAAGCAAAATAAGAGACTCATCTTTGCATTAGAAAACAATTTTATGAAAATGTATGTCCAAATTCTACGCTTCATCTATTGGGGATTCAGTAAACTATAAACCATACATAGGAGGGAAAATTAATTTATGATTTTTTGCATTGGAAATATACATGATAATAAATCAAATTGTAATAAATCAAATGTTCAACTGAGAATAATGAAGAATGCATAGCTCTTTGAAATATCAGCTCCTCATTTATTTACATAGCCACTTGCAACTATTACCTAATGATACCACGTGGCTCATAGGACATGACCAAGGTGGAGTCAAATCACACCATGTTTAACAATGAAAAAATAAGGAACTAACAGACTTTTAGATTATGGAGTTAATTCCTAAAACATGTGAAAATAAACTATCATGCATTAACGAAATTTAGGGCAAATTCTAGAAAAAAAATTTAAAATTTTCCTATTGTTAAAAACAAAATTAATTCATTGGCACTTAACATTATTGGAAAAAACTTTTGTGAAACATTTCATTCTGATGCTCTTATTCACTTGAAAAGGAATCAAAAATAATTTTAAAAACTTCTTTAATATACATAAAAACACGGGTCATGAAATGATATTTTAATATATGTATTCAGTTGTCAAACAGGGTAAATATATCTATGCCTTCAAATATTTAACCTTTCTTTATGGTAAAAATATCCAAAACTCTATATGTTCTAATGCTTTTAATAGGGGAATGCGCAGCTAATTAACATTATTTATAAGTAGCACCATACTGTGTCATAGAACCCAGAAACTTCATATTCCTACCTAGTTATAATTTAATATTCACTAATCAACCCCCCCCCCTGCATCTTCAGTCTCTGGTATACACTATTCTACTTTTAACTTCCATGAGATTTTTATTTTTTTTGATTCCACATATGAGTGAGATCATGTGCTACTTGTGTTGCTCTATGTGACTTATTTCATTTAACATAATGACCCCCAGTTGCAGCCATGTTTTTATGAGTGACTAGAATCCATCCTTTTTTGTGGCTGAGAAATATTTCACTGTGTATGTACACCTTATCTTCTTTATCCATTCATCAGTAGACAGACACTTCAGTGGTTTCCATTTCTATGCTATTGCTAATAGTGTGGCAGTAAACTTGTGAATATAGACATCTTTTTGACAAAGTGATCTCATTTCCTTTGGTTATTTACCTGGTAGTGGGATAGAAGGATCATATGATAGCTCTTAGTTTTTTGTGGAATCTCCAAAGTCTTTCTCCACAGTGGCGGGACTAATTCGCATTTGCTTCAAGAGTGTGCCAGGATTTCCTTTCCAGAATTTTGGACATCGCCAAGCACTAGACTCATAATTTTAGTAAGGATATCAAATTTCAGTATTTTCAAAATAAAAAATTTTGCATTTTATATTTTGGATTTAATTTTTAAATTTTATTGTGTTGATCATAAATTACTTTCTTCAGTCCTTTTTGATGTGGCTTATATCCCTGAGAACCTCATTGAAGAATTGACACTATTTCTTAACTAACAACAAGTACCATTAAAGCAAACAAATTCTTTGGAGCAAGTGGACCATGATTGAAATGAGGAGAAGGTGTATAAACTGAATACTGTACATCATAAATACTCAATGGGTGATTCACACTTTTGTTAAAATCAAAATAAGGAAAAAAATGCCTCTTTCTAGGATTAAATTGCCGTTTATAATCAAGCAATTGTTTTCAAAACAATTTGTCTCATAAGATCAAATAGAATATTTATACCTGATAGTCAACAATACAATTGTTTTGGAGAAGGGAAAAAAAAAGACATGTGATACTGAACTATTTGTTTTCTATCAAAATAATACAATGCAAAATATAAGTATATGTAATTCCATATTGAAGTTAACTGGTTTTTAAAAATATGCTAAAATATGCAAATATCCTATTTTTAGAACATCAATGTTAGGGAAGGGGAGAAACTTGACTTTTAATTATCAAGATGCAAAAGAACATTAAAGACCAGCTAATAGAGTCTTTAAAATAAATGTCAACTTACAAGAGAAAAGCTATGCTTGAAGATTTGGAAACATAAAAGAACTGAAAACTTGAAGGGTCAAACAAACAGATTATAGGTCATAATCATAAACCTCAAGTATCGATTGAAAACTAGTGAAAATTCGTGATGAAATTCTCTTTCCCTTTCTTGAATTTATATGGTGCCAACAGACAAAGTTCTTGAACACGGCCTTAATGGAAAAAACAGAAATTCCAGGGCTTTCCTGAGGGATGCCTCTGGACAAATTTTTCCTTATTTTCTAAAATTGTATGAATTAATTGGCAAGTCAGAGATCAGTTAGAGACAGAGACAGAGTGACAGAGAGCTCTCAGCTAGTGGTCACTCCTCAAAAGCCTGCAGTAGCTGTGGCTGGAACAGGAAAAGGCTGGGTCAGGCCAAAGCTGGGAGCCAGGAACTGGACACTTGTCCAAATATCCCTCACTGGTGACAGGGATATAACAATTCAAACCATCCCCTCTGCTTCCCCTGGCGTGCATTAGCAAGAATGTTGGAATGTGGAGTGGTGCCTAGATTCAAATCTAAGCACTCCAATAGGAGATGTGGGCTGACACCGCGGCTCACTAGGCTAATCTTCCGCCTGTGGCACCAGCACACCAGGTTCTAGTCCTGGTTGGGGCACCGGTTCTGTCCCGGTTGCTCCTCTTCCAGTCCAGCTCTCTGCTGTGGCCTGGGAAGGCAGTGGAGGATGGCCCAAGTGCTTGGGCCCTGCACCCGCATGGGAGACCAGGAGGAAGCACCTGGCTCCTGGCTTCGGAATGGTGCAGCACCCTGACCGTGGTGGCCATTTGGGGGGTGAACCAAAGGAAGGAAGATCTTTCTCTCTGTCTCTCTTTCTCTCTCTCACTAATTCTGCCTGTCAAAAAAAAAAAAAAAGAAAGAAAAATAGGAGATGTGAATGTCTTAACTGCTAGGCTAAATGCCTATTGTCTGCCTTATGTTTTGTCTGATCATCCTATTTGGAATTAACCACGTTAATTAATATCCTGAGATTAACCACGTTAATTAATTAATTAATTAACCACATTAATTAATATCCTGAGATTTTGTAAATATAACTACTACTCAGTGATCTTTTATTTTACCTCAAATATATTTAAAGTTAACTATGATGAATGTAAGTGCTATCTATCAATTTCTATAACATAGAAAATAAAAATATCTATTGCTCTTGTGATTCGTTCTATCATTCCTATCCCTATCCAAAAAGTTTTACAGCGTATAGCAACAAAAATTTATTTCATCTGTATTGTAATTAGTAGCCTGCAAGAAATAATAAAGAAATGTCTATCAGTTTTAGTTATAACTTATAAATCAGATCAGTAGATATGTACTTATAATTAAGAGAATGAAGCTAATGCTTAGAAATTCATATAGTCTTAAAGAAGTAACAACCAATGAGTTATCATGGTCATGTCTTCATAAAACATGAATATTTTTATCATGATATTTTAACATGATATTTTTATCACAATTTTCAGATATCTTTCCAATTCAAATTACCTTTGTCACATTCCTGTTTCTGTCAAATTCCTCACTGATGAATAAGACAAAACTGTTCTTAATTCATTTTTATTACTTACATTTTTAAAATTGATTTTTTTAAATGTGGATTTTTTTTCCCCTTAGTGTCTGGCTAAAGTTCCAATTGAAATTGAAGAAATAAAATATGGAACACTTGAAATAAATATGAATTTTGAGAAATTCTGGGCAACAGAATATTGATGGCATGAGATTAATACACACACACATACACAAATACCCAGAGTGTAAATATTAATAGAAGATACCCAAAACATTTATGAGTATTTCCAGAGCAAGAAAGGAAATACCAAAGTTGGAAACAACAGGAAAATAGATACACAGGGCAGTATTTCTTCCTTTAACTTTTAAGAACATCATTAGAAAAGTCGTGTCTCCCTTCTCTCTATGGAAGGTATATAAGCAATTGAGTTATAGACTATAAGATTATTCCTCATGGAGTATTAGTGGGTGGGGGAGAGAAAAAGATGGAGGGGGAAGGAGAGATAGAAAGAAATGGAATGGAAAGAGAGAGAACAACAACTGAATCCCAAACAACTTCTTGCTTCCATAGGGTGTAATAACTGCAAGCAGCAAAGCAGGGAGTAATTATTTTTTTTTTTTTTTACTTTTTTCCTGTTTTGTATCTGGAACTCCTCTTTTCTGGATTACAGAATCTTAGTTACATTAATCAAAAAATCCGATTAAAAGCTCAAACAAAATTTACAGAAGAGCTTAAAAGTATTTAGCTCAAGGAGTAAATTGGTTATGAATCTCTGCATTAAATATTATAGTTCACGTATCTTTTGAAGTGTTCCAAATATATTATAATAATGTCTCATTGCCTTCACCATTGAGCTCTAAAATGTAATGAAAAGGGAACTGTTGAGCAAACGTGATTACTGAATTGTCCAGCGGTTGAAACATTAATAAATCTGCAAAAAACCAATTTCATACAGGAAAGTGTGGATGTTATTTTGCTTGCAAAATTGTAGTACAGCTCAATAGAAGAATGGAATATGACAATAGAATATTTACATTCCCAAGGAAAAAAAAAGGGAGAGAAAAGAAAATAGGACAGAAACTTCACAAGACACAATAACAAACTTGTATCAGAAAAAAAATAAAAATAAGAAAATAGCTCTAGTAAGAAATGGAGTACAATAAATTATTCTGTATTTTATTTTTATTAATCCAATTGTCCACACAGGAACTGAGTACTGCCTAAAGTTGAAGAAACAAAAGATAATGTATGAGTATGTGATACATGTAACCAGAGGGAGGAAACACAAAACAGAACAAAAACCTGCAGAGGGGAAAATTCTGTTTACTAAGAGGGAATGGCTTGGGAATAAAAGTAAAGCCAAAGGTAAGTTTTATTCTTCTCTATTTATATTATTATTTTAAAATATATAATTCTACATATTGTTTTTGTTTTGGTCATTTTCTCTAAAATTCCCATTTTTATCTTTGAGTATTTACAAGATTGTCTTAAGAAGTTGCTGTAGTATTTGACCACTAGGGGGTACTCTCATTGCACATATTGCTGTTACCTGTGCAGCAATGATCTAGAGAGGGAGTGAAAGCTGTGAGACAAATTTTACTTGCAGCTAATTTCAGTCTGAACCTCGTTTGCTACTGTCATTTTTTTAACCTTTGATCTAAGGATTTGACATCACTGAATTTCTCATTATGAAAAATTTTTTTAACTGATAAAAGACAAGAATAAAGAATTATGTAATATGAACAGATTTGCTGTTGTATTATTAATGAGAGTCTATGTGCTTTCTAAAAAGAACCGAAATCCGAGTTTTAGCATTTGTTTTTAGGTTTTCGCTCTTTAACTCAAGATATCCGAATATTAGCTGCACCCAGAAAAAGTGACCACAGTCACAATACTGTGCTACAAAACACCAGAACCTGTACCATTCACCCTACTCTATTTTAGTAATCCTTCTCCAACCTCATCCTATCCCTCTCCCTCACCCTTCCAGATTCTAATAATCAATATTTTAAATTCAGATCGAATACATATGCACACCTATATATAATTTCTCATGCAATAATAATTATTATTAACTTCCACATATGAAAGAGAATGTACAATATTGATCTTTCAGTGTCTTGCTTATTTCATTTAACAATGATCTCCAGTTCTATCCATTTTGATGCAAATGTCAGGATTTTATTTTTAAAAGTCTAATGAGATATATATTCTTTGAACATATTAAAATGAATATATTAAAATAAGCTATCTAAAGTATTTATTTATTTCATCTATTTTTGAGAGGCAGAGCGAGAGAGGGAGAGAGAGAAGTGATAGAAATCACCCACTTTTTTGTGCATTCCTCAAATGTCTACAACTCTTGGCCTGTGCCAGGCTAAAGTTAAAAACCAGGAACTAAATCTGGATCTCCCAAAGAGTTCAGGGACCCAACAACTTGACCTGTCTGTTGTCTCCCAGAGTGCACATTTGCATAAAGTTGGAACTGGGAATCTGTCATGGGTTGCAGGCATTTCTAGTGACTTAACTAGTAGGTCAAACACTGCCTTGATAAACCTTCTAATTAACTACTATCCTTACTGAACCATATGTTTGAGAGGGTAACTTAGTACACAGACACTAATAAATCCCCACAATCACTATTCATGACATACATTTCATATTTGGAACAAAAAACATATGGATTTGAAATATCTATAATATATTTAAGAGAGCAGTCTAAATAAGAAGCATTATAACACAGTCCAGGATGGCAGATTTACTTTCTGGTCACTCAAATTTGTTTCCTCATGTCATAGTTGTAATTATATTAGGACTGGACTAGATATGAGTATATTTATAAGATCCAATTGGGGTTGTATGTGATTGCAAAAGGGCTTACTTTCCCTGAGGATTGTCCCCATTTTTGAGCTATTTACAAACTACAGCTTTTAACAAAAATGTTTTTTTTTTTCCAAACTAAACATCTTTTGGCCTTAGTGCATAGCAGCTCTAACTTCTGAAATCAGATCCAAAGTGGTCAGTGGTTGCTGGCTGGGCAGGCTTGAAGTCCATGGCAATAGGGCAGTTGCCCATAGCAGCAATGTTTAGACAGCTCAAAAATATCACTGGATTGCAAAAAACAAAACAAAACAAAACAAAACAAAACAAAACACTGGAAACGTAAATTGATGAAGAAAATGCATTGGCTGTCTGAGGATATTAAGATGGGTCTCACATCCTGGAGCACAAAAGTAGAAATAAAACTTTGGGTGACACATAGTCCACAATCTAAATCAAGGGCACAGTCTCTGAGGGTTTGTAAAGCAAGTGATTGAGGAATTCGTCACTTAACTCAGTGATTCTCAACTATGGACATTTTTGTCTTCTTCAGGATACTGACAATGTCTGGAGATATTTTTGTTTGTCATGACCCACTGATGGGCTAAGGCAACACTAGCATATAGTTAGTAGTGGCCAGTGATAATGCTAAGCATGCTATAATCCACAAGATAGCCCCCCATGACAAGGAGTTACTCAATCCAAATGACAAACCCTGGCTTAAAATCGCAATCACCTAATGATTACAGGATGACTGAGCTGCAGAACTCAAAAAGAACACTCTGTTTGGATAAATATAATTGGGTTTTATGTAGAGTTTTGATTCCAATCTGAGAGAGAGAGAGAGAGAGAGAGATTTCTTCAAATCCAAGATTCAGTTGACAGTGAAGTCTATCACTGGAAAAATTATTTCTATATTTAATTTAAGAATTAAAAGGGTCAGCAATTGACTCACACTTGAGAAAAACATGTATGAAAGGCGTGCTTTAAACCTACTACTCTAATAGCTAAGTGAGAAGAGATAACCACAAGAGAGGAGACCAAATGTGAGTTTCCCAAGAATCATTTTCAAACTCACAGATGAAGAATTTTATTACATTGTTTTTGAAATGGACTCTGCCCAAAAGTTTAATCTGGTTTGAGTTGGAAGTGGAGGCTGTTCTTAAGGAGCCAAATAGTTCAGACATCACTGTTATTAAAATTCTGTGTACAAATAATGTCCAGTGATGCAGGAATTCTGGTTTTCCAAAAAGCTCAAAGAACATCCAATAGAGAATGAACACCTTGCAAGCCAAAGAGTCGTAATGTCAAAACACAACCTTAAAAGAGTCCATAACTTGGACTACTGCTTCAAGAAGCACCAATTTGCTTTCTTTGTGCGTCTGGGCTCTAGTAACAGTAGATGATGATAATACTGTATCTAATGAAGGAAAACGGCTAAGGATCATAAGCCTAATTGTAGAGGCTTTGCTTTGCTCAATGAAGTTGGCAAGTTTGGGGTTAACATAGGTCTGTTTTATTCAATAAATGAAGTAGTGACCACTGCTGATCACAGCTTATTTGTAGTTTGTTTTACCAAGTAATTAACTAAAGAATTTTTAAAAATATCATTAACACAGAAGCAGGGCTTTTATCATCATGCCTAACTCTTGGGTGGTTCTTCCTTTCTAGGAAAATTCAATTGTATTCTGTTATGTGAGCTTATAATCGATTACTTCTCAGATTCATAGTTGTTTATTGCCTCCTTGCCCAATATTTCGAATTTTTCTTAAATTCAAAGATCATTTTTGGTCAAATCTTTATAAAATCTCTTTGTAGGAAAGTTATCAATTCACAAGCAACAAAATTCATTTAATACTTGACCTAATTAGTCTTTCACCTGATTTATGGAGCATTCCCTTTATGCAAAAACTATTCTTAACCTTAGTATTCAATGCCAGATAATATAGTTTATTTCAGTTTCCAGTCTTTTTTTTAATTTGACAGATAGAGTTAGACATTCAGAGGGAGAGACAGAGAGAAAGGTCTTCCTTCCATTGGTTCACCCCCAAAATGGCCGCTGTGGTTGGCACTGCGCCTATCCAAAGCCAGGAGACAGGTGCTTCCTCCTGGTCTCCCATGTGGGTGCAGGGGCCCATGCACGTGGGCTACCCTCACTGCCTTCCCAGGCCACAGCAGAAAGCTGGACTGGAAGCGGAGTAACTGGGATTAGAACCCGGTGCCCATATGGGATGCTGGCTCCACAAGCAGAGGATTAACCAATTCAGCCACGGTGCTGGCCCCCAGTTTCCAGTCTTAATATAAACATTGATTTCCAATAATAATCTTGGCATTTGTATTAGGCATTGGGAAAACACCAGTGAATAAAGCCAACATTGACTCAATCATCATGGAATTTAAAATCTAAATTTCCAGACAGTAGTAAATAATGGTAGAAGACGAATACACCTAGCATCACTTGAAATGTTTTCAGTTTTTAAAATTCAAGCAGAATCTCCAGGAGTACTCTTCTGTGGGATGCTGGTGTCTTAACCAATAGGATAAACATCAGCTCCCTAGACCATAATAGCGTTGATTCTCACATGAATATTTCCAAATATATTTATTGTAAACAAAGCTGTTTTATCATTTTACATATTTGTGCATATTTGATTATTATAGAACACATGCCAAGAAATATAACTATCATGTCAAATGATCTACATACTTCAAAGTTTTTAAATAATACCATAGTTTCCTTAAATAAGGCTATGATTGGCACCAGAGTTGTGGTGTGGCAAGTTAAGCCACCTCCTGCAATGCCAGCATCCCATACTAAAGCAACAGTTTGAGTCCTGTCTGCTCCACTTCCTATCCAGCTCCCTGATAATGCTTAGAAGAAAGCTAGGGAAGATGGCTTCATGTGCTTGGAGACCTGCCATACATGAGAATCACAGATGGAGTTCCAGGTTCCTGGCTTTGGCCTGGCCCAACAGTTACTGTTATGGCCATTTGAGGGAATGAACCAAAGAATAGAAGCACACGCGCTCTCTCTCTCTCTTTCACACACATACACACACACACACACACACACACATGCACACATACACAAGCATTCTCTCCTTTGAACAAACAAACAAAATCTTTAAAATGGAGGCTAGGACCAATTTGCATTCCTATCAGTGTGTCTCCTCAACACAGAGTATTATCAACACATTTCTTTCTTTTTCTAATAGGATAAGTAAAAATTGTTTAAAATTGCATTTTCCTGATGTTAGTTTTTGATACTTTTCAATAATTTCTTCCATTATCTATATTTCTCATTAATTTCCATTATCTTTTAAGCCAACTTATTGAGGTAGGCATAATATGTAAAAAGGTGTACATATTTAATATATTGAAACTTGATGAGTTCGGAGATAAGTAAACACCACTGAAATTAACACCACAATCTAATCCATAAACACAATCATTACCTCAAATTTCTTCAAACAGCTGGTGTTGTGTCACAGCAGGTTAGAGCACTGTTTGCAGTTCCTGCACCCCGTACTGGAGCACCATTGCTTTGGTACTCTGACTAATACCCTGGCCCTCCATAGTCTCAACCCAGATCTGGAAAACCAGAATCTACATTCTGCTTCTTTGCATTTGACTGTTTTAGACTTCGTGAATAAATGATTTCATGTTATATATCTATATATTTTTCTGAGTCTGGCATATTACATACAGCATAATTGTCTTCAATTTCATCTGTATTACCACAAATGACAAGATTCCCTTAATTTGTAAGCGAGAAAAAGATGCAGCATTGAAAGAGAATTACAGACCAATATCCCTGATGAACATAGATGCAAAAATCCTCAATAAAATTCTGGCCAATAGAATGCAACAACACATCAGAAAGATCATCCACCCAGACCAAGTGGGATTTATCCCTGGTATGCAAGGATGGTTCAATGTTCACAAAACAATGAACGTAATACACCACATTAACACACTGCAGAAGAAAAACCATTTGATTATCTCACTAGATGCAGAGAAAGCATTTGATAAAATATAACACCCTTTCATGATGAAAAACCTAAGCAAACTGGGTATAGAAGGCACATTCCTCAATACAATCAAAGCGATTTATGAAAAACCCATGGCCAGTATCCTATTGAATGGGGAAAAGTTGAAAGCATTTCCACTGAGATCAGGTACCAGACAGGGATGCCCACTCTCACCACTGCTATTCAATATTATTCTCGAAGTCTTAGCCAGAGCTATTAGGCAGAAAAACAAATTAAAGGGATACAAACTGGGAAGGAAGAACTCAAACTATCCCTCTTTGCAGATCATATGATTCTTTATTTAGGGGACCCAAAAAACTATACTAAGAGACTGTTGGAACTCATAGAAGAGTTTGGCAAAGTAGCAGGATATAAAATCAATGCACAAAAATCAACAGCCTTTGTATACACAGGAAATGCCATGGCTGAGGAAGAACTTCTAAGATCAATCCCATTCATTATAGCTACAAAAACAATCAAATACCTTGGAATAAACTTAACAAAGGACGTTAAAGATCTCTTTGATGAAAATTACAAAACCTTAAAGAAAGAAATAGAAGAGGATACCAAAAAATGGAGAAATCTTTCATGCTCATGGGTTGGAAAAATCAATATCATCAATATGTCCATTCTCCCAAAAGCAATGTACAGATTCAATGCAATATCAATCAAAATACCAAAGGCATTCTTCTCAGATCTGGAAAAAATGATGCTGAAATTCATATGGAGACACAGGAGACCTCGAATAGCTAAAGCAATCTTGTACAACTAAAACAAAGCCGGAGGCATCACAATACCAGATTTCAGGACATACTACAGGGCGGTAGTTATCAAAACACAATGGTACTGGTACAGAAACAGATGGATAGACCAATGGAACAGAATAGAAACACCAGAAATCAATCCAAACATCTACAGCCAACTTATATTTGATCAAGGATCCAAAACCAATTCCTGGAGTAAGGACAGTCTATTCAATAAATGGTCCTGGGAAAACTGGATTTCCACATGCAGAATCATGAAGCAAGATCCCTACCTTTTACCTTACACAAAAATTCACTTAACATGAATTAAAGACTTAAATCTATGACCCAACACCATCAAATTATTAAAGAGCATTGGTGAAACCCTGCAAGATATAGATACTGGCAAAGACTTCTTGGAAAATACCCCAGAAGCAAAGGCAGTCAAAGCCAAAATTAACTATTGGGATTGCATTAAATTGAGAAGTTTCTTTACTGCAAAAGAAACAGTCAGGAAAGTGAATAGGAAACCGACAGAAAGAATGGGAAAATATATTTGCAAACTATGCAACAGATAAAGGGTTGATAGCCAGAATCTACAAAGAGATCAAGAAACTCCACAACATCAAAACAGGCAACCCATTTAAGAGATGGGCCAAGGAACTCATTAGACATTTTTCAAAAGAGGAAATCAACATGGCCAACAGACACATGAAAAAATGTTCAAGATCACTAGCAATCAGGGAAATGCAAATGAAAACCACAATGAGGTTTCACCTCACCCTGTAAGAATGGCTCACATTCAGAAATCTACCAACAATAGATGCTGGAAAGGATTGGGGAAAAAGGGACACTAATCCACTGTTGGTGGGAATGCAAACTGGTTAAGCCACTATGGAAGTCAACCTGGAGATTCCTCAGAAACCTGAATATAACACTACCATTCAACCCAGCCATCCCACTCCTTGGAATTTACCCAAAGGATATTAAGTTGGCAAAGAAAAAAACTGTCTGCACATTAATGTTTATTGCAGCTCAATTCACAGTAGCTAAGACCTGGAACCAACCCAAATGCCCATCAACAGTCAATTGGATAAAGAAATTATGGGACATGTACTCTATAGAATTCTATACAGCAGTCAAAAATAATGAAATCCAGTCATATGCCACAAGATGGAGGAATCAGGAAAACATTATACTGAGTGAATTAAGCCAGTCCCAAAGGGACAAATATCATATGATTGGTGACAACTAACTGAGCACCAAAGGGGAAACCTGTTGAACTGAAATGGACACTACAAGAAACAGTGACTTGATCAGCTCTTGTGCTGACTGCTGTTGTACAATGTAATACTTTATCCATTTTAGTATTTTTTTATTCTAATACTAGCGGTTGAACTCTGTAATTAACACACAAATATTCTTAGGTGTTTAAATTTTAACTGAAAAGTGATCCCTGTGAAATATAAGAGTGGGAATAAGAGAGGGAGGAGATGTACAATTTGGGACATGCTCAATCAGACTTGCCCCAAATGATGGAATTAGAATCCTGCCAGGGGATTCCAATACAATCCCATCAAGGCAGTATGTACCAAGGCCATCTCACTAGTCCAAGTGATCAATTTCAGTTCACAATTGATCACACTGATAGGTCTAAGAGTCAAAGGGATCACACAAACAAGACTAGTGTCTACTAATACTAACTGATAGAATCAAAAAGGGAGAGAATGATCCAACATGGGAAGGGAGATACACAGCAGACTCATAGGATGGCAGATGTCCTAAAAAGCATTCTGGCCTAAGAATCAGCCCTTAAGGCATTCGGATCTGGCTCAAGAGCCCATGAGAGTATTTTAGGCATGGAAAGCCAAGACACTCTGGAAAAAAAAGAAGACCTAAATGAAAGATCTCTGCGAATGACATCCCAGTGGAAAGAATGGGGCCATCAAAGAAGGAGGTACCTTTCTCTGAAGGGAGGAGAGAACTTCCACTTTGACTATGACCCTATTGGAATAAGATTGAAGTCGGCGAACCCTAAAGGCTTCCATAGCCTTGGCAACTCATGACTAGAGCCTACGGAGATTACTGACACCATAAACAAGAGTGTCAAATTGTTAAATCAACATCAGGAGTCACTGTGTACTTACATCTCATGAGGGATCTGTCCTTAATGTCTTTTTCAATGTGAAGTAGTGCTATAACTAGTACTGAAACAGTATTTTACACTTTGTTTTTCTGTGTGGATGCAAACTGATGAAATCTTTACTTAGTATATACTGAATCAATCTTCTGTATATAAAGATAATTGAAAATGAAAAAAAAAACTTGGTGTTAAATTGGAAATTGCATAGATAATTAATAAATTAAAAAAATATCATGTAGGATCTCTGTCCTTAATGTGCTATACATTGTGAATTAATACTATAACTATTATTCCAACAGTGTTTTTCACTTTGTGTCCTTATGTGAGAGCAAACTGTTGAAATCTTTACATAATATGTACTAAACTGATCTTCTGTATATAAAGAGAATTGAAAATGAATCTTGATGTGAAGCAAGGGGAGAGGGAGAGGGAAAGGGGAGGATTGCGGATGGGAGGGAAGTTATGGGGGTGGGGGAAGCCATTGTAATCCATAAGCTGTAGTTTGGAAATTTATGTCCTTTAAATAAAAGCTTTATATAAAAAATAAAAAAATAAAAAATAAAAATTTAAAAAAGAAAATAAAAAAGAAAGATGAAATAATAAATCACTGTATATATATGCCACATTTTCTTTATTTATTCACTCATATTTCGAAATTTAGTCTTTGCTTCCAAATGTTGGGTATTGTGGAGAGTTTTACACTGAACTTGGCAGTGAAGATATCACTTCAACACGCTAATTTCACTTCCTTGGATATATGTCTGGTAGTGGGATGATTGGATCATAAGGTAGTTACTTTTTAATGTTTTTAGGAACCTCCACACTGTTTTCCATGGTAGTTTTACCAATCCACATTTTTAACAATATGTAATGGTTCTCCTTTCCCCTTTATACACATCCTCACCAATACTACAAACCTTATATGTGATAAAGAGTTAATATTCAAAATGTATTAGGAAATTTTAAATTTTTATCATTACTTTATCTCAATGTAAAATGCTTTCATTTTGACACTGAGAATATAAATGTTGAGATGCCAGTTTTCAGCTTTTTTGTCTTATTTGAATAGGGTTATTGGCTATTGTAACTTGCTGATTCCATCACATTCTTTTTGATATCTTCACCATTTTTTGCAAATCTTTATCCTCTGTAATTGTAAATATATGATTTTAATTTCCAGTGAGTAGAGACAATAAACAGAATCTGTTTTGCTATTCTTAAATTTACATTGGCTTCCTTTAGTTCTCCATCCCAGATTTTATCTATACTTATTTTTTGAAAAATTATCTTTGCTTTGAGTCAGTGTTATTCCTTAGAAAAGTAAAGTGACATACAGCCAAAGTAGAATTGTAGACTCAATAATCACATTATGTTTCATATCACCACCATATAATAGAACTAAAAATTAGAGGTAATGGCAAGATGTTCTGAATAATACACATTTTCTAAAAATGAATCAGGCATATTAAGAAAAACTCTTGACAAAATAACATTTATATTTTCACAATAGCTCCAGTCTTAGAATGTGCATTCTAGCCAAAAAATATTAACACATAGTCAACACTCTGAATTGACATTTTCATATTGAATAAACCACTTTTAAAGCCAAAACTATTTTAGATAAATTAAGAGATTCATTTTAAAATAGCTAAAAAAGCAGGAATACAGCAATGTCAACAGATTTCATCTCACAACCCCTCCTGAGACAAGGCAGTAAGATATTAGGAAGTCACTAACAACTGGGACAACTATTCTTTTCCCCTTTGTTTTTATTTTTCTGTCTTTATTGCTTTCTCTCCTGGTCCCTTATTATTGACCCCACTGATTTAGTTTTGTGTATGCTTCACTTTTGTTTGTGAAGAATGATTTTTCTTTGCCTTCCAGGGTTGTTTTCACTTTCCATGTAGTATGTGTGTATCAGTTCACTTGTAAGCTTTTCAAAGAGAAGTTGCATTGGATAATAGTTCAAGAAACAATGCAGATTTTATTTAAGACTGTGGTAGCAAAAGAGAGACTGAAGTCAACTCTGTTGAAAGAATAGGGGATTTCTTTTTTTTTCATGATTTTTTTTAAGATTTTAATTTATTTATTTGACAGGTAGAGTTACAGAAAGTGAGAGAGAGAGAGAGAGAGAGAGAGAGAGACAGAGAGAAAGGTATTCCTTCTGTTGGTTCACTCCCTGGATGGCCGCTACAGTTGGCACTGCGCAGATCTGAAGCCAGGAGCCAGGTGCTTCTTCCTGGTCTCCCATGCAGGTGCAGGGACCCCAAGCACTTGGGCCATTTTCCACTGCCCTCCCAGGCCACAACAGAGAGCTGGACTGGAAGAGGAGCAATGGGGACTAGAACCTGGCACCCATATAGGATGCCGGTGCTGCAGGCAGAGGATTAACCTAGTGCGCCATGGCTCTGGCCCCATTTTTTTTTTTTTTTAATAAGCTAGTGGAAATGTACTCCAGGATGTTACAGGAGACAGAAGTCAGTGGAATAGGTTGAGAGAAATGTGCTATTCCTAATTTGATAATTTTTCCCTCTCTGTGATTAGGAAATCTGTGTTTGCTAATTGTTGCCTATTAAGTTAGAAGCCTAGTTTTCCATAGAATCTGCAAAGTGGGATGTTATCTTATCTCATGATTACATTTCCAATAAGTGGTTTCCAGGTTGTCAACATTGTGAGTTGTCAAACTGGCAAGAACTTGTAAGATTTACATACATTTAAAAAGGGTCAGGGGGAGAATTTGCATAAGCTTTTGTAAATTAAATGTTATAAGGAAAAGGAATCCAGGGGCCTATAGTAGGCATAAAAGTTGCTCTAAAATTTAGCTAAGATGAAAGGAAATTTAAGGTCATCATAACCAAGCCCCTTGTTACTACCATCTTTCAGCTGAATTCCAAACGCTCAAGTGAGTAAAATGATTGGCTTATGGGGAGGTTAAATGTCTAATAAAATGCCAATCAGAATTAGCTGTTCAAGTGGTACAATATGGCTTCTAGAAGAGCCCAGTTGTTAGATGCATGAACTATAGCTGAGCAGTTCTAGAAGGGAGTTACTGGAAACATTTGCTACTCTACTGTTGTGAAAAAAAATTTATTATTTTGTAAGCTTAAAGCATTAAAGTAATATCTCCCTAAAAACCTATTGAATGAGAAAGTATAATAAAGAACTCAAGAGCTTTAGTGCTATACAACCAATTAGTAGAATATGCATGTTAAAAATACACAGTAAAACTGGAAAAGAAATGTATTTTATATATAATCTAATGCGCTATCTGAGGTTCTTTTACATTACTTAATTTCTTGAAGATTATATTGTATTTTTCTGAGTTTGAATCTCTATGATTCCTTGGCCACATTATGATATGATTAATATATGAATATATTAACTAGTCATTCTTTCAATAAATGTTTATTGAATTGTTTGCATTGAGAACTATGTATATACAAATAAAAAATAAGAAATAGACCCCAAAATAAAAAAAATTAAAACAATGTAGAAGAACAAAATTATGGAGATGTCCAGAGATCTATGAAAGTCCTTCACATTGAGTTAGTGTAAGAAAACAGAAGGGCCGTTTTTTTTTAAGGGGATGATCCTGAGTAAGTCTCAGGAGCACTGTGAAGACTATTTCACATAGCAGGAACACAGACAGTAGAGAGACACTATATGGACATGGAGAATTGTAGGCAGCCTTTGGACAACTCAAGGCCAATCTAGACCTGTGGAATTTCTGGGATAAGAAAGTCACATTCTCCCATCCTGAAGGAGGATGATAATCAAGAAAACCCTGTTACAATTATCTGCGATACCGGAAGCCCCAATAAGTTGATTACGTATGTTGTTATTTTTTGTGCTTCTTTGTTCTGCAGCTGGTTATGTATAAATACTGCTGGGACTTTAGAATAAATGAGCCTTGATCAGCCTTGTTGTCTTGGCTCCTTTCTCTCCGCCCTTTTTCCTCTTTTCAGTCCCTCTCCCTCCCTTAGCTTCCGTTCAACTGGTGAGGCCTGCCCGCACAGAGAATTACAGAAGTTATTTACAAGAGATTAAATTCTGGGTCTGGAAGTGATAAGAAAGGAGACTGGAAAAGCAAGCCAGATAGCACAAAGAGCCTTTGACACCTTAGTTAAAAAAAAAAAAATGTGATCCTTTATATGCAAATGTTACCACGTGACATCCACCTTAGAAAACCTACATTAGCTTCTGTTACTGTTCCAAAAGTTGTTTCCACCATGACATATGTTGAAAATACTGAAATTCAAGCAATACCTTAAAAAAGGGAAGCAGCTACTTGTTTGTCTTCTACTCCCACCCTTCTGTGAGATTCCATCCAGCCGCAACAAAATATCATCTATTACAAAAGTGCATTGTAGCTGTCCAATGGAATACTATGAGACACAATATGTAGAGGAAGGATTGAAGGTTGCTATTCCAAAACCATGCAGAGAAGTTTTGGACAGGATAATGACTTAAAAGGGCCAAATTTAGAAATTTGGAAACATAATGAAGAGTAGTTAAATGCAGTAAAGAGGCATAAATACTTGAAAGAAATATTTAGGAGGTTAAATTGGGTTAAAATCTTGATGACAGGGAAAAATGAAGGATAAGGAATCCAGGCTGACTTTGCCTCATCCCCCTAAAAGCAATGCTAGCACATTTCCACATAGGGTTATAGTTTTCTCACATTTTATGTAGATAAGCTGAAGCAAAGTATGGTGAGAGAGGGAGTATAGCAGCAGAAAATGGGTAAGTGGGGAAAAATCCAACAAGCATAGACTTTGGGTTGAAAAGAACTAAAACACCAGATATCTTTAGGGGAAGAAATCAATTCCATAGGTTAAAATACATGGAAATGAGGTCTAAAATGCATATTTGGCCAAATTTGTTGAGAGAAATCACATCCTGCTAAAGAAATGGCCAAGTAGAACCAATGAGACTGTTCTCATATACCACATTAAAAAAAAATGTATTACTTTGCTGCTTTGGGGGCTGAGTAAGCTCCTAAGATTCTTAGGCAATTCAGGAAATTTGAGACGCCCATGGATTCCGAATAAATAATTGACTCTCTTCTGTCCTTTCTCGCTGTATGCTCTCCCCCAACCCTACTTGTTCTCTGCCTCGCTCAATCGCCTGCTTTTATCTGAATTGGCTTTATGTCAGAAAAGCTGTGTCCTCATAGTGGTGACATAGCCTTTGGCCTCTGGCTCCTTAATAACTGCCATGTAGAAGTGGAGAGATATTTCATCTCTGTATGAAACCACCCTGAAAATAAGCACAGAATTTAATGTAAAAGATGTACATTTTTCTGGAACATAGGTTCTAAACAAACAATTCATAGATCAGTGTAGTTCTGCAGTTCTCAGTTCAAACAGCACAGAGAAGCTGAACTTCTCTGAATACTGTGGCGGTGGTACGTGAATAACTGTGCTTTTATGTGCCTTGCTTGCCACAGAGTGAAGTAGACCCCAGTTGTGTAATTTCACTATACGGGAATGAGATGGCTCTCCAAGTTATCTTACTCCCTAATATGGAAGGACAACAACAAGATGCCTTTATAATAAGTACAGAGATGCTAGGGAACTGTCTGCTGACATTTTTTAAGAAAATAAATGTCATTGTGTATGTGAGTATTTGAGATTTACACATATTCATACACACATAATGTTTTGGCATGCATGGAGATTGAAGCATGGTTACTATAGTGGAACAGATTATCATGTCTGTAATCTCAGGCAGTTTACTGTTTTATAGGACAAGAATGGCTTAAACCTGTTTAGTTGACAAAAGTCTCCAATAGACTATGATTTTCTTTTCTGTAGCTCAAATTGTATGTTAGATATCTAGACTTGTTTATTCTACCTATCTGCTGCTTTGTATTCTTTGCCCTACATCTTTCCATTTCTCCCCACCTCCAAGAAATGGCACAGAAATCTCTCTTCCAGGTATGTATGTAAAGGTGACTTAATTATCACCTTGTGGAGATCTGCATGCCTATGTTCATTTTATGCAGTATGTTCAATGGCCAATATACAGAACCAGTCCAAGTGTATCCTGACAGATGAATGGATAAAGAGAATGTCACACACTCAGAAATTCATATATATGTGTGTGTGTGCATATACATATGTATATATATGTATATGTATATATATATATATATATATATATATATATATATATGAATAGCACTCAACTTCTAAACATGAGTATTCCTGTATTCCTGGAGGATATTTTGTTAAGGGAAGTAAGTCAGAAAAAGAAGGAAAATCATTGTATCATCTAACTTGAATATGGTATCCTACAAAAAAAACACTAAATATTGAGAAATAGAGAACAAAATAGTGATCACTCTCAGTATTTTTAAACTTTTTTTTTCATTTGAGAAGCAGAGAAAAGAGAGAGTGTGTATAGGCACAATTGCTGGTTTACAACCCAAATGACTGAAATGGCAGCCCATAGCAAGATCAAGATCCTGAAATCTGAGTCTACCAGGTAGATGGCAAGGACCATCAGTGCCACCCCAGGGTTCACAGCAGCAGGAAGCTGGAATTGAGAGAAGCTTCCAAACTTGAACACAGGTGCTCTGATGTGAGAAGTAGTTGTCTGAATGGCATCTTAACTGCTGGGCAAAATGCCTGCCCCTTGACTATGTTTAAAAGCAATTAATCCATCTCTTGGTTGAAACAAGTGTTTTTGAGTGCCTTAAAGAAATAGCTGTGCCTATGATAAGTACTGAAAGCACAAAAGTGTGAAAAATATACATAGTTTTTTCCCTTTCAGGCTAGACTGGTCAGAATGTGACCTAGAAACAGATAATATTTAGGTATAGAGAAGGCCACTGTGTTTAAGACCTCAGGCAAAGTATGTGTAGTGCATTCCTTAGCAGGATAATGCCCAACCTTGTTTGATTCTTCCCGTTCCTATGAATAAAAGAAAAGGATCCCATTTGCTAATTTAATAATAGGGATAATTTTCTCGTTAGACAAAACTAGGTCAGGGGAGTCTTTGAAGGAAGAAAGTATTTCCTGTTTTTGCCACTTGGTTCTCAACAGCTTGCGAAGTACTTGCACATATGATTTGCTCATAAAAATGTTACTTGAGTGAGTAAATGAGAGCAGCTGTCTTAATGAAAAAGCACTGCGATTATCCTTTTTCTTATTATTTTCTTGTAAAAAAACAAATTGAAGAAAATATGAAAAACAAAAAAATCTGCCTACAGAATCATTTGTTTCCAAATGTTTGTTTATTTAATTTTCAACTGGACATCAAATGACAACTTCCTTTTCAGATTTTAATTTAATAAATGGCAACTTTATGAAGAATAATGTGGAATGACATCTGACAATCACAGAATAAATGCTTAAATCTTTTTTATTGTTTTTCAGCAGGTGCCCTTTGCTAAAAGATCTCTCATGTGTTCTTCAGTGGCAAAAGCAGAATAAAACATTTTGTTTTATGGAGCAATTAGACACACATTTGTTGTTGCTGGGCCTCCATATTAAATGCTGTCCACACAGATTATGTGAGTTTAAAAATTTCAATATATAACTAGGTATATTTTAAGTCATATTGATGCACAAGGATGTGCTGTGTGATGCGATCATCTTTCTCGGTGACTTAAAGGATATAGAGTCATTCATTCTTTTGGTCATTAGAAAATCTGTGTTTATTTCTTTTGTAACCAACCTAAGAAGGTTAGAATAATTTGTTTGATTTTTTGCAATTGTTTAATATCTATTTAAAAGGTGACATTTCCTTTCCATATCCTTAACATTGAGATAGGTGACTATTTAATAAATAATTGTAAGATGACTAAAGAGATGGCTGAGTGAAAATAAGAGAATTAAATATCAATTAAATTATAATAATTAATAATATGATAACAATGATATTAATTAGTATTCAATAATTAATATTTAAAATTATTAATATACAAATCTAGATAAAATTATTTTTGGCCATATAGTCTTCACGTGAGAATTAAGTATGATTATACTCCTTGCACTATTAAGTAAAATAATAAAATTAAATATTCTAAACAAGCTTACACAAGTACACAATGTCACATATGTGCAAATTGCATCTTTAACCCCATGTTGACTGGGCTTTAAGAAATAAGCTTTGGAATAAAAGATATTATAAAATATTTTTTTTAAATTTTTTTAAAATTTTTGACAGGCAGAGTGGACAGTGAGAGAGAGAGACAGAGAGAAAGGTCTTCCTTTGCCGTTGGTTCACCCTCCAATGGCCACTGTGGCCAGCACGCTGCAGCCGGTCACCGCGCAGATCCGAAGGCAGAAGCCAGGTGCTAGGTGCTTTTCCTGGTCTCCCATGGGGTGCAGGGCCCAAGCACTTGGGCCATCCTCCACTGCACTCCCGGGCCACAGCAGAGGGCTGGCCTGGAAGAGGGGCAATTGGGACAGAATCCGACGCCCCAGCTGGGACTAGAATCCGGTGTGCCAGCGCCGCAAGGCAGAGGATTAGCCTGTTGAGCCATGGCGCCGGCCTATAAAATATTTTAAAAAGTATTTTTGTGCTTTCATTTTTTAAACTTTCTTTGGTTTTACATTAAAAACTTAATAAAATTTGTCTAGAAGATTATTTACTAGAAGAGAATTCTAAAAATAATATATAAAAAACATATATCTACATAATTTTAAATAAATTCACAAATGGGTTTATTGTACATTTTATTTTAGTGTAAGTTTTACTTTTTGGCATAAGTTTTATATTTGGCTTTGTTAGTCGATTCCTCTCCCCCTTTTACTCTCTTCCTTTTATCAGTCTAGGCAGAATTAATTTCAAAAGAACATTTAATTTTTTTTTACTATTTTCAGAGTAAATTTTCATCCTATCTTAGAATATTTAAAAAGACCTTATATTCTTCTTCGTTTCTCTTGAAGAAATATCTTCCTGCCTGGACAACACAAGTCTACCCCTTTGATTGACTCCTTAATCTTCCTTTTTTTTTTTTAAGATTTTATTATTATTATTATTATTTTTTGAGAGGTAGAGTTACAGATAGTGAGAGTGATTCACTCCCCAAATGGCCACAATGGCCAGACTGAGCTGATCTGAAGCCAGGAGCCAGGGGCTTCTTCTGGGTCTCCCACGTGGGTGTCCAGGCCCAAGTACTTGGGGCATCTTCTTCTATTGCCTTCCCAGGCCATAACAGAGAGCTCAATAAGAAGAGGAGCAGCCAGGACTAGAACCGGGGCCCATGTGGGATACTGGCACTGCAGGTGAATGATTAACCTACTGTGCCACAGCACCAGCTCCAAATTCTCCATTATAATGAATCACAATTTATTCATATTGACCACAATTAATACTTCAGAAGAGGCAATATCTTCTGATTTCCTCTTGAACATATCACTATAAGTCCTTTCAAGAAAGCTTCTTTTTTCCTTTTCATCATTCAATTAAAATCTTCATTTTTTTTTTTTTTACCCTCTGAATTAGTATTCCTCTGTCTACTCCATTCCAATCTTGCCAACTGTTCTATTTTAAGCTGCCTTTCTGATACTATTTTGACTTCTGAACTAGAGGCTAGGACAGTGTCTTGTTTGTCATTTATTCTTAGCTCCTGATTTACTGATTCATACATTTAAAGTTTCAATAAATATTTGTTAATTGAAATAACAAAATCAATTAAATTTCCTGGTTAATTGCACAAGTTTAAATGCAAAAAAAAATTTGTCACTGTTTTTAAACTTTGACAGGAAATCAATACTGGTCTCTTTTTTTCTTTTCCTAAATCTACAGTTGTTAATGAAATGGTGTCTTTTGAATTAACTATTAAAAATCCAAATAATAATCATAAATAAAATGGATAATTCAAATTGTGTTACCATTGTTCAGAAAAAAATTATTCATGCTTCAAGACAAGCTTTTAAATTGGTTTGGCTTGGATTCTTAATGATAATATATCTAATGTAAATTAGAAGATTTCACTTAAAATAATATGAATGTTTAAATAATGAGAATGTATATAAAATATAAAAAATCATTTATTTAAAATTGAAGTTATGTACAAAATAAAGAAATATCTTTGGTTTATAATAATTTAAAGTGTATCTTTCTTAATATTTGTGCATCTTGTCTATAGATCACTTCCTACACTCTACTTTTAGTTCTATCTATGCACTTTACATTTCCCTTCTGATCTTTATTGAATGTGTATTGAAATAATCAATGAAGAATTGAATTTCCTTTTAAATGTTATTGAAACCTTTTTACCATTTGTAAATTTTGAATCACATAGTTATGTACAATAGTTAAACAAGCATTTTAAAATTTCAACACATGGATTATAAGGCATTTTATTTATTTTAAAAATGAATGCTAACAATTTTTGCTTAATTTATAGTTTACGATGGGATGACCATTGGTCTCTGTGTGCATAAAATTCATAGTCATTTTGAAGTCAGTAAATTATCTTTTATAATAGAATGCAGCATACTCCTTGTTTACTAGTACTCCCTTTAGTTAAACTTATTGTCAATTAATGACAACAAAATTACAGACCATTTGGGGATGTCTATATTCATCTTAACAACTTTTATAATAAATGAGAACAGGCAATAGCAAAGATTTCCAGTTTTGAAATTATAAGCATGGCATCAGAGTCTGTTGGTAAAAATGAGAACTAAGATTCTATTATGTGATGAAATATGAGAGAGCCATCTTGTAATTGAACGTGGCCCCTGGGTTGTTCAGATGTCAAGAAGCAACATACTTTGAACTGCTTTAAAAAGACATTTTTTTTTTTTTTTCATCTGTTCATGGAAATCCGGCTTGATTTGTTAACCTCTGAACATTACTGCCTGGAGTGGAGAACAATTAGATTCATTAATTTGTTTCCCTTCTCACTTGATTTAACACATACTCAGTAATAGAGCTCACTAACAATTGTGTTCTTGACTTCAGTACTTATTAGCAAATTGTTCTTTGAATATTGAATTATCATTCAGGAATGGATATAAAAAGAGAACAAAAAATATTTTTAGAACATACAGTATAGTATTTCATAAAAAATTGTTTAGGATTTAGAAAACCCTATGGCATAACTATTTATTGCTATACATTTTTGCTAGGATTAAAAATACCTTGTATAATGAAAAGAGATGTTTTCTTGAGTATACATTATTAAATGGCACTGCTGTCCCCTAATGAAGTGATGCTTCACAATGCTGATAACTATTGATGAGAATTGAGTCTTCTAACAAATTAACTTTGTTTCTAATGAGTCTCAGGTCAAAGAATTCCAGTTTACTTAGTGAACTAAGTAATTTTTAAACCAAACATTTTTTTCTGAAAATCATTAAAATATTGGATCAGGAAACAAATATTGAAGACACAAAAAAGAGTGAGAAGTATGCAAATCTAGAATAGGATCAGTCTAAATAGAGAGGTAGGTTGAGTACTAAGCAGCAGTAAAGCCACTTTTTTTTCTGAATATATCCACTGATAAACACTGGGAAACTAGAGTGCAAAGACAAAAACAGCAACCAAAGTAGCTGTCTTTCTGGGAGATTTTTCTTACTTTCAAATGTTGCACATTTGGAGGTTATCATAAATCAGCTTGAAACTTGTTTCCAAATTCTACCCCCAACCATGTGAAACTACTAATATGACTCTACATAGTATAGGAGATAGACAAGATAAAAAGAAAAGAAAAAGCCTTACTCAGTCTATGTTCACATGGATTAATTACACAGTTTCACGTGCAGTAGATAGTCAATGATTGTCAAACCTTTAAATTGATTTGGATTTATTCCACCTATTGAAGTATTTTTCAACCAAATACTAGTGAGAAATTGCTTTTAGTAAAACCAACAAGCTTAAATATGAACTAGAACCAATAGCAAGAAGATAATAGCATTTTACCCATTTGGACATAGGCATTGTATCTTTGAGTAAACTGGTGATCTCCCTCATTTTATCTTTCAAATTATTTCTGTAAAGATTTCTTTATTTGAAATACAGAGTTAGAGAGAGGGGGACACACACACACACACACACACACACACAGAGAGAGAGAGAGAGAGAGAGAGAGAGAGAGAGAGAGAGAGAGGAGAGACAGAGGCTCATAAGCCTAATTCTATTAGCATATCATTCCCCTCACAGAGATTCCAGACCCTTAAACTTTCAGGGATGCTGAAGGATCTACACTCATCATATCTTCTATAGCTACTTCCTGCTGATCAGAGACACAGACCCTGCCTGTCCTGGGTCTGGAAATCTCTTCCCATCTCATCTAACAAATTTGTCTCATGAGCTAGAGAGCTCTCAGTCACTGCCAATGGCCATGTCCCCTGCATGGTCATCTTTACTCTCAGAAGTCATTGAGCTCTGAAACATACAGTTTTATCAATCAGCATAAACAAAACTGGAACAAAACAAATTGCAAGTAGAGTGCCTCTTAAAATGGAAAGAATGTACTTATAGACTCCCAGATAATGGATGGTGATAGGCTATCCTTACGCAGATTATAAAACTCTTTAGCCTGAGCATAGGGATTTTTAATGTCTCTTTCAGTGAATATGCTACTGTTTGAGTAAAGGTGGCAGATTGCAAAATCACTGCACATGTTCCTCCTGTTCTATTAATATATATTCCATAGCCTGTCTAATGTCCATAACTACATTAGACAGAGTATCCACTGATGTAAGTACTTATGGTAAAAGCTGTCCTGAGTTGTAATAAAGGAACTCACTAAAGAGTTTTTTCTGCCAATAACAGCTCCCAGAAAGAAACAAAAGAAGAGGTAAGTACAACATGTCTGCCTTAAAGTGCAGCATTCCTGATGTGATGAAAGCAAGAGCTTTACTTATCTCTTTGCTTTTTAAAGAGGTATTTAAGATCTTCGATTGGTTCATAAGAACAAGCAGACGTGTCTTTCAAATTTCCCTGTGAAGACTCAAGATATAGGTGTTTAATCCTTGACAAATGTACAAAGCTTGAGATGCCCTATAATTTCACCAAAGTAGATGTGCTCAGTAGCACCTGGTAGGGACCCCTCTGTTTAGTCTGCAACTGGTCTGAAGGGGATCCTTCTAGAAACAAGATGAATGGCTTAGTCAGAGATTCTTAATTCTAGAGCTTCTGTTAAAAGCTCTTCAATTCTTTCCACACCTTTTGTGGCTCTCCTGTCCAACAAGGTGGGTCTGTATCAGAGCCTTTTAAAGCTTCATTCAGAGGCTTGGCTATTAATCCAAATCCTGGAATCCATTTCTACAGAACCTTGCCATTCCCAGAAATGTCATGAAATGCTTTTTTTTGTCTGTAGTGACCATGTACACACAATAGCTTCCCTCCTGTTGACTAAAAGAACACACTTTCCTGGGGTTTGAATATGTTCCAAGTAATCCACCTCTTGTTTAGAAACCTGAGCCTTCATTGAGGGAAACTCTGTATCCTCACTTTTCCAAGATTCCAGGTTTAATGAGATGCAGAAGAAAGAATCCCTCAGGCAAGGGTTTAGCACACAATAACATGCATGGAGACAACTGACTCATCAATAGTCCTGAGGTCTTTAACCATTTTGTAGTCTCCATTTGCCCTTAAATCATACAAGATAGAAGTAGTACAGGGAGAAATGGATCCAAGAGTCTGTGTTTGAGAAACTAAATTAAAGAAACACCTAAGGATAATGAAAAATATTCTCCAAGCAATGGAGATGGACATTTAGACATGATTACAATTTATGAGACATAAGAATATCCTATGGTTAACACACTAAAAGAAAGTAATTTTTGAGAACTAGTTTAGCCATTAATTAGTAATACAACCCTTTGAGGACAGATGTCCTGCATGGGAAGTTAGTATACAGTGACTCCTGTTTTTAATTTAACAATTAACACTCTTATATGATGTCAGTGATCACTCAAGGCACTTTATATAAACTGCCTAGGCTGGGAAAGCCTTTTGAATCTGCAAATTCCATCAGTATTTAGAAAAGGCCTTGAGCAAAATGGAAATCCTCTCCTCCCTTCTTTGATGACTATTTCTTTCCACTGAAGTCTCACTCACAGAGGTCCTTCATGTAGGGACACTTTTCATACCAGTGTCCTGGCTTTCCATACCAGGCTCTCCTGGGCTTTTCAGCACGACCAGAATGCCTTATTGGCTGACTCTGAGGTTGCTGAATCCTACTTACAGTGATTTACATTCTATGAGTCTGATGTATGAGCTGTTTCCCATGTTTTAATCTTTTTAATCCTATCTATACTATTGCTAAACACTTAATCCTAGCTGTATGATCACTAAACACTTAATCCCATTTACATTGTCACTAAACACCATTTTTTACCACCCAGCTGAAGGGGATTTGGGATCCTATGTCAAGATTTCAAACTATACCCTTAGAAGTAAGTCTATAGGAATGTTTGTAGATCTAGAGAGCTGAACAATCACTTTGTAGGACCTGAGAAGATAAAAGCAGACACAGCTCTTCTTGAATTTAATTATCCTTAAGCATGTGACTTTGATACATTACATTAGCTTTAATTTGACACCTTAGAGTCTCCATTTGTAGACAAAATGGGATCCATTATCTTACCCAGCCCAATGAGGGGGATCCCCCACAATGTTTTCCATTTTTTAAAGCCTGGCATATGGCCTGCACCACAGCTCACTAGCCTAATCCTCTGCCTGCGGCGCCAGCACACCGGGTTCTAGTCCTACTTGGGGCGCTAGATTCTGTCCCGGTTGCTCCTCTTCCAGTCCAGCTCTCTGCTGTGGCCCAGGAGTGCAGTGGAGGATGGCCCAGGTCCTTGGTCCCTGCACCCACATGGAAGACCAGGAGGAAGCACCTGGCTCCTGGCTTCGGATCCACGTGGTGCACCCGCCTCAGCGTACTGGCCGCAGCGGCCACTGTGGGGTGAAGACCTTTCTCTCTCTGTCTCTGTTTCTCACTGTCCACTCTGCCTGTCACACACACACACACAAAACCTGGCATAAAGCTAAACACTATACTAAAAATAAAACACAACTTATTCTGAGAAACACTGTTCCAGACTGCCGTGCTACTCCCGGGATACCAAATCTCATGGTATCCCATGAGTTTTCTTCAATGAAGAAAACTGCCTGGTCTGAGATGAAATCTTGGAAGGCCCACTGTGCCTGAGATACCAAATCTCAGGAGGCTGAGGGAACCAGGGTGGAACCAAAATAAGAAATTAACATAATAAACTAGCATTAAGCTGAAATAGCATAGAACCAAAATAAGAAATTAACATGACAATCCATCATTAAAGCCAAACTGGCATAGAGACAAAATAAGAAATTAAAATAAAAAAAAAGAAAAAACAGTGTTGAAGCCAAAATAACAAGTTACATTTAAAAAATAATAAAAAGTCACTCTGCTTATCAGGCATCCACCATGTAGCTGGCCATGGGACATGTTACAAAAAATTTTGCCCATCTGTGAAACTTAAAAGAAATTTTAACTTTTCCCTTCAGAAAATATGTAAGATGTCCATAAAAACACATCACAAACAACTTGGAAAGTTTTATATATCAAAAAACTTTGGCTAACTGGTCCTCTGCTAGTATTTTTCTCCCACCTTTCTGACCAAACTCCATTTTTACAAACATACCATTCTCCTGAAGCTACTGAAATGAAAAACATCAAAATACATCAATCCTTGTACTTTTTACAGCCTCTTCCCAAAAACCACAAGCACTGAGAGAAAGCTTGACCTGGATCAGATACTAATAAAGCTCATTTCTTAGGGAGGCTGCTAATGCTGAGGGAAGGGAGGCTGAGATGCAGAAAGATTTTCAGAACTTAGAAGCCGCATGAAGCTGTTTGAAAGTCCCTTACCATGCTGCCAGTTTGTAAACAAATATGAGATCCCCTTGTGGTCACCAAAGGTTGTTTGGTACATTAAGCAAAAATCAACATTTTGGGTTCTTGTCTCAAGCCTAAATAAGCATTCTAAGCTCAGGCAGAAATGAGACTGGCAAAATGGTAATACTCAGAATTTATTTGGGGAAGTGAGTAAAATACACAGGAATGTAAGGACCTTATTTAGGGAGAGGGGGTCGGAAATTTAAACAGGGAGTTCCATACCAGGCTTTCAGAGGGTAGATCAGGGCCATGTGTGGGAGTCTACAGGCCAGATACACACAGAGCAGCCAACTGAGCAGGAGTGGCAGCAAAAACATGCGGCATACAGGAGAACAGGGGTGGGCCCAGGGTGCTCCATGCCTCTTATTCATGTCCAAAAATTGAGTGGTCATGTAGTCTTAGTGACATGTGGTTGGATACAGATGAGATCACATAGGGGGAAAGGAGTCATGGTCTCCAGCCCACAAGCCTAATTCTAATACCATATCAATATGACCCAGCCATCCCAGTCCTGGGAATTTACAAAAAGGAGATGAAATCCTCATATGAAAAGAGTTATCTGTGTCTCCATATTTATTGCAATTTACAATAGTTAAAATATTGAATCAACCCAAATGTCCATCAACTGCAGATTGGATAAAGAAATTATGGAAGGGGCTAAAACTATGGCATCGTTGTGGCCATCTGTGGGGTAAACCAGCAGATGGAAGACTTCTCTCTGTCTTCTCTGCCTCTGCCTTTCTGTAACTCTGCCTTTCACATGAATAAATACATCTTTAAAAAAAGACATTTTGGGATATGTACACCATGGAATACTACACAACAGTAAAAGGAAATATCCTGTCATTTGCAACAAAATGGATGCAACTGGAAACCTTTATACTTAGTAAAATAAACCAGTCCAAAAAACACAAATACCATATGTTCTCCCTGATGTGTGCTAACCAATAGAGCACCTGAAAGGTAATCTTTTAGAAGTGAAACTGACACTTTGAGATTGATGCCTTTGAACATCTCTTGCTCCACTGTTGAGGAACAGTTTTTTTTTTTTTTTTTCACACTTTTGTTGAACTCTTTACTTAGTGTAGGGTTAATCTTATGTCTATAAAGTTAATTTTCATAAACTCTTTTAAACTAGAAAACTTTTATTTAAGGTATATAAACTGCATGAATCTCAGAAATAAAAATTTAGGAACATAGTGATTCTTCCTACCCTACCCTCCCTCCTGCCTGTACTCCCAACCTTATTCCTCCTCCCTCTCCTCTTCTTATTTATTTTTTACTAATAAGAACAAAGCTGGAGGCATCACAAAATCAGATTTCAAGACCTACTACAGGGCAGTTATCATCAAAACAGCCTAGTATCGGGATAAAAATAGATATGTGGACAAATGGAAAAGAATAGAAATCCAAGGAATCAACCCACACATCTACAACAAACTAAATTTTGACAAAGGAACCAAAATCAACTTGGAGCAAGCACAGTCTCTTCAGTAAAAGGTACTTGGAAAACTGGATCTCTGCATGCAGAAGTATGAAACAATCTTACCTTACACCTTACACAAAAATCAACTCTAAATGAAAATCAAGGGTCTAAATCTAAGATCTGATACCATGAAATTACTATAGGCAAACATTGGGAAACTCTTCAGGAGATTGGAATAGGCAAAGACTTCTTGGAAAAGACCTCAGAAGCACAAGCAATCAAAGCTAAAATAGGGGTAGCATCAAGCTAAGAAGCTTCTGTACTGCAAAGAAACAATCAAAAGTGAATAGGCAGCCAACAGAACAGGAGAAAATATTTGCAAACTATGCAACTAATAAAGGGTTAACATTCAGAATCTATAAAGAAATCAAGAAAAAAACAACAAAACAAACCATCCAGTTAATAAATGGACAAAATATTTGAATAAGCATTTTTGAAATGATGAAATTAAAATGGCCAATAGACACATGAAAAACTGCTCAGGATCACTAGGCATCAGGGAAATGCAAATCAAAACCATAGTAAGGTTTAAATTCAGCCCAGTTAGAATGGCTGAACTAGAGAAATCAAAAACAATAAATGCTGGCAAGGATGTTGGGAAAAAGGCACCCTAATGTACTCTTTGTGGGAATGTAAACTGGTCCAGCCATTGTAGAACAAAGCTGAAATCTGGAAATAGATCCATCATATGACACATCCATCCTACTCCTGGACATTTACGCAAATGAAATGAAATCAGCAATATGAGGCAGGTTTGTACCCCTATATTCACTGAATATCAATTCATAATAGCTAAGATATGGAAGCAACCCAAATGTCCATCAGCTAATTATTAGATAAAGAAAATGTGATACACACACACACACACACACACACACACACACACTATGGAATAGTACTCAATCATAAAAAACAAAAATGAAATCCTGTCCTGTCTTTCCCAACAAAATAGATGCAATTGGAAGCTATTATAGTTAGTGAAAAAGTTAGTCTCTGAAAGACAAAAAACATGTTTTCCTTAATCTATGGTAACTAATAGAGTACCAAAAAATGTAATGCATATAAGCAAAATTGATATTTTGAGATTTATTATTTACAACCTTTGTGTCAACTATTGAGGAGGAGTTTTTTTTTCTTACTATTTGTTGAATTATTCACTTAATGGATGGTTAAGCTTATGATTACAAAATAAACTTAAATTATGTCATTCTAAAAAAAGAAAAAAATAACAAAGGAAGGAGGAGCGAGAGTGGGACTGTGGGCAGGAAATAGATTACTGTGGGAAACATCACTATGCTCCTAAATCTGTATATATGATATACATGGAATTTGTTTCCCTATATAAGTTTAAAAAGTTTTTAAGAACTGGGAAAAAAATTTACAATGAAACTGAAATTGTCAACATTCCTAACTCTGCAAGTGATAGACAAATAAATACAGACATCAAAGATAGAACAGATCTGAATAATGCTATCAATCAACTAACTTACATTGTGAAACATCTAACCAAATAACAATTGAATAATGTTTTCTCAAAGTCACATGTAGATTCCACTGTTATATCCTATAGCAACCCATAACACAGATATCAGATACTTTAATCTACTGAAATTAAAGTTCTTCTTTAATTTATAATTAATCTAATTACACAATAAATTAATACTAGAAATGTGCCTGTAAAACTGCTAATTAAACTATTTAACAACATACTTATAAATTCATATGGGTCAGAGAGGAAGTCCTAAGAGAAACTTAAAAATATTTTGAGTTGAATTAAAATGAAAAAATCAAAATATGTTGTTATGATAAAGTTTATAAAGACAGTTATCCTTGGGCTGACGATGTGGCATAGCAGGTAAAGCAGCTGTCTGCAACACTGGGATCCCATATGGACTCCTGTTTGAGACTGAGCTGTTTCATTTCTGATCCATCTCTCTGTCATGGCCAGGGAAAGAAGTAGAGGATGGCCCCAGTGCTTGGGCCCCTGCGCAATGTGGGACAACTAGAGGAGGCTCCTGGCTGCTGGCTTTGGATTGGCGCAGCTAAAGCTGTTGCAACCATCTTGGCAGTGTACCAGCAGATGGAATTTCTCTCTCTCTTTCTCTCTCTCTTTCTGCCTCTGCCTCTGCTCTCTGTATCTCTGTCTTTAAAATAAATAAATAAATAAATAAATAAATAAATCTTTAAAAAAGGCAATTACACCACTAAATGTCTAGTAGAAATTCATACTATAAGCCTACCTCAAAAAAAGAATAATGGAGGAAAATAAAAGGAGATGACAGAAAATGACAAATTGAGTGTAAGAACATATTTATAAAATGGAAAATCATAAAAAATACAGAAAAATCAGTAAGAGTAAAAGCAGGATCTATTTGTTCAAAAGGCAGAGTGACAGAAAGATAGGGATGGGGACAAGGGAAAACAGAGTTTGTTCATCTATTGGTTTACTCCCTAAATGCCTGCAACAGTTCTGGGCCAGGTCAAAGCCAGGAGCAAGGAGCTACACTTAATTCATTTATGTTTGTATCAGGTACCACGAACTTGGTACATGATCGGCTGCTTTACCATGCACATTAGCAAGAAGCTGCATCAGAAATGGACATCCAGGACTCTAACAAGCACTTCAGTCTGGAATGCTGATGTCACAAGTGACAGCTTCACCCACTGGGCCACACTGCAAATCTCCAAGTTAATTCTTTATAAAGATCAGTAAAATAAAGTCATGTCAAATTAATGAAGAAAAAATTATCAATATCTGGCAATCAATAATTTTAATCAATACAGAAACTACAAACAAAAATAGCTATGCACATTCAACAGTTTTGATGGAGTCTGTGCCTCTAGGCACTGTGGAATGCCTGCACCTTCTCATATGAAATGGGTCAACTTGATGTGATTATACACCAGACTTCATTTAAGAAAAAAAGCCATCTGAGCAATTATATGTTTTAGTTAAATATCTGCACCAATTATAATATCTGCACCATTTTTTTTTTCTTGGCAATGGAACCTGGACAACATTTATCAAACATAGTAGGGAAAGTTCTCACTCTGCATTATAAAAAGGACAGCCAGATATCAACTGTTACAGAAATGAAATAAGACGGAAAATTTTAACAAACTGTTTAAACTATTTTCTTAAAGAGACTTCCTCCACTGCCAAAGATCTTGAATAGCCTCCTGGTCAGTCATCCGGAAGCAATTCTTCACATAATTGATGAATTTGGCTTCCACTTTGGGAAGAGAACCACCTTTTTCTATACTTGCTTGCATTTTTGTTTTAATGTCTTCTATGGAAGTAGGTCCTTTTGGTGTTTTAGGAGTTTTTTCCTGTTTTTTGAAAGATTCTTGACCTTTTGATCTTGGTGTTGAAGGTTTTGAGTCTTTCTCATTCTGGTTGGATTTCTGTGCACTTTTGGCTGGGGTATCTCGTATAGATTTCTTCACTGGAGCTTTTTCTTCAGTTTCCTCATCATCAAAATCATCATCATCATGATCTTCATCATCATCATCATCGTCGTCGTCATCTTCATCATCTTCTTTAGCAGCAAGCTTTACTTTTTTCTGTGGCACCTTGCTAACTAGGCTAATCCTCTGCCTGCAGCGCCGGCACCCAGGGTTCTAGTTCCGGTTGGGTGCCGGTTCTGTCCTGGTTGCTCCTCTTCCTGTCCAGCTCTCTGCTGTGGCCTGGGAGTGCAGTGGAGGATAGCCCGAGTTTTTGGGCCCTTCACCTTCATGGGAGATGAAGAGGAAGCACCTGGCTCCTAGCTTCAGATTGGAGCAGCATGCTGGCTGCAACGTACCAGCTGTGGTGGTCACTTGGGGGGTGAACCAAAGGAAAAGAAGACCTAGGTGCTTTTCCTGGTCTCCCATAGGGTGCAGGGCCCAAGCACTTGGGCCATCCTCCACTGCACTCCCAGGGCACAGCAGAGGGCTGGCCTGGAAGAGGGGCAACCGGGACAGAATCCGGCACTCTGACCGGGACTAGAACCCTGTGTGCCGGCGCCGCAAGGCAGAGGATTAGCCTGTTGAGCCATGGCACTGGCCTGTGGTGTTTTTTCTCGTTATACTATGACTCTAGATAAGTGGACTGCCTGCTTTCAATGGAGCCTTAGAGGCTTGAGATGGGTGTGGCCTGAGAGCTCTGTTTGGTTCCTCAGGGTTGAGGGTGTGCCAAAGGTGACACTCCCAGGTTAGGCGTGGTAAATCTCTCTGTTTCTTTATTTTTGATTCAAAAGGGAAGTAATTCCACACAGCTGAATGGAATTGGGGGTGGTTAGCAGGCAACTGATATACCCACAGGAGCCAGAGATCGGAAGCTCTTTCCCAAGGACCACAGAGGGAATCTCTGCGGCCTTCAGTGTGGGTTCAAATTCTCCTGCAGTCTCACCACTGGGCTACCAAGGCTACTGAACTGTAGCGTCTCTGGAGAGTACTCACGAGGTGAATTCCGTGAGTTCTCTCCCCCACAGTCTCTTTCTTCACAGTCTCAGTTCATTAGCACCACACATTCATTAGGTTCTAATCTCCTGTTATTTCACCCCCACGCCCAGAGTCAGGTTTTTCTGCTAGGCTCAGGGCCAGTGCAGACCTGAGGTCGCCCTGCTTATGACGTATGTCCAACATGGTGCCTGCTCTTTGTCTTGCTCACCTTTGAGAGGTGGGCAGAGAGAGAGAAACTCGTGTCCGTATCGGTCACTTTTTTCTTTCTCTCTCTCTTCTAGTTAGCTTGGTGAACTTTTCCCCACAGGGTTTCAAGCCTTGTTCACTCTAGTCTCCTCTCTCCGCTTCCCTGCTGGTGTCTCGGGCTATTGAGGTTCGGCTCACCTGGCGTTCCAGCGCTGGTGCGTTGAGTCTGCCGCTGGTGTCCTGAACTGCGGGCTCTGAAGCTCTCCTCGAAGGTCCACTGTGAATCACTAGTTCTGGAAAGTGTTTCCTCTGCTGTTTCTTTCCCTACTCTTCCTTGAACCTGCAGTATCTCCACTTTTATTATACTGTCTCTCTCCAGACTATCAGTGTGCTGCCTTCCTATTCCGCCATCTTGCCACCTCCAGAATGGAAGTTTTAATCAATGAAATGAAATTGTGGATCAGAGTTTAATGATAAAATCTCTTTATGATCCTATGTGGTATTATGAGGAAGCAATAAATGTATACTGAGAGAGGAAGGCTTACAACTGGTTAAGCACTGGGTAGTAAAAAGACTAAATGTGCCCCACCTTATTAGAAAAAGAAGTTCTTTGCTTATCAGAGAACAGAATCTTCATTCTAAAATCTGTATGGGGAGTGTTTTTACATTACTTGACTTAGAGATTGAACTGCAGCACCGGCTAAGTTTCAGCATAACCCAGTTGATACACTATGCTGCTCCA
Organism: Sylvilagus floridanus; assembly: GCA_949820135.1. Taxonomy (NCBI): domain Eukaryota; kingdom Metazoa; phylum Chordata; class Mammalia; order Lagomorpha; family Leporidae; genus Sylvilagus; species Sylvilagus floridanus. Next base: position 99,773,158 of record OX463224.1, on the reverse strand, counting down.
TCCAGTTATTCCATAGCTGCATGGTAAAAAGGGGCTGTCCTGAGTCACATGTAACAATCACACTTGGAATAAGGCTAGTATAGGTGAAGGACTGAGCTGTTAAATTTTAAATAATTTAAATGTTAGCATTAGTACTCCACATGGTTTTTGATTACCCACTGGGCAGCACAAGTAAATGAAAATTCATAGTATAGGTCTTATCTGAAAAGCCTTTAATTATTTTTTCCTTTTTTGTGTGTAAAATTTGTAGAATAAGAATAGATGGGGGATTTTATCAGTTTCAGGAAACTCTAAGGATTTATAAAACATGAAATCTGTTCTGATTTATGTAGCTCCAGGGAATTTGGTGTGAACAGTACATACTCCTTGTTCCAGTGTCATCACAAGTTTTTTGATTCATGTGTTTGATAAATTTGTGATGAAGTAAATTATTTCAGTTTTATTTTATTTTTTAAAGATTGATTTTATTTATTTGAAAGGCAGAGTTATAAAGATGAAGAGACAGAGAGAAGGAGGTCTTCTATCCGCTGGTTCACTCCCCAAATGGCTGCAATAACCAGGGCTGGACCAGGCCTAAGCCAGGAGCCAGGAACTTCTTCTAGGTCTCCATCTGGGTGCAGGAACCCAAGTGCTTGGGCCATCCTCTGATGCTTTCCCAGGTGTGCTAGCAGGGAGCTGGATTGGAAAGTGGATCATCTGAGATTAGAATCAGCACCCACGTGGGTGGCACCGCAGGCCAAGACTTTAACCCACTGTGCCATAGTGTCGGCCCCAATTTATTTCAATTTTAAACCCCTGGTTTTGGTTCCCCTTTTCAAAAATAAAACATATCATGGATATGATAAGTATCCATATAGTTATTCAACGTAATCCGCAAATATTTATTGAATAACTATTACGTGTGTAGCTTTAGGCATTGACATGCATTATCAAGGAAAATTGACAAAACTTCCTGAGCTTTGCAGCTCACATTGCAGTGAATTTTAAATACAATTGTAAGGAAAATTTAAAATGCTTAGTATGTTCAAAGTTCATGGATTTTTAAATCAATAAATGAATAAATTTCAAAGTAAAGAAAACAGTGGCCTCTTAACACATCTCTCCCTGTGATTGCAGGTATAATGCTGATACAACTTTACTGAGATATTTAAGAAATTAAAGTCACCTTCTTAGATGGGTAATCATGTGTTATTATGATGGACACTGTTGTTCGTCTACCTAAGAATACCAACCCTACTGTGGAGACATTTGCAGAATCTCATGTACAGTGATCATGCAGCTTTTCCCAGAGACTGAATCAAGATCAATGTAAGAAAAGCAAGGTGGTCTCATTTTTCCTTCCAGTGATTTCCTTCACTTTCAGTGATTTAGAGATCAGCAGGTGAATAACTCTGTTCAATGCCATGTGAAGAAAGTCTGCTCAGATGCTTGAGAAACTCACTCTTTATAAAAATGAGAGATGTAGGGAATGAGAATGTTTATTTTCCCACCTAGTTCTTCCTACTTGAGATGATCCTCTATGGTAATGTCATTTCTGGAGGCTGGGGAGTGATTAACTAGATACCAAGGAGGTCAAGACAGAAAAAGGATTGTGAGCCTGGATTCTGGAAATGTAGAAAGCGTTGAGGGGAACCATGGAGACGTCTGCTTCTGGCAGTTACATGAAATGGTGAGATCTCTGTGTTTGTTATCATTATGTGAGTATCTGTTATTATATCCAAAGCCATCAAAATTGGTGTGATTAGGATTGGGAGGGGCATTTTAATTTTTTCCATAAACTTCAATTTCAACTAATAATCACCTCTGAAGGAATTTTTACTGCCTAAAAACTGAATTTATCTTTGATTTCGAGTACAGGGCAACAAAGAAAGCATCAGTTTTGATGGGCCACTGAGCAGAGATATGCCTAACTAACTGTTGTGTTAAATTCTAAGAACATAATCTAATTTTTTTCACGAAAAATATACATGTGATTGGAGTGGCTTACTACTTATTTTGGCTACTTCATAACACTAATTTAAATTCCAAATGATAAGATGTAATAAAATCATCCATCTATATAGGTCTATCTATCTATCATCTGTTTATCCTGGTTTAGATTATGCCCCATAAAATTTATATCCTTGCAGAAGTAAAGAATATAATCTTATATGGAAATAGAGTCTTTTTAAAAAAGATTTAATTATTTATTTGAAAGGCAGAGTTATAGAGAGGCAGAGAAAGAGTGAGAGATATCTTCCATCCTCCGGCTTGTTCACTCCCCAGAAAACCTCCAACAGCCAGAGATGTGCCAATCTGAAGCCAGCAGCCAGGAGCTTCTTCTAGGTCTCCCTCTCCCACGTGAGTGCAGGGGACCAAGGAGTTGGGGCTATTTTCTACCGCTTTCCCAGGTCATAGCAGAGAGCTGGATTGGAAGTAAGAGTAGCATCCCCAGACGGGATGCTGGCACCGCAGACGGGATGCCAGCTCTGCAGATTGTGGCTTTACCTGCTACACCACAGTGCTGGCCCCAGAAATAGAGTCTGGAGCTGTGTGATTAGTTAAAATTAAGTCCTCCTGGATCAGGGTGTCCTTAAGCCCAATAACTGGTGTCTTTATAAGGCAGACATTTGAATGCTGTTACAGACATGCCATAGTGCATGCCATGTGAAGACAGAAGCAGGGATAAGAAGGATGCATCTTCAAGGCAAGGAAGCCAAGAACTGCTGGCAACCAGAGCAGTTAGTAGAGAGGCACGGAGCACACTCCATCACGGAAGCCTCAAAAGGAACCAACTTTGCAGACAGCTGGATCTCAGAATTCTAGCATCCACAACTGTTGAGAACTGAGTAAGTTCCTGTCATTATGAGTCCCTGTTTGCAGTCATTTATTACAGCCACCTGAGGAAATGAATAATCAATATCTATTTATGGTGAAAAAAATGAGTATTTGTAGTATGCCAATTTGACCCTGTTAAGCCTTTGAATTTTTCATAAGTGGAAATTGGCCTCGATATGCAATTTGAATTCATCTTATTGATGAAGCATTGCTTCTTATGTTTGTTTAAGGAGTTTTTTTATTTTCTTATGAAATATTTCATTTCATATTTAATTCATTTTTACTAAATGTACTCTTCATTCTTCCACATTTTTGACAGCAATAAGGAGATATGATTTTCTTTATAAATTGTAAATATCTTCTCTTAGCCTTTTTGTTTTCTTAATTATATTTATGGCATAAATATTCTTGCACATTTAAAATTGTTATCAAATTTTTAAAAATTTATGATATTTTATATAATGGTTAGGAAAGTTCCTACCACTTGAGAACTATAATGAAATTCACATCTATTGTTCTATTGCTTCGATTTCAGAATTTAAATCTCTGATTTGTATTTTGTTATAGAATATGAAGTATAGATTGAATTTTATATGTTTTCCAAATGAATTTCCAATTATTTAACAATACTTTATTGAAAAGGCCATTCATCATCTGATCTGGGGTGCCACTTTTAACATATATCAAATTTCCTCATACATGCTCATCTAGTTTTGGACTTTATTTTCTTTTGCGCTGGTCCATCTATTTTGTCACTGAAGCCACAATGTTTTAATTATAGGAAACATATTTTAACATTGTATTTGATACATACCTCCATTGTTTCACTGAATGGTGTTTTCTGGCTCTTCAATCTTGTTTACTTTTCTGTAAGAAAATTATGCCTGGTTCTGGGGAAAATTGAAGTGACATCTTTTTAGCTTAGTATACATGCAGTCTATAAAACTAGCGTCGTACTAAATTCTGATTTGATTTGTGCTAGTTTTTTGATAGATTCTCTTGGATATTTAAATGATATACAATCGTAACATATGCAAATAAAGATGATTTTCTCTTGCTTTCTACTTCCTGAATTTATGACTGTTTTCTTCTCTCTACTTATTACTACTTTCCCCAATCTTGTTACACTGAGCATAAAGGTACTTCAAAAAGTTTGTTGTGGGTGGGTGCCGTGGCTCAATAAGCTAATCCTCTTCCTTGTGGCCGGCACACAGGGTTCTAGTCCCATTCGGGGCGCAGGATTCTGTCCCAATTGCCCCTCTTCCAGGCCAGCTCTCTGCTTTGGCTAGGGAGTGCAGTGGAGGATGGCCCAGGTCCTTGGGCCCTGCACCCACATGGGAGACCAGGAGAAGCACCTGGCTCCTGGCTTCGGATCAGCGTGATGTGCTGGCCACAGTGTGCCAGCCGCAGCAGCCATTGGAGGGTGAACCAATGGCAAAGGAAGACCTTTCTTTCTGTCTCTCTCTTGCTGTCTACTCTGCTTGTCAAAAAAAAAGAAAAAGTTTGTTGCAAAATATAATTAAAAGAAAACTTTATTTTAGTGCCAAAAAAATTTGAAATCCATGAAGTCTTTTCATAATACACATTGCCCATGAGATGTTGAAGAACCCTTGTAGGAATAGATTTCTTTTTCTTTCTCTTAACTTTAGGAGGAATACTTTTAATGTATACCCAAGAGTAAAGCACTGATTTTTGAACTTATATCTATTTTTAAACTTTCACAGAAGTTTCCACTTATTAGCAAAGATGTATTTTGATTTTTGTCAAATGCGTTTGTAGAGTCTAAAACATTTTTCTTCTTAGATGTATTTATATAATAAATGATATTAATTGGTATCCAGATTAAAGCATACGTGCCTTCTTGAAAGCAAGCCCACTGGATCATCAGGTATTTAATGACTGTTTTTCATCGTCTATTTACTAAGTTATATGTAAGTCTTTTATTGATATGGATATTTCTGTGATTTATAGTTAGATGCTTATTAGGTTTTGGCAACAAAATCAGGAGCGTCTCATTTTGATTAGTTTGAGGGTGAGCACTCTAAGGAATTAGTATGTCATTCATCTCATGATGCGTGTGAGTGAAGTGGCAAAGGTGGTCATGTGATATTCTAGTCACTCAGAAAAAGAGAAAAAAAAAACGCATCTGAATAACTGAGAGCTACGGGACATAGAAAAAGGAATGACTGGGCTAATCCTCTTGATATTATAAAGTTTTTCCTTAGATGCAACTATTAATGCTTCCATTCACCAATAATCAGAGATATTTACATTATCCTTGGCTTAGTCATTTTGGAATATGATTTATATTACACGTTGCCATAAATTCATTCTCTGGTGTATAATTTTGTGAAGGCTTCTGGGCATTAGTTTAAGAACCATTTCTCAGGCCCAGTGCTGTGGTGCACTGCTTTAAACTGCTCCCTACAGTTCCCCCATCCTACATGGACAGCAGTTCAAACCCCTGCTGCTCTACTTCAGATACAGCTCTCTGCTGATGCACCAGAGAGAGCAGCAGAAGATGGCGCAAGTGCTTGAGCCCCTGCACCCACTTGGGAGACTCAGAACAAGCTCCTTACTTTTGCCTGGCCCAGTACCTGCTCTTGCAGCTGTTTGGGCAGTGAATCAGCAGATGGAAATTCTCTATATATGTCTCTCTCTTCCTCTCTCTGTTAATCTGTCTTTCAAAATAAATAAATCTTTTAAAAATATTTATTTATTTTATTTGAAAGAATTACACAGAGAGTTGAGAGGCAGAGAGAGAGAGAGAGGAGAGAGGAAGAGAGAGAGAGGTTTTCCATGTGCTAGTTCACTCTCCAATTGGCCACAACGACTGGAGCTATGCCGATCCAAAGCCAGGAGCCAAGAGCTTCCTTCAGGTCTCCCATGCAGGTGCAGGGGCCCAAGGACTTGGTCCATCTTCCACTGCTTTCCCAGGCCACAGCAGGGAGCTGGTTGGAAGAGAAGCAGCTGGGACTCAAACCAACCCCAAGTTGGGATACCAGCACTGCAGGCAGAAGCCCTACCCGCTATGGAACAGAACCAGCCTCAATAAATAAATCTTTAAAAATTTCACCGAGACTTTGTATTTAATGATTTTTTTTAGAGATTCTTAAGAGCTCTGTCACATAGCTTGTTTCAGAATTAAGTGGGAAAGCTATTTTTTCACCGATTTGGCCTGGATATGGATTTATTCAGCAGCCTGTGCTACCCTGATAAAGTTTCTACTTTTATAAAACTCTATGAATTTTGTCTCACCTGCCTCTAAGCTACCTAGAAATTTCCTAGAATATGATGTCTATTACTTAATAAAATTTTCTCTCAATGAGTATAATAGGTGTTTATGCATATATACTTTAGTGCACTCTTTTCTCTTGGCTTGTAACATTTTTCTTGCCCGAAAATCTTTGAAGGAGAGTGCAGACATGACAAGCAGCAACCTCTTCTGTTGTAACATATGCCTTCATGTCATTCTCTTGCCCAAGGACCTGGAACCAAGTTATTTTTCATTACTGTACTCTGAAAGTCTACAAGCATAATATTGCTGCCATATATTAGTTGATGCACTAAGAAAGAAGGATCTGGTCAAAAACAAAGCAACACTGTTGGAAAAAAAAAACACCTCATATATAAAATAAAAATGTTTTTTCCAGAATTTAAGATGAACTCCCTTATATAAGCAAAAAAAAAAAACAAAAAATGTGCCAAGTGCCCAAATTGGTTGGCTAAGCATTTTTCAAGCTCATTTCATTGACTATATTCCAAATTAATTCTTAAATGCAAAGGAAATCCCAGCCAGACTACCTAAATTCTGACAAATATTCCAATTTCAGTCATGAGTTACTTTAGCTGGATGTCAGATTTTTCCCAAGTTCACTGATTGCTTCTTGGCTCCTATTAGATATTTTGGCCAAAACTAAAACTAAGTAGACAAGATTATATTTTTCCTAAGTTTATATCTGTTTTTAAATATTTATTTATTTATTTGAAAGTCAGAGTTATGTGGGGCATGAGTGAGGCCATGGCGTGGCCAGGCCAGGCCCAGGGGCTCCGCATGCACAGCTGCCCCCAGTGCCTCCGCCGGAGCTGCACGGAACGGAGCTGCGCGGAGCCGGGCCTGCGAACTAACGCAAGCCAGAGCCCACAGAGCCAGCCGGCAGGCGTCCTGGGGATGGCAGGGCAGGGAGGGACCCGGTGCGTGTGCATGTGGCCCCGGCCACCACCATGGCGGACAGCAACCCTGCAGGGTGCATGGCGGTAGCGGCTCTAGCCCCCGGACAGGGCGGCGCCAAGGAGGGGCAAAGAAGATGGAGCCCAGAGGAAGTAAGGTGGGCAGAACTCAAAAGCTAATTGGCTATGCAACATCAGGGGAGGTAATAAGACTAGTAACAAATGTATAGACATATGGCTAGTCCTATAGAAATCCCCCCCATAAGGTGACCGTTTAAGTGATTGGTTGGTCCTTAGTCCTGCCCCAATGACTCTGCATTTTTGTGCTATAAAAGGTTCGGTTATGCACGGAATAAATGAGTCCTTGCTAGACTTGGTTCCCCGCTGTGTCTGATTGTCTCCAGGATAAGGAGGCTGGGGAACGGGTGAGCAGCGCACTCACCTTTCCTCAGACCCAGTCCATCCTTGTACAGGTGGACTTAGACCCTGCAGTTACAGAGAGAGGAGAGGCAGAGAGAGAGAGAGAGAGAGAGAGAGAGAGAGTCTTCCATCCGCTGGTTCACTCCCCAGTTGCCTGTTATGGTTGCAGCTGTGCTGATCCTAGCCAGGAGTCAGGAGATTCTTCCGGGTCTCCCATTCAGGTGCAGGGGCCCAAGGACTTGGGCCATCTTCCACTGCTTTCCCAGGCCATAGCAGAGAGCTGGGTCGGAAGTGAAGCAGCCGTGACTAGAATCCGTGCCCATATGGGATGCTGGCACCTCAGGCCAGGGCGTTAACCCACTGCACCACAGCACCGGCCCCCTAAGATTACATCTTAATTTTTGTCACTTACTAGTTGAAACTACTGATGTAAATCATTTGGCCAATGTTAAAACTCTTTGAGGTATTTTTTTCTTCCTATTCATTTTATTTACTCATTCCATAATTTGTCCTAGTGACTTTCATAGTAAACAACTAAATAATGTTCATGAGATAATCTTAGTTTGTAATTAACATTTGGTTACTTGCTGAAGTTATTTCAATGTCAGTGTTAAGAAATTCTTTATGAATGGAGGTTCTGGCATTAAAGATGAGTAAAAATACCATACCCACATTCAAGTACATTTATACATACACCACATAACTTTTGCTTTCATATTCCTCAAAACTGCTTTTTCTTTATAAAAAATATTGAGAAAATGCTTAAATTTATCTTTTAAGTTTTGACTCTTACAAATGGAAATACTAGAGTACATTTACCTAGATTATTAAATATAAAAATAAGTCTGTATTTCATTGTTATTCTGATATTGTTTTTTAATAAAGCTTTTATTTAAAGAATATAAATTTTCAAACTACAGCTTATGGATCACAATGGCTTCCCCCACCCCCATAACTTCCCTCCCACCCGCAATCCTCCCCTTTCCCTCTCCCTCTCCCCTTGCTTCACATCAAGGTTCCTTTTCAATTCTCTTTATATACAGAAGATCAGTTTAGTACATATTATATAAAGATTTCAACAGTTTGCCTTCACATAGGGACACAAAGTGAAAAATACTGTTGGAGTACTAGTTATAGTATTAACTCACAATGTACGGCACATTAAGGACAGAGATCCTACATGATATTTTTTTTAAAAAATTGATTAATTATCTGTGCAATTTCCAATTTAACACCAAGTTTTTATTTTCATTTTCAATTATCTTTATATACAGAAGATCGATTCAGTATATACTAAGTAAAGATTTCATCAGTTTGCACCCACACAGAAACACAAAGTATAAAAATACTGTTTCAGTACTAGTTATAGCATTACTTCACATTGGACAACACATTAAGGACAGATCCCTCATGAGACGTAAGTACACAGTGACTCCTGATGTTGATTTAACAATTTGACACTCTTGTTTACGGCGTCAGTAATCTCCCTAGGCTCTAGTCATGAGTTGCCAAGGCTATGGAAGCCTTTAGGTTTCGCAGACCTTGATCTTATTCCGACAGGGTCATCTTCAAAGTGGAAGTTCTCTCCTCCCTTCAGAGAAAGGTACCTCCTTCTTTGATGGCCCCGTTCTTTCTACTGGGATCTCACTCACAGAGACCTTTCATTTAGGTCTTCTTTTTTTTGTTTTTCAGAGTGTCTTGGCTTTCCATGCCTAAAATACTCTCATGGGCTCTTGAGCCAGATCCGAATGCCTTAAGGGCTGATTCTGAGGCCAGAGTGCTATTTAGGACATCTGCCATTCTACGAGTCTGCTGTGTATCTTGCTTCCCATGTTGGATCATTCTCTCCCTTTTTGATTCTATCAGTTAGTATTAGTAGACACTAGTCTTGTTTGTGTGATCCCTTTGACTCTTAGACCTATCAGTGTGATCAATTGTAAACTGAAATTGATCACTGGACTAGTGAGATGGCCTTGGTACATGCCACACCTTGTTTATTCTGATATTGTGAAGTTAGTTTGCCATGCCTACCAATTGCCATTAAAAATTATGTGACTAAAATAGAGACTTTTAAGTTAAAAATTCTTAGATGCATTTTGAATTGTTGAATATTCCTGAGTGCTAAATGGAATGAGCTGTAAAATATGTTTTGTTACAAACTAGGGCTGAAGCCTCTTGCTGTTCAGCTGCTAGGATTATCTTTGTATATCACTGGATGTGGTAATCCTACACTCTGAGTAAATTTCAAGAGATTTAGTACAGATTTTCTACTACTGCACTTTCGCTATAAACACGGCCTCACTAGAAAATGTGACAAAATGCTTTAGATACTAACCAATAAAAAAATATCCAAAAGCAATGGAACCTGGGTATTCTTTACATGTTTTTAGCAAGTAGAAAAACAATAGGTTTTCTTCTCTGATTTTCTTCTTTGACTAACTCAAATTTTCACTGTCTTCTAAATGAAAAGGGGAATAAAAATAAAAGCTTGCAAAAAGACTACTGAATTTACAGCAGGTCAGAAATACTGAATTTAACTACTACAAGTTTTGTGGAGTGGCCAGGGAGTGCAGTGGAAGATGGCCCAAGTGCTTGGACCCTGCACCCCATGGGAGACCAGGAGAAGCACCTGGCTCCTGCCTTTGGATCAGCGCGGTGTGCTGGCTGCAGCGCACCGGCTGGCTGCGGCGGCCATTGGAGGGCGAACTAATGGCAAAGGAAGACCTTTCTCTCACTGTCTACTCTGGCTGCCAAAAAAAAAAAAAAAAAAATATTGAATTAAGCTTGTAAAATCTTATGAGATTCAAATACAACTTTTAAAAAAATAGTAAAATTCATGCCTACAAGCATTGAAATTTTGTAAGTCACATTAAGTGCTTATTGTCCATATGAGCAAAACTTTTATTATTGCTGATATCAAAACTGTTAGTAAAGCATTACATTATTGCTTTAGAAGTCTGAAGTTTTATATTACTTTTTTTCTGGAATGATTATCTGTTTATACCTATGATAAAATTTATGTCCAGAACGTCTCTCAATGTTTACTAAATGGCATAAGTGTCTTACTTTTATAGATAGAGGGATGGGATGGGGAAGGTTGAAACAAACAAGAAATAACCAAATTTCTCCATTGTGATTTATTGAACTAGGGGGTAAGAAATATTAATTTGCAAAAGCCTTGTCATTACAATCTCATATATTGTAGTTAAATGGAAAATACACCTAATGTGGGACTAGAAGAAGTTGTGTGAGTTGTTATGGCTACATTATCAAAAGTTTGTTCAATTTCAGACCTCTTTATTTTCTGTCTTTTTATATATAAACTACTATATTGTAGCCATATTGGAAGATTTATATGAAGTAACATTTTAGATATGTCTTACAAATTATGAATTAATCCAATAATTTAGGATTTTATTATTATTGTTTATCATATTAAGCTTTGAATGACTTGGAAACTTGTGTTTTTACCCAAAAAAGCAATTTAACTAGGAAAATACATTTTTATATAGATAAGCAATGTGTGTTTTATGTATGTATGTATATATATAATATATATATATATATCTGTATTCCTGTTATTAAAATGTATTGGGAAATACACAATATAAATACATAAAGGTAAACAAGCAGCAGTTGTTGGGGCTGCTTTTCTTTTTCTTTTTTTTTCTTTTTTTTATTTTTGACAGGCAGAGTGGACAGTGAGAGAGAGAGACAGAGAGAAAGGTCTTCCTTTGCCCTTGGTTCACCCTCCAATGGCCGCCGCGGACTGCGTGCTGCGGCCGGCGCACCGCGCTCATCCGATGGCAGGAGCCAGGTGCCAGGTGCTTTTCCTGGTTTCCCATGGGGTGCAGGGCCCAAGAACTTGGGCCATCCTCCACTGCACTCCCGGGCCACAGCAGAGAGCTGGCCTGGAAGAGGGGCAACCGGGACAGAATCCGGTCCCCTGACCGGGACTAGAACCCTGTGTGCCGGCGCCGCAGGGCGGAGGATTAGCCTGTTGTGCCACGGCGCCGGCCATGGGGCTGCTTTTCTTAGCTAACTCATTTTTCTTGATCATGGTGATGACAGAATATAGCAAAGTGTAAGGAGAAAAGGAAATTTTCAATGATTATGTTAAAGCAGCTGGGTAGATATTAGCCTATATGTGTTAGAAGGGCTGAAGAAAAGGAGAAGTTTTAAAGAATACAAATGTATGTGCAATGAAACAGGAAATAAGTCCTGAAAGCATGACCCAGCCTTTCTCTGTTTCCCCTAGCCCAAGATGTCCTTGCCTGTCCTTTATCAGAAGAACTTGACTGAACTGAGGGAGTGAAACATCTGGTTCAACAAGGTCATAATCACTGGACTGAAGGAGTCATTTGCTTCTCCAATAAATAAGAACCTTGATGGAAAGTATTGTCCAGAGGGATTTTGTTTAGGAGAATTTCATGTCCAAAATTCCCACCCAGACTTTCCAAGAAGGGGAAAGAAGGGGGAAAAAACGAGTGACACATACTCATGTGCATAAAAACCCCAGTCTGAATGCACGGTGGCATAGTGGTTAAGACAATTGTGATACTGGCATTCTGTAGGGGCAACAGCAGATATTTTCTGCTGTTCACTTTCCTGAATAACTGCACTCCCTGGGAAGAAAAACACTTTTATACTGAAGAAGTGGAAAATTATTGCTTTAGTGGCCAAAAAGTTCTGCTTGTGAAAAGTCTGGGTTTGAGAACTTTCCTGCTAGATGAAAGAGAAAAAAGCTCACCCAGCAGGAATTTTTAAGGATAGTTGAGGATCTCCAGATATACAAAAATGGGGTCTTAGAACATTTAAGTATTTTGCATACAAATAGAATATATTTGTATGCTCCTAGAAACACAGAATGTTACATTTGTTTCCAATGACCAACTTATTATTAAATTAATTTTTATCTGAAGTTGCTTCTATAGCATAAGTCCCTACATGGGGAACTGAAACCTAACTTAGTACATAAACATGAAGAAAGCCTGATTTCAGGTATTATTCTTGAAACAAGTAGTAGTTTTAACCAATCACAGCGATTGAATTATAACACCATTTCCAAATAAGCAAGATGCCTTGCTGTTGTCAATCAGGAGTTTTCCCCACTTCTAAAACTTTGCTGTTCACACTGATGGACAGAACTGCATAAACTTCCTCTAATTCAGGATGCTACCCCATTCATGAATGGTTCTTTGTTCAATTGAACTCTGTTAAAATCAATTTGTATAAGATTAATCTTTTAACATTCTTTTTTTGTAAAAATAATAAACACATGATTAGATAAACCAAGAAAGCAATGACTTGTAGTATTCATTTGGTAGAAAGGTAATTATTCAATAAATGAATTTTAGAGGAAATCAATGGTATTTCCAAGGACCATAAAACAAAATTGAAATGTCATGCTATTCCCCAAACACTGTCATTTTTATACATTAGTGGTTACTATAGTAAAGTTAATTCATAAATATTCACAGCATTATCCAATCTGTTTTGTAAGTAGAAGATAATGTTCTATCTCACAAATTCACCATCTCATTTAGTCATCAAAATATTCTAATGAGGAAATATTAACATTACTTCAACTTATAGATTGAGAACTGAGTCCTAAGGGTATATGTAAGTATAATGTTTATCAGTATAAGGAATATGTTCTTTTGTCAATTATCCCTAGCATGTGGCAGATTCTTTCATCAGTGGCAATGACTTAGAAGATATTTATTAAATGGGTGCATGAAAGAATAAATTTTCCAGAATGATGAAGTTGTACTCTCAGATTTAAATAGATCTCTTTGACATCATAATCCACGTTTCCAAAGGAAGGAAAATGGTTAATTCTCTTGGTTTTGAAAAGAATTCTATTTAAAAGAAAACATGATGGGGCTGGTGCAGTAGCATAGTAAAGTTGCCATCTGTGGTGCCGATATCATATGCGCACTGATCCAAGTCCTGGCTGCTCCAATTCTAATCCAACTCTCTGCTGATGCATCTGAGAAAGCAGCTGAAGATGGCCCATGTGCTGGGGCCCCTGCTGTCATGGGCTAGGTTGGGCCTAAATTAATTTTCTAGACTCTTGTCTCTTACTTAGAGAATTCTGAGTACAGACCCATATGCGGCATGCAGTGTTATAAGCTTTATTTACGAAATGAGAAAAATACACAGGTTCATCAGGGCTTTATTAAGGGAGAATGCACCAAAGAAAGGGAATTATTATACCCTGCTGTGCTAGTCCTGAGTCTACGAGGAGGAGACTGCTTCCACCCTTCCTAGATTTTTTTTTTTATGAGCTTAGAAAAATGAAAGTGTTTTTATAGTACCACCTCTGCATTCCAGGTAAGAGGAGGTACTTCCTGTGGAGGGGGTCCCTTGATTGACAAGTAGATGAACATGGCAACACAGAGTGAAGGAGATGCAGCTTCCAGCTCATGAAATTAAAATTATTTATCTAAGCTCTCCCACATCATCCCCCTCAGAGATTTCTGACCCTTAGTATTAAGGGAATGCTGAAGGACATAGACTCATCATATCTTCTATAGTTACTTTCTGCTGATCAGGGATGCAGGCCCTGTGTGTCTTGGGTCCAGAAAGCTCTTCCTATCTCATCTAATGACTTTGTTTCATGAACTGAAGAATTTTTAGTCCCTGCCAATGGCTGCATCCCCCACGTAGCCATCATTATTTTCAGAAGTTGTTGAATTCTGAAACACACAAGTTTATCAATGAGTATGAGCAAAACTGGAAGAAAACCAATTGCAAGTGGAGTGCCCTTTAAGATGGAAAGAACATATTTGATAGGCTCCCAGATAGTAGTTGGTGATAGGGTATCCTTAGCTAGATTATACATCCATTTAGTATAAACATTGAGATTTTTAATGTCTATTTCAGTGAATAAAAACTACTTTCAAAGCCTCCTGTGCTGCCTGAAGTAGAGCTAATATCTCCTTTCCATATTTAACAGGGGAATTCTTTACAGTCAGTAAGCTTCTTTCTTTCCAAATTGCTACATGTGCATGTAACACAAAGAAAGCATATTTGGAATCTGTATATATATTAATTTGCTGACCTTTTCCTGATTGCAAAGCTCTAGTTAATGCAGTAAGTTCAGCCTTTTGAGCAGAAGTATTGCTTGGCAATGCTTGAGCTTCTATTGCCTGGGTAAGATCCTCTATGGCATAACCTGCCTTTCTAACTCCTTCCTTCATGTATCTACTACCATCAGTAACCACTCAACACCTGGATTCTCCAGAGGCTCATCTTATAGGTCAGTTCTACTAGAATATACCTGTTCTATAGCTTCTACAGGGATGAGTTAACTCTCCAGAGTTGTTGGGTTGAAGACTTGGCATACCTTAAGAATTATTTCAGATGAATCTAACATTAGAGCCTTATACTTCACGAGACACCCTCCTGTTAGCCACTGTTGTCCTATAATTTCTAAGACCCCTTGCATTTGGTGTGGAGTTTGAACTTTAAGTGGCTGGCCTAAAGTCAGCTACCTCCACCAAGAATGCTGTAGCAGCCACAGCTCTTAGGCATGCAGGCCATCCTGTAGCTACTGAATCTAACTGTTTAGAAAAATAAGTCACTGGTCATGGAAGTGGAACCAAATTTGGAGTCAGTACTCTTTGAGCAATCCCCTGCTTTTCTGCTATAAACAATGTGAATATCTTTCTCCAATGCTGGAGCTTTCATTAAAAGCTTTTTAATTCTTTGGAACACCTTTTCTAGTTCCCCTGTCCAACAAAGTGGGTTTGTGCTAGGGCCTTTTAAAGCTTTATACAAAGATTTGGCTATTAATCCAAATCCTGGAATCCATATTCTACAGAATGATGCCATTCTCAGAAATGTTCTTAGCTGCTTTTTTTGGTATGTGGTGACTTTGTACCTAGAATAGCTTCCTTCCTCTTGACTGAAAGAATACCTTTTCTTGGGGTTAGAATATATCCCAGTAATCTACCTCTTGGGGAGACTCTGTATGCTTGTTTTCCTGGAATCTGAGTTCTACTGGATGCAGAAGAAAGTATCCTTTAGGCAAGGGTTAATCACACAATAAGATGCATTGAAACAACTGCCTCAATGGCTGTGGGACTTGAACCATTCTGTATACTCTCTCTTTGGCTTTAGAACAGGCAAGATAGGAGTATTGCAGGGAGACATGGATCCAAAAGTCCATTTTTGAGAAATTTAATTAACTTTAAAGAAGCACCTAAAGATAATAAATCTTTTATGAGCACTTAGACATAACTAAAACTTATGAGATATAAGAATATCCTCTAATTAACACACAAAAATAAAATAAATTTTTGAGAACAAGTTTTACCATTAACTCAAATCATACAACTCTTTGAGGACAGAGGTTCTGCATGGGAAGTTAGTACACATTGACTCCTCTTGTTAATTTAACAATCAACACTCTTATATATGATCGAATACATGATCTTATGTATGATCACCTGAGGCTCCTGACACAAGTTGCCTAGACTGTGAAAGCCTGGTGAACCCACAAATACCATCAGTGTTTAGACAAGGCCATGAGTGAAGTGGAAGTCCTCTTCTCCATTCAGAGAAGAGTACATCTTTTGCTGACCACTTTTTTCCATTGGAGTCTCAACTACAGAAGTCCTTCATTGCAGGGGGAGGAAGGGACCATTTCTGCAAGGATGTCCTAGCTTTCCATGCTGAAAATGCTCTCTTGGGCTTTTTAGCCTTACCAGAATTCCTTATGGGCTGACTTTAGGGTCACTGGATGTTACTTACAGCAATTGCCATCCTATGAGTCTGCTGCATGGACTACTTCCCATGTTGGAGCACTTCCTCCACTTTAACTCTGTTTATATTATTATTACTAAACACTTAATACTATCTATATGATCACTAAACACTTAAAATATTACTGTACCATCCAGCTCATGGAGACTTAGGATCCCATGACAAGATTTCAAACTGTACCCTTAGAAGTAAGGCTGGGCCAGCGCCGCAGCTCACTAGGCTAATCCTCCGCCTGCAACGCCGGCACCCCAGGTTCTAGTCCTGATCAGGGCACCGGATTCTGTCCCGGTTGCCCCTCTTCTAGTCCAGCTCTCTGCTGCGGCCCAGGAGGGCAGTGCAGGATGGCCCAAGTGCTTGGGCCCTGCATCCCCATGGGAGACCAGGAGGAAACAGCTGGCTCCTGGCTTCGGATCAGTGTAGTTCTGGCCATAGCGGCCATTTGGGGGGTAATCCAACTGTAAAGGAAGACCTTTCTCTCTCTGTCTCTCTCTCTCACTGTCCACTCTGCCTGCCCCCCCCAAAAAAAGTAAGGCTGTAGGAATGTATGTAAAAATACAGCTAAACAATCTCTTTGTGGGACATAAAGAGATAAAAATAGATGCTGTTCTTCACAAGCTTAATTACGCTCAAGCATGTGATTTGGATACATTGCATTAGCTATAATTTTGACACCTTAGAGTCTCCATTTGTATACAAAATTGGGTCTATTATTTTACCAGGCCCACTGAATGGGCTCCCAATATTTTATCCTTTTTTTTAAAAACCATCATAAAGCCAAAATACCACACCAAAACAGAAAGAATTCAAAAGAAAGCACCACCTGGTCTGGGAAATACCATCCCAGGAGGCCAAAGCGAAAACCACCTTGTTCAAGATTAAATCTTGGAAGGTCCCTGTATCTGGGATACTGAACCCCAGGAGGCAAAGAGAGTCAGAATAAAGCTAAAACAAAACCAGGAATCCAAGAAGGGACCAAAAGGATAAGGGAGCTGGCATGGAGCCAGAAGGATAAAAACATACAGGGAATCCAAAAGGTGACTGTCGTGGAGCCATACAATAAAAAAAAAATCCAATTACATGAATTCCACCAACTGGCACATAGCCAAGACAATAACAGTTTAAATTTTAAAAACCAAAATAAAAAGTCACTCTGCTAATCAGGCATGCACCATGTGTCCAGCCACAGGGGGCAGCCATCTTGGGGGTGGAGGCTGTTGCTCATCTCCCAGTAAAGACAGAAGTCCTCACGATGTTTTATGGTAGGAAGTCAGAAATTGGCCTATGTGTGTTTGAGAAGAGCGTGAGGGAACTGGTATCTGCAGAAGCCCCAGAAACCCAACATCTATATTTCAAAGTCCTGCCCAGACCCTGCTAACCTTCCAGGTGGTCCCAGCCCTTCCCCCACGGGAAAACTCTAACACTGAGCAATAAAACCATTACGTCCTTCCTCTAAGGCAGGCACCCTAGAGAAGCTCCTTGGCCCAGTGCCAGCAAGACTCCCCCTGTCTGATAACAAACTTGGGAAGGAATTTCCTAATTTATACTCAGCAAACCCTTTGTCCTGGAGGAGAAGGGGCAGAGGGTAAAGAAAGATTCCCTCAAAAACTCTCTTATGATTGGACTCTCAGTTCTTTTTTTTTTTTTTCTATTTGACAGATAGAATTTGACAGTGAGAGAAAGAGACAGAGAGAAAGATCTTCCTTCCATTGGTTCACCCCCCAAGTGGCTGCTACGCCAATTCGAAGCCAGGAGCCAGGTGCTTCCTCTTGGTTTCCCATGCAGGTGCAGGGACTCAAGCACTTGGGCCATCCTCCACTGCCCTCCCAGGCCACAGTGGAGAGCTGGACTGGAAGAGGAGCAACCGGAACTAGAACTTGGTGCCCACATGGGATGCTGGCGCTGCAGGTGGAGGATTAACCAAGTGCGCCATGGTGCCGACCCTGGACTCTCAGTTCTTGAGACCATCTGGCCACCAGGCAACAGAACTGTCCTTTCCAGCTTGCAACACCCAAAACTTGAAAATGAAGAGTTGTTCTAGAATTCTTGATTTTTTAAACCAAAACCTGTGGCAAACCCATTGTCATTAAGCAAATCTTTCTGTACATCTTAAAGGTCTAAGCTTTAGCTTTCCGAAATAAATACATCAGCCTAAAAAACATGTCACACACAACTTGGAATAACCTAAATATCAGCAAACACTTGAAAACTGGCCCTTTTTTCTCCCCTTCTTTCCCTCAAATTCTGTTAAAGCTTCCATTTTGTGTTAGCTTTTGCCCGCACAAAACTAACAAGAGCAAAAGACATTAAGATTTGCATTTTAGCTTTAGAATTCACCCATTCCCAAGGCAAGAGCCTCTAACACCCTGCCACTTCTGAAACTGAAACAATCCATAACTGCTTGAGCTCAGAAAAACTGTGTGTTTGCTGATGTAAAAACCCTGCATGTTTGCTTAGCAAATCACACTTTTCTATTTGAAAATGAATTTGTCTCTTGGCTGGCTGCACCAAATGTATGGGCTGGGTTGGATCTAAATTGATTTTTCCTTGTCTTTTACTTAGATAATTTTAGATACAGATCCCAACACTACATGCAATGTGATAAACCACCTTTAAAGCGAGGAAAATATACAGGCTCATTAGGACTTTATTAAGGGAGAATGGGCCAATTAAACTGAATTATCATATCCAGCTCTGCTCATCCTGAGATATCCTGAGATATCTTCCACTTTTTGTAGCTTTTATATGAGTTTAGAAAAACAGAAGTGTTTACATGGCACCACCCCCACATCCCGGGTAAAAAGAGGTACTTCCTGATTAACAAGTAGATGACCATGGCAACACAGAGTGAAGGTAGCGCGGCTTCCAGATCATGAACTTAAAATGATCTATCTAAGCTTTCCTACATGATTGCCACCCATGTAGGAGACCCAGAAGAAGCTCCCGGCTCCTGGTTTAGGAGGAACTCAGTTCCAGTCATAGTTTTCATTTGGAGGGTAAATCACTGGATATAAGATCATTGCGTGTGTCTCCCAATCTCTCTATGTAAATTCTGCATTTTTTTTTTTTTGACATGCAGAGTTAGAAAGAGAGAGAGAGACAGAGAGAAAGGTCTTCCTTCTGTTGGTTCACTCTCCAAATGGACGCCATGGCCAGCGCTGCGCTGATCCGAAGCCAAGAGCCAGGTGCTTCCTCCTGGTCTCCCATGAGGGTGCAGGGCCCCAGCACTTGGGCCATTCTCCACTGCACTCCCTGGCCACAGCAGAGGGATGGCCTGGAGAAGGAGAAACCGGGACAGAATCCGGCACCCCAACCGGGACTAGAACCTGGGGTGCCGGCGCCACAGGCAGAGGATTAGCCTAGTGAGTTGCAATGCTGGCCCAAAATTCTGCCTTTGCAATAAAAGAAATAAATCTTAAATATAAGTAAAAATCAAATAAAAGAAAACTTGATAAAATTTAAACACACTTTCCCAGGGAGGGATATTTTCCTTCCATAAAAGATTAGAAGCAACAAACTTAAGTTCAAGCCAGCTATCTATACACAGGCAAGATAGGTAAATATTCATATCATCCTCTTTGGACTATTCTTTCAGTTACTCAACAAATCACTGATCCTTTATTGAGCGATTCCTATATGCTACAAGTCTTAAAAGTTGGGAATGTAGTATGAGCAAAAAGCCACTGCCCTCAAATGACTCACATTTTGTACTGCATATACACTGAATTGCTTTAAATGACATTTAATATGGTTTCATGAATATTATTTGACTTTTCTTAAACTAATTTCCCTTGTTAAATGTAGTTACAGAAACCTCCTCACAAGGCCACTATGCAGGTAATATATAACATGTAGGAAATTATAAACTTTGAATCAACAATGGCTAATGGATTTTAAGGTTTGCAGATGGATGTCACAGACAATATCTTGTGAAATTCTCTACTAACAGGATTCTGATGATATCAGGATTATGAAACAATATGGTCATACAGACTTCAACTGGAATTCCTGCACATTATATTATCAGCTATTTGACCTTGAGAAGTGTATTAACCTTATTGACATACATTTCTTCATGTGCCAAGTGAAAATAGCATGCCACTTTAACGGTTTTTAGGATGATTATTGATAATCTATGCAATTGCCCATTCACTGAAGAGTAACTATTACAAGAAGTTACAATTATATGGAGCAACCAGAATTCTTATAATCTACTAGTGAGGATATTATTAGTACAACTTTCTGGAAAAGTGTTTGGCTGTATTTTCTAAAGTTGAATATAAACATTCCTCACAGCATGTAAATTCTACTGAACCAGGTTCATCTAAAAACATGTTTTAGCATGATTGTATCTGGACTATTCATAATGTTCTAAACCTGCAAACTACTTTAATGCTCATCATTGTTGAATTCATATAATGGAATTTTCGTCGACAATAAGAATGAATGACTTACAATACACAATAATATCACTCAATCTCAGAAACAAAACATGGAATGAAGCTGGAGTTACAAAAGTGAATACAACATTGTTCTAAAGTGTGTCAGAATATGCCATATCAAAATATGCCATTTCCACTAAGATTATTTTAATTAAAGGCAATTTAAAAATAGCAAGGTAAAAAAATGTGCTCTTGGGCCAGCACTGTTGCACAGTGGGTTAAAGCCCCCTGCATGTAGTGCTGACATCCTACATGGGTGCCCATTTGATGCCAACCATAAGATCTTGTAATCTTACTACTGGATATAGACCCAAAAGATATGAACACATTGTATCAAATAGACACTTGCACCATCATGTTTATAACAGCACTGTTCACAATAGCGAAAATATTGAATCAACCAAGGTGTACATTATCAAATGAATAGAAATTTAGCATAAATATATTCAATGTGGGGCAAATGCTGTGGCATAGAGGGTAAAGCCACCTCCTGCAGTGCCAGCATCCCATATAATTGCTGATGCAAGTCCTGTCTGCTCCAATTTTGATCCAGCTCTCTGCTAGAACCTGGGAAAGCAGTAGAAGATGGCCCAACTCCTTGGGCCCTGGAACCTTCATGGGAGACCAAGAAGAACTTCCCTGCACATGGCTTCAGAGTGGCTCAGCTCCAGCCCTTGCAGCCATTTGGGGAATGAACCAGCAAACTGAAGACCTCTCTCTCTCACTCTCTGCCCCTCTGTATCTCTGTCTTTAAAATAAATAATTAAATCTTTAAAAAAGAGAAATGTGCTCTGAGCCTTTCTGCTTTCTTCTTAAAACTGAGATATAAAATCCCCACATAAAAGATATTTTGTCTATACCAGGATAAAAGTAACATTATTACCATTAATGAAAGGAAGTAAAAATCTAGAGAAATTAACAAATCTTATTAAACTAAACTTTATCTTCCTGGTCCCTGTAACCAATTAACTACTCAAGCCCAGTCCTTTTATCTTGTCAAGTTTTCACAACTTATCAATGTTTGTTCAAATTAATATTTAATGATTAACTCTAACTGCTTCTTTAGATCTTCTTTCTTCAAGAAGTTTCCTGTGTCATTGTGAAAATTATGGTAAATAAATATCTACACTTTTATCATGTTAATCTGTCTTCTTTGATTTAATTTTCAAAGAAATTCAATCATGAAAGTTGATTTTTATTAGTTTCTCTGTATTCTGTTTATAGCTTTCCCAGTTCTGACCCTCTAGTATGGCCAGACAAAATATAAGATAACCAATAAAATTCAATTTTGAATTAACAACAAAAGCAGTTTTATAAAAAGTTTTGGTAGAAAGCCATGGTTCCTCAATAGTAAAGACAAGGGCTATAAACAATAATAAAATCTCAAAATGTCAATTTCACTCATACACATTACACTTTTGGCACTCTATTAATTACCACAAATCAGAAAACATATGGTATTTGTCTTTTTGGTACTGGCTTATTTTACTAATCATAGGGGTCTCCAATTGCTCCCATTTTGTTGCAAGACAGCGTTTCCTTCTTTTTTAAGTATTCCATTATTTATACATACCACAGTTTCTTGACCCAGTCATCAGTTGATGTACATCTGGGTTGATTCCATATCTTAGCTATTGTGAGTTGAGCTGCTATAAATATGGGGGTACAGATAACTCTTTTGTATGCTGATTTCATTTCCTTTAGGTAAATTCTCACTAATGGAATGGCTGGGCCATATGATAGCTCATATTTCTGAGGAATCTCCATACATCCATAATGTCTTCCATAAAGGTTGTACTAGTCAACAATCCTAAGAAGCATGTTTTAGGGTATCTTTCCTCACATCCTTGTTTCCTAGTGTCTTTTCTGGCCACAATGGAATAAATTTTTTTTCTTTTTTTTATATATATATAAAGCTTTTATTTAAAGAATATAAATTTCCAAAGAACAGCTTATGGATTACAATGGCTCCCCCCCCCACAACTTCTCTCCCTCCCCCTACACTCCCCTTTCCCGCTCCCTCTCCCCTTCTGTTCACATCAAGATTCATTTTCAATTCTCTTTATACACAGAAGATCAATTTAGTATATATTATGTAAAGATTTCAACGTTTTGTACTCGCATAGAGACACAAAATGATAATACTGTTGGAGTACTAGTTATAGAATTAATTCACAATGTATAGCACATTAAGGACATAGATCCTACATGATTTTTTTTAAAAAAATTGATTAATTGTCTATGCAATTTCCAGTTTAACACCAAGATTTTTAATCATTTGCAATTATCTTTATAAGTGTTTTCTGAGCAGAATGCTACAGAAACTAGGTTGAAAATGATATTTGTGACTGTAAACATGACATTGAATCCACATTCCCAAGAACAAGACTTTGCTTTTCTCCAAAACCAGTTTGACTCTGCTTTTCTGGGTCCTTTTTTTTTTTTTTTAACACCAAGATTTTTTAATCATTTGCAATTATCTTTATATAAAGAAGATCGATTCAATATAGACTATGTAAAGATTTCATCAGTTTGCACCCACTCAGAAACACAAAGTGTAAAAATACTGTTTCAGTACTAGTAATAGCATTATTTCACATTGGATAACACATTAAGGACAGATCCCTCATGAGACGTAAGTACACAGTGACTCCTGATGTTGATTTAACAATTTGACACTCTTGTTTATGGCGTCAGTAATCTCCCTAGGCTCTGGTCATGAGTTGCCGAGGCTATGGAAGCCTTTAGGGTTCGCCGACTTCGATCTTATTCCGACAGGGTCATAGTCAAAGTGGAAGTTCTCTCCTCCCTTCAGAGAAAGGTACCTCCTTCTTTGATGGCCCCGTTCTTTCCACTGGGATCTCACTCGCAGAGATCTTTCATTTAGGACTTCTGTTTTTTCCAGAATGTCTTGGCTTTCCATGCCTAAACTATTCTCATGGGCTCTTGAGCCAGATCCGAATGCCTTAAGGGCTGATTCTGAGGCCAGAGTGCTATTTAGGACATCTGCCATTCTATGAGTCTGCTGTGTATCCTGCTTCCCATGTTGGATCATTCTCTCCCTTTTTCATTCTATCAGTTAGTATTAGCAGACACTAGTCTTGCTTGTGCGATCCCTTTGACTCTTAGACCTATCAGTATGATCAATTGTGAGCTGAAATTGATCACTTGGACTAATGAGATGGCCTTGGTACATGCCACCTTGATGGGATTGTATTGGAATCCCCTGGCACAATTCTAACTCCATCATTTGGGGCCGTTCCGATTGAGCATGTCCCAAATTGTACATCTCCTCCCTCTCTTATTCCCACTCTTATATTTCACAGAGATCACTTTTCAGTTAAAATTTAAACACCTAAGAATAATTGTGTGTTAATTACAGAGTTCAATCACTAGTACTAGGATAAAAAAAAAATACAACCATGGATAAAGTATTACATTGTACAACAACAGTCAGCACAAGAGCTGATCGAGTCACTGTTTCTCATAGTGTCCATTTCACTTCTACAGGTTTCCCCTTTGGTGCTCAGTTAGTCATCGCCAATCAAGGGAAACAAATGATATTTGTCTCTTTGGGACTGACTTAATTCACTCAGCATGATCTTTTCCAGATTCCTCCATTTTGTTGCAAGTGACCGGATTTCATTGTTTTTGACTGCTGTATAGTATTCTGTAGAGTACATGTCCCATAATTTCCTAATCCAGTCTACTGTTGATGGGCATTTGGGTTGGTTCCAAGTCTTAGCTATTGTGAATTGAGCCGCAATAAACATTACTGTGCAGACGGCTTTTTTGTTTGCCCATTTAATTTCCTTTGGGTAAATTCCAAGGAGTGGGATGGCTGGGTTGAATGGTAGGGTTTTATTCAGGTTTCTGAGGAATCTCCAGACTGACTTCCATAGTGGCTTCACCAGTTTGCATTCCCACCAACAGTGGATTAGTGTCCCTTTTTCCCCACATCCTCTCCAGCATCTATTGTTGGTGGATTTCTGAATGTGAGCCATTCTCACCGGGGTGAGGTGAAACCTCATTGTGGTTTTGATTTGCATTTCCCTGATTGCTAGGGATCTTGAACATTTTTTCATGTGTCTGTTGGCCATTTGGATTTCCTCTTTTGAAAAATGTCTATTGAGGTCCTTGGCCCATCTCCTAAGTGGGTTGTTTGTTTTGATGTTGTGGAGTTTCTTAATTTCTTTGTAGATTCTGGTTATCAACCCTTTATCAACCTTTATCAACCCTTTATTTGCATAGTTTGCAAATATATTTTCCCATTCTGTCGGTTTCCTATTCACTTTCCTGACTGTTTCTTTTGCAGTACAGAAACTTTTCAATTTGATGCAATCCCAGTAGTTAATTTTGGTTTTCAGTGCCTGTGCTTCTGGGGTCTTTTCCAAGAAGTCTTTGCCAGTACCTATGTCTTGCAGGGTTTCTCCTATGCTCTCTAGTAATTTGATGGTGTCGGGTCGTAGGTTTAAATTTTTAATCCATGTTGAATGAATTTTTGTGTAAGGTGAAAGGTAGGGGTCTTGCTTCATGGTTCTGCACGTGGAAATCCAGTTTTCCCAGCACCATTTATTAAACAGACTGACCTTACTGCAGGGACTGGTTTTGGATCGTTGATCAAATATAAGTTGGCTGTAGGTGTTTGGATTGATTTCTGGAGTTTCTATTCTGTTCCATTGGTCTATCCATCTGTTTCTGTACCAGTACCATGCTGTTTTGATAACAACTGCCCTGTAGTATGTCCTGAAATCTGGTATTGTGATGCCTCCGGCTTTGTTTTTGTTGTACAAGATTGCTTTAGCTATTCGAGGTCTCCTGTGTCTCCATATGAATTTCAGCATCATTTTTTCCAGATCTGAGAAGAATGTCCTCGATATCTTGATTGGTATTGCGTTGAATCTGTAAATTGCTTTTGGGAGAATGGACATTTTGATGATATTGATTCTTCCAATCCATGAGCATGGGAGATTTCTCCATTTTTTGGTATCCTCTTCTATTTCTTTCTTTAAGTTTTTGTAATTTTCATTGTAGAGATCTTTAATGTCCTTAGTTAAATTTATTCCAAGGTATTTGATTGTTTTTGTAGCTATTGTGAATGGGATTGATCTTAGCAGTTCTTCCTCAGCCGTGGCATTGTCTGTGTATACAAAGGCTATTGATTTTTGTGCATTGATTTTATATCCTGCTACTTTGCCAAACTCTTCTATGAGTTCCAATAGTCTCTTAGTAGAGTTCTTTGGGTCCCCTAAATAAAGAATCATGTCGTCTGCAAAGAGGGATAGTTTGAGCTCCTCCTTAATGGAATGAATTTTTAAATCAACAACTCAAGAATGTCTAGAACATATGCAAATGCATGGAGACCTGAACAACATATCCTGAATAAATGGTGAATCATAGAAGAAATCAAAAGTGAATTCAAAAAATTTCTAGAAATGAATGAAGATAATGATACTGTATATCAAAACTTATGGGATCCACCAAAAGCAGTGTTAAGAGGGAAGTTTATAGCATTTGGTGCCTACATTGAGAAATTGGAAAGGCAGCAAATAAATGAGCTATCAATGCATCTCAAGGACCTAGATAAACAACAATAAATGAGAACCAAAATTAGTAAGAGAAAAGAAATGATTAAAATTGGAGAAGAAATAAATAAAATTGAAGGCAAAATAATAAAAAGGATCAGTGAAACAAAGAACTGATTTTTGGAAAAAGTAAATAAAATTGATATACCATTGGTCCAAGTAAACAAACGAACAAAAAAGAAATAGAAGACCCAACTCAACAAAATTAGAGATGAAAAAGGAAATATTAAAAGCAGGTGGCACAGAAATAAGAAAGAGTTGTATGCCAACAAGTTGGGAAGGGAGGCAGAAGGAGGGTCAAAATTAGGAACAGGTAAGGGTGACTGCTCCTGCCAGGTTAACACTACTCACTACACAATTGTGAGGGCCAGGTTGCACATGCACGCATGACCTACATAATGAAGATTCCTAGAGACACATAGGAAGGGGTGGAAGCACAGGCAAGTGCATCTAATCCTGTTCACTGACCTCTTCCTCCTGTGAGCGCCATACGCTATGCTCCTATAGCCAAAGAATTTGAGGAACACCTTAAGTAGGTAGAGACAGAAAATTGGGAAATCACTGCTTCTAGTCCTCTCATTTTAAGTGGGCAATGAGCTATCTTTGGCATAGACCCCCTTGGAGTGCATTCTCAGGCACTGGGAGCCCTTTGACCCCTAAATATTGAACAAAGATTCCCTGGCTCTCTGCACCATGATGAGGCCAGGAGACAAGCTGGAAGATGGAGAAACTTGACCCTCAGATGGAAATACTAACTATAATACCATCCTCCAACTAGACCTCTTTTGTTGCAAGGCAGATAAATGTTCTGAGATCTCTTATGTTCAAGCAATTTTGGCTGCAAGAGAATCTAGACCTCTGCCAACTCTATAAGCTAGACCTGACACTTTTTTCCAGGAGTTACCCTCAAGCCCATAACTGTGTACTCTCTCCACCAGGCAGAGTCTGCTGCACAGTCTATGCTGATCCCCCCACCTACTGTTTCTGTTCCTTCATGCCCCTACTCTTTTGAGGGTCACCTTAGTAAGCAGGACAACTGTCCCCTGACTTACATTTTACCCTTTCATGAGGTCCCCAGATAGTTCAATGACTTCACACACATCCAGGTCCCCTTCTCATTAAAGAACCTCAAACAGGTAAAGGGGGTTTGGCCAGATTTTAAAATGACCCTGATATGTACATAGAGAATGTGTAATACTACTCAGACCAGACTCTAACTGAGATGGAAAAACAAGCTTTTTTTTTTTTTTTAAGTGACAGAGATCCTTGAGGAAGAACTTTACATAGCTTTTACAGCCTCATCTGTTCAGCGAGGCCATGGACCATTATACCTAAAGTAAAACAAGTTGATCCTCAAGAGGATCTTACCCTAAGTGGAGACCAGATGACCCAGGAGATGAATGAAAATTACTTTGTCCTAGAGAAACTGGGGAGGACAAGGAATAACCCTCACATTATTGCAACCTATGCTAAACCAAGGTCCTGAAGGAATGCCTCAGTCTTTCTAGAATGATTGAGAGAGGTTTTGGCTAAACACACCTCCCTACCACCCAACTCTGAAGGACAAGTTCACTGCTCAATCAGATTCAGATAATAGCAGAAAGCTTCAAAAGTATTCTATTGGAGCTGAGAGTAAGTACATTACGAAACCTCCTGATGGTCATCACTCTGATCCTTTACCATCAGAATCAGGAGGAGACCCAATAATAAGATGGAAAGGATAAGGAAAATATCAGAGCTCTAGTGGTGTGTCCAGGAGTCTCCAAACTCAGTGCCCCCTGGGGTCTCCGAAGAGCAATAGGTAAGGTCAGGTGGGGCAATTCAAAACAGAACATCCACATTCCCAACACCAGAGAAACCCCTCATGGTCTTGTCCTGTTTACAATGGTTGACTGCCACAAGAGATCAGGGCCTCTGGGATTGGACCCAAGAGGACTACAGGATCCTGGAACTTCTTTTACAGGCTTCTACCATACAGACCATAAGCACTCAGGAGCCTTGGGTGGTCTTAAGCATCAAAGGTAAATAATTTGATTTATTAGATGCTGGAGCTGCATTTTCTGTCCTTTCAAATATTGTACTCTCTTCTTCCTTTAGTATGGTATTGACAGAATTCTCAGGAAAGCCCCTATTTAAATATTTCACCCAGTCTCTAAGCTATAACTGGGATAATTTGTATTTTTACATATGCCTTCCTGATAATATCAGAGAGCCCACCGCCGTTTTAAAGAGAGATCTCTTAGCCCAGATGGGAACCACCATTCTCATGGCCCTAAGGCAATTTGTATGCCTTTCCTTAATTGAGACAGATACTAATCCAGAGGTTTAGACAACTCAGGGAAAGATTATCCTACCAATAACTGCCCAATATATATAGATTCATCTTAAAACATATAGATTCATCTTAAGAATCCTACTCTTTACACCATCAAAACCAATATCCCTTAAAGCCATATATTTGACAATGATAGAGAGCTTAAAGTCACCGGAACTTTTAAAGCGAAATGATAGAGCCTGTACCAAGCCAATCATGGGAGTTGGCTCTGGATCTCTTGATACAGGGAAATAGCCTATCCTTTGTAGTGACTGATAAGAGATCCAGATAACAGGCATCTTCAAAAGTAAGCCTCTGGTTAACAGGTAATCATTTTTTAAAGCACCAGGCTTTACTGCTAGAGGGCATACCCTGCAGCCAGCTCAAGATTTATTCCTTTATCATTCCTACTACTTTTATCCCAGAGGAGTTCGGAGAACCCAGAACATAACTTGGAACAGGTGGTACTGTAGACCTATGCAGCCATAGAGGACTTCTAGAACATCCCTTTAGAGGACCTAGACTTGGTTGTCTTTACAGACAGGAGTTCCTTTTTTGAATAAAGAACCCACCAGGTTAGATATACCATACTCATCTTAAATGAGACCATTGAGAACTCTCATCTTCCTCCTGGCATGAGTGCTCAGATGGAAGAGCTGGTAGCTCTGACAAGATCCCTCAAGCTGAGTAATGATAAAAGGTGATTATGTTCACCAATTCTAAGCACTTCCTCATCACAAATCGGTAGCATATGAAATACCATCAGGAGAAGATTGATTGTTATCTTTGGTTATCTAGGAAGTGGCAATCATACACTCTAAGGGACACCAAAAGTAATCAATGAAATATTTGATGAAAACGGACTCACAGGATTGGGGGCCTGATCTGAAGCTAACAGACTCCCTCCCTTGGGTCTTTTGAGACTACTTCATTTTTGGAAAACCCCATAGAAGAGTTCAGGCCACAGTAATCCTCTGAAGAGACTCAATGAATGGTCTGTTGCTTGCGGTCTCCAGCCCAGTGAATGACTTCTCTCCTCTGAAGAAGAAAGGATCCATCTTCCTTCCTCTTGCCAGGAAAAGGCAATTAAAAGTCATCAATGTTTCAATCTTGGGAAGGATAAGACTTTTCAGTTGGTCCAGAGGATATTTACAAGAAGGGACCTCCTCAGGACTATAAAACAGATTGTGGGAGCCTCGAATCTTTGTCTTATGAACAACCACTTATATTAAAATCTTGGCATTCCTGGAGTACAAATAAAAGGAAGCTATCCAGGGGAGGTATGTCAGCTAGATATTTACTCACATGCCTCAAAAAGAAATACCTGGTACCCCTTAGTATGTGTACACACCTTCACTCATTGGGTGGAAGCCTTCTCCTGTAGAACTGAAAAGACTACAGAAGTAGTGAAGGTGCTAATCTCTAAAATAGCTCTCAGTTTGGACTTCCTGAGAGCCCACAAAGTGACATTGGGTCCTCCTTCAAGATCATTGTCAAGGAGTCTGTAAAGTGCTAAGTATGCAATATCATCTTCGTTGTGCCTGGAGGCCCCAAACATAAGGGAAGGTAGAAAAGATTAATGAAATCTTCTAGAGACACCTTAAGAAGCTACCTCAGAAAATGTACTTTGCCTGGATCTCTCTCCTGCACTAACATAAATGCATATCAGAAATATCACCTCAAAGAGAGCAATTTTGAGATGCTCTATGATTGTCTTTCCTTAGTATTGGACAATGAGACTTCATGCATGATCAGATAC
The DNA here is from genome assembly GCA_949820135.1 of Sylvilagus floridanus. Classification (NCBI taxonomy): domain Eukaryota; kingdom Metazoa; phylum Chordata; class Mammalia; order Lagomorpha; family Leporidae; genus Sylvilagus; species Sylvilagus floridanus. The sequence goes on along the minus strand of OX463224.1, from coordinate 99,742,882 downwards.
ATCACAGCACTTGGCAGATTTCATCAGGCAATTTAAGATCTCCCAGAGACAGAATTCAGGGGAACAGGAAGCCCTAAATATATTCCATGCTAAAAAGTACCAATGAAGACTTTTCTAACTCACTCTTCCTCTTTAGGGAAGATTGGGAGGGAATCTATACTGTGATTTTTTTTTTTTCTACTCTGACTGTGGTAAAAGTTCCCAGATTAGATTGTTGGATTCACCATTCTTAGTGAAAATCTTGGTTTCCAAATCAACTTCAGATTTGATCCCAGAGAACAACTTTGACATCTTCAAGGAATTTGAATTCTCCTGCCAAGTCACCGATGGACTCAAACTCCTTTTTAAGAAAAAATAAGTAAATCTCTTACACACACTTGTCCTCAACCTTCATCACTCCCTGCCAAAATAAAGCTTCAGCTATTTGGGGGAAAAGCTTTGTTACTTCAGGGTGTTAGTTTTTTTCATCTTTTTGATCATCTGCTTACTTCCACCAAAAGTATATTGGCATATTTAGACTTTACTTGTCCTTGTCCCTATTGACTACATGCAACACAGAGAGGGTTTACAAGCATGATCTTTATTTCATGGATGTTCCTATGACAATCTATGCTTGGAAAAATCCAGAGTAGAATACTCCATTTAATGATAAACACATAAAAGGAGCACAGAAGAACGCAGCACATGGAAGACAGAGATCTCTACAGATGCTTGGCACTGGAAACATTGGTAATTTTTCCACCATGTTAAGTTAAAAGAGATTTTGAAAACTCTTGGACTTTCTTCCAACAAAGCAGTGCCAATGCAGCACAGGAGAAAGGATATCCTCTAATAATAAAAGCAAAACTGAAAAAAGCCTACATCATCAAAGGCAATAAACAAAATAACAAGATAATCTGTCACTATTTTAACTTTCTTTCAGATTAAAAACCAAGACTTGCATAGGAATTCATCCAATAATATCCAATATTCAATCAAAATATGAGAAAGTTATTAATATCAAAGAGAAGAAAAGAGCCACTAGAAAGAGCTCCACTGATGATCTATGTATTTTTTTTTTTTTATTTTTGACAGGCAGAGTGGACAGTGAGAGAGAGAGACAGAAAGAAAGGAGAAAGGTCTTCCTTTGCCGTTGGTTTACCCTCCAATGGCTGGCGCGCTGCGGCTGGCGCACCACGCTGATCCAAAGCCAGGAGCCAGGTGCTTCTCCTGGTCTCCCATGGGGTGCAGGACCCAAGCACTTGGGCCATCCTCTACTGTACTTCCTGGCCACAGCAAAGAGCTGGCCTGGAAGAGGGGCAACCGGGACAGAATCTGGTGCCCTGTCCGGCACTAGAACCCAGTGTGCCGGCGCTGCAAGGCAGAGGATTAGCCTGTTGAGCCACGGCGCCGGCCTGATGTTCTATGTATTGTAATATCACCAGAAATGGACTTCAAGTTAAATAGTATAAGTACGTTGAATTATTTAGGACAAAAAAATTAATGCAGTTATTGAATATTTTAAAATTGAATCAGAGAAATGGAACTGCAACATATAACTTAGAGAAAGCATATATAGAAAGGGATTTCTGAAATTTAAAATATGATTGGATAAATTTAATAAATTAGACATTGACAAATAAATTATCAATAAACTTGAAGGTAAATCAATGGAAACTTACACAAATGCAAAAAAATTGGAAAAATATAATCACTGCCTCAATAATCTGTCACCTAAAAATTAAACAGTTTAATGTTTTTTTTTTACATTCATTTCTGCATCCTTTATTGTATATGTGCATTACCCTTTAAATTTTCCTTTTAGCCTTCTGAAGTCTCTTATTGGCTCTAACTTTTATCAGAGAGGTAAATCAAATCATTAGCACCTACACTTTTGTATTTATTTGAGAGTCATAATTTACCTTTTTAAGCAGATTGTCCTTTAACAATTCCAATTCCTGTTTAGCCCATGACAGTGTTAATCCGTTGGGAATGAAAATGTAGTCTCAGTTTCCTTATATATAAGGTGGATAAAAAATAATTTCCTTCAAGGTTGATATGCAGTTTAATTGAGGTTGCTGTTTTAAAGACTTAGCATAGTAACTGCCTTCTGTTTGGTATCTAAAAGTTAATTTTTTGTCTTTTTTGTGTACTAAACAACTAATATGTTCTTGGGATTTGAGAGATGTTCAGTCTATCTTTATATTTTAATTTCTAATGAGGAAAAATAGGGGGAATGGAGATTTTTTAAGAAGATTAATAGACACAGATAAAGTAGGGCAGAGGGTTAGTGTAGATGCCACATAACCGAATATTTTAAAGGTCAAGGTTACCAATGGTTCAAGCCTTTTCGCTTTATCTCACCAACCCAGTTTCACAAACATAAACACATAGATCTTCCTTATCCAAAATACGAAAGACCTAGAAAGTGTGATTCATACTCATTTTTTTTTTTAGTGAGAAGATATTGCAGGATATTGTGTTACTATTTTCAATTTCTCAATTTTTTCTTCATTTTGTATAAGATAAAATAAAAAATAAAACAAGGTACTGATAAATAGACAAACAATTGGACTGGCCTGAAGAACATATGAATACTTTTAGAACACAAATAGAAAACGTGTATCCTAATAGGTTGATAACAAAAAAGCTAACAATTCAAGATATAGTGACCATTATAGGAAAAAACTAGCACTCTAGCACTAAATAAAACAAATATGATATTTTTTCTTTACATGTTTTTCCTGTATAGTCCCCTGAATTATGATTGTAAATGACTAATGCAAATTTAGCTGGATTCTTTATCCAATCATTAATATAGCATCAAAAAATTTATCAGGAAAATCAGAACTATAAAAAAGTATATACACAAAAAATATTAGATGCAAACACATCTGTTCTAGTTGTATAAAGATATATACATCCTTATACTGAGAAGCTGTGCTCTTGATGGGGCAGAGATATAAACAGATAATTGTAGCTCAGTGTAATGCCAACGACTGAGATGTACAGGGTGTAGAGTAGGAAGGAGGCTGGTTTTCTAAACAGGGAAATCATTGAGGAAGCTGAAGGAGAAATAAAGAGTTGGAGAGTGCAAAAATGTTTTCCTTTCAAAATGGTTTCATTTCCCTTATTCAAGAGATAAATACAGTATTCCAAACATCCTAGTTTTAAGGAGAAAAAATCTTAAAGTTAGCAAGTATTCTTCCCAAACCTTTTAAGAATAACTTGTGAAATAGCAAAACACTAAAGTAGGAGTATTCCAAAAGAAAACATTTCATGCGGTTAAAATTCTGAAATAAGGCATTAGGAGCGCAAATGACAATTAGTGATCCCCACCGCCCAAAACATCTCATGACATGCAACTCACTGAACAAAACAACTAGCAAATAGTTGAGTTGAACTGTAAATGCTCATCTTTGACTCACACTTTTGTTCCTGGCATACACAACAGATCTGAATTGTGAATTCAGTTGCAGGTAAAAAGATGCTTATTATGTAGCCCTCAGTAATAGGGAGATTGTAAAAACAGGTGAGAAAGTTAGTACACTTGGCTTCTAAATCAGATGCATTTAATATACCCTCCTCTAAATGAATAATTATTTTCCATAATAATAATAATGAAGTGCAATGAGTAATAATAATTGCCACAACCATTTCTGAATACAAGCTTTCATTATTAAATTTCATGTATATGTTGCTAGTAAAAAAATAAATATTTATAACATAAAAAAGAAAGCATCACTCTTTAACAAAGCTATGTTTATAGACTAGTCTTATACTCACAACAAATTTGAGTGTGAAATAGAGTTCCAAATGTTCTTTCTTGCTGGCACCGCAGCTCACTAGACTAAGCCTCCACCTGCAGCTCCATCACTCCAGGTTCTAGTGCCGGTTGGGGTGCCAGATTCTGTCCCGTTTGCTCCTCTTCCAGTCCAGCTCTCTGCTGTGGCCCAGGAGCGCAGTGGAGGATGGCCCAAGTCCTTGGGCCCTGCACCCACATGGGAGACCAGGAGGAAGCATCTGGCTCCTGGCTGCAGATCGGCACAGCGCGCCGGCCGCAACGCACTGGCCGTAGTGGCCACTTTGGGGGTGAACCAATGGAAAAAGAAGGACCTTTCTCCCTGTCACTCTCTCTCTTACTGTCTAATTCTGCCTGTCAAAAATAAACAAACAGACAAACAAACAAAAAAGCAAATGTTCCTTCTCCTTACACACATAAACTTCTCTTACTGTGGATCTCTCAAATCAGAGTAGTATTTTAGTTACAACTGACACATCATCCACACTCAAATCCTATAGTTTACATTCGGATTTATTCTTGATATACATTATAAGTTTTCGCAGATAGAATAACATAAATTCACCACATACAGAATAGTTTACTTGTCCTAAAAATTATTTCTGCTCTTTTTGCCTATTCAGTCAGGATCTCTCCTAATACATGTAAACCCCTGATCTTTTTGACATCTCTGTAACAATGTTCCTCCCAAGATATCATGAGGTTGGAATCACACATACAGTAGCTTTCTCAGAGTGGCATCTTTCATTTTTAGCAAACATTTAAGTTTTATCTCAAAAACCAGATTGGGGGTCGGCGCTGTAGCATAGCTGATTAAGCCACCATCTGCAGTGCCAGCATCCCATATGGGCACCGGTTCAAGTCACAGCTGCTCCTCTTTCAGTCCAGCTCTCTGCTACGGCCTGGGGTAGCAATAGAAGATGGCCCAAGTCCTTGGGCCTCTGAACCTGCGTGGGAGACCCAGAGGAGGCTGCTTGCTTCAGACTGGTACAGCTCCGGCTGTTGCGGCCAGTTGGGGAGTGAACCAGCAGATGGAAGATCTCTCTCTCTCTCTATCTCTCCATCTCTTTATATGTAACTCTGACATTCAATAAATAAATAAATAAATCTTTCAAAAAAATACCAGATTGACTTCATGGCTTGATGGCTAATCTCTTATTAGCCCAGAATACTTATTATTATGCATGTATCACTCTTTATTTATCCATTTGCCTATCAGATGACATTTTGATTGATTCCAAGTTTTGGTAATCATGAATAAAGTGGTTCTAAATATCTGTGTGCAAATTTTTGGTTGGAAACACTTAATTTGGATAAATAGCAAAGAATGAGACTGCAGTATTATATGGTAAGAGTACATTTAGCTTTTTTTTTTTTTTTTTTTTGCCAGACAGAGTTAGACAGTTAGAGAGAGAAACAGAGAAACAGTTACAGACATTGAGACAGAGACAGAGAGAAAGGGCTTCCCTCCATTGGTTCACTCCCCAAACGGCCGTTACGCCCAACACTGCGCCTATCTGAAGCCAGGAGCTGGGTACCTCCTCCTGGTCTCTCATGCGGGTGCAGGGACCCAAGCACTGGGGCCATCCTCTGCTGCCCTCCGCGGCCACAGCAGAGAGCTGGACTGAAAGAGGAGCAACCGGGACTAGTACCCAGCACCCCAATCAGGACTGGAACCCAGGTGCCGGTGCTGCAGGCGGAGGATTAGCCTAGTGAGCCACAGCGCTGGCCGAGTTCCTTAAGTTTTAGTTTTATAATCAATTGGCAAGCTATTTTCCAGAGTTGTTACGCCATTTTGCAATCACACCAGCAGTAAATGGAGTTCTTGCAACTCTACATAATCACTGCAACTTAGTGGCATAAATGTTTTAGATTTTGACTGATTTAATAGATGTGTAGTGAGATCTCATTGTATTGGTAAATTTCCAATTTACCAGTGATGTATGAAGCTGAGTATATTTCATCTGTCTGGAAAATATTTTTATTTTATAATTTTTAAATAGACTCATACAATTTTATATATTTATGAACTACTATATGATCTCTTGGTAGATGTACACAGTGTATAATATCCAACCAGTGTAAATATTATCTAAGTACTCAGTTAATATCTATGTATAGTGAAAATATTGAAAATTTTTTCTTCTAGAGTGTACATTTTTTAAAAAAAATTAAGATTTTCTTTATTTATTTGACAGGCAGAGTTACAGACAGAGTGAGAGAGAGAGACAGAGAGAAAGGTCTTCCTTCCATTGGTTCACCCCCCAAATGGCTGCAACAGCTGGGGCTGCGCCAATCTGAAGCCAAGATCCAGGAGCTTCTTCCCAGTCTCCCATGCAAGTGCAGGGGCCCAAGCACCTGGGACATCCTCCACTGCCTTCCCAGGCCAGAGCAGACAGCTGGACTGGAAGAGGAGCAAACAGGACTAGAACTGGCACCCATATGGGATGCCAGCGCCACAGGTCGAGGATTAACCAGTGTGCCACAGTGCCAGCCCCAAATTTTTTGTTTTTATTTATTTGAAAGAGAGACACAGAGGGAGAGAGACAAAAACAGAGAAACAGAGTTCATCTGCTGGCTCTCTATCAAAATATTTACAACGGCTAGGATTGCTCCAAGTCAAAACCAGAAGCTTGGAACCCAATCTGAGTCTGTCACATCGGTGGGAACAAAAGAAATACTTGAGCTACTACTACCTCCCTGAGAGTGCACATTAGCAGGAAGCTGCACTCTCAAATGGAGCCAGGACTTGAACTCAGGTATTTTCATATGTAATGCAAGCATCCAAAGACACATCCTATGGTACCAAATGACCAAATGCCAGCAGCTAGTATATTTTTTAATAAAGAAATGCTGTACTATGGTGGAATGAGAAGGCCATGCCAAGATGGCCACTGGCAAGCCAGCGTCGGTTACTCAGAAATGGCTTCATAACCCGCCTGGCAAAGGAGCCTGCCTGGCAACAGGCTGTGATTGGTTAGGGCATAAACTGCCCCTTGACTGGAATGGCTACCTCGGCTATATAAGCTGCTGTACCAGCTGAAAAATTGAGTCTGTGTGCTGCTCGCCTCTGGCCTTCTTTCACCCGACTCCCGGGGTCTGTGTGGTGACTCCGTGCCTCTTGCACCCACCACACTCCTCCTCTGCAACACTGTACAATAACACTATTCTATAGTCAAACTGTGGTTCAATAGAACCAAGAAACTTCCTAGGCTATCAAAGGTTAGCTTCTTTCTCATTAATAAACCTGTCCCCGTGTTTCCTCTCTTTTTACCTACCTAGCTTCTGTTTAATCACAATTACACTTTCAACTTGTATGAGATCACCTTTTTTTAAGACTCCTTTATGAATGAGATCATATGATACATATCTTTCTGCACCTGGCTTATTTTACGTAATGCAATGACCTCTGGTTTCATCTATGTGATTGCCAATGTCATTGTTTTTCATGACTTAGTGGAATTCCATTGTATGCATGTATCACATTTTATTATTCCATTCATAATGTATGGACACTGAGGTGGTTTGTATTTCTTGACTATTGTGAGTAATGCTGCAATAAATATGGGGGTGTAGATGTCTCTTCAACAGACTGATTTCGTTTCCCTTGGACATATACCTAGTAGTGAAATTGCCGGATGACATGGTAGTTCTATTTTGGTTTCTTGAGGAATCTCCATCCAGTTTGCCTCAGTAGTTTTGGTAATTTATATTCCTGCTAACAGTACACAAGTCTTTTCTCCACATTCTCACCAATATCCGTTATCTTTTATCTTTGTTATAATAGCCATTGTAAATTGAGTAAGATGATAGCTCATAATGATTTTTACCTTTTCATGTATTTATTGCCCATTTATATTTCTTTCTCATCTTGGAGAAAATTCGGATTAAATCTACTGTGCATTTTTCTGATTAGATTATTGGGTTGCTATTGAGTTGTTTGTGCTCCTTAGGTATTCTGGATTTTAGTCCCTTTTCGAATGTAAAAATTGAAAAGATTTTTCTCCCATTCTAAAAGTTGTCTCTGCATTGTGTTAATTGTTTTCTTTGCTATGCAGAACCTTTTGTGATGAGAGCCCATTTATTCATTTTTTTCTGTTATTTCTTGTTCTTTTGAGCTCTTAATAATAATCCATGTTCATTAAAACTTTCCAATGTGTATGGCTTCTTTAATAAGGTGTCTGAGTCAATAATCCATTTTTTCAATATAGTTTTTCATTTTCTTATAATTAAATTTTCAGATTCTTTGTATATCTTGGATAAGAATCTTTTACCATTGGAATCATTTGCAACAATTTTGTCTCCAGTCTGTCTGGCATGTTTTACATTCTCTTGATGTGCCTTCTTGAGTAATTATGTGTATTTTTTATTTTAATTAAATCCAGAATAACAATTGTTTTCCTCATGAATTGTGTCTTTGTATTTTACCTAAAAAAATCATCATTATACCAAAGTTAACTTAGTTTTTTCCCAGATTATCTTTTAGAAGTTTTATAGTTTTATGTCTTACATTTAGGACTATACTCCATGTTGAGTTAATGTTCGAAAGGTATGAAGTTCATGACTTAATCATCTCTCAAAACTTATCTTTTCATACTGTCTTATTTTGGGCCAAATTTTAACACATGAATTTTTGTATTTATTCCCATAGCAGGGAATCAGTTTTTTAAAAGAAACGATTTATATATTTGAAAGGTGAGAGAGAGAGGGAGAGAGAATAAAGAGAAGAGAGAGGGAGAGACCTTATATCTAGTTGTTCACCCTCCAAATTGCTGTAATAACCAGGACTTGACCATTTTGAAACCCAGGGCCAGGAACTTCACCTAGGTCTCTGATATTAGTACATGAACCCAAGAACTTGATTACTCACTGCTTCCCAGGCACATTACCAGTGAGCTGAACTTGTACTAGAGCATCCAGGACTAAAACCAGCAATCTGATATGGGATATGGGCTCCCAGGCAACAGTTTAAATTACTGAACTACAATGTTCACAACATTGGAAAAAGAGGGAAGGGTTTATTTCAGTCATGATTAGATGAGCTAATTAGAACAAGTCATACTTGGCATTCTCTGGCTGCTCTTTACTTGGAGGGAGAAGCACAAATTAGGGATGCTGGAGGTTGATTAAGTCCTGACCGGTTCATTAAGTCATGACCTGATGCATAAGCTACATGGTTTTTTTTTTAAAGATTTATTTTATTTTTTTGTAAGACAGAGTTACAGAGAAAGGTAGAGACAGGGAAGTCTTCCATCCGCTGGTTCACTCCCCAGATGGCTTTAATGGCTGGAGCTGTGTTGATCTGAAGCCAGGAGCCAGGAGCCTCCTCTGGGTCTCCCAAGTGGGTGCAGGGACCCAAGGACTTGGGCCACCTTCTACTGCTTTCCCAAGCCATAGCAGAGAGGCTGGATTGGAAGAGGAGTAGCTGGGACTGGAACCGGCGCCCATATAGGATGCTGGTGCTTCAGTCCAGGGCGTTAACCTGCTGCACCACAGCGACAGCCCTGCCACATAGTTTTTTATGGCTTCCTGCCCTAGTTGTATTAGAATATGGGTCCAAATACTGTTTTTATGTACTTGTATGGTATAATCATTATCTGTTTGTGTATTCAGACTCTCTTTTGTCTCCATTTTTCTTCCCAGATGAAGAAACTGTGACCATCAAAAGAAATATTACTCAGGATTTATACAGATCACTGAGGCTCAGTTTTCTGTTTTGTTCATTTAGCCATTTAAGAATTGTTATCCAGTTACAAAAGCTATACACATGTCTAGGCCAAATAAAACACTTGCATTATCTTCAGACAAAAATAAATACAAATAAATATAATGTCGTGTAGTTAATGTTTTCTAGTCATACCACACTGGGTCACCATGTTGCAGAAGCATTCCTTGTTTTCTACATGCTTTTGTTAACGTTTGCTCAGAAAGAGAAAACCCTAATCATTTTGTTGGCAGGATCTTAATTGTATAATATTAAAAGCAGCTACATCTCTACTCAATTAAAACCTCTTGTTTGTCATTGTTCTTCTCCAAAAGTGAACTAAGCATTAGCATCAGCTATTGAGGAAATATTCTCACATATGTACTTCTGTTCTTTACCTTTTTTATTTTTTAAGTATATCAAATGGAAACATTCAGGGAAGTAGTTTTTTTTTTGTTTATTTGTTTGTTTGTTTTTGTTTTTTTGCCTTGCCAGAGCTTCCCACATTGAACACTCCTAAGATGCTGATATCTTGACTGTAAACTAAAGCAGAATAAAAATGGCTTTCTATAGATTCTTTTATCCATCAGACTCCTTTGCATATTTTTGAGGTTTCCTATATAAAATGCAAATGCAAATGAAGTCCTGGAACAGTTGTATAAAAAGTTACTTTTTAGTCCTTCAAATATTGTGAAAATCAAAGTATGTATTATATGAGCAGCCATGGATGCTCTAAAGGTGAAGTTAGACAAACAGGGCAAGAAGTCATAGCACCAATCCCATTTGTTCCCGATGGAGAAGGCTACTGGTTTGCTAAATGGAGTAGAGACTTTTTTTTTATCACACACTAAGATGAATCAGAATCACATTCTGACTCAGTAGGTCCAGACGGAGGCTCCAAATTTGTATTTCTAGTAAGTCAACAGAATTTGCTGCCGCTGCTGCCCTTGGCATCACTCTTTGAGATGCATCGGAGTAGAGGCTCACTGTGCAATATATTTCCCTCTGCTTCACAAGGCTCAGCATTTACAACATGTGCAGTATCTGAAAACAATTTGGAACTGAACTTGGAAGGTACAGAATGCAATGATGTCACCAGATTTAGCAGAACATGGAGACTATTTTCTCACTGGTAAAGGATTTAACATATTTATAGATGTGGAATAAATAAGCATAAAGCTGTAAAACCTTAGATTTCAGATTAATTGAATGGTTTAATTTTACAGATTGAGTGTACATAATGAAATTCTTATAACGTTTAAGCAAATAAAACTTTATATATGTTTATATGGTAACAAATGCAATTTCTAAAATAAATATTCCTGGGGCCGGCGCTGTGGCTCACTTGGTTAATCCTCCACCTGCCAGCATCCCATATGGGCGCCGGGTTCTATTCCTGGTTGCTCCTCTTCTAGTCTAGCTCTCTGCTGTGGCCTGGGAAGGCAGTGGAGGATGGCCCAAGTGCTTGGGTCCCTGCACCCGTGTGGGATACCAGGAAGAAGTGCCCGGCTCCTGGCTTTGGATTGGTGTAGCTCTGGCTGTAGTGGCCATTTGGGGGGTGAACCAATGGAAGGAAGGCCCTTCTCTCTGACTCTATCTCTCTCTGTCTATCTGTCAAATAAAAAATAAAATAAAATAAAATGTTTCTTACAATTTTGTTGTTAATAGGTGATAAACTAAAAAAGAAAATCTTGAGAGGCTAATCTTTATGAACTGTTGAATATATCAGATAAAGCTCTTTTTTTTTTAACAAGTATTAGGAGATGAACATTTAGCCTAATAGTAAAGATGCTGGTTAACACGCCTGCATCCCATATCAGAATGCAATCGAATGCTCTGTTCTTGTCAACTTTGCCAAACAAAAAAATGGCATAAAAGTTTTGAGAATAAAGGAAAGTGGAAGTTTAATCTATTGATAGATGAGGAGACAGCAGACTCAGACTCATGTCTCAAAAGCTACTATCCTCCTGAATGGAAGTGTTTGGGGAGTTTTAAGGGAGGCAAAATGGGTGACAAGGAGGAGTCAGGAATAACAATAACAAAGAATAGGAACAGCTACATGTAAGCACTGAGAAGGGGCTGCCTGGACTCCACAGTGGTTACTTTCTTCCTTCGATCATAAATCCAATCCTCTGGTCATGTTGAAGGACCACATGGCCTCACGACATCAGCTGCCTTTCAAAGGCCAGTTTCTAGAATTCTCAAGTCATGTTCCTGGTTGGTGAGTGGTGCTCATGGCCTCCCTTTGATTTATGCCAGCCAAGTGGACTTCAGTTGGTCTTGGGGTTGCATGCAGATGTTTGCTACTTTCTGTCCCATTACTGAAATTCGTGTGCCCAGACATAGAATTCTTCTAAGCAAAACCCCTCTAGGCAATACCAGCTGTCAAGATATAATCTACTCGAGAATCAAATGACCTCATGAGTATGCTGATTAGAATCTTGTAGGGCCAGCTGTTCAATGAGTTAATTTTCATTCTATCTAAAAAAAAAAAAAAAAAAGAGAGAAGAAGATTTTAAACTAAGGGAGGGAGGGGAGGTTAGGAGACTGGTGCATGATAATATCTAGTCACTATTTAGTTCCTTATTTTTAAGAGTAACTGGTTTTAAAACCTTGCCCTTGCTCTAGACTCCACCTTGTGATAATACACATCCTGGGAGGCAACAAGTGATGGGTCAAGTAGTTAGGTTCCTGTATTTGTATGAGAGACCTGGATTGAATTCCCATTTCTTGGCTCTAGCCTAACACAGTCCAAGCTGCTGCAGGTATTTGGGAAGTGAGCCAGCAGATGGAAATCCTTTCTCTCTTCTCTCCTCTCCTCTCCTCTCCCCTCCTCTCCTCTCCTCTCCTCTCCTCTCCTCTCCTCTCCTCTCCTCTCCTCTCTTCTAATTACTTCTCCCTCTCTCTTTTTTTGTCTCTCTCTCTCTCTCCCTGCTTTTGAAAGAGAGAAAGAAAGAAAAAAAGAAAGAGAAAGTAAAAGAATTGTAAGCATGAATTTTAACTTAAATTAAGCTTTTGCCAAATCTAATTATTAATGCTTATTCTTTGAAATGCAAATACTGACCATTCAACTTGTTTTAAAGAAGACAAAGTATGTGGCAGATGAATGAACAGATGATTAGCAAAGAATTTTATTGAAAACAGTAGAGACAGAAATTCCTATACCTGATAGACCAGGCAAGTGTTTCAGTAAAGGACTAAGATTCCAGCCTGCATTCAGACTGGGGTGTTTATGAATATGAGTGTCCCTTGTTTCTTCTCACCATCTCCCTCATCTTGGAAAGTCTGGCTGGGGGATTTTGAGATATAGACTTGCCCTAAAAAAAACCCCTCCAGACGATACTTGCCATCAGGTTATTATCTATTGGAGAAGCAAATGACTGCATCAGTCCACTAATTATAACCTGCGGGACCAGCTGTATCACTCCTTCATTTGAGTGAATTCCTTTAGACAAAGGACAGGCAAGGACACCTTGGGCTTGGGGAGACAGACAAGAGGCTGAGTTCTGCTTTTGAGACTTGTTTCCTCATTGCAATGTATATGAACTTATTTTCTTCCCATTCTCCTTGGCCCCTCTTGCACACATAGTCTATAATCTATCTAGCTGCCTTAACAAGCTGACCTATGGTTTTGTAGCATAAATTCCCAAGAATTTTGGAGAATCAGCATTATTGCTCATTTACAAAGTTAAATGCTTTCGTGACTTGTGATTTCAGTTTTCTTGTAAATTCACTTAAAGATGAACCGAATAATCTGTAGTTGTTTAATTACTTATTTATTTATAATTAAATATTACAGCATAAATGAGTGTATTGAATTTAATGTCTCCGCTTAGCATGTTCTACTGTGTTGGTTCTATTCCTCAGATTCTGTTCACTAAGGAGCACTTCTGAAGCTTAAAATGTTCATAACTTCAGAATCACCTGTGTGTGAAACCCAATGGATTTTACAGCCTATGGAAAATTCTATTCTACAGAGAACAGAAATTTATTTCACATCTCTGGGCATAAAACCAATCACACTGCTTAAGTGTTTTGAATTATGTGAAAACTACCCTTAAATGTTCACTGCACAGGATTGTGCGAAGTTCATTCTTACTTATGCGACATGTAGCCTTTATATTTAACTACAGTGCCACAAACATTTGGAGAGCTTTCATGCTGCACGAGCAAGAACAGAATGAAAAGCACTATGTTCCCAAGGGATACTCATTAGACAATTCAAGTATGTAATCAAAGGCAGTTTTCTATGACTACATTCAAATGACAGACCATACTTCTGTCTTGTGGTTTTCAGTTTAAATTCTAAGTGTGAGGGCCAACACTGTGGCATAGTGGGTAAAGCTGCAGCCTGCAGTGCCAGCATCCCATATGGGTGCTGGTTCAAGACCTGGCCTCTACACTTCTGATCCAGCTCTCTGCTTTGGCATGAAACAACAGTGGAAGATGGCTTAAGCCCTTGGGCCACTGCCACCATGTGGGAGACTCAGAAGAAGCTCCAGGCCCCAGGCTTCAGATTGGCCCACTTCCAGTCTTTGGGGCCATTTGGGGAGTGAACCAGCAGATGAAAGACCTCTCTGCCTCTGCCTCTCTCTAATTCTGCCTTTCAAATAAATAAATAAATCTTAAAAATAAGAATAAAAAATAAATTCCAAGTGTTTATCTACCTTTGTATTAGAAGTCCTCAGCCTCATTCATGTTAGTGAGTCAGAAGAAAATAACACTATTTTTTTCATTTTTCAATAATAATTCAAAATAATGACTCAATAAATGTTTTCTTGGCATTGTGTGTATGTGTAGGAACTAGAGCCCAACAGAAGAAAGGAATGAAGAAGGAAAGAAAAAAGGACTAGATATGGCTTAATTTTGTTATTCGTTTCAACATCTTATAACTCCAGTTCCTAAAATAAAAGCAATTTCCTCTATCAGCTAACTTTTTGAAGGAAGCACTTTCTTTTGAAGTGATCTTAGTAAGATGTTGACTAATTGAGCAGTATCCCCACAATAATTCATAGCTGGTGGCCTTTATTCTTCACTTGCATGTAAGCTTCTATGCTTTGTAACAAATATAAATTAGACTTGAAAACTGGGACACCCCAGGAATCTTTGTTGGAAGACAAATGTTTCCTCCATTTCAATACCATGCGTTAGCATGGTTCACAGTAACAACAGGGCTCCTTACAATCTTATTTTGGAAATGGATGAAAGGATAAGAGGAAAATATGCTTACCCCGCTATGTGGTCTTTTTCGATGACCACTGTGTCTCTTTTATTTTCATAAAGTACAAAATACAAGGATACGTTCCTGGTCATTGAAAATAGGGATATAAACTCAGATTACACATCTATATTTTGTTTGATCACTAGATTTCAATAGAAGTATTATAAATTTAACAAGCCGACATCCAAACCTGAGGTGATCTTTGTGTTTAAACCCGACGACCAGAAACTGGCATTGAATTCCTAGATTCTTGGAATATTTATCTTTTAAGAATGCTATTTTTTTCTGAAGCTTGATTATGTTACTGTTGCAGAATATCACCCCCACCTAGTTGAAGGTGTTGCTATAGAAGCCACAAATCTGAGTCTGTTCACCCGATGTGCAGAAAGCCAATCATTAACATCAGAGTGGTGGAAGAAGTAAGTATTTATAACAAAACATAGAGCAAGGAGTCCAGCAGCTATTGCTTAATTCCCAGGCTCTTCAAAGAGTTCAGATGAGGGTTCTTACAGATTGAAACTGGGGCTCAGATTCATGTTCAGTTCTTATCCAAGTTCCTGGTGTTTGTAACCTTCCCATGATTTGTGGGTGATGTTGCACTCTACAGGAAATTTTTATGATGGTCAGGTGGGCTTCAATTTGTCTTTGAGGGGAGAGGGTTACAAGTAGATTATAGCTGCCTTTGGATGGAACAAGGATGTAAGTCTCAGCCATTTTAGTTCTTACATGAAAACAAATCAAATTCCTCATGGACCCCCTTACCCCTGCATTCTTTCAAGAGATAGTTCAATCTCACACCCTGCACTCTCCCCACCATATCCTCTGCATTCTTTTCCAGATTTGAAAGCCTGTGTAAAACCTGTCAGCAAAAATTCACATATGCGAACTGTCCCCCCAAACACACACCCTTATTACACCCTAAGCTGTAGAAGACCTATTCCTCTGGAGGAGAGTGCCCTTTGCCACGTGTTCAGTCTGCGTGCACGCTGGCAGTTGGCCATCTCTGCAAATTTATTTTTCTCCTTGAATGAATTCATTTTGGCTGTGAGTTCATTTCCTGAATCCTCTCTGTTCTGCTCCCCTTTTCTTTATATTTTCTGTCTCAGTCACGGAATTTCCCTGCCTAGGTCTGGAGTTCACCTAAGCAAACTCCTCTGGATGATGTTGGAAACAGTTTTTGCTATTGGAGAAGAAAATGATATCTTGATTAGAACCTTGTTGGGCCAGCTGTATCACTCCTTTTATACAGTAAATTCTTTTTGATAAAGGACACAGAAGGACACCTTGAGTTAATAGAGATAGATCAGAGGCTGGGAACTATCTTTACATTAAAGAGTCTTGGTGTCTTCACTTAAAAAACTTAGCACAGTGCATGACTCATTTTTATAAATGTGTATAACATTTTTAATAAAAATTAAGTAACTATCTCTGTGTTCTGTAGCACTGAGAATCCTCTTCTCTGATTTCTTCTTGGTTCTTGAATAGCACGATCATAACTGATCATGTAACGTGGTTTGTTTTATGCCCATCTTTTCTGATTAATGAGAACTTCATAGGGGTATAGCTTTCATATTCTTCGCTTAGTATCATCAGGACCCCCAAAAGATCAATGATTACTGAATGAATTAACACTGGGTGCTTCACTCACTAAATAAAAGAATAAAATGAAGAAAAGAGGAAAGCAAAATATACAAAAAAAGATCTGGAAAGATAATTAGAAACTAGATTATTATGAAAGTCATATGCCAATTTTATCCATTCTAGTGTTCTAAGTAATTGGAAAAATAATCACAGGAATGTTTGCCTTCAGTAGTGAGAATAAGAAGTAGATGAAGAAAGAACAAAGTTGCTAATCAGAGGCCTTTCACAATAATTTTAATAACATGTTTTCTTAGCTCCTGCCCTTTCCTTTTTGCTAACCACTAAAAATGGTTCAAGTATTGTCTTTGAAATAAATTAAAAATAAAAATAAATATTAAAACTTCAACTTTTGAAAGATGTCAACGCAATTGTGATTACTTTTTTAGCATTCAATTCAAATCAGAAGAAAAGTGAATGGGACGGTAACTGCTTTTCTAGATCCTCACATAACATCACTTCTGCCTTTTCTACATAATCACTGCTAAAGTTCTGTTAATACGATTCGTATTGCCAATAATCTGATATCCTCACACAACAAGATGAGTAAACTATGTATCTAGTGCTAAACTTTGTTTTTTTCTGATTTACTCTCCTACATTACTCTGAATCACTTCCCCAAATAACTTTCTGCATAGCAAGTTCATCATCCTCAAGGTACAGGCACAGTATTATAGCTTCCTGAAGTTGCTCTGAATTCCAGCAGATGTTTTGTTTTTCTTCTCCCTTAACACAGTAACATTTTCTTATTCTAGCTCTAAATTTATCAAACTTTCTTCCTTTTTCCCTTATTATAACAATCTTTGTTTTATATTAAAAAGTCTGTTTCAGAGTTGATAAAATGTAGTAAATAAATTTGTAATCACACAAACTTACTTTTAAAGATCATGGTTTGGATATTCTTTAGCTATGTTTTCTTGGGAAAATTATTTAAATTTTTCAAGATTAGAAGGGCAAACTAGAACTTCCATGATACTCCCTTTCTCTCTCTTCTGTCTCTCTCTATATATGTAAGGGTACTGACAAAATTTTATAGAAAAATGGAACTAAAAGATAAGTTTATTATGGTGAAGAATGTGTTTAAAACTCATGCTTAGTTTTTGAAAATGCTCATTCCAAAAATTTATTTCCATATATATTTAGGTATGTTCATACAGTAAAATACCTGTGATTAATGACTTTGTACCTTAGCAGAATTAATAAATATTTCAACTAATATTGTATAAGGAACTTATATTAAATATTCACAGAAATTCTTAATAAATATTCAATTAATTATTGAGTATCAATGTAGCTTGTATATGAGTCTCTGTTGTAAATTATTCTGTGAAATCCTTTAATTTGGATAAATTATAACTTTTTTTTACTTGCCTTTGGTTTAGCTTACAAAATGTCCAACAAAAGCAATGCAGGGTGTAAAATTTAACACTAACAATACTGTATAGGATCATTTCTGTATAGGATGTTTAAAAGAAAATACAATCAGGACAGATTAGTAGATACACACCTATAGATTGAATCATAAATTTTATAAAATATACTCCAAATTAAAATGGTTAAATAATGGTTATTCTTTAAAATAACTCAAAAATATGTAAGAGGAGAAAAATGGTAAAAATTCTATTCTGAACTGCATTTCAAAGTTCTGGAAAGGGCTATAGCATGTTTAACTGCTTTTAAAATCTTTATTTTAAACTTGACCTTAGCCAAAAGTGCAAGAAGCGATAAATCTTTATTTTAAAAATTATTAAAGTGTTAATAGAAATAAATTTTCAAAGGTTCTGAGTTCCTTGAAACATATGATGCTAACAGTGTCCTTGACACAATATTTATTTTCACTTTAAGATGCTTTATACTTGAAAAGAAACCCTCACTGAGAAGACTTTATACACTAATAATGGTTTAAATTATATATGATGAGTCAATTTATGACTTTTGCAGTAGATTGAAATTATGGTTTCTTATTGATCATATTACCCTCACATTTAAATTGTGTGTCTTTGGTAACATTCAAACAAAAGAAATAAATTCCATCATTGGCTTTCTCTATGCTATAATCTTACAATAAATATTACAAAAATGTTTAATCAGATTGGTTAAGCTAATAATAATAAGAAAATGTGCCAATATATTTATTAGAAATTCAAAGTATATTTACTCCTCCAAACAATCTGGTTAGTAGTACTAATATTATCCTCCTCTGTAGAAAAAAAAAATTTGATGAATAGAGAATATATATAAATTTTCCAAGCATATACATTTAGATCCAATAAGGCTTCTATTTAATCTACTTTTACTATAAATATTACTTAAAAGTATTTGACTTCCAGATAAAACATTGTTTAAAATTTTATCTATTTGTTACTATAGAGATCTCTGTGTATAGGATTTTTAACGCAAGAATGCTACTTTCTACACATATCATTTAGAGTGTATTTCAGATTTCACTTCTACATATTTAGTGAGGTAAAGCATTTGAACGATTAGCTTCTAATTCAATCAATCATTCAAATAGCTTATTGATTAGAAAATGAAAAAAAAAAACCTGTATTACATATAGTGCACAGTTGTGAAGACTAACTTCTACTGATGTGAAGGAAATAAGCAGGAAGATTAGATAGGAATAGGTGGATTAGAAGATTTTTCAACATTTCTAACTCCCACCCTGCACTGTTTCACCACCCTTTGCATGTGAATCTAGTAAATGATTTCCTGTGATGCCCCTGCTTCTCCTATATCAGGAAACAGAAGAGGCAATGATGGCCACATGAGAATTATACTTTACATGGAAGTCTCATGAAACTCCCATAAACGTCTTACTCACTAAACACTACCCAAATTCCACCCCATTTATATATTCAACTAGAGAAACACCCTCTACCCCACAAACAGTATGCTACACATGGAAGCAGCATTTTTTGATTTGGGGTTTCTGAGAGAGGTAAACAAGAGAGTTACTGGAAAAGCTGGAAAAACTAAATATCTAAAAGCAACAAAAGGGGGAAATAATCATAAATAACTAGCTTAAAATATTTGGAAATGATCCAGGCAAATGAAATCATGAGCAGAAAACACCAATCCTGACAATGAACCAAGATGAAACTTTATAAATGAAAGATAGTGATGATTGACTAGCAGGGGTTTTCAGAGTCATTGTTTAATAAAAATAGAAAAACAATGGCAAGACAACCATACAGCAGGTGTTTACTTAATATATTTTGGCATCAAAACCTTAATGTTGATTGCAGCTCAATTCACAATAGCTAAGACCTGGAATCAACCCAAATGCCCATCAATAGTAGACTGGATAAAGAAATTATGGGACATGTACTCTATAGAAAACTATAGAGCAGTAAAAAAAAAAAAAATGAAACCCAGTTATTTGCAACAAAATGGAGGAATCTGGAAAACATCATGCTGAGTGAATTAAGCCAGTCCCACAGGGACAAATATCATATGTTCTCCCTGATCGGTGACAAGTAACTGAACACTTAAGGGGAAACCTGTTGAAGTGAAATGGACACTATGAGAAACAGTGACTTGATCAGCCCTGTCCTGACTGTTGATGTACAATGTAATACTTTATCCCTTTTAATATTGTTTGTTCTAGTTAATACTATTGGTTGAACTCTGTAATCAACACAAATTTATACTTAGGTGTTGAAATTTAAATGAAAAGTGATCCCTGTGAAAGATAAGAGTTGGAATAAGAGATGGAGGAGATGTACAATTTGGGATATGCTCAGTCCGACTTGTCCCAAATGATGGAGTTAGAAACATGCCAGGGGATTCCAATATAATCCCATCAAGGTGGCATGTACCAAGGCCATCTCACTAGTCCAAGTGATCAATTTCAGTTCAAAATTGATCACACTGATAGGTCTAAGAGTCAAAGGGATCACACAAACAAGACTAGTGTCTGCTAATACTAACTGATTGAATAAAAAAGGGAGAGAACAATCTAACATGGGAAGGGAGATACACAGCAGACTCATAGAATGGCAGATGTCCTAAACAGCACTCTGATCTCAGAATCAGCCCTTAAGGCATTCGGATCTGGCTCAAGAGCCCATGAGAGTATTTTAGGCATGGAAAGCCAAGACACTCTGGAAAAAAAAAAAATACCTAAATGAAAGATCTCTGTGAGTGCGATCCCAGTGGAAAGAACGGGGCCATCAAAGAAGGAGGTACCTTTCTCTGAGGGGAGGAGAGAACTTCCACTTTTACTATGACCTTGTCTAAATAAGATCACAGTCAGCGAACTCCAGAGGTTTCCATAGCCTTGGCAACTCATGCTAGAGCCTAGGGAGATTTCTGACGCCATAAACAAGAGTGTCAAATTGTTACATAACAACAGGAAGCACTGTGTACTTACTCCTTATGTGGGATCTGTCCTTAATGTGTTGTCCAATGTGAAGTAATGCTATAACTAGCACTGAAACAGTATTTTACACTTTATGTTCTGTGTGGGTGCAAACTGATGAAATCTTTACTTAATATATACTAAATCAATCTTCTGTATATAAAGAGAATTGAAAATGAATTTTGATGTGAATGGAATGGGAGAGGGAATGAGAGATGGGAGGGGTGCAGGTGGGAGGGAAGTTATGAGGGGGGAAAGCCATTGTAATCCATAAAACTGTACTTTGTAAATTATATTTACTAAATAAAAGTTTAAATAAAAGTGAGCTGTACTAATGTACTCTAGTTGTATGTGAGTGTACTGAGGAATATTCTTAACTTGAAGTCTGCTAATGAAAGTTGTAGAGATTTATCCAGATCTACCTCAGAATACTTGACATTTTTAAGCACAATGACAGTAGTGTTTGCTTATATTGATGTTTTTACTTTTTTAAGTGCATTAGTTTTACAAAGCCTAGCTCTATGAAATAGATGGATTTCCTGGTCAACCTGAATTAAATGGCAGAACAACTCTATCAAATGTTGTTGCAGCCTTGGGGAGTCTGTGTGAACCCATGGGGAAGAGATTAGTAGCAGCATACAGAATCTGATTTTATTGTTTAAAGAATCTGTCACTTTGGTTCTTTCTCATATGCTTCATATATATCTATATATAGAGAGAGTCAATGCATACATCTATACACTTAGCCCTTGATATTCTCAGGAGATGCCCCATATGATACCAATAAACACAGATGCTGAAGTTTTCTTTACATAAAAGGCATGGTGTTTGCACAGAACCCAATCACATCACTCTGTATATCTTAAATAATTGCCAGATGACGTATAATGTTTAATAAAATACAAATAGTGTGCAATTGACTACTGTATTTTAAGTGATAATGATCACAGAAATATCTGCATACATTCATTATGAATGATTTTTTCCAAAAAAAAATTAAATTTTTTTGTAATCGCTAAATTGGCATATACGAATGCACAGGTATGGAGGGCTGATTGTACATGACAAAAAGCCAAAAATGCTAGACTAATTCCAGTGAGCGTCCATTGATCAATACCCATTGTGTTTCAAAGGTCATAAAGAAAACTGTGTTATAATAATGTGACTAGTTAATCATAGCATCTCCTCCTTGAAAGTAAGTGGACTAAATGATCTCAAATTGTAAAATAAATCCTTTCCTAATGAACCTGTGTTCAAATATTAATATTGTGTAAAAAGAAAATGACATAGAGTGAACATCTAACTTGATACTCAAAAATATCTCCCTCCTCTTCATTTTCATCCCATGTCTTGACTACAATCAGGCTACTACCATCAGGTTTTGTATTTTTCTGGATGGTGTGTGCTCACAATGGGAAAATCTCTAATAATTTTGAATTCTACCAGATGATGATGTGCTAAATTTCCCTTGGTTGTGGACATTTTAAAGAGTAGTTGATAATACATGTCTGGGGTTACTATGAAGTATCCTTCCCTGCCAGCTCTAGAGAGATGTATGGGGATTTTTGCAAGTGATTATGCTTAGTCATAACTTATGTTAAAACACCATCTAGTATATTATATACTGTTGTCCAGAAGGGAAAGAATCATTGCTTTCCCAAAGATTCTCATTTTCTATTCCTCTAGTTTGAACAATTGCAGAATTAGGATAAACAATGAATTGGTTGCAAGAATTAAATTAGTAGAATGGGTATGAGATTTGAAGGTGAAGATTTCCCAAGATAAATTGTCTTTACAGATAGATATCTGTAATTTATATAAAATATACATTACTAATATATTATATAATATTTATGATTTGTTTCATATTATTTCTCACAGTTGTAAAAATATTTTCTTCTCATCAGTGTAACACTAAATTTCTGTTATTTGGAACAAAAACAGTTTTGTCTCGATTGTTGACCAATTGAAATAATACACTGTTATGTTGTATACTTTCATGGAGAAGTGAAATATGAGTGTAACTACAATATACTCCACCAAGTGTATTGTTTTATTTTCTAAATAATGATTCTGAGAATATTGCATTACCACATAGTATTCCACAATATATTATCCTCTCTACAGTTGATAGGAAAGAGATTTTTCCCAGGTTTTGGCAAGTATGAAAAACACTTCTATGAATATTTTCGTATATGTTTTTTGTCTACATTTGTGTGAATTTCTAGAGGTAATATGCATAAAGTTTGCTTTCTGGGCCATGGCGTGTGTTTATAGTCTGCTTCACTGAATAAACAGTTACACACCTGCTTGTGATGTCAGAATTGCCACTGTTCTTCATCCTTACTAACCCTGGGAGTAGTCAGGTGTTCACTCCTAGCCAATACTAACTGATTAATCAGCATTAATTTTAACTTATTTTCCGCTGAAACAAATTTTTCTCTTTTGTGAAATGCCTTTCTTTGTCACCTTTTTTAACTGGTTTCTGTTTCTGCTTAGTGATTTATGAGAAGTCTGTACGTGGTTACTTTAAAAGCCCTTTGTTGCTTCAGACATTATTTTCCAAGCCTAGGTGTTATTTTAAGTCTCATAAACCCTTTGAGGAAGACACTATGAATTTTAACAAAGTCAAATAAAATAGCATTTCCTTTAAATGCCTCCTTGTATTGGTTACATAAAAATATTCTGCTATGCTCTATTTTGAAGCAATTTTTGGTATCTATGGTTCTTCCGGAAGTGATGATCAAGGATGGGATTAGCCACTATTGCATTTATATTTCGTATTCTTTTTGTGACGTCAGTTATATCAATTCTGTAAAACTGTTTTCTTTTTTTTTTTTTTTTGGTTCAAGTGTTCTGCTGTGCTGCATTTTAAAATCAATCATCAGTCTATGCATGGATATGATTCTGGTTTTCTTCTGCTACCTCATTGGGCTATTCATGTTTCAATATTTTTTCTGATTTCTATGGAATTTCACATTATTAAATTTGAAAAGTATAGATAAAATATGAAGGAAGAAAAAATACTCACTGAGAGTCAGTATTAATATCTGATGTATAACTTTATATCTTCTATGTAATCATGACTATTTTGTTTTATTAAAAATGTAATGGGAGCACATTTACATAATTTAATCATAAATTTAGAATAATTATTTCAATTTCCTGAATTATGAATTTTATTATCTTTTATGAGGACTGCCAATTATTCAAGTAATTCCTAATTAATGACAGTTTAGCTGGT
Source organism: Sylvilagus floridanus (assembly GCA_949820135.1). Classification (NCBI taxonomy): domain Eukaryota; kingdom Metazoa; phylum Chordata; class Mammalia; order Lagomorpha; family Leporidae; genus Sylvilagus; species Sylvilagus floridanus. The sequence goes on along the minus strand of OX463224.1, from coordinate 99,718,931 downwards.
GTTGCAACTTTGATTTTGAATTTTTCTGAAAACGTTTTGAGGTAGGTATTAGATATATTATTATTATTGCTTTACTGATAGAACATTGTGGCTAATCCCAAAGTGTCTTTCCAAATGTCCTCCATTTAGATTAAGCTGGATTTCAGACTATAAATCCTTTTTGCTTACCATATCCTGCCTCTCAAAGTGAACACCAATTATCTTTGTGTTGCAAGTATAGATTTATGAAGGGCGAATTAATATAAATTAATTCAATATAAAATAATGTTTCCTGTTCATTTTAATTCAACTCCATGTTCTCTCACTAAAGACTGACTAGTTAAGTTCAAAATCTATCAAAGTGAAAATCAAGCCCTAGATCAGCATTTTGCTTCATTATTATTTTTGAACACATACTCATAATAATTGTCTGTGTCTACATTAGAATTATTGCATATAAATAAGTTGCATAACTTTAATTCCCCTCAACACATTTAATCTATTATACCCCATGATGTATAACATTCCCAATGTGAGCAAACTACGAATTTGATCAATTTTATCTCTGATTTACATTGTAACCTGATAAAAGTAAACATCATTGCTGAATGCACTGTAACATCTCTAGACTTGTGTTATTTTTTTAATCAATGATTTTGGTTATATGAACACAGAGGACACTGGGTATAGAAGTATCCAACAGCTTTAAAGATGATTCTAATTATATCCTACAGAAATAAGTACTTTAATGAATGCAAAAAATGTGATTAAAACATCCTTCTCCCAAATTGTACATCTCCTCCCTCTCTTATTCCCACTCTTATATTTCACAGAGATCACTTTTCAGTTAAAATTTAAACACCTAAGAATAATTGTGTGTTAATTACAGAGTTCAACCACTAGTATTAGGAAAAAAATACTACAATGGATAAAGTATTACATTGTACAACAACAGTCAGCACAAGAGCTGATCAAGTCACTGTTTCTCATAGTGTCCATTTCACTTCAACAGGTTTCCCCTTTGGTGCTCAGTTAGTTGTCGTCAATCAAGGGAAAAAAATGATATTTGTCTCTTTGGGACTGGCTTAATTCACTCAGCATGATGTTTTCCAGATTCCTCCATTTTGTTGCAAATGACCGGATTTCATTGTTTTTGACTGCTGTATAATATTCTGTAGAGTACATGTCCCATAATTTCCTAATCCAGTCTAGTGTTGATGGGCATTTGGGTTGGTTCCAAGTCTTAGCTATTGTGAATTGAGCTGCAATAAACATTACTGTGCAGACGGCTTTTTTGTTTGCCAATTTAATTTCCTTTGGGTAAATTCCAAGGAGTGGGATGGCTGGGTTGAATGGTAGGGTTATATTCAGGTTTCTGAGGAATCTCCAGACTGACTTCCATCGGAACTGCCCCAAATGATGGAGTTAGAATTGAGCCAGGGGATTCCAATACAATCCCATCAAGGTGGCATGTACCAAGGCCATCTCACTAGTCCAAGTGATCAATTTCAGTTCACAGTTGATCACACTGATAGGTCTAAGAGTCAAAGGGATCACACAAACAAGACTAATGTCTGCTAATACTAACTGATAGAATCAAAAAGGGAGAGAATGATCCAACATGGGAAGTGAGATACACAGCAGACTCATAGAATGGCAGATGTCCTAAATAGCACTCTGGCCTCAGAATCAGCCCTTAAGGCATTCGGATCTGGGTCAAGAGCCCATGAGAATATTTTAGGCATGGAAAGCTAAGACACCCTGAAAAAAAAAAAAAAAAAAGAAGACCTAAATGAAAGATCTCTGCGAGTGAGATCCCAGTGGAAAGAACAGGGCTATCAAAGAAGGAGGTACCTTTCTCTGAAGGGAGGAGAGAACTTCCACTTTGACTATGACCCTGTTGGAATAAGATCGAAGTTGGCGAACCCTAAAGGCTTCCATAGCCTCGGCAACTCATGACTAGACCCTAGGGAGATAACTGACGCCATAAACAAGAGTGTCAAATTGTTAAATCAACATCAGGAGTCACTGTGTACTTACGTCTCATGAAGGATCTGTCCTTAATGTGTTATCCAGTGTGAAATAATGCTATTACTGAAACAGTATTTTTACACTTTGTGTTTCTGTGTGGGTGCAAACTGATGAAATCTTTACATAGTATATACTGAATCGATCTTCTGTATATAAAGTTAATTGGAAATGATTAAAAAATCTTGGTGTTAAATTGGAAATTGCATAGATAATTAATCAATTCTTTAAAAAAATCATGTAGGATCTCTGTCCTTAATGTGCTGTACATTGTGAATTAATACTATAACTTGTACTCCAACAGTATTTTCACTTTGTGTCTCTATGTGAGGGAAAACTGTTGAAATCTTTACTTAATATATACTAAACTGATCTTCTGTGTATAAAGAGAATTGAAAATGAATCTTGACGTGAATGGAAGGGGAGAGGGAGCGGGAAAGGGGAGGGTAGCGGGAGGGAGGGAAATTCTGGGGGGGGGGACCATTGTAATCCATAAGCTGTACTTTGGAAATTTATATTCTTTAAATAAAAGCATTAAAAAAAAACAACATCCTTCTCTAGCAACAATTACATGTTGGTCATATATAGGCTTATATGCATTCTTTTCCATCATTTTATGTTATAAATTCTTTACACATTAGAAAATAATATCAGCATGAACTTACTATAGTCACTCAGAAAAGATCCTATAAGTATATATCATTTCAGGCAAAGTGATACCTTTTGTTGAGGCTAAAAATAATGGTAAATGATATCTGGAAGCAGACAGAATCAGGACAGATACAGAATAGTAGTTTGAGAGAAAGATGTACAGTGAGACTTGGACAATACAGGAAAAATAACCTATAATATTTGATATGCTCTATATATTTAAAATACATGTTAATAAATACACTATAAGGGGTGATGTTGTGGCACAGCAGGTTAAGCCTCCACCTGCAACACAGGCAACCCATATGGGCATATGTTCATGTCTGAGCTGCTCTACTTCTGATCCTGCTTCTTGCTGATGCACCTGGGCAAAAGGCAGAATGTGGCCCAAGTGCTTGGGTCCCTGCACCCATGTGGGTGACCCTGAAGAAGCTCCTATCTCCTGACTTCAGATCGGCCCAGTTCTGACCGATGGAAGACCTTTCTCTCTGTCTCTCCCTCTCTCTGTCTGTAACTATGCCTCTCAAATAAATCAATAAATGAAATAAATAGGCTGGCGCCGTGGCTCAATAGGCTAATCCTCCGCCTGCAGTGCCGGCACCCCAGGTTCTTTCTAGTCCTGGTTGGGGCGCTGGATTCTGTCCCGGTTGCTCCTCTTCCATTCCAGCTCTCTGCTGTGGCCCGGGAAAGCAGTGGAGGATGCCCCAAGTGCTTGGACCCTGCAACTGAATGTTAGACCAGGAGGAAGCGTCTGGCTCCTGGATTCAGATAGGTGCAGTTTGCTGGCAGCATGCTGGCATGGCGGCCATTTGGGAGGTGAACCAATGGAAGAAAGACCTTTCTCTCTGTCTCTCTCTCTCACTGTCTAACTCTGCCTGTCAAAAAAAATAAATAAAAAATAAATAAATAAATACACTACAAGTGGGGAGAAAGAAAAACTCAAGCAAATAAGCCATAAAAATGAAACATCATTGATTGATATTAGGACACACAATTACCTCTGGAGAAATGGCAATTTAAAAAAAAAAAAGAATTTTGTATCTATCTGATTCCATTATGTAACTGCTGACTTTCAACTGATGATGGAAATAATTTGTCTGTAAATGTGAATGATGTGATTAAAATTAGAATATTATCACTGTGCAAGGTGAAATTTTATTTGTTTATTTAATTTATTTGAAAGCAGTGAAGGAGAGACATAGAGAACACATACATAGACATGAGAGAGAGACAGAGAGAGAGAGAGAGAAAGAGAGAGAGAGAGAAGAAAGAGAGAGAGAGAAATCTCCCATTGACTGGTTCATTTCCCAAGTTCCCACAACAACTCAGGCTGGGCCAGGCTGAAGCTGGGAGCCGGGAGCTGGGAGCCTTCTATTGCCACCACCTTCCTAGATGAGCACTAACAGGAAGTTGGGAGCAGAACCAGGACTTTAATCCAGGCTCCAAATAAGATGGGTGTCTTAACTGCTCTGCCAAATGTCTGCCCCTGAAATTTGTAATTCAGCCAGCAATCATCAGTGGATGAAACAAAGGGACCAGGCAGTCACTCCCTTAAGCCACTGATCTAAATCAGGGCTTTCAGGTAGCATAGGCCTCCTGAGAGAAGCCATATGAATAAAGCACACAGAAGCAACTGAAGGACACTTGTCAATATCAGAATCTTCATTTAGTCAATCTTCTTGATTTAAGTTTCATTTACAGGATTTAAGGATACAAAAGAATTCAATAAAAGCACAAGAAAGCAAACAGAAATATTCAAAAGGCAAGATATCACACAGAGAAATACAGCCCATTTTTTTCATAAGACTGTGGTCTAAAGAGACAGGGATGCTACAGATTTAGCAACATTTAAGAGACATAACAACTAGTTTTATGAAATATATTTTGTATGATTATGAGTAGAGCAAACTTTGTAAAAGCAGTTTTTGTCAATTTGCAAAGTCTTTTTAAACTTAGCATTATTTGATAACAAGGAATATATCTTAAAATTTCTGGTGTCCATCTTGGTAAAGCATATAGGAAATATACATATTTCACAAAATGGCATAATGACAATATTATAGCATGATTGAGATATGATATTTCCAAATTTTTATATTGTCTACTTAAAAAAGCGGGTTCATGGAGAAACTTGAATCTTCTAGCTTGCTTTACTTCTGCCTACTCCAGGACTCAGTCACAGGATTCTTTAGCAGTCAACAAAGGATGATTGAAAATGAATTCTTTCTGGATGACAAAGAAAGCTAATAAAATGCAAACATAGCAATGTCTCTGCCTTTTCCCTGATTTTATTAAGTAAAATATTTTTCTGCAAGCCATGGAGTGTTATCATAAATATGAAAATGTTAGCTGACTTATATTAACAGTTTATGATAGGCCTGCTGCTCTGTTAAATCCCTTTATATGGATTAACACATTGAATTCTATTCCTACAATACCTATTTTAAGATGGGGATAATTATTTCAAAAATGTGTTCTAGTTAGTGACTAAACTTGGTTTGAAATCACACCATCTGATCTCATGATAGGTCTTCTTAACAAGTGTGCTATGATAACACACCAAAATATTGCATTACATTGTCTTGTTTAAAAACTCATAGTTTCAAACCTTTCACAATGAATATCAAATAATCCAATAAAATTTTCACCAAATTCCTGAATTTTGCCTCCTAATTAGTAGAAAGGATAGTAGATTTTTTACAATAAAACTCTTTTTGAGAAGTAATTTTGAAATCTCAAAGTTAGAAAAAAAAAAACTCTCTATGAAGCTCCTCTTTGTTTCTTGTATCTTTTTGTCTATAAATGAGGAAGATAAAAATTATGTTGCAAAGACACGGTAACAATTAAGCAAACACTGGAAAGCTGCCAAGATAAATATTAACATTAATTAGGCCAATTTCCATTTGATTTCAATGATTTAAATTTTAAATGTACATTGCCATATTTTTCTCTTATAAGAAAATTGATCAAGTAGGTAGCTCAAGTATTATGACTCATGTAGACTAAATATGAAAACTAAGAGGAGGGACATAAGCAATGTCTTTATGATCACAAAGATATCAAAGTCAGGCACAGGGGTCAATTTGATTTTACTTTTATTGAAGCAACATTTCTTTTCCACAATGTGTTGCTTGGTTCTTTCTGGCGCATCTCTTTATGAAGAGTAGAGTCTATAGCTTTTCCTAGTACCTGAAATAATACACAGAGAAAGTATAGGGACAGAGAACTGCTAAGGAGAGTTACTATCTGCCAAATTAATATTAAAAGGAACACAGTCAATGGCAGTCTAAGAGACTATTAGAACTTATAAGAAACTTTGGTAAAGCTGCAGGATATAAAATCAACTTCCAAAAATCAATAGTCTTAGTATACACAGAAAATGCTGTCTCTGAGAAAGAATTTGTAAGATCTGTCCCATTCACAGAAAGATTTCTCCAATGAAAATAGCATTACTACAATGAAAATTGGAACTTTTTTTTTTGCATTTTACAGGTAAACTAACACTTAGAATCAGCAGTGACTTTTAGTCACACAAACAATAACAAAACAGGTTTTTTTTAAGCCAGCCCTGTAGTTACAGACCTAAATCAGGAGGCATTGTTGTGGAGCAGTGGATTTTACAGCCACCTGATTTGAGGAGAACCAGTTTGAATCTGGGCTGCTCCACGTCTGATCCAGCAAGCTGCTCATGTGCCTATAAAAGCAGTGGAAGAGGGTGCAAGTATTTGAGTCGCAGGAGAGACCCAGGTAGTGTTCCAGGCTCCTGGCTGAATCTGTAAGACCCAGCCCTGGCTTTTGTAGCCATTTGAGGAGTGAACCAATGGATGGAAGATCTCTTTCTCACTATGTCTCTACTCTCTCCCTCTGTCACTCTGCCTTTCATATAAATAAATACATCTCTTAAACAAAAGATCTCAGTCACCATTACCAAACTATACAGTCTCGTTTTTAAAGGTGATACCTGAGGGGAAAGGGGAAACTGAACAAAACAAGTAGATATTTACTTTAAGGAGTGATGATATAAAAAATACCAGGTACAAAATTCTGCATTTTTGAGTATGCACAAAATTTATATAATCATTTGGCCCAAGGTAATTTAGGTAAATCTAAATGTTTTTGAGTCTGGGCTTATACTAATGTTATGTACTTAAAATTGCCTATCTCCACTAGAAAAAGAGTTACGAGTTTTCTTTTGTTGGATATTTTCATCATGAGACCTGACTCAATTTGGAACTTCCCTGATGTGAAATATTGCAATTTGAACAGTATTGTACTTAGAAATATGGTAAATACTTACTTATTAGAAAAAAATTTCCACTTGCTTTAGAGTGTTATCTAAATCTGTATTTTTCTGTTTTATTTCTTTTTTTGAAAGTTTTAAAATCCATTTTTAAAATCGATTTGATTTTTCTATGTGAACTGATGGCATTATGAAATGTATTGTTGGTATGGATTTTGGAATTTCATTCCTTCTCTGGCCATTTCACCTTTAAGTCAGATATATGGACTGCTTTCACCTATTTTACAGCTTACATCTGGTTTCTTATCGCTTTAAATGTCTCACAGAGAAGTTCACTACTTGTAAATATCTACACAGTTGTTCGGCTGCCATTTCGTAGGTCATTACTGAATATGACTCTCCAAAAAAAAAAAAAAGACTTGACAATCTCAGGGTTGTTTTTCCCCTTTGTTCTCTTTGATAAGAAGTTACTTGTCCATGTCTAGCTGTTGTCTGGAATGCTTCTGCCACTCTTTCATGGACACCTTGTTATTCTGATACCTCTCAGCCTTAAAATTAATTATGAAACATGAAATTTCAGTAATGAGAATTTTTTTGTATGAGTGAATTCCTTTTATGTGGTTTTAACATGTCGTTAAAACTTAAGTGATAATAAGAATCATGTCTAAACACCCACAGGAGTTACTATTCCCAGCTCCTTGTGCATTGAATAGCACAATTTTGACACACAATACAAGAAAGGTTTCCATAACTGCATGAGTAAGAAAGGGAAATGAGACCATCTGATATGTTTATGAGATTGTTCTAACTAAGCTGAAATTATTTCAAATGTTTGTAAAGAATACAGGACACCAAATAATGCTGACCAAAAAATGATAAAACTTCAAACTGAAAGATAGGTGAAAGCTTTAAAAGATAAATTCAAATTCTAAGTAGTAAAATATTAATAATTTCCTCAATATCTATTATCTCCATTGCAGAGATGAAGACTTTATATACTTCATCATAATTGATCCAATCTCCATGGCATTTTGCAAGGGAGATACTGCTGAGTTTTAATTATTTTATAACTATTTTTCAGAGAAAAGGTTTCCATTCAAATAATGTCCTCCTCATGTTGATTCACAATCTACAGCTCAGTGCCTGATACAGGGGAGATAATACTTCACGAGTTATAAACTTCATTCAACCATAAAATAATTACCTGGGTTACTGATTAATACTAATCCTAGAAAGTCAGTGGTTTTCATGAGGCCTCATATGTATATTTTTAAATGGGTGCTACAGCTAATGTTGATGTGTTAGTTTCATGGACCATACTTTGAAAAATGGTGTAATGCATTAGCAAGTGCATGGTTGTAATATAGTTTAATAGATTGCAAATGAGATTTCAGTAACAATATTCTTATCTGAAGGAAGACATAAATGTTCCAAATAAGAAAACTAAAGAACTAAAATGCAATGATTAAAGGAATCAGGAGAAATCCCTCTCAGAAAATGGGAAGGATGCCACTCAGCTGGAATGTATCAGTTGGCATGATGCCATCACAGTTCACTCCACTGTGGGAATTGTCAGCAGTTTCTTTTATGGTATATTTTTGTGTGTTCAGAGAAATCCCTCTGCATAGTCAAGAGTCAGAGTAGTAGGTGCTGTCTGTGGTAGCAAAGTGCCTGACAGCATCAGTGTAAGTCAAGAATGATGCCCCCGCAGTTCCTGAAAAGGTCAGAAAGAGAAAAGTGACGCTGACTCAGGTTGGGAATGGGAAGCTGCATTCTGTCATATTCCAGAGAGCCTTGTCCTTGAGGTGCCAGGTAATGAGACAGCATCATTCATACTGCTATACCCAGTGCTCACTGAGGATTAACTTCATCTATTTCTCAAGAAACACCGAGAAGAAAGAATCTCTTGAAGCATTTCCTCTTGCATGGAATTTTAAGATATTATCACAAGTTTAGAATGCCCTAAATTTGCTTGCTCACTCAGAGAAAACAACGCTGATGTTCCTTTACTACAAAACTTCTTATTTCTCCTCATGTCTTGATGGCAAACCATCATTCTTCATGATATGAAGTGGGCTCTTCAAACACTAAGGGCCAGGCACCTGGAAAGGACATTTAGGTAATTTTTTCAGTTCTGTCATATTGATTTTTTTTGTTTTAAATTTTTAAAATTTATATAAGATGAACAAGTTTTAAGCATTTCTTATATACAGATTTAACAATGGCTATAAACAATAATCATATCCCAAAGTGTCAATTTTGCTCATATGCAATACTTTTTTGTGCTCTTCATATCAATTATTATAAGGAAAATATATGATATTGGCCTTTTGGGGACGGGCTTATTTCAGTTGCATCAATTTTGTTACAAAAGACAGAATTTCTTTGTATACACAGAAAATGCTGTCTCTGGATTGGAAGAATTAACACCCCTAATATGTACATACTGCCCAAAGCAATTTATAGATTCAATGCCATCCCAATCAAAATAATGCCAGAGGCATCACAATACCGGATTTCAAGATGTAGCACAGGATAATTATAAACAAAACAGCCTGGTATTGGCATACAAATAGACATGTAGACCACAGAATAGACCCCCTGAAATCAATCCATGTATCTACAACCAACTTACCGTTTACAAAGGAGCTAAAATCAACAAATGGAGCTAAAAATGGTGCTGTAGAAGTTGAATATTCATGTGTAGAAGGAAGAAAAGGACCCCTACCTTCCACCTTATACCCAAATCAACCCTATACTGATCAAGAATCTAATTCTATGACTTGATACCATTCATTACTAGAAGAAGACATAGAGGATACTCTACAAGGCATTGGCGTAGGCAAAGACTTCTTGGAAAAGATTCCAGGAGCACAGAAAATAAAAACAAAAATTGACAAATGAGATTAACTCAAGCTAAGAAGCTTCTGCACTGCAAAGGAAACTTTCAACAAAATGAAGAGGAAACCAACAAAATGGGAGAAAATATTCGTAAACTAAGCAACTGATAAAGGATTAATATCTAGAAATCTATAAAGAACTCAAGAAACTCAGCAATATCCTGATATTTTTAAAAAGTACAAAAAGTTCTGAAAACCTCGTTTTTGCTAAAACCTTAGAAATCATTCAATTAATGTTGGGATCTCTGTGCATTTGTTTTAAGCATTTCTCTCATTTATAACCCAGGTAGAACTCCTTATGCCTCTGATTCCTTGCTGACACCACTGGAGTCCAAGATCTCCTGATATTCCCTACTCGGTATACCTCATTTTGTTCAGTCAAATTAAATATACATTCACTAAATAGTAACTGAAGGCTCTTCACCAGTTGTACAAAACAAGATAAAGATTCTGGCTTTAAGAATGTTTTATTCATGTAGGTATATTGTATCCAAATAAGCTTCATCTTAATTTCTCTAGTGTAGTAGTTATATGGTGTTATGATTACATAAGAAGAGATCTATGCTGTTAACATTTTATAGTATTAAAATTATAGAAAAATAAAACCAAATTGGCTTAAGAGACACTTACTTGATCATAATAGAAAAGTTCAGGTGTGAGATTGTTTTCAGGCAAGGCTTTGTAAAATGTTCATACAATAGACCAGAGTATATAATTCTCTCTGTGATGGGATTTGACCTCACTTATATATTCTTTCTATTTTTAAAATATATCCATTGTCTTGGCAGCAAAATGGCTGTTAGTACATCTGAGCTATTTCCTTTTAGTTTCAAATGGTTCAGTAAGATGAAAATAGTTTTAATTCTAGAATCATTAAAAATGACTTATGATTCATGTTTCTTAGAATTATTTAGACAGGTACCTATATCTGAATCAGTCAAAGGAATTGTGTTTCATTGATTGAATTTGGAGTAGATCATCTCCTATCCTTGAGCTGAGAGTAGGCTCATAGAAAGATTTGTAAGCAGCCGGCGCCGTGCCTCAACAGGCTAATCCTCCACCTTGCAGCGCCGGCACACCGGATTCTAGTCCCGGTCGGGGTGCCGGATTCTGTCCCGGTTGCCCCTCTTCCAGGCCAGCCCTCTGCTGTGGCCCAGGAGTGCAGTGGAGGATGGCCCAAGTGCTTGGGCCCTGCACCCCATGGGAGACCAGGAGAAGCACCTGGCACCTGGCTCCTGCCATCGGATGAGCGCGGTGCGCAGGCCGCAGCGCGCCGACCGCGGCAGCCATTGGAGGGTGAACCAACGGCAAAGGAAGACCTTTCTCTCTGTCTCTCTCTCTCACTGTCCACTCTGCCTGTCAAAAATAAAAAAAAAGAAAGATTTGTAAGCTAAAAATAGCTTTGCCATATATCCTTAAACATAAAATGTAAAAACTAGGTTTAAAATGGGGAAGTGATTCTAAAGAGATCATAGCAGAGGACCCTAACTCAGTCTATTATGTTTTGCAACCAAGGAAAGACAGAGACAATTGTTGAAATATTTTTCAAGATGAAGAGAATTCAGAAAGGAATTGGCCACTCTTCAAGAACAAGCCACACCCATACCATAGTGTCTCAAACAGAAAAGCATATTTCTTTTTTAAGATTTATTTATTTATTTGAAAGGCAGAGGTACATAGAAAGAATAAGGCAGATACAAACAGATCTTCCACCTGTTGGTTTACTCTTCAAATGTTCATAATGATCAGAGCTAAGCCAGGCTGAAGCCTGACGTCTGGTGCTTCACCTGGGTCTCCCATTTGGGAGGCAGGGGTCCCAGCACTTGCAAAATTTTCCACTGCTTTCCCTGGTGCATTAGCAGGGATCTGAATAAAAAGTTGAGCAGCCAAAACTCTAACATGGGATGCTAGCATTACAGGTGAAGGCTTAACCCATGGAACCACAGTGCCTGCCCTAAATGGTTTATTTCTTATACAGCATTTCAGTGTGTCTGAAAATCTATGCTTCAAGAATTTTACTCTAATTTTAAACCACACTGGTTTTATTATACTTCAATTTATATATACATTTTTCTTAGGATTCCATGAAAAATGTGGAGCTGTCTATTGAAAATCCCATTGAGGCAACATTAAATCTTTTGGGCATTTCTGTCCACAATATAGTGGACATAGCTAGACACATGCCCCATATAAATGTGCAATCATCCAATGCTAGTTAAATGTATATAATCTGCTGGCCAGAACTGAAACCTTGGCCTCATCTATCTTTAAGGCAATGCAGAGGAGACAAATTCTTCTCTCAACACAGCAGGAAAGAAAGCTAGAAATGAGGGATCACTTGAAGTCTCTCAAAGACTACAAAGATGTGGACAGAGTATAATGAGTTCTAAGAGCCACATAGACTCTGGCATTTTTTCTATGTTAAATTCAGACAGGGAATGTGAGAGAAGTAGCTATAGAATTGCCCCCAAAATCTAGTCTTGTTGCAATTTACAGAGCAGATGGTTCTTTCTTTTTGAAGTTGATCTTGATTTACTGCTGAATTTGATCAGCACATTGGCTTTCAGCACTTTTTTTTCCACTCCATTCTATTTGTCTGTTTAAATAATTGCACAACAAGGTTAAACACTACCTAGGAGCATAACTGTGTCACTTCCTTAATAATTCTCCTACTGCCAAATAGCAGGAAATTTAGCTGTGATCAAAGCTGTCCATGTGGCATGCTACCATTCAATTCAGGATTTTAGATGTACTCACAGAACCTGTGCTAGACATAGAAGAATTCCTTCAGAGAGTCTCAGCTGACTGATTCTGGGGCACGTACCAAGCTCCACTACAGTCTTTATTATTGCATTGGCTTTGACATTTCTTTTGCTGGGGAACTGTGATTTTCATTGTCAGTTTGATGCATGCACCAGGATCACAATTCATTTTAAAATATTACAAAGGTGAACGTTAGAGATAAATCTGAGATTTGATTGTCTTTTTCTTTTTTTAAAGATTTACTTTATTTTTATTTGAAAGACAGAGTTACAGAGAGAGGGAGAAACAGAGAGAGAGGTCTTCCATCCACTGGTTCATGCCCCAGATGGCTGCAATGGCCAGAGCTGCACTGATCTGAAGCCAGGAGCCAGGAGCTTTTTCCGAGTCTCCCACATGAGTGCAGGGGCCCAAGGACTTGGGTCACCTTCCACTGCTTTCCTTGGCCATAGCAGAGGGCTGGGTTGGAAGAGGAGCAGCTGGGACCAGAACCAGAGCCCACATGGGATGCTGACACTTCAGGCCAGGGCTTTAACTCACTGCTCCACAGCGCCGGCCCCTGATTCTCTTTTTCTTAAACTTTGTTTGAGGAGTTGAAATTTACTTGAGCAAACTTTTTAAAGGTTCATTCACCCTTGAAGGAAGAATGAAAGGTTTGACTTTCCAGAAGAGTATAAGAAGCTATAAGGGAAAAGAATTGTAAAACATAAATGGAGGAGATTTATGTAATAGTTTTGATAAAAGATAAAAGACTTCCAGAAACCTTTTCTGTTTGATGTGTAAAGTGGTACATTGACTATCAAATATATAGAAATAATTTACTTCTGTTTAAAAATATTCATTTATTTATTTTCATTTTATTTGTAAGGCAAATAGAGACAGGTGGATCCAGATTCTAGAACATGCCCCAGAAGCCCACATCAGTTGTGGGGAGGCCAGCCAAGGCTAGATGCCTGTAAGCCAATCTGTGACTTTCATATGATTGGGCACAAGAAGTATCACCTGTTGTCTCCTTTAATGCATACCCACAGTGAGCTAGAATCAAAAGCAGAGCCAGAGGACTGGTGTTTTGGCACAGCAGATGAAGGTGCTGTTTGGGATGCCATAATCACATATGGGCATCAGTTCAAATCCCAGCTGCTCCACTTCTAATCCAACTCTCTGCTAATGGCATGAGAAAAGTAGTGGAAATAGATCCAACTGTTTGAGCCCCTGTTACCCATGTGGGAGACCTGGACGAAGTTCCTGGATCCTGCCTTCTGTCTGGATCAGTCCTGGAATTTGTGGCCATTTTAGATGGATGGAAGATGTCTCTCTGTCTGTATGAGTGTGTCTCTTCCTCTCTCTTTGTTACTCTGATTTTTCAAATAAACAAATGAATCTAAAATCAGCAAAGCTGAGTCAGGATTGAACACAGGATCTCTAATATGGAATGCTCCATTACCAGTGTTTTTCATAACTGTTATGCCAAACACTTGTCCCCAAATAATCTACTTCTTTAAGTCTGACTTTTTACATTTGTAAATTGTAGGAGTGTGAATTGATTGTACTGAGGAATATATTTAAACTTTCTATTAACCACTTATTGATTAGTAATGTTTATTTGCAGTGATTTGGTTCTGAAATGGCAATATTCCCAGCTATCATTTGACTAGGGAGAAATATTCACCAAACCTCTCAGTGGTCCTTCCTTGGTAACTGAGTAGTTGTTGCTACTCGGTATCTTCAGAAGGGGAGTTTGGATAACTTGATAAAATCCTAGTACTGCACTGGACAAGGTTCCTGTCTGAAATAAATTAAAATATAACTATAATAAACTCTATTAGTTACAAGGCACTTCTTACTATTACTTATCTTTTTAAGAGCTTTAAAAATAGATGTTGTTGGCCCGCGCCGTGGCTCAATAGGCTAATCCTCCGCCTGCGGCACCAGTACACCAGGTTCTAGTCCTGGTCAGGGCACAGGATTCTGTTCTGGTTGCCCCACTTCCAGTCCAGCTCTCTGCTATGGCCGGGAGTGCAGTGGAGGATGGCCCACATGCTTGGGCCCTGCACCCACATGGGAGACCAGGAGAAGCACCTGGCTCCTGCCATCGGATCAGCACGGTACTCTGGCTGCAGCGCACTGGCCGTGGCAGCCATTGGAGGGTGAACCAACAGCAAAAGGAAGACCTTTCTCTCTGTCTCTCTCTCTCTCACTGTCCACTCTGCCAGTCAAAGAAATAATAAATAAATAAATTTTAAAAATAAAAAAATATATGTTGTTGACAGGGTTGATGATGTGCTACCCCAAAATACAGTATCTTGGCATTTGAGAAAAGTGTAAACAAGATCTCTCTGATCTTCTCTCAGCCCTTTTAGCCTAAAGTGTCTCGTAAAACCTAGGTGACCTCCCAAGAAAGTAGATCTTAAGACCCTCATACCAAGGAATTCTCCCTACATCAGAGGGAAAGAATGCCCTCATCTCTGAGGACACAAATTCACCAACAAGGATCTCATCAAACATGAGTACTAAGTTCTTTGCATTTGATAACTATTTTAGCATATATTTTTGTCCTCCAATAATACTTCCGCATGGCTGTCCAGGAAAATACAATTTTATTGATTTCTTTAATTTTTGGTTCCTGTAAGCTCTTGTGCTATGTAAAACTTACACTGTATTAATATATAAGGTTTTACTTTTAAATTTGTCTTTTGTTGTAGAGGTTTCAGGCATAAATACCACAATGTGTGAGAAGAGAATATTACTTTTCTCCCTTACATTAACAAATGAGAGTAATGATACTTATATTCTTGGGTCTCAATCCCAAATCTGTCACAATCCATGGATCCACAACAAAATGCCTCTAGGGAAATCTACATTTAATCCCCCATGTCATGCTGTTGCTGTACTATCTCCACTAGAGAACTGGCTGCCAGTAACCATGCCCCTGGCTTATGAACTTGCCCGGTTATTCCAGGGTGGGTCTCTGGCAAATTGCCTTCTTACTTCCTCGTCTACCTCCCCCTTTTTTTTCCCCTCTCTGATGCTGCTGCTTTTTCTTCTTACTATTTTTCTTTTTCTAATTTCTCCTTCCCCTCCTCCTCTGTGAACTTGACAAGAACTTTTTCCCCTTTTCCTGTGTATCAGTGAAGTTAATAACAAATAATAAACAAATTCCACTCAACAAAATAAATTTTCTAAGAAGCAAGCCTTCTATTGAGATGGAAACCATTATGTTCATGACTCTATATATGACATTTGTGGGTTTCATAGATATACTGCACTAAGGGAAGTTTGAAAGAATTTTTCATGTTGAACTATGATCATAGCAATTCTAACCACAGTCCAAAACCTTTTCTTCTGGCTTTTGGCATGTTGCCCCCTGAAAATTCCTCTAGAACTTATTGTAAAGGAGATTTTCATACCATTATTCTGGAGGAATAATACATTTCAAACCATTATTTTGAGGGGATTAACACATGCCAAAATGTTATTGCCTTCAGCCCTCAGAAATGGCAGAAAAGCTCTGTGATAGCTTTCATCTTAAAGACGCTCTTTCTGCCTCAGGCCAAAAAAACCTTATCCAGATATTCTAATGGAATGTACAAGAATTATTATTTTTATTTGTCCCATGGCATAAGAAAAAACACAATGCACCAATTCATAATACTTGAAAATCTATCAATTATAAGTCCTACTGCAACAGTCAAATATTTAATGGAATTAGTCTTACCAAAGAGAACTGTGGATTTTAACTAATCCAGACAAATTTATCATTATCTTCCTCCTGCCATCTATAAAAAGCATGACTTTTTAATAAACTGTATATAACTTGTAATAGTATTTTTGAAAAATTGCTTAATGTATTAATATTTTATTTTCCACCAAAATCATCTAGTCACAAAATATATGATTTTATCAGCATTCCCATTTTCACAAAGGAATTATCACTTCTATAATATTTGAACAAGGAATTTTACAAGAATGAACATGGATCATATAGGATTGATTCCTCAGGCCATATTATAACCTTATGGAAATCGTGGTAAAATGGCTCAACAGGGTACTGCACCTTAGGCATTCCATAGAAGTATAATTTACAATCCACAAATATAGGCTTTTCTTTTCATCAGAAACTTTTCTACTCCCTTTTATAATATTCTTAAATTTCATGGTTGCTCAAAAGTTTTTTTTGCAAACCTTCATGCATAAAATATATTGAAAAGCAAAAGAAAATTAAAACTGTATCCACTGCTCAAGTGGATTTTCATTTTCCATTACTGAATGCTGAATTTCTTTCTGCCACATACAGCCACCAGGATTTTGGTTGCAACAATTGCTCACATAAGTTTTCAGAAGACTAAAAGGTCTTAAAGGCCCATGCTTCTTGATATTAAAGGATTGCAATTTCTAAAAGAGAAAAAAAGAGTTCAAATAATCCCAGTAGAAATAAATTTCCACTTGTACTCAGTCTGCTTTTTTTAAGATTTATTTTCTCTCTCTCTCTCTCTTTTTTTTGAAAGACAGAGTTACAGAAAGGCAGAGTTAGAGAGAGAGAGAAAAGTCCTCCATCCACTGGTTTATTCCCCAAATGGCAGCGATGGCTGGAGCTGGGCCTATCTAAAGCCAAGAGACAGAAGCTTCATCCAGGTGCAGGTGCAGGGGCCCAAGGGCATAGGCCATCTTCTACTGCCTTCCCAGGCCATAGCAGAGAGCTGTACTGCAAGTGGAACAGCAGGGACTCGAACCAGCACCCATATGGGATGCTGGTACTGCAGGCAGCAGCGTAACTGGCAAAGCCACAGTGCTAGCCTCTCAGTCTGCTTTTTAGAAATGAAATCTCTTACAGAATTTCTTGTCAATAAAATTCTACAACTTTATACCTGTTACATATTAAGAAAAAAATGGGTCACTGATGGTGTCACATCACTGGGGAAGTGGAATTTGGGGTCTAAGTGAAATGAAGAAGACATAATAAATGTTGAAGCTAAAAGGTTAAAAGAGTGAGGATAAGGAATAGACGTGGATTATCTGTACATACATTGTGAAAAATAAGAAAATGATTATGAAATGTAACACAAGATATATAATACTGATAACTAATAAAGCTGCTTAGAAAATTACTATTTAAGGAATGTTCTATACCAGACAGAATACCAGATGGGATATTTGATGTTATGTACCCCATCAACAATTTTGAAGAACAGATGATAATCTTGGATTGTATTTTGGGAGACACTGATGCTCAGAGAATTACTGAAATCACACAATCACAGAATCAGACCAAGAGGGGGAAAGAGAGAGGGAGTGATGGAGAGAGAGAGAGAAATAGAAAGAGAGAGATTTCCAGGATGCCAGAAACTCTTAAATAAGCTAATTATGCACTTGCCTAACAAGCACTTCTTATTTTTATTTCACAATGACAAAACATAGGAAAGGAGTTTAAGCATTTTAAGATTCCAAGGAGCAGGTTAATATTTGTATCAAACCTTCTCTTTTGGATCAATTCAACAATATACGTACGGACAAATATTGTCCCACTGACCAGATTTTAGAATCATCAGAATCCTCTTCTTAATTAGGATCTAAGCTTTGGGCATCTTTCTTCATACATTTTGTCCAATTTTAATAAGAATTATACTGTCAGTTTAGCCAGAATGCCACACGTTCAATATTTTGATAGGAAACTATTTTTTCAGTATAGTAGGTTTTCTCAAAATTGCTTATTGAGTGACTTATTCTCTTTCTATGCTTTCAATTCGACCTTTATCACATTCCAGTTTACTATAGTTCTTTTGTCTGCTATAGATATTTCTGTTATGTTCTTGGATCAATCTTTTTGTTTCTTTAGCTGGACCAGACTCTTTTCAGTATTCTCAATCAAAATATATTATCAAGACAGAATGAGTATGCTCCTGTTATTCTTCTTTCTCAAATTTGTTTAAATATATTTGGATGATACATCCTCAGTCAGACATAAATAAATTCTCCTCAAAAAATTCCCAAGAAATCTGGGAATAGGAATTTTTATATTCATTAGCCACTTTGATGAAAATTGAATTATCTGAGAGTGGCACGATGGCGGAATAGGAAGGCAGCACACTGATAGTCCGGAGAGAGACAGTTTAATAAAAGTGGAGATACTGCAGGTTCAAGGAAGAGTAGGGGAAAAAAACAGCAGAGGAAACTCTTCCGGAACTAGTAATTCACAGTGGACTTGCATGGAGAGCGTGGGAGCCCACAGTTTGGGACACCAGAGGCAGACTCAACACACCAGTGCTCGAACTCAAGTTGAGCTGAACCTCAATAGCCCGAGACACCGGCAGGCAAGTGGAAAGAGGAGACTAGAGGGAACAAAGCTTGAAACCTCGTGGGCAAAAGTTCACCAGGCTAACTAGAAGAGAGAGAGAGAAAAAAAGGTGACTGATACAGACACGAGTTTCTCCCTCTCCACTCATCTCTCAAAGGTGAGCAAGACAAAGAGCAGGCGACATTTTGGACATACATCATAAGCAGGGTGACCTCAGATCTGCACCAGCCCTGAGTCTAGTAGAAAAACCTGACTCGGGGGGGGGGTGTAAAATAACAGGAGATTAGGACCTAGTGAATGTGTAGTGCTAATGAACTGAGACTGTGAAAAAAGAGACGGAGAAGGAGAGAACTCATGGAATTCACGTGAGTACACTATAATTTGGTAACCTTGGCAACACAGTGGGAGACTGCAGGAGAATTTGAGCCCACACTGGGGGCAGCACAGATTCCCTGTGTGGTCCTTGGGGAAGAGCTTCCGATCTCTGGTTCTGTGCGTATGTCATTCACCTGCTAAATACCTCCAAATCGGTTCAGCTGTGTGGAATTACTTCCCTTTTGAATCAAAAAAAAGAAAGAGAGAGAGATTTACCACGCCTAATCTGGGAATGTCACCTTTGGCACACCCTTAACCCGGAGGAACCAAACAGAGCTATCAGGCCACACCCATCTCAAGCCTCTAAGGCTCCATCGAAAGCAGACAGTCCACTTAATCTAGAGTCATAGTATAACCAGAAAAAAACAACACAGCAAAGAAACCAAAGAATATCTCCACAATGCCAAACAACAAACACAAAAACAGATGAAACAAGAACAAGCCACTATGACACCCCCAAATTAAAAAGACACCCCAATGCAAGATTATGAAGATGATGATAGAAGAAATACAAGAAGCAGATCTCAAAAAAAATAAGAACATTAAGAAGTTCTCAAAAACAAATTCTTGAACTACAGAAATTCTTAATGGGCAGGATAGAAAATCTTTCAAGCGAAAATGAAATATTAAGGAGGAATCAAAATGAAATGAAACAGCTAGTAGAACATGAAACTGTGATAGTGACGAGAAATCATAAGGAAATGAAGAATTCAATAGATCAAATGACAAACAAATTAGAGAGCCTTAAAAACAGAATGGATGAAGCAGAAGAGAGAATATCGGAATTAGAAGACAGAGTACAGGAAAGTATACAGTCAAACCAAAGAAAAGAAGAGGAAATTAGAAATCTAAAAAATATTGTTGGGAATCTACAGGATACTATTACAAAACCTAACATTCAGGTTCTAGGAGTTCCTGAAGGCATGGAGAGGGAGAAAGGATTAGAATGCCTTTTTAGTGAGATAGTAGCAGAAAATTTCCCAGGTTTGGAGAAGGACAGAGACATCCTAGTACAGGAAGCTCATAGAACCCCTAGTAAACATGACCAAAAGAGATCCTCATCACGACACATTGTAATTAAACTCACCACAGTGAAAGAGAAAGAAAAGATCCTATAATATGCAAGAGAGAAACATCAGATTACTCTCAGAGAATCTCCAATTAGACTCACAGCAGACTTCTCATCAGAAACCCTACAAGCTAGAAGGGAATGACGAGACATAGCCCAGGTACTAAGAGAGAAAAACTGCCAGCCCAGAATATTATATACTACAAAGCTATCCCACCCGCAACTCTCCACTTTCCCACACCCTCTCCCCTTCCATTCACATCAAGATTCATTTTCAATTCTCTTTATATACAGAAGATCAGTTTATTATATATTAAGTAAAGATTTCAACAGTTTGCCCTCACATAGCAACACAAAGTGAAAAATACTGTTGGAGTACGAATTATGGTATTAAATCGCAATGTACAGCACATTAAGGACAGAGATCCTACATGATATTTTGTTTAATTGATTAATTTTCTATGCAATTTCCTATTTAACACCGAGTATTTTGTTCATTTTCAATTATCTTTATATACAGAAGATCGATTTAGTGTATATTAAGTAAAGACTTCATCAGTTTGCACCCACACAAAAACACAAAGTGTAAAATACTGTTTCAGTACTAGTTATAGCATTACTTGTTTTAAAATTTTTATTTAATGAACATAAGTTTTGAAAGTACAGCTTATGGATTACAATAGCTTCCCCCCATACCTTCTCTCCCACCCACAACACTCCCCTCTCCCATCCCCTCTCCTATTCTATTCACATCAAAATTAATTTTCAATCATCTTTATATACAGAAGATCAGTTAAGCATATTTTAAGTAAAGATTTCAACAGTTTGCACCCACACAGAAACAGAAAGTGTAAAATAGTATTTGAGTACTAGTTATAGCATTAGTTAAACACCTAAGAATAATTGTGTGTTAATTACAGAGTTCAACCAATAGTTTTAAGTAGAACATAAAAAATACTAAAAGGGTAAAGTATTAAGTTCTTTTCTTGTTTTGCAACTTTTGTATTGTTGTGGCTTCTGCCCCAAATCTCACTCCCTCCCGTGGCCCTCCCCACTCCCACTCCCTCTCCCATCCCGCCCTTCATTGAGTTTCTTTTTCAATTACCTTCATATAGTGAAGTTCAACTTATTATATACTACGCAAGGCTTTCAACTGGCTGCTCTCACACAACCGCACAAGGTATAGGGTATTGTTTGACTAGTATTGTTTTTAAGTTTCATAGTAAAACACATTAAGGACAGAGATCCTAAGTGGGGAGCATGTACCCAGTGACTCCCGTTGTTGATTTAACAATTGGCACTCTTTTTTTATGACATCAGCATTCACCCGAGACTCTTGCTATGAGCTGTCTAAGCTATGGAAGCCTCTTGAGTTCACGGACTCTTAACTTGTTTAGTCAAGGCCGTATCACAGTGGAGGTTCCTTCCTCCCTTCAGAGAAAGGCGCCTCCCTCCTTGATGGCCTGTTCCTTCTGCTGGAGTCTTGTTCACCAGGATCCCAGGATCATTCATTTAGATTGTTTTTTGCCACCCTGTCTTGGCTTTCCATGCCTGTGAGACTCTCATGGGCCTTTTAGCCAGATCCGAATGTCCCAGGGGTTGATTCTGAGGCAGGAGTTCTGTTTTGGGCGTTTGCCATTCTATGAGTCTGCTGTATGTCCTGCTTCCCCTGCAGGATCATTCTCTCCCTTTTAATTTTATCCATTATTTGCTTACATTGGTCTTATTTGTGAAATCTCTTCAACACATACCATATCTTTTTGATTGGTTGTGTATTTATATTTATCACTTTACCAAGTGCGCTGGCATTGGTACCTGCCTCCTTGGTAAGATTGAGTTGAAATCCCCTGGCACATTTCTAGTTCCACCATTGGAAGTAAGTCCGAGTGAGCATGTGCAAACCTATATATCTCCTCCCTCTCTTATTCCCTCTCCTATGTTCAACAGAGATCACTTTTCTGTTAATTTTAAACGCCTAAGAATGATTGTGGATTGATTACGGAGTTCAACCAGTGGTATTATGTAGAACAGAGCAACAACAACAACAAAAATACTAAAAGGAATAAAATAGTACGTTGTTCCTCAACAGTCTAGACAAGGGCTGATCATGTCATTGTCTCTCATAGTGTCCATTTCACTTCAATGGGTATCATTTTAGATGCTCATTTAGTTGCCATCGATCAGGGAGAACATATGATATTTGTCCCTTTTGGACTGGCTTATTTCACTCAGCATGATGTCTTCCAGCTTCCTCCATTTTGTTGTAAATTCCCAGATTTCATTGTTTTTTACTGCAGTACAGTGTTCCATAGAGTACATATCGCATAGTTTCTTTATCCAGTCATCTGTTGATGGACATTTAGGTTGATTCCAAGTCTTAGCTATTGTGAATTGAGCTTCAACAAAATGGCTCTTTTTTTCTCTCCCCTTTAATTTCATTTGGGTAAATTTCAAGGAATGGGATGGCTGGGTTGAATGGTAGGGTTATATTCAGGTTTCTGAGGACTCTCCAAACTGTCTTCCATAGTGGCTTTACCAATTTACATTCCCACCAACAGTGGATTAGTGTCCCTTTTTCCCCACATCCTTGCCAGCATCTGTTGTTGGTTGATTTCTGTATGTAAGCCAATCTAACCGGGGTGAGGTGAAACCTCATTGTGGTTTTGATCTGCATTTCCCTGATGGCTAGGGATCCTGAGCATTTTTTCATGTGTCTGTTGGCCATTTGGATTTCCTCTTTTGAAAAATGTCTGTTAAGGTCCTTGACCCATTTTTATTGGGTTGTTTGTTTTGATTCTGTGGTGTTTTTTGCTCATGTTACAGATTCTAGTTGTTAATCTTTTATCTGTTGTGTAATTTGCGAATAGCATCTCCCATTCTGTTGGTTGCCTCTTCACTTTCCTGACTGTTTCCTGTGCTGTAAAGAAACTCTTCAATTTGTGGTAATCCCATTTGTTTATTTTATCTCTGATTACCCATGCCTCTGGGGTCACCTCCAGGAATTCTTTGCCTGTTCCAATATCTTGAAGGGTTTCCCCTGTGCTCTCAATTAGTTTCATGGTGTCGTGGTGCATCTCTAGATCTTTGATCCATGTTGAGTGGATTTTTATATAAGGTGTAAGATAGGGGTCTTGCTTCATACTTTGACATGTGGACATCCAGTTTTCCCAGCACCATTTGTTGAAGAGGCTGTCCTTGTTCCAGAGGTTGGTTTTAGGTCCTTTGTCGAATATGAGTTGGTTATAGATGTTTGGATTGATCTCCAGTGTTTCTTTCTGTTCCATCCGTCTATCCATCTGTTTTTGTACCAGTACCAGGTTGTTTTGATTATAACTGCCCTGTAGTATGTCTTGAAGTCAGGAATTGTGATGCCTCCGGCCTTGTTTTTATTGTAAAGGATTGCTTTAGCTATTTTCGGTCTCCCGTTTCTCCATATGAATTTCAGCATCGCTTTTTCTAGGTCTTTGAAGAATGACTTTGGTATTTTGATTGGTATTGCATTGAACTTGTAAATTGCTTTTGGGAGAATGGACATTTTGATGATATTGATTCTTCCAATCCATGAGCATGGTGTTTTTTCCATTTTTTTGTGTCATCTTCTATTTCTTTATTTAGTGTTTTGTAATTTTCATCATAGAGGTCTTTGACATCCTTAGTTAAATTTATTCCAAGATACTTAATTGTTTTTGTGGCTATTGTGAATGGTATTGATCTTAGAAGTTCTTCCTTGGCCTTGGAATTATCTCTGTATACAAAGGCTGTTGATTTCTGAGCGTTGACTTTGTATCCTGCTACTTTACCAAATTCTTCTATGAGTTCCAATAGTCTCTTTTAGGAATTTATCGGGTCCCCTATATATAGTATCATGTCATCTGCAAATAGGGATAGTTTAGCTTCCTCCTTTCCCATTTGTATCCCTTTAATTTCATTTTCTTGCCTGATGGCCCTGGCTAACACTTCTAGGATTATATTGAATAGCAATGGTGAGAGTGGGCATCTCTGTCTGGTGCCAGTTTTCAATGGAAATGCCTCCAAATTTCCCCATTCAATATGATGCTGGCCATTGGTTTATCATATACTGCCTTAATTGTGTTGAGGAATGTTCCTTCTAATCCCAATTTGCTTAGGGTTTTCATCATGAAAGGGTGTTGTATTTTGTCAAATGCTTTCTCTGAATCTATTGAGATAATTATATGATTTTCATTTCTCAATTTATTAATGTGATGTATTACATTGATTGACTTTCAAATATTGAACCATCCCTGAATACCAGGGATAAATCCCACTTGGTCCGGATGAATGATCTTTCTGATGTGCAGTTGGATTCAGTTTGCCAGAATTTTGTTGAGTATTTGTGCATCTATGTTCATCAGGGAGATAGGTCTGTAGTTTTCTTTCTCTGTTGTGTCTTTTCCAGGCTTAGGAATTAAGGTGATATTGGCTTCGTAGAAAAAAATTGGGAGGGTTCCCTCCCTTTCAATCATTTTGAATAATTTGAGAAGAATTGGGGTTAGTTGTTCTCTAAATGTCTGGTAAAATTTGGCGGTGAAGCCATCTGGTCCTGGGCTCTTCTTTTTTGGTAGTGTGTTTATTACTGATTCAATTTCTTCTATGGTTATGGGTCTGTTTAGAGTTTCTATATCTTCATGGCTCAGTTTAAGAAGGTTGTATGTGTCCAGGAATCTATCCATTTCTTCCAGGTTCCCCATTTTGTTAGCATACATCTCTTTGTAGTTGCTTCTAATGATTCTTTTCATTTCTGTTGTGTCTGTTGTTCCATTTCCATTACTATCTTTGATTTTACAGATTTGGGTCTTCTCTATCCTTTTTTTGATTAGTTGGGCCAATGGTGTGTCAATTTTGTTTATTTTTTCAAAGAACCACCTCCTGGTTTTATTGATTTTTTGTATTGTTTTTTTTGTTTGTTTGTTTCAATTCTATTTATTTATTCTCTGATCTTTAGTATTTCTTTCCTCCTTCTGGACCTGAGCTTGATTTGCTGCTGTTTTTCTAAATCCTTGAGGTGCATGGAGAGTTCATTTGTTTGGTTCCTTTCCAGCTTCTTGATGTAGGCACCAATTGCTATAAATTTGCCTCTTAGCACTGCTTTTGCTGTGTCCCACAGGTTTTGATAGGTTGTGTTATCATTTTCATTTGTTTCTAGAAATCCTTTGATTTCTCTTTTAATTTCTTCAATTCCCACTGTTCGTTTAGGATCATGTTGTCCATTCTCCATATATTTGCATATGGTGTAGAGATTCTTGGGTTGTTGATTTCGAGTTTCACTGTGCTATAGTCTGCGAAGCTGCATGGTAGTGTTTCAATTTTTTTATTTTGTTTAGGCTTCCTTTATGGCCTAGCATATGGTCAATCCTAGAGAACATTCCATGTACTTGGGAGAAATACGTGAACTCTCTGGCTGTGGGGTGGAAGGTTCTGAAGATATCTATTAGGTCTATTTGGTCTATTGCATCAATGAGCTCTGATGTTTCTTTGTTGAATTTCTGTCTGGTTGATCTGTCCATTGGTGGGGGGGGGGGGGTGTTGAAGTCCCCTGTTACTATTGTATTTGAATCTATATCTCCCTTTAAATCCTTTAGTAATTCTTTCAGGTAGCCAGGCGCCCTGTAATTAGATGTGTATACATTTATAATAGTAATATCTTCCTGTTGGATAGATCCTTTAATCATTATATAGTGCCCTTCTCTGTCTCTTTTAATAGTTTTTATGTTAAAGTCTATTTTGTCTGATATTAGGATGGCCACACCAGCTCTTTTTTGATTTCTGTTAGCTTGGAGTATCTTTTTCCATCCTTTCACTTTCAGTCTGCGTGCATCTTTGCTGATAAGGTGTGTCTCCTGAAGGCAGCATATAGATGGATTCTCTTTCCTGATCCAATCAGCTAGTCTATGTCTCTTGGTAGTAGAATTAAGACCATTCACATTCAGTGTGATTACTGTTAAGTACTGCCTTTTCCCATTCATGTTTCCTGAAACATGCTGTTTATGTATTTTGAACTTTGTAAGTTACTCTACATTTGCTTTTTTTTGTAGTGAAGTTCTTGTTTTTGTATTTCTGTGTGCAGCACGTCTTTGAGCAAGTGTTGTAGGGTTGGATGCGTGGATATAAATTCTTTCAGTTTCTGTTTGTCTTGGAAGATCTTTATTTCCCATTCATTCATAAATGATAGCTTTGGAGGGTATAGTATTCTAGGTTGGTATTGTTTGTCTTTTAAAACTTGAAATATATCATGCCATTGTCTCCTTGCCCATAGTGTTTGTGATGAGAAGTCTGGGGTGAGTCTGATTAACTTACCCCTGAATGTGATTTGTCGTTTTTCTCTGGCACATTTTAGGATTTGTTCTTTGTGTGTCACTGAGCTGAGTGTTGCCACAATGTGTCATGGTGAATTTCTCTTCTGGTCTACCCTGTTTGGAGTCTTGGCTATCTATAAAATTTGGCTGTTACTATCCAGCTGCCTTTGTTTGAAGTTTTGTGATATTATTTCATTGAAAACACATTCCAATCCATTCTCTCTTTCCACCCCCTCAGGGACTCCTATTATCCGAACATTACACCGTTTGATTGAATCTTGTAGGTCTCCGACCGTATTTTTTAATTTTTTAAATTTCTTCTTCCTGCGTTTGAACTGATTGTATTATTTCTGGAAGTTTGTCTTCAAATTCTGATATTCAGTCTTCTATTTCATCTGTTCGATTTCCAAGGGATTCCATGGTGTTTTTTATATGGTCAATTGAGTTTTTCATTTCCAGTATTTCATTCTGGCTTCTCTTTAGGATCTCTAAACCTTGGGCTTGTTTTTCGTTCAGCTCTCGACACTGTTTCTCATTATTTCTAAGTAATCTGATTATTAATTTTCTGAATTCTTTTTCTGGCATGGTTTCAAATTCTTCTTCTTCAGCCTCTGTTATGGTTGGTTTAGTCTGCTCCATTGGCGAGTTTATATGTTCTACTAAATTCTTATTGTGGGTTTTTGTTTTGTTTTTTGGCATTCTGTCTGGGTGGTTTTTCAGATTGATTTCCCTCTGCTACAGACTGCTGTGAGTCTGTACTAGAAGGCTGCTCTGCCTTCTAGAGTTTGTTTATTTATTTTTTACTTATTTTTTATTTTTTGTAAATTGCGTGGGCTGCTCTGCCTTCTAGAGTTTGTTTATTTATTTTTTACTTATTTTTTCATTTTTTGTAAATTGCATGGGTTGGTGTCAGGGCTTTGAGGTGCCTATCTCTGCCCCTTGGGGGCTGGTTTGCTGGCTCCTATGTTCACCCTTACTGTGTCTGTGCCTGGGGTTCGTTGTTCAGCCACTCTCTCTTGCTGCACCTCTGGCAGGAGGAATGTCAAGTAGCTCCAGACCACCTTTGGACTCTGCCCATGCTGTTTCCTCCTTTGGAGCAGAGGCCAGCCTCCTTTAAGCCGGAATGTAAACAAACAGGATGGCTGCACTCTGCCCACTGCAGCTCTGATTGTGAGTGGGTAGGTTCCTAATGATCGGCATTTTTGATCCTTCACTTCGCCCCTGGATCCTGCTCCCTTCCCGTGGGCACTATTCAAATTTTTTTTTTCCTGGTAACTTGAGTAGATTGGTGTGAGGGCTTTGAGCTGTCCTCCCTCGCTGCCTGCTCCTGTGTAAGAGTGTAGTGTTGCACCACTCCACCTTTGGGCTCTGATCCCGAAGGTCAGTGTGGTGGCAGTCAAACACAGTGAAATCTGGTCATTTGCAACAAGATGAAGGAATCTGGAAAATATTATGCTGAGTGAATTAAGCCAGTCCCAAAGGGACAAATATCATATGTTCTACCTGACTGGCGACAACTAACTGAGCACCAAAGGGGAAACCTGTTGAAGTGAAATGGACACTATGAGAAACAGTGACTTGATCAGCTCTGGTGCTGACTGTTGATGTACAGTGTATACTATATCCCTTTTAGTATTTTTTCTTTGTTTTGTTATAGCACTATTGGTTGAACTCTGTAATTAACACACAATTATTCTTAGGTGTTTAAATTTTAACTGAAAAGTGATCCCTGTTAAATATAAGAGTGGGAATAAGAGAGGGAGGAGATGTACAATTTGGGATATGCTCAATCCGACTTGCCCCAAATGGTGGAGTTAGAATCGTGCCAGGGGATTCCAATACAATCCCATGAAGATTGCATGTACCAATGCCATCTCACTAGTCTAAGTGATCAATTTCAGTTCACAATTGGTCACACTGATAGGTCTAAGTGTCAAAGGGATCACACAGGCAGGACTAGTGTCTGCTAATACTAACTGATAGAATCAAAGAGGGAGAGAATGATCCAACATGGGAAGCAGCATACACAGCAGACTCATGGAATGGCAGATATCCTAAATAGCACTCTGGCCTCAGAATCAGCCCTTAAGGCATTCAGATCTGGCTCAAGAGTCCATGAGAGTATTTTAGGCATGGAAAGCCAAGACTCTCTGGGAAAAAAAAAAGACCTAAATGAAAGATCTCTGTGAGTGAGATCCCAGTGGTAAGAACAGGGCCATCTAACAAGGAGGTACCTTTCTCCGAAGGGAGGAGAGAACTTCCACTTTGACCAATATCCTGTCAGAATAAGATCAAAGTCGGCAAACTCAAAAGGTTTCCATAGCCTTGGCAACTCATGACTAGAGCCTAGGGAGATTTCTGATGCCATAAACAAGAGTGTCAAATTGTTAAGTCAACAACAGGATTCACTGTGTACTTTCTTCTCATGTGGGATCTGTCCTTAATGTGTTGTCCAATGTGAAGTAATGCTATAACTAGTACTTAAACAGTGTTTTACACTTTGTGTTTCTGTGTGGGTGCAAACTGATGAAATCTTTACTTAATATATACTAAGTCAACCTTCTGTATATAAATAGAATTGAAAACGAATCTTGATGTTAATGGAATGGGAGAGGGAGCAGGAGATGGGAGGGGTGTGAGTGGGAGGGAAATTATGGGTGGGAAGCCCTTGTAATTCATAAACTGTACTTTGGAAATTTATATTTACTAAATAAAAAATAAAGAAAAAAAGAAAATTGATTTATCTTCAGAATTACAATTTTTCATTACAAAGTATAATTTTTACCTTTTCCTTCTTTTCAAAATAAGTTGTGGACAGTTCTGCTCATTCCTTAGAGTTGAAAATATATAGCACTTAATTTTTTGGAATTTTTAACCTTTCTGTGTGGAAGCAGATATTGGAACATATTTATAGACTATATGTTAGATATTGTAGAACTTGCTTTTAAACTTGGAATAGCTTTGTAGATAATGGGTAACCTTGCAAATCATTATCTGCATCTCCATGTCATGAGCCAAATATTCAATTGCCATATATCACTAGTTCTCAATTCTGGCTACATTTCAGAATCTTTTGGGAATGTTTAACAAATAAGGCCTAGACTCCACTCAGGCCTTGCCTAAGATCCTGATGCTATTGATGTGTGTTGACCCCTGAACACTAGCATTTTTTTAAACATTTGAGATGATTTTACTGTGTACCTAAGATTGGCAACTGAAGCTTGCAAAAGAACCATAATTCCTTAACCAATCCTATACTGATGAATGTTTGGATCAAGTTGTGATAAGTTTTGCTAAAGCAGCAAACAACTCAAACACCTCTGGATTAACTTTTCTAAAGGTTATTTCTTGCTTATGCAATATGTCTATCATAAGAATTTGGGCTTGATGCTGTGGTTGATATTAGAGCTATTCACAAATATTCGGTGCTTTTCTCAATTGAATGATCCAATTATATTTCTCCATCCCTCAAAATCAAGTATGGCTGTACAAGTTACTTTAGACAAAATAAATCAAACAGATTCTTTGGATGTAGTCAGCGTTTTTCTCTACTCTGTTTTTCTTGTTGCAATACATAGAATTTGCCCCATCAGTCCAAATGCCAACAATAGGATGACTAAAATTTGGAGCAGGGTCTCTAGTTAGCTCATAGATAACAAACACGTATCAGAAATAATCTTTGATTGAGTTTAAACACAAAAGGTCTGTGGTGTTTTATCACAGCAAAATACATCCTTCCCTGACTTTAAAGAGAGATCTGCTCACTGGAATTACTCAGGAATATAGGCGAAGGAAAGCTGTATCTCCAATTGATTACAACAATCACACAAGGCTGGCTCTGTGGCTCACTAGGCTAATCCTCCACCTCTGGCACTGGTTCTGTCCCTGTTGCTGCTCTTCCAGTCCAGCTCTCTACTGTGGCCCAGGAAGGCAGTGGAGAATGGCACAAGTGCTTGGGCCCTGCACCCACATGGGAGACCAAAAGGAAGCACCTGGCTCCTGGCTTTGGATTGGTGCAGCGCGCTGGCCGTGGCAGCCATTTGGGGGGGTGAACCAACGTAAGGAAGATCTTTCTCTCTGTCTCTCTCTCTCACTGTCTAACTCTGCCTGTCAAAAACAAGACAAACAAACAAACAAACAAAAAGATCACACAACAGAAAGGGAATACAATGAATTAGACACTGTTCTTTAAAGGTTAGAGTTAGAAATGGCATGTGTCACTTAATCCACAAGGTTTTGAATTCATTATGTATTCGAAACATGGAAAGCCAGACATATTTGGTAAACATCAGTAACAACAATCACATTACCTGTTGCATTATGGTAATACCCTGCATGTGTGCAATAGGATAACAAAAGAAAGAACCACCTATTTAGGAATACACATTTTGTATCTTAACATGAAAAAATAAAATTTTTATTTGAACATATCAATTATCCCAGCACCTGACAATAAATTGGAGAAAAAAAATATGCATGAGTATTATTGAGAAACTACTAACAGTGATCAATAATAAAATCTCTGGAAGTTAAATGTATATTTTATGTTTAAATTATTTTGAAGCAAGAATGTAATATTAAACACATAAAAAGTAAGCAAGCGTGGAAAATTTGTGCTCAAATCCCGAGGTATATGCTTCTAGTTAACAAATGGGACCAAGAATTTAACCGCCCTAGGCCTATTTCTCCAGTAATAATACAGCCAACACATGGGGTGGCTCTTAATATTATATAGGACAAAATAATGTAACAAGCTAAGTACATTAGCTGGAACATAGCAGGGAAGCAAGGGTGGATCTTTTCCCCAGGCCTCATCTTTCTCCCACTTTCCTGACTCCAATAACTTTTTTTATATTCAAATAGGGCTAAGATTGTCATCTCAAACCTACTCCAGAATAAAAAAAATACATATTTAATGCTCTGCTGAATATTTCAAAAAAGGAAAGGGAAACAAAGAAAATCAAAGATATTGCGAGCCATGTAAATTCCCTCGGCAAGAAAAGGTCAGGCTACCCAGCAAGAAATATTCCTACCATATATAGGTCTCTCTCTACCTTTCTAATTAAGTCGATGTATTTACAGACATAAAGAATCAACAGACTATGCAGGGCACTCTGTGCAAGAGAGGAAGATAAGATCAAACAAGAGTTCTGTGTGAACCATTTTGACATGCCCTTGGTCTTGCCAAAGCGGCAAAGCATCTGAAGAGTTTTGATTCTGTTATGCCACACACAATGCCTTGATGCATATTTTGTAGAAAAGAAAAAGGACACCTATTGTTCCTCAAGTGCCTTCTCTGCAGACAAGCACACAGGATTCAGGAAAGCTTTTTTTTAATGAAAATTTCATTATGGTTGTTTTTGCCTTTGTGACTTGGCCTTTTTCTTTTCACTTCAAAAATAATTTAAAAAAAAAAAGATAAGGCACAATTGAGGCATTAAAAACGAAATGTTCAACTTGAATTTTATGTATGTTTCAACCTGACCCCACATTTATAAGGCACATTTTCTTCAAAAATACAACGTATAGTGGGCTGGCATTCTTGTGTTGTGGGTAAATCTGCCTCTTGCAAAGCCTGCGGCCCTTATGGGCACTGGTTGTATTCATGTCCTGGCTGTTCTTCTTCCATCAAACTGCCTGCTAATGGCCTGGAAAAGAAGCACAAGACAGTCCAAGTGCTTGGGCCCCTGGTACCTTTGACCATTGTGGGAGACCTGGAAGAAGCTCCTAGCTACTGGCTTTGGCCAGGCCTAAAATTGGCCACTGCAAACAAGTGGGGAGTGAAACAGTGGGTGGAAGATCTTTCTCTCTCTCGTTCTTTTCCCCTCTCCCTGTAACTCTGATTTTCAAATAAATATATAATATGAAAAAAGAAGAAAAAGAAATACAACATATATTTCTGAATCATTATGAAGGGAAAATGATGCTATACAAATATGAACAGAAGTAACATTGGGGCCGGCACTGTGGTGCAGTGGGTTAAAGCCCTGGCCTGAAGCGCCAGCATCCCATATGATTGCCAGTTCTAGTCCTGGCTGCTCCTCTTCCGATCCAGCTCCCTGCTATGGCCTGCAAAAGCAGTAGAAGATGAGTCAACTCCTTGTGCCCCAGCACCTACATGGGAGACCTGGAAGAAGCTCCTGGCTCATGGATTCAGATCGGCACCGCTCCGGCCGTTGCAGCCATCTGGGGAGTGAACCAGTGAATGGAAGACCTCTCTCTCTACCCCTCTCTGTATCTCTGTCTTTCAAATAAAATAAAAAATAAATCTTTAAAAAAAGAAGTAACATTGCTGGAGTTTCATCTAAACATTGAATCACAGAAAATAAAGCAAACAAAAAAAAGTAAAAAAAAAATTATTATTTGGAACATATCGTGGGTACTTAAATTTATTAGATGGTGGATATTGATAGCAACCACAGTAGTTTTGTTGCTTTGAGTTTATGTCCTGGTATTATAGATACCTCTTGAAGATTTGTTTTATTTATTTGAAAGAGTTACAGAGAGAGAGAGAGAGAGAGAGAGAGAGAGAGAGAGAGAGAGAAAGAGAATGTGTCTTCCATCTGCTGGTTCACTCTCCAGATGATCGGAATGGCCAGAGCTGAGCTGATCTGAAGCCAGGAGCCAAGATCCAGGAGCTTCTTCTGGGTCTCCCATGGGGTGTCAGGGCCCAAAGACTTAGGCCATCTTCCACTGCTTTCCCAGGGCATAGCAAAGAGCTAGATTTGGAGTGGAGCAGCTGGGACTCAAACCGGCGCCCAAATGGGATGCTGGCAGGTGCTATAGGCTGGGTTTTTAACCCGTTGTGCCACAGTGCCAGCCCCACCTAATAAAATTAGTGTTCTATATCTCCACCTGCTGGAAAAGATGGTCAGGCCAAATACAATGAATCATAATAAAAATATATAGCAACATGCTAAATTGAAGAATTTCAGAGCAAAAAAGGGGCTGATAAGATCATATAATAAGACTGTCTTCAGAGGTAAACAAATTGAAGAGGGAAGGTAAATTACACTCCAGACATAATGCAAAGTCTCATTTTTGTAAGGTTAGGATGGGGAAGATTTGCAAGTTTAGGAGGGCACAGACAACGATCTACAAAAATAGTGCTAAGTAACTGCCTGTAAGGTGTTTTACTGGTGGATTTTGAAAGAGAAGCACTGTGTTAAAAATAGGTTAATAAAATCTTATTCTGCAGTAGAATGTCTATATTTAGAACGTTCTGTATAAATATTCTGTGAAAACATTAATAAACTAGACCATACTTCAGAGAATCCGGAGGAAATGATAGTTCAACATTGGAATGTATGTGAAGCAGTTAATGGGATGTAGACTGAAGAAGGATGAATTTCAATAAAATAAAAGATTCTTGCATTAAAAAATGTAGGAACTGATGTTTTCTGACAGTGATTATTTCCTATGTGTATCTTCAGAATACAGAATATAGTAGAAATTATAGGCTCTGAGATATCACAAATATCCAGAAATGCTTTAAAAGGAGCAATGGCTGATATGCCTTGACTATTTGCAGTTGTTTTCGGCACCACTCTGTAAGATTTTGATAGATTGATTCACATAATTGCCAGATTAATTTTGTGACTTAGGAACTGTTATTTGTGCCCATTATATAGAGAAGGAATCTGAGGTTTTAAAAAGCATGAAAAAAGTTTGGTAAACATGAAAAATATATCAAAGAACCAGGATTTTAACTAAGATCATCTGACTGAAGAGCTGGTGCTCTCGCTTCCTTACAAAATGTGAGAATGCCAGGGTGGTGAGTCTAAACCGGTTGACTACTAAACTGAAACCAAAGGGCAGTAGAGGATGGCCCGGGTGCTTGGGCCCCGGCACCCTCCTGGGAGACCAGGAAGAAGAGACTGGCTCCTGGCTTTGGATCAGCACAGCACTGGCAGTAGTGGCCATCTGGGGAGCGAACCAACATAAGGAAGACCTTTCTCTGTCTCTTTCTCTTTCTCTCTGTCTGTAACTCTACCTGTCAAATAAATAAATAAAATCTTTAAAAAAATAAACTGAAACCATGCAAGAACTGAATATATGCTAGGCTTCCAGAGTAAAGGCTAAACATTTAGGTGAAACTCGTGTATTTAAAATACCTACACATGCCTTAAAGATCAAGTGATAAGACAGAATCCCAAATGTTGAAAATGGAGTTTCAATCCCATCATGTAAATAAAATTGCATGAAGTCACACTAGCAACTTTAAAGGACATTTGAGCCCTTACCATGTCACCGACATTCTTTTGAGTGATTTGCATTATTAACTATGTTAACTCTTTAGCTAATCCTATGGAACAGCTGCTATTATCATTCTTTTACAGATACAGAAAATGATATAATGAAAAGTTAAGTGGTTTGCTCAAGACTACAAGGCTATCAGGTGGTAAAGTCAGGACCCAGTCATTTGGCTGAATAATCCATGCATCTGATTACCGTACTGAATTGCATCTGTCTATGTTCAGTTTTTCCATGGTTCTAGTTCAATGTGATGGATGTACCTAGTTGTAAAGGCATTTATTTGGTGACCAATGTTGACCATACTTGGAGGATGAGAGCTCAATTATGGTACCATGGACAGTAGAAATTTTATATTCTAAAATTATTTAACATAATTATAAATCACATCAATTATTTATAGGCTTCCTTAATATTAAAGAAAGAGTATTCTGTGCTCTGTCCTGTAATAGTGGAAGCAATAACCCCCCAGGACTTAGTTCTTTCCAATATAGTTTTAGTACAAATTATAACTGGAGTGTGTTATGAAAGAAAATTCTGACTCACCATACATTTCTAATTCTGGATCATGTTTTTTTTTTGTATAGTTAATTGAAAAATTATTTTTAAACAATAGACAATTATGTTAAGCTTATTGTGTTAGTGCACAATTGAGGAAGTATATAACAAAGGTATTCATTTTGTCATAGAAAAATTTAGGTAAATAAAATATTTGAGTACATGAATACTTTTCATTTTTTTTGATACTAGATCAGGAGTTTTTAAAAATTTATTGTGGGAGGGGCCAAGACTGTGGTGTAGTGGGCTAACCCTCTATCTGCTGGGCTGGAATCCCATACGGACGCTGGTTCCTATCCCAACTGCCCCTCTTCCTATCCATCTCTCTGATATGGCTTGGGAAAGCAATAAAAAGCAGCTCAAGTGCTTGGGCCCTTGCACCCACGAGAGAACCCAGAAGAATCTCCTGGCTTCTGTCTCCTGGTTTCACATAGGTCCAGCTTAGGCCGTTGCAGCCATATGAGAAGTGAACCTGCTGTCTCTCTCCCTGTCTCTGCAATACACCCTGTCAAATAAATAAATAAAATCTTAAAAAAAAAAAAATTATTGTGGGAAAGCATACAGAATGTCAATATGATATTGTATGCAATGGGGCTGTCTAACACAGTTTCATATCTCAAATAATATTTTTTAAAGATTTATTTTTTCGAAAGACTGAGACACAGAGAGAGAAGGAGAGAGAGATAAGGAGAGATCTTTATCCATTGGTTCATTCTCCAAATGACGGCAAAGGCTAGGGCTGGGCCAGGCTGAAGCCAGGAACCAGGAAATACTTCTTGGTCTTCATGTGGGTACAGGAGCCCAAGCTTTTGTCACCTTTTGTTGCTTTCCCAGGCACATTAGCAGGTAACTGGAATGGAAGTGAAGCAGCTGGTACTAGAACTGGTGTCCATATGGGATGGCAGCTCAGCAGGCAGAGGCTTAACTTTCTGTGCAACAGTGCTGGCACCAAAATATTGGCTGATAATTTCCTTCACCAATTTAACATGCCACATTAGGCATTTTGAAAGAAGCTTCAACAAACTGTTTCTTTACTTCAGAACTCGACATAATCACAAGTACCTAAATATTCATTGTTACTACTTATCAGCAACGTAATTCATGAAGATTCTCTACAATAACCTTGTCAAGAACAGGCTGAAGCTGGTAATATTACTGACCTAAATTTATATATATATATAAATATATATAATATGTAATTTATGTTATATATTATATAGATATAATTATATATTATATATAATTATTATATATTTTTATATAAATATATTATATCTATTATGTTATATATAGATATAATGTTATATATATATAATATATATTATATATAAATATATATAAGTATATATATATATATAAATTGACATCTAGAACCAAATAGAGGATAGTTAATTTCCAAATAAGGACAAATCCTAATTTGGACAATCTTGTCCCAAAGCACTCACATCTAAGCTTTATTTCGTGCTCTATAGTATCTATACCTTAAACACTGATCTCTCTCTCTCTCTCTCATATGGAAGCTTTAAAAAAATCTTATTTTACCTCTTTTCCCTGGTTATTATTGGACTGTAAGTTTTTGCCAATAATGTCTAAATAGGATTTTAGAAAGTATTCTTCCTCTAATGCCACTTATGCTATTTCTGTACATTATTTATTTTGCTATCTAACACAAACTGGAATTTTAATATATTTTAAAGATAAGCAGCCCATAGGCTGCTCTGATTCAGAAAATGACAGTTCGGTGTTTCCCAACACAAGAAGAATATTATACACTGCAGTGTCTCTTCATCCCCATTGCATCTACTTGTGTCCCAAATCCACCCCAAGTTGCTAATGTTCAGTAATCTGTTTAGGATATTCTGTCATGTATTTGACATGTAAAGTCCACAGTGTAAAGCCTCTGAGGGAGGCCTGGTAACTCTTGACGTAGATTTGGCTTCCTGTTCATGTTGGCTAATAGAGCAGCACCACGGTCATTAGGATAAATGCCTGGGTTTGAATCATAGTCTCTCTGATGCTAACTGGACAAACTTGTGTTACCACACTGTGCCTCATTTACATGTCCAAAATGAAGACAATCGGTTTTGCTTTATAACTTTATTGAGTGGATTAAAAAAGGATTGACATCTAGTGCTTCCTGTGTCTATAAAATAAAGACACAGAATGTATATAGTAAGCAAGTAGCTAATATCAAAGAAATAGGCCTGAGATAAAATATGCAGGTTTGAAAGATGTGAAAGTGTATTTGTATCTTGCTACTCTGGTTGTTGAAACAAAATTATGTAGTATTAGGTTCCTATGAGATGTTCTTTACATATTACATTAAATTCTCCTTTTTGCACTGAAACTAGTGTGAATTTGCCTTTGTAGCAACTAAATAAGCCTTACTTGATTAGAATATTGCTAATATAGATTAAGGAGATTAACATTGATAATGCAAAGAAATTTTAGTATAGCATTTACCACGAACAACAGGTCACATTGTTTTAGTTGCATAATCTCAACACCTTGCTGAGTCAAACCAAATATTTGATTGCTGTTATCTTATTGGAAGGCCTCAGGAAGAGACACCACTGCTTCAGAAATTTGTTGTGAATAGGCTCAAGG
The DNA here is from genome assembly GCA_949820135.1 of Sylvilagus floridanus. Lineage (NCBI taxonomy): Eukaryota > Metazoa > Chordata > Mammalia > Lagomorpha > Leporidae > Sylvilagus > Sylvilagus floridanus. Next base: position 99,680,905 of record OX463224.1, on the reverse strand, counting down.
CACTAGCAAGTTTTACAAAGGTTAATCATTTCATGGGATTGTTGCTTCTGGTAATTTCTTTGATGGAGTTGATTTTTTATATTAGATGTTCTGTTTTTAGTCTTAAGAAGATTTGAGAAAACAGCATATTAAGTAATCACAGGTTCTCTCCTTTAACTACACTCATGAGCATAATAAGGTTGGTATTATGAGTGCTTGTAATCAAGAAGTTGGCTCTTGAGGGCATTTCAAATTCTTGAGCAGCTGCTTGTTTAACTACTCACAGAATCTCATGTTACCATTAGCACCTTTAGTCAATTATGTGCAACATTTTTCATCTTTAAAATCACCATTGTACTTGATCCAAATGCCTTTTTTATTTGTATTGTATGGTGATTTATTATTTTACAAGTCATTTACCGCTTTTTAAAAACCTATGAAAGTATATCAACAAGAAACATCAGAATTGTTAAAACTAAATATATAACAAATGAATAGCAAATAGATTTCTGAGAAAAAGCATAAAAAATTGTATGTCCCAATTTGATTTTCTTGGACGATGAAAGCACTAGCCCTGTGGATTGGTGAAATCATGAGGTCTGCCTTTTGTTTCTACTGATTAGATTATTACTCTATGGTAAATACAATAACTCGTTTCAAAAGATGAAAATGTACCCAAATCATGTCTGTGTAGTGGAGGAAATATATAATACAGGTGCTAATGACCATCAAGCTCTACCTGAGCCATCTGACCAACTCCATCTGCAGGAGCAACTTTCTCAAAAAACTTGGTCAGAATGTTCTGCCATAGTGTGATAGATACATTCACAAGTACCTCTTTCTCTGAAATGTAGCTCCTTTATGATCTATAAAATTATTGGCTCATTTAAAACACATGTATAAAAGTGAAAAGAATAATTATTCTTGTTCACTTGGATGACACTAAAATTTGATGTTACAAAGTAACAATATCATTGAACAACACCATTGAGCTACAGATACTTCAGAACATTGGCTACTATGCCTTTATATAACTTGTCTTTCCATGTCAATACACCTGTCACCAAAATTCAAAACCATTATTTTTTTTTTTGAAAGTACGTACTTAGGATTCTCTCAAACCATCTTCATATATTCTAAACTGTATATGTCATATTAACTATTAGAATCCAGAATGCTTCAATCCCAGTGACTTCATAAATTCTTAGAAGTACTAATAAATAAAATCTTTAAAACAAAAAAAGGCCATTGCAGAGGCACAGTAGGCTAATCCTCCGCCTGAGGTTCCCTCGTCCCATAGCGGTGCTGGTTCTAGTCCCGGCTGCTCCACTTCCAGTCCAGCTCTCTGCTATGGCCTGAGAAAGCAGTAGAAAACGGCCCAAGTCCTTGGGCCCCTACACCCGTGTGGGAGACCTGGAAGAAGCACCTGGCTCCTGGCTTCAGATTGGCGCAGCACACCAGCCGTGGCAGCCATTTGGGGGTGAACCAACGGAAGGAAGACCTTTCTCTCTGTTTCTCCCTCTCATTGTCTATAACTCTCTCAAATAAAAATAAATAAAATCTTTAAAGAAAAGTGCTAGTAAGTCATGAACACTCTATTGGCATGGAAAGAACAATACCTTTCACTACCTGGACACATTATTTCAAGTCTCTGATTTTTGACTGAACAATCTGTAACTGGAGCTAGTAGTTTAGTTATATCTTTATTACCTCTCAAACATGGAAATACAACTTTCTTATGGACAAAACAGAACCAAGCATCCTGCCATGAGGGATATTGTATAGTGGGTTAAGCCACTGCCAGTAAAACTGGCATCCTGTGAGTGTTGGCTGTACTGCTTCTCATCTAACTCCCTGCTAATGCATCTGAGAAAGCAATGGAAGGTGGTCCATGTTCTTGAAACCCTGCCATCCAGATGAGAGTCCCAGATGAAGTTCTAGGCTCCTGGCTTCAGCCTGGCCTAGCCCTGATAGTTATGCCCAATTTGAGTGTGAATCAGTGGATGAAAGATTTTCTTTTCTTTCTCTGTCTCTCCCACTAAAGACTCTGCCATTAAAATAAATAGATAGATCTTTTTAAAACAGACTGTCAAAAGGACTAAATGAATTAAATAAAATGTCTTATGCGGGTCTTAGAACCAAGTAGTTATTCAATAAATTTTTCCTTTTATTTCTTTTTATTACCATAAGTCTAGGTTGTATCATTTGGAATTTTTCACTTTAAAATTAAAGCCATTGTTGCTTATTTCATTGTTATGAAAATATTTGCTATTCTTTTGTAGCTCTAAAATCAATAAAAATTTATAAGAAACAATTTCACTGCAGGAAGTCTTGGATTTCTAGCTCTTCTCTTTTACCACCCATTTTTACTTTTGTCTCTTAGGAAACAGTTAAAAAACACATAGTGGAACATTCACAATATAGTTAATGTAAGCATGCTTTTCTAAGATAAACTGTATGTCTTTCACCCTAACCAATGGATTCTTTGGAATTTCTTAATGTCAGTCCTACTCTCAGTTGAAAAGTCTGTATTTGTTGAAGAAATGACATTTAGCAACATCCCATTTACATGATGTATATTAAGAGAGCAAAGATAAGACAGTTCTGAGACTTTCACATATATCTGCTGCATCTTTCACAGACATCTGAAAGATTAAATACTAGAACTGAATTGCAATTCCCAAGGCAGGGAATAGCAACATACTTGTATGGCACAAAGAAAAATACTATTTGTTTTTTTCTGCTTTTTTATCACCACCAATATTGTATTAACCTTGTTTCCTTTCATGTCTCTATTTTCTGTGTTTGTAATACTTGAGATCTGAATAAACCTATTTTGATAAATACTTGCATACAATTCCAAAGAATATGATTGAGATAAAATATTATTTTTAAATAAATAAATCTAAATAGTTTCCAAGACAGTGCTAAATCATGTTTTTATTCTGTATTTCAGTAGGTATTTTTTCTGACTATATACATTTAAAAATAATAGAAAAACTTCTATTTTATTCATCTGAATGGTTCCATGCACTGATAAGTAATTAACCTAGAAAGATATTCCTAATACTTAAGTTTGTGATTCCTGGAAATCATTAATAGAGTTTAATGAGCTGATGGTTATTGAAAGAGCATGGTATAGGTGCAGATATTGGGTTCTTCAATGTTCTACATGACGTTTTATCATTGTTATCTCTTTCTCTTAAAGGCAAAGAGATTTTATTTTAAAATTAAGGCATTTAAATTTTTAAAAAGATTAAAGTAGGGTTACTTAGATTAAAGAGTTAGTTCAGATCCCAGCTCTGCTCCAGATTCCACGTTCCTGATACTATACGTCCTGGAAGGTAGAATTGATGACTCAAGTAGTTGGGTCTGTGCTACCCAAGTGGGAGACCTAGATGAGATCCCTATTCTTGATTTGGGGCTGGCCCAGTCCAGGATCTTGCAAGCATTTGGAGAGTTAAGAGGCAGCTAGGAAATTAATCTCCCTCTCTCTCTCTGTCTCTCTGTCTCTCTCTCTCTGTCTCTCTCTCTCTTACTCTCTTACTCTATCTCTGTTGTCTGCCTTTAAAATAAATAAAATACTTCTCAAAATTAAAGTTTATATTAATACACAGCATCAGCCTTGCATTAAAAAGAAATAATGTAAAATTTCTTAATGCTCCCAACTACCCTTTTGTAATTTGTTAACCAAATTCCTAAGATCAACAAGCTTGAAGAAATAAAATCCAAAATAATATGACAACTCTTCTTGGAAACTCTTACATTTAATTAACCAGTGAAATGAATTCATAGTCACCTTATTAAATGACTATATTCCAAAGCTTTGCTAGAGCACAGTGCACACAATATAACCCTCTCATAGTAAAATCTTGTTCTGAATAGTATATTTTTTCAGTTCCTTGGTGAGAATATTCAAGAAATATTTTCTGTGGATTTGTATTTATTTGTACTGAAGTATATCAGTACTAAAATAACTACATCATCGATTGAGTTTGAGAAGATGCCACCTCATAAAGTTAGCCTCTCTGGAATAATAGCTAAACCTAAAATATTTCAATATATATAATATTAAACATAACTTTATTTGCAAGTAAACAGTAACCCATCCTACATGTGAAACCTGTATGTCAGCCTTCCTGTTTCTTAAGTTTGGAAAGAGTAGAAATAAATTATACTGGTTCCTTTTGATATCAGAGACCTTTACTCAACATTATTAATTATTTTATATTAATATTTCAAGAGTTCTTACTGTGTATTTAGGTAAGAATTCTAAATATCAGCTGCTTATAAATGAAACAGGCAACATGGTACAGTTTAACATTTATTTAGAGAAATACACAGGAAAGTGAGGGCTTTGTAAGAGGGAAAAGGAGCTTAGAAGTTTGCCAGTCTTTTCCAGGGAGCAGACCAGAGGTTGCAAAGGAGAGAAAACACGTGGGCAGTAGAGCATGGGGCCACAGGGGAGTGATTACATAGTTTGATTGGCAGGTGGGCATACAGGTGAGGTCAGATAGGGGTATGAGATCATAAAAGGGGGCAGGGTGAAGGCATGGTCTACAGCTCACAAATCTAATCAATTTAATCCCATCTGCCTGCCTATATCACTTTTACCTTCTCTGTGAGAGGGGCTGTGGCAGGGATAAAGTGGGAAAGCAGCACAGTGCTTACAAGGGTGGCAGTAGCACCAGTTCCAGCTCCAGCTCCAGTTCCAGCTGCAGCTCAAGTTCCAGCACCAGTGTTCTGGGTGGAGTGGCGGTGCACAAAATATTATCCTGGTTCTTTGTCTCACATAGAAGAATTTCCAAGCAGACAAGGCAAAGAGAAAAGCAAAATGTATTTAAGTCAGAGACCTGAAGCCAGAGTGTCTTGGAGGGGGACTCCAAGAGAGGAAAAACCTGAAGGGGCTGGTGGCACCGGGCTTTTAAGCAAAAAACAATTTTTTGGGGAAAAAAAAAAAAACTTGACAATCATGTTGGCATTCAGTTACAAGACAAGGACATACACCTCAAAAGACCTTATTTGCAATTTTTGTACCCTGTCTGGCTTGCTCATGGTAAAACAAAAGAGCCATCAGAATGGTGGGGTACCTAATTCGTTTTAAAGTAATCTGGGAGCTCAGAAGGGTGGAGCTATTCTCAGAATAAGTTGAAAGCTCCAAAGGAAGGGGGCAGCCACTTTTAATCTTGTTAAAGATCACTTTTGGGGGAAGAAAGCATTTTAGACGCTTAATTTCTTTCTTTCTTTTTTTTTTTTTTTTTTTTTTGACAGACAGAGTAGATAGTGAGAGAGAGAGAGAGACGGAGAAAAGTCTTCCTTTTCCCATTGGTTCACCCCTCAATGGCCACTGCAGCCCGGACACTCTGGCTGGTGTACCACACTGATCCGAAGCCAGGAGCCAGGTGTTTCTCCTGGTCTCCCATGCAGGTGCAGGGCCCAAGGACTTGGGCCATCCTCCACTGCACTCCCGGGCCACAGCAGAGAGCTGGACTGGCAGAGGAGCAACCAGGACAGAATCTGGCACTTGACCGGGAATAGAACCCACTGTGCTGGTGCCGCAAGCAGAGGATTAGCCTATTGAGCCATGGTGCCGGCCTTGCACCCTTAATTTCCATGGGACCACTCTGACTGCCTATTAACCTGTCTGACTCCTGACATCGACACAGGCTCAAGGAGCAGTTCCAGATCCTCCTTAGCGTCTACCTATTTGGGAATCTCAAGCTCCACCCATACCTCCAGTTCCAGCAGCTGCTGTATCTACTGGCCTTCATATGGTCTTCATAGACAGGACAACAGAAAGCATGATCCAAATAAAAGCCATTAAAAATAAATGAAAAGGGAAGGAAGCATAAACCTACCAAAATACCAAAATGCATATTGGGAGGCTTACCAGGAATGGGACCAAGGACTACAACATGGAGATACTACACCTATGGGAAGAGTAAGCTGATTGACAAGCCTGTTGATAGAGTGCATCCCCATCTATCCAAAGGCTATGGCAATGTGGAGTGTGAGAATCCACATGAAGGTGAGAAGGCACTGAACATATGGTGGCACACTAATTGATGTCCAGGAGATCACTGCTTCTGCTGAGCTGGCCTCCTGGCCCAGACTACCTTTCCGGCAACTCAGCTCTCCTAAGAGAATGTATTCTACTGCCTCCCATGTAGTGCAGTCACCCATAGAGATGAGGGTAATGTCTTGCTTCCTGAAATCCAGGATCCCTGGGCATGAATGATCTCATTAACCTTATTATCACAGCCACAGAAGCTGCTCTAGCTCCAACTCTTCCCTATAAACAGGACCACCAAAACTCATGATCCCTTGTTTCCCTTCTAACTGCTTCATAGATTTTTTAGTCAAAAAAGGATCAACAGGAAAGAAACTTCCTCATTTAGGCAATCTGCTAAGGCAATAATTGAGGCATTTCCCCTGCAGACCAAGTTCTGCCTTCAGAAGTATTGTTGCCTTGGGGTTGTGCCTATAAAGATGTCCTCAGGTTTTATGACTAGAATGTTCACCCATTTCTGGTTCCTGAAAGTCCTTTCAGTGGAAAAACCAGCAGAGACAAGCAAGGCTTCAAGTGAGTCAGTGCAGTCCAGCCTGGGAGTGTTTTACCCTTTCATAGGAAACCTGGGGCCAGGCTATGCCCTGCTCATAGCCTTGCTGCTACTGAGCTGTTCCTTTCAGGTCCTGTAGCCACCTGCTGTTAGGCAACAGGGATCACCATGAATGGTTCTGTCTTTCCCTGTGCTCATGCACTGCCCCACTCCATGGCCCTCTTATTCCCTGAAATTGGTGAGTGAGATGAGAGCCTGTCCTGCAGGGCCATCATGGAACCTCCCCATCTGCACCTGCCACTCATGCTGGTCTTGCTGGTGACCTTGCAACATACACGTTGCTGCTTTTTTTATTTCTTTTATTGAACAGTTAGTACTATAAAATCCCCATTTTGGAAATTACTATTTTAGATGACCTGGTGTCTTTATTGTGTAGAGTGAAAGAATTGTTAGGATTAGAGTACAGAATAAAAGAGAGGGAGATACTGATGGGGCAGTGGGAGGAGAAAGAGAAAGAGACAGAGAGATCTTCCAGCTGCTGCTTTACTTCCTAAGTGGCCGAAAACCAGGAGACTGGACTCCATCTTTGTCTTGCACATGGGTAACATAGGCCCAAACACTTGGAGCGTCCTTCATTGCTTTCCCAGGAACATTATAAGGGAGCTGGGTCAGTGCTTATATAGGATGCCGCCATCTGTGGTGGCACTTAACACACTGCCATACAACACTGCCAGCCACCTCATTTAATTATTAAGAATAGGAAAGAACCAAATTTTGTGAAATCCACTGCTAATTGATTTCTGTGCCTTCCTTAGGATATTTCATAATCTCTGTATTGTGTTATAATTATTTTTGCATATCTCTTAATTGTCTATCAAAATTAGAAACACTTCTGGAAATGGATTTATTTCTAACTCATTTTGCAGCCTCAAAACACCTTAGAAACTCTACACACATTGTTGCTACTTAATGAATAATTTTAAATTAATTGCTAGGCCTCAGAAGACAGGCCTAGGGAGCTCCTGTAACTGAAGTGATTAGTGAACAAGGAAAGGGGTTAGTAGTGGATAGTAACCACACTTCCAAACATAATTACTGCTTTTTCAATGGCCACTGAATTCACTTGAGTCGAATTTAGCTGTTCTTTTGTCTCTAGATGACACAATTATTATCCTAAGATATACAGATTGCCTTGGCAAGAACTGACAAATATGCTCTGAAGTAAACTTGAAGGTTTACTCCAAAGTAAATTTGAATGCTATTTGTTTTCTTCTAATAGGTTTTCAATATCTTATCTTTGAACATGTGTCAAACTAGTCAAATAAGTACCAATGCTGAGTCGATCACATGACAGTTTTTCATGAAAATTTCTCATTTTTTGTGATTAACCAATGTTATTATTTTTTTCTTCTTCATATTCACAGTTTTTCCTACAGTAACTCTTCTACCCAAAAAATGTTGGAAGGGTCTTTTTCAGTTATTCAAATGAATTGAAAGCCTTTTTATAAACTTTCCTACACTGAACCATTTGTCAAATGTTTCAATTAAATGTGCTCTCTCATAAAAAAATGTTCCTTCTCAGTTAAGATACTGAGCTACTTAAACCACAGTTTAAGCAACTAGTCAGTAGCCAATAAATAGAGTAGTTGTCTGAGTAAGGAGATATATCAAAATAATTCAATATGCATAAACTTTGAACTCACTATGGGAATAGGCTTTAAGAATTTTCATCTATCAATGAATTTCAATTCCCTGACATTTTATTTTTCAGGTATACTAGTCATGTCCCTGTTTAACTGAATGGATTCTTGACTGGTACACATTCTCCCCTCAATAACTGTTAGTTCTGCATGGATGAACCTAAATATCAAACATGATTGGAGACAGATAAGGTGACAATACAGGAAAGAACAGTTATAAAAGGTTATGAGTTTTGCTGCAAAAATAAGGCAGTAAATCCACTCTTTCTCTTGGTAGTTAAGTAGTATATCCTGCAAAATCTCAACCTTTCGCTCCTTAATCAAAAGGCCTACTGTCTTGTCTGAAAACTCTGCATTTTGTGGCTAATGCAAAAAGAAACAAAAGTAAATTTTCTCTTTATTAACTGGTATAATTTAGTGCAATCTGATTTGTGACATTTAACAATTCATACCAATAATAGGTCATTGAAATAAAATACAAAATAAACCAAATCATCAAGTCTTGTTTTTCTTCTCTGATGCACTTCTTTTAAATAGCTGTCTCACTGACATTTTCAACCTTTTATATGGAGTCATTCTGTGACTTAATGATACTAATAAATCTTTTTATTTTTTAAATTTTTATTTAATATATAAAAATTTCAAAAGTACAACTTTTGGATTATAGAAGCTTTCCCCCCCATAATATCGCTCCTACCAGCAAACATCCCATATCCCACTTCCTCTCCCATCCCAAACTTCATGAAGATTCATGTTCAATTATCTTTATATACAGATCAACTTTGTATATATTATGATTTCATCAGTTTGCACCCACACAAATACACAAAGTATAGAGTACTGAGTAGTAGTTTTACTGTTAATTTGCATAGTACAACACGTTAAGGACAGAGATCCTACCTGGGGAGCAAGTGTACAGTGACACCTGTGTTGATTTAACAATTGACACTCTTATTTATGGCATCAGTAATCTCCCTAGGCTCTTGAAATGAGCTGCCAAGGATATGGAATCCTCTTGAGTTCACAAACTCTGACCTTATTTAGACAAGGCCATAATCAAAGTGGAAGTTCTCTCCTCCCTTCAGAGAAAGGTACCTCCTTCCTCGATGGCCGTTCTTTCTACTGGGATCTCACTCACAGAGATCTTTCATTTAGGTCATTTTATTTTTTTTTTGGGGGGGGGCACAGTCTCTTGGCTTTCCATGCCTAAAATACTCTCATGGGCTCTTGAGCAGATCCAAATGCTTTAAGGGCTGATTTTGAGGCCAGAGTGCTGTTTAGGTCATCTGCCATTCTATGAGTCTGCTGTGTATCCTGCTTCCCATGTTGGAATGTTTTCTCCTTTTTCATTCTATCAGTTATTATTAGCAGACACTAGTCTTGTTTGTGTGATCCCTTTGACACTTAATCCTATCTTTATGATCAATTATGAACTGAAACTGATCACTGCGGCTAGTAAGATGGCATTGGTACATGCCACCTTGATGGGATTGATTTGGAATCCCCTGGCACATTTCTAGCTCTACCATTAGGGGTGAGTCTGAGTGAGCATGTGCCAAACTGTAATATCTCCTCCCTCTCTTATTCCCACTCTTATATTTAACAGGGATCACTTTGCAGTTAAAATTTAAACACCTAAGAATAATTGTGTGTTAATTACAGAGTTCAACCAACAGTATTAAGTAGAACAAAAAAAAATACTCAAGGGAATAAAATAGTAATTTGTTCCTCAACAGTCAGGACAAGGGCTGATAAAGTCATTGTTTCTCATGGTGTTCTTTTCACTTCAACAGGTTTCCTTTTAGGTGCTCAGTTAGTTGTTCTGATCAGGGAGAACATATGATATTTCTCCCTTTGGGACTGGGCTTAATTCACTCAGCATAATGTTTTCCAGATTCCTCCATCTTGTTGCAAATGACCGGATTTCATTGTTTTTGACTGCTGTATAGTATTCTATAGAGCACATGTCCCATAATTTCTTTATCCAATCGACTGTTGATGGGCATTTGGGTTGGTTCCATGTTTTAGCTACTGTGAATTGAGTTGCAAACTGAGGTGCAGGCAGCTTTTTTGTTTGCCAATTTAATTTCCTTTGGGTAAATTCCAATGAGTCGGATGGCTGGGACATACGGTAGGGCTATATTCTGGTTTCTGAGGAATCTCCAACTCTTCTACAGTGGCTTAACCAGTTTGCATTCCCACCAACAGTGGGTTCATGTCCTTTTTCCCCCACATCCTCGCCAGCATCTGTTATTGGTAGATTTTTGAATGTGAGCCATTCTCACTGGGGTAAAGTGAAACTACATTGTGATTTTGATTTGCATTTCCCTGATTGCTAGTGATCCTGAACATTTTTTCATGTGTCTGTTGTCCGTTTTGATTTCCTCTTTTGAAAAATGTCTATTTAGGTCCTTGGCTCATGGTTGTTTGTTTTGTTTTTTGTGGAGTTTCTTCATCTCTTTGTAGATTCTGGTTATTAATCCTTTATCAGTTTCATAATTTGCAAATATTTTCCCATTCAGTTGGTTGCCTCTTCACTTTCCTGACTGTTTCTTTGCAGCACAGAAAATTCTCAGTTTGATGAAATCCCAATTGTTGATGTAATCCCAGTTATTAATTCTGGCTTTGACTGCCTGTGCCTCTGGGGTTTTTCCAAGAGATCTTTGCCTGTATATGTATCTTGCAAGGTTTCTCTGATATTGTCTAATAATTTGAGGATATCAGGTCACAGGCTTAGACCTTTTATCCGTGTTGAGTGGACTTTTGTGTAAGGTATAATGTAGGTGTCTTTCTTCATACTTCTGCATGTGGAAATCCAATTTTCCCAGCACCATTTTTTGAATAGACTGTCCTTGTTCCAGGAATTGGTTTTAGATCCTTGATCAAATATAAGTTGGCTGTAGATGTTTGGATTGATCTCTGGTGTTTCTATCCTGCTCCTCTGATCTATCCATCTGCTTCTGTAACAGAACAATGCTGTTTTGAATATAATTGCCCTGCAGTAAGTCTTGAAATCTGGCATTGTGATACTCCTGCCCCATCCTTGTTGTACAGTATTGATTTAGCTATTGAGGTCTCCTGTGCCTCCTTATGAATTTCAGCATCATTTTTTCAGATCTAGAAGAATGTCTTTGGCATTTTGACTGATATCGCATTGAATCTATAAATTGCTTTTGGGGGAATGGACAGTTTGATAATATTGATTCTTCCAATCCATGAGCTTGGAAGACTTTTCCATCCCATGTTATCCTCTTCTATTTCTTTCCCCAAGGCTCTGCAATTCTCATTTTAGAGATCCCCGACACACCTGGTCAAGTTCATTCCAAGGTATTTGATTGTTTTTGTAGCTATTGTGAATGGGATTGATCCCAGAAGTTCTTTCTCAGCCATGGCATTGCCTGTGTATACAAAGACTGTTGATTTTTGTGCATCAATTTTATATCCTGATACTCTGCCAAACTCTTCTATGAGTTCCAATAGTCTCTTAGTAGAGTTCTTTGGATCCCCTAAATAAAGAATCATATGATCTGAAAAGAGGGATAATTTGACTTCTTCCTTCCCAATTTGTATCCCTTTAATTTCCTTTTCTTGCCTAATGGCACCTGCTAAATTTCCAGTCATATGCTGAATAGCAATTGTGAGAGTGTACATCCCTGTCTGGTACCAGATCTCAGTGGAAATGCTTCCAACTTTTCCCCATTCAATAGAATGCTGGCCATGGGTTCTTCATAAATAGTCATGATTGTTGTGAGGAAAATTCCATGCACTGCTGAGAAGAATGTGTATTTTTCAAGCGTAGGATGAAAAGTTCTGTAGATATCTGATAGATCCATTTGGGCTATAGTGTCAATTAAATTTGCTGTTTCTTTGTTGATTTTCTGTCTGGTTGATCTATCAATTTCTGAAAGTGGAGTATTGAAGTCCCCCATACTATTGTTTGGAGTCTAAATCTCCCTTTAAGTCCCTTAACATATCTTTTAAATAACCTGGTTTCCTGCAATTTGGTATATATACATTTATAATAGTTACATCCTCCTTTTGAATTGATCCCTTAATCATTATATAGTGTCCCTATTTGTCTCTCTTAACAGTTTTTGTATTAATGATTATTTTGTCTGATGTTAATATGGCTACACCAGCTCCTTTTTGGTTTCTGTTGGCATGGAATATCTTTTTCCAGACTTTCTCTTTCAGTCTGCATGCTCATTTGTAGGAGAGATGTGTTTCTTCTAAGCAGGAAATAGATGGGTTTTGTTTTTTTAACCATTCAGCCAGTCTGTGTATTTTAACTGGAGAGTTGAGGCCATTAACATTCAATGTGACTATTGATATGTAGTGACTTTGACCTGCCAGTTTTCCAAAGACATTTCTAATATATTCTTTGTTGTTTTTTAAGATTTATTTTATTTACTTGAAAGACAGAGTTACAGAGAGAGGTAGTTACAGAGAGAAAGGTCTTCTATCCGCTGGTTCACTCCCCAGATGGCCGCAAGGGCAAGAGCTACTCCAATCTGAAGCCAGGAGCTTCTTCCGAGTCTTCCATGCCGGTGCAGGGGCCCAAGTCCTTGGGCCTTCTTTCACTGGTATCCCAGGACACAGAAGAGAGCTGGATCAGAAGAGGAGCAGCTGGGACAATCCAGCACCCATTTGAGTTGCCGGCACTTCAGGCATGGGCATTAACTCGCTGCGCCACAGTGCTGGCCCCTCTAATATCTACTTTCAAATTCCTGTGATCTTTTACTGAGAGATTCTCTTCCTTTACCTTCTTCCATATTGATGACCATGTTTCTGTGATTCTGTGTGTAATATATCTTTAAGCATCTTTTGCACGGTTTGATGAGTGTGACAAATTTTTCAATTTATGTTGCTATGAAAGGTCTTTCTATCACCTTCATTCACAAAGGAGAGCTTTGCAGGATATAATATTCTGGCATGGCAGTTTTTTTCTCTTAGTACTTGGGCTACATTTTGCCATTCCCTCCTAGCATGTAGGGTTTCTCATGAGAAGTCTGCTGTGAGCCTAATTGGAGATCCTCTGAGAGTAATCTCACATTTCTCTCTTACACATTTTAGAATCTTTTCTTTATGATTCACTGTGGTGAGTTGGATTACAATGTATCATTTGAGGATCTCTTCTGGTCATGCTTATTGGAAGTTCTTTGTGCATTACTGTATTGGATGTCTCTTTCTTTCCCCAAACCTGGGAAGTTTTCTGCTAGTCTCTCACTAAAAAGGCCTTCTAAGCCTTTCTCTCTCTCTCTTCATGCCTTCAGGAACTCCTAGAACACAAATGTTAGGTTTTTTTTTTAATAGTATCATGTAGATTCCCAACAAAATTTTTTAGATTTCTAATTTCCTCTTCTCGTCTTTGTTTTGAATGTATACTTTTCTGTGCTGTCTTCTAAGTCTGATGTTCTCTCTTCTGCCTCATCAATTCTGTTTTTAAGCTCTCAAATGTATTTTTTTAATTGTTCTATTGAATTCTTTATTTCATTTTGATTTATTTTCAATATCTCAATTTCATGTGCTATTAAATTCTTCATTTCATTTGATTCCTCCTTAAGATTTCATTTTCATGAGAAAGATTTTCTTTCATGTCCTGCATGGATTTCAGTAGTTCACGCATTTGTTTTTGGTGACTTCTAAATATTCTTATAAATTTTTTGAGTTCCATTTCTTGCATTTATTCTATCTCATTGTCTTCATGTCTTCATAATCTTGTTTTGATGTGTCATGTTCTTTTGGGAGCATCATGTTCTCTTCCTTGTCCTTGTTTCCTTGGTTGTTGTGTTTGTTGTTTGGCATTTATATTTGGACTATCTGCTTTCAATGACTCTCTAGAGGCTTGAGGTGGGTGTAGCTAGAGAGCTCTGTTTAGTTTTTCAGGTTTAAAGGTGTGCCTAAAGTGACACATCCAGGTTTGACATGGTAAATCCTCTCTCTCTTTTTTATCAGAAGGGAAGTGCTAAGCACTAGCTCCAGTGGGTAAATATTCATCTGCTCCCAAGGACCACACAAAGGATCTGGGCAGTCCTAAGTGTAAGCTCAGATTCCCCTGTAATGTTTCTCACCAGGTAGCCAGGGCATCCCTTGCTTGTAGTGTCTCCCATCGAGACTACTCTAGTCTCAGCCACACCATCAGTTCTCCCACACACCTTCCTTTGTTTTGTTTTTGTTTTTTTCACAGTCCCAGTTCATAAGCTCCACACATTCACTAGGTATTGGCCTCCTGTTACTACTCCCCACCAGATTCAGGTTTTTCTGTTTGACTGGTTGCTGGGCACAGCCCTGAGCTTGCACAGCTGTTACATATGTCCAAAATGGTGCCTGCTCTATAGGCTCCTAGGCTTTTGTAATGTGATTTGAGAGAGAGAATCGTGTCCGTACAGTCACTTTTATTTTTACTCTCCTTTAGTTAGGCTGGTGTTATTTTCCTCCATGGGGCTTTAAGCCTCGTTCCCTCTAGGCTCTTCCTGCTACATTTCACCAGTGTCTCGTGCTACTGTGGTTTTGTCTCACTTCTCTTTCCAGTGCTGGTGCGCAGCCTATTGGCAACTGGGGTTCTGAGCCATGGGTGCTTGTGCCTTCCATGTATTTCCACCATGTCCCTCTAATTCTGGAAGAGTTTCCTCTGCCATTTTCCCCCTAATTCTCCCCTGAGCCTACACTATCAAATTTTATTAATCTGTCTTCTCCAAGACTATCAGTAAGCTCCCTCACTATTTTGCCATCTTGGCTCCTCCTTTATAAAATCTTTTAAGTATATTAATTGTTATTTGTCTTTTTATAATTTTATAAAATATAGTAATGTTCTTTTTATCTTTATTAACAAAAATATTAAAAGCATCTAGTGGATTTAATTGTGGTTCCCCCACAAAAACTATGTCCATGTTCTAATCCTTGGTATTTAGAATACAATCTTATTTAGAAATACAACCTTTGAAGATAGAGTTAACTTAAGGGTCTTGAAATGAGATGGATTTAGGACGGGCTAAAAGCCAGTGATTACTACCTTTATTAGAGTAAATCTCTAGATATTCGACACAGGAAAACAACAGGAAGGTCCTGTGGAGACAGAGACAGAGACTGGAGTTATGCAGCTACAAGCCACATAACACCAACAATGTCATGGGCCAAAAAGCCAGGAGAGAGGCATGCAATGATTTTCCCTCAGAACATTCAGAAGGAATCAACATTTCTTACCTGATTTTGTATTTTTGGCATCTAGAACTTAGACTAAATTTCTGTTGTTTTACGCCACCTAGTATATGATACAAGTGTTGAGAATTCTCTGGCTTTAACTAAAATATCATAATTAAGTAATTAACTTTAACATTAAAATTTTTCTGTTGAAACACATAATGTGAAATGTACATGCAAATTAATTATCTCTCCCTTACATTCTTCCTAATTTGAGAACACTAATTACCAAGTCAATCACTCATCACAAAGTCGGGCTTCTGCTGTAGCCTTTTCTGTGAGTGAAGCATTCATGCAGATAAAGATGTTTCTTATATCTTAGTAACAACTTCTCACATCTGATTTTGATTATGCTTGGGAGATGAAATAATTATAAAGATTAATTAGTAGTCAGCAGAATAAAGTCATATTTCCTTACATTAGCAATATGTCAGCACCAAAACACTGGAGGTTTCAGAGAAATGCGATGAAAAAATGTTCAGTGCTTGTTAGGTCAGACAACTCACTGAAAACAGCATTTTTGTATGTATGCTGATTTGTAAACAAGTAACAGGCACAGATGAAGAAGATGAAGACTCATTAAGTTTGCAAAAATTCTTTAACTGCTAATTAGATAGAAACACATAAAATTCAAATTAGAAACAATTAGATCCTTTTTCTTGACTAATTAACAAAATAATAAGAAGAATAAGAATAGCAAGAATAGAGAAAATATTTGCAGAAGGAATAATATTTAGGTACTCTCTTTTTGGGTAGATGTATCAGGTGCTTCTTTGCATGAAAGTAATTTTTCTAATATTTATTTTATGTATTTGAAAGGCAGAGTTATAGAGAGAAGGAGAGACAGAGAAAGAGATCTTCCTTCTGCTGGTTTACTCCTCAAATGACCACAATGGCCTAGGCTAGGCCAGGCCAAAGCCTGGTGCCTGGAACTCCAGATGGCTCTCCCACATGCATGGCAGGAGACCAGGTACTTGGAAGCTTTTATGCCTGTTTTCCCAGTTGCATTATCAGGGAGATAAATTGGAAGTGAAGCAGCTGAGACTCAAACCAGAGCTCATATGGGATGCTTGTGTCCCAGACAAAGATTTAACCTGCAATATCACAATGCTGCAGGAAAGTAATTTTTTATTTTTTTAAACTTTTATTTTATAAATACAAATTTCAAAAGTACAACTTTTGGATTATAGCAGTTTTTCCCCCCATAACCACCCTCCCACCTGCATCCATCCCATCTCCTACTCCCTCTCCTATACAATTCTTTATTAAGATTTATTTTTAATTATCTTTATATATAGAAGATCAACTTAGTATATACTAAGTTATATATACAGAAGATCAAAATAGTATATACTAAAATTTCAGTTTGCACTTACAAGCAACTGCAGCAGTGGCTAGGATGTGTATTCTGGAGAGGCATCGTTGAATCTCAGGTATGTACTAGATAGAAGTATGAATTTCCTGTGTGACCCTATACTCCCTATTGACTTGTGCTTTCCTTTGTTTCCCCTTAGACAGGTCCCTTGGAAGCACAGGAAGTGAGCAGTATGCTAAGCCCTATTGGAGCCTGGCATGAAAGGAAAAACCAGTGTACTGATCTTGTTGTTATGGAATATTTGAGATTTGCATTAGTTATTTTTATATACTACATGTATACGACATTCACTATTCATTATCTTCAGCACTGACATTTTCGGTGCCTTTCAAAACACCATACCCTAAGAGGGGACTTACGTGCTTCACCCTAATCCTGATGCCTGTTGTAAATCATGATCATTGTGTCTCCAGTGCCCTGCAGAAGGGATCACAAATGTAAGATACTTGAGAAACATCTTTCTATACCCTCAGTTTTCAACAATTACCTTTATATAGAACTTTCAAATTTAACATAAGATCCTCAAAGAAAACTTAAACATGAAATCATAACTGGAAATTATTTGCAAATGAGAACAAGATTTAGCAATTTACCTATCAGGTTAGTGTACTGTTGGATTTCTGCTTTGATATTTATCTCCATTTAGATAATATTAAAACAAAATGTAAATTAATTGTTTGATGCAGCAGTAAAAACACAACATGGGCCTTCTGCATTCCATTTTGGAGTCTCTGGATTAGTCTCAGCACTGCTTCAAATTCCCAATTCCTGCTAATGTGTACCCCTGGGAAGCAGCATGTGATGCCACAAGTAGTCGGATCTCTGCAACCATGTGTAGAGTCATTCTGGGCTACTGGCTTTTGATCTGGCCAACCTTTGACTGTATTGGGCATTTAGGAAATTAACCAATGTGTGGGATATCTCTCTCTTCCTATGTATCTGTCTATCTCTATCCCTATGTTTTTTCTTTCAAACACAATGAAAATAAATAAAATAAGAAAATTTTAAAAAGTAAACCAAATTATTTCTTCAGCTGTTACTGATTGCTGGTTTCTATTATTTGCTAGAGTAAATGCCCATCTTTTCAAATATTTATTTATTTATTTGAAAGGCAGAGTGACACACACATGCACAAGAACACACACACACACATGCAAAGAGAGAGAGAGAGAAGCAAAGATATTTTCCATCCACTGACTCATTCTTCAAATGGCCACAATGGCGTAACTGGTCAGGAATTCCATCCACGTTACCTACATGGTTAGCAGGGATCCGAGGACTTGAGATATCTGCTGCTTTTCCGGGCACACTAACAGGGAACTGGGTCAGAGGCAGAGCAGCCAGGATTTTGATGCTCTGGTATGGGATGTCAGCATTGCAAGCAGTGGACTAACTCACTGCACCACAATGCCAGTCTGTATATTCCTTTTGATGAGTAGCAAATGTTAACATTATTAGAGTATTGCATACTCTGAAGATTAAATGTGGGGAAATTTGAATGTTCTTCACAGTAAATGAAATAATCAAGATATAAAAAATCATTGCCTAAATGAATTTATTTTGTTTCACATTTAACACAAAGTCCAGGGACATGTAGAATGCATTATTTGGATTCCCTTATTATTTGCTTTATGTATTTTGATAATAGAAGTTTTGTATAATAAGCTGATCAATAAATTTGTTTTATATAGTACTAGAGTATCTTGACCAACAGGGGTCAAAATTATGTTTTGCTTAGAGATGATGAGTGTTACACAGGATGGTATATACTGTGACAAAGCTGTTGAGAAATTAATCTGTGATTGAAACAATACTTATTAATTCCAATCTAATCTAATTGGCTTCTTCAATTCTTTTTAAATGTTATTCCTGAAAGTATAAAAACAAGTTCACTTGGAAAAGTATAATTTGAAGTTTGCATTTCTGTGCATTACAGATTGTGTTACTTTAAAAATAAATTGAGTACTAAAAACAGTAAATTGTATGTCAGCCACGGTGAGTGGCTTTCAGACCATCATGCCTAATGCCGTCTCTCCTAATCAGTTCTGGCATCTTTATTAACTTTATATAGGTCAGAAAAATTAAAGATGAAAAAGGTGGAGTCAGGTAATTTATAATAGCCTGACATTAATTATTTCATTCAGCCTCAAAACTTAATATATGCTGTTGAAATATAAACTTCGAAACATTAATGTAGCATGGGCAACAAATTCTTGGAAATAGAGATTGGTGAAGACAAGGAGAATAAATTGTCCATAGTACTAAACCAAAGAAACAGTTTTTCTGCTACAGAAAAATATCTTCAAAATGATATTTGCCTCAGAATCTCACCTATTAATCTCAAGTTGAAGTAGTCTATGAAGTTTCAGAAAGAAACCCAATCTCACAATTGAAAAAAAATAATGTAAACTTCTGAACAATGGTTGCAGGTGATTTTCCCAAATCACATAAGAGAATGAGTATTCCTTTATTGAATATCTCCATGAATCTGTTTATTAATTACAAGAAACAGAAACAGCTCTGAGTACAGTAGTATAAATCTATGTCCCCTTTAAATTTCTTACTCTTTCCAGTTTGAGGAGAGATTGAAAATTTTATCTACTCTAGTTTCTACTCCACTCTAGTTCTGATCCACAATTGCAGAGCAAACTAGATTGTGAATTAATTCAATGAGAAGTAAAAAAAAAAAAAAATTGTGTCTAGAATAGGATTCAGACATGGAGGCAAATTTTACGTGAGGATTTTAGCAGTGAATTAATAAGCAATTTAAGATACACACACACATGCATTTTAATTGCTATGTCACAAGCCATACAAGATTTAGAAACTTAAAACAATGATACGTTTAAATTCATTAGTACATGAGATAACTGGGCTCAGCTAGGCAGTTTTTATAGCCCCATGAGACAATGGTTAGGCCAGGTCAAATGGATGAGAGATGACATGCAATCAGGCCAACTTAAACTTGCCCTGGAATATTCAATTTGGTTCTCTCATATTGTTTTTATTTGGTGCTAGTTGTTGGGAGAGAGGACCTACAAGTCTGAACAAACAAGTTAGTTTCCATGCGACCTCCCGATGTGTTTTAGGATCCTTACACTGTGACTGCACACATAAGAGGTAGAAAGTGGATGCCACCAGTAGCCTTACAGCTTGAGTTTCTAGAGTCATTTCTGCTACAGTATGTGGGCCAATGTCATGCCACAGACCCTTCCAGATTCAAGGAGAGGATAAATAAGTTCTACCTCATAGTGTTAGGTATGGTATCAGTATAAAAGCATGGGAGTAAATTTGGGGAGTAGATACCACCATACTTAATATGTTTTATCTTTAATAATCTGTAATAATTCTTTGCATATCACAGCTAAATACTTCCTATAATTGTCAAATTACTTTTATTTTAAAATTAAAATGACTATATTTATTTTTAAAGATTTCTACCTAACTCAGATAAAGTCAGCTAACCAATCTGGTAATATTCAAATGGACAAAACATTATACAATGGTCTGCATGTAGTACCCATGTTAATATATAAAATCCAGACTCTTATTGATGAATTTGGGTGTTATGGAGTTGAGCTTATGTAAAACAGCAACCACAAAACTGGCTCCAGCTTTGGGTAAACACAATAACTGTCTTGACTTCTTATAAATTGATTTTCTCATTTATTAAATACACATGATATTATTCTGATAGGCATGTCTTATCTACAAAAACAGCACCTCTCTTGTAATTATTTTCAACTGAATGTTTCCAAATTTTATTTGAGTAATCATCTGTTCTCCAAAGAGTTCACTATAGGCCTTTGCTGACTTGATCAGTTAACATTGTGTTCTTCTAACCAAAATAATAGAGTTGGGATTTGGCCTGTTATTCAAACCAATCTAAACAGAACACATTTAGTAACATTTAGAATGGTGAACTGAAGAGCATATTTCTTTCCCTGTACACAAAGAAGCACTATAAGTCTTTACCAAAGCCTTTAAATAGAGGAGAACAGTGTTAATGAGAGAGTGGAGATGAAAAACTTCTATCCATAGTATTTTCTAATGTTGTTTGATATACTTAACACTAAAACTATATATTCTTCTAGATAGTCCATGTTTGAGGGGGTAATAATGGACTTCCTTATTCCAAATGATTTGTTGGAATTTCTGGTAACAGCAAAATAATAGATCTTAAAATGTATATTTCTTAAGGTTGTTTTGAGGAATACTTATTATAATTCTTATAAAACGTGTAACACCATGTCTGCCATGATATCAGTACACCTTTTCCCTACTTGCTTAATCACTTATCATTTTTTCTTTACCAGGATCTATTTATATTTTTATTTAGTAAATATAAATTTCCAAAGTACAGTTTCTGGATTACAATTTTAGCCTCCACAATAATCTCTCTCCCACTTGCACCTCTCCCATCTCCCACTCCCTCTCCCATTCCATTCACATCAAGATACATTTTCAATTCTCTTTATATACAGAAGATGGATTTAGTATATATTAAGTAAAGATTTCATCAGTTTGCACCCACTCAGAAACACAAAGTGTAAAAATACTGTTTTAGTACTAGTTATAGCATTACTTCACATTGGACAACACATTAAGGACAGATCCCTCATGAGACGTAAGCACACAGTGACTCCTGTTGTTGACTTAACAATTTGACACTTTTTTATGGCGTCAGTAATCTCCCTAGGCGCTAGTCATGAGTTGCCAAGGCTATGGAAGCCTTTAGGGTTCACTGACTTTGATCTTATTCCGACAGGGTCATAGTCAAAGTGGAAGTTCTCTCCTCCCTTCAAAGAAAGGTACCTCTTTCTTTGATGGCCCATTCTTTCTACTGGGATCTCACTCGCAGAGATCTTTCATTTAGGTCTTTTTTTTTCCAGATTGTCTTGGCTTTCCATGCCTAAAATACTCTCATGGGCTCTTGAGCCAGATCCAAATGCCTTAAGGGCTGATTCTGAGGCCAGAGTGCTGTTTAGGACACCTGCCATTCTATGAGTCTGCTGTGTATCCCACTTCCCATGATGGATCGTTCTCTCCCTTTTTGATTCTATCAGTTAGTATTAGCAGACACTAGTCTTGTTTGTGTGATCCCTTTGACTCTTAGACCTATCAGTGTGACCAATTGTGAACTGAAATTGATCACTTGGATTAGTGAGATGGCATTTAAGAGATGGGCCAAGATCCTCAATAGACATTTTTTCAAAAGAGGAAATCAAAACGGACAACAGACACATGAAACAACGTTCAAGATCATTAGCAATCAGGGAAATGCAAATCAAAACCACAATGAGCTTTCCCCTCACTTCCTCACTCCGGTTAGAATGGCTCACAAACAGAAATCTACCAACAATAGATGCTGGAGAGGATGTGGGGAAAAAGGGACACTAATCCACTGTTGGTGGGAATGAAAACTGGTGTAGCCACTATGGAAGTCAGTCTGGAGATTCCTCAGAAACCTGAATATAACCCTACCATTCAACCCAGCCATCCCACTCCTTGGAATTTACCCAAAGGAAATTAAATTGGCAAACAAAAAAGCCGTCTGCACAGTAATGCTTATTGCAGCTCAATTCACAATAGCTAAGACTTGGAACCAACCCAAATGCCCATCAACAGTAGACTGGATTAGGAAATTATGGGACATGTACTCTACAGAATACTATACAGCAGTCAAAAACAATGAAATCCGGTCACTTGCAACAAAATGGAGGAATCTGGAAAACATCATGCTGAGTGAATTAAGTCAGTCCCAAAGAGACAAATATCATTTGTTTCCCTTGATTGGCGATGACTAACTGAGCACCAAAGGGGAAACCTGTAGAAGTGAAATGGACACTATGAGAAACAGTGACTCGATCAGCTCTTGTGCTGACTGTTGTTGTACAATGTAATACATTATCCATGGTAGTATTTTTTTTTTTATCCTAGTACTAGTGGTTGAACTCTGTAATTAACACACAATTATTCTTAGGTGTTTAAATTTTAACTGAAAAGTGATCCCTGTGAAATATAAGAGTGGGAATAAGAGAGGGAGGAGATGTAAAATTTGGGACATGCTCAATCGGAACGGCCCCAAATGATGAAGTTAGAATTGTGCCAGGGGATTCCAATACAATCCCATCAAGGTGGCATGTACCAAGGCCATCTCATTAGTCCAAGTGATCAATTTCAGCTCACAATTGATCACACTGATAAGTCTAAGAGTCAAAGGGATCGCACAAGCAAGACTAGTGTCTGCTAATACTAACTGATAGAATGAAAAAGGGAGAGAATGATCCAACATGGGAAGCAGGATACACAGCAGACTCATAGAGTGGCAGATGTCCTAAATAGCACTCTGGCCTCAGAATCAGCCCTTAAGGCATTCGGATCTGGCTGAAGAGCCCATGAGAATAGTTTAGGCATGGAAAGCCAAGACATTCTGGAAAAAACAGAAGACCTAAATGAAAGATCTCTGCGAGTGAGATCCCAGTGGAAAGAACGGGGCCGTCAAAGAAGGAGGTACCTTTCTCTGAAGGGAGGAGAGAACTTCCACTTTGACTATGACCCTGTCGGAATAAGATCGAAGTCCACGAACCCTAAAGGCTTCCATAGCCTCGGCAACTCATGACTAGAGCCTAGGGAGATTACTGACGCCATAAACAAGAGTGTCAAATTGTTAAATCAACATCAGGAGTCACTGTGTACTTACGTCTCATGAGGGATCTGTCCTTAATGTGTTATCCAATGTGAAATAAT
Source organism: Sylvilagus floridanus (assembly GCA_949820135.1). Taxonomy (NCBI): domain Eukaryota; kingdom Metazoa; phylum Chordata; class Mammalia; order Lagomorpha; family Leporidae; genus Sylvilagus; species Sylvilagus floridanus. Next base: position 99,657,341 of record OX463224.1, on the reverse strand, counting down.
GCTATTACTAGTACTGAAACAGTATTTTTACACTTTGTGTTTCTGAGTCGGTGCAAACTGATGAAATCTTTACATAGTATATATTGAATCGATCTTCTTTATATAAAGATAATTGCACATGATTCAAAAATATTGGTGTTAAACTGGAAATTGCATAGACAATTAATCAATTTTTTTAAAAAAAATCATGTAGGATCTCTGTCCTTAATGTGCTGTACATTGTGAATTAATGCTATAACTAGCACTCCAACAGTATTATCATTTTGTGTCTCTATGTGAGGGCAAACCATTGAAATATTTACGTAATATGTACTAAATTGATCTTCTGTGTATGAAGAGAATTGAAAATGAATCTTGATGTGAACAGAAGGAGAAAGGGAGCGGGAAAGGGGAGGGTAGGGGGAGGGAGAGAAGTTGTGGGGGGGGAGCCATTGTGATCCATAAGCTGTTCTTTGGAAATTTATATTCTTTAAATAAAAGCTTTATATATATAAAAAAAAATTTGCAAAGCAATGATTTTGAGGTTGTAATACAAAAAGATCCCATATGCCACTCATTTCCTCTATTAAGATCTCAAACTAATGTCTTTGTCACAATTAATAAACCTAAACCTAACTTACTCTATTTTTAAATTTGCAAAGATTTACTCATCCAATATCTTCTAGCCTCTAATAATCAACAATCTATGTTCAGATTGGGTTTCGTTTGTTTGTTTGTTTTTTAATATTAGCTGCCACATATAAGTGAGAACATGAGGTATTTGTGTATGTGTCTGGCTTATTTCAGTTCACAAAATACTATCTAGTTCCATACATTTTTCTGCAAATAACAGAATTTCATTGTCTTCATGATTGAATCATACACCATTGTGTGTATGTACTACGTTTTCTTTATCCATTCATTTGTTGATGGACACTTTGGTTGATTCCATGTCTTGGCTATTGCCAACAGTGCTGTTATAAACATTGTGGAGCAGATATTTCCCTGATACAGGGAGTGCATGTCTTGTGGGCATATATCTAGTAATGGGACTGCTGGCTCGTGTGAGAGTTCCATTTCCTGCTTCTTACAATGTCTCCATAGTATTTTCAACAGTGGCTGCACTAATTTACTTCCCCACTACAGCATGTAAGTATTTCTTTCTCTTCATCCTCACCAATATTTGTTATTCCTCTTCTTTTAGAAATAGCATTCTTATCAGAGTGCAGTGATATTTCACTGTTGTTTTAATTTCCATTTCCTTGATGGCTTTATTCATATATTTGTGGATCATTTGTATTACTTCCTTTGAGAACTGTCTTTTCAGGTACTTTGCCCATTACTTAGCTGGACTGGTTGTTTTTGTTTTTGATGTTGTTTTAGTTTTTTGAGTTGTTGACATAATCTGGATAATAATCCTTTGTTAGGTAAGCAGCTTCTAATTATTTTTTCTTATTCTGTCAGATGTCTCTTCACTATATTGATTGCCTTCTTTGATGTGCAATTTGATGTAATCCTATTGTCTGGTTTTGTTTTTATTGTTTGTATTTTGTAGATCTTATCAAAGAAGTCATCGCTTAAACTATGTCTTGAACTACTTCTCCCATGTTTTCTTCTAGCAATTTCATAGTTTTCAGTCCTTTTTTAAAAAATATTCATTTATTCATTTGACAGGCAGAGTCACAGAGAGAGAGAAGGAGAGACAGAGAGAGATTTTCCATTCACTGGTTCACTCCCCAAATGGCCACAATGACTGGGGCTGGGTCAGGCTGAAGCCAGGAACCAGGAACTTCCTCTGGGTCTCCCAACTGAGAGCAGCCATCCTGCTTTCCCAGGCACATTAGCAGGGCCCTGGATAGGATGTGGAGCAGCCAGGACTTGAATAAGCATCCCCTGGGATGCTGGTGCTGGAGGCCACGGCTTACATTGCTACACCACGGAGCTGAATGTTCCAATCTTACATTTAGATCTTTGATCCATCTTTATTTAGTAAATAATTGCTTTTAAGATAACATAAATTTTAATTTACATTATAGTCAAAAGGATACTCCACTAAATAAAGAGTTTGACATATAAAGAGTAAAGCCCATAATTCAGTAGGAAAATAAAGGCTATTAGCAATAATTAAATGAAAAAAAATTTCAATTTCCCTCATATATTTTAAAAGTCAATATTAAAAGTCATAAAATCATTAAGACAATAGGAGTAAATAGTTCTTAGACAAAAGTTAAAGTTTGACAAAAACACTGTATTTGCACCTAAATGGATCCATTTGAAGTTGTGTTTTTTAATATGGTGAGAGGTAGGGAATCTAATTTCATTCTTTACCATATATATGTCCAATTTTGCCAGCACAATTTATTGAAAAGACTATTCTTTATCCAGTGTATGTTCTTGGCATCTTTGTCAAAAAGCAATTTATGTATGTATGTGGATTCATTTCTTGGATTTCTATTCTGTTCCATTGATCTGTGTGCTGGCTTGTATGCCAGTATTATGCTCTTACAATTACTATTACTTTATAGTAAACTTTGAAATCAGATTTTGTGATGCCTTCTGCTTCATAGCTTTTGCTCAGGATCACTTCAGCTATTCTGTGTCTTTTATACTTCTATATGAATTCTAGTTGTTATTTTTCTAATTCTGTAAAGAATGCCATTGATATTTTGATAGGAACTACATTGATTTGTAGATTTCTTTAGGTAGCATAGACATTTTAGCTATATTATTTCTTCCAATTCTTGAGCAAGAAATTTCTTTTCACTTTTTTTCCCTGTGTCCTTGATGATAATTTTCATTATGGAGATTTTTCACTTCTTTGACTAACTTTATTCCTAAAGATTTGAATATTTGGAGACTGGCATGGTGTTGTATGTAGTGGGCAAAGCCATCACCTGTGATGCTGGCAAACCATCTGAGTGCCAGTTCGAGTCCCTGAGCTCTATTTCTGATCCAGCTCCTTGCAAATGGCCAGGAAAAGCAGCAGCAGAAGGCCCTACTACTTGGACCCCTGCACCCATGTGGGAGACCCAGGAAAAGCTCCAGGTTCCTGGCTCTGACCTGGCCCATCCCCAACCATTGTGGCCATTTGGAGACAAGAACCAGCAAATGGAAGATTTCTCTCCCTGTCTCTCTCCCCATCCCTCACCCCTGTAGCTCTGTCTTTCAAATAAATGAAAATAACTCTTGAAAAAAATTGAATATTTGATAGGCATTGAGAATATGATTTCTTTTTTGATTTCAGTGAGATCATTGTTAGTGTATAAAAGTTGATTTTGTAACTTATGACTTTTCTGAATTGGTTTATCAGTTTTTAAAAGCTTTTTAATGATAGTTAGTTTTTTTCCATGTACAGTATTATGCCATCTGCAAACACAAATAAATTTAATTCAGTTCTTCCATTTTTGATGTCGTTTCTCTCTTTTTCCACCCTAGTTGCTCTTGTTAATACTTCCAGTACTATATTGAATAAGAGTGTTGCAAATAAACATCTTTGTCTGTTCCACATCTGAAAGGAAATGATTTCTGCTCTTCTCTGGTCAGTACAATGGCTGTTGGTTTGTTATTTATAGACTTTATGATTTTAGGGTTGTTCCCTCAATACCAAATAAGCTGAGAGTTTTCATTGTAAATGGTGTTGAATTTTAGTAAAATGCTCTCTATCGATTGAAATAATCACATGTATTTTGTTCACTTTACTGATCTATGACACTTACTGATTTTCAAATGTTGAAGCAATGTTAAATCTCTGGAATAAATCTTACTTGATCTTGATGTATGATCTTTTTGATGTAGGATTCAGTTTTCCAGTATTGTGTTGAGAATTTTTGCATCTATATTCATCAAGGATATCCCTCTAGCTTCCTTTGTGAGTGTTGTGACTTTCTCTGGTTTGTGTTAGAGTCACTCTGGCCTCATAACAAGACTTTGGCAGAGATCCATCATCTTCAAAATTTTGGAAAAGCTTTTAAAATATTGAAATTAGTTCTGATTTACATGTGTTATAAATTTCAGAGGTAAAGCCATTAAGTCCTGGACTTTACTTTGGTAGGAGACTTTTAATTACTGCTTTAAAATTAAAATTTTAAATATCATATATCTCTATTTCATTAAAAACTTTGATTTTTTTTCTTAAGAATTGTATTTATATAGATAGATTTTTAAAATTTGAGATGCAGAGTTAGAGAAAGAAAGAATCTTCCATATTGTGGTTCACTTACCAAATATCTACAATGACTGAGACTGGCTCAGGCCAAAGCTAGGAATCTAAGACTCTAGCTTAATCTCCTACATGGTTTCAGGGGTCCAGGTAATTGGATCATATTCTTCTGCTTTTCCAGGCACAGTAGCAAGGAGCTGGATTGGAAGTGGAGCAGTTAGGAATGAAATTAGTGCTCTTACGGGATGCTGGTGTTGTAGATGACAGCTTAACCCTCTGTGCCACAGTGCTTTACGCTAAATGTATTTTTGTTTAACTATAGAAAAAAAGGGAAAAAATTCTAAGGGTTTGAGTCCATTTAGTTTAATTTAAACACATAAGGTAGAGCTATCTGCAATTATAAGCTTACCAATGAAAGATATATGGTATAAATGAAAAACAATAAAAATGTAATTATGGAAACTGATTGACTTTTTTCTTTGAAAGAAGTTTATATTGTTCTATAAAGAGCCTATTTCTCTTATAGTTTATGATGACAGTATTCTATGTATATTCTTAGCATTCAGTTAATTTCCTTGTCTAATGCTCACCTTTCTTAGGTTCCTTTTAAAATAGTTTAATGAGATGAGCACATAAATCATCTCAGTGAAGACAAACACTTACATGTAAAACTCTGGAAAGAGCTTTTTAAAGATTTTAAAGTAGTGGAAAGTCACTTAAAGGCCTTATACACCATGTTTTTTCTATTAATTTGAAATGTCTTTTTTCATAGAGTTCAAGGTGGTGAAATCTAAGTTATTTGTTATTTGTTAACTGTTATCAAATCAGAACTATAAAATGGACTGTATAAATATAGGCAAACGTCCATAATATAAATGAAAATTTTCTAGAAATTGTACTTCAATACATATTGACTTACTTTGAGAGTTCACTGCTAAATATTAGAAGGTAGATTAGGGAATATTTTATTCATATCCTTCATTTGCTGTACATGTTTATATGCACAAGTGAACTCTAATTTAAAAATAAATTAATTAGTGCTGTAGTACTATTTTGTGCAGGAGTCATAAGTAAATATCTGAATTCATTACAAGTTCTCATACATGTAACATAAGATCTGTCATTCACATGGCAGTGAATCAAGTAGAAAATAATGGGTTATAAAATAAATACTCTTCAATTTGCTAGTTTGAAATCTTCATTTTCATATGTTCATTTGCTTATCTCCCCCATGTCTTCATTCATTAGAAGTAACACAGATTTCCACCTATGTTTAGATATCAACAGTACTTTTTTGTCCTAAATGAGAATCATTGAAGGGAACATATTCACCTGTATTATTTTTTGGAATACGCTAATGATTTTCACTTTCTTTAATATTATACTGTGTATCTCCTGGTCCTTAACTCTCTATCTCACGATTTGTTGAGAAACTGAGAAAATGTATTTCTATTGCTTGATTCATTCTCAGAATTAATCATAGAGATATAAATATTAGGAAACACAAATCCCATCAATACATAGGGAAATCAAACATACATAGTGAAAAGGAAATTGAACAGAGAATAATGCTTCTGATCTGAGATCTATAATAATGATTTTTTTGTGTGAAATTTAATTTTCGTAAGCCTTAGTGTGCTCCTTTTGTACAAACAAAAATCACTTTTAGACTCTCAAGGTAACAATGTTTAACTAAAGCACATAGCTAATCATTAAGGTAAATTGATCTATATGACAGAATAAGTGCTGAGGTGAAACCAAAAGGTGACATATAAAAACTTTATTTGCAAATTCTACCTGCGTATCTTAACTTCCTAGGAGAAATCCTGCTCTTACTGTGTAAGCCGCTCAGCTTCCTTAGTAATTGACCTACACTTTCCATTTCTTTTCAATCTGCTACCAATTTTTATTACTTCTCACTGACTCCACTACTACCACTATGCTATTCTGGCTCCAAACTTTATTCCATTCTTGCCTATTGCCTTATTCAATTTTTCATGATGAACCCTAGTCAGTTTGCAAGCATGATCTCTGGCCATCTAAAAATGTAATCCTCTTGCTACTGTTTCATAGTTCAACTTTGGTGGATAGTGAAACAATCAAGAGAATCTCATAAGTTTATTGAGATTTTTAAAGATAAATTTTCATGAACAAATATACGATTTTATTTTGATTCCTCATCCTCATTTAAATGTCAGAAAATTATTATTTTGTCTTAAATTTTGTAGGCAATCACTGAGGACATTCAAGATTGCATTTCCTTGACCTTGGAGGTTTAAAATTAGTTTTATTGACTGATGACTCATACCCTTGGCTTCCTGAAAGAGGTTCATGCTTTGGAAAGCTGTGGAGGAGAATTACATTAAATTAAGAACATTTTTTTCATGTTCATATGAAATAGAAGGGATATAAAGTGTTATCCCATAGTATTACATTTTTTGTCTCCCTGTAAAATATTAAATAACCATTAATTATATATTTAATCATTCAGATATGTAAATTTAATTTTAAAATTCCTTGATAATAGAGACTATCAAACAAATCATCTAGATTTTTTTCTCCCAAATAACTTTGCTTTTTTTTTAAAAAAAAAATTGCATTGACTTTGAAACAATCCCAAAATATGCTAAATGATTAACAGAGCTGTAATCACAGTTATAAACCTCCTGAAAACAGTCACTCTAATAAAACTGGCATACTAAATTCCACAGAAAAAATCAGGTGTAACTAAATATAATTAATGATGAACCAGATAATTTTACATGCAAAGAATATCAAGCAGATGTGGACTTTGACTTATATCGAACTTCCTCATTAATCTCTTTAGTAAGAGCAAACCTATTACAAGTTACCTTATTTTACTCAAATATTTGTAATAATAGTGAATTTTTGTTTTAAGGAAGTGAATCTCCAAAACTTTGATAAAACAATAGAGGGTATAATCTATAATATCTTATATTTTTTTACTACTCAATCTTGGTAGGAAAATTTGGAAGTTCTTGTAATATTATGTAAATACACTCCTCTGAATGACTTCAACAATTCTGAGCAGTTTCTCAATGGTCTTACAATTTTTAAGTGATTTGGCAACTAATGGTTACACTTTTTGTTTTTTCACTAACTCATATTTTGAAAAGTTTTCAAATTGAGGGGAAAGTGGAGTTATGTAGTTCCTTATCCATGTGGACTCTATCAACTGGGTAATGTTTATTCAAATGAAGCTATGGATGGGAAATAGCAGAGTCATGTTAGAAGAAAGAACATAGCCTGTGTATTTTGTATATTCCATTCCATTACACAAAACATTTCTAAAAGTGTTTAATGAAACTATTATTTATGCCAGTCATGTTTCTTCTAAGAAATTTCTGCTTTTACAATGGCAATATCCAGGACCATGATACAAAAAAAAAAAAAAAAAAAAAGAGTGAACATTGTATGTTTGACCTGGGGAAGGCATTAGGCATTGTCTGAGATTAATCCTCTTAATATGTTTGAAATGTATTCCTGAATCATACATTTTGCTTTGTATATTAAGGGTTAATACCTTTCTTTACGTTCTGTCTTATTGTAAAATTTTCTTTGTATTCCCTTTGTTTATTATTAATTTTAATAACCTCAGTAGCCATAAGGTTAGCCTCTCAACACAAGAAAAACAATAGTCTGGCAGACATTTGTTATGCCTCAATCCAAACTGGCACTTCTAGAGATTCATCTTTCTTTTAGGAAGATGAAAATGTTTTGAGGCTACACATGATGATGGCATACATTTCTTTAAAATCACCGAAGATTGCCATAGCCATCTTTTAATTCCTAGTATTCCACTGTGTCAGCAGGATTAAACCTGAAATCATGCAATAGCCATAATGGCAAAAGTAGACCTTAATTGAATAATTGAATAATTGAATAATTCAATTGCAAATCATCTTAACGAGAGTCATCATACTTATATTACACAGTATAACTAATTCCATAGTAAACTAAGGCTTGGAGGTCCTAGTCAACATGACAAACTCACAGGTTGTCTGTAATATATACAAATCTTTCCAAGGGCAAATAATTCCCTAAAAGTTGATAAGATTAAATAAGACAGTACAACCCATATTTGAAACAACTACTCCAGCCTTTGCAAGTAAGCCTTCAATCTAATTTAGGGTTGTATTTGAGATTTAGTGGGAGAACTCACACATAGGAAATGCTTCTTGAACCTAATTCTCCTCTTTGTCTTTTGTTCCCTTCCACAACTGAAAAGCTGCTGTGTCTACTTACTAAGTAAATGTGATCCTTCATTTATTTATTTATTTGAAAATCAGAGTTACACAGAGAGAGAAGGAGAGGCAGAGAGAGAGAGAGAGAGAGAGGTCCTCTTTTTTTTTATTTTTTTTATTTTTTGACAGGCAGAGTGGACAGTGAGAGAGAGAGACAGAGAGAAAGGTCTTCCTTTGCCGTTGGTTCACCCTCCAATGGCTGCCGCGGATGGCGCGCTGCGGCCGGCACACCGCGCTCATCCGATGGCAGGAGCCAGGTGCTAGGTGCTTTTTCCTGGTCTCCCATGGGGTGCAGGGCCCAAGCACCTGGGCCATCCTCCACTGCACTCCCGGGCCAAGGCAGAGGGCTGGCCTGGAAGAGGGGCAACCGGGACAGAATCCGGCGCCCTGACCGGGACTAGAACCCGGTGTGCCGGCGCCGCAAGGCGGAGAGAGAGGTCCTCTTCTTCTGGTTTACTCTCCAGTTGATTGCAAAGGCTGGAGCTGCGCCAGTCTGAAGCTGGGGCCAGGAGCTTTCTCCAGGTCTCCCACAAGGGTGCAGAGGCCCAAGGACTTGGACGATCTTCTGCAGCAGGTGGGACTCAAACTGGCGTCCATATCCATATGGGATGCTGGCACTGCAGGCAGCGGCTATAACCACTACATGACAGCATGGGCCCTGGGATCCCTCTTTGATGCAATACTCTTTAAATAAATACACTGAGTATTTGCCCTGCTGGATGTATCTACATGCTATAATGCCTTTTACACTTTCATAACATATTTCTTCTCAGCTTTTGCTACTATTCATCAAACACCAGGTTTGTGCAGGTATTTTTTCTATATTCTTTTAATTTCATCCAATCATGTGTTTTTATTGACAGCAGATTGAGTTGGGGAAATGTCCCCTATCTTTGTATGAAAACCTGAAATACAGAATTAGTGCTGAAAGAAGTCTTTAAAATAATCCAGAATGTAATGTTGTAATAAAGAGTGAGCCAAAATTAATTATTACCACATACACAAGTGAAACATCAACTTATCAATATTTATCTGGTATATTTCAATAGTGTTTTTTTTTTTTGTATTGGACCTGGTTTCTCTAAATATGAGAGCACTTCAAAAACTCACAGAAAAATGGAACTAAAATTTATGTATTTTAGTTCAAAACTGTTTTTGAGGGGCTGGTGTTGTGGTAAAACAGGTTAAGCCAGAGCTTGCTGTGCTAGCATGCTCTATTGGAACATCAATTAGAGTCTCAGTCACTCTATTTCTGTTCCAGCTGCCGGCTAACATGCTTGAGAAAGAACAAGATGAGCCAAGTATCTGGGCCTCTGTTACCCAAGTAGGAGATCCAGATAGAGATTCTGGCTCCTGGATTTCCCCTGGCCTATTCTTGGTCAGTAAAGACAATCAGGGAGTGTACTAGCAGATAGAACTTTCACTCCATGCTCCCTGTGAGCCCTTCCTTCCCCCATGACTTTTCCATTTAAATAAATAAAACAAACCTAAAAAAACTTTTGGAAATTCATTCCTACTTTTTCAATAATATACATTTCTGTAAACTTTTGGAAGGAACTTCCAATGCATCGTTTTCAAGATATTATGCATCACAATAAATTTATTTTAATACTATTTTTAATGGACTTTGTAAAGTGCACTCATAGGTGCCTGTTTTTTTTAAAGTGAATTAAAATTAACTAAGAAAAAAAGATTTGAAATGATTAGAACTTTATAAATATTTTATGACTTATTCATGATATCTAACAAATGTACAGAATGCAGTTAACAAAACTATGAAATGATACCGTCTCATCTATGTAAATTAACATATTGACAAAATTAAAAGCTAAATTTCCTTTATGTTTCTATATCTTTGGCATTTGATTTCTTATTTATTGGTTTATTTATTTATTTGAAAGAGTTACACGGAGAGAGAAAGAGAGGCAGAGAGAGAGAGAGAGAGAGGGAGAGAGGTCTTCCATCTGCTGGTTCACTCCTCAATTGGCTGTGCCGTTCCAAAGCCAGGAGCCAGGAGCTTCCTCCAGGTCTTAACACATGGGTGCAGGGGCCCAAGGACTTGGGCCATCTTCCACTGCTTTCCAAGGGCATAGCAGAGAATTGGATCAGAAGTGGAGCAGCCTGGATTCGAACCAGCGCCCATATAGGAAGCCGGCACTGCGGGCAGCGGCTTTACCTACTACACCACAATGGTGGCCCTGTCATTTGATTTCTTAAACTTTCTAGATTTATCCATGTTGTTATTTTATTTATTCTACTCAATGCTGCTAAACTGAGGGCAAATGTTTGAGATGTTCTCTATTTCATCTTTCAAATCAGCTATTGTATTTTCCTTCTATGCCATTACATTACTTTCTGCTGCTCTCATTTTGCTAAAACATGAACAATTTTTATTTATGTAAAACATGGATCAATGACTCCCATCCCCAGCACAACAATTTCTTCAAGTAAACCATGACTACAGTAAACAAGAAGAGTTTTCAGGTTACAAGTAAAAGAGGGATATGATAAGTTAAAATGAATATAATTGGATTAAAGACTGGAATCAGAGATGAAAGAGAGCTGGAAAAGTGTTACAAAAGAGGTTAGGTGATTTTCATGTTACTGTCGATAACAATTATGGGAAAATTCAAAATGGAAAAAAAGAATGCAATATTTGCCCAATAGTTTCTTAATGAAATCATTAAGGAACATTAAACTCTTTAAAGTAATTGATCATGTAATGAATCTTTAAAGTTATTAATCATATAGTTTCCAAAAAGAACATAGAGAAATATTATTACATTTCCTTGGGACTTCCCAGTAGGGAAAAATTAATACTTTAATTAATAAAAAAATTTAAAAATTAATAAAAAATAAATTACTTTAATTAATTAATACTGTATTAAAGCACAGTGTCAGACTTTGTCAGGCCAAGCTTTTAGTTCCATTATTCAGGTGTACATGATCAGAAGTATAAATCCACTAAAGTTAACACAGATTTTCAAATATGCTAAGAAGCTGCTAGAAAACAGACTACTTTACATTGGCTTTTAAAAATATCTTCCATGGGGCTGGCATTGTGGTATAACAGGTTAAGTTACCACCTGCAGTACTGGCATCTCATTTGACCACAGGTTCCATTCCTCCTGCTCCATTTCCAGTCCTGCTTCCTGATAATATGCCTGGGAAAGCAGTGGAGGATGGCGGAAGTCCTTGGACTACTCCCACCCATGTGGGAGACCTGGAAGAAGCTCCTGGCTCCCTGCTTCAGCCAGTCCAATCGTGGCTGTTGCTATTTGGGGAGTGAGCCAGAGGGTAGATGATCTCTCTTTCTACCTGTCTCTTTGTAACTCTACCTTTCAAATGAGTAAAAGAATCTTTTTTAAAAAAATATTTACTCATTTGAAAGGTGGGGTTACAGAGAGGTAGAGGCAGAAGCAGAGAGAGAGAGGTCTTTCATCCACTGGTTCTTCCTAGTTGAAGCCAGGAGACAGGAGCTTCTTCTGGGTTTCCCACACAGGTTCAGGGGCTCAAGGACTTGGGCCACCTTCTACTGCTTTCCCAGGCCATAGCAGAGAGCTGGGTTGTAAGTGGAGCAGCATGACTTGAACCAGTGGCCATATGGGTTGCCAGCATTGCAGGTGGCAGTTTTACTAACTATGCCACAGCGTTAGCCCCTTAAATAAATCTTAAAAATAAAAATAAATAAAAGTAATAATAAAAACATTTTTGAAACATAAGATGAAGTTTGCAATAAGTTACAAAAATTAAAAGCAGGGAAAATTAAATTGTCCTTGAGCTAAAACTCTTACCTTACAAGATCTCTTCTTTAGTAGATGGTAGGTTAATCATTTAACTTGTACTCACAAATATATAAAACAGAATAGGCACAAGATAAGATGATGGAAGAAACAGGATTCTCTGATCTTGGTTTCTCATACGTTTATTTGCAAATCAGTTCAAGTTAGCAAAAGAAAACAGCCTGTAGTCTAATTAGAAATAATGCATTTTGTTTGTTTTTGTGTTAAATTACGGGATATAGAAATTAAACCATTATAGCTTTCTACTTTTTTTCCTTCTAAAGAATTTGTACATGGAGGAAGAGAAATTCTACAGTGTTGTTTCTTCATTTTTTGGCATAATCTATTTCCATAGACATTGTCTGAAACTAAAGATTAAAAAGTGAGAAGTTACTATCTATGGTATATTATGATATAATATCACTTGTGGATAACTTTTATATTTTTATTTCCTGTGTCAAAAAATTTGGTTTATTTATTATCAGTGCAACTACTTAAAGTAGTCTACAGATTGGAACTTCAAAAACTTAACTTTGTGTCACCTCACCTAAAATCTGAATTGACCTATGACAACTTTGATGAATACAGTGTGGCAGAAGCGATGTCACACCTGTTTGGGGCTGAGAATTTAAAAGAACCTATAGTTTCTGCCCTGGTCTTGGGGATCCTGATTCAACTACACTTCTGTATAGACCTTATGGAGAGGCTCTAACACTACATGAACATCATGATAGGTCAGTGAGGTCTTGCCTTTTAGCCATCTCCTATAAGATGCCATCCATGTAAGTAAAGACATCTTGGCCATTCCAGACCAAAGGGACCAATAGCTGGACTTTCCTGAGACACCCAGTTCATCCCAGGTGAGCAGTTAAGTTGTCCAATGAAGCACTACTTACATTCCTGACCCATTCAACAGAAAGAGAGAAGAAAAGACGTTACTTAAGACACTAATGTTTACTTAGTGTGTTTTGTAACATGTATCACTAGAACAGTAGGTTTCTAACACTGTTTTAAGCAAATAAGAGAATGTCTGTGAAATTATTGCAGTTCAGAAAGGAAAACCTAGCTTATCGTCCTATTCTAAAACTTAAATGAAAACAATAGGATTATCTGTTCAGTTTAATCTTAATAGAAACTCTATTAACTTTGACATGAAAGAGATTGCCCATTGTTATAAATAAGAGTAATTGTTAAAATATAATTAATACATGCAAAACCTCAAGATTACTTCAGATGTAATTTTCTCTGAAAGGAGGAGAGAAGTTCCACTTTGCTTAAGGTATTTCCTAAATACTGATGGGGACTCAAAAGGCTTCCATAGCCTTGGCATCCCATGTAAAGAGCCTCCAGTGATCACTGACATCATATAGAGTGTTAATTGTTACATTAACGACATGCTTAATCGGATTTTCCCCAAATGATAGAGTTAGAAACATGCCAGGGGATTCCAATACAATCCCATCAAGGTGGCATGTACCAAGGCCATCTCACTAGTCCAAGTGATCAATTTCAGTTCACAATTGAGCACACTGATAGGTCTAAGAGTCAAAGGGATCACACAAACAAGACCATGTCTGCTAATATTAACTGATATAATCAAAAAGGGAGAGAACGATCCAACATGGAAAGTGGGAGACACAGCAGACTCATAGAATGACAGATGTCCTAAATAGCACTCTAGCCTCAGAATCAGCCCTCAAGTCATTCGGAGCTGCTCAAGAGCCCATGAGAGTATTTTAGGCATGGAAAGCCAAGACACTCTGAAAAAAAAAAAAAAAAAAAAACAGAAGACCTAAATGAAAGATCTCTGCAAGTGGGATCCCAGTGGAAAGAACGGGCCGTCAAAGAAGGAGGTACCTTTCTCTGAAGGGAGGAGAGAACTTCCACTTTGACTATGGACTATGACCCTGTCGGAATAAGATCGAAGTCGAGGAACCCTAAAGGCTTCCGTAGCCTCAGCAACTCATGACTAGAGCCTACGGAGATTACTAATGCCATAAACAAGGTGTCAAATTGTTAAATCAACATCAGGAGTCACTGGGCACTTGCTCCCCATGTAGGATCTCTGTCCTTAATGTGTTGTCCTATGTGAATTAATTCTATAACTAGAACTGAAACAGTATTTTTACACTTGGTGTTTCTGTGTGGGTGCAAACTGATGGAATCTTTACGTAGTATATACTGAATCGATCTTCTGTATATAAAGTAATTGAAAATGAAAAAAAAACCATGGTGTTAAATTGGAAATTGCATAGAAAAATAATCAATTAAAAAAAAACATCATTTAGGATCTCTATCTTTAATGTGCTATACATTGTGAAGTACTATAACTAGTACTCCAACAGTATTTTTCATTTTGTGTTTCTATGTGGGGGCAAACTGTTGAAATCTTTACTTAATATATACTAAACTGATCTTCTGTATATAAAGAGAATTGAAAATGAATATTGATGTGAATGGAAGGGGAGAGGGAGCAGGAAAGGGGAGAGTAGCTGGTGGGAGGGAAGTTATGGGCGGGGGAGCCATTGTAATCCATAAGCTGTACTTTGGAAATCTATATTTATTAAATAAAAGTTTAAAAAAATTGTTTTATTAACAACAGGAATCACTGTGCACTTACCCCCTATGCAGGACCTCTGTCCTCAATGAGTTGGACTATGAGAATTAAATGTTAAACTTGTTCTCAGTTGTTTTTTTTTATATTTTGTGTGTGTGTGCAAATTGTGCAAATTTTTACCCAGTATAGAGTTGGTCTTCTCTGTATAAATTTAATTGAAAAGGCATCTTAATAGAAAATGGAACTGGGACTGGGAATGGGAGAGGGAGGAGGAGGTAGGGTGGGAGTAGGAATGGGAAGGCAGGTATGGTAGAAAGAATTATTATATTCCTAAAGTTGTACTTAAGAAATTTGTACTCATTAAATAAAAGGTTTCTAAAAAAAAGCTACTTCGATATGCTACAGTTTTTGAAATAGTGAAACGACTTTAGAAAAACATATAATAGTGTGTAGATTTTATAATATTGTACACTCAGATACATACATATGTAATATGTTATCTTAACAAATATTTATAGCCTTTTGCTATTAAGTCCTAATATTGACTTTCTATAACAGGACACGCACCAGAGCTCATATTTTACAGAATATACTTAATATTATTAAATATATAGATGGCTAGTTGCTTTACATCTGCTCAAAATGTTAGCAATCTCAAATTTGTGTCATTGTATTTAAGTGACTTTAATAATTACATAATCTGTGGTCACATTTTAGACTTGCTTGCATTGATCATATAAAAGTTCTATTTATGCAATGACACAAATATAATTACATATTCAGAAAAATGTGCCACCGAGAAGATAATACATAAGTAAAGAATAATAATGTACGCAATAATTCTAGTTTAAACAGAATAAACTTCCTCTGCCTTGCGGCGCCGGCACACCGGGTTCTAGTCCTGGTTGGGGCGCCGGATTCTGTCCCAGTTGCCCCTCTTCCAGGCCAGCCTTCTGCTGTGGCCCAGGAGTGCAGTGGAGGATGGCCCAAGTGCTTGGGCCCTGCACCCCATGGGAGACCAGGAAAAAGCACCTAGCACCTGGCTCCTGCCATTGGATGAGCGCGGTGCGCCGGCCGCAGCGTGTCGACCACGGCAGCCATTGGAGCGTGAACCAACGGCAAAGGAAGACCTTTCTCTCTGTCTCTCTCTCACTGTCCACTCTGCCTGTCAAAAAAAAAAAAAACAGAATAAGCTATAGTGGAAATTACTTAAGTTATCTCAAATATAGAATATGACTTTGAAAGGGAAGGTTAAAAAAGGACATTTAAAATATTTCATAATGTCTCCCTAAACCAACCCCAGAGTATTAGGAATGGAGTTTCATCTATAATCACTATACTAGCATTAAGTTGCAGAGGATGATTTGCTTAGAAACAATGTCATGATTTCATTTCCTGAACAAACTTGAAATAATGTTTCAGTGCAAATATCGACATTGATAGTATTAACATCTATACCGGATGTGAAGCAACAGTATGAGTATAACCAGTTCATCCATGCAAAGCAAGAGACTTTCACCTTATCATAATAACTTCCCAACACAATTTGATCAGGCTCAGTGACCTGAGATAATAAATGAGTAAGCCTACAAAACAAACAACAGATGAATAAATCACCTGCCAATAATAGTCTTTTCAAGCCCTTCAGTCCTCTAGGATTGATATGTTTAATTAGTGAAAATGAATTTTGCTATGTTGAATCCCTAATGATGTTGTGAATCAAATAGTATATAAATGATTTGTCTTGCAATATTTGTTCACTAATTATATTATTCAATACTCAATGAGCAAGCAAAATAATAGAAATGGAAAAAGATCTGTTATGTGTTGAGTTTTGAAATCATGAGCAATTAGTCATTTCTCTGAATCAAAACAGGAAAATTAGAATCATCATGACATATAAATATTACATTGTTAAGGCTCAGTTGTGGCTTTACTCTTTTCAAGGAGCCTCAGAATCATAAAATCTGATCACTATTCTGAATACCTTCTATTTTCTCAATGAAAACATTGTGAATAAATTAATATTATGAGGTTCTGCTGACCTAACACATAATAAAAGGAATACAAGAGATAAAAGCAATAAAACAATAAAGCCATAAAAAAACGGGGTATCTATCAGTTCCTATAACTAAAATGTATGAAAGCTCAGATTAGGTTTGATACAGTAAACTAGCCATGTTTTAAAGGATTCCTTTCCCTTCCATGTTTTTCTGGTACATACATTAGGCAACCAAGTTCATGTGATGAGACATCACGTTGTGTATATTTTGTAACTTAGTCTTTAGAATCAACTGCTTATAATTCAATCACTGTGCAGACTTGTTTTCCTCATCTCTGCTTCAGCTTCTTGGGCCCAGTATGCTTCTCCAAAAGGGAATGCAACAAAGAATATTTACTACATAATCTTTGGAAGTTAAATGAAGCAATAATCCCTACAAAGTTCTTAGTCTAAGTATTGTAGAAAAATGTAATAAAATATAATTCCCAGTGTTTTCATGTTCAAAAAATGATTTTAATGATTTGAGACTTCACAACTTCCTCAAATTTCATGCAGCAGATAAGATTGTAATCTTCTCATAGCTCAATGTTCTCCAGCAATTTACTCCTCATTGTCCCAAATAAACATTTTTAACCATCCCTAAATAAATTTCTCTGTGCATAAATTTTGAGTCACAAGCTTCAACTCATCAGGACCTAGGGTTTTGATCAGGCCTAATCCAAGCTGAATCCAAAACATGACTACCTCAAATTTTAAATATATTAGTGCATTCTAAAATATGAATCAACACCTAATGTATTAGTATAACCATTATGCATACTATGATAAATGCTGGGTTTTATTACACTAGCTTATGATTTATAAAGTTACTAGATACAAATGTGTGTGTATTTTCACTCAGAGCCAAAACTATGAATTTTGGAATGAAAGACTGACTTGTTTTTTTTTTTTTTTTACCAGTTTTTACATAGTAGATGAGATTGAAATAGAGCAGGCTTTCAGTAGATAGGAACTGGGAAAATATGAAATGAAGCATAATATTTTGCAATTTGGTGCACTAATTCGGCAAAAAATAGATAATGATTTTGGGAACATAATTCAACCACAGATAATGTGCTTTAAAAATAGTAGAAAATAAAGTTAGAGGAAAGATGAGTTTCATACTTCAGAGAGTGAAATTGGACTTTGATCCCAAGTATGGAACCATCAAAAGTCCCTGGATATTTTACCGGCATGATGAAAACAGAGATTCATAGATTAATCTTTTTAATCTTAAAATTTATAGATAGGGGACAAATTTCATGTATTTTATATATAGGGCTTTAAGAGCGCATTGATACTTCCCACTTTACCCTCTTTCACTCCATCTTCCTTCCGTTATTTTTCTTTCAATTTTTACAATGCCATATTTTCAGTTTTTTTTTTTTTTGTAGTCACAAGCTTAACCCTTGATAAATAAAGAATTCTACAAGCAGTGACCTTCCTGTTCTCCCATGCGAGTGCAGAGGCCCAATAACTTGGGCCATTTTCTACTGCTTTCCCAGGCCACAATAGAGAGCTGGATTGGAAGAGGAGCAGCTGGGACTAGAACTGGTACCTATATGGGATGCCGGCACTGCAGGTGGAGGATTTAACCTACAGCGCCATGGTGCCAGCCCTGGCGACTGGCTTGTTTCACTAAGCATAATGGTCTCCAACTGCATCCATTTTGTTGCAAAACACAGGATTACTTCTTTTTTTTTATTGCTGGGTAGTGTTCTGTTCTGTATATTTAGTACAATTTCCTTAACCAGTCATCAGATGCTGGACATCTGGATTGATTCCATATTTTAGCTCTTGTGAGTTAATCTGCCATAAACACAGAGGTACAGATAACTTTTTCATATGCTGATTTCATTTCCTTTGTGTGAATTCCCAAGAGTGGAATGGCTGGTTCATAAGGTGGATCTATTTTCAAATTTCTTAGGAATCTTCATGTTGTATCCAAGAATTGTACTACTTTATATTCCCACCAGCAACGTATTAGGGTACATTTTCTCCAAATCTTTGCCATCATTTGTTACTTTTCGACTTTTGGATTGTAACTGTTCTATCTGGTTTGAGGTGAAAACTCCTGGTAGTTTGTATTTCCCTGAACATCTTTTTATGTGTCTGAAATTATATTTAATCCTTTGAAAAATACCTGTTCATATTCTTAGCCCATTTCTAAACTGGGTTGCTTTTTTGTTGTTGAGTTTCTTGAGCTCCTGCTGAGAGCAAACAGAGTCAGCTGAAGGTAAAGGAACCAATTATCAGGTTGTCATAGTCACTTAAGATTCAGATCTTAGAACAGGTGACTGACAGAGCAGCAGGCAGATAAGCAGTCATAGTTGAGTACAGACTTTCATTAGAAACTGAAATTAGAAGATGATGCATAAGTGCATAAAACAACATTTTTCTGGGATTTTAGTGTGTAAAAATAGTAATACATAAAAAGAGGTAGAGAGGAAAAAATTAATGGTAAAGAATAATATCAACTTTAATTGCTAGGTTTGTTATTCTTGAAAGTAAGAATTTAAAGAAAAGATATTCAAGTAACTGGAGAATACATACAAGCAGTGTCCATGAATGGGATCAGACTCAAAGTATCCCAGTAGAGTCATCTGTTTCTTCACGCCTTTAACACTAAAGTTGGACTTTTGAATTCCAGGTCAAGGAAGCTTATTTAATATATTTAATTTAATATATTTAATTTTGGTTGGGGTCTTTTTGTTATGCTTTAAGAATTATTGCTGAATGAGTAAAACTACCTTTGCCTAGTGTGAGCCCAAGGATTTTAATCCAACTTAATACATATGCATAGCTGTGTTGCATTGTTTATAACTAAATTCAAAGTTTTATAAAATCAAAGGAGCATAAAAATTTGGACTATTCAAAATTTGCAAAATTTTTAATTGTTAAGAAAATAAAATACATATTTTAATTTGTGGAATCAGCAAGTTTGATTAAATTGAAGTATGATAGGAAAGAAGTAATAACCCATTTAATGCTTTCTGCTGTCACTAGAAAGCAAGAGACACATCTTACCATATGCTGGAAACAAAGCAGATGTTGTTCAGTGGGTATGACTGTGGACCACATAATTTTTTACTTTTAAGACAACATTTAAAGATGCCAGATTGTTCTAATCACAAGTGTCAGCCATTCATTAGCTTAATGGAAAAAGGTAACAGATTATGTATATAATAGTCACCTAGGGAGAAGATATACATTTACAGCCCATCACACTTATGTAGATAGATTGTAGACATAAAAATCTTCCACAGGAGAGAGAGAGACAAACAATTACTCTAATGGAAAGCAAGAGAATGTGATTAAAATTAAATGCTACCCAAAGACAGATAGTTGTGGTGGGAACGACACATAGGACAGCAATATAACTTGGCCTTGATTTTTGGGTCATAAAAGTAGGTAAGATAATAGATACATTGAGCTATTTCAGTTGAAGAAGTTTTTGCAGATAGATTTACTTTTGAAGTAATCATAACTCCTTCTCCCACCCCATGTGTACAATTTAATTTCTAAAATAGCTTCCAAAAGTTATTCATCTTAATTGTCTATTGATATGGCAAAATCTCATTCCCACTATTATTCTAAGTTGTATGTTGCCAGTTGACTTTAAGATGGGGGGATTTTCTTACTCTACCTTATTTAACCACATGAACCCTTAAAGATAGAGACATTTTTCCATCTGATGGCAAAATAAGTCAGAGAGGTTGTAAGTACAGAAGGATTGGAAGTGCTATGGCTGGATTGATGGTGCAATGGGGCACATAGGAAGAAATGTGGTGCCCTCAGGTAAATGAGAGGCCCCTGGGTGAAAGTCAGCAAGCAAAGGACAACCTTGGCTATACTCTGAAAACAACAGAATTCTGTCAATAAACTAACAAACTTGGAAGAAGATCTCAGTAATGGTGCCCTTGATTTATGATTTGATTTAAAGCTTATGGAATCTTCAGCATAGAACCTAGTTAAGCCCACATGGACCTTAGGGGGATATAATTAAGCTTAGAAAAAAATTAGGTTAGAGAATAAATTCTTGAATTTATAAGCACTCAAAGACAAAATATTTTACTATATTTAGAGTTAAAAATATAATTTCAAATATACACCATAATAATGAGTAAGAATAATGCAGAGTGCACCCAGACAAGGTTAATTTGAAGGGGAGATAGTTGGGGAGAGTGAAGTTGGGATGCTATATGTTAAAGTGAAGAATAGAACATTTTAAGAAAATGCCTTAGACTTATATAGCCAGGTTTATAGTGTATAATGAAATGCAATACTTGGCTAAATATGAATTTTGAATAAATGTTTTCTTTAAGGTCATATATTATTTATTAAATAATTCACTTCCATTTACATGTGAAATAAAGAATTGTATCTTTGATGTGTAGTTGCCTAGTGAAAAGTGTTCTGCTTAGTATGTAATTATATACAAATTTATATGAATATAAATTAGTATGTAAATTTACATAAATGTGTATATATATAAAGAAAATAAAAATAAAGACATTTAAACTACAAAAGTGATTTTAAGTAATGAATATTTATTTCCATTTAAAAATTTTCATTCATTTTTACTTATTTTAATGCAGAATGACAGAGAGAGAAAGACATAGAGTGAAATATTCCATCTGCTGGCTCACTTACAAAATGCCCTTAAGAGCTGGAGCTGGACCGGCCTAAAGGATGAAACCAGGAATTTCATCCAGCACTTCCATGTAGGTAGCAGGAACACAAGTACTTGAATCCTAATCAGCTACCTGCCAGGCACATTTGCTGGATGGCAGATTGAAAGCAGAATTGGAGATAAGACTCCATTTTGGGTTGCAGGCCTTAATCTGCTGTACCAAAACACCCCTCCCTCCATTTTTGAGTCTAATATCAGGTGTACTATGCAAATGATAATATACAACTTTATGATGAAGAAATGTTCTGTGAAATAAGCAGTAAATGAAAGGGAGAAATAGAAATCACTCTATTATTCTTTAATATTATTATACATGTGTTTAGAATCAAATTGATGTATTTCTAGGCTTGAGTAGTGCACTGTGCTGCTTGTTTTGCTCCTTTCTTTTCTGACCACATTGTTTTTAATATTATTCTTGTCTCTCTCATTAGATTGTTGCCTCCTGTTTATGGTCTGAGATGTCCATCATTCCCAAATTTATGTGTATTGTAATCTCTTGAATTTCACACATCATTCTTATATTTCACCTCCTTCATGTTCAGTCTTCCATATTGAATTCTTTGTTTTCAGCCCTGTGACTTTTGAATCTACTGATTTGTAGACCCTATTGTTACCATATTAAATATTGGAAGTCCAATTTCATATATTACCATTGGTACAATCTAGTTATCACACAGATTATAACTTATAAAATGTTATATTTTGCCATAAGCCAGCTTAAAATATACCCCTAGTTACTCATTCCTTTTAGGCCAGACCCTAATATGAAATTCAATACTCTACATGATTTTTCAATTTTTTTTGACAGGCAGGGTTAGTCAGTGAGAGAGAGAGAGACAGAGAGAAAGGTCTTCCTTCCATTTGTTCACCCCCCCCATGGCTGTTACAGCCAGTGTGCTGTGCCGATTGAAGCCAGGAGTCAGGTGCTTCCTCCTGGTCTCCCATGTGGGTGCAGGGTCCAAGCACTTGGGCCATCCTCCACTGCTTTCCTGGGACATAGCAGAGAGCTGGACTGGAAGAGGAGCAACTGGGACAGAACCAGTGCCCCATCTGGGACTAGAACCTGGAGTACTGGTGCCGCAGGTGGAGGATTAGCCCAGTGAGCTGTGGCACCAACCTCTACATGATTTTTCAACAACCTGATTTTCCAGCTAAAGCCCATAAGTTAGTCCCCTTTCTCTTTGTATTAACATACACACAAAACTAATCAGATTCTTTAATACGTTCCATTCTTTGATGTACATGGGAATTCAACTGTCCTTCTAACTGCACTTTATGGCTTCTACCTTATTTTAGTTAGCAAACCACCTCATTTTACGTAATTTGCTTCTTCAAACCAATGCTTCCATCCTCTCTGACTAAGCTACACTGAACATGCAAGTGATTTGTGTTCATATTCCTTGAGAGACACACTTTTAATTCTTTTAAAAATGATTTTCCTATAATGTGTTTTACCTGCTCATCTAAATCAACACCCACATATTTTAAACCTTTTTACCTTTGTGATTTCTACTGAAGTAAAAATTAAGCATAGGAAAATGGGGATATTGTGAAGTTTTTGGTTTCATGTTCCTTTTTTCATTCTGATAAGACAGAGTATCAATATACTAACAACCACTTATTATGTGTCCAAGATGGTAGAATAGGGAGGGGGCTCACTGATAGTCCAGGAAAAGATAGTTTAATAAAAGTGGAGATACTATAGTGTCAGGGAAGAGTTAGGGAAAAAACTGCAGAGGAAACTCTTCTGGAATTAGAGGGACATGGTGGACCTATGTGGAGGGCACAAGGGTCCACAGCTCAGAAGCCCAGCTGCTGAGAGAGTCTTCACCCCAGCACTGGAAAGGGAGGTGAAGTGAAACCGGAGTAGCCCGAGATATTGGTGGAAAAGTGGTAGGAAAGTACACCAACCTAATTAGAGGAGAGAAAAAAATAAAAGGGACCCATAGAGACACGATTATCTCTGTCCACTCACCTTACAAAGGCAAGCGAGACAATAGAGCAGGCATCATTTTGGACAAACATAACAGTTCTGCCAGCTCAGGGATGCACCTGCCTGTAGCCAAGCAGAAAAAACAGTAGAGGAAACTCTTCTGGAATTAGAGGGACATGATGAATCTATGTGGAGGGCATGAGCATCCACAGCCCGGGACCCCAGTTGCTAAGAGGCTCTGCACCAGCATTGGAAAGAGGTGAGACAAAACCACAGTAGCACGAGACACTGGCAGAAAAGCAGCAGGAAGAGCCTAGAGGGAATGAGGCTTAAAGCCCCATGGAGGAAAATACACCAGCCTAACTAGAGGAGAAAATAAATAAAAGGGACTGTACGGACACGATTCTCTCTCTCCAATCATATTACAAAAGGCTAGGAGCCTATAGAGCAGGCACCATTTTGGACATATGTAATGGCTATGCCAGATCAGGGCTATGCCCAGCAACCAGCCAAACAGAAAAACCTGAATCTGGTGGGGAGTAATAACAGGAGGCTAATACCTAGTGAATGTGTGGAGCTTATGAACTGGGACTGTGAAAAAAACAAAAACAAAAACAAAATGAAAGTTGTGTGGGAGAACTCAAGGTGTGGCTGAGACTTTAGTAGTCTTAGTCTCAGTGGGAGAGGTCACAAGCAAGGGACACCCTGACTACCTGGTGAGAGACATTACAGGGGAATCTGAGCTTACACTGAGGACTGCCCAGATCCTTTGTGTGGTCCTTGGGACAGAGCAGATGAATATTATACCCACTGGAACTAGTGCTCAGGCACTTCCCTTCTGATAAAAAAGAAAGAGAGAGAGGATTTACCATGCCAAACCTGGGTGTGTCACCTTAGGCACACCCTTAACCCTGAAGAACTGAACAGAGCTATGGCTACAGCCACTACAATCCTGTAGAGAGTCACTGAAAGCAGATAGTCCAAATATAAATGCCAAACAACAAACACAACAACCAAGGAAACAAGAACAAGGAAGATAACATGATGCTCCCAAAAGAACATGACACATCAATACAAGATTATGAAGACATGAAGACAATGAGATAGAAGAAATGCAAGAAATGGAACTCAAAAATTTATGATAAGAATATTTATAAGTCACTAAAAACAAATGCATGAACTACTGAAATCCATGTAGGACAGGACAGAAAATCTTTCTCATGAAAATGAAATCTTAAGGAGGAATCAAATGAAATGAAGAATTTAATAAAACATGAAATTGAAATATTGAAAATAAAATCAAATGAAATGAATAATTCAATAGAACAAATAAAAAACAGACATTTGAGAGCTTAAAAACAGAATCACTGAGGAAGAAGAGAGAATATCAGATTTAGAAGACAGCACAGGAAAGTATACACTCAAACCAAAAACAGGAAGAGGAAATTAGAAATCTAAAAAATATTCTTGGGAATCTACATGATACTATTAAAAAAACCTAACATTTGTGTTCTAGGAGGTCCTGAAGGCATGGAGAGAGAGAGGCTTAGAAGGCCTTTTTAGTGAGATACTAGCAGAAAACTTCCTGGGTTTGTAGAAAGAGACATCCAATTACAGGATGAACACAGAACTTCCAATAAACATGACCAGAAGAGATTCTTAAATGACACATTGTAATCAAATTCACCACAGTGAATCATAAAGAAAAGATTCTAAATTGTGCAAGAGAGAAATGTGAGATTACTCTCAGAGGATCTCCAATTAGACTCACAGCAGATTTCTCATGAGAAACCCTACAGGCTACAAGGGAATGGCAAGATATAGCCCAAGTACTAGAGAAAAAAAAACTACCATTGCAGAATATTATATCCTGCAAAGCTCTCATTTGTGAATGAAGGTGAAATAAAGACCTTTTATAGGTCTAAGAGTCAAAAGGATCACACAAACAAGACTAGTGTCTGCCAATACTAACTGATAGAATCAAAAAGGGAGAGAATGATCCATCATGGGAAACGGGAGACACAGCAGACTCATAGAATGGCAGATGTCCTAAACAGCACTCTGGCCTTAATGTCAGTCCTTAAGGCATTTGAATCTACTCAAGAGCCCATGAGAGTATGTTAGGCATGGAAAGCCAAGACACTCTGGGAAAAAAAAAGAAGAAGAAGACCTAAATGAAAGATCTCTGTGAGTGAGATCCCAGTGGAAAAATGGGCCATCAAAGAAGGAGGTACCTTTCTCTGAAGGGAGGAGAGAACTTCCACTTTGACTATGACCCAGTCAGAATAAGATCAAAGTCGGTGAACCCTAAATGCGTCCATAGCCTTGGTAACTCATGACTAGCACCTAGGGAGATTTCTAACGCCATAAACAAAAGTGTCAAATTGTTAAATCAACAACAGGAGTCACTGTGTGCTTACTTCTCATGTGGGATATGTCCTTAATGTGTTGTCCAATGTGAATTAATTCTATAACTAGTACTAAAACAGTATTTTTACACTTTGTTTTTCTGTGTAGGTGCAAACTGATGAAATCTTTACTTAATATATACTAAATCGATCTTCTGTATATAAAGAGAATTGTAAATGAATCTTGATGTGAATAGAATGGGAGCTGGAGTGGGAGATTTGAGGGGTGGGAGTGGGTGGGTAATTGTGGGGGGAAGCCATTGTAATCCATAAACTGTACTTTGGAAATTTATATTTACTAAATAAAAAATAAGAAATTTCAATTAGGCTGTGTTTGTATCCATTTCTCTTAGCTGCATCAAGACAAGTTCTAAAGCTTCTTTTTCTATTGGATGGTATCATGTTTTCTTCTTTTAGCTAGTAGCTTAATTTTGTTGATGGTTTTTGATGATTTTTAAAAAAAAAATTGGCAGTTGACTACTGTGGTTTTACTTTATATGCTAAACAGAAATCTCAATGTCATTTTTAAGTGACATTACTTTTCTCTTCATATAGGACAATAGTCTTAAATTTTTTAAGAGCACTTTGAAACCTGAAGCAATATCTGTTCAACACATTGTATATATATATTTTTTTTGACAGGCAGAGTGGACAGTGAGAGAGAGAGACAGAGAGAAAGGTCTTCCTTTGCCGTTGGTTCACCCTCCAATGGCTGCCGCGGTCGGCGCACTGCGGCCGGCGCACCGCGCTCATCCGATGGCAGGAGCCAGGTGCTAGGTGCTTCTCCTGGTCTCCCATGGGGTGCAGGGCCCAAGCACCTGGGCCATCCTCCACTGCACTCCCGGGCCAAGGCAGAGGGCTGGCCTGGAAGAGGGGCAACCGGGACAGAATCCGGCGCCCCGACCGGGACTAGAACCCGTTGTGCCGGCGCCGCAAGGTGGAGGATTAGCCTGTTGAGCCACGGCGCCGGCCAACACATTGTATATTTTATGCACTTAAAACTATTTAATTTAAAATATAGGGACTCATCATCAACCATCCATCCTTCCAAAATTATTTAAACAACAAAAGATTGAATTTGTAGCAGACTGGCAATTCTCATAGCACATGTTTGAATTCAAACAAAATAAAGATATAAAATTTACTTAATTTCCAAACCAGCTCAAGATGTAATGGTTAACATTAATATTTCTCATAAAATTCATCATAGTTCATTTTAGTAACTATTCTATATTTTGCTTTATAAATTGCTTCTTATAAGATTTTGTCTCTCATTTTCCATGTCATAGTCTAACAATGATATTAATGAAATTCAGTGTTCTCTCTCCCCCTCCACAAGCCTCCTACCTCTGCACCACTATCTGTGAAAACTCTTTAGACAACACCTGTCAAATAACATTTGATTAAATGGAATGACCATCTATCATCAGCTCACAGTGATTAAAATGTCCTCTGTTATCAACACCACCATCCATTAGTTAAAGGCAGGATTCATTTGAGCTTTAAAAAAAATTCAACCAAATGAAGCACTACGAATTTGATTAATCAGCTTCTAATTACCTGAGACCATAGAGCATTTCAGAAAGGCTGGAAAAATCCTAGAGAAATACCTAGAATTTAATAAAGTGATTACATGGTTCTGAAAACTTCTGAGAGGTTTGAGAAAATAAGTGGGTATATTTCATTTTAAATGGCATGTTTTGTTTATTTATTTATTTATTTACTTAGAGACAGCGAAACTGAAATCACCCATTTCCTGGTTAACCCCCCTGCATCAGCCAGGCCTCAGCAAGGTGAAGCCAGGGAAATTATTTCAATCTAGGTCTTCCATATAGGTGATAGGAACCCAATACCTAAGTCACACCTACTGCCTACCAGACTGTGTATTAGCAGGAAGCTTAGTTCATAAGTGGAGCCAGGACTCAAACTTGGGAACTTATATATGTGATATGGACTTCCCAGCAGCATCTTTTTTTTTAAAGATTTATTTATTTATTTGAAAGTCAGAGTTATACAGAGAGGAGAGGAAAGGAAGAGAGAGATGTCTTCCATCCGATGGTTCCTTCCCAGTTGGCCACAAGGGCCAGAGCTGCGGCAATCCTCCAGGAGCCAGGAGCTTCTTCTGGGTCTCCCATGCAGGTGCAGGGGCACAAGGACTTGGGCCATCTTCTTACTGCTTTCCACAGCAATAGCAGAGAGTTGGATTGGAAGAGGAGCAGCCGGGACTAGAACCGGCATCCATATGAGATGCCAGCGCTTCAGGCCAGAGTGTTAACCCACTGTACCACAGCACCAGTCCCCAGCAGCATCTTGATCACTGTACTGATGCCTACCATGCGAGTAAGGATATTTCACTACACTGAGGAGATTCATGAATTCAAGAAAAAGTGGAAAAACAAAATGCAACAAATTGTCTTTGTCCAAATGCCTCCCTGTACTCCATTCTTAAGAACGAGAGTGTTCTTACATTCTTACAACTATGAAAAAAAGCATAGTAATTTTGAATATAAATTGATTTATTATGAAAATTAGCTTTAATTCTATAAAGAAATTCAAAAAGTCAATAAAATTATGTATTACGTATTATTAAATTTCTTGGAAACAATGCTAACCACCAGAATTTTGTTCAAAGTATTTGAATTCAGAAGTGTATGAATTCTGAGGGTATGTGTGTCTGATGCAAAGCTCTGAATATACTCCTATGAAACAAGAATACAACTCTACACACGGCATGTTTTCCAATAACTTACACTTATAGCACTTATTTCATATTGCTGTATATTGAATTCTCTAGTGTCATAAATTGAGACAAATATTGTTTTCCAGGTGTGTATCATATTTTTCTAAATCAGTTCTTTGTTCATAATATTTCTCTTGCTTGGAACAATTTCTCTGTATCCCTGTGTTCCTTAAAACAACTCTTTAATATTTGCATATTGTCTCTTCCAGCCAGCCTTCCTCAATTCTTTTGAAATCATTCCATCCATTATCTTATCTAGTTTTTCCAGTCCTTACATTCCTTTTGTATTTACCTTCTGTTTTTCTGCACTGTGTTTTGTTGGAATTTGTGATAAAACTTATATTTGCCAAAGGGTCTTCTCAAACATGATTCATATGGCAGGTAACAGAGATGTTTTTGTTTTACTCTAAGCACAAACTAAAAAAAAAAAATCTATCATTGACTAAAAGAAATGAAAATTTTATTTCTATTTTGGTAGTACTGTAATAATTTTCTATCAGTGGAGTACAGGGGGAAGTAAATAAAGGGGAAGTTTCATAATATTCATTGAGTGCAAGAAGATATCCTCTGAGGCTTGAGATGTCTTTGGCTTGGAGAGATAGGTTAAGAGGTTACCTGTGAAAATTCACACAACAGCAGGCTTCAAGAGGAGTATTTAACTTGGGTAGAGGAACTTGGGGTTGAGAGGCACAGGGTCAGCCACTCAGGGACCTTCTTGTCAGAATGGTATCTGTGACGTTTCAATAAAGGTGAACATTGGATCGAATACAGTAGACTATTTTTCCCTCTGTATTTCTATAAAGATAATAGAAGTGGGAGTGATTTTCTGAAATGCCAGAAGACCTCTGACAAGTTTAAAAGCCACAAATCTTTGAGAAAATCTATTTTTGAGTTTTGGAAAGACACCTTATGTTATATTAGAATACTTTCCAAAATTTAACTTACAGTTACCTATTGATCTTCCAAAATGAACTTTAAGAAAACTGCATAATTGAGAACACTGGGGAAACCCTGCAAGACATTGGCACAGGAAAGAGTTCTTGGAATATACCCCAGAGGCACCAGTCAATGCCAAAATTAACAAATGGGATTACTTCAAATAGAGAAGCTTCTGTATGGCAAAAGAAATAGGAAAGTGAACAGGCAACTGACAGAATGGAAAAAAAAATATTTGCAAACTATGCAACTGATAAAGGATTAATAACTAGACTCTACAAAGAGATCAAGAAACTCCACAACAACAAAACAAAGAATCCAGTTAAGAGATGGGCAAAGGACTTAAACAGATACTTTTCAAAAGAGGAAATCCAAATGTCCAACAGGCACATGAAAAAATGTTCAGGATCACTAACTTTCAGGGAGATGCAAATCAAAACCACTATGAGGTTTCACCTCACCCCAGTTAGAATGGTTCTTATACAGAAATCAACAAACAACAAATGCTGGAGAGGATGTGGGTTGGAATGTAAACTAATTCACTGTTGGTGGGAATGTAAACTGGTAAAACCACTGTGGAAGACACTTTGTGGATACCTCAAAATTTGAATATAGACCTACCATATGACCCTGCCATCCCACTCCTGGGATTTTACCCAAAGATAATGAAATCAGTAAACAAAAAAGCTATCTGCACTTCTATGGTTATTGCAGCTCAATTCACAATAGTTAAGACATAGAATCAAACTAAATGCTCATCAACCAAAGGCTTCATAAAGAAAATATAGGATATGTACACTATGGAATAATAAACAGAAAAATGAAATCCAGTCATTTGCAACAAAGTGGATCAATCTGGAATACTTGGAGCCAGTGCTGTGGTGCAGCAGGTTAACATCTTGGCCTGAAGTACTGGCATCCCATATGGGCGCTGGTTTGAGTCCTGGCTACTCCACTTCTGATCTAGCTCTCTGCTGTGGCCTGGGAAAGCAGTAGAAGATGGCCCAAGTCCTTGGGCCCCTGCACCCCTGCAGAAGACCCAGAAGAAGCTCCTGGTTCCTGGCTTCAGATCGGCACATCTCTGGCCACTGTGGCCAATTGCGGAGTGAACCATTGGAAGGAAGACCCCTCTCTCTCTCTCTCTCTCTCTCTGCCTCTCCTCTCTCTGTGTAACTCTTTCAAATAAATGGATAATTTTTTTTAAAAAATCTGGAACACTTCATACTTAGTAAAATAAGCCATTCCTAAAAGGACAAATACTATATGTTCTCCCTGATCTGTGAGAGCTAATAGCACACCAAAAATGAAAGTTGTAGAAGTGAAATTGACACTCTGAGAAGCAATGACTTGATCAGCCCTCATCTTGACTGTCCAGGAATAGTTTTTTTTTTCTTTTCTTCATAATAGATGTAGAACTCTTTATATAACAAATAGTTAATATATATATATATATATATAACATATATAAAGTCAGTTGAAAATAGATCTCAGTAAAAAAAATTAGAGTAGGAATAAGTAACTGTAAAGCTGTATAGTTCTGCATATATTCCTATGGGCTTAGTTCTAAGGGTACAATTTAAAAACCCATCATGAGAATCCAAATTCCATTAAAATTGGGGGTAAAAATGCAAAAAAAAAAAAAACTACAGCAACATGTCATTTTTATACACAACATCAAATGGCGCAACATTTCCTTTGAGTCAGATGCTTCAGTGCTTGAGTTGGACATTTTCCTAGTAGTATTCTGTTACTTTAAATTACTTGATTAATTAATTGACCATGTCAAATATTCACACAGTTATGAGGTTAATTTTGGCTGTGTATTTTCAGGCTGTCAATTTTTTTTAATAGTTGTTTCCAAAAGGTCTTAATAAACAAAAAACACTGACATCATAACCTGCAAATTTTTCCAAAGAATAAAGAAAATTGAATCAACTACAATATAGTTTTAGAATTATATGACTAGAATACAGAGGTGATTTACCAGTTCCATTCCCTCATAATACAATTTTCTTAACTTCAGCACATCATTGAGTCCTTTATCTAAGTCTTATTCTTCAGTGGCTAAATCAACCTTTCCAAGGTTGAGTGGACATAATAACTAGTTTTTTGATTCACCATTGTACCAGCCAAGAGATTCTATTCAATAAGTGGTTTTCTTTTAAATTTTAAACTTTTTATTTAATAAATATAAATTACCAAAATACAACTTTTAGATTATAGCATGTTTTCCCCCCATTACCTCCCTCCCACCCACAACCATTCCATCTCCCACTCACTCTCTCATCCCATTCTTTATCAATATACATTTTCAATTATCTTTATATACAGAAGATCAATTTAGTATATATTAAGTAAAGATTAAAACAGATTGCATCCATAAAGAAACACAAAGTATAAAGTACTATTTTTTTTGACAGGCAGAGTGGATAGTGAGAGAGACAGAGAGAAAGGTCTTCCTTTTCTATTGGTACACCCCCCAAATGGCTGCTGCAGCCTGCATGCCATGGCCAGTGCACTGCCCTGATCTAAAGCCAGGAGCCAGGTGCTTATCCTAGTCTCCAATATGGGTGCAGGGCCCAAGGACTTGGGCCATCCTCCCCTGCACTCCCTGGCCACAGCAGAGAGCTGGCCTGGAAGAGGAGCAACCGAGACACAGGGTACTGGCGACTCAGCAGCAAATTAGCCTAGTGAGCCCTGGCACGTGCCTAAAGTACTATTGAGTACTAGTTATATCGTTAATTCACATAGTACAACACATTAAGGAAAGATATCCTACATGGGGAGTAAATGCACAGTGATTCGTGTTGTTGATTTAACAATTGACATTCTTTTTTATGATGTCAGTAATCACCAGAAGCTCTTGTCATGAGCTGCCAATGCTATAGAAGCCTCTGGAGTTTGCCAACTCCGACCTTATTTAGACAAGGCCATAATCAAAGTGTAATTTCTCTCCTCCCTTCAGGGAAAGGTACTTCCTTCTTTGATGGCCCGATCTTTGTGCTGGGATCTCACTCACAGAGATCTTTCATTCAGGTCATTTTTTTGGCCACAGTGTCTTGAAATACTCTTTCCATGACTGAAATATTCTTGTGGGCTTTTTAGCCAGATCTGAATGCCTTATGGGCTTATTCTGAGGCCAGAGTGCTATTTAGGATATCTGCCATTCTATGAGTCAGCTATGTATCCAACTAACCCATATTGGATATTTCTCTCATTTTTATTTATATCAGTTATTATTAGAAGATACTAGTTTTGTTTATGTGATCCCTTTGACACCTAATCCTTTCATTATGATCAATTATGAACTGAAACTGATCACTTCGACTAGAGAGATGACATTGGTACATGCCATCTTGATGGGATTGAATTGGAAACCCTTGCATGTTTCTAGCTCTACCATTAGGGGTAAGTCTGAGTGAGCATGTGCTGAACTGTACACCTCTTCCCTCTCTTATTATCACTCTTATAAGTAACAGGGATTGCTTTACAGGAAATTTAAACACCTAAAAATAATTGTGTATTAATTGAAGAGTTCAACCAATGATATTAAGTAGAACAAAAACCACTAAAAGGGATAAAATAGTAAGTTATTCCTCAAAAGTCAGTACAAGGGCTGATCAAGTCATTGTTTCTCATAGTGCCCATTTCACTTAAGTTGGTTTCCATTTAGGGGCTCAGTTAGTTGTCACCGATCAGGAAGAAGTTATGATATTGGTCCCTTTGGGACTGGCTTTTTTCACATCATGATGTTTCTCAGATTCATCCATTTTGTTGCAAATGACCTGACTTCATTATTTTTTACTGCTCTATAGTAAAAACCTCATTGTGGTTTTGATTCACATCTCCCTGATTGCTAGTGATCTTGAACCTCTTTTCATGTGTCTGTTGGCCATTTTGATTTCCTCTTTTGAAAAATGTCTGTTGAGGTCCTTGGCCCATCTCTTAAGTGGGTTGTTTGTTTTGATGTTGTGGAGTTTCTTAATTTCTTTGTAGATTCTGGTTATCAACACCTTATTTCTTGTGTAGTTTGCAAATATTGTTTCCCATTCTGTCGGTTGCCTCTTCACTCTCCTGACTGTTCCTTTGCAGTACAGAAACTTCTCAATTTGATGCAATCCCAAATGTTTATTTTGGCTTTCACTCCCTGCGCCTCCAGGGTCTTTTCTAGGAAGTCTTTTCCAGTACCTATACTTTGCAGGGTTTCCCCAATGCTCTCTAATAATTTGATGGTGTCAGGTCGCAGATTTAAGTCTTTAATCCATGTTGAGTGAATTTTTGTGTAAGGTGAAAGGTAGGGGTCTAACTTTATAATTCTGCATGTGGAAATCCAGTTTTCCAGAACCATTTATTGAATAGACTGTCCTTACTTCAGGGATTGGTTTTAGATCCTTGATCAAATATTGGTTGGCTGTAGATGTTTGGACTGATTTCTGGTGTTTCTATTCTGTTCCATTGGTCTGTCCATCTGTTTCTGTACCATTCCCATGCTGTTTTGATAACAACAGCCGTTTAGTATCCTGAAATCTGGTATTGTGATGCCTCTGGCTTTGATTTTGTTGTAAAAGATTGCTTTATATATTTGAGGTCTCCTCTGTCTCCATATGAATTTCAGCATCATTTTTTCCAGATCTAGAAGAATGTCTTCTGCATGTTGATTGGTATTACATTGGATCTGTAAACTGCTTTAGGGATAATGTACATTTTGATGATATTGATTCTTCCAATCCATGAGCATGGAAAGTTTTCCCATTTTTTTGTTATCCTCTTCTATTTCTTTCTTTAAGGTTTTGTAATTTTCATCGTAGAGTTCTTTAATGTCCTTGGTTAAGTTTATTCCTAGGTATTTGATTGTTTTTGTAGCTATTGTGAATGCAGTGTAATATGGTATATGAGCGTTCCAAGCAGTAGCTTAACCTAGTGTGCAACAATAGACACTCCAAAGTTACTTTACCTTGATAAAAATGTTACTGGAATACTTCAAAGAAATGGCAGGTTAAGCCCCTGACAACAGTGGCATTGTTGTGTATACAAAGGCTGTTGATTTTTGTGCATTGATTTTATATCCAGCTACTTTGCCAAAATCTTCTATGAGTTCCAATAGTCTCTTAGTAGAGTTCTTTGGATCCCCTAAATAAAGAATCATATCATCTGCAAAGAGGGATAGTTTGAGTTCTTCCTTCCCAATTTGTATCCCTTTAACTTCTTTTTCCTTGCCTGATGGCTCTGTCTAAAACTTCGAGAACTATATGGAATACAGTGGTGAGAGTGGGCATCCATGTTTGGTACCAGATCTCAGTGGAAATGCTTCCAAATTTTCCCCATTCAATAGGATGTTGGCCGTGGGTTTTTCATAAATTGCTTTGATTGTACTGAGGAATGTTCCTTCTTTATCCAATTTGCTTAGAGTTTTCATCATGAAAGGGTGTTATATTTTATCAAATGCTTTCGCTTCCTTAGTGAGATAATCATATGGTTTTTCTTCTGCAGTCTGTTAATGTGTATCACGTTGATCGTTTTGCGAACATTGAACCACCCCAGCATACCAGGAAAAAATCACACTTGGTCTGGGTGGATGATCTTTCTGATGTGTTGTTGCATTCTATTGGACAGAATTCTATTGAGGATTTTTGCATCTAGGTTCATCAGGGAAATTGGTCTGTAATTCCCTTTCATGCTGCACCTTTTTCTGGCTTAGGGATTAAGGTGATGCTGGCTTCATAAAAAGAATTTGGGAGGATTCCCTCTTTTTTAATTGTTCTGAATAGTTGAGAACAATTGGAGTTAGTTCATCTTTAAATGTCTGGTGGTATTCAGCAGTGAATCCATCTGCTCCTGTGCTTTTCTTTGTTGGGATGGCCTTTATTACTGTTTCAATTTCTGTCTCAGTTATGGGTTTGTTTAGGTTTTCTAAGTCTTCCTGGTTCAATTTAGGTAGGTTGCATGTGTCCAGGAATCTATCCATTTCTGATAGATTTCCCTGTTTGCTGGCATACAAGTCCTTGTAGTAATTTGTGATGATCTTTTTATTTCTCTGGTATCTGTTGTTACATTTCCTTTTTAATCTCTGATTTTATTGATTTGGGTCTTTACTCTTATTTTTTTAGTTAGTTGGGCCAATGGGGTATCAATTTTGTTTATTTTTTAAAAAACCAGCTCCTCCTTTGACTGAGTTTTTTAATGATATTTTGGATTCCATCCTGTTGAATTCTTCTCTGATTTTAATTATTTCTCTTCTACTATATTTGGGTCTGGTTTGCTGCAGTTTTTCTTGATCCTTGAGATGCATGAAATCTCATTTATTTGTTGCCCTTCCAATTTCTTGATGTTGGCACCTATTGATATAAACTTTCCTTTCACACTGCTTTTGCTGTATCCCATAAGTTTTGACATGTGGTGCTGTTATCCTCATTTACTTACAGAAAATTTTTTATTTCCCTTTTAATTTCTTCTATGATGCATTGTTCATTCAGGAGCATGTTGTTCAATCTTCGTGTGCTCGCATATTCTCTAGGGATTCCTGAGTTGCTAATTTCCACCTTCATTCCTTTATGGTCTGAAAAGCTGCATTGTATGATTCTAATTCTTTTGAATTTGCTGAGACTTGCTTTATGGCCTAGTATATGGTCAATCCTAGAGAAGGTTCTATGTACTGCTGAGAAAAATGTAAATGCTTTATGTGTAGGATGAAAAGTTCTGTAGATAATTGTTAGATCCATTTGGGCTATAGTTTTATTTGAATCTATTAAATCCTTATTGATCTTCTGTCCTGTCGATCTGTCTATTTCTGAGAATGGAGTATTGAAATCCCCCAGTTCTATTGTATTGGGGTCTAAGTCTCTCTTTAAGTCCCTTAACAAATCTTTTAAAAACCAGTGCCCTGTAATTAGGTGTATATACATTGCTAATCATTATATCTTCCTGTTGAATTGAACCCTTAATCATTATATAGTGCCCCTCTTTGTCTCTCCTTACAGTTTTTGTGTTAAAGTTTTTTTTTGTCTGATATTAAGATGGCTAAGCCTGCTCTTTTTTGGTTTCTGTTTTGGTTTCTAGGATGGCATTTTTTCTCTCTTCGTACCTGGGCTATGTCTTGCCATTCTCTTCTACCTTGTAGTGTTTCTGATGAGAAATCTGCTGTGAGTCTAATTGGAGATCCTCTGAGAGTAATCTGACGTTTCTCTCTTGCACATTTTAGGATCTTTTCTTTCTGTTTCACTGTGGTGAGTTTAATTACAATGTGTCATGGTCATGTTTACTAGGGGTTCTATGAGCTTCCTGTATTAGGATGTCCCTGTCCTTCTCCAAACCTGGGAAATTTTCTGCTACTATCTCACTAAAAAGGCATTCTAATCCTTTCTCCCTCTCCATGCCTTCAAGAACTACTAGAACCCAAATGTTGGGTTTTTCAATAGTATCCTGTAGATTCCCAACAATATTTTTTTAGATTTCTAATTTCCTCTTCTTTTCTTTGGTTTGACTATACTTTCCTGTTCTCTGTCTTGTAATTCCGATATTCTATCTTCTGCTTCACCCATTCTGTTTTTAAGGCTCTCTAATGTTTTTGTCATTTGATCTATTGAATTCTTCATTTCATTATGATTTCTCATCACTTTCTCAGTTTCATGCTCTACCAGTTGCTTCATTTCATTTTGATTCCTCCTTAATATTTCATTTTCTCGAGAGAGATTTTCTATCCTGTCCAATAAGGATTTCTGTAGTTCAAGAATTTGTTTTTGAGAACTTCTTAATATTCTTATCAATTTTTTGAGATCCGCTTCTTGCATTTCTTCTATCTCATCATCTTCATAATCTTAAATTGGGGTGTCTTTATCATTTCAGGGCATCGTAATGTCTTCCTTGTTCTTGTTACCTAGGTTTCTTTGTCTGGCATTGTGGAGATATTCTTTGGATTCTTTGCTGTGGTGTTTTTTTCTCGTTATACGATGATTCTAGATAAGTGGACTGTCTGCTTTCAATGGAGCCTTAGAGGCTTCAGATGGGTGTGGCCCGAGAGCTCTGTTTGGTTCCTCAGGGTTAAGGGTTGTGCCAAAAGTGACACTCCCAGGTTAGGCATGGTAAATCTCTCTGTCTGTCTTTCTTTTCTGATTCAAAGGGAAGTAATTCCGCACAGCTGAACCGATTTGGAGGTAGTTAGCAGGTGAATGACATACCCACAGGAGCCAGAGATCAGAAGCTGTTCCCCAAGGACCACACAGGGAATCTGTGCTGCCCTCAGTGTGGGCTCAAATTCTCCTGCAGTCTCCCACTGTGTTGCTAAGGTTACCAAATTGCAGTGTCTCTGGAGAGAACTCACGTGAATTCTGTGAGTTCTCTCCCCCACCATCTATTTTTTCACAGTCTCAGTTCATTAGCACTACACATTCACTAGGTTCTAATCTCCTGTTATTTCACCCCCCCCACCCAGAGTCAAGTTTTTCTACTAGACTCAGGGCTGGTACAGACCTTAAGTTGCCCTGCATATGATGCATGTCCAAAATGGTTCCTGCTTTTTGTCTTGCTCACCTTTGAGAGGTGAGGGGAGAGGGAGAAACTTGTGTCCGTATCGGTCACTTTTTTTTTTCTCTCTCTTTCTCTTCTAGTTAGCCTGGTGAACTTTTGCCCACGGGGTTTCAAGCCTCATTCCCTCTTGTCTCCTTTCTGCTTGCCTGCCAGTGCCTCAGGCTGTTGAGGTTCAGCTCAACTTGCATTCCAGCACTGGTGTGTTGAGTCTGCCTCTGGTGTCCCGAACTGTGGGTTCCCATGTTCTCCACACAGGTCCACTGTGAATCATTAGTTCTGGAAGAGTTTCCTCTGCTGTTTCTTCCCCTAATCTTCCTTGAACCTGCAGTATCTCCACTTTTATTAAACTGTCTCTTCCTAGACTATCAGTGTGCTCCCTTCCTATTCCACCATCTTGCCGCTCTCGAAATTTCATAGAAAAGAAACCTTAAGGAACTCACGGTAACCCATGAAAATGAAATCTGTCACCATAAAGGAAGAATATCATTATGCACGTTATCTTCTATGATTATAATGCTATCCAAATAAGTACCACAAAACTCAAATATTAAAAAGAGTTACATAATTTTCTTAATGACTCTGTGGTTAATTAATTAGTCTTAGAATGGCTGGTTGCCCCCCCCAGTGTTTGAGCACTCACATACCAGACATCCAGCTGGTGATCCAATGAGTAACAGGGAAAGGGACAATTAAAACTGCAATTCACATCCTCTATTGGAATGATTTGGCATGTTCTCATTTTAACAGCAGAGCACAAAATGTAATAAGTACAATCACACTGGCAATTTTAAAAGATACTACTAAGGTTAGGATGGCTAACATCCCTGTAACCAAAGCAGCTTACTGAGGCAGACTGGAAGAATACTTCCAAACTATTGACAAAAAAGCATACCTGCGGACAAGGCAAGAATCACAGCCATTCATGCACTTGATTTATCTAGACTTTTTGCCTAGTGTCTAGAAACTTGTTCGAATATATATTTAGCAGAATCACAGTCAAGACATAGTAAAAGGTCTTTTCTATTCACTTCCCATCTTCCCTACCTCCTTCAAAGAGCTACACAAAAACTGGTAGAATTTAATACCTGACATTTTACATTGTAATGTTGAGAAAAGTAACAAGCACTATGGATAGTATATGAACAGACTCAAGTAAAAATCCATTGAAAATTATATCAGAAAATAAGACATGGCTGTCTTTGTGCAGCGTAATCACGAATTTAGTGCAGGAGTTGAGTATTTGGGAAAATATGACATTTTTAGAATAAAAAATTTAGTAAATGAGGAAAAGAAATATTTAGAATATAGAGTAGAAGAGAATATAAAGCAATAAAAATAAAACTATGCTTTATTTAGATTGTTCCCATCTTGAGACTAAAATGAGAAAAGCATCTATGAACAGCTAGGTATAAGTTTGTGTAGCCATATGCTTTAATTTCTTTGTTAAATACTTAGGAGTGACAATATGGGTCATATGTATATATACTTATATATATATAGAGAGAGACTTATATATGTATATAGACTTATATATGTATGTATACATATGTAAATATGTGTTTTACTTAATTAAAAATATGTCAATTGTGTTAAAAACATTTGTATTCCAACAAGGATCATATACATTTGAGAATTCTACTAACTATTTTGCTTCACCAGGACTTGGTATTAATAATTCTTTTTACTTATATCATTATAATTGATGTAAATTTAATATAGAATTATCAAAAAATAAGGATACCTATATTTTTATTTATGCTTTTTGTCATTCATATGTATTCTTTGGGAGTGTGTATGAAGTGTTTCTTATTAATATGTTTTGGTTTTATACTGAGCTTTAAGATTTTATACATACATATGTGTATATATATATATATATATATATATATATATCTAAAACACACCCCACAGGCAGCCTGATTAAAGCATTGAAAGAAAAACAATCTTACAAATAACCCAATGCTGAGGAAAAGAAAATTATCATAATGTCAAGAACGCAGCAGTAAGACTCGAGGGGAATACCTGAAGTCAGGGAAGCAGAAGGACTTCTTTACAACGTGGAGTGGACTAAAAAGAGAGATGAAAATGCCAACAGAAAACCTACAGTGCTACAGGAAAATAGTCTTTAAAACTAAAGGCAAAATTAAGCTGTCCTGTGAGTACAGGTAAATAAATAGGAAAGTAATTGTATAAATATAGTAAGCAGTGTTAATAATGTCTTATGGTGATTAAAACATATGTGGTACTTAAATATATAAAGACAAAAATGTAAAATGTTTCAAATGGAAGAAAGTTTTCTAACCTATAGTGTTTTCAGTAATCGTATATAATACTGTAGAAAAGTATTTTGTATTCCAGAAGGATAACTAAAACTAAAAATAATGTTATTCAAAATGGGCCAAATGTCAAAAAACTCCATGATATAAAAATTCAATCAAATGTTAAAAGCGATGCTGATATAAACACATCCATATCAATAGTTACAATAAATGTACATGGATGATGCACTTCAAGTTAAAGAAAAAATTATAAAAACCGTGTAACCCAACTATATATTCTAGTTATCAAAGCCATATTAAATATATGGCAACATAAACTGAATGCAGCTATAATCCCAGAAAAGCTGGTGTTTTTATACTAATAATCTAAGTTTAGGCAAAGCCACTACTAATGCAAAGATGATATTTTAGAATAATAAAGGAAACAATTTATGTTATATAACACCTTTAAATAGGTATGAGTACAATTTTGAAAACTCTAGATAGAAATTTGAAAGAATTAAGGAAAAGTCTTTGAAAGAGAAATAAATTCATTATAATACTGAAATATTATGTTATATTCATAAAGATGGGAAGAACTGAAACAATTTGAAAGTATACTGGATATTAGAGCTACAAAATTAAGATGATTCTTCTGAATGAAATATTCACAATTTTAAAATCAGAAATATCACAATTCATATTTGTCATTATTGCAAATAACATTGGACCATAGTTAATAATATGCCAGTGCATAAAACAACATTCAGTCAGTTAAAAAAAAAGAAACTAAAATCATCGAAGGGATCCTTTGTTAACAGTGAAATAAATCAATTCAGATCAGAAAATCATAAAAGTCCCCACTTACACTGAAAGTAAGCAGTATATTTTTAATTAAGCTTTACGTAGGAAAAAAAATACAAAGGAGACACTA
This sequence comes from Sylvilagus floridanus, assembly GCA_949820135.1. Classification (NCBI taxonomy): domain Eukaryota; kingdom Metazoa; phylum Chordata; class Mammalia; order Lagomorpha; family Leporidae; genus Sylvilagus; species Sylvilagus floridanus. The sequence continues at coordinate 99,616,133 of OX463224.1, read as the reverse complement.
AGGAAAAAAGAAATGAATTAATCAAATAATGAAGATGTGATAAATAAAAACTTGATAGATTAATATAATGCAGATGGAAATTTATAGTTGTCAGTGGATATGTGAGGAATGAAAAAAGGTTGATAATCAAAAATATTTCCATCACAGAAAGTTAGAAAAAGTAGAAAAAATGCAACCTACAGTGAAAATAGAGAAAATAATGAAAAACAATGTAAGAGAAGATAAATTTAAAAACCTTATATTTCTATATAACGTTAAAGAAAATTACAAAGTTTCAAGCAAAAAATGATCCAGAGAAACATGATAGAAACCTTTAAAATCATAAATAGAAATATGGAAAAATAATGGAAATTATGAAGAATGATATAGATACTTAAATATAAAGAAATATGGGACTGGCGCTCTGGCATAGTTAGTAAAGCCGCCACCTGCAGTGCCAGCATCCCATATGGGTGCCAATTCGAGTCCCAGCTGCTCCATTTCCCATCCAGCTCTTTACTATGGCCTGGGAAAGCAGTGGAGGATGGCCCAAGTCCTTGGGCCCCTATACCTGTGTGGGAAACCTGGAAGAAGCTCCTGGCTCTTGGCTGTGAGTTGATCTCAAATGTAATATCATGATATATAGTAATCCAGTTGTTTTATACAGAATTGGTCTAGCATTTCTTAGTATAGTTCAATCTAATAAACTATACAAAATTAATCTAAAATTTCTGAATTAACACTCCGGTTTTTCAATCTAATTACCAGCAATATTTGGTCATTCTAGAATATAAGAATGCGGGATAGGGTATTAGGAAGCTGATTTGTAACATGTATGCACACACACACACTCAAACAAGCTTTGTAAAAGAAGGAGTTTTTGAAGATCACTTAGAAAATGAAAATCTTTATTAAAATGGTTGCACCTAAATACATATTTAAATTTATGACAGGGATTTATCTAAGAAACAGTTATTTTCTCGCATGGAGTTGAATTCAGGAATTCAGGAGGAATTCAGCATCAATGGGATTACTATTTTAACTTCTTAATTAATATACTCCCAAGTGAAACCGAAATATCATGGATACTCTTGCCTAGTTCAGAAGAATTCAAGTTTCTTCCTCATACAATTGAAAATAACCTGTGTGTAACAGCTTCAAAGCTTCTGGAGATACATTTGACTTAGTCTCAAATTAATTTTTACTACAGTAACTATGAGAAGATTTAATTTCTGAACTACTTCTACATACGTCATAATGCAGTTCAACAAAATGAAACTTAAATTCACATCACAGTTGCCCTTCCTTAAGCAACCTGCCTATGAACGTATTACAGACTGTATGGTACTCTCATATCTTCACACAGTATCTCCAAGGCAAATACATCTGGGAAAAGAATAGGAATCAGGGGTCAGCTTCTCAACTTCTTCCTGCTGAGCCCATCCAAGCACAAAGCTTCCTTTTGAAAACAGTGGGAGCTTTGTGCTTGAATCTGTTCTGCAGGGAAACAGCCAGAGAACTGAAGTGAATAGATGCTGTGTGTAGTTGTGATGCAGGATGCCCTCCCTAACTGGTGTCACATTTGAATGAAATCTGCAAGCCCCTTGTTCTTTCAGGTGTTTCTCAAATGTGGCCTGTGCTCATTCGCCGTGACTTATTCAACTTCTCTCTTTAGATGAAAAATCTCCAGTTTGAGAATAAAAAAACTGAAAGCAAAGCACCAAGTTACTAAACCTTAAGTTTATAGAAAGTGATTGACTAGAATTGTGGGAAGGTTTGCATTTCTCAAGGTTAGAGAAACAATAAACAACCGTAGTGAGATTAAAAGTGACACTGCATCTCAGTTAGAAGGCCAACATTTATTTTGGAAGAGATGGCTATGAATTAATATTTTATTTGCATTCTGGAGACCTTTCCTTTGTTCAAATTTCTTTTAAGTTAAGTGTTCAATCTTTATCAATAAAAAAGATTAAACTTACAGCTATTATTTTCTGACATTAGCTACTGAAGGTATATAATGCTTACAGCATACCACACATATTGTCAGGCCTTTACACTTATCATTATTGTACAAACTAATATGATTTAAAGTAGACAAAGAGAAATCAACTAAATTGCCAAAACTCACACAATTTGTAAGCAGTGTATACAAAGCCAGTCTGTGTATAATTCATTCTCATACACCTCACATTTTAGAGCTAATATGATTAACATGATATTTATAGATCTTAGTTTTATTTAATTCAGCTCAATGTATGTGTTTTATACAATAAATTAATTTGTAAAAAGAAAAGCAATTTAACATGTTGCAGTCACTAATATCCATGCAACAGTTCACTTCTTACCCAAATTCATTTCAACCATGTTGTCCTAGTCATCCTCCTAATTTTATTCCGTAGCAATACCTGTAACATTGTAAGTCACGAAGAGCCTTAATATAAAAGCAATGAACATCCCAGATTCTCAGAAAGTCAGCCAATTACTTATTTTCTCTCCCTCCCTCCCTCGCTTCCTTGCTTTCTCCCTTTCTCCCTTCCTTTCTTCTTTCCTTCCTTCCTTCCATTCATTCTTTTATTATAAATTTTGAGATAACATATTTAAATTTACGTTAAAATCAAGAGCTTAATGCTATATTACCTAATGAGTTCAACAGGTAAAAAGATCGTAGTTCAGCAGGAATGCAGGCAGGAGTATAAAAATAACCAAATGAAACTATGTCAACTTCTGTCAAATATAGGCTATTTATAAATAATCACAGATCCTTAAAACTGTAGTAGTTCACCATTTTTTAAAACTTTTACTTAAGCTATGTAAGCTATGGCTTACAATGGCTTTTTCTCCCCCATAACTTCCCTCCCACCTGCAAACCTCCCATCTCCCGCTCCCTCTCTCATCCCATTCACATCAAGATTCATTTTCAATTACCTTTATATAAAGATATATATTAAGTATATGTATATAAGTATAATGTATATATTAAGTAATGATTTCAACAGTTTGCACCCACACAGAAACATAAGTATAAAATACTGTTTGAGTACTAGTTATAGCATTAATTCACATTGAACTACACATTAAGGACAGAGCTGCTACATGGGGAGTAATTCACAGTGACTCCGGTTGTTGACTTAACAATTTGACACTCTTGTATATGGCGTCAGTAATCACTCTAGGCTCTAGTCATGAGATTCCAAGGCTATGGAAGCCTTTCGTGTTCGCCAACTCTGATCTTATTCAGAAAAGGTCATAATCAAGGTGAAAGTTCTATCCTCCTTTCAGAGAAAGGTACCTCCTTCTTTGATGGTCCGTTTTTTCCACTGGGAACTCACTGGCAAGAATCTTTTATTTTAGGGTTTGTTTTTTTGTTTTTTTGTTTTTTGTTTGTTTGTTTGTTTTTTTGCCAGAGTGTCTTGGCTTTCCATGTCTAAAATACTCTCATGGGCTATTAAACCAGATCTGAATGCATTAAGGGCTGATACTAAGGCCAGAGTGCTGTTTACGATATCTGCCATTCTATGAGTCTGCTGTGTATCTGGATTCCCATGTTGGATTATTCTTTCCTTTTTCAATTCTAACAGTTAGCATTAGCAGACACTAGTCTTGTTTCTGTGATCCCTTCGACTCTTAGACCTATCATTATGATCAATTGTGACCTGAAATTGATCACTTGGACTAGTGAGATGTCATTGGTACATGCCAACTTGATGGGGTCGAATTGGAATCCCCTGCAACGTTTCTAACTCTACCATTTGGGGCGAGTCTGATTGAACATGTCCAAAATTGTACATCTCCTCCCTCTCTTTTTCCCACTCTTATATTTAACAGAAATCACTTTTCAGTTAAATTAAAGCACCTAAGAATAATTGTGTGTTACTTACAGAGTTCAACCATTAGTAATAAGTAGAACAAAAAAATACTAAAATGGATAAAATATTAAGTTGTACATAAACATTCAGGACAAGGGCTAATCAAGAAACTGTTGCCCATTTCACTTCAACAGGTTTCCTTTTTGGTGCTCAGTTAGTTGTCACCAATCAGGAAGATCATAGGATATTTGTTCCTTTGGGACTGACTTAATTCACTCAGCATAATGTTTTCCAGATTCCTCCATCTTGTTGCAAATGACCGGATTTCACTGTTTTTGACTGCTGTAAGTAACCTATAGAGTACATGTCCCATAATTTCTTCATCCAGTCTACTGTTGATGGGCATTTAGGTTGATTCCAGATCTTAGCTATTGTGAATTGAGCTACAATAAACATTAATATGCAGACACCATTTTTGTTTGCCAATTTAATTACCTTTGTGTAAATTCCAATGAGTGGGATGGCTTGGTTGCATGGTAGAGTTGTATTCAGGTTACTGAGTAATATCCAGACTTATTTGCATAGTGGATCAAGAAAAACTGCAGCAAACCAGACCCAAATATAGTAGGAGAAGAGAAATAATTAAAATCAGAGAATAATTCAACAGGATGGAATCCAAAAAACATTATACAAAAATCAGCAAAATGAAGAGCAGTTTTTTTTGAAAAAATAAACAAAATTGATACCCCATTGGCCCAACTAACTAAAAAAATAAGAGTAAAGACCCAAATCAATAAAATCAGAGATTAAAAAGGAAATGTAACAACAGATACCAGAGAAATAAAAAGATCATCAGAAATTACTACAAGGACTTGTATGCCAGCAAACAGGAAAATCTATCAGAAATGGATAGATTCCTGGACACATGCAACCTACCTAAATTGAACCAGGAAGACTTAGAAAACCTAAACAAACCCATAACTGAGACAGAAATTGAAACAGTAATAAAGGCCCTCCCAAAAAAGGAAAGCCCAGGACTAGATGGATTGACTGCTGAATACCACCAGACATTTAAAGATGAACTAACTCCAATTCTTCTCAACTATTCAGAAGGAATCCTCCCAAATTCTTTTTATGAAGCCAGCATCACCTTAATCCCTAAGCCAGAAAAAGGTGCAGCATTGAAAGAGAATTATAGACCAATTTCCCTGATGAACATAGATGCAAAAATCCTCAAAAAAATTCTGTCCAATAGAATGCAACAACACATCAGAAAGATCATCCACCCACACCAAGTGTGATTTATTCCTGGTATGCAGGAATAATTGAACATGCAGAAATCAATGTGATACACCACATTAACATACTGCAGAAGAAAAACCATATGATTATCTCAATAGATGCAGAGAAAGCATTTGATAAAATACAACACCCTTTCATGATGAAAACTCTAAGCAAATTGGGTATAGAAGGAATAATACTCAATGCAATAAGCAATTTATAAAAAAAAAAAAAAACATGGCCAATATCCTACTGAATGGGGAAAATTTGGAAGCATTTCCACTGAGACCTGGTACCAGACATAGATGCCCACTCTCACCACTGTATTCCATATAGTTCTCGAAGTTTTAGCCAGAGCTATGAGGCAAGAAAAAGAAGTTAAAGGGATACAAATTGGGAAGGAAGAAGTCAAATTATCCCCCTTTGTAGATGATATGATACCTTATTTAAGGGATCCAAAGAACTCTACTAAGAAACTATTGGAATTCATAGAAGAGTTTGGCAGAGTTCAGGATATAAAGTTAATGCAAAAAATCAACAGCCTTTGTATATACAGGGAATGTCATGTCAGAGAACGAACTGCTGATTTTTTTTAAGATTTCTTCTGTGACCCAGTGTTCATTCAGGAGCATGCTGTTCAGTCTCCATGTGTTTGCATACACTCTAGTGATTCCTGAGTGCTAATTTCCAACTTCTTTCCACTGCGGTCTGAGAAGCTGCATGGTATCATTCTAATTCTTTTGAGTTTGCTGAGACTTGCTTTGTGGCCCATAATGTGGTCAATCCTAGAGTAGGTTGCATGTATTGCTTAGAAGAATGTAAATGCTTTATGTGTAGGATGAAAAGTTCTGTAGGTATCTGTTAGATCCATATGGGCTATAGTGTCATTTAAACTGCTGTTTCCTTGTTGATCTTCTGTAGTTGATCTTTCTATTTCTGAGATGGAGTATTGAAGTCCCTCCGTACTATTGCATTGAATTGTAAGTCTCCCTTTAAGTCCCTTAGTATGTCTTTTAAATAAACCAGTGCCTGTGATTAGGTGCATATACAATGATAATAGTTACATCTTCCTGTTGAATTGATTCCTTAATCATTATATAATGCCCCTCTTTGTCTCTCTTAACAGTTTTTGTGTTAAAGTTTATTTTTTCTGTCTGATATTAAGATGGTTATGCCTGTTTTTTTCATTTCTGTTGGCATGGAATATTTTTCAACCTTTCACTTTCAGTCTGCATGCATCTCTGTTGGAAAGATGTGTTTCTTGTAAGCAGCAAATAGATGGGTTTTCTTCCTTAATCCATTCAGTCAGCCTGTGTCTTAACTGGATAGTTGAGGCTATTAAAGTTCAGTGTGAGTATTGATAAGTAGTAACTTTGCCATGACATTTTCCCAAAGATATTTTCTAATATATGCTTTGAACTTCCTGTGATCTTTTACTGTGAGGTTTTCTTCCTTTACCTTCTTTCATATTGATGGCTGTATTTCTGTGTTTCTGTGTGTAACACATTGTTAAGCATCTTTCGCAGGACTAACAACATTTTTATGAATTCTTTGACAACGTTATAAAATGATGGTTGACAACAATATATTTACAACAATACTGATACAGGCATTTCTTTCTCTGTTTTTTATGTTTGGCTTTCAAATTTTTTTCTTTATTTTTTTTCCTTTTTTTTCTTTTTAAATTTAAACTCCCACATAAAAGAAATAATATGTAGTATTAGTCTTTAAGTGCCCAGATTATTTCACTCAACATGATGTTCTCCAGTTGTATCCCTTTTGATACAAATGGCAGAATTTCATTCCTTTTCATAGCTGAATATTATTGCAATATATATATTATATATAATATATACATATATTAATTTTGGTTTATTTATTTGAAAGACAGAGTTACAGAGGCAGAGGCAGAGAGAAAGGGAAGTCTTCCATCTTCTGGTTCACTCCCCAGATGGCTTCAATTGCCAGAGCTGCACAGATCTACAGTCAGGATCCAGGAGCTTCTTCTGGGTCTCCCATGAGGGTGCAGGAACCCAATGATTTGGACCATTTTCTGCTATTTTCCCATGCCATATTAGAGAACTGGATCAGATATGGAGCAGCCAGGACTGGAATCAGTGCCCAGACAGGGTGCTGGCACTGCAGGCATTGAATTTACGCTCTGTGCCACAGCCCTGACACATTATTTATATTTATGCCAAATGTTTTATCCATTCTTCTGATGACGGCCACATTGGTTGATTCAATGTTTTTGCTATTGTGAACAGTGCTGCTATAATGTGGTCACTCAGGCATCTCTGATACAATGGGTTCACATCTTTTGGGTCTAGTAGTGAGATTACAAAATTTAATGGCTAGTCTACTTTTATTTTATTTTATTTTTTACATCTCCATAATATTTTCCACAGCAGTTAATTTACATTCCCACCAATACTGTATGCGTTCTCCTTTCTCCACATCCTTGCTAAAATTTATTAATTTTTTCCTTTTAATAATATCTATTCTGACAGGAGTGAAGTTATATCTCAATGTGGTTTTAATTTGCATCTCCCCAATGGCTAATGAAATTGAATTTTTTTTCATGTATTTGTTGAACATTAGTATTTCTTCTTTTTAGAACTGTCTGTTGAGGTCCTCTGCCCATTTCCTCACTGGATTTTTTTTTCTTGTTGAATTTTTTGAGTTGCTGATATATTCGAGCTATTAATCCTTTGCTGGGTAAGTAGCATACAAATATTTTCCTCATTTGGTTACCTTTATCTTCACTCTATTTATTATTTCCTTTGATGTGCAGAAGCTTCTGAGTTTGATGTAACTCCATTTGTCCTCTTTTGTTTTTGTCACCTGTGACTCTTATCTGAGAAGTCTGCACCTACCCCAATCTTGAATTGTTTCTTCTACATTTTCTTCCAGTAACTTCATAGTCTCAGTCTTAAATTTGTGACTTTCATCCAACTTAAATTGGTTTTTATAGATTGTGAGAGGTAGAGATCTAATTTCATTCCTTTACATATATAAATACACTTTTACTAGAGCCATTTATTGAAGAGATTATCATTTCTCCAGTGTGTGACCTAGGTACTTTTCTCAAAGATCAATTGGCTATATATATCTGTGTTAATTTCTGAGCTCTCTGTTCTGTTCCAGTGATCTTTGTGTCAGTTTTTGTGTCAGTACCATTGTTGTTTTAATTACTATAGTTTTGTACGGCACCTTGAAGTCAGTTATTGTGGTACCTGCAACTTGATATTTTTCTTCTCAGCATCGCTTAGGCTATTTTGAGTCTTTTCTGATTCCACATGAGTTTTGGAATTTTTTTATAATTCTGTAAAATATGTCATTGATATTTTGATAGGAATTTCATAGAATCTATAGATTGTTGTAGGTGTATAGAAATTTTAGTGATATTCAATCTTCCATTCCATGAGCAAGGAAATATTTTTCCAATTATTTATGTGTCCTTGTTGATTACTTTCATCAATGCTTTACAATTTTTCTTGTAGAGGTCTTTCACTTCTTGCTTATATTCTTAAATATTTTATTTTTGTGTATGTGGCTGTCATGAATTGGATTTATTTTTTTGATGCTTCTTTCAGGAGTTCATCATTAGTATACAAAAAAGGTACTGATTTTTATATGTTTATCCTGTAATTTGCAACTTTATTGAATTGGTTTATCAGTTCCAAATGTTTTTGATGGAATGTTTAGGTTTTTTCACACAAACATCCTGTCACCTGTAAACACAGATAATTTAACTTCATCGTTTTCTTTTTTTTTTTTTTTTTTTTTACAGGCAGAGTGGACAGTGAGAGAGAGAGACAGAGAGAAAGGTCTTCCTTTTGCCGTTGGTTCACCCTCCAATGGCCGCCACGGCTGGCACGCTGCGGCCGGCGCACCGCGCTCCTCCGATGGCAGGAGCCAGGAGCTAGGTGCTTTTCCTGGTCTCCCCATGGGGTGCAGGGCCCAAGCACCTGGGCCATCCTCCACTGCACTCCTGGTCCACAGCAGAGGGCTGGCCTGGAAGAGGGGCAACCGGGACAGAATCCGGCGCCCCGACCGGGACTAGAACCTGGTGTGCCGGCGCCGCAAGGCGGAGGATAACTTCATCGTTTTCAATTGTAATGCCCTTTCTTCCTTTCTTCTCCTTAATCACTCTTGCTAATATTCCCAGTACTATTTGAGTAAGAGTTGTGAAAGTGAACATCCTTGTCTTATTCCAGCTTTTTTTTTCCATTTGGTAAGATATTGACTGTTGATTAGTTATATACAGCTTTTATAATTCTGAGGTATATTCCCTCTATACCTAATTTGTGGCAGGTTTTTAATCATGAATTTGTGTTGAATTTTATCAAATACTTTCTCCACATCTATAGTTCCTCTTGTTTGGGAAATTTAATCCATTTACATTCAGTATAAAGTGATAGATACTAGACATGCTCTAAAGCAGCTAATAGGAGCAGAAGCGTAACTTTGAGAGGATTGTAGGCTTCCTATGGTGTGTATCTTCAGTCCCTTGAGAGTTCAGTGTCAGTTATGCTAGAGGTTGTTATAGCCAATGCCACATTCTAGGTGCTAAGGGACACAAAGTGTGCTGTCCCCTTGTCCTGTTTTTAAGTCTGTAATAAGATTGTAATAATTACATCAACAGTGCTGGTTCCATAAGCTCCCACTCCTCAGATGGCATGCAATTGTGCTGTTGGGATTTTATGCCTGATGCTCCCAGCACAGTGACGTAGGAGTTACAAAGGGAAGGTCCTTAGGTGAGGTCTGGAATTTTATGGGCTGTTGCTGGTTGTAGCCCCAAGATTCTGAAGGGAAAGCAGCTGGATCACATAGAGTGATAGCGATTCTGGGGCTTATGCTCCAAACTCCCATAGTTGCAGGATGTAAAGGAGGTGTCTGCCCTCTGCCTTGTAAGTTGCCATGACCATTGCTGTGGTAATTTCTGGTAGCTGTTGAAAAGAGTTCAGCTGAGCAACTTTTCACAACTAACTGAATATTTTGTTTTGGGGCAGCGGGGGTGAAGGAGGGAAAAGAGGCAATATGGCTTCTGTTTTCATGGCAAAGTAGTTGCTCAGATCCCAGCAAGCTCCCTGGGTTGGAGTTGAAGTCATTTGGGGATTGTGAAATTCTCCCTCAGTTAAAGCTGCTGGTTTCAGGACATGCAGTAATTTTGTACCTTCCCTTGGAAAGGTGTGATTTCACATTGGCAGCCAGTTGCATAGATGCCAGGTGCAGCTGGCCACACAGACCAGCCAAGGCAGCATGTCCATCCTTTTTCCTTGTTATGCCACAGGTTCTCTGTTTGGTTATTTCTCTACCAAAAATGTCTGTCAGTCCCCTGGGGATGTAATCCTTCCTTGTTTTTCTGCTATCTTTTGACTGCAGAGGTCAATGTGTCATCTCACTGTTCAACCATCTTGGATTCCCCAGAGCAGCATATTGAGAGAGCAAAAACTATTATTTTATTAGCAGCAGTTTCATAAAAAGAAAACAGCTTATTAATCTCATCAGAGACAACAAATCATAGTGGAATAATTCAGTCAAGGCAAATTAAATTGGAATTTCATGGGTAGGAAACAAATGTAGCAAAGAGTACACTTGTATAGTGGGAACAGTAACCTCATCTGTCAATGAGACACGTATTATTTTATTTCCACTTTGACATCATTCCTTTTTGTCATGTAGATATCTGTTTTGGGTAATGACTACACTGAGGGTAATTCTATTTCAACTTACTTCTTCTGGCCCAAGAATTAGAAACTTTGAAAAAGCAGTCTTAATTCATGGAAAAGAATAGTATTCAAGGTTCTGTATACCACTACAGCAAAGCAGGTGTACTAAGAGACTCATTCTTGAAGGCTCATCTGTAAAAGAGTAACAATAGGTCTGTCTTGCTTTTCAGAGTTGTATGAGATCAGGTGGAAATAACAGTTGTAAAGGTCATTTGCTAAATGTTAACTATGAATAAATATAACACTTTACAAAGGAGATGGAAATTATCAAATCTAAGCTAAGCCAAAACTGACAAATATTTTCCAGTATTAAATCTGCTCAGGCCAATGTTCTGTGATATTCCAGAGTCCTATTTGAGGAGGATCTGCAGCCATACTCTGGTTCAGAAAACAGTGCTGTTACCAGTGTACTGTCAATGTCTAACATGTGGATGAAATGTTTGATAGTGACAGGTAACCAAGCATTTGCTCTGTCAAAACAGGGGTTCAGTGCTTAAAAATGGAGACAACCTCTGAAACATTACTGATGTATTTAAATTGCTCATAAGTATTCTAATTTACATCATACATATTCATGTGAGTAGATATTAATTAGGTTTTATTTCTACTCACATATTCATTGAATATTCATTGATCACCTACAGTAAGTTGGCACCATTCACTGAGTTAGGAGCTGGATTTACAAGGAGGTCTTCCAAAAGTTCATGGGCAATGTATAATGTGAAAAAGTTTTCATGTTTTTCAAAATTTTTTTTCACCAAAATAAATATCTTTTATATCCATTTTAGCATGAATTTTTTGAAGTCCTCTGGTATAGCAGAGAATACAACAGACATAATCCCTGCCGTTATGAGGCTTACATTCTAGCTTAATTTATGTTGTTAGTAAAAGATGTTTGGAAACATGGTACCTATATTCATGTTATTTATACTTATAATTTATTATTATTTTTAAAAGATACACTAGAAAAAGACTCAATTTCCTACAAAGTTGTTTGTTCATTTGAGAAATATATTGATTTTAAATTTTCATCCATGTAAACAAAAATAAATCTGTATTCAATATTTCTTAAGAGTCTTTAGAGAAATATTAAAATTCATCAAAATCAATCAATATCTTAGAAAGCAATAGGGAGATTCATTTTCAATTCTCTTTATATACAGAAGATCAGTTTACTATATATTAAGTAAAGATTTCAACAGTTTGCCCTCACATAGCAACACAAAGTGAAAAATACTGTTGGAGCACTAGTTATAGTATTAATTCACAATGTATAGCACATTAAGGACAGAGATCCTACATGATATTTTTTTTAAATTGATTAATTTTCTATGCAATTTCCAATTTAACACCAGGATTTTTTTTTTCATTTTTAATTATCTATATACAGAAGATTGATTCAGTATATACTAAGTAAAGATTTCATCAGTTTGCACCCACACAGAAACACAAAGTGTAAATGCTAGTTATAGCATTACTTCACATTGGACAACACATTAAGGACAGATCCCACATGAGACATAAGTACACAGTGACTCCTGAAGTTGATTTAACAATTTGACATTCTTGTTTATGGCATCAGTAATCTCCCTAGGCACTAGTCATGAGCTGCTGAGGCTATGGAAGCCTTTAGGGTTTGCCGACTTCAATCTTATTCCGACAAGGTCATAGTCAAAGTGGAGGTTCTCTCCTCCCTTCAGAGAAAGGTACCTCCTTCTTTGATGGCCCCATTCGTTCCACTGGGATCTCACTCACAGAGATCTTTCATTTCGTTCTTCTTTTTTTTCCAGAGTGTCTTGGCTTTCCATGCCTAGAATATTCTCATGGGCTCTTGAGCCAGATCTGAATGCCTTTAGGGCTGATTCTGAGGCCAGAGTGCTGCACCAAAATGCTATTAGAATTGATAAACCAATTCTATAAAGTTGCAGGTCACAAAATAGACATACAAAAAACAATAGCTTTTTTGTACGCTAATGAACTCAGAAATCAAGAAAGAAAGCCCATTCAAAACAGCCACAAAAATCAAATATTTAGGAATAAATTTAACCAAAGAAGTAAAAGATCTTCAAAATGAAAATTATCAAATATTAATGAAAGAAATCATCAAGGACACAAAACAATGGGTATTCCTTGCTCATAGTTGTAAGAATCAATAACATTAAAAGGGTGGAGCCAAGATGGCGGAATAGTGAGGACGCGCACTAGCAGTCCGCAAAAAGATAGTTTAATAAAAACAGAGTTACTGTAGCCTCAGGAAAAATCTCAGGGAAAAAAATGCAGTTGAAATTCTTCCGGACCCAGTGAATAAGATGCAGAGGACCTAGGGGAAAGTAAGTTTGCGAACAGCAAATCGTGCCATAGTGGCACGGGAGCTGCTGGGAGGGACGGGAACGGGACGGAACACAGTCGCCATTGGAATTGAGCGCTTAAACGGGAGCCAATACAGGGATCCCGAAACACTGGCGGGGGGGAAGCAGACCCCACGGGGGAAACAGCACAATTGAGGCGAGCCCACACGGACACTAGCCTCTCTCGTCACCCACCCTGCTAATCGAGCTAGACTGAACACAGTGGGACGGCACGCGGCCGCCGGCTGCAACGGAAGCCGGGCGGAACACAGTCGCCATTGGAACTGAGCGCTTGAAAGGGTGCCGATACAGGGATCCCGAGACACTGGCGGGGGGGAAGCAGACCCCCACGGGGGAAACTGCACAATTGAGGCGAGCCTGCATGGACACTAGCCTTTCTCGTCACCCACCCTGCTAATTTGAGCTAGATTAAACGCAGTGGCACAGTGCGCGCCCGCAGGCTGCGACAGGAGCCAGGCGAAACACAATCACCGCAGGATCTGCGCGCATGAACGGGAGCAGATACAGGGATCCCGAGACACTGGCGGGGGGAAGCAGACCCCAACGGGGGAAACAGCACAGTTGAGGCGAGACCGCACGGACACTAGCCCCTCTCGCCGCCCACCTTGCGAAGTTGAATTTGATTAAACGCAGTGGGACAAGGTGCTCCCGCCCATCACTGAGGCAGATGGAACCAAAAACCCGAGGCTGTAGAAACCTGAAGGGGATCCAAAAACTGGGAACACACCGCGCACACAAACTCCGTTACCTTGACAACCCAGAGAAAGAGTGTGGGGAAAAAAAAATGCCAAACAAAAACAGATTCGGAGGGAACAAGATCAAGGAAGACGCTATGATGACCCCAAACGGAAAAGACACCCCAAGTCAGGATTATGAAGATAATGAGATAGAAGAAATGCAAGAAGCAGATCTCAAAGAATTGATAAGAACATTAAGAAGTTCTCAAAAACAAATTCTTGAACTACAGAAATCTTTAATGGATAAGATAGAAAATCTCTCTCGCGAGAATGAAGTGCTATGGAGAAATCAAAACGAAATGAAACAACTAGTAGAACAAGAAGCTACGATAGTGACAAAAAATCTTAATGAATTGAAGAATTCAATAGATCAAGTGACAAGCAATCTTGAGGGCCTTAAAACCAGAATTGGTGAAGCAGAAGAGAGAATATCGGACCTAGAAGACAGTGAACAGGAGAGGAAACAGTCAAACCAAAGACAAGAAGAGGAAATAAGAAAACTAAAAGATATCGTCGGGAATTTACAGGATACTATTAAAAAACCCAACATTCGGGTTCTAGGTGTTCCTGAAGGTATGGAGAGGGAGAAAGGATTAGAAGGCCTTTTTAGGGAGATACTAGCAGAAAATTTTCCAGGCTTGGAGAAAGACAGAGAAATCCTAATCCAGGAAGCTCATAGAACCCCTAATAAACATGACCAAAAGAGATCCTCTGCACGACATATTGTAATTAAACTCACCACAGTGAAGCAAAAAGAAAAGATCCTAAAATGTGCCAGAGAGAAACGTCAGATTACTCTCAGAGGATCTCCAATTAGACTCACAGCTGACTTCTCAACAGAAACCCTACAAGCTAGAAAGGAATGGCGAGACATAGCCCAGGTACTTAGAGAGAAAAACTGCCAGCCCAGAATATTATATCCTGCCAAGCTCTCATTTTTGAAAGAAGGTGAAATAAAGACCTTTCATAACAAACAAAAATTGAAAGAATTTGTTGCCACTCGTCCAGCCCTGCAAAAGATACTTAAAGACGTGTTACACACAGAAACACAGAAACACGACCATCAACATGAAAGAAGGTAAACGAAGCGAACCTCACGGCAAAAGATCACAGGGAATTCAAAGCATACATTCGAAAATATCTGGCAAATGGCAGGGCAAACTTACCACTTATCAATAGTCACATTGAACGTTAAAGGTCTAAACTGTCCTGTTAAAAGACAGAGATTGGCTGATTGGGTTAAGGAACAAAAACCATCTATTTGCTGCCTACAAGAAACACATCTTTCCAACGAAGATCCATACAGACTGAAAATAAAAGGATGGAACAAGATATACCATGCCAACAGAAATGAAAAAAGAGCGGGTGTAACCATCTTAATATCGGACTACATAAACTTTAACACAAAAACGGTTAAGAGAGACAAAGAGGGGCACTATATAATGATTAAGGGATCAATACTACAGGAAGATATAACAATTCTCAATGTATATGCACCTAATTACAGGCCACAGGTTTATTTAAAAATTTTGTTAAGAAACTTAAAGGGAGACTTAGACCCCAACACAATAGTACTGGGGGACTTCAATACTCCACTCACAGATATTGACAGATCGACAGGACAGAAGATCAACAAGGAGACAGTAGATTTAAACAACACTATAGCCCAAATGGATCTAATAGATATCTACAGAACTTTTCATCCTACACGTAAAGCATTCACATTCTTCTCAGCAGTACATGGAACCTACTCTAGGATTGATCACATATTAGGCCATAAAGCAAGTCTCAGCAAATTCAAAAGAATTAGAATCATACGATGCAGCTTCTCAGACCATAAGGGATTGAAGTTGGAAATTAGCAACTCAGGAATCCCTAGAGCATATGCAAACACATGGAGATTGAACAACATGCTCCTGAATGAAAATGGGTCACTGAAGAAATCAAAAGAGAAATCAAAAATTTTCTGGAAGTAAATGAGGATAACAGCACAACATACCAAAACTTATGGGATACAGCAAAAGCAGTGTTAAGAGGAAAGTTTATATCAATAGGTGCCTACATCAAGAAACTGGAAAGGCACCAAATAGATGAGCTTTCAGTGCATCACAAAGATCTAGAAAATTTGCAGCAAACTAGACCCAAATCTAGTAGAAAAAGAGAAATAATCAAAATCAGAGAAGAAATCAACAGGATTGAATCCAAAAAAACATTACAAAAAATCAGCCAAACGAGGAGCTGGTTTTTTGAAAAAATAAACAAGATTGACACCCCATTGGCCCAACTAACTAAAAAAAGAAGAGAAAAGACCCAAATCAGTAAAATCAGAGATGAAAAAGGAAATATAACAACAGACACCACAGAAATCAAAAGAATCATCAGAAATTACTGCAAGGACTTGTATGCCAGTAAACAGGGAAACCTATCAGAAATGGATAGATTCCTGGACACATGCAACCTACCTAAATTGAACCCGGAAGACATAGAAAACCTAAACAGACCCATAAGTGAGTCAGAAATTGAATCAGTAATAAAGGCCCTCCCAACAAAGAAAAGCCCAGGACCAGATGGATTCACTGCTGAATTCTACCAGACATTTAAAGAAGAACTAACCCCAATTCTTCTCAAACTTTTCAGAACAATCGAAAAAGAGGGAACTCTCCCAAATTCTTTCTATGAAGCCAGCATCACCTTAATTCCTAAGCCAGAAAAAGATGCAGCATTGAAAGAGAATTACAGACCAATATCCCTCATGAACATAGATGCAAAAATCCTCAACAAAATTCTGGCCTATAGACTGCAACAACACATCAGAAAGATCATCCACCCAGACCAAGTGGGATTCATCCCTGGTATGCAGGGATGGTTCAATATTCGCAAAACAATCAACGTGATACACCACATTAACAGACTGCAGAAGAAAAACCATATGATTATCTCACTAGACGCAGAGAAAGCATTCGATAAAATTCAACACCCTTTCATGATGAAAACCCTAAGCAAACTGGGTATAGAAGGCACATTCCTCAATACAATCAAAGCAATTTATGAAAAACCCACGGCCAATATCCTATTGAATGGGGAAAAGTTGGAAGCATTTCCACTGAGATCTGGTACCAGACAGGGATGCCCACTCTCACCACTGCTATTCAATATAGTGCTGGAAGTCTTAGCCAGAGCTATTAGGCAAGAAAAAGAAATTAAAGGGATACAAGTTGGGAAGGAAGAACTCAAACTATCCCTCTTTGCAGACGACATGATTCTTTATTTAGGGGACCCAAAGAACTCTACTAAGAGACTATTGGAACTCATAGAAGAGTTTGGCAAAGTAGCAGGATATAAAATCAATGCACAAAAATCAACAGCCTTTGTATACACAGACAATGCCACGGCTGAGGAAGAACTGCTAAGATCAATCCCATTCACAATAGCTACAAAAACAATCACATAGCTCGGAATAAATTTAACTAACGACATTAAAGATCTCTACAATGAAAATTACAAAACCTTAAAGAAAAAATAGAAGAGGATACCAAAAAATGGAGAAATCTCCCATGCTCATGGATTGGAAGAATCAATATCATCAAAATGTCCATTCTCCCAAAAGCAATTTACAGATTCAACGCAATACCAATCAAGATACCGAGGACATTCTTCTCAGATCTGGAAAAAATGATGCTGAAATTCATATGGAGACACAGGAGACCTCGAATAGCTAAAGCAATCTTGTACAACAAAAACAAAGCCGGAGGCATCACAATACCAGATTTCAGGACATACTACAGGGCAGTTGTTATCAAAACAGCATGGTACTGGTACAGAAACAGATGGATAGACCAATGGAACAGAATAGAAACTCCAGAAATCAATCCAAACACCTACAGCCAACTTATATTTGATCAACGATCCAAAACCAGTCCCTGGAGTAAGGTCAGTCTGTTTAATAAATGGTTCTGGGAAAACTGGATTTCCACATGCAGAACCATGAAGCAAGACCCCTCCCTTACACCTTACACAAAAATTCATTCAACATGGATTAAAAATTTAAACCTACGACCTGACACCATCAAATTACTAGAGAGCATAGGAGAAACCCTGCAAGACATAGGTACTGGCAAAGACTTCTTGGAAAAGACCCCAGAAGCACAGGCACTGAAAACCAAAATTAACTACTGGGATTGCATCAAATTGAAAAGTTTCTGTACTGCAAAAGAAACAGTCAGGAAAGTGAATAGGAAACCGACAGAATGGGAAAATATAATTGCCAACTATGCAACAGATAAAGGGTTGATAACCAGAATCTACAAAGAAATTAAGAAACTCCACAACATCAAAACAAACAACCCACTTAAGAGATGGGCCAAGGACCTCAATAGACATTTTTCAAAAGAGGAAATCCAAATGGCCAACAGACACATGAAAAAATGTTCAAGATCCCTAGCAATCAGGGAAATGCAAATCAAAACCACAATGAGGTTTCACCTCACCCTGGTGAGAATGGCTCACATTCAGAAATCCACCAGCAATAGATGCTGGAGAGGATGTGGGGAAAAAGGGACACTAATCCACTGTTGGTGGGAATGCAAACTGGTGAAGCCACTATGGAAGTCAGTCTGGAGATTCCTCAGAAACCTGAATAAAACCCTACCATTCAACCCAGCCATCCCACTCCTTGGAATTTCCCCAAAGGGAATTAAATGGGCAAACAAAAAAGCCGTCTGCACAGTAATGTTTATTGCGGCTCAATTCACAATAGCTAAGACTTGGAACCAACCCAAATGCCCATCAACAGTAGACTGGATTAGGAAATTATGGGACATGTACTCTACAGAATACTATGCAGCAGTCAAAAACAATGAAATCCGGTCACTTGCAACAAAATGGAGGAATCTGGAAAACATCATGCTGAGTGAATTAAGTCAGTCCCAAAGAGACAAATATCATTTGTTTCCCTTGATTGGCGATGACTAACTGAGCACCAAAGGGGAAACCTGTAGAAGTGAAATGGACACTATGAGAAACAGTGACTCGATCAGCTCTTGTGCTGACTGTTGTTGTACAATGTAATACTTTATCCATGGTAGTATTTTTTTTTTATCCAAGTACTAGTGGTTGAACTCTGTAATTAACACAGAATTATTCTTAGGTGTTTAAATTTTAACTGAAAAGTGATCCCTGTGAAATATAAGAGTGGGAATAAGAGAGGGAGGAGATGTAAAATTTGGGACATGCTCAATCGGAACGGCCCCAAATGATGGAGTTAGAATTGTGCCAGGGGATTCCAATACAATCCCATCAAGGTGGCATGTACCAAGGCCATCTCATTAGTCCAAGTGATCAATTTCAGCTCACAATTGATCACACTGATAGGTCTAAGAGTCAAAGGGATCGCACAAGCAAGACTAGTGTCTGCTAATACTAACTGATAGAATGAAAAAGGGAGAGAATGATCCAACATGGGAAGCAGGATACACAGCAGACTCATAGAATGGCAGGTGTCCTAAATAGCACTCTGGCCTCAGAATCAGCCCTTAAGGCATTCGGATCTGGCTGAAGAGCCCATGAGAATAGTTTAGGCATGGAAAGCCAAGACATTCTGGAAAAAACAGAAGACCTAAATGAAAGATCTCTGCGAGTGAGATCCCAGTGGAAAGAACGGGGCCATCAAAGAAGGAGGTACCTTTCTCTGAAGGGAGGAGAGAACTTCCACTTTGACTATGACCCTGTCAGAATACGATCGAAGTCGGCGAACCCTAAAGGCTTCCATAGCCTCGGCAACTCATGACCAGAGCCTAGGAAGATTACTGACGCCATAAACATGAGTGTCAAATTGTTAAATCAACATCAGGAGTCACTGTGTGCTTACTTCTCATGAGGGATCTGTCCTTAATGTGTTATCCAATGTGAAATAATGCTATTACTAGTACTGAAACAGTATTTTTACACTTTGTGTTTCTGAGTGGGTGCAAACTGATGAAATCTTTACATAGTATATATTGAATCGATCTTCTTTATATAAAGATAATTTCAAATGATTAAAAAATCTTGGTGTTAAACTGGAAATTGCATAGACAATTAATCAATTTTTTTTTTAAAAAAAATCATGTAGGATCTCTGTCCTTAATGTGCTGTACATTGTGAATTAATACTATAACTAGCACTCCAACAGTATTATCATTTTGTGTCTCTATGCGAGGGCAAACCATTGAAATCTTTACGTAATATGTACTAAATTGATCTTCTGTGTTTAAAGAGAATTGAAAATGAATCTTGATGTGAACAGAAGGGGAGAGGGAGCGGGAAAGGGGAGGGGAGGAGGAGGGAGAGAACTTGTGGGAGGGGAGCCATTGTGATCCATAAGCTGTTCTTTGGAAATTTATATTCTTTAAATAAAAGCTTTATATAAAAAAAAATAACATTAAAATGTCTATACTACCTAAAGCAATCTACAGATTCAGTGCAATCCCTATCAAAATACCAATGACATTCTTTACATAATTAGAAAAAAAATCCTAAAATTCACATGGAATCACAAATGACCCAGAATAGTAAAAACAATCCTGGTCAAGAAAAATAAAGCTGGAGGCATCACAATATCTGACTTCAAAGCATACTACAAAGCTATAGTAATTAAAGCAGCATGGTATTGGCACTAACAACTATACATAGATCAATAGAACAGAACAGAGAACCCAGAAATTAATCCACATATATACAGCCAACTGATTTTTGACAGAAGTGCTCAAACAGTACAGTGGAGTTAGGATAATCTCTTTAACAAATGGCACTGGCAAAGCTGACAGTATCTTTGTAGAAGAATGAAATTATATCTATATTTCTCACCATATACAAAAATTAACTCAAGATGAATCAAAGATTTAAATTTATGACCTGAGACTGTGAAGTTGTTGGAAGAAAATATAGGGGAAACACACCAGACATTGGTGTAGAGGATGATTTCTTGGATAAGACCCCAAATAAAAACAAAACTAAACAAATGGAACTACAGCAAACTCAGAAGATTTTGCACAAATGAAACAATCAATAGAATGAAGAGACAGCCAACAGAATGGGAAAAAATATTTGCAAACCACATAAATGACAAAGTATTAATATTCTGAATATATCAGCAACTTAAACTCAACAACAGAAAAAAATCAATTCAGTTGAGGAATGCATAAAAGACTTCAATAGACAGTTCTCAAAAGAAAAAATACAAATGGCTAACAAATGTATGAAAAAATACTCAACATCACTATCCATCAGGGAAATGTAACTCCTAACCAAAATGAGTTATCACGTCACTCCTGTTGGAATGGCTAAAATCCAAACACGGAGAGTAATAAATGCTGTTGAGGGTGTGGACACAGAGAACACTTATACACTGTTGGTGGGAATGTAAATTATTGCAGCTACTGTAAAACAGTGTGGAGATTTCCTAGAAAACTAGAAATAGCCTTGCTATGTGATCCAGCAATCTCAATACTGGGCATATCCCAAAAGACTTCAACACGATGTATCAAAGAGATACCTGCACCACCATGTTATGGCAGCACTGTTAACAATAGCCAAAATTTGGAATCAACCAAAGTGTCCATCATCAGATGAATGAATAAATAAAATGTGATATATATACACACAATGGAGTATTATTCAGCTATAAAAAACAAGGAAATTCTATCATGTGCAGCAAAATGGATGCAACTCGAAGACATTGTGTTTAATGAAATAGGGTGAATATAGAAAGACAAATACCACATATTCTCCCTTATATGTGGGAGCTAAAATATAAAAAACATAAAGAGAAAAAAGAAGAAATGTCTGTGGGTACCAGTACTGCTGCAAATATAGTTTTGTAAAACTTTGTTTTATAAATTTGTGAAACCAATTGTTAAGAATGCTATACTACTGTAGTTTTAATGATCTGTGATTACTTTAAGATTTATTGTATGGGATTAAATGGTCACTTTTCCATTCAAAAAAAAAAAAAAAAGAAAGCAATAGGGGCAAAACCACAATTTGGTTTAGAATGCAAAAGTAAGTCCCTAAGAATCATTAGTTGGGAGCAATGATTTTTTAATTCTTTGAATAAAAGATTCTCAGATCTTGCTAGATTAACAGAAGACTATTTCTATAGCTAAAGACATTCTTTGACTTCTTATGATTTTACAAATTGAAGTGGCCTCCTTTTTGTCATTTCTCAGGATAAATCGCTTTTCTGTGGTAGCAGAGAAAGACAAAACTCCAGGGTGTATCAGAATTTCCAGGGTCTGTATCATGCTATAGGATGCTTGAATTACTAAAAACAAGATTTCATGTATCTGAAAGATAGCAAAGTTAAAGGAAAATCAAAAATGTATCCTGACTCAAATTTCTGCATGTAAGTTTGACTGAATAATTATAAATCGGGCTTAAATTAGTGAAATCTCAATCTCATGGCTTAGTTTTGTCATAAAATGAAGTTTTAAACTAGATATTTGTAAATAGAAATACCTAATCAGTCATAACTATCATATTGCTCCTCTAAACACTAATAAGTGTTGGCTAGACCCTCATCTGCTGGCAATAGATATGTCTTCTGTGATTACCAGCCTTCTTTTAGGTAATCAAATAATTCTATTACTTTGGACTTAAATATATTGTAAAGGAAATGAAAAAGAGTATGTCCCAGAACTTTATATACAAATGACCTAATGGGTCCCTCTAACCAATGAAACAGAAACTGGCAATAGATAATAACTGAAAATGAAGTTTCAAAAAGAGAGGGCTTCAAAGGGTTTTATCTTCTGGAAGAAAGATTTTGGAACAATTTCTTCGTTGGTTGTTTTCAAGGTGGATATCTAAGTGAAAATATGAATTCCTAAAATTTCAGAGTAAGAAATGAATGTGTTGTAACTGGAGGGCTACTTTCAATGATGTATTATTTTCCGTAGTTTCCATTTGTGATAACATATATAGTGGATTCTTGAAATCAAATTTTGAAGAGTAAGATTTTTTAAAGATAGTATTCACTTTGCTTTGGAAAATAGACAAAATCCCTTAAGAAACAATCATAATTATTATATTTATTGAAATAAAATGTGAATTTTAGAGGTTAAACAGTGAAACTTATATTCCTTTCCTCCTCCTACATATTTATATGCAAATAATTTTGTATGTATCTATTATCTAAATTAATATATATTCAACATTTGAATTATATTTTGCTATGAATTACAGTTTTTGTTTAGTTAAGATAAATATGTTGAAGGTATTTCTATGTTAGCTTAAGTTTCTTGTTAGTATAAATAGTTTTATCCCAATATTTATAAAGTTCTATAATATTTTGGTGCCCTATATTATATTTGCTTTTAAAATCACTTTTAAGTTGTTCACATTCACAAGCGTTTTAGTAACATAACTTTGTCTCGATATATCTTTGGATGAATTAAATGTTTTAAATTTTGATGTACATTTCTAGGTTCTCATCAAGAAAGTCATCATCTACTTTTTAATCAGTCTATCATGGCTTATATAAATGATAAACAGGCCAAACAACACCAAATGACAAATATATATAATTTGTGTGCCAAACAATAACATATAAAACATAAAATATGTTATTATTTGTCCCTTGAAGTGCCACTAAATTTAACTGAATAACTAGGAAATTAACAAATCATAAATTTCTCACTTGAAAGGGATATTTTGTATCTTTATGATTTTTTTAGAGAAGCAAAGAATCCAAGATAGAGGCATTAGAAATATCTATTACTGTTTTTATCTTGCTACCATGTTTCACAAAATTATAGGAAAACAAAACTGGAGTTGGGCTGTGTTTAAAATTAAACAAATGGCAGCATTTCCTCAAATAAAATTTGCTCACAGCACTATATTATACTACTGAATGGTTTAAAGAGCTCAGATCCCTTAATTGAGCTTGTCAAGGTTAATTTCATAAACCTGCCTTTCTATGTGAGTTTTGTATTTGTCAGATATCTATCATTTTGTTTTCTTTTTTTAAAAAATGTGGTTATTTCATCTTTTTTAAAAATTTATTTGATAGGTAGAGTTATAGATAATGAGAGAGAGAGGCAGAGAGAAAGGTCTTCCTGCCGTTGGATCACCCCCCACAATGGCCACTACTGCCAGCGCTGTGCCGATTCAAAGCCAGGAGCTGGGTGCTTCTTCCTGGTCTCCTGTGCAGGTGCAGGGACCTAAGCACTTCTGCCATCCTCCACTGCCCTCCGGGGCCACAGCAGAGAGGTGGACTGGAAGAGGAGCAACTGCCACTAGAACCCAGCACCCATATGGGATGCCTGAGCCACAGGTGGAGGATTAACCAGGTGAGCCATGGTGCCAGCCTATCACTTTGTTTTCTTTCACAAAATATTGCTTGTGATTCTTTTTATAAAAATATTTATTTATAATGAAGAGACAGAGGTAGACATAGAAATAGAGGTAGAAATAGCCGGCGCCGTGGCTCAACAGGCTAATCCTCCACCTTGTGGCGCCGGCACACCGGGTTCTAGTCCCGGTCGGGGCGCCAGATTCTGTCCCGTCTGCCCCTCTTCTAGGCCAGCTCTCTGCTGTGGCCCAGGAGTGCAGTGGAGGATTGCCCAAGTGCTTAGGCCCTGTACCCCATGGGAGACCAGGATAAGCACCTGGCTCCTGGCTTCGGGTCAGCATGGTGCACCGGCTGCAGTGCACCTGCCCCGGCGGCCATTGGAGGGTGAACCAACAGCAAAGGAGGACCTTTTTCTCTTTCTCTCTCTCTTTCTCACTGTCCACTCTGCCTGTCCAAAAAAAAGTGTTTGAGAGAGAGAGAGAGAGAGAGAGAGAGAGAGAATCTGCTATCTGCTGCATTGGTCTGCAGATATCCACAACAGCCAAGATTAAAGGCAAGGTAAAAACTAGTATCCAGGAACTCAGCCTGGCATCCCACAGGACCTGCAGGAATGCAAACACTTGGGCCATCATCTGCTGTCTCCCAGGAGCGTTATCAACAAGCTGGATCAGGAGTAGCTAGGACTTGAATAAGGCACTCAAAATGTGAGGTGCAGCTTCCTGAGCTGTGATGCAATTCATTGAACCACAGTATTCACGTATGTTTCAGTTTTAAGCTACATGAAGGGTGTTTAAAGTTGATCCTGCAAATTACTTTTTAGTTTGAACATTGCACGTTATTGTGTTTAGAAGCTGGTATTACTGGGGCCAGTGCCGTGGCTCCCTTGGATAATCCTCCACCTGTGACACCGGAATCCCATATGGGCACCAGGTTCTAGTCCCGGTTGCTCCTCTTCCAGTCCAACTCTCTGCTGTGGCCCCGGGAAGGCAGTGGAGAATGGCCCAAGTGCTTGGGCGCCTGCACCCATGTGGGAGACCAGGAAGTAGCACCTGGCTCCTGCCTTCAGATTGGCGTAGCTCTGGCTGTAGCGGAAATTTAGCAGATGAACCAAAGGAAGGAAGACCTTTCTCTCTGTCTCTCCCTCTCACTGTCTGTAACTCTACCTTTCAAATAAATAAATAAAAATCTTTAAAAAAAAGAAGCTGGTATTACTAAAGTTCAGTAACATAATAGAGTTCGCTATATCCAACTTTTAATTCAGATTGTGTCATTCAACTAAATGAGTCATTTAAATGTTCTGGACATGCATTCCCTATCTTAGTATAATTTATGGGAGCGTTGCTATTCAAGGCCCTTCCAAATCAAAGAGCTTCAAAAGTTTTTTTCTTACTAGAACAATAAAAATGCTCTTTGGAATGAGTATACATCAACTCTTGCAAAAATCAATAAAGAACTCTAGCAAAGCATCTGATTTTGTTAAATAAGGAATTTTGACTTTTAAATCCTTGAGAATTAGCATGAGTTCCTTGCCCTGTTATTTAGTAGTGTCACATTAGCCTGGTTATTTCAAAAATATCTTCTATCTGGAAAATTAGAACAAAATGATAAGATATATCATATAAACAGGCTGGGAGTAGTAATTGAATATGTTAGTAAAATGTATAATTCAATATATGTAAGGTGCTCATAGTCAAAACTGTGAGGCCTACTCTGTGACATATCAGAAAGGTGTTAGTGCTTAACCATTCCAAGTATTAATTCACCCAAACTACCGAAGATATTAAGAATGATTAAAAACCCAGATGCCATTTTCTTCACTAAAGTGTTAGTGGGACAGCAGGTGATCAAGTCACATTTAGAGCCCCATTTTCCAAATCAAAGATCTCTTCACAAAAAGAAAGCAGAAAGAAAGTTTGGCACTGTCACACTTGGCCTATTCTCAAGACAGACAATTATTTGTGTGGAACTAAACAGTTGTCAGTATTCTGAAGAGGAATATTTTCCAACTTGAAGCTGCTGAAAAATTTGAAATTGTCACCAAAAGCAAAAAAGATAACTTTGATAAACAAGCTATTGATGCCTAACACCAGAGTTAGTGGGATTTATTCAAAGATTTTTTTTAAAGATTTATTTATTTATTTGGAAGGCAGAAATACAGAGAGAGAAGGAGAGAAAGAGATAGATCTTCCATCTGCTCTTCATTCTCCAAATGGCCTCACCACCTGGGGTTGTGCTAGGCAGAAGCCAGGAACCAGGAGCTTCTTTCAGGTTTCCCACTTAGGTGCAGGGGCCCAAGCACTTGGCCATCTTCTACTTCCCCAATCACATTAGCAGGGAGCTGGATGAAATGGAGCAGCTGAAACTTGAAATTGACTCCCATATAGGATTTCAGTACTCTGCAGGCAGAGGCTTAACCTTCTATGCCGAAGTGCCAGCCCCATAAGGATTTCCTACTCACAAGTGTTGAAAGTTGTCACAAATAAGTAATCTGAAATAGTCTTGATACTTGTAAAGAAAGCTTGGATTGAAGTAGTGATCATGTGTGCTTTGGTGTTATTACTTGAAAATATTAATTTCTTTTTCAGTTTCACAATAAAGGCTCAAAGGAGTCATCGTATTTTCCACAGGGAAGAGAACTTGAGAAGACATCCTAGCACTTCCAAAGCATAATTTAACTTTTATTAACAGTAAGATCATGGATTCTGCCAAAACACAAGTGTAAACCATTTCTGATTAATTTATATGCATGTTGTTTTTCTAGTGTTTTGTTTGTCTGTGTGTTTTGTGTATTGCTTTTCAAAGAAGCTCATTTACTCCCAGATAGTTGCTGATGTAGCTAACAATAAGAGAACCATTTTTAAATGATATTTGGAGAGAAATTATAATTCTGTTTGACGTCTAACCATATCTATTTCATTTTAAGAAAAATAATTGATTCTCATACACATGAGTCAGGACTATGATCTAGTAAGTCTTATGCTGAAAAGTGTTATTTAGGGTATTTCTCTCATTTTTCAATTAAAAGTCATTTTTATATTGACATTCCAATTTTCCAACAGATTCATTTGTTAAAAAAAAAAAAAAACTTCTTGACACTTGTAAATGAATTAACTATTAAGGAACCTGCTTTTATTCCAAACAAGCAGAACAAGCCTAAGCTGAAATCTGGAACATGAAGACAACTTGAGTTAATATATTAATTGCATTGATTTTTTTGTGTATGCTACAATGTGTCTCAAACCTTATAAAATTGCACTTTTAATTAGTTGTTTTATAATATATGTAATATATATATGAGGATACTACAAATTTTATGGAAAGATAGAAGAAAGGATAAATTAATTTGGTGCAAACATTTGAAGTCCATTAGTTTTTTTAAATACATATTTCCATTTACATTTGAAGTCTTCTCATATGCATGGATTTCAAACTTTTTGCACAAAGGTAAATATACCTTTTAGTTCCATTTTCCATGAGTTTTTTTTTTTTACTACCAATATATGTATATGTACACATATTTATACTGATGCATTTCACATTTCAAGATCAAGAAAGTGTTCTGATAAAGTTGTAAATGATACTTCTCATTAACATATGGTCTGAGACTTAAAAAATAACAAAAATTTTTGGTCTTACTTTGGCCAAATCTCAACTGATATTCAGTTCATCTACTGCCACTGTACTCTCATTTATGTATGTATGTATGTATGTATGTATGTATTTATTTTCTTTCTAATGCTACTTGCCACCTTTTTTATTTTAAAGCAAATCCTAGATACCATATCTTTTCATCTGTATGTATTTCAGTATTAAAATGTAATTTTTACTTGAGCAGTTACATGATTAAAAGTAGCTAAAATACCAGTAGTGGGTAAATATTAACCAAAGGCCGGCGCCGTGGCTCACTTGGCTAATCCTCTGCCTGCGGTGCCGGCACCCTGGGTTCTAGTCCAGGTTGGGGCCCCGGATACTGTCCCAGTTGCTCCTCTTCCAGTCCAGCTCTCTACTGTGGCCCTGGAGGGCAGTGGAGGATGGCAGAAGTGCTTGGGTCCCTGCACCCACATGGGAGACCAGGAAGAAGCACCTGGCTCCTGGCTTCAGATCGGCATAGCAGCCGTTAGGGGAGTGAACCAACCGAAAGAAGACCTTTCTCTCTGTATCTCTCTCTCTCTCTGTCCGTAACTCTACCTGTCAAAAAAAAATATTAACCAAAAAAATGACTCTACGAGTATTTTTGAGACTATTTTTTTCCTAAGTAGAAAAGCTATGGGATTCATAATGAACACAGATATGATGACACTTTAGCACTGCTGTTTTACACAATCAATTATAAGAGTAAATGCATAAAACACAGAAAGAAGGGCAGGATTTCAGGAGAAAGATGTGGTAAACACTTGAATTTTGGAAGCCTCAGACACAAAAGGGTTTTTCAGTGCTTATAACCATTATCATTATTTCCATCCTTTAAGTAGTTCAAATCGTTAATTTATTTCTAATTTTATCCAGAAATAAAAACCTAATTCATTACATAAGGTATCTTATCAATTTCAATTTTCAAGTATTCATTTTCATTATCTTTAAAAATGAGCTCATAATTTTTGCTGTATTCCTGTTTCTTTTTTCCTGAATTTTTATTTCTTGCTTCATGGTGGTACTCTCCATTTGGGAATCACCCCGCAGTCCCACAGACATTAACTCTAGTGTATTAACGAACTATTCTAATTTTACTGTTTAAGAACTTCAGGAATGTAAAATATTTTTTATTTCTGTTACTGTCTTTATGGGATATGACTATATCACAGTGCGATTTAGTCATGGTACGATTCAACAAAATATGTTGAAATAAAGTAAGAAACATTTTACTTTAATTCCCAAACTTTGATCGTATTTGCATGCATCAGTAAATTTACTAAAACATAACCAGTCCAATGGAATGAATTTTACATCGTGTTTATTAAATATTAAAGCTCAGTCAAAAAGTAAAAACCACAGTATAATTAAAAACTACCAACAACTCTCTATTTTAATTTCTGTTCATTTCCATTATGTCTCCATGTAAATGAATGGCTATGAGGACGAAGAACATATCCACATAAATCTTAATGCCAGTACATTTTATGTGCTTTATACTCACATATGTTAACTAAACACAATTGGGATTTTACAACTAGTATTACTATTTATGTTTTGGTCTCTCACTACAAAAAGTATGCATCAACATTAGTTGATACTAACTGCACTTAGCTGAACATCTGGAACAAAGCAAGATTTTAAATTGTTTTGAATGAAGAGAACGGAATTCTTCCCACCAGGCTCATTTTCCTGAGTCAAGTCAGACTAAACTGTTAGAAGATACTGTTTCTTCAGGTTAACTGTGACATACATAGCTGACATTAAGGGAAATCTGTGCCTTTAGATATTCAGTGGTATGTGAGACATCCATCTGGTGTCCCGTTGTGTATTACCTTCCTATTTGCATTCTTTGCTTTATCTTCTCAGAAATAGGTATTAAATGAATCACCTTACTAACCCTCAAGCCTCAGACTGAAGATATTGGATTATCCACTTGAAAGCCCTGATGTTCCTGGGGAAACTCTTTGGCTGTTCTAGGATGTACCAATGTCTAGTGTCTCCTGAACACAGACTACACAAAGACCTAAAATCATACTATTTTAACCTAAATTCATGTTTCTTTACCCAAGGATACTCCTACTATACCAACTGGGGAAAGCTCCAGTCTCTGGATGTTTAAGCACTGAAAGAAAATATGCCATAATGTGCTTAACAGACCTCTTGCAGTAATGGAATGAACAAAATATATATTTCTTCACTATATAAATTGACAGTGTATTTTAGTTCTAGTTGATTGCACTGATCCTGTCCATTACACACTGTCTCCACATCCTGAAAGGCGTATCTGTCTATCAGAGGATAAAGCTACACTAATCCTCCCTATGGTATGGGAAATGGAATTGAAAGGGTGCTCTCTGGAAATTTGCTCTATTGATTGAAAGCTTAGATCTTATAAAGTCCTTTGGCTGCCAAGTAGGATCGATTATTTTTCAAATGTGGAAGATAAGATGACACAAACTATCCTTCCCATTTCTGTGATGAGAATCTATGGTTTCTGTAAGAAGATATTTTTCATTGTCTATAAAATCCAGTTTTTGTATAAATTGTAAATATTTTGTCTTATGAGTAAGACCTTCAAAAACTTTAAAAACATGGTTCAGAGCTGGTGCTATGGCATAGTAGGTAAAGCTGCCGCCTACAGTGCTTCATCCTTTATGAGTGCCGTTTCAAGTCCTGGATGCTCCACTTCTGACCCAGCTCTCTGCTATGCCCTGGGAAAGCAGTACAAGATGATCCAAGTCCTTGGGCCCCTGCACCCATGTGGGAGACCTGGAAGATTCTCCTGTCTCTTGGGTTTGGATCTGTCCAGCTCCGGCTATTGTGGCCATTTGGGGAGTGAACCAGCAGACGGAAGACCTCTCTCTCTCTCTCTCTTTCTCTTTCTCTCTCTGCCTCTACATCTCTGTAACTCTATCTTTCAAATAAATAAGTAAATTGAAAAAAAACATAGTTCATTTAGTTTTAAGAAATACTAGAGAATTATCAAGGGCAGTCACTTTATATAAATATACATTTTTGAAGTACATAATTTTTTAAGGTCAAAAATAATTTTAAAAACTTAAGAACATGTTATCAAAGGTTTAGAGTTATTGTAATTTTACAAAAATTAAGTAATTATTTATTTGTATGTTTCTTTTGTACTATTTTGACAAAGCAATATTAAAATCTTTTGACAAATCAGCAATCTGCTATTATTTGCTTAATTTTATGCTTATGATTATGAAGTATTACAATAAACCTTAAGCACTGATATCAGGCTAAGTTTAGATGAAGCTTATTAATGATGCTGGAGTTAGTGTCCCTTAATCAAATATAAAGGTTTTTTTGTTATAAGTACTTAATATCTATCCTACATGTGCATTTTAAAAAATATTATATTCTTTCAATATCCATATTATTCCATTTCATCAACTATGAAAAAATCAGACAATTTCATAATGATACTTTAGACATATAGGAAAGATCAATGACTGTATCAAAGCTTGTTCTTCATTCTAGTGCCTATGTACAAGCGATTTAAAGATTTTACACATTTTAGTCTCTCACCATTTTGGTTTTTGGATACAAAACACTACTTTCTGGGACAGGCTATATACTTTTAGTGGCACTATAAAACATTTTATTCAACCCATTTGAAATTTATGCATTGGTAGTAAATATATAAACAAATAGATTTTAAAGCTGAATTAAGTGTAATTATACACTGAGAACAGTTAGGCTGGTGGAGGTTATTGGAATCCACTCTTGAAAATTTGCTATGGAAGATGTCCTGTGGTGATGGAAATTAGTAAATTGATATGGCATTATCAATAATTAGCACCAACATTTTTCACAAACCTTTGGAAATCTACAAGAAAGTTTTCACTAACTGATAGAAAGAAATGGTGTGTGTAGTTGCTGAACACATTTTAAATGCTACTAAAAGAATGAGAGTTCCATGGATAAAGATGTCTTTATTTTACTTAAATGTGGAATTACAGAAAGAAAAGACGAAGTGGTAACTAACTCTATTTGGTCAACATCCGCTGGCTGCCATTGTAATTGCTTGGACGTCACCGCCCGTTACATCTTGTAACTTCTCGACATCTTAGGCTGGAGACCACTGATGTGGGAGAAAAGATTTATATCAACATGCAATAGTTAGGAAGGATGAGGTTAAACCATCTTTTGTCTTTTGCCTTTGATATTTCCGCCAATTGTCCAAATGTCTTAGAATCTTAGATTCACCACACATAAAACTGATATTTTAGCATTTACTTACCTTAAAGCATTATAGTGAAGCTCAAACAAGTTATTTTAATTTTTATACAAATTATCTATTTCTAATACCCTTAAGAAATATGAACTATATCCATAATTACATATTGACAGATAAAGAAGGATAAGAGAATGTGAGGGTGATAATATTTAGAGCTAACTTCAAAATAGAATAGAAAATTTGAAATAAATTTTGTGTTTCTATAGTAAATGGCCACTACCAAGGGCATACTCTCTAAAATGCAGTGTTTCTCAAAGTTAACAATAATTTATCCTTTCAATACCATGGCCTTTTCATATAATCCCGTTATTAATGAAGTGTGTCTACGTCCATGACATGCTAAGTTACCAATGATATTTATACTTTTTTTTGAAATATGATCAC
This sequence comes from Sylvilagus floridanus, assembly GCA_949820135.1. Taxonomy (NCBI): domain Eukaryota; kingdom Metazoa; phylum Chordata; class Mammalia; order Lagomorpha; family Leporidae; genus Sylvilagus; species Sylvilagus floridanus. The sequence goes on along the minus strand of OX463224.1, from coordinate 99,583,624 downwards.
ATACTTAGGTGCTCCAGTTGAGACATTTTTGATTGTGTCATCCAGAGTTTCCTGTGTTGGAAAGTTGGCCTACCACATAACAGTACTGAGCAGTAGTGAATCTAGAAATTTCAGGAATTTAATGATCATCGGAGAGTGATCTTGCTTTGGCAGGAAGTACAGCAAAAACAGACTGTTACAAGGAGAGGTAGCACATTCATGAATCTCTCTTGTTCCCTACCTTGCTGGGTGGTCTCTCTCTTTCACATGAGAACATTCATTTCCTTTCTGCCTCTCAGCCATGTTGTAATGTAACCAATGGGGGCCTTACCAAGACACCAGTTCCCTGCTGTTTGGATCTTCTAGATCCAGAGTTGTGAGTCAAATTGATTTCTTTTCTCTGTAAAGTATCAAGCCTCAGGTGTCTTGTTATAGTAATATGAAATGGATTATGACACTTGGAGAAGAGTTAGTCACAATAGAGTGTTCAAATTCTTAAGGATGATGTTTGTTAAGTAATTTGGTAACCAAATATTGAAACCATTTAACAATAAGCAGTGAAAATGTGGCTACAGTCACATCTAACTTACATGCTTATACCAGCAACCAGAGAACATCATTAAGTATGAAACTACACCCTCAAAAGATCTCTTACTTTGAAGAATTGACAGATTCATTGTGAAAGCTAGAAAAATGACAAACACAAATCAACATAATAATTGCAATCCATAATTTATAGCCTAACGTCAAAACTGACATCAAAGTTGATTTGAGAATAGCATGAAAATGAGAAGAAAGGAGGAATATATACAAAAGTTGTCAGAATGAGTATTTAAAGCATATGAAGCAAATTTTGATACAAAGTAAGGTTTTTAAAGTGACTTATTTCAATGGATAACTACTCTATTTTTTTTTTTTAAATATTTATTTGAAAGACAGAATGACAGAGAGACAGATAAGTTTTCCATTTTCTGGGTGACTCTCCAAACAGTCACAATAGTTGGGTTGGGGCCAGGCTGAAGCCAGGAGCCAGGAACTCCATTCAAGTATCTATGTGAGTGGCAGAAACTCATTTGAAACATCAAGAGCCTGCCCAGACACATTAGTGGGGAAAGAGATATGATGCAAAGTAGCCGAGACTCTAATTGGTACTCCAATACAGGATACAGAAGTCTGTCCCAAGCTGTTCCTTAACTCACTACACCACAATGCCTGCTCTTCGATGGATAACTATTCTATGAAGCATTGGAATTGTCATCTTGAGAAACTTAAAATTAAATCAGATTTCATTTTTAATCCTTTCATCATGTCTTTTGTCCCTACTTTTTTTTGTTAAGATTTTATATATTTATTTGAGAGGCAAAGTTACAGGCAGAGAGAGGGAGGCATAGAAAGAAAGGCCCACAAATGACTACAATGGCCAGAACTGGGCTATCCAAAGCCTGAAGCTAGGACCTTCTTCCAAGTCTTCCACATAAGTGCAGGAGCCCCAGCACTTGGGCCATCATCCACTGCTTTCCCAGGCCATAAACAGAAAGCCAGAACAGAAGAGGAACATCGAGGACACCAGCAGTGCCCATATGGGATGCTGGTGCTGCAGGCGGAGGCTTAGCCTACTACACCACAGCACCAGCCTCTTGTCCCTACTTCTTTCTTCTTTGATTTTGCATCCCTTCTTCCCTCATTTTTTTGTTGTACCACAAATAAAAACTGGTTCACTTTCCTGACATAGCAGTCCAATCACTGACACCAGTGTAATGGAAGAAAGTATCTGTGTATTTTACAATCTGCAGATCAAAGATGCTAGCAATAATTCAATTCCCAGATTTCCTGAAAGATTAAGGATGGTGAATTTTACAGACTAAAGTTGGAATTGAATAGTGCATGACCAGCTTCAGTGGTTGTCTCTGGTTGCTGTACAGTGAATGTGGTCTCTCTTTGATTGGTCAGTGATATGTCAGTGTGTTTTTCTGAGAATGCTGTGATGCTGATCTGGACTCCAGTCTGTCTGTGGTCTATGAGTTGATGCTTATTGCATTATTTGATTAAAACCTAGTGTTCCTGTGAAGCATCTCAAAACGGGGTCTTGTTAACTATAGAAGGATAATTGAATTTTGAGTCTTGTGGTTCTGGCCTGAGCCACAACTAACTTTCTTAATTTAGTGAGTTAATCTTTACTAAGGAGTTGAACTGGGATAATCAAAGCAAAGACAAAGTAAGTACAAATTAAGGGAGAGATTATTGCTTGATAAATTATACAACAAAGGCATTAGAGATAGGGGCTTGGTTTCCAATGTATTTCTCTTCCTTCTCTTTGTTCTTTACTTAATCTTTTGTTTTTATGCACTTCAGTAACCAATGCCATACACTCATTGAAGCTGCCTGTGCATAACTAATAGTAAGCATATGCTCTTACAGGAATTTTATTTTGAGCTTACCTTATTTCTGACATATACAAGGCACATCATGAAGTGAAGATGGTTTTAATACTGTGTCATGTGTTCTTTTTGATTAGAGAAATGTGTTTCCTTTTATTTATCTACCATATTTAATCCAAAGATATTCTGTACTAAAATAGAAACATACAAATTCTTAAATTGTTTTGATTACCAAATTTATTGCATGGATTTTGGAAACTCAGAAGTGGAACCCAAAATCCACCATTGACAGTAAGTTTAAAGATCATTACACATTAATCAAATAATGTCCAGAATCATCATTTATCTTCTGTAACACATTAAATTTAGAACTCAACATTGAACTGCTGGTTCTTAAGAATCTTCCAGTTCTCTAGATATATATTTTCTACTTACTTGTTCATGATGCTGGGGGGGGGGGGGCTGTGCATATGTTAAGGTGAGCAAAATATATACCTCAAGGGATTATATATTTATTAAGAAATGTTCTAATATTTAAAAATATTTATTTGAGAGGTAAAATTATAGACAGTCAGAGGGAGAGACAGAGAAAGAGGTCTTCTTTCCACTGGTTCACTCCCCAAATGGCTGCAACAGCCAGAGCTGTGCTGATCCATAGCCAGGAACCAGAAGCTTCTTCCAGGTGAGCAAAGTGGGTGCAGGGGTCCAAACACTTGGGCCATCTTCTACTCCCTTCCCAGACCATAACAGAGAGCTGGGTTGGAAGTGGAGTAGCCTTAACATGAGCTGGTGCCCATATGGGATGCTGGAGCTGCAGGCAGAGGATTAAACTATGTGTCATAATGCCAACACCTAGGAATGTTTAAATATCTTAACATAGGACATGATTATACAAGCACATGCTGTGGGATAGCAGTTATGACCTCGAGAGATGAATACATCTAGCTAATAAAATGAAAATGTATGAAGATTACTGTTAAAATAAAAAGGTACTCAGGACCAGAGCTGTGGTGCAGAGAGTTAAAGCCCTGGCCTGAAGTGCCGGTATACTATATGGGTGCTTGTTCTAGTTCTGGCTGCTTCTCTTCCCATCCAGCTTTCTGCTATGGCCTGGGAAAGCAGTAGAAGATGGCACAAGTCCTTAGGCCCCTGAGCCACGTGGGAGAAACTGAAGAAGCTCCTGGTTCCTGGCTTCGGATCAGCTCAGCTCCAGCTGTTGCAGCCATCTGGGGAGTGAACCAGTGGATGGAAGACCTCTCTCTGTCTCTACCTCTCTCTGTAATTCTGTCTTTCAAATAAATAAGATAAATCTTAAAAAAAAAGGTAGTCAAAGTCAAAAGAATTATCATTAATTGTTGAGAATTATTTATATATTTTTAGGGGGTTCCTGTTAAATACACGGATTGATTCATCCTGGAAATATTTACTGAGTTATGATTTTTGCTGGGTTTCCAATTGCAGACAAGATCATAGTATCTTTCCTCTTAAACCCCATTCTAGTAAACACATTAGATACATATGGAAAGAAAATGAGAAGTGTGTGTTGCTGAGAAGTAGACTGTGCTGGGAAGAAAATTTTTTGGAGGTGAAAACTTTAGTTAATATGAATAAGAAAGCCATTCTGTGTAAATGACATTAAGCTGATACCTCAAAAGGAGAAAGTGTCTCAGAACTGATGGTTAAGTTTCAGCTTTTTTTGAACTGCACTCTAAGTGAAGTTCCAATAAAATTATTAACTAGCTAAAGGGAATGTTTTTATTTGTTTCCTTGAAGCTATGAAATGGCAGTAAATAAATAAATAGGGAATGCTTATTAAGCATATATAAAAATGTGTTCTATCTGATTCCTGTCCTCAGATTTAAAATCAAGTTGTAAAAACAAATTATAAAAGAAGAAATAATTAGAGAAGAAATAAAGTTCAAGGAATGTGATACTGATTTATAGGAAAATCACACCCGTGTAGACTGCAGTAATCTATTTAGACAGTATTGTGCCTCTCAAAACACAGCTCAAACGTTGAGAACTGCACTCTGTAGAACAGACATTATCATCCCAGAACCACCTCAGGCAACTTAATAAAATCATGAACATATTCAAAGTAGAATTTTAGTCAATGCATTGCAGTGGAAGGAGCACAGGATTAGAAGTCTTATGATTTGGATTTTAACAACCCATAATTTGATAAAGAAGTCACAGCCATTCTTAGTTTTTTCTTAGTAAGTGGGAAAATAGCATCTTTTATTTCTTTTTTTTTAAATTTTTTTGACAGGCAGAGTGGACAGTGAGAGAGAGAGACAGAGAAAAAGGTCTTCCTTTGCCGTTGGTTCACCAACCAATGGCCACCGCGGCCAGCACGGCCGGTGCACCACGCTGATCCGAAGCCAGGAGCCAGGAGCCAGGTGCTTATCCTGGTCTCCCATGGGGTGCAGGGCCAAAGCACTTGGGCCATCCTCCACTGCACTCCCTGGCCACAGCAGAGAGCTGGCCTGGAAGAGGGGCAGACGGGACAGAATCCAGCGCCCTGACTGGGTTAGAACCCGGTGTTTCGGCGCCGCAAGGCGGAGGATTAGCCTAGTGAGCCACGGTGCCAGCTGAGCATCTTATTTCTAACATAGAAATGCTGTGAAGATTTAATAAGACCATGCATTTTTACAAGAAGTATAATTATAATCCTATGCAGATAATAATTCTGTGGTGTTATAGGATGCACAGTTTTAAATTAATTATTTTTACTATATTTACAAAGAGCCCTGAGAATAGATACTTTTCTTTTCAGAAAAAGAAATTAAAGCACAGAAAAGATAATTTCCAGTTATCTCTTGTTTGTTAAGGGACCAAGCCAACATTTCAATAGTTTCCTGATGCCTAATAACTGTATCAATAACATCTTGAATAAAGTTTATGGTGAATAGATTAACATTTTTATTACTTTTAAATTTGATTGTTTCATTATTAGATTTCACTAAAGAGATTCTGCTAAGAAATAAATCTGGATATCAAAGATCACACTTAGAAGTTCATTTGCAAAGTACTAAGTAGCTAGTATCCCTGTGAAGGTATTCCTGGATGAATTTACTCATGGTATGCCAATAGAATGATTTGGAAGGAGGGCTTTGTGTTCAGGCTTATCCTAATTAAACGTTTTTTACAAGAATTCTTCAATGATATAGACTCATTTTCATTCTATTTTCCATGCACTTTTTAAAAAAATTACTTATTTTTGTTTTATTTTGAAACACCTTCATCCATTTTCTTTTTTTGTTTTTTTTTAGACAGAATGTAAGTTTTATTTAAAAATTTAGGAAATAATAAGAAAACATACAACAATATAGAGGATCATATATGTACAGTATCACAATCATGCTATGATTTGGAGTCTCTGAAGCCTTTTGAAAACTTGCATAATCTCTTGAGATTCTGAAAAAGGAATCTCTGGGAAGCATTCTCATTTCATCATCTAACTGAAAAGCAGCCATGCAATCTGTAATTTCCAATTTGTTCTCAGTTTTCCTACATGTACTTGGTAACTGTGTATCAACAATATATGGGTATAGAGTCTTAAGACGTAACAATAATTGCAGAAATTTTGACACTGCTCCACATGTTTCAAATTAAAACTAGTCTTAATTCCATCAGGACATAGTATGATGGATGTGGTTAGTAGCTAAATTTAATCACAATTTATTGATTTATTGCAGAGATAATCTTACGGTTTTAGACTAAAAAAGTGAAGGCCGGCACCGTGGCTCACTAGGTAAATCCTCCACCTATGGCTCCAGCACACCAGGTTCTAGACCTAGTCGGGGCACCAGATTCTGTCCTGGTTGCCCCTCTTCCAGGCCAGCTCTCTGCTATGGCCCGGGAGTGCAGTGGAGGATGGCCCAAGTGCTTGGGCCCTGCACCCCATGGGAGACCAGGAGAAGCACCTGGCTCCTGACTTTGGATCAGCGCGGTGCTGCAGCAGCCATTGGAGGGTGAACCAACAGCAAAAGGAAGTCCTTTTTCTCTGTCTCTCTCTCGCTCATTGTCCACTCTGCCTGTCAAAAAATAAAAAATAAAATAAAAAATAAAAAAGCGAGTCAGCAGTGTTTATAACTCTCAAAGGCATGTAATTAAAGGAATAAGTTGTACAATTTGAAGGTACATTTCCCTATTTAGTATGTGCTGATTCATCAATGAGATCATCTAGTTCCAGATAATCACGCTGGCTTTTAATTTAGTAAAATATTACTTTTATATAAAAAAACAACTTAATGATGAGCTTCTTTACATAAATTGGAAGGAATATGAACTAAAAATATTGAAAAAAATTCAGGAAATAAGCTGCATAAAATATAGAAAGCATACAGATACATTATTTTTGGAAAGTCATTTGGCATCCAAGAGACATAAAGTTATTGTGTTCTGCTAGAGTGTTTTTGCTATTCAAAATCTAAACAAGTCAAATGATCATGAATATGAAAATTTTATATGCAAATACATCAGTAATGTTTTAAATGAATGACAACCTATATGTTCAATGATAGTTGATGACTTAAAGGAACTCATTGGTAATATAAAGGATAAAACATATATTCCTCAACTCATATTTATTTAGCAGCAGCAGGAAAAGTGATAGTATACATAAGGTTACTTCAAAAAGTTCACCAAAAGAACAGTTAAAAGGTAAATTTCTTTAGGGGCATAAATTTTTGAAATCTGGGTATAATTTTTTTCATACTACACATTTCTGATAAATTTTGAGCACATCTTGTATAGTGTCAATAGAATTCCTTTAGTTCTATAATCAGAATATCAGAATTCTAATGACAATCAGAATGTCTGTTTTCATTCAGTATTATTTAAATATCTACTACTTTTAAATTGTTGTGGCACCTTTTATTTATCTTTTGGCTTTCTTACATAGATAATAAAAGTGATAGTCCTTCCAATATTCAACATAAGGAAAAAAAAAACTATAGTTGATACGTATGATGTATGCAATAGTTTGAGTTTGGTTTCTCAACTCAAAAATTCAAGCTGGAATTTGATCCCTATTGTGATGTAGTAATGAAATAGAAACTTAATCTGTGGAGCTTATAAAATGAAGTCTTTAAGAAGTTATGGTGTTTAGAAAAGGTCTTTAGAGAAGAATTTCCATGAGTTAATACTGTGGCTTCTTTTATAAGAGAGAAAAAAGAGGTATCAGAGGAGACACACAGGTGTGTACATGTTTGCTTTACATCTTTTGTCATGTGATGCCCTGAGCCATTGTGGGACTTGTCCAACAGCAAGACCATCACCAGCATTGGCTTATCAGGCTTTGATAAGAACAGTGATAAAAAGTAAACCTCTTTTCTTTATAACTTACCATGTCTATGAAATGGAGTTCTTAGCAATGAAAATGGGCTGCTAAAAGGTAGCTGTATAAGATGATAGCTATCTCTTTAATTTTTTAAAAAATTTACTATTTTCAATTTATGTGAAAGGTAGAAAGAGACAGACAAAGACATAAAGACATGTACACAAATCTTCAATCCCTGTGTTAACTTTCCAAATGCCTGTAAGATACCAGGTTGGGTCAGGCCAAAGTCTTGTTCCTGGAGCTCAGTTTGGGTTCCCCATGTGAGTTGCTTGGAGTCAAGTTGTTGTGTCTCATCTGCTGCTCCCAGGGTGTGCATTAGCAAGAAATTGGATTGGAAGCAAAGGAACTCAAAATCAAATCTGGGATGTTGGTGTCTCAATTGGTGCCTTAAGCACAGTACCAAATGCTTGCCCTGGTTATTTCTTTCTTAAACCTTTCATAGAATTCTTTTGTGAGATCATTTGAGCTTTGAGTTTCCCTGTAGAAATTTTTCTATAGCAAATTAAATTTCCTTAGCAGATTCATGATTACTTTGAGTTTTGGGGTTTTTTTGTGTCAATTTTAGTACATTATGCAATAAAAAGATAAACTGATTAAAATTAGATGATATGGCACATAAATGCGCTTAGACATTTGGTTAAGAATTAATCACTGAACTATGTTTTTCTGTGCATGTCGTAAAGTCTGTTTTTTCCATACTTTACAAACCACAGAACATTATTTCTTTTTTTATCTGATCATTAAGTCTTTATTGGGGATACAATTTTTTTTTCATTTTTTAATTTTAATTTTAATTACGTTTTAACAGATTCAACAGGATCTGTAGCTGAAAGTCTAAGAACATAATGATTATTTCTTATAGTTCTGGAGGCTTGGAGGTCCAAGATCAAGCAGCTAATGCTTTCAATGTCTGGTGGAAGCCCAATCCTCATGGAGCATCTTCCTGATGAAATCCGAGAAGATCCCCTAAAATTTACCCAGAAATGTGGCCCCTTAAAGTTCCCTAGAAATGCTATCTGGGGTGCCACATGCGCTACCGGAATTTGGGGTGCCTTACTATTTCACCACAGACTTATTACTAAATCCCCGATATTAATAAGCCCAAGAGGGTTCTTGCCTAATATTTAGAGAAGAACTCTAAATACCAGCACAGATAAACGAGGCAGCTTAGTACGTTTTAAGCTTTTATTTAGTGAGAAAGATGCATAGGAGAGTGAGAGCTTTATTTAAGAGAGGGAGGTAATTAGGGGTTCATACCGAGCACCAGGAACCAGCCATGTGGATGAGCATCTAGGCCAGGAAGCCTAGAGCACATGGCCCAAAGACCATGCACCCTGGAGGTGTGGGGCTACAGCAAGCCCCCTTCCTAGCAAGAAGTCAGGTAAAAAGAGCCAGCTGGGCCACACCGTGTCCGGCTTTTAACCCACTTCCAAAGGGGAGTGGTTAATTAACCTGATTGGCTGGTGGGCACCTAGGTGTGGTTAGGTAGGGGAATGAGGCCACACAGGGGCATGACAAAGGCATTAGGTAGGGGCATGAGGCCACACAGGGGCGTGGTGAAGGCGTGGTCTTCCAGTTCACAAATCTGATCAATTTTAACCTGTATGCCTGCCTACTTCACTGATGCATCATTCCATGGTAAGAGGGAGCAAAAAATGTTAAAACTGTGTGGAAGTGATGGGAGTGCCGCAAGTCTCTGCAAACTCTCTTGTAAGGGCAATAATCCCATTCTTGAGTCTGGTTCCCTCAAGAACTAATCACTTTCCAAAGCCCTCACCATCTTGGGATATGAATTTTGTAGGGACACACACTTTCACACCATAGCCAGTATTCATTGGGAAAAAAAAATCCATTTTTTTTTCTTATTTTGCTATCTATGATTATGAGGTTTGATGATTTCACCTGAATGTTAAGAATCAGAACTGTAAAACCTTAAAGCCCACATACAGATACTGATTCCTCTGGTTTATTTGATCTAGCCATTCATTTCAGTACTTATTTATAACTATAAACTTAGACACTAAAAATGCATCTTCCATAAAATACTTCATTAAAATAAAAATGTGTGATTCATTCTTGGGATTCATAAATATTCCACTGTGTTTGAAAAAATACATTGATTTATATATTTACTAAAACATTTATTTATTTATTTATTCATTTGTATTGAAAGCAGAGCAATGGAGGGGAGAGAAAGGTTGAGAGAGAAAGGGAGAGAAATCAATCCACAATCCCCAAATGACTGCAACAGTTGGGGATGAACCCAATCAAAGCCAGGAGCCAGATAGCACTTCTGGGTCTTCCTTTAGGTGGCAGGAACCAAGTACTTGAGCCATCACCTGATACCAGATGTACATTAGCAGGAAGGTATATCAGAAGCAGAAGCATATCTCAAACCCAGGCAGTCTTATGTGGGGTGCAAGCCTCTCAAGCCATATCTTAATTACTGCGCAACAGCATCCACCCTTGCACTGACTTTGTTAAAACGTCTATGAAGGTACTTTTAAACTAAAATGAAAAAAAAAAAAAAAAACAGAAAAGAAATAAAATCCTATCCTATTTTCGGGTGCTATATTTCTTCCCAATACAACCCAAATGTAATTTTGATCCAAGGGATAAATATCTTAAAAGACCAAGTATTTGCTCTCATTTGGACCCAATTGGAATATTATCTTTTCTAGGATGACTTCTGCTGTCTCACAGGCAGTTAAATAGTCCCTCCGTGGTGATCTTATTGTACTTGCAAAATCCTTTATTGCAAAAGCTAATATAAAGTGTTATGAGTGTTATGAGAGTCTTTCAAAATGATTTAATGGGTACACAGAATTTCTGATTAAGTTAAAATGTTACTTCCTCCTGATTGGTTTCATTTATTAAAACGTCTATAAAAGAAATATTCCTTTGAGAGGCTCATTAAGATCTAACTTTAAGCAAATTGATTGGGCATACTTAATTATTTAGTTCCCTGAGGCATTGTATATGAAGCAGCAATATCACAATCGTTGTGACAACACATGAGAATTTTAACTTTCCATCAGAAAGAAAAAAAATCATTTTGCAGTGAACAAAGATACCTAAGAACATATAAAAGACTGTATATGTATGTGTCTGACACATGCATACTTACAGTTGTAGACATGTCATACACAAGCTCAACTTAAGTGTACATATTCAGAACACTTAACATTAATATTTTCAGACTCTTCTGCCATTTACCTCTTACTTAGTGATCTGCATTTGTTTAATTAAGTTTCTTTTCCTACCTCTCTTATAACAAGTTTGACTCACCTTTTGTTAAGTTAATGTTCAGATTTTGTTATTTGAAGTTTAAGGGCAAAGTGTTTTGTAGGAAGAGCTGTGAGAATCATTTTGTAGGTAGTATTTTATTTTTTTACATTTTTTTATTTGACAGATAGAATTAGACAGTGAGAGAGAGAGAGAGACAGAGAGAAAGGTCTTCCTTCCATTGGTTTACCCCCCAAAATGGCCGCCACTGCCAGAGCTACACCGATCTGAAGCCAGGAGCCAGGTGCTTCTCCTGGTCTCCCATGTGGGTGCAGGGGCCCAGGCACTTGGGCCATCCTCCACTGCCCTCCCAGGCCACAGCAGAGAGCTGGACTGTAAGAGGAGCAACCAGGACAAGAATCTGGTGCCCACATGGGATGCCGGTGCTGCAGGTGGAGGATTAACTAAGTGAGCCACAGTGCCGGCCCCTGTAGGTAGTATTTTAAAGAGAAGCCCAAAAGTAATGTGTGAGTCATGTACCTTTTCCACAATGTTGAAGTATGAAATTTAAGTTCAAAATTTTCTATTGTTGGATTGATTTTCTTTAACTATACTATCACTGTAATTCTGGTCCAAGGATGACCACCATTAGTTTCTATGATTCTATTTCTGATTTTGTTTCTATTTATATAGCATATAGTTAATTTTTTTTCATGTTAACATATTAATATGTTTACAAATTTATATCTTCATATATTTACATCAGTATACATATGCAGATTCATATGCTTTATGTCACTGAATTCATTTCATGGCATTTAAACTTTGTACTCCTTTTAATACAGCTCATTTTTAAATCAGTGGTTTCTTATTATTTGCAACACTTTTAAAAATCATTCCATTGTTCACAAAATCATCTTTCCACAAATCACTAGAACTTGAACACAATTCAGTGAAGCTGCTTTCCAGTTTATTATAAGAAATACCTTTCTTCCAGTTTCAAAAATGCATGTTCGTGTTTTCCATCCAGGACCCAACTGAATGACCTTTACTGTCTATATTTCTTCAAACATTTTGTTCATGGCTTCAAGCACTCTCTAAGAAGGAGGTTTCCTATGAGCTCTCCACTTTCCACTCTGAGTCCTCACTAGAATTTCACTTAGTGACAAGGCCAAGGCATATTGGGATGGCTGACAAGGTCACAGCAGAAGGTCTGTCTCAGCAAGGCATGAGGACAGCTGTGGTCCTCTTGGTGGTTTTAGGTTTGATGGGAACTACAAGCTGGAGCTTCCTGGTGGTCCTGCTAATGATTGCTGTATTCCTAATTTTATGGAAGAGCACTTAGTCTCATAACCTCCAAAATGTCCATTGCCTTGTAGAATTTTAATCAAGCAGAATGTTAGTGTAGAAGAAAGGGTTAATGCCTTATGCAAGGTTGAGCTGTTTGTAGAAAAGAATTAAAAGGCAACAGGCTCTCTGGTAAATACTTCCCACTAGAATAAAGATAGATGTTAATAAAGCTTTAATTCACTATATGCTAAAAATACTACTATGGTTAGGATGTCAAAATTGTAGAATAGATCTAAGTAAACCTTTAAATAAGTGCAATAAAGAAATTAAAGAATTACAGAAACAATTGCAAAGAGGGGCTACATTTATAAAGGGTCTGCTTTGAATTTGGGGCTTCTAGTAAAGATTGTATTAGGAAGGTACTATTCTAGCTTATATAGCCAATATCTGCATAATTCAGCAGCACTGGAGGCCTTGGCTTGTGTGGGCAGCCTGTTATCTTGCACCTGTCTGTGATTGTAACCCATGCTCTGAGTATGCCCTTGAAAATAAAAAAAATGTAATTAGAAAAAAAGGGACATCAAGCTTTTCATTGTAAGAAGAAAAAATCATTGTGTGGCTTATAATATAAAAATAAAGCCTAGTGCTCAACAGCCAGAGCCATGCCATCAGCCTTGCTATGAGTGACTCTCGTTTCTTCAAGTGCCGACACCTCTCACACCTTGGGGCCCCTAAATTGGCTGGAGCTGGTCTCCAGCAACTTAGCAATCCTTTCACAGTATTATCAGTTTTTTCTACCAAGTCCCTCCAAACTCTTCTAATCTCTACCTGTTTCAAATCCCAAAGAAGCTTCCAGAACTTTAGGCATTCGTTACTGCAACACCTGCCTTGTCAGTATCATTTTTTTTTTGGTATATATTAGTTTCTCTTAAAAATATAGTTTATTATTTATTTATTTATTCATTAAAAGAGCAGCAAAGACACACACACACACACACACACACACACACACACAACATAGGTCATCCATTAACCTGTTCACTCCCCAAAGGGCAGCAACAATCAGATCAATACCAAGCCCAGGTCTTGACCAGGAGCCAGGAGCTCCATCCTGGTGCATCATGTAGGAGGCAGGGGCCCAAGTACATGAGTCATCCTCCCCTGACATCCTAGGAACATTAGGAGAAATTGGATTGGAAGTGCAGCAGCCAGGACAGGAAGTGGTACTCTGATATGGCATGCCAGTATCACAAGTGTTGGCTTAATCCACTGAACTACAATGCTGGTCCCTTTTTCCAATATTTTCACGCACGGATAAGTGGCCGAAAAGGAGAGGGAGGGAGACTGAGAGGTAGAGGAAGAGGACTAATATTATTGTGAATACTCCACTCTCTATACCTCTTTAGGACTTAATTATCTTCCAAAGATCTCTTCACAAAACACATCACATGGGAATTTGGCTTCAAAACAGGAATTTTGAGAAGAAACATTTGGGCCATAGCATGGAGGAAAGATTAGCACCTGATTTTGTACACAAAATTAGCCTGATACCCTAACCAAAGGAAGCTTATTTAAAGAGGCAAGTCTTTTGGATGACATGATAAATACAGTGAAGTTCAACACCACACATCATTGATTAATGTCATGATATCTGAGGTGGCCATTATGGAAATCTTATCTTTTTACTCTCTCCTTTTCTCCTTTCTTTATTCACTATAAATATTACACTTTCCTAATGTGTTTTTTCCATTTTGGCAACTTTTTATACTTAGCACATTTTTTCTTCTGCTGGTTTTCATTTTTACTTTAACTTATGTGAGTACCACCCTACTTCTAGCTCCTGATACTATTGTTCATTTCTTCCATATTTTTTATAGTGTATAAATGTATCAATAGATATGACCCCATATTTAAATAAATGTAAGGCTGTTCGTGGCCAAAGGTATCACCTTCATTCCTTCTTCCCCTTTTTTGTGGACCTGTATATTCAGACCTATCCTGGGTGTTTTTTTTTGTTTGTTTGTTTGTTTGTTTTGTCTATACTGGATTATTTTAGAACTCAGAATCAAAGTTGGGGAAACCTTACATCTTATGCCAATATCCAACCCTGCCCTGTACCTGTTCATCAACTTTCTTTTCCCAGTATTCCGATGATATCTACCTACACTATCAGTCCAGATGACATTTGGTCATTATCTTTGTTCCATCTCCATCATCATGCAGGAACTTCTAACCTCCACTCCATGTAAGCAATACTCCTCTTTTCCTCATAGAAAGTTAATGCACCATTCACGATCTGTCCTGACTTTCATCTTATGTGAAGAATTTCAACACTGCTTGAATCTGAAAATGTCTTCCTAAATCTCTGAAATCCTCTTTTGTCACTGACTTATTAAGGCACTATTCACACGCTGTCTTGCATCTTAGGTACTACAACTTCTCAACTTGATTGTAAGTTTATTGAAAGTAAGAAAACAATGTTATTTACTATTATTCCCCCAGATTTGTTTTATAACCAAGCATTCAGGAAATATTTGATAAGGAAAAGTATTTTTAAAGAAGCACATATCACCCAAGTGTTGTGATGTATTCATAGGTGTGCTAATTTTTTTTTTTTTTTATTCTTTGTTCCTTGGCAGATTTTCAAGAGAGAAAACAGAGGACTTTGTTTTCATTAAATTTTAGGCACCTGACCTATCATTGTATTGAATATATTAAAATCACTAATTAATCTGTGTTTTAATTTAAAGATAAATATTGTTACACTGAAAGTTGGAAATCATTTGTTCTATAGACATCTTCCTGGATCATTGTTTTCTCAAGGCTTAAATAATGTTTTCCTAGGTGAGATGACACATTCACAAAAATTGACTATCTAAATAAAGACTTTTTTCCTCTCTTAAAAGGAAAATCTATGCTATGCCAAGTTATCAACAAAGTAAGTATTAAAATGGTGAAAAATCCAAAATATATCAAACATGAACTATATTATATTTACTTCTGATTGCAATGAGTCCTACAATTTTTCTTCAACTATCTCAGAGCTATTGTGTGATTATGTTACATGGTTTCTGAATAATCAAAACAAAATCAAATAGAAATATTCCTGACTTACTATGTGTTCCACATACAGACGTATGAGCTGTAAAGTGCATGCACAGTCATTTGAATTATAATGAAGGTGACTGTAGCCAAGTGGATAACAGGTGCCCTTTTGAATAAGTGATGCTGAGTTAACTGCATATGATATATGATGAATATGAATCCTGACTTTATTTCAATGATACACAAAAATCAAGTTCAGATACATTATGATATAAAGTAAAATAATAAATTATACAAAAGAAAATTTAGAACAATTGCATCCCTGAAATACAAAAAAAAAAAAAATTATTGAAAAAGACATCAGAAGAGCTGTGTTAAAGTGAATAACTGATCTTTTAGGCATTGTTAAAGTTAACAATTTTGGGGGCCTTTGCTGTGGCATAGCGCAAATGCCAGCATACCATATAGGCACCAGTGTGAGTTCTGGATGCTCCACTTCAGATCCAGCTCCCTGCTAGTGAACCTTGTAAAGCAGCTTGAAGCCCTGCCACCCATGTGGGAGACCCAGAAGAAGCTCCTGGCTCCTAGCTCTCCTGGCTTCAGCCTGGCTCAGCCCCAGCAGTTGTGCCCATTTGGAGAGTGAAACAGTAGATGGAAGGCCTCTCTGTCTCTCCCTCTCTGCCCAGAAGTCCGCCTTTCAAATAAATTAATCTTTTTTTAAAATGAGAAGTTTTTTCAGTAAAAAGCACTTTCTTACATTTTATTTACTAATATAAAAAGACAGATTTTATGCATTTTGTAGACATGATTCTGAGAATACAATTGTACTTTTTATTCACTTTCTCATTTCTCTTTTCCATTTCTTTTTTTCATAATATACTTTCAATTTACTTTATAATCACAGACTCCATGCTTCTGTAAACAATGACTTCCACAAGTAAAAAGTAGAAAGACCATTGTTCCACAGGAGTATAGACAAAGGTTATAAAAAATAATGAAATCACAAGATGTCAATTTTGCTCATATATATTAAGGTTTTTTTTTAATACTCTCTATATAAGCTACCACAATTCAGAGTAAACTTATGGTATTTATCTTTTATTTCACTAAGCATAGTTTTGAGAAAAAAAGATAATCATGTACTCACACAAACAAAAAATGCAATGGATATGTCTGTGAATAACCTTGTACCCTATTTTTGCACATGCATACACTCAAAAGAGAAAGATAGAGACTTAAGGAATGGAAGATAATCTTATATAGTCAGTGACAAACAAAATATTTAAATTACCAGTAATAATATTTGTCATTGAAGGTCATCCCATCACAATAGAAATGAATTTGAAGAGTGAACTATCAGATGAGGTTCTCTCTTACTCTCTCTCTCCCATTCAAATAAAATGAAAATAAATAAAATTTAAAGTTCTATAAATTAGTGACAAATGAAAGTAGTGTTCACTCTATAGAATATCTTTAATGCACTGTTGATTCAAAATACTGCTGGGCACATGACATATCTGAGACTACTGATTCAATTTTATATTTATGCAACTACCTCAAAAATTGTTGAGATTTACATGCACCTAGCTTTATTTTGTCTTGACTTATGAACTAAAATGAATTGCACTTTTAATCATTGCCTAAAATATGAGAGCATATGCTCATTAAAAACAGATATATAGGCCGGCGCCGTGGCTCAACAGGCTAATCCTCTGCCTTGCGGCGCCGGCACACTGGGTTCTAGTCCCGGTCGGGGCACCGGATTCTGTCCCGGTTGCCCCTCTTCCAGGCCAGCCCTCTGCTGTGGCCCAGGAGTGCAGTGGAGGATGGCCCAAGTGCTTGGGCCCTGCACCCCATGGGAGACCAGGAAAAAGCACCTAGCACCTGGCTCCTGCCATCGGATGAGCACGGTGCGCCGGCCGCAGCGCACTGTCCGCGGCGGCCATTGGAGGGTGAACCAACGGCAAAAGGAAGACCTTTCTCTCTGTCTCTCTCTCTCACTGTCCACTCTGCCTGTCAAAAAAAAAAAAAAAAAAAACAGATATATAAAAAGAATCTAAAGACAGTTCCAGAAACTCAACAGAAACACAAGCAATCCAGTTAAGAAATGGGCAAAGGTTGGGGGCCAGCACCATGCTGCACTAGGTTAATCCTCTGCCTGCGGTGCAGTATCCCATATGGGCGCTGGTTTTAGTCCCAGTTGCTCCTCTTCCAGTCCAGCTCTCTGCTGTGGCTCAGGAGGGTGGTGGAGGATGGCCCAAGTGTTTGGGCCCCTGCACCCCCATGGGATACCAGGAGGAAGCACTTGGCTCCTGGCTTCAGATCAATGCAGCTCCAGCCGTTGAGGCCACTTGGGGAGTGAACCAACAGAAGGAAGACCTTTCTCTGTGTGTGTCTCTCTCTCACTGTCTGTAACTCTGCCTGTCAAATAAATAAATAAAAATCTTAAAATAAATAAAAGAAATGGGCAAAGGACATGAACAGACATTTTTCAAAGGATGAAATACAAATGGTTGGCAGACACATGAAAAGAAGCTCAGTATCACTAGCCATCAGGGAAATTCGAATAAAAAGCACAATGAGGCTTCACTTCACCGTAGTTAGAATGACTTACTGCTATCAAGGTTGAGGAGAAAAAAGTATCCTAATACACTGTTGGTGGAAACGTAAACTTATACAACCATTATGGAAAACAGGCTGAAGATGCCTCAGAAATCTGAAAATAGATCTATGATATGACTTATCCATACCACTCTTAGGAATTTACCCAAATGAATTGAAAGCAGCATACGAAAGAGTTATTTGTCCCCCCATATTTATAGTAGCAATTCACAATATTTACGATATTGAATCAATTATATGTCCATCTACTGAGGACTAGATACAGATAATGGGATAACTTAATACTAAAGTATATTACCCAGCCATAAATAAGAACTAAATCTTCTCTTGCAGCAAAATGGATACAACTGGAAATCACTAGGCCTTGTGAAATCAGGCAGTTCCAAAAAGGCAAGTTTCATGTTTTCTCTGCTATGTGGTGGTTCATATAGAATATACAAAAATGTATAAGAATGAAATGAACATCTTATGATTTTATTAATGTTTTTAGCCCTTATCTATATTCCTGTGGAATGATTGTCTTGCTATGTTTTACATTATTGGTAGTGCTGCATTAAGCTTGTGACTAGAAAGCAAATTGCAATTATGTATTTGCAAAAATTAAAGAAAAAAACAAAAGGAAGGAAGAAGGGGGCTTGAGAGAGAGAGGAAGGGAAGGAAGGAAGTGTGATTATCTTCTTATAATTGTACCTATAAAATACATTAAATCTATTCTGTTTTTATTAATAAAATTTTTAAAAACAAAAAAATAAGAGAAGAGAAAAAAACTTCTTCAGAAACTATCAAATGTACCATAGTTGTATTAAGATTTGCTGTGGATTTTAGTACAATGAATTCACATATACTTGTGGTGACATATTTATGCTTGTGATCAAAAAATGACATTAAATTCTTAAATCATATACACTATGCAGCCTTAGATGATAGTTTGATTTGTCTTTTGGTGGACTTCTGTTGAGTTCATATACATTTCTATCTCCATTAAAACTGCTTCTAATAAAAAAAAAAGTTTACTGTAGCATTGAGCTAAAGGATCCCTATTAGAAAATAAGACAAATCTCAATTAATGTAGAAAATAAAAATATGAAAGTTGTCATCTATAAAATCAAAGGTGGACTATATAGCAATGCAAATAAATAATCTATAGATAGCATGAAATTGCTTCACATAGTATTGACAAAAAGAGAAGGATCAAAATGACATGGATCTGTTTAGCTGGTATTCAATATCAGTGAATCATGAGAGACACAAAACTTAGAGAAAAGATTTAAATTAACAAGTATATGACTATTCAGCATTAACAAATTAACTACTTCTTGTTTAAGAACAAAATAATTTAAATGGGCATGTTTTGATAAGTTCTATTTTTCCACCTAATTTTCTTTGCTAACTAACATCACTTTGGCAGTTAGAAACTTATGTTAAGAACAAGGCTTTTATGATAGGATTACTTTTAAATGAAAGAATACTCTAAAGTTTTCTTCTTGTTAAGGATTTAGGGATTTACAAGCAATAAAGAATTTTATAAATAATTATTAACAATTTTAGCCATTCATACAAGGCTATTCTCAAAAAAAATAAATTAAGGTCAAGTTTAGAAAAAGTATGTCAATTTCAGATTCTCAATGATATTTTTAATGGTAAATAGGTTGCCCATGGAGACTTAAATGAAACCAATGTTTAAGGACATTAGGGTAATATTTGATCTGCAGCTTCTTTTCAAAGTGGCTCATTTGAACCTGTGTTGCTATATTGCCACTTCATGTGGCACATCTTCCCTAACGTGGTGCTTGTTTTCTCTTGTTCTCATTAATGAGAAAAGGTTTATCTAATGCATTAATCAGTGAGTACAAATGATACCCAATGGCAATGAGAAACTATTTATGGTCTTATAAAATGTGCTTATTATTAATGGTGTTTTGCTAGTTATTGCAATTAGGCATGTGTGAAATTTCTGCAAGTGACTTGCAGTGATTAATTTCAGAGATAGCAAACCCTCCTGTCTTTTTTATAAATGAGGAAAGTCTAAGATTTATAGATGTTGCATAACTTCTCCAAATTCACAAAGATGGCAACAAAAGGAACAGCCATAACTAACAGTGTCCTTGCAAACAAATTTTCAATAAGAATGTGGTAGGCTTCACCAAACAAAGCAGCCATCTAAAAATTAACCTTACTGAAATCTTTCTGGAGTGTGATAACTAATCCAACATATCCAAATCATTGATTTCTAAACTCTCCTAATGTAACCCTTCCAGAGAAGAGAAAAAAAAATGTGCCACACAGGAGGAACCATAATCTTAAGTAAGTGACACACAAAGTTGATTTAAGCTCTTTCCTTGTCTTTCAAGTTAATTCAGACTTTACATCCTAGCTCACAACTATGCATATTTTCTTTTAATATAAATATAATGCAAATAATTACTCACCACAAAATTGATGCACCTAGATTGTTCCATAGCTGTGTACCTGCTAATTAAATGTAGTTATTTTGGAGTGAGAAATATAGCCCTCAAAAAGAAAGGCTTAGCAATTAATTACACGTTGTATTTTCTGTAACATAGATCCAGCAAATGATCAGGGTTTGTTTCAGGCTACAAACCTGCGATAGCAAGGAGAGTCAGAATGCATGAGTTCTAGAGGATATTGAGCAGTTCTCCTCACTTTCTTTAGCTTTTGTTTCTGCATTTATAGAATGATAATGACAAAATTAGGTTTCACGGATTATCAAGAAGAATGGAGGTGATGATATGTATGAAAGTGTTTTAAAAATATAACTTGCTTTGCATGTGTAAGGGTCCATCAACACTTATTAGTTTGTCAGGCATTAGGTTCAGATACTGAACATACAGTAGTGTACCAAACAGCAACAATCCCTTAAAGAGTTTATATTATGGTGAAAATAAAAGTTACATGTTAACAATTATATTCATGATTTTATATTTATGATAAATAAATTTCTTGTCTGGCTAGCTGTTCAGAAATAAGTTAAAGTAGTTGATTTCTACAGGAAAATTATCAAAAGGATTTGTCATTTTAAAATGAATGTAATGCCTTACAGTATAACAGGTGTGCTATAAGAATTTTATATAGATGTTCTATTAGTACTTACCTTGGTAAGCAGCTCTTAGCAAGAACCTGAACAGTGGAGGTTGTTGAAGCTACATAGGTGGCAAGAGATTCAAAATAGGACCTTTCATATAAGTATTCTTACTTGAAAATGTCTTTGGAGAGATTTAGACAGATATTTGAGTACTTACACAGAAGTCACACATAGTAGAATCACGCTCCTCAACAATACAAGACACAAAGAGAGTGTATAGCTCACATAGTACATAGCTCATGCAGTAATGTCTAAATAGCTTTCTTATTGCTATAAAAAAACACTGATAAAAGGTGAGTTCAGCAAGTAGTTGATTATCTGACTTTGGAAAAACCACTTGAACTCCACAAACATAGTTCTAATTCATCTGCTGAGATTAAGGTTAACCTACTGTAGTGGGTCTAGAATCCAGAATATTTGAAATATATAGCTCAATAACAAAAAATAGAAGTTGTATTCGTCAGGGAAACACAAACTACAATGTGATGTCTCTGCTCACCTACTAGTAGGGCTATGGTTATAAAATCAGATAATAATAACTGTTGATGAACACATGGAGAACTTGGATCCTCACTGTGGTCCTAGTAGAGAAGTGAATGATGTAGCTGTGGGAAACTGTGGAAAACAGTTTGTTCCTCAACAAGTTAAACAGAATTGTCATATAACTACTCATCATACTAGCAGGTGTTTATTCAGTATAATAATTTGAATTATAATACACTAGTAATATGTTTTAAATTAACATGAATAAAATAATGTTTAATTTAAAATGATTTAGTAGTAAGAATAGGACATGACATCAAGTTGTTATACCCCCTTGTTAATCGTTATTGTTTATATGCTTCTACTTCCACATTAAGCTTTATGATGCTCCACGTGTGACCCAGCTCCCTATTAATGTGCCTGGGAAAGCAGCAGATGATAGCCCAAATGCTTGGGCCCCTGCACCCATGTGGGAGACCCAGAAGAAGCCTCTGGCTCCTGGCTTCAGATCAGCTGAACTCTGGCAGCTGTGGTCATTTGGAGAGTGCATGAGTGCATAAAAAAATCTCTCTCTGTCCTCTCTCTCTCTAACTCTGCTTTTCAAATAAATACTTGAGAATATAAAAACAGAAAAAAAAGATAAAAGAAAAAGAAAAATTAACCAAAATATTAGAAATTAAAAATGTAATATGTAAAATAAATGTACACGTGAAAGCTTTAAAAACATAGTCAGTGAAGCAAAAGAAAGAATGTGGGAGCTGGAATACAAATATTTGGAAACATTTTAGACAAAAGAAGAAAAAATTAAGAAAAAATGAAAACAATGTCTGAGATCTGCATAATACCATCAAATGAGAATAGAATGCAAAAATCACAATGGATTAAACAATTTATTCAGTGAAATAATAGAAGAAAATGTGCCTACTTTGAAAAAGACATGGACATCCAAGTATGTGAAGGGCATAAACCTTCAAACGGATATGATCAAAAGAGATCTTTACCATGACACCTTCTGGTTAAGCTTTTTTTATTTTTTAAAATTTATTTATTTTTTAATTTTTGACAGGCAGAGTGGACAGTGAGAGAGAGAGAGGCAGAGAGAAAGGTCTTCCTTTACCATTGGTTCACCCTCCAATGGCCACTGTGGCCTGCGCCCCACGCTGATCCAAAGCCATGAGCCAAGTGCTTCTCCTGGTCTCCCATGTGGTGCAGGGCCCAAGCACTTGGGCCATTTTCCACTGCACTCCCGGGCTACAGCAGAGAGCTGGCCTGGAAGAGGGGCAACCAGGACAGAATCCGGCGCCCCAAACAGGACTAGAACCCAGTGTGTGGGCACCACAGGCGGAGGATTAGCCTATCGAGCTGTGGTGCCA
This sequence comes from Sylvilagus floridanus, assembly GCA_949820135.1. Classification (NCBI taxonomy): domain Eukaryota; kingdom Metazoa; phylum Chordata; class Mammalia; order Lagomorpha; family Leporidae; genus Sylvilagus; species Sylvilagus floridanus. The sequence continues at coordinate 99,560,782 of OX463224.1, read as the reverse complement.
GCCCTGGTTAAACTTTCAAAAGTAAAATATAAAGAATAGATCATGAATTATCTTAAAGGATCTATAACCAGATTGACAGCAGATTTCTCATGGGGAACCCTAAAGATTAGGAGAAAATGGAGATATAGTCCAATTTCTAAAAGAAAAAAATGTGAAACCAGATTATTGTACTCAAAAATGCTCTCATTTATAAGTGAAGATGAAATAAAGACCTCTCAAAACAAAAAATAATTGAAAGAACTTGTCATCACCCAGGAACCTTACACCTGATACTTAAGGATGTGCTACACATAGGAAAATAAAAAGATAACCAGCATCATAAAAAATGACTAGATACAATGAAAGATCTCTGCAAGTGAGATCCCAGTGGAAAGAACGGGGCCATCAAAGAAGGAGGTACCTTTCTCTGGAGGAAGGAGAGAACTTCCACTTTGACTATGACCCTGTCAGAATAAGATTGAAGTCGGCGAACCCTAAAGGCTTCCATAGCCTTGGCAACTCATGACTAGAGCCTAGGGAGATTACTGACGCCATAAACAAGAGTGTCAAATTGTTAAATCAACATCAGGAGTCACTGTGTACTTACTTCTCATGAGGCATCTGTCCTTAATGTGTGGTCCAATGTGAGGTAATGCTATAACTAGTACTGAAACAGTATTTTTACACTTTGTGTTTCTGTGTGGGTGCAAACTGATGAAATCTTTACATAGTATATACTGAATAAATTCTTCTGTATATAAAGATAATTGAAATAAAAAAACTTGGTGTTTAATTGGAAATTGCATAGAAAATTAATCAATTTTTTAAAAAAAATATCATGTAGGATCTCTGTCCTTAATGTGCTGTACATTGTGATTTAATGCTATAACTAGTACTCCAACAGTATTTTTCACTTTGTGTTGCTATGTGAGGGCAAATGGTTGAAATCCTTACTTAATATATACTAAACTGATCTTCTGTGTATAAAGAGAATTGAAAATGAATCTTGATGTGAATGAAAGGGGAGAGGGAGCGGGAAAGGGGGGAGGGTTGCGGGTGAGAGGGAAGTTGGGAGGGGGCATTGTAATCCATAAGCTATACTTTGGAAATTTATATTCTAAATAAAAGTTTAAAAAAATTACTGGATACAGGAAATATGGTATATTTATGCAATGGAATATGATTTGGCCATAAAAATGAAATTCCATCTTTAGCAACAAAATGAATGCAATTGGAGACTGTTACACTTAGTGAAATAAACCAGGCCCAAAGTATCATACATTTTCTCTGTGGAATCTAATATATTGAATACCAAGATAAACAGCATTGATGATAGAGAATAGTGACAGACATTGGCAGGTTCAGACCAGATTTCCATTATCTATTTGATAGAGAATTTGAGTACCTTTTCTTTTTTGCTCTGGATGGCAAAGGAAGGGTTATAGCTAAGATTCACAAACATAAATTTATGTAGTCTAGGGCACATTCCAATTTAAACCCAGATAAGAAGGAAATGTATCATTGTTAGAGGAGTGTTTTGTCTCTTAGAACAACAGAGGCATCATGTTGACAAAAGAACTTTAAAACGTTGTCCTAGGCTTTCAGCTTAGTTAAATCCATTTGAGAAAATATAATACCCAAGCTATGCTTTCCATTCTAATATTGTCTCACATAGCATTTTTAATTAATTAATTAATTAATTTTTTTTGGCGGGCAGAGTTAGACAGTGAGAGAGAGAAAGAGAGAAAGGTCTTCCTTTTTCCATTGGTTCACCCCCCAAGTGGCCACTAAGGCTGATGCATTGCGGCCAGCGCACTGTGCCAATCCGAAGCCAGGAGCCAGGTGCTTCCTCCTGGTTTCCCATGAGGATGCAGGGCTCAAGGACCTGGGCCATCCTCCACTGCACTCCCGGGTCACAGCAGAGAGCTTCATTGGAAGAGGAGCAACCGGGACAGAGCCAGGTGCACCAAGCAGGACTAGAACCTGGGGTGCTGGTGCTGCAGGCAGAGGATTAGCCTAGTGAGCCATGGCACCGGCCACATAGCATTTTCTAAAACTATTCCATTTGGGCATCTTGAAAAGTAAAGTGCTATACATGTATAAGTCAAACTGTACTATGTCAATTTAATCTGAACAGATTTAGGAAAGATGGATTTAATTACGTAAAGTTTAATCCAGGAAAAATTGACAAATGCACAAAAGTTACATTTCCTGTATTAAAATTATTTTAAGTGAAAGAAATTCAGAATAGATAAGGAATTAATTCAAGATATTTTAGATAGGAAAAATTCCATACAATATATTTAATGAAGGCCAACTAGTGTATAAATTTTATGAGATGAAATGTGTCAATGTGACCCATTAATCTAAAATATTTAACATAATAAAAGTCAGAGACAAAACTAAATAGATTGAAATCCATAAAATTTTTTAAATCCACTGATATGAAACTTCATTCAAATAACCCTACTCCATTTGTTTATTCAAGTATTCTAAGACCAATCCAATTTAATCCCCACAAAAATCATATGCTTGGAATCATTCTGTTAAAATTAATTAAATTTAATTCAATAATTTTATAGTCAAAAAAATTATTTCTCAAATGTGAAACAGAAATTAAAACTTTTTCACACAACAAAAATTAATCAAAATGGGCCAATGTTGTGGCACAGTGGGTTAAACCATTGCCTGCAACCCTGACATCCCACATCAGTGAGTTGCTCCTCTTTCAGTCCAGGTCTTGCCAATATGCATGGAAAAGCAGGGGAAGATGGCATAAGTGCTTGGACCACTGTCATCTACATGGAAGACCTGAATGGAGTTACTGGCTCCTATCCTCAGACTAATCCCCTCCTCTTGCCACCAGCTATTGCCACAATTTGGGGAGTGAAGCAGCAGATGGAAGATGATTCTCTCTCACTCTCCTTCCCTCTCCCTCTCTCCTTGTCTCCTTCTCTCTCTCTATTACTCCACCTTTTAAATAAATACTATGTATTTAAAAATAACTAATCAATTTAATTTCCAGCATTCTGCCCTATAATAAGTGATCTCAGAAAAGAGGCATAAAATTTATAAACTTCCCACCCAACAACAGCAAAACAAAATAAAAAGTAGACTTAAGTTACTGCTATCAGAAACAAAGGATGACACATTACAACTAGGTTGATGGATACGTTTTGAACTTTGGCCACGGTCTATGCTTTGAAAATTACTCCTCTTATGCTGAAATTTTTCAGTTTTAATAATAATCTAATTGTGGAAGAACTGGATTATTGCATAAAAAGATGGGATAGTGGAGTTAATGCTGTAATTGTGTAAGGCATGGTGTGCAAAATACTGACTCAATAAAATAAACAATAAATCTAGTATCTCAAATGAATATGAGGGACAATGTTGGGATGCACAGAGACTCTGAAGTGAAAGAAATTTAGCTGTTATGAATCCAGAGATTTAAGTACATCTCAATAATTTTTTTTATTATTCTGGAATATGCATCTATTTAATCTATAGAAAAAAATAGAAGCACTGTAGATTTCAGAATTGTATACTCTGCAGTCAGGGGGACTCACACTCACAGGTTGTTACCAGTGGAGTGTGTAACTAGATCCACATCAAAAAGAGAATATTTCCAAGAAAATGTACTATTCAAAGGTAAATTGTTCTTACACCATTTTCCCACCTGAAAATTGTTGGAAGTCATACTGCTGCCTTCAGATAATTTCAGTAAGTTGCTAATATTTTGAAGCTGTTCTTTGAATTAGATAGAGACATTTTAATAACTTGTCTAAGCAACACAATGACATTTATAAAATATTCTGACAATTTCATTGCAAATTGCACACATACAAGCAATCACATTCTGGCATACAGCATCTTAGTTAATAATGTGTGCTGCATTTTTAGATACATAGTTGTTTTCATCTGATCCAGACCCTTTTCTCTTATCCCAAACATTTTCAAAGCTCATTAACACATCACTGTATATATAATTACAATTTCACTTGGCGCAGCATTTCCTTGTTGATTGTAGGATGGAGAATAGTTCCCTTTGGTGCATTTCTCTCTCATTTGGAGCAAAGAACCTAACTGCTGTGACCACTTATGAGGAAAACTTGGCACCATGAGTGTCCCAGATGGAGATCGCTCCAGTGTGTTTCCAGAGGCAGCATCTGTGTCTTTGATTGGCTTCCAGGCTGGCTCCTTTAAAGACCTCTTGAACTTCTTTAGTGTTGATACTTAGAACAGCTGTGGATTTACTTTTTGAATTAATTCCAAATAACTTATATGTATAACTAGATTATCTTCCTGTGCTTTGATGATGAAAACTTACACATTCCTCGATATTTGAATAATGGATGCGTATTGATATTGTATATGATCAGATTAACAACAATGATATATATCATAAACCATCATAGCTCCCTAACCCTTATAAATAAAGTAGAAAAGGCAAAACCTTATATTTCACAGCCTGTCAATGATTTTTAACCATAATTATTGAATAGTGAAAATGAAAATGGAAGTCATTTTGAATCTGTAACAAGGGGCTTTATAAAAATTCTGAACCTAACCTGCTGAAACAGTGTAATCAATGAGTAATTTATAAACAGTTGGTTTTATGGATATAGTACTTGATAACTTCTGTGGTGAGACTTCAAGAATTTTCTCTTATATCAAGAAAAAAATCTGAAAAATAGTTGAAACTCAAGCCATTCTTGTCTTAAATGACAAGTCTAGAGAGAATTAAAGCACAGAGCAAAGTTGTTTTTTTTTTTTTCCTCAATGGAGTCTTCAGTAAAAAGGGCTTATGATATTATACACATAACTGGTATATCTCTTTAGAGACACATAAGAATCAGTCACTCTAAATGACAATGCCTAGCCAAATGTTCAACACTCAATTCACAACAAACCACCATGTTTCTGTACTATGGTTCTAACTTTTCAGTTTGGTTTTACTTTTAATTATATAAGCAAAGATGATCAAAAATAAAAGAAAAAAGTGCATTGAAGGATTGTATTGTGTGCATGGTTTTATTTCAATGTCATGATTTTCTGAAATACTTCAGAATTCATTTGACATTGCTGTTTTGAATATAATCCTATTCTTATTGCTAAATTCTATTGTTTAGGGCTTGTGAATTGATAGCACAACCCACACATGGCTTGTATTTTAATGGAAACCCAAGTATCTCATAAGTGCAGGCTTCTGGGGTTCTGTAGCCTCAGTGACTCTTTGCAAGAACAAAGCCTAGACACTCATTCATCCTTTCTTACTAACTCTTTCACTCCTTTGTAATCATAATCCTTGATTCAATGCAATGTATTTACATTCAGTACTGCTCTCATGCATTCTGCCAGTTTTCATTATGCAGGACAAAGTAATGACCTTTTTTTTTTTTGTCTTAAACATAACATACATAACAATACTTGTATTATGAAGTCTATTTAGCTGAATACCACAATCATTAATATACCATGATCACTAGTAATTCATATTGCCTATCACTCTAACAGAATTATCTTTTTACTGCAGATATTAGAATTTTGTAGTAAGAATTATAAAACTCTGCTAGCTTCAAATGTACCTAATATGTCTACAAGTCATTTTAACATTTTACTTCTGCTTCCTTTCTTCAATCTTCTTGAAATTATCTTCCTAGCACCTAATATTTTTAACTAAATTCTATGTCTTCATTTTGTGTTATGTCTCAAATATCATTCCACCTTTCCATCAGTCATCCTTGATATATTCATTTTAATTTGCTTCTGTTTATTTTCAAACTATTGCTTGAATATCTATGCTGTATCATTTCTTTATAAACTCTACAATATTTCTACCTGAAAGAGGATTGATAAATTCTTTCTCATTGAAAAAAGTGTAGTATCCTAAAACATGCTATAGCAAAGGCATGAAGCAACAATTTTGAAATTAAATGTTATGCTTTTACATAAAGCTGAAAACCCCTTTGTTATTAGCCTTTTTAGTAAAAAAAAATTGCTATTGAATTTCAACACTTTAATAAACTCTCTGCTAAACACTTTCAGTGAATTAACTCATCACATAATCAGAGTAAGATAGAAGGTAAATTATTTTTTTTTTATCCTAGACTTACAAGTCAGTAAAGTGAGTTGGAGAATCATTAAGAGAAAAACTTTTGACAAGTTGAATTTAAGTATTAATTAAACAGAAAAAAGTTTTATGAACCAGATAGATAGTACTCAGTACTGGAAGCAATTCTTTGAGTTCCTTTGCACAATGTATAAAAGAAGTATTTATAGTCAAGAAATGGAAATGGTAATCAGAAACATTCTCATTGGCTACAGTTTGGCTTTTGCCTTACTTGAAGATAGATTGAGTGATTTCAGCTTACAGTTGGCTGAAGGTTTAGCTTCTGTGATTGGCACAGAAGCACCTAGTAGCTTCATGAGGATACTTTCAATAAACACTGGAGTTTATTTACAGAGCTAGTTAAGTTACAGTTCACTATTTATAAAGGCAGCCTTAACAGAACTTAATAAAATTGTACAAGGATATAATTTGCCAGTATGTTCAGTCTCTTAGGGGAAGCAAAAATGAATTACATTCATTATTAAAGCTAAATAATAAATTTTGTAATTTTACTCTACTAGGCTTTGCAGATGTGGGATGTAGAATAAAGCTTGATAATATGTTTCTTAAATATTATTAGGATATATGTACTCTGTACTGAGATGATGAAAATTATTTTTGTAAATCAGCTTTTTGAAAATATCTTTTTTACATTGAGCTCTTCATTTATAATATTTCATTTTGATTTCTCTTCTAATTCTCAGTTTCACAGAAGAATTATTCATTCATGTCATTTATTGATTACTTTAATTCAGGAATTTGCTCCAGTGTTTCTGAGTAATCTATGGTTAATCATTTGAATTGTTTCAGGCATTTCATCAATCTCTTCATCTTCACATTCTAATATTGAAATATTGTTATGTTCCTTTTGGTGGTTCATATTGTCTTCCTTATTGTTACTTCTTGAATTCATGCATTTATTTTTAGGTATTTGTGGAAACAGTTGTTGAATTGTTTTCCTTTGATAGCTTTTACCTTCGAGTTATACCTCTGTGGCTTAGGGGAGTGTCTGTTCTTTCAGCGAATACCCAGAGGTGTATACTGAGCATGGCCAGGGAGCATTAATCAATACTCCAGGCTGGGGGTGAACATCCAGGGTGACACCCAAGTTAGGTGTAGTAGATCTCCTCTTTTTATCAGAATGGAGGGTTTGCTCACCTCTGTTGGCATAATCACATCCACATTTCCTCTCTTCCAAGGTGATCAATGCTTCTGTGTTTTACTACATTGGTGCAAAAGTCATCAGCATTGTGTAAGAACAATACAAAGGATCTGTGTAGTCCTCAGTTTGAGCATGGGTCCCATGCAATGACCCACCCAGCCAATCAAAGGATTCTGAGGTGTGGAGCCACTCACAGTGATTGTTCAGAGACACAGCAACACCCTGTGCCCTCTTGTGCAGTCACAGAGTTCCCACTGTCTCAGGGCACAGGATCCCATAGTTACGGGGTATAGATCATCTGTACTATCCCACTGGACTCTCCAATCCATGGGGAGGCAGAGACATTCTCAGAGCCAGCTGCCTGTGGGTGCTCTGCCTATGTGGTTTGAGTCTCAGAGTCTGTGATATGCTGAGAGACTGGTGGCACTTTACATTCCTAATGGGTGCCCAGCTCCTGTCAATCCTTCCAGCCAGATTCAATGTAAAACGTAGATTATTCCCTCTGATAAAAACCCTGGATCACACACATCCACAAGGTCTGCCGGTTACAATCCTTTCTCACTTCTCAATTGTACTTTCTCCCCTCTGATTAGTGGATGTGTACACCTGAGCTGTTGCCCGGCAACTGCTGAAAGGATGTTGTCTCATCTCAGCCAGTTGCTGGGCACACACACACGAGCTGGAGCAGCTTGTACGCACGTTCAAATGTTCAAAATGGTGCCCGTCCTCTCTCAGCTAGTTCCTGTGTGCCATTATGGGGTGGGGGGATGGGGAGAGAGAAACATGTTCCCTCACAGAGCTCCAGACCAGACTTGTCCAGGTTCTCCCTATGGATATATTGCCAGTGGCATAGAGTGTTGCAGTCTGATTAGGGATTAATATCCACACTCTATTAAAGAGCTCAAGGAATTCAACAACCACAAAACAAACAATCCAGTTAAGAAATGGACGGATAACTTGAACAGGTATTTTTCAAGAGAGGAAATTCAAATGGCCAAGAAACACTTGAAAAAATGCTTATGGTCACTAGTCATTAGGGAAATGCAAATCAAAACTGCCATAAGGTTTAACCTCACCCCCTTTAGAATGGTTCTCATACAGAAATCAACAAACAACAAATGTTGGGAAGGAGTGGGGGTAAAGATACCCTAATCCAATGTTGGTAGGAATGTGAACTAGTCCAGCCATTGTGAAAGATGGAGACGACACAGGAAAAAAACAAAAAACAAACAACAACAACAACAAAACAAACAAAAAGATTCATCATATGATCCAGCAATCCCACTCCTGGGAATTTACCCAAGGGAAATGAAATCAACATATGAAAGAGTTATCTGTATCCTCATCCTCATGTTCATTGCAGCTCGATTCACCATATCTAAGATATGGAATCAACTCAGGTGTCCAACAGTTGATGATTAGATAAAGAGATTATGGCATATATACACAATGGAATACAACTTGGCAAAAAAAAAAAAAAAGAAAAGAAAATGAAATCATATTGTTTATAACAAAATAAATGCAACTGGAAGACATTATATTAAGTGAAATAAACCAGTCCCAAAACAAAAGACACCATATGTTTTCCCTGATCTGTGTTAACCAAGAGTATCTAATATATAATGTTTATGGGTGAAATTGATATTTGGTGATTGTTACACCCCTTGTCTATACTGTTCATGAATAGTGTTTTATTCCTCATATTATTTGTGGAAACTTTACTTAGTGTACAGTTAACCTTATGAGTACTATGTAAACTGAAAATAGATATCTGTAAAAATTAAGAGTGGGAAGATAAGAGAGAGGAAGCAGTAAGGTGGTAGCATAGGCTGGAGGGATTGTAGGATGGGAAGAATCACTGTTCCTAAATCTATAATATGAATGCATGAAAACTATATACTTTAAATAAAAATTTAAAAAAATGAATAATGCATTTCCTTTATGAGTTAATTATTAAGGGCTTTTATTTCATTTTTTTATTTATTCTGGACTGTATTCAAAATAATAGACTCCTATCTTCTACTCTTTCTTTTAGCTACACTGATAGGAAGCTATTTATTTTAGTCATGTGGTTTTCTGCATGGTTGACTTTCTTGTCTTATACTCAAGAGAAAAAGAATAAAGGAAAGAAACAAGTATCTGTAAATCAAGTTGATTCATCATCAGTGCTTGATACCTCTGAGTGGAATGGGGCATATTTAAACCAGCAGCATAGAGGATTTCATAGACCACCTGGATGCAGAGAACTGTCACATTGAGTTAGTACATACACAATGAAATTCATTGCCATTCACTCTAAAGGAATGTAAGGATGACTAAGGTTGCCTTACTGTAAATTTCAAGCTCCATAAAAACCTTTTCAGGCGGCAGGGCTTCACAAATGAGTTATCACTTAACAGCCACTTTGTTCCTATAAATGAAGATGTAAAAATCAGTGATTGATATAGAATGTAATGTCAAAATAATTATGAATGCCGACTCTATTTGAAGATTGGAGTTAGTATCTTGTGACATTCACATTTAAGACCTTCACTGCTCCCTAATATAGGCAATACAGGTTTATATAAAGTTTAAAAAAGAGTGAATATCTTTGGAATATTAGTAATTTTTTGGCATTCTTTCTTTTTTAAAGCCATGAAATTGGGACATTTATAGGCATCTGATATGAATCCAGGAGATATTCTGAAAACTTAGTAGTACCATAAAAATAGCTATATTAGGTGTCCTTAAAGTAAGGACAACTATTGTTTGTGAATTTTCAGATTTATGGGGTTTACCATTTTGATGGAGGGAAACAGAGTAGATTAGTTTTTATCACCATGACATTTTCTTTCAATCAACGGAATATCCTGGTGATGTTATCCAGTTTAGGGTTAGATAAGTCTTTTAAATCAGGTTTCAGTTATATCTGAGAGGAATGTTATAAAATAGAAAAAATTGTAAAACTCAGAATGCGACTATCCTGATCTCACCTAGTGATATATGATTTCATGACATGTGTTTTGGTATTCTTATAGTTAATATATTTTAATTTCATTTTGAATTTCAAAACTTGAAAGTGTGATAGCTTTTATGCCATACTTTAAAAGTCAAAACAGATGAAAGGGTTAGCATAGATGAAAAACAATCCTAAATCATGGAAAAAGAGAATTTAAGAATTTTGACAAAAAGGTTGCTCTATATAATGTTGTAAAATTTCATTTCCCTTAATGAAAAATATCAAAACAAAAATAAAAACAAGAATATATTGATTCCACTTGAGAACCCCATTTCTTTATTGTCTTTGATATAAGAATGGCTGATCTTGTTGTAGTTAGTCTCTGATTTTTATTGTAGTGTGAACATGAGCCTACCAAATTTTATAACTACTATTATAAAATTAAACCAGTGACTCCTGATGTTGATTTAACAATTTGACACTCTTGTTTATGGTGTCAGTAATCACCCTAGGCTCTAGTCATGAGTTGCCAAGGATTTGGAAGCCTTTAGGGTTTGCCGACTTCAATCTTATTCCAACAGGGTCATATTCAAAGTGGAGGTTCTCTCCTCCCTTCAGAGAAAAGTACCTCCTTCTTTGATGGCCCCATTCTTTCCACTGGGATCTCACTCACAGAGATCTTTCATTTAGGTCTTCTTTTTTTTCCAGAGTGTCTTAGCTTTCCATGCCTAAAATATTCTCATGGGCTCTTGAGCCAGATCTGAATGCCTTAAGGGCTGATTCTGAGGCCAGAGTGCTATTTAGGACATCTGCCATTCTATGAATCTGCTGCGTATCCCGCTTCCCATGTTGGATTATTCTCTCCTTTTTTGATTCTATCAGTTAGTATTAGCAGACACTAGTCTTGTTTGTGTGATCCCTTTGACTCTTAGACCTATCAGTGTGATCAATTGTGAACTGAAATCAAATTGTTAAATCAACATCAGGAGTCACTGTGTACTTACGTCTCATGAGGGATCTGTTCTTAATGTGTTGTCCAATGTGAATTAATGCTATAACTAGTACTGAAACCGTATTTTACACTTTAGTTTCTGTGTGGATGCAAACTGATGAAATCTTTACTTACTATATACTGAATCGATCTTCTGTATATAAAGATAATTGCAAATGAAAAAAAAAAAAACCCTCGGTGTTAAATTGGAAATTGCATAGAAAATTAATCAATTAAAAATATATATCATGTAGGATCTCTGTCCTTAATGTGCTATACAATGTGAATTAATACTATAGCTAGTACTCCAACAGTATTTTTACTTTGTGTTGCCATGTGAGGGCAAACTGTTGAAATCTTTATGAAATATGTACTAAACTGATCTTCTGTGTATAAAGAGAATTGAAAATGAATCTTGATGTGAATGGAAGGGGAGAGGGAGCGGGAAAGGGGAGGCTTGTGGGTCGGAGGGAATTTATGGAGGGGGGGAAGCCATTGTAATCCATAAGCTGTACTTTGGAAATTTATATTCTTTAAATAAAAGCTTTATAAAAAAATTAAACCAGAACATTATTCATCCAGTAAAAAAAAAGAAATTCTGCCTTTTTCAACAAAATGGATACAACTGGAGATCTTTACAGTAAATGAAATAATCCAATCCCTGAAATACAAATAACATATGTTTTCTCTGATATGTAGTAGTTAATAGGGAATACAAAAAAAAAAAAGTGTGAGAATGAGACTGATATCTTAGGATTTGATTATTGTTTTAGCCTTTGTCTGTATTCTTGTGCAACAGTGGTCTTTCTACTTTTTACTTGTTGAAACATATGGTTACTGGTGCATTAAACCTATGATTATCAAGTAAATTTAAATTATGTTATTGTAAATATTAAAAAATAAGAAGGAAGGAAGGAATGGGAATTAAGGGAGGGAGGAAGGCAGGCAGACATTGTTATCATCTTAAAATTGTATCTATGAAACACATGAAATCTGTTCTCTTTATATTAATATCCAAAGATATTTTATTTAATTGTGATTTGTGTGAGATGATTCATTTTGTATTAATTATAAGCAATTAAATTTTATAATTTGTGAACATTGATTTTATTTGTATAAAAATGCTTTATGTCTTGTGGTAGAAATACAATTATGAAAGATTTTACATTGGAGTTTTAATAAATATTGTTAATAGATACATACACAAACACTACAAACATAGATAAAGTCTAGTATTAACCCTTGTAAAGCTTATCATGGGTCCATTAGTCAAGCCATCAGAATGATAAACATAAAATGTTAAACAATGTCTCACATTAATATCTTATAACTTTGTGACTCCATGTCTACATATTTAACTCAAGACAGTTTGTATTTATGGTGTTAGAAAATTTTAAGAAGTAAGATTTATAAATTTCTTATATTTTCTATGTTTTTAAATGTTTTCTATGTTTTTAAATCTTTCTATGTTTTTAAATGTTTTCCTATGTTTTTAAATCTATAGAAGCATTTATTTTTTCAAAAAACATCTTATTGAAATAGCTCATTTAACATAGATTTTTGAACTTTCAAATTGTTTTAACACCCTTTAGTTTGATTAAATAATTTCAAAATTTTAGCAGTGCACTTTAGCTAGACAGTAATAATAACAAGAGAGGTAATTTAACCTCTTATAACAAAGATCATTTCAGAATTTACATGAGAAAGAAAATTTTACAAAACAAACATTAGATCACATTCACTTTCGCATAATAAATATTTCTCATCTCAATGATATACAAAATTTATAGAACTACAAAAGCACACCCATAAGTAAAATTGAAATCACTTTGTATTTCTTTCTATATCGATTTGAACAGAAGTGTAATAATATAATAGTATATACAATAGAGAATGTGATGTGTGAATCTTGTTTACCATCCTTCCTTATTTGGTCAAGTGTAAATGGTTGAATCAGGATATCACATTATCAAAATCTCTCAGATTAGGTCTGTTATGGCCCCTTACTTTGTAACTTCTAGTTCCTAGTTTGAATCACATATTTCATCAAGATGAAATTAAAAAGATTGAAGATTGTTCATATTTTATTTCCAAAAGATTGAACAGAAAGTTAAGAAGAAGGACACAGTAGCAGGATTTTAGCTCTGGCTGCATGTGTGAGTAGTAGAAGTTCATAATATTAAGTGTTTTTTTATTGCGTCTTTGAGTTAATAATTTAATTTAGGGAGGGAGGCCTTATATGAGAAGCCAGGAGAAGTCATAGTTATGTTCAAAGAACTATGATTGGCTTATTTCACTCAGCATGATGTTTTCCAGATTCCTCCATTTTGTTGCCAGTCCCAAAGGGACAAATATCATATGTTCTCCCTTATTGGTGACAACTAACTGAGCACCTAAAAAGAAATCTGTTGAAGTGAAATGGTCACCATGAAAAACAATGAAATGATCAGCCCTTGTCCTGACTGTCAAGGAACAACTTAATACTTTATCCCTTTTAGTACTTTTTGTTCTACTTAATACCATTGGTTGAACTCTTTAATTAACAAACAGTTATTCATAGGCATTTAAATTTAACTGAAAAATGATCCACGTTAAATATAAGAGTGAGAATAAGAGAGAGAGGAGATGTACAGTTCAGCACATGCTCACTCAGACTTACCCTTAACAGCAGAGCTAGAAACGTGCCAGGGGATTCCAATTCAATCCCATCAAGGTGGCATGTACCAATGCCATCTCACTAGTCAAAGCCATTAGTTTCAGTTCATAATTGATCATAATGATAGGATTAAGTGACAAAGGAATCACATAAACAAGACTAATGTCTGCTAATACTAACTGATAAAATTAAAAAGGAGAGAATAATAGAACATGGGAAGCGGGACACATAGCAGACTCATAGAATGGCAGATGTCCTAAACAGCAATCTGGCCTCAGAATCAGCCCTTAAGGCATTCAATCTGGCTAAAAAGCCCATGAGAGTTTCACAGGCATGGAAAGCCAAGACACTGTGGCAAAAAAAAGAAAAAAAAAAATGACCTAAATGAAAGATCTCTGTGAGTGAGTTCCCAGTAGAAAGAATGGGCCATCAAAGAAGGAGGTACCTTTCTCTGAAGGGAGGAGAGAACTCCCACTTTGACTATGACCTTGTTTAAATAAGATCGAAGTTGGTGAACTCAAAAGGCTTCCATAGCCTTGGCAAGTCATGACAAGAGCCTAGGGAGATTACTGACACCATAAACAAGAGTGTCAATTTGTTAAGATAACAATGGGAGTCATGTGCACCTACTCCCCATGTAGGATCTCTGTTCTTAATGTGTTTTACTATGTGAATTAATGGTATAACTAGTACTCAAACAGTACTCTGTACTTTGTGTGACTTGTGGATGCAGTCTGTTGAAATCTTTACATTTATATACTAAGTTGATCTTCTGTATAATAAGATAATTGAAAATGAATCATGATGAAGAATGGGATGGGCGAGGTAGTACAAGATGGGATGGTTGTGGGTGGAAGGGAGGTTATGGGGGGAAAAGCTGCTATATTCCAAAAGTTGTACTTTGGAAATTTATATTTATCAAATAAAATTTGAACAAAAAGAACAATGATTAACATATTAAAGAAGATAGAAAATAAGTTTAGGAGCACGAAATTTAACAAGCAGTTAAAGTTCTAAATTAAAGGTTGAATTAACATTCTAGATTTGAAAAATACATTGTATAAAAGTTTAGATTTCATATAACTTCAGCATTGGATTGGGTGTACTGGAAAACAAGTTAGTTAATTGGAAAGTAGGTCAATAGGAAGATGATAAAAATAAGAAGCATGGAAAGGAAAAGAAGAGGAAAAAGAGATTAGTTAAGAAAACTGTGGGGTACACTGAAAAAAATCTAATAAATATTCCCCGATTCCCTTGAAAAGGAAGAAATAAGCTGATTTGCTTACTTTTGCTATCGCTAAGTTTTAGAATCCCATAAAACATCAAAGTAGAGTTGTGGCCTCTGCAGTCATTATACCAGTACAAATGGACAAGAAGTGTGATAATGATATTGACAAAAATGCCTGAGTAGAAAAACAAAATGCTGGTTTTCCTATTAGAAAGTCGCATCCATCTGGCAGGTAAAAGATCTGTTTGTCAATTAAATGGGTCATCCTCAGATTATCTTTGACTCTAAAGCCTTTCAGAGTGTGTTCTCCAAAGACTATTCAGTCTGGAAAAATAGTGAGAAATGACAGAAAACATTTTTATTTTGGTTGTTCAAGGAAAGCCACCTTGGAAGTGTAAAGGTCATTTTTAGTATGAAAAATGGGGTCAATTTTGGTGTGATGAACAATATTGAATGATCCAGAGTAATGGAAACAAGAGAGCCAAAAATAGACAATATTGCCACCATTCAAGCCTCTACTAAATAAATCAGTACCATGAAGAAAAGAAAAAACTGGAGAAGGAAAAAGATAGCAATTTTGTATTTTTACGATACAGCTTGTATTAGTGGCTACTGGCCACAAAATTCTACAGCTGCCCATTGAAATTTCAGTCTTACAGGTGATGTGATTCACTTATGAATGAGAAACGTAATTTCAACTGCTTCAGTAAATATTTTGGCTTTCTTAAATCAAATAATGATTTAATTTATTCCTGCCTGAAGATCTTGTAGCGTTCAGGAAGAAAACATTAATTCTGCCTAAATGTGTGACCACATTATGATTCCATAAAAATCACGTCATTGGTGAGAGACAATAACAGCAGAAGAGCAGTGACAGCAAAAATGAGAATCACGGCACTCTAGCAGGTACAAGAGTGCTTATGAGAGGCCTTTGACATATTTGTGTTTGTGGGAGCATCTGAGGATAAATCACCAAAACACCAAAGAAAAGATACTGCCTAAATCTTTTAGACAATGCCTGCCAGAGGACAATTAAAAAAGTAAAAATAACATAGGAATAATCTGTTTTGTCTAGAGAATAGACTCTGAATTATAAGAAATTTCGCTTGATTATAAGTTGAGGTGTTTGACTATAATATTCACCATTTACTGTAAGAGTGAATACTTTAAAAAGACTTATTTACTTATTTGAAAAGCAGAGCTATACACATAGAGAGATATTCCTTCCACTGATTTGCTTCCCAAATGGTAGCAACAGCCCAAATTGGGCAAATCCAAAGCCAGGAGCCAGGAGCCTCTTTGGGGTCTCCCACATGGGTGCAGGGCCTCAAGAACTTGAGCCATCTTCTACTGCTTTCCCAGGCCATCACCAGGGAGCTGGATTGGAAGTGGAGCAGCCAGTATTCAAACTGGTGACCATATTGGATGCTGGCACTGTGGACAGAGTCTTAAACTACTAAGCCACAGCTCTGGCCCCATAAGAGTGAATTTAAATGTACTTTCTCATCATGTAAACATATTATGTGCCGTCTTCAGTATTTGCCTTTCATCAACATAGTATTGATTTAAGACCTGTGTTCTTTCCACTGTGCCCAGCAGCAACAGGATAGGAACTTTACATGAAAAGGAAAGCTCAATGAACCTAATCACTAACAAAAGAGTGATGGTTGGGTGTTTAAAATATAGTGGATGAGACTCATGAAAAGCAGAGCGCTAAACTTCAATAAAAGTCAGTAATCAGTAAACTTGAAGTGAAGGAAATCTGCATGTCACAAAAGTGTCAGGCATTTCAGCAGGAATTAAGGAAGTGAGAAACATTTGCCAAACTTTTATGAAATAATTTTCGATATATAATTTTACCAGCTTTTTAAAAATTCTAAAAGTAAGGTTGTCAAAACTAAACTCTTCGAGTTAGGACAAGAGTAAATACTATTCATATTTCTTTTTAAGTTTCTCATTTGTCAAAACAGAGGAACTAATAAATAAAATATCCAAGTTAAAATAATGACTGTAGTCAAATAAGCTGGCATTAGTGAAGGATGATAAGAAGAGAACTCTGAATGACCAGACCAGCCGATTCTGCTCTGAAATTGGCAGGGTGTCAAATAATTGCAGCTGGCTCCCTGTACCTGTGAGTTCTGTAAATACAGAGGCAATCAATCGCTTCAAGGCCTTTTGGCTAAGATCAAGTGTGCAGAGGCAACCAATTGCATATTGGAAACAGGGAAAAATTAATTCTGTATTGAACATGTATAGCCAATTTTTGTCATTATTGCCTAAACAATAAATTATAAAACAAGTTACATTGTATTGGATTGTAAAATCAATTTTGAGATTACTGAAAGTAGATGGTTGGCATACATAGTCTATATGTAAATTCTATTCTACTTGATAGGGACTTTAGCATCTGCATATTCTGATATCCTGAGTGAGGTTCTGGAACCCAACTCCCATGGGTACTGAGAGTACACTAGTTCTGTTGTTTTGTAATACTCCCTTTAATTCCAATGGGAAATGGAAACCATTTGGAACTGTAAAATCTAGATCCTATTACTTCTCCAAAAAGTTTCAACAGTCCTTAGTTTCCTGCAGACCAATGTCTAAGTGTCCAAGCCAGATATCTATGGATTCCTCTGATTTTGTTTGAAATATGACTACAATATCATTTTTAATCATATTTGTTTTTTTCCCTTCATGCCTAAAATACCACTTCTTTCTTGCTGTCCTAGAAATGCTCTTCCTAAATCCATGAGTTTATGCAAATCCCTCCTCTACTTTTGAGGCTTCTAATAATATTACATTTGCAATACTCTAATTGTTGTTTACTATAAAAATGATAGTCAAAATTAATTTCTTGATAGTCAAAATTAATTACTGTGTAATCAAAGTAATTTTTTGCAACTTATGAACATAGGTTAAGAACATCCTTCATTAAAAAATTAAAAAATGATTTGCAATTTCTTCATTATTTGTTTCTAAGAAATATAAAGTTAGAACTTAGTCACGGCCAGCACTGTGGCTCACTAGGCTAATACTCTGCCTGCTGCACCAGCACCCTGGATTCTAGTCCCGGTTGGGGTGCAGGATTCTGTCCTGGTCACTCCTCTTCCAGTCCAGCTCTCTGCTGTGGCCTAGGAAGGCAGTGGAGGATGGCCCAGGTGATTGGGCCCTACACTCACGTGGGAGACCAGGAGGAAGCACCTGGTTCCTGGTTCCAGAATGGCTCACTGGCCATGGCGCCCATTTCGGGAATGAACCAACGGAAGGAGGATTTTTCTTTCGCTCTCTCTCTCTCTCACTGTCTAATTCTGCCTGTCCAAAAAGAAAAAAAGAACTTAGTCACATTCAATTTTTATTCTTCACAGCATCTCACATGCATTTTCCAGATAACCAAAGGTGAATAAAGGTGTTAAGTCAATAGTTTAATAAAAGGATTGGTTTTGATTTTATTTGGCCTTTTGGTAGGCTAGAAACTGTTGCTTATCTATTGCATCTTGCTTTTTTGAATTAATAAAGATCTAAATCATAATTTTGCAACATTCACAGTTTTGGGCATGAATAAATGGTAAAATAACCACTAATGTGTATATAAGTGAGGGTGTCTCTGTGTGTGTTTGTTGTATGCATATGTGAAGCTGTATAACATATTCCAAAATATGCATATTTTCAAAAAATTTTCTAGTGTTTTTTGTATAGTCATTTGTTATAACAACAGAGAGATTCCCTTTAATATGATTTCATTTTCCTGAGTTGTCATTTTCTTTCATATTTTCCTTCTTTATATAATCATATTTTTAATATAAATGTGCAATAAAGGGTATGTCAACAAACAGGTAGCAATCTATTTTGAAAATCCACTGTAAGAATACTGTGGATGGTTTGATAAGGTTAGGACATTTATAATCTTCCATTGACCTCTAAAATACCCACTACTTTCGATTTGTAGAATTTCTAACTTTGGTTGGATCAGAAGAATACAGATTTATGCTTTTCATTGTACTTTTATCCTGAAAACTTTATAAAGGGGAAAAATCATACATAAAGCTGGTCTGGCAAGATATCCGAAGTAATTTTTTCCTGTCTCAAGAGTGGCAGATAGTTGTGATAAGCACACGACTTTTGAAGTGCTTATCTAAACGGAGCAGAAACTCCTACTCTTAGTCCAACCCATCATTTTCTGTTTGTAGTAGGAGAGAAGAGCTTGGATGTCAAGGGATATGAGCAGAGGTTGAACAAGAAAGTGGTTTCCATCACTGTATTTAGAGTCTTTAGCCTGTTCCTTTTTTGAATTTATTAGTATTTTGCAAGGGCAAGTCTCCTACCTGAATTTTTGGGTGACAATTTTAGCATTACATTTTTACAGTGTTATATCATGTTTTTCATGAGTTTCATTAATTTTTTTTAATTAAACTTCATCACTGAGAACACTTGCTCAAAATTTGCTCTAAAGGCTCCTGAGGAGTGGCTATTTGGCATAACATTCTGAATCAGAGTGCCTGGGTTCCAATATCAGTTCCATTGCCAAACCCAGCTTTCTCTCCAGACAGACCCTAGGAAGAAGCAGGTGATGGATGACCAATGACTCATGTCAGAGACTTTGTTTGAATTCTTAGCATCTGGCTTCAGCCTGGCCCATCACTAGCTCTTGTGGGAACCAGCAAATTGATGATCTTTCTCTCTGTTTCACTTGCTGTGTCTTTCTTTTAAAATGTTAAAATAATAAGTACATAAAAAGTTAATGTATATACCCAGTTTGAACTTGGGAATAAGGGAATAGCATTGTGGCATAATGGGTTGAACCACCTCTTGTAATGGGGACATCACACATAGGAGCCAGTTCCAGTCCCAGCTTCTCCACTTCTGATCCAGCTCTCTGCTAGTGTGCGGGGAGGGCAGAAGTGAATGGGCCAAGTCATTGGGCCCTTGACATCCATGGTGGAGTCCCAGAAGAAATTCCTGGCTCCCATTTGACCTGACCTAGCCTAGCTGTTGTGGCCATTTGAGGAGTGAACCAGCAGATGGAAGATCTCTCTCTATATCTATATCTATATCTATATCTATATCTATATCTATATCTATATCTATCTATATCTATATCTTTTCCTTCTCTCTCTGTAATGCTGCTTTTCAGATAAATAAAATAACTGTTTTAAAAATGTTTCCTGAATAACGCCTTCATAATTTGCATTTTCATGAATTTTTGAAGACTCCTGCATATGCATGGATTGCAAATATTTTCGCAACAAAATAATCTGATGTCTTGATTCCATTTTCTACAAACTTTCTGAAGTTCCTTCATGTGTGCATTCTGTGCATGAGCATGTATGGGGGTGTGTGCATGTGTGTAATTATAATCTGATTTAATTCTCAGGAGGGTAAAATTAAGTACTTAAATCACCCTACTACATCTTCTTTATCCATTCATCCTTCAGTAAAAAATTACTTTGTTTCTATGTCTTAGCTATTGTGAGTCTAGGGAGTACAGAGATCCCTTTGAGATCATGACTTCAATTCCTTGGAGTGTGTATCCAGAAATGGGATTGTCTGACCATATGGAAGTTCAGTTTTAAATTTTCTTGAGAAATTTTCATCCTTTTTTTTCATACTTCCTGAAACAACTTAAATTCTTCCCAGCATGCATAAGGATCTCCTTTTCTCCCCACCTTCAACAACACTTATCTTTATTTTTTTCCCTTGTAATACCCACTCTAACGATTATGAGATGATGCATCACTGTGGTTCTGATTTACATTTCCCTTATGAATTAGTAATGATGAACACCTTTTCACATAACTTTTGGCCATTGCATGTCTTCATTGGAGAAATGCCTGTTCAATTCCTTCCCCTTTTAAAAAGTTACCTGGTATTGTTATTTTATTATTAGGTTGTAGGGGTTACTTGGATGCTTTGGATATTAACCTTTTATGACATATATAGAATGTAGATATTTTCTCCTACTCTGTGGGTTGCTCTTTCATTTCATTGTTTTGTTTTCCTTACCATTTAGAAGTATCTGGAAGCATCTAGAAACTTCTGCACACAAAGGAAAACATCAACAGAAGGAAGAGCCATCTCACAGAATTAGAGAAAATATCTGCGAGTTATTTTTTTGACACAGGATTAATGTCAAGGATATATCAGCAACTCAGAAAGCTCCCGAACAACAGCAAAAGCCAATTAATCCAATTAAGAAACAGTAAAGTAACTGGATAGATAGTTCTCCCAAAAAATGTAAGTGGTCATCAAATACATGTAAAAATGTTCCATGTCACTAGTAATCAAGGAGCCACATGTGAAAATCACAATAGAATATCACCTCACTGCTGTCAGAATGGCTATTGTCAAAAAAAAGAAAAAAGGAGTACTGGTAAGGATGTGGAGAAAGGGGAATGCCCAAACACTGTTAATGGGAATGTGAATTAGCACAGGTACTGTGTTGAAAACACTAAACAGATTTTCTTAAAAAGCTAGAAAAGGTACTACAGTATGAAATCCAGCAATCATACTACTGGGTATATATCCAAAACACATGAATTCATTGTATCACAGAGCTACCTGCTCCAAATGTTTATACCAGCATTGTTCACAATAACTAGAATATGCAATCAAGGCAGGTGGCCATATCAGATGAAAGGATAAAGAAAACGTGATATATAAACATTAGTGGAAAACTATTCAGCCATACAATTAAAATTCTATCATTTGCAGTAAAATGAATTAAACAGGAGGACATCATGTTGACTGAACTAAAATCAGACACAGAAAGACAAATACTGCATGTTTTCCCTTACCTGTGGGAGCTAAAATAAAATAAACAAACGAACAAAAACTCAAACTGAACACATAACGTTGAATATTAGAGCCCGGGAAAGGTGGGAGGGACAAAATGGGTTTATATTAAAAAATAGGGGAAGCTGAATGTGATACAATAATTGTGATAATGATACTAAAATAAGATGTAATAGGAGAAATGCAGTTCCTATATACTCCTTGTATTATTACCTCAAAATTTTTGGTTTATAAATTTATAAATAACCTGAAAAAGAAAGATAAGAAAATTATCATTAAGTGACTCAATTCATGTATTTTTGACACGTATTTGTGCCTGCCTATGATTCTGATGTCATATTCAAGAAGTCATTGCCTTGGCCGACATCACAAAGATTTTGCCCTATATTTTCTTCTAGAAGTTTTATAATTTCATGTATTCCATTTTATCTTAAAATTCATTTTGAATTAGTTTTTGTATAGTGTAAGATATGGGTCCATATTCAGTTGTGGTACTATATCCTACCAATGAACTATGTGAAAAATCAAGAAAATAATTCCTTTACCTTAGTATCAAAAAAGTAGAACACAATCTCAACAAAAAAAAATGAAGCATTTGTTCACAAAAATATAAAATCAATGACAAAATTCCAAGACTTAAATAAAATACACTTTGTGATCTACAAATAGAATACATAATATTATTAAAATGTCTATATGATCCAAAGCAATCCAGAAAGAATTGCAGTTCTTATAAAATCCACATGCCATTAAGTCGGTGAACCCTAAAAGCTTCCATAGCCTCGGCAACTCAGACTAGAGCCTAGGGAGATTACTAACGCCATAAACAAGACTGTCAAATTGTTAAATCAACAACAGGAGTCACTGTGTACTTTCGTCTCATGTGGGATCTGTCCTTAATGTGTTGTCCAATGTGAAGTAATGCTATAACTAGTACTGAAACAGTATTTTACACTTTGTCTTTCTGTGTGGGTGCAAACTAAAGAAATCTTTGCTTAGCATATACTGAATCAATCTTCTGTATATAAAGATAATTGAAAATGAAAAAAAAACTTGGTGTTAAATTGGAAATCGCATTGAAAATTAATCAATTTTTTAAAAAAAATATGTAGGATCTCTATCCTTAATGTGCTGTACATTGTGAATTAATACTATAACTATGGCTGGCACCATGGCTCAACAGGCTAATCCTCCGCCTTGCGGTGCCAGCACACCGGGTTGTAGTCCCAGTCGGGGCACCGGATTCTGTCCCGGTTGCCCCTCTTCCAGGCCAGCTCTCTGTTGTGGCTCCGGAGTGCAGTGGAAAATGGCCCAAGTGCTTGGGCCCTGCACCCCATGGGAGACCAGGAAAAAGCACCTGGCACCTGGCTCCTGTCGATGAGTGCGGTGCGCCGGCCGCAGCGCGCTGGCCGCGGCGGCCAATGGAGGGTGAACCAACGGCAAAGGAAGACCTTTCTCTCTGTCTCTCTCTCTCACTGTCACTCTGCCTGTCAAAAAAAATTTTAAAAAAAATACTATAACTAGTACTCTAACAGTATTTTTACTTTGTGTTGCTATGTGGGGGCAGACTGTTGAAATCTTTGCTTAATATATATTAAACTGATCTTCTGTATATAAAGAGAATTGAAAATGTATCTTGATGTGAATGTAAGGGGAGAGGGAGCAGGAAAGAGGAGGATTGCGAATTGCATGTGGGAGGGAAGTTATGGGGGGGAGGCATTGTAATCCATAAGCTATACTTTTGAAATTTATATTCATTAAATAAAAGTTTAAAAAAAAGAGATGGAAAAAATAAAATCATAAAATTTATATGGAGCCACAAGTACCCTGAGTAGTCAAAGCAATTTTTTGGTTGGTTTTGGGCAAACTTTTTATTAAATATTGTATAGTTGCTTAAAACACACATAAATGCTCTTATAATCTTAAATGATTCCCCAAAAAATGTCAGAAAGGCAAAATATGGCCAGTATTATTCAATTGCTTTTTTGGGGTTTACTGGGCGAATTGCACTTTCCACACAGCCATCCAATCTTAGTTTTTTCATACTGAAATGACTGAGATTTCAGTTCAAACACATCCTGAAATCCTAATAGTAGCATACTCCAAATACCCTCTAACGGCTAGCTTGTTGGTATAGACTGCATGAATCATTTCTCAAGGGAGATTAGTGGACATCCATGTGACTGGATTTGTGGAATTTTAGAATTGTTTACCTCATTACTGGGGAAAATATCAGATAGATTGTGGCCATTAAGTGAAACTGTTACTTGGGAATTTCCAACACTAATATAACAAGTCGAGTCATACATTTTACATTTTCTTGTTGAAAACAATGTCATAAAACCAAATAAAATTAAACATGTTTTACTCTTCTCCTCACAAAACATAAAAATTATGGAGGGGGAACTTAACAGGACACACAAAAAGAACTAATACCATGTTTCCTTTTAGAAGTCCTTGGGTAGTTTTGACAGAATAGTTTCTACCTTGTTATTTCTTTGAATAGAGATTTTGGTACAAAATTTTGTTTGTTTCTGGTATATGCTACTGCCTCTCACTGTTATAGAGATTTTAAGTGAGAAGAACAAAGATCATGTTTTCTGGTTTCAAAAATATTACATAGCTTTGGTAATCTAAAGGGTAAGCCACTGACATAAAAACAGATACATAGACCAAAATAATAGAAAAGAAAGCCCAGAAATAAACCAAAGTATATGATTCTAACTGAACTTCAACATGACTGCTAAGAATTCATAATGGGGAAGGCATTATCCCTTCAGTAAATTCTGAGAAAACTGTATTTCCACATGCAAAAGAAAGCAACTGTCCATTTTTAAAGCAATTTTTACTGAGATACAATTCAATGACAGCAATTCACTCACTTAAAGTTTAAGATTAGAGATTTTAATTTAGTACGCATATGTGAAACCATCTGTACAGTTAATTTTGTAATGTTTTTAGCATTACAAATAGAAATCCAGAACCTTTTTGCTATCATTTCCCTATCCTCACATTCCCTCCACCTGACCCCATTCTCTATCATAAGTAACCTCAAATCTATATCTTCTCTCCAATTATTTGCCTTCATGAAATTTAATATAAATATAAATGATTCCAGCTTATTTGTTTTTCATAATATCATCAAGTTTCTTCCATACTATAGCATATAACAGATAGTAAGTTCCATTGAATTGCTAAATAATACTCCATTGTACAAGTACACAGCGTTTTATCTGTTTGTCTGTGGTTGGGCACTTGGAATGTTTCCACTGCTTGGTTATTGCAAACAGGGCTACTATTGTTATTTGTGTAGTTATATAAACTTGTGAACCTGGATTCAATTCTACCTATCATACATTATTCACTTTATATGTTGGTTCATTTCAAGATGTTCTCTTCCATTTTTGGGAGACATTGGTGTATAGTTTTATTTTATAAAATAGTTTTATTATAACTATTATAAAATAGTTTTATTTTCTTTTTCTTTTTTTTTTTTTGGTCAAGAAAATATGTTTTATTGTATCATGTATCACAGAAAGGTAAGTCCCTGGTGAAATTTTCTTAATATATACAATTGCTTAATCATATTAGTAAATTAAGCTAGGCCCTTGTTGAGCCTCTGTCAAGGAGACCCATTAACTGGAGGATTTTCTCATTGCTCTGTGGAATTATGGCTTCTATTAAGGTAATAATGGTGTCATAGAATGAGCCAACTACCCTTTTGTAAGAGTATGCTGAAAAGTGATCCCTGTGAAATACAAGAGTGGGAATAAGAGAGGGAGGAGATGTACAATTTGGGACATGCTCAATTGACCTGCCCCAAATGATGGAGTTAGAATCGTGCCAGGGATTCCAATACAATTCCATCAAGGTGGCATGTACCAAGGTCATCTCACTCATCCAATTGATCAATTTCAGTTCACAGTTGATCACACTGATAGGTCTAAGAGTCAAAGGGATCACACAAACAAGACTAGTGTCTGCTAATAATAACTGATAGAATGAAAAAGGGAGAGAATGATCCAACATTGGAATCGGGATACACAGCAGACTCATGGAATGGCAGATGTCCTAAATAGCACTCTGGCCTCAGAATCAGCCCTTAAGGCATTCGGATCTGGCTCAAGAGCCCATGAGAGTATTTTAGGAATGGAACAAAAAGACCTAAATGAAAGAGTATGTTGAACATTTTTAGTAATTATTTTTTAAGTGTTTGGTGTATTCTGCAATTTAGTTGCTTTCACCCAGATACTTTGTGAGTAGTTTTTTGATCATTAATTCCATTTCTTTATATGCTGCAATCTATAAAGTTTGCCTCTTTCTTCCTGGATTTCTTTATGCTTATTTATCTATTTCTAAAAGATCAATAATAATTCTCCCGCTTTTGCCCTCTTTTGTACTATTGCTTTTCATAAGTGTGCTTTTTGTTTTTGTTTTTTCTTTTTTTTCTTTTCTTTTCTTTTTTCTTTTTTCTTTTTTTTTTACAGACAGAGTGGACAGTGAGAGAGAGAGAGACAAGGAGAAAGGTTTTCCTTTTCCGTTGGTTCTCCCTCCAATGGCCGCTGTGGCTGGTGCGCTGCAGCTGCCGCACCGCGCTGACCCAAAGCCTGGAGCCAGGTGCTTCTCCTGGTCTCCCATGTGGGTGCAGGACCCAAGCACTTGGGCCATCCTCCACTGCACTCCCGGGCCACAGTAAAGAGCTGGCCTGGAAGAGGGGCAACCAGGACAGAATCCAGTGTCCTGACCGGGACTAGAACCTGGAGTGCTGGCACCACAGGCAGAGGATTAGCCTATTGAGCCGTGGCACCAGCCACTTTTTGTTATTTCTTGACTGATTTGTCTAAATGTTTTTCAACACTTATTTTCTTATTTTTCTCAAATCTGTTTTAATTTTATTTACTCTTTTGTTTTTCCTCCATGACATTGATTTATGCTCTAAATCTATTATTTCTGTTTGATTTAGGTTTAGTTTGATCTTTTTAAGGAAAATAGTTTGGCCCTGCTCTGCGTCTCAATAGGCTAATCCTCCACATGCAGCGCCAGCACACCAGGTTCTAGTCCCAGTCAGGACGCTGGATACTGCCCCAGTTGCCCCTCTTCCAGGCCAGCTCTCTGCTGTGGCCCGAGAGTACAGTGGAGGATGGCCCAAGTGCTTGGGTCCTGCACCCGCATGGGAGACCAGGAGAAGCACCTGGCTCCCGGCTGAGTATCAACGCGATGTGCCTGCCGCAGCGTGCCGGCCATGGCAGCCATTGGAGGGTGAACCAATGGCAAAAAGGAAGACCTTTCTCTCTCTCTCTCTCTCTCTCTCTCTCTCTCACTCACTATTCACCCTGCCTGTAATAAAAAAAAAAATAGGTTAAGGTAAAGTTTGGGCTACTAATTTTGGATCTTTTCTTCCCTGGTATAGCTATATATTTCATTTTAACTGCTTTAATTGCTTTTGCTGCATTCCATAAACTTTATTACTTTGTATTTCCATTTCTCTTCATCTCAAAGAGCATTCTATCCTCTCTTAGAGTTCAATGTTGATACATTGATTAAGAATGTATTATCTCTTTTAGTAAAAAATGTTATTTAATTTCCATAAATTTGGAATTTTCTCAAATTTCTTTTTTAAAAAGATTTATTGATTTACTGTGAAAATCAGAGTTACACAGAGAGAGAAGGAGAGGCAGAGAGAGAAAGAGAGAGAGAGAGAGAGAGAGAGAGGGAGAGAGAGGGAGGGAGAGAGAGAGAGAGAGAGAGAGGTCTCCCATCCACTGGTTTTCTCCCCAGTTTGCTGCAATCACCAGAGATCCGAAGCCAGGAACCAGGAACTTCTTCCAGGTCTCCAACGCAGATGCTTGGGACATCTTCTATTGCTTTCCTAGGCCATAGCAGAGAGCTGGATCAGAAGTGGCACAGCTGGTTCTCAGACTTGCGCTCATATGGGATGCTAGCACTACAGGCGGATACTTTACCCACTATGCCACAGTGTCGGCCCCCCAAAATTTCTATTTTCTTTTTTTTTTCTGAGTAGTTCTAATTCCATTCCACTGTGGTCAGAGAATACACTTAAAAACTTTTAAATCCCTCTATGTTTATTGATTATTTCTTCTTCAAATACTTCCTATATGGTCTATGTCAGATAGTGTTCCAGGTGCACTTGAGGAAAAACAATGCATTTTACTGTTATTGAGTAGTCTGACTTATATATTAATTCTAAGTGGTTCATAGTGTTGTACATAATTTTTTTTATTGAGAATTACAGAAAGGTAATTCTGAGATATAATGATGCTCTTCCATTTTAACCCTTTCAAAAATACTCTTAACACATTATATCTATAAACCTTACAAATTCAATATTTTGTTATACAAGTTAGTACTTTATATATTTTTATCATTTTAAGAAAGACTATAGAATAAAGAAGGGCAGATATAACCTTATAGATTTGTATTAGATTCTTCATTTTTCCTGTGAATTTGAGTTATCACTTGGAATTGTTTCCTTTCAGTAATGAGGGCTTAAGTGTCTGCCTCTCACTTCAAAATACCTAGGTTCAATTCCAGTCTCAGGCTCCTAACTCCTGCTACCTGTCATGCAAACTCTTTGTAGCTGATGAGATTTATCAAGTAATTTGATTCCTGTCACAGTACTGGGAGACCAAGAATGGTTTTCCAGCTTTTGGCGTCAGCACATAACACTACCCAAGGCAGCCTAATCCTATCTAGAGCCCCCTAATCCTGTCCAGGACACTCACAGGCATTTGGGGGAATGAACCAATGGATGGGAATGCTCTATCTTTCTCTTTCTTCTTGACTATCTCTCTGTCTGATAAATAAACAAATAATTATTTTAAATGTGTTTCTCCTGCCCACCTCCTTTGTATTACTGTTGGAAAATAATAAGATGGTTATGTATACGATCTATGTCTAACAGTCCCTTATATACTTTATATAAAATTGCATTTTGAATCAATGAATAGAAAAAAGAAGGAATATACATTTGTACTCCTTTATATAATCAAATAATTATCTTTATTGATACAATTTTAAACTTAGTTATTCATTCATTCAATGAGAGCCAGAAGGACAGAGAAAGTAAGTGAGCCATACAGAGATAGGTAGCTACAGAAAACATTTATCTACTAGTTCATCTCCAATATTTTAGCATGGCAGGGGTGGACCAACGCTGAAGCTCAGCAAGAGGAACTCAATCCAGGTCTCCACATGGGTGATGGGAATCCAACTATATGGGCCATCACCAGTGCATTTCAGGGTCTCCATTAGCAGTAACCTAGAGTCAGTCATCAAATCTGAGCAATCTGAATTGAGACACAATGTTTCAGCTGGTATCTTAACCACTAACATGAATGCCTGCCCTTTTGTTTTGCTTTTTGTATTTGCATTTGTATAATCGCCTAAACCGAATTGATTTAAGTCTAAAGAAATTCATTTATTATTTACTATAAG
Source organism: Sylvilagus floridanus (assembly GCA_949820135.1). Classification (NCBI taxonomy): domain Eukaryota; kingdom Metazoa; phylum Chordata; class Mammalia; order Lagomorpha; family Leporidae; genus Sylvilagus; species Sylvilagus floridanus. Next base: position 99,531,472 of record OX463224.1, on the reverse strand, counting down.
GCAGGTGGATCAATAACAAATTCTTTGCTTTTGTTAATTTGGGATATCTTCATTTCATTTTCAATTCTGAAAGATCATTGGATAGTTTGACTAGATATAAGAATCTTGGTTGACTCTTTTTTTAAAGAAATTTGAATATGTTATTCCATTGTCTCCTGTAGTCCATTGTTTTTGTTGAGAATGTGTGGTTAATTGTATTAGGATTCTCTAGCAAGTTATGAGTTTTGTTTTTATTACTGTGTTTGAGAATTTCTAGGATTCAGAATGCCCAGAATTTTCATGACAGCTACACATATAAAGCACCTGTCAGTTTTTGACTGAATACAAATCTGGACCTGTGTTTGTTAAAGGCCTACAACACTGTCAATAAGGAGTGACAAGAATATAATATTTTGTAGGAATTTGTAGGATGAGATATTCCTAGAGTTCACACAGGGCAGAAGATCCATCATTTGTCATGTTGCCAGAGTTGAAATGCTACATGGGAATATGGGAACCAATTGATTGACAACACAGAAGAAAGACATTTCAAAAGTAGGGGAAAATTATGTATAGATTGAAGGCTGCTCTACATGTAATCTTATTTTAAAATGACAAATGAGATAATCATTTTTGTCTTTAAGTAATTTAATTACAAAATGGAGAAAGTCCAAAACTTTTTGGGGTAAAACAGGGGCCACCCTTGTAGCACCGTGGGTTAAGCCATTTCTGTCTGCTCTGCCTCTGATCTGGACCCTGCTGATGCACCTGGGGAAACCAGCAAGGATGCCCTGAATGCTTGGACTCCTACACCCATATGGGAAACTCGAATGGAGTTTCAGGCTCCTGGCTTCTGCCTGGCTTCTGCCTGGTCATTGCAGTTATTTTAGGAGTGAACCAGAAAATAGAGGATCTTTCTTTCTATCTCACCCTCTCTCTATATAACTGTTTTTCAAATTAATAAAGTAAATAAAAAAATAAAATTCTTAAAATTTTGAAACAAAAATTTAAATACAACTTCAAAAAAGTAAAAATCTGAATTCAAAATTCCAATAAAATTACTAGATATATGAAGAAGGAGAAAATACATCCCACTGGAAAGGAATAATATGATGCAATAGAAACGCAAAAAGAATGGAATAAAGGATCATACCTATATTCAAATATACAAAATGATGACTATAATTTGGTACATATGCTCAAAAGATTTAAAGTAAAAAATGAATACATTGAAAAGAACATTAAAGATATAAAAGACAAACAAAGGTTTTCAGTTTTTTTCAGATGTCTATAATGCTGACAAAATATTAGTTATATCTTTCAAACAATAAGAACAACAACCACTAGACAACCAACAAACTAAGTGAACCTATAAGAGAACGAAGGGGATGCATAAATTAATTTTCATTGTTTTAAAGTACATTTTACAATTTTGTATTTTAAAAGAGCAGCTACTTTTTGCTCCACAGTTCTGTAAGTCATAATCTAAGAACTGGCTGGGTGAGCAGCTCAATATATCACAAAGTTGAAAACAAGTGTCAGGTAAATTGAGATCTCATCTACTTTCTCTGAGGGGTAAAAAGAATCAATTTCTGTTTTCCTTGTTATTGCTTGCTGGTTGTTGGAAAACTTAAGATGTTTTAGGCTATACAATTTGACAACCCCCATTTCCTTGCTGGCTATCAACAAGCATCTATATCTAGCTCTTAAAGGCCAGCTTTTCCTTAACATGTATTCCATTAGCCTCAGACCCAACCTTTAAGAAGCTTGGTGCATTGATTCCCTCTCACAGATTGTACTTATTTCATTGCTTCCAAATGCTATAATTATATTTAAAGCACTGATGTTGTCAGCCAGGTCCACGCAAATAATCTCTTTTTCAAAATCATCTAGCCTTATAAAGTTATAGAATCACAGGATAAATTTCATTATTTTTACAACCCTAGGGAGTATACATGGTATGGACATAAGGAAGACAAGAAATTTTTTTGTTGATGAGAGAGACAGAGACAGAAAGAAGAAGAGCACACACATTTTCATATTTGTTCACACTCCAGTGACTGCAGCAGATGTGTCTTGGTCAGGACAAAGCATTAAATGGTAATTCAATACCATGTCCCACATGGCTGGCAGCAGTCCAACTAATTGAACGAAATCCTGCTTCCTCCCAGGCTGCACATTAGCAGGGAGCTGGGATCAGGAATGGAGGTGGAACTAGAATTCACGTAATCTGGCATGTGACATTCCAAGTTGCATCTTAATCATTAGGCCAAAATGCTGTAACCAGGGGTCAGGCATCTTGAATTTCATTTTAGAATTCTATTTACCACCATCCAAAATATTAAGTGACAAGGGCCTTCAGATAGGCATAGACACTAGCTTTATCTTAAAAGGAAGTTGCTAGATACCATGTAAGTCAAAAGAAATATCAAATCAGAAATTTCAAAGACTTCATACAGAATTCTGTATACTAGCATGAGGGTATGAAGCCCCAAGGTGTCAATCATAGTCATACTCGAGCAGGTTCCCCCCTCCCTCCACTACCAAGAGATTTAACAGGTGTGTTCACAGCAAAGATGAGGGATAATAAATCACGTGCCACAGTTCTGACTGGAGAAAGGAAACAACAGTCACTTGAAATATCCACCATAAATATCTCTCTAAAAAAGTACAACATTGTCCACAGAAAAATCACAGTACTTGCTAAAATATCATCAGAACTGAGAGGAAACAACTGGAGAAGTTCCAGCTACTCTGACTCATCTATGAAGGGAAGATAAAAACACCTTTTTGTTTCAAGGCAACCATTTTAAGGCACTAATTGCAACTGGAGTAAGGAAAGATCAATAAATTCTAATCCTGAAAAAGAGACAGAAATACTCGTGAACAGAAAAATGTAACCAATACAATAAGTCTCAAGTATTTTATAACTGTTCTACTCACTGGGCAGTTTGAAATAACTATGTTAAAGCTTGTAGTAGAATAGTATGGAAACATGTAAATTAGATAGGCAATTTCACAGAAATATGGAAACTACAGACACAATAAAAATGAAAATGCTAAAAATAAAAATCAGTAATATAAATTAATTATAGCTTTTGTGGGCGCTTCAGTACATTAAACAGCAGTGAAGAAATAATAAAATACAACATATGACTGTATGAATTATCCAAAGAAGTAAAAAAAAAAAGTGAAAAAACAGGGCAGAGAGTGCCAGTATTTGTGGGGAAATGTTAAAATGGAATATTTGCACTTGGAACACTAGGAAAAAGAGGAATAGAAAATTGGGCAGAGGTGATTACTGAAGAGATAATGACAATTTCTTTCCTAAAGTTAGTAGCAAATACCAAACTTTAGAAATTAACGTTAACAGGACACCAAGGAGGATACACAATGAAGCAATACCTAGGTATACTGTGTCCAAACAAAAGAAATGAAACCAAAGACATCAAGAAATACAACATCCAGATCCCAGAAGAGAAGATCCTTACTTATAGGAAAATGAAAATACAATATATCAACATTTGTGTGATGCAGTTAAAGTCATTCATAGAGTGAAATTTTAGAGCATTAAATGCCTAGATTTGACATTAAGAGTGATCTACAGCCAATTATGTAATTTTCCTCCTTGGAAACTAGAGACAGAAGAACAAATTGAACATCAAACAAATACAGAGAAGGATATAATAAAAATTAGTAGAGAGGCCGGCTCACTAGGCTAATCCTCTGCCTTGCGGCACCAGCACACCAGGTTCTAGTCTCGGTCGGGGCACTGGATTCTGTCCCAGTTGCCCCTCTTCCAGGCAAGCTCTCTGCTGTGGCCAGGGAGTGCAGTGGAGGATGACCCAAGTGCTTGGACCCTGCACCCTCATGGGAGACCAGGAGAAGCACCTGGCTCCTGGCTGTGGATCAGCGCAGTGCGCCAGCCGCAGTGAACCGGCCACGGCAGCCATTGGAGGGTGCACCAACAGCAAAGGAAGACCTTTCTCTCTGTCTCTCTCTCTCACTGTCCACTCTGCCTGTCAAAAAAAAAAAAAAAATAGTAGGCAAATCCATGGGATTTAAACCAAGAAAATAATTGAGAAAATCAGTGAAGCCAAAATCTGATTCTTTTTTTTTTTTTAAATCTACTTTATTCATTTGAAAGTCAAAGTTACAGAGAGAGCCAGAGAGAAAGATCTTCCATGTGCTGGTTTACTCCCCAAGTGGCCACAACAGCCAGAGCTGAGCTGATCTTAAGCCAGGAGTCAGGAGTTTCTCCTAAGTCTCCCACAAGGTTGCTGGGGCTCAAGGACTCGGGCCATCTTCTATTGCTGTCTCAGGCAGCAGAAGAGAGCTGGATCAGAAGTGGAGCAGCTGGAACTCGGACCTGTGCCCATATGGGATGCTGCCGCTGCAGGCCAGGTCTTTAACCCCCTTAGCCACAGCACGGGCCCCCAAAATCTGATTCTTAAAAGATTTGAATAATATTAGCAAACATTTAGCTAGGTTAACTAGGAAAAAAGACAAAAGACATAAATGACCAAGTTTAGAGATGAAATATATGTTCTATTTACCAGAACATCAAAAACTATGTAATATCTGGAAACTAATCAAACCAAGGAGGTGAAAAACTTGTATAACAATAAGTCTGAAACATTGCTGAAAGAAATTAAAGACACAAAGGAAAATGCAAAGCATATTCCAAAGATGTCAACACTACTTTAATAGTTGCTCATGGTTTTGGAGGGTTACAGTTCAAGGTTCCAGGCAGCATATTGGTTCAGCCATCTGGATTAATTGGAGGTTACCAGAAATATATGAAAAAATAATCATGTGGCTAGCCAAGAAGCAGAAAGAGGCCTCATTTACCCATCTATGTTTCTGTAATTCATATTATAGAGTCACTATGATTTGTTCATAGCACTAACCCTTAACAAGCTAATCCAATCCAATTGCTTCTCAAAGGCCCCACCTTCATACACCACAATTGGTTATCCTATTATAGTTAATACATCAACCTATGACATTCCAGTTTAAATCTCTACATCAGTTGGGAAACTAAATTATATTAAACCTTAGCAACTATTCAGAGTGATAGATCCAATATAAACCCTATGGAAATCCCAAGGACTTTTGTTTGTTTTATAGAAATAGAAAAATCTATTCTAAAACCAAATATAGAATCTCTGAAACCATAAGTACTAATAATAGTAACAACCAAGAAGAAGAAAAACAAAGCTGGAAAATACAAACTTCCTGTTTTCAAAACCTGAAGTAATAAAAACAATGTGGTACTGGCGTAAATATAAACATAGACGTATAGAGTAGAATATAGTACCAAGAAATAATTTCTTGCAAATATGACCAAGGGACTTTTGACTAATGTGTTGAAGGATGAAAGCTCAGTGCTTTAAACAAATGATCCCGTGAAAATTGAATATAAAAAATGCAGAAGAATGAAGTTGCACCATTAATTAACATCATATGCAGAAATTATTTCAGAAAAAAAATGACCTAAATACATAACAATTGTTTTTTTTTTTTTTCTTTGACTGGCAGAGTTAGACAATATGAGAGAGAGAGAGAAAGGTCTTCCTTTTTCTGTTGGTTCACTCCCCAAGTAGCAGCTACGGTCGGTGCATTGCGGCTGGACACTGCGCCCATCCAAAGCCAATGAGAGAGCAGCAAAATGGTGGAATAGGAAGGGAGCACACCAATAGTCTGGGGAGACACAGTTTAATAAAAGTGGAGATACTACAGGTTCAAGGAAGAGTAGGGGAAGAAACAGCAGAGGAAACCCTTTCGGAACTGGTGATTCACAGTGGACCTGTGTGGAGAGCGTGGGAGCCTGCAGTTTGGGACACCAGCAGCAGATTCAACACACCAGTGCTGGAACGCAGGGTGAGCCGAACCTCAATAGCCCGAGATACCAGAAGGGAAGCGGAAAGAGGAGACTAGAGCGAACAAGGCTTGAAACCCCGTGGGGAAAAGTGCACCAGGCTAACTAGAAGAGAGAGAGAGAGAGAGAGAGAGAGGGAAAAAAAAAAAGTGACCCATACGGACAAGAGTTTCTCTCTCTCCGCTCTCCTCTCAAAGGTGAGCAAGACAAAGAGCAGGCGCCATTTTGGAATACGTCATAAGCAGGGCGACCTTGGGTCGGCACCGGCCCCAAGCCTAGCAGAAAAACCTGACTCTGGGCCGGGGGGGGGGGTGAAATAGCAGGAGATTAGAACCTAATGAATGTGTGGTGCTAATGAACTGAGACTGTGAAAAAAGAGACGGTGGGGGAGAGAACTCACGGGAATCACAAATTCATGTGAGTACTCTCCAGAGACACTACAGTTCAGTAGCCTTGGCAGCCCAGTGGGAGACTACAGGAGAATCTGAGCCCACACTAAGGGCTGCAAAGATTCCCTCTCTGATCCTGGGGAAAGAGCTTCCGATCTCTGACTCCTGTGGGTATATCATTCGCCTGCTAACCACCCCAATTCCATTCAGCTGTGTGGAATTACTTCCCTTTTGAACCAAAAAAAAAAAAAAAAAAAGTAACAGAGAGATTTACCACACCTAACCTGGGAGTGTCTCCTTTGACACACCCTCAACCCTGAGGAACCAAACAGAGCTCTCAGGCCACACCCATCTCAAGCCTCTAAGGCTTCATCAAAAGCAGACAGTCCACTTAATCTAGAGTCATAGTATAACAAGAAAAAAACACCACAGTGAAGAAACCAATATGCCAAACAACAAACGCAAAAACCGAGGTAATAAGAACAAGGAAGACACTATGGCGTCCCCAAATGAAAAAGACACCCCAATTCAAGATTACGAAGATGATGAGATAGAAGAAATGCAAGAAGCAGATCTCAAAAAATTGATAAGAACACTAAGAAGTACTCAAATTCTTGAACTACAGAAATCCTTAATAGACAAGGTAGAAAATCTCTCTCGTGAAAATGGAATATTAAGGAGGAATCAAGCTGAAATGAAACAACTAGTAAACATGAAACTGTGATAGTGACGAGAAATCATAATGAAGTGAAGAATTCAATAGATCAAATGAAAAACACATTAGAGAGCCTTAGAAACAGAATGGGTGAGGCAGAAGAGAGAATATTGGACTTAGAAGACAGAGCACAGGAAAATATACAGTCAAACCAAAGACAATAAGAGGAAATTAGAAATGTAAAAAATATTGTTGGGAATCTACAGGACACTATTAAAAAACCCAACATTCGAGTTCTAGGAGTTCCTGAAGGCATGGAGAGGGAGAAAGGATTAGAATGCCTTTTTAGTGAGATAATAGCAGAAAATTTCCCAGTTTTGGAGAAGGACAGAGACATCCTAGTACAGGAAGCTCATAGAACCCCTAGGAAACATGACCTAAAGAGATCCTCATCACAACACATTGTAATTAAACTCACCACAGTGAAACAGAAAGAAAAGATCCTAAAAATGTGCAAGGGAGAAATGTCAGATTACTCTGAGAGGATCTCCAATTAGACTCACAGCAGACTTCTCATCAGAAACCCTACAAGCTAGAAGGGAATGGCGAGACATAGCCCAGGTACTAAGAGAGAAAAACTGCCAGCCCAGAATATTATATCCTGCAAAGCTCTCATTTGTGAATGAAGGTAAAATAAAGACCTTTCATTGCAAACAGAAATTGAAAGAATTTGTTGCCACTCGTCCAGCCCTGCAAAAGATGCTTAAAAATGTGTTACACACAGAAACACGGCCATCAACATGAGAGAAGGTAAACTAAGGGAACCTCACAGCAAAAGATCACAGGGAATTCAAAGCATACATTTGGATAAAGAAATTATGGGACATGTACTCTATAGAATACTATATAGCAGTCAAAAACAATGAAATCCGGTCATTTGCAACAAGATGGAGGAATCTGGAAAACATCATTCTGAGTGAATTAAGCCAGTCCCAAAGGGACAAATATCATATGTTCTTCCTGATCAGTAACAACTAATTGAGCACCAAAGGTGAAACCTATTGAAGTGAAATGGACACTACATTGCAGTGTAAGACGACACCATTACTATGCAGAAAACATCATGGTAGCTTTTAAGAGAATTAAAAATAGAGTTATACATGATCCAGTAATTTCATGTTTTGGTACACACCCAAAAGAACTGAACACAGAATATTAAATACACATCCGGTCACGTGTGTAAACTGCAAAATTATTCACAATTTAACTACATCACATGGTTAACTGCAACATTATTCACAATCAGAAAAACATGAAAAAAATTCAGATTGCCTATGAATTGATGAATGGATAAGCAAATTGTGCCATATATGTTCTTAGTTCTGTAGCATACAGTCTTAAAGACAAACGAAATTCTGACATATGCTTCCTAAAGGATAGACCTTGATGATATGATTCTAAGTAAAATGAGCCATTCACCAAGACATAAATTCTGTACAATTCCAATTATATGAGATACTAGGAGTAGTCAAAATCTTACGAGCAGAAAGTAAAAGCCTTCCAGTGGAAGGGGGGCAGAGAGCATTATTGTAATGAGTTTAGAGTTTTACAAAATGAAATATCTGGAGATGGATAGAAGTGATAGTTGTACCACACAATAAGTGTGTTTTATAGCACTGAACAGTATAGTTAAAATAGTAAATGTGGTAATTTTTAAAGTTTTTTTTAAAAGATTTTATTTGTTTATTTGAGATGTATAATTACAGACAGTGAGGAGAGACAGAGAAAGGTCTTCCATTCATTGGTTCATTCCCCAAATGTCAGCAATGGCTAGGCAGTGCTGTGACGATCTGAAGCCAGAAGCTTTCTGGGTCTCCTACCTGGGTTCAGGAGCCCAGGAGCCTGGGTCATCTTCTAGTCCTTTCCCAGACCATACTAGATAGCTGGATTGGAAGAGGAGCAGCTGGGACTAGAACTGGTGCCCATAAGGGCCGCTGGGACCACAGGTGGAGGATTAACCCACTGTGCCACATCACTGGCTTCAATGTATTAAATTTTATGATTTGTGTATTTTATCATAATAAACAGTGGGGGACTGAGTATGAATGAAGTCTGGAAGAAGCATGCAACTTTCCTAGTGAATAATTTTCAGTTTGAATCCTTATTCTACCAAATATTATCTCTGCAACCCCAGGCAAATTAGTTTCACTGAGACTCTTTGCACCTGTAAAATAGCAACTATGGTAATATCTGTCTCAGTGTTATCATGAAAATTCTATAACTAAATAGGAGTTTAATAAGTGTTTGAGAAATCACAAACATCATAAAATGATATTAAATATATGTTGTTTTGATGAAGATTCATGCTTTTTTATCATATGGAAGAAAGTCCTTGTTTTGCACCATTGCATAGGGCAATTATAGTTTCCAAAATAGAATAGTTTTCTAAGTCCAACAGAATAATCTATTTTTGACCTATTTCAAATAAATAGGTTAAATTAATTGTTGCTTAACAAGTAAAACCCAAAACTTTCCAAAATCCGTGAGTGCTCTGAATATTTGGCATCTCATGGGTCGGTAAATGCCTTGCTTGCATTAGCTAAATAACTGTCCTTCGTTGCATCAGATCCCACACTCCAGAGCAGCAAGACACAGTGACTTCCAGGCAGTTTGGGAACAATTGTCATGCCCTATTAACAAACATAGAGAGAACAGTATGTTTTCCTCTATTATCCAGAGCCATAGTTTTTACTGCTGCAGCTCTAGCCCTTTACAGAGCTAAACAGCAGTCAGCAGGACGGTGATAACTTGAAGGCAACTTCAAGCTCCAGATTGTACTGTAGTGATTACCACATATTGCCCTGAGCTCAAAGATCAGTTCCTCTGTATGCAATGTAATATGCTGGGACAACTGTGATGAATGTATCCAGAAGTTGTTTGACTTTGTTTTATAATATCCTTGGTTGAAGAATCTAAAAATATACTTTGCAGACTGGTAACATTTTGGCAGAACTATTTATTATGACACGTAAGCACTGAACACCAGCCAAAACGGAACGTGGCACCACATGTTAAGTGAGTTTTGATTATTGATATTTTTATGAAGTTGTTATGAAAAGCATGAGGAATAAAGCATAAATAAATAGTAATTAATTAGACACTAGCAAAAATTCTAATTCTCCGTAGAGAGGAATAGAGTGGTACTAAAAACTACAGTGTTCCCACACTACCATACTGCCCTCAAGGCTGATCTTTGCTGTCACCTATGGCAAGACACAGTTACAAATCTGCTGAGAGAGTACATCTGTTCTGTTCTTACCTAGACTTTAAACACACACACACACACACACACACACACACAAAGTAGTCTACCACAAACCTGACGAACTCACAAAAATATTCATCAGTCTGATGCAAAGGAAAGGTTAGAATCTACACAGTTTCCCAAAAATGTTTAATAGTAAGAGAAATATAATATGGTGTTATGTGTTACCATATGTGGTATTGCTTTTAAAAATTCATGACAAATGAAGTTGAGATGTTTACTTTGATGTAGAATAATTTTTAAATCCATGAATAGTTTTTCATATTATTCAATTTCTTTTTTTTTTTTTTTTTTTTTTTTTTTTTTTTTGTTTTTTTTATATAATGCTTTTATTTAAGGAATATAAATTTCCAAAATACAGCTTATAGATTACAATGGCTTCGCCCCCCATAACTTCCCTCCCACCCACAACCCTCCCCTTTCCCACTCCCTCTCCCCTTGCTTCACATCAAGATTCATTTTCAATTCTCTTTATATACAGAAAATTTCAATGAAGTTTTTGAGACGCTCTCATATTATCTGTTACAATGTGTTAACAGCATTATATGTTGCAACAACAGTTACCTATGAAGAATATTCTAAATTTGAGAAAGGAATACCGTTAAAATTATAATTCACATAAGATACACACTTGGCTGTGCATATGAAGTCAAATCTTCCCAACATTTAAATTATTTTTCATTGGTGACTGCGGTTATAATTGGAGGATGAGAGTGTTTAATTGTAGGATGAGAAAAGTTAGAGAAAATCTTGAAAATATTTTTTCAAAGGAGTAAGTTTATGTATTAAATTTATTTTTTCCACAGAGCTATCACGTCTTCCTACTTTACATATTCCTTGTAGATGATTCAAAGAGATTTTTTTTCCTTTGGTGTTACAAAACTTCTAGATGTCCCTATGAATCATCAATATCTGATTGAATTATGTGTGTGTGTGTGTGTGTGTGTGTGTGTGTGTGTTTATTTTGACAGTTAGATAGTGAGAGAGAGAAAGAAAGAAAGGTCTTCCTTCTGTTGGTTCACTTCCCAAATGGCTGCTACTGCAGGTGCTGCACCAATCCAAAGCCAGGAGCCAGGTGCCTCCTCCTGGTCTCCCACGTGGATGCAGGGGCCCAAGCACTTGGGCCATCCTCCACTGCCCTCCCGGGCCACAGCTGAGAGTTGGACTGGAAGAGGAGCAACCAGGGCTAGAACACAGCGCCCATATGGGATGCAGGCGCCACAGGTGGAGGGTTAACCAAGTGAGCCACAGCGCTGACCAATGTGTGTGCTTGTTTTTCTTTTAGATTTATTTATTTTTTTATTTAAAATTTTTTTTATTTGACGGTAGAGTTTTAGACAGTGAGAGAGAGAGAGAGAGAGAGACAGAGAGAGAAAGGTCTTCCTTCCTTTGATTCACCTCCCAAATGGCTGATACGGCTGGCACTGTGCCAAGCCGAAGCCAGGTGCCAGGTGCTTCTTCCTGGTCTCCCACGCAGGTGCAGGTGCCCAAGCACTTGGGCCATCCTCCACTGCCCTCCTGGGCCACAGCAGAGAGCTGGACAGGAAGAGGGGCAACCGGGACTAGAACCCGGCGCCCATATGGGATGCTGGTGCCACCAGGTGGAGGATTAACAAAGTGAGCCACGGCACCAGCCCCACCCAAGATTTATTTATTTATTTATTTGAAAGGTAGAGTTACAGAGACACAGAGGCAGAGAGAGAGAGTGAGAGAGCAAGGGAGATATCTTCCATCCACTGGTTCACTCCCCAGATGGTTGCAACAGCCGGAGCTGGGCTGATGAAGCCAGGAGTCAGAAACTTCCTCTGGAACTCCCATGTGGTGGGATGGGCCCATGTTCTACTTCTCTCTCGGGCCATAGCAGAGAGCTGAATTGGAAGTTGAGCAGCTGAGACTTGAACTGGCTCCTATATGAGAAGCTGTCACTGCAGGCAGAGGCTTTACCCGCTCCGCCACAATGCAGGCACCTTGATTGTGTTTTAATCTCAGAAATACCTAGTGACCACATGATTTTTGCTGTTGTTTTCAATATCTGAATATTTTAAACCACTATGGACTTTGGGACTATACCTAGATTATAGTGAACTTCAATAGTTTTCAACTGCATTGGTTATCAACACTGAAAGAAATCACATTTTTATACAGGTTCAATGATTCTGTCTTCAACTCAATAGTCACTGTCAAAACAGTTTTGGTTGGAATGTTTTTCACTTTGCAGTTACCTTGAAGTAGAGTCCCATGGAAGTGATGTGTTATACCTACTGAGTGCAAACCATGATTTAACTGCATTTATTCTGCTGTTTGGTCCTTTGACCAACTTGTACAGACAAGAATTTAGCTTGCAGTTCTTAATGCTAATGTTGAAGTTAGAATTTGTGCACGAATTCCAGTCAGAATGAAAAATAATATATAAACTACTAATTAGAAGTTGATAGACCAAAAGGGTTTTGATCCTTTTTGTTTTTGGATTGTGACTTTAGCCACACCGCTGCAGGGTGACAGTAGTCTTCACAGCTACAAAGTTAATATGGAATTCTTATGTGTGATCTTAATGAGGTGTTTTTGAACACTGACTTATTCATATGTTAAAAGTACAGAGAGAAAAGTCAGATTGTGCTAAAAATCCTTTGTGATAATAGCAAGTAAGCCTGTGAAATTATAAGACTCACTTACCATTAACTCTTCTGTAAAGCAATGCATTGAGTGTGTGTGAGTGTGTGTGTGCAGGCATGTTCTTATGAAGGTAATAGTAGTTTTTAGGAAATATTTTATTGAACGTTCACATACTACATAATGAAAGTATAATTTTATTTAAAGTTAGCCTTAGTCAAAAGAAGTGATTTATTGCACCATGTAACTATGAAGCATTTCTCTTCACACATTTATACTAGACAGGACCCAATTCCTTGGGATTAACTTTTTAAATTTATTTATTAACTTGAAAGTCAGAGTTAGACAGAAAGTGAAAGAAAGACAGAGAGAGAGGGAGAGGGGGAGGAGAAAGAGAGAGAGACAGAGACAGAGAGAAAGAGAGGTCTTCCATCTGCTGGTTCACCCCCATTTGTCTGCAACGGCTGGAGCTGTGCTGATCTGAAGCCAGGAGTCAGGAGCTATCTCCAGTTCTCCCACATGGGTGCAGGGGCCCAAGTACTTGGGCCATCCTCTACTTTTCCCCAGGCCATACCGGAGAGCTGGATCGGGAGTGGAGCAGCCAGGACTCGAACCGGCGCCCATATAGGATCCTGGCACTGCAGGGGATAGCTTCATCAACTATGCCACAGCACCAGTCCCATGGATCAAATTTCAAATAGGTTTCATTTTATTTGGAAAGATTCTTCCGTGTGAAAGTTTACATATGGCTATTCTGGAAGCAAAACATTTAAAACAAACCTAGCAACTTGGCTGTACTTTAATGAAATTTTTTTTCATGGTCATTAAAATCAGTCACTGAAACCATCTGCATGTGACAGGAAAACTAGTTGATGCTCATTGAATAAATTACTTGCAGTCCATGAAACAATAAATATCACAAGTGAATTTTTTTTCTTATAACCCTTAGAAAATTTTTTGCACTGTTTCCAATAAATATCAAATTTACATTTTTATTCAATGAAGGACTTAGTGATAGATAATGTAAGACAGAATCAACTTAAAAACAGATCAACTCAGAGGTATTTTATTTGTGCTTAGGATTCACCTTCATGTACGTCTTCCCTGTAGTTTCCATGTAGTTTCCATGCTACCAAGTACACAAAACTAAATACAAAGCAAACATTCCCATACATGTACTCGGCGAGAGGGAGAGTAGGAGATGGAGGAACAGAGGATGATAGGGAGTTGTTGCCGAGGGGAACATAAAGAGAATGAAAGACAGACAGGAAAATGAGACAGGAAACAATCCCTGATATTCTTCTAAATAATATTTTTAGCCAAAAGCTCAATTTTAAGATCTTGGCTCTATCTATGCTTTTTGTTGTTGTTGTTGTTGTTGTTGTTGTTGTAACCATGCAATTTTCCCCCCACAATTATGGTCCCAGTTTATTTTGGAAATCATTATGCCTAACTATAGTAATAATGCAGATAGGTAATTTTTAAAAAAAGATTTATTGTGCCAGCGCTGTAGTGTAGTGGGTAAAAGCCACTTCCTGCAGTGCTAGCATCCCATATAGGCTCCAGTTTGTGTCCCGGCTGCTCCACTTCTGATGCAGTTCTCTGCTATGGCCTGGGAAAGCAGTGGAGGATGGCCCAAGTCCTTGGGCTCCTGAATGCACATGGGAGATCAATAAGAAACTCCTGGCTCCTAGTTTCAGATCAGCGCAGCTTAGCTGCTGCGGCCAATTAGGAAAAACCAGTGGATGGAAGACCACTCTCTCTCTCTCTGCCTCTCCTCTCTGTGTGTAACTCTGACTTTTAAATACATAAATAAATCTTTTAAAAATAAATTTAAAAAATATTTATTTGTTTTGAAAGAGTTACAGAGAAAGAGAGAGATAGGGAGAGACAGAGAGAGATCTTCTATCCTCTGCTTCACTCTTCAGGTGGCCATAGTGGACACACTGGGCCAGGCCAAACAGGATCCACAAGCTTCATCCAGGTCTCTCCCATGGGTGGCAGGGATCCAAATACTAGTGCAATTTTCTGCTGCTTTCCCTAGGTCACTAGCAGGAAGCTGGATGGGAAGTGGAGCATCCAGGACATAGACCAGTGCTAGTATGGGATGCCAGCATCACAGGTGGCAGCTTTACTTGCTATATACCAAAATCTGGCCCTCAGATATGTAATTTTAACCAGAAGTAGTTTAATATGATTGCTCACAATGATGAGCATAAGCAAATATTGCTTGACAGTGATGTTGAGCTTTGATAATAACTGATTTTGAGTCAGGCATAGTAGCACAGTGAATTAAAGCCATTTCTTGGGATGCCAGAATCGCATGTCAGAGTGATGGCTTGAGTCCAGCTGCTCCATTTCTGCTAATGCTGCTGGAAACAGTGGATGAAAGCTCAAATACATGAGTTCCTGCAATCCACATAGGAGATCAGAATGGAGTTCCTACCTCTGGCCCAGCTCCTGTACTTTGGCTGCTGTGGCCACTTAGGGAGTGAATCAGCAGATGAAAGATTTCTCTTCCTGTGTGTGTGTGTGCGTGTGTGTGTGTGTGTAACAAGTCTTTAAAAATAATGATTTTTTGCAGAAATAGTTTGTAATTCTAAATCGTGGATCTTAACTCACTTAATCCTCAAGCTATGTGATGCGTCATTACTATTTTTCCTGTTACAAAGGAGGAAAGCAAAGCAAAATAAACAGCTGATGTTTGTTCAGATGTTAAGTGATGACATTGGAAACCTGAATTTAACAGGAGGATCTTAATATTTATGTTGCGTTCTTTATCACAGAATTACACCCAGGAATTTTAATCAATAAATAAGAAATAAAATGTTTGGACATAATTAGAACCATGGAATTGTTTGCACTTAAATGCATATGTAACCACAGACACCCACACCCACCCACACACACACACAGAGAAATTTAAATACTAGTTGGGGAAATGTTTAAAAGAACATTTACTCTGTTAACTTCCTAGTGACATTTTAAAAATGTTGAATATTTTATATTTACATACAATTTATACGAGCTTCCTAAAAATTTAGAAGCACTCTATTACTCTCTGTAAAAACAATGTGGCAATTTGATAATTACATTTCATGCAATTATCAAAGTAGTATATCTCCTGCTTCATGACACCAGATTAATTCAACAAATTCTATTTTAGTATGTAATATTCAGAGCTTCTTGAAACAAAATTACTACATCTTCCCAGACTTAACAAGTCATCAAAATATTTGAACAAGCTCAACTGTTTCCAAAAACAAAATAAGAAACAAAAATGTGCCTTCATTTACAGTGTTTAAATGGTGCTAGTATATGACTAGGAAACACGATGTTTTGCTACTATCTTCTTCATGCATTGCACTGAAATGGATTTTATAATTCATGGGTAGACATCAAAGGAAGAAGAGTTATTTTCCAAACTCTTCCTTATTATCCAGTCATGGTAATATCAAACCAGGTATCTTCACTGTACACTAAGGATAGCTTAATCTCTATATGAATCAACATTCATTCCATCTACCAGTTAGGTAGTATACCTACTCCATTACAGGAATCATTTAAAGCATGTAGAATACCAGCATAAATAACATTAAAAAAAAAAAAATACTTCGGCCGGCGCCGTGGCTCAACAGGCTAATCCTCCGCCTTGCGGCGCCAGCACACCAGGTTCTAGTCCCGGTCGGGGCACCGGATTCTGTCCCGGTTGCCCCTCTTCCAGGCCAGCCCTCTGCTGTGGCCCAGGAGTGCAGTGGAGGATGGCCCAGGTGCTTGGGCCCTGCACCCCATGGGAGACCAGGAAAAGCACCTGGCACCTGGCTCCTGCCATCGGATGAGCGCGGTGCACCAGCCGCAGCGCGCAGACCGCGGCGGCCATTGGAGGGTGAACCAACGGCAAAAGGAAGACCTTTCTCTCTGTCTCTCTCTCTCACTGTCCACTCTGCCTGTCAAAAATAAAAAAATAAAAAAAAATACTTCTTTTTAGAAACTTAATTAACTTTAAAGAAGCACCCAAGAATGATACTTCTTTTGGGGCCACTTAGACATAACTATAACTTGTGAGACATAAGAATATCGTGCACTTAATACAGTAAAAGAAACTAAGTCCTTGAGAACAAGTTTTATCATTAATTAAGGAAGCACCTAAGAAAACAGCAATGGAGTTGGACACTTAGGCATAACTAAAACTTATGAGACATAAGAATGTCCTCCACTTAATACATTAAAATGAAATAAATCTTTGAGAACCAGTTTTACTATTAACTGTCATAGTATAACATATGATATCTGCCCTCAATGGAGTTACAGTCTATCAAACAAGATCAGAAAATGAGGTGCACTAAAATATTATAAGATCATGATAGAGGACTGAATGATTTTTTAAAGATTTATTTACTTTATTTGAAAGGCAGAGTTACAGAGAGGCTGAGAGAGAGAGAGAGAGAGAGAGAGGTCTTCCATCCACTGGTTCACTCTCCAGATGGCTGCCACAGGAGCTTCTTCTTGGTCTCCCACATGGGTGCAGGGATCCAAAGACTTGAACCATCTTCTACGGCTTTCCCAGGCCACAGTAGAGAGCTGGATAGGAAGTGGAGCAGCCGGGACATGAACCATGCCTTTACGGGATGCTGGAACTACAGGCTGAGGCTTTAACCTGCTATGCCACAGCACCAGGCCCTGAGAGACATTTTATGTGAGAACATAAGAGACCATCTGACTAAGACTTTGATCCCGGAGCCACCATTGGATTTCTAGAGGAATATTATCTTACTTGAGTTTTCAACTCTAAATTTTTGTAAAGAATTTATCATAAGGTAGAAAAATTGGCTGGTGTCAAATCATAGCAGCACAAAATCACACAACTTCCTCAAAAAATCTCTTATAATTTATTATGTTAAAATCACAAAGGGAAATGTAGTTTGAGATGAGGCTGGAGAAGGACGGATGTAGCATTGGTCCTGAAAGTTATGCAGGAAATAAGGATGAAATCATTTTATAAATTATTTATAAATAAATCATTATAAATAAATAATTTATAAATAAATTATTCTATTGGTAGTATTATGAATGAATTGGAGAGGATGCTGAGGTGAGGCTTGAAAATATTAGTCTATCCATTCAGAATTTTTAGAAATGTTTATTTATTTGTTTTTGAAGAATAGAGCCATGAGGGGGAATGGGAATTAGAGAGAGAGAGAGAGCTCTTCCTTCTGCTGTTTTAATACTCACATACTCTAAAATGTGGGGCTAGGCCAGGTTGAAACCAGTTCCCTAGAGCTCCATCTGAGTTTTCCACGTGGGTGGCCAGGACTCAAGGACTTGATTCATCATCTACTACCTTCCAGGATGAGTATTAGCAAAAAGCTGTATCATAGTAGAGGTTCAAGTGACTCCAAATGAAATGTGGGTATTCCAAGTGATAAGACCACAATGCCCACCCCTCAATTCAAATTTTAAGATGCAAGAACTTAATGTACAATGAATGGTGATAAACATGAGGATTTTTTTTAAAGTATAAACTATATATCATGATTAGGTAAAAAGAATATGAGAGGTGGTAATTGCGAATGCAGTGGGTAAATGTTGTTGCCAGTTTTCTGGTTTGAACAAGTATGTTCTCCCTGACATTGCTTATTAAGGAAGGGATAATGAGGAAGAAATACCTGCTGGCCTAAAGATGATATATTTGGTTTCTAATGTGCTAGGTTTGAGATGCAAGTAGAATATCCAAGAAAATTATTATATTGAACTTCATAAATAGGGCTTAGCTGAGACCTGTAGAATGAAGAAATCATCTCAAGAATCATTAACAATGTACCTTGTAATGTGCATGAACAATAAACAAATTTTTAAAAATCCTAGATACAAGTCTAAAGCAATCTTTTTTATAACATATACCATGTGGCATAACAAAAGATCAAAAGTGAAAGTTACTTGGTGAATACCAATTTAGCCTTTAAAGCCATTTTAAAAGAACTTCATTTTTTTTTTTAGCAAGTGAAGGATTTTAAAATCATATTTTGACCTAAATGTGAAACATGAAGGTACCTAAAATAAAAATTGCTCCTGGGGCTGACGCTGTGGCATAATAGTTAGAGCCACTTCCTACAATACTGGCATCCCACCACTACGATCCAGCTCTCTGCTATGGCCTGGGAAAGCAGTAGAAGATGGCCCAAGTCCTTGGGGCCCTGCTCCCTCATGGGAGACCCGGAAGAAGCTCCTGTATCCTGGTTTCAGATCATCACATCAGCACAGCTCTGGCCATTGCAATCATTTGGGGAGTGAACCAGCAGATGGAAGATTCTTTCTCTCCCTCTCTGCCTCTCCTTTTCAAATAAATAAATAAATCTTTAAAAAAATTGCTCCTTAGCATATAAATCTTAAAGAGAATAATCATAAATTTAGATGATTAGATATAGAAAGGAGAAATATTTGTTAATGCTTTGAACACATTACCAAATAATGTTTTAAGTATTACACTATAAAGGATTTTGTAATGTGTCAGTTTCCTATTTCAACAATATGCATCAAAGTTCTCCACAAAGTTATCACTGTGTAACCAAACACCCCCCGACACACACACACACCCATACACACATAAAGTTAACTGTGGAAATAATGAAGCCATGTGCAATCATGTGCATAATAATGGTAGGTTTCTGAGAACCATATAAGAAAAATAGTATGAACTTAATAATGAAATTATGCTCAACAAACATCACAGTTCGAAATGTAGTACAAGTGTAAAATTGAGTGGAAGAAGATAAATCTAAAAGCAATGTGACCACAAGTGCAAACCAAACTGTTGAAATGAAGTCACTGAACAGAGTGAGCTCCTGATAGAACTGATTTTATCCACTGTAAAAGTGTAACACTCTTAATCAACTTTCTATTAGGTGTTACTAACCTTGAACCCTTTATATTAGGTATTCTAAGTCTTTAGTTTATTTACTCCAACCAGCTGAAAATAGCAGCCCCATTTTTCAAATGTTTACTTTAGAGTCAAGGTAAATGGGAGCAATCAATCTTTCAGTTACACTAAGTATTTTGACTCCATGTTTGACAAAGAATGTCATGAGTTTTAGTGTTCTGTATTTTCAGCCAATTATATTTTTAATTTGATTAAGAAAAATGCAATGAATATTTAAAAAATTATTACAATATGTCTCTTTATGTTCTGAGTGTGAAATATGGATACTCCCAGAAAATATGCAGTATAATATCACAAAAAAATAGCAAATATATTGATAAATAACATAGTTTGATGCACGAGGAAAATAGATTATATATTTTTGCTGAATTTCCCTTTACATTTTAAAGATGTTATAGGTCCTATCATAAATTTTCTGAAAATTAAAGAGTTAGAATTAAATAACTAAGAAACATTTAATTTTCAGCAAAGTACAAAGCATTTATTTTATCCAAGTTCAGACAGGGGAAAAGATGAAATCTGGGCTAATTGTCCTCCATGTCTATTACTCTGAACCACAGTCAGGCTAGCAACAGTTCTGTCACCTGTTGCAAAGTCAAGATCTTTGTCTTTATCTCAGATCCTGAAATGATGATTTTCAAGTGGGGTGACCAGGTTGAACCTAAACCATCATTGGTTACATAGATTTGTTAGGCTTCTATGCAACATATTTATTTACCAAGATGTAGGGGAGGGGGTTTTTGATGCCAGATGGATGCTGAGAAAAATGAAAAAATGAAGACAATAACTGGGGAGAAGAAAATATATATCCTCCCTATTTACACCAGGTCTAAATTAATGGAAACAGGATTTCCAAGTTCTATGTGCATGTTGTCTCTAAAGTTCCTCACTGTTAGGAAAGAAACATTTTTAAATTTTCAAAGTATTTTTTAAAAAAAATGATAGAACATTGAACAAATTTTCATTTTCAGATATGATTAGGGGAGTGTTACTATAAAGGCCAGTATATTTATTATTTCTAAATTAGATTTTATTATTGGAGGTATTGAAACTCTAATGAGTATAGTAACCAAATGAATCAGCATATTTACATGCAGATGACCAGGTAGTGTGAAATATTCAAGAATACATTCGTAATATTGCAGGATCTGAAATACCTCAATTCGGACTAAATTTCCTTTCCTAGCTTTTTAACTTTTTGTTTATAAATCATTATCTATTTAGTATTTTGTCATTTGCTTGTATAATCCTAGAGCATACACTGATGTATATTTGCATATTTGTGACCTATAATTTTCAAATAATTACATTTTAAGACATTCATATGCTGCAATGAAAACATGAATTGCCTATATCCCCATTGCTAAATGGAAATATATTCTTCGAAAAATCGTAGAGTGTGACACTTCATGAGAGATCTGCCCCACATTGGCTTCAGCAAAATGTATGTGAAAAACTGTAAAATTGCACTAAGTACAGTGTAAGAAAATTACTCCTCTTGTTTTAAACTGGTAAGGCATTGTTTGTAATGCAAAGTAAGGAATATACACTTCTTTTTTTTTTTTTTGACAGGCAGAGTGGATAGTGAGAGAGAGAAAGAGAGAGAGAGAGAGAAAGGTCTTCCTTTTGCCATTGGTTCACCTTCCAATGGCCGCCATGGCCAGCTCGCTGCGGCCGGCGCATCGCACTGATCTGAAGCCAGGAGCCAGGTGCTTCTCCTGGTCTCCCATGCAGGTGCAGGGCCCGAGGACTTGGGCCATCCTCCACTGCACTCCCCGGGCCATAGCAGAGGGCTGGCCTGGAAGGGGGGCAACCAGGACAGAATCTGGTGCTCCGACCGGGACTAGAACCCAGGGTGCCGGCGCCATAGGCGGAGGATTAGCCTATTGAGCCATGGCACCGGCCCAGAATATACACTTCTAACAAAATTTAATGACTCTTAAGAAACACATAAATATTTTAATAGTTTACCTATTGCATATTAAAGTATCAAAAAGATCACCACTTAAGAATAATTATTACCAGCTGGTATCTGTGAGTCAGTCGTTCCAGTGGACCCAGTGGAGATGACTATGGTATCTCAGGTTTCAGTCCTTAGACTTGAAGTTTGGAGACAAATTATCTAAAGTCTTAACTAAGTCTGAGAGGTGTACCTCCAAGCACATTCAAGACAAGACAGAAGGAGGAATTCCTTTTATGTTCTAGTCTCAGAATTTATATGTTCTAGTCTCTGAAATTATACATGATCAGTTATTCAACATTCCATTCATTGGATGGAACCAATTAATCCAGCTCACATTCCAGTGATGGGTAATTAGAATGAGAAATGCAGAACTCTCTGCTTCCTCAGTCTAAATTCAGCCCTGAGAAATGTAACCAAACTTTGTAGTACCATGTCTAACAGTCTAAGGCCAGGTGCCTGGGATGGCCCCAAATCCCCTAAAGTACCTGCCTGAGAAAATTCAACACTGCCTGGAAAATTTGTATTTAATCTTGTCAACACTCATCTGATAATAATTCCCTGGCATCTGATTCTTGGAGCACTCAGTAAAAGGGCTGGCAATTATAAGTGTGTCTCTCTTGCAACTTAGGAGCATCTCCTTCAAAGACCTGAGAGTCATTCTTTGAAATAGAACCATTAAGGAGTTATCCTCTGTCTTCCAGTTTCTGTGGAAGAGTGGAATCCTAACAGATAACTGTTAGTTTACAGCACAGCTGACCTTATCACTGCTACCGACCAGCGCTTTGTACTTTTTCACGTCTGTGATTTTACTGGGCACCCTGATTCTTCCCCTCTTCCCTTTCCACTTAAAGCGACCAAATCAGCTGTGCAAAAAGCAGAGTGGACTTCAACTCTTTTGCCTACTGTCAGAAATCACTGAATCAAATCCGTTTTCAACTCTTTCACTAATGTCAATCTGTGTTTATTATTGACAGGTGAGACGTCAAAATCTTTAACAATAACCATGCATTTACATAGAGATTTGATATAGTGAATGCTTTTGCTTTGGTAGAGTGATACTTAGAGAATTGCATTGGTCAGGAAGCCCTCATTTTTTTTTTTGACAGGCAGAGTGGACATTTAGAGAGAGAGACAGAGAGAAAAGACTTCCTTTTCCGTTGGCTCACCCCTCAATGGCTGCTGCAGCCGGTGCACTGTGCTGATCCTAAGCCAGGAGCCAGGTGCTTCTCCTGGTCTCCCATGTGGGTGCAGGGCCCAAGGACTTGGGCCATCATCCACTGCACTCCCTGGCCACAGCAGAGGGCTGGACTGGAAAAGGAGCAACTGGGACAGAATCCGGCGCTCCTACTGGGACTAGAACCTGGAGTGCTGGCACCACAGGCAGAGGATTAGCCTATTGAGCCTCAGCGCAGCCATGGATGCCCTCATTTGCGAATGTTATTGCCATCCTTATGGATAAAGCCATCAATGACTTTCAAAGAGAGTTTGTCATTTAGGAAGTGATAAATGTCAAACATGAGGAACCTAGTTGTCAGGCTCTGTACTTATGATTCAGGAGCATATACACACACAAATACATAGGGACCAAATTTTCTGCTCTTAGTTCCTAAAGTTGTTAAACCTAATGAATTGAGCTGGAGAAATTTAGTTGTTGTTATTATTTATGGCCTTAATTTGATTTATATACTGGTAAAAACACCTGAATACAGATTGATTAAAGTAGTCATAATGACAACAATTTCTAGGAATCCATCTCAAAAGAATGTTTTATAAAATAATAGCATGTTAATATTAAAACCCATGAGAAAATATTTTGAGGAGGATATTTATTCCTAATGGAATTGAATAAAGATGAATCACGTTTCTCTTGTGACCTTAGGCATTAAGATTTTGACAGTGGTCAAGCTTTCAATCAAGACAAGAAGTCATTCTTAGATGAAACATTGCAGGGCATGAACTGAACATGAGCAGACTAGAAAAGCCAGAATTAAAAAATCTAAATATCAAGTAAGTAGAAATTGACAAAATTGTTGTAATATCTTACTTTTGTTTATATGTTCTAAGATGCTGTAGTGTTTGCAGCTGATATGATTTGTTTACTAACTATAAAGTACAAGTAGCAGTTTTGAAATCTTTGGATCAAATGCAATCTCAGTGGCTAACAGCTCTACCTCTTTCCCACAGGGGCATTTTCGCCTTTTCTAATTCATGTGTGCTCCAGCACTGAATCCCTCTTTGAGTTTTATATTTCACTATCCCAGAGACACACGATTTTATAGACTTTTAGAAAGTTGATCTTAGCTTCCAAATAGTTGAAACCAGTTAAATTGAGGATTGATTGTTCTCCTCACTGCCTGACACATCATTCAAAAGTACCCCTGAGTATATTCTCTGCAACAACTTTAGCCAGAATATTCAAAACGACTTGAATGTAAAAAAGAAAATCTTTGCATTTTCAAGAATATGTCTTTCTTATGACCAAAAAACTAAAAAATAATAAGCTTACCTTAAATCTGCACATCATTTTAGTAAATTATTACATATTTAAATCCTAAAATTTCACTTTTTACTTTACTTACAATATTACATTATTTTTTAAAAATGGAAAGTACATTTAGTTTGGCATTTAAACTATCCATCTTCCACATTGGAATATCTGGGTTCAAGTTCCAACTCTGTCTCCTTATTCCAGTTGGTTGATAATGCACACTGTATGAGGCAATGCTGATAGCTCAAGTAATTGCATTTCTATTACCTACATGTGAGACCAGGATTGTGTTGCCAGCTCCTGGCTTCAGTCCCAGCCTGGGCCTCACATCTTGCAGTCATGTGGGAGTGATCTAGTAGTTAGGAGATCTCTCTCTGTGACTCTCTGCCTCTCAGATAAATAAGCAGCAACAGCAACATCAACAAGCAAATACAGTTCTAGTATGTCCACACTCATTGTGATTGACTTTTTTTTTTTTCTTTTGAGAGTCAGAACGAGAAATGAGAGCAAGAAAGAGAGAGAGGGTAAGAAAGAAAGATAAAGAGCACTCCCAACTTCTGGTTTATTAACCAAATACCTGCAAGGACTAATGTTTGGCAGGACAAAACTGGGAGATGTGAACTCAAGCTGGATGTCCCATGTGGATAGCATGAGTCCAGCTACTTGAACCATCACCTGCTACCTATTCTGGTCTGCATTAGCTGGAAGCTGGAACTGGGAGCTGGAGTTGAGACTAAACCCAGGTGGCATAAATCACTGTGCCAAACACCCACACCTCATTGTTTTCCTAATTATTTGAAACAGAACTTAAAAAACTGTAGAACCCGTGTTCAAGATATAAAAATTTTATAGGGAATCTGGAGCCCATACAGCTAATACACTTTCTCTACTTTCTTTTTAAAAGAATGCTTTATTTTTATATCTGTCTAAACATTTCCTTTTCATTTCATTTTGTGACTTTCTCCTCTCTTAGTAATTCACATCATCCTCTCTGAATATTTACAGGACACTACTCTGTCCTTGTAAGTTGTCAGTACTGATAAATCAATGGCATATAAAAGAAATTTCTAAAAGTATTTTGTTAGTAATCAACTGAAATGGAGAAAATGGCCTAGCGTTGCACATGGGCAAAGAACTCAGGTGTCCAGCTGAACATTTATTCTCTTGTGGGGGAAAGAAACAAACAATGGATTTGAACAATGGTCTTTTTGGGATAAATTCACTCAGCTTTTCACTGTTTGGATTACAGAGCTCATGTGTACAATGCCACAAAACATAGCACTTATATTTTAGTGCTGAACAACAAAACAATTTTATTCTGGCTAAAGACTTTCATTGGGTTGAACGATCCTTTTGTTCATTCCTTGTTTCTTCCCTATTAAATGAGCCAAAGGTGCAAGTTCAAAATGTCTCTACACTGCCCTTTCTCTGGCCAACCTCTGCCATTTTGAGTAGATGACATGAGCCCCAGTGTTTCAGAGCTGATTATAGATATCCAACATGAATCTCTCCATGGGGGGAAGGTTTGTTTTTGTTATTATTTTGTCTCTCTGCTGCCAAACTATGTGTGTCTTCCATGAGAACACCCAAGCTTTTGAGCCAATACTATTTGCCACTTTGCTATTACCAGCTTTAGTTTTTCTTAATTCATTTCCCTAATTTTTTTTTTGTTGGCTCATATCTATCCTTAAATCTAATCAGATATTGCCAGTTTTTCTCATCCGCTTCAGATACTACATTAATTTCAGAGCTTTTAAGCGTTGGCCTTCTTTGAAGAATGCTTAG
This sequence comes from Sylvilagus floridanus, assembly GCA_949820135.1. Taxonomy (NCBI): domain Eukaryota; kingdom Metazoa; phylum Chordata; class Mammalia; order Lagomorpha; family Leporidae; genus Sylvilagus; species Sylvilagus floridanus. The sequence continues at coordinate 99,505,460 of OX463224.1, read as the reverse complement.
TTTATATTTCCTGTCTTGATGTTTTTTATGTTGTATTTACCAGTGCTTGTACTCTCGCTCCTGCTTTAACCACTACAGCCAAAACATTCTCTCCAAAGTTATTTGTATTCTTAAAATCAAATATTTGTTTCAATCTTCATAATCTTAGCACAGTCTTTGTCACTACTGTCTTGACTGTCTGATATCTCCCTTCTAAGATCTAAGATGCTATTAGATTCTTCTGCTGCTATCCAAACCTCCTGAATTCTCACTACTTTGCCAACTAATATCCAATTTACAATCACGGCATTCTCAAAGAAATCATTGTTAACTTTTCTCTTGCTCTGTGTTTCCTCTCCAACATTTCATTTACCCTTCTTTCTTACGATGAAGATGCTTCTCTTACCTCTTTCTCCCTATTTGTCATAGCTTATGTCCACCTGTCTGTCTGGCTGCATACTTATAGTTTAAATTCAACTTGTCTGAAACAGAGCTCATTATTTTAGATTTTTGATCAACTTCTCAAGTTGACATCTTTTTTTTTTTCAGTTTTGACATAAGGAAGTGATCCACCATCCATACTACATTAAATGTCATCTTTCTCACCACTGTTCATACATTCCTCCTCCTTTTTTTAAATATTAAAAACTCATCTGTAATTTTTTCTACTACTCTGTAAGTTTTATCACCCTACACAGTTTTACTTTGTGAAAGCTACTGAGTTAAGTTGAACCTTGAGGCTATCAGTGTCTACCTATTTACATTTATTTGTAATTGAAATTTTATCTCAAATATTCCACTTCGATATGTCCAATCAATTGTATTTCTCTTGTTTTTGTTTTCTTTTTTTCTTTTTTTTTTTTTTTTTTTGTACAGGCAGAGTTAGACAGTGAAAGAGAGAGAGAGACAGAGAGAATGGTCTTCCTTCCGTTGGTTCACCGCCCCCCCCTCCCCCAAATGGCTGCACTGCGCCGATCCAAAGCCAGGAGCCAGGTGCTTCTCCTGGTCTCCCATGGGGTGCAGGGCCCAAGCACTTGGGCCATTCTCCACTGCACTCCCGGGCCACAGCAGAGAGCTGGACTGGAAGAGGAGCAACCAGGAGAGAATCCGGCACCCTGACCAGGACTAGAACCTGGAGTGCTGGCGCCACAGGCAGAGGATTAGCCAAGTGAACCATGGCGCTGGCCTCTTGGTTTTTTTTTTCATAATAGTTTGAATATTCAGAAAAAAATTGATTCTATTATTAAAGCTATTAAAACTTTTTACTGAATTTGCCTTGCTTAATCTCAGCCAAGGAGTAAGCATTTAAAAGAGCAGTTAAGACACTTCACAGGATATTTGATTCCCATATCTGAGGGCCACACTGGAGTTCTTCTGATTCAGCTTCCCACTAATGTGCACTCTGGGAGACAACAAGGGATGGCTTAGGTACTTGAATATTTGCCTTCTGTATGGGAGATGTGGATTAAGTTCCTGGTTCCTGGCTTCAGCCCTGGCCCAGACCCAGTCATTGGGAATCAGTGGTTGGAAGCTCTCTTTCTCTTTCAGCCTCTCAAATTTAAATAAATGTAATGGTATCTTAGTGTTTTGTTTCCTTTTCAATGGTTCATATCAGTAATTCTCGTAGAAAAGTTTAGATTAAAATCAATCCTGAGCTATTTTATTCTTATGAAATAATCAAAGCATTAAAAATCTTTTTTGACAACTACTGTGTGAAGGATGCTCTACTAAGTCTTGTTATAATATAGTTTTCAGACACTTTCTTTCTCTCCAAGGAATCAGGTTGATAAGAAAGCACTTAGATACAGGGAAGCATAAACTCCATTATAAAAATTTATATTTGTATGATAAGGACTGAAAAATAGCTATAAATTACATGTCAAATCTAATTGCATAAAGTAGGAAGACAAATGGAAGCTCTGGTCAATCAAATTAATCTAACATACATTGAACAGGGACTACAAGGCAGTTTTATATCATCATTCTAACAACAGCTTACTAGAAAATAAGAGGGTAGACTAGTTTGATTAGAGCTTATTAAAAAAGAAAAAAACAAAACTCTCCAAATCTCTATAATTTCAAAATACTTATTGTTCTTGGGACTTGAAAATAATTTGTGTATGGGCAATCAGCTTATAGAGTGACATATTTCGCAATCAGGAATACTGTCTGTAGAGTCAGGGAGAATGCAACTTATAATTTGGTTCAACTATTACATGGTTCAAAGTTCATTCAGTCATAAATTCAAACTTGAATGTCAGGCAATGTAAGGAGTAGACCAGGGATCAGTAAACTTCTTCTGAGATGGGCCAATTTAACATTCATTAGGTTTGCAAGTGAGACAAGGTCTATCATAATTATTCATCCCTGCTATTGAAGCATATTATCATAGACAACTCACAAATGACAAGCATTGCTGTGTTCCTAAAGTGGTTGGACAGATGTGCTTTTTGGCCCAATGTTTTTAATGGTGTTAACATATATTGTGCCAATAAATCTTTTGATTAGAAAAACTATTTTCTGTTCCAAATTTGAATTGTTTTTTGACTGTTGACCAAGTACATCAAAAAGAAAACATTTCAATAACATCTGTACATTTCTTCTGTGTCAAAAATGGTATTGGAGTATTTATGATGATTGCATCCCTTAATGATAGATTGGGTCCTCATATGTGTAGCCAGTGTCCACGATAGCCACAATGGTTTTTGACTTCTGGTGTTCACAGCCTTATGAATTACCTTCCAATATTGAATTAGGACTAGTACATAACCCATATGACATTTGAAAATTGATGTTTTATGATTTATATGTTTTATGAGTTATACAGGGAGTTTCCATACTGCTTCTGGATGTGTATAGCCCCGATCAACATTTAGATTGAAATCTAAGAAAGACCCTGAGCTTCTTAACCTCCACCATGATACATTGTTCAATTTCTAATACAGAAACTATATAAGATATTATTTTAAGTCACCGAATTTTAGAGTCTATTTTTCAGCAATGATAATTAATATACCATGTTATTGTTAGGGGGGTGGCAAATCATTTCTATAAAAGAAAGGGATTAAATATTTTTGAATTTATAGGCCCTGTGGTCACTATTGAAACTATTCAAAACCATCCTTGAGTAGAATTTAAAAGACTAAGAAAGGAGGCTTAATAACATTTTATTTACGAAAAAGAAGCCGCAGATAGCTAGATGTAACCTTTAGGACAGAGTTTCCTTACTCCTATAATAAATGATCAAAGTAATTAGATTGAGTGATATCTTTAGAAAAATATGAACAAATTATTCAATGAAGTTAGCAAATTAAAAATCATAAGACTATATGGCGGCCAGCGCCGCAGCTCAATAGGCTAATCCTCTGCCTGCGGCGCCGGCTCACTGGGTTCTAGTCCTGGTCGGGGCGTTGGATTCTGTCCTGGTTGCCCCTTTTCCAGGCCAACTCTCTGCTATGGCCCTGGAGTGCAGTGGAGGATGGCCCAAGTCCTTGGACCCTGCACCAGCATGGGAGACCAGTAGAAGCACCTGGCTCCTGCCATTGGATCAGCGCCTTGTACAGGCCATAGTGTGCTGGCTGCGGCGGCCATTGGAGGGTGAACCAATGGCAAAGGAAGACCTTTCTCTCTCTCTGTGTGTGTCACTGTCCACTCTGTCTATCATAAAAAAAGACTATATAGCTTTACTTTTTAAGATAGATATTTAATTGTCTTTAGTTTGACCAAATTATCATTCCCTCATAGAGTTGTTAAATATTTAAGTGTAGAGAATGTTATACCCAAAATATCCCAGTTAAATTGATGCATATATGAATAAACCCATTAATTCCTCTGTAGCTATTCTTGAATTATCATTTGAATGTCTGTAATATCAATCAGAGGGATTAAAAAAAGAGATATGAAAGTATTATTAAAAATTAATAGTAGATGCTGTAATGTATATTGTTTTCTGCCAGTAAAAGAAAAAGGTCATCATAATCATTTCTACTCTTCAGTTACAGAAGAGAATTCTCATAAATATGCAAAGCTACATGGTTATTTATGACATAGAAAAGACCAATTTTAAAAATAGGTAAAGTTCCAATTTTATAAATACAAGATATACTGGTGAAGTCCTTTTAGTAACCATAACAGTAATTTTACAGATAAAAAAATTCTTGAGATCTTAACAATAACTTAATTTTACATTTTGTACTTTTTCAATCAACAATTTTATTAATGGGCATTGCCATGTAACTAAAAAAAAAGTTGCATTTTTTTATGATTGCAATACAACTAAAATGTTGAAAAGTATTTCAGATTTGAACCTAAGAAAGCTGGTTTGTAACCTTTACTGATTTATTCCACTTTCAAGATAAGAATGGGTGGCTGAGGCATACAGGTAATCATTAGCTTCCATTTCTGATTTTATCCAATTCAAATTCATACAGTTTCATGGTTTAAACAGGTATTCCTTTCTTAGTGTATTGCCTATATATTCCAAAAAAAATAAAATAAAAAACAAGATGGGATTATGGTTCCTTTAAAATAAAGTTTCAAATTAATCTTCCTAATCAGTTCATAATATCTTTGCTAGAATGACTGACAAAACCAAATCAAAGCTCAATTTCAGTGAATTCCAAAAGACAGCCAAAGTCATGGATAAGTTTAGAACTTAGCTCTAACAAACATTGGTTGAATTAGTAAATGACTCTCTAGTATGGCATTATATTATTTTAGTGCTTATTTATAAATATTCCAAAATAATATTTCAGGGTCAACTCAGTTTATCTTTTCATGACTTTGCTGTGAATAAAAAGAATTGGGTCTCCTAGTGGTTGTTCATATATAGTTTGAAGGTGATTTACTTATTTAATGAAAGTTTTATCTCTTAAAATACAGAAAGGTGAATTAATTAGAAGAAATTAATTAATTAGAAGAAAGTACAGAAAGAAAATGTGATCTGTATCTCATAGTTTCTCATAATGCCCATTTTACTTCAACAGATTTCCCTTTTGGTGCTCAGTTAGTATGAGAAACAGTGACTTGATCAGCTCTTGTGCTGACTGTTGTTGTACAATGTAATACTTTATCCATTTTAGTGTTTTTTCTTTGTTTTGTTCTAGTACTATTGGTCTAACTCTGTAATTAACACACAGTTATTCTTAGGTGTTTAAATTTTAACTGAAAAGTGATCCCTGTGAAACATAAGAGTGGGAATAACAGAGGAAGATGTACAATCTGGGACATGCTCAATCAGACTTGCCCCAAATGATGGAGTTAGAATCGTGCCAGGGGATTCCAATACAATTCCATCAAGGTGGATGTACCAATGCCATCTCACTAGTCCAAGTGATCAATTTCAGTTCACAATTGATCACACTGATAGGTCTAAGAGTCAAAGGGATCACACAAACAAGACTAGTGTCTGCTAATACTAACTGATAGAATGAAAAAGGGAGAGAATGATCCATCATGGGAAGCGGGATACACAGCAGACTCCTCAAATGGCAGATGTCCTAAATAGCATTCTGGCCTCAGAATCAGCCCTTAAGGCATTCGGATCTGGCTGAAGAGCCCATGAGAGTATTTTAGGCATGGGAAGCCAAGACACTCTGGCAAAAAAAAAAGAGAGAGAGAGAGAGAGAGAGAGAGAGACCTAAATGAAAGATCTCTGCGAGTGAGATCCCAGTGGAAATAACAGGGCCATCAAAGAAGGAGGTACCTTTCTCTGAAGGGAGGAAAGAACTTCCACTTTGACTATGACCCTGTCAGAATAACATCAAAGTCAGCGAACCCTAAAGGCTTCCATAGCCTCGGAAACTCATGACTAAAGCCTAGGGAGATTACTGACGCCATAAACAAGAGTGTCAAATTGTTAAATCAACAACAGGAGTCACTGTGTACTTACTTCTCATGTGGGATCTGTCCTTAATGTGTTGTCCAATGTGAAGTAATATTGTAACTAGTACTGAAACAGTATTTTACACTTTGTGTTTCTGAGTGGGTGCAAACTGAAGAACTCTTTACTTAGTATATACTAAATCGATCTTCTGTATATAAAGACAATTGAAAATGAATCTTGATGTGAATGGAATGGGAGAGGGAGCAGGAGATGGGAGGGGTGTGAGTGGGAGGGAAATTATGGGGCGGGAGCCATTGTAATCCATAAACTGTACTTTGGAAATTTATATTTACCTAATAAAAATAAATAAATAAAAGAAAATGTCATCAAATGTATGAAGTTTACAATGTGGATCTTGAAGTTAACCTCACTACTATCATTCCTTAAAGATGGAACAATATATAAATATAAACTATATATTTTTAAAGATTCATTTATTTATTCAAATAGCAGAGTTACTTAGATAAAGACATAGAGAGAAAGAGAAAGAGAGAAAGAGAAAGAGAAAGATAATGGAGGAAAGAAAAAGAAAGAGCAAATACATGAGAAAAAAAATTCTATCCATTTTTTTTGTGCCTCAAAGGTCCACAACAGCCAGGACTAGACCAGACTGAGGTGAGGATCCAGGAACTCCATCCAGATCTCTCACATTCATGGAAGAAATTCAAATAGCTGAAACATCATCTGCTGCTCTCCTGGCACCTTAGCAGGGGGCTAGAGTAGGTACAAAGTAGCTAAGACTACAACTGAAGCTGTAATATGGGATACATCACTACAATGGTCACCTATGACATTGTGACTAATTGTAAATAGTGTTGAAAGCTAGATACATACATAGATTGATAGATAGACAGACAGACAGACAGAAAGACAGAGTGCATTGACCTTTTCCCGGAAAAATGTTTTGTTATGAGCTACTGTCAGTTACATAATTTTAACCTGTGTGAATATTGTCAAACTGTCTATCAGTATATATGTGAGGGTTAATTTAGATAGTATACTGTTTAACTATTAACAGAATAATCATTCTTAGAAAGCCATAACCACCTTGGAGCCCATGATATACACAGACAAAATTTTAAAGATGCTTCTCATGTCCACGATTGCACTTTACAGTTCATTGTGGATTACTCAACTCCATAACCAAGCCTTACCTAATATACTACATTGGATCTGGCATCAGCTTTTTAACCACTTCTCTGTTTATCTATAATAAGATTTATTGTTTATCTTCTTTACCCATCATATCATATACTCCATGAGAATTCTCTTTAATTTCTTTCTTATTGCATCGTCTTTAATTAGTACTGCAATAAGAACATAAAAGTTGTTAATAAATTTAATTTGAATAAATAGGAGCACTTATTGTAGAACCAATCCCACATTAATCTCACATACACAATAACCAAAGCACCAATTTTATCAATCTTTCCATGCACATACAACTTGCTTTTCTATGTCTTTTAAGCTCTATTGAAAATTTCATAGAAGGAAAGAGATTGTTCAGGATTTTGTATTATAGAGAATGTCCAATGCTTGTTTACTATGCTATTACTGTGATTGCAAATTTTATTTTTAAGATTTTTTTTTATTTTTTTTATTTTTTTTTATTTATTTTTTTTTTTTGACAGGCAGAGTGGACAGTGAGAGAGAGAGACAGAGAGAAAGGTCCTCCGTTGCCGTTGGTTCACCCTCCAATGGCCGCCGCTGACGGCGCGCTGCGGCCGGCGCACCACGCTCGTCCGATGGCAGGAGCCAGGAGCCAGGTGCTTTTCCTGGTCTCCCCTTGGGGTGCAGGGCCCAAGCACCTGGGCCATCCTCCACTGCACTCCCGGGCCACAGCAGAGGGCTGGCCTGGAAGAGGGGCAACCGGGACAGAATCCGGCGCCCCAACCGGGACTAGAACCCGGTGTGCCGGCGCCACAAGGCGGAGGATTAGCCTGTTGAGCCACGGCGCCGGCCAGATTATTTTTTAAAAATCAGAGTTATGAAGGGAGGGGGGAGAGGGTGAAAAGATCTTCCATCTGCTGGTTCACTTGGCAGATGGCTGCCTTGACCAGTGTTGGGCCAGGCTGAAGCCAGAAGCCACTAGCTTCATTCCGTTCTTCCAAGTGAGTGGCAAGGGCCCAAACACTTGGGCCATCTTCTGCTGCTTTTCCCAGGCTGTTCGCTAGGAGGTGTGTTGGAATTGGAGAAGCTGGAACACAAACCAGCACCCACATAGGGTACTAGATTCACAGAAAATGGCTTTACCCATCACACCACAACAGTGGCTCTGGTTACAAATCTTAGAAAGGAATTTTCAATGTGTTATGCATTTCAGTGCAAACTTGATTTTCAGATAACTCAAGTTTTATTCTTCTTAACTTCTTCTTTACGTCTACTCTTTTAGCCAGACATATTTTCATCATTCATGCACCCTCTCTTTTTTTATATGTGACATGTTATCAATCATGTATGTTATGTGACAGTATTCATTCCAATTCCAGCTTCCTGCAAATATGCACCCTTTGTTAAAGCATATGGTGGCCCACATATTTGTGTCCCTGCCATCCTCATGGGAGACCTAGGTTGAATTCTGGATCCCTGGATTCATCCTGGGCCAGTCATGGCTATTACAGGCATTTTGAGGGTGAACCAATGAGTGGAAGATCTTTCTTTCTCTTTTAAATAAATAAAACAATTATAAATATACACATAACTGATAAATGAAGATACTTCTTTTTTTATTTTTGGACAGGCAGAGTGGACAGTGAGAGAGAGACAGAGAGAAAGGTCTTCCTTTTCTGTTGGTTCACCCCTCAATGGCTGCTGTGGCCAGCGCACTGTGGCCGGCGCACCGCGCTGATCTGAAGCCAGGAGCCAGGTGCTTCTCCTGGTCTCCCATGGGGTGCAGGGCCCAAGCACTTGGGCCATCCTCCACTGCACTCCCGGGCCATAGCAGAGAGCTGGCCTGGAAGAGGAGCAACCGGGACAGAATCTGGCACCCTGACCGGAACTAGAAGCCAGGGTGCCGGCGCTGCAGGTGGAGGACTAGCTATTGAGCCATGGCGCCAGCCAAATGAAGGTACTTCTTAAAGTTTGAGGAAAATGGAATTGAAGTTTCACTTTATTTTGATTAAATATATTTATTTTGACATAAAAATTGGAAATCCACAGATATTTTTCATAATTCAATTTTTCGTAAAGTTCTGTTGACCTGTCATATGCATATGCTTCAAATATTTTGGCACCAATATAAACACTTTTCATTTTGTTTTTATGAACTTTTTAGCATACTCAAGTATATGTAAGAGATGATGATAATAAAACTAATGAATAAGAAGATAGAGATGTGGAGGATGAAGATGGGGAAAGGATGGGGTAGTAGACAAGGAAGAGGAGGAGGGCAAGGACAAAGGGAGAAAGTAGGTGATGGTTACGGCTTCATTCTCTGATATGGAGGACAAGAGTAAACAACTGAAGGTGTTTATACAAAATAAATTAGTAAAACAGAACATATCTCTGATTTATTTCTGATATATTATTATTGTCAACAAAAATAATAAATGACTTGCTTGATTCTGTATATAGTTCATCTTGTTATATAGATGAAGTTAGCTGCTACAGACAGCTGGGTTTTTCTATCTGGTTCTTTATTAAGTTTACTTAGTGGTTCTTATTTTCTATTTATTTCATGCTTTTAGTGTTTGACCTTGTCTTGGATCATTTACTTTCTCACAACAGAGAGATAAAATCATAAAATATACTTTAAAAGTCATTTAGAAAGTGCTAAATGAAATGTCATTCCTCGACAAGTCATTTCCTGAAATCTTTGGAAACTTTATATGCAAGCATAAATATATTGGTATTTAAATTTTATATTTATATATTTGTTTATATTATTCCCATCCCTGTGTTAAACAGAAATATCAAAGAATTTCTCAGTAACTTGACACATGGTTCAGACTCTTGATATCAGAGCTTCCATAAATATGCACACATCTCACATATATAATGAAGGTGATATTAATGATTAATGACTTTTAAAGAGCTGTCTAAACTCTCATTTATTTATTTATATAGCATTAAGTTAATCAGTACAAGAGTATGTACATTTTTAAATTATTTTCTTTCAAAATTTTTTTCTAACTTTTTTTTTTGAAAAACAACTGCTTTATGCCACAAAATATGAAATGAATATTTTGGGGCCAGTGCTGTGGCATAGTGTGTTAAGCCTCCACCTGGGGCCCTAGCATCCCATATGGGAGCCAATTTGAGTCCTGGCTGCTCCACTTCTGATCCAGCTCCCTGTTAATGTCCTGGGAGAGCAGTGAAAGATGAACCAAGTGCTTGTGTCCCTGCACCCACATGGGAGACCAAGAAGAATCTCCTGGCTCCTGGCTTCGGAAGGGCCCAGCCACAAAACTGTAGCCATTTGGGGAGTGAACCGGTGGGTCAAAGACCTTTCTCTCTCTGCCTCTCCCTCTCTGCAAATAACTCTAACTCTCAAATAAATAAATAATTCTTTAAAAAAACAAAAGGAAAGAAAATGAATATTTTATGGTTGTGAAGTCATGTTATCTAACAGAATCATATATTATTTGGATTTTATCAATGACAATAAAAAGTATAACCATAAAGTCTGACAGATGCCATGGAAAGGAAGCATGTACCTCTGACCTTTTATACCCAAATATTAACTCTTGGAGTTCCATAGCTTTTGTATTCATTCTATGTTTCCCTGCCTTATAACTGAGGCTACATTGCTCTCTTCACAGTTCCGTTTCATAAAAGTCATCTAGCACTTTTCATTTTTTTTCTTCCCTACTTTGTCTTTGTTGCAGAGTCTTTTATTTTATGAATTTTCTAGAATTAGAAGGCACTCATGCTGAAAACTGACATTACACATAAGAACTACCAATTAGGTAGCTGCATTTCCCTACTGAAAGTGATTTGTAGAGTGTCAGTGTTATTTTCATAATTGTACATTTTAAAATTGCATTCATTATTTTTTGTATTCAATGAATATATATTGAATTCCCAGTATGTGCAAGATATTTTAGTTGTCAGAGATTAAGAGACAACTATAGCACAGAAGGACTCACATTAAACAATAAATAGTCTAAGGATCTGAAGCAAGAACTTCAGGACAAATCATGCCAAAACTCTGTTTCTGTAAACAAATTGTTATTGTTATTATTTTATTCTTTAGACACATAAGAAATGTTTGCTTGGGGCCAGTCTAATGGTATATTGGGTTAAACTGTTGCCTGAGATGCAGGCATCCCAAATAGGAGCACCCAGCTGTTCCATTTTGGATCATCCTTTCAATACCCCCATAAAAGTAGTGGAAAATGAGCCAAGTACTTGGGCCCCTGTCAGTCATTTCAAAGGCCTGGATAGAGATCCAAATTCAAGGCTTTGACCTGGTCTAGTCCCAGGTACTGCAGTCATTTGGGGATTGAATAAGTGAATGGAAGATTTCTTTTTATCTTTTTCACTCGCCTTTCCAGGAAAAAATTTTGCTGATCCTTTTTCTAAATAGTTTCATGAGTACAAATATAATAGAATATATTAATTTACTTTTATATGACATAGTTTCTTGTTATTTTTAATGAGTGGTGAATAATGAATCATTCATACATACAAAAATATATGGATATGCAAATATTTATGTTTACCCATCTGTGTAAATTTTTTTCTAATTATCATTTTAATTTTGAAAAACATTTTGTAATGATGTATTTCCAACAACAGAGCTTAATTGTCTTAATTAGACTCAGAAACAAGTATCACAGGCTGATTGAATTTGAAAAGATTTACCCATGGCCAGACCAAGTTTTAGGCATTTTAATTACCAAACAGCTATTTCTCTTCACATGAGCATGGGGATTGGAAAGTGAGAACAAGTGAAGTCACCATCTGAGAGAATGTACCAGACAGAGCATTCTGCCCTAGAGGTTTATTCATGTTCTTTATTTCCCTGACCCAAGCAGACAATCATTTCAGTTATTTTATTTTATTTTATTTTATTTTATTTTATTTTATTTTATTTTATTATTTTGTGTATTCCTCATAGATTCATTCATTTGACTGGCTGTGGTCAATGCATTACCAACATTTGTTGAATGTCACTTCCTTGTGGAGATTTTTCAACTCCTTTAGTTAAATTTATCCCCACATATTTTATTTCTCTTGTAGCTATTGGAAGTGGTATTTCTTTCTTGGTTTCTTTTTCAGATGATTCATTGTTGGCATATAGCAACTCTACTGACTTTTGCACATTGGCTTTGTAAACTGCAAGTTTGCTGAATATGTTTATTAGTGCAAAGAGGTTTGAGGTTTTTCTTGAAGTCCTAATACCTCCAAATGACATCTTTGGTTACTGAAATTAAAATAAAAATGTTTTAGAAATAATTGTATAAATGCCAGCTTTTATTACAGTCTCACATAAACCTAACATAAACCCATGATTTATTACGAAATCATCAGTTTGAAGTAATTGAAATATAGAAATGGTCAAGAAAACATACATTTAGAATTAGGAAATTAATACTTACTTAGCTAGTTATTACTTTATGCATATATTTTCTGTATGTGCTTAATATGACGATTAAACTCTTTTGGCTAAGACATAAGCTACTGAACAAAAAGAGGTCAACTGAATTAACTAGGGTGTGAAAATCTCTTTTGATAACAACTCAGTAGTATAGAAAAAAAAGCAAACTAGGAAGTCCAGAAACTATGGTTGTCAAGTTGAATTCTTCAATTGAATGAAACTTAACGCATTTACCTGTTTATTCCTTTATTTGACTTTCATTGTTTTTATTAGCACACAATTAAAAAGGTACATTATTGAAAGGCTGCTGTTCTGAAACACTTTTTTCTTTCTGTAAAGTAAAAGCTGATATTTATGATTACTGAGGGTGGCAGTCACTGCCAAACCCAAGATATCATGTATTTAAGAAATGTGCAGGGCTGGCCCTGTGGCATAACCGGTAAAGCCGCTGGCTGCAGCGCCGGCATCCCATATGGGCACTAGTTCATGTCCCAGCTTCTCCACTTCCAATCCAGGTCTCTGCTAATGCACCTGGGAGAGCAGCAGACGAGGCCCAAGTGCTTGGGTCCCAGCACCAATGTGAGAGACCTGGAAGAAGCTCCAGGCTCCTGGTTTCAGATTGGCCCAGCTCTGGCCATTGCGCCATTTGAGGAGTGAACCAGTGGGTGGAAGACCTCTCTCTGCTTCAGCTTCTGTAGCTTTGCCATTCAAATAAATAAATAACCCTTGAAAAAAAAATGTGCTACTTCCCATTATCTCCCCCTGCCCTCTCACTTACATGCGCCTGGATGATTTTTATACTATTCTAGCTTGTGCCCTGTTTCACTTCTCCCTGTTAATTCACAATAAGGTATCCAAAATTAGCCTTTTTAAGGTGGAGTCAAACTAGGTCTATTTCTATAAAGTCTTGCAATGTTTTCATTTAAACACAGTAAATGCCAAAGTCCTCCCGATATTTAGAAAGCCCTGATGAATTTGTCTTTTCCTCCTAATCTATCCCTCACACACATGTTTCTTTCAACTCTCACATCCTAGTACTCTCCTCTGCTCTTTCTGCTCCTATCCCACTTCAGACTGCCTCGGAATTCAGGCTTCTCTCACAGAGCTTCTGATCAACTGTTCTCTTATAAAAAATTTACTTGATTTACTTTTTCACCTTCAAGTTTTCATTCAAGTTCATTCTTCTCATTGAAGCATAATGTGACTATCTGTTCAATATTTCAAACCACTTCTATCTTAAATTCAACCTCTGGAATCCCATCTTAATTTCCCCCTTTTTAAATTTATTTACATAACATTCATTATTTACAAACATATTATGTTGTTATAATGTTTTTTCTTTACTGCTGATTATTGGATAGTTTCCTTTTATTGAAATAAGCAGTATGGTAGTTAAGGGACTTTGTTCACTGAGATTATCAAAACAATTAGAATATCTAAATACTCACTGGGGACCAAAAAATAAAAAGAATACTAATAATTCCCTGTTGATCTAAAGCCAAAATGCACTGATTTTCACATTAGAATAAGTAGTCCCTCAAGTCTAAGCTATAGGAATCCCAGGGACTGAGAGAAAATATTTAATATTGTTTTTGTGAGTAACAGCATTTTCCTTAAAAAACCTATGATTACAATGTATGGCAGTTACTAAATGCTAGGTATAAGAAAATCATTTTAATTTTCAGAGTTTTTTGGTAGATTTCTTTAGCCTTAATTGGTTTGACTACTGAAATTGAACAAATATGAAAAAGTTTGTAAAGATATAATAATAATAATAATGGTAATGTTATATAATTACATGAGGGGATTCAAAAATTCATGGAAAATGGAATAAAGTAACTATTTGGCACAATAAAAATTAAAATTCCTACTCTTTCATAATACCCATTTTCATGAACTGTTTGAAGATCCTTCTTGTAATAGTTATTTGTATTTATAATTCACAGCACATTTTTGTGCATATGAACTCAGTTTTCAACAAAATGTGTTCCAATTAAATGTGATTTTTAAATTAGTTATAAATGAGAAGAATCTGTAGCCAGCACTTTTAGAGCACAATATACTACAACTCATTTAATCTCCAGTAAATCTAATGAAGTTTTCTAACGTAATTTTTTCTGGCATTTCCAGATATGTTGTATAATGATAATCTCTATGGTATATATGATGATATTTTTTGCATACATGTGCTACTTGTGAGACAAACTGATCTCTCACTGGACAGTTTATGTGTGTGTGTGTGTGTGTGTGTGTGTGTGTGAAAATTTTCCATTATATAATCCCAAAGTTCTGTGAGTCATTTGATATTGGTTATTTCATCAGTTACTGGAGGTCTTACAGCTTAATGGCAGGGCATTAAAGTAACACTTCCCGAACTCTGAGAAACAGCTGTTAGTGAGAATCACCTGGACAGTTTATTTCAAAAGACTGGATTCTTGTTCACCATCCTCCCAGTTTTATTGAATAGTTCTATTATTCCTAAGATAATATTTCGATATCAAATGACTCCCCTTGACTCTAGTGATCAGATAGTGAATTACTAATATTCTTAATGGCATTAATGTTAAATAAACTAACCATTTGAAAAGACACTCATTTTTTCAGAGTATAATTTTCAAACCTGTGGAATATGTATTATTCATTTAATTTTCATAACAAATAATACAAGGCAAATACAGTCAAAATTTCTGAACTCCATTAGGATATGAAGTACTTTACAGATTCAGAGATTGGTGAAATTGTTTAGAGGCACTCGCTGGCTCATGCTAATTAAAGCACATTATGATACAGACATAGTGGTATGATTGAAAAGATGGTATCACCACAAGCTAATGTATTGAATCCTAATCACAAATGTGCTGATATTAGAACATTCAGCCTTTGGAGATGCTTCAGTTATGAGAATATTTTTGATTAATGATCTTTAGAAAGAGGCACCAAGGGGCTCCTTTTTTCCTTTCAATATGTAGTATATTCTGGACATCACCATCTACAAAGGAGAAAGTGGAATCCTTAACCATACCGCATTTGCCTTAATCATGGACTTCCCAGCTTCGAAGACTGTGAGAAATATATCTCAGTTGTTTGTAAGTTATCCAGTTTATGAGATTTTGTTATAACAGCTTAAACTGACAGACATCGAGGCAGATTTAAAAATATTATATCTATGATATAGCTGTTGAAAGAGGAGTTTATGGCTAACTGAGCTTGTGAATACTTTGCCATTCAATCATGCGCATTTACCTACATAACCACTCTGATGACTGGATCAACTGCAGGATTACCTCAACAACAATAAAATCTTATAGAGCACAGCATAAAGTAAATTTAAACACCTAATTCTAATTGATTGGCACATTTCAAAGTGAATACAAGACAGAGTCACACTGTATGTATCCATTACTGGGCTCTTTTACCAAGTTGAATCACCATGTTAACCACTTTCCCATGGGTAACGGAGATTGAACAAGAGGCAGAAAGAGCAACCCATAGCCCACAGTGTTCATTTTCATAAAACAGATTCCCAGTGTGAAAATATATGCATCATAAATGACACAGTAGAATAAAAAAAAAAACTAGCAAGTTATAAAGCTAAGCTGTTGGTTTCTGGTACTATTGCTTCCTCAAAACCAATTCTAGTATTAAAAGTTATGGAATTATAAATTGAATCCTTGCTGTCTCATTATCAGTTCATTTAATGCACTTATTAAATATCTGCTTTTGGGCAGGGGAAAATTATAGGGAATACAATTTATTAGGCCATAATCTGGATTCAAATAAAATAATTGTAGCACAGTACAGTAAATGCCATCATTGAGATATATTTGTGTTGTTTTTGAGGGAAGAAATTAAGCATGCTTTGGCTGCAAGGAAAAATTCATGAAGAAAGTGATTTCTGAGTTCATTCTCAGATAATTGGGGAGATAAGTTAAATATTAGGTGTGTAGGAGAGGGCATTTCAAACATGGGTGAAGAACAGAAACAGAACCTAAGAAAGCACAATGATATTTATGTGAAATTTTGGATAGATTTTTATGTTACTACTCCTTTAGACATATATACTACATATATAAGACAGGGACCACATTGTTGCATAGCTGTAAAAGCGACACCTGCAGTACTGACATTTCATATAGGCTCTGTTTCAATTCGTGTCCCAGCTGCTCCACTTCATTTCCTGGCTGCTCCCTGATAATGGCCTAGGAAAAGCAGCAGCAGATGTCCCCAAGTGCTTGGGCCACTGCTGCCCATGAGGGAGACCTGGAAGCAGCATATGGCTCCCAGCTTTCGATTGGCCCACTGCTGGCTATTGCAACCATCTGAGGCGTGAACTAGAGGTTGGAATATCTCTCTCTGTCTCTCCTTCTCCCTGTGTAACATTGAGTTTGAAATAAATAAATAAATCTTAAAAAAAAAAATACAGAGAGGCCAGGGAGCTAGACAGTATGTCTAGTTTGACAATGAAGGAATTTAATGTTTTTGGATCTGAAGCTTGGAAGTCATCTTATAAGTGATTAAGAATTTGAATGAGTTAGAATTCTTTCAACTACAAATAGAGCAAACACAATTAAAATTAATCCAATCCAATAAAGGAAGTATATTATCCTACAAATTTGGAATCCAATGTTGAATCTTCTGGAAGATTACATATTGTTATTAAGTCAGATCGATGGCAAAACTTAGAGCAGCATTTTATGATGAAGAGAATGACATTAAAGATTGAATATTAAAAGAGATGGAAATAGTTTGAATTTTTGATACTTGTAACCATTATATCAGACTAGACTACTTAGTCATGTGAAATGAAGGAATGGGCTTTTACTTTGTTTATAAACCATGCTATTTTGACTTCTGTTACAGTAGATTCTGTAATTAATAAATTTGCATTTTCACACGGAACTTTCTACCATTTCCTCTTCTGTAATGATATTGAAGACAAATTAGATAATGTTGGTTTAGAAACTGTCAATAATTATTTAAGCACACAATGTCAGCATTGTAAGGAAATGAAACTTGCATTCAGTACCTAACAATTTTCTAAAATGCATATTTAGTTTATCTTTTCATTATAATCCATGATATTATACTCTAAATTAATTTTTTGTTCACCATAGAATTGCCTGCCAAATACCTTTCTTCTCCAATATCCCTAACCAAAGTTATTTCCTTCCATTTTAGTAATTAAGATTATTTTCATTTGACAGTGTTGTTAACGCTGAACTGATATTGCGAGGGGTCAGACGGGTCAATAGGCAGTTAAGTTGGACCTGATGGAAAATGAGAAAAGGAGATTCCATCAAAGTGAGTACAAAGTGCTTGCCTTCCCCAAAAGTTATCTTTAACAAGGTCAAAGTGCCTATCCCAATTCTTGGGAGCTTCCAGTCTTATGAAAATAGCAAAGGAGTGGTGATTCCAGTCTTCTGGTTGCTTTTTGCTTTATCATGAGCAAGCTAGACAGGACCAACAAGATTACTACCTGGACTCTCAATGGGTTTTGTTCTCCCCTTCTATCTATTAGCTGCTGCTCTACGTTTTTTTTTTTTTTTCTTTCCCCCAAAGAATGTTCAAAAGACTCAGACCCATGCAGTCCAGGGTTCTGATTCTCTTGGCGCCCCCATCCTGGCCGCTTCAACGGGAGGTTTTAAACACATCTTTTTTTACTCCGACTTGTTGGCATTGGAAATTCTTCTTTCATGCAAGACAAAGAACTGAGGTAATCTTTTCTCTGACATCTTTTCACCCATAAAAATAGCATTGCCAGAGCTTCAAAAATTTTGGTCTTCTATAGTTCCCCTTCTGTTGTTTAAATATGTTTGTTTATTTAAAAGACAGAAAGACACAGAGACTGGCCTTCCTTTTGCTGGTTTACTCCCCAAATTCCCACAATGGCCTGCTCTGGAAACAAGGGACTCAACTGAGGTCTTCCACATGAATAGTAGGAACTCAACTATGGGAGCCATCACACTGCCTCCCTACAGTAGCAGGAACAGAGTCAGTAATCAAACCAGGAACTCAAAAGGAGGAGTCAGGCATCTAAAAACCAGGATAAATATTCTCTCCCTCCTCTTCCATTGGAAAAAAAAATCCACCTCTAATCTCAGCTCATGTGAGTTTTAATTGTCTCACAATTGCAATCTCCTTTTGACATTTTATTTATTCTGTGTGTTTTACTGACCCTTGAACTGGAGCATTATGGACATCATTTCTATTGAACAAAAGCAATAAATCTTTTCCCAGAGAAATCATTTTCTCCTTGCTATTCTTCATGTAATTAATGTAACTCAACACTCACTTTTTGAATTTTTATTATTTATTTGAAAGGCAGAAATGGAGAATGAGAGAGAGAGGGAGGAAATAAGGGAGAGAGAGAGAGAGAAAGAGAAAGTTTTGATCTGCTGAGCCTGTCTTCAAACCCTAGTTGTGCAAATCAATAAACACATAGTTTTGAAATTAAAAAAAATGTGCAAAATGTGTTTGTCTATCATTGTAGAAAAACATTAAAACACCAAAACTCATTTTCAACTTGTTGCTGATAAGAGAAAGGAGTATCAAGAATACTCAATTAAGATAAACAAAATAATAGTCTGCATAATTTTTACAGAAGCAAAAATAAAGAAAATTTAAACTACTCAAAATTTGGGTAATGTAAGTTAGATATACAATTTGGTTTTTCAAAGCAACTATTCAATTTAGTAAGGTCACTAAATAATAAGATGTACATGTATTTATTGCTATTTTAAGATATCTGAATAATCAAATATGCAACAAATATGAAAACAAGAAGTTACAAGGCATGTCATATTGGTTTAGAATTTGTTGATTCACAATGTCATTGTATATAAATTCCATTTATTTCAAACACCATGGAAAATAATTGGATTTGGAGTTAGACAGGACTGAATTTGAAAAAGGATTTGCCAATTTGTTGTGTCAGTGGAAAATACTTTTAGCTTAAAATTACAGGAAACCTAACAAAGTTGTAAGTAGAGAAAATTCATTTTTCACTCATAATATGACATTTAAAATGAAGAAACTGTCGACTCTGGTTCTCTCATTTCTTTCACTAGGCTGGGTTCACTCATGACAGAAGAATGGCTGCCAAATTCGGCAAGAACAACATGTTCCCTTTTCACATTTAATGCTGTCAATGGCTATTCATTTACTCACAGAATAGAAACTGTTCAATTATGCGGAACGGTCATAAAATGTGTGCCTACTTGTAGACCAATAGTAATGATTAGGGAATACAACATATTGATTGCTTATGGCCAAGGCTTCTGTAGCATCCTTTGGAAAACAGGCTGGCATAATGGGCTTACACAAATAAAGATTATTTCCAAAAATAATCACATTGACCCAAATCACAAGACTATTTGGAAAGGTGGGTTACCAAACTCATCAGAACTGAATGTACCATATAATTTGCTTAATAACTCATCTAATTCTACAAATCAGCATTCTATAATATCTTAGTTGTAATAGCCTTAAAGTAGAAAAAGTAATGATTCAAAAATAACTGAACAACTGTTTGTTGAAACATTCTTCCTTTAAATAAACTATCCTCAAGACAGTTTAATTTCCTGTAAGGCTAGTAAGGAAAATGGACACTCTACCTCCACTACTGCCTGGTGACAACACAATATTTTCGTTCACTTAATATATGAGGAGAAAATAGTGTAAAAGTAGAAGACTCACACTTGATGGAGGTGATTGGTTTGCAACACACTGTGCTTTCCTGTAAATACAAACATTTATAGTAACAGGAGCCTTTTATCAACTGCCCATATTATTG
This sequence comes from Sylvilagus floridanus, assembly GCA_949820135.1. NCBI lineage: Eukaryota > Metazoa > Chordata > Mammalia > Lagomorpha > Leporidae > Sylvilagus > Sylvilagus floridanus. The sequence goes on along the minus strand of OX463224.1, from coordinate 99,485,264 downwards.
TTTCTGAGCAATTAACAGTACTGTATTAACAAAAATGTCAATAATTTTTGAAGAAATGACTCTTCCTTAATCATATAACTAAGCCTTGAATATGCTAAGTAAATGTAATAAAAATTGAGGGGCCAGCTCTGTGGTGTAGCATCCCATATGGGCAACAATTTGAGTCCTGGCAGCTCCACTTCCAATCCAGCTCTCTGCTATGGCCTGGGAAAATGTTGGAAGATGGCTCAAGTCCTTGGGTCCCTGCCCCTGCATGGGAGACGTGGAAGAGCTTCAGATGAGCTCAGCTCTGGCTGTTGCAGGCATTTGGAATGCCTGCAGTGGATGGAAGACTTCTCCATCTTTCTCTGTCTCTGCCTTTCTGTGACTCCACCTTTCAAATAAGTAAATGAATCTTTAAAAATATTGATTCATTCCCATTACCATAATTTTGTCAACATATAACATATAAAATGATATGTTGTTTAATTCCTAACAATTTGATAAAATTTATGGAAAAGAAAAGTTGATTCCCCTAATATTTCAAAGTATTTTAAAACTGTAGACTAATTTATCCGATTAGATACTGAGCTTGTTGAAACCATGTTAGTGAGGGAGTTCATTTCATTCTGCACAAAACTTTATTAATGAAACTAAAATATAATGATTCAGTTCTTTATTTTGTTCTTTTATTACAAAACTTCCTTATCCTTGAGAACCAATACATATTATTTCTAACAGATATATATTTTAAGCAAAATGTACTAGATAATATCAAATTAATAATACACAAATATTAATGGTAAATATCAACTCACTATCAATATTTCAAGTGAATGTTGACTTTTGAATTTTTCAAGTATTTTAGGGAACCAATAAATCTTAAACCAGTCCAAAAATCAAAGTCTTCCACTAAATTTCAAATAATTATCTTTTTCCTTTCATTTGTCTTTTTTACTTTTGCCTTTTTTTACTCTTTAAATATTTTCAATGATAGTATGATAGTATGTATTTTATTCCTATGTTTTTCTAAAGTTTTGCCTAGTTTATTCATATTCTTTCAGAGGTTAAATGTAGGCATTTGAAATGAGAAATCCCTAGGTGGCATTTCACAGTAAGTTTCATTAATCATTTCTTTTCAAATAAAAAACGGCCTAATATAAATCAACAGAGATGTTACAACATGAAATTTTCTCTAATATATTACATAGGATAACAAGAAAGATAAATTTGTCAGTATTTTTTTTTTCTTTCTAATAAACCAGTTTGTTCAAGAAACCTATTGTTTCTCAAATCTATAATCAAAAGAAATATCCAGAGACCTTTTTTAGCTTTAGTACCTAAAATGTTTTAGGATCCAAAAATCCTCCTACTGTTTGAGTTGGCAGGGGACCAGGCTTAGATCCATCAGAATTCCTGGTCAGACTGCTCAGCACATATTGCACAGGGCATGCTGTAACCTCTGGGGAGTGATTACTCTCAAACGGTTAGCAAAACAGAGCTGATGTAGCTGACGGGCAGGTCTCACACTTAGCTAAACTGTATTGGCAATGCTGTCCAGAGACTATGCAATGCCTCAAGAACATTTCTAAGGTTATATAAGAGGAAATGTAACTGAGCTTAACTTACTAATAGATGGAGCCACTTCGTAACAGTCACTGTCAGTGAAGTGCTGGAAATTCACTTTGAACTGAATCTATCCATCTTGGTAAATGTTTCCACTTTCAGCACATTATAGGAAAAATGACTTATGAAATCAGATTGCAATGTTTTATTACTCTTCACACATAATTTATTGTTATTTCTCCATAAAACCTCCTGAAAATGTAACCAACTAGACTTAACTGTAATGTAACATTGTAGCAACATCTTACATATCCAGAGAAGATACGTCTATGATATATTGCTAAGAAACTGTAAGAAAACAAGAGTCCACTGAGTCACTAAAATACATGACACAAAATTATGTTTATAAAATATTGTCAAGTCTGGTGCTGTGGCATGACAGGTCGAGCAGCTGCCTGCAGTGCCAGCGTCCCATGTGGGTGCAGGTTTGGGTCCCGCCTGCTCCACTTCCCATCAGGCTCTCTGCTGTAGCCTGGAAGAACAGTGGAGGATGATCCAAGTCCTTGGGCCCCTGCACCTGCATGGGAGACCCCAAGGAAGTTGCTGGCTCCTGGCTTCAGATTGGCACAGCTCCAGTCCATGTGGCCATCTGGGGAGTCAGCCAATGGATCGAGGACCTCTCTCTCTTTCTGTGTGTCTCTGTCTCTGTAATTTTTTCAATGCCCAATATCATTAAATATTTACTCCATATATCACCACTTCTCATATTCAGAGCTTATCTCAGTTTTCAATCCAGAATTGATGAACAATTGATTACAATTTTACTTCTTAGACACTTACAATTGGATTAATGTGTTCACTAATTGACATAGGGGTTTGGCTTTTTGCTATAAGTGAACCAGTGTTCCTTATCATATTAGAAGTGAATCTTCTAACTTAGAAATCTGTCATGATAGGGGAGCAGCATTGCATCTCTGTAAGCTAGATTACTGCCTTTAGAAACTGTGCCCTTCTGCCTCGTGTGCTCCCTATAATAAATTACTGCTTCCTGAATAAGCAATTGTAAAGCTTTTCACAAATCAGCTATAGCTTTGTGTAATGTTTTATTTTTCTTTGAAGTAAAAAATTCTCTATTTTAATAACTGTGGATTTATGACAGATTCCAAACTTATGTTTAGTAATTCATTCCTATTAAATCCAGAATTGAATTTCTAGTAACTGCTATTAGTCAGTCTGCTTATTCGACTTAACTTCTGAAAAATGCAAGCTTCCAGGATTTTATGCTGAGTCATCATAACATAGGAAGACTTATGCAAACCACTATTGTCCAAAGTACCCTATCATTAAACATTATCAAAGTTCTAAGAAGAAAAGAAATCGTAGACAAATTAGGTAGAGATTACAAAATTTGGAACCTCAAGTGCTAGGCGAGGCTAACTATATTCAATTGCTCAAAAGCCTTCTCATCTTCTAGGGCAAAAATCAAAGGATCTTTAGAATTATCTTTCAATTACTCCAAGTTTATCCATTCTGAAAGAGCCAGAGACCACTATATGTAATATGATATTGTCGTTAAAATTTTATTTTATTTTTTCTTTTTTCCCCCAAATAAACTGATCCTTAGATTATAACATTCTGTGGTGCATGACTGGCAACAAGTACTCCACATTTTTTTTTACTTCACTTGCACAATAATGAAAATTTTCAAGTGAAGCATTATTCTCCTGTGAACCCACGGATTGTGAAGGAATCAAAATACTAATTTTACAGATTTCTAATTCAGAGGCTACAAATAGTCATTTAATTTTTGAGTAATTAAAAATCCCTCTGGTGGAGGAAATTAAACCACCTTCTTTGCTTGCTGTTGTTGTTAATGATTAAATAGGAAGAAAATTATCAAAGTCTTAAAGAATTCTTTATTTTGTTGCCATAAATATTGGAGGCCATTTTTAGTTTTAAAATTTTATTAATATAAAAGAACAGATTTCATGTATTTCTTAGATACATTTATAAGAAGATAAGTATATTCCTTTCTTCATTGAACCCCCTCCTTCCTTTCTTTCATTTTGTAAAATATTTGCAAAAATATAATTTCAATCCACTCTATAATCACAAATGTACCATTAACCATAATATTCAACAAGTAAAATGTAGAAAGACTGCAGCTCCAAAGGAGTATTAATGAAGGCTGAAAGCAACAATCAAATGACAAATCATCCATTTCATTCCTATACATTGTTTTGTATTACATATTAACTAACACATCAGAGAACCCATATGATATTTGTCTTTTGAGGACTGGTTTATTTCACTAAGTATAATGGTTTCCAGTTGTATTCATTTTGTTGTGAAAGACAAGATTTTGTTGTTTTTTACAGTTGAGTAGTATTCCACCATGTATATATACTATAATTTCTTTATCCAGTCATCTGTTGATGGACATATGGATTGATTCCATATCTTAGCTATTGTGACTTGATGTATTATAAACTTGGGGGTACAGATAACTCTCATATGCTGATATTTCATTTGGTTAAATTATCAGGAGTGTAATCAAAGCATCATTCAGTAATTTCAGGTTTCTGAGGAACCTCTATACTGTCTCTCACAATGGTTGAACTAGTCTACATTCCCACCAATACTATATTAGGTCACCTTTTTCTTCACATCCTGCCAGCATTTATTATTTTTTGATTTTTGGATGGCAGCCATTCTTATTGGGTGGAGAAGAACCACATTGTGGTTTTTATTTGCATTTCTCTGATGGACCCTTTGATAATGAATGTAAAGCATAAGAAAGAGAGAGGGACAGAAGAAGGAAGAGGAGGAGGAAGAGGACAAATAGAAGGAGAAAGAGAAGAAGAAAACAGGAAGGAAGGGTGGGAAATTAACTGAAGAACACAGATCATTGACAGAGAAAATCTTTCAAATAGTGGTACTGAAGTTAGAATTCAGAATATTTGCAGTGTTGGGGTCCATGGAAATTAATGGCTAATATCCTACAGAAACCTACTTAACAATTGTCTGATTGTCTTTACCAAAATTGCCTTCCTTCTTGCAAGAAATAATGGTGTATTACAGGGTAGATGTCTCAGAGTTCACATTGTCCCTTGTTGTGCTGATTTCCATAATGAAATTTATTGCCAACAAAAAGCTCTTTGACAAGTATTGTTATGTCTTATTCTTTTGGTAACATATTTTATTGATTCTTTATCCCAAATTAAACTAATACCTTTATTCTCGATTGCACTAAGCAGTTTACCAATGTATTTCAGATCAATGTGCTTTTATGGCATGGACTGATACTGCCTTTCTCTACCATATCACTTTTCTCTCCTAATGTGCACTGTAACCAAATCAAGTGTCTTACAGAGAAGCTCCATGGAAACTTCCTATTGAGTACAGAAAATAGTAGCACTTATAAAAAGAAAAAGTAAAAGGCTGAGCCCAGATTCTGGAAACCTGTGTTAGTTTATCACCAAGTAGAACACAAGAAGGTTAGGAAGAAATTGCAGAATAAGTAGTACTACTTTTCTATTAGAGAAGGCAAGGATAGATTAGTCTGATAAAAATTATGACATGTATGATGAATCAGTTCCCATCTTTGAAATCCCCTCTGCCAACTTTAAGTCATTTGCCTTGTGCTTTGTAGCTGAATATTGTGTCCTTTTAGAACTTACTGAACCTTATTCCCATAATTCCTTTCCCTCCAGAGTTGCTGCACTTCATCTTCCAATGTCCTGTTTTTTAGGAATGGTGACATCTGATCTCCATTCTTCCTTTCTTTTCTATATTGATGAGAATAGGGACTACTGTCTGCAGTAAACACATTGGCCTGAATGGCCAAAAAATAAGGTTTTTTTTTTCCTTTTGTGATTCAGCATTTTGTTTCAAAATTTACCAGCTTCTACTAACATTTGAGTACAAGTCTATCTATCCTTGACTTTGACCATTGGGAATGCTATAGTCTGAAAGAAAGAGGACACAGCTTATTAAGATGACAGTATAGCTTTTGATTGGACCCTAGATCCATAACAGTGATTTCTGAGAAAACTTTAACTATTGAGAGAAATCAGTGGAAAAACTCACCTGTCATCTGTGTATAACCGTTGGAAATTCTCCACACTCACCTTTAATGGAACAGCTTCAAATAAATACTGCCATTAACAGTAGCAGCCCCTAGGAAGAGAGTTCTGTGAAAGACAAAGCCCTTTTAATTCCTGAATTTGTTCTTCCCCTTTTCTGAGTATTTTCTCTGGCCCTCCAATTTTTTTTTATTATAATATGATTTATCCCATAAATATCAGTAATTTGGCCTAAGAGTTCAATCAAATAAGTTAGTTAATACAAAATAAAAGAATTGATCATAAGTCAATTTAAGACTAAATGGTAATACATCTATGTATTCCAAATAGGAGACAGAAATATTAAGAGAAGTACCATGATATAATATCCTAGGATTTCCATATTTCTTAATTATATGATGATCTTATAGGGATTTTGGAAACTGTGTTGCCCTTATTTATCAAATAGAAGTCTTAAATTTTTAAAGAGCATTTCATCCAGCTGGTGGTATTCCAGAACAGATAAGAACCACCAGAACATTTTTAACTTTTCAGGGTCTCCTACCTGATGGATCTGTTGTGACAGACTGTTAGCCGGTCCACTTGATTGGGTGTTGCCCAATTTTGTCAATCCTCATTGACAAGATTGTTGGGGAAATACATTTAAAAATAGAATCTTGAAACCAAGAACAGTTGAAACCATCCGAATACAAATTACAGGATGCACAGTTAGAAGTTGCAAAGACAGAAAGTTCTCCCTTTTATAAAGTCACACAGAGATAACCCACTCCATTTGTGTCCTCAAGATAAACAGTATCCAGTTTGCCATAAAGAATACTTGACAGCACCATTTGTAGCAGAGTTCACTCTAAAGGCACCTGTTAACTGCGGTGACCACCTGTGTTAAAAAATTAACTTTATGTAAGGGAATGTAAACCTCTTACTTTATAAATAGAGGTGATTTTGCAACTTTTATCTAAGCACCCACCAAAGGTAGATTTCCAATCCTCATCCTGAGAGATAGAGGCTCTAACTTCCTTGAAAATTACATTTTGAACTGAAGTTTCCCAGCTCCTTGATACAGTCATTCTTGAATTTTAAAACTGAGGAGAGTATAATTTGGCCTTTAAAATCAGTTATATACACTTCAAAGGACAGTGAAAGGACTTAAAATATACAAATTTCTAAAGAAAATGCGCCAACAAAATGAGAGAACCTCTATCCTAATTTTTAAGAGGAATAATGAAGCTTCTCTTCTTAAATTTGTGTTGGATAAATCAAAAATAAAAAGAAGAAACATATGCCTAAACCTCAAGTTATGAAAATATTCTTCTATGTTTTCATTTAAAAGCTTCATGGCTGTAGCTTTAGTATTCACTTCAGGATCCACCTCAATTTAATGTTTATATTGCTTGAGGTAGGGATTCAGATTTTTTTTTCTCCTCAAAAAATAATTTAACTTTTAATGGAAATATTTTTATTTTCCCCATTGGATTATGTTGATGTCATTTAAAAATTATAAGTGAGAGGACCTCAAAAAGTCTATGGAAAAAAAAAATTAAGACCAAAGCTAGGGGCTGGTGCTGTCTTGTAGTGGGTCAAGCCACCACTTGTGTTGCTGGCATCTCATATATGTTGGAGTCCTGGCTCCTCCACTTCCAATCCAGCTTCCTGCTAATGTGCTTGAGAAACTAGCGGAGGATGGTCCACGTGCTTGACCCCTGTACCACGTGGGAGACCTGGATTTAGAAGCTCCTGGCTTTGGAATGGCCCAGCTCTAGCTGTTGTGACCATTTGAGATGTGAACCAGTGGATAGATCTCTGTCTCTGCCTCTCTCTCTTCTTTTCTCTCTCTCTCTCTCTCTCTCTCTAACTTGGTCTTTCAAATAAGATAAATAAATATTTAACAAGATAAGAGTTTATTTTGGCACCAAAAATTGAAAACTCACACTTTTTTTTCATATTACATCTTTCCATGAGATTCTTAAAAACTATTGTACAAATGTAGAACTATTTTAAAATATGTAATATACATTATTAATACATTTGTTAAACTCCATGCCTTTCCATATTCATGAAATTGTCTGATTCATTACTTCGAGATAAAGCTCAATCATTTGACACCACTGGAATGTCACTCTGTTTTCCACATGAGGAGGTGAATGACCTATCTAAGAGAGTTTCTATGGCAACCCAGCTAAAGAGTATCATTGAAAAATTTGATTTCAAATCTGCTTCGTCTATATCGTCATACTCTTACAAAATTCTCCCTACTGTTTCTAATGGTTTAGGAGTATGTAGGACTGGGACTTTTACAAACATGGAGAATATTGATTTACAAATTTAGCACTGTTATCATACCTAGGAGTCATAGGATAATGCTCTATAATTATGGGATTAGAAAATATAGGGGGCGGAGCCAAGATGGCGGAATAGGGAGGACGCGCACTAGCAGTCCGCAAAAAGATAGTTTAATAAAAACAGAGTTACTGTAGCCTCAGGAAAAATCTCAGGGAAAAAAATGCAGTGGAAATTCTTCCGGACCCAGTGAATGAGACGCAGAGGACCTAGGGGAAAGTAAGTTTGCGAACGGCAAATCGTGCCATAGTGGCACGGGAGCTGCCGGGAGGGACGGGAACCGGACGGAACACAGTCGCCATTGGAATTGAGCGCTTAGACGGGAGCCGATACAGGGATCCCGAGACACTGGCGGGGGGAAGCAGACCCCACGGGGGAGACAGCACAGTTGAGGCGAGCCCACACGGACACTAGCCTCTCTCGTCATCCATCCTGCTAAGTCGAGCTAGATTAAATGCAGTGGCACGGCGCGCGCCCGCCGGCTGAGACAGGAGCCGGGCGGAACACAATCGCCGCAGGATCTGCGCGCGTGAACGGGAGCCGATACAGGGATCCCGAGACACTGGCGGGGGGAAGCAGACCCCCACGGGGGAAACAGCACAGTTGAGGCGAGCCCGCACGGACACTAGCCCCTCTAGCCGCCCACCTTATGAAGTCGAATTTGATTAAACGCAGTGGGACAAGGTGCGCCCGCCCATCACTGAAGCAGACAGAACCAAAAACCCGAGGCTGTAGAAACCTGAAGGGGATCGAAAAACTGGGAATACACCGCGCACACAAACTCCGTTACCTTGACAACCCAGAGAAAGAGTGTGGGGGAAAAAAAATGCCAAACAAAAACAGATTCTGAGGGAGCAAGATCAAGGAAGACGCTATGATGACCCCAAATGGAAAAAACACCCCAAGTCAGGATTGTGAAGATAATGAGATAGAAGAAATGCAAGAAGCAGATCTCAAAGAATTGATAAGAACATTAAGAAGTTCTCAAAAACAAATTCTTGAACTACAGAAATCTTTAATGGATAAGATAGAAAATCTCTCTCGCGAGAATGAAGCACTACGGAGAAATCAAAACGAAATGAAACAACTAGTAGAACTAGAAGCTACGATAGTGACAAAAAATCTTAATGAATTGAAGAACTCAATAGATCAAGTGACAAGCAATCTTGAGGGCCTTAAAACCAGAATGGGTGAAGCAGAGGAGAGAATATCGGACCTAGAAGACAGTGAACAGGAGAGGAAACAGTCAAACCAAAGACAAGAAGAGGAAATTAGAAAACTAAAAGATATTGTCGGGAATTTACAGGATACTATTAAAAAACCCAACATTCGGGTTCTAGGTGTTCCTGAAGGTATGGAGAGGGAGAAAGGATTAGAAGGCCTTTTTAGGGAGATACTAGCAGAAAATTTTCCAGGCTTGGAGAAAGACAGAGAAATCCTAATCCAGGAAGCTCATAGAACCCCTAATAAACATGACCAAAAGAGATCCTCTGCGCGACATATTGTAATTAAACTCACCACAGTGAAGCAAAAAGAAAAGATCCTAAGATGTGCCAGAGAGAAACGTCAGATTACTCTCAGAGGATCTCCAATTAGACTCACAGCTGACTTCTCAACAGAAACCCTACAAGCTAGAAGGGAATGGCGAGACATAGCCCAGGTACTTAGAGGGAAAAACTGCCAGCCCAGAATATTATACCCTGCAAAGCTCTCATTTGTGAATGAAGGCGAAATAAAGACCTTTCATAACAAACAAAAATTGAAAGAATTTGTTGCCACTCGTCCAGCCCTGCAAAAGATACTTAAAGACGTGTTACACACAAACACAGAAACACGACCATCAACATGAAAGAAGGTAAATGAAGGGAACCTCACGGCAAAAGATCACAGGGAATTCAAAGCATACATTAGAAAATATCTGGCAAATGGCAGGGCAAACTTACCACTTATCAATAGTCACATTGAACGTTAACGGTCTAAACTGTCCTGTTAAAAGACAGAGATTGGCTGACTGGGTTAAGGAACAAAAACCATCTATTTGCTGCCTACAAGAAACACATCTTTCCAACGAAGATCCATACAGACTGAAAATAAAAGGATGAACAAGATATACCATGCCAACAGAAATGAAAAAAGAGCAGGTGTAACCATCTTAATATCGGACTACATAAACTTTAACACAAAAACTGTTAAGAGAGACAAAGAGGGACACTATATAATGATTAAGGGATCAATACTACAGGAAGATATAACAATTCTCAATGTATATGCACCTAATTACAGGCCACAGGTTTATTTAAAAATTTTGTTAAGAAACTTAAAGGGAGACTTAGACCCCAACACAATAGTACTGGGGGACTTCAATACTCCACTCACAGATATTGACAGATCGACAGAACAGAAGATCAACAAGGAGACAGTAGATTTAAACAACACTATAGCCCAAATGGATCTAACAGATATCTACAGAACTTTTCATCCTACACGTAAAGCATTCACATTCTTCTCAGCAGTACATGGAACCTACTCTAGGATTGATCACATATTAGGCCATAAAGCAAGTCTCAGCAAATTCAAAAGAATTAGAATCATACGATGCAACTTCTCAGACCATAAGGGATTGAAGTTGGAAATTAGCAACTCAGGAATCCCTAGAGCATATGCAAACACATGGAGATTGAACAACATGCTCCTGAATGAACAATGGGTCACTGAAGAAATCAAAAGAGAAATCAAAAATTTTCTGGAAGTAAATGAGGATAACAGCACAACATACCAAAACTTATGGGATACAGCAAAAGCAGTGTTAAGAGGAAAGTTTATATCAATAGGTGCCTACATCAAGAAACTGGAAAGGCACCAAATAGATGAGCTTTCAATGCATCTCAAGGATCTAGAAAATTTGCAGCAAACTAGACCCAAATCTAGTAGAAAAAGAGAAATAATCAAAATCAGAGAAGAAATCAACAGGATTGAATCCAAAAAAACATTACAAAAAATCAGCCAAACGAGGAGCTGGTTTTTTGAGAAAATAAACAAGATTGACACCCCATTGGCCCAACTAACTAAAAAAAGAAGAGAAAAGACCCAAATCAGTAAAATCAGAGATGAAAAAGGAAATATAACAACAGACACCACAGAAATCAAAAGAATCATCAGAAATTACTACAAGGACTTGTATGCCAGTAAACAGGGAAACCTATCAGAAATGGATAGATTCCTGGACACATGCAACCTACCTAAATTGAACCAGGAAGACATAGAAAACCTAAACAGACCCATAAGTGAGTCAGAAATTGAATCAGTAATAAAGGCCCTCCCAACAAAGAAAAGCCCAGGACCAGATGGATTCACTGCTGAATTCTACCAGACATTTAAAGAAGAACTAACCCCAATCCTTCTCAAACTTTTCAGAACAATCGAAAAAGAGGGAATTCTCCCAAATTCTTTCTATGAAGCCAGCATCACCTTAATTCCTAAGCCAGAAAAAGATGCAGCATTGAAAGAGAATTACAGACCAATATCCCTCATGAACATAGATGCAAAAATCCTCAACAAAATTCTGGCCAATAGACTGCAACAACACATCAGAAAGATCATCCACCCAGACCAAGTGGGATTCATCCCTGGTATGCAGGGATGGTTCAATATTCGCAAAACAATCAACGTGATACACCACATTAACAGACTGCAGAAGAAAAACCATATGATTATCTCACTAGACGCAGAGAAAGCATTCGATAAAATTCAACACCCTTTCATGATGAAAACCCTAGGCAAACTGGGTATAGAAGGCACATTCCTCAATACAATCAAAGCAATTTATGAAAAACCCACGGCCAATATTCTATTGAATGGGGAAAAGTTGGAAGCATTTCCACTGAGATCTGGTACCAGACAGGGATGCCCACTCTCACCACTGCTATTCAATATAGTGCTGGAAGTCTTAGCCAGAGCTATTAGGCAAGAAAAAGAAATTAAAGGGATACAAGTTGGGAAGGAAGAACTCAAACTATCCCTCTTTGCAGACGACATGATTCTTTATTTAGGGGACCCAAAGAACTCTACTAAGAGACTATTGGAACTCATAGAAGAGTATGGCAAAGTAGCAGGATATAAAATCAATGCACAAAAATCAACATCCTTTGTATACACAGACAATGCCACGGCAGAGGAAGAACTGCTAAGATCAATCCCATTCACAATAGCTACAAAAACAATCAAATACCTTGGAATAAATTTAACTAAGGACATTAAAGATCTCTACAATGAAAATTACAAAACCTTAAAGAAAGAAATAGAAGAGGATACCAAAAAATGGAGAAATCTCCCATGCTCGTGAATTGGAAGAATCAATATCATCAAAATGTCCATTCTCCCAAAAGCAATTTACAGATTCAACGCAATACCAATCAAGATACCGAGGACATTCTTCTCAGATCTGGAAAAAATGATGCTGAAATTCATATGGAGACACAGGAGACCTCGAATAGCTAAAGCAATCTTGTACAACAAAAACAAAGCCGGAGGCATCACAATACCAGATTTCAGGACATACTACAGGGCAGTTTTTATCAAAACAGCATGGTACTGGTCCAGAAACAGATGGATAGACCAATGGAACAGAATAGAAACTCCAGAAATCAATCCAAACACCTACAGCCAACTTATATTTGATCAACGATCCAAAACCAGTCCCTGGAGTAAGGTCAGTCTGTTTAATAAATGGTGCTGGGAAAACTGGATTTCCACGTGCAGAACCATGAAGCAAGACCCCTACCTTTCACCTTACACAAAAATTCATTCAACATGGATTAAAAATTTAAACCTACGACCCGACACCATCAAATTACTAGAGAGCATAGGAGAAACCCTGCAAGACATAGGTACTGGCAAAGACTTCTTGGAAAAGACCCCAGAAGCACAGGCACTGAAAACCAAAATTAACTACTGGGATTGCATCAAATTGAAAAGTTTCTGTACTGCAAAAGAAACAGTCAGGAAAGTGAATAGGAAACCGACAGAATGGGAAAATATATTTGCAAACTATGCAACAGATAAAGGGTTGATAACCAGAATCTACAAAGAAATTAAGAAACTCCACAACATCAAAACAAACAACCCACTTAAGAGATGGGCCAAGGACCTCAATAGACATTTTTCAAAAGAGGAAATCCAAATGGCCAACAGACACATGAAAAAATGTTCAAGATCCCTAGCAATCAGGGAAATGCAAATCAAAACAACAATGAGGTTTCACCTCACCCCGGTGAGAATGGCTCACATTCAGAAATCCACCAACAATAGATGCTGGAGAGGATGTGGGGAAAAAGGGACACTAATCCACTGTTGGTGGGAATGCAAACTGGTGAAGCCACTATGGAAGTCAGTCTGGAGATTCCTCAGAAACCTGAATATAACCCTACCATTCAACCCAGCCATCCCACTCCTTGGAATTTACCCAAAGGAAATTAAATGGGCAAACAAAAAAGCCGTCTGCACAGTAATGTATATTGCGGCTCAATTCACAATAGCTAAGACTTGGAACCAACCCAAATGCCCATCAACAGTAGACTGGATTAGGAAATTACGGGACATGTACTCTACAGAATACTATACAGCAGTCAAAAACAATGAAATCCGGTCACTTGCAACAAAATGGAGGAATCTGGAAAACATCATGCTGAGTGAATTAAGTCAGTCCCAAAGAGACAAATATCATTTGTTTCCCTTGATTGGCGATGACTAACTGAGCACCAAAGGGGAAACCTGTAGAAGTGAAATGGACACTATGAGAAACAGTGACTCGATCAGCTCTTGTGCTGACTGTTGTACAATGTAATACTTTATCCATGGTAGTATTTTTTTTTTATCCTAGTACTAGTGGTTGAACTCTGTAATTAACACACAATTATTCTTAGGTGTTTAAATTTTAACTGAAAATTGATCCCTGTGAAATATAAGAGTGGGAATAAGAGAGGGAGGAGATGTAAAATTTGGGACATGCTCAATCGGAACGGCCCCAAATGATGGAGTTAGAATTGTGCCAGGGGATTCCAATACAATCCCATCAAGGTGGCATGCACTAAGGCTATCTCATTAGTCCAAGTGATCAATTTCAGCTCACAATTGATCACACTGATAGGTCTAAGAGTCAAAGGGATCGCACAAGCAAGACTAGTGTCTGCTAATACTAACTGATAGAATGAAAAAGGGAGAGAATGATCCAACATGGGAAGCAGGATACACAGCAGACTCATAGAATGGCAGATGTCCTAAATAGCACTCTGGCCTCAGAATCAGCCCTTAAGGCATTCGGATCTGGCTGAAGAGCCCATGAGAATTGTTTAGGCATGGAAAGCCAAGACATTCTGGAAAAAACAGAAGACCTAAATGAAAGATCTCTGCGAGTGAGATCCCAATGGAAAGAACGGGGCCATCAAAGAAGGAGGTACCTTTCTCTGAAGGGAGGAGAGAACTTCCACTTTGACTATGACCCTGTCGGAATAAGATCGAAGTCGGCGAACCCTAAAGGCTTCCATAGCCTTGGCAACTCATGACCAGAGCCTAGGGAGATTACTGACGCCATAAACAAGAGTGTCAAATTGTTAAATCAACATCAGGAGTCACTGTGTACTTACGTCTCATGAGGGATCTGTCCTTAATGTGTTATCCAATGTGAAATAATGCTATTACTAGTACTGAAACAGTATTTTTGCACTTTGTGTTTCTGAGTGGGTGCAAACTGGTAAAATCTTTACATAGTATATATTGGATCGATCTTCTTTATATAAAGATAATTGGAAATGATTAAAAAAATCTTGGTGTTAAACTGGAAATTGCATAGACAATTAATCAATTTAAAAAAAAAAATCATGTAGGATCTCTGTCCTTAATGTGCTGTACATTGTGAATTAATACTATAACTAGCACTCCAACAGTATTATCATTTTGTGTCTCTATGCGAGGGCAAACCGTTGAAATCTTTACGTAATATGTACTAAATTGATCTTCTGTGTATAAAGAGAATTGAAAATGAATCTTGATGTTGGCGGAGGGAGGGAGGGAGCGGGAGAGGGGAGGGTAGGGGGAGGGAGGGAGGTTGTGGGGGGGGGAGCCATTGTGATCCATAAGCTGTTCTTTGGAAATTTATATTCTTTAAATAAAAGCTTTATATAAAAAAAAATATAGAAGAAACTTTTTAGGATGCACTCACCTGTTGTATCGGAACATGTTACCCAGCCTGTAAGAACATAAGCGAGTTTGAACATCTGCCTGCGGGCAGCCTTGAGGAAACTGCTGGAATTGTCTAAAACCTGCCAGTCCAGCTTGGTAATCTAAAAAGTGGCAACAAAGTAAAGAAAAAAAAATACACACACACACGCATACACAAACACACACACATAAAATAATACTAAGACTTTTCTGAATTACCATTATCCACCTAAAAATAACTTTTAGAAATACCCTGGAGAGCCCATGAAGGATTGTCCAAATTAATGCACCTTAATAGATTGATTCAATATATTTTACTTTCTGTTATTTAATTATGAATATCTGATTGTGCCTATTTCTGAAATCCAGCATTGATGTCCATCAATAGGTAGGGCATTTGAATCAAGGAGCGTGATGACTTAAGATATTTTACGGCAGTAGATGTAATTCTGTAAACAATACACATTCATCTTGTCTCAAATTTCTTTCTTACTAACAAAATGAGTTTCAAATGTAGGGTACTATGGTATGCAAATATCCAATGTCAAATGAAGCTGGACATCTGGAACAGTCTTATAGATTCCAGTGCTTCTATACCATAACCCAAATGTTATTGAGTCTTACAGATGTTTTTTTCCTAGTGTCTCCTTCCATTCTAGAGTAAAAACATTTTAATCTTATGGCACATGATTGGCCAGATTCACTAGAAATGAGGAGTTAATGCAACAAGCATAACTCTTTTCCCTTTGGAAAATACAAGGGGTGAACATGATCCCCAGACATTTTTGCTTTATGTCATCATCACCGACAGCAGACACTATGCCAAGAAGCATGGCTGGAGCTAAAATTAAAATGAAAAAAACCAAGAAACAGAAACAAAACAATAAAAGAAAGAAATGCAGTATTTCTAAAAAAATAGTTTTGTCAAACTTTGTCATATTTTGTCAAGTCAGTGCTTAAGAATGCTATATTACTATAATTTTAGAATTGTGATTATTTTAAAATTTACTGTACATAGATGAAATGATCATATTTTCATTTGATTATTATTGAAATGCCTTGAGAATATTTTCACTGAATGAGACTCTTTTACCTTTTACTTGTCCAACTCTTAATTTAATTAAGCTCTTGAATTTAATGTAAATTATAAATGCTATCAAGAAAGGAAGAAAAAAGAAAGAGAGAGAAAGGAAGAAAAGAAGGAGATAAGGGTGAGAGAGAGGGAGGAAGGGTGAGACGGAGGAAGGGATAAGAGATCAAGGAAATATCACTATATTCTTAGAATTGTTAAATTAATTAAAAAGATAAAACTAATTTAAAAAAAGAAGTCCACTCTACTTTTTCTCAATGTGCCAGATCAACAATGCTTAGATATAAGGGCAAGAAATTATATCTCTTCCATTGTTTCTTATTATTATTACATAACTTCACCATACAAGTATTTCCAGACATAAAACTGTTCTTTCAGGAAATGTACAAACTCCTGAAATTGGAGGCAGCTGTGAAACGCATCAAAATATTACTCAAGCTAATGTTATTTGAGAATGTGATATATTATGCTACTGAATTCCAAGCCAGCTCTTTTGTTGTTGTTGTTTTCCTTATCTAACCTACGTATAGCCACTTATTAAATAATGTATTTTAGGTATTGACCTTTCTCTGCCCTATACAAGATTGTTTTTAATAAAGTTCATGGGAAATGGAATCAAAAGATGATTCAGTTATTTTAAGACAGAAATTTTTTAGAATCAAATTTCGTTACCATTTCATAAAACATAGTTTATATATTTTTAAAGATTTATTTAATTCAGAAGGCAGAGTAACAGACAGAGACACAAAGAAAGATATTCATTCCATTCACTGGTTCACTCCTCAAAACCATGCAACAACTAGGCATGGGCCAGGCCAAAGCCAGGAGCCAGGATGAGAATCTTGGTTTCCTATATGGGTGGAAGGACCCCGCTGCTCAGGCCATCCTCACTGCCTCCACAAGTGCATTTACAGGAAGCTGGATAAGAAGTTAAACAACTAGGACTCAAGCCAGCATTCCAATATGGGATGCTAGAATCGCAAGAGGCAGCTTAACCTACCATACCACAATGATTGTCATTGATATTTTTGATGTTGTAAATACTCCAGGTCATCATGATGATATTTCTATCATTATCAGTAATATTTCCATCTGTAATAGTTTAGGTAAACATCAGATGGGCTCCATGTTTTTGCCAGTTCTAGTCCATTTTGGCCTTGAAAGAATTGAGATCTACCTCCTTCTTTCCCTCCATCAAATTTCTTTTAGAGTTATGGTTGAGATTCCGAACTTTAAGGCTGCTTCCCCATTTTTATCAGTTTCCAGTGGCTCTAATCCTCTTGTCCCTCAAAAATTCTATCATTTTGGTGACTTGAGATTTTCATTTTCTCATATATTCAGAATACATTTTCCTTGGGCAAAGGACAAAGCAAATACCCATTGATTGATAACTGAATGTCACTCAAAGTGCCATGCTGAGTAGTCCACATCTGTGAGTGTTGAAAGCAGTCTCTGTAAACATTCCCTGAACCACTGCTTCCTTAGCAACTCATTTTAATGACTCTACATTATACATAAACATAAGCAAGAACCTTCTCTCTGATGAGCTGCAATTGAACTTGCATGTGTCTGGGGTTCTTGACATTCTCATATCCCAATCAAAATCTCTAAGCTTCTAAACATCTTTAAGCACTGTTGATCCTCAGAATACAAATGACTTAACATTCGAAAATAAGTTCTTGCTACTTGGTAACTGAAATACTAGAGGTATCTTGGTAGGCAGCTTCAGTATTAGAACGATGTTTTCAGGAAATATGTCCATTTTTCTCTCTGAACTGCTTTTATACTTGAAGAATAATATTTTTCCACTGCTTGCAATAACATTGTGGCCTGTACTCAAGTTGTGTTAGCATCAAGTTTGCAGATTTTGTAGACATATTCTGTTATACTAAGGACTCTGAAAAATCCTAGATGTTACCCTACTTCTATTTCCAAGGAAAGGTTTAGGCTTTTGGATGTCAGGGTCTGAACCTGAGCCAAGCACCTAAAATATTTATTTTTAGGCAATTCCCTTTTCAAATAGTTTCCTGAAGTTTATTTTGAAAAATAGTTTTCAGTAAAACTGTGTTAGATTGTCTGGAAACTAGGTTGTGTTATCCTAAAGTGTTAGCTTCTTGAGTCCTATTTCATGGTTGAAGATTCTGGTTGCATGTTTAAAAATTTACATAGGGGTATCAAACATAAAGTAAGGACTCTTCTGTGAGTTTAATGAGATTCTTGGTTTACATAACAAATATGACAGCAGAATCAGGATTTGTTGGCTAAAACCTGGTGGAGTTTAAGACCATGTCTTTATGATCAAAATTTATTCCACCTCTGTTACTTAGCTTTGCAGGTAATATTCTGCAAGTTTTGCAGATTACATTTCCCTTCCCTTTCCCTTACAAAAGATGCAATCAACAATTTTGGTTCTGGTTTTATTTGGTCACAGTTCATGACCTAATTTCCTAACTTAGTTTTCCCATTCATCTGTTTTATCAACAGAGGAACTGCACAAAGTAGTGGGAAAGAGATCTAGAGGACTTTCAGCTGTGTGAAAAACTCTTGACTACAGAGGAGTGTATGAGGGCCACAAAATGGTTGCTAATGTCACTTATCATCTCCTGTGAATTGCATGCATTACTGTAAATCTCCCAACATCCTTCCCATATTAATAGTATTCTTTTTTCCACATTACAAATAAGGAAACTAGGGTGTAGTGAGGTTGTGTGACTTGTCTAAGGTAACACAGTAAGTCAAAGTCAAAATACTGACTCCAGTAGCTGATTCCAGAGTATGTTCTCCTACCTATTAAGCAATATGGAAACTTCTCAGCAAGAGCAGTGTGGAAAAATTAAACTGTCATTTTCTGCTCTCCTTAATATTATTCTGGTTGCTTTCTTGAAATTTTTTTCATAGAATTCATAGACCTTTCTCTTTTTTATTTTTTATTTTAATTTTTTGACAGGCAGAGTTATAGACAGTGAGAGAGAGAGACAGAGAGAGACAGAGAGACAGAGAGAAAGGCTTTCCTTCCCTTGGTTTACTCCTCAAGTGGCCTCAAAGGCCAGAGCTGTGTGGATCTGAAGCCAGGAGCCAGGCGCTTCTTTCTGGTCTCCCCATGCAGGTGCAGGAGCCCAAGCACTTGAGCTGTCCTCCACTGCTTCTCAAGGCCACAACAGAGAGCTGTACTGGAAGAGGAGCAACTGGGACTAGAACCAGTGCCCACATTCGATGCCTGCACTGCAGGTGGAGGATTAACCTAGTGTGGCACAGCGCCGGTCCCAGACCTTTATAAAATAAAGGGAGAGAATAAGCAATTAGTCCAGGGCTTAAAATCTCTCTTGAAACACCTGATTTATTAAAGTATCTGGATTCAATTCCTGGTTCCACTCCTGATTCCAGCTTCCTGCTGATATGCATTCTGAGAGGTGAAGCTAATGACTCAAGTAATCAGGTCTCTGCCATCCATGTGAGAGACCTGCATTGAATTTCTGGTTCCTAATTTCAGCTATGTCCAGACCTTCCTGTTGCAATTGAATCAAACAACGGATGTTGTAAGTACTCTAGTTTAAATGAAGAAGAATAAGTAAACAAATAAAAAAGTGCCATGAAAATGACAAATATTCAATGCATATCAATCATCATTAGTAGCTATACTAGTTCCACTAGTAGTGAAATTGTTCTGTTGTTGTAGAAATATTTTTTGAAGTATGGTAGTTGGATGTCATGTAAATTCCACTCTTACTCACTTCCATTGCAATATCAGGGCTGGCATTATGGTACAGTAGGTTAAGCCATCACCGACAACACCAGATCCCATATGAGTGCAAGTTCAAGTCCCAGCTGCTCTGCTTAAGATCTAGCTCCCTGCCAAAGCAGCTGGGAAAGCAGTGCAGAATGGCCCAAGTTCTTGGGCTCCTGGCACCTTTATAGGAGACATAGATGTTGTCGCAGGCTCCTGGCTTTGGCCTTGCCCAGCACCAGCTGTAGCGGCCATTTGTGGAGTGAAAAAAAAGAGGGTGTTTCTCCCTCTCTGTAATTTTGCCTTTCAAATAAATAGATAAATCTTTAAGAAAAAGATACAGTGTCATAAATCTTACATCTTATTTTCTTAGAATCATAATTCTCTCATTGAATTTGTAGCATATAAACTATTCATCTTTTATAAAAGGAAGAATGGAAGTGACAAAATATTTCCATTTTATTACATGATCATATGTATAAGAATTTATCACAATTTTGCAAAGGGATAGATAGTTTTGGACACAAATATGTATACTTATATTATTAATATTGTTATATAGATAGAATATAACTTAGCAGTAACCTGGAGGGTAGATAATTGCTGTTATCAACAGTTGTAGAACTTATCAGTCAAACTCTGGTGTTCATTGAATCAGAGAATAATAATTACCTCGATTTTTCTTTGATATTTTATTCTTTAACTTGTTCACAGATTTCTTTCCCATTTGTAAATGAGAAAATTGAAGCTCAGAGCTTGAATGACATTCACAATATCTCCACAGCCAAATGTCTGTGCTTGCATGTGGAGTTGATAACATTAATCAGAAAGGTTCAGAGTGTGAGTGGCCTTCATAAAGATCATGCAACATAAATATTATGAAAGAAAAACTACACATAACTCAAAAAATATTTTTCCCAAGTGAATTTATCTTTTAATTCATTTGTTCCATGATATTTTGAAGTACTCTGGTACTTTATAGACTTTTTTCATCCCTTTTCTTATCCTCTTAAAGTGAAAATAATATCCCTCTTTGAAAGTATCTTGCTGTTTGATATTAACTCTGTTGAACTCATAAGAATAAAGGATTCTCAAATGGAAAAATACAACAAATGGAGTTTGAAGCCTGAATTATGCAGTTTTTATGAAGTGTTTACCCCATAGTTTGATACCAAATAGACAAGAGTGAAGTAGCTGTAACAGTTAAATGTTTAAATATATTTAAAGGTTTATTTATTTATATCAAAGTCAGAGTTACAGTGAGAGAGGTAGAGACAGAGAAAGAAGAGAGAGATCTTCCATCTATTGGTTCACTCCCCAAATGGCCACAAAGGCCAGGTCAGGGCCAGGAGCCCTGGTTTTCCACATGGATACAGGCGCCCAAGCACTTGGGCCATCCTCCACTGCTTTCTCAGACTCATTAGCTGAGAATTGCATCAGAAGTGGAGCAGACAGAACTTGAACCAGTACCCAAATGAGATGTTGGCAAGGTAGAGAGTGGCTTAACTGGCTACACAACAGCACGGGCCTCTGTTCTCTTTTTCTTAGTAGAATGTTTTGTATCATAAACAAGATGGGTTTAAATCAGAAAGAAACCAACCATTGTTTGTGAGCTTCCAGATTCTTGCAGTGTATCAATAAATTGGAAAAAATAAAGTTCCATCCTTAAGAAAATGCACCTCATCATTTAATTTTTCCCTCTTTTATTAATTATTGAGTTTGGGGTTTCCAAGATTCTTGTTCAATTACATTTCAGTTCTTATACATTTTTTTTGCAGGGAATTTATTTATTGAGCATTATATATTTGTAACCATAAGCATGTATGTGAGCATATGTATACATAGCCTCATTTGTCAGAGAATGCTAATTAAATGTCTCTCAATAAAAACATGCTCAAAGAGAGAAAAGAGATAGAGAAAATTATATTTTGCACAAAGAGAAAAGAGTTACATTTAGTGTGCTTTGGAAGAATGGATAAAATGTATTTAGAGTTGCTGGATAAAGTGTATTAAATTATAAAAGTGCTCAGACTCAGTTGCCAGGTAACATGATGGGAGAAATCATACATTTAAATACAATGCACAAAATACACGAATTATAAGTATTTCTTGTGTGATGGCAAGAGTGCTGTTTGTAATTTTGAAATGTAGGAAAAAAATATTAGAAAATAAATGTTCCCTGAATTCTCTACCAGTGTCCTCTTTTGTAAAGTGATTGTCATAGTTATTTCCTAGTTGTTGCAAGTGAATTTTGTGGCCAAGGATAAATCAGCATTGTCTTGAGAAACCCTCTTTTAAACTCACTAAGTCTGGAGGTCATACATGTTTTATTTTTTAAAAAGATTTATTTATGTTACTTGAAAATTGGAGTTACACAGAGAGAGAAGGAGAGGCAGACACAGAGAGAGAGATGTCTTCCATCTGCTAGTTCATTCCCCAATTGGCCACAGTTGCCTGGAACTGTGCCTATCCAAAGCCAGGAGCAAGGAGATTCTTCCAGGTCTCCCATGTGGGTGCAGGGGCCCAACGACTTCGGCAATGTTCTACTGCTCTCCCAGGCCATAGCAGACTGGATCGGAGGTGGAGCAGCTGGGACTCGAACCAGCACCCACACAGGATGCTGGCACAGCAGGCAGCAGCTTTATCCACTACGCCACAGCGCCAGCCCCATACATGGGTTTATGTTTGAGGTATATACTAGCAACTGAAGGTCATGAGAAAAAAAAATATTTTAATTAATTTCTTGTATGTGTTAATACTAAGATTCATTAAGTAAACTGAATAAGTGTGCTACATACAATCTTATATGACAATAGAAATAATCTTAATTAAACATTTTCATTAAAAATAAGTTTGTTTTCTTTGCATTGTTAATCTCAACCTTTTTAGCATCTAAAATACTCCTATTTCCAGAAATTATGTTTCTATAAATTTTTATGAAGTTATAATTTTGATATTTTCTTATTCTATGAGTTTTTGAAGATTTTTCTTTTGTGAATAGAAGTAAATATAATTTTAATCAAGTTGGTTCTTAATTTAAAAGTATCATAAGATTTGTATTCTCAAAACTGATTTGATTTTTATTCTATGAAAATCTATCCTTCAATATCAACCATGATTGAAATTAACAATGACAAAAATTGTGTATATTTAATAAAATGTACTGATTAATTAGGTAGGAAAATAAGAAACTTATTTTTAATTCATTCAGATATATATTTAAGTTCACAACCAAAAAATACATAATTCAAGGTAGGTTTTAAAACATTATTCTCACAAATATTACTAATCTCAGTTCCACGCCACAAAAAACAGATTATTTCAAGGTTTATTTTTCATAGCTTTAATGATTCATTTTCCATGTTCTTCTCCTATTATAATGAAGTTTATGTCAATAAGAAAGTAAGTTAAAATCCTAACAAAATCAGCTGAAGTGTGAGGTTAAGCAGACCAGAAGGAGGTGGATTCAGGCTTCACGGAGATTTTATTATATAAAGTCTAGAAATAAAAAACCTAGAGACTGGACCACAGAAATCGTGTGAAATAACTGTCTAATCATATGAAAACCTCAGGAGAGAGAAGAGCAAATGTGATTACCCACATGAAATCCAATAGTAAAAATCAGAAATAAGAAGTTCCATTGGCAGAACATGGAAAGTCTAATTTTAGAAAGCAAATTCTATTTAAGATGTTGAGTTGTTTGTTATGTATGCTGTTGTGTATTTTTAATTCCAGTGGAAATTATTGTCATTTTTTACCATTTTAAATTCATTATTTATAAAAGCAAAGCTGCATCATCATCACTTTTAAATTCAAACAGAAACTGGCACCTTCCTGTTGCTTAGGAAATTCAGTAATACTTGAAAATTGTCCAACAGGTATACTAAGTTAAATCAAACCTTTATAAATATTATTACTCATTGTTTATAAGAACAGTTTCAGAATGTGTCTCATCATTAATAAATTGATTGAATGTAGCACTCTTTCAAAAGAAAAAATCATTCTTTCTGATGTTTCTGATAAAAATGACAGTATGTATTAAAAGTGAGAGTCTCCTACAGAAGAGTCAAAGATCTAAATTCATCTCTTCTGCTGACTTTTATGTCCTGAGTTGTTGAATCACGTACAATGTTATCCCATCACTTTGTTCTTTTTGGCCAAATCTAATTTTGCTTATACAGTGTTTTTAGGGGTGATTGCATCAGTTTTCACCCTTTGCTGTGGATATAGATGCGACTTCAGCGTATTTCCAATGTCACCAAGCTGTAGTGTGTTAACCTATCTGTGGTGGATGCAATTCTTTCTTCATTGAGCCCAAAGCACTCTGTATTGATACTGCCCTTATTTTCTTTTCAAGGTTTAACTGCCAAAGGCTTCTCTCTCCTTTTGAACTTGAGCTTCTCCACCCACCTAGGTTGATTCTACCTCCTTTTCCCCTTTTATCTTATTCCTTATATAATTAGTGTCAAAACAGTGTTTGTTGAGAATATTCTGACCACAGCATGTTCCTTGCAGAAAGTAGAGTGGAAAGCAAAGTTTCAGGACTCTTCACTTTTACCACTAGCACACTTCAACGGAACTAGCAGGTGCTTAAGTCATTCTCCTAAGGACACAGATATCTATAAAATTGGAAAAGCTAAAACATTTTAAGCAAAATCTGATAAAGCCATCGCCTCATTTCAATGGCAGCGCACCGGCTGTGGCAGCCATTGGAGGGTGAACCAACGGCAAAAGGAAGACTTTTCTCTCTGTCTCTCTCTCTCACTGTCCACTCTGCCTGTCAAAAAATAAAAGAAAAAGAATGCCCTCATTCCATATTAAAGTACTTGTTGCAGTCCCAGCTATTTTATGATTCTGATCCAGCATCCTGCTACTGTCGATCCTGGGAAGCAGCAAATTATGGCCCAAGTACTTGGGTCTCTGTCATCTAGAGGGAAGATCCATATGGAGCTCTTGGCTTTGGCCTGGTGTCACCTTGGCTGTTGTTGGCATTTGGAGAGGGAACCAGCAGACAGAATATAAATCACTCTTTCAAATAAAAAATAAAAATAAAGACAAACATTCTCAAATGTTTTTGGATCTAAAATAAAAAGAAACAGGATAATATCAACTCTGTTAGTCTAATGAGTGAAATATCTCAATTCTTTTTGTGGAAATAGTATCATGAAAATATTGAAATTTGAAGATATAATTTAAGGCTGTAAAGCTAAAATTGAAGGACAATAGTATTAATAAAAATATTTCAGCCATTTAATTAAGGGACATTTTAAGTAATTTTATGATTGTTAGTAACAATAAATATTTTTAAATGTTTAATGTGGTTTATTTGATTGTAAAAAGTAAATATTCGATTGTTTTTCTTTACCTTACATATGTATTTGTGGTAAGAATATTCAAAATCTACTCTTAAAATTTTCAAGTATATAATAGATGACTGTTATCTATAATCCAATGACATACAGTTAACCTCTTAAAAAATATTCCTCCATGGACTGCCACTGTGGTGTGGTAGGTTAAGCCGCTGCCCACCACACTGGCATCTCATAGGAGTGCCAGTTCTTGTCCCAGCTGCTCCAGTTCCCATCAGCTCCATAGTAATGGCCTGGGAAAAATAAAGTGGTTGGGTTCCTGTCACCCATGTGGGAGACCCAGAAGAAGCTCCTCAGCTCTGGCTTTGGTCTGACTCAGGCCTGGATTTTGCCGCCATCTGGGCAGTGAAACAGATGATAGTAGATCAATCTCTCTCTCTCTTTCTCTCCCCCACCATTGACTCATACTTTTAATAAAAATAAATTAATTTTAAAAAATATATTCCTCCTAACTGAAATTTCGTGTCTATTGACTGACACTTCTCTACAGCCCTCCCTCCCTTCAGCCCCTGATGACTGTCCTTCAGCTTTCTGCTCTTATGAATCTTACTTTTTTAGATTTCACAAATAAATAAGATCCTGGTGATTGTCTTTCTGTGGCTGACTGTTACTGTGAGATAATGAATGCTGGAAAGTCCTATTTTGTCATCTGGCTGACACTAATCCCAAATATTCAATGTTTTAAAGTTGATTTTTGGTTTGTAATTTTGCATTCTTTCCCTAATGACCAAGTCACATAAGACTCTGGGTTCATAAAACTTATGTAGTCTACTGTTAGTGAGATATGCTAACAGTCATAAATTTCTTGCTTTAAGTAAACCCCAAGCCTTGTAATAAAAAAAGTCAAAATTACTCATAAAGTCTTTAAGAATAACATCTAATATTTAGTTGCTTATTTGTTGTCAGAGAATTATGTAACAATAAAAAAAGAAATGATGCAACCCTATTGGCTCTAAAGAAATGGTACTATAATCCAAGTCTTATTTTCTTATTAATTTATATATTTGCTAAAACCTAGAATCCAAAAAATATCTTGCATTTTTCTTCTATTTTCTCCCAATGGGAATTTTCATTCTATACTCTCATTTTTCCTTATTACAGTTAAAATATTTACTATTATTTGTCCACAAAGTAGATTATGTTGAAAAAATGCCAGTTTTGTGGCCGGCGCTGTGACATAGCGGGTTAAAGCCCTGGCCTGAAGCGCTGGCATCCCATATGGACACCGGTTCTAGTTCTGGCTGCTCCTTTTCTGATCCAGCTCCTCTCTATGGTCTGTGAAAACAGTACAGGATGGCCCAAGTTCTTCGGCCTCTGCAGCCACATGGGAGACCTTGAAGAAGCTCCTGACTCTGACTCTGTATCTGAGCAGCTCCGGCCGTTGCGGCCATTTGGGAGTGAACCAACAGATGGAAGACCTCTCTTTGTCTCTACCCCTTTCTGTAACTCTGTCTTTCAAATAAATAAAATAAATCTAAAAAAAAAGAAAAATGCCAGTTTTAAGAAATCTGTAAAATTACTTAGTCCAAACACAGATCTAATAGCTAAGTTCCTATACAACTTTCATCAAGTACTTACTGTACATAAATTTGTAGATTGTATAGTATTAAGTATTATATATCAATGCATTTTGCAATAAATATATTAGTAAGATATTTAATAATTTATACTGATTTTTCCATCATTTTGTATCTGTTTATTTTTGTTTTCCTTTTAAAATCTTTAAAATCCATTTCCTATGTGACAACCTACCAGAAAATTGAGAGTATTTATCAGATTATCTCTTAGTACTTGTGGATCTGAGTCATGGCACCACTTGTCAGCTCCTTCGGCCGCAGAAGGAACGACGCTGCTCGCAGCTAATCGGTCTTCAAAAGACTTTTACTTAGAAGGAGTGGGAAAGAGAGTGGGGGAACCTGGAGAAGGGGGAGAGATGGCACGCACGTTCCTTAAGGGGGAAAGCTGGTGAGCCCTCTTCTCTCTCTCGCTCTCTGCTTATATCCAGAATTCAACCAATCACAGTCAATCAATTACAGTCCATGCACAGAGCTCTCCAATCCGCCACTTGATCACGATCAGCTGTGGAGTCACGCAGCAGGCAGGGCATCAGCGCCATCTTGTTGTTTACCACAGTCCTCAGCTAGATGGAAAGTTCAATCAGCTGCGACATCCGCATTACTGCTATAAGCCAAGCCCAGCATGGGGGGTCCCATGGCAAGCCTATCCATGGGTCCCCACATCTCCCCCGTTTTTATTACATTAAGTGACATGGAAACGTGCCTGTCTTGGGTTCCCAATGGCGCGCAACCTGCTTACCCGTCATGGAGGTAATAGGAAGCTTGTCCTACCCTCTGTCTTAGGTTGCTAGGTGTGCCCATCAGCGATTACCCATTATTAGCTACCATTCCATCATGTTAAGCCACACCTCTCCATGGGGGTAAGAGCGCAAGGTGGCTAGCATAGCCTGCTGAATTACCAGGTTGGTACACTGCTGGCAGAGTGTTACAGTTCTGATCAGAACTTCTGGGCTATTGGGGTTTTGAAAACCAGAATAGTTTTATCAAATTATGAATTAACAGCTTTAAATACATTTAAGAAAACAAATCAAATTAAGTCAGCTTTCTTACTACTGGCTACTTAAATCCAACACATAAATTTTAACAAATTCCTTCATAATTTCACATTAGCAATTAGGCACAAAGGATACATCTTATTCAAGAAATACTTGGTTCAAAGTAAAATGCTTAATTGGTACTATTCTTCACATGTTCTGAATGCAGATAACCACTCCACATATCGTGTATGCCTTAAACACTAGTTACCTCAAAATTCTCCTCCCATTTCACCTGCTTGGCAAGGAAGGTGAGGCCTATATTGTTAAGTACAACCTCAAAATTACTGTTCCAGGTGGTATTGATCGTCTGTCCCAATTCCAGGGTACAATTAGAATTCTCGTGTAAATCAGTCTCAGACAAAACTCAGTACAAAAAAATCATAAACCCCTTAACAAACTTCATAATTACAAATAAATGATCAAGCTATACTTTCAACAAGCCAAAAGCTAAACTAACAAGACATAGATGGCCAAACAATTTTAAAGATAAATTGAAATATTTACATTCTTTTATAAAGCAAACCAAGCATAATCTGCTCAAGCATTCCCATCAATAATAGGGGTAAAGTTAGTGCATAGTACAAAAACAGAATGGGTAGTTCGGACACTTTTCACCACGATTAGCATTAATGAACTGTTTTATGGCTCACCTTTTTTAACCCTATTTTCTGTGTCTGTAATGGAGTCTTTATAGTCTATCACAGCCTTTTTTCCTTGTGCTTCTTCCTCTCATTATAATACAGCCATATCCAATTTAGATTTCCACATAGTTTTCGAAAGTCATTTAAGGTTTTCAGTCCTGTCTTAGCAATGGCAAATTCCAAAGGGGCCGCATTTGTTGGTGTAAGCCCAAGTCCTAAATATCGAACTACGGTATCTTTTTGAACCTTTTCTGGCACTATCTGTAATCCTGCCTCCTGCAGACATGAGCTTAATGTTATGAACACTGCTTCCAATATATAAATCCATATAGTGGAGGATTTTTGCTTCTCCATGTCGCTGATGAACAGGCTCTATTGCTTGTGAAACATATGGTAAGATCAATCACAATCAGTACTCCCACCTTTCTCCTGGCGTTCCACTCCCGGTCTTTACAACGGTTCACTCCTGCCTTTCTTCTGGCATTTTACTCCCCATCCTTTGTGGACAGTCCACTCCCACCTGTCCTCCAGTGCTCCACTCCCCGTCTTCCTTCGACGGCCTACTCCTGCCTGTCTTCTGGCGCTCCACTCCCCTCAGTTATAATCCTAGGCCTTTTTACCCGCCTAGATTTCCTGTCTTTTTTCGACAGTTTACTCCCGCCTTTCTGGCATTTTACTCCGTCTTTTGTCGACGGTTTACTTCCGCCTGTCTCCTGGCGTTTCACTCCCCGTCTTTTGTCGACGGAA
The DNA here is from genome assembly GCA_949820135.1 of Sylvilagus floridanus. Taxonomy (NCBI): domain Eukaryota; kingdom Metazoa; phylum Chordata; class Mammalia; order Lagomorpha; family Leporidae; genus Sylvilagus; species Sylvilagus floridanus. The sequence continues at coordinate 99,455,897 of OX463224.1, read as the reverse complement.
CCTTGGTTATAATCCTAGGCTTTTTACTTTACCAGCCTAGATTCCCGTGTATGCACGTTTATCCTTTTCTTACTTCCTGCTTCCAGCGATCCATCTGGCGATCCAAGTCACGGCACCACTTGTCAGCTCCTTCGGCCGCAAAAGGAATGACGCTGCATGCAGTTAATCGGTCTTCAGAAGACTTTTACTTAGCAGGAGTGGGAAAGAGAGTGGGGGAACCTGGAGAAGGGGGAGAGATGGCACGCACGTTCCTTAAGGGGGAAAGCTGGCATGCCCCCTCTCTCTCTCCCACTCTCTGCTTATATACAGAATCCAACCAATCACAGTCAATCAATTACAGTCCATGCACAGAGCTCTCCAATCCGCCACTTGATCACGATCAGCTGTGGAGTCACGCAGCAGGCAGGGCATCAGCGCCATCTTGTTGTTTACCACAGTCCTCAGCTAGATGGAAAGTTCAATCAGCTGCGACATCCGCATTACTGCTATAAGCCAAGCCCAGCATGGGGGGTCCCATGGCAAGCCTATCCATGGGTCCCCACAAGTACTGTATCATTGAAAACTTTGTGAAACAATTTTTTAATTAAAAATTAAGAAACTTGAGCTTTTCGATAAAAGTTTATTGTTTGCTGAAAACAATCACAGCTTTGTGCCTGACCATGAGGTTGTAGTAACAGATTGAGAAAACAGACAACAAACAAACAAAAAAAAGCAGATGCCAAGTTAAATTTGAATTTCAAGTTCAAATACATTTTTTATTCTAAATATGTCCTGTAGATATCTGGAAAAAAATGTACTGAGAACAAAAGCTGTTTATTTGAAGTTCAAATGTTTTTGCTAGACCACATTTTTATCTAGCGGCCATACCCTGAAAAAAGGATATAGTTAATCCCTGAATAAACTCTTAATCCAAATTGTGTGTGAAATCATAAATGTGTATTGTTTTGAGCCTATTTTTTTGTGGGGATAACTTTTATATAGGAATAAAGGATAACTAATACATTATCTCATTAAATTGAGCCCAATTTCTAATAAATCAATCTTTTTATCTTTGACATGCTATAAAACATATTCTTCTAAATTTTGTCAAGAAATCCATTTTCTATGTTCATCTAAATTAGTCAAAAATAATTTAGTAGAAAATAATTGAGAATAGGCTCTTATAATATGTCAGTGGAGAACTCTTTTGGCGCAAATTAAAAACTTGAGCATAGTCAAATTACTGAGGTTTATCCAGTTAAACATGTGTGTAATTTAGTGTCTTCAGGTTTATATCACTTTCATTTAGTGAATCAAAGGAGCCATTGCATATATATATTGAAGGGGTCCAGTTATATTTCATTTATTTTATTTGCCTAGTTGATTTTCTTATTATCAGGATCCATGATGGTTTGCTTGACATATTAACAGATTGTGATCCTCAAGTTAGTTTCCTCACAAACAAGAGCATCATACAAGACTAAGAATTTCACCTCTCTGGAGTATTAAGGATATTACTCTGTTAAATATGGACTGATGATAACAATGACAGCTATATGTTAAAATATCTCTGATATTTTCAAAACTCCATTAACATCATGGCTTAGTAATATATCATGGACTTCCCAGGAATTTGGTAATATTTACTCAAATAAATTTGGGATTTACTTATCCTAAGTTACTGAATTTTATTACTCTTCTGTTAAGGTCCTCCATCTGTTTGTGCTTGTTAATTTTGTTTTAATGTAATGAGAGAGAAAATTTTCTCCTGTTTCTCTTCCAGGTATCTTCTGACAAGATGTGTTTTACTCCCTTTGCAAGTTCCACAGAACAAAGAACTGTTTCAATCAGAAAGTCAACTATATTACAATTATGTTTCATATGCTACAAATCATTTAATTCATGAATCATTAACTTATTAAGTGAACCACAACATGAAATGTCTCTTTTCTGCAATAAAGCTGGAAAATTTTACTTATAGATTAATCAAATGATATGTTGAATGTAAAAGAAAGGTAATCCCTGATAGCACTAGAGGAGTATAACAAGTAATATCAAAATGAACAAATTACTTCAACACATATATCCACAAATTTTTCTGTAAGTTTTTGTGATTCTCAGGCATTGATACACAGCATTTTCAAGAGCAACATGTGAGATCTAGATTCTCTGTTCATAATCCAGAGATTATGTTCAATTAGTCTGACACTTAACCTAAATATATAAATGGTGTATCAAAAATCAGTGATAATTCTGGGGCGGACATTTAGCCTAGTGGTTAAGATGTTGGTTAGGATCCTCACATTGATGTACCTGAGTTTGATACTCAATGCCAGCTCTTGACTCCAGCTTCCTTCTAATGCTGACCCTAGGAATTAGTGGTGATGGGCCAAGTAATTGGGATTCCACCTACCTATATAAGATACCTGGATTTAAGTTCCCAGTTGACCCAGTCCTACCAGCATTGTGGACACCAGTGAATAGGTGTGCCCCTCCCCACCCCGATTGATACAGCAGAAAGCATATTTCTGCAAGTGGAGGTCAGTAAATAGAATCAAAGGCTGACTTCTTTCATTCACAGAACTATATCCTCCAGCACCTTCCTGCTCTCCTGTTGGCTGAGGGAGATTGCTAGCATTTTGGTTGTAAATTCTGTCCCTTTTCAAGTCTATTTTGAAAACATTCTTGTTCTACCCTCTTCTGATGTCCTCACACTTTCTCCACAGGGCACACAGACTGAGAGTCTAAATTTTTTTTTTGTTTACTAACAAATAATACTACTCTACCCCCATTATTACTTTATATGCCTCAATTTTGTTTTCCAGTTGCAAGGATTCAAAGCTACATGAGCATAACTGTGTGTTTCCAGAGACTAACAATCAATATACTAGTGTTTAATATACTCACTTCATTAAAAGGTTCTGGGACCTCTTGCCATCTGAGCTGCGTCTCCTGATAAACATTAAATTTAGGTACCTCTCTGTCTAGAGACAAATGTTTGTCTTTACACCCTTCCTGAAGCTACCTGCCCCAAATAGCAAAATAAACAATCACAAATTTTCATGTATATAATGAAGAAATCAAAAAAGAGATAAGTATGGCTGGAGCCATGGCTCACTTGGCTAATCTTCCGCCTATGATGCCAGCACCCCAGGGTTCTAGTCCCAGTTGGGGCACCAGTTCTGTCCTGGTTGCTTCTCTTCCAGTCCAGATCTCTGCTGTGGCCTGGGAGTGCAGTGGAGGATGGCCCGAGTGCTTGGACCCTGCACCCTCAGGGGAGAAAGGGAGGAAGCACCTGGCTCCTGGCTTCAGATCAGCACAACACTCCAGCTTTACCCCAATGGAAGGAAGACCTTTCTCTCTGTCTCTCTCTCTCACTAACTCTGCCTATCAAAAAAAGAGAGAGAGAGAGAGAGAGATAAGTAGAGGTAAGAGCATGGAAGTACACTTTCCAAGGAAATGAGAAAGTAAATACTTCAAATTTATTACAGTAATCATTTTTATTATTTTTTCATATGTTCTCCCTGATCAGTGACATCTAAGCACTTAAAAGGAAATCTGTTGAAGTGAAATGGACACTGTGAGAAACAATGTCTTGATCAGCCTTTGTTCTGACTGTCGACGAACAACTTACTATTTTATTCCTTTTAGTATTTTTTTTGTTCTACTTAATGCCATTAGTTGAACTCTTTAGTTAACACACAATTATTCTTAGTCATTCAAAATTAACTGAAAAGTGATCCCTGTTAAATATAAGAGTGGGATAAGAGAGGGAGGAGATGTACAGTTCGGCACATGCTCACTCGGACTTACACCTACTGGTAGAGTTAGAAACGGGCCAGGGGATTCCAATTCAATCCATCAAGGTGGCATGTGCCAATGCCATCTCCCTTATTAAAGTGATCAGTTTAAGTTCATAATTGATCAAAAAGATAAGATTAAATGTCAAAGGGATTCATAAATAAGTTCAGTGTCTGCAAATAATTGATAGAATTAAAAAGGAGAGAATGATCCTACATGGGAAGCAGGATACACAGCAGACTCATTGAATGGCAAAAGCCCTAAACAGTACTCTGGCCTCAGAAGCAGCCCTTAAGACATTCGCATCTGGCTTAAAATCCCATGAAGAGTTAAACAGGCATGGAAAGTTAAGGCAATGACCTAAATGAAAGATGTCTTTGAGATCCCAGTGGAAAGACCGGGTCATCAAAGAAGGCAAAGAGAGGAGAGAATTTCCACTTTGAATATGGCCTTGTGTAAATAAGATCGGAGTTGGTGAACTCGAGGCTTCCATAGCCTTAGCAGCTCATGACAAGAGCAACGAGTGAGTACCGACATCATAAATATGAGTGTCAATTGTTAAATCAACAACAGGAGTCACTGTGCACCTACTTCCCATGTAGGACCTCTGCCCTTAATGTGTTGTACTATGAGAATTAATGGTAAAACTATTACTCAAAAGCACTTTATATTTGTGTGTTTTTTTGGGTGCAGTCTGTAGAAATCTTTACTTAGTATACACTAAATTGATATCTCTATATAAAGATAATTGAAAATGAATCATGATGAAGAATGGGATGGGAGAGGGCATGGAAAATGGGATGGTTGTGGGTGCTATAATCTAAAATTGTACTTTGGAAATTTATATTTGTTAAATAAAAGTTGAAAAAAAATAAAACACGCACACACAAAAGAGTTGTATTAATATATTGGAAGGTCAAAGTTACAGAGTGAGGAAGAGATGGAGAGAGCTTCCAACTGCTTGTTCACTCCCCAGATGACCGTAACAGCCAGTGCTGGGTCAGGCTAAAACCAGCAGTCAGGAGCTTTTTCCAGGACTCAAGTAAGTAGAAAGTGTACAAGCACATTGTCCATCTCTGTTTCCCCCCCCCCCCAGGCCATTAGCAGATAGCTGGATTCGAAGAGGTGCAGGTGGTACTTGAAGTGGTGCCCATATGGGAGGCCAGCATCATCCACGGCAACTTCACCTGCTATGCCACAAGGACAGCCCCTAATTACTTTCTTTACTTTAATTTACAACGTAATTTTAATCTAAACTTTGGTTCAAATCTAAAATTGTGGTTTGGTAAAGGTTGGGGAATGGATTACATACATCTAAAGGAGGTATATGCTGCGTTTATTCATCATAGATGTCTGATAATTTCAAACAAAATATAATGAATATAATATCTATTTTCACAAGTAAAAAATCACACTTTAAAAATTCTAAGTAAAGTTTCCTCTTTGAGCATTTTCAATGCTGCTTAAAAGTCTATGACCTAAAAGAACGAGCATTTGTTTTCCCAAAATAGCAATAAAATGTGTAATAATACTCAAGGACAAAAATAACATGTGTAATCAAGAGCAGAAGTAAGATTTATAATCTTCAAAACTTAAAGTTATCATAGCACTTCATAATTATTAAGCGAGCACTATTGTCTATGAGCTATACCAATTTTTCCACGCATTAACTTGTTTCCCCAAATCTCTAGCTAGCTGCTTAATATTTCACATGAATACCTTATGTACTCCCAAAGTTTATACAATTAAAATGTAATATTTGAATTCAATTCCCAAATTTTTCTCCCTCATCTATGAATTGCATATCATTATGTGAAATTATGATTGACCTGTTATTTATGACAAGAATATTTAGCTTCCAATTAAATAATTGATCATTAGAGTTGATTATCATTTTTGATATGTTTAGTTTTCATTCTACCATCTTTGCATTTATTTTCAATTCCCTCTCATTTTATCTACCTGAATAGTTTTAAATCTAGGTATCTTTAAGGATTATAATAGGTTTAATTAATTTATTATATTTTACAGAAAGTAATATTGCTATGCTGGCTCCATTTCCAAACAAGTTCCTTGCTAATGGCTTGGAAAGAGCAGTGGAGGATGGCCCAGGTGCTTGGGCCCCTGTGTCACTGTATAAGATATGGATAAAACTCCTGGCTCCTGGCTTTGGCCTAGCCCAGCCTTGGTCATTGCAGCCACTTGTGGAGTAAACCGGTGGATAGAAAGATCTCTCTCTGTCTCTCCCTCTCTCTCTTTAATTGACTTTCAAATAAATAAATCTCTAAAACAAACAAACAAATAAATAAATAATATTGTTTTAACCTACAAATATGGAAAAGCATTATAACAATATAATTGAACTCATCTCTATCACTATGTTTCCCAATTACACCAAATAGTTTTCTTCTACAGATGGTTAGTTTTACAGTTAATTGCTTCTTTAAAAAGATTTACTTATTTATTTGAAGAACAAAGAAAAGGATAGAGGCAGAGACATTTTCCAGTTTGCTGGCTCACTCTCCAAATGACTGCTATAGCTAGTTCTGGGCCAGGTCCAGAACTACATCTTGACTTTCTTGTGGATAGCGGGGCTCCAAAGACTTGAACCATTTTCTAAACACTTTATCCTGGCCAAAAGACCAAGAAGTAATTGAGCTATTTTCTGACGCCTTCCCAGGATCATTAGCAGAAAGTTAGATCAGCAGAGGGATAGTGAAGACTCAAACCAGTGCTCTGCAGTGGGTACTGCAGGCCGCAGCTTCATCTGCAGCAATACAGGGCTGGTCCCCACATAACTGCTTTAGGTAATTTTCTTTTAAATAAATTAGTAGTTATCATATTCACTCATACTTTTTATCAATTTAAGCACTCTTCATGTCTTTCAATAAATGTATGTTTTATTATAAATTATTTCTTTGAGGAATTTCTTCTAGCATAATTAGAATGTAAAAAGTAGGAATAGTTTTAGATTTAATTTAAATATTGTGGGTTTTTTTTGTTGTTCATGATTTAAAAATTCTCTCTCACTTTAACTCTCTCCCTCCCTACCTCCATCACCTCCTTGCCTCCTTTCCTTTCAAATTGACTGCAATTAGCCTGGGTGTGGATTATCTTACATGTATCCTTCAGTGAGTTGCTGAATTTCTTGAATGCTTGCATTGAAATGTTTCATCTTATTTATATACTCTTTGGTTATATTTTTAAACCTTTGGTCACTATATGTCTTGCTTTTTAAAAATTCCAGTTAAATGCAATTTAGTCTACTCACATAATGCTTTTCCAACTTTTGATAATTATATATATATATATATATATGTACATATATATAGAGAGAATTTTCTCTTCATCAGTTTTAAGTCCTTTATTTTTTGAAACATTTTATTGAAATAAAGTATATATGCCAGGAAATGCACATAGGTGTACCAATAATTTAGTTTTTATCATCTGATCACACTCATAACCATCATTCAATTAAGAACAAACCTCATTAGTACCCAACAGCCCACACTATCCCCCCTACTTCGTTTTTTAGAATGTGTGAAATAAGAGTTTATTGTCATTGAGATGGTATGATTCAGTGAAGCGTTATTTACAACTGTGTACCAAATGATATGATGTCCACATAATTCTTATGGCCTCTCTATATATTAACTAAAACAAATAAGGGAGAACATGGTGTTTGCCTATTTGGCTCCATTTTTATTCACTTGGAATGATGTTCTCCATTTTAATATTTTAACTTTTAAAAACTTAACAAAAGCATACGCATTGAAAAATTTAACATAGTTATTCTTTAAATATTTAGGATAATAGATTGTTTCCTTAGATGTATACAATGTGTAATGTCCAATTGAGGTAAACATATTTATTCTTTCAAGAATTAAATGTTTGTAGTAAAAAAAGCCAAAATGCAATCTTCTAGTTTTTTTTTTAATTTAGAAATATACAGTACATTATCTGTACCACATTTTCTATCCATTCTTCAGTTGATATGTACTTACATTGTTCTGTCTTCTTGGTTATTATGAAGTGTTGCAGTAAACATATTAGAGAAGATGCATTTTTGACAGAGAGCTATTTCTTTTGGATATAAGCCCAGGAAGGGATTGATGGATCACATCACAGTTCTTTTTTTAGATTTTTCAGGAAACTTCATACTTCTTTCCACAATGGATGTACTAATTTACATTCCCATCAATAGTGTATAAGGGTTCCCTTTCTCCATATCCTCTTCAACATTTGTTCTCTTTAATCTGTTTGATAATTGCCAATCTAATTGAAGAGAGATGATATTTCATGTGGTTTTCATTTGCCTTTTCATGACTATTGGTAACAATATTTCAAGAAAATCAATATACAATAATGGTGCCTGTGGTATACACTGTGACATTCCAATATATTTACAAGTATACAATGTTTACTGACCCAAACAGGCAATTAACATCTCCATCTTTCCATCGTCACCTTGATTTCAGAGACTAACTCCTGCACTCCAACAATTATATCTTTTTTTAAAGATGTATTTATTTATTTGAAAGACAGAGTTACAGAGAGATATAGAGACAGAGAGAGAGGTCTTCCATCTGATGATTCACTCTCCAGTTGGCCACAAAGGCCTGAGGTGCACCTATCTGAAGCCAGGAGCCAGGAGCTTCTTCTGGGTATCCCACGTGGGTGCAAGGGCCAAAGGACTTGGGCCATCTTCTACTGCTTTCCCAGGCCATAGCAGAGAGCTGGATTGGAAGTGGTGCAGCTGGGATTAAAACTGGCGCCCATATGGGATGCCCGCACTTCAGGCCAGGGTATTAACCCACTGCACAACAGCGCCATTCCCCAGCAATAATATCTTAATCAGTTTTCAATACCATTAATATTTTTGCACCATTTATCTATTGTAGAATATGTATATATATACATATGTATATAGATACATTTCAGATATATTGCATTTGTCAAGAGTAGATTTCACCTTTGAATTTTTATGTCTTTCTCCTAAAAGATACATCTCTTCGTGTAGTACATACATTTTATCTGTTAGTTACTTAACATACTTAAAATATATAAGCAAATTATCATAATTGGATAGCTATGAATCCACTTCTATGACTGCTTTATTCTTGTTTGGGCTACTGCAGATATCATGCACAAAATACAGAGAATAAGAAGTTCTTTTTCTTTATATTGCATGTTTTCTGGAATATGGCAGTAATTTATTCTCTGCAACATGTAGGAAAGGAGCTCAGCCCTCGACGGCCTCCCATCCTCATAGAAATGGTCTGCAACTCAGACGATGTTAATTTGTCAGTATGCATGTTTTGGTATTCTAGTACTATATGAAAAATTGTCCTAAAACTTGGTGGCTTACAACAATAATTTTTAATTTTATAAAAATCTCAATGTCTTCCAGTGTCAATAGACTTGGTGATGCTTGTACCCCCCTTATCAAAGTCTGCAGCTAAATCAATCCTTGCCTGTAAGAGGTCTGCTTTATAGTTTATTCACATGGTCTCAACAGGATTTAGCTCCTCCGGACTGAAGACATATAGGTCTCCACAAGTGTTGGCCAGAAGCCTCTCTCAGTCCCTTGCAACACAGACCTCTAGGTTCAGACTCATTGGAGCATGCAAGGGAGATAAAAGAGAGTCTCAGCAAATAAAATGCTAACAAGTGGATAGTCATAATCTTTGTAACCAGATCATGGGACTGGCATCTCATCACCTTGGCATAGTCTATTTATTCAAAAAAAGTCTATATAGCCCACACTAAGGGAAAGTAATCACAAAACACTGTAAAATCCACAAAGCATTTGTGATGGTCACCATTCAAAAGGTTGCCAACAACACCAAAACTTTACATGTCATTGCTACCTTATTTTCTCATTTTACTTCATTTAAATGATAGAATTTGAGCCCAGAGAGATATAGCCTACAATATAATATTTACATAGTCACTTTCATATATTAAACAATAAAGATAGCCTGAGAATATTAGCACTAAAAGATGGTATGCACTTCTTTTTGTTTTTCAGTTCCTTCTCCACTGTAATTTTTTTCCAGCAAAATTTGCTATAACTGATAGCAAAATATCATCAACTGGGTTCCTCTGAATATAAAGATATTACTTAAAGTTAGCTCTTGAGAAATTATAATACATCCTAATTTATTTTTAGACAGACTTGGACTCACTTTAATATGCTTTTGAAATGTTAATAACATCAAAATATGATATGATCCATCAACTTTAGTGCACTTAATATATACATTTTTGACATTTAATACTGTAGTGAATACTTCACATAAAAAGACTTTGAATGCAATGGTCTTTGTGGCTGCTGGACATTACTCATGGGCTTGTTGAATTATTGAAAATGTGACTTATTGGCAAGGTCTGAAAATACACAAGTTTGCAATATTTTTTTTCTAAAAAGTATCAATTGGCAGTGATTTCTGGGACTTGATTGCCCCAACCTTGCCATTCCTTCCATAATATAAATTACTAATCAAAATAATTTAATCATTTTATGAACCGAATAAGCCAATTGAAATCCAGAGAGGTTTTTGGTGGTGGTGTTTGTTTCCTCATTGCACTAAGCATCTGAACTCATGGGAAATAAAGGAAGAGAAAAAATATATTTCTTTTCTGGGTAACCTTATTTTCACCAAGATCTGTCATAGATATGGCTTTTTCCATGAAACAACAAAGAATTACTTTATGTGATGTTCTATTTCTTTCAGCCTTTAATAGATGAGCAAAACTAAAATAAGATTGATTTAAAATTTTTCCTAGAAAAAATACTCACCATGATCTATATGATTCTTTATAAACTATAAAATAAATAGATAATAGACTAAATACAATTGAGCATTTATCTGTTGAGATAAAATGAAATATCAGCAATTAATTTTATCATCCATCTATTCATTAAAATAGATCTTTATTCATCACATAACATATAACAGCTTATTTAAGAAAATTATGTTCAAAACAGAATCATTACTAAGTAATAAAATTATAAAAGTTCTTTTTAATACTCAGAATTTGCAGCAAATAGTGTGCAAAATAAGTATAAAAATTTGTATTTTCATATAAGTCAATGACCAAGGAACATGATTTATTAAAGGCAGCATTAAATTTAGGGATGCAAGTGCTATATCTTAGCTGTGTAATCTTGTGCATGAATGTAATAGTAGAAGTCATTTGGGGAGTGAACCAGCAGATGGAAGACCTCTTTCTCTCTCTCTCTTCCTCTCCCTGTATCTCTGGCTTTCAAATAAATAAGATAAATCTTTTTAAAAAGAAGAACTATCAGTAACTGGATAAGCTCTACAGATTTTTTTAGTTGTTAACAAAATTAGAAACCAGTAAAAATAAATAAAAATGCATTCTTCATTTTTCCACCTTCCTCTCTTCTTTATCACCTCTTACAGTACACATTGACCTCATTTTGACAGACTTTCAATAATTGCAATGAAGCTGGTAATCTCAGGTGTCAATCTTATTGGTTTTAATAAGCTGGTAATTTCACAGCTGTGGTACCACGATGCCCACTGATTTTTATCTTGATAAAAGACAATTGTCAATCTTTACCAACAACGAACGTGGAAACTGCTCATTGCTTGCTATTTCTGAACACACGTGTTGAGTGATTATTTATTTCGTTTCCATTGATAAAGTCCTTTTTTACCTTCTGAAATTTAAACTTTTTGCAGTTCTGCCTGAAATTAGCTACATGCAAAATTCCACCCTTCTAAACTATTATCCCAACTTTGATGTATCAAATGTTGGTGCACTGTTTATGCTAAGCAGAATTCATCTTGTCCCTAATTCCCAGACACTTGTTACATAACACTAGAAATGAAATCTATATAGTCACATTAATTGACTAAAGATGTTTATCTAGATGTTAATACTGTTTCAAATATTTGTGTTCTTATTTTATTACATAAAATTTTTATTTGAATATGGATCCATACATAAAAATTTAGTTTTATTAATTAGGATGATTCACATGCGCTTATATTAAGGTTACTCAATAATATCTCTTTCATTCACAGCATCATAATTATCATTTTCTTCCAAACTGTAAAGTATTAGAGAAGAGCTAAAATGTAGTCACTGACTTCAAAGAATTTTCAGTTTATTGAAAGACATATTGCAGGCTGGCACCATGGCTCACTAGGCTAATCCTCTGTCTGCGGCGCCGGCACCCTGGGGTTCTAGTCCAGGTCGGGGCACCAGATTCTGTCCTGGTTGCTTCTCTTCCAGTCAAGCTCTCAGCGCAGTGCACCAGCTATAGTGGCTAATTAGGGGGTGAACCAACAGAAAAAGGAAGACCTTTCTCTCTGTCTCTCTCTCTCACTGTCTAACTCTGCCTGTCAAAGAAAAAAATAGACATATTGCAGAAATTATTAGTTAGGGATGGCGCTGTGGCTCATTTGGTTAATCCTCCACCTGTGGTGCCGGCACCCCGGGTTCTAGTCCCGATTGGAGTGCCGGATTCTGTCCCAGTTGCTCCTCTTCCAGTCCAGCTTTCTACTGTGGCCTGGGAAGGCAGTGGAGGATGGCCCAAGTGCTTGGGCCCTGCACCAGCATGGGAGACTAGGAGGAAGCACCTGGCTCCTGGCTTCCGGATCGGCACAAAGTGCCCACCTTAGCAGCCACTTGGTGGGTAAACCAACGGAAGAAAGACCTTTAGAACTTTATTTTGGAGTTAGGAAACATGATTTTGAGTTAAACAACATACACAAGATTGTCTAGTATAGTGGTTTCAAACATGGGAGTACCCAGCAAAGACTTTATACTGTTGAAATCATAATAGAAGCACAACATATAAAACTGCTAAAATAAATGATATAATAGTCAAGGCAGGGGTGTAAGCATGACCTTGGGGCTATTTTTACTTATCTCAAAGTGACAGTCACTGAGTTGATCATAGTAATCTTTCTGGACTTCAAAAATCATAGTGTGAAAATAACTACTGCAACTGATAATCTTATTTAGCTTAAGAGAGATAACATACCTAAACAGAAGTTAGTAAGAAGCAGGACCACAATGATTATCTTACAATGAAAGATTTACTGCAGCAAGTAGACTACACATAAGTGGGAAAAGGCAGGGAAGTTACAGTACCAGCATGAGATCAGAGTAGTGTCAACAACCAGTTCTCCTAAAATATCGACCCAGATGAAAAAGTCAGAGCTTGCAAGGAAATGTGGAAAATCAAGTGCATCCAGAGTCCACAGTGATTATCATGAAGGTGAACTAGTGGAGAAGGCTGTGGAAGCTGTCACCCGCAAGTGATGGATGGCATGCCTGGGTCCATTTCTCTTAATTATATTCAGGACAACATTTAAAGAGTATGCAGTTATACTCTTCTCAGTGTAACCACAAATTCTTTTTGGGACAATGTCCATGCAAGAAAGTGATTCCTGGATTATGTAACTCTAGTTTGGATAAGTGATGCAAAAATCTGAAGATTGTCATAATTAATGGTCTCATTCATATTTTTCTATTCCTGTTAGGATTTGATTCTTGATTTTAAAAGTCAATTTATCTAATGAGTTTTTTGTTTGTCTTGTTTTATTGTCACTTTGTAGGAATCCTTGGAGTGAATACTTGTAATATATGTTCCTGCTTTTTCAGTTTTGGACTGGAAGACAATAATTAGCTTTTTCCAAGTTCATTTAAATTAATCTAGTCTAGTTTGGATCCATTACAGCAATACAATATGATATTTCTTGGAAAAAATTAAAATAAGTACTTCACATAATATAAGGACAATTATCTAATACGAAACTTTTAACTGTTCTCTTTCAGTTGCATGATGCAATTTATCTTAATTAGATATTCTATAGTAGTTCCAGTGGAGACACAAGCATTTATTAAAGGAAACTTCTTTATAGCACTGCAATACTTAACCTCATTTTCATTTTAAATTTTAGAACTTAGATAACTGAGACAGATGAGATTATAAAATGTGTTATGTCATCATTAAATAATATTTGACTCAAGAATAATAATGAGAAAAATACAGTACAAAACATCATGTTAATTTTGTGTTGCAAATTGTTAATTACTGCTTTTGTATTTATCCTGGAGATCAAAACCACAATTATGAAGCTTATCTGTGTGGTTAGAGATAAGGGATCGGTATTCCCCCAAACATATACAAATAAATTTCTATAATAAAGAATAAATGAAATTTGCTGTTTATAATGAGTCCAGTAGTGTGCTTGCTTATTTAAACAGTTTCTTCTCATTCTGTACCAGAATAAGCCATTTTGTAAATATGGGGTTTTATTTATTTTATTTGATTAAAGAGAATCATTTTAGTAATATTTTTAAATGGTATATATTATTACTCATGAAACATGGAATCAGGAATTATATGAGTACTGCATCTATGCAATTGAGATGGTGAAGACAGAAAAAATAAACTAGACATTCCTAGAACATTTCTTTGAAAGGAAAAAATATTTTCTGCTGCATAGTATAACGTGGTATAAGAAGATATTAATTATGTGAAATCTCAATTTTTAAAAAATGGGTAATTGCTTGCATTTTCATTATATAGTTTAATGTTTTTCTTATCTAAACTTTCAGGGAAAATATTTTAAATAAGGAATATTTATTTATTTGTTTATTAAAACACTGTAATTAAAATTCCTTTTTGAAGTAATAGTTATAGAAGTTAATATATACTGCAGTAGAAATTTTTAAATGAAGAAAGATCTTTCTGGTTTTCAAATAGTGTTATGCTTTTGCAAAGATCTGTTGACAAACTCTTTCTTTGAGTAAACTTGATATTTTTGCTTAGAATGTCTATGTGTATAAATTTTGAAGTAACAAATGACAAGATGCTTGATGACATGTCATGAAATATTTGCAAATATTTCTGGTGTCAGCACAATTCAGATTCAAATGAGAACTTGTCTGAATGCCAAACCATTTCTCTGTAACCTCATAAATAGAATGAAAGGAGAGGAAAGAAATGAGAAGAGCTTTGTCACCCACTGCTGGATTTCAGAGGACTAATCAGTAAATGCCCTGTACAAAAGAATCACTTGTCACAAAATAAACAAATACAAAAGATTTTGGCTATCTGTCCAGGCAAAAAGATGCACAATGATCATGCAATTAAAAATTATAAATTATCATTCCAGAATGTTTTATCTAGCATGTTCTTTCTAGTGACTTCATTATGTGTGATCCCCATACAAGTTTTAGGTATAGGGGAATCATTTGCTCCAGACTGATTAAATTTACTTCAGCTAGTTCCCAACACCAATAGAATTCCTCTGGATTGCTTTGTTTCTTCATTCCATTAATTAGATTAGGGTTTGATTTTTTTTAACAACAGGTATCTTGGAAAAGATATGTTGAAAAAGATATTCAAATTTAAGTATTATAGAAGACACTGTGTAGTTCTATTCAAACATATTTAACTAAAATTCTAGAGGAATAATTTACACAGATTTATCCATTAAATCCTCTATTAGAAAAGTTATATATTTTTTCATTGAAAATGTGTGTATTTACCAAATTTTCCCTGAGGTACGCTCATATATTATTTATTGAGTGTGTTCTATGTGCCAAAGCACTGTTCCCTGGGAGAGATATATAGTAAACAACATAGTTACAATGTTGATCTATAATCTTAAATTAGAACAATAGAGTGGATGTTTTTAAAATGTGAATATATATGTTAAATGATTTCAGATAGTGATGTATGATATGAGAAAAATGAAAATGTGTGTTAAGAAACAAAGCTACTGGAAGACCACTTTTTGAAATTGGATAGCTTTATGATGTTTCTCAGGAGAGTGATACATACAACGATAATTTAATGAAAAAGAACCATCATGTAGATGAAAATCTAGGATCAGAGACCTCGGGGAAGGGAAAAAGCAGCAAGTGAAACATACTAAGATGTTTGGTATATTGAGAAGACACATATCTTTCACAAGTAATAAGCAAATTGGAGAGTGTTGTATGAGAAGTAGCCAGGGACCAGGTTATATCAGTCCATTGCGACCATTATAAGAGGTTTGGATTTGAATTGGATCAAGTGGTTAACATATGTCCCTCATTTATAGTGAAATAAGTTAATATTTGATCAACATTCTTGCAGATAATAACTCTGAATTTTGTTGGGGTGGGTCACTGGATTGTGAACAAATATAAGAAGAATCTGGAATGATGTAAAGATTTAGACTAAGGAAGTTCAGAGTGAGTTTTCCATTTCAGAGTACTTACCCGAGGGCAAGATATAGTCAACACACAAGAGTGGCTAAAACATCTGTGGGTGAAAACATGCCTTAGAAGATAAAGCTTGAGGGGCTAGCACCGTGGCGCAATAGGTTAATCCTCCGCCTGTGGTGCCAGCATCCCATATTGGCACAGGTTCTGGTCCCAGCTGTGCCACTTCCCATCCATCTCTCTGCTGTGGCCTGAGAAGGCAGTAGAAGATGGCCCAAGTGCTTGGGTCCCTGCACCCGCGCAGGAGCCCAGGAGGAAGCTCTTGGCTCCCGGCTTTGGATTCGCTTATCTATGTCCGTTGCGGCCAGCTGGGGAGTGAACTAGAAGATCTTTCTCTCTTTCTCTTCCTCTCACTGTCTGTAACACTACCTTTCAAATAAATAAATAAAATCGTAAAAAAAAGGAAGATAGAGTTTGAAATAACCAGAGCGATAATAATTTAAGGTAGTATTTTATAAAGAAAAGAGCTAGAAATTAACAGAAGAGATGTTATCATAACTTTTGCTCATAAACTATACATAATATCTGACTGACTACTGAACTACACACACACATAGTTGATAAGCAAAACATGTGAGTGCTGGTTCAAAGAACTGAGCTGAAGTTGGAGTTGGTGTCTAAGATTCCAAACGGTTAAAAGTCTGAAAATAAACAAACAACAACAACAAAAAAGCATCAACTAGACGTATGAGATAGAATACGGGAGACTTGGAAAGGAAAATATAAAATACCTAGATGCGATCCAAAATTACTCAACAAATGAAGAACCCAGAAAATGTGATCCATTCTCAAGAGTATAGTCACATGTGACCCAAATTTGGAACTCTTCAGACAATATTAAACATGTACACTTCATGATGAAAAGGAAACATGCTAATAATTAATGAATACATATAATTGAAATTTCAATAGAAACATAATATCTATTAAGAAAGAGAAAAATATAAATTTTAGAAGTTAAAAATACAACATTTGAAATGCAAAATTTTCTAAACTTGGGACCCAGATTGTGGGATAGAGGATTAAGTCTTTGCTTGTGACACCAGCATCCCAAATGAATGCTGGTTCAAGATCCAGCTGCTCCATTTCCAATCCAGCTCCCTGTTAAGGGACATGGGAAAGCAGTGGAAGATGGCTGAAGCCTTTGTGCCCCTGCAGCCACATGGGAGAACTAGAAGAAGGTCCAGGCTCCTGGCCGTGGCCTGGCTCAGCCCTGACTTTTGAAGTGTGTGACTCTCTCACTCTCTCATATCCTTCTCTTCCCCCGAATTGAAAATGAAAAAAAAAAAAAAAAAACAAAAAAAACCTTGGTGTTAAATTGGAAATTGCATAGAAAATTAATCAATTTTTTTAAAAAAATATCATGTAGGATCTCTGTCCTTAATGTGCTATACATTGTGAATTAATACTATAACTAGTACTCCAACAGTATTTTTCACTTTGTGTTGCTATGTGGGGGCAAACTGTTGAAATCTTCACATAATATATACTAAACTGATCTTCTGTATATAAAGAGAATTGAAAATGAATCTTGATGTGAATGCAAGAGGAGAGGGAGCGGGAAAGGGGAGGGTTTTGGGTGGGAGGGAAGTTATGGGGGGGAAGCCATTGTAATCCATAAACTGTACTTTGGAAATTTATATTCTTTAAATAAAAGCTTTAAAAAAAAGAAGTCAGAAATGTCAGAGAATCATGGTGCCACAGTTAACAGTAGTCTTGATATCAGTGTCAACTTGGACCTGAATCCAACAGTTGTTGATATAACTACTTGGTAACCAGTGCACAGTATCATGAGTATTTGGTAGACTGCTTTGCTAGGGTTGGACTGTAAGAACAATGATTTTGTATTTTTTGAGATGTTATAGGTATCCTTCCTTTAGTGTTCTTCATTCATATACTTCTAGGTCTGAAAATAATATTTATTCTAAAAATTAGGCATGGAAATACTTTTTTCTTGTGATGGCAACCCTAAAACCCCCAATTAACCACCGTTGAATTATTATGACAGTTTAAATGTAGTGTCCTTGCAGCACCCTGTTCATCATCTATAGGAGATAATAAGGAATCCCAGGGTACTCACAGCTGTTTGGTTTCTCCAATAACATGGTTACAAAACAGGCCACCTTCTGTTTACTACCGGGCAAAATTCTTCCTATGATTATTTGTTTAAAATGCCCACATTAGTTAGAGAGAAGAGCCTGGGAGGAAAGAGAAGGCTACATCGTGATGGAACAAGTTATTGAAGAAAACTGTTAACTCTTGCTACTGAAGAAGAGTTCCTTTCAGAGGAAGAATGGAAGGAGCATCCTGAGAAGAACTTGACCTTTGGTTTGATTAGTTTTATGAGTATCTTGTGTGGAAACATATTCCAAACATGAATGAAGGGTGCAGAATCGGGTATTATAAGTGCAGAATCAGGGAATGGTAAATAATTTGGGAAAGATTCTAGAAGATTCTGTGAAACCACTCACCTATTTCCCCTCATGCACTACTACGTACTGCAGGCTGTTCACCATCGCAAGAACATGACAAACTATCAGAGATTTAATGCTGGATGCAATTCTCAGCTAATTATTTAATGAGTAATGATATACAAACATCCCAACTGCCTCACCCACGAAGGAAATAACTGATACTAGTCTTAAACTGTTTCCAATAATTTTAGATAGAAATCTCCTGATGTTTCTTTGAAACATTTCTTCACCCTGAAAATATCCAAAGGAAATTTTGGGAATTAAAGGTCAGATTGGGGAAGACTTATAAACAGAGCTCCAATTAATCACATAAGTAGCCATTTTAAAAATTCATAATTTACTAGCTATCTTTCCTTTACTGTGTTATTCCTTCCTTCCTCTACCCATGCCTTATGAACTTCTACATAGTCTAATTGTGCTCAAAATCCACTTTTGGTGGAGCCCCACAAAATGTGTATGTAAATCTTCATACTCATTGGAGACAAAGGGATCTTAAGAGAACATTTCTGATGATACAAAGGACTGGAACGTCACACAGGAATTTCACCTTTATTGTAAGATAACCGGGCAACTTTTTATGTTTTGAAATAAGAAATGTTTAAATATGTGATTTCAGGGCAGCTCAAGAGGCAGAGAAAAAGTGATGAAATTCAACACAATTTCATGATAAAAACACTAAACAAACTAAATGTAGAAGGGATAAATGTCAACATAATGAACATAATATATGACAAGCCCACAGCAAACATCATTTTCAGCAATAGAAATTTGCATTTTCCCCAAAGATCAGTAACATAATGAGAATGCTCACTCGTACTACTTCTATTATAAGTAGCAATTGGAATTCTAGAAAAAGCAATGAAACAGAAAATGCAATATAAGGAATTTATATCAGAAATGAAGATGCAAAACTATTGCTGTTTTCAAATCATGTAATTCTATATATCAAAAACAATGAAGACATCCCTCCAAACTGTTAAATCTATTAAATCTGTGAGATAAAAAAATCACAAGCAAAAATTATTTTTTCTGTCCATTGACAATGAACTATACAAAAAAAAAAAGAAATTGAGCAAACAATGCCAATTACAATGGTATCAAAAAGAGTAAGGAACTTAGAAGACTCACTAAGGGTGTAAAGACTTGCAAGCAGAAAATTTAAAACACTGATGAAAGAAATTAATGAAACATAAATAAATGTAAAAAGCATCTTATTTTCATGTATTTGAAAATTACTATTATTAAAATTTCCTTTCTTTCCTTTATTAAATTATGTATATTAAATTTCAGTTATCCAAAGTAAATAAAATCTAGAACTCTATCATGTCTATAGTTAATAATATGGTATTGCAATCTTGAAACTTTATTGAGTAGATATTATGTAAGTATTCTTATAACAAAACAAACAAAAACAAGAACAAAGGACACAAGAAAACTTTAGGGATGTGGTATATCTTTATTACTTGATTTGCAGTAATGAGATCATAGGTGTTTGGATAAATACAAGCATCAAATTGTACATATTATATAAATACATTTGTTTTATAGAAATTATACCACAATAAAGATATTTTAAAAATGGAATTTTGCCTGACTTTGCAAGAAAATAGGAAGAAAATGAGGAGGAATATGGGAATAAAGGAAAAGGAAGGAAGGGAGGAAGGGAGGGAGGGAGGAAGGGAGGGAGGAAGGGAGGGAGGGAGGGAGGGAGGGAGGGAGGAAGGAAACAAGGGAAGATGGCGTGTGATGGAAGGAGCATTGAAAAATCCCAGTGGAGAGCTTAAAAACAAATATAAGTATAGATTGAATTTGACCAAGCTTTGATCATATAAGCAGGAGATCATCTGAAATACAATGTAGAAGTCAACAGAAATGTGTCCTATGTACAAAAAGTTTAGTATTAGAGACTTCATGTGGCAACTTCTGCTCTCAGCTTCATTTTATATTTTGGAGATTTTGCTAAAACATTATATGCTGCAATTCTGTGATTCTAGTAAAATGCTACTTGTATTAATCTTCACACTGCCATTATTTGTTAAAATTTTCATTTCTCTTACTCTGCATAAATTAAAAATGATGGCATAAGAATTTTTAAATTTAATTTTTCATTTTCTTTAAAACATTTCTTCACCCTGGAAATATCTAGAGGAAATTTTGGGAACTAAAATAAATTTGAGAATCTGGCTTAAAGAATAATGCTTCCCTAAAATGAGTTATTTCTGCTGTAAAACTTACATGATATTCACCCGATACAGAAGTAATTTAGCATATTTCTATATTTCTTCCCAATCATTACAATAGCTGAAATTCCTATGTTATACTAAAATATCCCTATAGTCTCTTTCTTCTCAAATCTATAATCAGTAAATACTTAAATAATCTAAAATGTAAGTAACAACCCTGTGATTTGAAACCCTTAGTGTATTGTACTATGAGAATTAATGGTGAAACTACTACTCAAATAGTACTCTAGACTTTGTGTGGCTGTGTGGGTGAAGTCTGTTGAAATCTTTACTTAGTATATACTAACTTGATCTTCTGCATATAAAGATAATTCAAAATGAATCATGATGAAGAATGGGATGGGAGAGGGAGTAGGAGATGGGATGGTTGTGGGTGGGAAGGAGGTTATGGGGGGAAAAGCTGCTATAATCCAAAAGTTGTACTTTGGAAATTTATATTTATTAAATAAAAGTTGAAAAGAAAAAAAAAGATATATTTATTGTTTGAACCCAAATATCAATCTTGTGTGGCTGAAGTTAGTCTCTAAATTTGGCCTTTTCCATGGAAATGGATAAAAACAGAAAAGATGGCCTGAAGATAGTCTTTACCACTTTGGGATACTGGGATAGGATAGTGGGCACATTGCCTCATCATTCTTAGCCTTAGCTTCTTCATCTTTAAAAAGAGAGCAGTAAACTTCTGTTTGCCTCAGAGGAGTGTTACAAAGAAGAAATGAGATCGTTTATACGAGCATATTTCAGGAATATAAAGATTTCCTACAGAGATCATTTTTATTATCACCAATATTAAAATTATCATTATGATGACTTTTACAAAGGTCAATTACAATATTTAAGCTGTCTCTCAGTTTTTCACCTACCTTCTGTCTAAAGTTTCCAAAATATTACTCAAAAACTTCAGCAAGCCATCTCTGAAAATACTAGCTTGATTGCTGTGACATATAAATCTAGAACATGTAAATAAAAGATTCATCAGCTGCTATGAAACCATAACACAAAATCCACCAAGGCTACAAACAACTGTCAAATAAATTCCCATTTTCAATTGTTCTTTATTGCCAGTGGCACCAGGAGGTCTTAGGAATAGTTTCATCCATAATTTTGGAAAAATAATTATACTCATGACATAGACCTATAGCCTAAGTCATATGTGTGTTAATTCATGTAGTGATCAGTGGGAACATTTTGTGACGGATTTATGACTAGGGACGATCAGGAAAATGCTTCCTGTACCCTCAAGTTATTAAAGATCCATTAGAAAGCACAAAGATTTTGAAATCGGACTGTCAGAGTTTCAAAGTCATTCTCGGAAATTTATGATCTTTATTGCCCTTAGTAATTTCCAAATTCCTTAAATTTCAATGTTATCATCTGTAAAAATTAGATCATTTCTACATGGCTGCTTGGTTAAGGTGTTTGATAAATATTTGCCAATTTGTTCATGATGTTTTTGGCGTATAGGAACTAAAATGCATCACACGAAATGCCACAGCTGCTTCTTGATGATAGTGACTTAAATCTTTACAAGATGTCTGGTATTCACATGGAGTATGCCATTTGTGTCAGCTGAATTTATGTGTAAATACATGAAAACAATGGACTTAGATCCGGTAAATCCATATATCAGCAAATACTACATTTAAAATTTTATTTCATAAATTCTACTTTAAAATTTGTGTCTGTATTGATGTCCCCATTTGTTAAATGAGAAAACTGAAATTCAGAAGTGAAGAACATTCCCAGCAGCCCCTTTGAGCATACAAATAGTCTCATTTTCTTTCTGGGGATAAATGTACAGATTTCAGATATATTCCTCCAAAATCAACTGATTTTAAGACCATTTTCCCTGAACCTTTGTGGGTTTGTGTGTGTGTGTGTGTGTGTGTGTGTGTGTGTGAGTGCACACGTATGTGTGCATGTTTACATGTATATAGACTGATTTTTGGTCTGGCTTTTCTTATTAAAATTTTTGTTTAGCACACAACACTTGTACACCTTTGCTGGGGTTCAGTTTAATCTTTCAACAGATACATATAGTGGAAACAGATCTAATTGGTTAATCAGCATCGTCCCAAATTTACTCCAAGTGGAGAGTCTACCATCTCCCCTCTTACTGTTCTGTCTATAGTATATAATACATTATTGTGATGTATAGCCAACACTCAAACATATTACTTCTGTGCATGTATATATATTTGTATGTAAATATGCATTTAACATATTATATTGGCTAGTGGTATACTGGGCATCTGTAGGAGAATTTTCACTTCTTTTAGATTTTTTAAATTAATACATTTTAAAAATGTATTTGAATGAAAGAATGACAGAGAAAAAGGGAAGGCTCTCATGTTCTGGTTGAGTCTCTAAATATTTACAACAACTAGGACTAGACCAGGCTGGAATTAAGAGCCAGGAACTCATTTCGTGTGTCCCACATGGGTAGCATGGACCCAAATTTTTGAGCCATCACTTGCTGCCTACCAGGGAGCACACTAGCAGAAAGCTGGAATAGGTAGCCAAGCTGGTACTTAAACCCAAGCATTCCACCATGGGAGGAAGGTATCCATACCTCATTAAGTGGCATCTTAATTACTGAGCCAAATTTCTGTCCCTAATGATTATCTCTGTCATCTTTCCCTTATGGTTCCAGGACTCCTAATGATGCAAGAACGTTTCAGAAATACACAAAGTCATACAGCATGAAAAAAGCAAACTTTGTTATTTAGAACAAATCTATAGCTTCAGCAGAGTGAGTTTCCAGTACACAAAGTCTCTATTCAACAGAAGAAAAATGTGTTTTCTGCAAGCTAAAGTGCACAACCCAAATCTTTAAAAGTAACTTTTGTGCCGTCTGTGAAATTTAGAATTGATGACATAGGGACGCAAATCTCAGTCTCCACACACCTCAGTTGATTGAAATCCGCATTGCTGTCATCCTCTTGGTTATAGTGATTCTCCGGTAAGTTCAACACAGGCTATGAAATTCTGAGATTCTAGTAGGGGTTGTGAAATCACCACTTTAGATAATGCAAAATCTCCTATGGCAACTGTCTTCATACATACAAGTACTCAGATTCCTGTGTTCCTTCAATATATATATTTATTTTTATATAAGTTTTGAGGAGTTTGCCCTATCCACATACCTAACTGAGGCTATAAATATTAACAACTCAACACATAGCAAGAAGAAACTTTTTGTAATGTAATAATTTTCATGTTTTCCACTGCAATACCCCTATCAGCACAGGACAGAATAAGCATACACCCCTGGGATCAAGTGCCTTAGCTTGAAGCAAGCCAGATATAAGAACAAACATTCTTTGAAGTTTCTTTCTTCGTATTAAAAATTCACATACTTTTGCATTTTGCTCCATAATATATCTTTGCTTATTTTAATATAAAAGTAATGTGTTTCCTTCAAATCTTCAAACTAAATTGATGCTCCAAGATTAAGAATGCTTTCAGTAAGCATAGAATAGCAGTAATGATTATAGATTCTACAGTGAGAAGGATGAATATAAAGGATATCGGGATTATGTATCAGCATTGTGATTTTCAGAAAACTTGTTTTATCATTCTTCATTTTCTTATCCATAAAAAATAGGTTTTAAATTACATATTTGGATTAAAAATTGTCATTTTATTTTTCAAGCTTCTACCACACTCTGAGAACCTTAAGTGTTTCAAGTGTAAAAATTTTAGATAAATTCCCTTATCAGAATGATATAAAATATTTCACACAAACACACACATACAAGTCCACTTGAAAAAGTTTTGGTGCAAAAATGCAATTCACAACTAATTTTTTCATAATGCGAATTTTAATTTATTCTATTTTCTTTGACAGGCAGAGTAGACAGTCAGAGAGAGTGAGATAGAGAGAAAGGTCTTCTTTTTTCCGTTGGTTCACCCCACAGTGGCCTTTGATCCGAAGCTAGGAGCCAGGTGCCTCTCCTGGTCTCCCATGCGGGTGCAGGGCCCAAGCACTTGGGCCATCCTCCACTGCCTTCCCGGGCCACAGCAGAGAGCTGGACTGGAAGAGGAGCAACCAGAACAGAATCTTGCACCCCGACTGGAACTAGAACCCGGTGTGCTGGCGCCACAGGCCGAGGATTAGCCTATTGAGCCGCAGTGCTGGCCATGAATATTTTATGATTGTGCTGAAAAGACTCCTCCTATGCATGGGTTTCTTGTACACATATGCACATAGTTTTTAATTGTATTTTCCAGAACTTATTTTTTTAAAGATTTATCTGTTTATTTATTTGAATGACAGAGTGACAGAAAGAGAGATCTTCCATCCGATGGCTCACTCCCCAATTGGCCGCAACGGCCAGAGCTGCAGCGATCTGCATCCAGGAACCGGGAGGGTCTTCCGGGTCTCCCACGTGGGTGCAGAGGTAAAAGGATTTGGGCCATCTTCCACTGCGTTCCCAGGCCACAGCAGCAGAGAGCTGGATTGGAAGAGGAGCAGCCGGGATGAGAACAGGCACCCATATGGGATGCCAGCGCTTCAGGCCACAGCTTTAACCTGCTGTGCCACAGCTCCGGCCCCTCTTAGAACTTTTTAAAGTGCTCTTGTATTACTGGTAGCTCTCTAGAGAAACCAAACCAATTGAATGTGTGTTGAAACATAAAAATTCACTTTAGTGAATTGACTCACACAATTGTAGAAGCTCCAGTAAAACTGATGTTTCAGTAATGGTCTTCGATTGCCATGTCAAGTACCAAATATTGGTTTAAATTAACAGAAATACTTTCTGGAGGATGGAAGCCAATGTCAAGGTATTTCAGAATTGGCTTCTTGTGAGGCCTCTCTCTCTTAGCCTTGAAGATAGCACTCGTCTTACTGTGCCCTCCATGATCTCTCATCTTGGCCTGTGTATCCCTGGTGATTCTTTCTCTTATTTAAATCCAGTTTTCACACTGGGATCGAGTTCCACTACACTGACCTTATTTCCATTGAATTTTTTTGAAGGCCAAACACAATCACATGAATTAAGATCAGCTTATAAGACCTCATTTAGCCTTCATTTGCTTGTCTGAGTCCTTATCTTCAACTATGTTCACATTCTGAGGCATTGGAGTTGATACGTCACCATGAATTATTTGCAGGGACACACTTTAACCTATAAAATCTTCAATCAGTTTACTTGAATTAAAGATTGACGCTGCTCTGGAACTTTATAAAGATGTTTATGAGGTCCAGTATTGTAGTGCAGCTTATAAAGCCATCATTTAGATGCTGGCATTCAGTATTGGAGAGTTGATTGAAGTTCTGGCTGATCCTCTTCTGATATACCTCCCTACTAAGGTACCTGGTAGAGCAGTTGTAAATGGCCCAAGTGCTAGCATTCCTGCCACCTGTGTGGGAGACATGAATTCTGGGCTCCTGGCATTTCCCTCCAAAATATCAAAAGAGGAGTTCTAGACTCCCGGCTCTGGCCTGGACCAGCCCTGGCTTTTGCAACAACTAGGGAAGTCAGCTAGGAGACAGCAAATCTTTCTCTGTTCTCCATCTCTTTCTTTTTCACTTTGCCTTTAAAATAAGTACATTAATTTTTTACTAGTAAATAAATACAAATAAAACTGCTCAACTATTAGGGGAAGAAATGAAATCCCATTCTCAAGTTCTGTAAAATATTTTTTATACTAGGGTTATGTTCAGTACCGTTAGAGTTACTACCAAGACCTTTACTTTATGAAAGCACAAGAGGAAAATGACTTCACTGACCAGTTTGATAGTTGCTTTGAGAGGAAAAAAATGCATGTTTCTGCTGGGTTGTTTTTATAGAAGGTTTCTTATGTCACCATTAAATGGTTCCATTCTGCAGATTATGGAAAAGTTATACGTAAGTACTTTTGAGTGCAAGCTTTATGGTGAGCAAGAACTGGAGTCACCTTGGCCTTTGCTATCCAGCTCATTTGACTTCTGATTTCCAAAATCTTAAACACTTATTATGCAGAGAGATATCAATGTTTTTAAAGTGTTCACTGTCACATTGAAAATTCTCAATTAGTATTTACTGCTTCAGATGCCTGGTATCAATGAGCAAAGAAAGTTAAATTTTAAAAAAATGAGGAATGACAATTTTTAAATTTACAAAAAGGGAATCTATTTCATGTATTTTATATATGTAATTTTAAGAATATAATGAAAGTTCCTAGTTGCTAAGTCTGTGAAATTGGATCTTAGGTAATTTTCAGTGTTAGAATTGAAATATGTGCAAAATCACTTTTTAAGCTTTATGACAAAGTAAGACTGTATATTATGCATAATATAGGGCATTTTGTACATTCTGGACTAATTCACCATATCTTTTTAGAACAATTAGGCATTTTCTATGGTAACTGCTGTGTTTTTTTTTTTTTTTTTTGCATCAGAGCCTTTATTTCTACTATGAAAGAAACATCTCCATGCTAATAGAGTTTGTCTGCTTATGGCATTTCTAAACTTCTTGAGAGTTGTGATACTAAATAACTGACTAATTAACCAGTTTTCTTTTAACCACTCTGGCAGGACAATTTTATCTATTCTAATATCTAAAAACAATTTAAAAGCATAACATATGTAGATGGATTTGTGTGTAGGTTTTGAACCTCAAATAAGAAGTTGTCCAGTTAAGTAATTCCTCCAGAACAGATTTTCAGTGATCTTAGTACCTAGCTTGTGTTTAGGATGCACAGTATTAGTTTTTCTAATATAGCCTATAATGTTAAGACTTTCAGAGAAAACGCAGTATATGTGCTAACCAACAAATGCGGTGCCCAAATATTATACCCATCTATAAACAGACAGAACACTCACAATCTAAAGCCATAGTACACATTTGTTAAAGGCACTCATGTTGGTGTCACAGAGGCATGAATTATCTTTTGTAAAAGGTGAAAAAATGTACATGATCTGAAGAGAAATCACAGACCTGATATCAATGCATTATAACTGAGTCTCTTGTAAATGTATATGTTCTTGCACAACTTGCTTAACTAAGTTTCAGTTTTCACACACAGAAAATCAGGATAACAGTAATCTTCCATCAGTAAATTCTAATGAATATTTAATATAAACTCATAGTAATTGCAAACATACCTTTAATATATTAAAGGTTGAGTCCTAGACCATTGCAATAAAGCAAGAATTGCAATAATGCAAGTTGCAGGATTTTTTTTGGTTCCACAATGCAAACAAAAATTATGTTTACAAAATGTTGTAGTCTATAAAGTGTTTGGTAACATTATATAAAAAAAGCAATGTCTATACCTTAGTTAATAACACATTATTGCTCAAAAAATTCTAAAAATGATCCAAGTCTTCACTAAGCCACAATCTTTTTGCTGGTAGAGGTTCTTGATTGTTGACTGATTAGAGTGGTGACTGTTGCAGTTGGGGTATCTGTATTACAATATGCCAGTAATAAAACCTGCCATATCAACTGACTCATCCTCTCTTGAAAGTCTTTGTAGTCTGTTTTCCTGTTTGATTGCATTTTATCCATATTAGAACTTATCTCAAAGTTGGAGTCAAATGCCTTAAAGTCTGCCATTGATTTATCAACTCTGTGTATGCAATATAGGAGATCAAACCACCTAAAACCTTTCCTTAAGCTGCAACCTAGTGCAGAACAATGCCCTAACACTTTTCAATTCTGTGAAAGCTGAGAGACATAAGCAGAAAAATTTAAGGCTGGCAGAGACTGACTCATTCTCCATTACATAAAAGTGCCAGGTAAGCACCTCGTGCTGATGTAAAACCAGCAGTGAGCTGTCCGGATTAGCTGAGATAATTATTGAAGGTGGACACACTAAGCAATAGATTTTTCATGTAGATAAAATAGCCTTATATTGCAAGAAGATGTCATCCAGGACTTTCATAGCTAGAGAACAGAAGTCAGTCCCTGGCTTCAAAACTTCAAAGGAGAAGATGACTCTCTTGCTAAGGACTAATGCAGCTAATGACTTGAAGCTAAAGCCAACATCCATTAAATATTCTGAAGATGCTAGTGCCCTTAAAATTATATCAATATACTCTGTCTCTTTAAATGGAATAACAAAGTCTTCAATAAATGCATAATTGTATACAAACATGATTTACAGAATTTTTTGAGCACATGCTTTAGACTACTTGGGAAAAAATGGGTCCTTTCAAATACTGGTGTTTATTGATAATGATCCTGGTGGTCCAGGAACTCTGATGGAGATGTGCATTGAGACTAGTGTTATTAACATGCATGCTAACAAAATATCCATTCTTCCCCCAGGGATCAAAGAGTAACTTTTTTTCAAGTATTAATATTATAAAAATGAATTTATTAAGGCATTAACAGCTGTACATAGTGATTCCTCGGATGAATCTGGGCAAAGTAAATTGAAAAACTTCTGGAAAAGGTTTGATTTTCTAGATGCCATTAATAACATTGATGATTATGAGAGGAACTCAAAATAGCAACATTAGCAGGAATTTGAAAGAAGTTAATTCCACGCTTCATGGGTAACTTTGAGGGATATAGAGTTTAGTGGAGGAAGTATCCACAGATGCAAAAGAATGAGAAATAGAAATGGAGCGTGGGGGCCAGCATTGTGTAAAGCTGTTGCAAAGAATGCTGGCATCCCATATGGGCAACGGTTCCAGCCCTGGCTACTCTGCTTCTGATCTAGCTGGCTGCTAATGTGCCTGGAAAAGCAGCAGCAGATGACCCAAACACTTGGGCTCCAATACCCATGTTGTAGGGCCAGAAAAGCTTCTGGATCCTGGCTTTGCGCTGGCCCAGCTCTGGCTATTGTGACCATTTGGGGGAGTGAATTAGAAGATGGAAGAGTCTCTCTCTCTCTCTCTGTCTCTCTCTGTCTCTCTTTCTTTCTCTCTTTCTGTCTCTATCTCTTCCCCATCTCAGTAACTCTTTCAAAAAGAAAATAAATGAATTTTTAAAAAATTGAGGTATGAAGATGTGACTAATTTGCTGTCATTTAATCACAAGATTTTAACAAATGGATTTTTTTCATTTTCAATTCTCTTTATATACAGAAGATCAATTTAGCATATATTAAGTAAAGATTTCCACAGTTTGCACCCACACTGAAACACAAAGCGTAAAATACTGTTTCAGTACTAGTTATAGCATTACTTCACATTGGACAACACATTAAGGACAGAGATCCTACATGAGGAATAAGTGCACAGTTACTCCTATTGTTGACTTAACAAATTGACACTCTTGTTTATGGCATCAATAATCACTCAAGTCTCTTACCATGAGTTGCCAAAGCTATGGAAGCCATTTGAGTGTGCCAACATCGATCTTATTTAGACAAGGTCATAGTCAAAGTGGAAGTTCTCTCCTCCCTTCAGAGAAAGGTACCTCCTTCTTTGATGGCCCATTCTTTCCACTGGTTTCTCATTCACAGAGATCTTTCATTAAGGTCTCTTTTTTTTTTTTTGCCAGAATGTCTTGGCTTTCCATGCCTAAAATACTCTCATGGGCTATTCAGCCAGATCCAAATGCCTTAAGAGCTGATTCTGAGTACAGAGTGCTATTTAGAACAACTGCCATTCTATGAGTCTTCTGTGTCCCCCACTTGCCATGTTGGATCGTTCTCTCACTTTTTTATTCTATCAGTATTCGCAGACACTAGTCTTGTTTGTGTGATCCCTTTTACTCTTGGACCTATCGATGTGATCAATTGTGAACTGAAATTGATCACTTGGACTAGTGAGATGGCATTGGTACATACCACCTTGATAGGATTGAATTGGAATCCCCTGGCATGTTTCTAACTCTACCATTTGGGGGCAAATCCAATTGAGCAAGTCTCAAATTGTACATCTCCTCCCTCTCTTATTCTCACTCTTATATTTAACAGAGATCACTTTTCAGTTAAATTTAAACATCTAAGAATATTGTGTGTTAATTACAGAGTTCAACCAATAGTATTAAGTAGGACAAAAAAAATGCTAAAAGGGATAAAGTATTAAGTTATTCATCACAGTCAGGACAAGGGCAGATCAAGTCATTGTTTTGCATAGTGTCAATTTCACTTCAACAGGTTTCCTTTTTGGTGATCAGTTAGTTGACACCAATAAGTGTGAACATATGATATTTGTCCCTTTGGGACTGGCTTAATTCATTCAGCATGATGTTTTCCAGATTCCTCCATCTTGTTGCAAATGACTGGATTTCACTGCTTTTTACTGCTGTATAGTATTCTATAGAGTACATGTGCCATAATTTCTTTATCCAGTCTACTGTTGATGGACATTTATGTTGATTCCAGGTCTTAGCTATTGCAATTTGAGCTGCAATAAACATTAATGGGAAGATAGCTTTTTTGTTTGCCAATTTAATTTTCTTCGGGTAATTTCCAAGGAGTTGGATGGCTGGGTTGTATGGTAGGGTTATATTCAGGTTTCTGAGGAATCTACAGACTGACTTCCATAGTGGCTTCACCAGTTTGCATTCCCACCAACAGTGGGTTAGTGTCCCTTTCTCCCCACATCCTCACCAGCATCTATTGTTGGTAGATTTCTGAATGTGAGCCATTCTAACTGGGGCGAGGTGAAACCTCATTGTGGTTTTGATTTGCATTTCTCTGATTGCTAGTGTTCGTGAACATTTTTTCATGTGTCTGTTGGCTGTTTGGATTTCCTCTTTTGAAAAATGTCTAATGATGTCCTTGGCCCATCTCTTAAGTGGGTTGTTTTGTTATGGAGTTTCTTGATCTCTTTGTAGATTCTGGTTATTAATCCTTTATCTGTTGCATAGTTTGCAAATATTTTTTCCCATTCTGTTGGTGGCCTGTTCACTTTCCTGACTGTTTCTTTTGCAGTACAGAAACTTCTCAATTTGATGCAATCCCAATTATTAATTATTTCTTTTAGTGCCTGTGCTTCCTGGGTCCTTTTCAAGAAGTCTTTGCTGGTGCCTATATCTTGCAGGGTTTCTCCAATGTTCTCTAATGATTTGATGGTGTCAAGTAATAGATTTAGGTCTTTAATCCATGTTGAGGTATTTCTGTGTAAAGTGAAAGGTAGGGGTGTTGCTTCATGCTTCTGCATGTGGAAATCCAATTTTCCCAGCACCATTTATTGAATAGACTGTCCTTGCTCCAGGAATTGGTTTTGGATCCTTGATCAAATATAAGTTGGCTGTAGATGCTTAGATTGATTTGTGGTGTTTCTATTCTGTTCCATTATTCTATCCATCTGTTTCTGTACCAGTACCACGCTGTTTTGATTACAACTGGCCTGTAATATGTCCTGAAACAGGTATTTTGATGCCTCCAGCTTTGTTTCTGTTGTACAAGATTGCTTTAGCTATTTGAGGTCTCCTTTGCCGCCATATGAACTTCAGAATGATTTTTTTTCAAATTTCAGAAGAATGTCTTTGGTATTTTGATCGGTATTTCATTGAATATATAAATTGCTTTTGGGAGAATGGATATTTTGATGATATTGATTGTTCCCATCCATGAGAATTGAAGATTTTTCCATTTTTTGGTATCCTCTTCTATTTCTTTCTTTAAGATTTGTAATTCTCATCGTAGAGATCTTTAATGTCCTTGGTTATGTTTATTCCCAGGTATTTGATTGTTTTGTGGCTATTGTGAATGGGATTGATCTTAGAAGTTCTTTCTCAGCCATGGCATTGCCTGTTTATACAAAGGCTGTTGATTTTTGTGCATTGAATTTATATCCTGCTACTTTGCCAAACTCTTCTGTGAGTTCCAATAGTCTCTTAGTAGAGTTCTTTGGATCCCCTAAATAAAGAATCATATCATTTGCAAAGAGGGATAATTTGAGTTCTTCCTTCCCAATTTGTATCCCTTTAATTTCTTTCTTTAGCCTAAAGGTTCTGGCTAAAACTTCCAGTAGAATATTGAATAGCAATGGTGAGAGTGGGCATCCCTGTCTGGTACCAGATCTCAGTGGAAATGCTTCCAATTTTTTCCCATTCAATAGGATGCTTGCTGTGGGTTTTTCATAAATTGCTTTGTCTGTATTGAGGAATGTTCCTTCTTTATCCATTTTGCTTAGAGTTTTCATCATGAAAGGTGTTGTGTTTTATTGAATGCTTTCTCTGCATCTATGGAGATAGTCATATGGTTCTTCTTCTGCAGGTTGTTAATGTGGTGTATCGCATATATTAATTTGCGAACATTGAACCATCCCTGCATACCAGGGATAAAGATGTGTTGTTGCATTCTATTGGCCAGAATTTTATTGAGGATTTTTTCATCTATGTTCATCCGGGAAATTGGTCTGTAATTTTCTTTCAATGCTGCATCTTTTTCCAGCTTAGAGATTAAGGTGATGCTGGCTTCATAGAAGGAATTTCGGAGGATTCTCTCTCTTTCAATTGTTCTGAATAGTTTGAGAAGAATTGGTGTTAATCTTCTTTAAATGTCTGGTAGAATTCAGCAGTGGATCCATCTGGTCCTGGGCTCTTCTTTGTTGGGAGGGCCTTTATTATTGTTTCAATTTCTGTCTCCGTTATGGTTCTGTTTAGGTTTTCTATGTCTTCATGGTTCAATTTGGGTAGGTTGCATGTGTCCAGGAATCTATCCATTTTTGATAGATTTCCCTGTTTGCTGGCTATAAGTCCTTGTAGTAATTTCTGATGATTCTTTTTATTTCTGTGGATTTCTTTTGTTATGTTTCCTTTTTCATCTCTGATTTTATTGATTTGGGACTTTTCTCTTCTTTTTTTAGTTAGTTGGGCCAATGCTGTGTCAATTTTGTTTATTTTTTCAAAATACCAGCTCTTCATTTGGCTGTTTTTGTAATGTTTTTGGATTCAATCCTGTTGATTTCTTTTCTGATTTTAATTATTTCTCTTCTCCTACTAGATTTGGATCTGGTTTACTGCAGCTTTTCTAGATCTTTGTTATCACTGAAAGCTCATCTATTTGGTGCCTTTCCAATTTCTTGATGTAGGCTCCTATGGCTATAAACTTTCCACTTAACACTGCTTTTGCTATATCCCATAAGTTTTGGTATGTTGTGCTGTTGTCCTCATTTATTTCCAGAAAATTTTTTATTTCTCTTTTGATTTCTTCTATGATCCATGTGTTCAATCAGGAGAGTGTTGTACAATCTCCATGTGTTTGCATATGCTCTAGGGATTCCTGAGTTGCTAATTTCCAACTTCATTCCACTGTGTTCTGAGAAGCTGCATCATATGATTCTAATTCTTTTGAATTTGCTGGGACTTTTTTTGGCCTAGTATGGGTTAATCCTAGAATAGGTTCCATGCACTGCTGAGAAGAATGTAAATTCTTTATGTGTAGGATTGAAAGTTCCATAGATGTCTGTTAGATCCATTTGGGCTATAGTGTCAATTAAATCTGCTGTTTCCTTCTGTCTGGTTCATCTGTCTATTTCTGAGAGTGGAGTATTGAAGTCCCCCAGTACTATTGTATTGGAATCTAAGTCTCCCTTTAAGTCTTTTAACATATCTTTCAAATAAACCAGTGCCCTGAAATTAGGTGCATATAGATTTATAATAGTTACATCTTCCTGTTGAATTGATTCCTTAATCATTACATAGTACCCCTATTTGTCTCTCTTAATAGCCTTTGTGTTAAAGTTTATTTTATCTGATATTAAGATGGCTATGACAGCTTTTTTTTGGTTCTTTTTCCATGGAATATCTTTTTCCAACCTTTCACTTTCAGTCTGCATGCTCATTTATATGAGAGATGTGTTTCTTGTAAGCAGCAAATAGATGAGTTTTGTTTCTTAATCCATCCAGCCATTCTGTGTCTTTTAACTGGAGAGTTGTAGCCGTTAACTTTCAATGTGACTATTGATAAGTAGTAACTTTGCCCTGCCATTTTCCTAAAGACATTTTCTAATATATGCTTTGAACTTTCTGTGATCTTTTACAAAGAGATATTGTTATTGATGGACAAGCTAAAAGTTTTTTTCTTTTCTTTTCTTTTTTCTTGAGATGGAATCTATGCAAGGTGAAATTTTGTGATTATTGTTGAAATGACAGCTGTGGGTGGCAAAACCTAAAATTTTCTCATGATCTGCTAAAAGACTGT
Source organism: Sylvilagus floridanus (assembly GCA_949820135.1). Lineage (NCBI taxonomy): Eukaryota > Metazoa > Chordata > Mammalia > Lagomorpha > Leporidae > Sylvilagus > Sylvilagus floridanus. The sequence goes on along the minus strand of OX463224.1, from coordinate 99,421,099 downwards.
TTAATTTACATATGGTTGCTCTGTTTTCTGGAACAGAACTTTTAATCTCCTTCATACACTTCTCTTTAATGTTCACAATTTTGTTCTTTGAAACAATAAGTGTACCTTTTGATTGCATTGGCTTTTGCCTTGACTTCTTAGCTAAGTTTGAGTATTTCTAGCTTGTGACTTATATGAGACACATACATCTCTTTCTTTCGTTTGAAAACTTAGGCCCACTGTAAGGATATTAATTGTCCTAATTTCAATATCAGTGTGTCACAGGAAATAAGGAGATCTGAGAATAGGGAGAGAAGTGGGGAAATGAGCAGTCAGTAGAGCATTCAGAACATACATAACACTTACTGAGTTCACTATCTTATATGGAAATGTTTTGTCATACCACATTACATTTGTAAAAATAACATCAGATATCACTGACCACAGATAATCAGAGCAGATATAGTGCTAAAATTTTGAAATATTGCAAGAATTACTCAAATGTGGTAAAGACATGAAGTAGTCATGTGCTTTTAAAAAAAATCATGCCAGTGGACATCCTCAACAAAGTCAGGTTTCCATTACTACATCCAACTAGGTAAGAAAAGCTATTTATGAAAGAAGAAACTTTAATTTAGCTTAGATTTTGGAGGTTCACAGTCCAAGGTTGGGCAGTGCCCTTGGCTTGACGATTTGGTGAGAATGGAGGATGGTAATGGCAGGGATTGTCAGAGTATAGATCATATGATGAGGCAGGAAGCAGAGAGAGTAAGTTGGGGAGGGAGAAAAAAGAGCCAGACACTCACATAAATGATCAACTGTCTTCCAAAAACTAACTTCCAAGCACAAAAACACATCCTGGGTCCACTTCTTTAACCATATGATTGAGTCAAGTGTCTGCTTAATTCATTGACCATTGATATTTTACGATCTTTGAGGACTTTGAGGATCAAGAGCTCAACAAATGGGCATTTGACAGATACCCAACTTAATATCCAGACATAGCAAGCCTACAATGTCAGTGTATAGCCTCCTTAAAAATGTATTAGCAATTATATTCCATTGAAAACATGTATTTTTGTTTCAACTGGTTATAGCACTTAGAAAAAAAGAGAGGAGGAGAAGGGGAGAGACAGAGAGATAGAGATGGGGGAAACAAAGCATCATTATATACTTATGAGCTACATTTATTCTGTTCTATGTTAATAAATTTAGATTTTTAACCTTCAAAAAAGATGTTAAGTAGAAAATTTAAAATAAGTGGCTAAAGGAATAATAGATGTTAATAGGAGTTGAACAGGATAACTATTATACAAATGGTCTGTTGGAAAATCAATGGTTCATTGGGGGCATTTTTTTAAAGATTTATTTAGTTATTTGAAATTCAGAGTTACAGAGAAAGAAAAGACAGAGAGAGATAGATATCTTCTATCTGCTGGTTCACCTCCTAAGTGGTCACAACTTCCAGGACTGGGCCAGGCAAAAGAAAGGAGCCAGGAGTCTCTTCCTCATCATCCACAAAGGTGGCATGGGCCCAGGGACTTGGGCAATCTTTTGTGCTTTCCCAGGCATTCTAACAGGGATTTGTATCAGAAGTGGAGCAGCTGGGACAGAAACTGGTGCCCAAATGAGATGCCAATGCTGCAGGCCGCAGCTCAAACTTCTGTGCCACAGCACCTACCCCTAACTGTGGCAATTTTAAGTATTGAAGAAAAGAGATTTCTTTTGTTTGTTTGTTTATAAAATTTTATTTAAGGTATACAAACCATGCATTTCATATCTACAAATTTAGGAACATAGTGATTCTTCCTACACTATTCCCTCCCAGACACACTCCTACCCTTCTTATTCCTCTCTCCTCTTAGTTTTTACACAGTTCTATTTTCAGTTTCTTTTATACTCATAAGATTAACCCTAGAGTAAGTAAAGAGTTCAGCAAATAGTATGATAAAAACAAAAGCAAAAATCACTATTCCTCAACAGTAGAGACAAAGGTTGTAAACAATCGTAGAATCTCAATAGGTCAATTTCAAAAAAGGTACCCTGTTGGTGGTAATGTCAACTGGCACAGCAACTGTTGAAGACAGTATGGAGATACTCAGAAATTCGAATATAGAACTATCATAGGACCCATCCATCCTTCTCCTGGAAATTTACCCAAGGGAAATGAAATCAGCATATGAAACAGTTTATCAGTACCCCCATTTTTATTGCAGCACAATTCACAATAGCTATTATATGGAATCAACCCAAATGTGTGACTGGATAACGAAAGTATGGGATATGAACACCATGGAGTACTACACAGCAGTTAAAAAAATGAAATCCCATCATTCTCAGCAAAATGGGTACAACCGGAAAACATAATACTTAGTGAAATAAGACAGTCCCAAAATGAGAAATACCATATGTTCTCCCTGATCTATGGTAACTAATAAAATACCTAAAAGGTAAGTTATAGAAGTGAAATTGACTCTTTGAGATACGATGACTTGGAAAAGCCCTTGTCTAGACTGTTGAGGAACAGTTTCTTTTTTCCTTTCTTTTTTTTCATATTATTTGTTGAACTCTTTCCTTAATATGGAGCTAAATCTTATGTATATAAAGTTAACTGAAAATAGATTTTGGGGCCGGTGCTGTGGCACAGCTGGTTAATGCCCTGGCCTGAAGCACGGGCATCCAATATGGGCATCAATTCTAGTCCCGGCTGCTCCTCTTCCAGTCCAGCTCTCTGCTATGGCCTGGGAAGGCAGTGGAGGATGGTCCAAGTCCTTGGGCCCCTGCACCAATGTGGGAGAAAGGGAAGAGGCTCCTGGCTCCTGGCTTCAGATTGGTGCAGCTCCGACCGTTGCGGCCATTTGGAGAGTGAAAGTGAACCAGCGGATGGAAGATCTATCTTTCTGTCTCTCCCTTTCACTGTCTGTAACTCTACCTCTCAAATGAATGAATAAAATCTTTCAAAAAAAAAGAAAAAGAAAATAGATCTTAGTAAAAAATGTGACTGGGAATAGGAGAGGGACGAGGAAGATGGGTGTGATGGTTGGTAGGGTGGGAAGAATCACTATGTTCCTAAAGTTGCATTTATGAAATTCACGCAGTTTGTACACCTTAAATAAAAGGTTTCTGATTTAAAAATGAATAAAGAGAGATTTTAATGTCTGGATTATATTTTAATTTTCCAGCTAATCAGTGGAAGAACACTGGTGAAGATTCTCAAAAGGAAGTAAAGAAATTAGTGAAAAGTGCTAAAGTACTGACTCTGACCAAATAAATACAGACATAGGAGATTATGTTGAGAAATGCCTGGCTGGCGCCATAGCTCAATAGGCTAATCCTCCACCTGTGGCGCTGGCACACCGGATTCTAGTCCCGGTGAGGGCGCCGGATTCTGTCCTGGTTGCTCCTCTTCCAGTCCAGCCCTCCGCTCTGGCCCAGGAGGGCAGTGGAGGATGGCCCAAGTCCTTGGGCCCTGCACCTGCATGGGAGACCAGGAGAAGCACCTGGCTCCTGGCTTTGGATCAGCGCGGTGAAGCAGCAGCAGTGCGCTGGCCACAGTGGCCATTGAGGGGTGTACCAACAGAAAAGGAAGACCTTTCTCTCTGTCTCTCTATCTCATTGTCCACTCTGCCTGTCAAAAAATAAAAATAAAAAAATAATAAGAGAAATGCCTTAAGAGAATGTGTTGAACCTACCCTAGAATCCATTGAGTTTCCAGTCTAACAGATTCTGAATCTACAGGTTTTGCTTGTGTCTGTTTTGCCAAGGCATAAATGAATATGTAAAGATTCTCAGGGCTCTAGATATTATAATAATTGGGATGCTACTGACAAATTAATTTTAACTAAATATGAATCCTGAGGTTGATTGCTTTCTTCACACAGATATTTCTATGTCACTTGGGATTAGCAGTGAAAAGAACACAATTAAAACAAAGTAACCTGTCAAATTGTCTTTGTCATCGTTCTGACAAAAATGAATTTAATTACTGAATTGAATTGCTGTTTTAGAAAAGTACAAGTAAGAGTGGTTCAGGCCAATTGATTCAAAACCCCCACTTATTCATCATCATCTTCATGACTATCTGAGTAGCTACAATGAGATAAACATTTCATATGGCTTATGCACTTTTTTTCTGCAAAATGTTGTCATAACAAATCCTCAATGCAATTAGTTAATTTGGTACAAAACCTGACTTTAGTGCTCATATGAAGATTAAATTATATGTATGTTAATATTATGTAACTTTCTTAATGTAGTGATGGCAAATATCATCTGTCATTTTTACTATCCAAATAACTACTATGTCAACTGAAGCTCAGGGAAGTGGTAGTGGAGTTTCAAGTATATATACGATGATGAAAGAATATAAAAGATGAAACAGTGTAAATAATGAATGAATGTTTAGAAATCAAATAGAGCAATGTATAAAATATGCATAAAAAGTTGAAATTTGGATACTCAGGCCACTTTTGCTTCTATTTCCTCATGAGCAGTGACATGGGTCTGAATAATCTTCAGGGTAGTAAGATACCTCTTAATCAGTTTGAATGGCTATTACCAAAAGGACAAAAATAACAAATTCTGATAAAGATGTGGATAAAATGAAACTCTTTTACTCTGTAGTAAGAATGTAAATTAATACAGACAGTATTTAGAATAGTATTTAAAATAATGTAGCCAGTATTTAGAATAATATAGCCAGTATTTAGAATAGCATGGAATGTAAATTAATACAGCCAGTATTTAGAATAGTTTTGTTTTTCCTCAGGAATCTAAAAATAGGCCAATCTCAATTTTGGGTATACATGAAAGAAATGAATCAACTTAAAAAAGAGATACTTACATTCATAATTGATACAACATTATTCACATAATCAAGATGTATCCAATGTAACCATTGAGGATGGCTAAATGTCAGTGTGGTATATAGGCATGTCAGAATATTCAGCCATTAAAAATAATAAAATACATGATACTGCTTTTGATGATTTTACAAACAAAATTAGGTAAGAATATAATATATTATCAGGGAAACCTGAATTTGTCTTTTCTTTAACAACTTCCAAAACTCTAGGATTGATATGGCCCTCTTTTCTGAAGGAAAATGTAAAATAAATTAGTGATACATTGCTCATTGATATCACATCATATACCTATTATATGGAGTTGACTTTTGAGAATGCTTACATTAATATCTTGAACTAGGATGCAGTTATACACTATTTCCTACTGTATGAGAAGATAGGGCGGATAAAGGAGAGAGATGAATGCGTCATGAAAAAATATTCTCACAATCAAGTATCTTTGAAGATGCTTGGAGATAGATGCTTTTAAATTCATGTAAATTTTTTTTCTTTGTGTTTCTCATATCTTTTAAAAAATAGCGAACTTCAGTGTCTAACAAATATCACTCAATGACTAATCTTTGGATGAACTATAAGCAAAGAACGTGTAAGATTTTAAAATTGTGCTGTGACTCCCCAGAAGAATATTTGATACGACACTTCCAAAAATATTTATTTATTTTCATCCACGTGAAAGAGACGTCGAGAGAGATATCCTTCACCTGCTGATTCACAACCCAGATACTCATAGGTGCCACGTCTGGCCTAGGGTGAATGAGACTGAACATGCTTCAGGGACCTCACATGAGTAGCAGGGTTCGAAGCCCTTGAACCATCATCTACTACCTCTCAAAATGCATTAGCAAGAAGCGAGAGCTGAAAAAGAGAGGCCAGGACTTTAACTGGCATTCCAATGTAGGATCCTGGTGTCACAAGTGGCTGCTTAATCCATTGCACAATAGTGCCTGACCCTGATGTAAGACTTTTAAAGTCTAAAGTGATGAAGAAATCCTCTTGACATTGGCGTATGGAGAATAAGCAACCCGTGTAAGGTCACAAGTATATTTAGTTTTTCAAGAAGAAAAACCTTAGAAAATTCTTACATTTTACATTTACCATTCTATCTTTTGTAAAAAAAAAAATCACAGTTTATTCACAACTATCTTAGATATTTGAAGAGTAAAACAAAAAATCATTCATAATTTCCATTTTCTTTGAAGATGTCAATTTTCCAATTGTTGCTAAATATCTTGATGGCTAGTTTTATATATTATTTTATTCATCTTGACAGAATGAATTGATTAAATAAGAGTCTAAGTTAAGGAGGTAGAGACAGCTTGCTTGTCCTATCACATCAGTGATTATGATGGACTGCCCCAACATTTTACTCATGTTTAAAATCAAGTAAAACAACACTGACTTGACACACTGAGCCATTACCCATTGTAAAACACACTTTGTAAATATTAAATTCTGATTTCTTACAATTACAAAATTAGTTTATGAAATTCAAATTAGCAGATGAACTGGAAAATCTTAAGCGCTTAGGAGGCTTAGTGAGAAATGTCAGAATGAAATAGTAATTCCTCTTCAATCTTTCCTGAACTACTTTCCCTGGAGGTACAATTTACTAATCCTATTAATAAACTATAACATTGATTATTTTTCTTCATTATATCCCTACATTTTGAGTGTTTTTCCCTGTTTAGTGTTGAAGAAAACATTCTGAAAAATTAGCATTGAAATATTTATGTTGCATTTACTATTACTCACTTGATTGTTTAATATTGTAATTAGTGTCTCTATCTTGATGACATATATTTATAATGCTGTCTCCAGTATAAATTTCCAAAATAGCCTGTTTGTTTAAATGACATAGATAAGGGAAGGGACTAAAAATAATAAAGGATGGAGGAGAGTGTGAGATGAAGGAAAGGGAAGATGGAGAGAGGGTGGGAATTATTATTATGTTCTTAAAACTACATATATGCAATTGCAATTTGTTCTCCTTATATAAATATATTACAATTTAAATCAAATAAAATTTAATCAAAGTAATATAAATTCATTTTACCTAAATGAAAGAGAACCCTCTTCATACTCTGTTTACACACCAATGTATCAGATAGAAATGGAGCCACAATATAAAGTTCCTGTAAAATAGTAATTCTAAATTATTTCTTTTTGTTTTTATGAGAAATAGCCTCAGCTGCCAGAGGTCAGATAAATTATTCCTTAAATATTCTTTTTAAAATGTTTGAAGACATATATTACAATATATTAAGAAGTAAATCAAAACAACTCTTGTATACTGGTATTAAATGATCACTATTCCACTTTAGAAAACAAAAATCAAGTGTGATTTAATTTAAGAATTTTGTAAATGTAGCAGCAATATAATATGTTGGGAGCTGGTGCTATGGCACAGTTTGTTAAGCTGCTGGCAGCAGTGTGAGCATGACATAAAGGAGCTAGTTCAAGCCCTGGCTGCTTCACTTCCTATCCAGCTCCTTGTTAACGCACCTAGGAAAGTAGCAGAAGATGGCCTAAGTGGTTGGGCCTCTTCACTCAAATATAAGACCCAGATGAATCTCCTGGAACCTGACTTTGAACTGGTCCAGCATTCGCTGTTGTGGCCATTTGGGGAGTAAACCAACAGATGAAAGATCTCTTTTTATTCACTGAGATTGTTTTTTATAAACATACATGACTATTGCCGACAACAAAAAGGACAAAATTCTATAATCAAAAAGCCTACCTTGACATTCAGAGGTAAAAATGTAGTGGTCTACTTAATATTGATTAATGCCTAGCACTAGCTAGTGGAAAATTCCCTATTCTTAAAATACTGTATTATCTTAGATCTCATCAATGCATGTAAAGCAATACAGGAAATAGTTATTACATAGAGAAGGTAATGCATATATCTTATTCAGAAGGCTATAACTTCTTCATTTAAACATAATTTTAAAATATATATTTTATAGTGCTTTTATCCTTCAGGATAGATGAAGTCCTAAGCCATTAAAAGCATTAACTAATGAATAAATGAAGCAGTTAATAAGATTGGCTTCTGGCAATATAGGCTTAGAAGTTTAAGTGGCTCAAAGATAAGTAGTCTCCTCAGTCAGTATTTCTGCCTTCCCTGTTCTCTTTTCTTATTTTTCTTTCATATAAATAAAATCAAAAAGTAACATAATAGTCTATACAACAAATATATTAATTCAAAATCCACCTAATTTCTGAAACACAGTTGTTTTCAAGGTTTATGCAGTGTGCTTTTCATGGCATACTTGACACAGAAAATTTACATTCTATATTCTATGTGTAATGGATTTTCTGGTTAGCTCTCAGACTGAGGGACAGAAATTTTGTGTAAATGTTTGACATCAAGAGCAATAAAATTGAACTTTTGCTAAAGCGTAAACAAAAACAGGGAAATTATAAATATAAGGAAAGTGTTTGGATAGGAGACAGAGGTTAAAGAGAAAATCAGGAATTTTCCAGTGTCATTTTTCTTTCATTTATGATTGATATAAAAACGCTTTTCTTAGTTTGTTCATTATGCTGTAACCAAATAACTTCTGTTAGAGAAAAGAGGCACTGACCACTCTGACTACTTTGAATTGCAAAGGGCAACACTGGAGAGAGCAACCAGGGTACCTCAACCAGAGGTCTCCCTAGGGGTCTCCAGTGGGAAGCCTGCACTTGTGGTTCTATCTGTAGGAGCATTTGGATGATAGCTCCATGATGAGAAGAAATAAGCGTTACATGGATAGTGAGTGTACAGGGACCAATAATATGCAGCATCACAATAACACATGAACAACAGCATGAACACAGTAAGATGAAAGGACTAGCACCCTGAATAGCAAAGATGTTTCCAAAATAACTGCAATTTGATGATGGGTTTGAGGGATGAAAGGCTGAGAAGTATGCATGACAGATTGACTTATATTTTTAAGTGTTTATTTTATTTACTTGAAAGGCAGAGTCACAGACAGAGGGAGAAACAGGAAAAGATCCTCCACATGCTGGTTCACTTTGCAAAATGGCTGAAATTGCCTTGGCTGGACTGGGCTGAAGCCAGTGGTCAGAGGCTTCTTCTGGGTCTCCCATGGAGTGAAAGAGTCCAAGCACTTGGGCCACCTTCTGCTGTTTTCTCAGGCACATTAGCAGGGAGCTGGACCCGAAGTGGAGCATCCAGGACTCCACCTGGAGCCCATATAGGATTCTGAAGTCATAGACTGTGGCTTTAGCTACTATACCAAAATGCTGGCCCCACATATCTGTCTTTAAAAAGGAGTTTGAGTCTTTCTGTGGCTTGACAGAAGTATTCCTCTTCTTTGGAGGTGTTGAAGTGGTCCTTCAGAAGTGAATCTCAATTTGGTTTGGAAACTCAGGTTTTCACTCAGGAATGATGATCTAGGCATTTAATCTGGACACTTTTACTAAAATGAAATAAACAGAATCACAGTACAGGGTCCTTCTCAATGCTCGTCTAAAGAGGGAGAGTGAATAGGAAGGAAATTGTCTAACACTGAGTCTCCTGGAGGGAATCTTAAGGCTTCATGTTCCCCTGAATTGTATCTCCAGATCTTGAATGACCTGTTGGAATTTGGCAAGTGCCAATTGCATTTAACCATGTATCTTGTTTTACTGTTCATAAAAGGATCATTTGTAAGGAAACGACAGTCATACAGCATCTCCAAAGGGTTCAAACCTAACTTTGAGGGGTTATCTAATATGCACTGATGCTATGGGAAGAACAGAGACACAGGGAAGGGGAGCTTCCTGACATAGCCTCCTGAGGTGTCTCTTGAAGATGTTGTTAATCTTTTCTACCTTTTCTAACGACTGCGGCATATGGGCTTGTGCCTTCAAGCCTACCTGATTGATCGTCACCTTGAAGTTCATTGTCACTTTGTAGACTCACGAAGTCCAAACCACGGAAGTATTTCAGATATCAGGACCTTTACTACTTCAGCATCCTGATCGGTTCTGTAAGAGAAAGCTCCACTCAATTAGTGAAGGGGTCTACCCATACCAAGAAGTACTGGATAATTCCTATTTTAGACCTGTGGGTAAAATCTATTTGCCAGTACTTCCCTGGAGAGCTTCCTTTTTTATTGTGGGGAACAGAATCTTTTGATTTAAAGGTTGTTCCCAACACAAAGATCACAGGCCTCCACAACCTTTTTAGTAGTCCTAAGAAGTCTCCTATCAAAATTAGACCCAGATGGCTGAAAAGTCTTATCCCTCCCCAGGTGAAAAGCTTGATGGTGAGATTTAAGTGCCTTCCACTAGCAGAAAGAAGGAAGCTAGATTCTTCCTTTTTCCAATCTAGAGTAATCCTCTAGGAAGTGTCCATTGGGTATCTACAAAGGAGTATCATGGTCTGGCCTCCTATACGGGTTTTCTTCCCAAATTAAAAGGACCTATAACAGCTCAAGGGATAGAGTCTCCTTTGCTGCCGATCTGGCCACTAAATCTGCCAATCAGATTCTCTCAGTAATTTCATCAACAACATGGAGAACTAAGCAGGTATATTTAGAATTCTTGTAAATATTTACCCTTTTATCCTTGCTCAGCTCAAGGGTTCTTGTCAGAGCTACCAGCTCTGCTAATTAAACATTCATGCCAGGAGGACGATGAGAGCTCTCAGTGGTATCACTTAAGGTGACTATGGCCTGCCCTGAGCATTCCTTGTCCAACAATAAATCCCTATTTTTAAACAGAAGCCAGCCCAGTTCCTGAAAAGAGTCTCATTGAAGTTCTGGCTTCATAAGTCTGTAGAACTACCTGTTCATGGTCACCTTCTGGGAGCTCCATCTCCTCTGAGAGAAAAAAAAATAATGGCATTAAGAGAGGAACAAGTCTTGAGCTGGATTCCAGAGCCTTTTAGTGGTAATGCCTTTTTTTGTACTTTTAAAATTTTTTTTATTTATTTATTTTTTTCTTTTTTTAGCTTTTATTTAATTCATATAAATTTCCAAAGTACAGCTTATGGATTACAATAGCTCTCCCCCTCCATAACTTCCCTCTCACCCACAACCCTCCCCTCTCCTGCTCCCTCTCCGCTTCCTTTCACATCCAGATTCATTTTCAATTCTCTTTATATACAGAAGATCAGTTTAGTATATATTAAATACAGATTTCAACAGTTTGCACCCACACTGAAACAAAAAGTGAAAAATAGATTGTTTGAGCACTAGTTATAGCATTAAATCACAATGTACAGCACATTAAGGACAGAGATCCTATATGAGGAGTAAGTGCACAGTGACTCCTGTTGTTGACTTAACAAATTGACACTCTTGTTTATGGCATCAGTAATCACCCTAGGCTCTAGTCATGAGTTGCCGAGGCTATGGAAGCCTTTTGAGTTCACTGACTCTGATCATATTTAGACAAGGTCATAGTCAAAGTGGAAGTTCTCTCCTCCCTTCAGAGAAAGGTACTTCCTTCTTTGATGACCTGTTCTTTCCTCTGGGATCTCACTCATGGAGATTTTTCATTTAGGTAAAAAAATTTTTATTTATTTCAAAGAGTTACAGAGATAGAGACAGAGAGAGGTCTTCCATCCACTTGTTCACTCCCCAAATGGCTGCAATAGCTGGAGCTGTGTCAATGTGAATCCAGGAGATTGTTCGGGATCTCCTACACGGGTGCAGTGGCCCAAGGACTGGGCCATCTTCTACTGCTTTCCCAGGCCAAAGCAGAGAGCTGGTTCAGAAGAGGAGCAGCCGGGACTGGAACAATTAGAATAAGGAATATGGAATGCTCCATAGCCATAAATTTGGCAGTTCCCATCCTGGCTAAGTTACATCTCTCTAGAATGGTGTTGGGCTGTTTGGTGTGATCAGGTAAGCAGATATGAAACCAAGTTATCCCAGTTACAGCCAGGGGCTAGGTGAAATATCTGACTAAGGGCTTTTCTGAGATCCTTCTCAGGGTCACACTAAGGGAAAAGGGAAAGTATATTTGAGAGGACATAAAATATCTATGAGGGAGGCAATTTATTTCCCTTCTATCACTACAACTACCCAGTTCTCCTAAGCATTGATGATCTCGGTGGTAGCAGCATCTCGAGAAAGCCCTAGGTCCCTTCATTCAAGAAGCAGGACCAACCCCAGAGGCCTTTGTATCTGGGGACAGTCAGCCCTTTGATGATCTCCATTGCAAATAGGAAAGGGTTCTTGGGTTTTTCTCTGGTGACCGGAATGCGGAACTTACTTCTTGGAATATTCCACATGACCAATCACAGTACTTTTTTTTAAAGGTTTATTTATTTATTTGAAATTCAGAGTTACACAGAGAGGAGAGGCAGAGAGAGAGAGAGAGAGAGAGAGAGAGAGAGAGAGAGAGTCTTCCATTCACTGGTTCATTCCCCAATTGGCCGCGATAGCCAGAGCTGCGCTGATCTGAAGCCAGGAGCCAAGAGCCCCTTCCAGGTATCCCACACAAGTGCAGGGGCCCAAGGACTTGAGTTATCCTTCACTGCTTTCCCAGGCTATAGCAGAGAGCTGGATCAGAAGCAGAGCAGCCAGGAGTCAAACCAGCGCCCATATGGGATGCTGTTGCTGCAGGTGGCATCTTTACCTGCTCTGCCATAGCACCAGCCCCAGGTCATAGCACTTTGGAGACCCTTGGGATGCCCAGGTTGGTGTGGTCATAAGGCTGCTAGCAGTGTTGAGATATTTTCCTTATTTTTCTCTCTCACTGTTGGGTCTCTTCCTTTCCTGATTGTAAAAGACCGATATGGTGACATTCAGCCTGTTTTCTAATGTATTCTCAGGTACAATAGCCTTTTTTGAAGGTTTCTTCTAACATCTGAAGCTGACTGAGTAGAAATCTTATCCTTTTAGATTGCATGTAGCTCCATAGAATGGGGACATAATGAAGTATGTTTGATCAAACATCTTACTCTCTCTAGAAAAGCTGAGGGATTCTCCTGATGGTGTTGCTCTATCATAGAAGACTTGAGGCATTTAAACATTTGGGTATTGTCCTCTCAGTCTTTCTAATACTCAAGCAATGAAATGCTTTCATTTACAGCCATCAATGTGTTAACCTGTTTTCATTTAGGATGAACCTCCACCTAAGGGGCAGCCTGCTTTTCTGGAGGCTATTTCAGTCCATGGCCTCCCTGTCCAAATGAGGATGTGAAAGCCATACAGAGTTTACTCCCAAAACTCTCTGCAGTTTGGAGAGCAGCCTGTTTCTCTGTCCCTATTAGGATGTTTTATTTTAAGAGTAATGCTACTGATTTCCAGATGAGTTTATAGGCTTGTGTCAAACTAGAAAGCCTCTATGTATTTATCAAGAACATCTGAAAATCTACCCTTGTGCTCCTTTATCTGTCTGAGATCCTGCTGCAAGAAGGGGACCTGGACAAAATGGGGCTGCCTATTCCTCTGGGCACCTCCTAGATGGGGAAAAAAAAAACTCAGTATTTGTGTGTGCTAAAAGGCAGTCCTGGTTTGGGTGGGGGTATGAAGGAATAAGATGGTAGCAGAGGGATTTCTGTATTCTGCGTAGAAGGCTCTGATACTGGGAGACAGTGTGAGGTACTTGGTGTCTGGAGTGTGAGTGCTACTAAGCGTGCTAAGTCTACCTTACAGAACTGATGAACGTCTGACTTAACTTGCAGGAAAAAAATACTTGGTCATAATGGATCTCAGACCATTTCCCTGTCCTTTGACAGAAGAGGTCTAGTTGGAGGATGGTGTTATTGTTAATAGTTCCCTCTGTAAGTTAAGTCTTTCCATACTCCAGCTTGTATCCTGGTCACACTATTATGTAGAAAAAGACTAGATGTACTTTCTTAAATGTTTGAAGGTCAAAAGGATCCCATTGTCTGATCATACAATCCTAAGGGGAGCACGCTGAATATGTTTTACTACTTTCTGAAATAAGAGGCGAGAAGCAAAGGCTTACCTCAGTCTCTGCCTCTGCCCACTTGAGACGTCCGTCAAATTCCTTTGCTGTGAGAGTACAGTGTCATGGAGACCACAGCAAGGAGAAGGTGCAGAAAGAGAAGGCTGCGTCTCTCCACCGTTGTTGTTGCTTCCCAGGATCCTGAACTGATTTTCTTGAACTGTAAATTATACCCATATTTTTAAAGATTTATTTGTTTACTTGAAAGGCAGAGTTTCACAGAGAAATACAGATGCACACACACACACACACACACACACACACACACACACACACACCAGAGACAGAGAGAGAAAGAGAGAGAGAGAGAGAGAGAGGGGGGCAAAGAGAGATCTTCCATCCACTGGTTCACTCCACAAATGGGCACAATGGCTGGAGCTGTGCTGATCAGAATCCAGGATCCAGGAGCTTCTTCTGGTTTCCCACATGGTTACAGGGGACAAGCACTTGAGCTATCTTCTGCTGCTTTACCAGGCACATTAGTAGGAAGTTGGATTGAAAGCAGAGCAGCTGGGATTCGAACCAGTGCACATAAGGGTTGCAAGCATCAGCACCAGCTCTTGTTCACATACTTTGTGTGCTTGTATCTGGAACACAGCTTCCCTAGTCACAGTCTCTACCAGTATTTTAAATCTAGGATGTGTAAAAATGGGATGGATGTTGAAATTCATGGCCTTGTTGGGAGAATACAGGAAAACATGAGAGAGTACTTGCAAATGATGCCCTGCCTTAAAAACTTCAGTTACTCCAAGACTTTATTCCATTCTCACCCATCAGGTAGATCTCCATGAAAGAGAATAAGGCCGGCGCCGTGGCTCAACAGGCTAATCCTCCGCCTTGCGGCGCCGGCACACCGGGTTCTAGTCCCGGTCGGGGCGCCAGATTCTGTCCCGGTTGCCCCTCTTCCAGGCCAGCCCTCTGCTGTGGCCCAGGAGTGCAGTGGAGGATGGCCCAAGTGCTTGGGCCCTGCACCCCATGGGAGACCAGGAAAAAGCACCTAGCACCTGGCTCCTGCCATCGGATGAGCGCGGTGCGCCAGCCGCAGCGCGCCGGACCGCGGCAGCCATTGGAGGGTGAACCAACGGCAAAAGGAAGACCTTTCTCTCTGTCTCTCTCTCTCACTGTCCACTCTGCCTGTCAAAAAAAAAAAAAAAAAAAGAAAGAGAATAAGAACAACTTTCCAATACCTAAGGCAGAGAGGCATTTATAAGTTCTGCCATAGCAAGCATGGCCTCTAGAGTCCTTATGGCCTTTAATTGTACTAATCATTTTCAACCAGTTGGCAGAGTTGCTGTGTTATTAATTAATAGTGAATTATGGTAGACAACAAGAATATCTGAAAAGAAAAAAAAAAAGTAGAGACAGTCCACCTTTATTCATCCTTCCAATGATCCCAAGGGAGTCCCTAAGAAATATTGCAGGAGTCTGTCTTTCTAATTACTCAGGCTTGAGTCTCATCCCCAAGAAATGTTGAAGACTTTTCTTTCCACCAATTTTTCACTAAGATTTATGTTGCTATTATTTTGAAGGGCAGAATTATAGAGAAAGAGGGAGAGACACACACACAGAGAGATCTTCTGTCTGTTGGTTCACTCCACAATGACTGAAGCTGCCAGGGCTGGGCCAGATGGAAGCCAGCAGGCAGGAGGTTTTTCTGGGTGTCCCAGGTAGATACAGAGGTCAAAGCACTAGATTTGTTCCCTGCTGCTTTCCCAGGTGCATCAGCTAGGGGCTGGATCAGAAGTGGAGCTGCCAGGACTCAAGTCAGTACCCATATTGGATGCCAGCGTTGCAGGCGGCAACTTAACCTGTTAAACCACAATGTTGGCCTGTCTCATAGGTTTGTATGAACTATAAAGAGGAATTTGTTGTTTGGTGAGGGGATATGCAAATGAAACATCCACTCTAAACCAATAAGGAGAGAAACAAATGAGGAATTGAAAAGTATCCAGTCATGGAAATCAGTTGCATGACTAGAAGAGATAGAAATGTGAATAAGAGACTGAGAAGTGACCATTTTGATTGGCTAGTTGGAAGAAAGTTGAGTCAGAAATCAATTGTTCTTCACAGAAGTTTTTTTTTTTTTTTTCACTTCTCTCTAGTCTTTGAAGATTGTCTCCAGATTCTTGGGTTCCCCTGGTCCATATCTACCAAGCCAGGAATTTACTTTGTATCATTGTCAGTAAATTACATTCTCTGTAAGAACAAACTTACAGCAACTTCTTAGTCAAAATAGTCATAACTATCTTAACTTCTTCCCTCTATGTAGTTTGTAAGGAAATTCCATCAACACCAATTTAAAAATACATGTGTAATCTAGCCACTTTTCTCAATACTCACTCTTCTTCACGGTGTCCAAAACACCATTATCACTCATGCGAAATATCACAGAAGTCTTCTGATCACAATGACGTAATATTCCTGTTAGCTTGACTAAACTTTAGATCAGTTTCTTTCTGATATATCCTTTTTCTGGACGCCGACACATTAGCAAGTTTCCATTGTAATTTCTTTTCTATTTTTACTTTTTCATTTTATGTATGGTATAAAAATTTCATGTATTTCATATATACAGATTTTGGAACATAGTTATACTTCTCACTCTACCCTCACTATTGCCGACACACTTGTTTCTCCTTTCTTTCTTATTTCCTCTATTAATTTTTACAATGATCTACTTTCAGTCTTTTTATACTCATAAGATTAAGCCTACACTAAGTAAAGAGTTCAACAAGTAGCAAGAAGAAGAAAAGCACTGTTCCTCAACAGTGGAGACAAGGGCTGTAAACAATCATCAAATCTCAAAGTGTCAGTTTCTCTCCCATACATTACATCTAGTGTACTACAAGTTCTTATTTGCTTTGGAATGTAAATCCTCTCCCAGTCTCTTGCCAGTTCCGCAACTCAGGACTGCCTTTCTCAGGAACCATCAGTTATCAGCCATCTCTTGGGAATATCATTACCTAGAAAGATGGAACCCCAATCTCCCAGTTTCTTTGAGGGTAGTAGCTAAACTTCCAAGGTGCCAATTATCAAACACAGAGAGCCTAATGACAGGGACCAACCTCTGCTTTGATTCCTTCTGGTTGTTTTCCATTAGCTCACTACATTGATCAAAAGTCTTCTGCAGTTTGTTTCAGTGTAGTTGAGTTCAAAATTTCGCCCAATGCAGTAGTCATGAAAAAAATTTTCCTTGCCTGCCTAGCCTACTCTTTGTAGCTTTCTTTAACAGTCTTTATAAAATATCTCCATTTACTCAATGGCATGTCCTCTTCTTGTCAGCTTTCTTTATATTTTCTCTGAAAAATGTAAACAACATCTGGCATATCATATATATCTCTTTAATTTAATGGCTATTCCCCACAAGAATATATGAGGGGACTTCAAAAAGTCTTTGAAAAAACGAAATTAAAATGTTATTTTGTTTTGGTGCAAGAAAATTTAGACTTTTTTAAAAACATGCATTTTCAATAAAAATTTTCAAGCTCTTTTATTGAATAGCTTTTATATTTGTTGTGTGTATGGCTTCTCTAGTTCCTTGGAGAGTATCTGGAATAGAATAATCATGGAATGACTAACAATGAATGGCAGTGTTATTAGAAAGCCTGTTTGATTTCCATTTCTCTAGTGTTCAAGGAAATAGCTTTCAGTCTTGTTGCTATATAAGAGTCTACAGGAAGGGCATGTTATGTTTTCACTCTGTTTCCCTCTGTTACTGATTAGGACTAATGCAATCTACAGAGGAATCTAACAAAAGGAATTTTTCCTGTGTTGAGCCTGTCAGAATAATACACAAAACACGCTTGTGAATGGATAGGACATATATCTTGTTCAGGAATCCAAATTGTGCATAGCAGAAAAAAGAAAACAGAGCACTTTTAAAAGTCATTAGATTCATCTCCATTTATATTACCCATTATAGGCAAATCAAATATAAAATTTAGGAAGAAATGAGTGTTTTAGTTGAACTTGTCTGTTTTAATTTCTTGGCTAGATTGATTCTAATTCCTGACTATGATTCCCTTTTAAATTTGGTTATCAAAATACAAAGAAAATAATCAGCCCATTTCTATAAGTTACAAAGAAGATTTTTTTCTGAGGCAAATTTTTTTCCATTTCTTAAAATAAATTATCTTTCATTTCTCTTCAAACGTCACTCAGGCAATAAATAAATAAATAAACAAGCAAATAAATAAATAATTATTAAATAGAATACTGAACTTTCTGTCTATATAAAACCTATATGCTCTCAAAGTCATTAAAATAATTTTATCAGTTATTTCTAAATAATTATAGTTAGTAATATTTCCTAGTAATATTTTGTAATTGTATTCTAACAAATAGGAAATTTTGTATGTCATTTGCAGCATAGTATTGTGGGATACTTTTAAAATTAAAAAAATACAGTAGTCTGCTCATAGTATATCAACCAAAGATGGGAAAGAGCATCTCTCAAGAATGAGAATGTTCATATATTAATTGGCAAAGAAAATTATTTGGCTTCAAGTTTGATTAAGGGAAATGTGGTTGTCTTGGAACTGTGCTGATGGAATACATTGTATCTGTTCTCTGTATATTAATAAAAATTAAAAACATCGAAACAAGCGAACAAACATGATAATTTTGGAATAGAATTAAGAAGCCACAAAATTGGTATTCTAAAACAGGGGCCAGCATTGTGGTGCAGAGGATTAAAACTCTGGTCTGCAATGCTAGCATCCCACATGGGCAACAGTTCAGCTTTCCGCTATGGCCTGGGAAAGCAGTAGAAGATGACCCAAGTCCCATCTGTGTGGGAGAGAGGAAGAAGGTCCCGGCTCCTGGCTTCAGATCAGCTCAGCTCTGGCCGTTGTGACCATTAGGGGAGTGAACCAGCAAATGGAACCCATCTATCTCTCTCTGGCTCTACCTCTCTCTGTAACTCTCTTTCAAATAAATAAAACAAATTAAAAAATAATAAAACAAAAAATTATTTTCATTAGATTTGCTTATTTTTATCCCTTCATATAATATTTTTTCTTCACATAGCATGTTTTCCTTTCACATAGAATTATTTTCTATCATTTCACCAAAATGATAAATAAAACTTAATCACATGAGCATACACAAAGAAAAATGACTTATTTTTGCAAACTGTTTTTTTTTTTTTTAATTTCCAAGCTGAGAGTCTTTCACTCACTCATGCACTCTTTACATGTGGTTAGTGTTCATTCAGTATCAGACATTTTATTGGGTTATGATGCTAAAATAACCCTGACACAGAACCACCCATCAATGAGTCTTAGAACCAGAAAGTGGTTTGGACAAGAAGTGACGACTTAAGTGAAGGTGTGCAAAAGTCCAGACAAATGGTAAAGTGGCATTGTACAAAAAAGTGCTAAGCTCATCAGGTAACAAAAATGGCCTAAATGACTTTTATGAGAAAGAGAACATTTCATCTCAGGGTGCAAGGATAAGCAAAGGAAAGGAGTGGAGAAAGAATGAAAGGAGTTAAACCCAGTATAGATACATAAGGATGTTAAAGTTAGAATATACTAGGCATAGCAGGTTACCACACCACCTGTGGTACCAATATCCCATAGGAGTGCTGATTCGACTCCAAGCTGCTCCAGTTCCAATCCAGATCCTTGCTAATGGCTTAAGAAAAGCAGTTGAACATGGCAGGAGTCTTTGGGCCTGGCCACCCATGTGGGAAACTCCTGGCTCCTGATGCTGTTTTGCTTATCTGGGAAGTGAACCAGTGGATGGAAGATTCTCTCTCTCTCTCTCTCTCTCTCTCTCTCTCTCTCTCTCCCTCTTTCTTGCTGTCTTTTCCTCACTCTGTGTAAAGAAACAAGCAAAAAGACTTGTCCGTCTGAATAGTGAAATGGGGGTCTGCATAACTGGTCCTCAGAAAGTGATGAAGTGAGCATTTGCATAATACCAGGGATAGACAAGGTCCCTTTAACAGGCCAATGCCCTCCATGTGAAACCCTGTGGTCTGTAGACATGAGCAATGGGAAGCATTGAATGTCTTCAGACATGGTCATTTTGCCTTTTAATAAGAAAATTTTTCTTCCACATTAAAAGGAGACTAGAGAATTATAAATTTTGAAAAGTGATTATTTTTCCTGATTTTAATTTGCTTTAAGAATAATTACTCTGGCTGAAAAAATAAAGATATAAAAATAGCTTCAAAAATGGACCCGGACTTCTGCTGTATGACATTCAGACTACAAGATATTTGCAAAGATTTTGTAACTACCTGATGAGAAGTTCAGACAGAGTTTTCTCTCTTCTACTTTTCTGTGTCTCCCCTGAAATCATCCACCTGCTGTGTTCATCTCTGAGTCCATATGAGTTCCTATCTCTCACCATCTTGTCTTTAACTGAGACAAAGGAGCCAGGGAAAAAAGGCTGGTATTGGCACATTGTATTGTGGAACATAGAAGAACAAGAACAAGTGACAGTCCTGGCTTCAATCCACATGCTTCCCCAGGGCTCCTGCTGAAAGCACTAAGAAGATCCCAGGTAGCTCATTAGGTTGCAAAAGTGTTTCTTTGTTTTTTTTTTTTTTCTGGATTTGCTTGGTTTTCAAAATCTTTTTGCTGCAGCATTTCTATCTCAGCAACGCTACAGTCAGATCTTTCTCATATTATGCGAAAATGTTTGTTCAGTTTCACATTTAGCCGGCATATGCTTTGACCAGACACCATTTCAGTGATCATTATGAAATAATAAATAAGATACAGAACATTACCTCTGGATCCCTGCTAGTGTAATGAGGAACAGAGGCACAGAAATGGGAAATTTCCATACTAAAAGAGTAATTAGAATGTTAGAAATCTATGCAGTAACTATCTCTGTTAGAAACAGAAGAAAAAGAAAACATGTGTCAGTATGAGAAATGATAATGATAATGATGATGTTGATGATAACGATGATGCTATGTGTGCATACGTGTGAATTTAGAAAATGATTGTTTAAGATTGAAGTCTGAATCCATTGTACCACTAAGAATGGTTAAATAAGGAGTTAAACCCCATTATAGCTTTCATCTGCAGGTAGCTTTCATTCCCAAATTCTTCATTTTTCTTTCTTGCTCAATATATTGGAAAAGTGATAAGAATGTCTACTAGAAGTCTTGGCACAAGCAGAAAATTAAAACCACAGAATCGGCAACTCCCACACAAGAACCTTCCCTCTGACCTTGTCCTCTAATCACAATAAAGCTTTAGAGCTAATGACACTCTCTTGCTCTCTCAAGTTCTTTTCAGACCTGTTTTAGAGCCTGGCTTGCTTTTCTCAGAAAGTGAATAATAAATCTTGAGATATATTCTTGATGATTGTTATGTATTGAAATTTGTGCCTCAATTCATATTCTAACGTTGAAGCCCTGAACCCCTGGTTAGCTGATTTTGGAGAGAGAACCTCCAAGGAAGTAATGAAGATAACATGAAGATAACACAAGGTCACCCAGGTGGAAATTTGATCTCCTGGTAGTCATGTCTTCTTATGAAAGACGAGACCACAGTGCTTGATCTCGCTCTTCACCAATTCTTAAAGAAGAGTACTTATGAGCACATAGTAAGATAGTTACCACTGCAACCCAAAAGATGAGGCTTCAGAATAAAACATGTTTCTCATCTTGAATCTTGGACTACCCAGCTGTCAGAACTACAAGATACAAATTTCTGTTTCTTCAGATTCCCAGTCAGTGATGTTTTGTTACAGCAGCCCCAGCATGAGTACAGTGACTATGAGAGATCATCAGTTCCAATATCTAAATGTTTTAAGTAGAAGAATTATCATCATTTTTGGGGGGGTGATGGGAGCTCTTGACGAGGTGAATAGGATTTCTGAGTGATAAGCACCACCAGCAAGTTTCTCTTTTTCTCTTGTTTCTGTGTGCTAATTTTCTCCGTGTCCTGTTGGGGAGCATGCATTTTGAAATGCTGTCTGCTACATGTTGTGGTCTTTGAAATTGACAATGGCATATAGGGTAGTTTATGATATTAACTGTGCTTATTTGCTGAGTTCTACCAAGGCTTTGTTACAGATTTAACTGACATAATTTGGAAATTTGTAGAATTGCGTTTAGGGGCATGAATAAAGATCTTGTATGTTTATTCTAGTATTGTCTATGTGTCTTAAAATTGTGTTTTTCAATTCCAAATTTAGTCATGGCAGATGCTTGGCTTGTGGTAATAGCTTTTATCCCATGACTAATAGGTCTTTACTCAACAAGGTTTTGAATCCCATAAATTAGAATGGTTAAGAGAGAGACTAGTGATCTATGTAAAATATAGGCCTATCTGGTGGTCAGTTGTATAGGGACAACATAGTTACTATCTGACACGCCCATGTCAACCCTTCTAAAATCAAATTACCATAGGATCTTACAAACTGATTTTGATGCTTCTACTGCCTTTATAAAGACAGTCAACAATCATGTCAAACTGGGAATCCAAAATACTCCAAACTTATATATAAAGCAACAAAATGAAAGGGGCTCAGGTTACTTTCTGCACCACAAAAAATAGGTTCTAAGTTCGCTTGACCATCTGCTCAGATGCATCAGTTGGCAAATCTTCATGCCTTAATTGATTCTGTCTCTCAAGCTAGTCATTCCTGGGAATATCACCACATTTATACAATGTGTACCCTGTACTCTGAGGGGTATTCTGAAACATTAATTAAGGAATAAACAGGAGTGTCTTGCATTAATCGTTAGAACTACTGCTTTACTAAAAGCCTCCATATCCATGGAACAAGATGCCCTAATAAGAATGGACTGTCTGACATGAGGATTAATATAATACAATAAAACTAAGGGTCATTAACACTTAAAGCATCTCTATGATAGTCCAAGATCTATATCTAAAACAGGAAACCTGTGAATGTATTGTGACATATGATTAAGGCTATGTATTAATTGAATTAAATTTTGAAGAGTATCCTGGGTCATCTGTACAAGTCAACATAATTACAAGGGTTTTTATATGTGTAAGTTAAAGCAGAAGAGGAGGTTATATCAATGCAATGTGAGAAAAACTTGACCTATAGTTGCTGACTTTGAAGATAGAAGAAGGCAGCCATGGATGAAAGAATGTAGGCAATCTCTAGACCTTGGAAAGAGCAAAGAACAGATTATCCCACAGAGCATCCATGGGAATTCCAATCCTTTCAAAGATTTGATTTTTTTTTAATAACACTTTTATTTAAAGAATATAAATTTCCAAAGTACAGCTTATAGATTACAATGGCTTCCCCCCCCATAACTTCCCTCCCACCCGCAACCCTCCCTTTCCCACTCCCTTTCCCCTTGCATTCACATCAAGATTCATTTTCAATTCTCTTTATATACAGAAGGTCAGTTTAGTATATATTAAGTAAAGGTTTCAACAGTTTGCCCTCACATAGCAACACAAAGTGAAAAATACTGTTGGGGTACTAGTTATAGTATTAATGCACAATGTATAACACATTAAGGACAGAGATCCTACATGATATATATTTTTAAATTGATTAATTTTCTATGCAATTTCCAATTTAACACCAAGATTTTTTAATCATTTGCAATTATCTTTATATACAGAAGATCGATTCAGTATATACTAAGTAAAGATTTCATCAGTTTGCACCCACACAGAAACACAAAGTGTAAAATACTGTTTCAGTACTAGTTATAGCATTACTTCACATTGGACAACACATTAAGGACAGATCCCTCATGAGACTTAAGTACACAGTGACTCCTAAAGTTGATTTAACAATTTGACACTCTTGTTTATGGCATCAGTAATCTCCCTAGGGTCTAGTCATGAGTTGCTGAGGCTATGGAAGCCTTTAGGGTTCGCCGACTTCAATCTTATTCCGACAGGGTCATAGTCAAAGTGGAAGTTCTCTCCTCCCTTCAGAGAAAGATACCTCCTTCTTTGATGGCCCCATTCATTCCACTGGGATCTCACTCGCAGAGATCTTTCATTTAGGTCTTCTTTTTTTTCCGGAGTGTCTTGGCTTTCCATGCCTAAAATATTCTCATGGGCTCTTGAGCCAGATCTGAATGCCTTAAGGGCTGATTCTGAGGCCAGAGTGCTATTTAGGACATCTGCCATTCTATGAGTCTGCTGTGTATCTCGCTTCCCATGTTAGATCATTCTCTCCCTTTTTGATTCTATCAGTTAGTATTAGCAGACACTAGTCTTGTTTGTGTGATCCCTTTGACTCTTAGACCTATCAGTGTGATCAATTGTGAACTGAAATTGATCACTTGGACTAGTGAGATGGCCTTGGTACATGCCACCTTAATGGGATTGTATTGGAATTCCCTGGCACGTTTCTAAGGTTTGATTTTTTTGTATTTTTTTTTTTTTTTGACAGGCAGAGTGGACAGTGAAAGAGAGAGACAGAGAGAAAGGTCTTCCTTTGCCGTTGGTTCACCCTCCAATGGCTGCCGCGGACAGTGCGCTGCGGCCGGCGCACCGCGCTCATCCGATGGCAGGAGCCAGGTACTAGGTGCTTTTCCTGGTCTCCCATGGGGTGCAGGGCCCAAGCACTTGGGCCATCCTGCACTGCACTCCGGGCCACAGCAGAGGGCTGGCCTGGAAGAGGGGCAACCGGGACAGAATCCGGCGCCCCGACCGGGACTAGAACCCGGTGTGCCGGCGCCGCAAGGCAGAGGATTAGCCTGTTGAGCCACGGTGCCGGCCTCTAAGGTTTGATTTTTGTCCAATGGAAGTCAATTGGATTTCAGAAAGACAGAATTGTATGACAATAAATATATATTGTCTTATGCCAGTAAGTTTGTTGCTGAATGTTGAAGTGGCTGTAGAACACCAGTAGATGGCTCAAATTTAAACAAGACCTTCAAAAATCCAAATAAGATCAATTTAGAAAAGAGATATGGGGAGAGTGTTTGGTTCAATGATTAAATGCCACTTAGGATACTTGAATCTTTATTGGACTTTCTGGTTCAAGTACCAGCTTCACTTCCAATCCAGCTTCCACTAAAGTACATACTGGGGGGGCAGCAGTGATGGCTTAAGTAGTTGGATGAGACCACCCAGGAGACACCAACTGGATTCTGCCTTCTAGTTCTGGCCTGGCTTGGCCCCAGCTATTGTAAGTATTTGAGAAGTGAACCAGTGGTTGAAATATTCTCTTCTTTCTCTCTCTCTCCTATTTATCTCCCTAAAAGAAAAGTGAAAATAAATAAAGTTTATGAAACAAATAAGCATTATTATGAAAAACTGAAAAGAAATGATTATTTCCACCGCTTCTCCGTTCAATAACCGCATTTTGTCTGTTCCTATACCTCCAAAGAATGATTGGATTCTCATGGTGGACTACTACAATTTTAATAACATGGTAACATTTGTTAGGTTTCCCAGTTTCACTATTATTAGGATTAGTGACTACATCCAGTCTACTGGAAATTATTTTTTAAATACTTATTTAATTGAAAGGTAGAATTAAAGAAAGGCAGAGGGAGAGAGAATGGACCAGCTTCTGTTGCTTTCCCAGGCCTTAGCAGAGAGCTGGATTGGAAGTGGAGCAGGCAGGACTCAAATTGGCTCACATATGGGATACCGGCACTGCAGGCAGTTTTACCCACTTTCCACAGCAGTGGCCCCTTGGAAATTATTTTACAATTATATATTTGACTAGTACAATATGTACACTTGCATTTTTCAGTGACTCTCAGTTGAAGCTTTTCTTCCTCTGGTTACCAATGAATAATTTCAACAACTTTGCCACCAAGAGCTAACGTTCATCCAAAATTTCATCAGAAAAAGGGCTTCTGTCGTGAGTGGCACACGTAGGGAGGCTCTGTTTGCTCTTCGTGTGGAATCGACATCAAGAGATTTCAGAAGCATAAATTTTTGATACTGGGGCAGCTGGTGATTGTTGGTCCTGGCGCCCAAAAAACAATTTAAAAATAAAAAAAACCACAAAATTTCATCAGGAAAATAGATTTGGCATTAAGTTCTTGTTGTCCTGGCCAAAAGAGTTTCATTTGATGCACTCTTTCAAAAAATGCAAATAATCACAAATAATCTTAAAAAAGGGAAAAGATGTTATTCAGCACAATACGTAAGACCACATGACCTCTGCACATCATTTATTTAGTAAGAATTTACTCTATCTTTGAAAATATTAATAAATATTGATTTGTTTAGTATAAATCACATTTTAATTTTAACTAGAAGTACAGTCTCTTTGGCTTTTTGTTTCTGTAAGCCTCATATTCCCCATTTACAAATATAACATTTATTCTGTTACCAAGAAATCAATACACTTTGAACATAATCCATTTGAATGGTAGGGTCTAGAATCTGTCAATTTTAATATAGTCGATACTTCCATTAGTGACTACCCCCCGATATTCTTTCGCTGTACAAATTTACACAAACACTGTTCTTTGCTTACTAGGGAATCTGCTCTACTTATGATGGCTATAAGTTGCTTATTTTTCTGATAAAAAAATTAAGCTGTTGAGACCTACACTTTTCAACATGCATCGAAAGTTACTGGCTGCATATTGGGCTCTGCTGTACATGTAGAATCTTATAGGCTTTGATCACATGACCCTCTATGTCCTGCTAACCACTATTTATGTCATGTACAATGGAAATAACATTAAATAATCTTGGCATGGCAGAATGAAAAGGAAATGTGACCTACAGAATAGATCCAAATTTGGCACAATGATGAATTGCATATACATGAAGGGGTGACATACCCTATGAACCTCTTAAAAGATTAAAATGCTGTTGAATGACATTATCCACTCTCTGTCCCCTTGACCACTCTTGGAGTACTTTGAGAACATGAGTGAATAGAAAAGGTAGTTTATATACTTTGTGGTTAGCACTGTCACTATTACACATAATGAAGCTCACTGGGGATTGTTTATTTTGATCTCTTAGTTAGGATGCTTCTGGTAAAAAAAAAAGGGAACAAAGGCTAACACAATTTTCCAAACTCAAAAATTCATATTAGCATTTGGAATTACACATTTCTACAGACTCTTGGGTCATTTGACATGATTTGGCCCCCTGCTTTGGAAAACGATAGAAAATTTCTTGCTCATGTTTACCCATTGTGGAATAAAGAATTTTAGGAATTTATTGAATCACGATTACTCAAAATATAAATCAATGTCACATTTCTGTCCATAATCAAAATATATGACTCCTTGCTGGCGCTGGGGCTCACTTAGCTAATCCTCTGCCTGCGGCACTGGCACCCCAGGTTCTAGTCCTGGTTAGGGTGCTGGATTCTGTCCCAGTTGCTCCTCTTCCAGTCCAGCTCTCTGCTGTGGCCTGGGAGTGCAGTGGAGGATGGCCCAAGTCCTTGGGCAACACCTGGCTCCTGGCTTCAGATCGGCACAGCGCCAGATGTGGCGGCCATTTGGGGGCTGAACCAATGGAAGGAATCCTTTCTCTCTGTCTCTCTCTCTCTCTCACTGTCTAACTCTGCCTGTCAAAAAAAAAATGACCCCTCAAAATGATATTAAAATAAATAATAAGACCTCAGTAAGGTAGTTCTTATACCTCTTGAAGTTCAGAATCCTATGATTTTCCTTAGACTTCTTTGATGATGAAGATAGAAAATTTAAAAAGATTTTATACTTAAATTCATTTTGTTCTCTGAGGACCAAGTGGGCATATTTTAAGAATTGTCTGTGTTTAAGAAAATTCAAGGCAAGATTGCAATAAAATAGTCTCCTGGTTGCAATAATTTTAATGTAAAAGAGACAATCAATCTTGACTGAGAGAGTAGAATGATCACGTTTCAAAAACTGTGCATTAAGAGCCAGTAGGCATTTTACTAGCAAAGTGGTCATTCTAATTTCCTACTTTCATTTTGGACATCATACTTCAAGGGATAAGTGACTGAACATGATAAACTACCATATTGTTAATAGGCCTAGTTAATAAAAAATTACTGTCATGGAAAATTTTACGTAATGAATTCTATTGAGTAATAGAGTATAATTGTGGGGTTGACTTTTTCTATTTTACATTTACCTGAAACCTAGATGAACAACTCAATTTACAAAAATTTGAGTTATAAGTTTAACTTTCTTATATTTGTGATTGTCTATGTGAAAGAGAAAAATAATCATTGTTGCATTGTGTATGTAATAAAAATAGAGCTACTAAAATAATTATGGTATATTATTAACCCTATATTACATCATAGGAAAAAAGAAAAATTGAGTGAGTAATCACAGTATCAAAATCATATATTTATGTTTTCAGCTGAGATGAGTGTATTCAGTTGAAATGAGTGCATTCAATATACAAGCTCAATTTTCTTTAAATTTAACATTATACTATAAAATATTTTACAATTATCAGGTTTCAAAACTGCCATATAAATAACTATACATCTTTTCTAGAGTGGTTACCAACATTTTCCTATAATAATATGGCTCATAGAAATGACAATTGTAACATACTACCAGCATCTTGGTGTGTTCATTATAGGTGCAATTATTTCAGGGCAGAAGATGAGGCATAAAGATAAAAGGTAGTATAAAACGAGAAGAAAATAGCCTCAGAGTTTATTTTCTTCCGTAGTTTCTTAATGAGGTATATGCTTCAAACCACCTTGTTGCCAAAGAGTATGAGATTGTATTACAATTTCCTCTTTTGGATATTGACTAATAACTTTTTTATTCCATTTTGAAGTCTCTTATATATATAAAAAACAAAAATGCCTATCTTATTTTTATTAGATATAATTTCTTAGGATAAATTCCTATGTCTTAAAATAATGAATCAAAAATGAAAGTTTTTGTCATTTTTCCTTATAATTTTGTGCTTTTTTGTTATATAGAAATATTGTACAAATTACAATTATGTTGCTCCGTTTTAATGCATAAATCCACACCAGATAGTTATCAGGAGGAAGTGATGTTTACTTTAGTGTGTAAAATTAGCACCCTGGGAGAGTTTATATTTCTTTGATCATCATTATTTTTAGGATCAGAGGAAATGATTTATATCTAAAGAAAACAACATACAACATCCTGAGATTCGGTGGTTAATTAAGAAATCAATTAAATTGGACCTATCTGCATATTCTAAGTACTAATTCCTTGGAATGCTAAAATCAAAATATGTGTGGTTTTTGGTGACTAATTTGAAGTAACTTCAGACCCTGGAAATCTTACCTGTCTTCTGGAGACTAAGAAACATACAGCTTGTCTGAAATTGAAGTCAACAAACACAAAGTGAGACTTGCAAAAAAATTTGAGCATGATGTCATCTTTTCTCCATTTTCTTTTTAATTTTTTTTAAAATATTAATAGCTCTGGCTAAAGCTTCCTTATCTGCTCCTAATATTGGTGGGATTGCTTCCAACTTTTCCCCATTCTATAAAATGTTATCTGTGGGTTTGTCATAAATTGCCTTGATTACATTGAGGAATCGTCTTTCTATATCCAATTTGTTTAAGATTTTCATCATGAAAGGATGTTATATTTTATAAAATGCTTTCTCTTTCTCTGATGTATCTTTTTCTGGTTTAGAAATTTAGGTGATGTTAGACTCAGAGGAAGAGTTTATGAGGATTTACTCCCTTTCAATTATTTTGAATCACTTGAGGAGAACTGGAGTTGGTTCTCCTTTAAATATATGGTAGAATTCAGAAGTGAAGCCATTTGGTCCTGGAATTTTTTTTGAGGGGAGGGTTTTATCACTGATTTAATTCCATCTTTGTTATTGGTCTGTTTAAGTTTATTATGTATTCATGATTCAGTTGATCGATTTTAAGTGTCCAGGAATCTACCCATTTACTTTAGATTTTACAATTTGTTGGCATATAACTCTTTTTAGTAATTCCTGATGATTGTTTTATTTCTGTGATATCCATTGTTAAATCTTCTTTTTCCTCTCTGTTTTTATTAATTTTGGTCTTCTCCATCTTTCTCTTGGTTTTGGCTAGTTGGGCCAATGGTGTGTTAATTTTGTTTAGTTTTTCAAAGAAACAGCTCTTGATCGTTTGTATTTTTTTGTTTTAATTTTGTTTGTTCTCTATTTTTAATTATTTCTTCCTATTAACTTTGAGTTTAGTTTGTTGTTTTTTTGCTAGTTCCTTGAGATGCATTAATAGCTCATTTACTTGATGCCTTTTCAATTTCTTAATGTAGACACTAATTGCTATAAACTTCCCTCTTAATACTACATTTGCTGTTTCCCATAAATTTTGATATACTGTATTGTCATAGTAAATGGTTTGCGAAAATATTTTTATTTTTCTTTTGATTCCTTCTGGGACCCACTGTCCATTAGGAGTATGTTGCTCAGTCTCCATGTGTTTACATTTGTTCTTGAGAAATCAATGGAATTCAAATTGCGAAGGAGGAAGTCAAATTATCAGATTGCAGATTACACGATTCTATATATAGTGGAAACAAAAAAATTCCACTAAGAGACTATTGGAACTCAGACAAGTGTCTGGTAAAGTGGCAGGAAATAAAAATAAATACATAAAAATCAATAGACTTTGTATACCCAAACAGTGCCACAGCTGAGAAAGAACCTGTAAAATCAATCCCATTCACAATAGCTACAGAATGCTACTTCTCATAATCTCTAAAGTTTTCTGAGTTTCAATGTTCCATACTGGTTTCAAATTCTACATATTAGCCCCAGGAATCTGGGTCACTCAGTCATAGTATCCAAGAAATATGGAATTATTAATATATGCACAAGTAGTTGGAAGGCATGAGATTGTTTAAAGGAAAGGCAACAAGGATTCCTTTGGATCTACTTTGAGAAAATTAAAACAAAATTAACTTCAGCTCTCTGAAGCTTGTGTTTGTTTCTATTCTTATGAGGATATTGTGGGAAGTGCATGGAAATAAGGAATTAAAAGAATAATTTGTTCTAAAATGAAAATTATCTAAATCCTTGCATAGTTTTTTGGTACCATGTGCTTTTCCATGAATGTTTTGAAGAACTCTCTTATGCATGAGTTTCAAAACTGCATTAAAATAAACTTTCAATTCCATTTTCCATGAACTTTAAAAATACCATGGTATTTATATACCTATGTCTAATTAAGTGCCGCCAAATGGTAGCTACTTAAGAGATGATCAATAAAATAAAATACAAATTACTGACTCAACCTCAGTATTTATTTTTCACAGGAGTAAACTAAGTTTCAAAGACTGAAACTATTTAAGATTCGTAACAGGGGACAGGATTCTCATTTTGGTCTTCTGATTTCCTATATGCATTTTTTCTTGCTTTTTTGAATGTGGAGAGTCAATTTTTAAAAAAAAACTTTAAAAGGTTATTTATTATATCTTGTTTAGGTTGATTGTATACTATAGGTTTTCTTTGTTCTTTCTTTTTTTGCCAAGAGATTTAGATTCCATTTACACTGGTAGTTTTTAATAGTTCTTTCCACAATAATAACTTACATTGAAAAAAAGATACATGCAGTTTAGAACTGTGAGGAACTGTTGAGGGTGCAAGGCCTTGCTCACTAAATACTTGTCATTCTTATGTTTTGAAAATCATTTCAGTTGAAAATTCAATTGATCTAAGTTGCATTTACCTTCCACTATACAAAGTGTCTGTAAATGCACTTGAACAGAAGTATAGAGTCCTGTAGTATGTCAGTTCTCATTGATTCTAGTGTTTAACTAAAGGATTCTGAAAAATCCTCTGCTATCTTTATATGAACCCAAATATAAAGATGGAAAGACATCTGCACTGACAATGAAAAAAGGGCTAGATATGTGAGATGACCTGACATAAGAACTAATGGTGTATTGGGAATTGTCCCTGCATGTCCTCAATCTAATTCTCATCTTCTTTATGGCTGTGACCTGGCAGAAATATAATTTAATCTCAAAATGCCTATTCACCTAATTAAAATTGATATAGTCTATTAGAGTTATTAAAATCATGATCAATATAACATTTTTCAAGTAATTATTTAAGTAAAGTTATATTAGAAAATTTTTGATTATTTCTTCTTTGTTATGTATTTAATTTATTTTTATTAAAAGGATCATTGGTGTTTTTAGCTCACTTCTGGTTTTGAATATTAACACTTAAAAATCAATTTGTAAATGGTAAAATATTTAATTCAGAAAATGTCATTGTGTGATGCTATTTTAATTAGTAGACATTACAAATAATTTATAAGCCATTTTTTGCCTACTTTCCCCAAAAATAACTGATATAAATGCTTTAAATGTATTCTTATATTTTATTAATGAATAAACTTTTTTAAAAAAAGTAGTTTTAGTTTCATAAACAGAGCAGAAAGTATGGAGAGTTCCAATATACAGTCCTCAAGAGTCAAAACTTTTCCTACTAGCGACTTCCCACACTATAGTGTGTTTCTTGTAATTTCAAAGTGAAAAAATTATAGTGAAAAACTCAGGGAAAATAATTTTTATTACTAAACGTGAAATAAATTTATATTCAAAATATTAGTTTATATATTCAAAGTATGGGTTACCAAGAAATTTGAGTATAGTATTAACCAGCTTCATCAAATGTAGAAATCATTTGAAAAGTATACATCCAAAAAAAGATGCATTTTTCAAGAAGCTATTATGAGCCCTTAGAGATATCATCAGATCATTATTCATCTTGTGTTGAGAAATTCAATACATTTTCTAGTTATACTGTTACTAAATAAATACACTGTGTGCTTGCTTTTTCTCTTTTTGTAAATACAGAAGGTCATTTCAAACTGCAATTATATTGCCATGTCCACCATGAAGTGATGTTCTATGTTTACATGCAAAAATGAGATCTGCAAATTTCTGACATATCACTTTCAATATAGCAACATTATGTTAACAAACCAGAATGTCTACAATATTGCGTAATTATTTCTCCAATGACTAATATAATATTGCATAATAATTTCTTCCAATTATAATGATTCCTGTCCTTTTATGTTTGTGGCAGAAGAAATGTCCTGTAACATTTTGTAGTCTTTGTTTAGCAACAGAATAGCAACAAATATTAAAAAAATATTTAAAATTAGTGGCTATCTTATGAAGGAAAAATGATATTCAAAAGGAATTCTTAAACGTATCATTCATATTTATTTCTTGATTCTAACTCAAATTAAAAGTTGTCTCACAAATTTTTCTTTCTGTTTTACCCTCACTATCTTACTTTTATTGTCTGACTTTCACTGTTTCATTGAGTGTCAATGATTTTAAAACCTCAAACTCATATTTTGAGTTGGTAAAATAGAGAACCATAAACTGGAAATAATAATTTGGTTGAGATTTTAGAGGTTAACAAATGCTGCCTTATTTGAGCTTTCATATTTAGAAAGCATTGAGAATTTTAGGACATCTGCCATTCTATGAGTCTTCTGTATATCCCGCTTCCCATGTTGGATCGTTCTCTCCCTTTTTTTATTCTATCAGTATTAGCAGACACCAGTCATGTTTATGTGATCCCTTTGGCTCTTAGACATATCAATATGATCAATTGTGAACTGAAATTGATCACTTTGACTAGTGAGATGGCATTGGTACATGCCACCTTGATGGGATTGAATTGGAATCCCCTGGCACATTTCTAACAAATTTGAGGCAAGTCAGATTGAGCATGTCCCCAATTGCACATCTCCTCCCTCTCCTATTTCCATTCTTATATTTAACAGAGATAACTTTTCAGAATTTTAATTAAATAGATAGCTGTTTATCTGATAGAGTTAATTCTTGTTAATATGTCTCAAAATAAACATTAAGTAAGTTTTCAAACTTGAAATCTCTCATATTATTCAAAGGCAGAATAGTTTATATATATTATATATGTGTGTGAATATAACATATACACATAGAGACACATATGGATATGCATATATATGTATATATGTAGGCAATATGTTTTATTTCATGATAACTCTATGCCCAAGAGATGATCATAGTCTGCTCTCAAAGAGCAAGATAATCAAAATAAGTCATGGGGCTGGTGCTGTTGGCATAGTGGGCTAAGCCTCCACCTGGGGCACTGGCATCTCATATGGTCAGTGGTTCCTGTTCCTGCTTCCTCTTCTGATCCAGCTCTCTGCTATGGCCTGGGAAAGCAGTGGAAGATGATCCAAGTGCCTGGGCCCCTGCACCGACGTGAAGATCTGGAGGAAGCTGCTGGCTCCTGGCTTTAGATAAGTCCACGTCAGCTGTTGCAACCATTTGTGGAGTGAACCAGCAGATGGAAGAGTTTTGTCTGTCTTTCCCTTTCTCTGTTTGTAACTCTGACTCTCAAATAATTAAATAAAGCCTTTTAAAAAGAATTCTGTCAGAAAAATTGATGAAATATCTAATTAACTGATCTTTTCATCAGAGAAGTGTCTTATTATAATTCATCAAAGGAATTTGGAAGCAGTTCTTACAACATAAAAATCTCATGAGTAGAGGAGAGTTTGCAATGAGTTTAAAAATAATGCTTAGACCTTAAACTGTCTGTAGCTCTAAGGAAAGATGCTTAAAAAGAAGGAAAAAATAAGGGCCAGAATGTGGCATAACTGGTAAAAGCACCCCCTGTGATTCTGGCATCCATATGGGCACTGGTTCAAGATCCGATGCTCCACTTCTGATTCCAGGAAAAGCAACAGAAGATGGGATAAGTGTTTGGACCCATGCCAAATAAATAGGAGACCTGGATGAAGCTCCTGGCTCCTGGCGCTTGTCTGGCCAAGCCCCAGGTATGGCCACTGGGGAGTGAATCAGCAGATGGAAGATGTCTCTCTCTATCTCTCTACCTCTGTCTCTATCTCCTCATTTTTCTTTCCATAACTCTGTCAAATAAAAATAAATACACCTTAAAAAAGAGAGATGTTTATGCAGTAACTCTTTTTTAAGATTTATTTATTTATTTAAAAGTCATAGTTACACAGAGAGAGAAGGAGAGGCAGAGAGAGAGAGGTCTTCCACCTGATGGTTCACTCCCCAATTGGCTGCAAAGGCCAGAGCTGTCCCGATTCGAAGCCAGGAGCCAGGAGCTTCTTCCGGGACTCCCATGCGAGATCAGGGGTCCAAAGATATGCAGTAACTCTTACATAATTACTAAAGCCCAGATCACTCCCTGAACTATAGATGAAAAGACCCATATATTTGACATCTTCAGTAATGCAAGTAATAATTATATCAAACTAATTGTCAAAATCAAACTTTATTTCTCATTGAAGTATAGTTCATATGCAATAAAATACACATATTATAAAGGTTCAGTTAAATTATTTTTTAAGATTTATTTATTTGAAAATCATAGTTATCAGAGAGAAGAAAAGACAGAGAGAAAGAAAGAGATGGCTGCAACAGCTGGGCTGGAGCTGAGCTAAGCTGAAGCCAGAAGCCAGGAAATTCTTCCAGTTCCCCCATGTGGGTAGCAGAGGTCCAAGCACTTGAGCCATCTTCCACTGCTTTTCCAGGCCATTAGCAGGGAGCTTGGTCAGAAGTGGAGCAGCCAGAACACAAACTAGCTCCCATCTGGGATGTCGGCTTCCCAGACAGATGGTGGCTTTATCCATTGCACCATAATGCAGGCCCCAGTTTGATTATTTTTGATGAATATATTTACCCAAGTAATCACCATTTTGATCAAGATATAAAATATTTCCATAACATGACATGCAAATATCTCTCCCATTTTGTAAGTTGTCTTTTCACTCAGTTGATTGCTTCCTTTGCTGTGTAGGAACTTTTTAGTTTAATGTAATCCTTCTTGTCTATTTTTGCTTTTGTTGTCTGTTCTTTTGGGGTAATGAGAAATAATTTTCCATGCCAAAGTCAAGAAGTTTTTTTTTCTTCTGTTTTCTTCAAGGAGTTTATAGTTTCAAGTTTTATGTTTAGGTTTTTAGTCCATTCCAAGTTGTTTTATGTAGCTAGAGTAAGGTAGGCTATCCACATTGGTTGTTTAGTATGTGAATTTTCAGTTTTCCAAACAATACTTGTTAAAGAGATTATCATTCCCTCAGGGTATATTTTTGATAATCCATTGAATACCAAGTAACTTTGTATGATTTTTTTTCTGTTTACTACATTCTGTTCCATTTATCTATATTATGTCCTAAAAATTGAATTTCTTCTTTTTTTGACTCTCTGTGTGTCTCTCCCTCTCTCTCTGTAACTCTGACTTTCAGATAAATAAATAAATCTTAAAAAAAGAAAAAAATAGAGTTTGAATCCATGTCACAGATTATATTTGCCTACTCACTTGAGTTCTTTATATTTCCAGTTGTAACAAGATTCTGGTCCACATATAGCCTTTTCTCAAATCTATGGCTTCATATTAAAGTTGTTCTCAGGTTGAGTACAATTATTTTTAGTCTAATTCCCAAGATCAGAAGAAATAAAAATGTTACTGAAGAAGAATCAGCTAAGTGGAATTGAGAGTACCTTGCACATTACTAAGTAAACATTAATGAATGCACTCATATTTTTTGCACCCTCTATTTTTTGCTTTACTCACAAAAGGCAAATAATGCCTCTAATCAAATGCAATTCTTTAAATTATATCCTTAATCTACATAACAATTATTTGTTTCCCTAAGTTTCTTCTCATCAACAGAAAGTCTAGATTTGGAAAGAGTAGATCTGTTAATAACAGTGCTGAATTCCTAACAGAGAAACACGAGATCACGTGTAAATTATCCAGAGCCCAGGAGGAAGCTCATGTTCCTGCAATTACTTAATTGATTGTGGTTGATGATGATTACACACTCCTTGAGTGCAAACTCCAATTAGGGAGAAAAGCAGCTTGCTATGTTTACATAAGCCAAGTGACCAAGACAGTAAGGGATTCCAGGAAAGATCCTCAACAGTGTAAATAACCCTCTTTCCAAATCAAAAGAAGAGGATCAGCTTTTCCACTTTATTCACTTGCAATCCATGTTGATAATATCAAAGCAGATGCCTAAGGGATTCCCTGCTAATGCATAGACACATTGGACTAAAAATCCACAGCCAAGTGAATCAGAAGTTCAAGATATTTCTTCTCCAGCCCACGCATCCTACCCATAATATAAATTTTATAAAGAGATGGATTTGTCAATATTATCCAAAGTAACAGTACAAAGCTTTCATTTAATTTGTGGAATGTTACAATATTTCAAATGGTGTGTTTACCATACATTGGGTTTTTATGTGGATTAAAATGCCTAGGTTTAATAGAATATGTGCTCTTATTTTCTACCAAAAATTACCAATGGCATTCATTTTAAGGCATTCCTAGGTTGTTGTCAGTTATGTTTACTGAACCCATCATACTTATATTTTGTGTTTAGTTAATTAAAATCTAGTTATTAATGAATTAGATACTATGGATAGCCCATCTAGGGCTAAAGCAATGATTCTCCCAAATTATGATAAGTATTAACTTATACTTTAGTATAAGTATTAACTTATACTTTAGTCTCTATCTAGAAATTTTTCTAAAATGTAGGAAAATATCTTATAATTATGTGCAGTTCCTGGAGTTGCCCCACCTCTCATGGCTGTGTCATGTAAGCTAATGCCTACCTCTAATGCCTCAGCTAGAATACCCTTTTCTTTTTTTTTTAATTTGATATCTTTCCTTTATTAATATAGGAATTTATACCTAACTATAAATTTCCCTGTCAGCCTTGCTTTAGTTTTTTTTTTTTTTTTAACTTTTATTTAGGATATAAATTTCCAAGGTACGACTTATGGATCACAATGGTTTTCCCCCCATATTTTCCCTCTCCCCCCGCAACCCTCCCCCCTTGCCTACTCCCTCCACCCTTTCATTCACATCCAGATTCATTTTCAATTCTCTTTGTATACATGAGATCAATTTAGCATGTGTTAAGTAAAGAATTTGTCCATTTGCCTTCATATAGTAACACAAAGTGAAATATACTATTTGAGTTCTCGTTTTAGCATTGAGTCACATTGTACAGCACATTAAGGACGGAGATCCTACATAATATATATATATATATATATATATATTTGAAACTGATTAATTTTTGATGCAGTTTCCAATGTAACACTGAGTTTTTCTTTTTTTTTTTTTCATTTTTGATTATCTTTATATAGAGAAGATCGGATCAGCTCTTGTCTGGACTGTTGATATACAATGTAAATTTTTACCCATATTAGTTTCTCTCTTTGTTGTTTGTTTTTGTGCTAGTACTAATGGTTGAAGTCTGCAACTAACACACAATTAGCCTTAGGTGTTTAAAGTTTAACTGAAAAGTGATCCCAGTCAACTTTGAGAGAGGGAAAAAGAAAGGGAAGATAGGTACAATTTGAGACAAACTCAATTGGACTTGCACCAAATGATGGAGTTAGAAACATGCCAGGGGATCCCAATACAACCCCATCAAGATGGCATATACCAATGCCATCTCAATGGCCCAAGTAAACAATTTTAGTTCACAATCGATCACACTGAAAGGTCTAAGAGTCAAAGGGAACACACAAACAAGACTAGTTTCTACCAATACAAACAGATAGGACCAGAAAGGGAGAGGATGATCCAACATGGGAAGCAGAGTCACAGAAGACTCATAGAATGACAGATGTCCTAAATAACACTCTGGCCTCAGAATCAGCCCTTAAGGCATTCAGAGCTGGCTCAAGAGCCCATAAGCGTATTTTAGGCATGGAAAGCCAAGACACTCTGCAAAAGGAGAAAAAGAAGACCTAAAGGGAAGACCTCAGCGAGTGAGATCCCAGTGGAAGGAACGGGGCTACCAAAGAAGAAGGTACCTTTCTCTGAAGGGAGGAAAGGACCTCCACTTTGACTGTGACCCTGTCGGAATAGGATCAAAGTCAGTGAACCCTAAAGGCTTCCATAGCCTCAGCAACTCATGACTAGAGCCTAGGGAGATTCCTGACGCCATAAATAAGAGTGTCAAATTGTTAAATCAACACCAGGAGTTACTGTGTACCTATATCCCATGTGGGATCTGTCCTTAATATGTTATCTAATGTGAAGTGAAAAGAATATCCTTTTCTTTTTAGGACAAATGAAGCCTGTGTTATAATTGCACCAAAGATCCATTTAGTTATTTATTTATTTTTGACAGGCAGAGTTAGACAGTGAGAGAGAGACAGAGAGAAAGGTCTTCCCTTTTCCATTGGTTCACCACCCCCCTCCATCCCCCATGGCCACTATGGCCTTTGCGTTGCACTGATCCGAAGCTGGGAGCCAAGTACTTACTTCTGGTCTCCCATGCGAGTGCAGGCTCAAGCACTTGGGCCATCTTCCACTGCCTTCCCAGGCCACAGCAGAGAGCTAGACTGGAAGAGGAGCAACTGGGACAGAACCCAGGGTACTGGCGCCGCAGGTGGAAGATTAGCCAAGTGAGCCACCGCGCTGGCCAAAGATCCATTTATTTCTCTTCTTAATGTTGTTTCTGTCACTGCTCACAGACATTATTTCCAAAATTAATCCATAATAAATTTCTTCAATATAAATTTGGGATGCACACAGAATCTATTTTCCATGAAACTTGATAACTACAGGTGTTACTAAAGTGTATTATGCTTTTAATTAAACACCTACTTTCTACCTGGCATTGAAAACCCCATCACTTGTAAAAAAATGCAAACCAGAACAATGGTGTTATGTGATGGCAAGCCATTTAACAAATCTTTCTGTGCTGAAGAGCTGGCATGGATACTTTTGCTAAAGTATGTGCAGACGGGTATATTATAGCATGGTAAATTTCAAGACAAGCTTAGAAGTAGTGACAATTAGGTCTACTCACTTTCATTGTTCTAATGGACAGTAACAAAGAATAAAGATGCGAAATGAAATCCTGAGGAGATTAAAAAGGATTGAGAAAGAGTTCTTCTTGGTGGAGAATAAAGAAGAAAACCACAAGAAACTGAAATTATGGACCAGAACTTAATTACAATAGTAGATACCTCTGAGAAATATTGAGTTGTCAGCCCTGGACAGATGAGGAGACTGATGAGGAAATGGTGATTGCTTAAAACTTAGACTGTGGTGTTTGAATTGATGAGCTTGAAAAAATTTAAATCAGTTTTGTTGAACCTTCTATGCCTATAGAAGTTTTCTATTCTTCCCTTTTAAAGCCCAGATGACCCCTCTTCCTGAGTTACAATGAGACTGGCCCCTACTTAAAAATCGGGTCAGAGAGAGCCAACCCACATTGTAACTCAGCAAAGTACTGATCCAATTAAGGGAAGAAAGACATCACCTACCAAAATGCTACAAGAGCTACCCAGGAAGTTCTGGCAGGAACTGGGTTGTCAGGACATTGCAGTAAACAGTACCTCGATCTTGCTTATGTGAGGAAGAAGTAAAACATAGCTTCCTGGGCTGGTGCTGTGGCTCACTTGACTAATCCCCCGCCTGTGGCACCAGCATCAAATATGGGCACCAAATTCTAGTCCCGGTTGCTCC
Source organism: Sylvilagus floridanus (assembly GCA_949820135.1). Lineage (NCBI taxonomy): Eukaryota > Metazoa > Chordata > Mammalia > Lagomorpha > Leporidae > Sylvilagus > Sylvilagus floridanus. The sequence goes on along the minus strand of OX463224.1, from coordinate 99,380,952 downwards.
TCTTCCAGTCCAGCTCTATGCTGTGGCCCGGGAAGGCAGTGGAGGATGACCCAAGTGCTTGGGCCCTGCACCCGCATGAGAGACCAGGAGGAAGCACCTGGCTCATGGCTTCAGATCAGTGTAGCTCTGGCCTTAGCGGCCATTTGGGGGGTGAACCAATGGAAGGAAGACCTTTCTCTCTGTCTCTCTCTCTCTCACTGACTCTATCTGTCAAATAATAATAAAAAAAAAAAACATAGTTTCCAAGCTTTGGTAATTTGTATATGCTCAGAAGATGTGAGTAAACACAATAGACTAAAGAACTGCTACCTCACTGACATTTTAGGGCTCTGGCATTAAAAAAAAATGCTGAAAGCAGTCCATGCACAGTAAAAAACAAATTATTGCATTTTTCATCTCTCATCTGCAAGCGAAAATCTTGCCTGATAGGCATGCCTGTATTCTGGAAGCAGCATATTCTGCAGTCATAACATTGCATTACTCATTTTCTATATTACAAGGAAATCCACTGGCTTTTATTGGGACCATACTAAGAAAGCACTCTTCAACAGATCCAGGCTGTTGTGCAATTAGCTTTATATATTTAGACACTATATATACATAATTAAATCCTTGCATGATCACACAAATGGCAATTGAGGGTGTTATTATATTCTGATTATCCATAACAAAATTAGATTCAGGGTTCCTAAGTAAACAACCTATGACACATTTATTTATAAAAAAAAAAAGGATGTAAATTTATGGACATTAAATGGGAAATATAAGAGTCATGTACATTCTTCATGGCCAAGAGTGTGTAATAAGATTCTACCACATTTATGGAGGAATGAAACTTCAGTTGGGACTTCAATATGTTGACAAACGAAAATAATATTATTGATTATTCTAGACCACATGTCAAGAAGCTGTGCTGCTGGGCCAAGTCCAGCTCATAGGCAATTTTTGAAAATAAAAATGTTTAAGTCTTCTTAAGTAGAAGCAAGAAAATTGAAACATAAATAAATATGGGATACTATAAAATTTTATGTAAAATAGATTTAAAAGATTTTATTTTGGTGCAAAATTATTTTTCCCAGTACATGCAGTTTTAGCCTAATAAAGATTTCCCAAGAATAACTAGAGGACCCCAAATGTGAATGGATTTTAAAAAAATGGACTAATGCCAGTGCCGCAGCTCAATAGGCTAATCCTCCGCCTGTGGCGCAGGCACACCGGGTTCTAGTCCTGGTCAGGATTTCGGATTCTGTCGTGGTTGCCCCTCTTCCAGACCAGCTCTCTGCTGTAGCCCGGGAGTGCAGTGGAGGATGGCCCAAGTGCTTGGGCCCTGCACCCCATGGGAGACCAGAAGTACCTGGCTCCTCGCTTGGGATCAGCATGTTGTGCTGGCCACAGCACGCTGGCCGTGGCAGCCATTGGAGGGTGAATCAATGGTAAAGGAAGACCTTTCTCTCTGTCTCTCTCTCACTGTTTACTCTGCCTGTCCAAAAAAAAAAAAAAAAAAAGGGCTAAAATAACCACATCTTTAATTTCATTTTACATGAACTTTTAAAAGTACCCAGGAAAAAGCACCTAGTACCTGGCTCCTGCCATTGGATGAGCGCGGTGCGCCGGCCGCAGCGCGCCATCTGCGGCAGCCATTGGAGGGTGAACCAACGGCAAAGGAAGACCTTTCTCTCTGTCTCTCTCTCTCTCTCACTGTCCACTCTGCCTGTCAAAAAAAAAAAAAAGTACCCATAATGAGATAAAGTTCCGCATATGCTTAATTCTGTTTTTCTGTTTTCTTCAGCTGTTTTCCCACTTCTAGCATAATGTTTAGCACTTAGTGCTCATTATAAATACTGTTCAAACAATGCTATGTAAAATAATTGAGCAATTTTGAAGGTTTTGAATATAGCAAATTCATTATTAGACATTTATTTAAGGATAAATATTCCCCATAAAGTGTAGGAAAGTGATTTTGAAGATATAAAATATATTTTACATAAGTCATGTTATATTAGTTTGATGTCAGCATGAAATAAAAGAAGGAAATCAATATAACATTTTGAGTAAAAGTTACTTTCAATTGATTAGTTATTGAGGCTATGTTCCTGTACTTTTACATTAGAAAATTTGTTATGACATTGTTTTTTCAGATGATATGATTCTATACTCTAATTTGATAGAAACTAGCCATTAGGGAAGATTCTTGTTCTCTTTCTGATCGAATGAAGCCATTAGTTGGGTAACCTGTATTAGCACCAATGCAAAAATCTTCATGCATCAATGACATATAAATTGGGTCTGCTTTCTTATGGTTTGATCAGAGACATCACTGATTCGGTTGTCTTTTCTTTAGTGCTCTCTAAACACTCTTTTGATTATTTTTTTCAATTTCATCTGCTATTATTTGTGTTAGGTGATCTCTCTGAACCTAGATTTGATTGAATTCCTCTGTGTCTGAAGGATACTTGCTGAAGATATATTCACAGTTCATTCTGTTTGAAAAGAAAGGAAAAACAACAAATAGTGGACAAAAATCTTATTATTGAATGTGTGACTAGCTATCTATCTTTCAAAATCATCTCTTTTTAGAAAAGAGCAAAAACTAATCAAAATAATAAAAAGACTCCAGTTCTTCTGAGGATTAGGTCACCTTTATCTTTCTTTTTATTTTTTTTCATTTTTATTTTAATTGTTTTAAAATATTCAAGAAGATTTGTAGATACAAGTCTAAAAACATAATGATACTCCCTTCTTTCTTCTCTTCCACCCTCCTTCCTTCTATGTTTCATTCTTTTCTTAAAATGTTTGATATAATATATTTAAATCTACACTACAGTGTAGAGACTTAATACTTTATCAAATAAATGTTTAATTAGGGGGCAGTGCTGTGGTGTGGTGGGTTAAGCCCAGCCCGAAGCATCAGAATTCCATAAGAGTGCTGATTGGAGTCCTGGCTACTCCACTTCTGATCCAGCTCCATGCTAATGCAGCTGGGACAGCAGCAGCAGATGACCCAAGTGCTTGAGGCCCTGCACCCACATGAGAGATTTGGAAAAGTTTCCTGGCTCCTGGCTCAGTCTGGGCCAGCCTTGGATGTTCTGGCCATTTTAAGGAGTCAGATGTGAGGGCGATCTGGCTGTGAAATCTGTCACTCCATTGATCGCCAGGGTTGATTCAGCTGATCTGGCTGGCTAGGCGGGTGTTCCCTTCCTCCCTCACTGCTCCATGTGCGTCCCTCCCAAAGCTGTGCGCTTGGTCAAGGAGGATGACCTTCCCTGCTAGAGGAGGACCAGTCTTCGATCAAGGGTATAAGAGTAGCTGCACTCCCCTGCTAGAATCTCCAAACAAGCTCTCAAGGAGTCAACCAGAGAATGGAAGATCTCTCTGTCTCCACCTCTCACTCTTTCTCTGTAATTCTGCCTTTCAAAATAAATAAAATAAATCTTTTTTAAAAAGTATAAGTTTAGCACTAAAAATCAAAAAGACCCTGATTTACTTGGAATATAGACAATGTCTATAAACTGCAATTGAATGAAAACCATATACAGTTTTTTGACAATTAGTTATGCATAATTTCTTTCAATGAAATAGAACCAATGATAATGTAACATTTAAATATTTTCTTTATAATTACAAGAAAATAATTAAGTTTGTTTAGACTTTTAGCCTTTCCTTTTAAAAGTTTATGTACAGAAAATTTTAGGCAGATAGAAATGCAAATAATTATACATTATATCATTTGTACTCTGTTAGTTACCACACATCAGAGAAGGCATATGTTATTTGTCTTTTTAGGACTGGCCTATTTCATTAGGCAAAATGATTTCCAAATGCATCCATTTTATTGTGAAAGACAGAATTTCATTCTTTTTATAGCTGAGTAACATTCCATAGAGTACATACATCATATTTTCTTTATCTAGTTTTCTGTTGATTGGCATCTATGTTGACTCCATCACTTAATGAATGTGAATTGAGCTGCAATAAACATTGATGTACAAATAATTCTTTCATATGCTGATTGCATTTCCCTTGGGTAAATTCCAAGGAGTGGGATGGGTCATATGATAGATCTATTTTCATCTTTCTAAAGAATCTTCATACTGTCTTCCACAATGCTTGTATTAGTTTGCATTCTCACAGTGGATTAAAGTACTTATTCCCCCATATTCTCACCAGCATTTACTGTTTTTTGATTTCTGTATTACAGCCATTCTAACTGTGGTGAAGCGCGGCCTAATTTTGGATTGTATTTGCTTTTCAATGGTGGATAATGATGCCGAGCATTTTTTTCATGTGTCTGTTAACTATTGAATTTTCTCTTTTGAAAAATACCTGTTCAAATCCTTTGTCCATTTGTTAACTGGATTGTTAAATCTACGACTTAATACCATCAGATTCTGGAGGAGAATATTGAGGAAACTCTGTAAGACATTGGTATAGGCAAGGACTTCTTGGAAAAGGCCCCAAAAGAACAGGCAATCAAAGTCAAAATAGACAAAAGATATTAAAGCAAGTTGAGAAGCTTCTGTATAGTGAAAGAAACACTCAGCAAAGTGAAGTGGCAACCAACAGAATGGGAGAAAATATTTGCAAACTATGAAACTGATAAAGGATTAATATCTAAAATCTTTAAAAAACACAAGAAACTCAACAATAAAGCTTGATATTTTAATATTTGCTTTTCTGTGGATGATCAGCACATAGATATTTGTCATGGTAAATTCCTTATATAATTATTGGACTTTCAATATTTTCTCGGGGAAAAGGACTGGGCTTTATGTTTCACCTTATCAATAGAATGTTGAGTCTCCAAGATACGTACACCATCTCAGTAACTTTATTCACTTCTTATCAATTCATTTGTTCACCAAATACTTACTGAATGTCACACTAAACACATGTGAGATATATCATGTTACCAAGTTTTAAATTTTAAGAACAAATGAAGGGAAATTGCTAGACAATAAAGTCACTTTTGACAGAGAAGACCTTGATGAATTGTGACTCACCATGAGAAAAAAAAGACTACACTCAGAGAAGGATTAGGCAATAGAAAATATGCACTTATTAAGGGCTCAGTGATATTGGAGTTATATACAAGAATTGGAATTGAAAAGAGAATATGTAAAAAAAAATTTCAATTGAGATATCATCTTTGTCCAATGAGAATGACTCCAGTGCACATAACAACCCTGATTATAGTATGTAAAAGATGGAAGGAAGCCCCGTATCCACTGACAAATTAATGAATAAACAAGATATGACATGCACATACAATAAAATTTTATTAAGTTGAAAAAGAACGTAAAACATGTCACAGGCTACAATATGAATAATATACAATACTAATATGAAAACATCTTGCTAAGTGAAGCAATCCAATAATAAAAGGCAATTCTGGTTGACTTATTAATAATAGGGGTGGGGAACATCTGCTCTGCAGGCCAGATAAGGCCTGCTAATCATTTGATTTGGGACTGCCAAAGCAACCACAATTCATACTTGTAATTCCATAAATCTATAGCAGGCTAGTTTTTAAGCTGATAGTTTTGTATGTCTGTGAGTGATGTTATAAATATGTAAATGGCCCTTGGTAGAAAAATAAAGTCTCCACCCCAGTACCTAGTATGATGAGTTCATAAAGAGCCATTCTAGAATGATTATTGTCAGGGGCCTATAAGAAAGGATATGAGGAGTTGGTTTCTTTGGTTATATTTTTCATTGACAGATAAAGTTGTATGTATTTATCATGTACAGCATGATGTTTTGGAATATATAAATGTGGAATAATTAAATCTATCTAATTATTAAATGCATTACTTCAGATAGTAATCATCTTTGTGGTAAGAACACGTATACACTCTTTTTGCATTTTCAAGAATACAGTATGTTGGCCGGCGCCGTGGCTCAACAGGTTAATCCTCCGCCTTGCGGAGCCGGCACACCGGGTTCTAGTCCCGGTCGGGGCGCCGGATTCTGTCCCGGTTGCCCCTCTTCCAGGCCAGCCCTCTGCTGTGGCCCAGGAGTGCAGTGGAGGATGGCCCAAGTGCTTGGGCCCTGCACCCGCATGGGAGACCAGGAAAAAGCACCTAGCACCTGGCTCCTGCCATCGGATGAGCGCGGTGCGCCGGCTGCAGCGCGCCGACCGCGGCAGCCATTGGAGGGTGAACCAACGGCAAAAGGACGACCTTTCTCTCTGTCTCTCTCTCTCACTGTCCACTCTGCCTGTCAAAAAAAAAAAAGAATACAGTATGTTGGGGCTGGCATTGTGGCACAGTGGGTTAAGCTGATGCCTATGATGTTGGCATCGCATATCAGAGCACTTGTTTGAGTGCAGGCTGCTATGTCCTGATCTAGCTTCCTGCTAATATACCTGGAAAAGCAGCTAATTTTTCAAGTACTCTGATCCCTGTCACCCATGTGGAAGACTTAATCGTGCACTTAAGATGTTTAAAATGTTACATTTTATGTTATTTACATTTTACTACAACTCAATGAACATTATAAGAAAAGTAAATGGAAATGAGAATATTATGAAACTTAGAATTTAGATTTTGTTTCATGTTTGAAGACCTTGGAGTCTCTGCAAATGTAGAATGCTATTGAGCGAAATATTCCTGAACAAAAAAGGCATTGTGACTAAGAGTATAGTAAAGTCACCAGCAAAAAGGAAAGTGTACTACATCTGGAAGCTATAATTCTCAAATGAACAGTGTAATGCATCAGTCCTGCATTCTGAGCCTAAAGTAATGTATGTGGAAAAAAAAAAAAAAAAACTCAAAACTTCCTTCAGGAGTACTGCAAGAAACATCAGTTAGGAATTGTGTTTATCTAGTAATGTAAAAGCTCTAGGTATTGGTATTTGGTGAAATGATATAGATGTTTCTCGGGACACCAACATCCCATAACCAAATATCTGGGTTCAAGACTCAGCTCTGTTCCTGACTACAACTTCATGCTAATTCCCAATCTGCAAGGGAGCAGGTTACGGTTGAGGTAGTTGGGTGCCTGCCTATCTTACTCCAGGTTCCAGTCTGATCCAGCTCTGGGTAGAGCAGATCTCTCTCTCTCTCTCTCTCTCTCTCTCTCTCTCTCTCTCTCTCAGCCTTTACTCTTGAAATACATAGGAAGGAAGAGGAAGGGAGGAAGGGAGGAAGGGAGAAAGGGGGGAAGGGAGGGAGGGAGGGAGGAAGGGAGGAAAGCAGGAAGGGAGGAAAGAAGGAAAGGAGGGAGGAAGGGAGAAAAAAAGGATGGAAGGGAGGGAGGAAGAGAGGGAAGGAGGGAGGGAGGACAAAGAACCAAAAATAAAGAAAGAAAGAAAAGTTTCTATGCTACAGTGATACAAACAAAATAAAAGGGGCTGATTTCCCATTCACCTAAAATAAAGAGCAATAGAAAATTAAGTGCTTGAAAATCATTACAGAATTAGGTCATTGATTTTTCTCATCCACCTTCCTTAGACTTGGATTCTATCTCTGATGTACATATTTTTCTTTTCTTTTTATTTATTTTATTTATTTTAAAGGCAGAATTATGTGCACGCACACACACACACACAGATGAGAGAGAAAGAGAGGGAGGGAGAGATAGAGAAAGAGAGATCTTCTATCTACTGGTTTACAGGAACCAGGAGTCTCTTCTTCTGGATCTCCCACATGGATGCAGGGGCCACTCTCTTCTGCTTTCCCAGGCACATAAGCAGAGAGCTAGTTGGGAAGTGGAGCACCTGGGAATTGAACAGGTGATCAAATCTGATGCCAGAGCTGCAGACAGCAGCTTTACCTGCTACACCACAGTGCCAACTCCCTGTGTGCTCATATGTTAATATAAAGGCCCGGGGACCACCATCAAGACAGTTATATATCTTACAAGACAAATGATTTAAAAAGGACATCAAACTTGGCTTCCTACTTCAGTCTTCCCATTCAAGAGTTTGTTAGAAGCCCAGCCAATCAATCATTTTTACTCTGTGTTCTTGGTAATATCTAGATGAAAAGTATGGTTGGGAGTGTAGCCCTTCATTGAGCACTTTCAGGCATAGATATTTGGCTTCCCTTCACAAAGAACACAGAGATAGTTGACTTTGGTTAAGCTATAAAAATTTCTTGTCATTTTGGGGAAATGGATACTTGAGAAGAAGTAAGAGGAAAGGAAAAATAAAGATATAAAACCAGAATCACTTCCTATTTGATAAAGTTCACTGAGACATGTTTGACATGTTATAATACACGGTGATCAAACCACTCATGCAAGCATTTTTGTCAGTTTATAACTGTTTTGAAACTCAAAGGATATACCCTTACTGAACAAACAAGAGCATACTTATTGCATACTGTATTGTATACTGTAGAGTTACTGTATACGCAGAACTGAACAAACTAAGTATGGTCAAGCAACAAACAATGAAAAATTCACAGGTAATTGTTTAATTACAAACAATAGCAAACACTATGTACATACAGTGTTTATGTTTTTATAAGAAAAGAGTCAACTTTTTTTTTTTTCCTGAAAAGGACTAGATAGTAAATACTTTAGCCTTTGTGGTGTAATATTCACTACCTCAATGACTCAACTATACTATTGTAGTAAAAAAAAATCAAAACAATGTAAAAATGGGTATAGCTTTGTGCCAATAAAAGCTCACTTACTAAAATAGATAGTAGATTGAATGTGATCTACAGCCTGTAGCTTACTGACCTCTTTCCATGAGAAAAGTATTTTAAATTTATAGCTTAAAAACATGAATATTAAGCACAAATAACTCAATTTAAGCAGAATTTACTATCTGTTGTCTAATAATAAGTGATGCCTCTTCCAAAATGTCATGGATGAAAATGGTCATTTTGGTTGCTTAAGGCACTTGCAATCCCATATTTGAATATCTGATTTTGAGTTCCAGATCTGTTTCTTATTCCAGCTTCCTGCTAAAGTTCACTGTATAGGCAGTTGGTTATGATTCAAGGAGTTGGGTCCCTGTTGCTCATTTGGGAAACCAGGATTGAGTTCCCAGATCCCTGCTTGAGCCTGGCCCAGCTCTATCTATACTGACTATTAATAGAGGTAACCATTCAAATGGAGATCCCTGTCTCTTTCTGTCCATCTGTCTTTCAAATAGATAAGTAAATGCATAAATAAATATATAGCATTTAAAAATCTTATGGAAAGTTTGATTATGAGAAAACTGTGTATAAGTCTTGAAAACACCAACCTAAATTCTTTTAATTCTATTTTTTTCATAAACTCTTAACAATTTATTATGGTTGGAGGATGAGTACGGTAGGAACAATTACTATGTTACTAAAGTAGTATTTTTGGAATGCATGAAGTTTGTATTTCTTGCATAAATGGTATCTGGGAAAAAAGCAATTAGCTCAGTCAACAATTGATGAACTAATTTTTATTATTCAAAATATTAAAAATGTGTTTATTTTTATAAAAATGAATAACCTATAATGCACATTTTCATGAAGGTATTATTCTGGGTTTTAGCACATTTACATTGCATAAAACAATCAAACTATACAGTATTTCAATTTACTTATACTTTCTGTTTACAGTCTACCAGCTCTTGTCTTTAGTTTTTCATATAGTATGTAATATTCTATTGTGAAATACAGTGATCCCACAGTGCTATGAAACACAAGCACTTGTTACTTCTGTCTGACTCTGTTCCGTCCCTCCTTCTCCAACCTTTCAAGTCTCAAGTAATCATTATTCTAAGTTTAAATTGTACTTTTTAAAGTGACACATGGGAGAGAGAATATCCTTTATTTGTATTTCTGTCTAGCTTCTTTCAGTTAACATAATGATCTCCAGTTCTATCTATTTTGCTGCAGTAATATGCATAGTAAATTACAATAAATGACCAACTAGTGTATGGTTTTAATGTTTATTATCAATCACTCCTTCCTATGGTGTTATTAAAGACAGCGTAGAGATGATGATTAATGCCATTGTCCACTTTGATTCTAGATGTGTTTTCTTTTCCATTTTCAGCATTCTTTTAATTGTTGATTTTCAATGATTGACAACACTATACATCACATAGATCCTTTCTTTTTGTCAGAACCAATAAATCAATTTCAAAAGTTTAAAATCTCAGTATAAAGTGATTCTAATATATAATTCAGAAAATGAATGCTTTCCAACTTTATATTGTCTATAAACTGCACCCTTTCAAACTTACTTAGAATTTCATTTAATCTTTAGTTATTTCTCCTATTCTGTTATTAAGCTTTCCCTTACTAGATCAGTCAGCTGGTAGTTGTGTTGGTTTCATAGGGCTGTCCTAGAAAAAATCCACACACTGGCTGGAATGGTTAACAGACATCTTAAAAATATTTTCGTTGGCAAAAAATGATGCCCTTTGTTTTGTAAAAGAAAGACTGGTATGATAATATAATCTTGAAATTGCTGTTTTCAAGGAGGTAAAATGCTTAGTTTCTTTATGAGAGAGACTGACTATTTATCCACCACTGTATGCTATAATATCCATCCTCATCTTTCAGGAATTTTGGTGGAGATATGTCAAGTTAAGGAAACTGGTGAAAAAGCATTCTCATTACTGCTGAAAGCAAACGTGTGTGGAAGCCATCAAAGAAATTGATTCTATTGAAGAATTTCATCATTCCCCTAAAAAGACAAAATTATTATCCAATGGATATAAATGTGTAGAGTAACTTATTGGCCTTGCCTAGACACAACCACTCTTATTCTATTTACTTGATGATCAAAGATTATTTTTCTCAGTTACATTATTGTCTTGAACTGAAAATACATCAAAAGGTATTTACAGATATAATGAAACACATGTCTGGTTGAGTTTACTATTTGAGAAGAACAATAAAACAGATTATAGAATATAGAAGAAGATGCCTAGATTTCAGCAGTGAATAAAAATTTTTTTTTGACAAATTCAATTGAAGAAACTGTAACAAATGTAAACAAGTTTCAATTTGTCCACAAACTAAATGACATAATCAGAATTAACTATAACTGTCAGAGGCTTAGAGCTATCTTCAGCTGCAGTGATTTTATACCTGCATCACAACTAAATTCTTCATACTTAAAAACTGACTTGGAATATTTTTTTGGATTTTTAACTTTTGTCTTTTAAAATTTTTATTTTGCAATATTTCAAATAATACAGAAAAATATAAAAATGTTCAGTAAAAAGGTGCACATTGAATAATTTTTAACATTTTTCCATATTCACTCCATATGTAAACATTATATTCTTACTTATACACATAATTTTTACTCAAAAACAGTAATAATAATACAATATGATTTTCATTAACCATAACATGATAAAATAAACTTATATTATTAAGTAAAGGGAAAATCATTGAAGACAAAATTAATAAATATCTGCATACCAAATAATATGGAATTAACTCATTTTAAAAACTCTATATGTGTTTACTTCCACATGTGAGATAAAACGTGGAATTTGTCTTTTTAAAATGATTTATTTTATTTATTTGAAAGACACAGTTATGGAAAAGGGTAGAGACAGAGAGAGAGAGGTTTTCCATTTGCTGGTTCGCTCCCTAAATGGCTGCAATGGCTAAAGCTGAGCTGATCTGAAGCCAGAAGCCAGAAGCTTCATCCGGGTCTCACATGTGGATGCAGGGACCCAAGGCCTTGGGCCATCCTTCCACTGCTTTCCGAAGCATATCAGCAGGAACTGGTTTGGAGGTGGTGCAGCTGGCACTTGAACTTGTGCCCATATGGGATGTTGTTGCTACGGGTCGCGGATTAACCCACTGGACCACAGCACAAGCCTCCTTTTTTTTTTTTTTCAAAGATTTTACTTATTTATTTGAAAGGCAGAGATGCAGACAGAGGAAGAGACAGAGTGAGAGGTTCTATACACTGGTTCACTCTCCAAATGGCTGCAATGGCCAGAGCTGGGCCGATTCAAATCCAGGAGCCAGGAGCTTCTTCTGGGTCTCCTACTTCGGTGCAAGGGACCAACGACTTAGGACATCCTTTTGCTGCTTTCCCAAGTGCATTAGCAGGGAGCTGGATCAGAAGTGGTACAGTTGGCATTCGACCTGGCGCCCTTATGGGATGCCAATGCTACAGGTGGAGGCTTAGCCTACCACCCACAATGCACACAATGCTGGCCCCATAATTTGTCTTATTAATGTCTGGCTTATTTCACTTAGCATAATGATCTCCAGTTCCATTCATTTTGTTCTTTTTTATAGCTAAGTAATATTCCATCATGAAAAAAAAAAACTGTCAGAAAGTTCATATGGAATACAAAAGACCCAGAACAGCCAAAAACTTTTTAAACAATAAAAACAAGCAAGAAGCATCACAATACCAGATTTCAAGACATATTATAGGGCTATGATACCCAAAAAAGCATGGCACTGTCATAAGATAGACTAATGGAACAGAATAGAAACACCAAAAATTAATCCACACATGCATGAACACCTTACGTTTTCAAATGTTCTAAAAATATTTCCTGTAGGAAGGGCAGTCTATGTGAGACTTATAAAGTTACCACTTATTGCGAGCAAATGCCTAGCACTGTCTCCAGTAGTTTTAATAACCCAAATTCAGCCCTGACAGCATTAAAGTTAGGTGTTGTCTTCACTCAGAAAACTTGGTCACTGTGGAAGATGATGTATATTGCACAAGTTATACACAAAATGGCAAAGTCTGGATGAAACCAAATCCTCATAAATCACCTTCCTTCTCATCACTGTGCTAAATGATTTGGGTTGCATACCTTAGGTTCTTCTATTTTGAGAACTGAGACAATGATGATCTCCTAAAATGTAATAGGATAATTTAACCAATAACAGAGTGTGCTTAAAAACTTCTCTCATATGAGAGTCAAAATACTAATACCTTCTCCAATTGTTTCTGAATATTGTAAAATCTCTAGAACTAAATGCAAACTTTTCTCAGTAATCTACTATTCAAAAAGAACACAGAGTTCCTTCAAGAGAGTTCCCTTGAATGCTATGCTATGATAGTATACATTGTATCAGATTGTTGTATATTATATATGTTTTACATTGGATTATTGTATATATATATTTGGAGTAAAATCCTGGGGGTGGTGGTGTTCTCTTTTTCAAAGGCTTTGCAATAGAGTTCTTTTGAACTGGCCACATTATTCAAATCATGTTGCAAATTTCACTTTGGGGAATATTTTTGTGAACCCTACTTTCTGCTTTAAGGAAATGTTTTCTGTCTCATTTGTCAATGATGACTGAAATAATTGTATTACTTATGCTGTAATTATGAAATTGCTCATTTTGAACCTTTCATAAAATTTTGCATTATTACTGATTGAGGGTGCTCCATGGTGCATTCAAAATGCCCTTGAAATATTTTATAAAGATATATAATTATTTCACCTTTCTGCTTCTAGCTGACAGTTTATATTGCTCTTGATAATGCTAGAATTATGGGTGTATCATATATATACTTTGCAAGCTGATATATTAATAGCTAGAGATTTTTTGTTCACAGTTGGACTGATTTTCAACATGTGTATTTTGTTGTGAATTTGAATTTTTTACATTGAAATTCCTTTTGTGGATGCTTGACTATGTCTCTCATCTCTCTATAGCATACAATTTATGCTTTTAAATCCTGTCAGGTATATGAATCTACTAAAAATCACACTTAGTAAGGAAAGTTAGTTAATATAGGTTTTCTACGTTGTTTTTGAGTCAGTTGTGAACTGTCATATCTGAGATCCTGGTTAATTCAACATTTAGGTGAAAACTTACAGGGAGTGCATGAGAGACAATCTAGCAGAAGGTTTTTCCCATTTATAATTCAGTATTCTATACATAATTCCTATTTTCACAAAACCCCAAACATAGTGGATTAAAATGTTGCAGCCTCTTTGAAGTTCTCTAAATCATAAACTATTTGTCTTGTATCAATGTAAAATAAAGCATTTAAGGCTTTCTGCTGTACAGGCTTTTTGAGAAAGTGCACTCTGTCTCCATAAAATATGTACATTGAAAGACATGACCTTCTCTAATGGCTTTATACCATTTGTTTGACTTCGCTCTGATAAGTGACAGTCTCTTTTGTTCCTTAGAACAAATCCCATCCACAATCTTCCAACAGGTGCATAAGTGCTGGAAGACTGTCAGGTGAATAATGAGAATTCAGCGACTTGAGAAGGGATGTCATATTTCCAAAAGTGATGGAAAGTCATTTTCCACCCCTTTCCCAAGGTGGATGTCTTATTTTCCTGCCACTCTTCCAGCATCATATTAGTCACACGCCGCTTGATCTGGTCAGATTCATCAAACAAATGATTTTCATCAATTATGTGACAGTTCATATTGTACAAACTTGTCATGAGCCCCAGTGATTTTTCAGCATGTTTCTACAGACGCATGCAATGCCCACAATCCCCTATTGTGGTTTAGTGAGAGGCGCAAAAGCCATGATGGAAATGTTGATGCCTGTAAAAGCTTTCTCCCACTTTGTAACTTGTTTAGATTTTAACAAAGGAACAGCCCATCTGGAAGCTTTCCTCTGTTTGTCTGTCTGCATCCATCCGCACTTTCAGATGGAGGAGAGCTGCTTCGCATTTCTTCCCCCTTAAGCACTCTGTGTATTCACTCTTCTTGGTACTTCACTGTTTGATAACTTCTCTAAACTACTGAGAGGGTTTAATTCTATATGCAAAAAATCATTGGAATTATACAGGTCTGGCATGTGTTAAATTGTGTTTCTTATAATAAAGGCTTCTATTGGGTTGGCTTTCTTTTTTTATATTTTTTATAAAGCTTTTAGTTAAAGAATATAAATTTCCAAAGTACAGCTTATGGATTACAATGCTCTCCCCCCCACAACTTCCCTCCCACCTGAAACCCTCCCCTTTCCCGCTCCCTCTCCCCTTCCATTCACATCAAGATTCCTTTTCAATTCTCTTTATATACAGAAGATCAGTTTAGTACATATTATGTAAAGATTTCAACAGTTTGCCCTCACATAGCAACACAAAGTGAAAAATACTGTTGGAGTACTAGTTATAGTATTAATTCAAAATGTACAGCACATTAAGGACAGAGATCCTACATGATTTTTTTTAAAAAAATGATTAATTATCCATGCAATTTCCAATTTAACACCAAGTTTTTCTTCATTTTCAATTATCTTTATATACAGAAGATCGATTCCATATATACTAAGTAAAGATTTCATCAATTTGCACCCAGACAGAAACACAAAGTGTAAAAATACTGTTTCAGTACCAGTTATAGCATTATTTCACATTGGACAACACATTAAGGACAGATCCCTCATGAGACGTAAGCACACAGTGACTCCTGATGTTGATTTAACAATTTGACACTCTTGTTTATGGCGTCAGTAATCTCCCTAGGGTCTAGTCATGAGTTGCCGAGGCTATGGAAGCCTTTAGGGTTCGCCGACTTCGATCTTATTCTGACAGGGTCATAGTCAAAGTGGAAGTTCTCGCCTCTCTTCAGAGAAAGGTACCTCCTTCTTTGATGGCCCCGTTCTTTCCACTGGGATCTCACTCACAGAGATCTTTCATTTAGGTCTTCTTTTTTTTCCGGAGTGTCTTGGCTTTCCATGCCTAAAATATTCTCATGGGCTCTTGAGCCAGATCTGAATGCCTTAAGGGCTGATTCTAAGTTGGCTTTCTAGTGGATCTTTGTACAGTGTTAAATTAGCAAGTTGTATAATCTATGGACAAGAAAATATTTGTCATTTGCTTGTTATTTTTTATTTATTTTATTTTGTGGGGGCTCATGACAGGTTTGTACAATATGAACTTATTTTATTTATTTTTATTTTTTGGGTATAATTTATATGCACTTGTTGAATTAAGCGCTTCATTTCAAAAAAAAATTTTGTAGTACAATATACATACCAAGAAATAAACACAAGTATACAGATAGATGTGATTTTTGTCCTCTGATAACATTTATCATCAAATTTAGAGAAAGCAAATGTGAAATAAGTGATGACAAATAGTAAATCATGAACTCATAATTCATTATGGAGCACACTTGCAAATTGTTGCTTTAAGAAATCTAATAAAATACTAAATGTTTTATAATTTGGTAAAAATATAGAATATTGGTTTTATCAAAATAATGTTATAATTATTAAAATAGCTTTCAGAAGAGATATGAATATGAGAGCGGTAATACAAGAGTTTAGTTCTCATAACCTAGTAATGGGGTGGGTGGTGTAGCGAGTCAAGTAATTCCAGTATCCCTATTGGCTCCCGATTCCCATCCAGGAAATTCCACTACAGATCCATATCCTTGCCCTGGTAAAAGCAGCAGAAGGTGGTCTGAGTGTTTAGGTCTCTACCGCGCACGTTAGAGACCTGGATGAATCTCCTGGTTCATGGCTCTGGCCTGACATGATCATGGCTGTTGCAGCCATCTGGGGAATGAACCAGTGGATGAAAGATCTCTCTCTCTCTCCTCCTCTCTCTTTGCAACTCTGATGTTCAAATAAATAAATGCTTTTAAAATGTTTTAATGAAAGTGAAGAGACAATTTATAAAATTTAAAATTTCAATAAATATAGATTTCATCATCATATTTAAACAGAAAATTTTAATATCAGCAACAAATTTGTGAAACATTTTACAAAGTATAGAGAGGGGCCGGTGCTGTGTCACAGTAGGTTAATCTTCTGCCTGAGGCACCAGCATCCCATGTAAGCGGCGGTTCTAGTCCTGGCTGCTCCTCTTCAGATCCAGCTCTCTGCTGTGGCCTGGGAAAGCAGTAGAAGATGGACCAACTCCTTGGGCCCCTGCACCCTCGTGGGAGACCAGGAAGAGGATCCTGGATGCTGGCTTCAGATTGGCACAGCTCCAGCCATTGCAGCCATTGGGGAGTGAACCAGTGGATGGAAGACCTTTCTCTCTGTCTTATCCTCTCACTGTCTGTAACTCTACCTCTCAATTAAATAAATAAAATCTTAAAAAAATATGGAGAGACTATTTCTGTGAAGCAAGGAACTGGAGCGGGGAGAGGACAACAGTATTTTCCAAAGACCTATGGGGTTGCATAAATATCAATTGAACAATGCATATTAATTTATAGCAAATTAATTCTTATTAAATAGCAGGCATTTGTAGTCTGTGACTTAAAAGATTTTACATTTTTGCTAAATATATTAATTGTACAGTGAGAGAGTTACTTGACCTTTTCAGAAAATATATCAGATCTAAATTTTAATTTCTCAAATCTTATGCATTATCTATTACATTCAATGTAAATGAAAAATCATAATATCAATAAGAAATAAAACTTTGTTTCATGAACCTTCTCATCTAGAAGTCCTGTGTCTGTGTGTGTGTGATTTCGTGTGCTTTGTGTGTTTGGGCGTGTATTCATGTGTCTGTTTTGAGTCTGTATTTTGTGATAGTGGAGTACAATAAGTATGTGAATATCTCAACAAATTTGACAGATTTGTAGTATGACTCAAAGTCAGATTTTTTAAAAGGTTTTATTTAAGATACACAAGTTTCATGTATTTTATATATGCAGATTCAGGAACATAGTGATAGTTCCCATCCTACTCCTACCTGCCCACGTTCTAACCATTCACCCTCTTAATCCAGCTTTTTTTTTTTTTTTATTCAGGATTGCTTTGGCAATTCTGAGTTTTTAGTTATTTAATATGAATTTTATGATTTTTTCTAATTCTGTAAAGAATTTCATTAATATTTTGATAGAGTTTGCATTGAATATGTAGATTACCTTAATCAGTATAGCTATTTTAATGATATTGCTGCTCTCAACCCATGAGCAAGGACTATCTTTTCATTTTTTGTGTTCCTGATTTATTTCAGCAATGTTTTGAAATTTATTGCGGGAGATAAAATAAAAAAAAAGACAAAAGTAAAAGAAAAAAATTGAAATAAATCCCTGCATATATCAGCATTGCTTATAGTTTTGTCAAACTTTGCCTGTATATATCAGCATGGCTTCTAGTTTTGTCAGAAAATAATATAGTAAAAAGAAAATTGAACATAGAAATCAACAATTCAAACTATGTTATAAATCCATAGAAATTTTAAAAAAATCCTTAGTGCCAATTAAATCTAAAATATTTTTCTGGCTTCTTCTATTTGTGCAATTGAAACATGTTTTCCTCTTCCCTTTCTCTATTTTTTAAGGCACAATCCTCCTTCCACCACTTGATTTGCTTTTTCCTTACATCCATTATGCATCTTCAAGTGAAGCAGACATAAGCAATTGAAACAACTTCTACCCTCCAAAGGAATACATAATATTTTCCAAGAAATCAGTTTATATCATGTCATCCAGTCTCCATTTACTTATGGCTGAGTAGAAATGTGTGATTTTTACAGCTTAAAAAAGTGTTTTTGGTTCACAGATACTTCTTATCCACAGTGATGTTAAGAAAGAGGAGCAGAAGGCTTAGACAAAGGGCTGAAAGAGAAGAAAACGGAAGAGGACATAAACAAGGAAGAAAAGAAACTAAAGTGATAATTTAGGTACAGATTAAAAATCAATGTATAGAATATGTTACTAGACGGCTTTTCCAAAACTGAGAAGTTTGTTTTATTTGAAAGTGATTCATTGTATGTTTAAAAATATATATTTTAGTTTTGGATACTTAATCTCCATCCAAAGTATTTCTCTTTTCTCCCTTTGCCTCTCTCCTTCTCATCCTATCTTCCCTCTCCCCTTCGTCTATATTTTTCCTACAGATTTTTCCCCCTTGTTTCTTTTCTTTTTCTTTTTGTCTCTCTTCTTCTGTCATTTGTACCACTACCAACAGGAGACAATTTACAGATATTTGGAAGCAGTCTGCTAAATTGTAACTCTATGAGAAAGCTTCTCCCAGAGAGCCAATCTATCCAAATGCTACACTCTTCCCACACTTCTAAGACTAAGTGAAAATAATCTTTCTTCACATGACAGCCTGTTGATGAGTATTCCCAGGTCCCAAAGGCAACCCAGAATCTAATTAACCTAATTAAACCTGTTGTGCATGACTCTTTTTTTTTCCTTCTTTCGATCAAGTTGTCACTACCTATTTGTATATTCATCTTTTTTCCTGTTATTCACTTGCCAGGATGTGTCACCAGCAGATAGAAGCAGCACAAAGCATCTACTTTCATGTTGTTATAATATTTCTTGGTGCCATTACTTGTTTCACATGTCAAAGGCAGCAACATGTTCCACATTTTCAAGATGTAAGAATGTAATTATCACTTACCAATGTCAGAAATAATGCATGCAAACTATGTGTGATTCACATTGTTCAAACAACCAAGGTTAAGAGAAGCATACCTTCATTGATTAAAATAAAATCTTTACTTTCAGGAAATCTCAGTCATTTTGTGCTCACTCTTTCATGAAAAAGAGGATCTATGCGGACATGCAAATGCAGTCTTGCAGCATACATGCCGCTTTAAATATTCCTGGCAGAAATTCAGCATCTCCCTCTACTGATAGTCAACACGCAGGTCATTTACAGGTTATCTTCCATGTTTCAATCACGAAGGACAGTGAATACAAGTATAGAAATAATAATACAACCATTGGAATCTGAGTTTTGTTTTCAGAATAGTTCTGACCTAGGTATTTGCCACATGCTTTCATTATTTGGCTATATATTTTTCTTTATTTTATTTTTCTTTATTTATTCTTTTACTTTTGACAAAGGGTCACATACACAGAACTCTATTACTGTACTTGGATACATACAGTATCATGGTTAAATAATGCACATACCTTTTTAGTTTTTTCACATATTCTGTGTATTTAAATAAATATTGGCGCATTTTAATATTACAATGAATACTAGTGAAATGAGTGTGCTTCCCACTAAATCATTATTAATAACTTAAATTAGATATTTCTCATTTATCTTACCTGCATTTCACCAGCAAGTGGTAACATGTGTGCTTAGTCTGTTTAGCATTCATTTGCTTGATTGTTTTGCCACAAACATGTGTTTCTTGGGTTCCTGTTTTAAAATTAGTATTGTCCTACATGATTTTTTATGTGTTATATTATAACATTAAAAGTCATTCATATTTTACACATAGTCATAATTCATTATTAGAAACTACCATATAATTTTCTGCTGAGAATATATCAGAATTGGGGCTGTTGCTGTGGCATCGTGGGTAAAGCTACCACCTGTATTGCCAGCATCCCATATGGGCACTGGTTAAGTCCCGGCTGCTCCACTTCTGATTCAGCTCTCTGCTGTGGCCTGGGAAATCAGTAAAAGATGGTCCAAGTGCTTGGGCCCTGCCCACACATGGGAGACCCGGAGGAGGCTCCTGGCTTCTGGCTTCAGATCGATTCAGCTCTGGCCTTTGGGGCCATTTGGTGAGTGAACCCGCAGATACAAGACTTCTCTCTCTCTCTTTGCCTCTGCCTTTCTGTAGCTCTGCCTTTCAAATACACAAATCTTTTAAAAAATAAAAAATAAAAGGAATATATCAAAATTTATTTTTATATGTGTTGTCAATAGATATGTGTGCCATCTCCATTTCTATTCTACTTACTATGAACTATGATACTATAGCTATATTTATATGCATACCCTCGTACACAGATAACAGAGGTTCTTTGGATTCATAATGACAGAATAACCAAATCAGAGGAAAACATACACAATTTTAAATTGCATCAAAATTTTAAAAATATTTGTTTATTTTTTGAAAGTCATAATTATAGAGAGAGAGAGATTGAGAGAGAGAGAGAGAGAGAGAGATCTTTCATCTGCTGGTCCACTCCTCAGATGGCCATAATGACCAGGGCTGGGCCAGGCCAAAGCCAGGAGCTAGGAGCTTTGTGCAGTTCTCCCAAGTGGGTGGCTGGGACCCAAGCACTTTGGCAATCTTCTCCTACTTTTCCCAGGCCATTAGTATTGAGCTGGATCAGAAGTGGAACAGCCAGGACACGAACCGGTGTAAACAGGATGCCAGCTTCCCAGCTTCACCACTACAACACTGTATGAGATGCTAATAGGAGAAATAGGTTGAGGGATACAAGAGAACCTTTTTATTATTACCTCACAATTTTTGTTTTGTAAATTTGCAACCATCCTAAAATAAAATGTTATAAACATTAAATACAAAAATGAAAATTAAACAAACTCCTTTGGCCCCTATCTTACCTCATGGGACATGATTTATTTGAGATATATGACGGAACTTACGTAAATGCTTAACCTATTTTGCTTATAGAAACAAACAGGGTATAATCTGCAACCACAATTTTTGCAAAAAAAACAAAAAAACAAAAAATCTATACCCAAAGGAGGAAAATGATAAAATGATAGAGATAAAATGGCAATGTTTAAATAACAGTGGAAATAATTAGAAAAGATAAATACAAATAAATAATTAGAAATAAAGACAGAAAGAATTTCCTTGTGTAGTTTTCCAGATGGAAAACCAGATATCTTGGCAATTAGCAGTAGCCCTTGGTTCAGGAAAAATGTATCAAGGTTCTCAAGGGGATATGTGTCAGAGTCATGGCAACATGGTTGAATTCCTCTCACTGAGCAGAGCAATCTCCATTTTCAGTTCTGTATAGTTGCTGCCAAGATTCAACAGGTACAATGTCCCAGTGATTTCAATTGTATTTCATTTTGAAAGAACCAGAAGTGAAGCCGGCCAATGCATTTAGTGTAACTCCTTAGAATTGAGACCTCATTGATGCCACAGATTTCTCCAAGTGTTGGAACAAGGGACCATTTCCCCAGAACGACTATTGCTACTTTTTCATGTAAAGAGATGCGGCTAAGGCCAGGCTTTTTATGTTCATAAAGATGACACTCCATTGTTGGGAGCCACTGTGCTGGTTTCCCTGTATAGGCCTTTGTTAGATTAACTTTCAACTGTGTTCCTGTAAGGAGGATTCACTAGAAAATTCCATTTGTACATCTCACTGATATGGTTAGCACTTCATAAACAAGTCATAGACAAGTCAGGGTCAGTCTTGGCTTGTGGAATTCCTGGGAGGAAAAAGGTCACAATGCTCTAGGAAAATGATCAAAACAAGAGCACTCTGCTTAAATTAACTATGTTATGACTGTGTTACAAAAAGCCTGATAAGTTGCTTGAGTGTGTTGTTAACTTCTGTATTGCCTTGAGCTGCAGCTGGTTATGTATAAAATATCACTAAAATGCTGGAATAAACGAGACCTTGATCAGAGTACTGTCTTGGTCTCCCTTCTCATGTCTGGTTTGTCTCTCCATTCAGGTCTGCCATCCTCGTATCCTAGTTGATTACCCGGCAGGCCAGGGAACTCCATCTTGTAAATGTATTTTAGTAGGCCCTTCTTATCTTGATATCACGTAGTCTGAGATAAACCACCTCAAAAAGGGACTATTAGACTAGAGGAGAGTTGGGTCAGGCATTTGCTTCAACAGAAACCACTGAATAATTATTTCCAAAGGGATGTACCTTATAGCCATGTTAGGGAAGTGATGATTCAAAAACCCAACAGTGCCAGAGGAAATCTCTTCTCCTTGATATTATAAACATCCATGGTATAATGGGATAAAGCATCAATACAACCATCATGCACCAGAAGATCATCTTATCAACCTTATGAACACAATCCAGGGCAGTATAAGCTTGCATACTAGACTTTTTGTTTCCCAAAAGTATGCTTTTCTGTCACAAGGAAATCTGAGAGGATCAGAGCTTCCTTAAAGTATTCAGAACTCATTGTGTGAAGCAAATACCACCTCCAACGTTACCACCATCACAACTCTGAGACCTTTTACCTACATGTGTAAGTGGGTCTGAGGTTGGCCTGGTACCGTGCAGGAGACTTGTAGCAATGGTTATACATTTGTTTGTTTGGTTAAGATTTATCTGTTTATTTGAAAGTCAGAATTATGGAAACAGGGATAGGGAGAGAGAGAGAGGGAGAGAGAGAGAGAGAGAGAGAGAGAGAGAGAGAGAATCTTCTATCTGCTGCTTCACTTCCCAGATGGCTGTGATAGCCAGCGTTGGGATAAGCCAAAGCCAGAAGCCAGAAGCTTCATCCAGATAGCCCATGGGTAAGAGGGGCTCAAGCATTTGGGCCATGAGCAGGGAGCTGAATTGCAAGTGTAGCAACCAGGATATGTATCAGTGCCCATATTGGATGCTTTTACTGGTATGTGGCTGTGCCACAATGCCAACCTTGTCATTCTTTCCTGACAAGCATCAGGCACCTCCATCCACATACCTAACATGGAATTAGTCAAAGATCTAAGGATTCAACAAGTTTATGTCAATAGCAATTATAAATAACTCTCTTTTCACAATCCTTTAGCTGTGTGTCTTTGTAAACGGATTTACATAAGATTGACAGTTCAAACTTCTGTCAGTCCTACAGATCTCTGCACCAATTGTCATACGAGAATAAGAATGATGTCTATTGCCACATTACCAGAGAAATTCCCTGCCTGAAGAAGAGAGAGACAATAAGGGCACCATCTGAGCAGTGGTTTTGAACCTACTTTGTGGTACTCATCCTACAAATACTTCACAAATGTTTTTTCCATAAACACATTGCTGACCTCAGAGAACTTCCTTGAGATATCATGAAACAGGCTAGAAAGCCTCATCTTCTCATTTCTGGAAATGTGTGTCTCTGTGAACATCCGACCCTTTATACCAAATAACCAAACACGGGGAAGGGGTTTGCAATTTAACTTTACTTTGCAGGATAACGTCTAGTGCTGGCAGTAGTTTCATGGATGCTTGAAGAAAACACAAGACTACTGAGTCAGAGACAAAGGATTCTTACTCACAGCAATGCCAGTAGTCACACACAGATCCCCATTCGTATAAACTCTGTCTGGCACTGTTCCCATGGAGTGATGAAAGCTTGAAGTACACATAATGTACAGTAAGCAATTTGCCTTGCACAGGGACTAATACACAAGGAGCCAACTTAATCTTTTCTCCAGAGGTAGGCACTACCACTGCTTTCTAAGACCCAGCACAAAAGCAGTCAGTTCTGCTGCTCATAAATCACAACAAAATGCCAGAGTTCTGTGGAAAACTGTCCACCACCCACTTTCTTTTTTTAAGGAATTATTTTATTTTATTTGAAAGATAGGGCTACAGAGAGAAGTACAGCCAGGGAGAGAGAGGTCTTCCATCCTGCTGGTTCACTCCCCAAATAACTGCAATGGCCAGAGCTGAGCTGATCCTATGCCAGGAGCCAGGAGCTTCTCCCAGTTCTCCCATGTGGTGTAAGGACCAAGTATTTGGGCCATCTTCTACTGCTTTCCCAGGCCAGAGCAGAGAGCTGGCTCAGAAGAGGAGCAGCTGGGACTTGAACCAGTGCCCAGATGAGATGCCAGTGCTGCAAGCTGGGGTTTTAACCCACTGTGCCATAGTGCCAGCCCCCTCCACTCACTTTCATAAGACAATCTGCACTTCAAAAGTTAATCCAAAAGTTGTACTTTGGGAATTTTTATTTATTAAATAAAAGTTTTCAGAAAAAAAAAAGACCTCTCTCTCTGTATCTCTCCCTCTCTAACTCTGCCTCTCAAGTAAATAAATAAAATCTAAAAAATGAGAAAACAAAATAAAAGTTAAATGTACACATACTCTGCCACTCAACCATCCATTTTAGTTATTTTTCCAAAGAAATGGAAATGTGTGTTTACAAAAAGCTTATCCCAAAATGGTTTAAACAGTTTTATTAATGATTAAGCAAAAATCCTCAAATTTATAGCAACTGAAGAATGCATAATGAAACTGTATTCAATGGAGTACTCTAGTATTACTAGAGAGTTAAGTTATTCATTTATTTATAACCTACTTCTAAGAAGTATATATCCCACATATTAGTACTTTCAATCTCAATAATGGTATGAAGTTTACTCATTTATTCCTAATTTTTAGGTGAGGCCTGATTATGTTAAGAAGTAACAAAGCAGCTGCTAAGATTTTCATCACAATTATTTTCATCACAATTATTTTATTTTAAGGTTATCATCTTCATATACTTCCTTGCATTTTCTACTTTTCATCCCCCGAACACCATTGTTCCATGTACATAGAGAAGGAAATACATTTAACATCCTTCACATCTTTTGGGAGTAGAACCAGTGTTAATACAAGAATACTTCAAAACTTCATGGGATATGTAATTAAAATATACATTTATTTTGCTGCAAAAATGAAATCTGTGTATATATTTTTTTCACAGTATGATTTTCCCTGAATTTTTTGAGGACCTCCCACATGAATGTGTGGTAAGCCAACTTTAGGTGTACCTACAGATGTGGCTGGTATGCTGAATCATTGAAAATTTGATCAAGATTATCATAATTGCAGCCAGAGCTGTGGCATTGTAGGTTAAACCATCCCCTGCAGCACCAATATCCCTTATGGGCGCCAGGTCATCTCCTGGATGCTCCACTTCCCATCCAGCTCCCTGCTGATGCTCTCAGGAAGGCAGCAGAAGGTACTCCAATTGTTTTGATCCCTGTACCCATGTGGGAGACCTAGTGTAAGCTCCTGGTTCCTGGCTTTGGTCTGGCCCAGCCCTGGCAATTGTGGCCATTTGAGGAGTGATCCAGCAGATGGAAAACCTCTCTCTATCTTTCCCTCTCTCTGTAAATCTGCCTCTCAAATAAATAAATAAATAAATATTTTTTAAAAGTACTATTCTTTTTTTTTAAAATTTAATTGACAGGTAGAGTTATAGACAGTGCTTCTTCCTGGTCTCCCCATGTGGGTGCAGGGGCCCAAGCACCTGGGCCATCCTCCACAGCCCTCCCAGCAGAGATCTGGACTGGAAGAGGAGCAACCGGGACTAGAACTGGAGCCCATATAGGATGCCGGTGCCACAGGTGGAGGATTAACCAAGTGAGTCACGGCGCTGGCCCAAAAGTACTATTCCTTTTAAGAACTGCTTATTCACTGAATGATTCTATGTGATTAAGTTTCTCTTATTATTTATAAGTGACCTAACTAAATATTTGTTGCTAACCCACTTAGTATTGGACATTTTACTGAACAACTTGAACATTTCATCTCAAAGTTTCCAAAAATCATTTGAAATAAATTTTATAATCTCACTCTATAATGCTTTGTGTGTGCTTCAAGCAGTTTAAATAATCTCCCTGTTTATTGAACTGATCAGTCAAAAGTTAATAGGCACTATAACCCACTTAATATCTACCAACAAATCAAAGATCACATTTCACTGAGTGCACACAAAGCATGTTGCTTCATTGTGAATAACTATAGTTAAATGCCAGCAACTTCTATAGATCTTTGCCCTAATTTTGTAAACTTGAATCTTATTGATCCTGAAATTCAGTTGCAAATAAACATCTCATAGATATCAACAATAGAGTGGTTGGATAATATATGGGAAACCTGAGAAATGATATTACTGTTCTGCCAGTTTCCTTCCTATTAATTTTTTGTGAAGGAAAAATCCTTATATTGGACATAATTGCCATACTAATACACTATTTCCAGTTGCTTAAAAATATACATAAGTGGGTGTGTATCTGTCATCTATCTATCCACCTAAATGTTTTACAAAAACTGAGGATACTCGCTTGATCTGTTAACAGATTAATATTGACAATGTCTCAGGGAGATAATGAAAAATAATTCTGAAGTTTGTTGGCTTTAACCATGCCGCTGAAATAGTAGAAGTGGAAAAAGATGTCCTGCTTAAAATCTACATAATCACTTTCTTTATCTTTATATAACTGATTGCTTTAAAAATTACTTCTAGAAGGGAAAGCAGGGAAATATTTTTTCCAAAGTTTCTTATAAAATTTTGCAACCTTTAAAATAAGTTGAAGTGAAAATACCTCAAATATCAACTTCTGGACAATTCTGCAGTAACTCTGAAAGTAAAGCAATATCATTAATGGATAATTGGAAAATAAATAAATACTGAAAGATGAAAATGCCAATAGTTCTATAATTATCATTCTAGGTCACACAAAGTAAAATGTTTTATTGTCTTTACCATTTCACTTTTTTAGCCTTAAGTATGTGACCCTTTTATTTAGCAGATGAAAATGGTGATCACTGGGGCTGTCATTGCAGTGCAGCAGGCCAGGAGGCAGACTCCAGTGCTGGCATCCCATATGAGTGCTGATGTGAATCCCTCCAGCTCCCTGCTAATGCACCTAGGAAAGCCGAGGAGAATGACTTAAGTACTTGGAGCCCTGCCCCCAACATGGGAGGTCTACTTGGAGTTTCAGCCCCTCCTGCTTCAGCCTGTCCACCACTACAATTGTGGCCATTTGGGGAGTGAACCAGCAGATGGAAGATCTCTCTCTCTTTCTTTCTCTCTCCATCTCCTTGTGTGTGTGTGTGTCCCTCCTTCTGTAACTCTGCCTTTCAAATAAATAAATACATCTTTAAAAACTGATGATCTAACAATTTGACACTCTTGTTTATGGCGTCAGTAATCTCCCTAGGGTCTAGTCATGAGTTGCCGAGGCTATGGAAGCCTTTAGGGTTCGCCGACTTCGATCCTATTCCGACAGGGTCATAGTCAAAGTGGAAGTTTTCTCCTCCTTTCAGAGAAAGGTACCTCCTTCTTTGAAGGCCCCGTTCTTTCCACTGGGATCTCACTCGCAGAGATCTTTCATTTAGGTCTTCTTTTTTTTGTTTTTCAGAGTGTCTTAGCTTTCCATGCCTAAAATACTCTCATGGGCTCTTGAGCCAGATCCGAATGCCTTAAGGGCTGATTCTGAGGCCAGAGTGCTAGTTAGGACATCTGCCATTCTATGAGTCTGCTGTGTCTCCCACTTCCCATGATGGACCGTTCTCTCCCTATTTGATTCTATCAGTTAGTATTAGCAGACACTAGTCTTGTTTGTGTGATCCCTTTGACTCTTAGACCTATCAGTGTGATCAATTGTGAACTGAAATTGATCATTTGGACTAATGAGATGGCCTTGGTACATGCCACCTTGATGGGATTGTATTGGAATCCCCTGGCACAATTCTAACTCCGTCATTTGGGGCAGTTCCGATTGAGCATGTCCCAAATTGTACATCTCCTGCCTCTCTTATTCCCACTCTTATATTTCACAGGGATCACTTTTCAGTTAAAATTTAAACACCTAAGAATAATTGTGTGTTAATTACAGAGTTCAACCACTAGTACTAGGATAAAAAAAAAAATACTACCATGGATAAAGTATTACATTGTACAACAACAGTCAGCACAAGAGCTGATCAAGTCACTGTTTCTCATAGTGTCCATTTCACTTCTACAGGTTTCCCCTTTGGTGCTCAGTTAGTCATCGCCAATCAAGGGAAACAAATGATATTTGTCTCTTTGGGACTGACTTAATTCACTCAGCATGATGTTTTCCAGATTCCTCCATTTTATTGCAAGTGACCGGATTTCATTGTTTTTGACTGCTGTATAGTATTCTGTAGAGTACATGTCCCATATTTTGAGTGTCAAATTGTTAAATCAACATCAGGAGTCACTGTGTACCTACGTCTCATGAGGGATCTGTCCTTAATGTGTTATCCAATGTGAAATAATGCTATTACTAGTACTGAAACAGTATTTTTACACTTGGTGTTTCTGTGTGGGTGCAAATTGATGAAATCTTTACATAGTATATATTGAATCGATCTTCTGTATATAAAGATAATTGCAAATGATTAAAAAATCTTGGTGTTTAACTGGAAATTGCATAGATAATTAATCAAGTCTTTAAAAAAAACCATGTAGGATCTCTGTCCTTAATGTGCTGTACATTGTGAATTAATACTATAACTAGTACTCCAACAGTATTTTCATTTTCTGTCTCTATGTGAGGGCAAACTGTTGAAATCTTTACGTAATATGTACTAAACTGATCTTCTGTGTATAAGGAGATTTGAAAATGAATCTTGATGTGAACAGAAGGGGAGAGGGAGCGGGAAAGGGGAGGGTAGCGGAAGGGAGGGAAGTTGTGTGTGGGGGGAGCCATTGTAGTCCATAAGCTGTACTTTGGAAACTTATATTCTTTAAATAAAAGCTTTATAAAAAAAACTGATGATCAATTAATATATAGAATTTAATACTTTATTTGTTTTATATGTTATAAATCAAATATGCAGAATATTTTGATGCTTTGAAATTTTTCATATACAGATTTTATTACAGTATTGAAATAATAAATAAGTTAGTATCACTAACAATTACTTATAATGAATGTTTATTCTCAAAGTCTAGTTTATAAGACTGTATGTACATTCTAAATTATAATATACACATATGCAGATGAGAGACAAATATTGTTTATTTTCCCAAAGTTATTTAGGAAATAAGTTAACATACGATTGTTCCTTGCAATTCTTAAATTTGGTAATACTAGTTGTGTTGTGTGCTGATACTGTGGAAAGAAAGAAACTGCAACAACTTCAGACAGCACCTGGAATTGGCTGGTAATGAGGTGTGTAATTTTTCCCTGTGTAGTGCTGCCAGCACAACCCAATCTGCCAAGTTGCAGTGTTCCTCTCACTTAAGGGCACTCTAGGGTGACACACCAGAGCATCCCTGATGCCAGAATTCCACCAGCAGGGGCTGTAATGCTCCTCTGTGACCTACATGCGATATCAACATGAATTATAAGCTCTGAATGTGAAATCTGGTTGTCTACAAAGCTCTTTAAAATAGATGATCTTAGCATTCCAGGTGCAATATGTTTACAGATTCATTCATCCACTCAACAACCATCTATTGAGTTCTTCCTGTGTTTAAGGCAGGGTGTTCCTCTCTAGATGCAAAGAACAAGAAAATTATCTCTATTAACACTGAAGGAAAGGAATATAATGGGACACACTGATTGGAGAAAGTCACTCCTGAAAGTAGTGTGAATTGGTGGCTTTTCTCTGTCCATTTTCCTAATGAGATTGGTGATATTCTCAGTAGAATCACCTGTGCAATTTTTTTTTCAGACTAACAAGTTACTTTGATTTTTATTAAATGTAACTACAGCATTATCACTTTGAAAGAATTTGTTTTCTGGTTGATAGATAGTTTAGAATCTCTCAATCTCCAGGAAAGAAAATAGAATAAGACCTTTCGTACTTTGAACGTTTAGAAGGAAATTGCTGCCACTTGGGGTGACACCTGCAGAAGAAAGGATCTCGGTGAGTTTGTATTTGTGAAGGGGACTTCCAAAAGGAAGTGATGACAAAGTGGCTAACGCATAGGGAGTTAATAAGCTGATGCACAGGCGGCAGATTTTGTAGATGTCTGCGATTTAGAGAAAGGACAAAGCCGTTTCAGTGAACAAAATTCACTGGATTGATGTATGTGTGTGTGGCTTTATTCATCAAACAAGAAGTTAATGAGTGAGCATTAAGTGGCTAACATCATGGGAGGTATTGTGAGTGGTATTAAAAAGAATCAAGAGAGTCATTGAACCAAAAAAGTGTGCAAGTAGATTTATAAAATTGTTAGCTAGTACATATAACTCCATCACAATGGACATTTGAACTAGAAGCCCTTTGGGGAATTTAAATGTGTTCCCTTAACAATATTATTACAATAATAATAAAAAAGATAATTTAATATAAAAAGAAATGGGAACCCATATAATTTATGAAATCAATTATTATTACTATTTTCATATTTTCCCATATGTAATTTTGACTTAAGCAAAATTGCTTGTTTTATTGTTTGTTTGTTTGTTCTCAAAAATCTGCGCAGATCTTCCTAGATGTTTATTTGATAGGTTGGCCTCATCTGAGATAATGGGTTTTTCCCTTGTCCATGACTGACCTTCCTTCCTTCCTTCCTTCCTTCCTTCCTTCCTTCCTTCCTTCCTTCCTTTCTCTCTCTCTCTCTCTCTCTCTCTCTCTCTCTCTCTCTCTCTCTTCTTTCTTTCTTTCTTTCCTATCATGCAGGTCAGCACTGTCTTTTGATTTTCCACTACTTATGGTCAGTACCCTCTGATAATTACCCCACTTTCTTCTAACATCTTTTTTATATTTCATTTATTAATTTGAAAGGTGAAGTTGCAGAAATGCAGAGGCAGAGAGAGAAATAGAGGTCTTCCATCTGCTAGTTCACTCCCCAGATGGCTGCAATGGCTGTGCCAATCCGAAACCAGTAGCCAGGAACTTCTTCTGGGTCTCCCACATGGGTGCAGGGGCCCAAGAACTTGTGTCATCTTCTACTGCCTTCCTAGGCCATAGCAGAGAACAGCATCAGAAGTGGAACATCTGGGACTCGAACCAGCACTCATATGGGATCACCCATATTACTGATCATGTATTATGATGTGCTAAGGCTTCATATATTAAAATACATCAGAATATTAAAATCTCTGTGAAGTATTTATCTTAGCTTCTATCTAAATGTTGTAATCACATAGTAAACACCTACAAATTATCCATGTATGTAACCAACATGTATTTCAAATGCAACTCAGTGAAAATTTGCTCTTAATTTCTATACACTTTAAATCTTGTTCTACCCTCAGCCTTCTTTTTTTTTTTTTTTTTGACAGGCAGAGTGGACAGTGAGAGAGAGAGACAGAGAGAAAGGTCCTCCTTTTCCGTTGGTTCACCCCCAAATTGCCACCACGGCTGGCGCACCGCGGCTGGCGCATCGCGCTGATCAGAAGCCAAGAGCCAGGTGCCTCTCCCGGTTTCCCATGGGGGTGCAAGGCCCAAGGACTTGGGCCATCCTCCACTGTACTCCCCGGGCCATAGCAGAGAGCTGGTCTGGAAGAGGGGCAACCAGGACAGAATCCGGCGCCCCGACCAGGACTAGAACCTGGGGTGCCGACGCCACAGACAGAGGACTAGCCCACTGAGCCATGGCGCCAGCCGTGCTCAGCCTTCTTAATCCATCCAGTGGCTACCCAACCTTATATTTGGTAACCACTGTAAGCCGTGGGATCATCCTCACACTCTTTCTCTTCCATTTCACACCTAATGCATGAAAAATTCCTGTGACTCTTCCTTCAAGATAAACCCTCACTTTGCTCATTCATCACCAGCTTTTTTTCACTGGGTTTCCAACTCCCACTTTAATTGTCTACCCTCCCCTACCTCCACACATACATAGCATCTAGAGTGATTTGTGATAAAGATAAGTTAAATCTTGCCATTCTGTTCCTCAAAACCCTGCAGAGGCTATTTCATTCAGAGTTAAAATAAATAGGATCACAGCGTGCAGGCAGTCCTGTGTCATCTGTATTTTGCTGCCATTCACCTCTTCCTTTTTGCTTTGTTCTATTCTGTTTGAAAAGTTGAACAACAACCACTCTGGCTACATTGATATCCCTTGAACATGACACCTGCTATCGTAGATGTGTTGGTTGTTCCTTCTAACTAATTCTGTATCTCAGGGAGTTTTGTGACTAACTTGCCCACATCTTTCAAATTCTGCCTTCTTCATGAGAATTTTCTGACTTTCCTTTTTCCCCTGCCAACCACACACAGGCACACACGCGTGCTCACACACACACACACACGCGTGCTCACACACATACACTCACACGAGTCTATGCTTTCTGGTATATTTTCCCTCTGTGTATTTTCCCCTATAAATATACTGTATAATTTATCTGTTTTTATTTATTAATTTCTGTCCCTTATGTGAATTCTACTTATTTTTGTTTGTTTTATTTATTATGTATGCCTTGACTCTGGGACAGACTGTGATATATGGTCAAAAGTATTTGTTTCACAAACGAAAACACTGTTGGTGGTTTTATGAATTAAGGTACAGAATTGTAAAGCAGGTCGTTTTGATATTTTTTCACAAATGTGGAGGCATCTAATCATACACAAAATGTTTTTGTCTGTTTGTGATTGTGGAAAATAAGGGAAGGCATTTCTTGAGAATAGTGATAAAAGAGGATGGAAGGATGGATGAAGGGTCAGCCTTGTAGCGCACAGTTTATGTCATCGCTTGTAACATGGATATTCCATGTAAGAGGATTAGTTCAGGTGCCAACCATTTAAATTCGAATTCAGCTCTCTTGCAATGTTCTATTGAAGGTCATGGATGGTAGCCCTACTACTTGGGCTCCAGCCATCCATACGCGAAACAAGATGGATTTTCTGGCTCCTGGCTTCAGCCTGGCCTGGCTCTGGTGGTTTTTGCCATTTGGGGAGTGAACCAGAAGATGGAACATCTGTCTCTGATGCTTGGCCTTTCAAGTAAACATATAAATCTTAAAAAATAATTAAAGAAAAACCTAGGATAGTTCTTATGCTGGGGTACATGGATGATTCGAGCATTCATTACTTGTGTAAGAAGCATTTAACTACCCTCAAGCTTTTGGTGCAGTAGCCCTGAACCTCACTGTGGCCTATTGATATATAGCTGTGATACTTTTATGTCACAGTTTAGTGATTATATTAACAAAATAAGCTTTACTAAAAAATGTTATCCAGTTTCCAAAGCAGCACCTTTATGCATAGGGATGTACTTGACAATGGTTATTTGTTGTACATCCTGTTTTTATGAGAATAACCGGAGCCTGATCTTATGCCTCCCTTTCGAACTTATTGGAAATGTGATGGTAATCATCATAAAATAAGTATATAAATTCATGCTCAAGGAGTTTGAAGTTCCTTAAAATTTACTTAGAATAAATAAAATAGGGAAAGATGACTTCAGAAACATAATGTCACCTGGAGTGTTATTTAGCCAAACTCTGTGCCTCTGAGAACATGTTGCTGCAGTCTCTTGATATAGTCACATGCTCAGGTTTCTGGCTAATGACTTCAGCTTTCTATTTTCACTTGCTATGCCTATAATAAGCCCTAGTTTACCAACTGATGAGTGATTTAATAGAAAATGGAGAAGTGCAAACTTAACACAATCAAGGAGCTACCCACAGAGCAAAGACACACTTTTCTTTTTAAGACTAATTTGGTTTCAGCTCAAGAAAGAAATAACTCCAACTAGCAACAATTCTCCCTAATTTTTTCCCTTTTTACATTGAATGAGTGAAAATTATCCAATTTGTACATCTGTTACAAGCTGCTTCAGTGATCCCCAGGGGAGTGAGCTATGTTCCTCTTTTCCCACATTGATGCAGGGTATGTCTCCTAGCACAGGCTAAGTGAAGAACATTGGTGAAAGCAACTGTGTTGCTGAGTTCATACACCTGTTTTATTTATTTTTATTTTTTTTATAAAGCCTTTATTTAAAGAATATAAGTTTCCAAAGTACAGCTCATGGACCACAATGGCTCCCCCCCACACACAACTTCCCTCCCTTCTGCCACCCTCCCCCCTCCCGCTCCCTCTCCCCCCCTGTTCACATCAAGATTCACCTTCAAATCTCCCCATACACAGAAGATCAGTTTAGTACATACTATGTAAAGATTTCAACAGTTTGCCCTCACATAGAGACACAAAATGAAAATACTGTTGGAGTACTAGTCACAGTATCAATTCACAATGTACAGCACACTAAGGACAGAGATCCCACACGATCCTTTTTAAAGAATTGATTAATTATCTATGCAATCTCCAGTTTAACACCAAGATTTTTTAATCATTTGCAATTATCTTTATATACAGAAGATCAATTCAATATATACTATGTAAAGATTTCATCAATTTGCACCCACACAGAAACACAAAGTGTAAAAATACTGTTTCAGTACTAGTAATAGCATCACTTCACATTGGATAACACATTAAGGACAAATCCCTCATGAGACGTAGGTACACAGTGACTCCTGATGTTGATTTAACAATTTGACACTCTTGTTTATGGCGTCAGCAATCTCCCTAGGCTCTAGTCATGAGCTGCCGAGGCTATGGAAGCCTTTAGGGTTCGCCGACTTTGATCCTATTCCGACAGGGTCATAGTCAAAGTGGAAGTTCTCTCCTCCCTTCAGAGAAAGGCACCTCCTTCTTTGATGGCCCCATTCTTTCCACTGGGATCTCACTCACAGAGATCTTTCATTTAGGTCTTCTTTTTTTTTTGTTTTTCAGAGTGTCTTAGCTTTCCATGCCTAAAATACTCTCATGGGCTCTTGAGCCAGATCATACACCTGTTTTTAAAGCTGTATTGAAGTGTAATGGAATAAACTTTGACAGACTAATGAGTTGCTTGACTAAACAAACAAGTATTGTTCTTTGTTTCTGCAACTTGTCATTTTACATAAGAAATGGCCAATCTGAAGAAAGTTATACATATACGTATATATACATATATGTACATATATACATATATACACACATACATAGAGAGAAAAGAGTATCAGAGTCCCACAGATATATGCAAATGGCGTATGTTTATCCTTTTCCAGAAGTTGTAGGAGATAGTGTAGTACAGTGATGGAGGGAGTATTAACTTTGATTTATTAACAAAGATATACATTATTATTCTACTTTGTATTCACCAAGATTCTCATCAATACAATTAAAGGATCTATTCCTATTTATTATAGCATGGGACTATAATAATAATAATTAAAATGATGATAAATAG
This sequence comes from Sylvilagus floridanus, assembly GCA_949820135.1. Taxonomy (NCBI): domain Eukaryota; kingdom Metazoa; phylum Chordata; class Mammalia; order Lagomorpha; family Leporidae; genus Sylvilagus; species Sylvilagus floridanus. Next base: position 99,345,510 of record OX463224.1, on the reverse strand, counting down.
GCAGTAACATGTATCATAGAGCCATCCAAGCATTTTACATACTGAGTGCACTGGCAACTCTATAAGCACAGTGTTACTATGCCATTTTACAGATGAGAAAATCAATGTGTAGAGCAACAAATAATTTCTAAAAAGAGTTCACAAGAAATGATTGAATAATGATTCACAAAAAATTCTGGCTCCAATGATTGCATGTTTAACCTTCATATTACTTTGTGTTATTATATACTTGGGATTTTTCTCCAGTTACACACTTTCCTGTCTTACCTTGAAGATAGGAGCAGAATTTGTGTTTTGGGGAGGACATCTCTTTCAACAGCAGACAATGTAATACTTTATCCATTGTAGTATTTTTTTTTATCCTAGTACTAGTGGTTGAACTCTGTAATTAACACACAATTATTCTTAGGTGTTTAAATTTAACTGAAAAGTGATCCCTGTTAAATATAAGAGTGGGAATAAGAGAGGGAGGAGATGTACAATTTGGGACATGCTCAATCGGAACTGCCCCAAATGATGGAGTTAGAATTGTGCCAGGGGATTCCAATACAATCCCATCAAGGTGGCATGGACCAAGGCCATCTCACTAGTCCAAGTGATCAATTTCAGCTCACAATTGATCACACTGATAGGTCTAAGAGTCAAAGGGATCACACAAACAAGACTAGTGTCTGCTAATACTAACTGATAGAATCAAAGATGGAGAGAATGATCCATCATGGGAAGTGGGATACACAGCAGACTCATAGAATGGCAGATGTCCTAACTAGCACTCTGGCCTCAGAATCAGCCCTTAAGGCATTCAGATCTGGCTCAAGAGCCCATGAGAATATTTTAGGCATGGAAAGCTAAGACACTCTGAAAAACAAAAAAAAAAAAAAAAAAAAAAAAAGACCTAAATGAAAGATCTCTGCGAGTGAGATCCCAGTGGAAAGAACGGGGCCATCAAAGAAGGAGGTACCTTTCTCTGAAGGGAGGAGAGAACCTCCACTTTATCTATGACCCTGTCGGAATAAGATCGAAGTCGGCGAACCCTAAAGACTTCCACAGCCTCGGCAACTCATGACTAGAGCCTATGGAGATTACTGACGCCATAAACAAGAGTGTCAAATTGTTAAATCAACATCAGGAGTCACTGTGTACTTACGTCTCATGAGGGATCTGTCCTTAATGTGTTGTCCAATATGAAATAATGCTATTACTAGTACTGAAACAGTATTTTTACACTTGGTGTTTCTGTGTGGGTGCAAACTGATGAAATCTTTACATAGTATATACTGAATTGATCTTCTGTATATAAAGATAATTGCAAATGATTAAAAAATCCTGGTGTTAAATTGGAAATTGCATAGAAAATTAATCAATTTAAAAATATATATATCATGTAGGATCTCTGTCCTTAACGTGCTATACATTGTGAATTAATATTATAACTGGTACTCCAACAGTATTTTTCACTTTGTGTTGCTATGTGAGGGCAAACTGTTGAAACCTTTACTTAATATATACTAAACTGACCTTCTGTATATAAAGAGAATTGAAAATGAATCTTGATGTGAACGGAAGGGGAGAGGGAGTGGGAAAGGGGAGGGTTGCGGGTGGGAGGGAATTTATGGGGGGGAAGCCATTGTAATCTATAAGCTGTATTTTGGAAATTTATATTCTTTAAATAAAAGCGTTATTAAAAAAACAGCAGAAATTCAACTGAAACAAGTATAAAATTTATTGATTATTCCATTCATTTTGCATCACACATCTCCTTTCATGATTAATGATTTGTTATGGCTCATCTAATAAATAAGATTTGACTTGAGATGCTTCCTGGTGTTTTGCTTTATAGACACAGACACACACAAGCACGCACACTATGTTTAACATTTACAATTATATCTGCTACTTGTAGAGTAGGTTTAATTGATGATTTTCCAAAATGGGATTGCTAACTTAGATTTGTTCCACCTCTCTAGCGTAAGATTGTATTACATTTTCAGTGAATATACAACTGCTCTGGATGCAGTGTTCTGAAGCTTTTTTGGTAGTTCTCTTCTTCCTTGTTAATCTTCTATAATTAATCATAGATATGATCATATGAAACCAGGAGGAATAAATTTTTATTTAGACATTCATATCCATCAATTTGGATAATACAATGGAACACTATACATAGGGGAATAAAACCTAATTTCATCATAAAACAAAGATCATTTAAACTTCAAGCTTGAAACTTTTCATTGTCTAGCACTTTTGAAAAGGGACTAGAATAATCAGGACATAAAAAGGACTGATGAAGAACAAGTTGATTTCTAAGTAAGTGGGGAATAAAGCTGTATTTCACATCTGATTGTAAAATGTTGCTTATATTTCAGTTACACATAATTTCTTGAAGAACAATATATTTAGATTTATAATGCAAAGAAATGGTTGATGGAGAAAGAAATTTAATTAATAATCTACATCTCAATAAAATGCATTCTATGAAGAGAGAAGAGGGATGGCCAGGCGATTGTCACAGCAGGCTAAGCCTCTGCTTCGGGTGCCCATATCCCAAAATGGAATTCTGATTTAAGTCCCTGCTACCCTCCCACTTCCAATCCAACTTCCTCCTGATAAGCCTGGAAAAGCAGCAGATCATGGCACCATTACTTGAGTCCTTGCCACACACAGGGGACTAATATGGAGTTCCAGGCTCCTTGCCTTAGCCTGGTCCAGTCTCAGCTGTTAAAGGCATTTGGAGAGTAAACCAGAACATTCAAGATATTTTGCTCTATATCTTTTCCTGTCTCTCTGTCACTGTGCTTTTCAAATAAATAAAAAGATAAGTCTTTTTTAAAAGTAGTAAAAAAATTATCAAATTCTTTTTAAGAAATGAAGTATTGTAATAATTTTGGAAAAAGCTAGAACCTAATGGATGCAACATTATTAGATCAAAATTAGCCCTAGTTATTGCATCAAATATCTAGAAAGAACCACTAAAATTACATAAAATAATCAATAATCCAACTACCAAAAGTATGTTAATTGCTTAAAGTGATTTTTCTCTAAAAATGTAAAGATAATAGAGTGAAAAAGTACTTAAGAGCATAAACTTAGTTATGGGAGATCTTCAAAAACTTTATGGAAAATATGTACTTTGAAAAACTGTATTTTAAAGAATTTTCACCAACATAGTTATCTTTTATTTTTTTGAGCTTTTGATCAATTAATTAATTTATTTGAGAGACAGACACACAGAGTTAGAGAAAGAGAAAATGTGCATTTTCTGGTTCACTCACCAAAAATCCTCATGGCCAAAACTGGGATAAGCTAAAATTGGTAGCCATGAACTTAATCCAAGTCTCCCATCTGGGGTGGAGGAACCAAACTAGAATCATCACGACTGACTCCCAGTGCTCACATTAGCAGGGAGCTGAAATCAGAAGTTTGAGCCAGGAATTGAACCTAAGTACTATGATATGGGGTGCAGGGATTCTAACCACCCTTCATGAACATTTTGAGTCTCCCAATTTATAGAGAAGTAAAGTAAAATAGTTCTCTATTTGTTCTTCTTGGTTTAAAATAGTTACTAAAGTAGGAGAGGAAACAGCATGCAAAAGAAGGAGTCTAGATTTTGACATTTCAGTGTTTTAGCTTAGGTTTAGAGTCTGAATCTCAGTTTACTTACCTAGAAATTGGAAAATAATGTATTCATAATGGACATGTAAATCTGAAAATGGTATATATCACAAATGTATTATTTTTATAAGAATTTATTTATTTGAAGGGCAGAGAGAGAGCAAGAGAGAGAGAGATCTTCCATCCACTGTTTACTCCACAGATGGCCACAACAGCTAGGGCTGGGCTGTGCTGAAGCCAGGAACTTGGAACTTATGATAACAATTGTCTTGTTCCTAAATGAAGCCTTTTTGTCTATCCTTTATTGCTATGTTAATAGTGATACCTTTCTTCCCCTTCTTCAAGAATCAATAATAATATTACACCTGCTTCTTGTGTTAAAAATGAAGAAAAGGGAGGCACCAAATAACATTTTTGACACTTAGTTTAATCACATACACACAACACACACACACACATATGCATACATGCACACCATAATTAAGATATACAATTGCAAACATATATATCTCACAAATTTGAGAGTTAAAATAATAGATGAAAATAACTTTGGTTCATAGATGTATTTAAAAATAAGATAAAAAAGGCAGTTAGAGTAAACTCATTCTAAACCCTCTATCATAAAATTCGTTTACAAAAAGATATAAAAGTTAAGAGTGACAGAAAGAAAGGAAAATATGATAGATTTAAAACCATATAAAATTTCTAAAGCAAAAGAACCATGCATGTTTGTATTTCAGAAGGCAAAAACAAACAAGAAGCAAAAGGTAGAAGTGGCACCAAGAGAACTTAAGGGCCTGAGGAAGCACGTTCAGAAAGCAACAAGGATCCTGTATTAGCTTCCCCTGTCTGTTATAAAAATTTACCCTGCATTTGATGGATTAAAGTAGCAAACTGGAGCCCAGAAGTCTAAAATTAGTGTTACTGAGAATACATTTAAATTTTGTAAGGGCTACCCTTTAGAGAATATTTCATCACTTGACTCTGCCAATTTCTTTCGGGTAGTTGCCAGGATTCCTTGGCATGTGGCCACATTACTCCAATCAAGATCAGCACTTTCAAATCTTTCCTTGCTTTGACTTCACAGCATTTCTCCTCTAACTGTTTATCTTCTTCATTTATGTCTGGATCAAAATTTTCCCTTGCCTTTCTGTTATTTGTGACTACATTTAGAGTCTACGCAAATACAGAATAATATCCTTCAATACAATCTGTAATTCAGTTCACATCTAAAAGTATTTTTTTTCCTGGAAGGAACATCTGCAGGTTCCAGGGAGTGGAGATGCATATGTTTGAGTGGCTATTATTCAGCTATATGTACAAGTGAAGTTAACCACGATTACTATAATGAGGCGAGCCATAATCAAGTTAATAGCAAGTGACCATAATGAAGGAACATTGTTCAAAAACAAAAAGGGTTAGTAAGTCCTAAATCATAAGAGCCCACTGAGTACTAAACCAAATGAATAAAAGCAAAATTACAAACAAAGAAATAAAAGACACGAAAAATGGAAAAATCTTCCATGTTTAGGATTGGAAGAATTAATATCATCAAAATCTCCGTACTATTCAAAGCAATTTACAGATTCAATGGAATCCCAATGAAAATATCAATGATATTCTTCTCAGATAGAGAAAAAACAATTCTAATATTTATTTAGAAACAAAGAGACCCAAAATAAATAAAGCAATTACAAACAATAGAAACAAAGCCAGGACTATCACAACAAATGATTTCAAGACATATTACAAGGAGACGCCGCGGCTCAATAGCCTAATCCTCCACCTGCTGCACCTGCACACTGGGTTCTAGTCCTGGTCAGGGCTCGGGATTCTGTCCTGGTTTCCCCTCTTCAAGGCCAGCTCTCTGTTATGGCCTGGGAGTGCAGTAGAGGATGGCCCATGTCCTTGGGCCCTGCACTCGCATGGAAGACCAGGTGAAGCACCTGGCTCCTGGCTACGGATCAGCGTGGTGCACCATCTGCAGCGGCCATTGTGGGGTGAACCAACGGCAAAGGAAGACCTTTCTCTCTGTCTCTCTCTATCTCACTGTCCACTCTGCCTGTCAAAAAATAAGAAAAAACCACATATTACAGGGCAATTATAATCATGACAGGCAGGTATTGGCATAAAAATAGACATGTGGACCAACGGAATGGAATAGAAAACGCAGAAATCAATCTACACATCTACAACAAAATAACCTTTGAGAAAAGAGCTAAATTCAATCCCTGCAGACAGGATAATGTTCAACAAATGATACTGGGAAAATTAGATCTCTACTCACAGAAGTATGAAACAAGACCCCTACCTTACACCTTATACAAAATTCAACTCAAAATGGATCGAAGATCTAAATCTAAAATCTGACACTATCAAATTACTGTAGGAGAAATTGGGAAAACTGCAAAGAATTGGTATAGGCAAGAATTCTTGGAAAAGGTCCCAGAAGCATAGGCAATCAAGGCAAAAGCATACAAATGGGATTATGTCAAGCTAACAAGATTCTGTACCTCAGAGGAAACATTCAGCAAAGTAAAGAGGCAACTGGCAGCATGGGAGAAAATATTTGCATTCTTTACAGCTGATGAAGGATTAATATCCAGGCACCATAAAGATCCAGTAAAGAAATTGGCAAAGACTTGAATAAGCACTTTTCAAAGGAGGAAACTCAAATAGTCGATAGATGCATGAAAAAATGCTCAGCATCACTCAGCATCAGAGAATGGAAAATAAAATTCACAATGAGGTTTCATCCTAGCCCAGTTAGATTTTACTGCAGCCTGGGTTGTGTTTGTGTCAGTTTTAATGTGCTTGTCTTGAACTATCAAGACAGAAAAGTTTTCCTCATTGTCTTTCTGAAGCCACAAGAAAGTATTTAAGATCTATTTGATTTTGCATTTTTTCTATAGTCAGGCCTTAAATTCTTATATATTTGTATTGACAGTTATTTAATTGTCACTGAGTTTTTGTACAGCTTTCTCTATTCATTTAAACTAATTCTATTATTAAAATTCTAAAGGCCGTGTGAAACATGAATTGCCATCTTTGAATTTTGATAATGCTTGCCTTGTGCAACAATGTTGTTTACGAGCAATTCTCAGCAGGAAATATAAAGTCCTAAGAAAATACTTAACATTGATATTCCTGACTATTATTTTTATATCAACATCATTAAATTGATATATTATTCTGTTTTCATAATGCTATAATTTTAAGTTTTTAATATCACTAATGTAGATGTTAATTATTAATACATTAAATCTTTAAAATTACATTTAATATAATTATTTAAAATGAATATAGCTCCTAGATCTATATTGGATAATTTATTATTTCCTCAAATTTCTTTTAGAAGCAGAAGGACAGACAGATACTGAGAAAAACAAATTGATAGAGAGAAAGAAAATGAAAGAGACAGAGATGGGGGGAGAGGAAGATGGAGGTGCATTTATTCACTGATTTATTTCCCAAATGCTTTCAATGGCTGAGAATGGGCTGGGGCATAAGCTGGGAGATAGTAATTCAATCCACATCTCTCATGTGCATGGCAGGAACCTAGTTACTTCAACCAATGCCACCACCTCCCAGAGTCTACATTTTCAGAATGGTGGACTCAAGACTAGAGCTGAGAATTAGATCCATGCATTTTGATGTGGGATGTGGGCATGTTCATCACTAGGATAAACACCTGTCCCAGATACCTACTTAAAAAGTAAAAATATCGTATTACTTTTGATCTGTGCATACATTAGTAAGCTTTAGTTTTTAGCCTAAGGGTGACCTTGATAATTGAGTTATGTGAACTTACAGGTTAGGGATTAAATTTGCTTGTTTGTTCCTTTCTTTTTTTTTCTTATATTCAAATGCTTAATGCTTAATTAAGTAAAGACTTTAATAAGTAGAAAGAACATAGTTCATCAGGAATACAGGTAAAGAACATAAATAATAATCAAATTAAAGATGTCTATTTCACACTTGTACTATAAATTTTTAATAATTAACATAATTAAAACTATAGTAGTATAACATTCCTAAAATTTATATGGACCCAGAATAGCAAACTGATCCTGAGCAAAAATAACCAAGCTGTAGGCACAACACTGACTACAAAGCATACTGGAATGCTATATTAATTCAGTCAGCAAGGTATGGGCACAAAAAACGAACATATGGCTCAATGAAACAGAATAGAGAGCCCAGAAATCAATCCAGACATATAGCCAAATGATTTTGTAGCAAGGGTCGTCTCTTCAGTAAATGATGCTGGCAAAACTGGATATATATATATATATATACACACACACACACACACATATATATGAAATTAGATAGCTACCTCTAATGATATTAAAAGCTGAACTCAAGATGGATCAAAGATATGAATTGAAGACTTAAGACTATGAAGTTGTTGGAAGAAAATATAAGTGAAGCACCTCAAGATGGAAGAAAACACAAGGGAAGCACTTCAAGACACTAGTATAGGTGATGACTTCTTTGATAAGATCCCAAAGCAGAGGCAACAAAAACAAAACTAAACAAAGTGTATTATAGCAAACTCATAAGTTTCAACATGTCAAAGCAACAATCAATAGAGTGAAGAGACATTCAACAGAATGAGAAAAACTAGCTTGCAACTTACCTATCCAGAAATGGATTATATCCAGAATACATTAGCAATTCAAAAAACTCAAGAAACAAAAATTTATTTTGAAAAAGAAGAAAATACAGACTAGTAGGGGCAAGATATGTATGAGTGGGCTGATAGAATAACCAGTTTATGTTGGTACAAATGAAGTGCTAATGTCCTTTCATAGTTTTTCCATAATATACACACACACTTTAAAATATTTATTTACTTGAGAGACAGAGAGAGAAAGAGATAAAGAGAGAGACCTTAACTGGCTAAGGCTGGGCCAGGTCCAGAAGCCAGGAGCCAGGAACTCAAGCCAGGTGGCTGTGAGTGACAGCCCAACTACTTACTACTGCTGCCTCTTGGGGTCTGCATTAGCAGGAAGCTAGAGCCAGGAATTACAGTGTGGAATCAAACCTGTGCACTCTGTTGTGAGTATTGAGCGTCTTACCAAGTGCCTTAATCACTAGACTAAATGTCTGCCCCACCACAAACTTCTGAAAGACACTTTATACAGCAATCTTCCCTTATCTGTGGTTTCAGATACTGCTAGCTAACTGTGGTCCATAAATATTAAATGGGAGACTCCAGAAATAAATAATTCATATGATTTAAATTGTATGATATTCTGAGTAGTGTGATGAAATCTCTCCCCTCTGTGCTTTGTCCTGCTCCATTATGGCACAAATCATCATGTGTGCTACTCATCTGTCAGTCTCTCCATAGCTACCTAGGTTAGCAGATTCACTATTGTGATATGACAGTTGTTGTGTTCAAATAGCCCATAAGCAGTAGCCTAATGATACCTCACAGTGCCTTTGCCATTCACTTCATTTTGTTTCATCTAACATCATCGTGTGTATGGTGAATACAGTATATTAAGGCATTTAAAGGAGAGAAAAAAGAGAGACCACATTCATGTTCCATTTATTATAGTGCATAGTTATAATTTTTCTATTTTGTTACCAAGTATTTTTGTTAATACCTTTATTAGAGCTTTTTGTATAGGAGAAAACACCATATATAAGAGTTCAGTATTATTCACTGTTTCAGGTATCCACAGGGGAGCTTGGAACATACCCCCATCACTAAGCAGGGACTACTCTATGTATGTGTCTACAATAGAAGGCATTTCTCAACAAATACATTTAGACATGGCATGTATATTTGTTTTAAACCTTTTTGTTTCTTTTGTAGTCAATAGAGGTGGCCTATCTTCTTAAAAGTAGTTCCTTTTTTTTGGTTGTATTTATAGATGTTTTACCTTATAATATTAAGCACAGTCACAGCAACCCCATGAATTTTTCCAAATGTAATAAGGATCATGTGTATCCACGAAGTGGTAACTTTCAAGCAAATTAATTAAACAAAAGAAAATATGTCCATAATAGAAGAAAAATAAAAATAGAAAACCCTTGCAGTGATCTAAACTCTAATTATTTCCAGGATAGACCATTTTAGATTCCATGGTGCTCAGTAGGTTAAAGAAAGAACTTGGAAGGAAATGCCATGAAACATTATCCACGGTGGTCTACAGCCAAATATCTCAGGCTGTGAATTCATCAGATTGGAGCCAACTAAGCGAGACTTAAACAACAGAATGGAGCCCCCGTAGGACTCTTTTGGCAATGACAACTAAGAATGCTTTTCCCTTCTTTGGTTTAGTTATCAATAACCTCCAGAAAATTAGAGATGCGGCAAAGCTAGCCAATTCAAATTAACTAAAATTACTAGGCTTCTTTGTTAAAGTGCATTTATAATAACACATGATCTGTGCGAAGTGAGTAAATACAAATAAATATTTATTTTGGAATTTTCTTATAAGATAGTTCTATCCAATTACTGATCTAAAATATATCCTTTGTGAGATTGTCAATTAGTTTTCATTTTATATAAATAATTTACTTGATGTTTTTATAAATGGAAATTCATATCTGGTTTCTGATATCTGTTGAAAATCTGGAAAGTTTCAACAACATTAAATGGAAAATAATTTATCTCTAGAATATTAGTTTTGATGGAAATAATTACTAACAAATTCAGTATTTTGTAGAATTGGATGTCAAATATGAAGCACTTAAAATATATCCACATGAGGGCCAGTGCTGTGCTGTATAGGGTTGAGCCTCTGCCTGCAGTGCCAGCATCCCATGGTGGTGCTACTATCAGTATTGGCTGCTAAACTTCCAATCAGCTCCCTGCAGTGCACCTGGGAAAACAAGAGAGGATGGCCTGAGTACTTGGGCCCCTGCACATACCTGGAATAGTTGGAGGAAGTTCCTGGCTTCTAGCTTCAGCCTGGACCAGCCCTAGCCATCATGGCCATTTTAGGAGTGAACCAGCAGATGGAAGACATTCTCTCTCTTTCTCTCTCTCTCTCTCTCTCTCTGTATTTCTGCTTTTCAAGTAAATTAATAAATATTTTAAAAAATAAAAAAATCCTCATAGTTCATTCTTTGAAGCAATGATTTTTTATTGTACTGCTTATTTTATTTAATTCCCCTATTTCCCATTTCTCAGGTTTACAGAATAAAATACCTACAAAAATTTTCACAATAGTACAACATATGAGATAAAGTAAAAGATTAAAGTAAAGGAAACTTACATTTCCCATTCACACTATAAAGGAAAATTATTTGCACTTATTTTCATTTGACTCTCACAGTAGCTTATAAGATATGAATAAGTTTTTTGCATAATGAAGTTGAGACTGGAAGCAGGGTAACCAGGGTGACACAGTCTTTATTTCTTCAAAGTGAAAAATCATTGAGACAAGATCAAGCCAAGTTGACTGCAAAACCCTTGCATATTTCAGGACACCCTAGTCCCTATTTTCTGAAACAGACTTTGGAAGATTTTTTTGTTTGTGTTTTATAAAAAAAAAAAAAGCCTCTGTTACATTTTGAGAACATGGATTGCAAATAGTTCCTTCACTGATATAAAACTTCCCCTAAATACTAAGTGTGGGTCACTGTGCTGAGAATGTACAAGCATTTATGTTGAGCAGCTGTTTTCCATCTGGGAAGTAGACTTTTTTTATTTCTTAGGAACAGAGTTAATGTGACAAGTCCCCAGTAAAAAAAATCCTGAGCACTAATTCCCCAAAGAACTTCTACTATAGACATCATTTCACAACTACTAGCACAATTTGAAGCGAGAGGAGTTAAATATATTCTATATGACTCCACAAAGGAGTCACGTTTGAAGGAGAGGAGTCTTGGGAACTTGCACTTGTTTACTACTAGAGTTCTTGGCATCTTTGCTGATTTTTGCTGCTTGCCCTTTTGCAAAACATAGTCAAGAGCACACATACATGAGTCTCGCAAGTCCTTTCAATGAGGCATCATTCATAGGCATGATCTTAAGCACACCCAAAACAATGTTAAAGAAATAATAAAATAAAGCTATGGTAAAATATTTCCAGGGGACAATGATGAGACCATGTCAAAAATCAAGTATTATGGCCGGCGCCGTGGCTCAACAGGCTAATCCTCCGCCTTGGGGCGCCAGCACACCAGGTTCTAGTTCCGGTTGGGGCACCGGATTCTGTCCCGGTTGCCCCTCTTCCAGGCCAGCCCTCTGCTGTGGCCCAGGAGTGCAGTGGAGGATGGCCCAGGTGCTTGGGCCCTGCACCCCATGGGGAGACCAGGAAAAGCACCTGGCTCCTGGCTCCTGCCATCGGATGAGCGCGGTGCGCCGGCCGCAGCACGCCGACCGCGGCAGCCATTGGAGGGTGAACCAACAGCAAAGGAAGACCTTTCTCTCTGTCTCTCTCTCTCACTGTCCACTCTGCCTGTAAAAAAAAAAAAAAATCAAGTATTATGATTATAAAAATTGTTTCCACTTAAAGAAATGTAAATGTTGAAGAACACCACAGTAAATTTTATAGATCCTTCAAAAGTTACCTCATCTTTTCTATTTTTCTAGGCATGTGACTATGTTAGTAGCTTCCTGCTTCCTCTCCTGGGAATGAAAATGGACCCACGTGTGCTCAACCATCACAAATTTCCTTGTGTCATTTCCTACAGATTGAAAAGAGATGAATAAAGCTAATGTAAGCCTTTCAATGGAATACAGAGGGAGAAATATAGGGACAAAAGGACAAAAAAATCCTGTAAGCATTTTAGTGTTGAGTTTATCTTAGGATAAAACGTGCAAAGGTATGTTAGTGGAGAATACTCATGAAATGGTCAACAGTTATGGTACAATTCAGGCTTCAAAAATTACAAAAATAACCAAGCCAAACACACAATTAGAGAATGCTGTGAGAAAGAAGTGGTTGAAACTGAAATTCAATGTTAAAGAATAACTTTTGGCAGAGGAAATGTTATCAGGTAGCTTAGGAAGAGGATTTGATGGAGTGGGAATGTACAGAGAGGTTTTTCTTTTGTAATTTCTTATTTTCCAATAGATAGGAGTAGATAAGGGGCATTTACATTAAAATGTGTCCAAATGCCATCTAGCACTAAGAAAATAAAATAGTAATTTCTCCTCTGGCAAAGATGCAAGAATTGTCAAGAAATGGCATTTTACCGACACCAAGTGCAGTCTAGTGATAGGCTGGGCATATTAAGTGAACAGAGATGGGATTTTTGTAGTAAGATGTAGTGCATTAGATACAGCTGATTTCATTTGAACGATTTCAATTCTTTGCACATGCTAAAAACAGTGGCAAATTAAATGTGAAACATTCCACTCTTCAAAAATTAAATATTTCACACATATCCCTAGAAAAACCTAATCACAAAGAAATCACACTGAGGGTGGAACACAATTTTCTCTTCTAAGAGCATGTTTCCTCATAAAAATTTAAGTTAATAGGTATACTAGATGAGGATGGAATGGCTAAGAAAGTAGTAAATAAGTTACAGAGGATATTATATATACATATATATAATTACATATGCAAATATAGTAACAATATGTCATAACACACATATATAAGTAGTATAGTAGATTGTAAATATGTATGAATGGTTTTACATGTAAGATATATATGTAAATATATATGAATGTTTTTTTTGTATATATGTATATAACTTTCTACCTTCTTATCCAGTCTGTGCTCAAACAGTATGGTTATTCACTCACATGAAAAAAATATATATAAATGTATATGTACATTTTTACTTTAAATATTTACTTTAAATATGAACATATGAGATATTAACATAAATATTCAATCTATAATTTTCTTTATGTAAATAATTATATAATTGAAGCAAAAAACAGAGTTTGCTATAAAATACTTGAAAATATAGACTAAGGAAACAAACCTTTACTTAATTTATAAGATGAATCTGAAGACAAACAACTTTGTGTTAATAATCATTAGTAAAATGGCACTCATTAAGCATATAGCACATATGATTACTCAAATGACAGAGAAGAAGAAAGGTAAGGAAGTTTAAATTCTCAGGTAATTTTTATGATCTATTGAACATTATGTTAGTGAAATAACAACGATTATTTGCAAAAGAGTTCCAAACATACAAATGAGAAAAATATCCTCAGAATTTGTTGGAACTTGAAACACAGCTTCTTATGCACAACATACATGGTTAACAACAAAAATCTCTTTATAGAATTCTCTCCCTGATTCATCATCACAATTCTGCAAAAGCTCAACAATTTTGGAAACCTCAAATGATACATATACCACTTCCTCCTGTAAAAGTCCATGTTAGACTCGTCAGAGTGGTAGGGATAACTTCAATCCTAAGTATAGATTATTGAGGAGATGGCTTGAGTAACAAATAAACACTAAGTAGAAAAACTAGAGATCCAAGGTTTTTAAGGATTTATAAGGAATACACTTATATAATTAATCTTATTTCCTTCAATGGCAGATCAAAGAATTTGCTTTGAAAGTGCTTTGAGGCTTGAAAGGAATGTAAAGTCATGATCAAATATCATTATAATAAAGTGGAAAAAAGCCAAGAGGGGTCACGTCCAAACATTATTAGAAAATTAGAAATTAAATTATAAAAATTTACATTAGTTATTATTGTGAATAGAAACCTTATTGTTTATCAAATGCATTTTCTTAATATTGGAATTTATATGAGTAGCATTTTTGTATACATGATTAATAACAGAAAATGTAACAGACAAGAATCATGGTAATTGACATCATTCTTAAGAAAAATTTCTAGACCTGTACATTAAGTTTTTCTCTAGACCCCATCCTACTCAAAAAGATTAGCAGATTCTAAATAAAGTTAAAGCTGTGAAAGACACGATACGCACTTGATAGTAAAACATATATGAAGAATTATTTTACATATGTGTTTCTGCTATGAATTTTTTTGTTATCCTTTGGTTTTAATACACAGGCTCAGCTATGGCTGTTGAAGCCATCTGAGGAGTGAAATAGCAGATGGAAGACCTTTTTCTCTGTATCTCCCTCTCTCTCTGTAACTCTACCTTTCAGATAAATAGATAAAGTCTTTTTTTAAAAAAATATACATTCCAGGATGCAAAGTTAGTTGAACATTTAATAATTAATTTAATCCAGCATACCAAGAGGATAATAAGAAAATATCACGTAATCGAAGTAGTTGTTACAGGAAAAAACATTGACTATTCCAATTCATTATAAAGCAATGAGGAATAAAGAGAAACTCCATCAATTTTACTTTAAAAATCTTTACAAAATAAGCTTAAAATCATTTGGCGGTGATAAACTGAATGTTTTCTACCTCTAAACTGTAAGGATATGTTCTCCAACTACTTTTATTCAACATTACAAAAGACTATCACTGTTATGCAACAATACAAGAAAATAGACACATGCAGGTAATATGACATCAAATGTCTTTTTCACTATAACACATTTATATATGTAGAAATAAATTTTTTATAGTTTTTTTTAAAGCTTTTATTTAAAGAATGCATTTTTCATAGGTACAACTTTAGGAATACAGTGGTTCTTTCCTCCATACCCACACTTGCACCCCACTCCTATCCCATGTCCTGCTCCCTCTCCCATCCCCTTCTTCATTATGGTTCATTTTTAGTTTAATTTTATGTACAGAGGACCAACTCTATGTTAAGTACACATTTCAACACTTTGCATTCCCCACACACAACATACAGAGTATAGTTTAAGAACAAGCTTTGCAGTTAATTCTCATAGTACAACTCATTAAGGATGGAGGTTCTATATGGGGAGTAAGTGCACAGTGACTTCTATTATTCCTTTAACAGTTAACATTCATATTTATGACATCAGTGATCAACCGAGGCTCTTGTTAATATATACAGTTTAAAGAAAATAATACTTCCAAACCTACCCTCCTAGCCTCCCTCGCTCACACCATCCCTCCTCCTTCCTTAATTTAGAAATAACTTTAATTATGTATTGTTAATGATAACACATAACACTAATCATTTGTCAAAATCAATGGAAATTTACAGTAGAGATTCAGCCTTTACATATATTTATATTTAAATGATCTAGATAAGGGCGTATTCTGGGAAAGAATGTAGAACAATAAAAATAGTTAAGTGTACTTTAAATGTGAAACAAAATGTGTCTTGTACTATTTCATATCCTACTTCTCACCATCCCTTTATTTTTTCTATTGTGCCAAGTAAAGTACCAAGTCTTGAAGCCATTAGACACTGGTGATACAAGAGGAGGGAAGAGAAGAATATTAATCACACCGCTTTGTTTTGCCTCATTGATGTCAGAGCTAAGTGAGGTCAGGGCTCCTCATTGGCCTTACTTACAAAGATAGGAAGGGAAGAACAAAGGGCCAATTATTCCTGTTTCCTCTCATTGCTAACAGTGTGGTGCAGTGATTCATCTCCCTGTTGGGTCTTACAACACTAAGGATGAACTGAAAGTGAAGTCCATTTTAGTCCTGATTTGTGCTTCTTCCTTTAGTATTATTAATAACAAGTAGGATTGGAAATCCCCACTGTCCCACTGAGACCCCTGGTGGGGTGATGACGTGCAGCAGTTACCAATCCCAAGTTGAATGACATCATTAAATCTCATTTCTGATGGTTGGAGGTGGAATTTCAATTTTCCAACAGGCCATGTTGATACTAACTACCCTGCCAAGAGAATCGGAGCAGTAGGCTCTTCCCACAGGTGGTGCGCGGAGGATCACTCCCCATTCAGTCTGCTGATCCCGCCCTCAGAAGGTAAGAGGAGCACCGTTTCCTCCTCCCGCCAGAGGATGTATGATGAGTTCCCCACCCCATTTAATAGATACATTCAGCAAAGCAGTCGGATGTACCACATTGCTCTACAAGGAGAGTAGGGTATGAAGTGGAAGATCAATTTCTTAATAGGTTGAGCCCCTTAAAAGTGAGTTATACATTTGTTTGCTTTTAATTGGCATTTAGCTGGAGACCAGTGAGTATTGTTAAAGGTATTTTCTGTTGTTAGATCATTTTTTTCTCAGTCTCTAACATGGGGCAAAGCTTTATCTTGAATCTTTTGTTTTGCATTTGTGTCTGTTACCAGTTCTGTGTTGGTATCTTCTGCACTGTTTTCTCCAGGTTATGTGGGAGGCAATCCAAAGAATTAAGGTCCTAGGCATCCTTCAGAGTCATTCTATGCATAGTGAGTTGTGTCCAGGAATTTTTATTTGTAAACAGGGAAATTTGGGAGGAATACAGCTACTACATATTTGTGTAAAATAATTCTCTCCATTTTCGAGGGATAGTTTTTGCTGAATATAGAATAGTAGGTTTTCAGTCTTTTTCTTTTGGTTCTTTGATCAGTTCCAGATCATAGGGCTTTCTTAGTTTTTGATAAAACATCAGCTGTTAATGGTACTGAAGATAATTTTATGTAATAAACCACTCTTTCTTGCTGTTTTGACATTTTTAATTGTCTTTGTCTTTCAACAATTTGATTATGATGCATCTAGATATAACCTCTTTGGGCTTATTAGAGTTCATTGAGCATCTTGGATTAGCATATTAATTTCTAAAGTCAAATCAAGGATTCTTAGGCCATTATATCTTTACATATCCTTTCTTCTTTCTTTCTCTTTTCTTTCTGGAACTCCCATCATATGCAGGTTTGTGGAGTTAATAATGCCACTCAGGTCCCTGAGATTCTCTTCAATTTACTTCATTGTTTTTCTTCATTTTGGTCATCACATTACATAATCCCAATTGACCCTCATTCAAGTTCACTGATACTTTCCCTTTGCTAGTTCACTCTGTGGTTGACACCCTCCAGTGACTTTTTCATTTCAGTTACTGGCCTTTTTAACAACATTTTTATTTACTTACATTTAATGATCATCATCTCTTTTTTGATGTTATTTATAGTTTAGAAATTATTTTCATATTTCCCTTCATACTTTAGACTTTGTTTTATTAGTGTTTAGTAATATTTAAAATAACTGAAAGGCTTTTTTTATCTAAAGAGTCAAAGATCTAAGAAATTTTAGGAGCATTTTATATTGACTTTTTTCCCTTTCACTGGGTATTTTTTCTCACTTCTTTGTATGGTTATAAATTTTGGCTGAAAACAGAACATTTTAGATAATGGAATGTGTCATCTCTAAAAATCAGATTTCTTTGCTCTCTTAGTTTTTTTGCCCTCTTAAATTCTGTATTTCCTCTTGTAAGTATATGGCCATTGAGGTTTCTAGCTGGCTAGTTTAGTAATAGCTAATGATCAGTCTAGTCAGAGATTTCCTTAAATTCATCAAGTTTTTTTTTTTTTATTTCTTTTGCTAATGCCTTGATATGTTTGCTGTGGTTTACTCAACCTTCAACCACTATACCTCTCCAACGTAGCCTTCATATCATTTTAGGGCCTCAAGATAAGCCAGAGTTCAGAGAATGGGCCTGTCTCATATCTTTCCTGGGCATGTATATACTTCATATGTTCTCAGAATTTCTTCAGAAATGTTCAGGTGTCCTGTGGACACCTTATTTCACCAATTTTTCTTTGTAGTTTTGATCAGACTCATGGTTTTCCCAACTGATTTGACAGCTGCAGGAAGCTGTGATATTAAATAAATGTCACTAATTATTTTCAACAAAATTCTTGTCGATATGACTTTTCCATGGTGGAAAGAATCCTGAATCCAATCAAATAATTTAAACATTTTGTGAGTGGGAATTTTCTAATAAAATTTTTTGACTGATCAAAGTGTGACTTGCTCTATGGATGGCATCTTAGAGAAGAACCCATCCAATCTGCTCCCTTGATTGCTGCACATTTATTTTTCATAGCCACCATGATCTGATGTGGCTTGTTTTCAAGATTTTCATTGAGATAAGGAAGGACTATTTGAGTAAATCTAATTAAAAAGTCAGAAACCTCTCTATACTGACTGGGCTTACATAGTCCTCTTTAATAAACATCCCTCTGAATTTTTCAGTTTTCATATGCCTCTAGAGACAAGATGGAAAAGCCAATGTGACATAGGCTCTGCTCTTTTCTCCTTTTGGAAAAATCCCATTTCTGTTGCTGACACTGCCCTGATGCTTACCAAGGTCAAGACAAAAATTCACTGCAATCTGGTGTTAGAGGTTTAATGCCTTCTCCCTCTAGTAATTATGATTATTTCAGAATTCAAGACTTTGGGGGGAGTTTCCAATCATAAGCTGAAAGCATATTTACCTTTCATGTGTGGATGGTATTTTTACCCAGCTACCCCAATTATGCTATTTTTCTGATAAACCCTACTTCTGGGAATGTCTTTTCTCTTTGGATTTCCTGACATTTTGAAACCATTGCTATCACTCTGGATTAGTCTCTGCTTTCTGCTTTGACACTTTCAAGTCTGGAAAATTATAAGAATGCTTTTCCTTATATTTGTAAGATTGTCTTCAACTACATTATATGAGAGTCAACTGTATCTTTATAAGAAAAATTATCAGCAATCTTTTTGTCTCTAGGGCCAAAGAGTATAAATACTACTGTTCAGCTTTGTGCTTCTATCAAAGACATTATATAAATGGTTATGAACAGCTATTTTCTAATAAAATTTATTTATGAACACTTGTATATGAATTTCATATAATTTTACATCCCATGTAGTAGTATTATCCTTTGATTTTTAAAACTATTTAAAATAGAAAAAAAATCTAAGTACTAGGCTACACAAAAATATGAAGATCAGATTTGGCTAAATAGCTGTAGTTTTCCAACCTCTAATCTAAATAAAGAACATACAGTCCTCCTTTCACTTGTAAAGTTGTTTCAAAGTTCTTAGGGTTCAAATAATTCAGCAAAAGTAGAAGGAAAATATTTTCTGTATTTTATATTCTTAATTATTAATTTATTTGAAAGGCAGAGTATGTTTGTGTGTTGAAGAGAGGGAGAAATAAGAAGAGGGACAGAGAGGGCCATGTGGGAAAGGGAGAGAAAGAGAAAGAGAGAGAGAGAGAGAGAGAGAGAGAATCTCCCATCTGCTTGTTCACTCCCCAAATGCCGACAACTGGCAGGTCAACGCCAGGATCCAGGAATTCCATCTGGATCTCCCTATGGGAAGCAGGGATCCAAGTGTTTGGGACGCCATCTGCTGCCTTCCCAGGCATGTAAGCACAAAGCTGGATTAGAAGCAGAGTAGTCAGAACTCAACCCGAACACTTCGATACGAGATGCTGGCATCCTAAATTGTGGCTTAACCCACTTCACCATAACACCTGCCCCTCTGTGTTTTATGTTGAATAGGTTTGAGAAACTCCTGGGAAGACAGGACAAGTTTAGACAAGAATGAGGAAAAGGGTGAGTGACAAAAGCCCCAAAGGAAACAGCAGTGAGTGGATTTTCTAAAAAGGATGCCTATTCTTTGTGCTCAGACCAATTAAGTAAGCAGCAAACACATTGTGGAATGGATCCATGGAATGCTAAAGTGAGCTGCTCAAATATTCATGTTGTGGGAATATTACATTTAAAGTACTAATGTAATAGCTAGCAATGTGTGTGTGTGTGTGTGTGTGTGTGTGTGTGTGTGTGTAAGAGAGAGAGTATCTGAGAATCTGCTTTGTTCCTGGGATAGGACACCAAAGGGTTATAAGTGCCTTTTGCCATTAACAATATGAAGAGAGTTACTATTTGGACCTTTTGAAGCAGAAGCAACAGCAGCAGCAGCAGCATAAACACATTTAAACATGAAGGAGAACAATTATATCCCTTTTGTTATATGAAATATGTCTGAGATACTGGAATCAAGTTATTCATGGATAAAGGAAGTATGAATGAGAGACATGATAACAACACTCATGCTGTATTTATTGAAACACTAATTGAATACTTATTGTCTATGCTATATTGCTTTCATAGCATTACTTAAGAATTATACTTAAGAATTATGTCATGAAATTAAAGGACATGCTTTCTTTGTAGCTATATGGCTGCTTTCCTTGCAGCACAAACACTTTCTATGGTTTCATCTAGCTATAAACTTCAAGTCTGACTCTAAATTCAAAGTGTTTTGTGAAAGTCTAGCGTTTTCCTTGGGATTTGAAATATCTTGAAGGCTATTTATTGCTATTCTAAAAGCCAATTAAAATCTCTCCTGTAGTCTCGCCTAGGGACCTCATGTGTACCTCACAAAAGTTCTGACTAAAGAATAATTTAATGAAGAAAAAAGCCATAGGTTTCTAAGAAGCTTAAAAGTGACAGGTATGCACTGTGGGGGAGGGTCAAGGAGGGAGATTCATTGTGTGCAGGCGCAAAGGAAAGAAAAGCACCGGTTTCAGCACCTGCATTTTAATATTTGGTTCACATCAGCAATGAGATTAAAATATACATATAAAAAACCTCCAGGTTATTTTTAAGCTACAAACTAGAGTTTCAATCACAGATCCTGTACCTAGAGTTACATCAGTTATTTACATTCATGTTAAAATTTCCAAAAATATTATCCCGGGAAATATTGAGCAATTTATTCCTTTCTTAAAGACCTGAATTCATAACTGTCATCAGCTGTCCAAAGAAAGTTTTCTTTTTTTTTTTTTATAAAAATCCCCACCTATTTTTTTTTGGACTGATATAGATAGACAGTGAGAGAGAGAGACAGAGAGAAAGGTCTTCCTTCTGTTGGTTCACCTCCTAAATGGCCGCTACGGCCGGTGCTACGCAGATCCGAAGCCAGGAGCCAGGCGCTTCCTCCTGGTCTCCCATGTGGGTGCAGGGCCCAACCACTTGGGCCATCCTCCACTGCACTCCTGGGCCACAGCAGAGAGCTGGACTGGAAGAGGAGCAACGCGGACTAGAACCCAGTGCCCATATTGGATGACGGCGTCACTGGCAGAGGATTAACCAACAGAGCCATGACACCTGCCCCTAATTTTTTTTTTAATATTTTTTAATAGCAATATGTGATGCCTTCTGCAAAGGAAAAAAAAAAAAACAGGGACCTACATAATTAATGTCAAAGTTAAGAAAACTGAGTAGGAAATTTTGTCAGGGAGGATGGTAAGAAGCACATCAAATGAGGCATAATCTATAGAATACACCAGCCTATTCTGTCAATTATCATTAACATCACCTTCTGTGATTATTTTAAATAAATAAGAGTGGGAATGTTACCTAGGGTTGAAATTGAAGAAGGTTGCCCATCGCTGAAATGTAAAGAATACTTTAGAAGCTGGACCATTTAAGATGAAAACTTAGGCACAAACTACATGACTGAAAGTGAAGAACAGAGGAACTACAAATAAGCATTGAAAATCTGAATGAATAAAGGCTACATTGAAAATATACAAATGTGAAATTATTGAGAAGTGACTATAAATCTGTTAGGAAAGTATGATTTCATTGGTTCAGACAAAAGTGACTATTATCAAATTCTTCTGAGTTGTAAAAAAAGTCTTTGAGAATGTGTTGACCTAATTGCACTCATGAATTAACTCAATGTTCCAAGTGCTCAGTAAAGGGCCTACACTTACACCTTACGTAGTTTCCCTGAAGTTCATTCCACACTGTCCCATTAACTTGGATTCTTCTGTTCTTTATTCTCAGCTCCACAGAATGTATAATTGATTCAGTTCATAAGAGTTGCTGAGTGATAGCTGCCTTGCAGCAAACACTGCTGGACAACAAGATAGTGATTCACATTTCAATAATGGTAAGAGCAAATTCTGCTAATGAATTGGTGTGGAAAGTAGTGCAGAATCCTAGAATAAGCATTGATGGAACACATGAAAAGAGTAAGGACCATATCTACAGAGGAAATTAAAGGGAGTGAAGTGTTGCTGTGGATTTGTTATAAGAGGAGGAGCATAGTGGGGGCAAGAGGCACAGCATCACCACACAGACACCAGGAGTCCGGTGAAAGCAGGCCAGAGGTGGGCAGGCCGCAGACTCATTTATTTTAGTTGGTACAGCAGCTTATATAGCCAAGGCAGTCAATCTGGTCGAGGGGCAGTTTATGCCCTGACCAATCACTACCTGTTGCCGGGCAGGCTCCATTGCCATGTGGTTTCCGAAGCCATTCCTGAGTAACTGATGCTTGCTTGCCAGCAGCTGTCTTGGCATGGCCTTCTCATTTTACTACAGAGAAGTCTTAATTTGTAAGCAGAATCCTGAATTTCAGATGAATGAAGTACAGTTTTAGTAAATGAATTTAATTATCAGAATTTGAGAGTAAAATTTCTTGTAAGAATACTTTGTCTTTTTAGCAAACTGTAAATGACTTTTTAGAATATCCTGTCACTTTGTAATCCTGTATTTTCTGCATTGCAGAAGTTTCACAACTGACTTTTTTTAATAGAACACACTTCCTTTCTAGAATAATTTTTATGGAAAAATGAATGTTTTCTATTTATATATATTTAATTAAGTCTGGTATTTATTTGATCAAAATGTATCAGATATGTTTTTCTGCAATTACTTACTCTCTTTATTAAAAATATGGAACGGTATTCTTAGCGTGACAACAAGAAAGATGTAACATTTAATAGTCATTAAAATTAAGAAATATAACACTCAGGGAACATGGCCTATTCTATGTCTATATCAGCCATTTTAATAATTTAAAGTAAATAATTTAAGAAGGAAAAAGAATTAAGGACCACAGTTTGACAAATATAAGTTGTAATTTTCTTATATTAGAGAATTTCATATGCCATATGTATGCATTTATTTGATCAATATGGTGAATTGGATACTTCATGGCAAGTTACCCCAGCCCCTTCCTCCACAAAAAAGAAATGATGATTTACTAGATAGAAATTGATGCTGACCACATTTATGTGCTTATTGAACATTAAAAATGTATTTTCAGAACTTTGGCATATTCATGTGGTAGGATATAAAAGAACTTCATTTTTTTGCTATGGCTCATTTTTTTCAAAGTTTGAGTATGCCACATTGTCTTTATCCATACATAAGCATACTGATAAGCATTTAGACTATGTTCAGTTTCCTTTATTATGAAAAACTTGTAGATGATACAAATGCACAAGTTTTGTGGGAGTTTTCTTGAACAACAATTTTCCTGTATCTTGGATACACATATAGGTATAGAACTGCTGGCTCATAGAGCAATTTTGTGTTTAACCACAAACTTTGTGTTGACCACAATGGCTAAAACATTTCACATTCCCACCAAAAAGTGCTAAGTGTTTTGACTTCTTCACACTCTAACTAACACTGGTTATTCTTAGTTTCTTTGATTATGGCCATCCTTTCACATATAAAGAGACATCTCATAGCAGTTTTGATGTGTTTTTCTCTAATTCCCAATACATTGAGCACTTTGACCCTTGAAAAATAGAAAAATTTTCTTGAGAGAAATGTCATTTAAGTCATTTGCCCATTTTAAATTTTTTTGAGTTATAAGAATATTTTATATGCTTATCAGTTATATGATTTTAACATATTTCCTCTAATCCCATGGTTTGTATTTTCATTTTCTTTATAGAAACCCAAGATGAAGAAACATTTTTTGGTGAAATCAAACACATGCATTTTTTCTTCTTTTCTTATTCTTTTAGCATTATAATTAAGAATATGCTGCCTATCCCCTTCTAATGTTTTACAGCTTAAATCTCACATTTAAATCTCTAATTTATTTTAATTAACTTTTATATGTTTGTGTGTTTGCGTGTGTGCATTGTAAGGATTCAAATTAATGCAATTGCCTGTGTCTATCTAGCTGTTTCAGAGGATTTGTTGAAAAGGTTATTCTTTTCCATTGAAAAGTCTCAGCATCATGACTGAAAATCAATTCATTATAGAAATATAAGCTTACTTAAAAATTCTATTCCATTGATTCTAAGTTTTTATCCCATCAGCACTCTCTTTGATTACTGTAGTTTCGTTGGATGCTTGAAATTGTGAAATGTTGATCCGCCACATGTATTCTTATTTTGGCAATTCTGGTTCCCATACCTGTTGCTCTCCCTTTCAAATAAGTAAATAAATAAATAAATATTTCTTTCTTTGAAACAAAATGGGAGATGGTTTTGTGAGATATGTTGTTTAGCATCAGATGAGAACATCATGTGTTTTACCCTTTTTCTTCCTTTTAAGTGGTGAATTAAATTGATTAGTTTTCATGAAAATATGTCAAACTGCTTTTCTTTCCAGAAATGAATCTCACTTCATAGTACTGAATAATCTATTAAACATATTGCTGTATTTTGTCTTAGCATTTCATTGAGATTTTCTTTGCATCTATATTCTTTAGAGGTATTCATCTACAGTTGTCATTTTTTTTTTTTCATTTTGGTATTAGCTGTAAGACTACTAGCCTTGTACAATAAAACAGTAGCTACTCCCTGCTTGTTTCTTTCTTTGGAGCAATGTTAAAAAATGTAATGATAATTCTCTTTATAAACATTTATTAAAATTCACAGGTGAAGCCATCTTGTCCTGAGCGTTCCTTTATTGGATATGTACACACACACACACACACACACACACACATGCATATATAGTTATTGATCCATTCTCTTGTTATAGGTCAACTAAGAGTCTGCTTTTTCTTTTTTTTAAGATTTATTAATTTAGTTGAAAAATTTACACAGAGAAAGAAGGAGAGGCAGAGAAAGAGGTCTTCCATCTACCAGTTCACTCACCAAATGGACACAACAGCCAGAGTTGAGCTGATCTGAAGCCAGGAGCCAGGAGCTTCTTTCTGTCACCCATGTGGATGCAGGGTCCCAAGGACCTGGGCCATCTTCTACTCCCTTCCCAGGCTATAGCAGAGAGCTAGTTTGGAAATGGAGCAGCCAGGACTCGAACCGGTGCCCATATGGGATGCCAGCACTACAGGCAGCTGCTTTACCTGGTATTTCACAGCACCGGCCCCAAGAGTCTGATTTTTCTTGACACTGCTTAAGTTTTGTGAGCTCTTAAAATTTTACCATCTCATATAGTTGTTATAGTTTATTAGAATCCAGTTATTCATAGTATTCACTTATAGTTATCTCAATTTCTTTAAACTTGATAGTAATATCTAAAGTGTCATCATTGATTTAATTTACCTTGTCACTAGTAAGTGGTCTGTTATAAGTAAATTTTTCTTCATAGTTTGATGTCAATCTGCAACTATGAGCCCCACTTTCACCATCGCATCTACCCTTTCTAAAACACTTTATACATTTATAAACTGAAATGCAGTCTCCATAAACTTGTTATAAGGCATCAGTGATTTCACCATTGTTCCACCCAAGCTCATCATTAGTTTAATGTTTGTTCCTGCTTAAATTTTCAAAGGATTTATATTGCTTTTAATGGTAGCTATTTTCTAACTGATATCTTAACATTAGTTTTAAACTTGATACTGTTCAGATATATTATAAAAAGCATATTTTGATGCAAAGAATGAAATCATGAATAGTTTTTTATAATACATGCTTTCAATGAACCTTTTGAAGATCATGTGTATTGATATGATCTGTGCATGATTCTTTGATTCTTTAGATTTTTTTTCAAAAGATTTGTTTTATTTATTAGGAAGTCAGAGTTACAGAGAAAGAGAGAGAGGGACACACACACACACACAATCTTCCACTGCTTCTCTTCTCAATGGCCACAATGAGTAGGGCAGCCAGACCGAAGCCAAGAGCCAGGGGCTGCTTGCAGATTACTCATTTTGGTGCAGGGGGCCCAGCACTTGGGCCATCTTCCATTGCTTTCTCAGGCATATGAGCAGGGAGTTGGATTAGAAGTGGAGCAGCTGGGACTGGAACCAGCACCCGTATGGGATGCCAGCATCATAGGCAGAACCTTAACCTGCTGCACCATAATGCCAGCTCCACTTCTTTAGATGTGGTGCCTCATATAACTGACACTTGAATGTTAAACCATTCTTCCTTAAATAGGATAAATGACACAGGTTGTCACGTAATCACTGTTATACCTTGTTTGATTTAATAAGATATATTCCACTGAGAATTTTTGCTAAGAAGCAGTGTTTTGTATCTGTCTTATAGTGCCTTTGGTCTTGATAATATCGGCCTCATAGAATGAACTAGAAAGTCCTCTGCTACTATTATCCAAAAGACATTGCAGAGAATTGAAATAAATAGTTTCTGAAGTGATGGGTAGAATTCGCCTGGTATTTTCTGGTTTGGAATATTATTAATTGTTAATTTAATTTGTTTAATAGATCTAAGCCTGTTCAGGTAGCCTACTTCTTTTTGTATGAGTACTGGAAGTTAAAGCTTTAAAAAAAATTGCTTTGTGTTATCTAGACTATCAAATCTGTTGACGTAGTTATACATAATATTCTTGATTATTCTTCTAATGTCCATGGGATCTTCTGTGATCTCCTTCTTCATTTCCAGCATTAATAATTTGTGTCCTAGCTCTTTCTTTCTAATTTTTCCTTTCTAGAGTCCTGTCAATTTTATTCATGTTTCCAAAGGCCCACATTAATTTCTTGCAGACTCAAAATTAGTCTTGTAAAGTCCTTTGATGGCCATTACAAAATTTCCATATTATCTGTGTTATTAAAGAAAATTATTTATTTGAAAAGCAAAATGACTGGGGGAGGGGAGAAAGAGAGAGGGCAAGAGAGAGAGAAAGAGATCAGGTGAGAGAGAGCTTCCACTCTATGATTCACTTCGCAAATTGTTTCTGTTGCTGGCCTAAGGCAGGAGTCAGAACTCTAACGGGCTCCCAGGTGGTAGCAGGACCCTAAGTATGTGGGTCATCTTCTACTATCATCCCAGGTGCATTATCAGGGAGCTGATTCAGAAGAGAAGCTGAGACACGAGATGGGTGCTCTGTTCAATATGGGATTCCAGAGTTGCAAGTGTGAACTTAATGCCGTTCCCATTTGTGTTCTTTTTTGGGATTACAATTTCCTTCTTCTTTGCATGTCATGAATTCATATTTTTACAATGTAAATAACTGTATTGGGTGTCTGGATTTTGTTTTCTCTTTGTGAGTGGTGTTACAATTTATTGTGCTAGAGTTTAATTTTCAGATTGCTGATCTTTTTAAAACATTTCTTTTAAGCTGCATAAAGTATGCGTTGAGTAGTTCTTACTCTGGCACACTGCTGCTGCTGCTGCTAAAACATGATATTTGCTAGTCCTTACTGAATGAGCATTGTATTCATTGAGGTATTTTTATTCTTGTTTTCCAATATCCAAGGTCCCTCACCCTGAGACAATCTATGGAATCACTATTGATCACTTGGTAAGTACATATGTCCCAAGCCTATGGTTTTGCCCTTTGGCTAATGACTAACAGTATTTTTAATTTGACTTTAGGAACTATTTTTCAGCATAAATATGATATTTTGGTATTCTGTTCGACGAGATTGAAAAAACTAAGATAATCTCAGTTTGATGATGTCAACATAATTTGTTAAAGCTCCCAGGCACCCTGAGCTATGGCCTAAAATGTGCTTCACAGATATAACCTCAGAGTGATTAAATGGGGTGTTACCTTTCTTGTTTCTTCTTTTTTTTTTTTTTTTTTTTTTTTTTTGGACAGGCAGAGTGGACAGTGAGAGAGAAAGACAGAGAGAAAGGTCTTCCTTTTGCCGTTGGTTCACCCTCCAATGGACGCCGCGGCCAGTGCGCTGCGGCCGGCGCACCGCGCTCATCTGATGGCAGGTGCCAGGTGCTTCTCCTGGTCTCCCATGGGGTGCAGGGCCCAAGCACTTGGGCCATCCTCCACTGCACTCCCTGGCCATAGCAGAGAGCTGGCCTGGAAGAGGGGCAACCGGGACAGAATCCGGGACTAGAACCCGGTGTGCCGGCGCTGCAGGCGGAGGATCAGCCTATTGAGCTGTGGCGCCAGCCCTTTCTTGTTTCTATTTTCTTTGATTTTAAACTCTTATAGGTTGTGTTTTCCAATAGCTGAAAACTGTAATTTCACATGTTTTATCCAAATTTGTACCTTATTAATATGAAATTGAAAATCTAAGAGCAAATATTACATTTTCAATGGAATAATTATTTTTTCCTTTAAACCCTATTCCTCTTCACAAGGCCAAGGCCAATTTATGTTCTCTGTTATGTTGTGTTCACACTACCTTAACAAATCTAAGCCATCAATTATTGAAGAAGTTAGCTTTCTCACATCTTCATTCTCAGAAAAAAAAAAAAAGCCACCACATAGTGTACACGGATTAAGTAATAAAGCAGGACATTCACTTTGATTATCTGGACACAACTCCGGGACTATTGTCTTAACTGTAGAAAGGGCAGTTACTATGATTAATTCCCAAGAACAATTCAGTATGTAGTACTCTATTACTCTACGCTGCTGTTCTTTGGTTATATCCCTGGTATATAAAAGTTGAAAAGGAGATAGCATGCATTCATTAACTCATGGAAATCTTGTTGCAATCCAAAGTCAGTAATGGATATGATTCTTACATAACTTTCATTTCTCAACATATCTAGGTATTAACAGAGTAATTAAGACTATAGGCTTTGAAGTCAGATAAATTATGAAAAAAACCAAAGATATACAATGCCTGGGATTGGGCAAAGCTAAAGCCAGAGATTTGAACCTCTATCTGGGTCTCCCACATTGGTGGTAGGGATTTAAACACTGGGTCATGTTCTGTTACCTTTCCAGTCACGTTAGCATATATCTGGATCAGCAGCAGAGTTTGTTGGACTAGACTGATGTGTAAATGTGGTACTGGCATCACAGGTGGCATCTTAATACTCCACTACTCCTTTTATCATGATAAATACCCTCAAAGAGTCATATTTTGTCAAATATTTCAGAAATTTTAATGCTATCTGTACTAAAACAGCAGAATATATTGTGGGAAAATATCTTCTTGATAGAAACCCATTTGCAATACTGTTTGCTATGTTCAAATAAAGCAAAACATGGATAAAACAAACTGTCTGTATTCATAACCCATGTGTGACCCTTATTTTGCAAAGGAGTGTAATACCACTTATGGAATGACTTGGTGGCATGTTGGGGAACAGGCTGATTTATGAAAGTTAAAGCTACACTTAACAGTAAAATAAAAGAAATAAGTATAAATATTTTTCAAAACCAGCATAATGAGCTTATGGAGGGATTCAAAATTAACACATGGCTCTGCTTCTTTTTTTTATTTTGAAATATTTCCTCCATAATCTTTTTTAAAATCACATATTTATTTGAAAGACAGAGAGAAAGAGAAACAAGGAGATCTCCCTTCTGTGGTTGACTCCCCACATGCCTGAAACAGCCATGACTGGTCCAAGATGAAGCCAGAAGCCAAGGCCTTAATTCAGGTCTCCAACATGGGTGGCAGGAAACTAAGTATTTAAGCCATCCTAGGTTATGAGTCAGCAGGAACTTGAACTAGGGAATAGGTCGGACTTGGATCCACACACTCCAACATCGTATCTGGACATCTCAAATGGTTGTGTGTGCCAAATATCTGCCATTCTCTACACATTTTTTTTTAGAATTTCTTTGATAGCTTAAAATGGCTTTCTTATTGTTTGAAACTAGGACAATCTACTAAGTATCAATATCTTCTAGGATTCCCACCCTAAGCCATGAGAGGAATCCATTTGGGACAGTTTATCACTGTATAATAGATAAATTTCTGTATTTCAAAACTTTGATGGTAAAATTATATCCGAAGAAATTCCACTCTATCCTTTCAATCATATACTTAGGTGACATTCACTTTGCATGAATTGAATATTTGAAGGTTTACATCAAGCTAGACTGTGTACAGAGGTGAAATTTTTCAAAAATGGATGTGAGCAATACAAGGAATTGAGCATCTGGGACTGTATTTGTATTTGAAACATGAAAGTCTAGAATCAAATGAACTTCCATTTGTAAGAAATTGTAAAAGAAATTATGTTACCAATGTACATTAGAAAAATATTCACTGGTAATTAAGATTAATTGCAAAACTATTATGAAAGAACATAGAAAATTTTCTATGACTGGGATGACCTGAATCCTACTCTGGCAAATACAGTGACCAAGACATCCTTAATTTCTTCAGCTTAGCCAAATTTTAAATCCTGCCCCTGGGAGCCTAATGTCCCTTTCTTAGAGCATTTAATATGGAAAACACCTAATTCTGAATTCTTTCTTTGAAACTGTGAGATATAAATCTCTTTAATTTATATTTAAGAGACAGTAGGTGAGGGTAGAAATCAGAAACACCCACTGGTTCATTCCCCAAATGCCCATAATGGCTGGATGTTGGCCAGAAACACAATCCAGATCTCCCATGTGGGAGGCAGAAATCCACTAACTTGAGCAAGCTTAAGTGCTGCCTCAGAGGGTCTGAATTAGCAGGAAGCTGGCATCAATATGCAAGGTATTGATCTCAGTTAATTCAATATGAGACAAAAATATCTTAACTAGTGTCTTAATTCATAGGATGATTGCTTGCCCCAAGATATGATTACTTGAAAAAACAAGAAAAACTTTGACAGTGTTATAACAACCACTGACTTTTCAAAGAATTGGCAGTCATCCTTGGAAAGTGAAATCATCATAGTAGTCAGTGCATCTCTCCTCCATTCTCTTTGTGAGGGAGGATGTTAACCCAGGTAGTAAAGCTATGTCCTATCATAAAGATATGATATGGGAAAAATTTACTTTTCCTTTTATTAAAGTCACATAGAAAAAACTTAAGACCTATAATACTCCTAAAGATCTCTAAAAACTCCAGCACTTGTTTCAATACAGTTGAACTCAGAATCAGTTCTAGAGTTTCCTATTGTGATGGTATTGAAAGAAGAGTTCCTTTTAAAGCTCTACATTTCCATGTCATTTTAGTTCAAAAATTTTTGGAGAGTTTAAACTCAAATATTCAAGATATAAAGTACTAGAATCTCAACTGTGAAGACTTAATTAAAGATAATGTTTAAAGTATCATTGAAATGTATACTTACAAAGTTAATATAAGAGGTAACAAATGAATTATAGAAAAATAAAAAATGTATACCTTTCATTTTGGGAATTTAAAATATGACTACTTGGAAAACCACCTGTTAATGAAGATCTCATTTATAATTTGGTTGCTATGTATAATTTGTATTTTTTTTTTCTCCAGATTATAGTTCTTCAATAGCAAAGTTAGGTAGAATATTCAAACTAGTCATAAATGGTTTCCTATTTGATTGACTGTGTCTTGTAAAATAAAGAACTTTTGGTCTGCGCCGCAGCTCAATAGGCTAATCCTCCGCCTGCGGTGCCAGCACACCGGGTTCTAGTACTTGGGCCCTGTACCTGCATGAGAGACCAGGAGAACCACCTGGCTGGCTTTGGATCAGCGTGGTGTGCTGGCCACAGCGCTCTGGACACAGTGGCCATTGGGGGGTGAACCAACAGCAAAAGGAAGACCTTTCTCTCTGTCTCTCTTTCCCACTGTCCACTCTGCCTGTCAAAAAAAAAAATTAAAGAACTTTTAAATGACAGCAAAAGCCAGTGTTGATGAAAATTTCTGGGATGAAATAAGCACACATTTCAATATAGCAGAAAGTAGAACTGAAAAATCCTCCCTTTATTAAAATCTTATCTATGTTTATAAAATACCAATTGATAACATATTCAGAATTTTTCATTTAAAAATAGTATACGGTCTTAGTAGTAATTTTCAACAAGCTATAAGAGCAGCAAAATGTACAAGAGAAAAAATAATTTCCACATTGTTAAGCTATTTTGAATACCAACTTGGGCAAGAACTTTAGGGCTGTGTTTCACATGATTTTTCAAGCCAAGTAAGTCTTTGCCTTAAACTTAAAATCAAACTCCTGGAATGGATATCACTATATAGAAGAACTCCATTACAGATTAGATCTTAATGAACTTGTAACTCAGCAAATATTAATATTCCTAAGTGTCTGTATATGAAATGCCTGATGTTTGTATACCTTAAATAAATAAAACCTTTCTAAGTAAAAGAAAAATTCTACCAGTTCTGGACACTGATCCAGGGAGGGCTGGAGTCCATAGTGACACCTAAAATTGATTAAGTATATAAGCTACTGTCAGTGGGAGTGGGAAGGAGGGCTGGAGCTGACTGAGGTACAGTTTAATTCCATATCCCTTCTCTGTACCAGTGGAAACAAGTTAATTCACTATTGAGAGCGAGCAATAACACCGGTGATCTTCACCAACCTAAGTATGCACTTAATTCTGTCCCAAGCACCAGAACACGCCCGACTGCTCACTCCACCCAGGCTGAGTCCCTAGAAGCATAGCTTCTAGCTGATACCGGGATGTTTCAATTGTTTGGGAGTGAGAGGGTAGGCATTTCAATTTGCAGAGTCCTGGATGCTGGCTGCCCCAGCTGCCATGCTGTAACTGTGCACTCACTGCAGATCTCTGTGTGGGCAAAGCTACTAGGTTGCAGTGCTGTGTTAGGCCCAGGGGGCCCTATAGGCTTGATTTGCCTTGCTAGAATGCAGGAATGTCTTGGGGCCCCAGGAAAGTGCAATCTCAGGGTTTCTGTCTCCCAGCACAGTATGGATTGTGACAGTGACTCCTCAATCGAGATGGCACTTCATGGTCACAACACTTAACTTTGAGAGTTGGGGGAGGAGATAATAGAAGTTTTTCTTTTTCAAGAACCCATGAGAGTATTTTTGGCATGGAAAGCCAAGACACTCTGGGAAAAAAAAAAAAAAAAGAAGAAGACGACATAAATGAAAGATCTCTGCGAGTAAGATCCCAACGGAAGGAACAGGGCCACCGGAGAAGGAGGTGCCTTTCTCCGAAGGGAGGAGAGAACCTCCACTTTGACTATGACCCTGTCAGAACAAGATCCAAGTCGGCGAACACTAAAGGCTTCCATAGCTTCAGCAACTCATGACTACAGCCTAGGGAGATTGCTGACGCCATAAACAAGAGTGTCAAATTGTTAAATCAACAACAGTAGTCACTGTGTACTTACAGCCCATGTATGATCTGTCCTTAATGTGTTGTCCAAGGTGAAGTAATGTAATAACTAGGACTGAAACAGTATTTCTGCATTTTGTGTCTCTACGTGGATGCAAACTGACAAAATCTTTGCTTAATATATACTGAATCGATCTTCCGTATGGAAAGACAATTGGAAATGATAAAAAAAATTGGAAGTTACATAAAAATAAATCAATTAAAAAAAATAATATCATGTAGGATCTCTGTCCCTAATGTGCTGTACAACGTGATTTAAAGCTACAACTAGTACTCAAAGAGTATGCTTCACTCTAGGATGCTATGTGAGGGCAAATGGTTTAAAATCTTTTCTTAACACATACTAAACTGAACTCCTGTATACAAAGAGAATTGAAAATGAATCTGAATGGGAATGAAAGGGGAGAGGGAGTGGGTAAGGGGGAAGGGTAGCGGGGGGGGGGGGGGTATGGGGGGGAAGTCATTGCAATTCACAAGTTGTACCTTGGAAATTTATATTCTAAATAAGAAAAAAAATTTAAAAAAAAAGAAATAAATTACTATTAACTACTTAAAAAAAAAAAAGAAGTTTTTCTTTTTTCCAGGGAGTTCTCTTTACTGAGCTGCAGGCCTGGGTGGCTGGATTCCTGTCTAGAGAGGCTTGCCTGGGTTAAGGATTTACACAGACTGGCTCTCCTAATGTTCTCTCACTCACCCTTCTTCTGCACCAAGGACCAGGGCTTCAGATTCCACCAGTTTGGCTTTGTTCTTCTTTCCCCTGACTCTATGCTGCAGTACCTGCCTGCTATCTATATCCCGCGTTCCCACTGCTTGCATACTGCTTTCAGGCACTCCTCCTGAGGCCCTTATCTCTACAATTAGTTATTTTGGTTTTATTGGTGGAGTAGGAGTTCAGCTTTCAGTTTCTGTATATGGCCATCTTGAATACTTTTGATGAAAAACAAAGTTACACAAGTGGTAATATGGAAATATGAAAGGGGAAAGATACATAGAAAAACAGAATGAGTAAAAGAAAAGGAGGAGAAAATAGAAAAGAATAAATCAGTTTAAAAGACACGTAAGTGATATTTATGGACGAAAAGAAAACATCAATATGCAGATCCAATGGGCACAGTAAACCACAAACACCATACATAATCTCTCATGCTATTCATGGTACAAATGTTGGATTTCCAAGACAAGGGGAAAAAGAAAAAAAATCAAGAGAAAATAAGACACACTATTTTCAATAAAGCTAACATAAGATTGATAACTGTCAATTCAGTAAAAGTTAGGAAAAACAAAAGGCAATGTTTTAACCTCTATAACTTACCAAAAGAATATAACAATCTGGATGCATTTTAGGACTACAGCATCCAAAAGGAAGGAGATATAAATATAGCTTCTGATAGACCAAGATTGAGGGAATTTGTTGACAGCAATTCTTCAGTAAAAGATAGAAAATTATTTTGATCAAAAACATGGATATACAAGTAGAAGTAAATAATAATATGAAAGTATGATACCTAAATGTATAAAAATGTTATCTGCACATTTGAAATATTCTGTGCAATTTAAATTATGTTCATAAAATTACAATGGATGATAAGTTGAGATAAAAGGAAGGAGATATAAAAACTCAAAGTTATATATTTGGTGAGAACTGAAAATGTAACTAAATTATTTGTGTCAGAGAGAATAAATCAAGATAGCCTGAGTGAGCATTTAAACTTGCAGTTAAGAAGCTCATGTCCTACATGGGAATTCCTGGATTCACTCCCTGGCTCCAAGTCTTGAGTCTAGCTTTCTGCTAATGCAGTCCCTGGGAGCCAGCAGTGATGGCTCATGTAACTGGCACCCCTGTGAGAGACCTGAACTATATTCCCAGCTCCCATTTTGTGGGCAGCCCAGCCCAATTAAAGCGTTTAGAAGTACTGAAAGATGAGAGTTCTCTTTCCCTCTCCCTTTTCTTCTCTAACTTTCTCTTTGTCTGCCACTTAATTTTTTTTTAAAAAGGCTGCATTTGTTTATCTGTAGATTAGTCATTATTAGAATGGTAAAATAATACATAACAACTAATGGGAAACAGGAATCCTAGAAATAGTTGGTTAATCAAGGAAGCAAGACATCAAAATCAAAGAAATTAAACATTTTTCATACAAAATAAATTGCAACGCAGTGTATATTAGCCCAAATGAATAATTGCCATTAATATGTAAATAGGATATCTGTGTATTTATTCAACTATTTATTCAGATGAATGTATGATTCAGATGTAGGTAGACGGATATAGATATAGCTGCAGATTCTGTATCTTTGTTAACGATATGAAACAACTTATTTCACAATACCCCACTGCAAATAAAACTTGTTTTTAATGTTACATATTTTCTTTTTTTAGATTTATTTATTTATTTGAAAGTCAGAGTTATACACAGAGTGAAGGAGAGGCAGAGAGAGAGGTCTTCTCTCCGCTGATTCACTCCCCACTTGGCCACTATGGTTGGAGCTAGGTCGATCCGAAGCCTGGAACCAAGAGCTTCCTCCAGGTTTTCCACTTGTGTGCAGGGGCCCAAGGACCTGGGCCATCTTCTTTTGCTTTCCCAGGCCATAGCAGGGAGCTGGATTGAAAGTGGACCAACCAGGGACACAAACTGGCGCCCAATGGGATTCCAGCACGGCAGGCAGTGGCTTCACTTACTATGCCACAGCGCTGGCCCCCAAATAAAACTTTAATCAGTATTTCATTCATTTGCTCTCTGTATAGTGTGATTCAAAGCAATAATTTTAATTTTATTTTCCTTTGCCTTCAACTTTTCACCGGTTTAAAGGACTCACTCATATAGCAGTTAAGGATTGGTTAACATCCCCGTTTTCCACCCAAATCTTCTGATGATCATACTTCTTTTTTATTTATTTATTTTTTTTTACAGGCAGAGTGGATAGTGAGACAGAGAGAGAGAGAGACAGAGAGAAAGGTCTTCCTTTTTGCCGTTGCTTCACCCTCCAATGGCCGCCGCAGCCAGTGCACTGTGGCCCGCGCACTGCGCTGATCCAATGGCAGGAGTCAGGTGCTTCTCCTGGTCTCCCATGGGGTGCAGGGCCCAAGCACTTGGGCCATCCTCCACTGCACTCCCTGGCCACAGCAGAGAGCTGGCCTGGAAGAGGGGCAACCGGGACAGAATCCGGCACCCCAACCGGCGTTCTTCATAGCTTTCAATTATAAAGATTTATAAATATTGAATTAACTTTTTTTAGTTTAATTGTGTAACAGCACTTTTAATATATCTTTAGCTGTTCTCTGTATTTTTTCCATTTAAACAAAAAATATAGTATTGTTCTTGCAACTAGAGTGTCAAATGATACTTTAGGCACACATGTACACTGTGTTTCTAGGTAAAAATCTTGTAGCTGTTTCATTTGATGATCCTTTTTATCCATAGTAGCACATATGACTCTTAGTTCTCTTTTATAATTTAACTCAGAAGCTATTAATTCATAATTATAACAAATTCCTCAGTAAAGGTAACTTTTTGCAAAGAATTTTAGCTGTCATTCTTCTGTATATTTTATGAAAGTGAAAAATTTTGGCTTTTAATCTCTGAACATCTTAGAATTTCACTGTCTTAAAATGAAGGTTCCAAGCACCCTGATAGGAACATTATCATCACACTGTGATACTGTAAGAACCCATTAGTTTTTTTGCGTTGGTTAGTTAGTTTGAGTGCATAATGTTGATAAGTAGACTGATACAGAAAAATTATAAATGTATAGGTTATCAACCAAAAAAACCAAATTTTCACTTGATTTTATCTTATCCATATCACCCCCTATTATGTATCTTCTCAAAGAAATAATCTCATCCTTACTGCTCTTTTGCTAATGTTGTATAAATCATATAGAACCAGTAGATTTTTTATATAGAATAGAATATTAATAAAATGGTGTTTGTTTCCATGTTAATTGAATAATTAATGTGTTTTGTTCATTTACTGCTTTACTCCAGTGCCAATTTATGATGGCCAATGATTACTTCTACTGGCCTAATGCCAGTGAGGCCAAAAAAAAAAAAAGTTCTTAGATGAATTCATGGAACTGAAAGTAAAGGAGATCAGAGATTTCTGACTGTGTGTGGTCCAGGAAGGTAACAAGGCCACATATTTTCTCAGTGAAACAGGTTACAGGATCAATAAAAAAAAGTTATGCTGTAAATTTACAATCAGCGAAGAAATTCTACCTATCCAAGCAATAATTAGGAAAGACTCATATAATTTCTCATGTGCTCAAAAATATAACAAGTGTTGGGATGCCACACAGAGCCACACTGAGTTCCCACAGACAACTGCTAAACGTAGAGAGACACAGTATTCACATAAGAAGGATTAAAGTAATAATATTTACAGACCAGCAGACAGAGAGACCTTAAAGCAGTGAAGAATATGTAGCAACAAAGAGAGATGTGGACCCTTATAGTTAGATGCCTGTCACAACCTAGTACTACCTGATACAAACAGAACCCAGGAATAGTGGAAGGAATACTGATATCATTGAGGTGTAAATCTTGCCACATATTTGAATGGAAACATTACATAGAAATTAATGTCATGCAATAAAATAGAAACAATTATACAAACTTGACTAAATAATTGGTTGATTGATATTTTCTCCAACCCATAGTTAAGTAATTAGCACAAAGGTACAGCTAATACACACCATTAATTAACAAGAGATAGATGCCACTAGGGTTCCAGAGAGGAAGAAAAACACTGATAATCGAGAGTGAAACAACAAAGTACTTCAGAAAGTGCAAAGAAAAATGAAAGTTGAAGGAAAAGTGTTTTTGTACAAATATTTTTGAAATCTCTGCATAGTTTTTTCATAATATATATTTCCCATTAATTTATCTCAAATTTTACATATTTTCATTTTATTTGAAAGATAGAAAAGCGACAAAGAGAGAGAGAGAGAGGGAGAGAGCACACATCTGCTGGTTCACTCCCCAAATGCCTGCAACAGTTGGGGCTGGTCCACGCCAAAGCCAGGAGCTTTGGTACATTTTATAATTTTATTTTGTCATTTTAGATATTTATCACAGGTCTTAAACATAATTAATTGGTCAGTTTAATTGCACAAATGTAATTGCTGAGTTGATTGAGTTATGGAAACAATGCCTTCATGAATAGGATTGAGATCTTTCTAAAAGGGGCCCAAGAGAGCTCCCTTGCTCTTTCCACCATAGAAGGACAGTAAAAAAATGGCTGACAATGAACCAAGAAGCAGACCCTCCCAGATACTAAATCAACCAGTAATTTCATCTTGTCCTTCCAGTCTCAAGAACCGTTAGCAATGGTTTCCTATGGTTTATAAGGCACCCACTCTATGAAATGTATTTTAGCAAACTTCCTGAAATAATACAGGTATAAGATTAGATGATTTTTTTACTTTGTCTCTTTGCTACTTAAAACAGTGGTAATGATATCCTTAATCTCAGTATTTGAAGATTTTTTATAAATTCAATATTCAGAACTTATATGAATCATGAGCACATCCTTTAGTGTTTAACACAGGAATAGCAATATATAAACCCATTGTATGTGTAAAGATCAAATTAGAAACTAGATATTAAAAATTTATATGAATTCCTATAATATATTGTTATTCTATGTTTCAGAAATTATGCAATTTTCATTACTGTGATTATTGTTTGTTTTCTTTTTGAAGATTTATTTTTATTTATTGGACAGATTTATAGAGTGAGGTAGACAAGAGAGAGAGAGAAAAAGAGAGGTCTCCCATCTTCTGGTTCACTCCCCAGATGACCACAACTACTGACGTTGAGCTGACACAAAGTTTTTTCCAGATCTCCCATGTGAGTGCAGGGGCTGAAAGACTTGGACCATCTTCTACTGTTTTCCCAGGCCACAGCAGAGGGCTGGATTGGAAGTGGAGTAGCTAGGACTTGAACCAGTGCCCATATGGGATGCCAGCACGGCAGGCAGGGCTTTAACCCATTGCATCACAGCGTTGTCCCTGTGATTATTGTGTTTATAAATCAAGGTTTGCCATAATCGTTTTATTCATCACATAACAGGTTCCTTATTTTCAAAAACTGCAAACCTCAAATATTTAAGTCTTTTGCTTTAAATTTATTTGGTGATTGATTCTTTCTTTTATATGTTAATAAAATTATAGGGAGAAATAAGACTCTTAATTTTCAAAATCAGAACATTAAAATTATGTTATTTTAACATGCAAAAATTGGCAGCTATCTTGGGCAATCAATTTTTTTTACCTGTGTAAAGTACTAGGAGGCTATATTAGTACCTAACGCTTCCCAGCACCCCTGAGTTATGACCATTCCTACCACAGTTTTGGAAAATAAGTATTTTTTTTTTTTGCCATCCATCCTAAGTAACCAAGTGAGAAACACTTTGTTTAAGGCTCATAGTCACTGATAAGCAGATTGAAAAGACCACAGTACCCCAATAGCAAAACAAAGATTTCTGGATATTGCCTGATTCTACACTAAATAAGGTAGAAATATTTATGAAATCACTATATTTCATGGTATCCTTTGAAATGTGATTTAATATAATCCCAAAAGTACAGCTTTGATAAACTCTAAAACATTATTTCCCACATATATATGTTATATAATATGTACACAGATGCATATACTTAAAACATGCATTAATTATATTTTGAGCATGTATATATATATATATATATTTAAAAATTTAATTCAAAGTATAACAGCAAAAATATTAAGATTGTGCTAAATAGTACTTTTCAGTTGATTATTTGAAACGAAATTCAAAATTAAACCTGTTCAAGCATAAACATGTCTATACATTTTTATATACAGAGATGTATTTATTTATTTGAAAGTCAGAGTTACACAGAGAGATGAGAGGCAGAGAGAGAAAGAGAGAGAGAGGGGTCTTCAATCCGCTGGTTAACTACCCAACTGGCCACAATGGCCAGAGCTGCACTGATCTGAAGCCAGGAGCCAGAATCTTCCTCCGGGCCATACAAGCTGATACAAAGCTTCTTCCATGTGGGAGACCCCGAAGAAGCTTCTGGCTGCTAGCTTTGGATCGGCTCAGCTGTGGCAGTTACAACTATTTGAGGAGTGAACCAGAAGATGAAAGACCTTTCTCTCTGTCTCTCCCTCTCTCTGTCTATAAGTCTGCCTCTCAAATAAATAAATCTTCAAAAAATTAAATTTTCTTTGTAAGTAGATTCAAGTTGTTAGAGAAATCTTAAGTATTGGTATGGTGCTTACCTCTTTTAATTTCTCTTTCTTAAAACTGACCCACACCTGACAGTTGCAGACATTTAGGGAGTGACCCAGGAGCAGGGAGTTCTCTGTTTCCCTCTGTCTGCAACTCTCTACCTTTTAAATGATAAAACAATTCAATAAAAATTTAAATTATAAAATAAGAGATGCCACCGATTATGTAACTGTCCATCAGGGAGTTACTTACATAGCTGCAGTCTCTTTCTATACACCTAATTTATTCCATTCAAATTATATATGTTATCCTGATGAAGAACACCGACATAGATATTGATGTTTGTTAAAAAGCTGATTAGTGGTGCCAGCCCTGTGACATATCAGGAAAAGAAACTGCTTGCAATGCTGGCATCCCATGTGGGCACTAGTTCAAGTCCTGGCTGCTCCACTTCCTATGCACATCCCTGCTAATGGCCTGGGAAAGAAGTAGAAGATGATCCAAGTGCTTGGGGCTCTGCATCCACATGGGAGACCCAGAAGAAACTCCTGGATCCTGGCTTTGGATCAGCCCAGTTCCGACCATTGTGGCCATTTGGGGAGTGAACCAGTGGATGAAAGACCTCTCTCTCTGCCTCTCTGTAACTCTATCTTTCAAATAAATAAATAAATCTTTTTTAAAAAAAAAGAAATTTAAACATCGTTTTAAAAAACCAGATTCTATCTTTCTTTAAAATTTTTTTTTGACAGGCAGAGTGGTCAGTGAGAGAGAGAGAGACAGAGAGAAAGGTCTTCCTTTGCCATTGGTTCACCCTCCAATGGCTGTTGCCGCCAGCGCGCTGCGGCCGGTGCACCCCGCTGATCCAAAGGCAGGAGCCAGGTGCTTCTCCTGGTCTCCCATGGGGTGCAGGGCCCAAGCACTTGGGCCATCCTCCACTGCTCTCCCGGGCCACAGCAGAGAGCTGGCCTGGAAGAGGGGCAACCGGGACAGAACCCGGTGTGCTGGCACCGCAAGGCGGAGGATTACCCAGCCCTGGCCATTTGGGTCAGTTGGGGAGTGACCATCTGATAGAAGATCTCTCTCTCTCTCTCTCTCTCTCTCTCTCTCTCTTTCTTGCTCGCTCTCTGTTTCTCCCTCTGCTCTGTAACTGCTTTCAAATGAATAGAATCGATCTTTTTAAAAAAATTAAAAATTAGGAAAAATGGCCATACCTATTGAATGTGACAATATTCTAAGGCTATACCTTAGAATAGTCATTAAAATGATCTTGAGAAAGAATTCCCCAAGGGAAATTAATTTACTTGCTCAGGGTTTGTAGGATCTTTCTAACACACAGGACTACAATCTTGAATGTTTAACTTCCACTCCATTTGGTTTTGTGCCATTCCTCACACACTGGCCGTTTTGTTTATTTTTGTCTCTAAAATGTAACTGTATGCTTTTAAAACAGAAAATTAGGATTTTAAATTATATATTGAGCTCATCAGTAATCAGCAATCAAGCTGTTTTAGATTTTTTTCATTGCTTTAAAAAATGTTTACTAATTATTTCCATCTACTTTAAAGGCACAGCAAGAGTGAAAGAGAAACGTTCCATATACTAGACCATTCCCCCAGTGCCAGCAAGAGCCAGGGAAGGCACAAGCTGAAGCCACAAGCACAGAAATCCATTCAGGTCTCCCACATGAGTGGCAGGAAACCAAGCATTTGAGTCACTCTCTGCTGTCCACTGTGATTCATTAGTAGGAAGCTGGATGAGGAGCAGAGTAGCTGGTACTTGAATGGGTACTTGTAAATGGAATCTGGGCATCCCAAGCAGCAGCTTAACCCACTGTGCCATGCACCCACCCTTTTCATTGCTTTTGATTTAATAATATCTGGATACATGTTTTTGTTATTTCAAAAGTCCCTGGGACTTCCTTCTGAGATGCTTTGGAAAAATCACTGCAATTTAGAAGCTCAAGCTTTATTTGTATTGGGAATAGAAAAGACTGACAAACTGATTCTTCGCACAGATTATGTAATACCTTTCAGTGGTAGTCAGTCAGAAAACAGGTTTATGATGCAGAGTTAGACCAGAAATCAACAATAGTAAATGAGACCACAAGCATAAGCAAATGTCCCTGGGGTATCACTGTCAAAACCAAAGGAGTTCAAGTTAGCAATACCAGAGAAAGGGAAAGTAGTTGGCAGAAACAGAGCTGCAAACAAATTAAACCCAAACCCTGTGGTTGCAGCTGAAGCAGTATATATAATCCCTTATAATGCATGCCTTTATTTCAAATTTCTTCTCCCATGATGGTACTAGGCTCTGTAAACAGCCATGGCCAGCAAAATCAGGCATTCAAACTCAGAATCACTTCTTCATCACAACAAAACTTATTTCAAGCTACATTAGGCTTCCCCAGCTGGGCTAAACATGACTGTAATATAGTGTTTGTTTCTAGAAAATAGGAAAGAAACTTTCATTCAGTAGCCAGTGAACTGAGACTCCTGAATCTTAAAATCTCCAGCGAACTTCTGAATTATAAATTAGGTCCTAGTCTCCAGAGTTATAAATTACCCTCTGGTTATCCCTCTGCCTTAAGAGACTTGAGGAAGAAAGATTCCAGTAATTTCAAGTAGTTTTAAGGGACACCACACCTTAAGAAATGTTTTAGAAAAGAGTGGACAATCAAAGATATCATGAAAGTATAAGATTTTATCAGTTGGACTTGGATGTATGCAGGGTGATGCTGTTTTTGCTCCCTTATCTTTGATGGCATTTTCACAAGAGTTTTCATCTCGGTATCCTAAAACAAATCATGCACCATGCCACTCTTAGTTCCATGCAGGAAGGTATGTTGACATAAACAGAACAAAAAAGAATGTCAAACACTACATTAAAAAATAACACTTGAATAACACTTGAAAATATGTTAATACACCATTAACGTTTACTAGTAGTCACTGAGAATTACCCACAGGGCCTGTGTTGTGGTGCAGTGAGTTAAAGCCCTGGCCTGCAGTGCCAGCACCATTTATGGATGCTAGTTCGATTCCAGGCTGCTCTGCTTCAGATCCAGCTCCTTGCTAATGTGCCTAGGAAAGCAGTGGAGGATGGCTCAAGTGCTTGGACCTCTACACCTATGTGGAAGATCCGGAAGAAGCTACTGGCTGCTGGCTTCAGATTGGCTCAATTGTGGCCGTTTATGTCCATTTGAGGAGTGAACCAGTGGTTGGAAGACCTCTTTCTCTGTCTCTACCTCTCTCTGTAACTCTGTCTTTTAAATACATAAAATGAATCATAAAAAAAAAATTATCTAAACAGGAGTATTTCTGCCTATACCATTTACATGTTTTTTGTTAATTGATTTTTTCATTCATTGTATTGATCACACACTCTCATGCTCTGATCTACATTTCTATTAGTTTAGGTATATTGTGACTTTCAA
This sequence comes from Sylvilagus floridanus, assembly GCA_949820135.1. Taxonomy (NCBI): domain Eukaryota; kingdom Metazoa; phylum Chordata; class Mammalia; order Lagomorpha; family Leporidae; genus Sylvilagus; species Sylvilagus floridanus. The sequence continues at coordinate 99,301,330 of OX463224.1, read as the reverse complement.
ATGTAAGTTGTTTATTTGAGCTCCAGAAAGTCTAGCTAGTCAGAATCTTAAGTTCTACTTGCTAAGCATTTTATAAAGAATATTCCATGTCAGGAAATCCTGAACTGCAAATGTTCCTGTTCTTCTATGTCTGGAGAATGTGAATGTCCCAGGATTTGTATAAATCTTAACTTTGCTTTCTCCATTACCCTGAAATCTCTAGGGAGAACTTATAAGTCATGAAACTCCAAACTCTTACATGCTTAAGAGGGCACTGAGCTTGGAGTTATTTTTAAACTATTGAGTTATCTTCTCCAGTATTGCTTTGGGACAGCCCTGTCTTTGTTGTATCTACTATAAATACAAATTGGGATCAGACATATTGGAACTTAGAAACAAGCAATTCTACTCATTTTATGGTTTAAATATAGAATGAATCTAACATAAATATTCAAATTTTGAGTCTTTTGTAAGAATTGAAATGGCATTGATTGTCTAAAGTAATATTTTAATAGGATTTCAACAGATTAAAAGGAAAACAAGAAGTAGCATGACAAAAATCATGGGTCCAGGCTGGCATTGTGATGCAGTGTGTTAAGTTGTGGTCAGCAATCCCAGAGTGGTAGGTGCTTTTTTGAGTCCAGCTTCCTGCTGGGAAGGCAGGAGAATTTGGATGCTAAATACTAGGGCCCTGCCACCTGAGTCGGAGACGAGAATATAGCTCCTGGCTCCTGGTTCGGCCTTGTCCAGACCTGGCTGTTGTTGCCATCTGGGGAGTGAACCAGCAAATGGAAGATCTCTGTTTATCTCTCTCTGCCTCTCTCTCTCTCTCTCTATGTCACTGTCTTTCAAATAAACAAACAAATTAAAAAAAATCATGGATCTAGCACTTATTAGTATTTATGCATTAGTCAGTTTAATTTAACTGAATATGATTCTAATATGAGGGACCTCAGATATGATGGACTAGATGGCTATTCTTTATATAATTTATAAATATAAATATATGCAAAACAGAGACCTTTGAATGACATGTTACATTATAATACACCCTGGTATAAATTATGAATCTAATTTTAATGTTTTGCTTGTTTTTATAATGTACTGAAATCTTTTCTTTAAAAAATCCATTTATTTACTTGAAGGGCAGAGTTACAGGGAGGCAGAGAGAGAGAGAGAGATCTTCTGCCCACTGGTTCACTCCCCAAATGGCGGCAATGGCTGGAGCTGGGCAATCTGATACCAGGAGCCAGGAACTTCTTCTGGGTCTTCTACTTGGATGCAGAGGCCTAAGGACTTGGGCCATCTTGCACTGCTTTCTCAGGCTGTAGCAGAGAGCTGGATTGGAAGTAGAGTAGCTGGGACTCAAACTGGTGCCCACATGGGATGCTGGCACTGCATGTGGAGCCTTTACCTGTGCCCACGCCTGAAATCTTGTCATGGAGATTAAGGACTTAAGTATCTTCACTATAAAAAAGTATTAACTGTGGAAAAAAATTGTGTTATCTCTATAGTTGCTCTTCAAGTTATCAAACCAATCTTTTCCACAAATATTCCAGCTCCTTTCCCTTCAGGTACTCTTTTTTTTTTATTTTCAAGATTTGTGTATTATTTTTTATTTGAAATACAGAGGAACAGAGAGTAAGAAAAATTAAGAGGGGCAGGAGATAGAGAGCTTTCATCATTTGATTCACTTCCCCAAATAACACCAGTGGCCAGAGTAGGTCAAAGTAAAGCCAAGAGCCCCAAACTCCATCTAGGTTTCCCACATGGGTGGCAGGAACCTCAGCCCTTGGACCATAACTCAGTTCTTTCCCCAGCACATTAGCAGGAAGCTAGATCAGAAGCAGAGGAGGTGGCACTTGAACTGACACTTCATTACGGGATGTGGGTGACAGGAGCAGTGGCTTAACCAGTTGTTTTACAATGCCCACCTCTCAGGCATCCTTAACACAAGGATCTCATTGTGTTGTTATAAATTCCTCAGTCAAAAAGTAATCTGCAGAAGCAATGCTCTATAAGGAAATAATTTTTATATGCAGGTCCTTGTTGAAAAGAGGTGAGTGTTTTAAAGGAAATGGATTTTGATCCAATATTTGCATTTTACAGGAGAAAAAGGAAGTTCAAGAATCATTTAAGATCATATTTGTTAGACAGACTCTAATGAAGAATCTGTAGAGGTTTAAGCCTACACATTTTGTCTCTCAGAACACTGGCCTTATTTTTTCCAAAAATTAAGTACTTAGATAACTCATTATAAAATTATTCTTGCACTTTGGAAACATTAAGCTAATATTTTCTAGTTAGGTAACTATTATTATATGATTTTCTTTGACTGTCCATTCAGGCTTTCGTCTTCTACATTTAAAAGCATCAACATGGGGGCAAGCATTGGCCTAGAAACTGAGATACTAGTTAAGACACCCATATCCCTTATCAAAGTTCCTAGGTGTTAATTCCAAAGCTTTCTGATCTAATTCCAGGGTCCTACTCATGTAGAACCTGGGAAGTAACTAAGAAAGCTTAAGTCATTGGGTTCCTGCCACTCCAGTGGAAGAACTCTATTGAGCTCCTGGCTTCTGGCTTTAATCGTTGGCTGTTGCAGGCATTTGGGAAATAAATCAGTGAATGAGTAGTCTCTCTCTCTCCCTCTTCCTCTCTCTCTCTCTTTCTCCCTCCTCTCTTTCTCTCCTCTCTCCTCTGAAATAAATAAATGAATACATAATGGAAGATAAAATATATGCACACATACGTATATACATAAAAACATACATCATTGCAATAGAAAAACAAACTATTGTACTGTATTTATGTGTTCTTTTTATAAATAATGTCATTCTATGTATTTTTCTTATGCTGCTTTTTTCTAAACAGACATTTTACTTTAGAAACTTTAAGAATTGTAGAATAATGGCAAGTATAGTTCAGAATTTCCAAAAACTTCATCTCAAGTGTTTTTTTTTTTTCCAGAAACCTTTTATTTAAGGAATATAAACTTCATACATTTCATAATTACAGTTTATTCTGGTACATTTCTGTATAGTTCATGAATAAATATCGACACATTGCTATTAACTAAAGTTCACATATTATTCATCCATCCTGTTTTCAGTCGGTTCCTTTTCAGCCTCCGTTCCAGAACATCACATTTTGGATGTGACAGTCTATCAAACTGTCCTTGTTTTTAATGATTTTGACTGTAATCCCATCAAAAACAGCTTCACATACTAGAGACATGGGCTCTGTACAGTTCATTGTGTTTTGTTTTTTTTGTGTATCTATATATTTGAAAGGCAGAGTGACAGAGAGAATGGCAGAGGCAGAACCAGAGATTTTCCATTCGCTGGCTTGCTTTGCATATGCCCGCAACAGCCGGGATTGGGCCGGCCCAAATACAGAAGCTGGAAACTCAATCCACGCCTCCCATAAGAGTTTCCAGGATAATATACTTGCACCATTACCTGCTGGCTGCACATCAGCAGGAAGCTGAATCAGAAGTGGGGCTAGTACTTACCCCAGGAGCCCGTGTTCTGATGTAGCTTGTGTAGCCACCACCAGCAATGCCAAATCTCAGGTATGTGCAGGTTTGCATTCTGGCTGCTCTACTTCTGATCAAGTTCCCTCCTGATGGCCTGGGAAAGCAGCAGAAGGTGTCCCAAGTATTTGGGCACCTGCCACCCACGTGGGAGGACACGCTGAAGCTCCTGGTTCCTGGCTTCAGCCTTGCCAATCCCTGACAGTTGAAGCCATCTGGGGAGTGAACCAGCGAATGAAGTATCCTTCTCCCTTTCTCTCTTTTTTTCTCTGTAATTCTATTTTCAAAAAATAATAATTATTATTATTTTAAAAAAATACTAGGCCAAATACCCACACATCAAAGGCATCTTACTGCTAAGCTAACCAGCTGTTCTTACCTCTCACTTTTTTTTTTAAATGTCTCCAGACATTGTGTGCTTGTGTTAGCATAAGTTCAACTCTCTATAGCCCTGAAGTTTCACATGACTGCTTACTATGTGAATGTGTTTTTTGTATTATAAGGACACCATTCATATTGGGTTAAGGCTCATCCTCATATATTCATCTTGATTTGATTTTATCTACAATGACACTATTTCCAAATAAGCTCACATTTCAGATACCAGGGGATAAGTCTTCAGTACATCTTCTTGTGGGACAATTTAACACTTAACACTATTCTTTCAAATTTGTCAAGGTATACGTTATGATTCAGAATGTATCTGCATTGAATATTGCATGTGAGCATGAGAAGTGGATTTGTCCCAGTCAGAAGGATTAGCATATAAATGCATCAAGGTCAATTTAGTTTATAGTGTTATTCAGCTCATCTATACCCTTACTGATCATCTGACTACATAATATATCAATTACTGGCAGAGTGCTTTTGTTCCCTCTAACTTATATGTTTTATCCACATTATCCTTCCAAGATTATCAATTTTTGCTTCATATATTTTGATGCTTTCTTTCTATGTGCATACATGTTGAAGATCCATCTCCGACAATATTTCTTTTTCTGAAATCTTCTGTGCCTGAAATATATAAGGCTACTTTAGTTTTCTTTTGATTAGTCTAGCATAGAATATCTTTGTATCTTTCCTTTCAATTTATGTTGTCTTTATATATAATGCATTTTAAATAAAATTCGGTTATGATTCCTTCTCCACTCTGACAATTCCTGAATTTTAACTAGCCTAGTCATGTCACAGTTAAAATGGTATTGATATTATTGGATTCTATCTAAAATGTTTATATTTTTTCATTGACTGTGTTATGTTTAAGTTTTTTAACTCTTTTTTCTGTCTTACCTGGTTTTAATGAGACATTCATATAATTTCATTTTTCTTCCCCTATCAATATCAATTTAACATTTATTGCTTAAAAATTTTACTGATTGTACTATATGTTAGATATTTTTAAATCAATGAGCCATATATTATCATACCATTGTACTTCTTCTCATGTAGGGTAGGTACCTCCCACAGGGTATTTCAAATTATTCTCTCCACTTTCTATGGATGATGTTGTCATTCATGTCACTGATTTGTATTCTTATAACTACCCAGTACCATGTTCCTATTATTTCTTTAAATATTTTTGTTTTAGATCATTTAGAATGAGAAAACTTAAAAATCTCATTTTATCTACACTATTCCTTCTCTGACTCTCTTCCTATTTTAAGTAACTCCATGCAGATATATATATGTATTATAATATATATATATAAATATTTTTACTAACAAGAAATTCTTCTATTTTTTTTTTTTGACAGGCAGAGTGGACAGTGAGAGAGAGAGACAGAGAGAAAGGTCTTCCTTTGCAATTGGTTCACCCTCCAATGGCCGCCGCCGCGCTCATCCGATGGCAGGAGCCAGGTGCCAGGTGCTTTTGCTGGTCTACCATAGGGTGCAGGGCCCAAGCACTTGGGCCATCCTCCACTGCACTCCCGGGCCTCAGCAGAGAGCTGGCCTGGAAGAGAGGCAACCGGGACAGAATCCGGCACCCCAACCAGGACTAGAACCCAGTGTGCCAGCGCCACAAGGCAGAGGATTAGCCTAGTGAGCTGCGGCGCTGGCCCGAAATTCTTCTAAATTTTACTAAGCAGATCTGTGGTGAAAACTTTCCCTGTTTTGTTTTTTTTTTTTTGAAAATATACATTTCTTTTATTCTTGAAAGATAATTTCATGCATACAGAATTTTAGGTTCAATTTTTCTCCAACAGTTGAGGTTACGTTTTCCTTTCTTATATGATTTCTGAAGAGGAATCTGTTACAATTCTTGTAGTTGTTCCACTGTAGCTAAGCAGCTATGTGGAGACTTTCCCACTGTTGTCTTAAAGGTATTCTCAATGCCTCTGCTTTTGCCTTATTTTTTGTTTGCTTGCCCATTTTTGCAGTTTGAGTGTGAGAGGAGAGGGGATCAGAGAGAAAACGATGTGGATCTGTGTCCTTTGGCTTTTGTCTAAGCTTCCAGAATGTTTCCTTGGCAGCCATCACTATTTCAGAGCACTTCTGCCAGTTTTACTCTGATAATAAGTTTTCTACTCTCTTCTCACTCTTCCCCTTCTTCTATTACTCCTGTTTTACTGTTGAAATCCTCATGATTCTTGAATGTCCTTTTTTTTTTTTTTTTGGCATTGTTTTTGGTTTTGCAATTCAATTTGTAGTTTCTGTTGACCTGTATTCCTCCAAGCTCACTGATTCTGTGCTTAGCTGTGCCCAGGCTACTGATGAATACATGAAAACCAATCTTCAATTCTGTTCCAGTGTTTTGTTCATTACTAACATTTCATTTTTATTCTTTCTTGGAATACATTCACTCTGCTTACATTACCCACTTTTTTTGGTACTGCCTACTTTTTGTGTAAAGCATTTTGTACTCTATTAAAAATCCCTGGAAGTTTTTTTTTTTTTTTTTCAGTTTCTTAACAAAAAAGTGTGAGATTTCAAAATGTCCATACAATATGTACTGATTAAAACAAGGTAAGCAGCCACGCTTTGGCTTAGTGAGTAAACCCACTGCCTACAGAACCAACATCCTATGTGAGTCCTGCTAAATCGTCCTTTCAAGCTTGTTCAGTGTGTAGATTTAAAAAGCTTCAGATTCAGGGGCTGGCACTGTGGTGTAGTGGGCTAAGCCTCCACCTACAATACAGCATCCCATATGGGTACCAGTTTGAGTCCTGGCTGCTTCGATCCAGATCTCTGTTATTGCCTGGGAAAGCAAATCAAATCATAGAATATTTCTCTTTCACCCATACTTTGCCACCATAGCAGTGCTCCCCAATTATAATAATGCATTACAGAGAAAGCACTAAAAGAGCAGGACTCATTCTCAAGAATATCAGGGGGCTGGTGCTGTGGCATAGCAGGTAAAGCTGGAATCCCATAGGGGCACTGGTTTGAGTCCTGGCGGCTGCTGCTGTCCAGTTCTCCACTATGGCCTGAGAAAGCAGTAGAATATGGCCCAAGTTCTTGGGCCCCTGCACTCACGTGGGAGACCCGGAAGAAGCTCAAGGCTCCTGGCTTTGGATCAGCTCTTGTCCAGCTGTTGTGACCATTTGGGAGTGAACCAGCAGATAGAAGACCTCTCTTTGTTTAACTAAATCTCAGTTCTTGGATGATCCTGATTGTCAGTTATGTGACATTCACAAGTGTTTCTGCACTGACATAGCTCGACCTTCCCCTCCATACCCCCTGTCTCACACAATCTCCTGCTGTTCTCTACTCCTTTCTCTGACTACAGAAGCATTACAGAACTACAGTCCTTTCTCTTAAAGCCCTGATACTTGTATCTTCTTCCTTATCTTATCTGAAGCAGGAAGGTTAAAGAGAGTAGGAGTGAAAGAAATATCATTTCCCATCTGGTATAGCTAATAGCCACTTGGTTGCTTCCGGATCATACACTGCTGGATGAAGAAGACTTATTTCAGAGTTATGAGTCTTCCTGATCCAGTGAGATTCACATGCAGATTTTGTTGAATCTTCACTTTAAGAAACTGAGGAGGTTCTTAGGTACAGAACCCATAGAACCTTTTGGTACCCCCAGTAGTATGGAATCCCCACTAGTTTCTTGGGCTCACAATATTTCACACTCAGCCTCCAGAAATTTATCAGTTGTCTATTTTTTTTTACTTTTTTAAAAACATTTTTCATGTTATGTAATATTAATACAAACAGAACAGATTCAATGTAGTTTGTAGATAAAATTCTAAGAATATTGTCTTTAAGTGTTCATATCTAACTATGTCATATAAGATTGTGGTTGTATTTTTCAGGATTAACGTGTGTCTCAGCCTGAGCCCTAAGTGGCACTGTCATCTGCAGCTTCAAATCTCTAATGGCCCGTAATATTTGTTTGCAGTGTGTTCAATTGTTTGCTACTCTGAATACCAAAATAATAATTCCAAGGCTCTTTCCATTGTCTTAAATGCAGCAACACTTTGGAAATGGTTCTATTAGAATGCAATGAAATGGTGCATATTATTGATATAGCAGGGATTTTTTATCATTTTTAAGATACATTTTAGATGTCTTTAAATGTTTGTAATTTATATTTTCTCTTGCAAAATAAAATGCTGAAAAATTTATAATGTACATATTTTAATTGCTTGAGATATTTATTTTATGTTTTTTCTTACATAATTCTAAATTTCATTCTTTCCAATACTCTTATAATACTTAAGGTATTTAGTCCCAAGGTCACTAATTTTTTTTTTCAATTTTTCCTCTCTATTCTTTAGGTTGGGAATTCCTTCTTGTTTACTTGCTCACTGATCAATTATTCTGTACTTTCCTACTGAATCTTTACCCCATTCTGGATTTTTTTATCTGTTGAACTCTCATACTTTATAATTTTCCTTTGGTTCATTTGTATAGCTGACAGAGTCCCTGCACAAATATACTTCATGCCCTTGAGCATATTTAAAATAGCTGACAAAGTCCTTGTCTGCTAATTGTAGCATCTGGTGCATATTATATTCAATTTACATTGAATGCTTCACTCCTTTTAGTTATAAGTGAGAGCCAAATGCTTATTCTATTTTTTATTCAATGCTAAATATTGTGGATGACTTGCTATTTGAAGCCTTAAATATGTTATCTTCTTTTAAGTGGTATTGAGTTTTGCTCTGGTAGATATAAATTACTTTATGAAAATTTTCTTGATTCTGTCTATCTTAGCTGAACTATCTGTTAGATAAACTTTATTCTTGCGTTGTGTTTGCTGTAATATCTGACCCTTATTTTGGGGCTGTTGAGGCTCAGAAAATGCTGTGCCAAAGCACTGAAGGAGATGAGGAGGCTTCAGAAATAAGGATACTCGGATCTCCTACTGATTTTCTGTGAGAGCTGACAATGAAGAAATTCTCTGACATAGCATGCCTGAAAGATGACTGTAAGACCCTCATACCAGGGGAGTTTTGCCATATATACATGAGGAAAGAATGCTACATAGAGAGATCAATAGTAATCTGAACAGAAAGGCCTGAGTTTTCCTTATTCATTAAATTAAATAAATCCCGTCCAATCACATTACTATACATTTGTTCATTTTTCATCAAACCTAAACATAAAAATAATTTATGGATCCAATCTGTGGCGCACTGGGTTAAGCCATCACTTGCTACTCCAGAATCCTATATCCAGTGCAGTTCAAGTCTCAGATGCTCCCAAATCTCATCCAGCTAATGTGTCAGGGAAGGCATTGGAAGATGACCAAATTACTTGGGACTCTGTATGGGAGGCTCAGATAGAGTTACAATATATGGAAGACCTCTCTCTCTCTTTTCCATGCATCATTTTATCTTCCAAATAAATAAGTATTTTAAAAATAATACTTTTCCTTAGGTCTTTGGGTCACTGTTTCTGAAGGCTATCATGCTAGACAAAACTCCAACTAAATAAATTTGTTATGCTTCTGTGTTGTTAAGCTGTCTCTTTTAGTGGGATGCCAGCCATGACCCTTGTGATGGGAGTGTTTTCTACTTGGCCTGGTAGATTTACTCACAGCTTATATGTAGCCAAACCAAACTCTTGGATGAGTTTTGCAGGTTAGGCTCACATAGATCTCTGGGACTCCCCTTCCATTGTATTCATTCATCTCTAGTACACCAACCCAACAGTGTTAACCATACTGTTAGCTCAAACTTCAATCTACCCTCTTTTTGGTAAGACCATTGCTCTATCCTTGGACTCTACATTAGTTTTCCTTTGTCCTAAAGGGGTACATTTCAAGAATCCCAGTAGATGCCTGGATCCACAGTTAATACTGAACACTATATAAACTATATTCTTTTTATATATAAACATACCTGCAATAAGGTTAATTTATTAACTAGACAAAAGAGATTAAACAATATGCTTTAATCATCATTATGTGATTGTGATATTTCACCATCACAAAATGTCTTCATATCTTAATTATTGTACTCACCCTTTTCTGTGTGATGATTTTACATGGTACTTCAATGCCTATGCAGTGAGAGGAAGTGATAGGCGTTGTGCTGTAGCATTAGGCTGCTACTGAGTGTCTGATGATATGTCAAAGGGAAGATCACCTCCTTCAGCTGCTCCTAGATAGTTAATCCATGGTATGCAGAGTCATTACCACCTTCTGCCCATTGGAAAGACTTGAAAACACTGAAGCATGGACAGATTTAAAACTTTTTCAAGGACACAGTTATTAAATCACAGAGTCAACAATTAAACTTATTTCAGACTCTAAATTTGGCATTCTCATTTGCTGTGCACACTCTCTCAGGCATCCTAAAAATATTAAGCCTTAAAAAATGTTCCTACTGTTTCACACGTATCCCTAAGCTTTCATCCCAACATGCACTAACACAGCAGTCATCATGCCTTTTAGATTTTAACTAACCTTGGAAACTAAATGAGTTGTTCACTTTAAACATTGCTGCTAATATGTAACTGAGGTAAGATTGATGTAACGCTCTTCCAGTGAGCTGTCATTTCCCTCTTTTGTTGGTTAAAAATACAGGTTTTATAAGAGTTGCCTCACATCCCAATTTTGAGGTAACCATTCCATTCAACTCTAGAAGCTCTAAACTCGATTTCACAAGCCACACTTTTTTTTTTTTTTCGACAGGCAGAGTTGGACAGTGAGAGAGAGAGACAGAGAGAAAGGTCTTCCTTCTGTTAGTTCACCCCCTAAATGGCCGACACAGCCGGCATGCTGTGTCAGTCTGAAGCCAGGAGCCAGGTGCTTCTCCTGGTCTCCCATGGGGTTCAGGGCCCAAGCACATGGGCCATCCTCCACTGCCTACCCAGGCCACAGCAGAGAGCCCCACTTCTTTAAAAACAGCATGTCTTTAAGAACATCCCTATTTCCTTTAACCCAACACTTTTTCTAAAGGCTCTTTTTTAATTTTTGATGCTGTGTGGCCAATTCTTTCCATCCCCTCTGCTCATACCCATCCACTGAACTTTCCATTCAGTGAGATTACAGAAATAGCAAATCTAATTCTTCAACCAAAATACTACTACATTCAGAATTAAAAAGAAACAAACGAGGAAACAAAAACCTAAACAGGCAGACAACTAAGTATCTTGCTTCTAGGATTACCAACTGAAATGATTAACACATAATTGTGATGTCCCATAAATATAATTGAACAGCATCTATCAATGAATAGAGAACAACTCTTACAGTCTGAAAAAAGGCCATCCTTCTCAGGGTTTTCGTGGGAACAAATAAAAATCAATATTCAATTACTGTAATACATGAATATTTCAGGACACGATGAACGTTCTTACTTTTTTAGTGGAAAAGAGGACTCTAATTAAAGGCCACTTATTTTTTTACCTTGCTTTTGAATGGTTTAAGGTTTACATATCTGTTGCAGGGATTTCTGAGATAGCAGCACAGTAATTGAATGTGTAATCATAGAGCTTCAGATTCAACCACCTCATTTTATAGGTGTGAAAACTGAGCATCACTCAAGCTAGCAGGCTCTGTGTTCTCGGTTGATAATTATTCCTACCCCAGATGATCAGCTTTTAGGTTTCCCCCCCTTTTTTTCTAGTTAGGACTCCCTTTCTCCAAAAAGCTTTGTCAAACTTTCTAGATGAGGTTAAACATTATTTCCTTGTGTGTTCTTGACTTCCTTTTGTCCCAATGCATGTATGTGTAGGAGAAAAACCTATCCAGAAGTATGGGATTTAGAATGTAATTCTTTCTGTCTAGGATCATTTATCTTTTTAATAAATATATTATGGGGATATTCTAAAGAACCAAAGGAAGCTTCTATATCATTCAAAATTTCATCAACATTGGCTCACCAATTTGGAAATTCAAATTAAGATCATCAATTATGTTCAGAGTTTGATCTGTCAGCATAACCAATGCCTTTCTAGTTTATGTTTGTAGCTGCAATCTTCCAATATCTTAATTGAACCAATTCCAATGAACATATCATGATTCCTTATCCTTTCGTTTTATATTTTTTTAATTTCATATTCTTAGTAACAACCATGTAAATGTGTACAACAATGGTGTTTACTTTGTAGGGGTACAGTAAGCATTAAATGACCTAACGTGTAAAACAGAATTTTTAGCTGAGACTTAACATGTTAAGTGTTTAGTAGTGCTATCCCAACTATTTTCTCTATTATTTAGTGGTACAATTTCCACCTATAACTTCTCAAAATATCTTGGCTATTACTGTGTATATAATCAGATGAAATCTGAACTTACCGCTTATTATTTATTTATTTTTTTTTTTTACAGGCAGAGTGGACAGTGAGAGAGAGAGACAGCGAGAAAGATCTTCCTTTTTCTATTGGTTCACCCTCCAATTGATCTGAAGCCAGCCAGGTGCTTCACTTGGTCTCCCATGCGGGTGCAGGGCCCAAGGACTTAGGCCATCCTCTACTGCACTCCCTGGCCACAGCAGAGAGCTGGACTGGAAGAGGGGCAACCGGGACAGAATCCAGCATCCCTACCGGGACTAGAACCCTGTGTGCCTGCGCCACAGGCGGAGGATTAACCTATTGAGCCATGGTGCTGGCCACTGCTTTGATTTTAAAAACATATATATGTGGAACTGATATAATTCCAAATACCTAATATTTCTTTTTAAGTCACTGGTGTGTTTCTCTCTCCAATGGGATACCAAGTAATCTCATGGTAACAGCCCCAAAACCTTAATAGCTCAAAATAGCATATTTGTTTCTAATTTTAAGTAGTTTTTAGTAGATTCAATATAGTTTGTAGGTACAATTCTAAGAATATAATTACATTCTCCTTCTCAGTTCCTCCCTGCTTCCAGTCACCCTTTTTCCCTCCTACCATCCCACTCTCTCCCTTTCTCATTTTGTCTTTATTTTACATTATATTAATGATATGTAATTTCTTTGTGAATTGTTATAAGTGTTTGAATTTTTCTCATGGCTACTGCAAGGTGTCTGGTGTGTAACAAATCTTCCCAGCAAAATGAATCAATTTACAGGCTTTTATTGGGATTCCACGGGGGCCGGGGAAGTCGCCGTCAGAGGGTAGGAGGGCTTCTTTTACAGATACATGGGGGTTAAAGGCTGAGGCAGGTCTGATCCTCATTGGTTGACCTTTAGGCACATGCAGGGACCTTGGCAAGGACTCTCCATTCCTAGAAGTGCAGGTAGGGACTCTCCATTCCCAGAAGTGTGGGCCTGCTCTCCTGTGGATCCCAATGCTACCAGCTACCTTTACAGATACCTAATTATGGCATGTCATATGTTAAATAATACTGAATTTATATTTTAAGTACCTGTATGATACATAAACATAAATAAAATCATTACTGACATTATTTGTACAATGAACCATTGTCAGAAACACCTTTTACTAACTACAGAAAATGTGATACTACAGGTGTCTCTTAGTGAATTTCTTTAACTTTGCATCAATTCTAGTCACTTCGAACCCTGTAGTGACTAAATACAGACCATTAAGCCATGTACTCTACTAGGTGAAATTATGTCAGTAAACATACATAATTTATAATATGAATTTTTTCTAAATAATTTAAGAGTCACCAACTACATTCACTGCAAGTAGTTCACACTAAAACCTAGGCTTCTTGCATTTTCATTCTCATTAATCTTCCTTGTGATGATATTATTTGATTATTTTTTAAATATTAAAATAGTAATGATCTTCTCTTTGCTTTTGTACCATTATTAAGTACCATGGCATCTGTATAATGACCCACTAATAATTGCTTCAGACTCAAATAAATGTCACTAAAATATCAGTCAACTTAGGATTCATACATTGTATATTCTACTCCATAAGTGAATTTATAGTCATTCAAAATCACACATGCAAGGACAACCCAAAGTTCTGAGTGGAACTTTGGAATAATAGATCCACTGGCTAATGATCAAATGAAAAAATTAAAAGCTTAAGGAAGAAAATTTAATTCAAGAATAGAAGAGCCTAAATATGGTAATTGGTTTATGAAAAATAAAATTGATTGTAGCTTTTCATTTGTTTTGTTTAAATTCCTCTAATCTCATGAAGTCTAGTTTTATTTTATCTCAACTGTGAGTATTCAGATAAAGCTGTCAAAACTGTTTCTAGAAAGTTGAGTTTGATATAGGCAACTGTGTCTCCTGACAAGCTGCTGGAAATTTTACACACATATATATACATATAAAAATACATACATATATGTAGTTACATATATATACATACATACATATATATATATATATATATATATATATGTAGTGTTTTGGCTAACAATGTAGAAACTGTATATGAAATGGAAAGCTGTCATTAAATATCTTTGTAATTCTTCTTTGATTTTCATATTTCTTATAAATTGTGTCCCTTAATTTGTCATTTCTAACTTATGCTCAAATGTGTTCAGATTTAGGCCTTATGTCTTATTGTTAGACTACTTGAGAGAAAAACACTTGATTACAAGAAAAAAAAAACAGAAAAAGAAAATTAATTTCTATTTTTCTTTTTAGCTTAAAGTAACTTTATGTATAGTTGGGCTATATTTTAAACTGGGTCAGTGATTTCAACAGTAAGACACAATTCTTGAAAGTAAAATAAAATGTTTAAGCAAGTATACTATTTCTGAAGAAAAGGATTTCCATAAATGAACCCCAAGTTTCTTAAAAACATTAACACTTAAGAGAGTAATTCATGATGTTTCAGGAAGTAATTCTTCATGAGTCTCTTGCATTTCTGCATTGTATCTTTATTTGGATCAGAGGTTGTCAGTCTATCTATCTATCTATCTATCTATCCATCCATCTGTCTGTCTATCCATATATATATGTATCTATCTTTCTATATTTCTATGTATCGTTCATCTAATATCCTTTCAAGGCAAAAGTATGGAGGTAATGAGCAGGTTCATTTGCAGTCCATAAAACGTATGGTTTTAAAAGCTTGAAGTTGAGAAGGCAGCCATTCTAAAATAGTGGTACAACATTGGAATTACTTATCCCCTAAATGTTTAGTACTGCTCATTGGTAAAACATCTATTGTTTATGTGTAATATATACCAAATTTAGTTAATAATTTTTCGGTAGGTAAATTATACTGTTCCAATGTGGATTTTTAAATTTACATTATTTTATATTATTGCTATTTTATAAGTTTATATGTGTTACTATTTTTATAATTACTTGATAATTAGCAAAAATAAAAACCGCAAGAAATAAATTCCACTTACCTTTTGAACTTACTCATTTCAAGGGAGATAACATATTATAGTTTTGAGGTTACATGCAGTTTCTCATTTAGCTTTATTTAATTAAAAATGCAAAATTTTTGGAAATTGCTTTTTCTTGCAAATATCTTTAGTACTTGCACTGTGGTAATGCTCATTTAAAAGGATAATGACTTTACTTAAAATCAATTTTTATTGCCTTCAATATACTTTAGGAAAATCTAACAACAATCTCAATTACAAAAAGGTAAAAAGTAAAAGAAAGAAAAAAAAGCAGCTATATTTTATCATGTTAGTTTTTCAAGGAAACAGCAACTCACTCACTAGGCAGCCTGTTCCCTGAGAGCCATATCTTCAGCATTTTGATGGTGATGATTAGCTTCTGGGACCTAGCTCTTTATCTTACTATTTTGCGTACAGAGCTAACTTAACTCCTCAAATTCACAAAAAGTAATGTGGATGTGTGTGTGCCTCTGTGTGTGTGTGTGTGTGTGTGTGTGTCTGAGAGAGTATGAGAGAGACAGATTTAAATGATGCTTCCTTGCCTGTTCTTTCAAATATATTTCAAACACATTTTAGGTGAAAGATTTGATGTTGAAATGGCCCCTTTATTTCCAATTAATCAAGAAAAACATACAGCTGCTCCTGTAGAATATCATGTTTAAAATATGATTTCAGTCTAGACATTTTAGTTGATCCCAGTGTCTTCCTGTCTTACTTTCCATCCCTATGTCATTTTCCCTTCATTTCAGTCTTATAGAATTTTTTTAAACTTTTATTTAGTAAATATAAATTTCCAAAGTACAGGTTATGGATTACAATGGCTTCCACGCCCCCATAACTTCCCTCCCACCCGCACCCCTCCCATTTCTCCACTCACTTTCCCATTCCATTTGCATCAAAATTCATTTTCAATTGTCTTTATATACAGAAGATCGATTTAGCATATATTAAGTAAAGATTTCAACAATTTGCACCCACACAGAAGCATAAAGTGTAAAATATTGTTTGAGTACTAGTTATAGCATTAATTCACATTGAACAACACATTAAAGATAGAGATCCAACATTAGGGGTAAGTGCACAGTGACTCCTGTTGTTGACTTAAAAAATTGACACTCTTGTTTATGGTGTCAGTAATCTCCCTAGTCTCTTGTCATGAGTTGCCGAGGCTATGGAAGCCTTTAGGGTTCTCCGAATTCAATCTTATTCTGACAGGGTCATAGTCAAAGTGGAAGTTCTCTCCTCCCTTCAGAGAAAGGTACCTACTTCTTTGATGGCCCCATTCTTTCCACTGGGATCTCACTTGCAGAGATCTTTCATTTAGGTATAGTTTTTTGTTTTTTACCAGAGTATCTTGGCATCCATGCCTAAAATACTCTTATGGGCTCTTCAGGCAGATCCGAATGCTTTAAGGGCTGATTCTGAGACCAGAGTGCTTTAAGGACATCTGTCAATCTATGAGTCTGCTGTGTATCCTGCTTCCCCCATTGGATGTTTTCTCACTTTATAATTCTATCAGTTAGTATTAGCAGACACTAGTCTTGTTTGTATAATCCCCTTGACTCTTAATCCTTTAATTATGATCAATTGTGAACTGAAACTAATCACTTGGACTAGTGAGATGGCATTGGTACATGCAACCTTGATGGGATTATATTGGAATCCCCTGGCACATTTCTGACTCCACCATTTCAGGCAAGTCCTATTGAGCATGTACCAAATTATATATCTCCTCCCTCTCTTATTCTCACTTTTATATTTAACAGGGATCACTTTTCAGTTTAATTTAAACACCTAAGAATAATTTTGTGTTAATTACAGAGTTTAACCAATAGTATTAACTAGAACCAAAAAAAAAATACTAAAAGGGATAAAGTATTAAATTGTACATCAACAATCAGGACAAGGGCTAATCAAGTCATTGTTTCTCATAGTGTCCATTTCACTTCAACAGGTTTCAATAATTTCTTTATCCAGTCTACTGTTGATGGACATTTATGTTGATTCCAGGTCTTAGCTATTGTGGATTGAGCTGCAATAAACATTAATGGGCAGACAGCTTTTTTGTTTGCCAATTAATTTTCTTCGGGTAAATTCCAAGGAGTGGGATGGCTGGGTTGAATGGTAGGGTTATATTCAGGTTTCTGAGGAATCTCCAGACTGACTTCCATAGTGGCTTCACCAGTTTGCATTCCCACCAACAGTGGGTTAGTGTCCCTTTCTCCCCACATCCTCTCCAGCATCTGTTATTGGTAGATTTCTGAATGTGAGCCATTCTAACCGGGGTGAGGTGAAACCTCATTGTGGTTTTGATTTGCATTTCCCTGATTGCTAGGGATCTTGAACATTTTTTCATGTGTCTGTTGGCCATTTGGATTTCCTCTTTTGAAAAATGCCTATTGAGGTCCTTGGCCCATCTCTTAAGTGGGTTGTTTCTTTTGTTGTTTTGGAGTTTCTTGATCTCTTTGTAGATTCTGGTTATTAACCCTTTATCAGTTGCATAGTTTGAAAATATTTTTCCCATTCTGTTTTGTTGCCTCTTCACTTTCCTGCTTGTTTCTTTTGCAGTACAGAAACTTCTCAATTTGATGCAATCCCAAATGTTAATGTTAGCATTGACTGACTGTGCTTCCATGGTCTTTTCCAGGAAGTCTTTGCCAGTCCCAATATCTTGCGGGGTTTCTCCAATGTTCTCTAATGATTTGATGGTGTCGTGTCATAGATTTAAATCTTTAATCCATGTTGAGTGGATTTTTGTGTAAGGTGAAGAGTACGGGTGTTGCTTCATGCTTCTGCATGTGGAAATCCAATTTTCCCAACACCATTTATTGAATAGACTGTCCTTACTCCAGGGATTGGTTTTGGATCCTTGATCAAATATAAGTTGGCTCTAGATGTTTGGATTGATTTCTGGTGTTTCTATTTTGTTCCATTGGTCTATCCATCTGTTTCTGTACCAGCACCATGCTGCTTTGATAACAACTGCCCTGTAGTATGTCCTGAAACCGGTATTGTGATGCCTCCGGTTTTTGTTGTTGTTGTTGTTATACGAGATTGCTTTATCTATTCGAGGTCTCCTGTGTCTCCACATGAATTTCAGCATCATTTTTTTCCAGATCTGAGAAGAATGTCTTTGGTAACTTGATTGGTATCACATTTAATGTATAAATTGCTTTTGGGAGAATGGACATTTTAATGATATTGATTCTTCCAATCCATGAGCATGGAAGATTTTTCCATTTTTTGGTATCCTTTTCTATTTATTTCTTTAAGATTTTGTAATTCTCATCATAGAGATCTTTAATGTCCTTGGTTAAGTTTATTCCCAGGTATTTGATTGCTTTTGTGGCTATTTTGAATGGGATTGATCTTAGAAGTTCTTCCTCAGCCGTGGCATTGCTTGTGTATACAAAGGCTGTTGATTTTTGTGCATTGATTTTATATCCTGCTACTTTGACAAACTCTTCTATGAGTTCCAATAGTCTCTTAGTAGAGTTCTTTGGGTCCCCTAAATAAAGAATCATATCATCTGCAAAGAGGGATAGTTTGAGTTCTTCCTTCCCAATTTGTATCCCTTTAATTTATTTTTCTTCCCTAATAGCTCTTTGAGAACTATATTAAATAGCAGTGGTGAAAGTGGGCATCCATGTCTGGAACCACATCTCAGTGGAAATGCTTCCAACTTTTCTCCATTCAATAGCATGTTGGCCATGAGTTTTTCATAAATTACTTTGATTGTATTGAGGAACATTCCTTCTATACTCAGTTTGCTTAGAGTTCTCATCATGAAAGGGTATTGTATTTCATCAAATGCTTTCTCTGCATCTATTGAGATAATCATTTGGTTTTTCTTCTGCAGTCTTTTAATGTGGTGTATCACATTGATTGTTTTGTGAATATTGAACCATCCCTGCATACCAGGGATAAATCTCACTTGGTCTGGGTAGTCTGATAGTATTTTAAGACATTTATTCATAAAGAAAAATTTTGGATGTATATAAACTATCTTCCTTTTAGATAGCTATGTCGAGCAGGTACAGGAAATTCTTTTCATTATAATTTTTTTAATAATTAGCCACAGTTCATTTAATTTTCTTGCATGTTTAATTAGTGGAAAAGCAGAGAAGCAGAGAAAACAGCAATGGGCAGAAGAGAGTTTTCATCTACTGGTTCACTCCTCAAATGCCCACAATGGCTGTGAATGAGCCAGGCTGAGCCAAGAGTCCTGAACTCAATCCTGATCACCCAAATAGGTGGAAAGGACTCTACTAGTTGAACCACGACCTGCTGCTTCCTTGCACACACATTAGTAGGAAGTTGAAATGGAGAGCAGAGCCAGGACTCAAACCTAAGCACTCTTACATGTGATATGGGCATCTAAAGTACAAGCTTTAACCATTGTGCCAAATGTTCTCCTCTGGTATAACTTTTTTAAATCACAAATGAGATTTCCTACTCCTGAGAAAGCTGTGAGGAATGGGTACCAGGAAGCAATGAGCATCCCAAAATACAGCTACTCATTTCTAAATGTATTTCTCCTCCAAAAGAATAAAACATCCCAAATTACCAGTTCCTAAAAGTTGACACTGGTATTTGAATGAAGATTTGCAAATTGGAAAAACACTTTATACCAAACAACATATGAAGGATGTAGAGAAATCAGTCTTTCTTAGCAACTCTAAATATTTAAGGCTGTCTACAGAAGAGACTCAGTGACCCAAAGTTGTCTTCCAGAAATATTAAGAGTAATCCCACAGCATTCTGTCATATTGATTAACAAGCACATGAAGATGCTGATCTCTAACAGAGTTGGGCTCCTTTTTTCAACTAGAATTATTAGTTTATTAACAGAAGCTTCACATTTTAGCAGAGTCATACTTGCAAAGCAATACTGGCTTGGCTAAAAAGTTCCTAAGTGTTTTAAATTAAATGAAATGTTACTGGAGCTCCAAGGTTTACCCCAGAGCACACACTGGTTGAAAAACTTATTGAGATGAGAAATTCATTTTCAAATCTAACAAGTCCTGTCTCTGAGACTTTCAGTATTCTATCTAAAAATAGTTTAACTGAGATCCCTAAGTGAATAATGTATATAATTCCTATTTTCCAAATCACTGAAAATAAAAATTTTACTTTTTTATTTTTATTTTTTTACTGCTGCAAAACATAGGTCACTATATTTCCAGCACCAACCATAAACTTCCTCGTAAGTTTCCACCCTCTACTAATGCTATGTTTGTCCTTTCCTTGCCTTTGGTAAGCGTTTTTCAATGATTTTATTGTCACCACTTTATAACCAGCTCCTGTTTGCTTATGATTCTATGTGTTGCCTGGCATCTAGATCTTTGAATATCTGCCAGTTCATCTAGTGAATCCATAGCCTGGATGACAAGCTACCTTCATGAAGAGATACATGGCGTAGTATTCCTTGCCACTGAAAGTGCTTTGGAACAGGGCAGGTGTGTAGGAAGCTATATATTTCAGCCTTTACTTACAAATGTTTTAAAAGACTTAGGATATGTTACATTTGCTTATGTACCATTGTTAGAAAAATCAACAATCATTCCTTCATTAATATAGCAGTCAAGTACCAATGGGACATAAAAAGAAAACAGAATAATTCATTTGCATTTTCACAATTTATCTTATTTTATGAGCTATAAACACTGATTTTTTTTTTTAAATTGTCATTTAGGAAAGAAGAGACAGAGATGAAAGAGGGAAGTTCTCATTAACTGTTTCTCTCTCTAAATGCCCACAATAGCTGGGGCTGGACCAGGACTGAGATCAGAAGCCAAGAATGCAATTCAGTTTTCCCAAATGGATGGCAGGAATCCCATTACTATAGCCAGCATTGCTACCTCCCAGGGTTTCCATTAGCAGGAAGTGGAATCAGAAGTCAGTGCCAGAAATCAAATCCAGGTACCAGTACTCCAATATGGGACATCAATATCTTAAACACTACTATGAATGCCAACTCCCTGTTACCTTATGACATTTATCCAGTATTTTATCACCATTTCCCTACATCAAGAATGTCACTTTGCTCTGGCTGATTTCAAAATTTTATGCTTATCTTTTCATGTCATCATTTTGAATGTCATCTTTCTAGCTGTAGTTTTCTCTCAATTAATACTATTGTTTACTAAGCTTATTTGAGCTGTAAGCTTCATATTTCCATTAATTTATAAAATTTCATCCAGTGTTTCTTAAATGTAATACTCTACTTCAGTCTGTCTCTAATAGTCATTTGATATTCCATTTAGAGATATTTAGAGAGCCCACTATTATCCCATGTGTTATTCAAGCTCATTTTAATTTCTTCACCATGTAATTTATTAATTAGTTTAGACAATTTCTATTGCCTTGTCTTTGAATTCAGGATCTTTTATTTTACATTGCTTGCTACTCATCCTATCCATTGAAGTTTCAATTCCAATATTGTGTTTTGAATGTTTAGAATTTTGATTTTTATATTCTTTTTTAGAGTTTCTGTTACATTTTTGACATTTCCACCATGTTGAAACACTGACTTGTCAGTTATCAGTCCATTATTTTTTCCTTCTGCTGGAGTTATTCGTTCAGGGCAAATATAAGATAAATTTGTAACTCATTCCATGTTTCCCTCCTTTCAAGACCTGTTTCATATGCACTTTCTGCCTATCTTTTTGGCTTTCCAGTTGAAGGTTAATTGTTCTAAAATTCTTGCTCAGTCTTTTTTGTTCATCTCTCTGTTCAGCATGTCAGGGACTGGGTTGCTAGCCCCACTTTCTTAACTTCAAAAGTCAGCCAGGGGCAAGCATTTGGTGCATCAGCTAAGATGCCAGTTGGGATGCCCACATCTCATATCAGAGTGTCTGGTCTGAGTCTCACCCCTTCTGCTTTTCACCCAGCTTAATGCTAATGCGCACCCTGAAAGGCAGCAGCACTATGTCTCTGCCACACACGTGTTTGACCCAGATCGATTTCCAGGTACCTGGCTTAGACCTGGTCCAGTCTTGGCTGCTGCACTTGTTTGAGGAATTAACTAGTAGATGGAAGAGCTCTGTTTGTTCTCCTTTTTTCACACAAAAATAAAAATACAAGTATATATATGAGTTTAAGTCACTCATGTTTTCTCTTTATGGTTGGTATTCCTCATATTTATTTACAAACACATTTACCATCAACACCTCACATTTGAATGCTATTTATAGATAAACCTCTTATTTTTATCAAAAGTGTATTGCTAGCTTACTTTCTGTCCAACTAGTGTTTTTGTAAATTAAGGGATAC
The DNA here is from genome assembly GCA_949820135.1 of Sylvilagus floridanus. NCBI lineage: Eukaryota > Metazoa > Chordata > Mammalia > Lagomorpha > Leporidae > Sylvilagus > Sylvilagus floridanus. The sequence continues at coordinate 99,278,869 of OX463224.1, read as the reverse complement.
ATGATATCACTAGACTATTTCTCACTGTTTTTTAATTCTATGTATTGTTTAGTAAGGTTAAACCTAGGTTATACTGCAGTTTAAAGTTTTTATCTATAGCTTTTATGTGTTTCATATGGAGTTTATAATGATTATAAATAAATTTTGTTTTATGTTTATAATTGCAAATGTTTTCTGCTACATTGTATAACTATTTTTGTGTGTAAACAACATTTATTTTTTGCATTTATTTTATGTCCTTCTGTCTTCTGAGTATCTATACTGTTTTTGTTACTTTCATCATTTATCATTTTGAAGTTTCCAGATGCACAAACTTAACAATGCAAATAGAGATAGTCTTATTCATTTTCCAAATATGTGTTTATTTTTTTTTCTCTTACAAGATGACACTGGCTTAGATGAGTATGTAATGTGTTATTTAGTTGTGGTGAGGATAGTGGAATTTTTGTCTTGATCTTGACCTAGAGGAACTATGATAGTTAATCATGTGATAACTTGGCTATGCCTCAAGCACCAAGATGTGTTCTCAAACATTAGTTTAGATGTTTCTGTGAAGATATTCTAAAGTTTTTTTTATTATTATTTTTATTTAATTGAAAGAGCAATAGAAACAGGGCGAGAGAGAGAGAGAGAGAGAGAGAGAGAGAGATCAATCTCTGCTGATTCATTCCCCAAATGACCACAACAACTAGGACTGGAACTGCCAAAGCTAAGAAACAAAAATCCCAACTATCTGGATCTCCCAGTTGGGAGCCATCTCTGTTGTCTTTAAGGTGCAAATTAACAGGAAGCTTGAGGAGAAACAGAGGTAAAACTGGATTCCAAGATTCTGATATGAAATGCATGGATTTGGAGCCTCCCAACCAAGGGCTTCATTCATTGGACCACAAGCCTACCTCTCCTATGAAGATATTTTTAAGATTAATGCATTTAAGTCAGTAGATGTTGATAAGGGAAAGACCTCACAAGAAAAAAGACTGATATCCTGGGAGAGGAAGGGGGAATTCTGCCTTACCTGGGTCTTCAGACTTGAACCACATCAGCTTTTCCCCAATATCCAACCTGCCAGACTTCACTGAGTATTTTGATCTTGCCAGTCCAACAATAACTAATTCCTGGCAATAAATTCTTTCTCATGAGTGAATAGATACATAATGTATATTTACATAGATGTTTATTTTGTTTCTCTGGAGGACACTAACTACTTTAGGAAATAAATATCCTATCTCCTACATATTTCTTATTAAGCACAATATTTACTTATATATTGATATACTTCATATCCATAAATATATGTGTTTAGATTCATTTTAAAGAATCAAATTATTCTTATTTCATTCATCCCACATATTACATATAAGAATTTGTTCTATAACAACAGATCTTTTTGGAAATACTAGATAGGGGCCAGCACTGTGGCGCATTACTTAATCCTCCACCTGCAGCAATAGCATCCCATAGGGGTGCCGGTTTGAGTCCTGGCTGCTCCACTTCCAATCCATCTCTCTACTATGGCCTAGGAAAGCAACAGAAGATGGCCCAAGTGCTAGGCCCCTGAACCCACATGGGAGACCAGGAGGAAGCATCTGGAGCTTCAGATCGGCGCAGCTCCGGCCGTTTGGGGAGTGAACCAGTGGGAGGAAGACCTTTCTCTCTGTCTCTACCTCTCACTATCTGTAACTCTACCTCTTAAATAAATAAATAAAATCTTTTTAAAAAATTAAAAAAAGAAATGCTAGTTTTGTTATACATTAATGTTAGCTGTTGCAAAACACACTGAACACCGGAGTAAGGGAGAGGGTTTATTGGGGAAAATCCAACAGACCGGAGTGAAGGAGCGGTGAAGGGAAAGAGAGAGAAAGAGAATATAAGAAACAGAGAGTAGAGGAGCTATCAAGGACAGAAGAGAGCAGAGAGGAGCCAAGAGACCAGGGGAGGAGGCTAGAGAGAGGAACTAAGAGAGCGCAGGAGCGAAGAACCAAGAGAGCATGTGTTCAGGAACAGGCCCTTTTAAAACTTTGCCCAAGGATGGACAGAGAAGCAGGAGCAGGGAATCCCATTAGGATGGAGGTGGAGCCTGGCTCAGCTAGATGGGCCCTGCGGCCACCTGGCTAAAATTGGCCCAGTTACCTAAAAGTTTATCATAAGAATTTTTTTCCTAAATATACTTATATTAGTATGGTCATGCTGATTAATGAATTTGCTGATTCTGAACCAATTTTGCTTTTTGGAATAAAGGTGAAATCAGAATATGGCCCCCCAAAAGTTGCATCTGGGGCACCAAATGATATCGTAACATAGGGTGCTATATAATATCACGTGTGCTTATTAATAAATTCCCAATATTAATAAGCCTGTTTGGTTCTTACCTAAATTTCAGAGAAGAATTCTGAATACTGGCATAAATGAATGAGGCAGCATGATATATTTAAGCTTTTTATGCAGTGAGAAAGATGCATGGGAGAGTGAGGCCCCTATTGAAATAGTGATAAATCTGGATTTATACGGAGTAGGCCAAGTAGGGGCATGAGGTCACACAGGGGCGTGGTGAAGACATGGTCTTCCAGTTCACCAACCTGACCAATTTTGTTCAATATGCCTGCCTACAACAAAGGCACATCAACATAATGCATTATTTTTAATTCCTTACTCAATGAAATTTGCTAATATTTTATTCAGCCTTGCACATATTTAAATTTCAATATCTGGGACAAGTCTAGAGTTTGGGGGCAAATTATTTTATTAATGTTATATTTTCATAAAATATTTGAATGTCCTTTTTTATCTATGTTATGAAGCAACTAAATACTATACTGATTATCAGATTGTTAATAATGTGACTGAGTCTGTTGATGAAACTGCTCGGTGAATTTCCCTTTGGGAAGTTATTCTTTGATAACTGTTTCATTCCTCTTTAAAGATTTGTATTTATATGTTTCCTATAACTAAAGAAAGATTTGACAAATTGTAATTCCTTGAAAAATATTAAGTTGATCCTGGTTTTTAGTTTTTTATTTGTAAAATATACAAAATCATAGTTTTAAAAATTCAAGAATTTCCTTCTTTCATCTTTTTTTCTTTTAAATAATATATTTTATAATTTTTTTCAGTTAAGAATTAATAATTTGTAAACTTGTACTTTTTAAAACACAGGCTTGAGGATTCTTTATTATTTTTACAGTATTTACTTATGCCTCATCAATATCTAATATATCTATTTTATACATCTAATTTCTTCTGTTTCTTCTAACATTAATTAGAGTAATTCATTTCATTTATTCTTAATCTGTTTTATAGTTACATAAATTAAAACTATGACTTTTCCTATATTATGACTTTAGTTATAGCTCATAGAATTGTTTATTTTCATTTTGTTCATTTACACATTATGTAGTCTGTCAACATGTTTTTAAATAGTTTTCATTATTCATTTGAACTTAGATTTCAAGTTAAAAGGCCATTTTTATTATTTTTTCATTGACCATTAGTTCATAAAATGATGTGTACAAACCTATTGAGAACAGTTATGTTCTGTGTTTCTGTGTATTCAAGCTGTACATAGTTTAGTGATTAAATATGACTTTGATTTTATTGCTTGGGGTAACAGTAATTGAATTCATTTGTGGGAGATAAAATATAACCTTCATTGCAACCCAGGAAAGTAAAGAGTTGGATTTTCAACAAAATATTTTTATTTCCCTACTGAGCACAACCGTTCACTGCTATTTCCAGATTTCCAGGGAACTAGAAGTGGACAAACAATTACGCAATGGAAAATGGACATTAAGTGATGTGTGCTAGGGTTCACTCCTCTAAAGCCTCAGCATCAGCTTTCCCTGGCTACCAAATACCATGAATGTACATAACAAAAACAATTTGGAATCTTTGTGTTGATATAGAAGAGATCTATGAGCCTGAATCCATAAGGAATTTGTTGAAACTGATCTGCTTCCTCTACCCTTTGATGGGAAAGAAATCCAGTCTTGAGAACACAGAGAGTGCAACATGAATACCGACATCAACTAAATTTAGACTCCTACAGAAATATTTATCTATTGAGAGGTGGTCTTGCTATGTAGTGTTAAGAAAATGTTTGATGGGTGTAAAGTTGAACACTGTTTCCAATAGTCAGTCTCCTCTGAAAGAAAAGAGTTAAAGGATGTGGTTCTACGACAATAAGTGAGCTATGGCCATTCACTTTTACATAAGATAGGGTATGGGAAAGAAAACAAGATAAGAGAGTTGGTGATGAGGAAGTCTATTTACGGATGTATCTTTTGGAACTGGCATAGTGTAAGCGGACCCAGAGCAGAGGAGACTCTCATGATTAGATGAGTATATTAGATTCATTGATTGTATAACAGTCGTGTATTCCTTCAGCCACCCCAATATTTGCTTTCTGAAGTCAAGTAATTGGGAAATAGGAACAGAAGTACCATCCATATTAGTATTTTGACTGTAGAAGGTTGAAGGGTGAGTTTCCAATGGATGAAATATTTTGCAAGAAGAATTTTTTGTTGTTGTATTTGCAAATTACCTGACATGGTGATAAAGTCTGGTGAGATTGTCACCTGTGTTTCTTTTAAATGTAGGAGTTAATCAGAAATTTAAGAACCATTTTATGGTTATTTATTTAGTCAGCTGTTCAATATTGACAAAGCAACTAAATTCTTGTAATAAATCTTTAATGTTTAAAATACTTGGAACAGACACTATACTTCTGACTGATTAATTATATTCACTCACTCATGTACACACATACACACACACAGAGGATTTTTGAGATGTATATTTTCTTGTTTAAAAATTAATATTTTTCTCCCAACTGAACTTTCCCTCTACTTACATGCATAAATATGTAAGTCCTCTGGGAAAAGAGATTTCGCCTGTCTGAGAAAAGAGATTTTTGCCTATCTCCTCAATAATTTGATCTATATTTAGAACAGTGCCAGTACATATTAGATACTCAAAAATTATTGCTTGATTCATTGGTTCATCAACAAAAATTTCTCCCAGAAAGGAAACAGCATATTATTCATCATCAATTTATATGTGAAAATTTTTCAAAATCTGTTTTAAGAAATGATTGACTTTTGAGACACATTTGCTTTATTCTGGTTTTCAATCAGATATTTAAGAGGAAAGTTATAACCAGTTTGTACTGTAGGAATATGTACTGTTTAGGTTGCCAAGATGCTGTGCTTCTTCTCTAATATTGAAATTTGATTCACGTGCATCATATGATTTTTTTTTAAAGACTTTATTTGTTTATTTGAGAGGTAGAGATACAGACAGTGAGAGAGCCAGAGAGAAAGGTCTTCCTTCCATTGGTTGACTCCCCAAATGGCCACAGCAGCTGGAGCTATACCCATCCGAAGCCAGGAGCCATGTGCTTTTTCCCTGGTCTCCCAAGAGGGTGCAGGGGCTCAAGCATTTGGGCCATCTTCTATGCTTTCCCAGGGCACATCAGAGAGCTGGATTGGAAGACCAGCAGCCGGGTCTAGAACGGGATGCCGGCACTGCAGGTGAGTATTAACCTACTGCACCATGGCCCCGGCCCCATGATTTTATTCTTGATAAGGAACAACTCTTTTTTCAAATGGCATGAATTACAACTCTTAGTTTAGTTTTACATAATTGTTCTAAAGGTGAATCATCATTAAGGAATGCAAGCACTTTTGCACAATAAATTTACTGATGTTAAGATGTATTCTCATTTCTTGAAAAAAAAGATCAAAAAGTATGCATTGTGGTGGAATGAGAAGGCCATGCCAAGATGCCCGTCAGTTACTCAGGAATGGCTTCGAAACCCACCTGGCAATGGAGCCTGCCTGACAACAGGCTGTGATTGGATGGCTTTGGAAACCACAAGGTAACAGAGCCTGCCTTGTAACAGGATGTGATTGGTGTCCTTCGGATACTGCCTGGCAACAGGCTGTGTTTGGTTAGGGCATAAACTGCCCCTTGACTGGATTGGCTGCCTTGGCTTTTTAAGCTGCTGTACCAACTGAAATAAATGAGTCTGTGGGCTGCTTGCCTCTAGCCCGCTTTCACCCGGCTCCCAGGGTATGTGTGGTGATTCTGTGCCTTTTGCCCCAACCACACTCCTCCTCTCAGAACAAATCCACAGCAAAATGCATAACTTATGAAAGATTAATATTCTATATATCATAATTTAAAATCTAATAATGTTGACTTCTCAAATCCCTGTACCCAGAACTATATAACTTAGAAAAGATTTTTCTCATTTCTGTAACATATGTATTCACTACCAAAGCAACAGGATTTAGTGTCCCTACTTATCAAATCACTTATGTTCTTTTAGGCCCTTACAGCTTTATCTTGTGAAAGTTGTTCAAACTTTTTGAGAGTTTCCTTTGGTGTAAAATTAAAGTTTGGGGGCCAGCATTGTGCATAACAAGCAAAGCTTCCACCTGCAATGTTTGCATCCATTTTGGGTGCCAGTTCATGTCCTGGCTACTACACTGCCAATCCAGCTCCCGCTAATGACCTGGGAAAAGCAGCGGAAGATGGCCCAAACATTTAGCATATGAGCCATTCATAAAGAACTTGGAATTTACATATTACCTTGCCACCCAATGGGAAATCCAGACTAAGTTACTGGCTCTTGACTTAGACCTGGCACAGCCCTGGCCATTGCAGCCATCTGTGGGAAAGAACCAATCTATAAAAGATCTCTTATTCTCTCACTTTTTCTCTTTGTAACTCTGACTTTCAAATGCAGAAACAATTCTTAAAAAAAAAAAAAACAAACAAGTGAAGGTTAAACCATATCTCCATGACTTTCTCTAGCCTTCATGCTTTCTGATAGCTTACCTTCTTTTCTTTTCTTTTTCCTTTTGCACGTTTCTGATTCTTTTTTCTGATTCCTTCCCATGTTTCAGAATTCCTTGTGATTACCGTGTAATATTGAATACAGCTACATCAAAACAAACAAAATAATCACTTGGGACATCGTTCCATCATTTCCAAAACCACAATAGTGTACTGATTCCTGATAGTGCCTTTTTTACCGATTACCTCTTTCTGTGTCTATGTAGCTTGGTTTGTAGCAGTTATTGTAATGACACACAAGGGATCAATTTTTTAGCGATCTCAGGAGAACAATGATAAAGATGACTTAGTAATTTTACACTAAGAAAATTCAGTTAGCATATGAGCCATTCATATAGAGCTCAGAATTTACATATTACCCTTTTCTATTCTGTAAAAGGGTAAGATCATTAAGTAGGAAAGAAAAAAATACCCACAATATTCACTGTGAAGTTCTGATACTGATTAATTTGGAGAGCTTGAAAAAATATTATGACTTTTCTCAATCCAAATTTTCTAAAATTGTATATTGAGAATATGCTGATGGAGCAAAATGCGTAGCTTAGTGATTGAAATGTCAAAAAAGTATTTTCAGAAATAAATGTTCAGTTGTCTGATGCGAAGAAATTTAGGAAGAAGAAAAGATAAAAGGAAAAAGAATCAACATAAAGATTTCTTCTGACTGGCTCATTCTAGCATAAAAATAGAGCCATCAAAACATACTGTTAGTAGCTTATGCCCAGTTTAAATTTGTCTTGAATCATTTCCTCATGCCATCCTCCTTTTTAATGTCATGCACGGTACCTAAAGGATTAGTGCTGGTGATAGCAAGTCTAAATAATATAATTTGATATGAGGCAGACCCTTAGACTACCACTTCCTATGGAACTTCAGCAAGTTTCCTTTGTAATTTTTTTTAACTTCACAAAGCATGCAAAACCCAACAACTTGGTGAATGTTATAGAAAAAAGTGATGTAACTACAAAAGAGAAATCACATTTGTGGTTGCTTGAAGGCAATCTAGGAATTGCCTAACAAAGGCCAGAATAAAAATGAGTTTGGGAAATGCACAGGAACTTTGATGTTGCACTCACTTTCAAGAAAGCCATTAAACATTGACTTTGTCAAGGTAGGAAGTGAACAAATAAATATTATATAGCAGACACCTTCAGTCCCCAAAGTGAAAATAAGTATTATTGCATTGGTTTATTGCATAAACCAAGGAAAAGCTATAAAAGAGACTCAGAAAACTTTTCCTTTTTCTGACTTGAGTATGACTCTTTAATGAATTGTGTCTGAAAGGAGGAACAATATTATAAATGTCCAACCACCCAGCTCAGAAGAAAAAGAATGAAACTCATTTATCTCAATTGCTCGATAAGCCAGGGATATTTTAGGCAGAAGTTATAAACTGATGGGATTTTTGCTTATCTGATGTGAATAATAAAAGAAAATACTAGATGCAAGGTTTGTATACACAAAGCTAGCTACCTTTGTCCATTAACAACATAGACTTTGATGGGATGGCAGGATTTTAAAACAAAACTTAAGGAAATAATTCTTTCCTAAAAATTTTCACAAATGTCACTATTCGAAGAAAATGTTCTGAAACTAATGGGGATTATATCTTATTCATTGTATACTGAAGGTAGGTAGTATAATTAGTTTTAATTCAAGGAAAACTACAAGGATATGTCTTTTGAGAGATCTTGGTAGATCTTGACAGAGATTACAATATAAATCTTAGTAGTGCTTCAATGTCAGGTTCAGTCACACCTCACTCCTGAGGGACAAATCTGTGTTAAAAAGGATGTTTCCCTAGTTGACAAGAGACTTAGTTTGTTCAACAGTAAACAAGTACTGTCGCTTCTTAGAAACACAATACCATTGATTTCTGTATATTAAAGAGAACCCAGGGAATAAACATTCTGCAAGATTTTCTTTAAGTGATCCAATATAAAATAATTTCAGAAAACAGTGCATAGAATATCCTCAATGGAAAGTCACAAATCTAAGTGACATTTGAACAGTTCTAAGATTTTTGTAGTAAATATGTCCATTTAAATGTTGGTATAGTATGCAAAAAACATAGTTTTTAAAATACTTTTCTTATCTTCTGTCCATAGCACAGTTCCAACATGAATGTTTTGTTGTAAATATTAAAAATTCATAGAATACTAAAGAATCCCTAAATAAAACTTCATGGATTTGCACATTATAGGAAACATCTCTTCTGCTTCTTTAAAGGAAGAATAATGAGTCATACATATTTGAGAAATTATACATATGAAAAATGATGGTGATAGAATATGATACAGGTGATGAAAGATCTATTTACATCACATTGTACTTAGCATTCTAGTCAGGCAATCATGTAAGTGGTTTGTATTTCTTTAGAAATTTTTTACATTAAAACTAGAAAATGTGACTGTTGACAATATAGTATTTAGCTGGGAGGGCAATCCTTGTCTTTCAAAGAAAAATTGAGATCATACCAATAGGGTTTTTTCAAAAAGGAAGCAAATGTCATGTTTTAGGTTACAAGATGTGCTAGAGTTTAAAGTAAATCAAATACTATATATTTTAAGGGAATAATTAGATGAAATTATTTTGCAGTTGAAGATTGTCCAATTTCTGTAGCTGGAGAATAAAACAAATGGGCTGAACAATTTTTGAAAATGAAATTTACTATTTTTGAAGAGGCACACAAATTTTCATAAATAAAGCAGGTAAACAAAAAGTATGTAAAAAAACAAATGATCTTTCAGTTCATCTTATGATTGAACAATGATAATATTTGAGGGACAAAGTTTATAAAAAAAGATAGAGGGAGGAGGAGGTGGTGTGGAAGTGGGGGTGGGAGGGCAGATATTGTGGGAAGAATCATTATATTGCTAAAGTTGTGCTTACGAAATGTGTACTCATTAGATGAAGGTTTCTTTGAGAAAAAAATTTAAGGGACTCAGTAGGTGGAAATTATGTTGAAATGAATTATAAGGTCTTGTAAAATTAAGTTTATGGGCTCATAAAGTTAATAGCATGGATTTAAATGCTAAAATTAACAACTAAATATGCTTTGAGGTGAATTTTTCATGTTTATTTAATGGTCATACTGAACTATTGTTCTTGAGTGTGTCCACGAACTAAATGTCAGAGTGTTTTATCTGATACATATGTATAAAGAAATTATTAAATTGATTAATTTTGCATGATGTCCCAGTTAGACTATGTGAGGTTATGATGGAGTAATGAATGGCCACAAAAGTAAGTGGTTTAAAACTGTTAAGTCATATATCCTCTTTGAGTTACAATTGCTTCTTCATTTAGCTGCAAGTGGCTGCATGGCATCCTCACTTGGTATCCTGGTCTGACAGAGCAACTTTTTTGGAATGTGATTGTGTAGAAAAGACACATGGCTAAAGTGTGTTCTTTTGAAATCCTATCTAAAAATAGCAGAGGGCATTTTTGTACACTCCACTGACCATACCAATGTCATAGAGGTTTTTGAGTTTACCAGGATTAAACATGAGAAACTTCTCTGACAGGGGCACATCAGGAAGGAAACAGTAGTTGCTGCACATGAATAAAATCTAGCCAATATTTGGTAATCTAAAATAAAATGTTAGAACTGAGAAATCCAATAACCAAATCAGAATACTTTGCTTCACAACGTGTCCACTTCAATTTTAAGTATAGCATTATAAATCATTTGATATAATAGATGCATGTAGTTTCTGTTATATAAAATAGAAGGCTATTGATGAGGTACATATCAATATTATTTTATCAATTATTCGTATTTTTAAAAAAAGAGGTGATTTCAGTTTCTAATCATGAACAATCATTTCCTGTTATAATTTGTCTTCTGCTCTAACAAATAAGAAACTATATGAAGCAATTGTTTTCAGACATTGGTTAACAGGCAATGCAGGAAAATCATCCTTAAAAGAAAGGCAGTAAATGACATAAACATTACAATTTCTTTAGCTCATTACCTGGAAATTTTTTTTTTTAATTTCAGGAAAGTATGGAGAAAGCAAAAAGTCAGCACCAATCTCACTAGGATAAAAAGATAAATCAGAGACATTCTACACAGGTAGACTATTTCAGAGAGTGGGTCTTTGACTAAAGATCATACACACATCTGTGTCAGTGAACACACAAGATAGAAGAGCAAAAAACATCAAGGAAACAACAATTACAGAAGACTTTTTCATGAGTAAATTCTAGCACTCACACAGATCTGTAAGCATACAGTGTTCTTCTAGCAATTATAGTACTAGCAACCATGGGCACTAAATTTGCACATATACATGTGCACACACAGACACCCACACTCCATGAAAAAGTATTACCTGTAGATTATAGCAATGCTGGTAGGAGAAAGGGATCAAGATATTTTTTTAAAGCTTTTATTTAAAGAATATAAATTTCCAAAGTACGGCTTATGGATTACAATGGCTCCCCCCCCCCCACAACTTCCCTTCCACCTGATGGAAGGGGAGAGGGAGCGGGAAAGGGGAGGGTTGCGGGTGGGAGGAAAGTTATGGGGGGGGAGCTATTGTAATCCATAAGCTGTACTTTGGAAATTTATATTCTTTAAATAAAAGCTTTATATATATATATAAAAAAGTTTCATTTTCAATTCTCTTTATATACAAAAGATCAGTTTAGTATATATTACGTAAAGATTTCAACAGTTTGTCCCCACGTAGCGGCACAAGGTGAAAAATACTGTTGGAGTACGAGTTATAGTATTAATTCACAATGTACAGCATATTAAGGACAGAGATCCTAGATGATTTTTTTAAAATTGATTAATTTTCTATGCAATTTCCAATTTGACACCAAGGTTTGTTTTTCACTTTCAATTATTTTTATATACAGAAGAACGATTCAGTATATGCTAAGTAAAGATTTCATCAGTTTGCACCCACACAAACACAAAGTGTAAAAATACTGTTTCAGTACTAGTTATAGCATTATTTCACATTGGACAACACATTAAGGACAGATCCCTCATGAGACGTAAGTACACAGTGACTCCTGATGTTGATTTAACAATTTGACACTCTTGTTTATGGCATCAGTAATCTCTCTAGGCTCTAGTCATGAGTTGCTGAGGCTATGGAAGCCTTTAGGGTTTGCCGACTTTGATCTTATTCCAACAGGGTCATAGTCAAAGTGGAAGTTCTCTCCTCCCTTCAGAGAAAGGTACCTCCTTCTTTGATGGCCCTGTTCTTTCCACTGGGATCTCACTCGCAGAGATCTTTCATTTTGGTCTTCTTCTTCTTTTTTTTTTTTTTTTTCTTTCAGAGTGTCTTGACTTTCCATGCCTAAAGTATTCTCATGTGCTCTCAAGCCAGATCCGAATGCCTTAAGGGCTGATTCTGAGACCAGAGTGCTATTTAGGACATCTACCATTCTATGAGTCTGCTGTGTATCTCGTTTCCCATGTTGGATCGTTCTCTCCCTTTTTGATTCTATCAGTTAGTATTAGCAGACACTAGTCTTGTTTGTGTAATCCCTTTGACTCTTAGACCTATCAGTGTGATCAATTGTGAACTGAAATTGATGACTTGGACTAGTGAGATGGCATTGGTACATGCCACCTTGATGGGATTGTATTGGGATCCCCTGGCAAGTTTCTAACTCCACCATTTGGGGCAAGTCCGATTGAGCATGTCGCAAATTGTACATCTCCTCCCTCTCTTATCCCCACTCTTGTATTAAACAGAGATCATTTTTCAGTTAAAATTTAAACACCTAAGAATAATTGTTTGTTAATTACAGAGTTCAACCACTAGTACTAGAAAAAATATACTAAATTGGATAAAGTATTACATTGTACAACAATAGTCAGCACAAGAGCTGATCAAGTTACTGTTTCTCATAGTGTCCATTTCACTTCAACAGGTTTCCCCTTTGGTGCTCAGTTAGTCCAAATGGCCAACAGGCACATGAAAAAATGGTCAAGATCTCTAGCAATCAGGGAAATGCAAATCAAAACCACAATGAGGTTTCACCTCACCCCGGTTAGAATGGCTCACATTCAGATATCTACCAACAATAGATGCTGGCGAGGATGTGGGGAAAAAGGGACACTAACCCACTGTGGGTGGGAATGTAATCTGGTTAAGCCACTAGAGAAGTCAGTCTGGAGATTCCTCAGAAATCTGAATATAACCCTACCATTCAACTCAGCCATACCACTCCTTGGAATTTACCCAAAAGAAATTAAATTGGCAAACAAAAAAGCCGTCTGCCCATTAATGTTTATTGCAGTTCAATTCACATTAGCTAAGACCTGGAATCAACCCAAAAGCCCATCAATAGTAGACTGGATAAAGAAATTATTGGACATGTACTCTATAGAATACTATACAGCAGTCAAAAACATTGAAATCCAGTCATTTGCAACAAGATGGAGTAATCTGGAAAACATCATGCTGAATGTATTAAGACAGTCCCAAAGGGACAAATATCAGGGATCAAGATATTATCAACATGGCCCTGACACTGTGGTTCAGTGAGGTAAACCATGGCTTGCAGTGCCTACATCCCATTTGGGTGCCAAATGAAGTCCCAGCTGCTCCACTTTTGATTCAGCTCCTGGCTAATGATCCTGAGAAAGCAGGGCGTCCTTGGGCCCTTGCACCTACATAAGAGACTAGGAAGAGGTTCCTGTTTCCAGGATTCAGTTTTTCCCAGCCTTGCCATTGGGACTATTTAGGGAATGAGCCTGTAGATGGAAGATTTCTCTCCGTCTCTTTCTGTAAGTCTGCTTTTCAAATAAGTAAATAAATCTTAAAAAAGAGACATCATCAACATATATTAATTTTCATCTTCTGCTTCTCTGAAGATGTTTGCTGTATTGTTAGATATAAGCTGAAATACGTGTGGGTAAAATTCTTGTACATAACAAAATAAACCACAAAAATTCATTTTGAAGTATACATATGAGTGTATATATATATATATCTATATATCTATAGATATAGATATAGATATTCTCTTACAGATGTCTCATGTAAGAAAACAGTTCCTTCTTTTCATATGCATTTCAGTTTGTTAGGATGCTATAACAAAACACCTTAGGTTCTGGAGCTTATAAAAAATAGGAGTTTATTTCTCAGTGTTCTTAGGGATTGTAAACTCCAAAACAAAGCAATGCCAGATTCCATGGCAGGTGAGGACTGACGCTAGTTCATGGACCTTCCCACAGTTTCCTCACCTGGTGAACTGGGAGTAGCTCCCTTGGCCTATTTTACAACAAAACTAATATTCAGGATTACTTCTTCCTCATGAACTAGTCACCTTCCTAAATGCCCCTTCTCCTGTTGTTGTTGAATTATTAATTAGCATTTCACTATGTGAGAACTGAAACATCCAGATTAGAGCCTTAGGATATTAGTTTGGTGACTTGAATGGGAAATTAAATATAAAATTAAATATAAATAATTTCAAAATTAAATATAAATATTTCAATAGGACTACTTTACTAAAATAATTCTAACTAATATTTAACAGCCTGCCTAAATATGAACCCACTAATCTCTGTAAATATTTTCTCCATTGAAAATGATCAAAAAATGCTAAATTTTAAAATCTAAAATAATTTATAAATAATAAAACTGGGGGTTTATTTTACTTTGTGTTTTGAGGTTGATCTGAGAACATAATTCATAGTTTATCTACTACTTAAAATAAATTACATTTTTCCAAAGCTGATAAAATTTTATGATTTCCTTTTTTTCCTTTCTTAATTCACAGGCGCTTCATAGGTATGCACCATTACTGATTTACAGAACTAAGAACAAGTCAAGATGAGGAAATGGCCCAATGTCTCTCAAGCAGAGAGACAAAATCATAGCCAACTTTTTAGATGAAAAGGACTTGATGTCTTATTATTTATTTATTTTATTATTTTACATATATTTATTTAAAGACAGAGTTACAAAGAGAGAGTGAGAGACACAGATATCTTTTATCTACTGATTTACTCCCCAGATGGCTGCAATGGCCAGATTTGGGCCAATCCAAAGCCAAAAACCAGGCCCTTCTTCTGGGTTTCCCACATGGGTGCAGGGGCCTAAGCACTTGGGCCATATTCCACCACTTTTTCAGGCACACTAACAAGGAGAATTGGAAGTGGACCAACCAGGACTACATTCATTGCCCATACAGGAGACTGGCATTACAGGCAGTTACTTAGCTCACTACGCTACAACACCAGCCCCATAATTTGTTCATTATAAAGCTTATGCAATTACTTCCTTTGTGTTAGAACACACTAAACACACAGACTTAAATTTATTATGTTCCACTATATTTCCTCCTCCTTCCCTCACTGGATACAGTCACTATTTTCTCCCACTAAGAAGACTGCAGAGGCCTATCACACCTCCCTGCTACTTCCGTGCCCACCTGTGTCCTCCTCAGAATAGCTACAAGATTTCTTAGACATGTAATTGAATCCAAGTTGTTCCAAATGTCAAAATTATCTACTTTCTCAAATTTCACTCAAGTTGAAGTCAAATTTTTTACAGTTGTCTCTAAGACCCTGCTTCAGCCTTTCCCTTGCTAATGTATCATCATCCATTCTACTTCTTCTTGTGAAATCACACTTGCATTTTTATTTTTTCAATGTACCACATAATTTCCAGCCCCAGAGACATTTTATAGGCTTTTGTTTGAAGCCAGAAACTATATTCCTCATATATTTACACTTAGATTATTTCCACAATTCTTTTTCCAAAACTGTCACTTTCTTGGTGAGCTCCTGTCTGAATATTTAATGAAAATTACACCTTCACCTAACCAATTCTCTTGATGGCTATTTCTACTTTTTTTACTTATCAAAGTTATTGATAAATAGTTGAATGATTTTAAGCATATTTTAGAGTTGCGCAAGAATAGCCACATTCTAATTTAAATTTTTTCCTAAAAAGAAAACAAATGATCATTTACACTGATTTTCTGATCCCAATGAGCCCTAAGCCACCATTAATCTATTTTCTAGCTATAAAGATTGGCTTTATTGGAAATTTGATATAAATTCAATGAAAAAACTCATTATTCTGTGTTTGGTGTCTTTTGTGATGTTTTTGGGTTTCATTAAAGTTGTTGCATGTATAAGTACTTTTTTCTTATTTATTGTTAAGTAGTATTTCATTAAATTAATGTGTGTATTTTTGTTTATCCATTGAGTAACTGGTAGATATTCAGATTATTTACTCTTGTTAGCTATGATGGACAATGAAGTTATAACTTCCATTTTCACGTATCTGTGTAGGCATATGTCTTCATTTTATTATAAATCATTTCTACAATGCTTATCACCTTCATTCATGTTATAGAATAATTTTGTGGAATTTAATTTACTAATCGTTTTTTGCCTTTCAAAACATGAAAGGATTTTTATCACTTTTGTCCATGAGCATAATACATTTCTTGGCATATAAAAATAATTCAAAATATTTGTTGTGATCAAATACAATCATATAGAGTATTTTTCCAGGTGATCTAAATAACTTAAAAAAATTTATTTGAAAGGTGGGGGTAGAGAAAGAAAGAAAGGTCTTCCATCCACTGGTTTACTCCCCAAAGGCCTCAACAGCCAAGGCTGTTGCCAGGAACAAGGAGCTGCTTCTGGGCCTCCCATGTGAGTGCGGGGTCCCAAGCACTTGGGCCATCTCTCCTACTTTTCCAAGAGCATTAGCAAGGAGCAGGGTTGATATTGGAGCAGCAGGAACTTAGACCAATGCCCTTATGGGATGTTGTTGTTGCATGTGGCAGTTTAACCTGCCATGCCACAGGGTCAGCCCCAAGACAAAATATTCTGAATAGCATGATTCTTCATGCTTCTAATTTTTATCAAATATAGATATAACATATTCTATGCTGTAACCATCATGTTAAGGTTGTTGTGTGTAAGAATGAGTGTGCTCAAAACTCACAGGTGGATAGTGGGAACATATAAGAAAGTAAACAACCACCAAATGATATAAAAAACTGTTGTATGCAGATCAGATCACCAAAGATGTCCACATGTTAATTTTCAAATATTACCTTACATAGCATGTGTGAATACAGGATTGATGTGGAATTCAGTTTACTAATGAATTGTATTTATTTATTTACTGAAAGGCAGAGTTATAGAGAGGAAGAGGCAGAGGGAGAGAGAGAGATCGTCCATCTGCCGGTTTATTCCCCAAATGGTCATAATGGCCGGAGCTGTGCAGATCTGAAGCCAGGATCCAGGAGCTTCATCTGGGTCTCCTACATGGGTGCAAGGGTCCAAGGATTTGAGCCATCTTCTACTGCTTTTTCAGGCCATAGTAGAGGGCTGAGTTGGAAGTGGTGCGGCTGGGACTCGAACTGGCACCCATATGGGCTGCCAGAACTGCAGGCAGTGGCTTTACCCACTACACCACAAAACTGGCCCCAACTAATGAGCAGACTCTAAAATGAGATCAGCTTGCATTATCCAACATCATCACAGGGTCCTTCACAAGAGAATGAGATTGTTGGATTGATAGAAGGAAACATAATAGAAGCAGAGTGAAAGATGATACGATACGGGTGAGAAACACTCAGTCCCCCAGTGCTGGTTTTGAAGGGGGAAGGACAACCCCTTTGGCTACCCTGAAGATGGAAAATGCAAGAATACAAGCTCTCCCCTGGAGCCACTACACGTTAAAGAAGGCCTGCTAAACACTTGATTTAAGCCCACTCAGAGCCATTTTACAGTCCTGACCCCTAGAAGTCAGAATCATAAAATACCATATTTGCATTGCATTAAGCTATGGCCTCTATGATACTAGAAAGCAAATACCTTAACCCCATGCTCCAGCTAGACAGAATTAGAGGAGGGATCTGAATCCGCATTGTGTTTATCAGCTCTCAATCTTAAGTGCACTATCCTTAGCCCGAAATAAATGTTGAAAGAAATAGGAGTCACAGTCTCTGCTCTTGAGGAAAAAAGTTTACAAACTAGTTAGATTTTCCAATGGGAAAACACAACCATATGGCAGAGATGTTAGAAGCAGAAAATTGTGCCAACAGGATAATCAACCATCATTTACATGGCCAGCCATC
Organism: Sylvilagus floridanus; assembly: GCA_949820135.1. NCBI lineage: Eukaryota > Metazoa > Chordata > Mammalia > Lagomorpha > Leporidae > Sylvilagus > Sylvilagus floridanus. The sequence continues at coordinate 99,260,935 of OX463224.1, read as the reverse complement.
CCAGAGAACTGGCAAGCAAGGAGCAACACTGTAACAGCTGTTGCCATGGCCCCACATCCTATGAAAGTGGCTGAAAAGGAAACAAAACAAATAAGCAAATAGAAACCCTCTGCGTTTTTGAATTTGTAAAACTGAAATACAGTGTAGTGTAATCAAAGGGAGTATGCAGTTACCTAACGCCATCTGGATTCTGATCGCCATTCCAACCCACCAAAGGTCTGTGACCTTGGGCAAGTTCCTTAAACATCACCTTTTTCCTTATTTCTAAACGGTACCTGGACTCTTTCAGCTATTCTCAGGGAACACGATGATTTAAAACAAATTAATATTTTTCTTCTTTCTTTTTTATTTCTTCTCTCCTTTTCTCCCTCCTTTCTTTCATTATTTCTGCCATCTCTGTCTTTCCTTCTCTCTTTTTCTAAAAGAGATATAATAAAAAATATAATACTGAGATAAAATTATATGCACAATTTATCTAATAATATTCAAAATATTTATTTGGTATATATTTTGTGCCAAGCTACTTTTACAACTTTATAAATATCTCAATACATATTATCATCCACATGTATCTACACATTAGCATATAATTTATTTAGAAAACATGTATATTTTTGTAGAGAACATTTATGAGCAGAATATATTTAAAAGGCACCTTAGTCAATTCTGATAAATAATTGGAAAATAAAAGAAATCTTGAGGTGGGCACTATACTAGAGTTCTCTAGAGAAACAGAATAATCTATGGCCATACCACCTTGAATGTGCCCGATCTCATCTGATCTCGGAAGCTAAACAGGGTCGGGCCTGGTTAGTACTTGGATGGGAGAAACAGAATATATATACATATGTATACATATATACATAAATGTATATATTCTGTATATGTATATGAGTATGTATATTAAAGAATATATACATATATATGATAAATTAATTTAAAAGGAACTGATTCACATGATTACGAAAACTAAGAAGTCCAAAGATCTGCAGTTAGCAAGTTGGAAACTCTGGAGGACTGTGGTGTGGTTTTAGAATAAGCCTGAGTGCCTGAGACTGAGGAGAGCTAACGGTGTTAAGATTCAGGCTGTAGGCCAGCGCCATAGCTCAACAGGCTAATCCTCTGCTGTGGCCTGGGAGTGCAGTGGAGGATGGCCCAAGTGCTTGGGCCCTGCACCTGGCTCCTGGCTTCAGATCAGCGCGGTGTGCCGGCCGCAGTGCACCGGCTACGGTGGCAATGCAAAGGAAACCTTTCTCTCTCTCTCTCTCTCTCTCTTTCTCTCTCTCTCTCTCACTATCCACTCTGCCTGTCAAAAATAAAAATTAAAAAAAAAAGATTCAGGCTGTAAACAACCAAGCTCAAAATCCAAGAATAGCCAAAGCTTCAGTTTGTGTGTAAAGTTAAGAAATGATAAATGTTCCAGCTCAAAACAGTCAGGGAGGAGGAGTTCCCTGCTGCAAGAGGAAGGAACAATTCTTCTGCTCTATTCATTTCTTCAACTGGTTAATCTCAGCCAAAGACAGTCTTACAGAAGCTTAGAGTAATTTGACCAAGTGTTGGAGCACCTCATGCTGGATGAAGCTGACATACAAAATTAACAATCACAGCCATAATCTCTTTCACATAGACTGTTATTGTGGCTTTGAAATTAAACACTTCAACATTAAACTAGTTGAACATAACAAATGTTAACTGTTTCTTGTCTTACTCCATCATTTAAGTGTAATGAAAATTAGTGCTGGAATTAGAAGGCAGCTCTGTTTTTCTTTCCTTTCCATTTTACGGTCTTGGTCCTACTTAGAATGTAGTTATTAATATGATATACAATTTCACAGAAAATCAGATAATAATGAAATCCATCCTTCAAAGTGGCACGTGAGTGTTCATGTTTATAGCAACACTATTGATGATAGTCAACAACTGAGAACAACTTAAGTATCTATCTAGCAACGGATGACCTAATGTGGAACATATATGCAGTGAAATATTACTCAGCTATTAAAAGGACAAAATCTTGTCATTTGCAACAACATAGATATAGGATGTTATGAATAAGTGAGTATGAGGACAGTGTCGTGGCTTAATGGGTTAAGCTGTGCCTGCAAGGCCTGCATCCCATAAGGGCACAGGGAGGAGTCCCATCCAGTTCCCTACTAATCCACCCAGGAAAGCAACAAAGGATGGCCCAGGTCCTTGAGCCCTTATACTCATGTGACAGAGCCAGATGAAACTCCTGATGCCTGGCTTTAGCCTAGCCCAGCCCTGTCTTTTGTGGCCCTTTGGAAGATGAGTCAACAGAGGAAGATCTCTTAAATATCATAAATCCTTAAAAATGAGTGATTCAAATATTCCCTGACTCATTTTATTTCCTTGACAATGGTTATTGCATAACTCTCTTCTGAAAGAATATTTTCTTGTGATTTGTACAGTTTTGATAAATAAAAGAATGTTTATTAAGAATTTTATTGAGGATTTTAATGACATAAAACTTTGTTAGTTTTTTTTTTTTCTTTATTTAGGTTACAGGGTTTTTTTTTATTATTTTATTTTTTTTTTCTTATTTAGAATATAAATTTCCAAGGTACAACTTGTGGATTGCAATGACTTCCCCACCCATACCTCCCCTCCCCCCCCGCTACCCTTCCCCCTTACCCACTCCCCCTCCCCTCTCATTCCCATTCAGATTCATTTTCAATTCTCTCCATCACAGGAGTTCAGTTTAGTATGTGTTAAGAAAAGATTTTAAACCATTTGCCCTCACATAGCATCCTAGAGTGAAGCATACTCTTTGAGCACTAGCTGTAGCTTTAAATCACGTTGTACAGCACATTAGGGACAGAGATCCTACATGATATTATTCTTTTTTAATTGATTGATTTTTATGTAACTTCCAATTTTTTTTTATCATTTCCAATTGTCTTTCCATACGGAAGATCGATTCAGTATATATTAAGCAAAGATTTTGTCAGTTTGCATCCGCGTAGAGACACAAAATGCAGAAATACTGTTTCAGTCCTAGTCATTGCATTACTTCACCTTGGACAACACATTAAGGACAGATCATACATGGGCCGTAAGTACACAGTGACTACTGTTGTTGATTTAACAATTTGCCACTCTTGTTTATGGCGTCAGCAATCTCCCTAGGCTGTAGTCATGAGTTGCTGAGGCTATGGAAGCCTTTAGTGTTCACCGACTTGGATCTTGTTCTGACAGGGTCATAGTCAAAGTGGAGGTTCTCTCCTCCCTTCGGAGAAAGGCACCTCCTTCTCTGGTGGCCCTGTTCCTTCCGTTGGGATCTTACTCGCCGAGATCTTTCATTTATGTCTTCTTCGTTTTTTTTTTTTTTTTTTTTTTTCCAGAGTGTCTTGGCTTTCCATGCCAAAAATACTCTCATGGGTTCTTGAGCCAGATCTGAATGCCTTAGGGCTGATTCTGAGGCCAGAGTGATTTATTAGGATATCTGCTATTCTATGAGTCTGCTGTGTATCCTACTTCCCATGTTGGATCAGTCTCTCCCTTTTTTAGTTCTATCTGTTAGTATTAGCAGTTACTAGTTTTGCTTGTGTGATCCCTTTGACTCCTAGACGTATCAGTGTGATCAATTGTGAACTGAAATTGATCACTTGGGCCAGTGAGATGGCTTGGTACATGCCACCTTACTGGGGTTGTATTAGGTTCCCCTGGCACATTTCTAACTCCATCGTTTGGGGCAGGTCCGATTGAGTTTGCCCAAATTGTACATATCCTCCCTTTCTTTTTCCCTCTCTCCTAAATTAACAGGGATTACTTTTCAGTTGAAATTTAAACATCTAGGAATAATTGTGTGTTAATTGCAGAGTTCAACCAATAGTACTAGATCAATAACAAATAACGTCAAGAAATACTAAAATGGGAAAAGATTTACATTGTATATCAACCATCCAGACAAGATTTGATCCAGTCATAGTTTCTCATAGAGTTCATTTCACTTCAACAGGTTTCCACTTTGGTGTTCAGTTAGTCGTTGCCAATCAGGGAAAACAAATGATATTTGTCTTTTTGGGACTGGCTTAGTTCACTCAGCATGATGTTTTCCAGATTCCCCCATCTTGTTGCAAATGACCGGATTTCATTGTTTTTAACTGCTGTATAGTATTCTGTAGAGTGCATGTCCCATAATTTCTTTATCCAGTCTACTGTTGATGGGCATTTGGGTTGGTTCCAGGTCTTAGCTAATGTGAATTGAGCTGCAATAAACATTAATGTGCAGACAGCTTTTTGGTCTGTCAATTTGACTTCCTTTGGGTAAATTCCAAGGAGTGGGATGGCTGGGTTGAATGGTAGGGTTATATTCATGTTTCTGAGGAATCTCCAGACTGACTTCCATAGTGGCCTAACCAGCTTGCATTCCCACCAACAGTAGGTTAGTGTCCCTTTTTCCCCACATCCTCTCCAGCATCTATTGTTGGTAGTTTTCTGAATGTGAGCCATTCTCACCGGGGTGAGGTGAAACCTCATTGTGGTTTTGATTTGCATTTCCCTGATTGCTAGAGATCTTGACCATTTTTTCATGTGCCTGTTGGCCATTTGGATTTCCTCTTTGGAAAAGTGTCTATTGAGGTCCTTGGCCCATCTCTTAAGTGGGTTGTTTGTTTTGATGTTGTGGCTTTTCTTGATTTCTTTGTAGATTCTGGTTATCAACCCTTTATCTGTTGCATAGTTTGCAAATATTTTTTCCCATTCTGTCGGTTGCCTATTCACTTTCTTGACTGTTTCTTTTGACGTACAGAAACTTCTCAGTTTGATGCGATCCCAGTAGTTAATTTTGGCTTTGAGTGCCTGTGCTTCTGGGGTCTTTTCCAAGAAGTCTTTGCCAGTACCTATATCTTGCAGGGTTTTTCTAATGCTCTCTAATAACTTGATGGTGTCGGGTCATAGGTTTAAGTTTTTAATCCATGTTGAATGGATTTTTGTGCAGGATGAAAGGTGTGGGTCTTGCTTCATGATTCTGCATGTGGAAATCCAGTTTTCCCAGCACCATTTATTAAATAGACTGTCTTTATTCCAAGGATTGGTTTTGGATCTTTGATCGAATATAAGTTGGCTGTAGATTTTTGGATTGATTTCTGGTGTTTCTATTCTGTTCCATTGGTCTATCCATCTGTTTCTGTACCAGTACCATGCTGTTTTGATAACTACTGCCCTGTAATATGTCCTAAAATCTGGTATTGTGATGCCTCCGGCTTTGTTTTTGTTGTATAAGATTGCTTTAGCTATTCGAGGTCTCCTGTGATTCCATATGAATCTCAGCATCATTTTTTCCAGATCTGAGAAGAATGTCCTCGGTATCTTGATTGGTATTGCGTTGAATCTGTAAGTTGCTTTTGGCAGAATGGACATTTTGATGATATTGATTCTTCCAATCCATGAGCATGGAAGATTTTTCCATTTTTTGGTATCCTCTTCTATTTCTTTCTTTAAGGTTTTGTAATTTTCATCGTAGAGATCTTTAACGTCCTTGGTTAAGTTTATTCCAAGGTATTTGATTGTTTTTGTAGCTATTGTGAATGGGATTGATTTTAGAAGCTCTTTCTCTGCCGTGGGATTGCTTGTGTATATGAAGGCTGTTGATTTTTGTGCATTGATTTTATATCCTGCTACTTTGCCAAACTCTTCTATGAGTTCCAATAGTCTCTTAGTAGAGTTCTTTGGGTCCCCTAAATAAAGAATCATATCATCTGCAAAAAGGGATAGTTTGAGTTCTTCCTTCCCAATTTGAGGGATACAAATTGGGTTACAGGGTTTTTTAAAAAAAGATTTTATTTATTTACTTGAGAGTTAGAGTTGTAGACGGTGAGAAGGAGGGAAAAAAAGAAAGGTCTTCTATCTGTTGGTTCACACCCAAATGGTTGCAATGGCTGGAGCTGTGCCGATCTGAAGCCAGGAGCCAGGTGCTTCCTCCCAGTCTCCCACAGGGGTACAGGGGCCCAAGGACTTGGGGCATCTTCCACTTCTTTCCCAGGCCAAAACAGAGAGCTGGATTGGAAGAGTAGACAGCACTAGAACTGGTGCCCATATGGGGTGCTGGTTTCGCAGGCAGAGGATTAACCTATGATGCCACAGTGCTGGCCCCAGGTTATAGATTTAACACTTATAACCAAAAGTACAAGAAGATTTTATCTTGGCTGAAGTATTGTAGAGGGCTATGTAACCTTGGATCTTGTCATTTTGCCTATTCTGAGATTCAGTTTCTTGTTAAAAAAAGTAAAGCAGAGAGGACAAATGTCTATCTCCCAAATAGAAAACAGAGCTAAAGAAAATTATTTACTATTTCTAAGATATAGTTTTCTGCCAGTAACAGAATCCAGGCATTCCAGGATTCTGATGTAAGATGTGGATATCTTAATATCTTAACCACAATGCTAAAAATCCCCTCTTGTTATAAAGATTACATGCCATTTAGTGGGAAAAATGATTTCCTTATACCAAATGAACTTTTGATAAGTGTTAGCTATAGATAACATTATGTTAGGTAACATATGGAACATGCAATTAGAATTTAGCACATAATAGATGCTTAAATCTTAGTTTACTTTCACTGTCTCACAGTTTTAGAATAATTTAGCTAATGAATAAAAAATATGTGCCAATACATAAAATCCAAAACCTATACGTTTATTTTTAACCTCCCCCATTTTTAGCACAAAAGTAGCTTTGACATAAAGGGTTAATATTCCTCTTGAGACTCCTTAATTAGTTGTTAGACAAAGAGACCAATTAAAACATTTTTATAGTGTTTATTACTAAAATAATTCTTTATTTGAAGGAATTTCATTCATTAAAGGTACAGAATCTGTCAGGACTCAAATCTAATTTTCCAATTTTATCTAACCCAATGTTCATTAGTAACCAAAAGCTATTGATTTCCTGTAACTCTAAAGTAGATTCAGAATTACATAGGCAAAAACTACCCAAGCCACAATCAGCCTCTTTCATTTTTGACCAAAGCAAGCTCTGGCAATGAATTATTCATAGAGATGAAAAATATTCTGTTTCATTTGGTAGACCACGATTGGGATTGTAGGAAGAATGGATAAGATATATAGTTCTTAAACATTCCAGATCACAATTGTATGTAGCTTTAAAGGTGTTAAAGGATGTAAATTATCTACTTCTAACAAAGAGGAACTAAGAGGATTCCAAGATGGCAGAATAGAGGAAAGACGTACTGCATTTGACCTGGGGAAAATAACAGAAGAAAAGCAGAGGAAGTGTATTCCCAGGGAAGAGTTGGAAAGAAGTTTGCAGTGCAAATTATACAGAAGGAAGAGGGATGCTATGGAGCAGCAAGGAAGGCAGACATGTATAGCAGCTGCCTAGTAAGGTCACCACACATGACTGTTGCAGCCAGAAACTGGAGGAGAAAACAGTATCTGAGACCAAGGTGAGAGTGGAATGTGGTGGCCTGTGCTGCTGGTGATATTGCCTGAGGGACCACACTGACTTTGAGTCTGGTCTGGACCCTGGTGGTCACCAATAGATGTTGTGGCAGCTCTCATACACACATGTGACCAGGGGAAATTACCAGAGGGAAAAAAGTCCATGTTCTCCACTGAATTTGAGTCTGACTGGCAGGATTGACAAGCACTGAGAACCCACATAGGATTGGGAGGAAGTCCCATCCTCTCAACATATAAACATATCATGGACTCCAGGGATCAAACTGCCCAAAGAACTCACAGGCAGCTGGCTCCATGAATGTCTCTACTCTCTTTGAAGATGGGCAAGTTCTTGGGGTTTAGTGAATCATCTGCATGCTGTGACTGTGGGAATACTCTGACAGTATGGAAGGGCACAGGATGTAGCTGGGTCTCTGAACTATCACTGTATCTGACAAAAGCTTAGAGGTCCTTGAGTACTGGGGTGTGTCATTGCAGAGGGTTCGTTATTGAGACTGAGGACCACACAAATCGTTTGTGCAGTTCTTGTGCCAATGTGCATGGGGTTTGTACCCATTGTCAACAAACTTTAATCACTGATCACCTTGGAAGAAAAAAAGTTAGTTCGTGATTACGCCAAAAACTGTGATCAAACCCCCTCCCCTGCTGACAATAGAGGATATCTACTACACCCAACTTGGGTGTCACCCTAGATTCTCATGCTACCCTTGAGCACTATCCAGAGTGTCCTGGCCCCAACCAACAAATGCCTCTAGGTATTCACTAAAAGAGAAGACACACCACCACACCACAGAAGCATAGTTCAAATATATAACCCATCAAAGGAAAAACAAACAAGTGTCTTCACAAATGCCTAAAAATAAACACAGATACAAGAAACAAGAACAAGGAAGACAACATGTCTGCCCAAAGAACATACGATTTTTTTTTATTATTTTGTCAGGCAGAGTTAGACAGTGAGAGAGAGACAGAGACAGAAAGATCTTCCTTCCATTGGTTCATCCCCCAAATGACCACTGTGGCTCACGTGCTGTACCAATCCGAAGCCAGGAGCCAGGTGCCTCCTCCTGGTCTCTCACGCAGGTGCAGGCACCCAAGCACTTGGGCCATATTCCACTGCCCTCCCAGGCTACAGCAGAGCTGGACAGGAAGGGGAGCAACTGGGACTAGAACCTTGCACCCATATGGGATGCCAGTGCCCCAGGTAGAGGATTAACCATGTGAGCCATGGCAACAGCCCCAGAACACAACATTTCAACATTAGGATATGAAGATGAAGATATTGATGAAATGCCTGAAAAGGAATTTAGAAGAATGATCATAGGATTACTCAGAAGCAATGAGAAGCAAATTCCTGAGTTAAAAAAATTCATACATGACAGGGAGGAAAAAATTGTCCATGAGATTGAGATTTTGATGAGAAATCAGATAGAAATATTAGAAATGAAGAATTCCATATGTCAAATAAAAATGCAGTAGAAAGCCATCACAACAGACTTGCTGAAGTAGAAGAAAAACATCTGAGCTAGAAGACAAATCTTTGGAAATTTTTCAGTCAGACCAGGAAAAAAACGAAGAAATTAGAAAAATTAAAAACAGTATTGGAGATTTATGGGACACTATCATGTGATCCAATATATCATGGGGATCTTAGAGTTCCTGAAGGTGTGGAAAGAGAAAATGGATTGAAACTTCTATTCAGTAAAATAAAAACAGAAAATTCTCATAATTTGGAGAAAGACAAGGATATCCAAATACATGATGTGCATCGAACTCCTAATAGACATGACCAGAAAATATTTTTACCACAACACATTGTAATTATTTTTCAACAAAAAAATAAAGAAATGTGTCTAAAATGTGCACGAGAGAATTACCAGATTATTTTCAGAGGATCTATAATTAGATTCAGAGCTGATTTCTCATTAGAATCCCTACAGTCCAGGAGAGAATGGAGACACATAGTCTGGACCCAACTGCCCTAGTGGTATCTGCAGAACATTTCATCTCACAGCTGAGAATGCAGATTCCTTTCATCAGTGCATGGAACTTTCTCTAGGATAGATCATATGCTTGGCCATAAAGCAAGTGCTGGCTTATTAAAAAAAAAATTGAAATAATACCATGTAGCTTTTCTGACCACAATGGGATGAAACTGGAAAGTAACAATTTAAGAATCTCTAAAAAATATTCAAACACATGGAGACTGAGCAACATACTCCTAAATTAACAGTGGGCCATAGAAGAAATCAAAAAGAAAATTTAAAAAATTCCTGGAAATGAATGAGGACAATACAACATATCAAAACATATGGGATACAAAAGAAGTATTAAGATGAAAGTTTATAGCAATTAGTGCCTACATCACAAAATTGAAAAGGATTTAAACAAATCAAATACCAATGCATGTCACGAAACTAGAAAAGCAACAAACCAAATCCCAAATTAGTAGGAGGAGAGAAGAAATAAAATTTAAACACAAAAACAATACAAAAGGATCAGCAAAATAAGGAGCGTGCTTTTTTTGAAAAAGAAATCAAAAACGATTTACCATTGGCCCAACTAACCAAAACAAAATCAGTAAGAAACAAAAATCATTAAAATAATAGATGAAAAAAGTAGATGTAACAAGGGATACCAAAGATATAAAACAATCATTAGGAATTAGTATAAATAATGATGTGCCATAAAATTGGAAAATCTAGAAGAAACAGATAAATTCTCAGACACAGACAATCTTCCAAAATTGTGTTATGAATGCATAAAAAACATAAATATACCAATAACCAAGACAGAGATTAAATCAGTAATATATACTTTCCCAACAAAGAAATCCTAGGACCAAATGGCTTCCCTGCTGAATTCTACCAGACTTTAAAATTAACTCCAATTCTTCTTAAACTATTCAAAACAGTTGAAAGGGAGCACATCCTTCCAAACTCCTCCTATGAAGCCAGGATCACCTTAATTTTCAAATAGGAAAAGGCACAACAAAGAAAAAGAACTATAGAGCAGTACCCCTGATGAACATAGAAACAAAACCCTCAAGAAAATACTAGCTAAAATACTAGCTAATCAAATCCAACAACGTATCAGAAGGATCTCTCACATGAACCAAGGTGGATTTATCCATGCTATGCAAGGATGGTTCAATATATGCAAATCAATAAATGTAATAAGCATATTAACAAATTGAAGAATGAAAAATATATGATTATCTCAACAGACACAGAGAAACTATGTGACAACATAAGAATTCTAAGAAAGTTGGGTAAAGAAGAACACTCCTCAATAGAATCAACACAATTTATGACAAACCCACAACCAGCATCATTGAGGGGGGAAAATTGGAAGTATTTCCACTAATATCCAGAACTATACAATGATGCCCTCTTTCACAAGTGCTATTCAACATGGTCCTGAAAGATTTAGCCAGATTTATTAGACAAGAAAAATAAATCAAAGGTATAAAATTTGGAAAAGAGGAAATCAATCTACCCCTATTTGCAGATGACATGATTCTATATATAAGGGAATCAAAAGACTGCACTAAGAACTACAGGAACTTATAACAGTCTGATAAAGTTGCAGCATATAAAATTAATATACAAAAATCAATAGCCTTTGTATACACAGACAATGACATGGCTGAGAACGAACTTCTCAAATCAATCACAATCACAATAGCTAAAAAAAATTGAACACCTTGGAATACATTTAATCAAGGTTGTCAAACATCTCTGTGATGAAAATGACAAAACATTAAAGAATGAAATGGAAGAAGACACCAAAAACTAGAAAAATCTTCCATGTTCATGTATTGGAAGAATTAATATCATCAAAATGTCCATAATATTGAAAGATATTGACAGACTTAATGTGATTCTATTACAAATACCAGTCATATTCCTTTCAGATATGGAAAAAACACTGATAAAATTCAAATGGAATCACAACAGACCCCAAATATCTAAAGCAATATTAAAAAAAACATAAACAATATTAACAAAAAAAAAGCATCACATAATCTGATTTCAAGATATACTACAAGTCATTTATAATCAAAACAGGCTGGTACTGGCACAAAAATAGGTAAACCAATGAAATAGAATAGAAACTCAGAAATCAATCCACACATGTGCAACCACCTAATTTTTGGCAAAGAAACTAAAATCAATCATGGAGAAAGGACTGTCTCTTCAACAGACAGTGCTGAGAAAACTGAATCTCTGGATGCAGAAATATGAAACAAGAGAGCTATCTTAACACCTTATACAAAAATCAACTCAAAATGGATCATGGATCAAAGCCTATAATCTTTTACAATCAAATTACTGGAGGAGAACATTGAGGGGAGAACTCTGCAAGATACTGACATAGGGAAACACTTCTTAGAAAACATCCCTGAAGCACAGACCATCAACCCAAAATAGACAAATGTGATTACGCCAGGCTACCAAGCTTGTGCACTGCAAAGGAAACCCTCATAAAGTAAGAGGCAACCAACAAAATGGAAGAAAATATTTACAAACTATGCAGCTGGTGAAAGATTAATATCCAGAATCTAAAAGGATCTCAGGAAACGCAATAACAACAAAACTAAGAATCCAGTTAAGAAACAGACAAAGGACATGAATATGTATTTTTCAAAAGATGAAAAGCAAATGAGCAACAGACATATGAAAGAATGCTCAGGATCACTAGCCATCAGGAAAATGAAATGAAAACAACAAGGAGATTTCACTTTACCCCAGTTAGAATGGCTCTCACATAAAAATCAAAAAACAATAAATGATGCCAAGGATGTGGGGGAAAAAGTACCATAATCCATTATTTATGTGAATGTAAACTAATACAGCCATTGTAGGAGGTAGTATTGAGAGGCCTCAGAAAGCTGAAAATAGATATACCATGTGACCCATCCATCCCACTCCTGGGAATTTACCCAAATGATATGATCAGCTTATGAAAGAGTCTTCTGTACTCCCATGTTTCTGCAGCTTAATTCACAATAGCTAAGATTTGAAATCAACCCTGATGTCTATCAGCTGATGACTGGATAAAGAATTTGTTGAATATATACACTGTGGACTATTACTCAGTCATAAAAAGAATGGGATCCTGTCTTTTGCCACAACATGAATATAATTGGTAACCATTATTCTTAATGAAATAAGCCAGTCCCCAAAAGCCCATGTGTTTTCACTTATGTGTGGTAACTAATAAAGTACAGAAAATGTAATTTATAGGAGTGAAATTTTGAGATTCAGTAATTGTTTACAACATTTGTCTCTACCGCTGAGGAATTGTTTTTGTTTGTTTGTTTGTTTTGTTTTACTATTTGTTGTACTTTGTCTAGGGCTAACTTGAGTATAAAATAAACTGAAAGTAGATTATTAAAAAAATTAAAAATAAGAATGAGTGAGGGAGAAGGAGGGTGAATAACAATATATGTTGGAGGGAAGGTAGGATGGGAGGTAGGATTATACTCCTAAATCTGTATAAATGAATACATGAAATTTGTTCACCTTATGAAATAAAAATAAATAAGTAAAAAGAGAAAATTTAAATATTTTGCAATGTATTACTACAGGTCATCAAAACCACTATTATAGCTCTAACAAATCAACAAAACTATTTTAAAAAAGAATATCCCCTTTTGTTTAAAAGATATAAGAATTTAATGTATCTCAGCAAAGATATGCACATTGAAAGACTATAATAAAAAATGAGTAAAACACAGTAAAATTATTGGGCTCCTGCATCCACATGGGAGACCCGGAAGAAGCTCCTGGATTCTGGTCTCTAATTGCCCCAGCACCTGCCATTTTGGCCATTTGGGGACTGAATAGCAGAAGGAAGAATTTTCTCTCTGTCTTTCCCTCTCTGTGTCTATAACTCTACCTCTCAAATAAATAAATAAATAAATAAATTTTAACTTTCAATGCTTCAAGCATTTTTAAATTGATTAAATGCATATTATGGTATTTCTAATATTAAATTTTTAGTGTTGATAGAGTTCACAGAATTCAATAATCCTCTAGAATGGCTTTGTAATAAATTATGGGATATTAATTACAAAGCCATTCTAGAGGATTATTGAATTCTGTGAACTCTATCAACACTAAAAATTTAATATTAGAAATACCATAATATGCATTTAATCAATTTAAAAATGCTTGAAGCATTGAAAGTTAAAAACAATATATATGTACTTCAAATCTATCAAAGTGGAATCATTGGGTTTAGGAAGTAATATTTTTCTAGTATATATATATATGCAAGAACCAGAGTTTTAACACATTTTGATATCAAGACCTCTTTCCATTTTTAAATCTATTGAGGATTCCAAAAAGCTATTTTTATTCTGTTTCTGACAAAGGATTTGCTTAATAGAAGAAAGCTAGATTTTTACATTTGTTTATGTAAGCAATCTCCTACAATGCGCTAATTTAGTTAGAAATATTTTTTTATAGTTGGCAATGAGAGTAGTATTTCTTAAACCTGGTCATATAATTTTAGGTATTTGTTTCCAATACCACCGGGGAGCAATTGCTTAGACATTAATTTGAGTCCATATCAATGAAATTTTCTTACTGTATAACAATGAAATTCACTGTCTAATCTTAAAATTTGAATAGTTTTTTTTTTTTTACTTATAAGTGAATTTGTATAACCATGAATTTGTCAATTGAAGAATATCATTTCACAGGTCATGTGGAAGTTCTAAATGTTGGTACAATTCAACTGAACAAAAGTTGAATTTGCTAAAATCCTAGACATATGGTTAGCTACATCTTGTAGGTATTATAAAGTTGTCAGTCTTACAATAGGGGTTAAAGTTCCTCTAGAATTGTAATTTTCATTAAAAATATAAATTTTAATGTGAGAGCATACTGTCTACAGTTTTCCTTATAGTGACAAGCTAAATTTGTTTCTTTTGGTGAAAAGTCCACAAATGACTATCTTTATATATCATGTTACTTTAAGTTCAAATGCTGGTAAATGAATAAAAGCATCTTGATTTAATACAAATTAAAGAAAACTACAAGTGCTTTTCCTGGAGATAATCATTTACTAAATTTTCCAACATAAATGTGTCTAATTTCTAAGATGATTACAGTATATAATACAGTATAATACAATAAAAGTATACTCAGTGGTTTTATTTATTAAAGTCAATATTCAACATTTCACTAAAGACATTCTGGTATATAACTGGCATTGTATTTATTGTTAATGTGTGCTGATGAAGAAGAAATGATTACTATTAGACTCTGATGACACTTCTATTCTTTCTGTTGCACCAACAATTTTACTATTTGTTGCTTTTGAAACATCAGAATAAATGACAACACAGTGCAAAAATAATTAATATTTTAGTATAATTATGAAAACATTGTGACCTTTCAAATACCCTCAAAGCATACTAAGGATGCCCAAAGCGTTATGGTTCACACTTTGGAAATCATTGCAAGAAAAACAGCTAACATATAGCTTGTTATGAAAATCAGTCAGCTGCTTTTCATGAAAATGAGTTCTCTTCTATCCTAACAACTTGGTTAATTAGACTGTGGTCAACATTGTTTCTGTTATTTAAATGAGCAATATAGAGAAGTTTATCATTTTATTCTTAATTGTGATTATTTCCAAATTCATTATTAAGTTTCTGTAGCATTTGCATCATATTGTATGATTTTTCAAAATTTTATTTGTATATAAATTCTTGTTTACTGCTTTTCATTTTATTTGAAAGGCGGAGAGGCAGAGAGAGAAACAGAGATAAAGACTGTCCATCTGCTGGCTCATTCCCCAAATCCCTACAGCAGCTGAAGCTAGTCCATGCCTAAGTCCTGAACCTGAACCGGATTCCAGGTCTCCCAGAGAGTTGGCAGGGACCCAAGTACTTGAACAAACATCTGATGCCTACCATGGTTCTCATTGTGGGACTCTGGAATTGAAATCAAAACCAACACAAAACCAGTCACTCTGCTATTGGATATAGACAACCCAAGCAGTGTCTTCACTCCAGCCTTGAATGACATTTCAAAAGAAACCAGATATTAGCACTCCTTTATAACTTAAAATATTGGATCTACTGCAATATTCTTTTGCTAATATGATTAGAGTTTCGTTTTAAAATGGACTTTCTCCTGACAATCAATAAAGATTGGGAATAAATTTTAAAATGTTTCTTTAATTTTAAACAAACTATTCTTGCAATCAAAGTGTCTTTATTGTTGTTTTTCTCCAATGCATTTCTTCACTGATCTCAGTGTTTAGTTATCTAAACCAATATTCTTTTATTAGGTCTATTTGTTGTGGTACTTACTGTTGGTAAAAAATTAGTTTTAGAACATATGCCCAGAATTACCATTACGCTATTCTTGCAGAACTTTATCTTTCTATAGGAGAACTTCTGAAGTACTCAACATTTTAAATGGATGGGGTTGATTCACAGCTTTTACATCTGGCAAGTGATAGTTCATAGAGATGTAAATGTACTTTAATTACTTAAAATTGTAGCTTTTCATTCTGACTTGCATTATATCGTGTATTACAGCATCAGATGGGAAGCTACCATTGTGGTTCTCAAAGAAAGGGACCCTTAAATATCCTCTGGATGCCTAATTATTGCCCCCAAAGATTCAAACTAAGTATATAACTGACTATCAACAAAACAACTAGCCTGCTTATCTGAACTTCTTATTTCACTGTAGTCTTGGCAGTATACAGTAGCAGACCATATTTTTATATATAATCAATCTTGTGTTAAAGTATGATAAGAACCCTGCGTGAACATCAATTGAACATAAATTATTCTAAAATTTAAAAAGTTTGAATTCTTTTCATGTAACATACTGATTTTTTTATTGTATTGAAAAGTGGTATATTGGGGCCAGCACTATGGCATAGTGGGTGGAGCCACCATCTGCAGTGCTGGAATCCCATATGGGTGCCAGTTGGAGTCCCTGTTGCTCCACTTCTGATCCAGCTCTCTGCTGTGGCCTGGGAAAGCAGTAGAAGATGGCACAAGTCCTTGAGCCCCTGTACCCACATGGGAGACCTGTAAGAAGCTCCTGGCTCCTGGCTTTGGATTGATGCTGCAGCTATGGTCATTGTGGCAATTTGGGGAATGACCTAGCAGATGGAAGAGCGCTCTCCCTCTCTCTCTCTCTCTCTCTCTCTCTCTCTTTCCCCCTCTCTCTGCATTTCTGTAACTCTGCCTTTCAAATAAATAAATAAATCTTAAGGAAAAGAAAGAGAATGGTATATCTCCAATTGTATAAATGATGTTAGAAAGTTTGACAGTGTTTTCACTTGGTAATCTTGCTCATCCCAACAAATGCTATCAATATTTTTCATGTCCACCACTGTATTTTACCGAATAAAGTTTTGTTCTTTGGTTTTCAGTTTTTTTTTTTTTGAGAAGGAATGTTTAGTCATTTACCTTTATCCATCTTTCTATGCAAACAAGACAACCGAGAGGTCCTTCAATAAAACACACCTTGTAGGCAATAGGTATAAATATTACCATGCTGTCCTAGGAAGTGAGAAAAGGTAAGCCACAAAGCAGCAGCCACAAATGATACATATTCAGTGGCAATAGCTTTGAACATACGGAATGTGCTGTGTTAATACACATAATTGTTGAAGATACACTGCCCTGTCCTAAAGTAAAATAATACAATACACAGAAACTTAACTCCCTTTCAGTGCTATTTATCTTCAATAACATAATCATCAAATTTCAGTGGCAATTTTTAATGTTTCACTTGGAGATTACATTGGGAACTAGGTGACATTTTGAAAAACTTAGAAATGATACTTGTGACACTGATTTCTTGCCATTTCTCTTAAATTCTTACTCTTTTGCTCTTTCTGAGGTAAAAATTCCATTGTTCATTTTAAAAATCGTTTCATCTGTGTGTTGCTTTGAAATGTATCAGACACTAAAACTTTAGAGTGAGAATACTAGCAAAATGAGGCACCTGCTTCCAGAGTTTTAATCTAATCAGGTAATTAAAAGACATGATAAGCTTTATGGAGCTACATTAGGGCAAAATAGCATCTTCTTGATTATTTTCATCAGATGTGACCCTTAGTACATCATGTCTAAAAATTTCCCTAAATAGATTGTGTGGGATGTAGACAATAAACGAGTTTTCAAAAACATCACTGTGACTATATCCACAATAGGGGCTTTGGGTCCCTGAAAGTATCTTCCATTATTACAAACCTTCTGATACATGACCTTTTAATAAGTCACTCCTTCTCCCTAGCCCCACCTTCACCACCTGAAAAACTACAAGTAGCGAATTATTGAGCAATCTCCTTGACAGTTTCATGTATTTCTGATGAATGGATGTTTCAGAGTCACTATTGTTTGCCATCTCCAGACAGGACTCAGTTAATGAAATGGCTAATTAGATTTCTGTAATCCTGTAGTCATTGTGTTGGAGGTGACATTTTGTCGGCATTTCTCTTGTGACTCCTTCAGTGTGATAGGGAACATTCTCTCTTAGCCAACTTGGCTCGTGCTGTTTTGCTGGAATGGCAGTTCCCTCTGTTGGTGTAATGAAATCATTGCCCTCCAAAATACAGCTCTGCCACTCAGCATTTACACAGAAAAGAATAGGAAAATGATCATCTGATTAGTCAAACAGGCCCATGTTCAAAATCCATTTCCAAAATCAAATAATAGAATTGGATTGAGTTCAGAGTGGAAGAATGACTTAGGTATTATGACATACTATAGTACATATTTCTTGACCAGCAGAATGTGGAAGGATTGAAAGCTTTTTATTCTCACACTTCGGGAGAATGGAATTCTTAATAAAAAGTGAAGAAGAGATATGATTTCTGGTAGCTTTTTTGGACCCTAATAATTTTATTACAGGCAAGAAATGAAAGATCAGGACAAAAGTCACATGCATTTTTTTAATTATTGAAAATATATGGATGATAAATAGTATTATAATTTAGAATTTGATAATTGTTAAGTATAAAATCAATAATTTTATATGTTTTAATAAAATCAATTATGTTTTTGTAAGTTGTACTTTCAGTTTTTAGCCACCGTTCTAGCAGAGTGACTGAAAGTTAATATTGATCATTTTGAGAGTGATTCTCATATATATCTATGTAATTATGTCTAAGTTTCTACTACTTTTAAGCTTTATTTGGGGAATTGAGGTAGGATATACTTCTCAAAGTCAATTATCCATTAAGTACAATCAATCTATCTGGAATTCAGTTCAAGTTCACATTGTCCATTCTCCATTCTTTCAGGTCCAGGGATGTGCTTTTTTTTTTTACACCATTCAAGGGATTGAGAATCTTCGAATGCTCACATGACAGCTTGCTCATAATCTTCCCCATATGATTGACATATATATATATATATATATACTTATATATGATGTCTGACATATATATATAGTGTGTATACATATGCATGTATGTGTGTGTATATATACATATATATATATATATATATATTCCTTCTCTGTTGAAGCCTAATACATTTTCATTGTTAAATGGTTACATATTTCCATCCAGCAAATTGGTTGTAGTCCCTTATTTATTTATTTTTATTAATGTAAAGATAACAGATTTGATATAGTTCATATATACAATTCTAAGAATACTTATTTTCCTGCCTCCCACCTCCTTTCTTCCTTTGTTTTTTTTCATTTGTATTATATAATGTATTTGTTATGTACAAATTATATAATGTATTTGTAACGTATAAATAATGTATTTGTAATGTAAAATAATACAAAATTGAACACACAATGCATCTATCAAAATACATTATACAAGTGTATTCATTTACTTTATAATAACAGGGGTAATGATGCGATAAATAAAAGTGTGACAGTAAGAAGTAGAAATACCACTGTTCAGCAGGAATAAGACAAGAGCTATAAATAATAATCAAATACCACATATCAATTGCATTCACATACATTAAGTTTTTTTGATATTTATTATTTACTTCAAAGAGTTACAATGAGAGGAGGAGAGACAGAGAAAAATCTTCCATCCACTGGTTCACTCTCCAAATGGTAGCAATGATCAGGGCTGGGCCAGACTGAAGCCAGGAGACACAAGCTTCTTCCAGGTCTCCATATTGGTTGCAAGGACCCAGAGACTTGGACAGTTTTCTACTGCTTTCCCAGGAACAGTAGCAGGGAGCTGGATTGGAACAGGAACCAACATCCATATGGGAAGCCAGTGCTACAGGTAGCTTAGCCTGCTGCACTACAGTGTGGGGCATATTAAGTTATTGTTGTACTCTGTATATTTGCTATAACAAATGAGAGAAAACATATGATATTTGTCTTTTTTGGTCAGGCTTATTTCAGTAAGCATAATGCTCTCCCCCCTCACATCCATTTTGTTGCAAGATAGAATTGCATTCTATTTAAAGGATGTCTTTTCAATTGTGTGTATATGATATATTTTCTCTATTCCATAACCAGTTGATAGACATCTGAGCTGATTCCATATCTTAGCTATTGTGAATTGAACAACTGTAACCATGGGAGTACAGGTAGCTTTTCAGATGTTGATTTAATTTCCTTTGGGTATCTTCCCAGAAATGGACTGGCTGGGTAATACTGTATATCTATTTTTAGATTTCTAGGGCATTTCTAAGTTGTCTTTCATAAGTTGTGTACTAGTTTATTTTTCCACTAGCAATGTATTAGAGGACCCTTTTCACCCAAACCTTACCAGCAATTACTGTTTTTGCTTTTTGGATGATGGCTATCCTAACTGGGGAAGGTGAAACTTCACTGAGGTTTTCATTTCATTTGCATTTCCCTGATGGCTAGTGATCCTGAGCATTTTTTCATGTCTCCATTGGCCATTTGCATTTCATCCTTTGAAAAATTCCTGTTCATGTCCTTCGCCCATTTTGTAACTGGATTATTTGTTTTGCTGTTGCTGAGTTTTATTTTTGAAAGTCAGGCTGCTAGCAGTGCATCAGCTCTAATAATTGCGCCTATGAATGCCAATCCGTCAGTAACAGTCTAATTTTAGTAATGCTTTTACAAATGATATCTACCTACTTATATCTCTAACAGGAAAACCTGTCAATTGCTTATCTCTGTGACTCTGAATCCCTATAGAAGATCAAAGTCCTATTCTGCTCAAAAGACCTATAAAACATACGTTAAAATCATGCTTTGTCAGGCCGGCGCCGTGGCTCAACAGGCTAATCCTCCGCCTTGCGGCGCTGGCACACCGGGTTCTAGTCCCGGTCGGGGCGCCGGATTCTGTCCCGGTTGCCCCTCTTCCAGGCCAGCCCTCTGCTGTGGCCCGGGAGTGCATTGGAGGATGGCCCAAGTGCTTGGGCCCTGCACCCCATGGGAGACCAGGGAAAAGCACCTAGCACCTGGCTCCTGCCATCGGATGAGCGCGGTGCGCTGGCCGTAGCGCGCCATCCGCAGCAGCCATTGGAGGGTGAACCAACGGCAAAGGAAGACCTTTCTCTCTGTCTCTCTCTCTCTCTGTCTACTCTGCCTGTCAAAAAAAAAAAAATCATGCTTTGTCTGTTTATTTCATATATTGACTGGTGGTGACATCATCCTTACAGCAATTCTACAACATAAATAAAATATAAGTCAAAATCTGACCAATTCTTGCCCTCTGCATTCACTACTGAATGCTAGCTGCATGTTTCTGGATTATATCCTACTTGAAATATGTCATTTATCCACAAATGTTCTGTTTTCTTTTAATCTTATTGAGAATTTAACTTTATATAAGACTATTCAAGAGATTTTTTTAAAATATGACACTTTTAATTACATGGAATTCTCATAAACTATTTGGTCATTATTAGAGATAAGGACACATTATATGTAAGACACTTGAGGAAATCACTTCAAAATTCTAATACACCATTTCACAATCACCATTCAAACTACAATCACACTTTAAAAGAACACAGTTCAGAAAAAGTAAAGTACTTCAGTTAATACTAAAATTCTATTCAAGTTCAGTCATCAACAATCGCTTTTATTTTGATGCATTTAGTCCTCAATTCATTTCTATTATTTCTAAGTATGCTGAAATAGCATTGCAAATAACACTGAAAAGAAAAGTAATTTCAGTATTGGCTGGAGAAGGAAATTTTTTTAAATGTCCATTTAAATTAGTATTAAGTGTTCCAAGTTGTGATTATTGGAGTATTTAATTTGCAAATCATAGTGTATATATATATATATATATATATGTGTGTGTGTGTGTGTGTGTGTGTGTGTGTGTCTGTGTGTGTGTATGGGGGTATGTGTTTGAGTTTGTGTGTGTATAAAATTAAGTTGGATTACAATTTTCATATCATTTCTATGTCATTGACATTATTTTTCCTGTTCCGAATACTTTCATAACACTGGGGAAAACACTCTGCAAATAAATAGCATGTCCTTTAAACCTCTATTGCTATGCAATTTAGGATAAGGAAATAAAGAGTCTTATCTCAAAAAATATTAATGGAAATACTAGATGTTATTTCAGGTAAATCTCCATTATTCACAAGAAGTCTTCTGATTTCTCTTAGGATAGTTTTAAAAAATGTGAT
Source organism: Sylvilagus floridanus (assembly GCA_949820135.1). Lineage (NCBI taxonomy): Eukaryota > Metazoa > Chordata > Mammalia > Lagomorpha > Leporidae > Sylvilagus > Sylvilagus floridanus. Next base: position 99,238,900 of record OX463224.1, on the reverse strand, counting down.
TATCTTTTCTCTTAGTGACAGATTCATCTGTCTTGCAGCATCTCCAATGATGGTATAAACAATGAATACCTTAAGAGTAGATCTGAAGTAAAAGTATATGCAATGTCCTCTTTGCAAAGGGGATTCAATTAAACTAACCTATCTTCCTCTCTGATGCTGTGCATTGTGAGTAGCTTCATAGAAGCAAATTATTGATCTTACACCTTTTGAGGTTTCTTTAGAGCATCACTATCTTCCTTATTCAGGCCTATGAATGGGAAACAGGTAGAAAAAAATATATATATATATAATTTAAATTTTTTTGCCCTAAATATGGAGCAAATGCAGTTATGAACACTTTTATGATTTAAATATCCATGGTAGTCATTAAAATTCTTAAATCTGCTCTTGCATTTATCTAAGCACAAATAATATTTGGGGAAAAGATAGCATGAGAAAAAAACAAGGTAATAAAGAGAAAAGAAGGACCCATGTATTTGGGATCAAATAATATGATATTCATTCCCAATACTCACTTCCTGTGTAGTCTGCCTCAATCCCCCTGTATTAATAATGCATTGATTCTACTAGAATGAGCAGAAGCTTTGCAACAAAACAATGGAAGTAAAAAGGTCTGTTGTTGCCAGAATATAGTAGGGACAAGATAAGAATAGGAGAACAACAAATTCTAGGGCAGCAAAATAAACCAGTATGATGATATAATAGTGGGTAAGTGTCAGTACAATTGTCAGACCTCAAAGATTTGTGCAAAGACTAAACACTAACAGAAACTATGGACTTTGTGTGAAAATGATATAACATGGTAGGTTCACTGATTGTAAGGACTGTACCACTCTAATGTGAGATGCTGTCAAGGGAGGAGGATATGCACACTTCTGTGCTCAATATTTCTGTGTCCCTAAAAATACAAGTCTATTTGTAAATAACCAACAAAAATATCCTGTAAAGAGATCACTGTAGACATGTAGCTAGCTTAGAAAGACAAAAATGCTAAATCCTTAGAACTGTACCAATAAGGGACCTGCACTGTGGCATAGCAGGTAAAACAGCCACCTGAAATGCCAGCATCCTGTATCGGCACCGGTTCTGGTCCCTGCTGCTCAACTTCAGATTCAGCTCCCAGTTAATATGCTTGGGAGAGCAATGAAGGATGGCCTAAGTCCTTAAGCCCCTGCACCCATGGAGGAGACCCCCAAGAATGCTCCTGGCTTCAAATCAGCTAAGCTCCAGCTGTTGTGGCCCTTTGGGGAGTGAACCATAGGATAAAAGACCTCTCTCTCTCTCTCTCTCTCTCTCTCTCTCTCTCTCTCCCTCTCTTTCTGCCTCTATCTCTGCCTATAACTTTGCCTTTCAAATAAATAAATAAATCTTATAAGAAAGAACTTTATATATGAAATACATGAAATCTGTTCTCTTATATTAATAATGATAGAAAAAAAGATAGTTTGAGTGACAAAAAAGAGAGACAGAAACAGATTGTCCATCTACTGCTTTATTCCCCCATCTGCTGGCTTACGTACACATCTGAGGTGATTGCAAGGAGCCTTGAATTCAATCTGGGTCTCCCACATGTGTGGAATGGAACCAAGCACTTGGGCCATTATCCACTGCTTTCCCAGGAACAGTAGCAGGGAACTGGATCAGAAGCAGAACTGTCAGGACTAACAGGCACCTGGATATGAGAACCCATCATTGCAGGTGGTGGCTTAACCTAGTTCACCACAACATTGCCCCCAAATTCTTTATCTTTAATTTTCTGTATTGTGAGAGATCATTTGGTCCTTTGATTATTAATAAAGTAGACATTTTGATTTTCTTAGAGAAGGACCACAGATATTGTTGAACTTTTCAAATTTAGGAATATGTTTTATTTTCTAATCACAAAAAAGACTTAAAATTTTTATTATTTTTAATATCCTGGTTATAGTTAGCAATTGACCATTTGCTAATATAATAGTATTGTAATAAAAAACAAAAATGTGGTACGTCTTTAGGAAAAGGTAAAATGAGTGTTAAGGAATACAGGGAAGTCGGGGAGGAGATTTCAGACTGAACCATATGTTACATTATTCCTCCTAAAATATTAGATAACCTACAAACGTAATGTTATCAAAGCCCTACCTGTCCAATGTTTAATGCAAGGGAAAGCTATTGCCCCTAGAATTCCAACCAGTTATTAGTTCCCTGGAGTGGATCTGGTAGCTGGCTTATGTCACACATCCCCACTTTGTAAAGATCTCTGAACTTCTAAAAGATGATTTCGCTTGGTGTTCAGGCAAGTACAGATCGAGGGTAATCATGGAGATTTCCATACCAATTGGTGGGCTTATTTGAGAATGCTGACTACTTAAGTATTTTCAGAACATATATCAAGTATAAAAGCAGCACAGAACATAGAAGAGAGTTCACACAAGACAACCAACTTTGTAGGGAGTATAGTCCAACTCCAAAAATGATAATACGAACAAAAGTAACAATCTATGATCACTGGAAAAGAAGCACTGGATATGGATTAAAATTCCAGCTTCAAAAGTTTTTAATTGATGTCTTCATTTATGCATCCATTCAAAAAATTGTATTCAGTATTCCAGACGCTGGATTATATGACTTGAGCTTGATTAATGTTCTTTATAATTCTCATTTTCATGATTTATAGAGAGGAGCTAATAATATTTGCTTGGCTAACAGTACAACTGAAAAATCAACTATGATGTTGAGTATCAAGCATACAGTGATTCTGTAATCACTATCTAGAAATATAATAGTACAAATCAAATAGTTATTATTAAATAATAAGAGCTAAGTCTCCTTCTATTGGACATGACACAAAATTCCTACTAACTCTTTGTTTTTAATACTTTGTAAAACCAAATACAATCCACAGGTTCCCTCCTCATCTTGGAAATTTGTACTCCCTTCTATTATTACCTGGAATTAAAGAATATTGCTGTATTTTCAAAATTCACAGTTCAGCAAAAGTTCTTTTAATTTTCTGCAAGGGTGAGATGAGGTTGGATGATTGTTTTGTTTCTGCTCAGGACTACTAATTCCATATTACAAATGTCACAAACTTCAGGCTAATGGAAAGCACTAAAGGAGGTGAAATTAAGGACTGAGGCCACCCTGCTACTAAGCACAGAACACTTCTTGTGCTAGAATGAAATGATTCAACTCAATTCCAATGCAGAATGATGTGAGAATGAAACTGATAGGGGAGCAAATGGAAACAGCTGTGTTTTACTGCAACACAGACAGTCGGCACATTTTGCTGCTGATTTATAATGAAAACGGAAATTGTAAGTGACAGGCTGAAGGTAGTTTATAAAGCAAACATTTGGAAAGCTTCAAGGTGCTATTGGTTTGTGAAAAGCCTCCATCTGACCTACCTTTTCATTATGTATGGTCACTGAATTCTCTCACCATGATGGAAACACCACATTTTCACATCAAAAAGAAAGTACTATGGGACTAGTGTAAGGCAAAATCTCATAGAGCCCAGAGTGTGTGATGATTTTTCTAAATTCTGATCTAAAACCACTGACGAATCAGAACACATGTGCTTTAGAGGCCTCACTCTTGGCCAATAGTTTCTTTGTCCACGTGTCAAGAAGTCAGGGTTCAGTAATTAGAGATCCAAGTCTCTTTTTCTTCCTATTGTGTGGATTTTATTTTTATGTTCCCCATTTGCTTCTACACCTCCAAGCATCATGTTTCTATGATTATACACACTTGAAGATGACTGGAAACAAAGGATACAGTTTGAATTTAATCAGCAATTAAATAAGGCCCAACTTACTGCCAGAAAAAGTCACAATATTGTCTGCTTTTCAGTAGTTATTACTTATATGTCTAAATAACTTTGGCATATAAGTATGTTTTGACTCTGAAAACACAGTTCTATTCCAGTCTAGTAACAAAGCATTTTCTATTTGTCATGGCCCTTTTATTTATTTCTAAGTTCACAGGCAATTTAGCTCAAAGACTGGTCAAATACAACCTCGCCCTGTAATTGCCTACCATTTTCTCTAAAACTGAAGCTTGCAATTGCATCCTCCCAGATTTCTATTGCTCTATATGATTTATTTCCCAGAACTCTCTTTATTTTTCTTGCAATGTTGGGACAGGTAGGATGCATGTATATACACACAAGCTCTATGTCTGTGGTTAGTAGCTGTTTAAATACTAACACAACCTTGTGTACCTTATATGAAACTCTCTGAAAGTCTGTTTTAATGGGTCCGTGTTTTTTTTTCCTTTTAGGATTTTTATAAAAGATCTATTACCTTCAACATACATTTATCTAGGTTTAGATTATTACCACTGTCTACATCTAAAATGGGTTTTCCTCTAATACTTAAAAACAAGCAAAATTATGTAGTGAACCTAGTTGTGAGGGAGAGTTTATCTTCAATAAAATAAATTCAAAAAGAATAAATATCTGTACAAAACTTGGGAGAGAAAGTAAAAAGGATTTCAAATTCTTAAGCAGGAAGCAGACACACAGAGAAATAATTGCAACACAAGATGGCAATAGGCTACGTAAGCATCGAGAACAAGTACCTCTGGAAAACAGAAAATGTGGCAACTTAGTATTCTAGGGGAGTAATGACTAGCTTTATAATGGAGAGGACATTTGAACTGAATCTTGGATGAGAAATAGGATCTAACTAATTATAAAAACAAGTGTATTTCGGGGAAAAGGGCAAAGTGGAGAAGGACATAGAGGTTAGAAAGATAAGAAGAGAATTCTGTGTGATTGGAGCAAAGAGTTTTGGAAAACAAATCAGGGTAGGGGATTTGAAAGATGTGGAGACAAGTCAGGACAGGAAAGTCAAGATATCAGATGGTAATGCAATTTGCAAGCCATGTTAATGCATTTTAATATCACGTCTCCCCCTCAGACAAGTGGAAAGTGCTTGTGTTCTTTCATCAGTAATGGGAATGGGTTAGATTATACTGAGTTCAAAATTATAAATATTTACTCAAAAAGCTAAAGTACAGCTATGGCTCAGGCCAGTGGAGATCAAAAGCACAGAATGTTTTTTCCTCATACAAAGAAATATGTAAATTAAAATAACAAAACTAACACAACAGATAACAACAATAAATATGAAAATAAATGCTAAAAGTAATAGAAACTGTTTTGAAGTTTCTAATTATTTTATCGTTGGTGATGATGAAAAATTGTTTCAACTCAGCATATTTTAATTGTAAAGGAACCATGATTTATATTGGATTTTTACATGATGTGTCCCAAAGCAATACTACTCTCTCAGAAAACATATACTGTGTTGGAATACCATTTATGGTACTTTCATAATTGCTTTTTCCAGAAATGATGAACTCCTGGGACTTCTTGTTTACCAAAACATTCCATAAAAGGCTTCCTATTGTGTTGAAAAAGTTGTGGACTTTGGGCATAAAATTTGCTTGATTTTTTTAAAGATTTTATTTATTTATTTGAGAGGTAGAGTTACAGACAGTGAGAGGAAAAGACAGAAACGTCTTTCTTCCGTTGGTTCACTCTCCAGATGGCCACACGGCCGGAGATGCACTGATCTGAAGCCAGCTTCTTCCTGGGTACCCAGGAGGGTGCAGGAGTATAAGGACTTATGCCATCTTCTACTGCTTTCCCAGGCCATAGCAGAGAGCTGGATTGGAAGAGGGGCAGCCGGAACTAGAATGGGATGCCAGCACCGCAGGCAGAGGATTAACCTACTGAGCCAGAGCACCTGCCCAAATTTGCTTGATTTAAAATATTTGTTCTACTCTTCAGCAGCCAGTAACATAGGAAAATTGTATATACTTTAATTAGTTTTCTGTTAAGCATAACAAGTGCAAAAATTATAACTAAAAATCTAGTTGGTTCAACAATTCATTGTTCTTGGTACTACCTGAATATATTGTAGAATGGCTTAACTGAGGTCTGATTGAATGTCTCTCAAGAGGATGCAATCAAAGTGCATCCAAGATGGCTGCAGGGCTCTGTTTCTATTAGCCAGAGGTTTTTAGATGTTCCTTGTACTATGTGCCTCTCCTTAGAGTTGTTTGAGGGGCTGGCACTGTGGCATAGTGAGTAAAGCTGCTCTCCGCATAACCAGCATCCCATTTTGGCATTGTTTCAAGTCTGGGTTGCTCCATTTTGGATCAAGCTTCCTGCTAAAGTTCCTGGGAAAGCACCAGAAGATGGCTCTCGTGTTTGGGCTCCTTCACCAACATGGGAGACCTGGAAGAAGCTCCTGGCCCCTGGCTTCAGGTCAGCCTGGTTCCAGGCATTGTGGACATTTGGGGAGTTAACCAGTGCATGGAAGATTCTCTCTCTCTCTCTCACTCTCTCTCTCTCTCTCTCTCACTTTGCCTTTCAAGTAAATAAATAAACCTTTTTAAAAAAAGAGTTGTTTGAATGTTCCCATGATATGGCTATCTTCCCCACATCATTGAACTTAAGAGAGCAAGGAAGAAGTCCTGATTTCTATTATAACCTAAACCTAGAAGTGATACACTATCGCTGTCATCGTATTTTATTTGTTGAGTCACTAAATCCACCTAAAAATCAAGGAAGGAATTTTTTCACTTCTTGAAGGAAGTAGTATCAAAGAATTTGTGTACATCTTTAAAAACTACCACATTGTCCAAGTTTCACTGTCCTCTTTTGTAAAGTGGGAATAGGAACCCCCATAAAGGATCAACATAATGATTTGAAATCTTTTGACCATCACTTCTTGAAGAAGAAGACTCCTACATCCCTCATTTCTCTTTTCTTCCACATAGTCCCCCTTTCCTTTTGCACATGAATTCTCCTTGTTAATATCCTTGTCACTGTCATCATTTCCATCACTGTAATTATGTCCTGATGTTTTAACAAATCACAAGATTCATTACATTACAATGCATTTGAAAATGGAAATGGGGAGAACTTCCTCTGATTCATTCTGCCCTTAGCCATACTGATTATTTCTATGGGCAAGGCACTGTTTCAAGTGCAATAAATAAACATTTATACCATCCTCACAAAATATTACTAGTTAATATCACCCATTTTTTTCCAGAATAACAACAAAAAGGAACTATTTCCTAAATTACTTCAAATGACTGAAAAGCAATCTGATATCAAAGTCCTGGTCTTGATCTTCTTGCTTATTGCCATATAAGCTCCACAATCTAAGTGCAGTTTGGAAAAATGTACAAGACAAATAGGCTCACCATGATGCAGAGAAAAGACACAGAGTTTCAAGATATTCCATAGATTGTTTTAGATCTTCTCTTGAAATATTAAATAAGAAAGATGATAGAACTAAAACAAACAAATTAAGGGGAAACACTATGATGAGTAGAGGATATGGGTTGCCTATGAGACACATTTTTCTGGAAAGAAAGCAGTTAGAAATAAGGCTCATAAAACTTAGATACTTATGTAATTTTAACATAGCCCATAGAGTTAGGAATCTAATTCTATGAGTGCTTACTAAAAGAAAGTTTCTAAAATTTTAATTTTTAATTCATACAATTCATACAATTCAACAATTCATACAATATCAATGTAAAGTTGAAAAGGTAAAATATTTATATTAGTGTGTCTTTTCATGGACTAGGTTTCCTAAATTCATCAATATTTATTTGTCAAATAATGTATGTATACCAATACATTAGGACTTTTATTGCAAGTATATATTGGATATTTTTGTGAATTAGAATATTAAAATAGATTATAAATGTTCAAAACAAAAGTGTGAAACGTCATCAAAAAGTGAAAGATTAAAGATGAACCAATTTTGTCTCATCTATCTAAGGAGACAATGCTAAACCTTAAATAATATTATTATTTAGGGACTTAGGACAGCTGAGTTCCACGAAAAGGACTATTTCTAATTGCCTTTGGAAGATTCATTTAACCTTGATGGACCTCCAACTCTAGTGTAGAACAAACAGATTGTAACTTTTCTATATCATTTATCACTGTAAAAAGACTTTCTGTAGATTCTTGGATTTACAACATAACTAATTAGTCATTTTAGCACATGGTGAGTACTAACAACTTAAAATGATAGTATCAGCACTGTACCTCATTTAGCAGCTGGTATTTTGCAACTGTAGGATACATGCGCACACACACACATACAAGCACACATATATTAGTTTCGTTAAACTTGCCAGGGAGTTTTGTAGGTTGAATCTGAGTTAAAGTTTGCTGTAGTTTCTTCCACAACAACTGAATGAATGCACACTCAAAATACAGATTGACACTTTAAATAGAACTCTGACCTCAGAATCAGCCCTTAAGACATTCTGATCTGGCTGAAAAGCCCAAGAAAACATTTCAGGCATAGAAAGCCAAGACACTGAGGCAAAAAAAAAAAAAATGTGCTACATGAAGGATATCAGTGGGTGAGAACCCAGTGGAAAGAAGTGGTCATCTAAGAAGGAGATAATTTTCTCTGAAAGGAAGAGAGAATTTCCACTTTGATTGTGGTCTTGTCTAAATACTGATGGAGTCTGTGGATTCAAAAGGCTTCTATAACCTTGGCAGCTCATGTCAAGAGCCTCAGGTGATCATTGATGTCATACATTAGAGTGTTAGTTGTTAAATTAATAACAAATTTCACTGTACACTAACTTCCCATGAAGGACCTCTCTCCTCAAGGAGTTATATTATAACTATGTCTAAGTGCTCCCAATGAAGCATTCTTGGGTGCTTCATTAAAGTTAATTAAGTTTCTTATAAAAAACAAAGAAGTGAAATTAACTTCAAGATGCAATGACTTTGAACAGCTCTTGTCTCCACTGTTAAGGGATAGGGTTTTTGTTTTGGTTTGGTTTGGCTTGGCTTTTGGGTTTTTTTTTTCACCATGCAAATTGTTGAACTCTTTACTTAGTATACAGTTGGTCTTCAGTGTAGAAAGTTAATAAAAAATAGATCCTAGTAGAGAATTGCACTGGGAATGGGAGAGGAAGAAGGAGGGGTTGGAGAGTGGGTGGGAGGGTGGGTATGGTGGGAAGAATTCCTATATTTGCAATGTTGTATTTATGAAGTACATGATGGCTGTATTCCTTAAAAAAATACAGGTTGAGTAGATTACCAAGATTTCTGAAGCCTTTGCATTAAAGATAAAGCAGGAAATATATGCCTGAAACAGATAACAGAAAAAATTATTAGAAACTTATTCTTTTCACAGTATGTCATTTTATGACATAAAGCTGGCCGTATCTTTTGACAGATTTCTTAGGTTGTCTATTTTTGCATACCAATTAGGGAATTAACACTCCTATTATTTTTCTCATTGATCTAGTCCACTATACTAACAATGAATGTTTTAAGTTGATAAGAACAGTTGTGACAACCCACTATCTGATTCTTGTTTTAAATTTACTGATTCAACCACATGCACTGTATGATTTAGAAAAGAAAAATACAGTATGATGAGTTTAAGAGCATTTAACAAATATCACTATGATTCAGAAAATGCTTTTATTGTCTGTTTTATATCAGCCTTTGCCAAGAATATCTATGGAGCAGGTATAATACATTATGGGATCATCAAAAACCTCAACACAATGGGAGAAACACTACAGCTTACTACTGAATGAAGCAATATTGGATTCTTTGTGTCTATTATTAAGTACTTTTCTACTGATGCATGGCTCAGTTTTATTTTATTTATTGGCCTTTAACCAAAAGAGATTTTAACTCCCTTTCCCCTTCAGATGCAGCTGCTGATGGAACAAGGACATGAGCCTCAGCCATGTTAGGTTCTTGTTAGCCCTGCTTTCTTTCAAGAGACCAGTTCAGTCTCACATCCTGCATTCTTCCCTAGGTTTGGAAGACAGTGGGTCAGATCTGAAGAACCAGTATGGAGAAGCTCATCTCTGCCTACTGCCCCCCACCTTCACCCCTAGCCCACTTAAGATATAAAAAGGCCCAGCCTGCTGGGGTCTGAGCCTCTGCCACATGTTCAGTCTGTGAACATGATAGCAATTAGTTGACCTCTGTGAGTTTATTTTCTCTGAATAAATTCTGTCTGGCTGCAAGTTTGTATTTTGTCTCTTTTCTTCCCTGTGTTCTTTTTCCTTACATTTTTGTTTCCCATGAGAGGAGTGGAGCAGAGGACCTGCTCTTTGAGTAAGAGCTGTGATTTCCTATCCTTATTCCAAATTCTTGTCCTTTCTGAGTTCTTTCCATTTTTACTGTCTCTGTCCACCCCTACCTTTTCTTTTTTACAATCTTCTTTTTCCCTTCTGTCCGGACAGCACTAAGAGATGCCTCTCAGGAACAATTTCTCACACCTGCTTGCACTTCTCATTTCCCAGTGAATACACAGCCAGAGACTTTGCCAGATCTCAACACCACATGCCCACATTGGACCTAATTCAACCCATTAGATTGATAAGAGATGTCTTTGTCACCTCAAGCTCTCAGGGACAATGCTCATGACTGGTTTATGACCTCTTGTAGGGCCTAGGGTATTTGGTTGGTTTCCCTTGCTCAGGGGAAATGCTCATCCACTACACCTTAGAACTGGAATACTGGTTTGAGTATGAGATTCTCACTCCCTCAGAGTACTCAGAACTTAGGTTCTCAGTTGGGGTGATTCTTTCCTGGGGGATATCCTGGAAAAGGACCCTCTTTCTTCTGACCACATTTTGCTTGATCCATGGATTCCAAATTTTGACTCCCCTCTGGCCTGCCTCATTTTTTTTTTTATTTTCTATTTTTTTAATTGAGAGATACACAGCAAGTTAACATTATCTATTTTCGCTTAACTGTAAATAGAATCCTAGAATTTTTACTCACATCTAGCTGTAACCTAGTACCTGTCAATCAATCTTCTCCATCCCTCCCTCCACATTTCCCTCCCCAGCCCCTGGTAACCACAATTACATTTTTAACTCCAGTGAGATCATTTGTTTGTTTGTTTGTTTTTTAAGTTTAACCTGTGAGTGCGATCCTATGATATTTGTCTTTCTGTACTTTGCTTCTTTCACTTAACATGAAAGATATTGTAAGGCTTTGCAGAATGCTTATTTCTCTGGAATATTATTTCTCTGTACCTGGGACATTTCAAACTCCTGAGAGGAGCAGTTCTTACATCTTCCCACCCACCTGATCAAGATGCAGTGCTCTGCACCTCCTGCTACAAGCAGCTCTGGAAAGGACTCGCCTGCTGTTCAAATACAATGAAACCTTACTTCAACACCCACACCATCACCCCTGCCTTCTGTCCAGGGAAAGCTCAGCCCCTACTCTTCCTTTACCTACCCCTCCCCATATTGTCTGCCCAAAAATAAAGCATCCTTTAACTAGCCACCTCCTCTTCTTCCATGAACACTAAAATCCTAAAACCTTACATAATGGAGCCACATCTTGCACGAAGACAAAGTATCTGTTCTAGCCATCTCCAGTAATATATTTGGCAGGGCTAGCAAAAAAATAAATCTTCAGAACAATGTAAGTCTTGAGCAACTTTGCTCCAAAGAATGTTCCATGCCTAACCTACCTTTCCCCCTTCCTTGTGTAGTGATAGCCAGAATGTCTTTGCTAATAACTGAGACTGTTTTGTTGTTCCCTCTTGTAATGTATTATACGTGTGTACTTATTGTATGTCTACATGGGAAAACATGTTAATAGCTCTGTTTTAATTGGCTTACACTTGTGTTAGATATTCAAGAAATATTTCCAACTATATGTACTCTTAAAATTTATAAAAGGCATTGAACTTTTGGTAAATGTTTTCATAAGTTATTTGACAGCTAATATTATTTATTAAGTTTTCTCTTGATATTAAGTTATTGACAGTAAGCAGTCAGGGAATCCTGACTCATTTTATCATTTCTCTTCTATTTTCTTCAAGATGGAAAACCAATTCTATCCTGTAGGGCTCTCCATCAAGAAGTACAGTTTGATCTTTAGAGCTTTTATAAGACAATTTGCATAAGGTAGTCTTAATGTTTGATCTTACCTAGAAGGACACAGCTTTTCTCATGGTCATCATCTTACATAACATACCAGTTACGTATTTCTAGCTCAGACCACCAAAGATTAGGGATGGGATTGAGTGCCCTGTTGGCTGACTTTCCTAAAGGCTTCTTCTGTGTTCTACTTTAACAAGACCAGGATAAAGAGGAGCGAGGCAGCAGGAGCAATGTAAGGATAGGTGGCAGGCCAATGAATGGCTGCTTTACACATTAATCTGCCATCAAGGAGACCAAACAAGGCAATTCTATCCCAAAATGGCACCTGTTTGCCATATGAGTGGTCAGAACATTGGAGAAGCAGCTGGCATGAAGACACCTGTCAGCTCTGCCAACAGCCAGGCCACTGGAAATAGAACTGCCCTAGGGGTTGAAAGACTGCTGGGTCAGAACCGGCAACTGCTGGCCCTAGCATACACACAGGAGCCTGATTATAGTTTGAGAAAGTTTATCAACAGGAAAAAAAAAAAGAACAACACAGAATAGAAGTGGATACCAGACAAGGAAGAGAGGAATACTTCCCATGGGCAAAAATTCTGTAGCTCTGTATTTTGAAAAGCTGTGTAGAGGAATTTTTGTAGATATTCAAAAACAAGAGATAGCTAACATAACTCTGAAACGAGAAGCAAACTAACCACAACACAATTTGAGAGCACAGTAACAAGCAAATCATGTAGGAACTCATAGGCATGGTGAGGATTTTGTGTTTGCCTTATAAGGAATAAGAAGACACTGAGAAGTTTTTTGTTTTTGTTTGTTTGTTTTTTGTTTGTTGTTGTTGTTGTTGTTTTGGTTTTTTTTTTTTTTTTTTTTTTTTTAGTGGAAGGTAAAATAGCAAGGTTTATTAGGGAAGGGACATCTGTAAGGAAGGATGGGCACCTCTCCAGACATTAGCCTGAGACACTGGGAGGGAGGGAAAGAGTGGAGAGAGTACACCTGTCCAGACCAGGTGGGCAGCTCAGCAGACAGGCAGAGGGCTGAGCAGTCTGGTTGAGGCTGGGGGTTTTTAAGGAGATGGGTCTTGCTTCCCCACCTCTGCTCCTCTTGGAACAAAGGGCTTTTTGGATGTAAATAGAAAAACTTCTCTCTTGAAGGTCTGAAACAAAGGACTTTATGAATGCGAATGATATCAGACAGTAGGAAGGGAGCAGGGTGTTTTAGATGCAGATATTGGGCTGCACCTGGGAGATTGTGAAAGATTGTGGGGACCCCCCACCTGGCAGGTTATCAGGTGGAAGGGGGCAGGGCAGGGCAGGAGGTGAATACCAGGCAGCCCCTGAAACACCATCAAGATGACCTTGAGATGCAGCATATGCTGGACATAGATGTCTTCTCTTTAAGCCTTTATGTCACACACACATAAGCTCATAACTGACTTCCAACCTAACATTCCCCCCTCAAGAGGTAATACCCAAAATTCCTCTTTGGGATTATGGATGTAGTTCCATTTTCTGTAACTTCTTCAAAGCTGGCATGTGGGCGCCGAGGGGGATTTGGGTATTTCCTCTTGCTATCTGTCTTATGGTGTGAGACATTGGCCTTGGAAAGACTGTCCTGCTCCATCCAGAGGGCTGCTCAGTTCATCCAGTGGAATGGGCTGGAAGCCGTGTCTGATGACCATTTGGAGTTTGACAGCTTGTAGTCTATTAGAGACAAAATGAACGAGGGCATTAAAAACACATGTTCCAAAGAGAAGCATCAAGATTACAGAAGTTATTGGGTCAAGGAGAGGAAATAGCCAGGATTTCCATGACCAGATGTCAGGCCAGAAATCCCAGCCCTGCTTGGCCTGGTCCTAGAGCTGTTTGGCTTTGTCCAGGAAAAGTACGAATTTGGATTTGTACCTGTCTAGTCTGATTGACCCAGAACCAACTTTCTTCCTGGAACATGGTACAGATACCCCCTGGAGCAGCAGTTACTATATCCAATTATTTCTTTTTTTTTAAATTTTTATTTATTTATTTATTTATTTGACAGGCAGAGTGGACAGTGAGAGAGAGAGACAGAGAGAAAGGTCTTCCTTTGCCATTGGTTCACCCTCCAATGGCTGCTGCGGACGGCGCGCTGTGGCCGGCGCACCGCGCTGATCTGATGGCAGGAGCCAGGTACTAGGTGCTTTTTCCTGGTCTCCCATGGGGTGCAGGGCCCAAGCACTTGGGCCATCCTCCACTGCACTCCCTGGCCACAGCAGAGGGCTGGCCTGGAAGAGGGGCAACCAGGACAGAATCCGGTGCCCCGACCGGGACTAGAACCCGGTGTGCCGGCGCCGCAAGGCGGAGGATTAACCTGTTGAGCCACGGCGCCGGCCCAATTATTTCTTTCTTTTATAACATTTTGTGACTGCTGCACACCTTCTACCACTTACTTGAAACATTCCATCATTTCCATTCCAGTCTAGAGTAGACTAGCCATCAGGATTAAAAAGCTCTTTCCTTTTTAACCCTTCTTACCAACAACACTCTTTCCTTCTAAACCTTTCTTACCAAGTACACAATTCTATACTTGTGATGTTTTCCATAGAGCATGGTTGGCTCTTTCTATCTTACCGGAAGACTGAGGTCTCCATGCAGAGTGAAGATGCCTTACAAATCTCTTGTGTGATCTAGAGCTCTGGTTAAGGCAATCAGTTCTGCTAACTGAGCAAAAGTTCCTTTGGGTAGAGCACACTTCAATTACGTGCCATGCCGTAACTGTTGCATACTCTGAGAAGCAGGTCTTGTCTGACAAAACTGTGTGGGGAACCGCAGGCCGGCCACCTGTGGGAACCTCCTCATTGCAATCTGCCTTAACCTGCTGAGCAAAAACAAAGTCAAGGAAGTACTGACCACAAGACTTGCAAGAGATACACCTTCGACCTGAGGATATGCATGCCCTTTGATCTGATTGATGGACTGCTCGCCCTAGCGGACCAGGGATGGATAAGAGACTGGGATAGGGACAGGAAGTCGGGCAGCTTCTTCAGTTTTTTGTCCTTCTTTCTCTCGGCTGTTTCTCTTCTTCTCTTTTTCTCCTTTCCTTCTGCTATCACTAAAAATAAAATTTCCTTGAGAACTGATCAACAGCAGTCATGTCGTGACTCCATTGGACCCTTGCTGGTGAGGGTTCGACAAAACTGTTTCTGTCTGTGAACCAAACCTCATCTGCATTAGTCAGGGGGCTGCACTTAGGTCCCTTCTGCTGGCATAGATCAAGTCTATAGTTTTTATTCGAGAGTAAGGGAAGGTGATTTGTTCTTCCACTGCCCAGTAAGTTTTTGTCTGGAAAAGATATTTCTGTTTTTGTAGAAAGAATATATTTCTTTCTAATTAATTCATGAATGGTGATCATCTGTGTTTCTGTTCACATTTTGAAACTTGCTTTCCTAATGGAAAAACTGTTCAAAGTAAGCTATTCTACTACGTTTAAAAACTATTAAAATATTACAATATCAATCGATATATAAATAAGCACAGATAATTCCATTTTAGCAAGCAGTCAATAAAGATAATATGAATTCTCTATAATATGTTCCATAAAATGGAAGCAGAGGAAACATTTTCTAAATCATCATATGAGTCCATCACTACCCTAATACCAAAACAAAGCAAAGACTAAAAGAGTGGCATACCACAGACCAAATATTGTTTGTCGTGACAGATGCAAAAATCCACAAAACTATTAGCAAAGTGAATCAAGTGATGTAGAAGAATAACTACTCTCATGACCAAGTGACATTGATTCTAGGCATGTCACATTAGTTCAGCTTTCGAAAAAAAAGATAATCTCACACATTGATAGGGTCAAAAAGAAAAAATAATCTGGCCTGCCCCGCGGCTCAGTAGGCTAATCCTCTGCCTGCAGCACTGGCATACCGGGTACTAGTCCTGGTTGCTCCTCTTCCAGTCCAGCTCTCTGCTGTGGCCTGGGAGGGCAGTGGAGGATGGCCCAAGTGCTTGGGTCCCTGCATCTGCATAGGAGACTGGGAGGAAGCACTTGGCTCTTGGATTCAGATCGGTGCAGCGTCAGCCATGGTGGCCTTTAGGGTAGTGAACCAACGGAAGGAAGACCTTTCTCTCTGTCTCTCTCTCACTGTCTATAACTCTCTCGTCTGTCTCTCTCTCTCTCTCACTGTCTACTAACTCTGCCTGTCCAAAAAAAATTAAAAAAAAGAAAAAAGAAAAATAATCATATAATCCCATTGATCGATGCAGAAAAAGTGTTTGATAAACTCAGCACACATTTATGATAAAAAATACTCAGAAAAATAGGAATAGAAGGAAGTTCCTTCAAATTCATAAAAAAAAATCTGTTAAAACACCCATGCTTATACAATACTTCATGGTGAGAAACTATAGGATTGTACTCAAATATTGGGAACAAATACTTATTTTAGAGACAACAAAATATCATCTATATAGATAAAAAGTAATAATGAAAACATTGCTTTTATTCTCATTGGGTTTTTTTTAGGGTACATATATATTAACTTAATAATCACGGATGCATTCAAGTATAGATAATAACAAATGATAGTTGATCCTTCGCACCACTCACAGTCAACATTTTACTGGAAATTCTAGCTAAAGTCATAGAAATAGTAAAGGAAACTAAAGAGATATGTGCTGGTAAGGAAGAAATAAAACTGTTTATTTCCACGTAACATGATTAGCTATGTAGAAAATCCCATAGAGTAGAAAATTCCAAATCATGGGTTCTGTACATTTAATACATATTTTGTGTAAATAAGTCAACTATTGTTAGAATATATGTATATATGTATATAAAATACATAAAATATATCACAGATCTAAATGTAAAGTGAAAAACTATAAAGCTTCTAGAATGGAGCATAGCAGAAAATCAGAGTATACATGGGTTTGGAAATGAGTTTTTAGAGATGATATTAAATAAAACAAGCCAAGGGGGAAAAACTATTGATAAATTGAACTTCATTATAATTAGGATTGTCTGGATTGTGAAAGTTACTGTTAAGATAATGGAAATTCAAATTGATATAGCCATTATGGAAAAAAGTAGAGAGAGTTCTCAAAAGGGTAAAAATAGATCTACCATATGACCTAGCTATCCAACTTCTGGGAATATATCCAAAGGGAATGAAGTCAGCATATGAAAGAGAAACTTTGATGCCCATGTTTATCACAGCACTATTCACATACAGCAAAGATATGGACCCAAACTAGATGTCCACCAGTATACAAATGGAGAAAGACAATGTGATATACATACACAATGTAATATTACTCAGCTATAACAAAAAGTGAAATCATGGCATTTGCGATGCAATGCAGTGAATGGAATTAGTGATTATCATATGTTAAATAAGCCAGACATAGGAAGACAAATATCTGTTTTCTCTCATATATGGAAGTTCATAAATATGTATATGTATATATTATGTGTATATATGTATATATACATGCATATATAAGTATATACCTATATATTTTAAATGTGAATGCCATAGAATTTGTATATAGATATGAATGTTATTTTCACTGAATTATATGCCTAACATAATAAGATACTCCCACTTCCTCATTTAATTATTATTTATTTATAAATATATATTATTATATGTATCCATGTATCCACACCTGTGTTTGTATTTTTCTGGTTAATATTTAATTCCCAAACTTCACAAAAATCTTATTGTTTGGATATATCTGTTACTTATAGCATGCAGCTGGGTTTGCTGTGTGATATATTCTGTAAATAATTTTATCTGAATCAAGATATACTTTTATTCAAAAATGAAAATGAAGTCAAAGAATACTTTTGCAAAACGAAACTCTGATAAAGGTCAGATATGCAAAAAATATACAAAGTTGGGGCCAGTGCTATGGCTCAGTGGGTTATGTAGCTTCCTGTGACGTTGGCATGTCATGGGTGCCATTTCAAGAACTGGCAGCTCCTCATCTGATTCAGCTCCCTGGTAATGTGCCTGGGAAGCTGGTAAGTGATGGCCCAAGTGCTTAAGCCCCTGCCACCTATGTGGAAGACACCAACAAAGCTCTTGGCTCCTGGCCTACGTATGGCCCAACACTGGCTGTTATAGCCATTTGGTGAATCAGTGGATGGAAGGTCTCTGTCTGTCTCTCCTTCTCTCTCGCTGTAACTCTGCCTTTCAGATAAATTTTAAAAATCTTTTAAAAGATTACAGGAATGATCCAAGTTGGCTGAATAGGAAAAAGACATGCGGATTTTCACTACAGGAGGTTAACAGAAGGAAAGGCAAAGGGCTGCATTCCTAGAGGACAATTGGAGAGAAGCTTGCAACAGAAATTCTATAGAATGAGAAGAGACTCCGTGGAGCAGTGGGGATGGTACAGTCATAGAGCTGCGAGCAGAGTATCACAGCAACCAGAGGAACACCGCCAGTGACTCCCACAGCTATGGCTAGAGGAGACCCCACCTTCTTGGAGGGAAGTGAGGGAAATATGCAACACTCCTTGCCACATATGGCCTCAAGAACCCCACTGACTTTGTGTCCATCCTGGAGCACTAACAGGGAGATCACGTTGTTTTCTTTCCATCCCCCTGAGAAGGGCTCCCAAGGACTACAAGGGAGGAAGCACTATCTTAGTAAGGCAAGTAAGGCTGCTGTGGCCCATGCCACTGGGGGATTTGTCAGAGAGACAATTCTGTACTCCCCTTTAACTTGAATCCAGCCTGGAGGATTGGCAGGGGATGGGGCACCCACTTAGTTCTGTGTAGCCCTCCTGTCCCCTCACTGGACTCAACTTGCCAAGACAGAGCACTGATCAACCTATATCAGGATAGGTAGTCAGCTCACTCCATGGCTATCTTCATGGACAGGGAGATTTGTGGGGCTGCAAGTGGATCCCCAGCTCCTTGTGACTATGAGGATTGTGTGACTGTACAATAGGGCATGGGGTGTGACTGCATCTTTGGGCAATCATTGTGTCTGAATTTAGAGGCTGAGAGTTCCCTGAATGCCTGGGGTGGATCATCAAAGAGGGTTCCTGTCTCATACTCTGGAGTGAAGAATCCTTTGTGTGCTTCATGTGTATGTGTGGGTGGGGTATGTAGCCACTGTGGGCTCGTTCTGTGCATATCTTATTATGTGCAGTTGGTGCACCTTGGGAAGAGAGGGGTAAGGCTATGATCATGCCGGTTGATCTGCTCATACCCTCCCCACAGCTGACAATGGACAAGAGCTACCATGCCCACCTTGAGTGTTACTCTGGACTCTTACTGCACCCATCAAGCACTGGCCAGAGTTCCCTGGTCCTACCCAGCACATGTTCTGGATATCACCTGAAGGAGGAGACACTCCACTAAGCCATAGAGGCGTGTTTCAAAGACATGCTGTTGGTAGAACTGCTGAATGGTACAGCCACTTACAAAACTAAACATACACTTACTATATGATGCAGTACTAAAGTTCCTTGATTGTTTATTCAGATTAGCTGAAAATGTTTTATGTCCACACAAAAGTTTACAAAGGAATGCTCACAGCACCTGTAGTCACTATTGTGCAGCATTGGAAACAACTAAAATTTCTTTCATAGGTAATTGAAAAAAAAGTCAGTAAGTTTTTTTTTTCTTTAAAAAGAAAAGAAGGCAAACATTAATTTTGAAAGAGATAGACAAATGTCTAAAATCCCACCTGAGTCATGAAGGCAATTAACATTCAAATGGTGTTCTAGATGAATCACTTTAAATTAAATTGGTTGCAGAGAATAATACTCTGTTTAAAACATATGCATGTAGGGCTGGGTGCGATAACTTAGTAGGTTAAACCTCCACTTGCAGTGCTGGCATTCATATGGGCACTGATTCATGTCCTGGATGCTTCTTTCCCAATGCAGTTCTCTGCTTATGGCTTGGGAAGGCAGTGCAAAATTGCGCAAGTGCTTGGACCCCTGAACCCACGTGGAAGACCAGGAGGGAGCTCCTAGCTCCTGACTTTGGATTAAGTCAGCTTTGGCCATTGCAGCTATTTGTGGATTCAACCAGCAAACAGAAGACCTCTCTGTTTGTCACCTCCTCTCTCTGTACCTCTGCCTCTTGAGTAAATAAATAATTATTTTATAAAATCCATATAATATGTAAGGTAACTATTGTGTAATTATATTGTATAAATTTCCTTTATACCTTACTTTGCTGTAAAGATGATGATATATTAACTGTTTAGGACCTGTTAATGAGTAAATAGGAGTTTATTCAAACACACACACAGACATAAACCTAACAAACAGAAATCCTGGCTTATATTTTGTACAGCTTCAGAAACCTGACTTTGGAAAGAGTACAATCTTTAACTGAAGCAGAGATCAACCAAGTGTGCATTTGGTAGTAGCTAGACTGAAAATCCTGCTCTTAAACAATCAGAAAGAGGCTGTAAACTAGTCACTGGAAATGTAAAACATCCCCCAGTTCCCTTCAATGTGTAAACATTACCACATTCTCCAAATCACACAGGCTTCATTGAATTGGAGGAAGGAGGGCTGAGAGAGGTGAAGAATAATACAGGGAGTGGTCAAACACTTTCATTTCCTGGGACCCATATAAAAGATTTTGCCATCTAGATAAGCCTCTTTTCATAGATTGAATCCTCTCCAACGGACATATCAAGTGTTGATAGCATCAACTTCTCAAGCCAATTTATTTTCTAAATTCCAGTGCCTTTTGTGTCTAATATCCACTTTCATTTTCCCAATCTTAAGAGGAGTAATGCTGACATTGTTCTGCGGTCAGTGAAAATGTGTGAATGGAAACTTGTGAGGAAATTTGTTTTGATGTAACAAACAGTAAATAATTTAGTCTGTTTATACTGATGAGAAAACAGATGTGTCCTCCTTGTTATTTCTGTCTCTTTGCTGTTATTCTTGGCATCTAATTTGGTGAGCACTGTCTATGACAAATGAGAGCAGTTTTGGCATATTTTGTAAGAAAGGCCAGTTTCTTGTTTTAAATGGTAAGATTTGCACATAACCTGATGGACCTGTAAGTTTCCATCCATACACTTGTCTTTTGGAATGCTAGGTATCCACCTTCTCAAACACATTCAATTGTTGATTTTAGTTAACACACTAACTCCTACAGATTTCTACTGTCAATGTCCCTGAACCCCGCACAGTAATGCCTCACACAAGTATGCCCCGAAAAGATGCACAGAATATTGCACATCTTTTGCAAGATTCATACTTTTATTCAATACTCAAAAAAGAAATAATCATTGTATTCCTACTACTATCCAGGCAAACAGTTTAGCCTTGAAGCTATGATGAGTATGATAGGTAAAATCTTACAATGTAGTGCAAACATAACTGCTACATAAATAAATATCATATAATATATGATTATATTTCTTGTAAATACTGTAAAGAAGAAAAATGAGCTAGAGAATTAATGTCATAATGTGGGCAAAACTTATGTTAGATTGGGGCACACTGATGTTGTAAGGAAACACTGTAACTGAAACATAAGAAAGAACAAATGAAACAAATGGAGAGCAGGGGAGCCTTTCAAACAAGTTAACATCAATGGAACAACATTTTAAAGAGTTTAGAATACTTCAACATTGAAAAAAAACAAAAGAATAAGGCTAAACTTCATGAGTGAAGGTGGAAATCAAGCAATTTAAGGTTGAATAAACAGTTGGTTGTGTCTTAAGGAGAAGCTAACCTAAACTTGAGGGTTTCAGAATTAAGTTTGATGCTTATTTTATAGATTGGCTAGCCATTGAACCATTTATTTAAATAGGAATCAGAAGACTTATCTTTACATTTTTAAAGAAATCAATTCTTGCTACTAAACTATTATAATGGATTACAATGGGCTTTGAGTAGAAGTTCAGATGTAAGGAAATGCTGACCCGGATTATGACAGAAGAGCACTGATGCAGAGAAATGGACTTGGTTAGAGTTATGTTGGATGTGGAGTTGATATGATCTGCCGATAGATTGCATGTATCAGTGAGGAAATAAACATAATGGACATGGAGACCTAGACTTCTGGTGCAAATATAGGGGATGTGTTGGTGCTGTTCCTAAAATGTGAAAGCTTAAAACAGAGGCAGTGCATATCAAAGTTATTTCATAGTCCAATTTCAGTTTGAGATGTCTCAGAGTCTAAAACACCCAAGCACAGTTGCCTCTTTGTCTACTCAGATGAAAAGTTGAGTAGCATCAAGGGAAGAGGTTATTTATCTCAGGAATGGATGAGATTGCCTTTAGAGTAGATAAAAGGAGACAAGTACATGATAACACTGAGAGCTATTTAATGCTAAGTGTCTGAAAACACTTTAAGTCATATACCTGCTTGATGCAGCCAAGGATATATGACTGTTTTTGTGTATGTGTTTATGATAAAGCACTCTTTAATTTAGTTGTTTCTCTTTTATTGCTGTTGAAATGCAATAGACAACATCCTAAATTTAAACTCTTTAAGAACTTCTTTAAGAACAACAATACCAACAAAAATGCTCATATTTAAGAATATCTTGAAGCTGTCCAGATTGTTCTATTCAACACTCACATTTTTACCAAATAACTGTAAGATGTTTAGTTTTTTTGGCTAGTGGAGGCAAAAATTGAAATTTTAAAAACTAGGACATAGAGGAAGAGGTGTTATTTCTCTAGCAAAATATGCACAAACCTAATTTTGCTTTGCAATTTCTATTTGCCTCTGCCAAAGGCACACTTCTCAGGAATAATACTGTGTATAAATCCCTCTATAATGCTAGTGCTTGAGGTAAGGATGTTCCTGCCAGATAAGTAGCAGAAGCCAACTTGTTAGGAGATCAACGTGTTATAACAGATTTTGAGTGAATGTGGTGTTTATGTTTGGGGAAAAAGAGCATTATAATGTTTTTAGTGATAAAAAGAACTTTACAGTGTGTATAGTCTCTGTTTTACAGAAGAGAAACTGAAGGCCACAGAGGTTACATCAGTTTCTCAAGGTCAAACATATTTTTGGCAGATGTGGAGGCTGCACTCAAGTCTTCAAATTGGGACCAATGCATCACACAACCTGATTTCACCTACTATGCTTATATAACTGACTGACCAGCCATTGTATCACTGAATTTGTACTGTGGCTGTTTGACTTTTGACAAATAATTGCTTAACTGGAGTTACAATCTTCGCTATTAAGCAAAATATATCTTAATGTCTTTGGAAAATCTCATCAGAGATTAAGAATAAGGAATCACCTCTAGAGAAGAAGCCAATAGTACTGCATTTTTACTTTCTTCCATTGCTCTAGTTGTCATTCTTACCACATTCTGTATCTTTGAGATTAAGAATGTCAAGGTGTAGAGAAGCAAAAAAATTCATCTCCACCTCACACATTGTCATGCAATTTATACGATTGTGATGTTAGTAACAGTTTTGGTTACATAAATGTTATACATAAATTGTGATACATAAATTCAGATGCAAAATAAATGAATTTTTTTCATATAATTGATTGCAATTTTTATTAAGAACCCCAATCCTGACAGCTGAAATTCATTCTTTTTTCAATTGAATATTCCAACTTATTTCCTGAATTTATAATCTGCTACATTAGCTTGCCCAGTGATAACTATGGATTGGGCAGGAATAGAAATGGGGTGTGGTAGGTTGACAAAAGGGGAAACCGGCATTGGTAGAGATATTCTCGTCTAGTAATTGGTCCAGCAGATTTCTCCTGAGTCCTTCTGCTCTTCACCTGTCTCCAGCTGCATCCAGTTACGTCCCACTGGCATGGATGACAAAGCTGATCTATCACTGATGAATGTAATTTATGGCAACACCAACATTTCTTAGATTACTCACCAGACAGCCATGTTCACTCTAGAATTCTGTAGCTTTTTCAGGCCCTACTCTCTCATCCTTCAGTGGCACAGAACTCTGCTCAAATTCCCAAACATAGTTTCAGCTTCTTCTCAGCAACAACCTAGGGGTGCTGGAAG
Organism: Sylvilagus floridanus; assembly: GCA_949820135.1. NCBI lineage: Eukaryota > Metazoa > Chordata > Mammalia > Lagomorpha > Leporidae > Sylvilagus > Sylvilagus floridanus. The sequence continues at coordinate 99,215,010 of OX463224.1, read as the reverse complement.
GTGGAACCTAGCAAACAAACAGCATCTAAATTTTCTTTCATTCTCTAACTAACATTTCTTTAATGATTTAGTTTATAGCTGAGTCTGAGCCTGAGGCTAGTATAACTTGGCACTTGATTTACCCTTTGAGTTTTCTTCTTAATGTGTATTTGTTTGGAAGGCAGAGTTACAGAGAGAGAGGGAGAGACAGACACAGAGATATTCCACCTGCTGGTTCACTCTACTGATGGCTGCAACAGCCCAGGCTGAGCCAGGACAAAGCCAGGAGCTGGGAACATTCTTCAGGTCTCCCACAAGGATGGCAGGGACTTGAGCCATCTTCTGCTACTTTTCCAAGCACATTGTGAGGGAGCTAGATAGGAAGTGGAGCAGCCAGGACTTGGACAGGTGTTCATATGGGATGCCAGCACTGCAGGTGATGGCTTAACCCACTACGCCAAAGCCCTGGGCCTCTGATTATTTTTTAATTCAAATTACATTAGGACATAATTTTGGCAACCCCATAGCCATTACATTGTTTTTTTACAACAGCAATCATTTGAAAAGCAAGAGCAAGGAGTAGCTAAAAACTGAGATGTTATGCTTTGTTCATTTAGTTTTGTTTTTATTCTAATTTTTCCATTATGTTCTCACATTTTGATATACTATAAATATTCCAGTAATATTCTCAGTTGTTATATAAACATAATAATTTTCTAGAAGATGATTATCTCCCCCAGAAGTGTCTTCTAGGTGGCCATGCTGTGCTACTGAACATTTTTTTTAAAAAAATTAGTTTAATTATACATATTTATAGGGTAGAGTGTGATAGCCTGATGTGTGCATTTAATGAGTGCTGATCAAATCAGGTTAGTTAGCATTCCCTTCTACTTAACTTTATTTATTTATTTTAGTCTTTGATTAGCACTCCAGGAACCCACATACCTATAAGATACAGTGTGACTTTCAGCAAATATATACAAAGTGTGCCAATCAAATCAACACAATTAGTGTTTGCTTCTCCCCTTCATCACTCTGCCTGGAATCTGTCAGATCTTTTCCTCTACCAACTCATAAAATATATAAAAATGTTATTGATAATTTATAATAAAATTTTATTTTATTTATTTATTTTATTATTTTACAGGCAGAGTGGACAGTGAGAGAGAGAGACAGAGAGAAAGGTCTTCCTTTGCCGTTGGTTCACCCGCCAATGGCTGCCGCGGACAGCGCACTGCAGCCGGCGTACCACGCTGATCTGATGGCAGGAGCCAGGTGCTTCTCCTGGTCTCCCATGGGGTGCAGGGCCCAAGCACTTGGACCATCCTCCACTGCACTCCCTGGCCACAGCAGAGAGCTGGCCTGGAAGAGGGGCAACCGGGACAGAATCCGGTGCCCCAACTGGGACTAGAACCCTGTGTGCCAGCGCCACAAGGCAGAGGATTAGCCTATTGAGCCATGGTGCCTGCCTAATAAAATTTTATTAAAGAAAGTCTGCCATATGGCCCTTTCTAGCTACTCCTCTTGCCTTTTTTAATCTACTGGTTCATTCCCCAAATGGCTGCAACCGCCAATGCTGGACCTGGCTGAATCCAGGAACCAGGAGCTCCTTCCAGGTCTCCCATGCAGATATTGGGGCCCATGCAGTTGGGTCATCTTCAGCTGGTTTCCCATGCACATTAGTAGAAAGCTGGATCAGAGTGGAGCAGCTGGGACATGAACCAATGCCCATCTGGGATGCCAATGGTGCAGGTCATGGTTTGACCCACTATGCTACAGAGCTGGCCCCAGATGTTACTTTTAAGTAAAGTATGTACTTTATTTAGCTTTTGTTAGTTTTTCTCTAATATCATTTTTTGGTTCCAGGATATTTTAATACTTTATGGTCATCGTATCTCCTAATGTTGCTCTTGACTGTGATAATTGTTCTGACATTCTTTGCTTTCGATGACATTCACTGTCATGAGGAAAATTCGATAGATATTTTGTACAATGTCCAGCAGCTGAGATTTGCCTGGTGTTTTTCTCATGATTATCCTGGGGCTATGTGTAAACAAGAGGAAAACTGTAGAGGTCAAGTCCATTTTCTGCATAACATTGTATAAGAATTCTTTATCAATCTGACACTGATGATATTGACTTCTACATCTGAAACAGAAGAAAAATAGTTTTTTTAAGATTTGCCTATTTTTTCCTGTTCTAAAGATGCTCACATTTCCCTTTTTCCACAGCATATTCTTTTTTTTTTTTTGGCGGGCAGAGTGGTCAGTGAGAGAGAGACAGAGAGAAAGGTCTTCCTTTTTGCCGTTGGTTCACCCTCCAATGGCCGCCGTGGCCGGTGCAGAGAACTGGCCTGGAAGAGGGGCAACCGGGACAGAATTTGGCGCCCCAACCAGGACTAGAACCCGGGTGCCGGCGCCGCAAGGCGGAGGATTAGCCAAGTGAGCCACGTGCTGGCCCTCCACAGCATCTTCTTTAAAAGGAAATCATCATGTGGAGCTCACAGCTTGACTTGCTGTATTTGTACTCCATTCCCTAGAGAACAGAATCCTCACATAAATTGTTTGGATTTTTTTTCTACATGGAAGATTTATCTTGTCCTCCTCCCCTCAGTTGTTTCTTAATTCAGTAATTTATATGAATATGGATTCAAGAGGGGCTGGCACTGTGGTACAGCAGCTTGAGCTGCCACCTGTGATGCTGCATCCTACAGGGCCCAGTGCAAGTCCACTTGCTCCACTTCTGATCAGTCTCTCTGCTAATGCCCCAGGCTTTGTGGATATTTAGGGAGTGAATCAGAAGATGGAAGATTCTGTGTGTGTGTGTGTGTCCCTCTTTTCCTCCCTCTCTCAATAAATAAATAAATACATTTTAAAAATATGGACTCATGTATATTTATTGTATATTATTTCTTATAACTTAATACTGTATATTTATTTTGTTGTTTTGGAGCTCCAGATCTGATTATTGGAAATTTTTTAAAATTGTGTGTTCCTTTGTAATATCTCCATCATTTTATTTTGGGGAAATTTCCTTAATTTTTGGAACTTCAAGGTATTCTGGCCTTGACTTAACTATCTGTTTCTTCAAACCAAAATCAGCCATTTCCTGGTTCCTTTTTATGTGGTATGACATTCAATACCAAGATTTGGGTGCTAAGTGCATTCATTGCTAATTGAATGTCCTACCATAGAACTTAGCAGGCAGAGCCAACAAATACACATATATTTTATATGTATATTTTCTGTGCAATTTCATCAATGTTTCTGTTAAGTTAAACAATGAGTTTATACTGATGTCTCTAGCTGAAATCCAGCAACATGTGGTCCATTTCATCAGGGCTGAATACTTCTACCAACTGGAACTTTACCTCATAATTAGTGTGGGAAAACACATCACTGAACATTATATGTGGATGGCATCATACTACTTGCGTATGTAACCTACTAGCTAAAAGCAGAGACTCTGGATCTGTTGTGGCTGTATTTGGATCCCAGCTCTACCGATTACTATCTGTGTGACCTTTTATAAAGTAGTTTAAACTCTGCTTGTTCAGTTCCTCACTTGTTAAACTAGGATGATAATAGTACTTAATTCACAAAGATGTGTGAGAGGGTTACCTTATTCTATCATGACTTTCTGATTGTTATTCATAGTTCTTATTATAGTAAAACTATATCAAAATATTATACCAGACTACATTGGAAATGCACATATATGTAAGTTGGCTGCATACATTTTTAGAAAAAACCTACTGTTCTGTTTGTGTGAGCTAAGACTCATTTTAGTAATCACTAATGAGTAGAAGAGAATGAATTTTGGACTAAAATGTGTGTGAACATTTTATCAAAATCTGGCAATGGGTGCTTATTGTGAAAACTATTATTTATATAACCTGAAATTTTTCCTCATGAAATGAGCTAAAAATACATATATAATATAATTACTTAAGAATTACTAAGAGTACATAGCTAACATGACTGGAACAAAATATGAAGTCTCTCTGAACTCTTCCCTGACCATGGAGTCCACTATTCTCTCTGTGTATGGGAGAACATTTTTTGGGTTCCACTTGTAAGTGAGGATTTGTATCCTGTTCTCCCACTTTTTGAGGCATATTTAAAACCACTCATATTTAAAACCAAAAATTTTGCATCTCTTGGATAACTTCAGAAAGTACTTACCACTATGCTTTTAATTCAAGTATCATACATTCAAAGATATAACCCTTCAGTGTAACAATTGAATCATAGTTATTCACTGATATTAATTTGTATTAAAGATGTCCATGTTTTCTTAGAGCGCATTGAATATAACAAATCTCCTTATTAATTTCCCAGACTTTTACAAGAATCCTTTTTTAACATGTTCAACAATCTCCATCTTTACTGTTTTGTTTGCTTGTGTATACTTTCTCTTTTCCCCTGCTATTCTAAATCTTCTTTCTCCCTGTCACACTTAGGAACTCACTTATTTTAGTCTTTTCTCTTCTTGATTTTTGTTCTTTCAAGCTATTTTACACATACAAAACTGATTTTAAATCTTGAAATTATTGCTGGGAATATATTATATGGGTTGTGAGTTTAATTATTTATATTAGGGGTATTCAAAAATTCATTAAAGATGTGTAGTGTGAAAAAAACTATGCATGGACTTCAAAAATGCTTTGGAGCAAAATAAATGTATATTTTATTTCCATTTTCCACAAAGCCTTTGAAGACCCCTTGTGTGTATGCCAAGAGCATGAAGCTTGTGGCATAATTTTTGAATCTAATTTGAAAATTGATATGTCTTTGATATTTCTTTCTTCAGTGCTCCTAAGAGATACCAGTTGGTTTGAAAGGTTGATTCACTAAAGGTGAGATGTTTATTACTTACAACATAATATGAGCAAAGTGGGCATATTTATTACCCAGGCTACAGCAATTATTGATAGCAGCTGATATTTCAAATATCATTTCATCCAACCAACAACCTGATTTTACATGAAGAAAAATACAAGTTAACCGATTTGTGCAAAGCTAGATAACTAGTTTTGAACTAGCTGTAAATCAATAGATTTCAATTCGGTTTAGAATTATATTGTTTAATTAAGTCTAATAAATATACTGTTGATTTATAATTATAGTAATATATACTGCTAGAATTTCAATCTAATCACATACTTTAGTTTTACAAAATGGTAAAAGATATACTTCTCAAATCCAAAGAAAATATAATTCAGCAATAACATAAGCATTGCATAGGTAACTATTAAAATAAGCATCAAATATGAATTCTTCAAGCTGATTTTAAATATTTTTGTTCTATGCCAAGTCAATCATAGTTTTCTATAATTAATAGGAGTTTTCCTTTTATCAAGGACTTTAGCGCTTTTTAATGCCTTATTATTCCAAAGCAAGAAAACCATAGGATATTGAAAAGAAAGAAAGACTCATAAGAACATGCATTTGATCTGCACATTTAACTCTTCAAAGCCAGGGTTCTGGAGAACATCTAATGTGTGCTTCCTTGTGGTTAGGTGTGTTTATGTTGTGAGATTTCAGATGGCTTTACCATGGCTATCTATTTCTCTCAAATGGCTGAATACCATGATAAAGTCAATGATGATTAATTGAAACAAGCCTCTTAATTATAGAAATCCATTTCCTGATCATTTTTCTTGTGAATTCCATTCTTTGATAATTTTATGTGAGTTGTAGCTATGATTTCAAATTTATCAAAAGAATACTTTCATCTAAGTTCTGATAGCAAGGGATACAAGTTAGGAATAAAAACTTAAATATGCAAACCAAATCATGGATTAACAAAATACTTCATATATAAGAAACACCAGATCACTTCAGAGACAAAGAGGAAAGTTTTTTGGAAGGTAGAGTATATAAAATGATTATGGGTCCATTATTCGAACTTGAAACAATGATGGCTCTTAACATGTTAAAAGAATAAAAATTTTTGTATTTTTGTTACTACCTTAGTCAATTTTTCAGAAATCAAAGACAATGAGATTCATTTATGAATTAAGACTTACCAGGGGCCAGTGATATGGCAGAGTGGGTAAAGCCACTGCTTGCAGTGCCGGCATTCCATTTGGGTGCTGGTACAAGTCCCAGCTGCTCCACTTTTAATCCAGCTCTCTGTTATGGCCTTGGAAAGCAGTAGAGGATGATCCAAGCACTTGGGCCCCTGCACCCACGTGGAAGACCCAGAAGAAGCTCCTGCCTCCTGCCTCCTGGCTTCAGGTTGGCACAGTTCTGACCGCTGCAGCCAATTGGAGAGTGAACCAGCAGATGGAAGACTTCTCTCTCTCTCTCTCTCTTTCTCTCTGCCTCTCCTTCTCTCTCTGTGTAACTCTGACATTCCATAAATAAATAAAGACTTAACAAAATTTATTATCACCTTTACAACTATTATTATCCAAAGAAGCCTTAGGCAAGTAATATATTACGAAAAAGTAACTTGTTGGTTTGAAACAGAAGCAGTGCAAGTATTAGGTACAATAGAATTGATGATTTTATTCAAGAAAAAACAGATCTGAACATCAGTTTCATAGGTAATAGGAATCAACCTAGGAAGAGCTTGTGAATCTGATGCTGTAATGGTTTCATCATACTGTAATAATTACATTTATTAAAATTCTAAACAGTTTTATTGAGAATAATAATTTTTCAGAGGAAATTTTGAGTTAATGCATTTAACTCATAAAGCAATGTTCTGTTGTCCAATCAGCTTGACAGAGCCTTTTCTTTTCTTTTCTTTTTTCTTTTCTTTTCTTTTCTTTTCTTTTCTTTTCTTTTCTTTTCTTTTCTTTTCTTTTCTTTTCTTTTCTTTTCTTTTCTTCTTCTTTTTTAACAGGCAGAGGGGACAGTGAGAGAGAGAGAGAGAGAGACAGAGAGAAAGGTCTTCCTTTGCCGTTGGTTCACCCCACAATGGCCACTGCGGCCGGCGCACCGCTCTGATCCGAAGCCAGGAGCCAGGTGCTTCTCCTGGTCTCCCATGTGGGTGAAGCACCCAAGGACTTGGGCCATCCTCCACTGCATTCCCGGGCCACAGCAGAGAGCTCGACTGGAAGAGGAGCAACTGGGACCGAATCTGGGGCCCCGACCAGGACTAGAACCTGGTGTGCCAGCACCACAGGCAGAGGATTAGCCTAGTGAGTCGAGGCGCCGGCTGACAGAGCCTTTTATTATCACCATTCAAAGGAAGAATATTTACCTACAGTCGATTAATAACCAAATCCTAACTTTAACCTGAGTCCTTCGAATTCAGATATATAATATTATATTTTATTATTTTTCTTTATATATTCTTTATATAAATATATATATTTCTCTATTTTAGGAAGATATTCTCTTTTTTTCCTAGTTCACATTAAATAACCAATTTTATCTCTTTATTGATTTGTAATATTTATGTACTATACACTAACACATTAAGTTCTAAAAAGCAATCTTAAAATAGCAAAAATTTTCAAAGTCAAGGTTAAAGAAATCAAATAACACCAAAAAAATCTTAACAAGAAAAAGCACAGTCCTTTCACTTCCCTGAGGCAATTTTGCCCTTCAGTCATTTTTAATCATTTCAGTTTAGGGCTTTTTTTGTTTCTCCCCATCTTTAGGATGTTCATTCTCATTCACATCATCTTCAATGTCATTTGATTTGGATCACTGCATTCTTTATATCTTCTCTTTAGCTTTTCAACTGATAAGCCAGTAATATCGCATGTCCCAGTTGGTCATTTAGTTTTTTGAAGATTTGTTTATATTTTTGAAAGCAAAGTGACAGAGAATGACAGGGAGAGAAAATCAGAAAAATTTCACATTTGCTGATTAACTCCCCAAAAGTCCACAACCATGGTGGCTGGGCCAGGCCAAAATCAGGAGGCAGGAAGTCTATGCAGGTCTCCCAAGTGGGTGGTAGGAACTCAAGTTCTGGAGTCATCAAGCTGGATTAGAAGTACAGAGCAGCGAGGATCTGAAGTAGTCGCTCCAATATGAAGTGGAGCAGCCCCAAACAGTGGCCTAAACCACCACCCCAAAAAAGCCTATCCCAATAGATCAAGTTTTAATAATGACCTCAGCACTACTGTTTCTTTTTTATATTAAAGAATAATTTAGCCATTTAAATATTTTCTCATTTGTGAATCAGGCTTTGTAAGTTAGTTTGATAAGACATCAAAATTTTGGGCTGGCTCTGTTGCGCAGTGGGTTGATCCTCCAACTGTGGCGCCAGCATTCCATGTGGGCGCCAGTTCTAGTCCCGGCTGCCCCTCTTCCAATCCAGCTCTCTGCTATGGCCTGGGAAAGCAGTGGAGGATGGCCCAAGTCCTTGGGCCCCAGTACCCATGTGGGAGGCCCGGAAGAAGCTCTTGGATCGGCACAGCCCTGGCCATTGCCACCATCTGGGGAGTGAACCAGCGGAGAGAGACCTTTCTCTCTGTCTATCCTTCACTGTCTGTAACTCTACATCTCAAATAAATAAATAAAATCTTTAAAAAAAAGACATCTAAATTCTTGTCTAGAAATTCTGTCAGAGGAATTGAATAAAGTTATTGAAGATAAATGAACACAGGAGTTCCTGATTGTACATGGAAATGAGAAATATATGTTGAGTTCTGATATGGGGTAAAAATAAAATGTACATGGGATGGATTGGGGCTGCCTTTGTCCATATATTTTGTTTTCTACAGATTTCAATCTTGTTAGAATATATTATATACTAAAAATAATAACATTGTACTAGTCTTTATTCCTCCTCGACCCATGTTTCCCATTCTCCAAAAGCTTCAACATAAAAACTTACAAATATTTAGTGGGAAAAACCTGCCACCCAAGTAACTCCAGCACTTTATCATCTATTCATACTATAAAGATCAACTATTTCCCTAAGAGCCCAAGAAATTTCAAAGCCAAATTAAATTATTTTGCATCTTATAGGCACTGGAGAAATAGTATTTCTTCCTTTATCCTTCCTTCGGACAAAACCACTCAAGGTCTAATCAAGACAATCTACACTGGAGATGGTCCCAACAGTTTTGAGAAGAATGTATATTTGAAGGCTGTTGGTTTTATAGGTGTCTGTTAGAATAAATACATTTAGGGTACCATTTAATTCTGCTGCTACTTTGATGATTTTTTTTTTTGTTCGGGATTATCTGTCCATTCCTGAAAATGCAATGCTAAAAGCCACTACTGCACTGTACTGAACTCTGTTTCTCCCTTTATATCTATTGATATTTGCTTCTTATGTTTGGATGCTCTGATATTGGGTTCATATATATATATATATATATACACATAAGTGTTATTTCTTTTTGTTGGATTAAAGCTTTTATCATTATATAATGACCATTCTTGTCTCTTTTTTGTGTCTTTCGATTTAAAAGCTCTTGTATCTGTTAGCAGTGTAGCTATTCCTGATTTTAGGTTCCATTTGCATAGAATATGTTATTCCATCCTTCCTCTTTCAGACTATGTGTGTTCTTATATGTAATGGGTTTCATATAAGTGGTATCTAATTGGGCCTTTTAAAATTTATTAAGTTACTTTATGTCTTTTAATTGCAGAATTTAATCCATTCAATAATTTAATCATTTAAGGTAATTATTGATGTCAGGTTTTACTACTGCCATTATTATACTCTTTTCCTTAGTACTATTGTGTAGATTTTTTTCTCCTTTTTTACAATCTTCCTTTGTGTTTACATGATATTCTAGCAATGTGATGTGATTATGGCTTATTGGTTTTCGAAGTTTATTGTAGTTCTTAAAATTCTATGAAGTTTAGAAAATGCACTTTTTGGGGGGAGGAGAGGTATGGGTGGGGAAGTCATTGCAATCCACAAGTTGTACCTTGGAAATTTATATTCTAAATAAGAAAAAAATAAAAATAAAATAAAAATTAAAAAAAACAAACAAAAAAAGAAAATGCACTTTTTGATAGAACAAACTATTTTGAGATGATAGCAATTTAACATTGATTACAAAAATAGGAAAAGAAAAGAGATAGTATATACTAAGGAACTTTAACATTTATGTTGCTTTCCCTTCCCCCATATTCAGAATATTCATCTTCCATTTTATCTCTTCTGTATTATCTATCTTTACACATAGTACTACATTTATTATTTAATTGTTGTATTATATTATCTTCTTAATCTAGATATCAATGGTTTATGTACCATTTTTACAATACTGAAGCACTTTTAATGTGTCAGTAAAATTACCCTCCCCAGGTAGTTTTACACCTTTTGGTATACTCTTCTTACTCATTAACAACTCTTGATTTCAGTTTGGAGACATCACTTTAGCATTTCTTTTAAGATAAGTCTGGTGGTGAAAACTTCTTTCAGCTTTTGTTTGAGCATGTCTTTTTCTCTCCTCCAGATTTAAAGCAAACTTCACTGGGTACATTGGACTTGGCTGGCTTTATTGATCATCAATACTGTAAGTATCTCTTGGTAGTTCTGCATGGCCTGTAAGGTTTCTGCTGAGAAGTCTCCATTAAAATGAATTAAGACCCTTTTAAAAGCACAAAGTGACCTAAATTAAAGATCTCTGTGAGTGAGATCCCAGCAGAAAGAATGGGCCATCAAAGAAAAAGGTACCTTTCTCTGAATGGAGGCAAGAACTTCCACTTTAACTATGGCCTTGTGTAAATAAGATCAGAGTTGGTGAACTCAAGAGGCTTCCATAGCCAGCCCTAGCAGCTCATGACAAGAGCCTCGGGTGATTACTGACATCATAAATAAGAGTGTCAATTTGTTAAATCAATAATAGGAGTCACTGTGCACTGACTCCCCATGTAGGATCTCTGTACTTAATGTGTTGTACTATGCAAATTAAAGGTAAAACTACTACTCAAACAGTACTCTATAATGTGTGTGTCTGTGTGGGTGTAGTCTGTGGAAAGCTTTACTTAGTATATACTAAGTTGATCTGTGTATAAAGATAATTGAAGATGAATCTTGATGAAGAATGAGATGGGAGAGGAAGAGGGAGATGGGATGGTTGCGAGTGGGAGGAAGGTTATGGGAGGAAAAGCTGCTATAACTCAAAAGTTGTACCTTCTAAATTTATATTTATTAAATAAAAGTTGAAAAAATACCTAAAAAAGCCAAAAAAAACAAGCACACTAGCAGGGAGCTTGATTGGAAGCTGAGCAGCCAACTTGAACTGGCATTTTGATATGAATATCAATTTTGCAAGAGGCTGCTTGACCCACCATACCAGAGTACCAACTCCTAGGTATTTGCTCTTTTCATACTGTCTCACTGTAAGTTTTCTTCATTTTATTGAGTTTTTTCCCTCTTTGTTTATGACTGTTTTCAAATAACCTACCTTCAGGCTTAGCAATTTTTCTTCTGCTTGATCTATTATGTTTTTTTTAAACATTTTTAAAAATATTGTTTAGAGGGGCCAGCAATGTCCCACATCCCGCACGGGCATCGGTTCTAACCCCAAACACTCCTCTTTCGATCTAGCTCCCTGTTAATGTGCCTGGGAAAGCAGTGAAGATAGCCCAAGTACTTGGGCCCCTGAAGCCATGTGGGAGACCTGAAAGAAGCTCCTTGAGCCTGGCTTCAGTCTAGCCCAGCACTGGCCATCGTAGCCATTTGGGGAGTGAACCAGCAGATGGAAGATCTCTTTCTTTCTGTCTGTCTCTGTCTAAAGCTCTGCCTTTCAAATAACTAAATCTTAAAAAAGTATTGTCTAGCATACTTTTCAGTTAAAATATTTCTGCTTGAGGGGCTGGTGCTGTGGCATAATGGTAAACCCACTGCCTGAATGCAGCATTCCATATGGGTGCCGATTCAAGGCCTGGCTGCTCCATTCCGATCCAGCTCTCTACTATGGCTTGGAAAAGCAGTGGAGTATGGTCGAAGAGCTTGGGCCCCTGCAACCATGTGGAAGACCCAGAGGAAGCTCCTGGCTCTTATTTCCGATTGGTGCAGCTCCAGCCATTGCGGCCACATGAAGAATAAGCCAAATACCTCCTCTCTCTCTCTCTGCCTCTCCTTCTCGCTCTGTGTAAATCTGATTTTCAAATAAATAAATAAATCTTTTAAAAAAGTATTTCTGCTTGAGAGAGCAGCATCGTTGTGTAGTGAATTACCATTGCCTGTGATACCAGCATCCCTTAGGAAGGCTTATTTTGGTAATGGATGCTAGGCTTCCACTCCAGCTCCCTGCAAATGTGCCTGGGAAAGAAGCAGAATTTGGAACAAGTGTTCAGGTCTCTGCTGCCATGTGGGAGAATCAGATGAAGCTCCAGGCTCCTGGCTTCAGCTCAGCCAAGCCCTGGCCATTGAAGCCAATTGGGGAGTGCACCAGCGGATGGAATCAATCTTTCTTTCTCTCTCTCACCTTCCATCCCTCTCTCCCTCCCTCTCTCTCTCTATTTCTGTCTCCTTCTCTCTCCCTCCCCATCTCTCACCATCTGTCTCTGTAACTCTTCATTTCAAATAAACATGAATATTTTTTAAAAAAGATTTCTACTTATTTTTTTAAAAAATAATTCCTTCTCTCTGTCAATATTATTAATTTATTTGATCATTTTTCTGTATTCTGATGAAGTTAAATGAGGTTCCTGTAATGACTGTTTTGAATTCTTCATCTCAGTATTTGAAAATTTCAGTTACTAAATGGTTGGTTTCTAGTGCTTTATTTTGTTCATTTGATGAATTCTTGATTCTCTGAAAGCTCATGGAACTTGCTGGCACATGATGTTTTCTCTACATTGAAGAATTAGTATTAGTAATTTGTCCTAATTTGTGGCTGTCCTTTCAGAAATTCCTAGCAGTCTATTTATATATTTTTCTGATCTTGAATACTTGTGCTACACTAGATAGTGCCCCAAAACAAGGTTTACAGGAGATCCAGTGTTGAAATATTGTCACTGATTTAGTTCTAGAAGTTACTCTAAGCTCAAATATCATCCAAATCTAATGTTTTCACAACCTTCAAAATCAACCCAGAAGTGTCTATAAGGAGTAGTCCATCCTTATAAGCCTTTTCCTGGTTATATAGTCCCAACACGCAGTCTTGTGGTCACATTGCTATAGTGATATCAGAATCAGAGCTCAAAACCTGCCCAGGTGAGAGGAGCATGGGTGTAGGGCCAACTCCCACCCTTCCATGGTCTTTCTGCTACTGAGTTAAACTCAGAGCCTAAGTCTATGAGGCATACATTCGGCATCATGTCTGGTCTAGAGGCTCTATGTACAGGCAGTGGGGATCATTAACATCTAGTCAGTTGGAGTTTTACCAACCTTATGCTTAGTCACGAGACACAGCCCTGTGGTTTCTTTCTTTCCTCCCAAAGTTGTAGAATGCGTGATAATTCAGCCCCTTAGCCACCCAATTTCTTAGCTAGCACTAAGCTAAGAAACCTCTGGACTTCAAAATCACCAGTCCCTGTAAAGTCTGAGTAGATACTAAGGTGCCATGAAGTTTCAGGTGATATTCAATGAATCTTTCACAGGAGGGTACAGGTATTGGCCTGACACCAGCACAGGTCTTAATGGTCCTTCTATAAGTGCTGACCTGAGAGCAGAGGTCTTTTGGATTTATCAGAAGCTATGTCTCACCATGGTGGACCTGGAGCTGAGCTGCAGAGTGAGGTCCAAATTTCATTTTCCTGCTCTTGTCAGAGGCTAGAGTCTTGCTCCACTGTTTGGAAGATAGTAGGGGAGGAGTGGTAGAGATAATCCCTCGTCCAGCTAGCTAAAGAAGGTCTGTAGGGTCAACCAGCAGTCTTCCCAATCTGGGAAGAGGGCTGTAAGCAATTTAACAACTCTGGGTTTCCTGTAGCAGACATGGGATCGACGTCTAACGGTTCGACTTAATTCCTTCTTCATCTCCCAACTGATAATCAAAGCCTCTCTGTCTATGCTGTGTTACTTGGACATGGTAGAGGCATATACAAGCAACTCCTTTCTCCTTGCTTTCTTTGATGTGTCTTTTCGAATTATTATTATAGTAAAACCAGACACGTTTGCCTTTCATCTGGATTTTGTAGTTCTCATAAAAGTAACTTGTTCCATCGAAAGCTATTCAAATTAGTGTCTCTGTGAGGAGATAAACTCTGAAGATTGTTACTTAGCAAGCATCCTGCTCTCTTTATTTTACCTATTTTTAACATTCAAGTAATTGATATATTTTTCAGACACATGGATAAGTTTTATTTTAAATATGTGCAATTTGGAAAATAATTTTGAGTAGAACGTTATGTTGTGAATCAACATAAGATTTTGCAGTTTGATAAATAAAGTTTTTCAAAAATTATACGCATTTACTTATTTTACAAATAACTGGAGCTGGCGCCGTGGCGCACTAGGTTAATCCTCCACCTGCAGCACTAGCATCCGTTATGGGCTCTGGGTTCTAGTCCTGGCTGCTCCTTTTCCAGTCCAGCTGTCTGATGTGGCCTGGAAAAGCAGTGGAGGACAGCCCAAGTGCGTGGGCCCCTTCACCTGCATGGGAGAGGCTCCTGGTTCCTGGCTTTGGATCGGCGCAGCTCCGGCCTTTGTGGCCATTTGGGGAGTGAACCAATGGAAGGAAGACCTTTCTCTCTCTCTCTCTCTCTCTCTCTCTCTCTCTCTCTCTCTCACTGTCTGTAACTCTACCTGTCAAATAAATAAATAAAAATATTTTAAAAATTATCTGTTTGTATTTATATAACTTATACAGAGTAAACACTATAAAAAGAAATATGACTAATATCCCATCAATAATGTTAGAAATGAAAATATTTTAAAACCGGAGATTCAATAAACATATAGTTTTTCTTTTATTTTACTGGAGTAGTATTTTTAACTACTCTTGATTTTAGAAACTATCTGGACATAGAAACTCAAGTAGACATTATTTTTTAATCACAGAGGCAATAATTAAGAATATTATTCAAAATAATATTCTCTTCCTTTTGGCATTTTATATACTGGATAACATTAAGGCAAGACATGCCCAAGACTAATGGAACTGTAAGTGCGATTGTGACTTTATGAGAAATTTCAGAGGTAATTAGTGATTTCTTTTAAATTTATTTTATTGTGGCATAATTGATATATTTTTAATTATTTATTTTATTTTATATTTTAATTGACAGGTACAACTACAGACAGTGAGAGGGAGAGAGAGAGAAAGGTCTTCCTTCCGTTGGTTCACCCCAAAAATGACCCCTATGGTTGGCACTGCACCGAAGCCAGGAGCCAGGGGCTTCTTTATGGTATCCCACGTGTGTCCAGGGGCCCAAGCACTTGACCATCCTCCACTGCCCTCCCAGGCCACAGCAGAGAGCTGGACTGGAAGAGGAGCAACCGGGACTAGAACCTGGCGCCCATATGGGATGCCAGTGCCTCAGGTGGATGATTAATCAAGTGAGCCATGGCGCCGGCCCACATAATTGATATATTAAATATTACACACTTATATGAATACATCCTGAAGAGTTTGCACATACAGGTATGAATACATGATGATTCAGTCATCCCACTATTGGGAATATACATAAAAAATGAAATTAGCATTTGAAAATGTTATATGTACCCCAATGCTTACGGTAGCTCAAAAAATTCATGATGCTAAGATATGGAGTATTACTCAGCCATAAAAACAAATGAAATCTTGTCTATTGTAACAAAATGGATGCAACTGGAGACCATTGTGTTTATTAGACATGTTTTCTCTGATCTGTGGTAGCTAATATATAAAGTACAAGAAATTAATGTAACAAAACTCTTTTTTTTTTAATTGTAGCTACTACTTCTCCCTTCCTGGCTGCTTGGTCCTCAAGATGGTGATTTTATTTGGATTTTTGTGAAGACGCTGCGAGGATGAGGCAAGGGAGAGGAAAAGCAATGACTGCAGAGTCTGCCTCATCTGTAGTAAGTCTGCTTTGCCAACTGCAAGGGAAAAAAAAAAGCACAACAGCATATTTTCATTTCTAAAGTCAGCAGATGTGACTTGAAGATAAATCGGAAGCAGATGTGATGGATTAGATAGTTTGCTTTTACATAGACAAATGTGGCTAAAGCTGTCATAACCAGGAAACGCTTCAGCTGCAAAATGCACGTCTCCTAAGTGCCACACTTCTGTTTCTTACCCTCTGGGAGGCTCTAATGGAAACCTAGAAACCATCCCAAGCCCTCTTTAGCCAATCATGTGGCTATATGCAAATTAATTTAAATAAAGTTAATAAAATGTTATTTAAAAAGCTAGTGTTGCTTTGGTTGCTGTTTTGAAATGCACCGTTTTAGGTAGGTTTCTATTATTGAAAATAAAGCAAGAAGAGAAAAAGAGAAACTGGCATAGAAAAACACTAGGGGAGCTATAGTTGTGTTGATGGAGTTGGGAGGCAAAGTGTGTTGAACAGGAAAAACCTGTCATTAGCCTTGGTGGGCCATTTCTGAAGGTGATACTTATATCCTTGGCAAAGTCCAATGGACTTCTGACCCTTCTTTCTAAACACTGCAGGAAGCTGCACATTAACCAAGCCTCTGCTGCTCAGGATGCCTAGTTGCATTCTTTCAGGTGGAGAAAGGAAATATATATTCTCATTTATTTTGTGTAATCTCTCAGCTGAAGTCCGAGAACCAAAGGAAAAATGGTATCAGTTCTGAATGTCAAGTCTGCTATTAACACTCACCTCAACGATTTAGTTTGTCTGAGGATACTCCAGGTAGGGAACACAGTTAATAACATAGCATTGAATTATTTTTTTTACTTTTTGGTTTTGTCTCAAACTCTACACTAGATAAGTCTGATCAAAATAAAATCAGTTTTATTTCTGCTTTTCTGTACTCAAGAGAGATGCATGTGTGTGTGTGTGTGTGTGTGTGTGTGTTATTCTGGATGTGATGAGTACCATTTTTGCTGTTTTTATTTTAGTAATTACCCTGCATACAACATCATTTTTATATTCCCCATAATAAAGTGCTCTCTTCAGGCCATTTACACGGCAATGCCTTCAAAGGATATTGTCAAACTAAGTCTGCAGCCTTCATAGCTCCCTCCAGAGACCTGACTGTAACTTTCTGCAGTATTTTCAAATGCAAATATATTGCATGCAAAAAGAATGCAATACAATCATCTCCCGATCCCTGATTATGTTTACTTTCTGTGAATCAGAACAAAATTAAATGAATCTAATGTCTCAATCCATTAATTGGGGCAAAATTGGCATCTTCTATTTTTCTTTTCTGTTGTTTATTTCTAGGCTTTCCTTTCTACATATTTAAAACAATGGCTATGAAATCTAGTTTGCAGGGGGCTGAAGAAGATGAAATCATGTTATATTTATGTCAAGTATCCAGCACCTAGGAGAGCTAAGTACATCATATTGCACACACGAATCATATAGCTGGATTCTAATTTTTGCTAAGAGATTGGAACAAGCTTCTTAACCTTTTAAAAGCCTCAATTTCTTCATTTGGGGGCTACTAACTCAATCTTTCATGATTGGAATTGAACTAGATAATAAGTAGCAAAGCGTTGGAATGTATACTGTCAGAACACTGTAGAGACCCAGTAAATTCTGGCAGTTATGGTTATTAATAAATATTAACTTTTTCTTAATTTAAATGAATCTCTTTCTGTTGATCTCTTATAGAATTATTACTAGGTAAAATAATATGCAATCGGCCCATTACATTTTTACAGTTTTGGAATCTGTTTCTAGATTCCCAAAAGCTAGCAGCTTGCCCTGGATGACTGCCATCTGCAAAATATTGTTATAAAGTGTTATTACTATGTTTCATACACGCTTTTTGCACTCAACTTCCCCTACAAGGCTGAAATATATATTCAATATCCTTGTTTATGCTCTTATTCTTAAACCTTGGCTTGTTAGAGGAGAGACTTTATTGAAGTATTGAGGATTTGTTATTGACTGGCCAATGCACTCAAAATGCACAGCTTTATAAAGTTAACTTTTAATTCATTCTTATATTTTATTTATACATATTTTACATTTTTTATGTTTTATGAAGGATGAAGTTCATAGAAAGCTTATTCACTCTCGGAGACCATTCAACATTCAAATCCCTCTATGTGAGTGGCAGCCCATTGTAGTTCACAAATATAATTACCTTCTTAAATATATAAAGAACTTTCACATGATAACACATCTAAGAATAAGATAATACAAATTTTAAGCTGGCTGAATATACGAGATAGTAGAAATTAGCAAATAAGGAATAAGTAGAAGTAAGAAAATGAGAGTGAAGTCATCTAGCACAATTTGCATAACTTCTTTGAATCTTGTTTTTCTGCAAATTATAGATGATGAAAATGTTCTCTAGCTTCTTCAGAGTGATATTCCATTGAACACATTAGTGCCTGTTCAAATTTCTTTCCCTTTCCAAATTCTTTCATCTTCCACCATGACTTTACCACCTTATAGACAGGTCTCCCATTGTACCCTTTATCCCTGGTCCATCATCATGAACAATTGCCCTCTGTATCACCACAGGCCAACCACATTTCAATTATTCCTGTTCCTGGGACTTATCATATCCAATATTTTTATCTTCATAGTAACTGATGATCTATTCAAACTTTCTGACTATAGGTTATATTCCTTTCACCCTATTTTCGGCATTTATCCATGGCCAAAGAACTCACAGTCCATTGAAATCTGTACTAATTTTATTCCAAAACCTTTCCTTTTTTTACTTCCTAAATTTTTAACTCAAAGATTATTTTTAAAATATTTTGGCTAAATTATTTAAATTGATTGACATTTTTCTCATTGTTATCCTCATCTAGAAAATACGAAGTCAGGATTCTGTGTTCTTTAATGTATGAATCAACAGTAGTTTACTAGAAAAGTCACAACTTAGAATAAACTACTTTTACCATAAATGCAGAACTACCTACTTCAAATTTGTCTCTTAGATTACCTACTAATATTACTCATTTATTACTGAATATTACAGAAAAACCTAACTATGAAAACGCAAATAAATAATAGTGGCTGGTAGTTATGTACCAATGAGTATATGAAACAGATTGATAGATAAAATACATATACACACAGAAATGAAAATGTGCATACATTCATAAATGTATACATTCACAACACAGAAAAAACACATACACAATCCAAGATGGCTGAATAGTGAAGAGATGAGCTAATTTTTATAGCAGAAGAAAGGGGAGACTCTGTATTCCCTGGGGACAGTTGGAAGGATGTTAGCAGTAGAAATCCTGCAGAAAAAAGAGAGACTATGGCATGGCACAATCAGGAAGAAGCAAGCAGGGCATAGCTGGCAACTCCAGTAGATAATGACTGGAGGGGACACCATCTTCTTGGAGCAAGGTGAGAGGAACTTTAGTCAGCCCCTGACACTAGTAGTATTGCTTAAGGAAGAACCTCACAGTCCCCATTGACTTTGAGTCTGGTTTGAGTCTCTTTGCTTTCCTCTTCTCCACCCACAAAGATGACTGGTGATTAGCAGGGAGGAAGCGCCATCTTAATAAGTAGAGGCTGCTGCAGTCTGTGTACAGCTTGGGAATTTATCAGTGGGATAAATCCATAGTCCTCATTAACTTTGAGTCTGGCCTGGAGGGTTGGCAGGGAGTGGGACACACATTTAGGCTTGTGAAGCACTCCCCTCTCTCTCACTTTATCAAGGTGTCTGGACTCAACTTGCCAAGGCAGAGCACCAAGCAACTTCTTTTGGGCAGGCAGCTGGCACTGGGAATGCACTCTCTCTGTGAGTGCAGTAGGCTCTCTGGACTGAGAGTGGAGCCTTTGTTCCCTGTGACTGTGGCAGCCCTGTGTGCTGTGACTGTGGAAATTCTGTGACTGTGTGACAGGGTGTGGGGTGTGGCTAGGTCTTTGGGCAATCACTGTTTCTGGCTTCAGAGGCTCAGAGTTTCCCAAGAACCTAGTTTGGTCATGAGAGGGGGTTCCTTGCTAAAACTGAGGAGCTCATGGATCCATTCTGTGATTCATGCGCAATGCATGGGTGAGCTGTGTTTCCACTGTGGGCTCACCCTGGGCAGTTGGTTCACCTTGGGAGAGAAGCGGTGAGGCTGTGATCATGCCATTCAACACAATCATACCCTACCCCCAGCGATGATAGAAGAGTTATACCACACTCAACTAAGGTGTTCTCTGGACTCTTGTCCCACCCTTCAGCATTGGCTGGAACTCCCCAGTCCCACTCAGCACACACCTCTGGATATCTGCTGGATAAGGCATTGTTCTAGTTTAAAAATATAATGATTTTTAATATTTTCTCAAATTCTTTTCATATTTAAATATTATATGCATACACATATATATCATTTTTCATTGAAAGCAGGAATATTACTATCACAAAATAAAAAGAGATATAAAAAGGATATAGTCTAATTTACATGATATGATCCAATGAAGCAAGATTTATAACCATATAGCAAATGACATGACATTCAAAAATATACTATTGTATATATTAACATCCACAAATAAGAGAAAATGTGGTATTTGTCTTTCCAGGTCTGGATTATTTCACTTGGCATAATGATTTCCATTTCCATCCATTTTTTTGCAAATACTTTTTATGGCCAGATAATATTCTATTGTGAAATATATCACACTTTCTTAATCCAGTCATCAGACAATTAAGCTTATTCTCTATCTTTGCAACTGTGAATTGAGCTACTATAAATATGGGGGAGAGAGCATAATTTCCATGTGCTGATTTCAATTCTTTTGAACATATTCCTAGAATGGGATAGATGGGTCATATGGTAGATCCATTTCTAGTTTTCTGAAGGATCTCCAGATTGTGAATATAAAACTGTAGGTTTAAAATTTAGTTACAAAAGATGTACAGTTTGGGACATGCTCAATCAGACCTGCCCCAAATGATGGCGTTAGAATCGTGCCAGGGGATTCCGATACAATCCCATCAAGGTGGCATCTACCAAGGCCATCTCACTAGTCCAAGTGATCAATTTCAGTTCACAATTGATCACACTGATAGGTCTAAGAGTCAAAGGGATCACACAAACAAGACTAGTGTCTCCTAATACTAAATGATAGGATGAAAAAGAGAGAGAATGATCCAACATGGGAAGCGAGATACACAGCAGACTCATAGAATGGCAGATGTCCTAAATAGCACTCTGGCCTCAGAATCAGCCCTTAAGGCATTCAGATCTGGCTCAAGAGCCCATGAGAGTATTTTAGGCATGGAAAACCAAGACAATCTGAAAAAAAAAAAAAAAAAAAGAAAACCTAAATGAAAGATCTCTGTGAGTGGGATCCCAGTGGAATGAATGGGGCCATCAAAGAAGGAGGTACCTTTCTCTGAAGGGAGGAGAGAACTTCCACTTTGACTATGACCCTGTCGGAATAAGATTGAAGTCGGCGAACCCTAAAGGCTTCCATAGCCTCAGCAACTCATGACTAGAGCCTAGGGAGATTACTGACGCCATAAACAAGAGTGTCAAATTGTTAAATCAACTTCAGGAGCCACTGTGTACTTACGTCTCATGAGGGATCTGTCCTTAATGTGTTGTCCAATGTGAAGTAATGCTATAACTAGTACTGCAACAGTATTTTACACTTTGTGTTTCTGTGTGGGTGCAAACTGATGAAATCTTTACTTAGCATATACTGAATCAATCTTCTGTATATAAAGATAATCGAAAATGATTAAAAATCTGGATGTTAAATTGGAAATTGCATAGATAATTAATCAATTCTTTAAAAAAAATCATGTAGGATCTCTGTCCTTAATGTGCGTACATTGTGAATTAATACTATAGCTAGTACTCCAACAGTATTTTCACTTGTGTCTCTATGTGAGGGCAAACTATTGATATCTTTACGTAATATGTACTAAACTGATCTTCTCTGTATAAAGAGAATTGAAAATGAGTCTTGATGTAAATGGAAGGGGAGAGGGAGTGGGAAAAGGGAGGGTAGTGGGTGGGAGGGAAGTTATTGGGGGGGGAAGCCATTGTAATCCATAAGCTGTATTTTTGAAATTTATATTCTTTAAATAAAAGCTTTATAAAAAATTTAGTTACCATTAATATTTAGGAAATTAACACATATTTCCAAATCACCCATTTCCTGTCAGTAATATTAGTTTGTCACTAATTCCCCAGTTGTTCAATTTTAATTCTACATTTATATGAATGAAACTTTCAGTAGTGTTCCTGTTAGTTTGATAACTTTATCCCCCATAACATTTTATTCATAAAATTTGTGTGGATAATTTTATCTAGAGAGGTTTTGATTGGTTATAGTCTTAATGAAGTTATCTTAGTATAATTTTAATGAGCAAGGCAGAGAGACAGAGAGAAGAGGGAGAGACAGGGAAACAAAGATCTTCCATTCTCTAGTTTACTCCATAAAGCTCCAAAAAAGTTGAGTCTGGGTCAAGCTGAAACCAGCCCACAGTTTAGTCTTGGTCTTCCCCATGGGTAACAGAAACCCACATGCTTGACCTATAATCTCTGACATCCCCATGTGCTCATTAGCAAGAAGTTGGTATAAGAAAGCTGAGCTAAGACTGGAGCCCAGGCTCTTCAATATGGGAATCTTAACCATTATGCCAAAGTCAGCTCATGTTTCTATTTTATAAAATATGTATATGAGTAGTATGATGTC
Organism: Sylvilagus floridanus; assembly: GCA_949820135.1. Taxonomy (NCBI): domain Eukaryota; kingdom Metazoa; phylum Chordata; class Mammalia; order Lagomorpha; family Leporidae; genus Sylvilagus; species Sylvilagus floridanus. Next base: position 99,192,418 of record OX463224.1, on the reverse strand, counting down.
TACATTCTTACATTCAAAAAAAATATTTCTTGGGATGATGCTGTGGCTCACTTGGTTAATCCTCTGCCCGCAGTGCCGGCATCCCATATGACCGCCAGGTTTTAGTCCTGGTTGCTCCTCTTCCAGTCCAGCTCTCTGCTGTGGCCCGAGATGGCAGTGGAAGATGCCCCAAGTGTGTGGGCCCTGCACCTGCATGGGAGTGCAGGAAGAAGCACCTGGCTCCTGGCTTCAGATCGGCACAGCTTCAGCCATAGTGGCCATTTGAGGGTGAACCAACAGAAGCAAGACCTTTCTCTCTGTCGCTCTCTCTCACTGTCTATAGCTCTACCTGTCAAATAAAAAAAAAAAATTTCTGTAACCTTCATCTATTATTCATCTTGGAACTTTGAATACAAGTTGGAGAATTGCTTGGTTCAATACTCAGTTTCTCAAGTCCATAACAAACCTTATTCATATTAGGAATTCTGTAAGTATTTATTAAAATCAATGAAATAACATAATAAAACCTGTGTCAGGCTTTAGAATCAAAATGTTCGTGATTACTAAAGTCATATAGGACAAGAAATTAGATATTCCATTCAGATATTAAAGAATAAAACACTTTATAGCTTTTGTTTAAAATATAAGTAATCCATAATTAAGGGGAAAAAAAGATGACATTTTAAACACATGTTGTATTAGAAATAGCTTTTTTTAGAGACAAGTACTGACAGCAAAGTCACTGTAAAATATGCACAGATATCAAAAGTCAGAAGCAGAGACTTGAAGGAAATTTTAGACACACAAAGTAATCGGAGCAGTTCTACAAAGAACTATATTATAGGTTATCTTTTATTTTACGACCACAAATAGAGGTAACATCAGACACATCTCAGACTGTGTTTTCTGTGCAGTTAAAGAGAAACTATAATGACATCTTGCAGAAATAACGGTCACTGTTTCAAAACAGAAAGCACTCTGAGATAGGTCTTCTCTACCCTCCATAGCAATTAGAATAAAGTATAACATCCCAGAACTTGATGTATAATATTGGCACTTACATTTTTGTGGCATGTTAGTATTAATTAAGTGGATGTTTATAGACATTGTTTTTCCCACAAGCATGCTGGTACTGACAAGTGAAACTATCCAGGAAAAAGGGTTTTTATAACCTTAACTAGGAAAATGTACCCAATAAATATTGTGGATTTATACTCAAGTCTTTTCACTACGTGTAGGTTCTCTTACTTCTGTGTATTTCATTCCAGTGTCCAAGTAATCAATGCCACCAAAAGTTGATTCTGATCACTCAGGCTACATATGTGAATCTCATTCTGGAATTGTATTTCAAACTTTTCTTATAAACATTAAGACTAAGAAAGCAATCTGAAACAAAAGAAATAGTAGTACATATCATACAAACAATGAATTTGGTGATAGTGACTTCATAGTAATGGGGGAATACAGCAGTGTAAATACAACTTACTGTGATTTTTCTACATACAGCATATTCATTAATTCAGCATATAAACATACTATACTACATACTATGCTATGAATGTACTATTATATATATGTTATATGCACTAATATATAATATACATTTTAATTCTATATACATATATATTAGGAAGTAAGAAAACACATTTTTAAATGTTTTTCTTGGTCTCTAATCCTTCAAAATCTACACAAAGTGATCTATAAACCTACAGAGCTTAGAAATCTATCAGCGAATAGATACTCTAGTGGCAGGCATATGCAGCTGAAAGAGTTGTTAATTCAAAGGAAACGTCTGAATATATTTTGACAATATGTTTCTTTGTATATATGATTGGAAACATACATGAAAGTAAATTAAATCTTACCTGGGCATATTTCATTAGAAACAGGGTTAACTATACTTTGTTTTTTTTTTTTTTGTTTTGTTTTGTTTTTTATTTATTTATTTATTTATTTTTTACAGGCAGAGTGGACAGTGAGAGAGAGAGACAGAGAGAAAGGTCTTCCTTTTGCCGTTGGTTCACCCTCCAATGGCCGCCGCGGTCGGCGCGCTGCGGCCGGCGCACCGCGCTCCTCCGATGGCAGGAGCCAGGAGCCAGGTGCTTTTCCTGGTCTCCCCATGGGGTGCAAGGCCCAAGCACCTGGGCCTTCCTCCACTGCACTCCTGGGCCACAGCAGAGGGCTGGCCTGGAAGAGGGGCAACCGGGACAGAATCTGGTGCCCCGACCGGGACTAGAACCCGGTGTGCCGGCGCCGCAAGGTGGAGGATTAGCCTGTTGAGCCACGGCGCCGGCCTAACTATACTTTGAAATACAAGTCCCCAAATACTTTTATTTAGAAAGTTCCTTTAATACCTTGCAAGAGGAAAGGAGAAACTTTAATTTATCCAGTTAAAGAAAGTGGCCCCTAATGAGAGTCAAGGAACTCATTGCAATTATTCACACATCCAGAACAACTATAGTGGTCATTTTTTGTTTTTCAGGATATACGCACACCTTTAACCTCTGGTTAATAAGTGCAGTAAAAAATGATTATTGGTTCAATAGAGTCCTCCATGATGATAAATCCACATTCTAGCCACGTGCTCTGACACTCTTGTGGCTGGATTCATTTTATTTATTTCTGCAGCACTATTTTGTTAAGAGTAGCAGTAAAGTCTGGAACTGGAGATTTCATTTCACTGGAGCCAGCAACAGGTGGAATAACTCCAATAGTGTTGGAAAAGAGACATCCATGTCAACAACTTCATCAAAGTTTATTTTTCATTCCTTCCGCAGTTTTGCTGCTGAAATATGATCTGGCTGCTTTGCTGTATCATGGGGGAAACAGCAGAGTATAATTCAGAGCACAGAGTTGCACTGTCTCACTGGTGTAAAGAGCAGAAGAATTTGGCTTTTGAGTTGTTTACTGTCCTGAATAGCAATCATTGGTTGCTGTTGACCGTGAAAGCAGTCTGTTAGGTTGATCAATATGTAGGCTCTCCATTGGTATGACTACAAAAAATATGTATCAGAGGGTGAGAGATAGAGTCTCTACCATGTTGTTTTTTTTTTTTAACTCAATCTGAACTCAATTATTATCAATGGGAGTTTAATCTGTGGACTCCTCTCAATTTTAAGAGGCTAAGACTTTATGTAGAATTTTTACTTTATCTACTATCAAATCATAATTGTTTAATCCATCTTTGGCAATTTAGTCTTAATTCTGCATTATTATATCTCAGAAAAAGCAATATAAAATTCTCCTTTTAAATTACCATCTGAAATTGTGATAAAATTCACATGCCATAAAATGCATCATTCTAAACATGTTTAAGCATTTTGTTCAGTAGTTTGTAGTCACACTATATATCCATATTGTCATGAAACCAATCTGCAGATATTTTCATGTTGAAAAATTAAAATTGTAAACACAATCTTAATGAGTCACTCACGTGAGCTGGTTATTTACCAGCTGGTGAATAAGAAAATAAACAAATATTATCTATATTTTTCAGGTGGAGACAACTAGGTTTGGGCCTTGTATGGTTTAAATCATTCATTCAGTGACTCAAGACTCAAACATATGCCTGTTCAAGACCAACAGTGGGCTAAATTTATGTCCCATGAAAAATTCTGTAATACCTGTTTTTTAAAGCAAATTGTGCATTTTGTGTATAAAGACCTTCATTTTGCCTTTTGTATTAAACCTGGAGCCACATTACAGTGTAGGATCGTATAGTAGCCTTCTCTGATGACTGTTGGTTAGATATCCCACATTTCTTACTTCACTTACTTCTACTAACCTCACAGAGAGGTTAACTAGATCCTACACTCCTGATCATTACTCCTCTTCCAGTCCTGGCCTAATTCAAGGTTGCTCCTGGTGACATTGAGTCACTCTCTACATTGCGTGAAAGCATTTGTGTAGTTGTTGAGTAGGAAAGCAGAATAACATGAAGACACTGACATAGAGAAGACAACATGGACTATGCCTATCACTTCAAATGACTCCATAAATTCTAACAGGTATTACCCTCACTGTTGTTCCTGCATTCTATTTAGCTGTAACTTTAAGAAATATTCAGAATATTTTCAGTGATAAACTTCTTATCTTGGCCGGTGCCATGGCTTACTAGGCTAATCCTCCTCCTGCTGCACTGGCATCCCGGGTTCTAGTCCCGGATGGGGTGCCGGATTCTGTCCCAGTTGCTCCTCTTCCAGTCCGGCTCTCTGCTGTGGCCGAGAAGGCAGTGGAGGATGGCCCAAGTGCTTGGGTCCTGCACCTGCATGGGAGACCAGGCGGAAGCACCTGGCTCCTGGCTTCAGATCAGCAGCACTCCAGCTGTAGTGGCCATTTGGGGGCTAAACCAATGGAAGGAAGACCTTTCTCTCTGTCTCTCTCTCACTAACTCTGCCTGTCAAAAAAATAAAAATAAATAAATAAAAATTTAAAAAAGAAAAATTCTTGTCTTGCAAGTATATTTTTTTAACTCTAACAATATTACCAGAGATTTCTATGTTTTCTTCCAGTACAGAGAGTCTGGGATTATGGGCAGAATCAAACTTTTAGAAAAATTAAATATAATTAGTAACTATGACTCAATAACAAAGCAACATGAGGTTAGGTCATGAGTGTTAAAACAATTTGTGAGAAGATTTGATATTATAAGGGTAAACACAAAAATGTCAAAAATTTTCCTTCCTTGTAGACGTTTTCAGGAAAACACTATAGGATATGCTCAACCAAATATACTAGGGTATAAAATAAAACAAAACAGATTGTTATGGCTAAGAATCAAGATACTCAACAAGCAGATGAGCAAAGTAATTTCTAGAAGAAAGTCTAGACAGTGACTTCATGAAAGGTCCAGAAACTGGTTAGAAAACTCCAGAAGGCCTCTCTGTGAGATGTAAAGATCTATGTGTTGGGGGGTGGAGAGTGAATCTGTAACAATATCCTGACATACTTAATAGCACAGAAATGAAATGAGATGCTTTTAACAGAATTGTTAAAGACACAGAGCAGAACCCAATTGTTGGGGGGCCGGTCTGTGACATAGCGGGTAAAGCTGCTGCCTATGGTGCTGGCATCACATATGGAGCCTGTTCAAGTCTTGGCTGCTCCACTTCTGATCCAACTCTCTGCTGTGGCCTGGAAAAGCAGTAAAAGATGGTACAGATCCTTGGACCCCTGCACCCACATGGGAGACCCAGAAGAAGCTCCTGGCTCCTGGCTTCGGATCAGCTCAGCTCAGGCCATTGTGGCCATTTGGGTTGTGAGCCAGAGGATGGAAGACCTCTTCCTCCGCCTTTCAAATAAATAAATAAACAAACAAACAAATAAATGAGTAGTTTTTTTTTTTTTTAATAAAGAACTCAATGGTTGTATTTTAGCTTGAGTAATTTGTCTTCTTTCCTTCCTCCTTTGATCCCTCCTATTCTCCTTCCCTCTTTTCTTTCCTCCTGTCCTTCCCTCTCCTCTATTTTCACTGCATCCCTTGTTCGCTTCATTTTTCTATGTTTCAGTTTACATTGTAAAGGGATAAATAAATAAGTTTGTGAATTTAAAATTAATCCAGATCAACAACCAAATAGAAATACACATCCCTGTTGAGTAACAGAACATTTACAATTTCCACAGTGTACTGAAACATCACTTTTATGATTTACCATATTTTCTCTTACTGTACTAAGTTGCTCAATGAGACGTATTAATCTAATAATTTGTATTTTCTCAAGACAACTTACTACATCCAGCCTATATGAGGCTTTGACTCTGTCAACACAAATTAGGTAGAACTCTTTTGTTTGCTCTGTTTGGTTAATAACATTTTACACTTAATGCATTTGAGAGGATCGTTGGCTGTGTTCTAAATGGTGTTTTAATATGGTGTTATTTTGTGATTAGGCATTTAAAGTTTTAATATTATATTTCTCTTTATGTGTAACATGTGAGATAAAAATGCAGTGTTTACATCAGCCATTTATTTTATTTCAGTGAAGATAATTTTTGCTCATCCTGTTCTATTCCATCCACCCCCAACCCCCAACCCCCACCCCCACCCCCATTTTGTGAAGCTTCATGCATTGGCCCATTGCTTGATTTTCTTCATTTCTGTGCCTTGATGTTGGTGATTATTATGCTGATTCACTCATGATACTAAAATATCATTTTATATCATCTTTCACATTATGGTTTATATTTCCATCATCTCAAAACCAAGTCATAAAATTTTGAAACAAGCACTTATCATTTAGTGTCCAATTGTTTTCTTTTATTTTCTATTATCTTGAATCCATTGTTATTTATTTCCCATCTACTTATATTGTTTTCAATTTGATTTTCTAAGGCTCTGGTTCTGTTAATATTTACAATAAGTGGCCGGCGCTGTGGCTCAACAGGCTAATCCTCCGCCTTGCGGCGCCGGCACACAGGGTTCTAGTCCCGGTTGGGGCGCCGGATTCTGTCCCGCTTGCCCCTCTTCCAGGCCAGCTCTCTGTTGTGGCCCGGGAGTGCAGTGGAGGATGGCCCAAGTGCTTGGGCCCTGCACCCCATGGGAGACCAGGCAAAGCACCTGGCACCTGGCTCTTGCTTCGGATGAGCACGGTGTGCCAGCCGCAGCGCGCCAGCCGCGGCGGCCATTGGAGGGTGAACCAAAGGCAAAAGGAAGACCTTTCTCTCTCTCTCTCTCTCTCTCTCTCTCTCTCTCTGTATACTCTGCCTGTCAAAAATAAAAAAAAATAAAAAAATTTACAATAAGTTTTTTTTCCTGATTTCATTTACTTGATTTTCATTTATGCTTGTTCAATTCTCATTTATGACCACAAATGAATGTATATACATTCATGTTTGTGTACATATCTATTTTTAGAGAAAATTAACTACCTTTTATATTTCCTAATGTTTATTTATCATTGTTTTGGTTGGAGTCATATCTTTAAGCAATACTCTCAACCTCACTAGCTATTTCTTTTTTTAAAAAAAAAATTTATTTATTTATTTGAAAAGTAGAGTTACAGACAGAGAGAGGAAGAGACAGAGAGAAAGGTTTTCCTCTTTTGGTTCACTCCCTAAATGGCTGCAATAGCTAGAGCTTAGCCAATCCAAAGCAAAAATCCAGGAGCTTTTTCCTGTCTCCCCTGTGGGTGCAAGGGCCCAAGGACTTGGGCCATCCTCCCTTGTCTTCCTAGGTACATTAGCCGGGAGCTGGATCAGAAGTAGAGCATGCAGGACTTGAACTGATATCCATATGCGATGCCAGCGCTGCAGATAATAGGTTTACCTGCTATGCCACAGTGCTGGCGCCCTCACTTTTTTTTTTTGACAGGCAGAGTGGACAGTGAGAGAGAGAGACAGAGAAAAAGGTCTTCCTTTTGCCATTGGTTCACCCTCCAATAGCCGCCGCAGCCCATGCGCTGCGGCTGGTGCACCACGCTAGGAGCCAGGTGCTTCTCCTGGTCTCCTATGGGGTGCAGGGCCCAAGCACTTGGACCATCCTCCACTACACTCCCTGGCCACAGCAGAGAGCTGGCCTGGAAGAGGGGAACTGGGACAGAATCTGACGCCCTGACCAGGACTAGAACCCGGTGTGCCGGCGCCAAAAGGTGGAGGATTAGCCTAGTGAGCAGTGGCAGCAGCCTTCTCACTAACTTTTTAATAGTGGTTTGAATGAATTATCCTTTATACATATATAATGTTATCTTTTTAAAAAAAAAGCTTTTTAAGGATTTTATTCAGTGAGAGAAATACCCAGGAAAGTGAGGGTGTTCATTTGGGGAGAAAGAAGTCTAGAAGCTAAGTTGGGTCCATACCAGGCAGAGGGCAGGGCAGGTCCCACGTGGAGCAGGCAAGTGGGCAGGAAAGCAGAGGACAAGCAGAGGCCTCAAGGCCTTGTGCCCAGAGGCGTGAGGCAACAAGGCTTTAACAAGGGTGCACAACCAAAAAATGGAGTATAATATCATCTTAATAATAAATGTGCAATTGTTTAAATGTTCTTTCTGTCATTCGCATCAGTGAGCTGATTTTACTCTGTTCATGTTCTTTTTGACCTAGTACATTCAGCTTAACATAATGTTGGTTAATCATTGGTGGACAAATTTTTCTACTTTGGTCTTTTAAGATTTACTTATTGGTTTATATAAAGGGAACATATTCCAATGTTTCATATGTACAGTTTTAAGAACATCATGATAGTTCCCACCTTCCCCTCTGTCCTTCATGCTCACCCTTCGTCTTTTTTCCTTTCTTATTTTTCTTTTAATTTTTGTGATAACATACTTTCAACTTACTTTATGACTACAAACTTGATCCTCCTCTAAATAAAAATTCTTTATTTGAACCAAGAAAGTAAAAATGATCCTTTCACCTTGTTATTTATAGTAGGAAAACTAAATCACATCTGACTTTCATAGCATTTATTTGACATCAACTGTATGCCTCAGGAATCAAGGGCAAACTATTAGGTCAAATGCTTATCAAAATACAAGCAAGATCTCTTAAGCACTGAAGTCAGAAAAATTCATCAGAAATCTAAAGTATGTACTTAGAATCTTATCTCCATTCATGTTGATTTTTGTAGGCATCTTAAAATAGCAAGAGGTTCCTATACACTTCAAAATACTTTGGTTTGTGTCTGTAAAATATGATGATTCATTCAAAAATGAAAGAGTTGACATTATTTCATCCATATATCATCTGATTCATCTAGACTAGGAACTGTTGGAAACAATGTTATGTGAAAACATAAGGTCTACTAAACTGTCCAAGATCATAGCCGCTAGTGATATTTAGTAAGACTAGGAATTAATGTATAATGTTACTTAATTTAATTGTAAATTATTTAAATTTAGATATACACAAATAGCTAATGATTCCTGGAGTAATTAGAACTGTACTAAGGAAAAGCATCACATCATAAAGGATAGTAAATATCATTTTACAATACATAATATGGTCAGGGAAAACTAAGTAGATTATATCATAAAAATAATTATATATTTGCATTAATTTCCAATGAAACTGGCAAAATTAAAGTAATAAGAATGCCTAATGTTGGTTCAGAGACATGACAAAGGTCATTTGCTTTTTAAAGAATCAGTATGGAGAATATTTATTTCATAATAATTGATTAACTACAAGTAGAGCATTTTCCCTGAGACAGTGAGATTGGAATGAGACAAGAACAGATGTAGCTCTGAAGGGAATGACAAATTAATTCCATGCTTTGTTGCTGAGCCGAATTGATAGTAGGCTAAGAAAAAAGAAAGAAGACTTTGGAAAGGGGATATTCAAAAAACACAAATACTATTTTTATTTCTATTGATAAGCTATCTGCAAAACTACAAAGGTAGAGGGGAGTATATGTAATAAATCTCAATTGAATGATGGAAATTAATGCACTGAATGTTACTTCTTTTTATCTTTGTTTTTAACAATTTTATAACAGACATATGATATGGAAATAACAATTTCCAAGTAAAAATGTGGAAAAAGGTATGTGAAAGTATAATTGCAGGTAGTATATATTACACTCTCACAACCATATGAGGTTAAGTTTAATTCAAAATCTTGTGTTAATATTGTTCTTATAATTGCAAGATAAATTCTAACATGAACCGGCATTTCATACATTCGCATCCAACATACTACAGAAAAATTGGTAGTGGGAGAAAGCATTTAGCCTGGGGATTACATTTACATCTTACATGGGAGTACCTGGATTCAATTCCCAGCCCTAACTCCTGACTCCAATCTCCTACTAATATATACCCTGGGAGGCAGAGTCATGACTAAACTAATCTGGGCCCTCTGACCTATTTGAGAAATATGGGTGATTTTCTTGGCCTCTGTCTTTGACTTCAGCATAGAATTTCTCTGTTGTGAACATTCTGGGAGATGAGATTTCTCTTGTGTGTATGCTCTCTCTCTCCTTCTCAAATAAATAACTTTTAAAAATATTGGTATTCCTCAAATAGGAAAAAACAGCTAAAGTTCTCACTTAATAATTAGGAAAAAGAGTACATATCCAGAAATCTCTTATTCATTTGAAATATCCACACTGAGAAAAATTTACGACTTCAAAAGGTTAGGGAAAAACTTCCACATTGAATGACAACATAAAAATAATGTAGAAGTCATCTTCCCAAACATACAAGGATACGATGCAAACATTGAAACCTTGGGTCTATCAAAAGTAAAGCCACAAGGTCAAGTGTCACCCAGAAACATAGAGTGAGGTAAATTCCAAATATCAAAGTCAAGATCTGAGCTGGAATAGAAGTTGAGGGAGCCACAAACTTTAAGAACACTTGGATGATTACAAAACAAATTAGTAGAGGCAGAATATAGACCAGCCTGAGTCAGAAACCTCCAAGGTCATAGTGTTGGGAGGATTCCCCCCAGAAATATTATCAGAATTTCATGATGCAGAGCCGAAGATGATTTACCCCTTTGTGGTACTAGTGTTTAAAGAGAATGGCTCATCTTTTTGAAATACAAGGATGTTTCAAAAGTTCTGTGAAAAATGGAGCATAAAACCAAGCTTATTATGGTGGAAAAAAATTTAAAATTCTGCATAGTTTTTTTTTTCCTAATATGCAGTTTCCATGCCCTTCTTGAAGATTTCTTGTGTGTCCTAAGCCTTCTCCAAAGGAAATCTCTCCAAGGTAAAAAGCCTTGGTTAGAGCCTTGTCCCATCCAGAAGAGGTCATTGCCATACATCAGGAAGCTGTAGTCTTTCTGCCTCAACAAAGTGGCAAATTAAATTAAATAAATAACTATGCAAAAAAAATCATCTACACCACTGGAAAAATTCTTTCAGAAGTCACATACCTGAGACAAGTCTGCCTAAAAACAAAAATATGAGATTGCAGAGTGTTTTTTCCTCTAACTATCATAACATCATGTAAATAAGGCTTTGGTGTAATACCAGTGGACTGCAACTCAAAGAGCTGCGTGATACATTTGCTCTCTCTTAAAATCCAAAGCCAAGACCACAAATGCAAAGAAACAGGGATATTAGTGGAGTTTGAAACCTCTAGAAACTATAGATAGAGTAAACATTTGAAAACAGCTCAATTCCTAGTCAAATTCCCATAATCCTCACATGGAAGGCCTGTTTAACTCAATTCCTACACCTGAAACACTATGCCCAGCTTCAACAAAAAAGAATGAAAGACAAGCTACTTGGCAAGACAAACCATGGTCTGGTGAAAAAATGAAGACTTAGAACAATTCTTTGGAATGATACAGCTATTGGAATTGTCTGATTGTTTAAAATGCCTATAATTAATATGTTAAGGGATCATGAAAATAGTACATATCAAGGAGAAACAGATGGGTAATACAAGCAGAGATGTGAAAACTCAAAATGTTAGTGAAGTATAATGTTACCTAGATAATTTTTTATCTCTAAATTAGTTGTGAAAATTTGCATAATGGTGTCTTGAGAATGAAATGAGATGCTGATAATGATATTATTTTACATTTTAATAGTATTTTAGAGCTCACAATACATTGTTTCTTATAAACGCAGATTACAATTCTATCAAGTGTGTGGCTTTGACTCTTCAGTCTCAGACACTGGATGAAAGAACACCCAGGACATTGCTTTTGTCCCACAGATAAAAAAGAGCATTGACAAGTGCATATGATTTTATTTATTTAATAGGCAGAGTGACAGAAAGAGCAAAGAAGAGACAGAAAGAAAGATTTTCCATCTGCAGGTTCACTTCCCAAATGGCCACAGCAACCAGAGCTGAACCAAAGCTAAGCCAGGAACCAAAACAGCATCCTAGTTTCCCACCTGAGAGCTAAACGTCCAAATACATGGACCATCTTCGTCTTGGACCATTTTCTTAACCCCATTAACAGGGAACTAAATCAGTAATGGAATAGTTGGGACTTGTGCTGGAGCTCCTATATGAGATGCTGATGTTGCAAGCTGTGGCTTAATTGGCTGAGCCACAACGCTGGCAATAGGTAATTGTTCTTAAGTTCTGTCTGAAATGTAGTATCTACCATATTCTTTAATTTTGCATTGGCAAATCAAGTCACATAACCAACTCTTGTCACAATGAGGACTTTAATGCATCCACATCACAGGGTTCAGTAGAAAAGAATTCAGAATTATAGACTGCAAATAGCTAGGCAGTGATGCAATCCATTAGGCATATTGAAGCTTATTCAAAGTTTTGTGGTAGTATTACTTGATTCCAATGCAGTGTTATTATAATTCAAAAATGAGAAAAGTAGAAATAGAGTAGAAATGCCTTAGAAAATACAAGTGAATGATAATAATTTTAATATCATTACTTGGGTACACAATAGTCCTACAGAGTACACATTTACTCTATGACACCATGATAAACTGATTTTTGGAAGTTTCTCCTAAAATATGGATTTTGTATGTGTGTCTGTCGCTCATTGTTCTTAATGTCTGCTCAATTATTATTATAACTATTTCCGTATTCAATGAAGAAAGAGGGAAATTTTTGTAACATGAAAATTAGCTGTTTTTTACTGCATTTTAATGAGCATTACAATTCAAAATAAATGCCAAATTATTTTAACTATTACTTTGAAATTATATTTTTTAAAGATTTATTTATTTATTTGAAAGTCAGAGTTACACAGAGAGAGAATGAAAGGCAAAGAGAAAGAGGTCTTCCATCAGCTGGTTAACTCTCCAATTGGCTGCAACGGCTGGATCTGTGCTGATCCAAAGCCAGGTAAGAGGAGCTTCCTCTGGGTCTCCCACATGGGTTCAGGAGCCCAAGAACTAGGACCATCTTCTACTGCTTTCCCAGGCCATAGCAGAGAGCTGCATCGCAAGTGGAGCAGCTGGGACTGAAACCGGTGCCCATGTGGGATGCCGGCACTGCAGGTGGCGGCTTTACCTGCTATGCAACAGCACAGGCCCTGGAATTAATTTTGTAAAAAATTTTATTATAAACGAGATAGCAATATTGAACTCAGAAAAATTACATAATTTTTTTTTTTAACAGGCAGAGTGGACAGTGAGAGAGAGAGACAGAGAGAAAGGTCTTCCTTTTGCCATTGGTTCACCCTCCAATGGTCGCCGCGGTCGGCGCGCTGCGGCCGGCGCACCGCGCTCGTCTGATGGCAGGAGCCAGGTGCCAGGTGCTTTTCCTGGTCTCCCCATGGGGTGCAGGGCCCAAGCACCTGGGCCATCCTCCACTGCACTCCTGGGCCACAGCAGAGGGCTGGCCTGGAAGAGGGGCAACCGGGACAGAATCCGGTGCCCCGACCGGGACTAGAACCCTGTGTGCCGGCGCCGCAAGGCGGAGTATTAGCCTGTTGAGCCACGGCGCCGGCCAAATTACATATTTTAAGAAGCCTTGAAGGAAGTTAAGTAAAAATAATGAGTGAGCCAAAGAGTACAAAATAAGATGATTACTATATAATCCAACTACAATCACTTATTATGTTGGATATAAATGAATATGCAATAATGTAAAAAATATTTCAAGGTACATTTAAAAAGAAAGGAAAATAGGGTAAATGGAATCGAAGTCTACTCTGTCTACAAGTTACTCTATTAAAGTTTAATTACATACAAAGGATAAAATATGAATAACATAAGCAGAGATATAGGTAAATATTAGCTAAAATCAATAGATGTAAATACTGTAATATCCAATAACATAAAATTTCATATAAAATGGTTTCTATGTATAATGGAGATGTTTTAGCCCGTCAATTAAACCAATAACAATGACATAACAATAATTTTATAATTGTGTAAACCTTATAAAAACCTCAGAATATTAGTGGAATTACCAAGAAAAATGGAGACAAAAATGACAGTAGGGGATGCTTTAATAATTTCCTCAGTAATTGATAAAACAAACCTATAGAATCTTCAATAACAGAAAGAATTAACAAATTGCTTGATAAAATCAAAATGTTCAAAATAGAAATGTGAGCAAGTCATTATCCAAAGTAACAACATATGAAGCAGACAGGATTTCAGGTCAATGTGAAAATGTTTCTAGAAAAGCTACTTTTCTATGTGGAAAACTGTATTTCTTCCTCATAACCAAAAATTTCAGCTAGATTCAAGGCCAGAGTGTGAAAGGAAAATCTTACAGCCTTTGATAACTAATAGAAAACTTTCTTCATGTTCTCTGGTAATGAAGGATTTATTCATTTGGAAATGTTTTAAGAAATAATATGGCAAAGAAAATAATTGATAAATTTAACCATACAAAAATTAAGAAAATCTTTTCAATTAAATGCTTCATAAAATGTTTGAAAAAGGTAAGCCATGAAGTAGGAAACTTTTGTAATGTATAGAACTAATTGATAACTAAAATATGTGTAAGTTCTACAAATAAGTAAAAAAAAAAAAAAGTAAGTCTACAGTAAAAAGCTCAAAAGTTTCCCAAAACAAAAAACAAAAATATTTAAAGATTGGACAATGTTAATAATCAGGTATATGCAAAGTAAAATCAACATGCGATAACCATTGAGTTGCCAATATTTCAGAAGAAAAGTTTTAATATTTGCAATATAAGTGCTAGTGACATTAGAGATCAACAGGAACTTTCCGGGGACTGGTGTCGTGGTACAGTGGGTTAAACTGCCACCTGTGAATCCAGCATCCAATATCAGTGCCCTGGCTGCTTGTTTTCCATCCAGTTCGATGTTAATTCACCTGGTAAAGCACCAGGTGTTGAGCTAAGCGCTTGGGCTCTGAATCCCATAGATTCCTGCCATTGGTCCAATTGGTGCTACTTGAGGAGTGAACCAGCAGATGAAAGATCTTTCTCCCTCTCTCTCTCTCTCTCTCTCTCTCTCTCTCTCTCTCTGTGTGTGTGTGTGTGTGTGTGTGTGTGTGTGTTCCTCTGACTCTAAAATAAATAAAATGTATCTTAAAAAAAGCACCTTTCACCTACAGTTGTTAGGGTGATAGCCCTGGAAAACACTGAGGGAACACCTACTGAACATATATTATTGCCTTGTAATTTTATCCCTAAGTGTGTACTCTGAGGGTTCCTTTGTGCATTTGTGCCACAAGAAATTTACAGAGCATCTCTATACATCTAAATGGCAACTAGTAGTAGATTGTGGAGTATGTTCATAACATGAGATTTCTTAGAACAGCATAAATGACAAATATACTAAACATACATTACAAGTTTTGATCGTGGATACTGTCAAACACATATCCATGTTCCCAAAAATTAAGTAAGAGCTAGAATTTGTTATATCTGAGGCATTCAGGAGAAGATATGCAGCATAGCAGAGTAACTAAAAACTTGTTTTGGATTTTGCAGTTATATGTGTTTTTCTACACATGCCTAAGGTACAGATAATTTATATGATTATTAGTGAGTTTTAATTTCCATTTTTGTTCTCTTTTCAGTCTATACTCTTTCCTTGCAGCTGCTTATTTTCAGTCTCATACCTTTTTTGTTCTTCTCTCTTTCGGGAATCATGCAGCCTTCTCTGTTTCCTGTAAAGTCTGATACATTTTGGAAACTCAATAAATATTGGAATAATAACTATATATAGTGAGCCACAGTCTCTGTTATTTTTCTTTCTCTACCCAAGACAACTTTATAAGCAGAAACTTCAAGGAAAATAATTTCATTATCAATGACAGTTGAACTTACACTTTATAAAGCTTTCCTATTTTCCCTGTCTGTGGAATTTATGAGATACTAAAAGTGTTTAGGAAGGTAAATTTGAAATAACACTCTGCCTTAATATGTTAAGTACTAAAAGCCCTAATTTGTATTTCAGGTAGTAGATCAACCTGACCTTCCATACCCCGGACCTGAAAAATAGGAAGCATTCACATACTGTTAATGTTCAGATGCTTACGTATTCCCAATAGTATCTGTATTCAAAATGCCTTTGTGTTGTTTCTTCATGATAAGACAGAGTCTTGATTCTAATTCTGCCAAATTCATACTTTATGTCCTATGTACAATAACCAAAACTATATAGTATCTGATCTGCAAACATCCTCTACTATGCATTATCTTTACCAAAGAGCAAAGATTTCAGAATAAAGTCTGTCACTCAATGGTGAAATTTCAGAATTGAATATGTTGGAGAAAATCATATTTTATGCCTATAGCATTTTCTGATGAGTAATGAGTACTTATAAAAGTAACTGAGAAGAGAGTGGATTTTTTTAAGAAGGTGATTTCTATATTGGCATGGTTTTCTTTCATACAAGACAGTCATATTATTACACTCTCTGCAGCAGGTAGATTTTCCTGAATCTTTGTGTGCTTTATAAAGAAAAAGGTCTATGTTTAAATTTGAAGTGATGATTGATATCCTATGCATAGGATGACAACTCAGTAGTATTTTATTTTAACATCTTATTTGTATGAAAAAGATAACTTGTCTCTACCTCATAGGCATTTGAAAATTAAAACATTGGATCATTTAGATCTCTCCTGTTTAGATGTTGAAAACAAATGAGTAATGCAAATGACTTTGCATCCACTATCTACCTGAAACCTGTTTATTTTCCCTACAGATAAAGCTAGGTCTCATTTCCTCATTTCACCTTGATGATTATGAACTTTTCACACAACCCAAATTCAAATTTCTGCTGATGATAATTTGATGAAGAAAATGTCAAAAAAATTAAATCAAATCAAAATGACAATCCTGGGAGTGGTGGGATATGCATATACATAAGCCCTCATGTCTCCAAACCCAGTATTCTGATTGTACAAGTTGCTAAGTCATAGTTGCTGGAATACAGTATGCTACTAAAACTATGGTTATGGTTATGGGTACAGAGAAGATCACCTACTCTTGAAGTATTTTCAAAGCCGTTTCAAAACATTTGTCACTGTCAAATCTATGAATATGCATACTTGGGTTGTGGATGAGCTCTAGCACAGCTATTCACCATAGTTATAAGTCAGGTATATCACTTCTCATTGACACGTAGAAGGTTAGCAGAAAATAAAAGTGATCCTCCTACCATTTCTTGCTGCTTGTAGAAATCTGTTCCCTTAGGTGACATTTATGAAGAAACTGCAGTTCTGTTAACGCTTGTGAAAAGTATTAATTGTCAGCATGTCTGCACTCGGTAGCTCCATCTGTTTTTAACTCAATTTTTCTTTAGTGTTCTAATCTTCTTATATTCACTTGTGTCATCTAATTTGATGAGAGGAATTTGGTTTGTAGTTTTCAATTTTCTTTGGGAGTCTTTATTAAGTGCAGAAGTAAAAGTCTAAATAATTTCATGTTTTTTTAAAATTTTATCAATGGATCAAATCCTGAAAAGGAACCATATGGACTCTCATTTGAAAGGATGGGAGTTGGTTTCATAAATTCTATTGCATTTCTGGATCCCAAATCTGTTGTGACAGATCATGTAAAATGTGCATTATATTCAAAATGATTAAGGAGTAGAGATTTTTACCAATTATATTGTTTTCCAAAACTAATGTGTTTATCAAATTTATATTACTCTCATAGCAATAATAGAGATTATGAACACAATATTCATGTCCAATATATAATAATTATTTATTATATACACTATGAATGCACATAAAATTTCCTTCTATTATTTGGGTTTCTGTGTATAGGAAATTAGATTATTATGTTTAGAAAGGCAAGAGTTAGCATATAAGATATACACTTCTGTCCTTGGCCAAGGACTGCCGGTATGCAATGCCCCTTAAATCTCATTTAAACCATGTATTATTCTGAATTCTGTTTCATCTTTAGGTATACTATTTTGGAAAATAATCCAGTAACATTATGTTGGTTGAATTCACACAATTTAGATTTCTTTTCTTTTAGTACTCAGTCTTACCTTTCTAACTTGTCCCCACTCCCTTTCTTAACTAAAAAGGAACGACATTTATATTTAAATTAATTATTTAAATTATTTATTTCATATAAATATATGTTCTGTTTCTTCAGATAAATACTACTAAATAATAAAGGATTATAACCTTATTTATAAGAATATAACTTGCATAGTCAACATTCTAGTACTATCTATACTTATTTTTGTAATTCAATGGTGCAAACATTTTCTCACATAGTAGGTTACCCTCTTTCACATTTTTAAAATAAGTTATTGATTTGAAAGTCACAGAGATAGAAATACAAAGACAAATAAACATTGAGAACTGCCATATGTTGATTCACCACT
This sequence comes from Sylvilagus floridanus, assembly GCA_949820135.1. Taxonomy (NCBI): domain Eukaryota; kingdom Metazoa; phylum Chordata; class Mammalia; order Lagomorpha; family Leporidae; genus Sylvilagus; species Sylvilagus floridanus. The sequence continues at coordinate 99,174,294 of OX463224.1, read as the reverse complement.
AAATGCCCAAACAGTTGGAGTTGGTCCAGGCCAAAGCAGGGATTGGCGAATTCAATCACCTCACGTTGGTGACAGAGACCCAACTGGTCTAGCCAACACTTGCTACTTCCCATTGTGCATATTAGCAGAAAGCCAGAATGAAGAGTGGAGCCTGGACTTGAATCCAAACTCACATAGGAATGTGGACATCCCAGCTGGCATCCTAACTTCGATATAAAATGTCCGCCCCTCTTCTGCAATTTTTAAATTGTGTGATTTTCAAAGCTCACTGGTGCAACAAATGGAATTAACAGTGCACTTCTCTCATCAGAGACAACCATATGGAGTTTTACAATACAATTACTTTATATTTATGCAGCTAAGAAGTAATTAAAAACTGTAGCATTTCAAAAATACAGGAAGGAATGAAAGAAGAAAGGAAGGAAGGAAAGAAGGAAGGGAGGCAGGGATGGAGGGAGGGAGGAGCCAAGAAACGAAGAAAGACAGGAAGAAAGAAAAGAAAAATAGAAGCAGAAGCAGGAGGAGAAGGTGGAGAGGAAGGCAGGGAGGGAGGAAAGAAGGTGAGGGAGGAAAATTAGGAAGTACTTTTAAACAGTTTCTTGCACTTGTTATATATATATATACATATATTTAAATATGTATATATATATTGTGTGTATGTGTGTGTGTGTGTTTACATATGGTAGGAACTCAATTATGTGGAAAATTTCAATTTTTTTAAAGATTTATTTATTTATTTGAAATAGTTACACAGAGAGAGAAGGAGAGGCAGAGAGAGAGAGAGATCTTCCATCCACTGGTTCACTTCCCAATTAGCTTCCAGGGCTAGAGCTGCGCTAATCCGAAGCCAGGAGCCAGGAGCTTCTTCCAGGTCTCCCACATGAATGAGGGGTCTAAGGACTTGGGCTATCTTATACTGCTTTCCAGGCCATAACAGAGAGCTAGATGGGAAGAAGAGCAGCCAGGACCAGAACCAGTGCTCATATGGGATGCCGCACTACAAGCCGCGGCTTTACCTGCTATGCCACAGCGACAGCCCCTCAAATTATTTTTCCACTAAATTTGAAGAGACCTTCCTACTTTATAAAATGAGGCATTTATCTACTCATTGCTTCACATCTCTCCTCTGCATGTCAAATTTATTATTATATTTGTATGCAATCATTCTTCAACATAAATACTGAGTGTCATTTTGTATACAGAATAAATCAGAAAAATTTTTCCTGATAATTTGATGCTTACAATGAATTTCCTCTTCTTACACACATGTAGGGACTACATTATCAGGTAGGATGTAGCTCATGCAAAGATTGTTTTTAATATTTCTTTTATAGTACTCATTTTACTCAGCAGAATGCTAATAAATAAATATCAACTGATTTGTTAGAAGTAAAATAAATTAAAAATAAAGCTTTTTAATAGTCCTAGTATTCCTGTCATAGAAATTAGCTACTGAATGTATGGAGACTAAAAATTTCAAATCACAAGGAAACATCAAATATATTTCTCTCTTACCTCAATTGTCACTATGTTTTCTGAATATTGATGACCTTGAAATATAAATTTCCATTTTTAATAAGACAAGTAATTATGTTAACTTCAGATATGGTTTGTGCTCTAAGACAAAGTGTCAGATTCAGGAGAAAAATCTTTAGTTGCAAATTAAGCACTTTTAAACACTACAAATTAGCAAAAACACGTTTTCTTCTATTTGCTTACTATTTTTAATAAATTGTAAGCAACTCATTTTGTGTTAGAGCAGAACGCATGTGGAGGTGAATAACCTGCCTCTTCATTAACGAGGTACTTGTTTTGGGTTGCGCAAAGGGAAAAGGCTGGGTAGCTGTAAAAGCAAAGGGTAGAGAAAGGATGGAGAGAGATTATATCGCATTTAGTGAGAAAATTCTACCTGACTGCTATCTGTAGCATGATCTGAATCATCTACACTCCATCTCCCCACCTCCACTGATCTATATTTTGAATAGAATGAGCAGAGTGCTTTCTTCCTTAGTTAGCATCTTCTCATACCTGTTCTCCTACATCCTCCCTTAAAATGAAGAAAACATAAGCAGCCATGATTATTTATATTTTGAAAGGCCAAAGACATTCCTTATTCTTACAGATGACAGGCTTTGGTGGAGTAAATACTTTACCATTTTAGAATAAGACTCCTAACTGAGCCAAAGATTTATGCCCAGGTGTATCCGCATGTCAATATCTCCCTCTGTCTCTCCCTACTTCTGTCCTCCGTCATTTCTTCTTTGCCTCTCTTTCTTGATTCCTTCTTTCCCTTCCTTCTTTAACTCTCTTTTTCCACCTCTTCTTCCTTCCCTTCCTTTCCTAAAATTCTATTCCAAATGGTTAGGAAAACATTAAGTATACATGTTTAATAGAAAGTTGGCTTAAAATAAATAAAATTATATCCAGTGGTAGAAAAGTTATTTCTTGTCACATATAAAAGGGAAAATATATTCATATATACTAAAAATAATGTTGACAATGTGCTTCAATATAAGAAACTAAAGGCCGGCGCCGTGGCTCAACAGGCTAATACTCCGCCTTGCGGCGCCGGCACACCGGGTTCTAGTCCCGGTCGGGGCGCCGGATTCTGTCCCGGTTGCCCCTCTTCCAGGCCAGCCCTCTGCTGTGGCCCAGGAGTGCAGTGGAGGATGGCCCAGGTGCTTGGGCCCTGCACCCCAAGGGAGACCAGGGAAAAGCACCCAGCACCTGGCTCCTGCCATTGGATGAGCGTGGTCCGCCGGCCGCAGTGCGCCATCCGCGGCAGCCATTGGAGGGTGAACCAACGACAAAGGAAGACCTTTTTCTCTGTCTCTCTCTCACTGTCCACTCTGCCTGTCAAAAAAAAAAAAAAAAGAAACTAAAACAATTTCCACCTCAGAAATCTATTTTTTCCAAAATTCAAATTAGAGAACATACATATGTATGTTTTATATATATATATATATATATATATATATATATGGAATACTTAATATGTTAATCTTAGTTTGACAGAACAATAATACTTTTGCTGAATATGTTAAATTTGTAGCCTTTCTTATAAATTGTATTTTTTGTAGCCTTTTCTTATAAATTGGTTAAATATATTTTAGTCAACTAATATAGTAGTCTCCCTATATAGGTACAAACAACAATCTGTCACAGAGACCTTTCATTTGGAAGAGACACATCTCTGTGTATTGCAGAGGCAAACTTTATAAGTAGTTCACTTTTATTAGGTGCTTTTGATTCTATATTTTATTAGCTTTTATTTTTGTACTGCATAGAGAATATGTTCTACATGACCACTATATAAACCTGACTGTTAGAGATGAAAGGAATAGTAGAAATCCAATCACATTTTGACAAGTGGCATGAAACTTTGAAGGGAAATGTTTTTTCTAATATCCCTCTAAAAAGAAAAAGTCAAGCCAGTATGAAAGTCATTGGGAAAACAGGGGTGTGGAAGAAGGGGTGCTCCCAAACTCAACTGTGTTTCAAAATTATTATTATTTTCTTAAAGATTTACTTATTTATTTGAAAGTCAGAGTTACACAGAGAAGGAGAGACAGAGAGAGAGGTCTTCCATCAGCTGGTTCACTCCCCAATTGGCCACAATGGTCAGAGCTACGCCAATCTGAAGCCAGGAGCTAGGAGCTTCCTCCAGGTCTCCCATGTGGGTGCTGGGGCCCAAGGACTTGGGCCTTCCACTGTTTTCCCAGGCCATAGCAGAGAGCTAGAGCAGCCAGGACTTGAAGCAGCCCGCATATGGGATGTCAGCACCACAGGTGGCTTTACCAGTTATGCCACAGTGCTGGTCCCTCAAATTATTTTTATATTAGTTCTGTTCTGAATGCAAGATATTTACATATGATGATTTACATATTATCATATATTGACAGATATACAAAATACATGTGAAGAATATAAAGAAGCATCCACTAAAATACAATACTATTTATATGTAGATGTAAGTAGACAGACTAAATAATACTTCACATTGAGAGAACACTCGATGAAGAGTGAAAGAACGAAAAGTGGTATATTTGTTATATTGTCTTGTTTTTTTTTTATATTTTTCTATGTAAATTTATTTATTTTTAAATTTATTTATTTTTTTATTTGATAGGTAGAGTTATAGATGGAGAGAGAGACAGACAGAGAGAAAGGTCTCCCTTCCATTGGTTCACCTCCCAAATGGCTACCATAGCTGGCGCTGTGCCGATCTGGAGCCAGGAGCCAGGTGCTTCTTCCTGGTCTCCCACGTTGGTGCAGGGGGCCCAAGCACCTGGTCCATCCACCACTGCCCTCCTGGGCCACAGCAGAGAGCTGGACTGGAAGACCAGCAACTGGGACTAGAACCCAGCACCCATATGGGATGCTGGCACCGCCGGCAGAGGATTAACCAAATGAGCCATGGCGCCGGCCCCAATGTAAATTTATTTAATGCTAATTAATTATATATATACTAAATTTTCAACTTGAATTTATTCTCTAATTTTCACAATTTTATTTTGCTAATTTTCTCATTTTTGCTGCTTCAATATTATTTCTGGAAAACTTTTTTGGGTTAATCAAATAAGCATCTATGCATTTCAGGTGGCAGTTACAAACTGCACATTTGCGATATTATTCTTATTGCTGTATTTTTTAACTTTTATTTAGTAAATATAAATTTCTAAAGTACAGTTTATGGATTACAATGGTTCCCCCCCCATAACTTCCCTCCCACCTACAACCCTCCCATCTCCCGATCTCTCTCCAATTCCATTCACATCAAGATTCATTTCCAATTATCTTTATATACAGAAGATCAATTTAGTATATATTAAGTAAAGATTTCATCAGTTTGCACCCACACAGACCATAAAGTGTAAAATACTGTTTGAGTACTAGTTATAGCATTAATTCACATTGGACAACACATTAAGGACAGAGATCCTACATGCGGAGTAAGTGCACAGTGACTCTTGTTGTTGACTTTGCTAAATATTTATTTTAGTTTATGTATTGAAAAGTCACAGAACAGATACACACGTAGACATAAATAGAGAGAGAGAAAAAGAGAGAGAGAGAGACTTTCTCTGGTTCACTTCTCCAATATCCATAACAGCCAAAACTGAGACAGAAGCAAGAAGCTGGGAGCCAATAAAGTAAATCTGAGTCTCCCACATGGATGACAGAGAATCAAGCCATTGCCTGCTGCCTTCCAGGGTATGCCTTGGTTATGAAGCTGGAATTGGGAGCAGGGAAAGAACTCAAACTAGGAACTCGTATTATGGGGATGCTGACAATCCCAGTGTCTTAATCACATTGCTAAATGCCTGCCTTTTGCTAACGTTATACATACTAATGTAATAGCTTATTTTTTATACTTTTACTTTATTTGTGCAACATCCTGAACTTCAGCTATGTGGATAGAAGTAACATTTTTGCTACCTTCTTTCCCTCACTTTATTTTAGCTTCTTCTGGTTTATTTCTTGCCTTGCAACTTGTTGGATTACTTTGCTTTTTGTTATGATATTTATACCAACTATTGGGCTATTTTCTCCATCAGTGCGGGGCACTGCAGGAAGCTGGATGCAACATGGATAAAACTGGAAACTCAAATGTTTCTTTCATCTGCACCCGGACATTTTCTCCTCTCCCTTGCTACACTAGCTGGTCTATATTTCCTCTTGGATTTTTTTAAAAATTGGGATACTTTTCATTCCATTTCTAATAAGAAAAGAGAAACAGCCCCAAAGACATCTTCCTTAGATCTGAGTCCCATTTCTGTGCAGCCACTTCTCTGAGCTCTAGAGTAAATATCACCAGGACACCAGGCTCTCCTCAGGCTACTACACAGGACTTCCTCCAAAAGAAATGCTCTCACAACCTCAGCATCTCTCCTCTTTTTACTGCTTTGTCATCTATATGACCACAGTGTATTCTATCTGGCTTTTCATTCCTCCAAAAATTCATCATAGCCTCTTCATTTACATGTCCTGATATGAACTCAAATGATAATGGACTGTGACTTCTTATTTTTATTTCACCAATAACACCTTTAAATTAAAGACAATGTGAATACTTAGAGCTTTGTCAACTGTTGGATTTCATTAGCATTCAAGAGCCTGGACAAGGAGCCACCATCGCACTGGGACACCTTTGAAACCTGGAGAAGAACAGCTTTCTCTGTCTAGATTGGGTTTTCAGAAATGATCTTTCTTGCTCCACCCAGCCAACACATGTACAGAGCTGCAGCAAAGGAAGATGGAACCATTTTTCCTACGTGGAAACTCCCAATTAAGACCACCATTTCTTCTTGATATCTAACTCAACCTTATCCTCCATAGTACTTGGTGCTTCTATGTCCTATAGTTCCCTGGCCTTCTAAGAACAACTGAACCCTTGCTTAATTTAGTAAATATAAAGCTGTTGTCTTTAGCTTTCTCCACTATTATGAACCTTCCACATACACTCTGCTCTCTAATTAATAGTTGAATAATTGTTTCACCACCTGTATATTTTTCATCTTTATGGGTATACAAATTTTTGATTGTTATTATGTTAAATTGTTCTTTCCATTAAGAATATCTGAAATCTCCTTTCCCTTTTTTAAATTGCATCAAAATTTGGATGACTGTGAAAATAAAGATATTTCCATCTTTCAATAGTGGGAATGGGAGTATATGGTGCAAAATACATTGGAGAGCAATTTAACAATATAAAGTTGACTCCCCCAAACTAAACAGAAACACTTTTAAGAACAATTATTTTTCCTCTACTTTATCATAAGCAGAAAATATAAATATACAAATCATGTGATCTTCATATAAAATACTTAAAACAACTGAAGTACCATAACATTAGTGAACAGATAATACTTAACAATATGCTGATGCAATTTTTTTATAAAATGAAAAATAAATCTTTTCCAAAAGTTATATATGTTCTAAAAATCCCTATATATAATTTCAACTTTAAAAAAATCAGTATCTTGCACAGAAAATACACTGAAATTTAATAAAATGACAACAGTGATGGAAATGCATATTAGGCTAATTTTATTGTGAGACAGTCATTTTCTGTATCTAAGTATAAAATGTGTATTTATGAGTTTATAATCAACAATATATTTTAAGAATCTTGAAGTATACTAAATCATGTGAACCAGACTTCTTTCTGCAAAAATTCAACTAGAACTATTCAGTCAAGAAAAAAATAGGCTAACTATTCATTTTGTCCAGTGATTTCAATATAATTTTTGGTTTCATATTCTGATATAAAGCATTAATTTAATTATAGTCATAAAATAATAATGCAAAAATATTTGTCATGGTGGAGGTAGGTGTTTCCAAAAATTAACAATTGCTTAATTAAGTTGGATCCCTTAATTCCTACACTTAATAAATAGTGCCATTTCTGTTACCATTGGATTATGGAGAAACTGAGATTTTAGAAGAGATTAAATAATATTTCTCATTTAGGAACCTTGTAAATAGCAGAACTGGACTGGGATTTAAGTAGCTTCACTTGAGGGTCTGTAACCTCAGTATGGCAGCAGGTTATGGAGTGAATTTTGGTATGTCAGCAATCTTGAGAGTCGCCTTTCTCCTCTGTCACCCTGGAAATGGTGTGCAATCCACAGGGATTCAAATTGCTGATTTCTACTTAAAATCGTAATTGACATAATAATTATTTATTTCAATGGAAAGGCTAGAGGGAAAAACAAAAGATTTTACAGGAGTTGCCTTTAATGATGACATAAATTTTTAAATCTAAAAACTAGGAAATATATGTATTTCATTTGTGAGGGATACCCAATTTAATTAATAAGCAGGTTTTGTGAGTAAGTAAAAGATAAACATGACAATGAAATAAGTTTGATAAAAAAGAATTTAAAAAGAAAATATAAATGAACTAGGTGAACAAAGGAATAAGCAATTGTAAGGGGAAAAAGCTATGCTAAAAGGTAATAGTTGGAAAATAAAAAAATGGAAAAAAAATTCTGTATTTACATGATTGATATTATACAAGTTTGAAAAACTGTATATTCTCATTCATTCCTATTGTCATTTTAAGTCATCAAAATTTCTTTAGGCTACATTATGAAAGTTTTAAATGAACAAGTCCATTATTTAAGTAATTTTTCAGTTGAGTGATAATACATTTTTAATTACTTAATTTTGTTAATAAAAAGATAATAGATTCATCAATACAATTCTAAGAAGATAATTACACCTCCTCTCTTTCCCTTAATTCCCCTATTTCCTTCCTTTCTTAAATTTTAGAAATGACCTGCTTTCATCCACTCTATAATCACAGGTTTAATTAACCACTAACTATACTATTCAACAAATGAAAGTAGGAAGACCACAGTTCCACAGGACTATAATCAAGGGCTAAAAACAATAATCATATCATAAGATGTCCATTTCATTCCTATACTTTTTTTTGTATACTATTTTAACTGCCTCATATTAGAGAACCCAGTGTGTGGTTGTTAAAAGGCCCTACATTTAACAATGCCTATCTGTGGTCAGTATGACAATGGCTAATTTCTTCCCATATTTTATTTGGTTTAGCAATATTTTTCAATCTAAATTTAGATTAAAATAGAAATGAATTGCCTGACAGTATATATTTAGCAAAAGTGAGATATATTACTTGAGGTTATTTACTACGACATATAGTTTAAAAGATGCATGCTTTAGAAATATCTAAAACTTTTTAATGCAAGAAAAGGAATGGTTAAATCTCAGATGGATGCAATCTTTATGTATACATATATTTGTAAAGCGATATAAAATTCAGCATTTGGCTTAGTAATTAAGACACTTATTATGAAGCCCACAATGCACACTGGAGAACCTGGTTTAATTCTGTGCTATGGCTCTTGATTCCAGCTTCCTGCCAATGTAGACTTTGGAAAGATGAGTTGATGGCCCAACTAATTGGGTTTCAGCCACCTACAAGGGAGATTTGGATTGCATTTCAAGTTTCTGATTCCAGGGCCCAGTGCTGTGGCATGGTGGGTAAAGCCACTGTCTGCAGTCCTGGCATCCCACATAGGTGCTAGTTTGAATCCCAGCTGCTCCACTTCTGATCCAGCTCTCTGCTATGGCCCGGGAAAGCAGTGGAAGGTGGCCCAAGTCCTTAAGCCCCTGCACCCACATGGGAAACCCAAAGGAAGTTTTGGATAGGCAGAGCTCCAAACATTGTGGCTCGTAGGGGAGTGAACCAGCAGATGAAATACCTCTGTGTCTCTCTTTGCCTCTCCTCTTTCTGTGTAATTCTGACTTTCAAATAAATAAATAAATCCTAAAAAAAAAAAAAGTTTCTGATTTCAATTGCAGTCTTGCCCAGCTCTTATGGATATTTGGCAAGTGAGACAATAAATAGAAAATCCCTACCTCTGTTGTTCTCTGTCTCTCCTTTTCTCACTCACCATTCAAATAAATAACTTACTTGTTCTTTAGTCAATCATCTCAAAAGACATAATTTACTCCTAGGCATTAATACCTTCAGTAAGTTGTACAACTATGCTCTTTCCACTTTCTACCAGGACCTACTTCTGGAAAATCTCACCAGTTATAAGTATCATTATATTAGGGGCCAGGCTTCCAGCATGTGCACTTTTGGGGAAAAGAAATGTCCAGAACAAATCAGTTCCTTTTCATACTGCCATCAATTATTTACATTTATGTAAGAGGAAATAAATGATTCAAATCTGAATTTAGAAGTATCACCTTCATTGTAGGGCACAGGATGCCTGAAACTAGATCTTAGTTGAAAGTAACAAAGGTACAATGATTTTTACTTCAGAAAAAAAAAATCTATAAACATATTATGTTAGTAAAAGGATGCCATCTTATCTGTGGCACCATCTATGCCCCAAAAGCCATCTTAGGCTCTGGCCCCCATCACCCTTGCTACAAGCAGGTGAAATATGGCCCAACCACAGGTGTCAGCTCCATCCCCACCCTAATGGGATTTGCTGCTCCTATTTCCTTGCCCCCTCAAAGATATAATAGGACCTGCTTCCCACACATGTGTCATCCTGATTCCTCTCTCTTTTACTCTCTCCCCTTCTCCCACCATGGCCTATTGGGTTTCCCCCCACCTGACAAAAATCCTTTCCCTTAACTCCGATGTGTGATGTGTTTTGTGGTGGCCTTACAATGGTGTCATGATTTTGATCCAGGCTCTCCCATCCACTTTTCTCTCCCTTCAGAGATCTAGGGTCCTGGATTTCTGCCAGTCACAAAACACACCCCTGGACCTCCTTCCACACCACCAAGCACTCTGTGATCTCCATCCACACATCAGCCTTTAAAATCCTGAGGTAATATGCAGAACTAGAATTCTCACATGGTGACCTCTACTTGACATCATCCCAAAGTCCTGGTACCAACTCCTATGGCCTCTGCCTCTACAGACTCTGTGTCCAGGCAACAGTGGATGTGGATGATGACTCAATGCCCTGTTTCCCTTCTACAGGCTAAGCCTTGTGCTACAGTGTGTGGTTAATGACCTCTGCCCTCTGTTCTCATATCCTCCTGTTGGATGGTCGGGATGCCCTATATCCACCAATCTAACTCTATGGGTTACTGGGGTGCTTCTCCATCCAATATCCCATCCAACCCTCCTCTTGGTTGTCTCCTACCTCAACAACCAGTCCATGTTTGACCCTGACACTATTCAAAGTCTTTATCACTTCTGTGAGCATTTGGGAAAGTGGAAGAAAATTTCCTATGTCTAAGCTTTCTCCTATCTCAGCTCTAAACCTTCTTTGGCTCAAGTTCTCTTCCAAAGCTCTGACTCCCAATCCTGCTCAGGAATTCCAACCTTATCTCAGAACCAGTCCTTGTCCAAAGTCTACTTCCCCAGAAAAAATAAAAATAAAAATAAATAAGAAACAAAAAAGTCTACCTCCTCTCCCTTATCTATGATCCTCTCTAATATGGGAACCAGTCCTGTCTCCATTTCTTCACCCTCCAGCAACTGGTCTTTGCCCCTTCCTCTCCTGTTTCAATTTTACCATAATAGCAAGGTGATTCCACTCCTCTGAGCTCCCAGTTTACTGCAGAACAAATTAGATAGCCCATGTTTTGACGGCTCTTTTGTTTTATCATGAGCAAGCCAGACAAGATAATCATGCCTTTTGATGGGTTTGTCCCTGCCTTGTAACTGAATGTCAAGCTGCCCTCCCCAGGTCTCCTCAGTTCCTACAGACTCAGTTTTCTGGTCCCATTGGTGAACATTTCCCAGAGGTTTTGTCATTAGCTCTAAGTTAATGGACAGAGCTAAAATTGCCTCTCTCTTCCTAAACTGCCCTCCTAACCTATCCGCCCTGGCATCTCTCCTGGCCTACACCAAGAGGGCCATAAAGCACTCTACCCAGCAGTGTTCACATTACCCTGAGAGATATCTCTCCTAACCTATGTGAAATAATGATCAAGAATATTGGCTCTTCAAACCAGCAGGGTTACTGGGTTAATTTCTATTTCCAGACATATCTTCTTTTCCCTAATTGCCCTTTATTCTATCACCAATCAGATTATCTGCCTTAGGCATCTCTGGAGGGTTGCTCACCTGTTCTGGCAGATGCCCTCTCCCATTAAACTTAACATAATGGTGAACAATCTCCAGTGTATTATTTGTCCCTGGCACATTGCCTATAGCCCATAGTCACCTTTGGGACCTGTCTGGCAGCTGCCTGAACATTTTGTTTCAGAGACAGTCCCAAGTAGCTGACTGTTGACTAGGGGATCATTGACCTAAGGTGTTCTTTGGGTTAAAAGAAAAGTAGACTCAAATTCAATGAGAATCTAAAAGATGTTTTTGGTAAATAATAATCTCGTGCATGAGAATTTGGTTCAACTATAACTAGACATTGGGTTTGAAGAAATTTATCGCTTTTTAATATAGGAAGATCACTGCCTTTAAAAATGTTGCTTCATGAGGCAAGGCGCTGCGGCTCACTTGGTTAATCCTCCGCCTGCAGTGCCAGCATCCCGTATGACCGCCAGGTTCTAGTCCCGGTTGCTCCTCTTCCTGTCCAGCTCTCTGTTGTGGCCCAGCAAGGCAGTGGAGGATGGCCCAAGTGCTTGGGTGCCTGCACCCATGTAGGAGACCAGGAAGAAGCACCTGGCTCCTGGCTTAGGATTGGTGCAGCACCAGCTGTAGCGACCATTTTGGGGGTGAACCAATGGAAGGAAGACCTCTCTCTCTCTCTCCCACTGTCTGTAACTCTACCTGTCAAATAAAATCTTTAAAAAATGAATGAATAAATAGTCTTTAAAAATAGTCTTAAAAACCTGTTTAAGACCTGCTTAAATCCTGCAGCATCTCCCTTTGATAGTTTGTGTTTAGTTGATGGCTCTGCCAGTTTTCTAGCCAGCTCCTGTAAGCTATTTTCACTTCCCTAGTTCTGACTCTGTTAAAATTGTTCCAAGTTATGGGATAATTCCATGTGCTAAACAATTTAAGTTTTTATTTCCAATTTTTGGAATGACCAAAGAGACTACTGTTAATCTATTGTGTTCTTTACTGTCCCATTAAGCTCTGAGTATTGAGGAACACTGAGTTTTAAAGACAATGTGGTTTGTTAAATATCCACTCATTCTATAGCATCTGAGTAATTACCTTGTAAAAATGATCAAATCTGGTCTATATTATGTCATGATGTTAAGGGATCCTATTTCTATAATATTTTAAACTTCCTTGGCATCCTTGACAGGCATTCAAAAAACTAAAGTTCCAAAGAATTTGGACTTTCATGTTTTCAGTTGGTACCCTGGAAATGTCAAAGTATATGTCTCTCATCTTGTAGAGACACCAACTACTCAGGCTATTCAGATAATATTAGAGATACTGCCAGGATCTGAACTGGTGCTAAAGTTTAAGTTGTGATAATGTAAAATGCTACTTATAGAAATGTTCAAAAGTTTAAAAGTCTAATGATCTTGTGTTACCAGACATGACAGTTGTCTTAATGAGAAAGGTCCAGAAACCTAAAAGGGATAAATGTTTTGTAAAATTCTATAGATGCTTTTGAAAATACTGTGTGGAGTAAGCAAATGTCTCTTGTTGGTTACTGAGTTTATAATTTTAAACATGGCTATTTAAAGTCTTTTGTCATCCAGTTTTTATGTCATATTTGCTGCTCATAAAACTAAATATTGTTGGTTCTGTGCTTAACTGTCCTCCTATAGGTTCTGAGGGATGTTTTCCAGTGACTTCCTACTGTATTCAGTACTTTGGGATGGCTCTGTAAGCAGATGAAGCCAATAATGTACTATAGGATCCAACTGAGAGAAAGTATGGTTAATTGAGGTTACTAAGACCAGAAGTAATTTGAATCAATTAGAATTTCTTTTAAAAAGGTTAAAGATTTTAATAAGCTATTACTGTGGCTGGTGCCGCAGCTCATTTGGCTAATCCTCCGCCTGCAGTGCTGGCACCCCACTCTAGTCCTTGTTGGGGCACTGGATTCTGTCCCGGTTGTTCCTCTTCCAGTCCAGCTCTCTGCTGTGGCCCGGGAAGGCAGTGGAGGATGGCCCAAGTGCTTGGGCCCTGCATGCACATGGGAGACCAGGAGGAAGCACCTGGCCCCTGGCTTCGGAACGGCACAGCGTACCGGCCACAGAGGCCATTTGGGGGGTGAACCAACAGAAAGAAGACCTTTCTCTCTCTCTCTCTCTCTCTCTCTCTCTCTCTCTCTCTCTCTAACTCTGCCTGTCAAAAAAAAAAAGATAAGCTATTACTGCAACTGCTTTATTGTTCTATCTTGTATGTTATTTATACATGTACATATATTGTATGTCTACATGAGAAAATTTATTAAGAACTCTGTTTGACTTACACATGAAAGAATGCTCAAAAATTTAAAGATATCTTTTGGTTTACATAACCTAGATGAATCTTTGTATTAGATTTTTTTAAATTGTTGTTAGAAAGAAAATAAAAATGTTTTTACAAGTTTTTGCTTGAGTTTGCTGGTCAAACAAGTTAAACCATGTTAAATATCTAAGAGATATTTCCAAATACATATATTCTTATCTTAAAATTTATAGAAGGCATTAGATTTTCTGGCAAATGTTTTCACAAGTTGTTATTTAATAGTTAAAATTGCTTGTTATGTTTTCATTTGATATTATTATTGTCAGTAAGTGAGCTAGGAAGACTGACTTGTTCCCTCATTTCTCTATTCTCTTCAAGATGGGAAACTGACTCTGTACTGAAGGAATCTCCAGGATATACAGTTCGATCATTAGATCTTATAAAAGGGATGGCTAACATTTTTCTGTAATAATAGCATAGCCAAATAAGAGCTAAAATTATGACTTCAGAGCTAGATTTACTTTGCCATGGGCACAGTAAACAAACAAAACATCACTTTCAGACCAAACAAAGGGAGAGAAAGTTTTAAAATGAGGGCATAGTTTTCCTCATGGGCATTGTCTACTGTAAGGTGTCCAGCATGTAACAAATTTTCCCAGGCAGATGAATCAATTAATTCACAAGCTTTTATCGGGATTCCACTCCTGGGCGAGGTTCCCAGTCCCAATAGAGTAGGGGCCGGGGAAGTCATGCGTCAGAGATTGGGAGTGCTCCTTTTATAGATCCAGGACATGGGGGTTAAAGGTTGAGGTGGGTCTGATCCTCATTGGTTGACCTTTAGGCATTCGTGGGAACCTTGACAAGGACTTTTCTTCCCCAAAAGTACAGGTAGGGACTCTCTATTCCCGGAAGTATAGGCCTTCCCTCCTTGTGGATCCCAAAGCTACCATCCCAACCTTTTGATGATAGGAAAGGAGGCGATGCTGAGTCTCTCTGGCTACTTCCTGCTGACTGGGGACGTTGTCTACAGGGGCCCACTGGGGGTATCTTGGGTCTCGGCAGGGACAAGCATGTATGGATGGAGAAGCATCTGGTTGACTGCCTGGTTGCTGAAGGCCTTGGCTCATTCCATTATCACCTGCTGTAAACACTTAGACACTATAGTATGCAAGTCAGGGTTATAATAGCAACCAATGATCCTAAGAGTGGCATTAACCAGGTAATGAAAGAATTTCATAGAGGAGAGGAAATATGGGGGTCTTTGGACCCTTGTGAGGATTGTTTGAAGGATGTGGTTTAAATCTGATCCCAAGACTGGGAGAAAGGCTACCCAACTTTTGCAGATAGAGGGGTTTGTCTGTAGAGAATAATAATACAACATTAAGTGGGGGAGAGGACCATCAGTACACACAGGTTGGGAGTAGAGCCATTGATGTTAGAGTAGAGGCTATTATTACAAAGGAATGAGACCCAAGTGGGCTAGACAGGGTCTAGAACAAAGGACAGAGTCATTATTAGAGGACCCAAGAAAGGTGCTGTCCAAGCCACAACTAAGTTTTCTGATTGAGAGGTAAATAGAACCAGACAGAAAGGGCTTGATAATAATCTGGTGGGCTTTAGGCCTTGTAAGTTAAGATGTGCAAACCTACCTCTTCACATGAGGTGCATAATAAGGGAGGTGTGAACCTCCTTGGGGAAGGCACCCTGTAGACTTCCATTACCTAGCTGGCTTGGGAGGAGAGCTGGCCAGGTAAAGGCAGGTGGCATCTCTAACAGGAAATTTACAGTTCTGCCTGCAATGTTGCTGACCCTACTTGACCATCCCCTCAGATATGGTGGTCACTTTGGAAGCTGAGCTGAGTGAAGGGCTTTTCAGCTTAGAACCAATAAGATCTGTGGCTCTGACTTGGTCGTCCTTTGAACCCAGGGCAGTTCCACTTCCAGATATCTAACTCTTGGCTGGCAGAGCTGCCAGGGCCCATCACAAGCTGACTTCTGCTGAAGCCCAGGCTTACCACATTGAAATTCACTGCAGTAGACTGGCCTGTTGGGTCTCCTTGAGGGCAGATCACTGTAAAGAACAGCCATTGATAGGCCTGCCACCCATCTTTACATTGCTTCTGGTGCCTAGCTTTCTTTTCCTCATGTTTTTTGTTAAAGCAGACCAGAGGATGCAAGTCAAGGGAGTGCTTAAGTCCCATCTCTAATTTTCAGTGGCCTAAAATAGAAGTCTGTAGTCACAGGCATGTTATAAAATGGTTTATGTTGAGGCAGATAATGCCCATCATGAAAGCTATGTCTTTACTTTAAAACTTTGTTTCCCTTTTGTCTGAAAGGGAGGTCTTCCCTGTCTACTGTGCTGATGGCAAAGTAGATCTAGCTGTGAAATTATAATTTAAGCTTTCATTTTGGCTATGCTATTACAGAAAATGTTAGCCATCCTTTTTATAAGATCTAAAAATCAAATTGTGTATCTTGGAGTGTCCTTCAGAATAGAATTAGTTTCCTGCCTTGAAGAGAATAGAGAAATGAGAGAACAAGTAGGACTTAGAATAGAGAAATGACCTAAATGAAAGATCTCTGCGAGTGAGATCCCAGAGGAAAGAACGGGACCATCAAAGAAGGAGGTACCTTTCTCTGAGGGGAGGAGATTACTTCCACTTTGACTATGACCCTGTCGGAATAAGATTGAAATCGGAAAACCCTAAAGGCTTCCATAGCATTGGCAACTCATGACTAGAGCCTAGGGAGATTACTGACACCATAAACAAGGGTGTCAAATTGTTAAATCAACAGGAGTCACTGTGTTCTTACATCTCATGAGGGATCTGTCCTTAATGTGTTGTCCAATGTGCAGTAATGCTATAACTAGTACTGAAACAGTATTTTTACACTTTGTGTTTCTGTGTGAGTGCAAACTGATGAAATCTTTACATAGTATATACTGAATCGATCTTCTGTATATAAAGATAATTGAAAATGAAAAGAAAAACTTGGTGTTAAGTTTGAAATTGCATAGAAAATTAATCAATTTAAAAATATATATCATGTAGGATCTCTGTCCTTAATGTGCTGTACATTGTGGTTTAATACTGTGACTAGTACTCCAACAGTGATTTTCACTTTGTGTTGCTATGTGGGAGCAAACTGTTGAAATCTTTGCTTGGTATGTACTGGACTGATCTTCTGTATGTAGAGAGAATTGAAAATGAGCCTTGATGTAAATGGAAGGGGAGAGGGAGTGGGAAGGGGGAGGGTTGCGGGTGGGAGGGAAGTTGTGGTGGGGGGAAAGCCATTGTAATCCATGGGCTGTACTTTGGAAATTTATATTCATTAAATAAAAGTTTAAAAAAGTAAATAAAAAAATAAAAAATTTTGATCTTAGCATATACATTACATATTTTATCA
The DNA here is from genome assembly GCA_949820135.1 of Sylvilagus floridanus. Classification (NCBI taxonomy): domain Eukaryota; kingdom Metazoa; phylum Chordata; class Mammalia; order Lagomorpha; family Leporidae; genus Sylvilagus; species Sylvilagus floridanus. The sequence continues at coordinate 99,157,055 of OX463224.1, read as the reverse complement.
TTTATTTAAAATGTTTAAAAGGAATATTTTAGGACCCTAATAATTCTTTAAGATTTATTTTATTTATTTGAAAGAGTTACAAAGAGTGGGAGGGAGAGACGAGGAGGTCTCCATCACCTGGTTCAATCCCCAAATGGTTGCAATGGTCAGGGCTGGGCTAAGCCAATGCCAGCAGCCAAGAGTTTCATTGATGACTCAGACATGGGTGCAGGGGCCCAGGCTTTGGGCCATCCTCAGCTGCTTTTCCAGGTGCATTAGCAGAGAGGTGGTTCAGAAGTGGGGCACACAGGACTTGAACTGATCGCCAGATGGCCATATTGGATGTTAGGGCTGCAGGTGGTGGCTTAACCTCTTTGCCACAACACAGCCCCAGGACCTTAAAAATTAGGTAGAAGAAGGAATCACATCTAGGAGATCAAGTCATAGGAATACAAGGAAACACAGTTTTCTCCAATGTTGTATCTTCTGTAGCAGAAACACAGCATGTGAAAAGATGACTCTACAATGACTTAATACAGTAAATAAACATTAAGCTTCAATTCACATGCATTAAGAAGTTTAGAATTTTAATCTTTGATTCCAAACAGAAAAAAAAGTATTTAAAGAACCAGTTTTACTTAAAAAAAAAAAGATAACTACTAACTGCTTAACATTAAAATGAGTCTCCTATTAAAAGCCATCAATATCTAAATAAGTTCCTTCAAGGACATCTGGGGAAAAAAAGAAATAGTAAATCAATTAATTTGACTTTCTTCTCATTAAAGTGTCATAATTATATTTTCAGAATTAAATCCAGTTATGTGAGGGTCATGACATTTTACTTTGGATAACAAATGTGACTTTGGTCTTGCAAAAAGTTGGACCCTGCATAGTGAATGTTAACAAACTCAAATAAAAGTTCACCTGAAATAAATGAGAAATTCATAACCTCCAAATCTGCACTTTTTAATTATGCATGATTTTTTATATTCTAACATATTAAATTTCATTTACATTTATGAAGCAAATAAAAACAAATAAGTCCTGTAACTTTTTTCTCTGTTAAATAATCTGAGACTGGAGAGTCTAGTTAATATAAGTGAACCTCTTCAGTCATATATTAATTTAGGGAACCTCTTTGATCCAGTTTTGGCTTGTAAATGAAGGACAATTGTTGGAGTACTTAAAGTCCACCAAGGATCTCCTTATATTTCATCGGAAATTATTATTTTTTTAGGTAAATTTAACAGGCATTCAAGCAACTCTCTTCTCCACTTCAGTCTAGAAAAGAACCAAGATTCATATTATCTGGAAACCTAGAGGATATTGTGAAAGGGAGATGAAAATACTGTCTCATTTTCATTGAAACTGACCTTAGAGACTTTTACTTACATCTGTGGAAAATTGCTCCCCAGCACAGACACTCCTTTTAGTCACACAGCCAGCCTTTTATTTTTATAACACTACATGTGACACAGGAAATGGGCTGGAGGCCATAAACGATAGAACTTCCTGTACATGAGAAGAAATGGTGATTATACAGAAGAAAATAGACTTAAGCCTACGGATATCACTATGCTATTAAAATTAGAGTCTTTCAAGAGTATATCCGAAGTATGAATTAACTTGATAGAAAATAGAAGTGTGTATCTTTGTTTGTATATTAAGATAATTTGGACTCCAGGAAAGATTAGTTGAATTGTTCCATAATGAGGAATGTTAGAGTAGTAATTTTAGTAGTTTTCCTGCTTGACAATCCACCTTCAAAGCAATTGGAGTTGTATTTCTAATATACCTGCCTCTATTTAAGTGCTCAGCATTCTCATTAAGATAAAATTCAAATTAGCCTACATCAAATATAAGCTACTGAAATTGAGTTCTCCACTCATTTCCATGCAATCCTTCTCCTCCTTCCTTTTTCTCTCTTTTTAAAAATATTTTATTTATTTATTTGAGAGGTAGGGTTACAGACAGTGAGAGGGAGAGACAGAGAGAAAGGTCTTCCTTCCTTTGGTTCACTCCCCAAATGGCGGCAAAGGCCAGAGCTGCACTGATCTGAAACCAGGAGCTAGGTGCTACTACCTGGTCTCCCTTGAGGCTGCAGGGGCCCAAGGACTTGGGCCGTCTTCTACTGCTTTCTCAGGCCACAGCAGAAAGGTGGATTGAAAGAGGAGCAGCTGAGACTAGAACTGGCGCCCATATGGGATACTGACACCCCAGGCGGAGGATTAACCTACTGTGCCACAACACCGGCCTCTCCTCCTTCCTTCTAAACACTTGAAACACCAGCTTCATTGAAGTTCATTCATTTATTTTTTGAATTTATGACCTAAGTGATTTTTTTTTAGATTTTCAGTGTGCTATCCCTTGGTATTAGCATGGTATGATTTCTTGCTTTGAAACACACCGTTTATCCTTCTTTCCCAGTTCAGGCATGATTCTGTTCTGAAACAAGTAAGATGTAAACAAAGGAAGGGAACAGATGCTAGTGCTCTTTCTCATACACATTTTGTTAATTTTCCTAACATATGAACTTCTTTGGTTCTTTTCATACTAATAGCTTATATGTCATCATATAAGTTAGTGTATATAGACAAATATCCTCCAGTAGAAGTTTGTGACAGCAAGGGATATACCTGCTTTGTCTATCATGTCACTATAAAAATAAAAAAAAAATCTGAAATGTAGTTGTGTAAATGAATAACTATGGAATGATTGAATGAAGAAATGCTTTCATAAATAAAGAATGAAAGAAATATAGAAGCATGATTACAACAAGAAGTTGATTTAATAATTTAGCTAAAATGATATATTCCAAAACTACTTTTTTGTTATATTTTTGGAATTGGGCATTCATGTTCCAATTAAATACATGAAGATCTGATTGTATGTTAAAGGTGGAACCGGGCATCAGACTGAGCCAAAGAAATGCGCTTTCAAGGAAGACATATTTACCTTTTAGTTTTCCAAAACATCGACCTAGCAAATAAAATTTACTTGGTAATGTATTCTTGGCTTTGATGTAACAATTGCCTGCAGTGAAGTGTTGTGGCACTCAAAAAGAGTTTTTTACATAGAACTTTATGTAAAACATATCAGATAGTATTGGAATTTTTAACAGGCATTCAGAGAAATTCTGACAGCAGATTCCAGGAATCCTGCTGTTTGGGAGATAAAACACAGAGTCCACAGATATGGATGGACTGACACAGGAACTAGATTCTAAATACAGAGTCATTCAGGCAAGATAAAGGAAAAAGAGCAATTTGCGATATGGTATACATGGTAAAGCCTGGGACTTGAGAGTCAGGAAGGGGATGTGTATTGCAGCACAGTGGGTTAAGCTGCTTCTTAAGATGCCTACATCAGATTGCAGTTCTAGTCTGAATCCAAGCTGCTCTGTTTCTGATTCATCTCTCTGCTAATGTGCCTAAAAAGCAGCAGATGGTTACTCAAAGACCTGAGTCACTGCCACCCATGGAGGATACCCAAAAGGAATTTTTGTCTCCTGGCTTCAGCCTGGCTAAACCCTAGCTGTTGTAGCTAGTTGGAAAGTGAACTAATGGATGGAAGATATCTTTTTTTCTTTATCCTTCTTGCTTGTGCCACACTACCTTTCAAATAAATAAATTAATCATCTAAAAAAGAGGAAGAAACGATTTAGCTGAATTTGGGTACAAGATCAAAAGGTCTTAGTAGCGTGGAATCCACTGAACAGGAAGACAAGGAGTAGATCCTACAGGTAATCCTCAAAAAACATCTAAAAATATATACATACATGTCCCTTTGAATCTCATGTACAGCGTAATCATGACTAGTTGATTGCAGTATTAACCCTTGGTGTGTTTTCACATTTTATACTCACTTATACTCATCAGATCTCTCTTTCTTCACTATTCCCCTACCCCTTCTTTACCTATTTAATGTTACCCTTGATAATCACTGCAATTAGATCTAAATCCAGTAGATAAGTTTTTATCAACTAGAGGTGATTTTCTTTGCCCTACTGAAGGACTACTGACAATATATCAGACATTTCTGTTTGAGATGTGTCTAAACATTGTGCAGAAAAGTGATACTATTACAAACATATTCCAACTCCGAATGTCCATATTTCTGAGGCTGTGAAATCCTGCTGTGGATGGTGAAGGGGGAATGATCCAGCAATAATTGTTATGAAATACAAACTCATCCCCATGGAACAAATGGTCCTATGTTGAGAATGATTGGAAAAGGAAAAGTTGACACTTAAGAACACTGCTCAACAGTGATGGTATGAAGCTCTGAATCAATTGAATTATTGAGTTTACCATGAAGATCCCACAATTACAAGCCCATTGAGAAAAAGAAATTAAGTCAGAGTACTTTTCCTCCATACCTTTATTAGTCCAACATAATAATGAGTTTGTATCCAAAGGGAATAGCTGATGGTTTCACTACATAAAAGGTTTTGTCATATTATGGCATTATCAAAAGAAGGCAGAACAAAGCACAGTGCTAATAAAGCAATAGTATATAGAGGGAAAGCATAAATAAGTGTAATAAAAAGAGGATTACACTTATCTGTGTGGATCAAAAAATCATCTGCCTGGCCTGATGTTTGCATTATGCCAGCTGGAATTTCCAGACAGAATACTGCATGTTTCACAGATTAAACTAATGCTCCTGACTGAATGAATGCAGTTGAATACCATGGCATATAATGTGGAACTACTTAGACTATGGAAATCAGACAGATGGCTTGGTAAATTAATACATAAGCAGCCCCTAATAAGGTTAGTCAACGACAGTGATGGAAGAGTGAAGTTGATAATCAGGAAATGTGAAGGCGAAAAAGATCATGAAAGAAGAATAAGAAAGCTACAATTTGATTTTTATCATGAAGTCACTTGATATATTGTCATTACAAGTAACTGTTTTTTAATGTGGGTCAGAGAGAAGTAAAGTTTTGCAATAAACAAATGATGGAAACTGAACCTACTATGCCGGACCCAGATGAATTGAATTTTTATGATTGTTCAGAGTTCTCACCAAAAGAATAACATAAGATCTTAGTAAAGATCTCGAGAAGATGAAAATATAAGTGCTTTGGATGCACTAAAAAAGAGTTTTCCATGCAGTGTGTGGAGGCACAGATGCACCTGGGACACTCAAGATGAGCAAAGAGACCAAGTGACTGTTCAGTGTTATGTCATAAGAACATGAAATCCGAGTAGTAATGGAGCCCCTATGAGGATGGGGGCTATTTTACTCTAGGAGACATGGGAACTCCTTGCAGAATTACAGATAAAGGAAAGTTTTTATCACACAAACTTGCAGAGTTGCACTGACTAATTCTCTGCAAAAAAATAACTGTACTTATCTTTTTATGTGTGTAGCATTAAGACAATAGAGATTCTCAGCAAAAAAATAAATAGCTGATCAAGGTGGAATGAACTGATTTAAGTCAAACTTCTAATTAAGTTTAACTAGAAATTAGCATTTCATTACCAATCATAAATTTGGTTATCAGTGATAAACATCAGATACATGCACTATTATGCAGAACTCACAGATGCTGAATGATGTATATCACTGATTGAAAAAAATAGTGAACTAACAACTTATGAAAAAAGCCCCCAAATGACCTACTACTGAATATACACTCTGATGTCTACAGCATGGGCTCCAACATTAGAAAATCTTATTTCAGACTACCTATTCTAATACTGTGACAAGTGATACAGGTACTTATCCAATCTCCCTATGCTTACAGAGATCTCCTCCTATGAAGGCAGAAAATGCCAAAGCTTCACTTTTCTGAATGTACTTACAACTAGGAATTGTAGTACCAGATGTTGGCCATGGAAATAGAATGAAACATTTTCTATTGGGATCCAGTGAAAAATTTTTTTCTACCAAGGAAAGGAGGAAATAATATTGTTCATGCTCTCTCATTCCCCAGAGACACCAGTGTTTCCTGTCTTTTAATTCAAGACCCAATCACTTAAATTTCAGTCAAACATGACTTTGAAACAACAAGCTTGTGTATGAATATCCAGCACATTGAGAAACATATTACATAATGAAGTCGACAGCTTGTAGTTTATGGCACCTCTGAGATACTCAATTAATACTGAAGTTGCCTACATCCGCATATTTTCAGATGTGAGATATCTTATTAATAAAAGCACTATCATTCAAAATTGTTACTAGAAGATCCAAAATCCTTAAACAATATAACTACTTACTTCATGAACATGTAATTTTATTTAACCTCAGGGAAGGTCATTTTTCTCATGGATAAATGGGGATGGGTGTGTATAGCCAAAATATCCATGATGTGGATTAAATGGGATCTTTGTGCAATGTTTATTCAAAGGTAGGTTTTCAGTAAAGATTTTTCCTATAAATAATGAAACTATTTTTCAAATTAATTTATATGATATGTAATAACCACCAACGTGCCTACAGTTAATATGAATCTTTCTTACTATTCATGCTCAACGTATTCTTTGGGAGAATATGTGCATCAAATAGGATATAATCTTGATACTAGTGAAATGTAGAAATGAAGTAGAAGAAAGGGACGTAAAGGAAGAGATAACTTAATATGGAGAAGAAGAAAAGAAACACAAAGATAAGAAGAGGTCCGGAAAGAGGAAACAAATAGAATCAATATTTGCTGACTGTATTGTACAGAGTTTATGCTTCTTAACTAGTACTAGGTGAAACAAGAAGATATAGATCCATGGAATTGCTTTTTAAACTACATTATTTAGTACTAACTTGGGTGTAAACTGACAAGAAGTATCTGAAACTAATTGCTGTTTTTTCAGTTACTAAAAACATGCTTAGTTTTTGACAGTTTTACTGAGTTCTTCATTTAACAAAGAAAGTTAAAATCAATTTTTAAATGCCCTAAGAAAATATATTGCTGTGTTGATTTCACACAATCTATTTCCAGTATACCTTACTGACCAACTTTTACCAATTATACTTATAATCATCTATTCAACTTTGTCTTGTGTACTGAACTGTAAAATATCTGATATATGCATTTTAAATTTATAGTTGGAAAACACTATTATCTCTCTCTTCATTATCTAAGCTATAGAAGATATATGCAAATATTTCATATGAATCATAAAATGGCTCATTCCTTTCCTAAAAATAAGGAATTGGAAAAGACAGAACCTAACATGTATTGTCTGTTTTCCATGTGACTATGACTTGGTACACACATCTTTAGTAAGAATATTGTCAGCTTTTGATGAAAACCCAGATACCCCCAGAACTTAGGGACTTAAAACAACTCACTAACTGTTGCTCCCAACTCTGTTGGTTGACAATTGAATTTTTTGGGGTCTAGACCAGATTGACTAGATTCAGATGCTCAAAACTATCCTCCTAAAATGTGGTGGTGGTTCCATTGTCAGATAAATAGATAATGACTTATCCTCATGTCTCCCTTTAAGTCTTTGATTAGGCTGTTAATATGGAGCTCCTAAAAGTATCAAAAAGGGGGGCCAGCACTGTAGCACATCAGGTTAACTCCCTGGCCTGAAGCGCTGGCAACCCATATGGGCGCCGGTTCTAGTCCCAGCAGTTCTCCTTCCGATTCAGCTCTCTGCTATGGCCTGGGATGGCAGTGGAAGATGGCCCAGGTCCTTGGGCCCCTGCACCCATGTGGGAGACCTGGAGGAGGCTCCTGGCTCCTGTCTTCGGATCAGCACAGCTCCGGCCTTTGCGGCCATCTGGGGAGAGAACCAATAGATGAAAGACCTCTCTCTCTGTCTCTACCTCTCTCTGTAACTCTGTCTTTCAAATAAATAAAATAATTCTTTTTTTTTTTTGACAGGTAGAGTTAGACAGTGAGAGAGAGAGACAGAGAGAAAGGTCTTCATTCCATTAGTTCACCCCACAAATGGCCGCTGCTGCCAGCGCTGCGCTGATCCGAAGCCAGGAGCCAGGTATTCCTCCTGGTCTCCCATGTGGGTGCAGAGCCCAAGCACTTGGGCCATCCTCCACTGCCCTCCCAGGCCAGAGCAGAGAGCTGGACTGGAAGAGGAGCAACCAGTACAGAATCTGGTGCCCATATGGGATGCTGGCACTGCAGGTGGAGATTAACCAAGTGAGCCACGGTGCTGGCCCATAAAATAAATCTTAAAAAATGTATCAAAAACGAAAGCCCCAAATTGCAAGCACATTTATGCCTCTTATTTGCTAAGAAGCTCTAGGCAGCTCAATTCAAGATTCAAGGGACTTGCTATTACAAATAATTTAAAATTGAGTATTTCATTCTGAATAATATTTATGCTACTTTAATTGTAAATACTATAACTTAGTAACACTGGTAGTGCTTTAAATAAAGCATGGATTTCATATTAAGAAAGAAAAAAACAGTTAAAATGGGAAATCCAGACTTGAAATATTTTCTGTACAGTAAGGCACTACCTTGAATGTTATGTGTGATTAACAAAATGTCAATATTTTCCTCATTAATTATTTATAGGAAAACTGATGATCAGTGGCTGCCAAACTCAAGATGACATTTCTAAGGTAACAGATGGGTCAAGAATATTTCAGGAAATTTAAAATTTCGAAAACTTTGATTTTTAATTAACTTTGTCTCACAAGAGCATTGTGTGTGTGTGTGTGTGTGTGTGTGTGTGTGTTTTAAGATTTTCTTTATTTATTTGAGAGGTAGAATTATAGACAGTGAGAGAGAGACAGAGAGAAAGGTCTTCCTTCCGCTGGTTCACTCCCCACATGGCCGCAACAGCTGGAGCTGTGCCAATCTGAAGCCAAGAGCCAGGTGTATCTTCCTGGTCTCCCATGCGAGTGCAGGGGCCCAAGCACTTGGGCTATCTTCTGCTGCTTTCCCAGGCCATAGCAGAGAGCTGGATTGGAAAAGGGGCAGCTGGGACTAGAATTGGTACACTTATGGGATGCCCGTGCCGCAGGTGAAGGATTAACCTGCCACACCACTGCACAGGCTCCAAGAGCATTGTGTGCTAAATCAATGTAGGAAAATGTATTATTTGTGACATCATTTGGTCTTTTACAAGCATACTTCAAAATTTTTATGGGAAAACAGAATCAAAAAATAATATACATTTTCTACAAGCATACTGAAGACTATGTATTTCTCTGCAAAGCAAAGCATGGATTTCAATTGATCTTGTGTACAGAAGCTGAAAAATGTATTTTCATGAATTTAGTTCTTTAACATAAAGCAAAAAATGAAAACAATATATCTTTGTCTCAGTTGAGATTAGTTTCATGCAAGACCATGTAATATTGATGAGATATTTATTACAGATCACATTGTGATTCTCTGCTTGAGAAGTCATTATATAGTAGGTGAAAATATTTAATGCAACTCAGAGTAAGAAAATATTGTTGAAGAATTAAGAAAACCTCAACTGTTAATGATAAGAAAAAAAAAAATTGACAGGTTTAAAATGTAGCAAAGAACTTTCCTGAACAGAAAGATCCCATAACAGATCCTAACTGCAAAAATAGAACAGGGTAAAAATATAATAAAAATATAGAAAGCTGGTCTGCGCCATGGCTCAATATGCTAATCCTCCAGCTGCGGCTCTGGCACACCAGGTTCTAGTCCCAGTCGGGGCGCCGATTCTGTCCTGGTCACTCTTCTTCCTGTCCATCTCTCTGCTGTGGCCCAGGAAGGCAGTAGAGGAGGGCGCAAATGCTTGGGCCCTGCACCCACATGGGAGACCAGGAGACGCACCTGGCTCCTGGCTTCGGATCAGCGCGGTGCCGCAGCGGCCATTGTGGGGTGAACCTACAGAAAAGGAAGACCTTTCTCTCTGTCTCTCTCTCTCACTGTCCACTCTGCCTGTCAAAAAAAAAAATACATATATAGAAAGCTGTTAATATTTGAAATCTAAAAGAGCTCTTGTACATTTGTTTAAAAAGCATAAATAATTAAATAATTAACACAGAATGAAGCAAGACAGAAAAAATCTTACAGAATTCTTGGCAAACAATATAGCTGTTTATTTAAAAATGCAAAATCATAGTGTGCATATACCAAATTTTCTTTATCCAGTCATTGGTTGATGGGCATTTGGGTTGATCCCATATCTTAGCTATTGTAAATTGAACTTCAGTCAACATGAGGGTACAGTTAACTCTTTCATATGCTGATTTTGTTTCTTTTATGTAAATTCCCAAAAAGAATGAAATCCTGTCTTTTGTAGCAAAATGATTGCAACTGGGTACCGTTATACTTAGGGAAAAAAGCCAGTCCCCCAAAAATAAATGCCATATATTTTCCCGGATCTCTAGTAACTAATAAACTATAAAATAATGCACTATATATGAGCAAACTTGACATTTTGAGGATTATTGTTTACAGCCCTTATCTCTACTATTGAGGAACAGTGTTCATTTCTTCTTACTATTTGTTGAACTCTTTATTTAGTGGAGAGTTAATCTTAGATTATAAAATAAACTGAAAGCATGTCATTGTAAAAATCAAAAGAATAAGAAAGGAATGAAGAGGGAGAGTAGCAAAATGGGCAGGAGGGAAGCTAGGGTGGAAAGTATCACTATGCTCCTCAAACTGTATATATGAAATACACAAAATTTCTTTGCCTTATATAAATAAATCAGTCAGTACACATACATTTGTAAATATGAAATATGTGCATTGCCATAAAAAAGAAAAGCAAATTCAAAAGGCAAAAGAAAGAAAGCAAAGGAAAGAAGTTAGGAGAGAGTGAAACAGAGAGAAAGAGTGGAAGAAATGAGGGAAGGAAGGAAGGAGCAAGGGAGAGAAAGAAAAGGAAAGAAAGAAACAAAGAAAGGAGAAAAGTAGCAAAAATATTCAACTTCACTAACATTACTGGGAGAATGAAAGATAAATGAAAACAATTATGAGACAATTTTCCATTTGTATTTTTGGCAAACAATAAAAATGTTTTAATAATACTTAGTGCTTTGTTGATTAAAAACTTTATGTACTTCTGATGGACTATGAACATAAACTCTGTGGAAAACATGTTGAAAAGATGAATACAAAACGTGGCTTTTTGCAGAAGAAGCAAGCATTAGGTTAATACACTTTTCAAAAAAGTAAACTTCAAAAGATGTATAAAAAGAAAGAAAAGATCATCAGAAAGCCTCTGTAGCACTGGGTTAGGCATACCAAGGTTCTTGAAAGGCTAACCATGGGGAAATAAGTTACTTTCTGGAACTGTATTTTGCCTGGAGGCATTTTCCAATTCTGGGCATCATACAATTGTTTGAGAGTCTGAAGGTGGTTATGGAACTTTAGATATTGAGAAAAATAGGCTGAAGTGTTTGTGTTGGTGGTCTAATCAGGCTAGAGATAACACTGGGGACATTAGTGGTCAATTTCTAAGAGAAAAGAGAAGCGTATAACTGAGCCTGGCATATCCAGTTCCCTCAGGCTTTGACTGTAGCTGCCCAGAAAGGGGATAAAATTCTAGGTGAATATCATACGAAAAAGCGAGCTGCGTTATCACGCTAGGAAGACAAGAGGGGAATGTTCATGACAGGTCAGAGACAAGGATCATGATGAATAAACTGAATTCTTGGCTGGAATAGCTGAAGACTGATGCATCAAAGATAAGAAGGAAAAAGCAGAATTAAATAGACACTTTTCCAATCTGCCACCAATATTCTGTTTTGTTTTTGTCTCCTTTTGATGTAAAGTGATCAGTCACAAGGGATAAGTTCCTGCTGGAGGGTAGCAACTTTGGAACCACTACAAGTTTCTATTATAAAAGTAAATAGTAAGCATGCCAAGAGTCATAACACACAAAAAACCCTAAGAGAAGTAATAGAGAAATAAAATACACATAAAGGTAGGAATTATTAAAATAATTGTTGTCAGTAATTTTTCCAATATCTCAACACCTATATGACTCCAGTTTGGAGTTTGCCAATCAGAAATTACATGAAATTGAAAAGTCAATTAAGAAGCTTAGGGGAGATTCAAAATGGCTGTATACAAAAGTCCAGGGTTTTCCTCCTCTCCACCTAGATACTCCAGGTCAGCACCTGAGGCAGAACACCAGAGATAGTTTGAGAGAAGTAGAAACGTACTGGAAAATCTATTATAGGCACAGCCATTTACAGAGGGGAGAAAGAAGAACAAGGCAGTGACTTAGACTGTACTGCATGGGAGATGAAGAGGAGCAGTTATACAGACCCCTCTGCACATATCTCAACTGGACAATCCTGATGTTAGGGACCAGCAGCACTTCAAGGGAGTGCTGCCTCAAAAATGCAGTGTTCCTAGACATCAAAGAGGGGAAACTGCCCTGTTCCCTCCCTCTCCCCCAGGAGAAGGGATTGAGATGAGGATGCACCATTTTGAGAGGGGAGCAGCTAATTACAGTTTTTACCTGTCTTCTTTTTAGACATCAGAGATATCCCCGCCTTCTGGCACATCAGACTGGGCCACATGTGTCCAGCTGGGCTTAGCAGGGTGGCAGCAGTCCTGGATCCCAGGGTCACCCAGCACTCTGCACTGTAGCACAGCTGAGGCAGGGCAGCTGTAGTAGTCCCTGGAAAGCTCAAAATAGGGGGCACACTCCTTCATAATTGAGTGCTGTCTTCTTTCCCACTTAACCCCCACCCCAACTATGTGAAAAATGAAAGGCTGCAGCTGAGTTCCTGTGCACCCACCAAGTCTGGCTGCAGAGACTCCAGTGCTCCCTGCACACCAGGGATGATCTCACAGTGGGGTTGGGTACACACTGAAGACTGAGTCTGTGCCCTGGATGGTGCACATACTTGGTTGGGTGAAGCATACTGGCACCATGAGCACACTCAAAGCTGTGAACCAGCTGGCTCAACTTGGCACAGAGAAAAGCTGGGACTTCAAATAGCCCAGTCGGGTCCAGAATCCTCTTACTATGTGTGGCCAGAGGCGTTTTACCATGCCCAGCTTGGGTGTCACTCTGGACTCATGCCGCACCAAAAAAAAAAAAAAAAGTGATCTCAGTTCCATGGTACCACGCAGTCACACCCCTGAAACTCAGGTATAAACCTTAGCTGCTCCACTGAGACCCCATGAGTCCCAGACACAGACCTCCAGGAATAGAAGCTTCAATTAAACACAAAACAAAACATCCAGAAGTGATAGAAATAGATCCCCCAGATGTGCAAAAACCAACACAGAAACACAAGAAATATGGACAAAGAAGTCAATATGACTCACTAAAAGAAACACAGTAATGCCTTAAATTGGACTATGAAGAAAGGGAGATTGAAGAAATGCTTAAAAAGACTCAAAAGAATGATTGTAAGTTTACTCAAAAAAAAAAAAAAAGGGAAACAGTGAAACGAAAGTAGAAAATTAGCATGTGACATGGATGACTAATTCAGCAAAGAGAGAGAAATCAAAACGAAGCAAACAGAAATATTGAAAATGGAATATTTCACAAGTCAAACAGACAAACAAAATCAGAGTGGAAAGCTTTAACAGACTTGGTGATGGAGAAGAGAGGTCTTTTGAAATATTTAAGACAAAAAACAAGAAGATAAAAGTAGAAAGAATGAAAGCAGTGTTCTACATTTGTAGGATACTACCAAACAATCAAATATTTGAGTCCTGGGAATACCTAAAGGAATGGAAAAAAATGGCTTAGAAAAGCTAATCAATAAAATAATAGTAGAAAATTATTCCAACTTGGAAAAAGATATACACACCAAATGCATCAAGTATATAGAATCCAAAATAGGCGTGATCAGAGAAGATCCTCACAGTGACATATTACTCTCAAACTTTCAAAGGAAAACATAAAGAGAATATCACAAAATTTGAAACAGAGAAACATCAGATCACTTTTAAAGAAATTTCCACCTGCTTAATAGTAGAGTTCTCAATGGATACCTATAAGCCAGGAGGAAATGAAGAGATATTGTCCAAGTTCTAAAAGCAAAAACAAATTAACAGGATAAAACAAAACAAAAAAAACCCTGCCAATCCAGAATAACCCCGCAGATAAGAGCTGAAGAGAATGACAAGCCTTTAATAATTTCAGAGTTGTGTCTAAAAATGAATAAAAATTGACACTGCTCATTCACAAAATCCAGGAAAGCAGATGAAAAGTACTTCAGTGTTTTCCAATTTTCATCTCATTTTGTTCAATATCAGGGAAGAACAGCTAGTATTTTAGTAGTTGTTTCAACTAAAAAAAATACAATGTGGCTAATGTAATCCAATAATACTCTCATAATAAAATAAATAATGCATTATTAAGTTATTAAAATAATCCTCCAGAATTATTTTTAAATGCTGTGAGGAGAAATCCTTGTGGGAGGTGAGGAAACTATGCTCCCTACTGAAGTCAGAAATTTGTTATAAGTGATAATTTAGCAAATTGGTCTAATCAGAATGATCATCTGCTTTTTAGCAGTATCTGAAAGTTCATGATTTTGTGACTGCAGAGAAGACTGAAAATAATTTATTGTGCATGGACTTTCTTTGAATTCTCTACTTGCTACTGGATAGTCATACAAAATAAAATACCAAAAAAAAAAAAAAGCTAATGGCAATACCAGTAAATCAAAACCTTGCATTAAAAGAAATTAGACATTGTTTATAATATAGCTGAGACAACAAAGATATTATAACTCTATTTTCTTTAAACATTTCATTGATAGCAATATTTACTTCATAAAGCAAATGTTCAGTGCCTTCTGCTGAATAACTGTCTCATAAATATATATAAATATATATATAGGCTGTATAATTGTCAAAAAGATATCTATCCCACTTGCAAAATGATAATATTAAGATTCAAGAAATAGGAAAATTACAATTTTGAATAGTAACTAAATTAGCTTTTACCTTGACTTTGCAAAGGAATCCCAGCAGATAAAAAGATGCTATTTTAGCCGGAGCCGTGGCTCAACAGGCTAATCCTCCGCCTTGCAGCGCCGGCACACAGGGTTCAAGTCCCAGTGGGGGCACCAGATTCTGTCCCAGTTGCTCCTCTTCCAGGCCAGCTCTCTGCTGTGGCCCAGGAGTGCAGTGGAGGATGGCCCAGGTGCTTGGGCCCTGCACCCCATGGGAGACCAGGAAAAGCACCTGGCACCTGGCTCCTGCCACCGGATGAGCGCAGTGCCCTGGCCGCAGCGCGCCATCCGCGGCGGCCATTGGAGGGTGAACCAACGGCAAAGGAAGACCTTTCTCTCTGTCTCTCTCTCTCTCTCACTGTCCACTCTGCCTGTCAAAAAAATTAAAAAAAAAAAAAAGATGCTATTTCCTGCCTGTCATTGAACATATTTCAAAATACTTTACATCTTAAAAATGGTCTTCAGAGGCATATATAAATGGGAAAAGAAATACACAGGTACAGTTATGATTACTTCCTATTTCATGAATTGTCTTCCAGAATCTAATATGATAAAGCCAGTGAGGTTTTGGACAATATGTCGAGAGCCTGTCCCCAGATTCAAAAGATTTTGGACTTGACTATTGTTTATCTGATCCTTTTTATAAAAATGTGTATGCAACCTCAGGAAATAAACCATATATGGTAAAAATGATAATATAAACAAAGCATGAGAAAAAAAGAAGGCTGAGGATTCAAGATCAAGTCAGAAAATCCTCTTCAGAATCTGCCATAGCAGAGCATAGAATAAAAGACATTTTGCTGATTTTAGAGATAAACGGCTTTTAAATTCTCAAATTAGAAGCCTCCAGCTGGTAGGTATTTTAAAGAAAATTGCATCCAATTTCAATAAGGATTTATGTTTAACGGGTTAGCTTCTTATGATCATTGGAAATGATTATTGCTATCGCTTACTCTTCACTGTGTAAGAATCACCCCTGAGGACTTACATTTATATATATATATATATATATATATATATATATATATATATAATAAAAATAAAATAAAATAAATCAGCAAACAATAAATTCTGGTGATGATGTGGGAAAAGATAACCTAATCCACTCTTGATGGAACTATAAACTTTCATAGCCATTATGGAAGTCTGTGTCTCCAAGTATCTTGGAGAAACTTCAGAAAGCTGAAAATGGATATACTACATGACCCAGCCATCCCACTGCTAGGAGTTTTCCCAAAGGAAATGACATCAGCATAAGAAATAAAAACTATATACAAATAGATTATATACATGGTTTTTATATATATATATATATATATAACATGTTTGTTTATGCTTTTTTAAATTTATTTATATAGACCTTATATATATATAGTTTTTATATATAGTTTATATATATATATATATATAAAACATGCTTATTCTTTTTTAAGATTAATTTATTTATCTAAAAGTCAGATTTACAGAAAGAGATGGACAGACATAGAGAGAGATCGTCCATCCCTTGGTTCTCTTCACAGATAGCTACAAAGGACAGAGCTGAGCCAGGCCAAAATTAGGAGCCAGAAGCTCCTCTGGGTGTCCTACATGGGGAACAGGGGCCCAAACACATGGACCACCTTCTGTTCCTTATCTCAGACCATTAGCATGGAGCTGGCTTGGAACAGGAGTAGCCAGGAAACCAACTGGTTTCTGTTAGCATGGAATATATTTTTCCTTCCTTTCACTTTCAGTCTGCATTTATCTGTTTTGGTGAGATGTGTTTCTTTTAGCAGCAAATAGATGAGTTTTGTTTTTTAATCCATTCAGCCAGGCTGTACCTTTTAACTGGAAAATTAAGACCATTTACTTTCAACATGACTATTGATAAAAAACAACTTGGCCTTGTCCTTTTCTATAAATATTCCTATTTTTAACTTTGGATTGCCTTGTATTTTACTGGGAAATTTGCTGCCTTTACCTTCCTTCATAGTGGTGAACATGTTTCTGTGTTTCTGTGTGTAGCACATCCTTAGGCATCTTTTGTAAGGCTAGATGAGTGGTGACAAATTGTTTCAATTTCTGTTTGTTATCAAAGTTCTTTATTTCACCTTCATTAATAAATGAGAGTTTGCAGGGTACAGTATTCTGGGTTGACATTTTTTTTTTTCTATTAAGACTTGGAATATATCTTGCCATTCTCTCCTAGCCTGTAGGGTTTCTGATGAGAAATCATCTGTGAGTCTAGCTGGAGATTCTCTGAAAGTAATCTGCGTATCTCTCATGCACATTTTAGAATCTTTTCTTTATGTTTTACTGTGGATAGTTTGACTAAAATGTCTCATGGTGAATATCTTTTCTGATCACATCTGTTAGGAGTTCTATGTGCTTCTTGCACTTGGACATCCCCTTCTTTCTCCAAATTAGGGAAGTTTTCTGTAATTTTTTTCACTAAAAATGCCTTCTGATGCATTCTCTCTTTCCACAACTTCAGAAACTCCTAAGACCCTTGTGTTAGGTCACTTGATAGTATCCCATAAATTTCTGACACTGTTTTTGAATTTTCTAAGTTTTTCTTTTTTTGACTGACTATAATGTTTCCAGAGATTTGTCTTCTAACTTAGAAATTGTTTCTACTGTATTTCTATTTGTTATATTGAATTCTTCATTTCCAATATTTCTTTTTAAAATCTGAATTTCATGAGAAAATTTTCATTCATATCTTGTATGATATCTTTAGTTCATGAATTTATTTCTCATTACTTCTAAGTAATCCTATGATCAATTTTTTTTAAATTCTGTTTTGGACATTTCATCAATTTCTTCATCTTCATATTCCAATATTGAAGCAATATTTTATTTGGGGGCATCATGCTGTCTTCTTTATTCTGATTTTTTTAATTGCTGTATTTATTATTAAGGATTTGTGTTGATAATTGCTGGTTGGTGGATTATTTATTTGGACTATGATTCTGTAGCTTAGTTGAGTGTCTTTTCTTTCAGTAAATACCCAGAGGCTTGTAGTGGGTGTGGTCAAGGAGGTCTGCTCAGTACAGGTTGAAGGTAGGGTCCAAGGTAACAACAAAGTTGTGCATGGTGAATCTCCTCTATTTTTTTTAATCAGAGGGTGTGTTTGTTCTACTCTACTGCTGTATTCTCACGGTCACCCCCTCTTCTCAAAGGACACCAATGCTTGGGCACTATCCCCAGTGGGTATAGTGTTCATATGTGCTGTCACAAGAACCACACAAAGGATCCATGCAGTCCTCACTGTGAACACTGATCCTGCAATGATGACCCTCATCAGGGAATCAGGGAGTCCTGAGCTTATTGAGACACACACAGTAACTGCCCCAGCCACACCCTGTGACTTCCTACACAGCCACAGTGTTTTCACAATCCTGGCACACAAGGATCTCCCAAACATGATATCCCAGCTCCCTATAAATTCTCCCAGCAAGACTCAGGTGTCTCCTCTCAGCTGGTTGCTGAACCTGTGTACACAAGCTTGCATAGCTGTTGTGTGTGTCCAAAATGATGCCTGCTCTCTCTTGGCTAGTTACAGGACAGTGGTGCTGAGTGTTCAGGGAAAGAGGAACATGTCCCCCTTTTTTCCCTCTAGGTTGGCAAGTATATTGTCCCCCACAGGTCTCCAATCTGGGCCCATGCTGAGCTCTGCCCATGTTTTATTGCCAGTAGCTAAGGCTGTTGCATTCTGATCTCACCTCACTCCAAACTGGTGCTGAGGTTCTGCATTGCTGGGGTCCTGAGATATGTGTGTCAGCTAACTCCATAGGGTCCCCCCAGCTTTTGTGGAGTTTTCTCTGCTGTTTTTTCCCTAACTCTTCCCTGGAGTTATATTCTCCACTTTTTTTAAACTTTCTTCCCCTAGACTAGAGCAGTAAGCTCGCCGATGTACTTTTTTTTTTTTTAACAGGCAGAGTGGACAGTGAGAGAGAGAGACAGAGAGAAAGGTCTTCCTTTTTACCATTGGTTCACCCTCCAATGGCCACTGCAGCACCGCGCTGATCCGAAGCCAGGAGCCAGGTGTTTCTCCTGGTCTCCCATGGGGTGCAGGGCCCAAGCACTTGGGCCATCCTCCACTGCACTCCCGGGCCACAGCAGAGTGCTAGCCTGGAAGAGGGGCAACTGGGACAGAATTCAGTGCCCCGACCTGGACTAGAACCCGGTGTGCCGGAGCCCTAAGGCGGAGGATTAGCCTATTGAGCCGCAGCACTGGCCTCCAATGTACTTTTTATTTGACATATTGAATTTTTAATTTCTAGCATTTCAGTTTAATTTCTCTCAAAATCTCAATTTCATAGGAAAATTTTCCTCCATGTCATATTTGGGTTTCTCAGCTTTATGAATATCCTTCTTGTTACTTCTGAGCAATCCCATGATCATTCCTTTGAATTCCTTTTAAGGTGTTAATCACTCTCCTCATCTTCAAATTCTAATATTGAAGTATGGTTGTGTTCCTTTGGGGGAGTCATGTTGTCTTCCTTATCCTTGTTTCTTAAATTTCTGCATTTAGTTTTTAGGCATTTGTGGGAATACATGTTGGTTTTCTCCTCTGATGGCTTTTATATTTGGACTATGTCTCTGTAGCCTACTGGCTTGTTCACTTTTTCAGTGATTGCTCAGTACCCATGTGCTGGCTTGGCCAGTGAGGTCTGGTCATTGCTCCAGGGTGCGGCAAGTTTCCGGGATGTCAAGATGGGAAAGGTAAATCTCTTCTATTTTTAGCAGGAAGAGAGTATGATCACCTCTGTTGGCATAACCACACCCTTATCTCCTCTCTTCCAAGTTGATCAGTGCTCAAGGTTAGCCCCCATGGGTGCTACACTCACTGTGCTGCAGCATAAACTGTGAGTACAGATCCCACTCCTATGACCTACCCTCATGGCAAGAATGGTTTAATGGTTCTGCTTTGAAATTGCTCAGGTTCCTCTATGACTTGAGCCTGGGGTACAGAGAATAAAATAATGTCTGTTTACCTAAAGACAGCAATTGAAATGGTGGCTATTATAATCCCAGATGATCAATAATAAGACTCCCACTACTTCATAGAACATAAAAGATACTGAAGAGCTCAAGCAAAGCTACTCAGACATTCAAGACTGAACAAACTAATAACAGAAACTAAATTGCTCAGAGGATTTCTCACAGAAATACAAGCAGCAATTTATACCCTGCAGAGCTAGGATTCAAACTTAGAACATTGTTAATTTCAGGTATCTTCATAATTCAGCTACATGCACTCTACCTCAGTTTTATATGTGATTGATTAAAGGAATTCATTAATGTAGTTGAATAATTTTTTGTGCAGAGAAAATGAAAAATTAAATAATTCCAACTCGATGTGTGGTTTGATAACAATTTTACTTGTAACATCACAGAATAGTCAGTTCGTATTTCAATTCTTATCAGGTAGATGCCATGAGGCTCTGTTAAGGGGCATGCACTTTCTCTGACCCAATGAAAGGATGCGTGTCAAGAATTTATGGCCACATTCTGACAGTTATGACTCTCTGATAATTTTCATTTTATGCTAAAGTTGATAATGCATATCTTCAATTAGGTTCCATTATCCATAAAAAACTGCTCTTAAAAGCTCTCTATGCAATGAGAGTTTCAACTTGATTTCTGTAAGTCAATTCATTCAGAGTCATATGTTTGTAGTTTTGCTAAGGAAAAATTACTTATGTTTTGCAATGAGAAGAGACAGGTAACACAGATTATTTATAGCAAAGCCAAAAGCTATTGACTTCATAAAATGAGGGAAGCACATTTTTTTTTTATCTGAGGGAGACAGGCTGTTTATCCTCTGATGAAGCATCCATAATCATGTAATAAACATAGTGCCACTGGACTAATGATTTAAGTGTATTTGAAAATAAGTTATATACGCAAATAGATTTTTTTAATATTCTCAGTATCAATTTTTTAAAACAGTACTGAGAATGATTGGAGATATCAGTGAAAATTCTTATCATTTAAATTTTATATGGATCAATTTTTAATATTCTCTTGCTCTTTCCTCCACTCCGTTTTTTTAATTAATAAATTTATTTGAAAGTCAGAGTTCCACAGAAAGGAGAGAGGGAGAGAGAAAAAGAGAGAGAGAGAGAGGTCTTCCATTTGCTGGTTCAATCCCCAGTTGATTGCAACTGCCGGAGCTGCACTGATCCGAAGCCAGAGGCCAGGAGCTTCCTCTAGTCTCCCACCCAGGTGCAGGGGCCCAAGGACTTGGGCCATCTTCTGCTTTCCCAGGCCATAGCAGAGAGCCGGATCGGAAGTGGAGCAGCCGGGTTGCAAACCAGAGCCCATATAGGATGTCAGTGCTTCAAGACCAGGGCGTTAACGTGCTGCACCACAGCGCCAGCCCCCTCCACTCCTTTCTAAAGCAACATGTATTCATCAAAACATTTTTCCCATCATAAAGATGTGGAAGTTCTGAGGCTCTCTAGATATTTTTTAAAAAATATTTTAAAAATTTAAAAATAACATTAGGGGCCGGCACTGTAGCATAGCTGGTAACGTTGCCGCTTGCAGTGTTGGCATCCCATGTGGGCGCCGGTTCAAATCCTGGCTGCACCACTTCTGATCCAGCTCTCTGCTATGGCCTGGAAAGCAGTAGAGGATGGCCCAAATCCTTGGGCCCCTGCACTCTTCTGGGTGATCCGGAGGAAGTCCTGGCTACTGGCCTTGGATTGGCCCAGCTCCTGCCATTGCAGCCTTTTGGGAAGTGAACCAGTGGATGGAGGAAGACTTTGCTTCCTCTCTCTGCCTCTGCCTCTCTGTAACCCTGACTTTCAAGTAAAATAAATAAATCTTAAAAAAAAAGTTCATGGGAAATGAGATTAAAAGATAAGTTTTAAAAAAAATGTTTTACTCAACGACAATATTTTTCCCCACAAATTTAAAATGTAATGTCTCGTTTTATTACAAAATTATTATAGATTTACTTCAATTATATTTTTAAAAATCATATAATAATTAAATTAATTACACAGATACAGAAAAAAGTCCAATGAAACAAAATGGATATCATCCACACAATGAATGATTCATCAATCCATTAAAATATAGTTTTTAAACTCTGATAATGTATGTATTGTATATATTCTCATATCTCAAATTGTAGTGATGAGAAATTTTTAGATTTGTAAAGTACAGATGAGAAGTAAAGAATCATTTTGGAGATATTTACTCAAGCTGGGGACTTGTGTGCTACCCAAGACGTTTTTGAAATTGATTTTTGTTTCTTTATATCTGAATTATATGCCTGCTTGTTTTTTGTTTATTTGACCCCTCTTAGAAAAGCTATACTAATTTGAGAAGCTGGGTTTTGGTACTGGATGGTAACAGCTTTTGTTTGATTTTTTACATGGTTTTGTAATCATTTGTTTCATTGACAGTCCTTTCAAATATGGCTATGAAAATGTGCAAAGTTCTATACTTGAGTGGTGTCACTATTCACTTCTGGGAAAAGAAAATATATTCTAAGTTTTATACATAAATTATTGATTAGACAAGAATATTCAACCCAAAATGACTACAGCCACCTGACTCTACCAGTTGTATGTACTAATTTTGGAAGAGGCAAGAGACTGCTATTTTGAATTTGATACAACTGTAACATTGGATCCTGTACATTAGCGCCTAAGCCATACCTGTAGAGTATATAACCTAACCTATTATTTTACACCATCAAATAAGACATGTACCTTGCCTAAAGAAACATGGCAGATGATAGAGAATGGTGCACAATGAGAAAACGCCACAGCCGGACAGCTGTTTTGATTTCACATTATAATCTAGAAAGAATATTAAGTTTGTAAAGCATATTCATCATGACATTGATTCCATATAGGTCCAGGATAAGACAAATCCTTTCAACCAATCTAATAACTGGTTGGCTTTAAGACATTAAAGCCTAGGATTTGGCATGACCCTGGAGTAAATAGACTATCCTATACACATCTAACTTCATTTCAAAGAAATGAAGTTGTTTCCTGAAGATATCAGAGAAATAGTGAAAAATGAGATACAATGCAATGTGTTATTCCATAATAGAAGGGATAACAGAGGATTAGAGGAATTTATGTCACACATAGTAACACTTCTGGAATCAGTGATCAAGAAGAAAAAAGTCACAAAGACAATTTTCCTCAGAGAGAGAGAAAAAATCCACTCCAACTCAGGACTGCAAAAAATTGCCTCCTGTGCAAATTCTGAGTGTGTGGAACTTTGGCTCAATTATCAGCAAATCTATATATGAAAATCTATATATATAGGGCCAGCACTGCAGCTCAATAGGCTAATTCTCTACCTGCGGCGCCGGCACACAGGGTTCTAGTCCTGGTCAGGGCGCCAGATTCTGTCCCTGTCACTCCTCTTCCAGGCCAGCTCTCTGCTGTGGCCCGGGAGTGCAGTGGAGGATGGCCCAAGTGCTTGGGCCCTGCACCCACATGGGAGACCAGGAGAAGCACCTGGCTCCTGGCTTCGGATCAGTGCGGTGTGCAGGCCGCAGTGTGCCGGCCTCAGTGGCCATTAGAGGGTGAACCAATGGTAAAGGAAGACCTTTCTCTCTCTCTCTCTCACTGTCCACTCTGCCTGTCAAAAAAAAGAGAATCTATATATGAAAAAAAAATTAAATGAAAAACTACTGAAAACTAACAGTATTACCTTATGATTTTTTAATGTAAATGAGAGAAATATACTCAGAGGATAAAAGAAAAGCTCATTGCAGAATTATTTTTAATAGCTAAATTATCAAAATGTTCAATAATGGAAGAATTTTCTGTGAATAATGATTTAGTTATAATAAGAGAAGATACTAAGGAGATATTCAAAATTATGCACAAAAATTAGTAACATAAATTTTTTGTAATTTAAGGGAAAGAAGATTAGAAAATGAAATTTATGCTATTAACATGATTATATAATTATATGTATATGTATGTATAGAGCAATATTGAGAGTTACATTAAAATTATACATACCCTTCTCTGGACATACAGATCATGCTAATTTTCTCTTTTATACAGCTCATCTCCATTTCAAATCCCCTGCTCTCATCATTAGAAAAATTAACCTGAAAAAGTAAATGGTCACAAAGTGTCAAAACTAAAATATTTCCCCACTTGAAAGCTATACAGTTCTCCTGCCACAGCTTATTGATGCTGACAGGGAACATGTGATGCTCGGTCAGAGGGAAAGCATTTTGATACTTATGGTGTAGTTGTCACACTCTAATTAGATGGCTGAATCTTCCAATTCTGAAAGTCTTACACTAAACATCATCTCCCCATGAAAGAATAACTGATTATCACAACTTATTATACCTCAGAGTTATATGAGATATAACTTGTATCTCTTTTTAGCCTTTTATAACAATTTGACAGTACCTCTTGTACTACTCACATAGCTTACATCGTGTTATAATCATTAATATATGTACTATATGTGATCATTAAATATGGAATCACTCTCAATTTGTCTACTAGCTTTACCAGCATCCTTCAAAATGCCAAAGAAGTTATTTTCAAAACACTGATGATAATCACTTATTTGATATATAAATAAGCTTTCAGAGGATGATCTCTTGAGCATCCACATACTTATATTTGATCACTATTTAATTTTGTTTTATAATGTTTCTTTCTATTACCAAAAATATGACCATATTTATAAATTTCCTAAAAACACATTTACCTCAAGCACTATTTTAATCTTCCAATATGTCTTTGTTGAACCCACAATGGTCTTCTAAAGGAATCAAAAGCATTAGTACATAGACTTAGAAGCACTTATAAAGGAGGCAGGTGGATAGATACAAGAGCCAAGTTCATCTTGGAAGTGGACTCTGAAAAGCTATACCTTTCTATCACAGAGAAAATAACCTCAGGGTATCTTTGCTGACTACCCTCAAACTGTGTGAAACTGGTATAAGATGCAGTCTCACATAGTGAGTACTGAAGATTTCAGGTGTTAGAATTAGTGATAAAAGAGAGTTGATGGCACTGGGGAGAGGACACACTTTCAAAGTAGGTTAAGACAACCAGTGGAAATTATACCTTAGAGAATCTAGAATTCAAACACTACCTTAACCTGAACTTCAAGTGAGGAAACAAAGAGTAGCTTTGGAAAATATTTTATCAAATACACAATTGCTATTTTAAAATTATTAGAAAAGTCATAAAGAAAATATCTGTAAAACTAGCATTTGTATTATTTATACAGTTAAAACTGAAAAGGCAAACTCTTCTCATGTAGGAGACATAGTTTCTGGACTCAAATGTACGTGGTAATGCACTAGAATGCAACCGTAGGACCCTTCTAAATCATCCTTAGGGTTTGGCACTACAAATATAGGAAACTTGCCAAGGATAATATGATGCTATTGTAGTACATTGAATAATAATTCTCATAATTTGGCTTTTAATTTTATACTATAACCTTAGCAGGACTGATCAAGTTACTTCAGCAACAATTACTGGGCCATCATTTACATTCACATAGAAACATGACCGTATTTAGGGGTACTTTTCCCATAAAAGACCAAAGTGTAGGATTCCAGTATACCTGAACATGGAAAAGCTATGCTGATTTTGACCAGGGGAAGATATCAGAAGCAAAACAAAGGAAGTGTATTCCCAGGGAGAGTTGGAGAGAAGTCTGCACTGGAAATGCTACTGAAGGAGACACCATGGAGCATCGTTGAAAGAGCAGATGCACAGCAGCAAGCAGGGACATTGCACATGATGCCAGCAGCTGGGGGCTGCAGGAGATGACAGCTTCCGAGATGAGGTTAAGGCAGACTGTGGCAGCACGTGCCCTGGCGATATTGCATGAGGGTGACCTTGCAGACCACACTGATTTGAGTCCTGCATGGAGCCCTTGCAGGGGGCAAGGTATACATCTAATACAGTGAAGGAAAACACATTTATTTTTCCTGATCCTCCCCACAAGGACCCCCAACAACTAGCTCTGGAAAAATCCCTGCTTTCTCCAGTGATAGACATGCTGCAGGATGGAGAAGGGAACCAAACTATGGACCAAATGGACCTCACTGATATGATTTTATATATGAACATTTCATTCAACATTTGAAGAATTCACATTCTTTTCATCAGTGCATGGAACTTTTTTGAGGATTGTCCATATGCTTGGCCATAAATCAAGTTTCAGCAAATTAAAAAATACTGTAATCATACTATGCATATTTTCTGACTAGAATGAAATGAAGCTGGAAATTAACACTCAAGAATCTTTAGAAAATATGCAAACACAAGGAAATTGAAGAACATACTCCTGAATGAAGAGTGGATCATGGAAGAAATCTAAAGGGAAATAAAAAAAATTCTGGTAATGAATGAAGATCTCAATACAACATATCAAAACTTATGAGACACTGCAAAAGCAGTGTCAAAAGGGAAGTTTTAGCAATTGATGCCTACATCAATAAAATGGAAAAGCATCAAATAATTCAGCTATCTACACATCTTAATGACCTACCAAAATAACAATAAACCAAAGCCAACGTTTGTAGGAAGAATGAAATAATTAAAATTAGAAAAGAAACAAACAGAATTGAAACAAAAAAATACAAAGTATCAGTGAAATAAAGAGCTATTTTTTGAAAAATAAATGAAATTGATACACCATTGGCCCAACTAACCAAAAAAAGAGGAAGAAGATCCAAATTAATAATCAGAGATGAAAAGGGAGATTTAACAACTGATAACACAGACATAAAAAGCATCACCAGTAATTAATACAAAAAGCTATATGTCAACATATTGGAAAACCTAGAAAAAAAATGATAGATTCCTGGACAAATACAGTCTACTAAATCTGAGTCATAAAGATATAGGAAATCTAAACAGATGAATAACGAAGTTGAGGTAATCAAATCCAAAAACATATCAGTAAATCATTCACCCAGACCAAATGAGATTTATCTCTGGAATGCAGGGATGGTTAAACATACAAATCAATAAATGTGAGACATCATATTAACAAACTGAAGAATAAAAACAATATTATTATCTCAATAGATTCAGAGAAAGCATTTTATAAGATACAGCACTCTTTAATAAAATGTTAAGCAAATTGGGTATAGAAGGAACATTCCTCAAGAAAATCAAGGTAATTTATTGTAAATTCACAGGCAACATTTTATTGAATGGGGACATGTTGGAAGCATTTCTGTTGAGATCCTGAATGATATAACGATGCTCACTTTCATCATTGCTCTTCAATATAGTCCATGAAGTTTTAGACATTATGCAGAAAAAGAAATCAAATGGATAAAAATTAGAAAGGAGGACATCAAATTATCCTTCTTTGAAGATGACATGATTTTATATATAGAGGAACAAATTGACTCCACTAAGAGACTATTGGAACTCATAAGAGATGTTGGTAAAATAGCAGGATATATAAAATTAACACATAAAAATCAATAGCCTTTGCATACACAGATGATGCCATGTCCGAGAAAGAACTTAAAGATCAGTCCCATTCACAATAGATACAAATTTTAAATACCTGGAATAAATTTAACTAAGGAGGTTAAGTATCTCTATGATGCTAATAAAAACATTAAAATAAAAAATAGAAGATACAAAACAATGAGAAAATTTTCCATATTCTTCAATTGGGAGAATTAATATCATCAAAATATCCATACTATCGAGTGTAATTTACAGATTCAATGGGATCTCAATCTAAAGACCTATGATACTCTTTTCAGATGTCAAAAAAATGATGCTAGAATTCATATAGAAATACAAGAGACCTTGAATATCTAAAGCAATATTGGACACCAAAAATAAAGCCAGAGGCATCACAATACCATATTTCAAGACATGCTCTAAGGCAGTTATAATCAAAACAGCCTGGTACCAGCACAAAAAATAGACATGTAGATCACTGGAATTTAATAGAATCCCCAGAAATCAATCCATGTGTCCACAACCAACTAATCTTTGATAAAGGAGCTAAAATCAGTCCCTGAAGATAGGATAACCTGTTCAACAAATGGTGTGTGAAGATTGTATTTAAACATGCAGAAATATGAAACAATATTCCTACTTATACCTTATACAAAAATCAACTCAAAATGGTTCCAGGATCTAAATCTACAGCATGAAATTACTATTCAAGAACATCAGGGAAACTCTGCAAGGCATTCCATTGGCAGAGGCTTCTTTGATAGACTCCAGAGCACAGGCAATTAAACAAAACTAGAAAAATGGGATTACATCAAATTAAGAAGCTTTTGCACTGCAAAGGAAACACTTAAAGTATAGATGCAACCAACATAATAGAAGAAAATATTTGTAAACTATGTAAATGAAAGAATCTGTAAAGAACTCAAGAAACTCAACAAAACAAAAATTCTAGTTAAGAAATGGAAAAAGAACTTTAGCAAGCATTTTTCACAAAGAAGTACAAATGGCCAACAGACACATGAAAAAATGATGAGGATCAGTAGTCATTAGGGAAATGAGGTTTCACCTCACCCCAGTTAGAATGGCTCTCATAGAGAAATCAAAAAACAGTAAACGCTGGCAGGATATGGGGAATAAGTTTCCCTAAGCCACTGTTGGTGAGTATGCAAGTTAGTAGAGCCATTGTGGAAGACAGTTTGGAGATTCCTCAGAATGCTGAAAATAGTTATATCATATGACCCAGCAATCCCACTCCTGGGAATTTACCCAAGAAAAATGAAATTAGGGTATGAAAGTGTAATCTGAACCTCCATGTTTATTGCAACTCAGTTCCCCATAGTTAAGATACGGAAGCAGCCATGATGCCCATTCAAATGAACTCCCATTTTTCTCAACAAAATGAATGCAACTGGAAACTATTACACTTATTGAATAACTCCACCCCAAAAGACAAATACCATATGTTTTCCCTGATCTGTGATAGCTGATAGAGCACAACAAGTAATGTATAATTATTTGTGTTAGTATCTGTATACAATTATTCTCTTGCAAATACTGTTAAGAGAAAATGGCTTAAAGTCAAAATTAACTTAGTTATTATCTTGTAACCACAGGAAATATTTAGATGTCACATTCTCATTAATTCTATTTCATGAATGAAATTATGAATGATTAATTGACAAAAAAAAAAAACTGTATATGGGGGCTGGCACTGTGGCTTAGCACGTAAAGCCGACATCTACAGTGCAAGCATTCCATGTGGGCGCAGTAATGAGTCCCAGCTTCTCCACTTCTGATACAGCTCTCTGCTATGGCCTGGAAAATCATTATTGGATGGCCCATCACTGGGCCGCTGCACCTACATGGGACACCTGGAAGAAACTCCTGCTTCTGGGTTCAAACTGGCTCAGCTCTGGCTGTTGAGGCCATTTGGGGAGTGAACTAGAAGTGAACTTTTATGCCTCTGCCTCTGAAACTCTGCCTTTCAAATAAACAAATAATTTTTAAAAAACTTGTAAATGGGTTAAATGGTCCTTTATATATTCATGTATTGTTTATAGCCATTGTCTATTTTCCCTCAAAACTATGGTATTTTTGCTTTTTCCCGTTAAACCTTTTATTCAGTGAAATATTAAACCTCTTTTCTGTGATGTAAATTTAAAACATGTTATTTCAAAAAATTTAAAAAGAATGGTAGAAGGAAATAGTGGGAGAGAGGGAAGAAGTGAATATCAATGTTATTAGTCTTAAATCTATAAATCATATTGAATACATTAAAATTAGATAAAATTAAATTAAAAAATAAAAGGACACACACAAAAAGTAAAAATATTAAGGTTAAAAATAAATATTAAATGAGGAATTTTATAAAGAAATAAAACTTCAGATGGCTTTTAAAAAGGTGTAAATATTTTAGGTTTGCAAGCCATATTACTTCTATTGCAAATACTCATCTATGACATTATGGTGCCAAATTAGCCACAATGTCATTTTAGCTGTGAGCAATACATAAGTGCTTAGGTCTGTCCCACAAAGAACTTTATTTACAAAAACAGGCAGTAGCACAAATTTTACCAGACCATACTTATTCAACCCCTTAATTAATAACAATATTTGAATATTATAGTTATAAATCAGCTAGTTAGAACAAACGGACCCCTGTGCTTACACTATAGCTTCCATCTGAACACATTATACTCTACCCACAAACACGCACTTGAGGTTAGCCTTGCACTGCTTCCATCTTCATGCATCTGAAAAGTTTATGTCTCCAGAAATTCCTGTCTTCATATGTTCCTGCCAGAAATCTCATTCATACTCCATAGACCAACTCTAAACTTGCTTTTGTTCCCCTCGTTATGTGAGTTTCCTTCTTGTTTTTTTTTTAATTTTAATTAACATAAAGAGAACACATTTCATATTCTCTATAACAGTATTAGTTTATTTTCTGGGCTATAATTTTTATCATCATGCATTTAGAAAGTAAACTCCAGTGTACCAAATATTCAATGATCATTTATTTAGATAATAAATGCCTTATAAGCACTTATATTTGAAAGAAGAAAAGGAGAGGTATAAGATAAATTTCATGAGAACTATTTGTCTGGAAAACCTCAAGTAAATCATAAGTACTTTAGTCTTTATTTCTAAATAATTTTAGAGTAGAATGCACCCATAATAGAATCTTGCTAACTTGGCTGGAATATTGGACAATCGATACCATATTTTTGAATAAAAATGATTACTATTTATCCAAATTGATCCATCAATTTTATTAAATCATTTAATTTCCCTTGTGATTACAAAGGAAATAAAGACTTAAATAGAGATGGATGGTTACTTTCTAATGACATTTGAACCAATAAATTTTCACTTTATCAGAGCTTCAATATTATCAGACAATTGCATTTTTCATGGGAAATATGCCACCAGAATAGAGAATTTCACATTACCAAATAAATAATAATTTGTCCTCTCCAATATTTGAATATTCACTGTATAATTAATTAGTTCTTTCTCTTTATTTTTTTACTCAAGGACTTCAATTTTCAAGTAGATCAATATCAATACATATTACCAGAGGACTTATGATTCTTTGATGAGAAAGGAATTCTCATAGCTCCTTTTCTTCAAGCATCCTCACATTTGTCTTCATTTTTTCTCAAAAAATTATGCAAGTTCTTATAGCACATTACTGTTATGAAAACTCAATCTGAAGGCTTTGCTTTTGCCAAAATCTTGAGAATTAAGTCCCTTCTTCTGTCCTTGGGTAGTTTAAGATCTAATTGGTTATTGTGGGAAGAAGGTGTAAGCAAAAATGTCAGGTTTAGGCAAAAGGGGCACACAGAACATAACAGAGAATATCAAACAATTTACTGATCGGAGTTTGTTTTTCAGAGGTATTTCCAGGAAAGTTCATCTTGCAACATTGTACTCAGAGTGGGCTAGACACCACCATGAGAACTTCCAGAAACCACTGTGAGTCAGATTTTTTAATATAAATTTGTGAATCCCTTGAGCAAGAAAGACCCTCCTGGTTCCTATATTTTACATACTGGATATTCCTGAGTACAGTTATAGGATTTGCTGAGACACACTGAACCATCTGAAATGACCACAGACATTTGGATTTAGATTGGATTAGGGGGAAGGCCAAGGTACTTCTGTGGCAGTGACAGATGGGAGCCAGAGGCTACATGTGGAACATGCATCTGCTTGTTCCCTTCCAATGTTCAGAGAGTATTGGCATGAGTCATTACTCTGTTGGAAAGACATTACTCTGATTTTCCCCTTCACCTCAGGGATTACCTTGTCCAGTGCATTGACGGTACCAGTAGATTCAGGGATGATGCTTAGGGTAGCCCTAGACCATTATTCCACATTTTCCCAGAATGGCAATCCATGGTCTTCCA
Source organism: Sylvilagus floridanus (assembly GCA_949820135.1). Classification (NCBI taxonomy): domain Eukaryota; kingdom Metazoa; phylum Chordata; class Mammalia; order Lagomorpha; family Leporidae; genus Sylvilagus; species Sylvilagus floridanus. The sequence continues at coordinate 99,125,374 of OX463224.1, read as the reverse complement.
GTGGCAGTGGTGGTGTGGATTGTGGTTATGAGTGACTTAAGTTGTCATTTACAACCTTGGTCAGGTGTCTAAGCAGTTGCTCGTGCAGGAGACATTGACAGCCATCTTGAGGGAATTGCCATACTTGTAATATTTCATAAACAAACATGGGAGCATCAGCAAAGTGTGCAAAAATGATTGCCCTTTTGGCTTCACTTTTCAAGGAGGCCCAGACTTCTTCATAGCAGTGGTCACAACACTGGATTTTATGATGTATTTGACATCAGTATTATCCCATTCGATGTTGGTAAGATCGCACTTCTGGAATACGGAGAGGTTTTCCCATTGATGACAAATTTCTCCTTCTCAGCTTTCATTGTGTCATGCTACTTGCCATGGCTGGAATCATACTGGAAACTGTAGACTATGTAGTTGAGGGAAATGAAAGGATGGCAACAATATCCATCCTGCCAGATTAAAAGCAAGCTCTTTGACCAGGTGCTTGATATAGACTCACGGCCACTGCATTAGAAGCTACAGTTGTCTATTCCAATGAGAGGAACCAGAGCTAATATCAATTTTTTAAAAATATTTTATATTCAGAGAGACCAAGACCCAGCTCCCATCTGTTATCTCATCCCCCAAATGATACCTATGATGACCAAAAAAGTCAAGGTTGAAAAGGGAGCAGGGAACTCAAACTATGTGTTTTTCAGGGCCTCAATCACTAGAGTCATAACCATTGCCAACCAGTATCTGAACTGTCAGAAAGCTGGAGTCAGAAGCAAGCTGAGTATGGAACACAGGAAAACCAGGAACCTCAATGAGGGACATAGTTACCTTAACCATTAGGTCCTTTGCCCCCAGTTTTTGTTTGAAATATAATTCCTCATAATCAGTTTCTGTGCTTACTTGAAATTTTTTTATTTTACCAATTAGTTTCACAACATAAAGCAATTTGGCTTAGAGTAAGACAAAATGTTTGAAAAATTGTTGGTAGACTTTTTGTATCTAATTTTTGTATTTTTTCATGATTGCATGTTTATTTAATATTTGTGTTACAGTTATTTTAAAAATTCTTGTGCTTGGCAAGCATAAAATAAAGTGAAACAATGAAATTAAATTTCTTGTGCAAATTTGTGGTTGATTTTAATTGATCTTAAGTTGAAAGTCTGTTGTTGTTTCATTTATTTTTCTTTTATTTTAAAAGCTTTAAGAATAATGGAAGATTATCTGGTTTCTTAACAAGGTTTGGGTATTCACTGAGACCAGGCAGATTCTGGAGACTTTTACAGTGAAATGAAATAAAAATCTTTAATTCATCTTTAAATATTTTCAGAATCATAGTCAAATACAAACTAGTTGCTAAAGGTGACTGAAGGCAAGTAAACATCTGTGTGAGAATTATATTACAAACACTAAATCATAGTTTTTAAGGACAACGTAGGTTAAATAACTGAAGATCAGTAAAAGAAGATAAATAACAACATAATTTGAGAAACTTATATTTTAGAAATCACAGTTCTAATATATTCAACCAATTAAAGAATAAATTTGTATTAAAATTAGAATGAAAGATGGGCTTGTGAATAGAGGTATTCCAAGATAGTTTTTTTTTTTTTTTTTTTTTTTTTTTTTTTTTTTTTTGTGACAGGCAGAGTGGACAGTGAGAGAGAGAGAGACAGAGAGAAAGGTCTTCCTTTGCCGTTGGTTCACCCTCCAATGGCTGCCGCGGATGGCGCGCTGCGGCCGGCGCACTGCGCTCATCCGATGGCAGGAGCCAGGTGCTAGGTGCTTTTCCCTGGTCTCCCATGGGGTGCAGGGCCCAAGCACCTGGGCCATCCTCCACTGCACTCCTGGGCCACAGCAGAGGGCTGGCCTGGAAGATGGGCAACCGGGACAGAATCCGGCGCCCCGACCGGGACTAGAACCCGGTGTGCCGGCGCCGCAAGGCGGAGGATTAGCCTGTTGAGCCACGGCGCCGGCCAAGATAGTTTTATATAATGAATGATAGTACTATATATATTTTAATTCTGTAGCCAAAAATAAAATGCTGAAGAATATCTAACCAGCATTTGCTTGTTCCTCTTCTCTTCCAAGCACTTATCATGTTTCTTCTATCATATTTACTTAGAAGCCATCCTGTTAGTAAAACCTGGGACACAGTGGGACAAGGGTAAAACCTGAGACATAGAATTTTATCAGAGCAATTAGTCTTTTATTTTCCAAACTAGAAAATAGAACATAAAATTTCTCTGTGGCATGTGGTTCTTGAATGGGGAGAAAAATTCAGGAATATAGCTTTTCTGAGAAGTAAACATTTATATGTAGTTAGAATAATTTAATGACAAAGTAAAGATTGCGGAAAGTATGAGAACAGAGGTGTCATAGGCAGGTGACAGATGAATCTCTGTACCTAGATCATCTTGGATCTTACTGCACCTTCATTCTTCCTGAGGTTTGGTGGTTTAACTTGTCCTTGTTCTGTGATACCATATTTTAAGATATTGCTTGAATGCCTCTTACAATCCACAAATATTTATATTTTCATTTTCTTCTTCAATATTAGTATTTAATATATGAGTATTTGAAGTTTCAATGTTAGTTTGTTCAGATGCAAAGGAGACTATTTTTTTTTCCTTACAGATCTCAAAATCTAAATGTCCAAAGAGATTAATTCACAGCCTCCTGGGAATATGTATGGGACAAACACTAAGTGTACACAGGGAGAGAGAGTGTTACTGTTCATCATTGCACCAGAGCTCTTTGGCCCTTATATCTAAAAGTTACAATATTGTTTATGAGTCAATTATCTACGTTAATGTCATTGCCATTAACATTAACATTCTTTTTCTTCCTTACTTCCTTCTCTCCCTCCTTTCCACTCTCTCATTTTCTTCCTTCTTCCCTTCCTTCCTTCCTTCCTTCCTTCCTTCCTTCCTTCCTTCCTTTCTTCCTTCCTTCCTCCCTTCCCTTCTTCCTCTTTATTTTATTCCTGAAAGTGATTATTTAAAAGACATTCCTCAGTGACTTGAGTAAGATAGATTTTTACATGGAGGAAGGAAAGCAAGCATAATGGATAAGTATAAAAGATAAAATCCTTAAGTGAAGTGAGCATGGTTTCGTAAGACTTGAAAACTGGATTTGTTGAGATGACTGCTTCAGAAAGCAGTAATATCAATGTCTGTGACACTGGGCATGGTAGGAGCCCAAGCAGAATAAGTAGAACTTTTGAACAATGTCACAACTTGGTTGAATCAGAGAAGGAAAAGGATGACCATGCCAAAATTTGATGGCAGCAGTAAGAGAACTGAGTAGTATGAAAACGACATGAGTTTGGATTGGGGGCAGGGAAATGGAAAATCTGGCAGTTGTGAGAAACTGCTTATATCAAGGAAAACATGGATGTTGGTCAAAAAAATCAGATTCTCTCTGTGAGGGAAGAGAGAAAAATATGGAAAGGAAGGAAATTAGAAGTAACCATTTAGTTTTGGATGCAAATTCAAAGTAACAGAGTGGAGTCTCAGAATCAGCCCATAACGCATTCTGGTGTGGCTAAAAAGCCCATGAGAACATTTCAGGCATGGAAAGCCAAGTTACTGAGGCAAAAAAATGACCTAAATGAAAGATGTCTGTGAGTAAGAACCCAGTGGAAAGAAGGGGTCATCAATGAAGGAGGTACTTTCCTCTGAAGGGAGGAGAGAACTTCCACTTTACTCATGGCCCTGTCTAAATATTGACGGAGTTTCTGAATTCAAAAAGCTTCCATAGCCTTGGCAGCTTATGACAAGAGCCTCGGGTGGTCACTGATGTCATAAATAAGAGTGTCAATCGTTAAATCAACAACAGGAGTACACCTGCTTCCCATGTAGGATATCTGTCCTTAATGAGTTGTACTAATGAGAATTGGTACAACTTGCCTTCAAATAATACTTTATACTTTGTGTGTCTGTGTGCATGTAAACTGTTGAAATCTTTACTTAGTATAAAGTTGGTATTCTGTATATAAAGGTAATTAAAGATGAATCTTAATGAAGAATGAGATGGGAGAGGGAGTAGCAGGTGGGATGGGAGTGGAGGTGGGAGTGTGGATATGGGGGAAAGAACTGCTATGCTTCTAAAACTGTACCTATAAAAGTTATATTTATTAAATTCAAGCTTTCTAAAGTATCAGAGTGGACTCAAGGATTTCACTAGCCAAGTATATATGGAATTATGTATATATACACATAACTATTCTTTAACTCTATCCTCTTTGAAAGACCAGTAAAAAGAAAAATCTTATAGCAATGATCATTTAAGCATATGAATATTCGTTTTTCAATGTTACTCTCTACTAAAGCAGCTACAGAAACTAGCATAACTGTATAATCTACAGCTAGAAGAGAAAAAGATATATTTTTGACCCTGAATATCCTTGAAAGAATTGGTACCCAACATGGGACATTTTGATCAGTAACTTATATAAAATTATTAGTGAAGTAAATCCCCTAAAGACAATAGGAAATTGAGTCAATATTGGTTTGAAAAATAAAGATATAAATAAACGAGAGAAGAAAAATTTTTCTTTGCTAGGTAATTTCAAATACTAATTGCATTAGAAATTACAAAATTAGAATAATGTGATAAAAGCTAACTCAAGCAAGAAAAATCTTAGGATGCTAAGTCTAGTGGGTGTAAGTTTAAGCAGAACATCTTAGAGTACTTGCCCACACAAAATTACTAATTCAAAGTGAAAAAGAGTCATTTAACATGGAAAAACCTGGACGACTCCACCTTAACACAAATGTAATGCATGTATGCTCAAAACTAACAGGAATATTGAAATTATTTTCCACTTGATAGTTGAAATTAAGGGAAGAAAGCATCACCCATGTACTTTGGCAGTCAAATACAAACAACTACAATCAAATAATGATGAAAATAATGAAAAAACATTGAGAAATAGTTTGCAAAATAGAGAGTTTAAATCTTTAAAAAATCAGGTCTGGGAAGGTAAAAGCAGAAAGAACAGGGAAATTAAGGATGGAAAGAAACTAGAGACATAGTACTTACATGCAACACATTAAGCCAATGCTAATCTTTTGCTATAAAGCACTGACACAATTTTAAAAAGGGAAATGTATCCTACTACTAATTTGTTAATAATGTATCAGTTTTCTTATGATATTCTACTATACTTAAAAGAGTATAGTAGTTGATAGAAATTACCCACTGAAGTTTTCAGGGGTAGAGGAGCACAATGTAACTGATATTTCTAAAAGAAAAGTTGTACTATTCTTATAACATTTCCAGGTAATAAATCAATGGGAATAGAAACATTGCAATAAATAATGCATTTTCTACAGCAGACTCATGGAATTACAAATGCCCTAAATAGAACTCTGGCCTAAGAATCAGCCCTTAAGGCTTTCAAATTCTGGCTAAAAATCCCATGAAAGTATTTCAGGCATGGAAGGCCAAGACATTGTGGCCAAAAAATGACCTAAATTAAATATTTCTGTAAGTGAAATCCCAGCGGAAAGAAGGGGCCATTAAAGAAGGCAGTACCTTTCTCTTAAGGGAGGAGAGAACTTCCATTTTACTCATGACCTTGTCCAAACAAGATCAGAGTTTATGAACTCAAGAGGTATCCATAGTCTTGGCAGCTCATGAAAAGAGCCTCGTGTGATCACTGATTTCATAAAGAAGAGAGTCAATTGTGAAATCAACTATAGGAATCACTGTGCACCTGCTCCCCATGTAGGAGCTCTGTCCTTACTGAGTTGTACTATGAGAATTAATGGAAAAACTGTCTTCAAACAATACTTTATACTTTGTGTGCCTGTGTGGGTGCAAACTTTTGAAATCTTTACTTAGTATAGAGTTGATCTTCTGTATATAAAGATAAATAAAAATGAATCCTAATGAAGAATGGGATGGGAGAGGGTGTAGTAGATGGGATGGTGTGTGAGTGGGAGGGTGGTTATGGGAGGAAGAATCACTATAATTGAAAAGTTGTATTTTTGAAATTTATATTTAGTAAATAAAATTATCTATAAAAATGTGCTTTCTAAATTAGCACAGTAAAGCTGATTTCTTCTGCTGATGATCAGGATATATTAAAAGTGACCCCTGATTAACTGACCTGATTGACATAACTGTATAACCAGAGAAAATATATGAAATAATAGGGTCCAAGACACTCACACATTAGTAAATAAAAGAAGTTTACTCTGAAAACTGGAAACAAATGAGATGAGACTTATGTGGACCCAGGTAATCCCTAATTTATGAGGGGCAGAAGATGCCAGAAAACCTTAAATTAAGGAGGTGGAGCTTTACTGAAGTCATGAAAAAGCCACCTAAAAAGATTAGAGAAATCATTCACAGGCCACATACAGGGCTAGAAATAATGCGATTACCAACAACCAGGGTGGGAATCCTAAACATTCAATGATATCAGCTGGCCTACTAGAAAAGGCCTTGACTTAGCATTAGGGAAATATTAACTCCACACTAATTAACGCCATGTTTCTAACAAACATAAAGGAAAGCTGAAAAGGCTCTTCCCAAATGGTTTAACTGCATCTCATTACAAAACTCAAAACATTCATATCAATACAAAAAATATTGTAACAAAAAGATAAAATTGCCAATGTGTGGCATTCAATAAAAAATTGTGGTATATCCAAAGGAGCATAAAATTGTATAATTATTGTAAAAAAAGAAAATGAAAACTTTTAAACAGCTGTCTTAGGAATGGCAATGATAAGAGATTTAATAGACAAGGATATTAAAGTAGTTATTATGGCTATACCACGTTTGTTGACAAGAAAAAAAATTACCAAATGTGTTAAATGAACATTGAATAACTAAGAAATAATCCCATTGACCTCTTAGAATGAAAATTACAATATTTGAATAAAGAATTGCATTAATCATAGGAATAGAGTTAATTAAAACTTAGATGAATCTGAACTGTTATTCAAGCCATTCAGCTCTTCCTTTATATTTTCCCCTTCCCCATCTACTAACATCCAAGAAATATGTATTAATATCTTAAAATATTTCAGAACTCTTTAGTCACCTAAATTTCCCTGTATCTCTCTGTCACTTGATGCTTTATATGTTTAATTATATTTGGTTTATGAAATTTTCATGTGATGTTCAGATGTTTCTCTTAATGTTTCCTATTTCATTCTTTTCACTGATTGCTTTCCTTTTTTATGAATCATGTGCAGCTGCTGAAAACATATTTATTTTGTTTTATATGTGTCATTTTAATCTTATTTTGGGAGTGGTGCTGTGACAGAGAAATCTAAGCCTCTGCCTGCAGTGTCGGCATCATACATGGGCACTTGTTCCAATCCCGGCTGCTCCACTTCTGATCCAGCTCTCTGCTAATGCACCTGGGAAAGTACTGGAAGATGGTCAATATGCTTGGGCCCCTGCACCCATGTGGAAGACCTAAAAGAAGCTCTCATATCTTGGCTTCAGCCTGGCCCAGCTCTTGCCATTGGAGACAACTAGGGAGTGAACTATCAAATGGAAATGCGCGCTCTCTCTCTATCTCTCTGTCTTTCTCTCTGCCTTTCAAATTAATAAATAAATCTTTAAAACCCTTATTAATCCTATTTAATGTAATTTCATTGCATTCAAATATCATTTTATTAATTCATTTCTTCATCTATTGACAACATATTTTTGAATAATTGTTTATAAAGCTTTTATTTAAAGAATATAAATTTCCAAAGTACAGCTTATGGATTACAATGGCTTCCCCCCCATAACTTCCCTCCCACCCACAACCCTCCCGTTTCCCGCTCCCTCTCCCCTTGCATTCACATCAAGATTCATTTTCATCTCTTTATATACAGAAGATCAGTTTAGTATATATTACGTAAAGATTTCAATAGTTTGCCCTCACATAGGGACACAAAGTGAAAAATACTGTTGGAGTACTAGTTATAGTATTAATTCACAATGTATAGCACATTAAGGACGGAGATTCTACATGATATATATTTTTTAAATTGATTAATTTTCTATGCAATTTCAATTTAACACCAAGTTTTTTTTTTCATTTTTAATTATCTTTTTTATACAGAAGATCGATTCAGTATATGCTAAGTAAAGATTTCATCAGTTTGCACCCACACAGAAACACAAAGTGTAAAATACTGTTTCAGTACTATTTATAGCATTACTTCACATTGAACAACACATTAAGGACAGATCCCACATGAGACGTAAGTACACAGTGACTCCTGATGTTGATTTAACAATTTGACACTCTTGTTTATGGCGTCAGTAATCTCCCTAGGCTTTAGTCATGAGTTGCTTAGGCTATGGAAGCCTTTAGGGTTCACCGACTTCAATCTTATTCAGACAGGGTCATAGTCAAAGTGGAGGTTCTCTCCTCCCTTCAGAGAAAGGTACCTCCTTCTTTGATGACCCATTCTTTCCACTGGGATCTCACTCACAGAGATCTTTCATTTAGGTCTTTCATTTGGCTTTCGATGCCTAAAATACTCTCATGGGCTCTTGAGCCAGATCCGAATGCCTTAAGGGCTGATTCTGAGGCCAGAGTGCTATTTAGGACATCAAACAATTATTCTTAGGTGCTTAAATTTTAACTGAAAAGTGATCCCTGTGAAATATAAGAGTGGGAATAAGAGAAGGAGGAGATGTACAATTTGGGACATTCTCAATCAGACGTGCCCCAAATGATGGAGTTAGAATCAAGCCAGGGTATTCCAATACAATCCCATCAAGGTGCCATGTACGAAGGCCATCTCACTAGTCCAAGTGATCAATTTCAGTTCACAATTGATCACACTGATAGGTCTAAGAGTCAAAGGGATTATACAAACAAGACTAGTGTCTGCTAATACTAACTGATAGAATCAAAAAGGGAGAGAATGATCCAACATGGGAAGTGAGATACACAGCAGACTCATAGAATGGCAGATGTCCTAAATAGCACTCTGGCCTCAGAATCAGCCCTTGAATAATTTTAAAGTAACTTGAGAGTCTGTCATTCATTTCATGAATTGGCTTCTTCTCTGTTTACTCTAAATATTAGCATATCAAAATTTTCTTTTAAAAATTGTTTTATTTAAAAATTTTTATTTGGAGATTCAGGATGGCTGAATAGTGAGTGGTAGGTAACCCTGACCTCAGCACAGAAATATACTAGAAATGCAAAGGAAAGGCCATGTTCCCAGGGGACTACAGAGAGAGATTTTCAATGGAGACTGGTCAGAACAAAAAGAAAATTCCATGGGGCAGTGAGGAGAGAAGACAGACACTCCATTGCTGGAATGCACTGACAGCCATTCCTGCATTTATATGGCCAGCAACCAGTTGGGAAGCACTATCATACCAGGGTAAACTGAAAAAGGTGGTTTTAACATGGAGAATTCCAGAACCTACACTGGATCAAAGTAGAGCCTGGGGAGCTGGCAGGGATCTTTGTGACTATTGCGGTGCTGTGGGAAGAGGGGTCATGTTGATTTCCACCCCTCACGCACCCAAGGCATCAGACTCAGTTTTCTTTAGAGGGCTTATTAAGGAAATCAGCTCTGTCTTGTGAAAGGGCAGGCAACCCACTGCTATTGGAGGCATTATTACAAAGAGGTATATGCTAACAAATTCAAAAAATCTAGAATAAATGAATCTCCACATAAATGGAACCAAGAGATTACACTAAGATATTTTCTGAACTCACAAAAGAATTAGGCAAAGATGCAGGATATAAAATCAACACAGAAAAAAAAAAATCAATAACATTCTTATACACCAACAATGCTCTGGCTTAGAAAGAATTTATAGAATCACTCCCATTCAAATAGTTGTCAAAAATTTTAAATATTTGGGATAAATTTAACTAAGGATGTGAGATATCTCTACAATGAAGTTATAAAACATTAAGGAAAGAATATAAGGAGACTCAAAAGTAGAAAAATCATCCATATCCATGAATTGGAGGAATGAATGTCATGTCATCAAAATGTCCATACTACCTAAAGCAACTTACAGATTATTCAAAATACTGAAGATATTCTTCATAAAAGTAGAAAAATACTAAAATTCATATCAAAATAAAGAAGATCCCAAAAAACAATAAAATCAAAATTGGAAGGCTCATAATATCAAACTTCAAGAAATATTACAGGGTTGTTACAATCAAAATAGCTTGGTACTGACACAAAAAAAGACATGTGGACCAAAGGAACAGAATAGAAACCCAGCAATTGATCCACACATCTACAAGCAACTAATCTTCAACAAACAAACTTAAATCACTCCCTGGAGAAAGAACAGTTTCTTCAACAAATGGAGTTTGGAAAATTGGTTTCCACATACAGAAGTTTGAAACAAAACCCCTACCTTACTCCTTGTACAAAAATCAATTCACAATTAATGATCATTCCAATTTAATATATGTGCTCTTGAAGCAAGCACAGATTAATGACCTAACCTTAAGACCTGAAATCATCAAGTTACTTACGTAAACCAGGAAAAGTTATACAACTCTGGCATAAGCAAGTCCTTTGGGGTAAGACCCAGGCAAAAAATCAAAAATAGATAAACAGGATTACATCAAGCTAAGAAGCTTCTGGAAAGAAAAGGAAATAATAAAGAAAAGAGACAACAAACAGAAAGGGAGAAAATATTTGCAAACGATGCAATGGATAAAGGATTACTAACTTGAATATATAAGGAGTCAAGAAACTCAGTGTCAACAAAATAAAATGGACAAAGCATATGAACAAGCATTTTTTAAAGGTTGAAACACAGATGGCTCATACACACATAAAAAAATGCTCAGGATCATTAGCCATCAGGGAATTGCAAATAAAAGTCACAATGGGGTATCCTTCTTTCCTCAGTTAAAATGGGTTATTAATCAAAAAATTTTAAAAAGTGCTTGAAAAGTTGTAGAGAAAAAAAAAACTTTAATACACTGTCAATTGGAATACAAACGATCGTTGTGGAAAACTTTGTGAATATTCCTAAAAAAACTGAAATAAATCTACTGTAACCCAGCTTTGCCACTCCAGGAAAAATATCTAAAGGAAATGAACCCAGCATATAAAACATTTTTCTGGAGCCAGCGCTGTGGCACAGCGGATTAATGCCCTAGCCTGAAGTGCCAACATCCCATATGAGCTCTGGTTCAAGACCCGGCTGCTCCACTTCCAATCCAGATGTCTGCTATGGCCTGGGAAAGTGGTACAAGACGGCCCAAGTCCTTGGGCCCCTGAACCTGCATGGGAGACCTGATAAAAGCTCTGGTGCAGCTCTGGCCATTGCAGTCAACTGGGGAGTGAACCAGCAGATGGAAGACTTTTCTCTCTCTCTCTCTCTCTCTCTCTCTCTGCCTCTCCTTTCTCTGTGTAACTCTGATTTTCAATTAAATAAATAAATCTTTGAAAAAAGAGTTTTCTGTTCCCCCATGCTTATAGTGGCTGAATTCACAATTGCTAAGTTACAGAATCATCCCAGATGTTCATCAACTGATGACTGGATAAAAATAATGTAGTATATACACACAATGGAATATTAGTGAGCAATAAAAAATGCTGTTCTGACATTTACAACAATTTTTTTTTTTATTTTTGACAGGCAGAGTGGACAGTGAGAGAGAGAGACAGAGAGAAAGGTCTTCCTTTACCGTTGGTTCACCCTCCAATGGCCGCCGCGGTCGGCGCACTGTGGCCGGTGCACCACACTCATCCAATGGCAGGAGCCAGGTGAAAGGTGCTTTTTCCTGGTCTCCCATGGGGTGCAGGGCCCAAGCACTTGGGCCATCCTCCACTGCACTCCTGGGCCACAGCAGAGAGCTGGCCTGGAAGAGGGGCAACCAGGACAGAATCTGGCGCCCCAACCGGGACTAGAACCCGGTGTGCTGGCACCGCAAGGCGGAGGATTAGCCTGTTGAGCCACGGTGCCGGCAAAATTGACACAACTAGAAATCATTATGCTGAAAAAAATAAGCCAAGCCCCTAAAGACAAATATCACATGTTTTCTTTTATTTGTGATATTTAATGTATGAGAGAGAATATAAAATTTGTATGGCTATAATATCCTTTGGCACATAAAATACTGCTTCCCTGAGTGATACCTTATAAAAGATAATATACTCCTCTGTCCCATGTCACGAAAGATGGAAGTGGGAGAGGAAGGATGAGCACTCTTGGTGTAACAGTAAAGTTTTCTTCTTAATTTAAGTGTTGATTGTGAGTTTGTTATGTTGAGAGGACAAAAAAAACACATTTATCTATACTCTTATATGCATTTCTTGGTATGTATATTATATTTCAATAAAATATTTTAAAAAGTAAAAAATTTGATTAACATGTAGTGTTTGTACATTTTTAAGGATTGCATTGGAATATTTTAACGTAGATGTGCAGTATAGAGCAATCAAACTTTAACCTATCTTTCCATTTTCTTTATCTTCTCTTTGTGTTTGGAGTTCATCATTCCTCTTTTTTCAGTTTTTTCTATAGTATATAACACATTGTTGTCAACTACCGTCATCCCACTGTAGTACAGAACATCAGAACTAGTTATTTTTATCTCACTGAGTTTTTGTTCCTTTTATCCAAAATCCTTCTATCTTCATTCCTTCCCACTCCCCAATCGCCAGCAATCAATGTTCTCAGATCAATAAGTTATTAAAAACCTTGCACATATGACAGAGAACATATTTTCTTTTTCTTCTTTCAATGTCTGCCTTTTTCACTGAACAGGGATTTCCAGTTCCATTGATCTGGCTGCAATGTGAGGATCTCATTCTTTTCTATGGCTAAATAAATTCACCCTTTGAAAATTGCTTTTGATTTTTAAAGATTTATTTATTTTTATGAAATGCAGAGTTACCAAAAAATAGGAGTGATGGGGGGGGGCGGGGGAGAGAGAGAGACAGAGAGAATCTTCTATCTACCACTGGTTCATTCCCCAAAAGCTGCAGTAAACTTTCATTAACCATTTGATCAAACTCTTGAATTTAATTACCTACTTTAAAAATTTCATTCAAGAATATTTTCAAAATGTGTTTCTGGCTGCCAAAATGTCTAATATATTTGAGAATAATTTTAGTGAACATTCACATTTAATGAAATTTCATTGACTGTAAAATTGCAGATTAGAAGTTCTTTACATCCATGCATTAACTAGGCTAGGTAACATATATTAGGATAACAAAAACGAAATACCACAATAAATTATATTTCTCGGTCCATCACTGTGTGAAGCAGATAGAATAAAGTATCTAGAATATGGTGAAATTTGGTTTGGTGAAATATTCCATGGGCCTGAAAAAGAAACTAACATTTAATGAGAGTTCAAATATGCATTTAGTAATGCAACCACTAAATGGTTAATAAAAAAAATTAAAGGAAATGTGGACAGAAAAATAGAAAGATTTTACAGTTGTGAATTTCTTTGAGGGAGGTAATATTTATAAAATATATGCTGTTTGTTTAATATATCAACATATGCCTAGAGTAACTGCTGTAAGACTTGGTTCTAATTAGGAAAACAATTAGTTTACATCTTTAACTGAGTGTGAAAAGATTCCTAGAAACATAAATATGGTGGTGTTTTTCTTAATGAATATGAGAAAAGTTCCCCAAATAATAGTTGTTTTAGGTGATATAATTGGGAGAATAGAGCATATAATGGGTTTTATTAGTTCAGTCCTCAATCTCTCCTCTCTTTCCTTCATTTTTTTTTTTTTTTGACAGGCAGAGTGGACAGTGAGAGAGAGACAGAGAGAAAGGTCTTCCTTTTCTGTTGTTCACCCTTCAATGGCCACTGCGGCCGGCGCGCTGCGGCCACTGTACCGCGCTGATCCGAAGCCAGGAGCCAGGTGCTTCCTCCTGTTCTCCCATGCAGGTGCAGAGCCCAAGTACCTGGGCCATCCTCCACTAGCTTCTGGGGCCACAGCAGAGAGCTGGCCTGGAAGAGGAGCAACTGGGGCAGAATCTGCCGCCCCGACCAGGACTAGAACCCAGGGTGCCGGCATTGCAGGCGGAGGATTAGCATAGTGAGCAGCAGCAGCGCAGGCCCCTTCATTGCTTTCTTTAACTGTGTAGTCAATGTATTTTAATATAATTCTGGGGTAGTAATTACTGTGAGCTTGCTAAATATCCTGGTTGAACTCTAGTTATTCTATTATTTGTTATTATGGAATCAAGCCTCTCTATTTTAATTGTTACTAATTTACTTTTAAAAGCATATATCAGTTTATAATATGTATATACTCACAAAAATAAATTTTTTTGGCTATAAAAATTTATTATCAATACATGACTTTAATCCTTAGACCTTTTATAGTCTATTAATATTTATAATGAAATTTCAAAATAAGAAATAAAGATACAATGTTGCTATATTTTTAAGGAAATTTTAAGACATTTCTAACTCTACATCTTTTTAAAATATTTTATTTACTTATTTATTTGAAATTCAAAAGTACAGAGAGGGAAGCGGAGCGAGAGATGGGGAAGGGGAGCGCGAGAGAGAGAGAGGGGGGGGGGGGACTTCTTTCATCTGCTGGTTCATTGCCCAAATGGCTGCAATGGCCAGGCCTGGGTCAGGCTAAAGCTAGGAGCCAGGTGCTTCTTCTTAGTCTCTTATGTGGATACAGGAACCGAAGCATTTGGGCCATCATCTGCTGCTTTCCAAGGCATATGAGCAGGGAGTTGGATCGTAAGTGGAATAGCTGGGACTGGAATCAGTACCCATAAGGGATGACAGCACTGCAGGTGGAGTCTTAACATTCTATGCCACAGTGCAAGCCCCTCTACTCTACATCATATTAATAAGTCCATGGCCTATCAATATGTAATGGCACAAGAAAACACTGGTATTCCCTATAGAAGCAACTCTCCTTTCCTATATTTCTGCCTAAAATCCCCAAATTACTACCCCTTTACTTTAGCAAAGTGAATTTTCTGACATTTCATATGTCATTTACTTTTATTCCCCATTTTTCTTAACCTTACCACTTTCAATAATTTGTCAGATTCTTCAAATTCAGAAACGTGTGGATGCATGCTAAAAGGACCAAAACACATCAGGAATCTAATTTTTCTTGACAACTACATTATGTAACCTCTAACATTGGTATATTTTACAGTTCCATGTTTTCCCTGATTTGATTGACACATAGGGTACTAAATTGCTTTAGCTCTTGAATATATTTTCCTGATTGCAGCTTTAAAAATGCCACCCCCCTGATAAGTGAATATGCTCTGATTTTCAGAAGCAAATATTCTTATAATTGATGGAACTCTTTGTCAGAGTTTTTTGGCAATATCTAGATATATCTTCTTATTTAAGATCAGAGACTTACCTTATATTGACTTATAAATCCTATCACTTAGTTTGATATTTGGATAATGAATTTTCCCTTTCTAGGCCCTTTAACATCCAGTTTATTAAAAAATCACATTAAATAGTAAATGTCTATTCTAATAAAAATTACTGTCAGCCTTATTTAAAAATATGGACGGTATTTAGTGGTTATACCAATTTTACCTAGCTCTATGCCAAATATACATACCATAAATAATTTTCCTGAAGAAAGCATAGTCATAAGGATACTACTACATTGAAAACAACAGTTTGGACATTTCTTTACATACATGAAAACACCATTCTTTCACTGTGACACAAAGGGTTTAAACAAAATATGAATTCAAGTAATTTTACCAAATAAAAACATTATCTTACCAACTGTATTACTTTCCTAGGGTTGCCCAAACAGGTTACCATGAAATAACAGGCATTTATTTCTCAGTTCTGAAGGATAGAAGACTAAATTCAGGGTGTTTCCAGAATCATCCTCTAAAGGATCTATGGAACAATTTTTCCTTTCCTCTTCCTAGCTTCTGGCAACTCCCAGGAATGCTTGTATTCCATGGCTTTCATTTGTATTGTGCCAATATCTACTTTATCTTAACTTGACTTTCATATCTGAATGACCCTCTCTCTTATTCTTTAAGAATATTGATGTCGAATTTAGGACATATCCTATTCCAATATGACCTCTTCCTTAGTAAATATACTTTGGAGTTAAACAATTTTCAAGTCAAGTAACATTTTGGAGTTCTAGGAGACATCACCCAACCCAGCACAATCTCCAATTATAAACATAAGAAATTGCAAGAATTCAAGCAAGTGAAGAATTTTACAAGTAAATCATTTAAAAAACTAGTATCATCTCAGTCATCCAACTGCCAAGAATTTCTCTTAGGAATGGCATGCCTGGCTCCATGAAATGTGCAACACTACCTATTGCTGCATGTAAGAGACATCTCAGGTTTCCATGTGCTTTTTAAATTATTTTTTTAATTTTTTAAAGATTTTTATTTATTTGAGAGAGTTACAGACAGAGAGAGGGAGGGCAGAGAGAAAGTTCTTCCATCAGCTCATTCATTCTCCATATGACCTCAATGGCTGAAATTGAGCCTATCCAAATTCAGAAGCCAGAAACTTCTGGACCTCCCACACTGGTGAAGGAGTCCAAGCACTTGGGCCATCTTCCACTGCTTTCCTAGGCACATTAGCAGGGAGCTGGATCTGAAGTGGAGCATCCAGGACATGAAGAGGTGCCCATATGGGATGCCAGCACCTCAGACAGGGATTTAGCCTACTGTGCCACAGCGCCAGCCCCTCCATGTGCTTTTGTTGTCCTCTCCCTTTTGTCTGTGTTGGCTCTGCAAGACTGATCATTGCAGACTGACTACTCACGACATAATTTAAAAGGAAACTGTAATTGAAGTTTATTACCAACTTATCCCTAAAGAGAACATCAGCATGAATCAATCTTATCTGAATTTTATCTCTGTTTACCTCAATCACTTATGCATAGGACAATCTTCTTTGTTTCCCAAATCAGGAGACTTCCCGAAGTGCAGTGATGCACAAAGGATACACCGAACCAACAGGCCCGTATGAAGACAGATAGATGTTTACTCTACCAGTAATTGTCCCTCTTCAACCAGAAATGTGTTCCCAAGTATCTATTAAGCCCTTAAATAAAACAATGTGGGACACCATTTCTCTCATTTTTCAATCCTTTGTACTTTGTCCTCTGGAGTGTTCATGGATCATCACCTGTCAAATATGTTTCAATGATAACACTTCTCTGAGTGCTCCTTTATTCATCCTATTCTATCTGAAACCTGGTTGCAATCATCTCTAATGCAGATTATTGAAAATTTGTCCTACAAAGGAGCCTTAACTTGAGGAAAGTGTCTTCCTTCCTCATTTTCATTCATTTTTAAAAACAATTTATTAATATGAAAATATTTCTTGCATTTCAAAGCTATAGCTCTAAAAGAAAACCAAACTTCCCTCATCTACTTGTTCCCCCCAACCCCTCCTCCTTCCCCTCTCTTCATTAGTTTTTTCAAAGACATAATTTTAATCCAGTCTATATTCAGAGTCTTAATTTAACATAAATAATAATATTCAGTAAGTAAAAAATAAGAAGACCACAATCCCACAGGAATATAAACAAGGGCTAAAAACGAGACTAATATCCCAAAATGTCAATTTCATTCAATTCATTTTTGTACTCTACATTACATATATAAATTACATATGGTAATATTCTTTAGGGGACTGGTATAATGAAATAAAGTTGTATCCATTTTGTTGCAAAGACATGATTTCATTCTTTTTTATTGCTGAGTATATTCCATACTGTATATATGCCACAATTTCTTTATCCAGTCATCAGTTCATGGACATCTGGGTTCATTCTATATCTCATCGATTGTGAATTGAACTGCAATAAATGTCTAGGTATAGGTGACTCTTTCATATGTGAATTTCATTTCATTTGGGTAAAGTCCCAGGAGTCAGATATCTGAGTCATATTGTAGATGTATTTTAGGTCACTGAGGAATCTCCATAGAGGTTTCCACAATAATTGTACTAGATTACATTCTCAAAAACAGGGGATAAGGGCAATTCCCAACCCCGACATCCTCACTAACATTTTTTTTTTTTGATTTTTCAATGGTAGCCATTCAAACTAGGGTGTGGTGAAATCTCATTTTGATTTTGATTTACAAATCCCAGGTGGCCAGTAATCTTGAGCATTTTTTTTCATGTGTTTTTTGGTCATTTGTATTTTGTTCTTTGAAAAATGCCTATTCATATACTTTGCCCATTTCTTAACTGGGTTGTTTATTTTGTTGTTGTTGAGTTTCTGAGATCTTTATAGATTCTGGAATTAATCTTTTTAATAATTGCACAGTTTGCAATATTTTCTCCCATTCTGTCAGTTGTCTCTTAACTTTATTGATTTTTTTTCTCTGCAAAAGCTTGTCAGCTTGATGCAATCCCGTTTATCCAGTTCTCTGATTGCCTGTGCTTCTGAGGTTTTTTGAAGAAGTCTTTGTCTATGGCAATGCCTTGCAGAATTTCCTCCAATGTTCTCCATTAGAATTTGATAGTATCAGGTCATAGACTTAGATCCTAGGTCCATTTTGAATAGATATTTTTATAAGGTTTAAGGTATGGGTCTTGTTTCATACTTCTGTACACAGAGATCCAATTGTCCCAGCACTATTTATTGAAGAGACTCTCCTTTCCCCAAGGATTTATTAGCTCCTTTGGCAAAGATTAGCTGGTTATAAATGAATGTATTAATTTTTTGTTTTGTCCTATATGTCTAGTTTTGTGCCAGTGCCAGGTTATTTTCATGATAACTGCACTGAAATCTGGTATTTCGATGCCTCCAGTTTTGTTTTTGTTGCTTAAGATTGCTTTCACTATTTGGTGTCTGTTGTGTTTCTTTATGAATTTTAGTATTGTTTTTTCTAGAGCTAAGAAAAATGTCCTTGGTATTTTGGTTGGGATCTCATTGAATCTGTAAATTGCTTTTGGTTGTATGAGCATTTTGTAGATATCAATTCTTCTAATTCACAAATGTGGAAGATTTTTTTCATTTTTTGTGTCTTTCTTTCTTTAATGCTATAATTTTCATTATAGATAGTTTCTATATTTTGGTTAAATTTATTACAAAGCATTTAATTTTTTGGTAGCTATTGTGAATGGGACTGACTTTACAAGTTCTTTTTCATTCATGGCATTGTCTGTGTATATAAAGGCTATTGATTTTTGTGTGTTAATTTTATATTCTGCAACTTTACCAAACTTTCTTGTGTGTCCCAATAGTCTCTTACTGGATACTTTTGATGTATCTATCTATCTATCTATCTATGATTTATGTGTGTATATATATACATATATATAAAATCATATCAACTGTAAACAGGGATAATTTAAGTTTTTCCTTTCCAATTTGTATCCCTTTGATTTCTTTTTCTTGCCTAATGGTTTTGGCTAAAACTTTCAGAATTATATTGAATAGCAATGGTGAAAATGGGCATCTTTGTTTGGTTCCTGATCTTAGTGGAAATGCTTCCAAATTTTTGGTGTTGTCATGTATTTCCTTGATTGTGTTGAGGAATGTTCTTTCTATATCTAATATGCTTATGGTTTTTATCATGAAAAGATGTTGTATTTTATCAAAAGCTTTCTCTGCATCTATCTTGAGATAATCCTATGATTTTTATTCTTCAATTTGCTAATGTGATGTATCACATTTATTGATTTGGGTATGTTTAGTCATCCCTGCATATCGGGGAAACATCCTACTTTGTCAGGTCAATTATCTTTCTGATTCATTGTTGGATTCATTTATCTGGTTCAAAAATGCTGTTTCACTCATAAAAGATACAACTTCCCACAGTATCACCTAGACACCCAATACTTTTATGATTATGCAATAATCTCCAAAACATGGCATTTTTTATTCCATGTCAAAATATTTCATGAGATTTTTCTAAATAACATGAACTTCCAAAAAATGCTGGGGTATGTGTTGTACAACAGGTGAAGTCATGGCTAGGGAACCCTGCATCCCATATCAGAATGCCAACTTGAATTCTGGCCACTCAGTTTCCAATCCAGCTTCCTATAAATACTCTTTGGAGACAACAGATGATGGTTCAAGTGTTTATGACACTGGAGTTCATGGGAGAGACCCAGATGGAGTTCTAATCTCTTAACTTTGATTTGGTCCAGTCCCAATTGTTACAGGCCTTTGAGCAATTTACCAGCAGATGGGCAATCTCTCTCTCTCTCTTTCTCTCTCTCTCTGTCTTTCTCTCTGTTGTTGTTTTGCCTATCAAATATATGAATCAAATAAATGCTGTACAAAATGTAAACACAACACTTATGTAAGAATTTACCATTGGTACATAACATTCATAAAGTCTGAATGTTAACCCTCCACTAATGTTTGTATTTCCATTATCACATAGTAATCATCAACCAAAGTCCAGACAAGCCAACAGCAAAGAAATGTTATTTAACTAATAATTTTATATTTTAACAAATTATGAAATAATTAAATCAAGCGTTCTATCAAGGGTCTCTGTAGAAACTGATTAGCTTCTATCTCTCCTTTTGTTTTATGTTAAACACTTAAGATGGTTTTCTCTCTGCATTAGAGCAGATTCTTGGCCACAGAGGATTGTGGCGCAATTCCCTTCTGTATCATGAATTCATGTTCTTTGCAACCAATGATATTATGAATTGTACTGAGGTATGATTTTATAAGTAATGCTCGTTACCTGTTTATATAAGCACTGGAATCTTAGTTCTAATATAAAGTGGGAAAACAATACTGCACAGAAAATGTATATATGGCACATTACAGTTTTTGATAAACTTTCATAACTTTAATGACAATCATTTTTGCACGTATGACTGTCCATAGTTGTAGACAATTGCCCATAAAGGATTTCTTATAAATTCTGTTGTATGTTTCTACTGTGCCTTTCATAATATCTGATGAGAGCATCGATCCTTTATGGTTCATAGTTTGTTTCTCATTTTGTTCCTGCCCTAAACATTCTGAGATGTTAGCACGTCATTTTAGGTCCTGTCACTGTGTCTTATTTTATATCTTTATTGACTCCAAGTAGAGCCATTTACCTCTGAGGGTTTTAATATCGATAATGATTGTTGACAGCACAAAATGCTTCTAAATATGCATTCATGTGCATTCCTCCTTCAGCTACGCTACATGTATTCTTCACAAGAATAAATACGTTAAAGGGTTAAAACATTAAGTGAGAATAATATTTCGTAATTGGAGAATGGCATGAAAATAGAGTTAAAAATATTTTTGCATTATAAATTCATTGGTTTATAATCCCTTTAAAGATGTTCCAATAAGCAACAGCAGCTCAGAACACTATAACTAAAATATTTTGAACTCAAGTTTAGTGTCTGTTATACTAGGTCTGATCAGAAACATGATTTTGAAATACAGCCCAAGATTTTTTAAGGGAAACACTGGCACCATTTTGCCCTCAATATATCCTGAAAATCTAGCTTTCTCAGGGAATACATAAATTTGCATAAATTTCAGTAACTTCCATATTTTTGGTATCTTGCTATCCACTTCTCATCAACATCAATCACAAACAACAGAACATCATTAATAGATTTCCCTTAGATCTACCCAGTCTTAATTTTAATCAATAAGTTGACACAAAGCTAAACTACTGCATAACATGTAATATGAATAAACTAACATGAGTAACAACAGATGTAGGTCAAAGATAATCAGAATATTTTAGCATTTATTTTAAATATCGTCTCCAGATATCACTAAAAAATGCATACATGATTGAGGCCTGCAATAAAGTGTTCCTGGGTTTTGACATGTATGCGTGTGTGTATAAATCCACAATTTTCTTAGACTATCTTTTTCTCTACACTTTCTTTTCTTTTTTAAAAAACATATTTAAAGAATCATAATTTATATACAAAGCATTACATGTGTAATTTATAACAATATCTATTATCTGACAAGTTTGGATGTAGAAAAACAGGTACAATGATCTACCATATACACAAAGGAATAGACATACTCACCATCTCCAAACTTTCTTTTTGCCTTTATTTTACTGGTTATAATATGTAACAATAGATCAACCCTCTTGAAAATTTTAAAGTGCACAGCATTATGTTGTGAACTATAAGCACCATGTTGTACAGCCAATCACTAGAACTTCATCTATTGTAACTTAAGCTCTATAGCCATTGAAAAGCAGCCCTTCACTTTTCTGTTCTCTCTATCCCCTAGAAACCTCTGCTGTGTTCTCTGTTTCTGTGATTTAACTATTGTAAATACCTTTTATAAGGGAGATTCAGACGTTCTTGGAAAAGTATGTATTTAAATTTAATTTTCTCAAATGCTTTTTGAAGTCTCTCATATAAATGACATCTCTGACTAGGTTATTTTAGTTGGTAAATTCCCTTCTTTTGTTAAAGGCTGAATAATATTCCATTGTGTGTTTATGCTACATGTTCTTTATCCATTCATCTGTCAATGGACATCTATTTTTTTAACATAAAGATATATGTCCCATGACATTTACCTAAATAAATGTCATTTAATTTTAAATTTTCTAATCAAGACGTGACTGTTTGGCATAGCAGCTCAGATGACACTTGGGATACCAGATCCCATATTTGAGTGCCTGAGTTCAAGTCTTGTTTCCTTTTCTGATTTTCAGCTTTCTGTCTATACACATCTTAGGTGGCAGCAGGTGGTAGGTTAAGTATTTGTGTCCCTGTCACTCACTTGAGAGACCCGGGTTAACTTGATATAGCCTTTGGCTTCAGCTTGGGTAAACCCTGGATTTTGCAAACAGTTGAAGAGTGAATCAGTGACTTATTTCCTCCCTCTGTCTCACTGACCCTCTCTATGTCCCTCTGCCTTCCAAATAAAAAAATCAAATATTATTTACATTTTCTAATCAATAATACTTGGTATAAATAAGTGCATATATGTATGTCCATATATGTATGTATGAGTACCTATATGTGCATAGGTAGATATAAATATAGACAGAATAATATTGTAGAGTTTTTAAAAAGTGGTTTTCAAAAGTAATATAACTAAAACTCCTAGAGGATACGAGGATGTCAGATAGTAAATACTTCCTTTTAGCTTTCCCTAATTATTCCATTAGCTTTCTTTTATCCCTTATGATGCAAGAATGATAATATTGAGTGTTGGAAACAATATAATGTAATTGATATAAAGTGCTAACTAAAAGCACTGCACTGAGATATCAGTTCTTCCAGACAGCCTTGACTAGCATTCTATCAAGTCTTCTGCTACTTTTTTTTTTTTTTTAGATTTATTTATTTATTTGAAAGTCGGAGTTACACAGAGAGAGAAGGAGAAGCAGAGAGAGAAATCTTCCATCTGCTGTTCACTCTCCAATTGGCCACAAGGGCCAGAGCTGTGACAATCTGAGGCCAGGAACCAAAAGCTTCTTCTGGGTCTCCCATGCGGGTGCAGGGGCCCAGGGACTTGGCCATCTTCCACTGCTTTCCCAGGTCATAGCAGAGAGCTGGATTGGAAGTGGGGCAGCCAGGACTCAAACCAGCACCCATATGAAATTCTAGTGCTGCAGGGAAGGGCTTTAACCTACTGTACCACAGAGCTGGCCCTGAAACATTTAATTTTCTAAGAACTAGCATGTAAATATTATGTTATGAGGATTTCTGAACTACATAGTATTCTGACTTTAGATAACAGACGTTTCACAAGGCATAGATAAGCAGATTATTCAGGTCTTTTTTTTAACTTTTTAACAAACTGTTGAAATCTTTACGTAATATGTACTAAACTGATCTTCTGTATTTAAAGAGAATGGAAAATGAATCTTGATGTGAATGGAAGGGGAGAGGAAGAGGGAAAGGGGAGGGTTGTGGGTGGGAGGGAAGTTATGGGGGGGGAATCCATTGTAATACATAAGCTGTACTTTGGAAATTTATATTCTTTAAATAAAATCTTTATAAAAAACATGTATAATAATTGTTAAATATCAGCATTCTTCAAAAAAGCCTATGGGAAATGCATATCATGAAGAAAATGCATGATTACAGAAGCATTTTTGCACCCAAATTTTGTTTTCTAAAAAACTTTCGAAGTATTCTCATATATATATATATATATATATATATATATATTTATATATATATATCTGTGAAGATAAATAAGAGAATAAGGTCTCATATAGTCTGTTGCCTAAGTGGGTAATTTTATATATATAATATATAATATAATAATCACATATAATATATTTATTATATATCATATAATATATAATAATTATATATGTAATGTATATTATATTATATATATTATATTACATTACATATATAATTATTATATATAAAACATATTAAAGTGTAAAAGTAAACCAGCTTTGATATAGATTCATAGAACAACCCATGGGTGTCCAGAGAAAGGTATGCTATGGAATATATACTGAACAATATTTAACATCTGTGACTTAAAGACGGCTTCACAGACATCAGAACCCATGAATGCAATTTCCAGATGGAGAAGCAGCACACAGGGCATAAAAATAAAAACAGTAAATATCATAACAAAATAGTACTTGCAAAATCATGGAGAGTTGTAAGATTAAAACATGTTTGGAAAACCACATGCAGACCAATATGTCTTCTTTCTCATGCACAGAGATATACAAGATTCAAAAATATCCATGCACTTACTTTCTTTTCTCCACAAATTTGATTACATACCCTTCTCTAACTTTTTCCCAGTAGAAATAAGGAGGGAATGCTGATTTTTCAAGGACACACAGAAGAAACCTAGACATCGTCTTAAAGTAATAAAGCAACAGAGCAATATAATTTAATCCAGTGACTAAAGGAGTCTCTATTTTTTATGATTACATCACTAAATATTTTGCTTATCTGCAAAGAAGACCTTTCAATTTCAAATTGGGACTCCAAATACCTCTCCTAAAATGGAAAGGATTCATCATTGAATTCTTCTTTATTTGGTTAGTTATTAATCATAGTTACAGTTGTCATTATATACTGTGACCCTAGAATGTGATATTTCTTCACCCACTTCAAATTAAAAAAATAAAATAAAATAAAATCATGATTTACTGTTTTCTGCTCTATTCAGTAAAGTATTTTGTCATTTTTCTACCTAAATGCCTTATAAAACATTTACATCTTCAATGGTAGCCAAGGTCATGGGCATCTCTTCAGGCTATTTTGGACGGAATTCTTTTCACCAGCTCTGACAGCGGAGTATATAGCACTGAAACTCACACCTCACCAATGTAATTTGGAGTGTTAATTGGAAAGGAGCAAACTGCCCCTGTGATTTCTGCTCTCTAAGAATTGGTGACAAGATGTCTCAGCCTTCCTTCTGAAGTCTGCTGGGCAGAAAATGTGAGAATCATAGGGTTTGTCTGGAGGAGAACAGAGTGAATATGGGAGTCAGGAGAACGTAAATGTAACAAAAAAAACTTTGTTTGATTAAAAAAAAACCAAACTGTTATCAGTTCTGATAGTTTCAACAAATAATCGAAGAATGATTTGCACTAGTCCAGCTTTTAGTAGGGAGATGGGGAAGGAAAAAACAAAGTTTCACGACAGGAAAGTCAAGGAAAGTAAAAATGATAGGACTTCCATAGGCATTGCTAGTAATAAATCTTTTCCAGTTCATTAAATGTTTCCTCAGAGTACTTAAAATTTGACATAGCTCTACCTCAGGTGAATTATTCTCCTGGGGATATAATCACCTTATTATTGTAATAGAATATTGGATTCTTTATTATATAAAATTCTCTATAATTTAGAGTTGATATTTTAGCAAGTATCACTGCTGCAGAGATAAAAAGTTAAACTTTTCAAGGCACTGAAAGTAGTTTTCAACTAAGGTAACCACATTGTCACCTGGGCAACTTTTTAAGTGCACTTGAAGTAGGCAGGCATACAGGTTAAAATTGATCAGATTTGTGAACTGGAAGACCACGCCCCTGTGTAATCTCATGCTCCTACCTGATGCCTTTGCCACGCCCCTGTGTGGCCTCATTCCCCTACCTGGCCACACCAGGATGCCCACTAGCCAATCAGGTTAATTAACCACTCCCCTTTGGAGTGGGTTAAAAGCCTTGGGCACAGTGTGCCCGGGCCCTGTTCTTCTTCCCTGGCCTCTTGCCTTGGCCCATGGCCTTTTGGCCATGTGCTCTAGGCTTCCTGGCCTAGATGCTCATCCAGGTGACTGGTTCCTGGTGCTCGGTATGAACCCCCTTTCACTTCTTTCTCCTAAATAAAGCTCTCATTCTCTTATGCACATTTTTTACTAAATAAAAGCTTAAAATGTACCATGGTGCCTCGTTTATTTGTGCCGGTATTTAGAATTCTTCTGGAAATATTAGGCAAGAACCCTCTTGGGCTTATTAATATCACGGATTTAGTAATAAGCCCGTGGTGAAATCGTAAGGCACCCCAAATTCCGGTAGCACTTGTGGCACCCCAGATAGCCCTTTTATGGAACTTTAAGGGGCCATATTTCCGAGTAAATTTTAGGGGGTCTTTTCCGATTTCACACTCACTCTTTATTTCAACTTCTGTATGAGAAAATTCAGCATTTTGAAGGAGGCAGAGCAGAACATGTTGTAAGCAGGGTGGTTTTATTTGCTGGAGTCGTGTCTTCCCAGTGGCTCCCTGTTAGGGAGGGCATCTTCTTCTCTCATCCTACAGAATCAGATGTGTGACATTGTCCACATCCCTGAAGCCTGGAGAGCTTAAGTTAAGAATTCTTTAAAATATTATCTGGAGGTAATTTAGAAGTAAACAGAAGAGTCTCCAAAGAAAACCAAGAGCGTTTCAGGGCACTGGGTTTTCTGGGAATGAGGCTGGGGTTGGAGGTTGGCCGCTGGTTGGCAGAATAAATAGCTACAGATGAAAAGTCAGTGAAGAGAGGCAACCTTGGTTCTTTGTCTAACATGGAAGAAGAATTTCCAGGCAGACAAAGCAGTGAGCAAAGCAAGATTTATTTAAGTGTGAATCTTCCTGTTGCAGTAGCCAGGAAGGGCAATCCAAGACAGTCAGATCCAAGGAACAACGAAGAGGGTCCAGTCTTTTAAGCACACTTTTGGGGGAAAGAAAAAAACTAAAGAGCAGCCAATGATCAGTTAAAGTGCCCAGACAAAACTCATCTAAAGGTCAGATTTGTAATCTTGCCTGTCCTGTCTAGCTTGCTCATGATAAGACATAAAAGCTGTCAGAAGAATGGGATCCATGACTTCTTATTTTAATGGTACACTGAAAACTCTGAAGGGTGGAATCAATACTTTCTAGCTATTCTCATGATAAAACTGTAAACTCCTAAGGAGTGGGATATGCACTTTTGTCTTCCTGATGGCAGCTTTTGCAGAGAAGCAATAAGTTTGCACCCTCTTAATGGGACTCCCCTTTCCTCATTCCTACCACGGCCAACCTAACTGCCTATTAACCTATCACATTCCCTCTCCCAGAAGATTGGACCCTAACTTCTATTATGAATATGGGGAGATGACATTCTGAATGAATCTTGTTGAAAGGGGGTGTCATTGAGGAACAGCAGTAGAGTATTTTTCTGAGGGTCAGATCCAAGCATTCCCAGCAGAATGTGGACTTCCTCAGAGGCACCCTCAGTCTGGAATCTGATGGCTTCTAGGTGTTTAGTCCTGAGTAACACAATGCATAACGCAGTTGCTAACTCCATTAAGATTCAAATTTTTAAGTAATTATACTCAATAAAGGCTGAAAACACAGGAAACTTTCTTGAGTTGCATAAAACTTTTAAACCTAGGTCAGTTAGAACACACAGATAAACCTTGATTGAAAGGATTAGCATGTGATACCAGAATGCACCCATCACTCAGGACAGTTGAAAAGAACATGTAGAATTTTAAAGCATAGTTACCTTACAGTTTTCTAATTCAGATAGGAAACATGTGAATAGTTTCTACATCATTATACTTTACCAGAGTGTTACAAACACAAGAAGCCTTGGGGAAATGTTTAGCCTGGAAAATAAGACATTTAATCATAGTACCAACAATGTTTTGTTAAAAGACATACATAAATATGTTTGAAAAGCACATTGTGGATGGCAAAATATTTAAACTTATTATGATTACAATAACACTTCAATAGTGTATAGCATCTTAGGAAGTATAGCAGAATTCTACAGACCTTTATATATTTTAAGGCAGTGGCAAATTATCTGAAAGCTCTGTAGTTTAATAAGGCATAAATTGATGGAGAACAGAAAAATCTTAAGTAAGTGGGCAGAGAACCTTTTATAATTTAGCAAGCAAGAAATGTGAACTTTGTGGGTAAGAGCAGGCAGTCTGTTAGTGAAATGGTGCCATTTGATCTGAGGCACCATCTTAGGCTCTGGTCCAGTTACCATCTTGTGCCATAAGTTTAGCCTCTTCAGAATCCGGCCTGGCTTACTAGGAGTCAGGTTACCAAATATCCCAATCACAAGTGTCAACTCCACCCACACCCTAACAGGATTCACTGTTCCCATTCCTTCATCCCTGCAAGCCTACAATAAGGCCTGATTTCCCTCACAGGTCTTCTCTTTGCTCTCTCCCTTGAGCCTGTCATATCCCCATCCTCCACCCTCCCACCCCCTCGCCCAGCAATAAGCCTTTCCCCTTATTCTGGTGTTTGGTGTATTTTGTGGTAGCCTTTCATTGGTGCCATGACGGATCCAGGCTCTCCCACCAACCTTAATCTCCCCTCAGGGATCTGAGCTGCTTTGGGATCCTGGATTCCTGCCAACCACAAAACTCACTCCCAGACCTACTTCACCACCGAATGGCGACCTCTACCACAGGTTGCGGTTCCGCTCTGCTTCATCTTGAAGTCCTAGTACCAAACACTACAACCTCCAAGGGCTTTACACCTCTCCAGGGGCTTTACATCTCAGGCAATAGTGGGCATGGGTGACAAGCCCATCCTCTGCTTCCCTTCCACAGGCTTTATGTCTCAGGCTTCAGTGAGGGCTGGGGATGACCCCTGCCCTCTGCTCCCTTGCTTTCCATGTCAGACTCCATGATCTTGGGGATGCCTGCTGTCTACCAGTTCAACCCCACAGGTCGCTATGGAAGCTTCTTCATCTCACATTCCATCTGACTCTCCCCTTGGTTGTCTCCTAAATAATCTTGTTCCTCTTAAATTGGTCTCAGATCTCAAATGTCATTGCCTCATATTTCTTTGTAATGGAGTGTAGCCCACGTATGATCTCTGCAACCAGTCCAAATGGCCACTTAATGGCATGTTTGACCCTGACATTATTCAGGATCTTAACCCATTCTGTGAGCATTTGAGAAAGTGGAAGGAAACTCCTTGTTAGGCTTTCTCTTATCTTTACTCTAAATCTTCTCTCTGCACCTTGTGTTCTCCAGAACAGGTCCTCTTTGCCTCCATGGTTCCCACTAGGATCCAGAGTCTAAGCAAAAACTCATTTCTTTTATGTTCGATCCTGCAGATGAGCTGCTACCTGGCTCCCTTTTCCCAGCTCAGGCCCTGGCACGTCCACCTCCCACTCAACAACCTCGGAACCTACCATCTGCTCCAGCACCATCCATCCTGGCTCACATTATCTATCATTGACACCTCCCCCTCCTGCCCAGACATCCTAGGAGGCAGCATCTGCTTCTGCCCACCTCTCACTGTACCTTCCCTTGCCTTACCTCAAATCTACTGCTCTCCGTTTTCTAAAAACCAGTCCTTGTCCATTCCTACCTCTCCTGTTTCCTTATACTTTAACTCAAACTCAGTCTTTGTTCCAACCTTTGTCCTCCCCCATTCCACTGAGCCAACATTCTGTCCCTGCCTTGCTATCACCACTTCAATCCCTCGATCACCCTTTTCTTGTGCCCAGTCCCGAGTCACCTGATCCCAAATGGCAGGCAAGGAGTCTACCCCATGTTACCTCATGGGTCCAGGTTCCTTTCTCACTTGCTGATCTCTCATAAATTGAACAGAAACTGAGTTTCCTTACCTCTAACCCAGCATCATACATTAAACAGTTCTAATATTTAATCAAGTCTTATAATCTGACTTTCACAATGTCTTTATGATCCTCTCCATATCCTCCTTCCAGAAGAGCGAAGGCAAGTTTGGGAACAGGCCTGTCTCCATGCTGATGAGACCCATCAGACTGACCCTGCCCATCCTATAGGTGCAGATGCAATCCCCAAACAGGACCCTAATTGGAATTACAACTCTCCCAATGGCAAAACAGCCAAAAATTGTTTTATTACCTGCTTATGAGCTGGTCTCAAAAAATCCACCAGAAAGGCTATAAATTATGATAAACTGGCAGAAGTTATTCAAGATGAAAAGGAAAATCCTTCTGCCTTTTTATAGCACCTCACACAGACTCTCCTCCAATATACCAACCTAGACCCAGAGTCTCCCAATGGTCATAGCTTCTTCATGAACTATTTCTTTGCCCAGAGTTTCCCTGATACCAAGGTAAAGCTTGAGAGGGGCCCATTAACTCCACAGGCAGGAATTCTAGAGGTGGGCTTTCAAGTATATAATGAGAGGGATGAGGGAGTCCAAAAGGAATAATTTCAAATGCTAGCCAAGGCTTTCAGCAACCTACTGCCTTCAGTAAACCTACTAACCACAGGAGACCTGCTGACCATTGGAGTCTTCCAGGTCCATGCTTTAAATGTGGCCAAATGGGTCATTGGGCCAAACTATGTCCTAATCCTCAAGACCTGCTGATTCCTTTTTGACATGTTACCAAAAGGGTCATTGGACAGTGGACTGTCCTCTTGTCTGAGTCAGGAGGTCATCCACCCAACCTATGCCTTCTAGGTTTGACTACTTAGGACTGAAGGAGACTGGACTCCTGCCACCCAACTATGGCCATCACACTGCAGGATCCCAGGGTAACTGTGAAGGTAGCAGGTAGCCAATTTCTTTTCTTACTGATTCAGCGGCAAACTTCTCAGTCCTTACCCAGTATTGGGGACCAGCCTCTACTGCCTCAACCTCCATAGTCAGGGCAGAGGCAAAACCTAACTAACTCCTACAGACTCCAAGCCTGCTCTGCATAATTGACACAATGCCTTTTCCCATGCTTTTCTCAGTATACCTCAATGGCCTGCCCCCTGCTGGGAAGAGACATACTCTATCAGCTTCGTGCTCAGATGGTTTTCACCCTCAGGTTATTGGTCCTGTCCTCCAGCCTGCTTTTGCCTCCCTTTTTACTATTTCTCTCTCAAAAGTCCCAGCCACCCTGCCTACATCAGGGTCTCCGTCCACTGTCAACCCATGAGTATGGGATACCAGTCACCCTATGGCAGTGGCCCACCATCCTCTCATCCAGATAAAATTACAAATCTCCTCCACATTTTCTTCCCAGCCACAAAACCCCAAACCCCTTTTCAGCCTTCAAGGTCTAAATCCTACAATCTCCAAACGCCTCTACCAGGACCTGCTACACAAGACTAACTCCCCTATACCAACCTAATATTGGCAGTTAAAAAGTCTAAAAGGTTCTTCCATCTGGTACAAGACCTCTGCGGGGCTGGCACCGAGGCACACTAGGTTAACCCTCTGCCTGTGGCAGCGCTGATATCCTATATGGACAACAGATTCTAGTCTCAGTTGCTCCTCTTCTGGTCTAGCTCTCTGCTGTGGCCTGGGAAAGCAGTGGAAGATGGCCCGGGTGCTTGGACCCCTGCACCCGCATGGGAGACAGGGAAGAGGCACCTGGCTCCTGGCTTCAGATCGGCATTGCTCCAGCCGTTGCAGCCATTTGGGGAGTGAACCAATGGAAAGAAAACCTCTCTCTCTCTCTCTCTCTCTCTTCCTGTAATTCTACCTGTCAAATAAAAAAAAATTTAAAAAGACCTCTGCCTTATTAATACAGTGGTAACACCCATACACTCATACATCTGATGGGCCCCAATCCATACACCCTTCTTTCCTCTATCCCTACATTCACATCTCAATCCTTGATCCTGGATCTAAAGTATACATTGTTTATCATTCCTCTACATTCTAACTCTCAAAACATATTTGCTTTCACCTGAACTGATGTGGACACCCAAGTCTCCACTCAACTGACCTTGACCATACTCCCTTCTGGGTTCTGGGATAGCCCCACCCTGTTTGGTCAGGCCTTGGCCAATGACCTAGGGACCCTGGATCTATCCCCCTCCTTTTCTCTCCAGTACATTAATGACCTTCTCATTTGCAGCCCCTCAAAAATAGATAGCCAACAACAGACTGCTATTCTCCTCAACTTCCTAAAAGCCAAAGGTTATTGGATATTCTACACCAAAGCTCAGCTTTGCTTATCTGACATAACTTTTCTTGGTGTACATCACACTCCCAACCATAAGGCTATCACTGTAGACAGAAAGTGCATCATAGTTAATCTCCCACCTCCTTCTACCAAAGAAGAAATTATTTCCTTTCTAGCCCTGGAAGGATTCTTATGTTCATGGATACCAAACTTCTCCCTTCTAGCATGACCACTCTTTGAAGCCACAAAGGGATCCCTCCAGGAGCCCCTTGTAGCCCTAGTCACCTCCCAATATCATAAGCTCCAACAGGCTATTCAACAGACCCCCTACCTTATACTTAAATGATCTCACATGGCCCTTCCTCCTTTATGTCACTAAAAATCAAAGAATGGCCTGGGAGGGGGGGAGGTTCTCAGCCATCAAATCAGTCCCATTTTTGCTCCTATAGCCTATGTGTCAAAAACATTAGACCTCACAGTTAAGGGTTGGGTACCCTGTTTACAGGTGCTAACCTCAGCAGAGGTTTTCATGAAAGAGTAAAAAACTCACTCTCAGCTCACTGCTTATCATTCTTTCCTCAGACCACCATCTATCAGAACTCCTAACTTACAAGAGCCTCCAGTCTTTCTTGCATTCTGGCCCTTTAGGTGGTGCTAATTAAGGACCCTACCCTCATTTTGAAACCTCATGCTCCCTTAACTCAGCTACTCTCCTTCCCCTACCTCATCCATTTCTGTATCACAAGGCTCTGTTCACTCCTGCGTTAAGACTATCAAACACTTACTACCTTATTCCTCAAACATCCAAGAGGGTCTCCTTATTAACCCTACCCTGGTCTGGTTCACAGATGGTAGCTCCATCTTTCATGAAGAAATAAAAAGGGCAGGATACAGGGTGGTATTGACCACTGGTACGGTTGAGGCAGGACTGTTCCCTTTCAATACTACTAATCAATAGGCTGAACTCCGTGCTCTAACCCATGCCTTTATGCTGGCAAAAACCATCACTATCTATACCAACTCAAATGCACTTTCCATATTCTCTTATCCCACTCAGCAATCTGGAAAGAACAGGGCCTTTTTACTACTAAGGGGACAATCATCTCTATTGCTACCTTCATAACACCTCTCTTAGACGCAGCTGGTCTTCCAACACAAATTGGACTTGTCCACTGTAAGGCTCATCAAACTGATAACTCTACTGTCACAGCTGGCAATAACAGGACAAATCAGGAAGCCCGCCAGGCGGCACTGTCTTCCTCTTCCTCCAGCTCGTCTTCCACTCCATCTGCTATTTTTTTTTTTTGACAGGCAGAGTGGACAGTGAGAGAGAGAGACAGAGAGAAAGGTCTTCCTTTGCCGTTGGTTCACCCTCCAATGGCCGCCGTGGCTGGCACGCTGTGGCCGGCGCACTGCGCTGATCCAAAGGCAGGAGCCAGGTGCTTCTCCTGGTCTCCCATGGGGTGCAGGGCCCAAGGACTTGGGCCATCCACCACTGCACTCCCAGGTCACATCAGAGAGCTGGCCTGGAAGAGGGGCAACCGGGACAGAATCCAGTGCCCCGACCGGGACTAGAACCCGGTGTGCTGGCACCGCAAGGCGGAGGATTAGCCTGTTGAGCCACGGCGCCGTCAATCCATCTGCTATACTGACAAATTGCCTGCAAGAACAATCCCAGCAGCCCTCCACTCAGGTTGTCTTATTCTATCTCCACCACCTGTTTCATCCCAATATTTCTTCTTTATTATCGCTTAGAAAACAATCTCTTCCTCTTTCACCAGAAGATACCAAATATCTTCAACAACCCACCTCTTCTCATTCTATTTATCAAAAAACAAACCATAACTCTATCCTCTATCCTCTACCCTTCCCCTTCCTTCAAGCCAGAGTTCACGTGCTGGCCTCGAATGGGTTGGTTGACTTCACCCATATGCCCAGAATATGGTGCTTTCAATATCTCTAGGTACTAACAGATATCTTCTCTCGGTGGGTGATGATGCCTTTCCAACTACTACAGGCATTAAGAGGTTTCAACATCCTCCATCAGGAGATTATTCATTGCTACAGGATTCATGGCTCTCTCCAGTCAGACAATGGTCCTGACAATGTAATCCCAGGTAACTTAACTATTTTCCAAGGTGCTTAACTTCCTCTGGCATTTGAAACACCCCTTATCACTTCCACTCCTCAGGAAAAGAAGAAAGGAAAAATTGTACACTAAAAAATGCTCTGACTTGGGACCCACACTGTGGCATGGCGGTAAAGCCACCGTCTGCAGTCTCACAACACATATGAGCACTGGTTCGAGTCCCGGCTACACCATTTCCACTTCAGCTTTCTGCTATGGCTGGGGAAAGCAGTAGAAGATGGCCCAAGTTCTTGGCCGGCGCTGTGGCTCAACAGGCTAATCCTCCGCCTTGCGGTGCGGGCACACCAGGTTCTAGTCCGGGGTGCCGGATTCTGTCCTGGTTGCCCCTCTCTGCTGTGGCCCGGAAGTGCAGTGGAGGATGGCCCAAGTCCTTGGGCCCTGCACCCCATGGGAGACCAGGAGAAGCACCTGGCTCCTGCCTTTGGATCAGTGCAATGCACCAGCCACAGCGCACCGGCCGTGGTGGCCTTTGGAGGGTGAACCAACGGCCAAGGAAGACCTTTCTCTTTGTCTCTCTCTCTCTCACTGTCCACTCTGCCTGTCAAAAAATAAATCAATAAATAAAAAAAATTTTAAAAAAGATTTATAAAAAAAAAGAAGATGGCCCAAGTTCTATGAATCCACTTGTGAGAAACAGTGACCACCCAGCCACCTGCCATTTTCAACAATGGTTAATTACTAATCTTCTTTTATACCACTACCAACTCTTCCTACAACTTCTGTGGGAAGAATACCAAACACACTCCTAGTGCATTCACCTCTCCTAGCTCCTTTCAGACAGTGAGGATTGATACCTCCAGGGAACCTTTTCAGACTTGACTCCCTTTGAGATCTAGCCTTTTCCATACTTCTCTTATTGTCTCACTCCCTCTTCCATACACCACGATGAACTTCCTGATAACCCCATCTCTTTTTGGGGAAGGGAAAAACATACAGAACAGCTGCTAACAATCAGTTAGAGGACCCAGACAAAACTCATCAAAAGGCAGGATTTGTAATATTGTCTGTCTTGTCTAGCTTGCTCATGATAAGGGTGAGATCAGTGGCTTCTTGATATTTTCATTAAACTGAAAACTCTGAAGGGTAGAATTACTACTTCCTTGCTATTCTCATAAAACTGGAAACCAAGGAGTGGGATCTGCACTTTCATCTGGCTAAAGGCAGCTTTTGAGGAGAAGCATGCAGAGGGAGAGGACGCTCTCGGCTTGCCAAAGGTAGCTTTGGGGGAAGCAAGCATTTTGCACCTTTTAAAGGGACTCTCTTTCCCTCATTCCAAGGAGGACCGACCTAATTGCCTTTTAACCTGTCTGTCTATTCTTGTCACAAATTCATGAATAAGAGGAAGAAAAGGAAAGAGGCATCAAGAAATTTACACCCTGATTAAATGAGTTCTCGTTCTCAACTGCAGACTGTTTAAGAAGCAAAAGTGTACTGTGTGTAAAAGGCACAACATAGGGGCCAGCACTGTGGCGTAGTGGGCTAAGCTTCCGCCTGCGGCTCTGGAATCCCATATGAACCCCAGTTCTAGTCCTAGCTGCCCCTCTTCCAATCCACCTCTCTGAAATGGCCTGGGAAAGCAGTAGAAGATGGCCCAAGTATTTGAACTCCCGAACCCTGGTGGGAGACCGGGAAGAAGCACCTGGCTCCTGGCTTCAGATCATCCCAGCTGCGGCCGTTTCAGCCATTCACGGAGTGAATCAGTGGAAGAAGATCTTTATCTCTGTCTCTCCCTCTCTCTATAACTCTGCCTCTCAGATAAATAAATAAAATCTTTTTTAAAAAGGCACGGAATATGTAAGCAGAACCATACTTGTTTAGATGATATACTTTGTAAAATGAAAGAAGAAATTGACAACATTTTTCTTGTGAGAATACTATCATTACTGACTACTAAATAGATTGGAAAATTATTCCTGCTACTAGTCTTAAATTTTTATAGATGTTACTAAAATGTTCATTTAGCTCACCTCTGGTAACAGATTGTGCAGCATGATTTATGAATGGGCCTGATTTCCATACCACTGATGGATGCTTTACTCACTTAATGATCACTGGCAAATGGCAGCTGCTATAAAACTTCAAGTGTCACTAATAGGACTTTTTAGCTCTTACAAGGTAAAATAAAACCTGTGGGCTCTTTTTTTGAAGACAGAAAGTCTAAAAAACACCAAAATAAATCAAAAAACAGAATTCACTTTTCTTTTTCCAGGTATTAAACATTTTAAACCTAAGATATTTTGGCCAAGTTCTTGACTGCTGTTTTCAGGTGACATGAGTACAAGCCAATATGGATAATATATTACATTACATATAAATAATAATAAAAATAATAACTTCTACAACAAAAACAAAAGGAAGCAGTATGTTTTTCAAAATTGTCTAAGTGCATATTATATCCAAGTAGCTGACACTTCATCATCATAACAGTAAAATGATAGTGGCCTTTACTGCATGGCTGATGCTATGTCATTTTACATATGTTGATTTATTTACTTTAATTGCATGTAATTTTAAGGATTTAGGTTTAAATATCTTTTTTAAAAAATTTATTATTGATTTGAAAGTTACAGAAAGAGAAGGAGCAACAGAAAGAGAAAGGGAGGCAGAGAGAGAGAAATGAGAGCTTCATTCGTTGGTTCACTCCCCAAATGGCCACAACGGCCAGGGCTGAGCCAGGCCAAAGCCAGGAGCCAGGAGCCAGAAGCTTCACCGAACTCTCCCATATGGGAGGAAGGGCCCCAAACACTTGGACTCTCTTCTGCTGCTTTTCTCAGGCCATTAGCAGGCAGTTGGATCAGAAGTGAAGAAGCTGGTACATGAACCGGCACGCATGTGGGATACCGGTTTTGCAGGTGGTGGGTTAACCTGAATGCCACAGTGCCAACCCCTGGAAACCTTTTTAAGCAATAGTTACTTTATGTATTTTTGCTACTTACGTACATAAGTTATTAAGATCTGTATGACTTTATTTTCAGTGGTCAATTAGATATTCTTTTCTCATTCAATAATTGAGAAATTTTTGTGAAACTGACTCCCACATCAGTGATTTGAGGTGGGTATGGAAGGAGGAATCATTCTCTAACATGGCTTTTCCATGTGATAGGGAATCATGTCACCAGTGTGCTTGTGTGGTTCTTGATGCATCAAGATAATCAGTATGTGGGACTGAGAAAGGTAGACTAATGAATTTCAAAGGACACTAACAGCTCATCCATTGCAATTGCGAAGGACAAAAAAACCCTTTTTATTAAAACAAATAAATGTTAGTGGAATCATACAGCATTTGCCCTTCTACATATAGCTTCTGCTACTTTAGCAGACGTCTGCAAGATTCTTCCATGATGAAATGTGTCAGAATTTCTTTCCCTTTTAAAAGGTAAATACTATTCCATTGCCTCTGTATAGCATTTCTCTTTATACGCTCATTCATTTGCCAACATTTGGGTTATTTCTTACTTTTAGCTATGGTGTAATGTGAAATTCAGGATTATTTCACAAGTATGTCATGTTTAATTAGAAATTTGACTGTCATTTAGGAATTGTTTAGGCAATCTTGACAGAGAGATCAGCATGCTTGACATCTAAATAGTGAGAAATATGAAAACATATTTTATATGAATTTCTTACATAGATTTTCATGCAGCTATATTTAAAAATGTAACATGTGAAACCCAGTAGAATATACTTTGTATCTAGAAACGTAGACACCAAAATACACACCAACTTCTTTCCTTTATTTAAAAACAGATTTACTTTATTTATTTGAAAGACAGAATTACAGAGCGCGGTAGAGACAGAGAGAGAGAGAGGTCTTCCATCGCTGGTTCATTCCCCAGATGGCCTGTGCCAATCCAAAGCCAGGAGCCTCTTCTGGTGCAGGGGTCCAAGCACTTGGGCCACCATCTACTGCTTTCCCAGGTCATAGCAGAGAGCTGGATCAGAAGAGCAACCAGGATAGAACTGGCGCCCACATGGGATGCCGGGGCTTTAGGCCAGGGCATTAATCTGCTGCGCCACAGTGTTGGCCCCACACCAACTTCTTTCAAAACCCAGTTCAAAAGAGGCCTTTCCTTATATGTCATATCAGCTAACCCCGCCTTCCTTCCATCTACTGCCACATCAATGTTCCATGCCATAGTTTAAGTGTTTTCCTTTTTCGTAATTTGAATATTAGTTTGCAGTTCACTTATTTGTTCCATCTACTAGAAATTGTGTTTCTGCTTGTTTTCTCAGTATACAGCTCCCTGTTATCTGTCATTGCATTTCTCATGGTAACTTAGATATAAAATGCATTTAGCAATCTCCTTTGAATTGAAATTCTAGAGTAGTCTTCCATCTTGCTTTGCCTAGGAGAGTTCTGGTTTTGTTTTTCCCAACAGTGTGAGTATTAATTGAACCACTTTTCATTCACAAAACTGCTCCATTTCAATAAATAGTTTTATAAACATCCTTGTTGTAACCTTTATTAGAGCAATTCATAAAATGTACCAATATGACAACATATGTTGTGTTTATCACATCACCATTTACTTTTACACTGAAACATCTGGTAGTACGAGCTTGGTGACTATATCAATTCTTTAACACATTATTATGTGATCCAATAAATTTCTTTTATTTTTTAACTTTTTTTTTTGTCAGGCAGAGTTAGACAGTGAGAGAGAGACAGAGAGAAAGGCCTTCCTTCCGTTGGTTCACCCTCCAAAAGGCTGCTACTGCTGGTGCGCTGCTCCGATCTGAAGCCAGGAGCCAGGCGCTTCCTCCTGGTCTCCCACGCGGGTGCAAGACCCAAGCACTTGGGCCATCCTCCATCACCTTCCTGGGCCACAGCAGAGAGCTAGACTAGAAGAGGAGCAACCGGGACAGAATCTGGCGCCCCAACCAGGACTAGAATCCGGGGTGCCCTCACCGCAGGTGGAGGATTAGCCTAGTGAGCCGCGGCACCGGCTTGCATTACTTTTAATAACACTTAAAGATATTCCACCTATAATATCAGTTCTTACTATATTTTCTCATTTTTAAATTTTTCCACACTCTTTCATGGGATTTACTTTAATCTTGACTTCATTTCTTTGTGTTGTCAATGATTACCTAATACGTGATATTGTCTCTATAGGTAATGTTTTTATGGTTACAGATTATTCAAATTAAGTTTTAAATAATTTACAATAAAGGGGGTTTATTAAAACAATCTTGGGTAAATTATTGAATGGTAGAAATATTGTGGGGAATGAGTAGTATCAGTTGTTGGCTAATTAGGAGGGTGTCACTTTGCCTTGCAACCATATTCTGCCCCCAGACACTCAACAATGCTTCTCTTTTCTTAGCTACCAGCTGTACATAATCTATAACTGAATCTTGATTTTTACTTCAGTCTCTTATAATTTACATTTTTGAGGTAACAAAAGTATTCTTGAATATGTGTGGCCCTTAGATGCACAAATATAGGAACTGCTTCTAACACTTCCACAGTCACACAATGATTTCACTGGCTTGAACAATGAAGAAATAGACATTTTTTTTTTGACAGGCAGAGTGGACAGTGATGTCTCAGAGACAGAGAGACAGGTCTTCCTTTGCCGTTGGTTCACCCTCCAATGGCCGCCACGGACGGCACTCTGCGGCCGGGGCACTGTGCTCATGCGATGGCAGGAGCCAAGTGACAGGTGCTTTTCCTGGTCTCCCATGGGGTGCAGGGCCCAAGCACTGGGCCATCCTCCACTGCACTCCTGGGCCACAGCAGAGAGCTGGCCTGGAAGAGGGGCAACCGGGACAGAATCCGGCGCCCCAACCGGGACTAGAACCCAGTGTGCCGGTGCCGCAAGGCGGAGGATTAGTCTGTTGAGCCACGGCGCCAGCGAAATAGACATTTAATCCAAGAATGTTCAGTAACTCTGCAAGATCGAAAACCAGGGAAAAGAGAAAAAGATTCCCAAACTTGAGCCTGTAGAAAGAAATACAAGCCTGTTGATACCTTCATTTTATGCTGTGAGATGTTTAATGAAATTTTGACCAAAAAACTGTAAGATAATGAAGATGTTGTTTTAATGAGCATGTGGTAATTGTTAAAACGCCAAGAGAAATCTAATATACAAACTGTGGGAGAAACCACACATTCTAAGTAGGGTGGTTTTCAGAATAACTAGCCATCAAGCAAATGCAAATAAAAACCACAATAAGGTTTCACATCATCCCAATTAGAATGTATATCATCCAAAATTCAAAAAATAATAAATTCTAGGGAGGATGCCAGGAAAGGGTAATCTAAAATTCCATTGGTGGGAATGTAAACTAGTACATCCATTGTGGAAGCCAATATCTATAAATAAATCTACCATATGATCCAACCATTCCACTCCTGGGAATATACCCAAACAAAATGAAATCAACATTTGAAAGAGTTGTTTGTACCTCCATATTTATTGTGACTCAATTCACAATGTCTAAGATATAGAATCAACCCAGATGTCCATCAACTAATGCCTGGATAAAGAAATATATACTGTGGATTACATCTTAGTCATAATACAGAATGAAATCCTGTCTTCTGCAACAAAAGGGATGCAACTGGAATTCATTATGCTTAGTAAAATAAGTCTGTCCAAAGAAGACAAGCATCATATGCTTTCTCTGATATATGTTAGTTAATATAGAATAAGAAAATGGATATTCTGTGATTTGATTGCTATTTTCAGCACTGATTTATATTCACCTAGAACTTTTGTCTCTCTACTCTTTTACTTGTTGTATATTATTGTTAGTGGTACATTAAGCCAGTGACTATAGAGTGGATTGAAATTATATATTTGTGGGGCCAGCGCTGTGGTGTAGTGGGTATAGCTACAGTCCCACCATCCCATATGGGCACTGGTTCGGACCTGGCTGCTCCACTTTCAATCCAGCTATCTGCTATGGCCTGGGAAATCAGTAGAAGGTGGCCCAAGTCCGTGGGCCCCTGCATCCACGTGGGAAGATCTGGAGGAAGCTCCAGGCTCCTGGCTTCTGATCAGTGCAGCTCCGGGTGCTGTGGCAAACTGAGGAGTGAACTAGCAGATGGAAGACCCCTCGCTCTTTCTCTCTATGCCTCTCCTTCACTCTGTGTGTAACTATAACTTTCAAATAAATAAATAAATAAATATTTAAAAAAAGAAATTATATTTTTGTGAAAAATAAAGAAAAACAAAAATGAAAGAAGTAGGAGGATTGAGAGAGTTAGGGAAGGAGGGAGAGAAGTGTAGTTATCTTTTTAGAACTTACTTATGATATACATAAAACCTTCTTTCTTTATATTAATAAAATTTTTAATAGAGTGGTCTCACACCTGATGGCACATTCAAATCACCTACGGGAGTTTTTAATATGTGCTGGCCTGGGTACACCTCAGCTCACTTACATCAGAATCACTGGGGTTGAGATCCAGACAAAAGTCTTTTAGGGGCTCCCCAGGTGTTTCTGCTATATAGTCACGTTTTAAGAACCACTCATTCTCAAAATTCTGCTCATGAATATTTTAGCTCTTGGTTATACAGCTGAAATATTAGTAGGTATTCCTATCAGTCTTTAAATAATGGCTACTTGGAGTTGAGGAAGAATACCTTAAGACCAGGGGGATTCCTTCTCTGCACAATTCACTGCTTTATTTCAGATACTAGCCTTCTTTTAGTTAACTTGTGGGGACATTTTTTAGTACAGTTATTTTTCAGAAACTTTCAATCTATGCAGGGGTATTTGAGTACAAGCTGAGATATGATTATCATATTTTGATAGAGGGAAGGATAATAAAAATGGAAAATAACAGGCCTTTGTATTGAATATGAATGGCCTTGGGAAACATTTGGTAATATATGTGATACATTGTAAAAGTTGGAATCCTCTATTAAAAATGTGGATAATTTAAGGGAAAGAAATTTTGGTGAAAATGAATCTGACTATGAAGTAGAAAAAAATTATGTCGTGAAAATGTTAATGTTTTCAAAAAGTTAATTTATTTTTACTTCCTTTCTGTTAATGTGATAATACTTCTACTCATATATTCAAAGAATAATACATAATGTTATGATATATGTATATAATGAGGAATGATTAATTCAAGGCGTATAAAATATCCACCATCTCTCACACTTATTATTTCTTTACAACAGAAGTATTTCAAATCTAATCTTATAGTAATTTTGGAACATTCAATGTATATCTGTAGTTACCATGCTGTATGGTTCATATTTTCTGATTAAAAAAGACAAGAATTTTAGCTGTGGAAGATGTGCCTTTTCAATTGTACTTTTTTTTTAACATAGATTGAAAATACAATTACTATAAACATGATTATATTGTATTCTCGCTAGATATCAGAGATACTGATGGTGAAATGATAAATAAGAAGTTTAATATGAAGTTGGAATTTGGAATGTTTCCTGGGCTAGCAGTTAAGCAACCTGTATATATTCTTCTTGGTTCTATACTTGATCTGTTCACACGTGATTCTGAAATAAGACTGACTCTAAGAAACAGCACACATCCCGTATGGGTGCCAGTTCAAGACCCAGCTGTTCCACTTCTGATCCAGCTCTCTGCTGTGGCCTGGAAAGGCAGTGGAGAATGGCCCAGGTCCTTGGGCCCCAGAAGCTCCTGGATCCTGGCTTCAGATCAGTGCTGCTCCAGACCATGGAAGACCTCTCTCTCTCTCTCTCTCTCTCTCTCTCTCTCTCTCTCAGTGTGTGTGTGTGTATGTGTAACTGTGACTTTCAAGTAAAATAAAGAAATCTTAAAAAAAGAATATATTCACAGGCTCAGTTTACAATTCAGTGATTTGAGGACTAAGTACAATGCTGCAATAAATTCATTGTAGTGTTGAAAGAAATAGTCCACTAACCTAAAATTCTACATAAACTGAACTAAAGACATTCAGCAAATTTATTTGATATGCCAAAAAAAAAAAAGAGTTGCAGAATTTTATCAGAAAGAAGCAGGAAGAAGGAAGAAATTATTGTTAGAAAATTTGAATTACTAAAGTTTTTGTTAAAATATAATTCTTGAATTTTGTGTTTTCCAGGTTTTAGTAATCAAGTGTCTGTGATTACTGTACCTTCCCCTCTGTGTTTTGTGTCTAGATCCTCCAGAAAATTTGAATGTCTAGAAATCTATTACTATCTCTTTTCCTGCTCATATAGATTGGTAGAATTCTTTGATCATACTCGATCTTGAGCTCAAGATTTTTTTTTTTTATCCAACTCTCAGTGCTTCAAAATTGAAGCTTTTAGAACAAATTAAATTGACTCCACATATAAAAAGTTTTCCAACAACTTCTGCCATTTATTTCAGATTTTCCATTTGGCAGAAATGAAATTCCCACTAGCCCAGTGTCTGTTCTATTTGTAGTGAGTATTTATGTGGATGTGTGTGCATAGCTTTCTTATTCTTTACGGTTTCAAAAAATTCACAACTGTCAGGTTCTGGGAGATACTCCATCTACTTGTTTTCCCTCCATCCCTGTCCTGTAA
The DNA here is from genome assembly GCA_949820135.1 of Sylvilagus floridanus. Lineage (NCBI taxonomy): Eukaryota > Metazoa > Chordata > Mammalia > Lagomorpha > Leporidae > Sylvilagus > Sylvilagus floridanus. The sequence goes on along the minus strand of OX463224.1, from coordinate 99,081,539 downwards.
TCTAACATCATTTTCTATCTGGAAAGGGCCTTAAATTTTCCACAGCAACACTTGCTCTCTTAAGTGTTTTCTTGGTACCAAACAACATTGTTCAATAACTCATTTCCAATAAATGCCACACTCTTTTTTCATTAACCTCCTTCCTTAACCTTACAGTATACTTTGATATAATGTATTACCTCTTCCAGAAAGGCCTCCTTGAATCCTGAGTCAAAGTTAGCTAGCCCTCAGAAGTGCAGGCATACATTCCGGGAGTTCCTATAGGTCAGTGCTTACTACATTTTGTTTCTGTGTATTTGTTCAGTTCTTTTCTTGTTCAATTCTTTTCTATTGAAGTCCCATCTGATTGATTCACCCCTCTAAACCTAGCACTGGTGAATGCCCAGACTGGTAAATAACTACTCAGAATAACATAATTACAAAAATTTAAAGATCTTAATTGGCTATATTTTCCATTCTAGGATCTGGCAACAGTCCAGACCATAAAACAGAGTATATATTCCTGTGGGATGAGAAGAAAGGGTTGGTTTGTTAGAAAAGAGCTGAGAAAAAGCAGAAACAAAGAACTGAAGGAGAGCTGGTCATTTCAAAGTGACTCTTTTCACAAGGCGGAGACAAGGAGACTGAACAATAGAAAAATAATAGATTTTTAATAGCAAATTGTCTCAGGTTACTTTTTGTAAAGAATTCAAAGATGTGACGATTAAAGTAGAAGGAACTTCATTATCATGTTCATTGTCCTGTTTGGGAACTTTGGCTATCTCTTATTCTTCTGGTGTCTGAGAAGTTAAGATAAAAATTAAGTTTGGATTTTGTGATGTAAAACTTTAGCATAAATGATACCATTCTGATTTTTATTCTGGTCTACTGGAACTTATGCAGAGCTCTTGTCCCAATCCGTGGCCTCCTATAACTTTGATATAACAGACTGAATTAAGCAAAAGTAAATGCTTGAAAAGGAGTTTTTCTGATTTACATATTCCTGTGTTAGATAATATTCAAAATTAATGTGGAATATTTTAAAATGTAATCTTACTTTCTCATCATAATTAGTAAATATAAGCAGACATAAATAATAACTTCATGGGTGTTTGTTGTACAATGGTGGTAAATATTTTGAACAGATGCTCACTAATACATTCACATGGTTCTCCTTTCTTCCTCTAGTGTTTTTCTTTCGTTGTCAAACTGCATTTAAATTGACCTTGTTAATATTGCTAAATAAGTCATTTGGACCCAGTGCATTATTTGTAATAAGAAGTATTCACTTTTGAAAGATTAATCTGTTGGGGCAGAGGGATGTCAATTTCACTCTGCAAATGAAGTGATGATGTTACTACTTTTGAATATCAAAACACACACAGTCCCAAAATCATTTAGTGTACTATTTACTAGGGTGTAAAAGAGTTATGTAAGCTTTTCATTTTGAAAATGATAGGGCGACTTAATCACTAAAATAATACATATTATTAAAACATTGAACTGTTAAAGATCTTAGGTAAATGCTTTGCACAATAAATGAAATGATGCCAATTTTCTGCAATTATATCTTACTAAAGCTTTTGTAAATCTCTTCCCTTTACAATATTAACCATTTACTTTAGTAGGCTTAGAGATGTTTTAGCTTTGGGGGTAAATGCCAATAAAAATATGCATAGTCTACTTCGGAAAGCTTCAAAGTTATAAAGTTCAGATTTTGGAATTGATATAACTTTTTTCACTGAAATCTGACAGTATTACCAAAGCAACAACAGAGGAATATTTCAATGGCTGTGGATATAGGTTTGGGTAATGCAATGGAATATGCAAAAGACATTTGATTGGATTTGAAAGACCTTCCTACTGAATGTAATACTGATTGATAATAATTTCTATAAAATACCTGCTTGCACTACATGAACAAAGCTGAGTTTTATTTGAAACCAGTTAAAAATCACGTCTTGAAGGTTAGGGAGCTCTTAAAGTTGTACAGATTTTGTGTGTGTGTGTGTGTGTGTGTGTGTGTGTGTGCCCACTGACAAAATGAGTTGGGCTTCCTCTGAACCAACTATTTTTATGGGTAATATGAGACCTGGGAAATTCATTTACCTCATTCCTTCCCTATCTATATTGGTTTGCTCAAGTAGCATATTTGCTGATTTTAAGGTGGATTTTTTTATATTAGTTGACAAGGATAGAAACGATATACAGTGGAAATTCTAAATAGTAGAACTCCATCAATCATTGTTGGTGGAACCATGTTTATGTGTGAACACATTTCTTTGTACAGATACATCTGGATGAAAGAGACTGCTAACATTAGTTGCCGGCGCTGTGGCTCACTTGCTCAATCCTCAGCCTGTGGTGTCTGCATCCCATATGGGTACCAGGTTCTAGTCTTGGTTGCAACTCTTCCAGTCCAGCTCTCTGCTGTGACCCAGGAAGGCGGTGGATGATGGCCCAAGTGCATGGGCCCCTGCACCCCCATGGGAGACCAGGGAGAGGCACCTGGCTCCTGACTTCAGATCAGCGCAGCGCCGGCGGTCATTTGTGGGGTGAACCAACGGAAGGAAGACCTTTCTCTCTGTCTCTCTCACTGGCTAAATCTGTCAAATAAATAAATAAGAAAAAAAAATAAAATTTAAATACAGGGCTTAATAATTTTTATAGTTATTACTTGGTTATAATTCAGTCAAATTTTTATAAGATTTATTTATTTATTTGAAAGTCAAAGTTACAGAGGGAGAGTGATAGACATTCTATCTGTTGGTTCATTCCCTAAATGGCTACCACAGCCAGGAGTGGGCCTGGCTGACGCCAGGTGTTAGAGCTTCTTCCCAGTCTCCCAGGTGGGTGTCTGAGGCCCAGGCAGTGGAGTCATCTCCCTCTGTTTCCCAAGGTGCATCAGTGGTAGCTGGATGAGAAGTGGAGCAGCTGGGAAACGAGCCAGCATCCCTATGGGATGCCAGCATCTCAGATGATGGCTTAACCTGCTACTCCACAACACTGGACCCAGTTTATTCAATCCTAACACACATAAAGAAAACTACTAGTTCACCTCATTCATTGGAGAAATAAAGTGAAAAAGACTTACAAAGCTTTAAGAGGATTCTATTTTGTCCAGCCCTCCTATCATAGCAGAGCTTTGAACATTAGGAAAAGAATGTTTTTTTTCCAGAGTAATTCTAAGAAGGCAGTGAAAACAAAGTGTGAAAACTAATTAATATTACCTTAAATTTTTATGACTCCATTTTGATTGATTTCTTGGCAGTTTGACTCTTAAACTCACAACATTATAAAAAAGAACAAATAATCAATCAACAATTTGGTGAGAAGAAGATGGCCCCTCTATCATCGGCCAAGACTTCCATTAAAAATCAATTAATCAGTGTTTACAACATTTCTAAGACCTATAAAATAAAAGCCCATGATTTAATTTCTGATATGAATATTATTCAATCCCCTTGAAATCATAAAAGAAGTTTTATAAATCTTTTTAGAAAAACAACAGCAATAAACTCCTAGAAGTCTCTGTCAGTTAATAGATTCTGTGAGGCTCCAAATAGAATTCTAGCTATAAAGTAACCATGATTCATATAGTAGCGTTTAATAGATGTCAGTTCAAATACATGAAATAATGAAAAACAAGGCTGGAAAGTTTAAGTATATAGCTCTAGGTCATGAGGCTCATAAACTGTATAGTTCAAATTTAAACCCAACATTTTCTTAATATAAATTCAACATCCTCTTTACTCCATTGTGTGTATAGGTTGTACATTTGTAGGATAAAAATTATCTGCCCCTTCTATCCTGAATTAGGGAAAAAACATATGCTATATATATATGTAAACTGTTGTAACACCAGTTTGACCATTTTATTATGAAATTTATAGTTTAAAGAATATTTAAGTATTTTTTCTGACTTAAAAAAATCTATAATGAATCCTTGTTTGTTGAGAGAAAACTGTTTTTCACAAATTATTGATGCCTAATAAATATCAAAGAAATCAGAAACTAAAAAAAAAAAAAACACTCACCTTTTTGCAAACTCCAAAGTAATAATTGATTGATTGACTGCAGCATAGATAATCCATAAATATAGAACTTTTGGGAAAAAGCACTTAGTAAGTTTGCTTTTTGGGGAAACCAAACAATTTTCCATGCCAAATTATCATTCCTCTTCTTCCTAAATATTGTTCAATAAATTCAATAGGAAACTGATTTAACAAGATCTACTGATCACAAACTGTAACAAAGTAGCTAAAATCAAAATCACCAGTAGTAGGATACAATGATAACATAATGTCTGGTATATTGCAGTATGAAGTACATAGGTTCAAATGTCACATATTATTGCTAAAATTTTTAACATGTAGTTAATTCTTTTTTTTTCTTTGACAGGTAGAGTTATAGATAGTGAGAGAGAGAAACAGAGAGAAACGTCTTCCCTCTGTTGGTTCACTCTCCAAATGGCTGAACAGCCGTGCTGTGCAGACCCGAAGCCAGGAGCCAAGTGCTTCTTCCTGGTCTCCCATGGGGGTGCAGGGGCCCAAGCACCTGGGACATCCTCCACTGCCTGCCCGGGCCACAGCAGAGAGCTGGACCAGAAGAGAAGCAACCGGGACCAGAACCTGCGCCCACATGGAATGCCAGCGCTGCAGGTGGAGGATTAATCAGAGAGCCAAGGTGCCGGCCTCCTAATCCACTTCTTAGTGTCTAGTTCTGTTAACAACCGTAACAAAAATGGAGGAACAAATTATTAAATAATATAAGGAAACTTGTGACACAATGAAACTTCGGAACATCCTTATGAAATAACTTGACTCAGATTTTTAAAGCTTTAAATATAGATCAAGCACTGTGGCTCAGTTGGTTAGGCTGCTACTTGAAATGCCCACATCCCGTATAAAAGTGCCTAGTTTCTAGTCCTGCCATTACTTCTTAGGCAGTTTTTTGCTAAGGTGCACCCAGGGAGTATGAAGATTATGTCTTAAGTAGTTAGATCCCTGTTGATAGCGACTGAGGGGCCCCTGGAAAAGAAATGCAAAAATACAGCAAAGACACGTGTAACTCTCCAAGAGCACTGAGACAGGGAAAGACAAGAGAGAGGGGAAACATACAGTGTAATCTTCAGATGCTGATGAGTCTGCCTAAATGACCTGATTGAGCACTCTGCACACTTCTGTGGGAAACAGCGTACTTCCATGTCAGTTTCCTGATCAGTTTGTGTAGAATGTCCTATAACTTTCAATTACAGTTCTCTGATTGGTTGTTATTCTTGCCTTCTGAAGGGTTATTCTCCTTGCTTCTTGTCTTGTGATTGTTTGCTATTCTCGTCTTACTGGTTATTATTCCGCCCTTCCCCAGATTGCTTAAATCTGTACCAACTTCTCAGAAAAGAGCCAGAGAGAGCCAGTGTAAATGTCAGAGTCAGCATCCACAAGCTTCTTTGGCAATTGCTCCCTTGGAATCTCTCCTGACTACTGCAGCAGCAGATTTCTCACTTTCAAGAAAATTTGTTTTGGGGGCCAGCGCTGTGGCATAACAGGTAAAGCCATTGCCTGCAGTGCTGGCATCACATATGGGTGCCAGTTTAAGTCCCAGCTGTTCCATTTCCGATTCAGCTCTCTGCTTATGGCCTGGGAAAGCAGTAGAAGATGACCTAAGTCCTTGGGCCCCTGCACCATGTGGGAGACCTGGAAGAAGCTCCTGGATCCTGGTACTGGATTAGCCCAGCTTCAGCCATTGCAGCTAGTTAGGAAGTGAACCAGCAGATGGAAGATCTATCCCTCCTTCTCTCTTTCTGTAACTCTGCTTACTATAGATAAAAGATGTACAAGTGAAATTAAATTAATAAGCTTTGTCTTTAAAAATATTTATTGTAGACAACTCAGGAAATCTGAAAATGAACTGAACATTGGATGATGTTATATGTGTCAAAAACACTGACATTTCAGAATGGAATGACTTGGTTTATAAAAGACAATGCTAGACTCTCTAGATATTAACTATCATGAGGCACATGAAAAAAGTAAGTTAGCATGTGTGGTTCATTTTAACTTTTCCGTGTAGCTGAAAATTTTATTATGAAGATGTGGAAATTGTTTAGTGATAAAGATATGTTAATGATTCATTGCCTATTTTCTCATTAGGTAATCATCTTTCAAATACCTTAGTCAAATATTTTTAGAGGAAAAACAACTGAAATAAAATTTATTTCAAAGTTACAAAGGCAAAAAGATGGCAAACGATCCTCTCTATAGCTACTGTGTCAGTGCTTGAAATTTTAAAAGGAAGAACTTTAAAAAGATTTGTAGGAACAACCAAGTACTGTCCATGACCATTTTCATATTTGCAGCAACAATTGCTAGAACATAAATAAGTAACATAAAATAAGGTAAAGAAACAGATGGAAGTTGATAAAAATAGGAGTAGGAACTGCTATTTCTACCTCTGTTACCATCACTGGACATTCTGATGTATGTGTAATCTACTTGGTAGACTTCTTCTCTTGCATATGTTGTATGTTGTATGTTGGTGATCAAGAGAAATCACAGAATTCATCTCTGTTCATCTCCCTGGGACTTTTTAGTCTTGATGTACCCCCCACCCCCCACTGTAATCTCTCAGAATTAACAAAAGGTACTCCAGTGGAAAGAAGATGTGTAGTCAGAAAACGTCTATTCCATTTACTGACTCTATGTGTACATGCAAGTTCTTTATGTGTGATGAGCTATAAGATGAAGAAAACAATACCACTCCTTACTATTTATAGTTGTTTATGTAATCATTCATTCTTCCAAGAAAACTCATTTTAACACACACAGGCCACTGAGTAGTAGGATGCTTGATTGAAGAATTTTATGGTCCAGAGTGATTTGATAGATGTTAACTCCCTGGAGTAGATGTAATAACTGTCTCTATGGAAATATGAATAGGGACCACCAATTTCAGGGCTTAGAATAAGTCTCCTGGAGAAGTTGATATCTCACCTAATATTTGACAGGCTAAAATGAGATGACTATGTGAAAAAGTCAGTAAAGTCATTAAGGGAAGATGGAATAATGTAGGAAAGCAATTAATTGAAGACAGTTTCATCTATTCAAGGAAGTCATACCATACATGGACAGAATACCGAGGTTTCCATTGAAGTCAGTCTATAAATGTAGGACAAGAGATGAAACAAGAAAAGTACGGAAGAAACTATTGTGAAGGATCTCCTTTGTTTGCATTCTAATTTTAGCAATGACAATTGGCAGTGTAGAGTGATTTATGTTTCAGAAAATCCATGACTCAGACAGCAACATATAACACTGTTAAGAGATTACAACACAAGATGTAGGGTTGTATTTTTCATGTCTGCATTCTCAGAGACAACGCAGTTCATAATTCATAGGTGTTCAACCGTAAGGCCAGTGGCAATAATTAACTGAGATACCAAAGTCAAGGAAACACTAGGTAGAAATTAATTGCTATTCTTGAAATTTAATGTAAATGGGGGAGATTTTTTTTTAATCATTGTCCTTGGAATCTTCACTGGCTGCCTATTAATTTCCCTTCTTTCCAGTGGGCTGAATATTGCATTATCTCACCATTCTGTACCTTCAATAAAATTCTGAATTCAGAGCAGCCTTTGAGAAAAAAGTAATCATCCCATAATATTCATAGCCTTTTGTTCTCTTAGGTTCCCTGGGATTGACAATATCAATTTAAATAATCAATTGCACTTTTAAAAGTAGAATCTGTGCATGAGAAGTAGCTGGGGACTTCACTATGCACTTAATAGTCCTTTACCATGAAGAGGCAGACATGGAAGGGTTGGATTTAAAGATTAGTTAGTTTTCACCTACAAATATTTAATAATAATTATCTATCTCAGAAAGTGAGAGAGATCTTATATGGTATTATTTACATATTTTATTCAGAATTCTATTCTGTGCATTTAAACTGGATTTATCTGCATTTTTATGAAAATGAAGCTGAGAGTATGGAATTATGGAGCTAAAGGTTCCAAAAACTGTCTATGTGAACACTCTCATTTATGAAAAGTGGGCTCATAGCCTAGAAACAGTCACTTGCCTAGTACATTGCTTACAAAAGTTGGTATAGGTTAGAATCTCTGTTATCTTCCGGTTCAAAGATCTTTCAGTATGCAAAACTATTAAACATTTTGGAAGCTATTGTTCATGTAAATATATAAGGAAGAAAACTTTGAGGGGACTGATGATTAAACTTATTTTGATCATAAAATTATTTATTTTTATAATATCAGGTCAGTTGACTATCTTTATTTGTCGCAGCACACTTTTTTATCCAAGAGTGTTTGCACACACACACACACACACACACAAATGGTTAAGAAGGCTGGATACTCTGGCAACTAAGTAATTGGTTATGCCTTCCTTTAGAGTTACCATCTTTTCCCTCCAAGGATATGAAGGAGTTTATCATAGAGAAAACAAGAGTTAAGAAGAAAAATTGCTCAGGGTGTTGAGAGATTATCTTTAAGGACACAGAAAGTGAAAATAGCTCTTTACTTTAGCCATCTGGTAAACAGACATGAAAAAGTTGGTTCTAATACCCTGGAAAATAATATGGGACTCTCATCATAGAAGTCATAGTTAGTTCAGACTTAACCAAATGGTTAAAATTGAAAATATATTTTGGTGGACTATGCCTTAGGCAGAAAACACTTTGAAAGAATCTGTGTATCCCAAATGCCTATTTCTAAAGCACAAAAACAAGTAGTGTATGTTAATACTTCTCAATCTTCAAAGTGCAAAAGAATCATCTGGAGATCTTACTGAAATGAATATTCTGGTTCAGTTAGATCTGCAGTGGGCTCTGAAGTTTTGTACCCATAATAAATTCACAGGAGATATTAACAATGTCATTATACACATTCTGGTTTGGGTAAAAAGGGCCTCAGTCAGTAAATGGTTTTACAGGTGTTGCATGAAAACCCCCCATAACCACAAATTTTACTTTCATATTTCCTTCCAGAATTGAAAGCATATTCACTAATTTGAGAGATATTTTTTAGAACTGTTAATTCTTAAATAAAAAGAAAGCTAGGGAAAAATGAAAAGTTGTTATATTTTCTTGAATGAGGATACATCTGCATTCATATTATAGTTTACCAATCATGTGTATTTACATAACAAAACCAGTAAAATAGCACACAGGATTTAAGGTTACATTTAGAAAGCAAACTAAGTATTTAATAAGCAACTTATCATGTCCCTGATCTAAGGGCACTAGTACCAGATACAAAAATAAAAGTAGATTTTTCACTCCTAAGGAATTTATGACTTCATTAAAAATAGAGTTGTAGGTATAAACACACACATAAAATAGAAATAGATTCATTCAATAAATATTTCATAAATGGCATTTTTTCTAGATGTGTTGACCCTATACTTCATGGAGATTTAAGACACTCAGGTTACAACCTATATATTTCAAATGTATTATGCTGTATGCAAAAGATCCAAGATATAGTGGGTAGGATACAAGAACAAATTAAACTATATATGTTACATTTGAGTTGATTGAAACAATTTTTTCAATCAAGACTTTATAACTTCTCACACTTTTTAAATTGTAATGTAATATACTTGTTATTCTTATCACATAATATTTGTACATGCTCATGGGGTTCAGAATGATTTTAATATTTATAATATATGGGACATTGACGATAAATAAACAGTTCCAAAAATGTTTAAAAATGAAATAACTAATTAAATATCATGCAACTTTCTTCATTTTCTTAATGATTATATCAAATTAGTTAATATATATGATTTGTGAGATACTTTGAATACTGGAATCATTGTACCAAAAAAAGAGAGGTGTGCTAACACTATTGTTCTGACCTACAATATGAAAGGAATTCAGTTGTACTAATAGTCATAGCAACATTTACTTATTACTAGAGAAGTTTCTTACCAGCCATGCAGATAGACCAATGGTCTGCTGAGGCCCATTCCATCACTAACAAATAGGTTCTGATTCTAGATATTTTGTATATATCGGGGCATAATTTCTATTGTGGAAACCAAGGGCATGCTAATATGTGTGTTCTGAAGCATTTGACATTTCATATCTTGAGTTTCTCTAAAAGAATATTTTTCTGTACATGAGAATCTCCTAGGGAATCTAAATCACCAAACTAAATGCCTGAACCCCAGCCTTGGGGATTTTGACTCAATGGTTTGGTGAGGTGTGTAATTATTATTCTTCTCATAAGTTATTCTGGTGTGCTCTCTGGATTGATAACCAGCGTGTTTTCCTACTGAAGGAGGGAAAGACACCATAGCATTCAAAGTAGATTGATGTAACCCTGCAACAAGATGAGTAAACTGGGGAACTGCATTTGAACTTTCTAAGCCTAGTTTCCTCATCTGTAAAGGATGATAATGATATCAAACATTCAGTGTTTGAGAGATGTTTGTTATCATAGTAATGTGCCTAGTATGTAGATGATATCAGTTAATTCATAAAGTTACTGATTTTAAATGTGATGCTGAGGGTTGTGAATGATATATAACTAAAAGCAATAATAAGAGCAGCCCCAAGGTTTGTTAGTCAGAGTGGGATAAAAACCCTTAAAAATTTGCAAATACCATGGTAGTAAGCTCAGAAATACAACAGCCAATGAGAAATCAGTATAATCAGTACAGGAATCAATTAAAATTATTTCCCTGTTTATGGAAATAAACCAGAGGTACAAATGGATCAAAGAAATGGACTTTTTCACATTTATTTTAGTTTGGAAAATAAGCACATGAAACTCAACCTATCCAAAATAGAAATCTTAACTAAATTGAGCTATAATCCACATATCATAAAATTTACCTTTCTAAAGTGTACAATTCAGGGACTAGGTGGTTAGCCTAGTGGTTATAACACCCATGTCCCATAGTACCTGGGTTCAATTCCTGGCTCCAACTCTTGATTCTGGCTTCATGTCAATATAGACCCTGACAGGCAGCAGTCACAGATCAAATAATTGTGTTCCTGCCACCCAGGTAGGAAATCTGAATTGAATTCTCAACTTTTGGCTTCAGTCTTGGGCCAACCTTCTGTGTGGCATTTGGGAGTGAATCAGAGAATAGATGGAAGTCCTTGTTCTCTACTTCTTTGCCTCTCGAATAATATAATAAAATTTTAAAAATCAATAAAAGGTAAAATTCAAGACTTCTTAGTGTGTTTATAAGGTTACACATAGATGACTGCTACCAAATTTGATAATATTTTTATCAGCTCAAAAAGAAAACTCATGATTATAGCAATCATTTCCCTCTGTGCTCCACTTTACCTTCTAGAAAACACGGTTCTGCTTTCTATGTATGTAGATTTTCAATGTAGAATATTTCATATAAATCGAGTCATAAATATCTTTAGAACTGGTTTTCTTTCATTTCCCATAATGCTTTTAGGGCTCATGCATGTTATAGCATGTAACAGTATTTCACTTTTTATGACTTAATCATATTGCATTGTACAGATGTATTTCAGTTTCTCCATTCATTAGTCATTAGACATGTAGATGTGGGCTATTTTTTTTTTACTTTTTAGCTAGGAGGAATAATGTTGCAATGATTAATTGTGAATAAGTCTTTGTATGGACATATATTTTCAATTCTCTTGGAAATGTATTTTAATTAATGCACTTTTTTACATTTGCATGAATCCTTATTTAATAAATCATCAGAAAGTAACTTTACATATGATATAACTAATGGATCATACAGTCATGATACATTTGGCTTTTCAGGAACCAACAAACTGCTTTTGAAAGTTGCTGTACTATTTATGCTCTCACCAGCAATTAATGATGATTTCATTTGTTTTCATATCTTTCTTAACATATTGTTTGTTTTTATATAGCCAACCTAGTGAGTGTAAAGTGTATCTCACTGCTGTTTATTTTTATTTCTTCAAAAGCTAGTGATGTGGCTGGCGCTGTGGCAAGGTGGGTTGAGGCCTGGCCTGCAGTGCTGCCATCCATATGGACATCCTTTTGAGTCCTGTCTGCTCCATTTCCAATCCAGCTCCCTGCTAACGCGCCTGAGAAAGCGGCAGAATATGACCCAAGTCCTTAGACCCCTGTACCCATGAGGGAGATCCAAAAGAAATTCCTAGATCCTGGCTTTGATCTGGACCAGCCCTTGTCATTGTGGCCATTTGACAAGTGAACCAAGTGATGGAAGATCTCTTTCCCTATCTCTCCTTCTCTCTCTCTCTCTCTGTAACTCTTTCTTTCAAATATATAAGTAAATCTTTTTAAACAATCTAGTGGTATTGAGTACTCTTTCATTGTAGCATTGTTTTATAACATCAGTATAATTCATGAGGGAACTTTCTAAGTTCAAATAATGGGGAAAAGTCTCCATACTATATTTTAAATGAAAAATATGAAAATGCAGAATAACAATTTTAACATACTATTTACTAAAATGAAAGGATCAATCCATATGCACACAAAAATGCACTTAGCACAGTCCCATAAAATAATCACTTACAACTAGAAATGGACTAAATTGTATTGAGCAACTCTAAGAAATGGTACATTTCTTAGACTCCTTTTTATTTTGCCTCATTAAACTTCACATATTAAAGAAAGTTAATCCCTAAATCCACTATGCACAGTTTTATAGTTGTCAATCACAACATCAATTGTCAATTACAACATCAGGTCACATCACATTTTTGAGATTTATGTGGCTGCTATAACAGATATTTTTGTGGAAATAAATTGTTAGGAGGTGTGATCAAAAAGAGAAGACACTACTTAACAACAATTGGGATGTATATGGAATATAAATGAATCTTGACAGTTTGATATGCATGATGTGGCTTTGAATTATATTTAAGATCAAGTAAAATAATTTGGGAAAGACAACATAATGGAAGTGATATTATGTATTTCTCACACCCATTTTATAAAAATAGCTTTACATGTTCTCTGGTAGTAAAATCCTGGGACATATGAGGTTTGGGGCCCATTCACTCAATAGAATAATTCAATTCTCATATAATGGTTTTCTGAGATTTTTCAGGAATGAACACATAAATCTCTAATTCATTTACTGAAATTTATATGCCACATAATTGCCTTTCATTGTTATCAAATGGATCCTTTTTCTGTCTAGAAAGGACAGAGACTTTAGATGGCAGTTCAGTTATATGTTTCTTCAGCACAACCATTTTAAACATGCAGGAAAAGGAATTTTGTGTGAACCATTTTTTTTTAGTCCATAGATATGATGCATCTTGGAGAGAAGAGCAAAATATATGGAAAGTTGTCAAAGTTTTCATCAAGTAACTTTTTACACAGTCCTAATGCTGATTGGTTGAATAGTGTTCCAAATCATATCGTTCCATAATGGACTGCAAGTAATTTATTAGACATGCTTGCACCAGTACATTTGTTTCTCAAAGATGTACTCTAGTAATTATTTTTGGCACTATATTATAAGCATAACATTAATATTCTAAGAATTAATGTAGTATTATTTATAAAGTAATCCAATGCTAATACATTCATCAGAAACCTCTGATACACTAAAATGTACAATGTAAACTGTAAGGGTGAAGAAATTCATTAATCTTCCTTTTTGCTGTAATCTGAATGAGTGATCTTAAACTCTGATTAAATAAGATGTTGATTCCTTAATAAAAATTCTTGTCAATTGAATTGCTCCTAAAATCAAGAATTTTTAAATAAGATATGGACCTATATGTCACTTTAACTTTTTTCCAGACATTCTAAATTCCTGAATTTTGAACCCATTTATTTCACTAAGTGATTACTGTTTTCCTTGATCATTAACAAATAAAACAAGCATTACTAATAGTTTTCCGTTACACTAAAGATGGGATTTTCTTTTGATGATATGATGTCTAGATCCAATCAACACATCTCTCTTTGCTGAATGACATGATTTTGGGGAGGGGAACTGCCATTTCCAATCACAGGAAAATTCTCAACCATAGTAGCAATTATTACATATAAACAGTGCCGCTCAAATCTTCCAATCCTTGAGTCATTAGACTTCACAGCCTTCCAGCACAGGTATCATGCTCATCTTTGCAGTCTCTTTACTCAGCAATTGTCCTGTTTCAGAGGAAATATTCGACAGACCAAAACTGGTTGAGACAAATACAAGTACTGTGTCAAAATAATATCTTAGTATTATCTACACAAGAGGATTTCAAAATTTTCATGGAAAAGTCACATTATATTTTAGCTTATTGTTTATGTGGATCTAAAATGTGATAGGATGTAAGAGTTGTACTACTAGGCTACACCAGGAAGAATACTGAATCTGTGAACTAAGAATCATGGCAGCAAATTATTTCAATATCATACAACATAAGTACGCAAGCAAAAATAATTTTGGGTAAACTTCTTAGCTTAATTGCTTATTAGTTGGAGATCATAGACCTAATCATAGACCTGTTTTAATTTGAACTTACCTTTAAATGTAAGTAATTTCAGCCCAGTTAAACAGATCACCTTAAAGTTTTATGAAAATTGCCATTGATCATTTTTATATCAAAGCCAATAATATATCGGCTCATTGTGTATGTATGTATGCAGCTTCTCAAAATGCTCTTTGAATAGTACATAACAGTTTATCAGTTCCTTCACTATAACAACTGAATTGACCAAAAGCTTTGAAAAGTGTTCATTTTGGGGTTTGGCATTGTGGAACAGTGAGTTATGCTGCCACCTGTGAAGCCTGCTTTGCATATCAAAGCCCCAATTTGTGTCTCAGCTGCTGTACTTCAGTACAGTTCTCTGCTAATGTGCCTGGGAAAGCAGCAGAGGATGGCCCAAGTGCTAGGCCCTTGCCATCCTGGTGGCAGACATAGGTATTTCACTGGAGCAACAGAAAACTGATCAATACACCACTACTCTCATGCATATATAAAATGAACACTTTTTTAATAAAGATTTATTTTATGTATATAAAAGGCAGAGTGACAGACGAGATTGGGTGCATTCACCATGATATGACCATAGACTACTGTGACAGAGACAAAGGAGAGAGAGATCTTCCATCTGCTGGTTCACAATGGTCAGGGCTGGATCAAGCCTAAGCCAGAAGCTATGTCTGGGTGCTTACTTTTAAGACAAAGTAGATTTCTTTAGCTCACAGTATTGGAGGTTGAAAATCCAAACAGGGTGGTGTTGGCTCAGAATGCATATTTCAGGAATCCTACTTGTCTTATATGAAGAGAAAGGAAGTCAGAGAAGCCAGGGAGCAACAGCAGTTGCTTTTCTGTAACAACACTCTTAGGACATCTTATCAAAGTTTCAAGGCAGTAACTCCTTCCGAGAGCTACTTCCACAATGGACTCATTTTCTTACAAGTAATTCGAACTTTCAAAAGTCTCACCACCTCTGACATCACCACACTGATGAACAAGCCTCCAACAAATGAGCATTTGATGAATAAACCATATCCAAATCATAGCATATGGCTTTAACCTTTTGAAAATGTATACTTTAAAAATAGATTGAGGTCACATTGCTTTTACTCAAATCCCTATGCTTCCATCTTATAACTGCCTTATTTTAGTAAATTATTTAAACTTTTGTAAATCAATTTTTTACACATAAAATGAGAACAACACTCTGATTGTGTGGCTTTTTAAAGTGCTAATGATGATGTTCTTATGTTCTTAAAACAGTGCTTGGCAAATGAGATATCAATATGTGTTTTTCCTCTTTGCATTCCTCCTTCTACATCATCTATGCAAGCGATGTATACAAAATAATTTGAAAATCGTTCATTTAAATGCATTGGCTTTTGTCAGAATACATTTCCATGGAATTTCAAACCAATTCACTGACATTTTTTATTTAATATAATAATTCTAAAATTATTCATTATGTACCTCCCATTGATTAAGTAGAATCAAGTTGTTTTGTATGCCTTCTTTTTTTTCTTATCATTTTCCTATGATACCCCAGGCACCATTAGTACTTTATTTCTAGTGTATGACCTTTCACCCTGAGAATCATCTCTTTTTGCTCAAGACATTAGCTACACACCCATATTACATCTTAAATAGTAGCTAAATTATTTTTATTTTATTTTATTTTAATTAATTTATTTTAATTATTTTCTTGATGAGTATGATTCCAGGTCTCTCTCAATGATGTCATGTTATACTAGCTATATGCTCAGTGTTGTTTAAATTACTTGTATGATATGTCTGCCCACAGAAAAGAGTGGAAATAATAAGTTTCAAAGTTTGTCCTAGGATCTCAGCACTTTCGCTCTAGTACTCTTATTACTATTAACAATAATTTACAAGGCTGGCGCTGTGGCTCATAGGCTAATCCTCCTCTTGTGGCGCCAGCACATTGGGTTCTAGTCCCAGTTGGGGCGCCGGATTCTGTCCCTGTTGCCCCTCTTCCAGTCCAGCTCTCTGATGTGGCCCGGGAGTGCAGTGGAGGATGGCCCAAGCGCTTGGGCCCTTTACCCCTGTGGGAGACCAGGAGAAGCACCTGGCTCCTGGCTTCAGATCAGTGTGGTGCGCCCGCCACAGTGGCCACTGGGTGGTAAACCAACGAAAAAGGAAGACCTTTCTCTCTGTCTCTCTCTCTCACTGTCTACTCCACCTGTCAAAAACAATGATAATTTACAAATATATGATTCTTCATAAGCTTCTATCTTATAGGAGCACTACATCATTTTAGCAGTTCTACCCTGTACTCTAACAAAATCTCAACAATCTTTTTAAATTTTGATTATCTTTATTTTTGCAGATGTAGAAATTGAGAACCAGAATGTTTAACTGGATTTTGCTAGTTCACAGAACAGTAAAGATCAGAGCTAGGACTCAAAATCAACCAGACAATATGCTTTAAATATGGGTTTAGCGTGTCTGTCAATGGTTCATGTGCTAGAAGCTTAGCCCTCAATGTGGCAATGTTGGTGGAGGGGTAGAGTTGTAATTTTTAAGAAATAGAGCCCAGTGTTGGGCAATTATGTCAGTGATGGTCTCATCCTCAGAAAAGATTAATATTATTCTTGTGGGATCCCAGTTAGTTTTCCTGAGAACAGATTGTAATAAACAGAGCCAGCCTGGCCTCTGAATCTCTCTTGCTCCCTGTTACAGTATAACTGATGATTTCTTCTTGCATGTGCTCCCACTGTTATTCTATCTGCCATATTGTGATGTAGCCAGAGGACCCTCACCAAAGACTAAACAGATGTGACTACCTGATCCTGGATATTTTCAGCCACTCTAAACTATAAGATCAACATTTTGTTTTCATATAAAGCACTCAGCCTTAGGTATTGTGTTATAGCAAGAGAAATTGGACTAGACCACTTTTCCGTTATCCCATTTTGCTCACTTATTTTATTGACAAATCCTAATGATAACTAGTTCTCAGGAAAAGATGTTAACACGGGTTAATTATTAAGTTTACTGATAATTTTATGGCAATTGTTACAATTCTACATGTGATAAAATTCTGAAAGACATTTAAAATGAATCACTTGTTTCATTCTCAAATCTTGCTAGTGTATAACATTTTAATATTATAGTTTTCCAAAGTCCCAGTATCTAGTCTACAGGTCAGCATGTTTTATAATTAAGAATTTTATTTAGTTTTGGTATTTTTTATAACACTGCAGTAGCTGGCATTGTGGCAAAGTGTGTTAAACCACTACCTATGGTGCTGGCATTCCATAAGGGCCCTGGTTCATGGCCCAACTTCTTCACTCCAATCCACCTCCTTACGAATGCACCCAGGAAGTGGTGGAAGATGGCCCAAGTGCTTGGGTGCCTGTACTCACATGGGACCCAGATAAAGTTCCTGGCTCTTGGCTTCTGCTTGGCTAACCCCCGGTTGTTACATCTATTTATGGAGTGGACAAGCAAATGCAAGATTCTCTCTCTCTCTCTCTCTGTAACTCTTTCAAATAAATGAATAAAATCTTAAAAAAAAATTGTGTATAGTTAAAGAAAACTCTATATAAATTTTATTAACACTTGATTTAATACCCAGGTTTTCCTAGTATGATCTCATTCAAACTTGATTTGCTTAAGTAGTAAATACTCAGAGATTAATGGGTAGAATTATGTGGTTGGACAACAACCGATCCTAGTGGGTATCTACGACTATGTTGGCTCAGGAACAGAGCTTGTAATAAACAACTCCAGATAATGGTCTTACAAGCCAGGAGTGCTCTAAATCTTTGTTTTCTATTCCAGCATCAGTGTTATCTGTGAGAAAGCAAGGTTTTTACTTAGCATTTTTCAACTTCATAGCCAGAGGGATAAACAGGCTGGACAAAAAGAAAAATGTGAGAGACATGAGGTTGGCTTGATTATAAAGTGGGAAATGCATCATAATAAATAAATTACAAGAATAACCAGGAGTAATAAAAATAAATGTCAAAATATTTCAAATCTGAAGATTATTGACCCTCAAAGTAGATTTGTTTTTTCCAACTTGTAATTAGAACATTTATAAAACATAACAAAACAAAACTTAAATAACAAGCAAAATTACATTCATTTTAACTTGCACCTTTAATGCTGTAGGAAAACTGCCTTAAATCCTTTCTCTATTTGTAAAACTGAAACTTCTCTCTCAAAATTTCGCATAAAGACACATGGCATTTTCTTTATAGCCACTACAACACTGAAACTTTCTAGTGGATTCACTTATTAAACAATCTTTTTTTATTATTTTTTTATTTTTTTGACAGCCACAGTGGACAGTGTAAGAGAGAGACAGAGAGAAAGGTCTTACATTGCCGTTGGTTCACCCTCCAATGGCTGCCGTGGCCAGTGCACTGCGCTGATCCAAAGGCAGGAGCCAGGTGATTCTCCTGGTCTCCCATGGGGTGCAGGGCCCAAGCGCTTGGGCCATCCTCCACTGCACTCCCTGGCCACAGCAGAGAGCTGGCCTGGAAGAGGGGCAACCGGGACAGAATCTGGCGCCCTGACTGGGACTAGAACCCAGTGTGCTGGTGCCGCAGGCGGAGGATTACCCTATTGAGCCACGGCGCCAGCCTTCATTAAACAATCTTTAAAGCCTACTTTCTTCCAAAATACTATGTGTATGTTTTTGAAGTAACTGTGATTGAATGCCATTTTTTAAAAGATTTACTTTATTTATTCGAAAGGCAGAGTTATAGAGAGGTAGAGCCAGAGAAGAGAGAGAAGTCTTCCATCCACTGGTTCAATCCCTAAATGGCCAGAGCTGGGGGGATCTGAAGCCAGGAGCCAGGCGCTTCTTCCAGTTCTCCATAAGGGTGCAGAGGCCCAAGGACTTGAGCCATCTTCTACTGCTTTCTCAGGCCATAGCATATAGCTGGATCGGAAGTGGAGCAGCCAGGATTTGAACTGTCACCCGTTTGGGATGCTGGCACTGTAGGCAGTGGCTTTACCAGCTTTCCCAAAGCGTTGGCCCCTGAATGTCATTCTAATAATAAGTAGCAATCCAAACTTTTTTGTGCATACAACATGAGTTTTAGTCTCTTTCTACACAAAGAATAAATTTATGAAAATTTTTTTCAGCCTAATTAAATGATGACTACTACTAACTAAATGTTCCAAAAGCAGTCTTCTAAGATTAGGAAGGAGAATAACTTGTTAGCAGTTCAGTTGTCACCTAACAGAGAGAAAAAGATGTATCTGTCAAATCACCCAACAGTTGACCTCAAAATGGTCTTTGTTTTCAACACTCAAACTAAATCCTACATTCTAAGAATAGACTCACTGTAGACCAGATCACATTTTTTATCAGTATATTGTGAAGTATTTCCTTGACATATTTGTAAGTTTTATCATCAATAAAAGTGGAAGTAGGAAAAATCTCATCCTTGCCATAAGATAGTCAGCAAAGTTACAGCTCTCTTTGTATGCTTTATTAACTTGCAGCCCCTTATTATTCATTTTTTTGGAAATTGACAACATTATTAATTAAAAACATGCAGTCTTCAAGTAAAATCAAAAGTAGTGTGCCACCTTCTAAGATACACTAGAAAGATACAACAATTTGTGGGATGAAATAAGTAACACCTGTAACCTAATGCTCATTTTGGTAAGTAACTTTTTTTGTGTATGTGTGTGCAAAAAAAAAATCACACTGGTTATTGCCAAGAAAAGATATCTATCCATACTTCAGTAATATCACTATTTTCTGTTAATAAATAAAATCAACATAATTTGAAGTCACTTTCTAAATATAAGTAGGACCAGGTATGCTTTCATGTTGCTGTATCAAATAAATAATATGAGAGTTGGTACATTTTCCTTTATTCATATTAACAGAGAATAATGCAAATATAACAGAGCTACTAGCTCAAAAATGTACTTGCTTCTGAATGTAGGGCTGTGGACCAATTGAAAAGGCTCACTGACCAGGTCTAGCAATATGCTAATATATAATATCAAGGTTACTTTTAAGAATCTCACCTGATTATAACCATTAAACCAAGCCTTCTGTATCAGAAATTTGTTCATATTCAATCAGGTCCCTGCTTTAAGTAAGCCGCTTAAAATCATCCAATATTAAGCTAAAATTCTATAAATACCCTCTCTTAACATCCCTGCTTGAAACACTGCTACAACTCTCAAGATGATGTCATCCATCACTGTATAGATGTAATAAAAATAGCTTCCCTTGATCAAAGACTTTGGAGGGTAGAATTTTGGGGCAGCAGATTAAATTGCTACTTGAGAAGGCCACATCCCACATCCGAGCCCTTGGGTCAAATCAGCTTATTTGCTTTGTGATCTAGCTTCCTGCTAATGCCCATCCTGGGAGGCAGTAGATGCAAGTGTCACGTGCTTGGGTACCTTCCACTCATGAAGGAGATCTGGATGCAGTTATGAGCTCCTGACTGGCTTAAGCCAGCTTACACTATTTGTGGGCATTTGAGGAGTGAATCAGCAGATAATAAATGTTCCTCTCTCTCTGTCTCTCTTTGTCTCTATCTCTCCCTGCTTTTCAAAGAAAATGAAAATAAATTCAAAAAATTAAAAACTTCTTTGAGAATTAATCATTGAATAGATTTTTATCAAACACTGAAATATGACTCTTTCATAAAAATGGAGTAAGAGAAAAATGTTTCTTTTGATGGCCATTATTTTTAATATGAATGATAATGAAATATCAATTTTTATAAAGTTTCTATGACCTGGATAATGGGGATTTAATTAAGAAATAATTGTGGAGTGAAAAGCCATCCCTATTTGGAAAATCCCTGTACATTTCTGAGTCTTTCATTCAGTTATTAAGTGCCTAATATTTGTTAGTTTCCATGATAAGGGATGTTAATGAGATAGAGAATGAAGCTGATGTTATCTCTTCCTTTTAAAACATATGAAAAGCTTGTATTTAATTTTGTCACTACTTGTTTATTATTTGAGATTTTTGAGCATGTGATAATCTAAGTAAACTTCACTTTTCTTATCTTCCAAGGAGAATCAATAATTATTTTATAAGGTCATTGCAGGATTGAATGTGGTTTCTATTTAAAGAGAAAAGAAGAAAAGTAAATTATGAAATATTTGCAAATTATTGAATAAATAAAGGAGGGGGGTATAAGGAAAGAATATAGATATCAAGTTAGATTCATAGGACATCTTTTCTGAAAATATAATAGTGCAATTGCTAATCAATAGTGGTGAGGATAAATCATGAAAACAAGGAAAAAAAACATATTTTAGGTAGAGCAAAAACCAGGCACATGCAGAGGTTCTAAAACTAGAAGTGGCAAAGGGGCCATAAACTATAAAACACATCCGTATGGCTAATACATATTGAACAAAATGAGTTAACTACCAGGACCACTAGCAAACCCTAAAGTTTGAATACACCAAAAATTAAAGGGGAAGGTAGAGTAGGCAAGGACGTTGTTTAGCTCAGAAAGTCTTTCGTGTTCACTTTCATGAACACAAGTGTGTCACCAAGTTGGACAATCCTGCATAGCCTCATACTACATCAGAGATGGTGAATCCAGTAAGACTCCAAAGGAACAAGAAGATTCCATCCAGTCTGATTAACTAGAATCGGAGCTTCTGACTCTTCTGAATCTAGTTTGTATGAGCAAGATGGCTTTAATCGTGAGAAATTCATAAAACTGAATGCAAATGTATTCACTACCTTGTCTGAGGTAAATAGGTAGCATTGTTGAGTCTGAAACCTATTTTTAAAATAATAATGGCTAGAAATATGTAATATAGTTTATGAAGTATATGTTATCTAAACTTTATTTTAATTTGTATCTTTAAAGTTGAAAGTTTAGAATCAATTTTGGGAAACTGAGTATATCAAAGAGTTCAGACAAATTTGTGCAATTCATGAAAAAACTTGTTTTTCCACTTGAGTTTATAAATATAAAAATATTTACATTTAGTGCTTATTTAATTAAATGTTTATTATATATTAAAATAATATCTGGGCTAATTATTTGAATGTAAGTCAGCAAAGTAAATCCATTCATTTTAGGATATTATTCCTCTAATCAATCTTATGAATTTGAGCAGTTTTTATTATGCCTCAGGTGTTTCACTCCACAATTATTTCTTAATTAAATCCTCATTATCCAGGTCATAGAGACTTTATAAAAATTGATATTTTATTATCACTCATATTAAAATAATGGAATACTATGGAATGTCTTTTTAGGAATAGTTCAACCCCTAACCCCCTAAAAATGCATAATTTAATCTGCAGAACTGCATAATTATACTATTATCATTTAATCAATTCAACCTACTTCCACATCTTCCCTAATTAATTGCATTCTATGCTGAAGGCCAGATTATTTATTCAAATGTCTTACACTGCTCTCATATAGAACTTACCAAGAAAGTATAGTATATCCAAGCCCCCCAAATTAGATATAAATTCCTTAGCTGTAGAATTAAAATATGATATGGTCTACAGCAACTTTAATTGGTAAATGACACAAGTTTCTGTATGTCAAGGAGACTTTTTTTTTAATTATAACAGGAGGAAAGGGATCCTGGCATAGTGAGGTAGTACGCCTTGCAACACCCGCATTCCATACCTGAATGCACTTGCTTCTCTGCACTTTTTAGCATCTTTCCCCTAATGCACCTGTGATAGAGTAGGTGATAGCCCAAGTACTTGGGCCCCTATCACCCGTGTTGGTGACCCGGATGTAGTTCTTGACTTCTCTGCAGTCTGACACAGTCCCAGATGGTTGAGGACAATTTGGAGAAGGAACAGCAGATGGAAGATATCTCTTCTCTCTCTCTCTCTCTCTCTCTCTCTCTCTCTCAAATAATAAATAAATACTTAAAAAAAAAAAACTGTAGAGCTGATTAAAAATACTAGGAGAAAAAACATGTCCAAACATATTGTGTATGTTTTGTTTGAATATCAATTTCAGATTTTCATTACAAAAAGTGTCTCCCAGAAAATTTCTGTTTCTGTCTTAATAAATTGTATACTAGACTTTTAGCTCTTATTTTCTACTTGTGTTTTATTCTTTATAATGACACTTCTCTCTCTACAGTGATGGTATTTTACATCTGATTGTTAAATCTATTTCCAGGTCTACCCACTAAATTAATTCCTTTAATTCCAGTAAAGAAACAAAAAAGGTTAGGTTATTTCAGGTGTTAACAACCTTAAAATTCAGATAATTAAAAGTGAAGAAAACATAATGTCCCATATCAGTGTAGAGGTGGGGAAGGACTCAGTTCACCCAATTACACAAGTCCTCATGATCCTTTTTTCTTAAGCATCTAATAGAGGTTCATAAATTTTTATTTTCTGGTTTCTACCAGGAATAAAGGGAAGGTAAGTGGATTCTGTGGGAGTATTTTATGTTTCAGGTCCAGATATAACGTAAATCCCTTTTGCTGCATTGCATTCTCCAGGATCCACTCACATAGTTCTGCTTAGCCTCCTGGTTTGTGAAAACACTTGTTTCACTCTGTATCAATGACAAAAGGAAGGACTATTGGGTCCACCTGCATTAGTCTCCATCACCATAGCATTCTGAGAGATGCCCAACCCACTAACTAAAATGTTGCAATTTTAGTTAAATAAGCTGGCTGAGATGATAATATAAATTGTTCTAAACAAAGTTGTGTCACTAAGGCTGTGGAAAAATAATCCAATACATATAAACTACCAAAGCAAGCACCAACCTATTTGAAATCATTGGGAGTGATATTTAAAAATTTTTATTTATAAAAGGGAACAAATTTCATGTATTTTCTATATATGAAATTTTAAGAGAATAATGATACTTCCTATCCTACATTCTCTTCTTCCTTCCTTTCTTATTTTTATTTTAATCTTTACAATGATATGCTTTCAAATTGTTTTATAGTCACAAGCTTAACCTTCCACCAAATAAAGAATTCAACAAGTAGTAGGTGAAAAACCACTGTTCCTCAAGAGTATAAACAAGGGCTATAAACAGAAATGTGATTTTTCTCAAGGGAAAATCAGATATTATACAACACTGATGTAGTAGCAAAGTTCTTAGTCATGCCTGCAATGTGATACAGTTAATGGTACTATATGCAGTAAGATTAAACTTCATCCACAACTCATTGATTCCACCCTATTTAAACATGACAACAATGGATTTTAGTGAGGTAAAGGACATAATGTAAAACAACATTGAGAGTGTCTCCTAAAACAGATAACCAAACCAAACCGAAATCACAGATTTTAACCACCATGCTACTCTGCATCACCTAACAGCTTCCCATTCATACAATCCATTGCACATCCTTGTAAGAACACTTTTACTAATGCATATGAAATAAGTTTAAGGTGTGAATTCTGTGTCAAGTGTGACATACAGTTTCCTCTCTCAAATCTCAGTACAATCATTTAGATAATATGGATTTCAAAGTTTTTTGCCGCAGTCTAATCCTTACCTGATGAATCAGTTACCTTTGCCAAATATTTCCAGTTCTCAGAACGATGGTGTATTTTTATTCATTTTAAACTTGTAACTTTTTCTTCAAAGTTTATAGTCTCTGTTTTAATGTAAGTTCCATGGAGGAAGAAATTTTGCCTTTCTTCTTCCAAGTTATATTTCTAGAAGCTAGTATTATTCTTATCGAGAACTGAATGAATCATATAACTAAAGGAATGAATGAGTAAATGCAGGAAGGCAGTATGTAACACAGATCATATGTGTGATTTCTACCACAAGGAGTTGGTGTTTCACCTCAGAAATCAGTTAAGTGATAACTTCACAGGAACACATTTGGCAAGAAAGAGGGTATAAATGAGAAAGTAGGCCTTAGGAATCTGCAAATCACTATGTGAACATGAGTCATTCTGTTATGTTATCCCCAGTAATAAATACACACCTCTACCCACTTACCTCAGTCTCCAGATTTCAATGAGTAGAAGGCAATAACTCTGCCTAAGGAAATCTACTCACTGCAAAAGTGACCTTCAGAGAGAATGAGTCACCCTGTCATTGGTCACACAGACACCCACACAAAACGAAATGAGAGGACAGCTAACACTTGCACAAATAGGAACTATGCATATAATGATGAGTCACAATTGTAATTGTATATAGGAAAAGTGGACAACTTTGGGTTATTTATGGGCATTTCCAGAGGCCAAGTTCACATTTTTTAAAAAGTTGAGAGAAATTATGAGGAATTCATTTTCATCACCAAAATCATAACTTCTTGGAGAATCACTAACAAAACAAAACATTGCAACAGAAAATCCAATAAGATAACAGAAAGTGTGCTACTAGTTTATTGTCTTACTTTTTAAAACTGATGCTGAATCTAAGACATCTCTATTTATTGTGTGTTAGAAGGGTAAGTTCACAACTTTTTATAGCACTTTAGGTAAATTTAATTTAGTTGAAAATGCATTTTATAAGTATCTTATAATTTTATAAATATCTAATTTTGTTGCAAGTGTATTTTATAAATATCTATAATATAATTATCTATAATGATGGATTTTGCGAATTACTTAAAACTTAATCCTGGAGCTGGCTCTGTGGCTCGCTTGGTTAATCCTCAACCTTGCGGCGCCGGCATCCCATATGGGTGCCGGGTTCTAGTCCCGGCTGCTGCTCTTCCAATCCAGCTCTCTGCTGTGGCCTGGGAGGGCAGTGGAGGATGGTCCAACTGCTTGGGCGCCTGCACCTGCATGGGAGACCAGGGGGAAGCACCTGGCTCCTGGCTTCCAATCAGCGTAGCTCAGGCCGTAGCAGCCATTTTGGGGGTGAACCAATGGAAGGAAGACCTTTCTCTCTGTCTCTCTCACTAACTCTGTCAAATTAAAAAAAAAAAAAAAAACCTTAATCCTCAATGATAGAAAAGAGAAAGATCACAAATTGATTGAAAATGCACCATTTCCTTTTTTATATTTTTTATTTATATAAGGTGAACAATTTTGTATATATTTCATATATACAGATTTAAGAGCATAATGATACTTTTCACCTTACACTCTCTCCTGTCCACATTCCCACCCCTGGTCCTTCCTTTCCTCTTTTTTCTCTTAAGTTTTACAATGACATACTTTCAGTTCATTTTATAATCACAAACTTAACCCTGCACTAAAAAAAGAACTCAACAAATAGAAAGTAGAAAAATCACTGTTTCTCAAGAGTATAGACACTGACTGGTCTTGACACATGCAAAAAATATTGTGAAGGAAATTTATCATTGTACTATCTGATTGTGCAGCACTTTTGCTGTTACTTTTCACAGAAGAACATGGATAGTTATTACTGAGATGATAGATTCTTTCCACCAGTCTATTATTTCCAATTTGCTACATTTCTGAAAAATCAGACTTATGCAGCACACATGAATGGATTCTAGGAACCGACCACTTGTTTTGAACTCACTAAGTAGTTGGTTGCACTTTGAAAGACTATTAGTTTTTCTTTAAAATATTTTGAACCTTTGTTTCACTAATTGTTAGTATATTTTATAGCTGAGTTGTGCCATATCCAAATAGTATAAATTTTTACATATATGTAACATGCTTTCCTTTCTTGAGTTTTTAAAGGTTGATCCTTGTTTCAACCAACAGATTTTATCATAATATGTCTGCATATGAGTTTTTGCCTTTTGGATCACTCTGAGTCAGACTTGCTGGAACTTTGTTCTAGTGTTGAAATTATTCCCTAGGAAAAGAAAAATGTTCCTGTCCATCTCCCTCCCATTAATCATTTCTACCTTGTCTGATTTTCTCTATCTCTCCTTAAGTTTAATATTATATGTCTTTCACTTTTTGCCTTTGTATGTTTCAAGTCATATCTCAATATCTCATTTGTAGTCTAATATTTAGTCATATCCATCCATTAATTCTATTCACTAATCATCTTACTATGTGAATCATGTATTAAATATTAATTTAATTTTCTGACATGAACCTACTGTTATATGTACAGTATTCATGGTAACTTTTAGTAAGATATTATCTATAATCAATTTTATTTTTTGGAAATTATTTTATTGATTTGAAAGAACAGAAGAGGGAGAGGGAGAGAGAGAAGGGAGATATTTCCCTTCTATTGGTTCACTCCTCAAATGCCTGCAACTTCCTGATGGAGCTAGGAGCCCTGAATTCAACCCAGATCTACCATGAGGATGGCAGAGTCACATGCACCTGAGCCATCTCCTGCTGCCACCCATGGTGCATATTAGCAGGAAGCTAGAATGGAGAATAAAGCAGAGATTTGCTCGCAGGCACTCTGATAGGGGATATGGGCATCCCACTGCACCAAATGCCTACCCCACTTGTCTCTAATTAATTTTAAAACATTTTGCCTTTTTCTAGGTATTAATTTCATTTCATCAACTATTCTCCTTTCCAAGGATGGTGTTATTCTCTCGTGGTCTTAGTTTTTCTAAAATGTTTTATCACACCTGTTTCTAATTCACTAGTACTGATACGCGTAATAGATTTCTTTAGCCCAGGAGTTATTCGCTGACCTCCTGGCTATGATCTTAGGGTCTGATTAGAGTAGACTGCCACCAGAGGTGGTACAGGGATTTGGGGTGAAAAAAGGCAACACACAAACAGTGTTTTATTCCAGTGTGGTTGCTTATATCCTAGCTACATTTTTCTCTTGCTTATTTGACTGTGGCTCTAACTTATTTTATATGACTTTATTCTCCATATCCATGCTGGGAATTTCCTGCACCAGAACTATGAATTTCATTTGGATAACCACACTGTTTGATTGTCTGTGAGTAATCTGATTTGGTACCGCATTTCATGGAAATTCTACTCATTTACATTTCCTAGAGTTTGTCAATGAGAAGAACTTCCTCAAGACTAAAAAGTTAATTAAAACGAAGTAGAATTAAATGTTCTCCAGATATTTTGGCAACCAGATATTTAGTTAATAGAGAGTTTCAGGGCCAGCACTGTGGCACAGGAGATTGGATCACCCTCTACAGCGCTGGCTTCCTATATGGGTACCAGTTGGAGTCCCAGCTGTTCACTTCTGATACAGCTCCTTGATAATGCACCTGGGAAGGCAGCAGAAGATGGCCCAAGTCCTTGGGCCCCTGCACCCATGTGAGAGACCCAGAAGAAGCCCCTGGTTCCTGGCTTCAGCCTGGCCCAGCCCTGGCCATTGCTGGAATTTGGGGAGTGAACCAACGGATAGAAAAGTCTCTCTAACTCTGATTTTCAAATAAATAAATAAATTTCAGAGGGATTGATAGTTCACACCAATTTGCTAAGATTCACTCTATGTTGCTGACTATGACCTGAGAGCTTCTGAGATTCCTGAGACCATGAATGCCAGGAAAGCGTTTTAAGAATCAGTCCATTTGATGATCAAAGCTTAGAGCTTCAAAGTCAACCATTGACTCTTTGGTAGAGTTTCTATGACCTTCCTCCGACCCGTTCCCCACCCAACCTGGGACAGCTCTTCCAAAAGTCACATAGTCCCCTTCTACCTTTGACATTGAAAGATACAGTACATGGTATGCTTGCTGAAATGAGTGACCTCTGACACACCCAATAGCAGAGTAAACTTGCGAGGCAAGTTATTTTATTTTAGTTGATTTGTGAGGAGGAGAGGAAGAGAATAAGAGTATTTTATATTAATTATTGGATGACTATCCTAATGTTAATTATGTGCCCCACCCACAGATGACACTAATGTTTCAAACACTTTGATATCTACCAGGAAAATACGTATATGGATTTCATTTTATTTCTTTGAGATTTATTTATTCAAAAGTCAGAGTTACATACAGTGGAAGAGAGATGGAGAAAGGGATCTTCCAACTGCTGGATCACTCCCTAGATGGCTGCAACAGCCGGGGGTAGGCCAAGCTGAAGCCAAGAGCAAAGAACTTAAATCAGGTCTCCCACATTGGTGACTTGGGCCCAAGCACTTGGGCCATCTTCTGCTATTTTCCAGGCCATAAAGATGGAGCTGGATTGGAAGTGGAGTAGCCCAGGCAGGAACTGGCACCTGTCTTGGATGCCAGTTTTATACACAGTGGCTTTACCTCCTGTACTACAATGACAGCCCCAGGATGTCTACTTTCTAACTCTTTCAGAATCTTTCTTAAATTTGACCTTAAAATGTCTTCTGTAACCTGGGAAATTTTTCATGCTTCTCTTCTGTTGATAGTGTTCTCCCAAGACTTCCAGTGCAGTATAGGATCTTTATTTTTCTGTACTTATTTTGTAATGTGAATGGCACATAGAAGACAGAGGCATATTTTTATGAATATAGTAAGTCATCTTCAACCAGAGCTCAAATCTATCAGCTTAACCATTTGGTACCAAACTATTAAAAAGACACAATTTATTCAAGTCAGATGAATATTTTCCATACTACTTCCTTTACTCTGAAAACTCAGGATGTGTATTGGTATATTCTAAACTATGAGATATCTTTCAATTAAAAATCATTTTAAAAAAAGATTTATTTACTTATTTGATGGAGGAGTTACAGAGAGGGAGAGGCAGAGGCAGAGAGAGAGATAAGTCTTCCATCAGCTGGTTCACTCCCTAAACAGCCACAACAGCCAGGCTAGGGCCAGACGGAAGTCAGAAGCCAGGAGTTTATCTGGGTCTCCCACATGGGTGCAGGGGCCAAAGCACTTGGGCCATTCTGTGTCTTTCCCAAGTGCATTAGCAAGGAGCTAATTGGAAGTAGAGCTCCCATATGGGATGTTGGCACTGAAGATGGCAGTTCAACCTGCTAAGCCACAGTGCCAATCCCAATAGTCACTTTTTAATGAAAACGTCTTCCAAGCTGATTTTACCGTTCTATTCACCACAAATATGGCATTCTTCACTATAGTACACTTAAAATTTATGCTTTTTAAAGTTAATACAATTGATGATGATTTAGATATTACTTTTATTATTTAAAAAGTCTGTTTATAATAGTGCTGATTTTTCTCTTAGTAATTTTTTCTAACATTTGAAAAGAATATTGGTGTGATACACTTAATATATCTGATATGTGTTCACATATGTAGTGATAGCACTTAAATATGACTCTGCATAGTTTATATTTTCATTTATGGTATTTTAACTGGTATATTGGTTACTAATGAAGGGCTAAAGAAAGTAAGAACACACACAAAAATGCAATATTATTAAAACCAATCACCATAGTCTCTTATTCTAGTAATTAAATTTTAATGTTTTTAATTGATTTTAATTTTAATTGATTTTAATTGTATCTTTAACTTTAAGAATATCAAAGCATCAGTGCAGCTAAATAGTAACTAAATTATTTAGAACAAACACCTGTCACAATTAATAAAATATCAGAAGAGAATCAAATGAAATAGCAATAACATCTCAACATTGCAAATGCTATATTGCATGTTGGTGGAGAGATCATCTAAAAATGTGATTAATTATGCACACTTTTGATGATATCCAAGATACTGCATGCCAATTAATTTCCTGTTATTTACACTCCTACATTTCATACTGAAACTTATGTTTGCTTCTACAGAAAAGTTACCAAGTGATACATTAGTTCTATTTCTGTTTAATAGCAACTTCATGAGACTGAAACTGGAGAATCATTCCAGTTGTCCTCTTACTTGGAGAAACTAATTTGTGCATTCTTAGTCCATGACCTTCCCATAACAAGCAGCAGTTGTTGACTGAAAGTTCTCCCTTTTATTTACTTTCCTATGTCAAGCAAACTCTAAATACCTCTTTCAGAATTCTATCAGAAATATCTTCTATTTCCATCTTGCTGGTGTTGCTGGTTTAAGGATTCATTTTCTCTCACCTGTATACATACAATGACTTCCTGATGAATATTCTTGGAGGTCATCTCATTAATAATGAGTTCCCATGGTGCTGAGAGCATTGGTTTTTTCTGGGAAAAAAAAAGTTTATAGAATTACTACCTAATCTAATCTAAAAAAGATGTTTTTTATTTTCCTTGCATTTGCTTGTGGAGTTTGTTTCAAAGTTCTTTTCAAGGCTTATTAGATGCCCCATAAATATAGCACTTTTAAAATTAGTTTAAGGGATTGTTTTTGAGTTCCTGCTGAAACCATGTTGCAGGGTTTCTTAGTGAAGCACTACCTGAAACTGCTGAATTCATGTGGTAGAACAAAACTCCCCTAAGTGGCTGAAATGTGTCTGGATCACAGACTGCAAATGATAAATGTGTTGTTGACCAGTTGGCAAACAGTTGGGCCAACATCTCCACACTCCAGAAAAGGCAAATCTGTCTGATTTCGAAGGTAACATATGAAGAGGAATGTAGCTGACCTGTATATATGCTGAAAGATCAAGAATTCTCATTTTGAGGGTGACCAATCAACTCTCCCTTCCCTTCCTAATAAATGTTACTTGGGGAAGCTGTTCTTGGGGTCAGATTTGAGCATTTCTTCTGGTTCCTCAGCTGGCCGTCTTGTAATAAATTTTCTCCCCATAAAAGGCCATGGCTTCCAGTGTCTGACTGTCCAACATGCAGGCAACTAAACCAACAGTTGTTTGGTAAAACCACCATGGCCCAGGGAATATTAAAGGTGGTGAGGATAGAATCATACATGACAGAGAAAATGAGCAGTTAGTCACTGTGATAGTCTTTTGATAGATCAACTTGGCTAGAATATGGTACCCAGTTATTCAATCAAAAACTAAGCTGTGTGTTGGTAAGAATATATTTTATAAGATATCAAATTCAGAGACATTATCTTACATAAACTAAGCAGGTCTGATTCAACTAATTCAAAAGCCTTATTGACAGAACTGGCTGGTGTTTCCCTGATTAAGATCTCTGCTTATGGATGGCAGGATTAATTCTTTCTGAGAGTTTAAAGTTTCACATTGACCTTCTTGGAGATTTGCCTATAACATTTTGGACTTGTCTATCAGCTCCAGATACTCTTGTAATTGTATATGTAAGTTACACTATTGACACAGTTTCTCTCATTAAAACCTCACTGATAGAAAAACTATTGGGGGCCGGCACTGTGGCACAGTGGACATCCTTTATGGGTGCTGGTTCGAGACCTGGCTGCTCCACTTCCGATCCAGCTCCCTGCTGTGCCCTGGGAAGGCAGTAGAAGATGGCCCAAGTCCTTGGGCCCCTGCACCAGCGGGGGAGACCCAGAGGAGACTCCTGGCTTCGGATCAGTGCAGTTCTTACTGTTGCGGCCAATTGGGGAGTGAACTATTGGATGGAAGACCTTTCTCTCTCGCACTCTCTCTCTGCCTCTCCTCTTTGTGTAGCTCTGACTTTCAAATAAACAAATAAATCTTAAAAAACTATTGAATAAATACATTAATTAACAATGTAATTTTATTGTTCTTAATGCTATTATAAAAATGAGATACAGAATAGAAAATTACTGACTTTTGCTTATTGCATTTATTCTACTTGTTTTTTAATGATGATGACATGCAATGATAACTAACTATCCCTAGCTTGACTTCTGCTAAACAAGTTTAGTTCTGAAAACCTGCATATAATTTTCTCCCATTTACAAAAATATCAATAGTGAAAATGGTGTTGATTTTGCAGGTATTTCTTCACTATTAAGGTATGTCAGACACTGTAATAACCACTTCACAAAAACTATCACATGTAATGGTTTCAGTGGAATTATGATGTATTTGTTGATTGCTCCACCATTTTTCAAACAAAAACCTGAAGCATGGAGGCTTTTAATAATTTTCTTAAGTGTACCTGAGTATTCATAATACAGACAGAACTTGAACCAGACTTTAACTATTACAAGATTCAGCTCACTCCTGTGTTTAACTCAGTGTTTGTATTTCCACTCTGACAACTTCCATTTGTACTGTTTTTCAAAAGAATGGGGAATTGTAATCTATAATCATTGTACGAAATGTCCTATTGTAAACATGTCAGGATACTAACTAAAATCAACTCATCTGTGAAGCCTTCATGAACCCGTCAGCCAGAATCGATCACCTTTTCCTTGGATATGCATAACAGTAGTCGCTTATCCCCACTTCAGCTAAAAGCACAGTGTATTGAGTGACATATTTATACTTATTTCTCTTGATTTGGCTATAAATACATTAAGGGTAGCTATCTTTCCTTCCTCTTTTGGTTGACTATTCCTTCCAGATCCTAGAATAGTGCTTGCACTTGAAGAAGTAGTCCATTAACATAAATTTCATAAAATTAAATTTGAAACTCTTCCCATTATTCAGTGGTATGGAGTACATGACTGAAAAAGAACGAAGCTATGTTTCTGTGTGTGTATGTGTGTGTGTGTGGCAGAGAAAGTGGAAAGAGGAGAAACAGGAGAAACTGGTGTCAGATCTAGGACTTGTGACCCTGTAATACTTATTTAGAGAGGAACAAAAAGGGTTATGGTTAGGCAGGCAGACAGGATGTTGGCCCTTGCTTGCAGAAAAACTGAGTGAGAAAATTGGGGCTGGAACTGTGGCGCAGTGGGTTAAAGCCCTGGCCTGAAGCTCCGGCATCCCATCTGGGCTCTGGTTCTAGTCCCGGTTGCTCCTCTTCTGATCCAGCTCTCTGCTATGAGCTGGGATAGCAGTGGAAGATGGCCTAAGACCTTGGGCCCCTGCACCCAAATGGGAGACCTGGAAGAAGTTCCTGGCTCCTGGCTTTGGATCAGTGCAGCTGCGGCTGTTGTGGCCATCTGGGGAGTGAACCAGGGCATGGAAGACCTCTCTCTGTAACTCTGTCTTTCAAATAAATAAATGAATCTTTAAAAAAAAAAAAACTGTACAAGGCTGTTTCTTGGAAACCCCAATAGGAACCCTGTCTCAGAAGTTAAGGGGTGCGACAGCAGAGGTGCAATTTGGCAGTCAGGGCCCAAACCCTTTTTAGCTTCAGCTATGTACAAAATCCCAGTCATAATTTCTAAGGACCCTTGTAGCCACCTGTTGGCTGGCAACAACTAAGTAGACTGATGACTGGCTGTTAGCTTACTTTCAGGATTGATATCTTAGCCAGCCAGTGGAAAGAAGTCTCCATTCACCAGGATAAAAACTTTGCCTAGTTGGAGGCTGCCAGCTCTAGGAGCTCCTCTCTGTGGAATCTCTGGCTTTCTTTGGTCAGTAAAGCAACACTTTCTCTTTATTCCACCTGCTCGTCTTTGTCCTTCGTTCTTTGGCAGCATGGGACAAAAACCCTAATGGATACTGACACCAGAATTCCTGTGCCATTGTCATATTTGTCTTCTTACATTTATCCTGTTTTCCTGTATCTCTTCTGTGTTAAAGACCAATACTTTTGAGCAGGGTAGGAAAGTTCTGTAGCCATTCACGAGACATAATCTCAAAATTATTTAATGTCTGTTTTCCCAAAGGCTACGGTCAAGAATCAAATAACTTTCAATTTTTTTTTTTTTTTTGAACAGGTGACAGTGGCAACAAATTTTACTTTCCAAAGTTAGTCATGCAAGTACACTGGCATTCTTCAACAGAGAAGCAGTCAGTGTTCAGTCCCCTTGAATCTGGGTGTGCCTTTGGAACGGCATTAATTTATATAGTGGAAGTGACATCACACGGCCTCTGAAGCTAGGGCAAAATGAAGTTATTATGTTTCTCACTGTAATGCAAGAATGGGCCCTGGAACCCAGCCAACTTGGAGAGACCACGTGTAGGTGTCCTGGCTGACAGTCAAATGAGGTCATCAAGGCATTTAAGCAGCATGTGTACCAGACAGGAGAGCGAATGAGCTTTAGAAGCCTTTGGATGTCACAACTGAAGTTACAGATATCATAAACACACATAAGTTACGCTCTATCTGAATTCCAGGCCATAGTATTTGTGAGACAGAGTAATTACCGTTGGTTTATGCTACTTTCTCTCAGTAATTTATTAAATAATGTAGAACGGAAATATAACAAGAAAAATCCTTTACATTGTGTCCTTACATAAAACATGTACTTTCACTGTATTTAGTCGATACTTTAATAGTGCTGCAATATATTGTGTATCTGCTGCATTTGAATTTGTTGTAATTATCTTATTCTATTGAAAATATTGATTTTAGGGCACAATTTGGGACCATAATGTTTGACTTATGAAACAAGATTTTAATTTTTTAAAATGCATATTCAAAAGAAATTCATAAATTGAGCAGTCTTGTGAAGTGAAAATAGTGAAGATTATTGCTAGACTTTTATTAAGAAAGAAAATTTGCCTGTTCTAGGATAATGATCAAAATATTCTTTCAGATATATGAGTAAACAGTTCTAAGTTTATGAACTGGAGTTTAAAAATAAACTTGAGCAGATTGGCTTTGACCTTTGGATCATATATTCTAGCTTTGAATAAATTTATTTTATGCTTGAAAAGATTGCCCTAATTCATTTTTAAGTGCAAACCCTAGTGCAAAATAATGAATGGCTTATAAGGAGGTTTATAAGACTAAGACCTTTGCCCTCTTGAGATTGACTCTTGTTATTGGTTAGGGAAATCACAGACAAAACATCACTAAATAAAATCAAGTCTCTAAGCATATTCTCACCTTAGGGCCATTTATGACTGCCTATACCAAGCAGAAAAGGGAAGGCAATTGAATTTTTAATATGAAGTCTTATTACACTATTGAATAGCATGGCTTGAAAGAACAGAAAAGAGAATTTTAAAAAAGTTCTTTCCATTTACAAGCTGGTTGAGAATTTTGAAAAGTTGGAAGAAATCTACTTAAGCCATAAAGTCATACAAGGTCTTCTTATCTTGCTTTTAAAAGGAGCTATTTTAGCTTTCTCTCTTCCCTTAAATTGGCAGTGTTTGGCAAAAGTGAAGGCCAGAGCCAATCAACAGTAAATGTGCTATCTGCTGGATGCTGCAGAAGTGGGAGAAATATTTGCATTGCAAATTCATGACTAATATTCTCATGTCTGACCAGTGCCCTATTTTCACTTCAGCATGTTCCTTTTGGTTTTTAACATCTTAATATTTTTAATAAAGTCAAGTCCTACCATCAAGATGATAATCATGTACTTTTCAAAGTATTTTTAGATGTGTTAATTAGGAGGCCAGCAACCAGTGAAACAGCAAGCATCATAAAAAATAGATTTATTTTTCAATATCCACATGTTTGTGTAGGGCTTTAATTTATTCAGTTTGGAAAATATTTTTCAAAGCTAATCATTTCGCTCTGAGGATATGTGCATGCTTCATACTCCTTCATACTCTGATATACACGTACTGCTCCCAGCTTAGTGTCTGAGTAGCTGAGTTCCCAGGATTTGAGGTGAATAAGAAATCAGTTTGAAATATATAAGAACTTGGTAATAGAACCACCAAGTGGAATTATGGCCTCACAAAGTATTGACTTTGGGTCACCATAAAGATTTAAGATAATGGTGATGATAGGGCGAGATGTTGGGCTCTAAAAGGTCTGGATGTGTTTTGGGCAAGGAAAAGGAGAAAGGGATTATTGATTACAGGACCCATTGCTTCAATGCATAAAACAGCTACCTGATAACACAATTCAAACAAAAAGATCAATGAGGATAAGGATGTAAGAGTAAATGAAGGAAAAGGAAGTGACTGGAAGCAGTTATAGGAAGTGAAAAGATGGGAAAGTAGGACAATCTCAGCCATCCTGTGCTGGGGCTGGGAAAGCATATTTATGTTCTGTCCTTGTATACAGGAAGTATTTTTGTTATTTCATTGTTTCTGTTTTGTTTTTGTTTTTTGTTATTTTTTTCCTGTTGTCTGTGTTTTTGTTCTCTGAATACCAGACTTAATAATAAATTGTTTTTACAAGGGATAAAACAAACCAATTCCACATCTTAGTTCAAACATAGAGAAATGAGGTGCTGGTAGAGTGGAGAGAGAGAGAGAGAAAGAGAGAGGGGGGCAGAGAGAGGGGGGAGGAGAGAGAGGGGCAGAGAGAGAAGAGGAGAGAGAGAGAGAGGGAGAGAAAGTGAAGGAGAGAGAGAGAGAGGGATCCATTGGTCAGATGCTAAGTCACTGCTGCAGGGTGCTGTGGGGAGAAGAAGTCACATACCAAAAAAGTTCATGGGAATAGGGCGAGTGCTGCAGCCAAGTGGGTTAAACTGTGGCATGGAATAACCACATCCTGGGGTCAA
Source organism: Sylvilagus floridanus (assembly GCA_949820135.1). Lineage (NCBI taxonomy): Eukaryota > Metazoa > Chordata > Mammalia > Lagomorpha > Leporidae > Sylvilagus > Sylvilagus floridanus. The sequence continues at coordinate 99,044,015 of OX463224.1, read as the reverse complement.
GTGTGTCCTCCACTTCTGATCCAGCTTCCTATAATGTTACTTGGAGGCAGTGGATGACAACCTAAGGGCTTGGATACCTGCCACCCAAGTGAGAGATCATGGTGGTGTTCAGGCTTCTGTATTCATTCTGATCCAGGTTCACCTTTTGCAGGTGTTTAGGAACTGAACTAACAGATGGGAGATCTCTCTTTTTTTCCTTCTCTTTTTACTCTGCTTTCAAATACATAAATGCATAATAAATAAATCTTTTTTAAAAACAAGGAGTCAGGGGTCTGCGCAGTGGCTCATTAGGTTAATCCTCTGCCTTGCATGCCTGCATCCCATATGGGCACCAGGTTCTAGTCCCGGCTGCTCCTCTTCCAGTCCAGCTCTCTGCTGTGGCCCGGGAGGGCAGTGGAGGATGGCCCAAGTGCTTGGGCCTTGCACCTGCATGGGAGACCAGGAAGAAGCACCTGGCTCCTGGTTTCAGATCAGTGTAGCTCTGGTCATAGCAGCCCTTTGGGGGGTGAACCAATGGAAGGAAGACCTTTCTCTCGCTCTCTCACTGTCTAACTCTGTCTGTCAAATAAATAAGAATAAATAAATAAATAAAAATAAAAACAAGGAGTTAAAAAACAAGTTTATTAGAGTACAAAAATTTAAAACCTCTGCATTAAGGGTTTCGAAAAGCTTATGGAAAATTTAAATTATTTAACAAGTATGTGCAAATTTCAATATTTGTTGCATCAAAATTAACATAGTTTTAAATTCCATTTTCCTACCAACTTTTTGAAATCCTTGTGCATTATCAATATGGCTACCCAGAAACTCCTTCAACAGAAACTTCAAAAAAATCTCTAATACAGAAATAACATTGATAACTTTATTACAAATCAAGTAAGATGTTAGGAAAATTTACATTTTCTTATCTTACAAGACACACAGTAGGGCAAGATGGTAGTATCTTAATGTTTTCTGGGTAAAAACACCAAGATTAAACTAGGAAAATAATTTATCAATAGTTTCATGGTAGAAGGATCAAGATTTATCTCAATTTCTCCATTATAACAAATCCATATTTTTTCTTATATATTTGCCTATATCTCAGAAAAAGTACTCAGTTTGGTGAGAAATTATGCTAAATATGCTCAAAGATACCTTTTCAATCCAGACTTCATCCTTCAACCTCCTTTGATTCAAATGTTTTTAATTTCTTTCCTCAATCAAATATTTACAAAGGGTTGTATTTTCTATGGAATATATGAGATTCAGTCAATCAATACCTTTGCAGCTGTCCTTGCTTATTTTGATATCAAGGTAATACTGCATTAACATGCTATATTTGTCCATTTTCAAGAGGTAGAATGCAACTTTTCAACCATATGTGCAGTTTAAGCTTAACTTACCATGCAATAAGTCTTTCCATTTCCTTATATTTCTTTGTGTTTGCAGGCTAGCAGCTTCTGTCTTCCATATATAGATGACCTGAGTCTGTGTATATTTTCTTAATGTACAGTCTTATAGGTTCTGTCACTGTGATGTAGGGGGATTGATCCTTTGCTTGCCTTGCTGACATCCCATGTGGGCACTGGTTTGAGTTCTAGCTGCTCCACTTTCATTCCGGCTCCCTGTATCTGGGAAAGCTGCAGATGTACTAAGTCCTTGGGCCCCTGCACCCATGTGGCAGACCCCAGTGAAGTTCCTGGCTGCTTCTGGCTCCTGACTTTGGCCTAGCCCAGCCCTGGGCATTGTAGCCATATGGAGAATGAACCTGTGAATGGAAGATCTCTCTTGATTTCTCTCTACAGTCCTCCGCTCTACCAGCTGAGCTATCGAAGGGTGCACGTTGATTTCTCTCTCTCTCTTTCTCTCTCTCATCTCATAACTCTTTCAAATAAATAAATGAATATTTAAATATATATAATATATAATCATTAAAAATATATATGTGACAATTTGTAGTTATCACACCAGTTAAATAATTGTAATTTATAATTATCACAAAAATTAAATGTAGGGTGAGAAGTTCCCACAGTTCTAAGCAACAAGAAGATTGTAAAAACAATGTGTCAGTGCTTAAAAATGTTATCGTTGAGGCCAGTGCCGTGGCTCAACAGGCTAATCCTCCGCCTTGCGGCGCCGGCACACCGGGTTCTAGTCCCGGTTGGGGCACCAGATTCTGTCCCGGTTGCCCCTCTTCCAGGCCAGCTCTCTGCTGTGGCCAGGGAGTGCAGTGGAGGATGGCCCAAGTGCTTGGGCCCTGCACCCCATGGGAGACCAGGAAAAGCACCTGGCACCTGGCTCCTGCCAACCGATGAGCGTGGTGCGCCGGCCGAAGCGCGCCGACCGCGGCGGCTATTGGAGGGTGAACCAACGGCAAAGGAAGACCTTTCTCTCTGTCTCTCTCTCTCTCACTGTCCACTCTGCCTGTCAAAAAAAAAAAAAATGTTATCGTTGAGTTACTGAATGACTGCCTGCAAAGATGTCCTTGCAAAAGAAATCTGGTCTAGGATTCTGGATTGTAAATTGGACATAAATAGAATATAGCAGTCTTTATGTTTAATATACACACACAGCAAATATTTGAAAAGAAAATAATTTCCATTTTATTTATTTTTGCTCTGAATTTCTGGAACAGTCCAGACAAAAGACATTTTCTCTACTCATACAAAAGATTTTGCTAGTAGAGGTTGTAAAACACTCAAGCATTATAGACTTTTTTTATTTTTTAATTTAGAGTGCATAGACTGATTTCTTTTTTCTAGTGTATAGTGTTCTTGATATATTGAAGATTTGCTCTTGAATTCTCAATAATTCTATATTTAACTTACAAAAGCATATCCAGCCGGCACCATGGCTCACTTGGCTAACCCTCTGCCTGCGGCGCCGGCACCCCGGATTCTAGTCCCAGTTGGGGTACCAGATTCTCTCCTGATTTTGCTCCTCTTCCAGTCCAGGTCTCTGCTGTGGCTCTGGAAGGCAGTGGAGGATGGCCCAAGTGCTTGGGCCCTGCATCCGCATGGGAGACCAGGAGGAAGCACCTGGCTCCTGGTTTCGGATTGGCACAGCACACTGGCCATAGCAGGCTTTTGGGAGGTGAACCAACGGAAGGGAGACCTTACTGTCTGTCTCTCTCTCTCACTGTCTAACTCTGCCTGTCAAAATAATAATAAAAAAAACCCATTTAAATAAAAAAGCATATCTAATAAATTTCTTTCAACAATATCAGTCTATCCTTTATTAATATACTAAAATTATCAATGAATGTACACCCTATGCATTGTGTACCTACACTAAAATATAAACAATTTTACTTTATTCTAAATATTATGCTTTTGCTTTAGAATATGAAAATACCTCAATTTATCTGTTCCACCTTTATCCAGGCCCCTTTGATCCAGAGTATTCAGAATATTTCCTCACACCTGTTCTTAATATTCAATAACATTGAATAATTAAATTAAAAATTGTAGTTATATTTAGAATATCACAAGTATAATATTATTTATATTTACTACTGTGATTCTCATATGTACTTTAACATTGTTTCTAAGATTAAATTGCTTTAATACCAACAACAAAAAAAAACCTTTTATCTTAAATATCTAGCTTGTCTAAAAAAGTGATTATGTGGACAATTTGCCTTGTTTGAATCTCAACTTTTTTCATTTGTCATATGTGTTTTTTTGTTTCTCTCAAAATTCTGAAGGTATTGCACTATGTGGTATTGTGAAGAAATCTGAAGACAGTCTCATTGCATTTCCTTATTAACTATTTTTAATTTTGAAAATATATCTTAGTATAGTCTATTCTGTATCAATATATTATCAGACAAAAAATACATTCCAATTGATGTATCAAAGACTTCTTTTGTTAATTTTTTCTCTGTATTTATTTTTTTAAAAAACTTTTTATTTGTTTATTTGAAAGTCAGAGTTACACAGAGAAAAGTAGAGAGAGAGAGGTCTTCCATCTGCTGGTTCATTCCCCAGATGACCACAAAGGCTAGGAGCCAGGAGTGTCTTCCGGGTCTCCCACGCAGATGCAAGGGCCTAAGGACTTGGGCCATCTTCTACTGCTTTCCCAGGCCATAGCAGATAGCTGGATCAGAAGTAGAGTAGCCGGATCTTGAAAGAACACCCATATGGAATGCTGGCAGTGCAGGTGGTGGTTTTTACCCACTACACTACAGTGCCGGCACCCTCTCTGTGGTTATTTCTTAAAACATCTGCTGTAGTTTCCATCCCCGAAATTTTTATATCTATCTATCTATCTATATATATATATATATTTATATATATAAAACACCTTTGATTTTCTCATTTTTATTCTGCTTTGTGCTTTTTCCAATTTCAAATGTAGAGCTGTGAGTCCCCCCCCCGCCCCCCCCCAGGCATTCTCTGAATTCTGAGGACTCTTGTTTCATCTCTTTGTGTTTACTTATGTTTTCCTCGAGTTTTTAAAACTCCTTGAGCTTGTACATTTCATGTGTCTAATTTAAGATGTATTTTCTTTTGGTTCACTGAAAGTGTGGCCCAACATGCATGTCACGGTTTTCTTCTATTCCGTGATAATACCTTCCTAATTCATGTTTCCCATCTAGCATCCTGCTTTTCCTCCCCTTTGCATGTACATGACTAGTAAACAATTTTATTATTCATACTTGAATTTTTTTCTCCCCTGTCACATACATATTTTCAGATTAATATTGGTATACTATAGAATGCAGAAGACGATGATGGCTACGAGCCTCCAGCAACCTTCTCCTCACAGAAACATCAGTTTGCAGAAATATTCACCCACCTATCTATCTCCACAAGAGCTAAGGAAAAACAATGAGAAACCACAGTACCTGCTGATTTTAGCACAATAAAAGAAAAGATGCATTAAAGATGTCAGGAAGGAAAGAATTATTATTAACTAAAGTCTGTAGTGTACACCATGGTCTCCTGTATTCATTGCAGAGTTTTGTGGGTTTAGATAAATGTTTAACGTCATGTGTCTACTGTTACAGTATCATACAAAATTGTTTCACTGCCATAAAAAATGTCCTGTGCTGTACCTATTCATTCTCCACATCCCATTTCCTGGCAAACTGATTTTTCTACTGTCAACATAGTTTTGCATTTCCTATAATATTATATATTTGGGATTATACTTTTTGTAGCCTCTAAGACTGCTTTTTTCCCTTGTTCTGTGCACATAAGGTTTCACCAGGTCTTTTATGACTTGATAGCTCATTTCTTTTAACAAATCAGTATTAGTACATTACATGAGTTCATGATTCTGCAATTACAAATAAAACTGCTATACATATTAGTATTCAAATTTCTCTATGGACATATTTTTAATTCATTTGTGTTGTATAAGTCAATCACACACCTGGATGTGTGGTTGCTAGTTCATACGGTAAGACTGTGTTTAGCTTTGTAAAAACATTCCAAAGTAGCTTTCATAGTGGCTGTGTGTTTATTTTTTTGTGTATTTCTTTACAGTTTCTGATTTTTTTGAAAAGACTCTACCTAATTCATCAACGTGGAGAGAATACTTGAAATAAGGACCTTGCTTATGGGGAAAAGAGGTAACACAAAGTAGATATGTGTAGTATCCTTGGGAGAAATTGCATACTCCTTTTTACATGAAGTGTTGCATTGTAGGGATGAGGGAGTACCCTTTCCCTTGTGGTGATCTAGTATTTGAAGGTTCAGCCATTTCAGAAAATAACAATAATCAAACAAAACGAAACAAAAAGCAACAGAAAATATAAAGAAATGAATATACAAAATAAAAGACAACTGAATGGAATGTGGGTATTTAATGCAGCAGTTAAGACATTAAGAAGCCCACATTTCACATCTTAGTGCCCAGGTTTAGATCGCATCTCTGCTGTTGATCAAATTCCTGCTAATATTCCCGCTGGGAGGAAGAGATGGCTCAGGTGGTTGGGAACCTGCATCCAAGATTTGGGTTACCTTCTGGGTACCTGGCTTCAGCCTGTCACAGCCACAGATGTAGTAGGCATATGGATGTGAACCAGCAGATGGGCAATATATCTGTAATTCTTTTTCTGCTTTTGAAATAAATTAAAATAAATAAGTAACATTAGAAGATTACTGAATGCATTACCATCTTAACAACTTTAAAAATTCAAAAATTTGAAACTGAAAATATATTCTGAGAAGTTGAGGATTTTGAGTTCTTCATATGTCCAACTGTCAGATATAAAAACAAAAACTAATACCCCAAACTCTGATATTTTATCTCAAAACACCATGAGGTAGAATCTTTTAAAATTCCTGGAAGAACTACAAAGTCATATTGTTATTTAAGAATAAACATCAAGAGCTCATAACACACACTCACCTGCATATGCACAGAGAACAGTAGCTACCAGGAGCAGATATTTTTCATTCATGCTTGGAATCATGTTCTGAAGGGCATTTTGGCATTGCTAGAAATGTTGTTAGTGGTCCTGAGATGTCAGTTGGAAATAAAGTGCAGTGCAAGATTGGGCAATGAGAAGGTGAGCTGCAAATGTGAAGTCAGTCTGTTCAAATACTCAAATGATCCCACAGGAAATATTCAGCTAGAACCAGTTCCTTATAATTGTCTCCAATAATACTGAAATGATTAGGTCTTTTTTCCATGCATTGGTCAAACTGCTGGGTGTGGAGAATCCTGAAAACCTCTTCCAGGATAAAAAGAAAAAAAGAAAGAAAGAAAAGAAAAAGCAATGCATTAACTGACATGTGGCAATAAATAATAAATGTTCTCTTGATTTGAAGTTATTTTTTAAAAAAATTAACAAGTAAAGAAGAAATTTTAATATTAGTGATATATTCAAATTCAGAATGGTTTCATTTATGGACTAAACCACCTGTGGACACTACATGAGTTATTTCCACAAATACTTGCCATCTATTCAGACTGTATTTCCTCGTGTGCATGAGTGACCAAATTATTAGGGCTATATAGACACACACATATATAGCATATATATTTATACATAATTCCTTTTTTAATTTTTGTTCATCCAACTATTAATGAGCTCAGGAATCATTTTGTGATTTATTGTTCAATATAATTTTTAAAAAATCAGAACCCAGGTGTCAATGAATAAATTAACATTTCTCTTCACCCTTGCTCTAGTATTTGATACATTTAAATAGGTTCATCAATTTAATGCCTCTTCATTTATTTATCTATTAATGATGTTTTTGTGATTCACATTTGAACTCTTATACTTTCTCTGAATATAGGCAGTCATCCACTTCTATTTACTTGTATAGTTTTAAAATATATATTGCTGCATTAAAAGCATTACAATAGTTTTTATTTTAGTTGGCAATTCAATTATTTCAGTTGCTGATGTAAAACATTTGAATTATTCTTGACACCACTACTGATTACAATGTGTATCTTATATATCATGTGATTATGTTTTATCTCCTTTATAGCATCTTTATGTTTTATTTTGTTTTGTTTTACAATGTCTGCTTATCTCTACAGGTACCACCATAGTCTGAGAAACCTTTTTCTGTCTCTTGGATTATTATAATAACCTCTGTCTTAGCATCTACCCCTGCCCTTGTTTACCTTATTATCAATATTGCCAAATATCCTTGTCCTAGGGCTGGTTCTATAATTTGAGGGGCCCTTCACAAAATATCAGCCATCTAGTGAGGCAGAGAATCTCTTCTTCTCATGGTGATCCATCAAAAACTCAAAACAGACTGGCAAATACGAAGAAATTTCAATCATATCTTATGAACATGCTTGGTTCCTGGTCGAAGACAGAATTAAACCTCCTGCCAAATAATTTACCATTGTCAGCATAGGGACTGCCGCAGCCTTTCCTGACTCCCACACACTGTTTTTCTCACCTCTCTTCTCATTACACCATCCCCACGTCCTAACGGGAAACAGAACAACAGCAGAATGTGGGACTCCCTTTACCAATTTTTACCTGGTCATTATCCCTTGTGAGGCCAGAATCTCTCCAGTTGAAGAGGTTGAATGAGGCCTGGAATGCCCTGGAGCTGTCCATGGAGGAAGGAGTTGAAAACCCAAGCTGGGAAAGTAGGGAGAAGACAGAAGATGGGATTATGAGTGAGCCAAAGCACCAACAACATCTATGCTAGAGTGTCTTCCATTGTCTCATAGGACTTCATTTTTTTTTTTTTTTGACAGGCAGAGTGGACAGTGAGAGAGACGGAGAGAAATGTCTTCCGTTGCCGTTGGTTCACCCTCCAATGGCCACCGCGGTCGGCGCGCTGCGGCCGGCGCACCGCACTCATCGGTTGGCAGGAGCCAGGTGCTTTTCCTGGTCTCCCATGGGGTGCAGGGCCCAAGCACTTGGGCCATCCTCCACTGCACTCCCTGGCCACAGCAGAGAGCTGGCCTGGAAGAGGGGCAACCGGGACAGAATCCGGCGCCCTGACCGGGACTAGAACCCGGTGTGCTGGCACCGCAAGGCGGAGGATTAGCCTGTTGAGCCACGGCGCCAGCAGGACTTCATTTTTAAAACACAGATTTAAAGATAAATGAAGGGTCTAGCACTGTGGAGTAGGAGGCTAGACCTCTGCCTGCATACTGGCATCCCATATGAATGATGGTACATGTTCCAGCTGCTCCTCTTCTGATCCAGTTCTCTGATAACGCCCTGGAAAAGTAATGGAAGATGGCCCAGGTACATGGGTCCTTGCCCCTGCATGGGAGACTCAGAGGAAGCTTCTGGCTCCTAGCTTCAGGCTTCAGATAGGCCCAGCTCAGGCCATTGTGGCCATTTGGAGAGTGAACCAGCAGATGAAGTCCTGTCTCTCTGTCTCTCCCTTTCTCTGTCTGTAACTTTGCCTCTCAAATAAATAAATGAATCTTTTTTAGAAAAGATTAAATGATTAAAAATATCAAAGACAGTGACCACAGAACAGTCACAGATTTGTAGTACTGATCACAAATCCTGTTGCCTTGCAATCTTGAGATTTACTTGCTAGGCTAATCCAGGACATCCTACCCAGTATGCTCTTCTGCTTTCCCCTTAAATTCTCAAAGTTAATTTTTCTCTATAAAATCTCATCTTAAGGAGGTCCATCCTGCCAGGGCTCCTTAAAAATGCAACCCTTTCCAACCAAGCCATTGATTATGCATAACATCTTTTCTTTTTGTCTTCCATAGCATCAGTTAGCATACATAGTTGGATTTTTTTAAAAAAATATTTATTGCATTTATTTGAAGGACAGAATGACAGAGAGAGAGGGAAAGACAGAGACAATGAGATTTCGCATCCACTGGTTTACTGTCTACATGACCACAATGGCAAAAACTGGACCAGACCAAAAAGGAGAACATGTAACTTCATTCAGTTTTCCCAAATGGGAAGCAGGGGCCAAGCACTTGGGCCATCTTCCATTGCTTTCCTCCAAACATTAGCAGGTGAATTGAAAGCAGAGCAGCCAGGACTCAAAGTAGCACTCCAATAGAGGATGTGGTTGTCTCAAATAGCAGCTGAATCCAGTGCACCAGACTGCTGGCCTCAATATATCTAAATTAAAAATAAAAGTCACTCTCACATATCCAGTCACTCTCTCAAGCAGAATCTATAGATCCTGCTTTGTCCAAACAACATTAGTGTAACTCTTGGAGCCCTAGATCAGGGCTGCAGCTAGGAGTCTTCAAGTCAACACAGCTCCTAGAGCCAGCATTGAACTTGCAACTCTAGTGTCTGATTTAGATACTGGCTGGGAATCTATGTGCCAGGCCCATCCACAACACCAACACCTGCTCCCAACACTGGAGAAGCCCTCACACCTTCCTTTCCCTCAAGAGATAACTGGAGACCTGCATAACAAGAATCTCAGTGGCAACAACAAACAATAGGAACAACCCAGATACCTGCTATGGCTATCATCAACAACAATGAATAAAGGTATTGAGAGACTATATTGCAAAATTTAACTTGAATTAATTGCCAAGACAATACTCACAGGCACATCTCCAGGAATAAAACCTTCAGTCAACAAAAATGATTCTCTAGAAGTGACAGAATCACAATATCCCCCAAATACACAAAAAACCAACATAGAAACACAAGAAATATGAACAAGAAAGACAATATGACTCCCAAAAAGGAACACAATACAACATCAACATTGATCTGGGATGAAAGGAACATGGAGAATTCAAAAGAATGGTTGAAAAGGTTATTCAAATATACAGAGAAATAGTTAAATGAAATGAGGTAATCAGTACATGACATGGATGGGAAATTCAGCAAAGAGAGAGAAATATTGAGAAAGAGCCCAACAGAAATATCACAAATGAAGAACTTAATAAGTCAAATAAACAGACACGTGGAAAGCCTTATCAATAGACTTGATAAAGCAAAAGAAAGAATATATGATCTAGATGACACATCTTTTGAAATATATCAGTAAGACAAAAAGAAGAAAAAATAAAAACAATGCTCAGGATCTTTGGAATACTGTCAAATGACTAAATATACCATTCTTAGGAACACCTGCAAGAATGCAAAGAAAGAAAGACTTAGAAAACCTATTCAAGGAAATTATAGCAGAAAACTTTCCTGATTCTGGAAAGATATGGACATCCAAACTCACGAAGTGTATGGAACCACAAAAAGGCATAATCAGGGAAGGTCCTCACCATGACACACTGCAGTCAAAGTTTCAAGAGTAGAACATGAAGAGAATATCCTAAAATTTGTAAGAGAGAGGTGCCAGGTCACTTTTAAAGTAACTTCCATCAGATTGATAGCAGTTCCCAACAAAAACTCTGCAAGCCAAGAGAGAATCGAGAGACAAAATCCAAGTTCTCAAAGGAACAAAACTCTGCCAACACAGGATACTTCACATATAAATGCCCTTATTTATTAATGAAAGTGAAATAAAGACCTTCCAAGCAAAGACAAAAATGAAAGAATGTGTCATTATGTGGCCAGCCTTACAAATGACATTTAAGAATATACTACATACAGAAACAGAGAAAGGCAACCAATAACATAAAAGAACATGAAAGCAGAAAACCTCCTAGTTTTACAAGTACAAAAGAAATTCAAAACAAGCAATAGGATCTTTATAAGAAAAATGGGAGTGCATAGTCATTACTTATCAATAATAACTTTGAATGTAAATGAACTAAATTCCCTAATTAAAAGATACAGACTGGCCAAATGAATTATATAAAATAAAAAGACCCAACTACATGCTTCCCATAAGAAACATACTTCACAAATAAGTATACAGTCAGACAGAAAATGAAAGGGTGGAAAAAATATTCCATGGACTCAGAAATCCAAAGAAAGCAGGAGTAGCTATCCTCATATCAAACAAAATAGATTTTTAAGACAAAAGTGAAGGCCATTATGTAATTATCAATGGATAAATTTAATTAGAAAATCTAACTATTATAAATAAAAATGCACCTAATATTAAAGTTTTATAAAATAAACATTAAAAAATCTAAAGGAAGACTGTAGACTTCCACATACTAGTCTCATCAATAGACATATCAACAGGACAAAAAAAAATCAGAAAATAAACAGAGCTAATATATACTATAGATCAAATGGACCCACTAGATTGAGTCAACAAATAAGAGTAATAAACTGCCTCTGAACAAATATATATATATATATATACATATATATATATATATATATATATATATATATATAAATGGAGAGATCTGGAGATGACTATGCTAAGTGAAATAAGCCAGACCCAGAAAGACAAATATCATGTTTTCTCTTATTTGTGGACATTAATATATAAAATGCATAATATAATTTTGTATGTCAAAAACATATTGCTTAACTGAATCATTCTATACACATGACGATACATGATATTCTTTCCCCACATTATGGTCATTATCATGAATCCTTCACCTTGTGATACTTGGATCTCTGTTTTAAAGGAAAAAAGTATGCATGTGTATGTACATAATGTCTGCAATAAGAAGTGAATGTGGAAAAATGTTTAAAATCATTAAATATTAAAGCAAAAATAATATATTTATTTAAAAGAAAAAAGTTTACAAAGTTTATAAGGAAATCAAGATATTCACACACATTTTTCATCTAGGTGGAGCAACTGATTTTTTCACTTACTAATAGAACAAGCTATTCTTATGATTGTTTTTCTAGTACTTAAAAATGGCACAATCAAGAAATCACATTAATTAAACTGATCTTCTGTGTATAAAGAGAATTGAAAATGAATCTTGATGTGAACAGAAGGGGAGAGGGAGCGGGAGAGGAGAGGGTAGCGGGAGGGAGGGAAGTTGTGAGGGGGGGAGCCATTGGAATCCATAAGCTATACTTTGGAAATTTATATTCTTTAAATAAAAGCAAAAAAAAAAAAAGAAATCTAATTAAAGTTATGCTGAGTTTTAGAGTGATAATATTCTCAATAACTGAAGACGTAATCACAAGGAAACTTGGTGATATTATACGGAAAGGCAAAGTGCTTAGGGAGCGAATGTGCATGAAGAAAAGAACAGAGGTCGATGTTAGTACCCAGAATCATCATCTAAGTCTAGTTGCTGTGTTTTTGTACTGGTCACCCTCACCAATTTTGTCTGAAAAAAACCAGGTTAATATAAATGTCACAAGAAGCCTTTAACAGGAAACTAAGGCAAAGATTCAATAAAATTACCCTTTAAAGGTGGTAATAAGAATCTGATTATTTGATAATTTAGAGTATATTGTTATTTATTACAACCTTGAACACATTTTTTTGTATTTTGAACTTGCTTTAGCTGTCATATGGCAATGTCATTTTTATCTTAAAGATTTATTTTATTTATTTAAAAGACAGTTACAGAGAGGGGTGGAGACAGAGAGATGGGTCCTCCATCTGCTGGTTCACTCCCCAGATGGCTGCAATGGCCGGAGCTGCATGGATCGGAAGCCAGGAGCCAGGAGCTTCTTCCGGGTCTCCCACGAATTTGCAGGGGCCCAAGGACTTGGGCCATCTTCTACTGTTTTCCCAGGCCATAGCAGAGAGCTGAATTGGAAGAGGAGCAGCCAGGACTAGAACCGGTGCCCATATGGGATGGCAGTCTTCTGGCCAGGGCTTTAATTAACCTGCTGCACCACAGTCTTGGCCCCTGGCAATGCCTTTTTCTATTTAATTTCTTATTAGTGCATATTAAGCCGTATTGATATTTAGAAACACTTTGTTTTGAAACTTCATGCTTACATTACATGAGGAAAAATATACCAGCTTTATTTTTCCTTCTTTTCCCTTTACACCCCAAATTACTATCCATTTTAATGTCAGAAGAAAACAGAGCCCATAGTGCATTATGCTGAATTTAACTTCCATCTCATGGAATAAACTTGGCTCACTTCTCATTTCTACTCAATTGCTCTCATGCTCATTGGATTTAAATTTCATTTATTTAGTAGTCCCTTCTCTTTTGACTAAACCTGGGACTCTATTAAGCATATAGTAGTAGTACTTTGAATATAACTGAAAGAAATTAGGCATTTATTTAGGTCAAGCAAAATTGGACAAGGATGGAATATAAATCCATCTCTGTTCAGGTTTTCAGCACTACAGTTGCTGGAATTTAATATGGAAATGATAACTTTCCAGGTTTCTATAATGCAATTAACCTCTACTTACTCTATGCTTCTATATTTTCTTATTTGCAACTCCTTGATAACATTCAACAGATTTGCTCTATGAGGACAAAGAAATTACACTGATTGGAATTCCATGTGCCAATCACTCTGTTGGTTTCTTTACAGGTATAATTTCCATTTTCTCATTAAATTACAACATCAACACCTGAGGTCGACCTAATCATCCCCAGGCAATACTAAATCCCTGAGAAGTTGGAGTCTTTGTTCCATGAGGCAATCTGATGTATAACAGGGCTGGCATTCACACCTGGTCTATTCAAATCCAAAGCTCAATTCAGGGTATGTTAATTATTCACGACAGACTTTTTCACTATTCTATAAACTACTTAACCTCAGCAATAATTTGCTTCTTGCCAACACATTTTCCTAGAAAACTGTCAATTCTTATATAATATTGAGTGCATGTTAACCCTGTTACTATGTGTGTTCATGATGCATAGTTTTAGATGATATTGTAGTTTTTCAGTAAAAAAAAAAGTCTTTATCTTCAAAGTAATTTCATGTAAATAGAAAAATATTTTTAAGAGTACACTCTGTATAAAATAATAGACAAATAAAAAAAAAGTAAATAAAAGCAAAGGCATATAAATAAAAACCACTTCCAGTTATTTAAAGCAAAAATCTGACTTTCAATAAGACATTACTTATTATTATTCTATGTTCTGTTTTCAAAGTAACAAAACATACACAATGGAAAAATCAAAACAAAAAAAGATCTGGGATTCTTTAAAACTATACTATTAATGAAGGGAAAGTGAAAACCTCAATGCAATTTCTGAAAAATCTCATTATTGAGATAAGCCATATCGAAATTTCATGATAAGTTCAGAACCTCACTTTCCACAAGACTATGAGATGATCCTAAGTGCTTTGCAATACGTTTTTACTATAATCACCAAAACAGTGAAAGAAAACTTTAGATAGAAGCAGTTTCTTTTCTCTTAAACCATGTTGCACTTTTTTTTTTTAAGATAAAAGCATTTATATAACTTTTCAGTAGAAGAGGAACTTCATTTGGTTTCTAAACCAATGAACATACTCTGCAGGAAAATCTGAGCTTTTTCTTCTGATTTTCCAATTATAGCTTATATAAATTTTATATAAATTTTATACAGGCACAAATAGCTGATAAAGGAGTAATTGAACTTAAAGTAGCAATTGCAAGCTATTTCTTAATTTATCCTGAATGTAAATATCTGAAGAAAAATAAAACCAATTGATAATAGTTTAATAATTTCATGACAGTAAGGAAAAAATAGGCATGGATTCATGGATTTGCTTTTGACAAAGATAAATTTTAAAGTTAACTTTTTCCTCTCTACATAGGTTTGAAGTTACCCTCAAGGCATTAATCTATTGAAAGGGATAAGATATCATCTTTCAGGGGAAACATGTCATAAATATTTTGATAAAGTATTTGTAATCCTCAAAAACAGATGGCTGTTCCATAAAGATTGTCAGCTGAGGAGTTTTAGCTGACAGAATCATATTAAACAACTGCAGCCCAGGTTTGCACTGCACAATCAGATGCTTTCTTCTATTAATCAATCACAGCTGGGGGATTTTACTGACAGATAGATCTTGCAAGACCTAATTCTAACCCCTTGCTCGACTCCTGACTAATAAAAACTAAATTAAGTAAAACATGCTTTTGGGGGTTTACAGACATAAGAGATTAGCACCAAGAAACAAGAAGCATGAAGGATGTTGATTCAATCTTGTGAATATGAGATGATGGCAATATTACTAAGAGCCTATGCAGAAGTATTTTTCAGGAAAATGGTATATATTGGCCTTTGCCAATAACAATAGTACAAGTAGAAGAATGCTCATGTCCCTTGGTGGACTCAAGTTGGCAAATGTCACTCCATTATCTAATTGACTCATGGGTCTACTTTTCTCTCTTGACATTGGATGATATTTGGGGGGAGGGAGAATCACTTTATAATACTAATACTCAAATTTTGCCCTTTTTAAAAAAATATTTATTTAATTATTTATTTGAAAGTCAACATTACACAGAGAGAGGAGAGGCAAAGAGAGAGAGAGGTCTTGCATCCACTGGTTTACTACCCAATTGGCTGCAATGGCCAGAGCTGCGCTGATCTGAAGGCAGAAGCCAGGAACTTCTTCCAGGTCTCCCAGGCTGGTCCAGGGACCCAAGGACTTGGGCCATCTTCCACTGCTTTCTCAGGCCATAGCAGATAGCTAGATTTGAAGTGGAGCAGCCAGGTCTCGACCAGCGCCCATATGGGATACTGGTGCTTCAGGCCAGGGAGTTAACCACTGCGCCACAGTACTGGCCCCAAATTTTGCTCTTAAACTTTTACTATGGTCTTCACATAGAAATACTGGTTTTTTATTTGTAATTTATTACTAGGGACATACTAAAAAGATGATTTAAATGTTTTTCTGTTAGAATCCAATAGCACAAGAAAATACAATATAGAATTTTTGTATAATTATATTTAATACAATACAAAAATGATGTAAATAAGGATATTATTTTATATTAATTATTTTGTATATGTCCATAATGTAAGAAACAGTGCTTGCCATTCACTGTTTCTCCAACACATGTTAAAGAAATCTAAAAGTGCCATGCACTATATCCATAGATATATACCCACAGTACTCATTCTATGTTCTGAATAATTTACTTTTTATATACAAGAATCATTTGTTTGTAAAGCATACATACTGAGTCTAGTCTATCATGGTGAAGCATTATGTTAAGTGCTTTAGAAAGGTTTAGTAAATTTTTCCTTTGCATTTCTTGTTTTGTAATAGAGTTCAAAATTTATGCAAGAAGTAAAATTTAAATATTTTAGATCTGAAAGTAATAGGGATGGAGAATTGTAAATGACATCTTTTGATGGTTTTGGCCCCACCTGGTAACTGAATGCCAATCTGATTGTTAAGTTTTTTTTTTTTTTTTTCCTTTGAAATTGTACTTAAAGTGGACTGCCACCAGTCCGCTTTGGGTTTTCTTCTCTTGGAAGCTCCCTTCCATGCAACTCTGGCTCGAAGTCCTTGATTCTAACAAATATTTTAAAATCTCCAAAAAAAAAAAAAAAAGAAAGTAATAGGTATTTACTAATCCACATACATTTTACAGAAAAGAAATTCAGATATTCAATTGCTAGACAATTTCTCAACTTGTTGGGAGCAATTTTCTAATTGTTTCATCAAAACTTTTTTAATCAAAAATTTATTCATTTATAGTTTCCAGTAACCGTAACATAAAAACAATGTAGTAAAGCTGAAAGATGCAATTCATAAGCTGTTTAATCAAAATATTATTTTTATATTATAAGGAACAAAAAATATTTACAAGAAAATAGGTTAAGTCTTTTCACCCATGTCTAAAATATAAATCCTGGTACCTTCTATATATTTTGAGGTTATGAATTTAAAATTTTTATCCTAGCATAGTGTCCTGTTAGTAATGACTTAAAATAGTTCAGCTGATAAATTAATGAATGGATTACAAAGGTGACCATTGTGTTCACTCATTATGTGGATTCTGAATAACATAAAAAGAGCAATAAAATTTTATGTTTCCATAATGCAACTTATACATTCAACACAGCCCATGGTTTTCATCGAACATAACCTGAGGTTATCTTAAATTCCAGGAAATGAAAATTAATAACCTACCATGATCCAGGTCTTTGCAAAATGAAAACATAAAATATTAATGTTTTTCACATACTTGAGGTGCTCAAAACTCATAAATATGCATTCATCATTAGACGAAGGCATAATAAGCAACTTCATTCACTCAAGAAGTCATAGTTACTATCTTCATAAAAATGTCTCAAAGTTTAGATCTACAATTTGAGTTCCTTTCCTTTATGTCATCTTCTAATGTTATTCTTCCTACTACAAACCTCTTTTGGACTTATCATAAATATTTCCCAAAAATTTTGACAAAATTTATCAAATTATCACCCCAAAATGTGCCACATTTCTTGTTCTTCCAATCTTTATTAATGGAGCAATTACCCAACAGATACCATGTCTTCTTCATCACTGTTTTGTAATAAATCCCAATTCTTCACTTTTGTGATTCCATTCGCTTTTGTTAGTTTATCCTATTACTTATGTAGCTGAGGTCATGGGCATCTTTCACCAGAATCACTACTGCTATTCAGTTTTTCCTTGCCTCAGATTCTAGAACAGTAATGGCAGGAATAAGGTCATATAATGACCATATAAATATAAGAACATCTTTTTTCTAGAGAACTACAAAGTGTTAGATATCACCAGTATTTAACAAATGAGTTGTTTATATGTGCAAACAACTCACAAAAGGTGGGTTAGGACTAGATTATAAATATTCTAAAGGCATTAAGTACTTAATTATTTTATTGTGTAATAATTTCATCTCAAAAATAAAAGAGAATAAATTTGAAACTTCAATTATCTATTGATCTTGTCTTTAAGATCACTCAGAATGACATATTCTTACTCACCATTAGATTATTTTTATTAAGCATGTACTTATAATATCTGTAGTTTCTTAATTTTCTTGAGTTTATTCACTTGTAAGGGAGCTTCATACATTTTAATGCATGGATTCTCTGTCTCACTAAAGCACAGTTCTTTTAAACTAGTAACAATTTATCTTCATCTGAGAATCAACAAATAATTGTTAGTAATTGGGTTATGCCAAGAACATTCAAAGTTTTTAAATTATCTATTGTAGTTTTATCACCTAACACATAATCATAGAAGTCTTTCAGAGGCATCAAGGCCAAATAAGAATATAATCTTTAGCATGAGAGTTTTTCCAATTCTTTTTTTAAAACAATTTTTTAAGATTTATTTATTTATTTATTTGAAAGAGTTACAGAGAGGTGGAGACAGAGAGAGAGGTCTTCCATCCGCTGGTTCACTCCCCGGATGGCTGCAACGGCTGGAGCTGCACCAACCCGAAGCCAGGAGCCAAGAGTTTCCTCCAGATCTCCCACACGGGTGCAGGGGCCCAATGACTTGGGCCATCTTGTACTGCTTTCCAAGGCCATAGCAGAGAGCTGGATCAGAAGTGGAGCAGCCGGGTCTCAAACCAGCACCCATATGGGATGCCGGCACTTCAGGCCAGGGCCCCACTGCGCCACAGCACGGGCCCCAATAGTTCTGGTTTTTGAAAGAATTTGTTAATGCATGCATTAGCTTTCCATGGTCACAGAAAATACATGATAATTACTACAACACAATTCTGATCAATTCTCATGTTAATGTGGTATTAATACAAACACAACAGATTATCAATTTAGTTTATAGATAAAATTTTAAGAATATAATGATGCTGTTTTCCTCCACTCTCTTACTCTCTTCCCCTCTCTTCCTCCCTTCCTCTCTTCTTTCTTTCTTTCTCTTATCTTAATTTTTCAGATAGCATATTTTTATTGCATTATAGTCAAATTCTTAATGCTTCACTAAATAAAAGTTCAACAAGCAAAAAATAAATATATCCTAGCTTAGCAGTAATATAGCCAAGGGCTATAAACCATAATTAACAAAATATTTCCATAAGGCAGATTCAGAAAGACTAATACTGCATGTTCTCCCTTATATATGGGAGCTAAAATTTTAAAATAAAAAATAATCAAAAAGCAGAAAGAAAGAAATGCATATATCAGTATTTGTGCAAATGTAGTTTTGTCAAACATTGATTTATACCTTTGTCAAATCAGTGCTAAGAATTATATACTGCAATAATTTTAGTGACCTGCGATTATTTTAAAATTTACCTTAAATGAGGGAAATGGGGGCATCTTTTCATTGAACCATTACCTTTTCTGTGGTGACGCAGAGAAATAAGACCTGGTGCATATTTGAATATTCTTCCTTATATGACTTTGGGTTTTAAGACAGACATGATATCTTTCAAGCATCTGTATAGCCCTCATTTCCAAAACTCCAATTTCTCAAAAAAAAAAAAAATTTATCTTGGATTTAATGGTCTACATTAAATTCTTGTCAATATCATTTTACAAAGAAAAACTTAATACAGATCTGTTTTTTTTCTGTCCTGAGGTTCCAAATATTAAAGCTTTTGATATTAACATGACCTCTGAACTGTCCTTTCCAATTTTGTTTTCAGTATTTTTTCTTTTGAAAATATTGCAAAACACTTAATGTGGTTTCCCTAGAGTAGTGAATTTGACAGTATGGTCTTGAATTCTTATTCTTTTGAAAAATACTACTTACATGAGCCAACGTTTCTTCATTTGGAATGAGGATATTGAAGCAAATATCATTGTAAAAGTTTTATCCACATATAATTCAAAATGCAAGTAATTGATATCAGGTACAACTAATAAGGCCATTGTATAAGATGTCAACATAGATATCTGAGGGTTTATTTTCTACAATAATTCTAATTTTGCATTCTGAATTGTATATAATAAATGAAAAATAAAATTATTTTTCAAGTCACAGTATTTTTTTTAATTTGGGGAAATAAAAAACAGTAAAACTACTGTATATATGTTCTATTCAAGTATACCCAGTAGCTTTTCTCAAATAAGGTCAAAACAATAATTAAAAAGAACTGATTTATTGAAACAATGAAATGAGCAATCAGATTAGAATCATACACATAAGATGGATTATTTTCATTTTTATGATTCCAATAAAAGGCAAGTAATAGCAGAACAATCTCAAGCTGCTAAGATAGTTTATTTTAAATTTCATGCCTTATTGTTAGGAGACTTTGCACAGAGTAAAAATGCTCACCAAATAAAAACTGGGAAATTTAGCATTCTTCATTCCCCTGATTATCTATTGTGTGCATGAAAAACCATTTCTCAGACAAGTGTTTTCTTGCTTACAATCTAGGAATTAAAAATAGCAACCTCTACATTTACAATGGGTGTTTTGATAATGAAAGCTTGAATATAATTGACAAGGTTAGTAAAGACTGAAATGGAAAGTGTACTTCTGTCTGCCTTTACCAAGGAGCTACATGTTACTTATATGAAGATAGCTGCTATTCTGTTATACAATGGACATTTAAAATCACTTGTCATCTCTGCCATCAATCACTGATCTATAATCTGATACCAAATCTTTCCCAGAGATACCTTGAAAAAAATCCTATCTGCACCTATATTAGACAATTAAGATACCACCAGCAAAATTGGGCTCATCCTCCAGGATTTTCATTAAGTTTTGGTCTTTTTTTTTTTTTTCTGACAGGCAGAGTGAACAGTGAGAGAGAGAGACAGAGAGAAAGGTCTTCCTTTTTGCCGTTGGTTCACCCTCCAATGGCCGCCACAGCCAGCACGTTGTGGCTGGTGCACTGCGCTGATCCGAAGGCAGGAGCCAGGTGCTTCTCCTGCTTCCCATGGGGTGCAGGGCCCAAGCACTTGGGCCATCCTCCACTGCACTCCCTGGCCACAGCAGAGAGCTGGCCTGAAAGAGGGGCAACCAGGACAGAATCTAGCGCCCCGATTGGGACTAGAACCTGGTGTACCAGCGCCACAGGCAGAGGATTTGCCTATTGAGCCATGGCGCCGGCCAAGTTTTGGTCTTATAATTAGTATAACTAGTTATTTTACATGACACTCTGGAGTAGAATAACTACACAAACTGATTTTCTGTTCAGTCATTCAATCTGTTCCTAGGCACAATATGTAATATGATCTATATAGTATAATACCATACATATCACTGAATAATTATATATAAATATCCCCAATGATCAATTTTTTAAATATTTATGTATTTATTTGAAAGGCAGAGTTACACAGAGAGAGGAGAGGCAGAGAGAGAGAGAGAGAGATCTTCCATCTGCTAGTTCATTTCCCAGACGGCCACAATGGACAGAGCTTTGTCGGTTCGAAGTCAGGAGCCAGGAGCCAGGAGATTCTTCCAGGTTGCCCAAGCAGGTGCAGGGTCCCAAGAACTTGGGGCATTCACCACTGCTTTCCCAGGCTATAGCAGAAAGCTGGATCAGGACCTGAACCAGCACCTATATGGTATACTGGCACTTCAGGCGGTGGCTTTCTTTCTAAGCCAAAGAGCCAGCCCTGAACACAATTTTACTAAAGAAGCAGAAATTGAATTTGTTTTGCAAAGCACAACATATAAAAAGTGTATGTATATAGATATTCTTATATCCCATGTTAACTCTGCTTATATAGTGATGGGCCCATCAGATTACATTGCCTAGTGTCATAGCAGCTGTCTTTGTGGCAGTACAATTCTGTTTGCACAAAGATGAAATTGCCTTATGATGCATTTTCAGAATTTATCCTGTTCTCAAGGGACAATGGAATACGTATCTGCAATTGTGTCTCTCTCCTGTGTCTTTCTGATTACAGTGTTTACACCCAAGTTGATGGCAAAAAGTGGTACTTTAACAGAGAAGTATTATGGGGTTAACGTGCAGAAGCTCTTTAAATTCTTGTAATCTCTGTAGTCAAAACTCATGTCTATAGAGATACCACCAATTTATACTGACACCAAATGCTTAAAGTACCTGTTTCACTGCATCCCAGCCGGCAATGAGTCTTTCAATTAATTCAATTTTTGTAGTTGAAAGAACTGATATTGTAATTATATTGGGTCACCAGGAATAGAATCATTATTAAGATGACTCAAATTTATTCAAAAGGTCTTGTGACAAGAAAGTTAAGAAGATTAACATTAATATTAACAATACTAATAAAACCATTTCTATCAATTTATTATTAATAATAGCTAATGATTTTATAATAATGTACTGATATTATTAATACAACTGATGATTAATATTAATATTAATTTACTGAATAAAATTAAAAGTTGGTTTAAAATACTTTAACAGAGTGAAGTAATACATGATTTGATTAATTACAGGGCTGCTGTTAGTAGAAAAGGCATGCTGAATTTAAAATTAAGAGTAAAAATTACTGACATATAAGCCAGGAAGTGAATTTATACACTAATAATGAACATTACAGATATAAAGAGTATTATACACCAACTAAGCAACTCAATAGATTGGAGAGAAACTACTGAATATAAATTGCACTATAAATGGGGAGAAACTTAAAATCAATCATATTATATTTTTCTCAGTTAGGTTATAGCAACCAAAAGGCTAAAATAAACTGACAATTTATTCCTCTCACCTTACAATTAATATTTCCTATTTGTGAACTTGGAGGGTCCCCTCCCAAAGTGTGCTAAGTTAGACAGAAAGTTTTTTTTCTAGTCCTCACAAGGGTCCAGGGACTCCCCTCATTTCCTCTCCTCTATGAAATCCTCTCATTACCTGGTTAATGCCACTCTTAGGATCATTGGTTGCTATTCTCATCCTGTCTTTTATACTACAGTGTCTGTATAAATGTTTACAGGAGTTGATAATGGAATGAGCCAAGGCCTTCAGCAACCAAGTAATCAACCAAATGCTGCTATAGGGATATACTCGGCTCCCCGCCCAGGAGACAGAGGCTTGAGACATCACCCCATGCCAGCAAACAGTACCTCATCGCCCCATGTCAAAAGGAAGTAGCTGTAAAGACAGATCATAGTCCCTCTACCCCTCCTGGACTTTTGGGACTAATGTAATCCCATACAACTTCTGCTTTATAAAAAAAAGGGGGAAACATTAGTAAAATGGTGCAGACCTAACATCATCCTAGGCTCTAGCCCCCTCTGCCATTGTTGGAAACCAAGTGGCCACATGGCCTAACTACCGTTGTCAGCCCAATTCCATCCTAATGGGATTTGCTGCTCCTACTTCCCTGCCTGCCCCCCAGCAAAGTTTTAAAAGGACCTGCACCTGAACATGTGTCTCACTCTCTCTCCATCTGCTGACATCTGTCTCTGTTTCTGTCTCTCTCTTACACTCTCCTTCTTTTTCCTTCTTCACTCCTTCCCTCCTGTCGGGTTTCCCCCAATAAACTCGAAAGAAAGAAAGAAAGAAAGAAAGAAAGAAAGAAAGAAAGAAAGAGAGAGAGAGAGAGAGAGAGAGAAAGAAAGAGAGAGAGAGAGAGAAAGAAAGAAAGTGGGTGGGCTACATTTTTTGTTTGAAAAAAATCCCCATTAATTTTTAGTTGTGTTATTATGCCTATATAAGTTGTGCTCCATTATGTTAAATTATAGAGACCACTTTGCTTTTCCTTGAAGGTGGCTTTATATTATGGGTTCTTGTTTAGTCTACATTTATCTTATTTTTGGATGATGATATATATTTCAAAATTACATCAAGGACAAGGTTTCTCATTATAAATTCAAAGGATTGGATGAAATGCACAGATTTCTCATGCAACAAGTTTTATAGGACCTTGTCCATTTATCTTTGTTTTCTTCATCAGAAAGCTCGATGCAGTAGTGATCTCATTGAGTTTGGCTCCGAATAAATGAAACACTAATGGTTCTGAAACTTAGGAGAATATAAGCAAACTAGTTTTGGAATTTTTATAACACTTTATGTTAGTTTTTGCTTGCTTTGTTGTTTTCTTGAATGACCCTGCTAGATAAATTTCCCACACTACCACCAATTGTGTGATCAGGTTACCCATACCTAATATGGCAATCTTTTTTTAACAACTATATGATTTAAGGCATTCATCATTTATTTTGTGGATGATTTGCTTTTTAGTATCTTAATCTTGACTTTTTAAGATTTATTCTTTTTTTTTTTTTTTACAGGCAGAGTGGACAGTGAGAGAGAGAGACAGAGAGAAAGGTCTTCCTTTTGCCGTTGGTTCACCCTCCAATGGCCGCCGCGGTCGGCGCGCTGCGGCCGGCGCACCGCGCTCGTCTGATGGCAGGAGCCAGGATCTAGGTGCTTTTCCTGGTCTCCCCATGGGGTGCAGGGCCCAAGCACTTGGGCCATCCTCCACTGCACTTCCGGGCCACAGCAGAGGGCTGGCCTGGAAGAGGGGCAACCGGGACAGAATCCGGTGCCCCGACCGGGACTAGAACCCGGTGTGCCGGTGCCGCAAGGCGGAGGATTAGCCTGTTGAGCCACGGCGCCGGCTAAGATTTATTCATCTATTTGGGAGGCTGAGGAAGATAATAAAGACATTGTTAATTAAAATCAAGATATGGATAATTCATCATTGCCATTTGGTACAAAATGTGAAACTTACCTCCTAAGGAGGAGACAATCATTTTCATTTTCATTTTTTTTATAAGAAGAATGATCCAAACACTGAGCTGAAGACTGGGCATTAAATTAAAAAGAACAATCTTGTATTGAGTGCTAATATATAATATAAAAGTCAGTTTTTTAAATATAAAATCCTAATAATGAATACAAGACATTGGTTACCATAAAGTTGTCCCAAACTATACTGAGGAGTAAGATTCTGTCTAATTTAAATGTTTTGCAAATGTCAGTTTTACATAATAACTTAGGAAATAAACCAGCTCCTTCCCTTACTTTAGGTAAAGAGCAATCTACATCTATGGCATGAGCCGATAAGGGATTATAACCCAATATCTAGGCTAATCTAATTGGACTGGAATTTACGCATGATTTGGAAATACAGCAGCCATAATGGCAGAGTTCTTCCACAGCCCAGCAGCTATCTAAACAGAGACAGAGAACCAGGGACTTGAGTTCAGTAACTTGCAATTCTTTGGAGGTACTAGAAAGTAGGAGTGGAGATCCTGAGCTTTACAATAAACTATGCCATTCTTATCAATATATTGAGTTTAGAGGCTTGATTTCTGTGTAAATGACATACATCTCATAGAACTGTTATTCAGGTAAATTTCTTAATGCAAAGATATACATTAGGGTAGAAATTATTACAGTATATCATGGTCTGTTTTGAAAACTGATACATCTTCTGAAGCATCTAAAACATAACCCTCAAACTTATTTTGCTGAGAACCTTAAAAAGAAGCTCAATGATTCCAATAATGATGAATATATACTGAACAATGCAATAAAGCTTTAGGTTAATACAAAATAATAACAATAAAGATTAACAATATCACAATTCTGAGTATAACACTTTTCATTAAGAAAACAAAATTCTGGGAGCTGGCGCTGTGGCATAGTGGGTAAAACTGCCAACTGCAGTGCCAGAATCCCATAAGAATGTGGCTCGAGTCCCAGCTGCTCCACTTCTGATCCAGCTCTCTGCTATAGCCTGGGAAAACAGTAGATATTGGCCCAAGTCTTTGGGCCCCTGCACCCATGTGGGAGACCCAGAAGAATCTCCTGACCCCTGGATTCAGATCGGCACAGCTCTGGTCATTGCAGCGAACTGGGGAGTGAACCAACAAATAGAAGACTCACTCTTTCTCTCTGTCTGTCTGTCTCTTTCTGCCTCTGCCTCTCTGTGTGTAACTCAGACTTTCAAGTAAATAAATAAATCTTAAAAAAAAAAGAAAACAAAGTTCTGTTTTCAACACCTTATGTATAAAATTTAAGAACCCCGATATTGAAAAGGTAATTATTTAAAAAATTTTATTAATATAAAGAGTACAGATTTCATGTATTTCATAGATAAAATTCTAAGAAGATAACTACACTTTCTGTCCTTCCTCCAGTCCTCAATCCCACTTTAAATTGAGACTAAAATAAAGAAAATTTTTTAAAAAATTGATTTTCAAAAAAAATGAGATAAATAGTTTTTTTTAAGCAAAGTAAAAGCTGGAGCTGGCACTATGTCACTGCAGGTTAAACTGCTCCCTGAGATGCCAGCATCCCATATATGCGCCAGTTCAATTTCTAGCAGCTCCAATCCAGTTCCCTGCTAATGTTCCTGGGGAAGCAGTGGAAGATGATCACACGGCTTAGGCCCTGCCACTCATATGGGAGACCTGGAAGAAGCTCTTGAATTCCAGCTTTGGCCTGGCCCAGTCCCAGCTATTGCAGCCATCTGGGAAGTGAACCAGACTACGGAAGATATCTATCTTTATCTCCCCCTCTCTTTATGTACCTCTGTCTTTTGAATAAACAAATAAATCTTTATTTATATAAATAAAAAGAAAAGGAAAAGCTGTATATTTTTAGTATCAAAAATATTGAATTTACGTTAGAAATACAAAAGCTAAAACTTTAAAGATGTAGAGTATCTGCTTTTAATAAATCTCAATGCAAAAATTAATGAATAAAGAGGTTATATAAATATTATTAAATCAAAAACTTGCTCTAAAAATAAGCCATTAGAAATCATAATACACACACTTTCAAAGAGTATTCAACCACAAACAGAAATGAAGATATCATATAATATGCTCAAATCTTGACAATTGTTCCTTAATATAAGACAGATCAGGGCCAGTGCCATGGCTCACATGGTTAATCCTCCACCTGTGGCACCAGCATCCCATATGGGTGCCCGGTTCTAGTCCTGGCTGCTCCTCTTCAAGTCCAGCTCTAAGCCTTGTCCTGGGAGGGCAGTGGAGGATGGCCCAAGTGCTTGGGCCCCTGAACCCATGTGGGAGACCAGGAAGAGGCATCGGGCTACTGGCTTCAAATCGGTGCAGCGCTGACCATAGCGGCCATTTGGGGAGTGAACCAGAGGAGGGAAGACCTTTCTCTCTGTCTCTCTCTCACTCTCTATAACTCTACCTGTCAAATAAATAAAAAAAAAAAGACAGATCAATATGTAAAATCAACAAAATAAATCTTAAAAGAGATATTAAATGTAAACAATTTATAAAAGATAGAAACAAAATTATCTTTAGTACTTTTTTAAAGATTTCATTTATTTATTTGAGATGCAGAGTTACACACAGAGAGGGACAGAGAGAAAGGTTTTCTATGCATTGATTCACTTCACAAATGGCCACAACAGCCAGAGATGGGCCAATCCAAAGCCAGGAGGCAGGAGCTAGGATCTAGGAGCCAGGAACCAGGAGCTTCTTCTGGGTCTCCCCACATGGATACAGGGGTCCAAGCACTTGGGCCATCTTCCACTGTTTTCCCAGATCACAGCAGAGAGCTGGATCAGAAGAGAAGCAGCTGGGACATGGACTGACGCACGTAAGGTATGCTTAGATGGTGCTTAGCCCACTATGACACAGTGCTGGCCCCTTCCACAGTACTTTTCACAGAAGATTTCCACTAACATTAAGGGAAACAAATAGACCCCAAAGCCCAGTAAAGCATTCTAGAGCAGAGACAAAGAAAAGTCCTTCCCAATTATCTGTTTTTTGAATACTACCAAAACAAAACCAGGACTCTGTGTGCTCACACACACAGGCTTTCTCCATTCCTCTGTCTCTCATATATACATTTGCTTCCATATCAACCAATACAGAATGGCTGTATCATATAAAATAAAAAACATAAAGATTGAAGCACAAGAGAACATCCTTCCTTACTAAAAACTTATTTCTTGCTCTCATAAAAGTGGTTGGCTAGTCCTTATGAATGTGAGTATAGTATGGGGATGCTGTCTCTCATGCAGCCATTTGGACATACACAATATCGATAGCTTTGTAATACCCAAAATTTATTTCTAAGATCAGTCACATGGAAGTCGAAAATTTCATGGTGCAGCTGTGTGAGGGCAAACTGTTGAAATCTTTACTTAATATATACTAAACTGATCTTCTGTATATAAAGAGAATTGAAAATGAATCTTGATATGAATGGAAGGGGAGAGGGAGCAGGAAAGGGGAGGGTTGCTGGTGGGAGGGAAGTTATGGGGGAGGGGGAAGCCATTGTAATCTATAAGCTGTACTTTGGAAATTTACATTCATTAATTAAAGTTTAAAAAAAAAAAGAAAATTTCATGGTGCAGCACCAGGTACAAGGTGTTTGTGGATCATGCCTAAGATTGTTCCACATCAATTCTATTTATATTTTATTGGCTGAAATCCAACCGCGTAACAAGCCTGAAATGCAGGGAACCTGGAGAATGTAGCTCTTCTAAGAGAAAGCATCTTCTAGCAGGAATTTAATCTCAAGAAAAATAGAGTACAAATTTTTAGAAGGACTTGAGCCTATTTTTCAGGTTAGTGATGAGGCTCAGTTAAAGGCTTGGAATAATGTTTAGTGGCAGGATGGCAGCCTTCCAATAAATCAGTGTTATTGTTTATTCTGTTTATTCCTACTCATACGCTGCATTGCAGTACTATTGCTTGTTAACTTAGAAGACTAGATTCTGTGACAAGAGGAAGCTCTCAAATCCAGTAGTTCTAATAGTAAGAAGGATTTTAGTGTCTGTTAAAGTGAAGTCCTGAGTCATGACAATTCCAAAGTTACTGAATTCAACATCTCAATAATATCAATAAATATAGGTTATTTCAGCTTTTAACAATTCACCATGTATGAATATTTCTGATCATGTGACTTGATCCCATCATAAACAGAACATGGGTATCCTGAGATATAAAACTGCTTAAAAATATTTTAGATCAGGATACTCCTGCATCATTTTTCAATGCAGAAATATTAACTAGAAATGCTTGGGGAATTTTCTGAATCCCATTTACCAGAATTAGGCCACATTTCCATCGTATGACAGCAGAAGGAAATGAAATTCAATTGTTGGCTTAACCAACCAAAATTTAATTATTGATTTTGGGATAGGGCCAATTGTCAATGAAGGGACAAAGAGGAAAACAACTCCTAAATAACATTGTCCAGGAGAAAACAGAAGTAAACATTTTCAACATTCACTTTATTGTGTGCGAAACTTTATATCCCTTGTCTAGATAAAAAAAAATTAAAAACTGCATTCTCTATCTTATCTGCCATGAAAGCATCTCATATGTTACTGCCAGATGCACTTTTCAAATATATAGGTTTCTTTGTCCATTTCTAAAGCATCAACACATTTTATACCTTTTGGGTCTTTTCTTTTAACAACTCATATATTATATTGAATTTTGCACTCACTGGACCCTGAATTGCATCTTCTTCCTCTATGTATCAGAATGATTCCCTTCATCACCTCATTCAGGTTTTCACTCCTATATTATATTCTTTAGTAATCTCCTCTATATTTATCTTATGTAAAATTCCAACTACCTATAACCCTGCCTATTCTCCAGTCATAATTTATGTTGGTTATATAAATTAACATGATCTGGCAGGCTCTGTAGTAACACTTGTTTTTGTTAATAAACTTTAAGCTCCAGAAATTCAAAAAACTTTAAATGTTTTAAAATGCCCTATCCCCTTGATCTAGAATAATATTTGTTGCATGCAAAATGTTCATTAAATGTTTATTGAACAAAGGAATAAATTAGCAATGAATATAACAGGTCAGCGAAAAGATTATAAGGTGTGAAATGTATGTGGATTCTAAAGACTCAAAACTGCATATTGAATAATTACTTAAACCTACCTTTTAAACATACTCCAAAACATTCAAACTTCCTTCTTATGCTTCACAGTTGAAGCTATGCCTGTAGTTATTTTTATTCATTATTCCAACCTATTCAAAATTTTGTTTTGTTTGTTCTGAATTTATTAACATGCAAACCAAAATTAAACTTCTTATATTTACTTTATATAAAAGTTTAAAAGGATAACAAATATTAAAAGTCTTGTATAGGGAAACATTGCTAAACAATGATGGCAATATCACTCAAGATTTGTTATTAATTGAAGAAGCAGTACTTCCATCAAAAATACTGGAGTCATCTTCAACAGCTGATGCGTATTTTTTCAAATTTTCATGTTTAAAGGATCATTTATGAGAATGAATTATAATGTAAGGATTTCAAAACATTAGGAATACACCAGTTTAAAATGACCACAATTGGGGCAAGCACTGTAGCATAGTGGGTAAAGCTGCCTCCTACAGTGCCAGTATCTCATAGGGGCATCCAGCTCCCTGCTATTGCCTAGGAAAGCAGTAGGATATGGCCCAACTCCTCGGGCCTCTGCACCTGCATGGAAGACCCAGAAGAAGCTCCAGCTCCTGGCTTCAGATTGGCTCAGCTCCAGTCATTGCAGCCATTTGGGGAGTGAACCAGTAGATGGAAGAGTTTTCTCTCCCTCTCTGTCTCTCTGTCTCTGCCTCTCTGTAACTCTGCCTTTTGAATAAACAAATATTTTTTTAAAAAGACTACAATTATAATTTATACAACATAGATTTTTTTTCCAAATGGAAATACTCAAAAAATGTTAATATGTTTCATGAATTACCATTTCAATGAAAACTATTTAAATCTTCCTTAGTGTCTTAATTTCAAAGTTTGGTAGATCATTATATTGTTTCCGAATTAGTTGTTCCTCATTTCACTCTTGAATACTGCACATCCATTGTGACCACCATATGATAATTTCTTACAAACAGTATATGAATAAGTTTATATCATATAGCTGAGAATTTTTTTTTGTAAAAGAGTTGATGTTTTCTGTGAAATGTCTTGCTCTTTTCCTTGCACTACACAAATGATATCTCCCAAAAATGAACTCTCCTTCAGCCTTAGTCTTGAAATAATAAGATATTTTTAATAACACCCACAGCTGGTGCTGTAGTCACTAATAGGATGCATAATCACACAGACGCTTTTGTGAGTCGAGGTGATTTCGCATTTCCTGGTGTCTGCCCACTTGTATATATCCCTGCCTTTGGTGCAGGCTGTACCTTGACTCTACTGAGTAGAATACAAAAAAAGACATGAGGTATTACTCCCTTGACTATGTTATGTTATATAAGATATGAGTCTGTACATAGGGAAACATAATTTAAGCAGTCATGGTAAAGAATTCCACATGATAAAAACTGCACTTGTTGTCTATGACTTGAGGGCAGCCTCCAGCAAACAGGCAATTAAAACTTGGGGTGTAAGATACACAATGGCAAGGAAATGAGCTTGAACTGGATTCCTTCCTGGTAGAGCATCCAGATAAGAATGCAGACTGCAAGCATCTTGATTGGACACATGTGTGACCCTGAGTGGATGACCTGTAATGGCCTTGTCTATCCCCTTGAACTACAAGAATGTTGGGATGAACATGTGTCTTTTTAAGTCATTAAGTTTAGGATAAGTTGTTATAAGACAATGGAAAGCTAAAACAATTATCATAAGGAAGCCAGCTGATAGATAATTACTACCAGTATCACAGATCCAATGTCAAATTGTACTTCCTTCAAATAAGACAAGCAGAAATGCCCCCTGGTATGATTCAGTATTTAGCTCTGTTTATCTTAACATATGCTCCTTTTCACATTTATTTTTATATTTTGTGCTCATATAGTTGAGATAAAGCTTTTCATTTTTTATTTGCCCAGAGTGCTAACATACCACTTTTAAATAAAATGCATTCAAATTAAATAATTCAGTCCATTTAAATTGTAATAAATATTTTATAATGATAATACTTGTAACATTTAATACAGTAAAATTTAATCAATACATTTCTAAAATAAAGTAAATATTGAAAATATAATACAGAATTATTTTTCATCATTCAAGTATTATCTCATTTTAGAGTGAATATTTAAGGTTTTCTTATAAATAACATGAGTCTACTTAGTTGAAGTTCTCTTTTTGTTTAGTTTATTTGACAGGTAGAGTTGTAGACAGTGACAGTGAGAGAGACAGAGAGAAAGGTCTTCTTTCCGTTGGTTCATTCACCAAATGGCCGCCATGGCCAGTGTTGCTCCAATCTGAAGCCAGGAGCCAGGTGCTTCCTCCTGGTCTCCCATTTGGGTGCAGGGCCCAAGGACTTGGGCCATCCTCCACTGCCTTCCTGGGCCATAGCAGAAAGCTGGACTGGAAGAGGAGCGACCAGGACTAGAATCTGGTGCCCATATGGGATGCTGGCGCCACAGGCAGAGGATTAGCCAAGTAAGCCACAGTGCTGGCCCCCTTATTTGAAGTTCTTATTTCAAGTCAGAAAATTATTAATCATGTAGCTTCTTCAAATTGGTTATGCACTCTGTGTGTCTTAGACTCTTGGCTATAATTTCTTATTATATATATATTTCTATATCTGTACATCTCTCACAGTGTAGAGACCACTATTATTGGGTTTTTCCCATATAACTATGAATAGAAGGCCAGTCAGGAATAAATAGAAGTAAGAGCTTCAGGAGACCTTACTGTTGTCACAGAGACGACCATGGCATTTCTACAGATACTGGTGTAAGTAGTTGATTTACAGAATTATGGAATAATAGAATGTTCTTGAATTACATATCTATCGTGACATTCAATTGGTCAGAGATATGTTAACTGACACTAATATTGGGGGATTACATAAATTCAGAAAATATACTGTAAACAATGTGTTTGAAGCATAGAAGTTCACAAATATCTTGTGAAGTTCAAGGAGCATCATAGTTCTGATATACTCCAGAAATTTACCTACTTATTTGCTTATAATTCAGCCCTCCACAACTAGTAAGCAAGGTGTACAAGGGTGGGAAATTTCATCGTACTTATTCACTGATGCATATATCACTAGAATTTAAAATAATGTAACATTTCATCCTTAATAATACATATTAGTTGAATACATGAGTAGTTTTACATGGGAAAAATAAACATTTTAAAGAGTGCTAACGGATCTGTCTTCTAGAAAAAAAATACCCTCACATAATTCTGGTTCCCATGTCCCACACTCATCTTCATATGCACAGAATTTGTTTCCCCACAGACATCAAGGTGGTGGTTATGCCAAAGAGACGGAACTGAGGTCATAAGCACCTCTCTATGATCACGCTCACTCCATCCAACAACACTCCCGCTTTTTTTTTTCTTATAAAACCACTGTTTCTGCAAAGGTGCTGCCGAGACTCAACACTGTCTGAAAATAACCAATATGACAGGCTGAATGTCTACAAAGACTTATAGCTCGTTGTGATATCAACATGACAAAGTCACCATTGTTAGCAGTCCTACTGCCATCATGTATCTGCCACTGCAATACTTCCAAGATTTAGAAAAGTATAAGAAAATGGGTAGTACTCAAATCCCACACCCGAAAAACCACCCCTCATAAACATTTAATTCAACTCTGACCTAGAAACCTTCCCATGTCTCCAGATCATATTATAAAATGATGACCCCAAAGCTTGTTGTGCACAATTTGCTATCAAGTGCATCTTAACTCCCTCATGAGTGTGTACTTATATTTTTCTAATAAATCTTATTCCTGTGCAAACCTTTACCTTGTATTATACCTTGCATCAGAAACAAGAACCTCATCCTTGTATTATGCCTTGTATCAGAAATAAGAACCTGGGGCTGGTTCTGTGGCATAGCCACTAAAGCTGCCACCTGCAGCCCCGGCATCCCACGTGCAGGATCAAGTCTGGGCTGCTCAGCAGAGGATGGCCCAAGTGCTTAGGCACTTGCACCCACATTGGGGACCTGGGGGAAGCTCCTGGCTCCTGGCTCCTGGCTTCGGAGCAGCTCATCTCCAGCCATTGCAGCCATGTAGGGAATGAACCAGCAGAAGGAAGACCTTTCTCTCTGTCACTTCCTTACTCTGTCTCTACCTCTCAAATAAATAAATCTTAAAAAAAAATAAAGAAACAAGAACCTGGAGTCAGCCACGACAGCACCAATTAGTATAACGTGTATAAATGTGCTTGTGTCTAAAAAGTATCTGCAGTTGAATGGGATTGTTTCTTAAAAATCTTGGCTGGAGCTTTCTTTATGGCTTTACATTGTTGCTCTATTCTCAGTGTTTCTTTCTGGCAAGGCAATCAGAGAGCTGATTGAGTGGTCTCTTGTTTCTGGGAAGTATGTGTTGAGACCTTTTCCTTTTCATTTGTGCTTTCATACTTTGTCCAAAAGAAGGCCCTCCTTCATGATGAAAGCAGAAAAGAAGAATCACTTCTAACCACACAAGTTTTCCGTCGTCACAGAGATAAAAGGACCACAGCAGGAAAGCCCCTGCATTTTAGAAAGTCTTAAAAGACAGGGAAGCAAGTAAGAGAGAGAGAGAGACACTTACTGCCATGGACTCCTCTGATGTCAATCTCTAAGGTCAAGAACTCTAGTGTGGGGGTATTTGGAGTTCACTGTCATTAAATATATTTAATCCTCCCTTCAGGAGCCATTAAGGTTAAAGGAGCTAGATGCCAGAGATCTGTTACCGCTATCAGTGGAATGTCATTGCAGTCCCTGGAATGCTTCATAATGACAAACTACTTTTCCATAGTTTTGCAATTTCAAGCAAAGTAGACTGCTTTTAGACACTCAGAAAATGTTATTTTCTTCTCATAAGTAAATGGCTATTTGAGTAACAAGCCCAGGAGAATGAGTGATGGTCATCATTTTTTTTTTCTGATTTTCCTAAGGAAAAGTATGTCATCTGTAGCTATCAAAGTAATTACTATTGATGTCAGAGTTCGTTGCAGCAGTTACAAAAAATATAATCCGACTTCTCCCAAATGAAAACTAGGAATGTCAGGCAAAACGGAAGGATATGGGAACTATGATAATACAATTGAGTAAATATGCTGAATACTGATAGGACATAGAAGTCATCATACAAATTGTTGTCTGTTGATATATTCCTTCTTTCTTTTTGCAGCAAAGTTACCATGTAAAATTAGAATCATTTAGTGTAGACACCCTAAGCAACTCTATCCCAGACCACAGCATTTCCTTTTTTTTTTCATGATGAAAAAACTGCCTCCCCAAATCAGGTCAATATTTTGTGAAAAGTGACCATATTTGTTATGCTCAGACCTTGCTCATCTCTCCTCAGTTTGTATTCATGAGGATTACCAGGTAACAAACCGCAGATTGAGCTAAGGTGTTGATATCCAACAGAGGACACTGTACAGTAACTAATATTATCTAACATGATGATCATTCTGTTCAAGCTTCCTTGGTGCCATAGAGCTGGATTGCATCTCAGTGAGTGGGAGCAGATGCTTAATTAAGAAAATTCCATGAGGGAAAAACAAGAGCAGTAAAAACTTAAAAGTTTGTTACACATCTCTTACAGTGGAGTGAGAAAATAAAGTGTTGCTTCTTTATCTAGGCATACCTTTCTTTTGACCAGGCACCCTAAGAATAAAAATGACCAAAAGTCTCAGGGTGCTGTGTGTATGTATGTATCCCTTTGTGTATGCCTGAGAACAGGGAGACAATTTATTCCTGGGTATGAAGGTGCGGTGAATGTTTTTCCTCCCAATTTTTCTTATTATATTCTTCAATGCTTCATGGAAAAAGGAGTTGTATTGTGCAATAACTATGAGGCAGCCAAGGTTGAATTCTGACCCCTAGTTGAAACTAGAATAAAATGAAGACAACTGAGTGAAGTTCATGTTCTCTATTGAATGAAGAAAATCATAAAGAGTTCAAGATACACTAAATAATTCACTGGAGAGCTATTGCTGAGTGTTGTGTCTACCTAGAGTGCCAATTGGCTGGATTTCCCATAAATGCCCTCAGCTGTGCAATGGAAATGCTAAATTACATAATTAGCAAATGTACAATACATATGAATAATGTAGCATATGTATATATATATACATATAGATAATTTAATATTAGAGACTCAAAGACAAGAAAATGTGAACTATTAGAGCTAGAATGAACCTGTAAAATCATCTGTGTATAACTTAGCTTCCCAGAACTGTTTAAGAGTTCAAAAGATTTTAATAGGGATGAGGACTGATTATCAATGTATTGGAAATTCTAATAGAAATCATAAATTACCACAATCAAAACCATTAACAACTAAATATAATTTTGAATGTCTTGGTACAATGTTATGGTATTTTTATTCAAAGACTGATGGTGAAGGGATTACAAAGAAGAAAAAGTTTAAGAAAGATAACCAATTTTTCAAAAATAAATAATAAA
The DNA here is from genome assembly GCA_949820135.1 of Sylvilagus floridanus. Classification (NCBI taxonomy): domain Eukaryota; kingdom Metazoa; phylum Chordata; class Mammalia; order Lagomorpha; family Leporidae; genus Sylvilagus; species Sylvilagus floridanus. Next base: position 99,007,663 of record OX463224.1, on the reverse strand, counting down.
TTTGAATTGCAGAAAAAAATTCTACTAATCAGTTTAATACAGAAGATAAATCTTTTAAACCATAGGCACAATGCTGAAGGGAAAATTTTTGCTTGAAATACTTTGGTATCCACTAATCTGATAGTGCAATATACTTCACTCACTTTCTACCCCCATCATGTAACAGATGAGAAATTTGCGGCTAGCAATACTGATTTATATTATATAACAGAGCTTGTTAGTGGAAAGCATGAAACTGGATATCAGATCCCCTGAACGCCATTTCAATATTCATTCTGCAATACTACATGGAACATATGCACAAATTTGAATGATGAAAATGTAATTCCTAAAATAAGCCAACTTTTATGTTCTGTTCTTTATTAATAGGAGATGTTGCTATGTGATACACAATTCTCTATTTTAAACAATGTAAAATGTATTAAAGAAAAAACATGCATTCACATTATGTTAGAATGACTGTTGAGAAGCATAAATGAGAGAATGGGGACAAAGAGACAAAAAATGAGTAGAGGTTAACTATGTTATTTGCTTAATATGTATATACATGCATATACACATATGTATATATACATATATATATATATACAGGAACATACACATGCTTACATTCATACACATATACTCATATACATGAGAGACATGCACGTGCACATGGGTACATCAATAAGTTTAAGGAGCGGGCTAGCACTGTGGCACAGCAAGTTAATCCTCTGCCTGCTGCACCAGCATCCCATATGGACACGGGTGCTAGTCCTGGCTGCTCCTCTTCTGATCCAGTTCTCTGCTATGGCCTGGGAAACCAGCAGAAGTTGGCCCAGGTGCTTGGGCTCCTGTATCCACATGGGAAACCGGAAGAAGCACCTGGATCCTGACTTTGGATCAATGCAGCTCTGACCCATTTTGTCATTTGGGAAGTGAAACAGCGAATGGAAGAGCTCTCTCTGTTTCTCCCTCTCACTGTCTGTAACTCTGCCTCTTAAATAAATAAATAAATAAAATCATTAAAGAGGAAAGGAATATGTACATTAAAAAGTATATGGAAAATCGAATGAAAAAATAGTGTGCATTTTCCATGAGCTTTTTGAAGACACCTTGTATGTTTATATTTATATTTACAAATATTCATGTGAGTGAGCATATTTGCATGTAGAGAGCAACATATTGTTGCTCATCACATTTCAACGTACTGTTTCACACAATAGTTCCCTCTTTTAATCTGTGCACTGATTACAGTTGTCTGTAAATGTAAAAACATGTATGAATAGCTATTTGCCCTCTGCTTTAAGAATGAAAATAGTACTTTGCATTGAATTGTTCCACAAAGTTTGCTTTCAAAAGCAAGATGGTCAGCATTTCAACATGAGGCCAGAATATCCAGAAGAGAGAAGATGATATAGTTTAAATTGTAATGACTCCAAAATGAAATTCCAAAGATATGCTGAGAAATTCTATTATTGCATTTAATTCTTCTGAGATAAAGATTTTTGAATGTAATTTACCTTCATTGTGTACTTATTCAACGACCATTTTTTGTTAAAGAAGAGCCTTACATGAACTTTTCCTGTGTATGTTATGTGAATTTAACCTGTTTTTCTAGAACACTTATGCATTCTAAAAAGGGGTGACTACCTTCACTTGTTTTTAATTTATGAGGTGCACTTATTTGTCATCTATTTGAAAGCTGGGTAGGGGGAGAGGCATGGGGTTGTGGGGGAGAGAGAGAGAGAGAGAGAGAGATAAAAATCTTCCCTCCCTTGGCTAGGCCAGGAAATTGGAACTCTAGCCAGGTCTCCCATGTGGGTAGCAGGAATCCAAGCTCTTGAGCCATCATCTACTTCCACTCAACATGCTTTAGCAGGAAGATAGATCAGAAGCAAAGTAGCCAGGACTTAAATTGGTGCTTTGGTATGTGTGCACGTCCAAAGCACAGGCTTAACTTGCTGTGCCACAATACCAGTCCCACTTTTATATTTTTATGGCACAGTGATTAGATGCCCCTTAGTGGTATGACAGTCAATAATTAAATATTCAGAGTTAAAATGGCCAGAGTACATTGTTGTTTTAATCTTTCCTATTGTTTCACTTCCAAGCAAGTACCTTTGTGCCTTACAAAATGTTTACAACAAAAATAAGAACGATTTCAGATTTGGGTGCTGTAAAAAAATCAGTGAAGATTATAGCAATGCTTATTATTATAATTAAAACATGTTAATATATCCACAAGTCTTTGTATTTTCAAAGAAAATTAATTTTAAACAGATATTAGTTTTTAGAGTATTATGTTCAAAGCATAATTGTGCAGAAAGTACACAGACTTCCAATTTACCCTCTGGCCCTTCTCAGATGTGCAGTCCCACACCTTTACCCCACTGTGCATATCAAGTAGCATAGTGGTTCATTACTTACAGTCTAGGGACCTACTTTGATACATAATTATCACCCAAAATCCATAGATTACATTACGATTCATTCTTGGTGCTATACATTCTATGTTTTTTGGCAGTTTTGTAACAACATGTAAACAATGTTGTAATCCATCACACTACACTAATCTCTGAAAATGAATAACACTTTTAATATCTGTGTGGTTTTACATTTTGTGGAAAATAATAAAATTAGAACCATACAGTATATGGCATTTTCAGATTGAATTCTTCCACTTAGTAATATGCATTCATGTTTCCTCCATGTCATTTCAAGGCTTGATAACAATTCTTTTCAGTAATGAATAATGTCCCATTGTTTATTTATCCATTCTACTGAACAACATCTTGGTTGCTTCCAATACTGGCAATTATAAATAAAGCCGCTGTAAATATCCATTTGAAAGAATTTGTGTGAACAAAAATTTCAAGTAATTTGGGTTAATACCAAAGAGTGCTACTGGAGAAATGTGAATGGTTTGTAGTAGGCAGAGATCAAAAATGTTGATTTTATCTGATTTAATTTCATAATATCATCACTTTCATTTACAAAAACAACATTTAGATTAGACATGCCAAAAAGCAATATGAATACAGACATGAAGAAACATATGCTGCCAGCTTTTTTTTTTTTTTTTGACAGGCAGAGTGGACAGTGAGAGAGAGAGACAGAGAGAAAGGTCTTCCTTTGCCATTGGTTCACCTTCCAATGGCTGCTGCGGTCGGCGCGCTGCGGCCGGCGCACCGCGCTCATCCGATGGCAGGAGCCAGGTGCTAGGTGCTTTTTCCTGGTCTCCCATGGGGTGCAGGGCCCAAGCACTTGGGCCATCCTCCACTGCACTTCTGGGCCACAGCAGAGGGCTGGCCTGGAAGAGGGGCAACCGGGACAGAATCCGGCGCCCTGACCGGGACTAGAACCCGGTGTGCCGGCGCCGCAAGGCGGAGGATTAGCCTGTTGAGCCACGGCGCCGGCCTATGCTGCCAGCTTTTAACAAATAATTTTTAGAATCCAGTGTGATAAATATCTTCCCAAAATAGAGATGAGGGATATTTGTTATGGAAGCCCAGACAAAAATGAACCCCAAAGCATACTGGGGCTGACATGGAGAACATATAAAATGCCCAAGAAGATGTGTTCATTAGACTGAATTCTTATAAACAAATGCAATTTTCCTGGAAAAATAGAACAGAGAAGGACTCTAGGAAAGAGATGTGGAAGAAATTAATGAACAAAATATTTTACATTTTAAGATGAGCTAATCATTCCATAGAGCTAAGGAAAAAGTACGAGTGTAGAGTATGTTGACAGAAAAGGCTAGACTGTAACAACAAAAAAGTTCCACATAATATTTCACCATGTAATTGTATATTTAACATGTTTTTTTTTTATTTGCTAACTGTAGCATAATAAGGCTGAAAACAGAAAGAATGGACGGTATCAAGGATATTTCTGTGTGGTCTTGTTGAATGTGTCCTGTGTTCTGGACTCGGTGAGGAATCTGAAAAGAGCTAAAAGAAGGAATCAAGCTCCTAGCTCTGTGTGTGAGTGTGTGTGTGTGTGTGTGTGTGTGTGTGTGTGTATTTTAACATCATATTTATCCAGATTTAAGGAAGGTTCATCCACCTTATGAGCAATCAGTCTAAATATAAGTAACCCATAGTGTTGGACTGAAGTACTGTTTACAGCAAATGTTTTTGCTACCAAATCAGTTAACTTTCAAATATGACTTTGGATTTGCATGGATATTTACATGAAACAAAATATTCTTCAAATTATGCTCATATTACACATTCTGAACACATCCACCTGTTTAATGTGTATTGATTAAATCCATTAATTTTAATAGTATTTATTTTCTTTTTTCTTTGAAGTCTTTGACAAGCTTTTGATTTCAAGTAAAAGGAAGACATTGTGAATTACAAAAAGGGAAGCTGCTGACCTAGAGGACAACGATGTTCTTCAACACAGCCTGACTTAAGGCATAAATGATAAAATGATGAAACATCAACAATTAACATTAAAAATGGTGTTCTATGTATTATACAGTGGTCATCAGTTAAAAGATTGAAAGGAAACTACGTACATTGGTATGCATTTAAGCTGAATTACTGTGTTTTTTTTTTTTTTCAAAGAAATAGAAGAGGTTGTATATGATGGTGGTAGAGGTTTAATAAGTGGATACACATGCTGGACTGCTGTTTATCAAGAGAAAAGAAGAGAGTAATCTTGTCAAATAAATAATTTGGCATCAGGATATAGAAAAACACAATGAAATACAAATTTAGGATGTTGAGAAAAAGTACCTAGCTGAAAAGGTTTTATTTCCTTTTTGTGTAGTTGTCTGCACATGATACATTAGAAAAAAACTAAAATGCATTGAACACTTCCAACAAAATGAACTAAATGCAAAATTAATATGTGTATTCATAAATGTTTAGTTACAAAGGCTGGTCATTCTTTTATTTCAAACCACTGAAGCAGATGGTATTGGAAACATGTTGCAGATGCTTTTTGTAGCAGATGCTTTTGAAAAGTCCATGTTACATTCTCACGAGATACAGAACTGTGCCATCCTGCTGCAGTTGCACAAAAGTGCAACCCAGAACACTGAGGAGTCAGAACCCTTGATGACATTACAAGAGCAACAGTACAGAATGTAATGATTGCATGTCCCTGTCCCTTATCCTTTGAGCATTCTGTGAGATAGGCTGTTTCCCAGAGGTTCTGATGATATTTGGGTCTTCTTGCCTGTGACAGTGACCTTGATGATACGCAGTTATTGTGCCTTCCCTAACTCTATCTCTGACACTTTCCTCTCTCCTGATCATACCTAATAGGAGCCCCTCTGAAATAAACCAGTTGTATCTATGTCCTTGTGTGTAAAACAAGAACTTGGGATTTTTCTTTACAAAATAAATTCTGATCTGCTAATATGCAGAATGTATTTATGATAAACATAAATGCATATTTTATGAGATACTATAGATTTCATATGACACCAAAATAACTGGTAAACTGTTGTAATTTCTGCTATGCTCATAAAACCATGTTTTAATATACATTGCAGATACTCTTTATTTTTAAAAATAATAAGATGCAATTATTGATAATAAGTGTTGATTAGTACTGTTTGCTGTATACAGTGCCTATAACCATTCTTATTTCTAAACAATTTTTTCTAATGCTCTTGGCTTGTTTACTCTAGTATGTCTTAATATGGAATATTTTACTCTCAGAACCCTGATTCTAACCAAAACCTATTAGACTATCTCTTATATTTGAACTATTTTGTTAGGGCTTCTGAGATTGTCACTAGCTCACATTAATTTTTTGCTTCCTAAATTTATAAAAATTGGAAGGCTTATGCCCACAGTTGAGGATTTGGGGCACTCTCCAGATTAATAATTAGTTCAGGATCATTATAAAAACTGTTCTGTTATCAGGCATACAATCTGAAAAAAAAAAATCTTGTCTACAAAACAGAAGCTTGATCTTCTTTAGTTAATAAAAAGTATTATTATTAAGAAAATGAATATATTTCAGTTTAAATAGGACCCAATCATATCTCTGTACAATGTCATATTCACAGAATGACACAACAGCTACCAACAAATTCATTCCACATAGGAATTGATGTATATCACATAGTTATATAGAGATAACTGCACAGCTTCAAGTTAAAAACGCCTTCACATTTGTATAAATAATTCTGGTCCAAAAAACCTATCAAGTCAATAATTCTATATTAGAAAATCCTAAGCAAATGTGCTAATTCAAATCCATGCTTTAGAGGCAGGCTCTTAGCCACAAAGAAATGTCATACAAAACAAAACAAAACAAAAAACCCAACAATAGTAAAAAAATAATTAAATTTTAGAAAAGCCCTACAACTGAAGACCATTATTAAAAAGCAAACTAAGTAACTTATAGGTTTCCAGATCAAAGATGATGATGATCACTCTGGCAGCAGGGAACATTAACACAAGAATTTTATTTTTTTTTTTTTGACAGGAAGAGTTAAACAGTGAGAGAGAGACAGAGAGAAACGTCTTCCTTCCATTGGTTCACCCCCCAAATGGCCTCTACGGCCGGCGTGCTGTGCTGATCCGAAGCCAGGAGCCAGGTACTTCCTCCTGGTCTCTCATGTGGGTGCAGGGCCCAAGCACTTGGGCCATCCTCCACTGCACTCCCAGGCCACAGCAGAGAGCTGGCCTGGAAGAGGGGCAACCGGGACAGAATCCGGTGCCCCGACCAGGACTAGAACCTGGTGTGCCAGCACTGCAGGTGAAGGATTAACCTAGTGAGCCACTGCGCCGCCGGCCAACACAAGAATTAAATAGAAGGAGGTGATCTGATCCTACATTACTGCAGAAAAATTCTGGTTGAGTTGAACTGAATGATTCTTGGCTTCTGATCATCATTAAGGGGAAAAAGTCCGGCCTGCCCAATAAATATGCCAAAATCATGAGGTGTGGTTTAGTTTTGTCCTAGTTCTGGCTCCCCAAATTCCTTGACAATTTTCTTTAAGCTTGGACTGTTGGCAAAAAGAAATAATAGGTCTGAAGTAGCAGCACTAACATCTGAAACAACGTTGTTGGATATGCAGCTCTTCTGAGAAAGCTGCTGCTTCCCCCGTGAACAGAATGAAGACACACATTTTGGTCATTTTACATTTTGCATTTTTGTTTAAACATCTGTTGATTGCCTGCTTGCCTGCCTGTCTGATTTCTATTTTTTTTTTCCTTATTTTGACTAACATTGACTCTGAAATTGGACTCTCGTAAATTACTTATGCACAAGCAACATTCTTCCTTGCTGAATGGATTTGTTTCCAAGTCTTGCTTTCACAAACTAGTATTGGGTAGCATTTAATAACATTCTGTGATGTGCTAGACCCTGACTAAGGCCTTGGGAAAGATTACCTTTTAAAATGTCTACAATTCATTGAGGATTTAAAAATGGGAAAACTAAGGCTTTAGTAATTTTCTCAGTGTGATATCATGACAAACGCATCTGCCTCAAAATCCACGCTAGCACACAGTAAAAATGACTAAACTCTATGAGGTTTTAATACTTTTTCTAAACTATTCCCATTCACCTCACTGACGATCCTAACAGAACTGAAACCATGTCACCTGAGCCATCATTCCTGTCACCATCCTGTTACTTTAAAAAAAAGGTACCAAAAAATCAAGGATATCTGATTGGAGCAAACCACTCTTCTAGTCCTGTGTCTCAGCTCCCCAGACAGCTGAGCCTTGGCCATGCTGCCGAGGCCAGGGATTGTGTTTGGAGAAGCACTTGATTTCTGGATCCACAGCGGCAGAGAGATGTACGTGCAGCACACGAGGCCGCTGTCCGGGAAAGCATGGCTGATGGAGGCATCAAGCACACAGAAAGCATGCAGCCTATGACCTGTACACGCACGTGTGTCTGCTCCCAAGAACCCATGACTATCTTGCTTCGAGTTCCCCTCTACTGAGTCCCCACTCTGTTCCCAACTCTCAACATGGCAGCCCATAGGACCCAAAGAGAAGTCTCAGCATCACTCCCAGTCTAACTCTAGTAACGAGTCCCTGCCAGCTCCCACTGGCGCTCCGTTCTGCAGGAATTCCCTTTTCTTGCCTGAAGGGTATGATCAGTTGCCCAGAAACAAGCAGCCCAGCCTTCCAGCCGGGGCCACACTGCTAATGCTGAGGGAGATAGGAATTTGCTGCTAAGATTTTTCTTTGGGACAGAGTTTCCTCTGTCAGGGGCCTGTGGCTGGCCTTCCTATGTACATAAATACAGTATTTTCCATGGTTCAAACAAAAAAAGAAACCATAATTCAAAACAAGTGAGTCTCCTATTTGCCACAAACAGAAAAAAACTCACAAGGAAATAAAACAAATATTTACTATGTAAAGTATCTTAGATGGCAGAACAATAATAAACCATATATGTAAATGTGTAGTATGAGCAAGATTTATACCTTAATACAGAGAAGTAGAGGGGTACAATAAAACAACTGTACTCCCACAGTTACCTTTACCAAGAACTTTTCCATCTTGTTTATGTTTCTTCATTTAGAATTCAGAAAGTGTTCAAAGCGATTATAACATAATGACACACACATTTTACTTTAGGTATCGCATTTATTTCTGCGTTTATAAGGTAAGAAAAGCAAATTAACTAAGGCATATGATGATTTTTAATTTAAATAAAATGAAAAATATGAATCTTAATATAATTTGAAAATATCTACATCAGGGGCATCTTAGTTTCATGGATGCAAGTCTATGCTACTCCTATAATTAAACATTTGTATATTTTATATATGAACAAAGAAACAATCAAGAGACAAATTAACCATGAAAAATCAATTACTAGTGAGCTTCAGATATGTATGTATGTTTCACTTGCTGTATATTTGTTTAGTTATTTGAAACTGAAAAATTTCATACCTTCTTTAATAATGTTTATGAGTTGAAATGGAGCTATTTTTAACCTAATTCATCCTAGATTGGCTTTTTAGAATATCCATGATTATTTAAATACAATTACTGTAACTGAAGAAAATATGAAACATATTTCACCTTACTGGTTGGAATCCAGTTTGCATCAAATGCACAGGGACAAGATCTGAAAATTCTAGTAGATTTTGTCTTCTTTCTTAATTTGGGCATAATCTTCTGCTGAACTTATATTTAGAACTTGTCCACTACCTTGCAGGGCTAGTTAAAAGTAACAATGACCAAAGGTAAATACTATCGTTACTATTAATTAGATATGTTATCAAAGTTATCCCATGTCTATGTTATTCAGTTGTTCCAGCTTGCCTTGAAATCTGGTTGACTTTACTGAGGATTATTTTTCACAAATAGGTAAAATTTGCATTTTTCCTTAAATCACAATAAACTAGGAAGTCTGAGTCCATGAAGTTCTTTGCAATCTACTATGTCTGAGTTTACTCAAACATCCAAAATAAAAATAAAAAGACACGAGGACACTTGGTGGTCTAGAGGGCATCGTAAATGCAAGAGGAGTGAGTGAAAAACCTAAAGAGAACATGCATAACTTATACAACAAGACACTTCTGGGACAAGGCCAGTGTGGTACACACGTTTAGGATGTGAATTTTTATTCATAAACATATGGTTGATGTTGAATGAACGTTGCATGTATTGCAGAGACTGAGATGAGAAATTTTAGAATATATTAAAAGTGAGAAATGACCACATGCAATTGTTTATGCTAACAGTTTCTCAATCTGATTACACACCCAGAAAGACCAAACATATGATTATAGAACTGGGTGTGGGGCCGTGTGAAGTCAGCTTGATTTTCAGGATTGGGTATGGGACCAGGAGACTAAACTCAGTCAAATGTACAATAACTGAATCAATCATGCCTGCACAATGAAGTCTAAATAAAAAGTCTGGATGCTGAAGTGCTGGTGAGCTTACTTCTGGACAATCCTCTGGGTATTATTGTATGTTGATACTAGGATGTAGCATGCCCCTTAGAACACTGGAACTTCAAATTTTAAGCACTTCTATTTTGAAACACTCCATATTTTAGCCTATATATCTCTTCCATTGACTGGTTATGATTTGTAGTTATTAGCTATACTAAAACTGTAATCATAAATATAGCATTTTCTTGAGTTCTAGGAGTCATTTTGGTGAGTTAACAAACTTAAAGTTGGTTACGTGAACCTTAAAATTTGAAGTCATCTGATCATTAATGACAGTCAGCCTGGGGGCCCCCATACATGTGATTTATCTCTGACATCATAGGCAGACAAAGCTGTCTGGAGACACATGCCTTTAACCTTGGATTTGGCTAACTGTAGTCACTATGATTTCCTGCAGGCCCACTATACCCTCAGACAATGCACTTAATAATTTAAAATATTAGGCCGGCGCCGTGGCTCAACAGGCTAATCCTCCGCCTTGCGGCGCCGGCACACCGGGTTCTAGTCCCGGTCGGGGCGCCGGATTCTATCCCGGTTGCCCCTCTTCCAGGCCAGCCCTCTGCTGTGGCCCAGGAGTGCAGTGGAGGATGGCCCAGGTGCTTGGGCCCTGCACCCCATGGGGAGACCAGGAAAAGCACCTGGCTCCTGGCTCCTGCCATCGGAGGAGCGCGGTGCGCCGGCCGCAGCACGCCGACCGCGGCGGCCATTGGAGGGTGAACCAACGGCAAAGGAAGACCTTTCTCTCTGTCTCTCTCTCTCACTGTCCACTCTGCCTGTAAAAAAAAAAAAAAAAAAAAAAAAAAAAAAAAAAAAAAATAATTTAAAATATTACATGCCTATTACTGTTGCCACAAACATTAACCTCAATAATCAATACTTCTTGGCATTTATTCACTTCTGTGAGTAAATTAGGACTGGTCTATTAGGTAATAGGACTGACTATTATGACCAGTAGACAATGGCAGAAGACATAATGTGACTTCTGAAGATTCTGCTTCTTCTCTGATCTCATAAATCTCTTGCTCAGGGAGCAGCCACCTAGGGTGGCATGGGAATACCTAAGCACTCCCAAGGCAAGGACCACAAGCAAAGAAGCTACAGCTGTTGGCCAGAAGCCAATGCCAACTTGACATAACTGGGATTGATTCACCCTAGAAACAGATTTCCCATTCCCATCAGGCTTTTTGACAACTAGGGGCCCAGCAAATGATGACTGCATCCACATGGGAGACCCCAAAGAATTGCTCAGATGAGCCTTTCCTGAATTTCTGACCCACAGATCCCATGAACGTGATAAATGATTGTGTTATCCTAGTAATTTCAGGGCCGATTTGTTACATAGCATTAGTTACAGTAATCATTTTTTCATAGTTGAGTTCATTTAATTTGAACATAACTCGTTCAGATTGTTATTCATCCACAATTTATGCATATCACCAAAAATCTCTCTTGACATATAACCAGTTTTCCTGCCTTCATTTTATTTGAGTTCCTGTCATTTGCAAGTTGTCCTTGTCATGCCTCTGTAGTATTCAGTAGTAGCACCTTCCTCTCATCTTCTTCCCGTTCCTCTCGTTTTCTTCATGCTTTCAGTTCATTATCTCTTGCTTTTCTCTGAGGGCTTCTTCTCTTCTGTCTGTACTCTCAAATTTTATTGGTCTCCCTTTATTCATCTCAATTATTTCTTTTGGTGTGATAATATTTCCCATTTATGTATTCATTCTCTGATCCCTTGTTATGGTTCTGCAATCATTTGTTCACCTACCTTTGCAGTGCTCCCCTTCAGTATCCAATATATTATCTCAAAAGATAATTTAGTTGAAATAAAAGTGTTGACTAATTATCCCCATCCTTTCCCCTGCAGAAATCTCTCTCTCATCTGCTTAATTGTCCCAACAACTGCACATTCATGTTTGCTGAAAGCAACCGAAAATCATGCATTTCCTCTTTCAAACCCAAAAAATCTATAACCTTGTTCTTTGCTGTGCTTCAAACATGTTTCAAATCTTAAAATCACAAGTTATATCAGCAACTTCATAGACCCAGTGTAATAACATCCCTCATTAAAACTAGTACAATCAATTATTACATTCTTTTTTATTTTTTATTTTTTTAATTTGACAGCTAAAATTGTGTATATTAATAATGTATAACATTGGGGCCAGTGCTGTGGCACAGTAGGTTAAAGCCCCAGCTTGCAGTGCCAGAATCCCATATGGACTCTAGTTCAAGTCTTGGCTGCTCCACTTCTGATCCAGCTCTCTGCTATGGTCTGGGATAGCAGTGGAAGATGGCCCAAGTCCTTGGGCCCCTGTACCTGCTTGGAAGACCTGGAAGAATCTCCTGGCTCCTGGCTTTTGATCAGTTCAGCTCTTCCCCTTGTGGTCATCTGGGGAGTGAACCAGCGGATGGAAAACTTCTTTATCTACCTCTCTCTGTAACTCTGTCTTTAAATTAAATAAAATAAATCTTTAAAAAATAGTGTGTGACATGAGATTTTGAAGTATATATATACTGTAGAGCTAACTAACATGAATTTGAAGGGTTATCACATAGCATCCACTCTTTCCTTGCTTTTTTTTTTTTTTTTTTTTTTTTTTTTTTTTTTTTTTTTTTTTTTTTTATAAAGCTTTTATTTAAAGAATATCAATTTCCAAAGAACAGCTCATGGACCACAATGGCTCCCCCCACACACAACTTCCCTCCCTCCCCCCACCCTCCCCTTTTCCCGCTCCCTCTCCCCTTCCATTCACATCAAGATTCATTTTCAATTCTTTTTATACACAGGAGATCAATTTAGTACATATTACGTAAAGATTTCAACGGTTTGCCCTCGCATAGAGACACAAAATGATAATACTGTTGGAGTACTAGTTATAGTATTAATTCACAATGTACAGCACATTAAGGACAGAGATCCTACATGATTTTTTTTTTTTAAAAAAATTGATTAATTGTCTATGCAATTTCCAGTTTAACACGAAGATTTTTTTTTTCATTTGCAATTATCTTTATATAAAGAAGATCGATTCAATATATACTATGTAAGGATTTCATCAGTTTGCACCCACACAGAAACACAAAGTGTAAAAATACTGTTTCAGTACTAGTAATAGCATCACTTCACATTGGATAACACACTAAGGACAGATCCCCCATGAGACGCAAGTACACAGTGACTCCTGATGTTGATTTAACAATTTGACACTCTTGTTTATGGCGTCAGTAATCTCCCTAGGCTCTGGTCATGAGTTGCCGAGGCTATGGAAGCCTTTAGGGTTAGCCGACTTCGATCTTATTCCCACAGGGCCATAGTCAAAGTGGAAGTTCTCTCCTCCCTTCAGAGAAAGGTACCTCCTTCTTTGATGGCCCCGTTCTTTCCACTGGGATCTCACTCGCAGAGATCTTTCATTTAGGTCTTCTGTTTTTTCCAGAGTGTCTTAGCTTTCCATGCCTAAAATATTCTCATGGGCTCTTGAGCCAGATCCGAATGCCTTAAGGGCTGATTCTGAGGCCAGAGTGCTATTTAGGACATCTGCCATTCTATGAGTCTGCTGTGTATCCTGCTTCCCATGTTGGATCATTCTCTCCCTTTTTCATTCTATCAGTTAGTATTAGCAGACACTAGTCTTGTTTGTGTGATCCCTTTGGCTCTTAGACCTATCAGTGTGATCAATTGTGAGCTGAAATTGATCACTTGGACTAATGAGATGGCCTTGGTACATGCCACCTTGATGGGGTTGTATTGGAAACCCCTGGCACAATTCTAACTCCATCATTTGGGGCCGTTCCGATTGAGCCTGTCCCAAGTTTTACATCTCCTCCCTCTCTTATTCCCACTCTTATATTTCACAGAGATCACTTTTCAGTTAAAATTTAAACACCTAAGAATAATTCTGTGTTAATTACAGAGTTCAACCTCTAGTACTAGGATAAAGAAAAAAAAATACTACCATGGATAAAGTATTACATTGTACAACAACAGTCAGCACAAGATCTGATCGAGTCACTGTTTCTCATAGTGTCCATTTCACTTCAACAGGTTTCCCCTTTGGTGCTCAGTTAGTCATCGCCAATCAAGGGAAACAAATGATATTTGTCTCTTTGGGACTGACTTAATTCACTCAGCATGATGTTTTCCAGATTCCTCCATTTTGTTGCAAGTGACCGGATTTCATTGTTTTTGACTGCTGTATAGTATTCTGTAGAGTACATGTCCCATAATTTCCTAATCCAGTCTACTGTTGATGGGCATTTGGGTTGGTTCCAAGTCTTAGCTATTGTGAATTGAGCCGCAATAAACATTGCTGTGCAGACGGCTTTTTTGTTTGCCAATTTAATTTCCTTTGGGTAAATTCCAAGGAGTGGGATGGCTGGGTTGAATGGTAGGGTTATATTCATGTTTCTGAGGAATCTCCAGACTGACTTCCATAGTGGCTTCACCAGTTTGCATTCCCACCAACAGTGGATTAGTGTCCCTTTTTCCCCACATCCTCTCCAGCATCTATTGTTGGTGGATTTCTGAATGTGAGCCATTCTCACCGGGGTGAGGTGAAACCTCATTGTGGTTTTGATTTGCATTTCCCTGATTGCTAGGGATCTTGAACATTTTTTCATGTGTCTGTTGGCCATTTGGATTTCCTCTTTTGAAAAATGTCTATTGAGGTCCTTGGCCCATCTCTTAAGTGGGTTGTTTGTTTTGATGTTGTGGAGTTTCTTAATTTCTGTGTAGATTCTGGTTATCAACCCTTTATCTGTTGCATAGTTTGCAAATATATTTTCCCATTCTGTCGGTTTCCTATTCACTTTCCTGACTGTTTCTTTTGCAGTACAGAAACTTTTCAATTTGATGCAATCCCAGTAGTTAATTTTGGTTTTCAGTGCCTGTGCTTCTGGGGTCTTTTCCAAGAAGTCTTTGCCAGTACCTATGTCTTGCAGGGTTTCTCCTATGCTCTCTAGTAATTTGATGGTGTCGGGTCGTAGGTTTAAATTTTTAATCCATGTTGAATGGATTTTTGTGTAAGGTGAAAGGTAGGGGTCTTGCTTCATGGTTCTGCACGTGGAAATCCAGTTTTCCCAGCACCATTTATTAAACAGACTGACCTTACTCCAGGGACTGCTTTTGGAACGTTGATCAAATATAAGTTGGCTGTAGGTGTTTGGATTGATTTCTGGAGTTTCTATTCTGTTCCATTGGTCTATCCATCTGTTTCTGTACCAGTACCATGCTGTTTTGATAACAACTGCCCTGTAGTATGTCCTGAAATCTGGTATTGTGATGCCTCCGGCTTTGTTTTTGTTGTACAAGATTGCTTTAGCTATTCGAGGTCTCCTGTGTCTCCATATGAATTTCAGCATCATTTTTTCCAGATCTGAGAAGAATGTCCTCGGTATCTTGATTGGTATTGCGTTGAATCTGTAAATTGCTTTTGGGAGAATGGACATTTTGATGATATTGATTCTTCCAATCCATGAGCATGGAAGATTTCTCCATTTTTTGGTATCCTCTTCTATTTCTTTCTTTAAGGTTTTGTAATTTTCATTGTAGAGATCTTTAATGTCCTTAGTTAAATTTATTCCAAGGTATTTGATTGTTTTTGTAGCTATTGTGAATGGGATTGATCTTAGCAGTTCTTCCTCAGCCGTGGCATTGTCTGTATATACAAAGGCTGTTGATTTTTGTGCATTGATTTTATATCCTGCTACTTTGCCAAACTCTTCTATGAGTTCCAATAATCTCTTAGTAGAGTTCTTTGGGTCCCCTAAATAAAGAATCATGTCGTCTGCAAAGAGGGATAGTTTGAGTTCTTCCTTCCCAACTTGTATCCCTTTAATTTCTTTTTCTTGCCTAATAGCTCTGGCTAAGACTTCCAGCACTATATTGAATAGCAGTGGTGAGAGTGGGCATCCCTGTCTGGTACCAGATCTCAGTGGAAATGCTTCCAACTTTTCCCCATTCAATAGGATATTGGCCGTGGGTTTTTCATAAATTGCTTTGATTGTATTGAGGAATGTGCCTTCTATTCCCAGTTTGCTTAGGGTTTTCATCATGAAAGGGTGTTGAATTTTATCGAATGCTTTCTCTGCGTCTAGTGAGATAATCATATGGTTTTTCTTCTGCAGTCTGTTAATGTGGTGTATCACGTTTATTGTTTTGCGAATATTGAACCATCCCTGCATACCAGGGATGAATCCCACTTGGTCTGGGTGGATGATCTTTCTGATGTGTTGTTGCAGTCTATTGGCCAGAATTTTGTTGAGGATTTTTGCATCTATGTTCATGAGGGATATTGGTCTGTAATTCTCTTTCAATGCTGCATCTTTTTCTGGCTTAGGAATTAAGGTGATGCTGGCTTCATAGAAGGAATTTGGGAGAATTCCCTCTTTTTCGATTGTTCTGAATAGTTTGAGAAGAATTGGGGTTAGTTCTTCTTTAAATGTCTGGTAGAATTCAGCAGTGAATCCATCTGGTCCTGGGCTTTTCTTTGTTGGGAGGGCCTTTATTACTGATTCAATTTCTGACTCACTTATGGGTCTGTTTAGGTTTTCTATGTCTTCCTGGTTCAATTTAGGTAGGTTGCATGTGTCCAGGAATCTATCCATTTCTGATAGGTTTCCCTGTTTGCTGGCATACAAGTCCTTGTAGTAATTTCTGATGATTCTTTTGATTTCTGTGGTGTCTGTTGTTATATTTCCTTTTTCATCTCTGATTTTACTGATTTGGGTCTTTTCTCTTCTTTTTTTAGTTAGTTGGGCCAATGGGGTGTCAATCTTGTTTATTTTTTCAAAAAACCAGCTCCTCGTTTGGCTGATTTTTTGTAATGTTTTTTTGGATTCAATCCTGTTGATTTCTTCTCTGATTTTGATTATTTCTCTTTTTCTACTAGATTTGGGTCTAGTTTGCTGCAAATTTTCTAGATCCTTGAGATGCATTGAAAGCTCATCTATTTGGTGCCTTTCCAGTTTCTTGATGTAGGCACCTATTGATATAAACTTTCCTCTTAACACTGCTTTTGCTGTATCCCATAAGTTTTGGTATGTTGTGCTGTTATCCTCATTTACTTCCAGAAAATTTTTGATTTCTCTTTTGATTTCTTCAGTGACCCATTGTTCATTCAGGAGCATGTTGTTCAATCTCCATGTTTTTGCATATGCTCTAGAGATTCCTGAGTTGCTAATTTCCAACTTCACTCCCTCATGGTCTGAGAAGTTGCATGGTATGATTCTAATTCTTTTGAATTTGCTGAGACTTGCTTTATGGCCTAATATGTGATCAATCCTAGAGTAGGTTCCATGTGCTGCTGAGAAGAATGTGAATGCTTTCTGTGTAGGATGAAAAGTTCTGTAGATATCTGTTAGATCCATTTGGGCTATAGTGTTGTTTAAATCTACTGTCTCCTTATTGATCTTCTGTCCTGTCGATCTGTCAGTATCTGTGAGTGAAGTATTGAAGTCCCCCAGTACTATTGTGTTGGGGTCTAAGTCTCCCTTTAAGTTTCTTAACAAATTTTTTAAATAAACCTGTGGCCTGTAATTAGGTGCATATACATTGAGAATTGTTATATCTTCCTGTAGTATTGATCCCTTAATCATTATATAGTGCCCCTCTTTGTCTCTCTTAACAGTTTTTGTGTTAAAGTTTATGTAGTCCGATATTAAGATGGTTACACCCGCTCTTTTTTCATTTCTGTTGGCGTGGTATATCTTGTTCCATCCTTTTATTTTCAGTCTGTATGGATCTTCGTTGGAAAGATGTGTTTCTTGTAGGCAGCAAATAGATGGTTTTTGTTCCTTAACCCAATCAGCCAATCTCTGTCTTTTAACAGGACAGTTTAGACCTTTAACGTTCAATGTGACTATTGATAAGTGGTAAGTTTGCCCTGCCATTTGCCAGATATTTTCTAATATATGCTTTGAATTCCCTGTGATCTTTTGCCGTGAGGTTCCCTTCGCTTACCTTCTTTCATGTTGATGGTCGTGTTTCTGTGTTTCTGTGTGTAACACGTCTTTAAGTATCTTTTGCAGGGCTGGACGAGTGGCAACAAATTCTTTCAATTTTTGTTTGTTATGAAAGGTCTTTATTTCACCTTCATTAACAAATGAGAGCTTTGCAGGGTATAATATTCTGGGCTGGCAGTTTTTCTCTCTAAGCACCTGGGCTATGTCTCGCCATTCCCTTCTAGCTTGTAGGGTTTCAGTTGAGAAGTCAGCTGTAAGTCTAATTGGAGATCCTCTGAGAGTAATCTGCCGTTTCTCTCTTGCACATTTTAGGATCTTTTCTTTTTGCTTCACTGTGGTGAGTTTAATTACAATATGTCGTGCAGAGGATCTCTTTTGGTCATGTTTATTAGGGGTTCTATGAGCTTCCTGGATTAGGATTTCTCTGTCTTTCTCCAAGCCTGGAAAGTTTTCTGCTAGTATCTCCCTAAAAAGGCCTTCTAATCCTTTCTCCCTCTCCATACCTTCAGGAACACCTAGAACCCGAATGTTGGGTTTTTTAATAGTATCCTGTAAATTCCCGACGATATCTTTTAGTTTTCTAATTTCCTCTTCTTGTCTTTGGTTTGACTGTTTCCTCTCCTGTTCTCTGTCTTCTAGGTCCGATATTCTCTCTTCTGCTTCACCCATTCTGGTTTTAAGGCCCTCAAGATTGCTTGTCACTTGATCTATTGAATTCTTCAATTCATTAAGGTTTTTTGTCACTCTCGTAGCTTCTTGTTCTACTAGTTGTTTCATTTCGTTTTGATTTCTGCGTAGTGCTTCATTCTCGCGAGAGAGATTTTCTATCTTATCCATTAAGGATTTCTGTAGTTCAAGAATTTGTTTTTGAGAACTTCTTAATGTTCTTATCAATTCTTTGAGATCTGCTTCTTGCATTTCTTCTATCTCCTTATCTTCATAATCCTGACTTGGGGTGTCTTTTCCGTTTGGGGTCATCATAGCGTCTTCCTTGATCTTGCTCCCTCGGAATCTGTTTTTATTTGGCATTTTTTTTTTCCCCTCACTCTTTCTCTGGGTTGTCAAGGTAACGGAGTTTGTGTGCGCGGTGTGTTCCCAGTTTTTGGATCCCCTTCAGGTTTCTACAGCCTCGGGTTTTTGGTTCCGTCTGCCTCAGTGATTGGCGGGCGGGCGGGCGGGCAGGCGCGCCTTGTCCCACTGCGTTTAATCTAGCTCGAATTAGCAGGGTGGGTGACGAGAGAGGCTAGTGTCCGTGCAGGCTCGCCTCAATTGTGCTGCTTCCCCCGTGGCGTCTGCTTCCCCCCGCCAGTGTCTCGGGATCCCTGTATCGGCCCCCGTTCAAGCGCTCAGTTCCAATGGCGACTGTGTTCCGCCCGGCTTCCGGTTCAGCCGGCGGGCGCTCGCTGTCCCACTGTGTTCAGTCTAGCTCGAGTGAGCAGGGTGGGCAACGAAAGAGGCTAGTGTCCGTGTGGGCTCGCCTCAATTGTGCTGTTTCCCCCGTGGCGTCTGCTTCCCCCCCGCCAGTGTCTCGGGATCCCTGTATCGGCTCCCGTTTAAGCGCTCGATTCTAATGGCGACTGTGTTCCGTGCGGTTCCCGTCCCTCCCGGCAGCTCCCGTGCCACTAAGGCACGATTTGCCGTTCGCAAACTTACTTTCCCATAGGTCCTCTGCGTCTCATTCACTGGGTCCGGAAGAATTTCCACTGCATTTTTTTCCGTGAGATTTTTCCTGAGGCTACAGTAACTCTGTTTTTATTAAACTATCTTTTTGCGGACTGCTAGTGCGCGTCCTCACTATTCCGCCATCTTGGCTCCGCCCTTCCTTGCTTTTATACTATATTGAATTTAGCCTATTCTTTATACAACAGTCAAAGGGATGCTAAAATAAATTCATTAGTTCATATCATCACTGTTGTAAATCATTTTAATGCTTTCTCATAGCACTTATAGGAAGTTTCAGGGGCCGGCACTGTGGCGTAGCAGGTGAGGTCGCTGCCTGCAGTGCTGGCATCCCATATGGGAGCCAATTCAAGTCCTGGCTGTTCCACTTATGATCCAGCTTTCTATTGTGGCCTGGGAAAGCAGCAGAATATGGTCCAAGTACTTGGACCCCTGCACCGGCGTGAGAGACCCCAGAAGAAGCTCCTGGCTCCTGGCTTTGGATGGGCCCAGCCATCTGGGGTTTGAAACAGCAGATGGAAGTCTCTCTCTCTCTCTCTCTCTCTCTCTCTCTCTCTCTCTGCCTCTGCTTCTATGTGACTTCACCTTTCAAATAAATAAATAAATATTTTTTAAAAAGAAGTTCCAAATTTCGTACCTTGACTTTAAAGCCTTAAGTGATTTGGTCTCAAGTATACTTTCTGACTTAACCTCGCCTTCATTCTACCCTAGTAACATTAGCCTTATCTGATTCTCAAATGAGCCAAGGTTATTGCTTCCTAAAATGTTTGTACTTCTTACTCCTTTACTAAAATCTTCTCTTTAAGATTATTATCTTGAAGACTTTTTCTCACTGTTCAGATCTCAACTAATCAACAAGGCATCTGAAATGCCTTTCCTGATTACACCATTTAAAATGGCTTCATTCTTCTCCTCATTCATTACCTATTTACATAAAAACCTAAGAATTGTGTAACACTTAACATATTTTAAAATTATAATTTGTTAAAAGCTTCATTTGTTTATTTTGAAAGTCAAAGTTACAGAGAGAGGGAGAGACGAAGAAAAATCCTCCATCTGCAGGCTCATCCATCACATGGCCACAACAGGCAACATTGCACCAGGTGGAAGCCAGGAGCCAGGGGCTTCACCCAGGCTTTCATGTGGGTGCCAGAGACTTAAACACCTGGGCCTTCTTCAGCTGCTCTCTTAGGTCATTGGCAGGGAGCTAATCAGAAGTGGAGCATCTGGAATGTGAACTGGTACCAATATGGATGCTGGTATCACAGGCCTCTTATGATTTTAATTTTAACTAATTTATTTATGTCTCAATCCATCTCACTAACATGTTAGCTTTCTGATGTCAGGGTGCAGTATCTTGATGAACATAATGTTGTTTTTGTTTTTTGTGGATACAATAAATCAATTAGTTCATGAGCTCAAATCATTTAAATAATCAGTTACATTCACAGTTAATGTAATTCCAAACATGTTTAGTTGCAAAAATTTCCAACTGTGTAAACCTCATCACATTGAAAGACAATAGAATTTCCACTGTTTGTGACAGTTCCATTGTCACCGGCAGATGAGAGCCATTTACTGAATTTTGTCTATTGGCAATCATCATCAGCTCCACTAACTGTACTGTTGCCTAAGTCCAAGGAGTTAACAGCCCAGACAGGGAGAAAAGGGTACCTGTGTTCAAAGTACAAGTTCTTTAAATAGCTAACATTGCACAAATCCTTTAACTCTAAAGCTCAAATCAAATGATAAACATGACCTTAATAATATATTACAGGACATGTAGGTCAAATGATATGAAGTAGACAATATGTGGAGTGAACAAACAGAAAATAAACAGTGTCGGGGCTGGCACTGTGGCATAGTGGGTAAAGCTGCTGCCTGCAGTGCTGGCATCCTAAATGGGCTCCACTTCTGATCCAGCTGTCTGCTTTGGCCTTGGAAAGAAGTAGAAGATGGTCCAAGTCCTTGGGCCCCTGCATCCGCGTGGGAGACCTAGAGGAAGCTTCTGGCTACTGGCATCAGATTGGCACTGCTTCAGACATTGCAGCCAATTTGGGAGTGAACCAGAAGCTGGAAGCTCTCTCTCTCTCTCTCTCTCTCTCTCTCTCTCTCTCTCTATGTCTCTCTCTCTTTCTATCTCTCTCTCTCTCTCTGTCTCCCTCTTCCTGTTCCTTCTCTTTCCCTGTCACTCCACTTCTCAAATAAATGGAAATAGTAGCATACTCTTTCATGTTATTAGATTTGCCAATAATTGGTGAATAACTAGAAGGATCAGTTAATCATCTATAGCCCGTTAATGTTTGATAAAATCAACTTTTGCTAATTACAGATCTTTACCCAACTCCAATAGAAACACTGATTTGTGTCAAAGGCTTCAACAACATCATATATCTGTCCAGTTTTCTACAAAGCCATTTGATTTTTTTATTCCAGCTGAGCCCTACAGACGTTGATGTTAAAGTCATAGTGCATTTTTCTTACAATTTGTCTATTTGGCTCTTACAAACCATAAATTGCTGCTTGGTCATCAAGGTGACTGACGGTCCATCTTGCAGTGAAGTGTAATATCCAGGTTTTTTTTTTTTTTTAAACTGACAATATATTACTTTTGGGCATCAGCAAGTCCCAATTGATTTTAGTCGCAAATTAAATGCCCTGATGGTTGTAATATGGTGATTTATCACCAGAGTCAGCAGCGATTTTGCTTTGTAATGGAGTTAAGCAAAGGGTTGAGAGAAAGGAAGGTGGAGGGTTGAAACAATCAAGTGTGCAGACACTAAGTGAATGTTTCATAAAGGGGCTAGGCAAGAAAACAACATTTGGCTATCAAGGGAATTATAGAGCAATTGAGTTATCGAAACAAAGCACAGCAATTGCGTGAGATCAAGCTTCTGACTTTCCATCCTGCATGTATCCTTCATTTCGTTGGATTTTTCTTGAAATTACCAAGAATGAAAAATGTTATTTTGTCAAGTTTTATAAAGTATTTCCCACTTAAGTCCTGAGATATGAATTAATTTATTGCAGAGTGTCCCAAGCAAAAAAAAAAAAAATCTAGACAATTGGGAGAACAAAATAATTACTCTCAGAAATGGTATGTCTCAGTCAGAACATTCATTTTGGTAATTGACAGAAAATGGGTCTCAAAATGGATTACATAAATAAAAGTACTGAATAGCATAGTTATAGACACAATATTTTAGAATAAGAAAATGTTATGTTTTGTCTAGTTATGCTATCACTTCTGAAATTATGAAAAGTTTATCTCTATTTTGGTGCTGGAAGCTTGTATTATTAACCTGTTTGTCATTTATTTGTCAGCATAAAAATATGGGGGATTTCATTTGAGACCAATGATACCTACAGGTGCCATATTTTTACTTCTACTTTTGGTGTTAGTTTGCTTCAATCATTTCACTCTTTGTATTAGCTTTGCCTCAACAAAGTAGCATAGCCCTGATGGCCTATACAACAGAAATTCATTGTTGCATCATTCTACTGGTTAAGATCCAATATTAGCTACTAAGCAGGATGACTTGAGGGGTGAAAGCATCAGTATTATCTCTTCTTGACTACTAGTTGTCCTCTTCCTAGATGTCTGTGCATTCCCTCCATGCTCAAATCTCTTCCATCTGGGAGAATCCCATTCACACTGAATTATGGGTCTAGCCTAACGAATTCATGTTATCTCCATTACCACTGTAAGGGCTCGGTCTCCAAATAAAAGCACATTCTGATGTTCTGGGGTTAGGATTTCAACATATAAGCTTAAGGGGATGTAAGTCAGTCCATAACAACTTCATTGCCCATACAGCCAAACAGTAAGAGAAAAATGTGGTTGCACTAAAGGACTGTGGTGGCTAAAATGCCAGGGCCTCTAAGCGCAGCTTGATTTGGGACCAGTTACATTAAGATAACCAAGTTTTCTTTGCTCAGTATTGTCTCTAATTCCTATGTAATGTATGGTTTGCAAGAAATCAAGGTCTGATAAATTTTGATAGTCAAACATACAAACGTCTGATCTTCTGAATCGCCCAAGAAGGAGTTTTAATTGTCCTATACCATGGTGGCACACATTTGTTGTTCTCAGTGCATCACTTAGGCAGAGGTTGGACAGAGAATTCTGCCACTGTCTTGGCTTTCATTACCTGCCACTTCATTTTCATATTTTGTTGCCAAAATTGGCTTCAACAAAAGAACATGCACAGTATGAGGAGGTTCCTTCTTCCAGAGAAATTCAGAAATATCATTTACAAATATAGGGTTAATGATTTTGTGGAAGTGAAGAAAGACAGGAATAAATGAAGTAGGGGATGATAATCACTAGTATCCAATGGAAGGACAAGGAGACACCATTTTCATCTAATTCATTTTAAGGTTTTATACTTTTGTCAATTCAAATATAATGATGACAGAGAAAAAGATACCTGCAGATTTTGATAAATTTTTATCTCAAATGTGTGTTCTTTTTGAAGTATTTGCTTTCAGATTTTGTTAAATATTTAGTATAATGTGATTGCACTTCAGTACTTTTAAAAGCCTTTTCATTCTAACAATTTCAGTATAATTTCATTTCCTTTTTGAGGTGCTTTTATTTCCTATTGTATGTCATCAGAATAGGTGGTAGATAAACATACAAGTAGTAGTAGGAATGCTTAAACATAAGCCCAGTCACAGAATGATGTTGAAGAAAATGTAATATTTATTTTCTGAAATTAACTCTTTGCCATTGTAATTATGAACCTTTTTTCTCTATATTGGTGGTAGGAGATAAAAATAATTGTGAATTTTTATTATTTCAGTAAGCTATTTATATCAGGGTCTCAGATTAGATGCACTGGTGTGTTCATCTTCAGAGAGAAAACACAAAAATGGGAGATTTTGACTTGTTTCCTTCATATATTATCCCAGACTCATATTGCCCCAGAGTCAGATGAGAGTACTGATCTTAAAGAGAGGTTATGGCCACCAAAATACAGAAAATGTTCAGCTTACCGGCAAGACATATGGTGTACAGTAGTTACACATGAAACAAAAATCTTCAAAACAAATTTAACATGTAAGATTTCAAGCCTACTTTGAGGACATGCAGAAAGAAACACCAAGACTTAATTTCAATAATGCTGCATAATGCATGCATCTAATTTAAGATCAGATACCTGACTATATGATTTATCTGTTGTAATTAATTGCAATTATTGCTATTAATCTATGTTCACATTATCACATCTGAATTCTTTTGATCTGACCTTCATTATCTTTGCAAGCATCCTTGCTATCTGATGAGACAAGATATTTTGGGCTCATCGTGGATATATCTTGTCCCAAAGCCAAGATGTGCCATTTCCTCAAGGAACCTTTTAACACTGAATAGGAAATGCTATTTAGCGCACATAATCTGTGTTCAAGGAATATACTTTACTTTTATGGGCTAGAAATATATTATTGCAATTATCAATTTATGTGAAGGATTGTCTTTTGCAAGTAGAGGTCTTGCTAAGTAGAATAACTTGCTTATGAGAAGCATATTTCCAGCATGATAATAATTAAAAGTGTAATTATTCAAATTAAAATTTGTGTATAGGGAAGACAGATGCCTTTTGAACTTAGGTAAGTAAGTAGATGGTTAGCATAGAAAAGAAACATTGCAAAGCTCTTATTAAAACTTTTAAACATTATTTAGATTTACATAAAGAAAAACAATAATTGCCATTATTTTTATAGAATATTACATTATATGGATCATAACCCACATTACATGTTCCCTAACATTACAAACATGATTCTTTATGACCTTCATTGCTCTACTTGTTTTGTACTTCACCTACCTAACAAATATATTCCATTTTCCCACCAGCTTCTCTCCATCTTCATTTTCAAATTCCTAAGCAAAAACCCAACTTACTACACCCAAGGTAGAGCTAATTAGCCCTTATTTCTTTCTTGAACTTTTCAATATAGCCCATCTGTTATCCTGGATTCTCTTTTTTTGTGTTTTCATATTTCTAGCTCCTTGTCATGCTTCAGATCTCAGTAATGTCTCAGAGACTCTCCCTCTAATACAGTAGTTTTCAATGTATGGTCTATGAACCACCAGCATCAGCATCACATGAAAACTTGTTAGAAAGGTAGGTTCTCAGGACGGACTCTATCTGGATGTCCAAAGTCCAAAGTGGAGACAGGAATCTGTGTGTCTATTATCTCTCCAGATGTTTCTGTTGTACCTTAAGGCTGGATTAAAGATTATGCTGGAAAACTCCTCTTCATGCAAGTCATTATCTGTCACATCATCATAATTAATTTTTTTCAAATAACTTGTAACTAGCAAAATGATTTGAGTGTTAGGTTTTTGGTCAGTTGCCTAAATACTATTGAGATCAAATCTCTAGATGCAATTTAGGAATATATTTATATGAAAGCAGTTTTTGCCTTTCCAGTAGTTTGTGTAAATGTGTATGTGTGTTTAATTCATGAGTCAGAGAGAAAGAGAGAAATGACAGATAGAAAAGGAGCCCTCATCCAATGGTTGACTACCTACATGTCTGCACTAAGTGGGGTTGTGTCTAGGCAGGGCTAGAAATGCAGTTCAGGTTTCCCATACCTGTGGCAGGAACTCAATTATTTGAATCATCAGTGCTGCTTCTTAGGGTCTGCATCAACAGGAAGCTGGAATCAACAGTCCAAGACAGGAATGAAACCCATGCCCTCCCATAGAGAATGTGGGCATCTTAGGCACTAAAAGACATACCCACCTCAACCAGTAGATATTTATTTTGGGAAGTGATCTACAGAAATGTAACACACACAAAAGGAAAGTGAGTTAAAGGTCCTATGGTTGACATAAATAAGGCTTGCTTGATTAAGTTGCTACTTGCTGTTGGTAATTGAGACTAGTCAATCTTTGAGGAAAAACTTGGGAATATACTCGGAATTGCCAAGTAAAATACACAACAAAGGCATCTTATGCAATAGTCATTTCCCCTATGGCATCAAGGCTTGCTCGAGGTACACAAACTCCCCAATATTTTGAAATCTATTTATGAGCTAGAATGGCAGGGCATAATCCCAAATACACCAAACAAGTCCCAGGAAAGGCAGTCTGAGACACTGCATCCAAATCTAGTGTGACAAGCTGTCAGGTAACACTAGCCAGCAAGTGATGGCAACAATACCTGGAGCAAACAAATGGGCCAAAACTCTATGTGTCCAAAATGTAGTGCATCCTAAAATATATACTAAATAATAAAATCAATCAATTTTGACTGACTGGGATAATTTGTTAATAACTAGACTACTCTGTCAGAACTTTTAGCATGAGTATTCATCAAACAGATGGATTTGTTTAGAGAAGGATACTGTGCAATTTGATTACCACTTGGGAAAAACTTGAATGAATGAATGATCCATTACTCAAGACAAAAATGCCTAAGTGATTTAGCAGGATACATGAAATTTTAAGATGGCTTTATGCCTAAAAACGCAAAATAAAAACAACAAACAATAAGAAAAACAAGAATGGTGATTAATGCTGGAGAATACACACTCGATGTTTTAATTAATTGTTTGTTTTCTAAGTCACTTCCTATCTCCTAACCAGGACCACCAATGCATCACTGACCATATTTTGTCTTTCTTAGTTTAGAGGAATTTATTAACTTTATAAGTTACCCAGGGATTTCTGTTCTGATTTCTTAGTATGTATCTCTCACTATAATATTAATCAATCTGTTTTCTTATTAGAAATGCATCTCAGATTGGACACAGCTGTTGATATTCCTGTTGGAAATGACTCTTCATATACAAGGAATCCCCCTACATCCACAGGAAATATACAAACTGTTTTCATCTTTCTCACAGATTCCACTTCCAACTCTGTACTCATTATCAATCCTTTTCTCTGGTGTACCTTTAATTTCTGCAAAATTCTCTGGAAATGAAGGATCTTAGTATTTTCATATAAATCTAATAAGGTCATTGAACATATTGTAAATAACTTAGTTATTATGTCCAGGATAATCCATCAGGTAATATATTTGAATATTATAGAAGCAATCAATGTAAAGTACTCTTTTTTTCAGGTTGATTTTCACATCAATGAACAACATAAAAGTATTATTTTACACCTCTAATGATTTAACAAATTTGCTAAAGTTACTTGTTATTTGTTTTCAATTTGAAAAATCTATATGCATAAAGTTTCAAAAGATAAACATTATTATAATTCAGTAATAAGCATAAGTGCATCTTTGTCATTCCAATTGTATTGAATTTCTACTGTATTTTCTTTTCTTTTTTTTTAAAGTTTATTTATTTATTTGAAAGTCAGAGTTACACAGATAGGAGAGGCAGAGAGAGAAAGAGAGAGAGAGAGAGAGAGAGAGAGAGAGAGAGATCTTCCATCCACTAGTTCACTCCCCAATTGGCCACAATGGCCAGAGCTGCACCAATCCGAAGCCAGGAGCCAGGAGCTTCTTTCATGTCTCCCATGTGGGCACAGGGGCCCAAGGACTTGGGCCATCTTGCACTGCCTTCCCAGGCCATAGCAGTGAGCTGGATTGGAAGTGGAGCAGCCTGGTCTCAAACCGGTGCCCATATGGGATGTCAGAAATTCAGGCTAGGCTATTAACCACAGCGCCAGGTCCCTACCGTATTTTCTTTACAAAAAACTTTTAAAAAAAACACACTTTCCACAAATTCTTGAAAAGAGATTTCTAATATATTTTTTTAACTTTTATTTAATGAATATAAATTTCCAAAACACAGCTATGGATTACAATGGCTCTCCCCCCATAACTCCCCTCCCACCCTCAACCCTCTCCTTTCCCGCTCACTCTCCCCTTGCATTCACATCAAGATTCATTTTCAATTCTCTTTATACACAGAAGATCAGTTTAGTATATATTAAGTAAGGATTTCAACAGTTTGCCCCCACATAGCAACACAAAGTGAAAATTACTGTTGGAGTACTAGTTATAGCATTAAATCACAATGTACAGCACATTAAGGACAGAGATCCTACATGATATTTTTTTAAAATTGATTAATTTTCTATGCAATTTCCAATTAACACCAAGTTTTTTTTTCCATTTTCAATTATCTTTATATACAGAAGATCGATTCAGTATATACTAAGTAAAGATTTCATCAGTTTGCACACACAACAGAAACACAAGGTGTAAAAATAGTGTTTCAGTACTAGTTATAACATTACTTCACATTGGACAACACATTAAGGACAGATCCCACATGAGACGTAAGTACACAGTGACTCCTGATGTTGATTTAATAATTTGACACTCTTGTTTATGGCGTCAGTAATCTCCCTAGGCTCTAGTCATGAGTTGCCGAGGCTATGGAGCCTTTAGCGTTCACCAACTTCAATCTTATTCCGACAGGGTCATAGTCAAAGTGGAAGTTCTCTCCTCGCTTCAGAGAAAGGTAGCTCCTTCTTTGATGGCCCCGTTCTTTCCCCTGGGATCTCACTCGCAGAGATCTTTCATTTAGATTTTTTTTTTCCCAGAGTGTCTTGGCTTTCCTTGCCTAGAATACTCTCATGTGCTCTTCAGCCAGATCCGATTTAAGGGCTGATTCTGAGGCCAGAGTGCTATTTAGGACATCTGCCATTCTATGAGTCTGCTGTGTCTCCCACCACCCATTTTGGATCGTTCTCTCCCTTTTTGATTCTATCAGTTAGTATTAGCAGACACTAGTCTTGTTTGTGTGATCCTTTTGACTCTTAGACCTATCAGTGTGATCAATTGTAAACTGAAATTTATCATTTGGACTAGTGAGATGGCCTTGGTACATGCTACCTTGATGGGATTGTATCGTATATTTTTAACACAACGCTTGGGAAATTTTTTATAAATGGATGAGATTCTGTGTATTAATATTCTATATGTAAAATCTTGCAATTTATTACTGACTAATTTTTATTCTTGTGTTTTTCTATTTGCTTCCTTTTAAAAATAATCAAGTCCATTCTGAACATACATTTACTTTAGAAGTAGATGATGATTTCTTATAGAAAAAACATTCTGAGTCTGACTTTGTGGTATAGCAGATAAAACCACTGCCTGTGACAGCCAGCATGCCCTATGAGCACCAGTTCCCTATGTGGGTCCCATTCTCAAACAAGCTGCTCTACTTCCAGTTCAGATCCCTACTCTTGTGCCTGGGAAAGCAATTGAAGATGGCCCAATTCTGGGCCACCTCTGTATCTACCTAGTGTGAGTCCGGTGCATTGTGGGAATGGAGGGGTGAAGGCATTCTCTGACAAGAAGCACCAGAGACAAGTTTCAGGGAACATGTCTGTTTATTAACAAGCAAGTACACCTTTCAAAGGGCAGGCAGAGAGGGCAAAGGGCAGGCAGAAGGGGCATAGCTAATTCAGGGCAATGCTAATTCTATAGGATAGTGCCAATAATTGCTCCGCTATGCTTTTCCAATGAGCTTGAAGGCCAGGTAGGCTACAGTAGCTTTCCTGATGGGCTTGGCCACACCCGGGAGCAGTTTACCTGATTGGCAGATGCTGGGGTGGGGGGAATGTACCCAGGGTTCCCAAAGCCTCCAGCATCCAGGCTAACCTTCTGCATGAGCTATGCAGGCCAACTCCTCAACAAGTACAGGATCACACACAACATAGGAGACCCAGATGAAGATCCTGTCTCTTAGCTTTGGCCTGGGCCAGCAGTATTAGTTGCGGCCATTTTGGGAGTGAACCAGTGGATGAATATTCTCTCTCTCTCCCAAACCCTTCCTCCCTCTCTCCTCTCCCTGAAACTGTGCCTTTCAAACAAATAAAAGTAAATAAAAAAAGGAAAAAACCAGTCGTAAAGCATGAAGTTGGATTCAGTGTTTCATGGTCAACATGGGCATATTAAAGAAAGTATTTTTGAAAAAATGTTACACTTTTGAAAATAGATTCTTTACCTTCTTAAGTTGGAAGCTTAAGAAGTTGGAAAACTTCCATTCATACAATTTTTTATATAGTTAAAGATATAGTCCATTATTACTAAACTTGAAAAAGGATGAAATAAACAGACACTGGAGACTGAAAATAAGGCTTTAGGGTAGGCTTTTGGCATGATGGTTAAATGTAAAGCTGTGGTCTTAAGCTGTCAATGCCAAAACAGCAAGAAACACCCAGGGGACTGAGGCATATCATGATAAAGCCAAAGGAGGGAGAGAGGCAGCAGCTGAGGACCAATTTAGTCCTCTTTCTCCAGCACCATACAAAAGAAATTTCTCATGCACACACACTTGCAACACTACACAACTGTAAAAAAATAAGACTTGATAACTCAGAGAATTTACAATCTCATACAAGTGATAGAATATGATTCATAATTCTTTATATTTTAATTAAGCAATAAAAATTGTGGAGGATTATGGCATTCACTATGATGTTTTGAAATATGTGTACATTATGGAATAGTTAAATCAAGCTGATTTAACTATGTTGTACCTCACATACTTATTTATTTATGGCAACAGCACCTAAAATCTACTGCCTTAACATTTTTTAGTATACAATACAATGGTATTAACCATCCTCACTATGCTGTACAAAATAGATGTTAAGTGTTCTCACCACAAAAAATAATGGAAAGTTTTTGAGGTAATACAATGTGAAATAGTTTGATTTCATGATTTGAAATGTGGACTTATATCAAAACATCATGTCTAACACCATCCATATATATAATTTTTAGTTAACATTTAAAATAATTAAATGATGGCAATTAATAATATAAATTATGACAAACTGAGAGTGAACCAGCAGATGGAAGACCTCTCTCTCTCTGCCTCTGCCTCTCTGTAATTCTTTCAAGTAAATAAATAAAATCTTTAAAAAATAGTTTATGAGATTAAAGAAGAAATTTAGGACAATATGTGGGGAATAATCATATGCCCTATCATCACCTTATTACAAAACCTCAATTTAATACAAGTGGCACTTGTGGTTGTTTGCTGTAGTGGTTGTTTTCTGTAATACAAGTGGCACTGAGAATGGCCAAACATCTTCAGGAATGAGGGATTGAATCATCCTCCCAGTCAGTGAACCAGCTGAGGAGGATTCCTAGGACAAAATGAATATAGCTGGTGCAGTGGAAGCAGGATATAAAAGTTATAAACATTAGTTATCACCACAAGAGCAGCAACCAAAATCAGTCTTTTAGGGGTTATAAATATTTTCGCTTAGTTTCATATGTTTATATTTTTAAAGATATTTTTAAAACTCAGTTTCTTCTTTCATACCTCTTTCTCTTTTTCAGTGAGGTAATGTAGGACATGTTGAATAAGTGTTAATCTTAGATTTCAATATAAAATGACAAGATAACAACAAAATAGAGTATGGTTCAGCTACAATAGGAATGAAAGTATGTTTTTGCTATTGCCCTTTTTTTGGAAATGAAATGTGGATGGTCGAGGTATGCATGGCTGCTAAGTTAACATGGGACAGATTGTGAAAGTTTGTACCATGCAAATTGATTAAAATGAACTGAACTGTCCGAATATCCTCTCTGATGAAATGCCACTATATCATTTTCATATTCTTAATCTGTTTAATTAAAAGTGAGATTCTCCTGCTTTCTGGAACTATTTTTCCTACATGTTTTCCAGGTTAAAGTTGATTAAAGGTGAAAAAAAATTCTTAAAGATTTATTTGATCTAGCCAAAAGGCAGAATCACAGAGAGAGAGGGAAAGATAAAGAGAGAGACCTCCCATCCTGTGGTTCACATTCCAAAGGGCATCAAAGGCTGGGGCTGGCAAGGCTGCAGCCAGGAAGCAGGAGATCCATCTGGCCCTCCATGTTGTTTAAAGGGCCCGAGAGGCTGGGCCATCTGCTGCTGCTTTTCCAGGTGCACCAACAGGGAGCTGTTCAGAAGTGGAGCAGCTGAGATTTGAACCAGCACCCAAAGGAGATGCCAGTGTTACAGGTGATGGCTTAATCTGTTATGCCACAAAGCCAGCCTCTCTGGAGTGTAATTTAAGTGAGTTTTAAAAGTGAAAAGTTAAAGAACAGCCAGTCTACTTGGAAGTTCATCACTATCACAGACCTTGGAAGTTCATCACCATCAGAGACAGAAACAAAAACTGCAGAGAGTATAGGTTCCAATTTGTCCTTTCCCTTATTCATTCCCACTGTGCAGTTTCTTCCCCACTCTACAACCATCACTTGTCCCCAGCTGATGACTGGCTGGCTAATCCAATGTTAAGCCCATCATTTCCAGATACTTGATTGTGAACTCAGAGAAGCAGAAACCATAGAGAGATAATAGGCTTCAACTGATTTGTATACCAGGACTAATTTGGCATCTTATTCTAACTGTTGAACATGCCTAGCTTTGAAATTTCCTGTACTTTCTGGGTTATAACTCCCTACCAGCACTTAAGGAGACTTGGTTGCTGAATTTTTCCTGATTTTCTATCTCCTAATTTGGCATTTTTCTCAATTCCTTCCACAGCTGTGTAAATCTGTTTCATTTAATACGTTATTTATTCTATGAATATTTCAGAATGGTTGTGCTTTCTTCCTTGATATATGAGTAGTTAGGAGCTCACATGTGACACAGCACGTTAAATCACTGCCTGCAAAGCCATATGAGTGACAAAGCCATATGAGTGACAGTTTGGGTCCTGGCTGCTCCATTTCTGATCCAACTCCTGCTAATGTGCCTGGAGAAACAGTGGAAGATGGCCCAAGTTCTCAGGCCCCTGCCTCCCACGTGGGAGACCCAGATAAAGTTTCAGTTTTTCAACTTTGACCTAACCCAGCCCTGGCCACTGCAGTCATCTGGGGAGTGAACCAGTGGATGGAAGAACTCTCTCGCTCTCTTACTCTCTTTCTCTATATCCTGCCCTCTGTAATTCTGCCTTTCAAATAAATAAACCAATTTTTACTGGATAATTATATTGGAGATTTATGTACTGTTATTTCTTAATAGCCAGATTATTTTTCCTATACCGGCTAAGCTATATATTTTTTAAAGATTTTATTTATTTATTTGAGAGGTAGAGTTACAGAGAGTTAGAGGGAGAGACAAAGAGAGAGGTCTTCCTTCTGTTGGTTCACTCCCCAGATGGCTGCAACTGCTGGAGCTGTGCTGATCTGAAGCCAGGAGTCAGGTGCTTCTTCCCAGTCTCCCACGCAGGTGCAGGGGGCCAAGGACTTGGGACATCTTCTACTGCTTTCCCAGTATCCTTCAAAAATGTCCATCCTTGCTCAACTACAGAATATGATTTATTTTTTCATCACAGATGTGTTAAGATGAGATCATATTAGAGGGTTTAATATGACTGATATCTTTGTAAATCATGGGAAATTTGCACACAGACAAATCAATGGAATACCATGTTAAGACGCAAAAACACATACACAAGAAAGAATACCATTTGAAGATGGAGGCAGGATTGTTTTTAACTGTTAGAGGCTAGGAAAAATCATGGGACTGAACTTTCTCATAGCTTCCAGGAGCAACCAAAGTTATAAATAACTTGACTTTCACCTTTCAGATTCCAGAACTGTATGTGAATACATTTGTTTAAGCCATCCAGTTGGTGGAAATTTCATATAGCGGCAGTAGGAATCTAATGCATTAATTGCCTTGGTCATTTCGAACTGCTAGAATAGAAATCATAGGCTCAGTAGATTAGATCACGATAATTTCTTTCTCCCATGTGTGTAGTTAAGAAAGTCCTATATCAAACAGCTGGCAACTCCAGTCTGATCAGGGCCCACCTCTGTCTTGTGGACCGTCATCTTTTTCTGTTATCTGCACATGGTAGGTAGGAGACAGAAAGACAGAGATAGAGAGGGAGAGAAAGAATTCTCCCCTGTCTGTTTTCATAAGGGCAGTGCTCCCATCTAAAGGGCTCCAGCTTCATGAGCTTATTATCTCTGAATGGCCCTTCCTGAAAATACCACCACAATGGGGACTGGAGTTTCAACCTATGAATTCTTAAGGGACACAGTTAGCCCACAGTAATAATCTACAGAAATATTATCATTTACATTATTTATTTGTTTTCTCTATATATATTGGTGTATAAAGTTAGAAATAAATAGAAATTAGAGTTTTCATTCCACAAAAATCATATATTTATACGAATCTATTTTTCTATTTACATATATATGTATATGTAGAGATAGTGTGTGTGTGTGTGTGTGTGTGTGTGTGAAAGAGAGAGAGAGAGAGAGAAGCACATTTACTTTTGATCATCAAAATAAATGCAGCTCCTTTTACAAAATTTGACAATGGATTTTCGGCCCTACACATTTTAATGAAAAAATACTTCAAACACAACAATAGCCTAGAACAGAGTTTAAATTCAAATGCAGATAAATGGTTTATATGACCCTGAATTCAGAACTAATTATAATCCTACTTATAAAGAAATTTTTCAATGTGCATAAAGTTTTGCAATAATTATGCACATACAGCATAACTAATCTATACACTTATCTATAATGTGATTCATTTCACCCATGAATTACTATTTTTGACATGCATTTCTCTAATTTGGCATTGGGAATTGATGGAGAGGGAGCTTCTGAGTAGAGCTCTTATAAGTACTAACAAATCACTCTGACGTATATATTCATCATTAGGAGATATCATATGTTAGCTAACTCATCTGAGTAAAGATAAAACTAAAAGAAACATAGCTATTAAACTATGTCAGAAGTATTTAATATAAAGTATTATAGAATATTAAGTTCATAATATAATAACTTATCCTAGAGATTCATTGCTACTTTTTTAAAAATTCCTTTCTTCCAGAGAAACTAACAACAAGCTTAAAGCTAGAACTGGACTACAGGCTCAGGTTCAGAGAGTTTCACCCTCAGACATGATGATGTGTTCTACTGATGAATGGATCAAGAGAATGAAGTGCAGAGGTCTCTTCAACAGATGGATTCATTTCCTTTATTTTGTATTAGTGGGTTGGCTGGGTAATACAGTACTTTCATTTCTAGGTTGTTGAGGAAACTCCATACTATTTTCAACACTGGCTGTACTGGTTTATATTCCCACCAACAGTATGAAAGTGGTCTTTTTCTGCTATAGAGAGGCATTTTGGTTTGATAAGATCCCACTTGTTTCCTTTTGCTTTTGATTACTATGCTATTGGGGTCTGATAAAAAAAAAATTTAAAAAACCTTGCCCATCCAAAGTCCTCAAAAGTCCCCCCTATGTCTTCTTCATGTTATTACAAAACTTCTGACATTATAGTAATTTTTAAAATACATTTTGCATTGATTTTTGTACATGGTAAATGACAGGGGATGTAGCTTCATTCTTCTGCATGTAGTTATGTAATCTTCCTAGAATCATTTATTGAAAAGAATATCCTTTTTCCAATGAGTGCTCTTAACACTTTGTCAAAGAATAGTTAAATATAGATGTGTGAGTTCACTTATAGGGTCTCTATTTTGTTTCATTGGTCTATATATCTATTTTTATGCCAAAACCATGCTGTGTTAATTACTATAACTCTTTAATATAATTTAGAATCAGGTTGTATAATGCCTCCTGCTTTAATTGCTGCTCTAACAATGATCACAAGCATAGTACTTTAACACAGTACACATTTATCCCCTTTCAGTTTGTGAGATCAAATATGGTTTTATTTAGCTAAAACCAAGATATCATCAAGACGGCATTTGTTTTCTGAAGGTTTATAGACCCTGTCCACATTTTTTGGCTCCTGACTCCTTGTATCTTCAAAATGAGCAATAGAGTTTTTTATAGATTAATCTTATTAATTAATCTTCCCCTGACCCTTCTGAATCCCTTTCTCACATTTGAGGACCCTTACAATTATGTTAGGCATATCTGGATAATCTGTCTGCTTTAAGACTAGCTGCATAACCACCTCAAGTCTTCTTAATGTGATGCAGTACAGTCACAAGTTTCAGAAATTAGGGATTAAACATGTTGGGAACTTGTTGTTCTAGCTAAAAAATTAGTTGATTGACTTAAATTTGTTCACTAGGCTTTTTCTAAGAATGTTGAAAAAAAAAGACACTACATATTTATTCCTGGAGAGAAATGAGAAAATATACAGTTTCAGAATTCTCAGATGTTCATCTTAGTGACAAAAGAAGAATTATCTTAAGTTAAGATGATGGAATGGATTTCAAAGGATATAGAAGCATTTATAATGTGCTAGGTAGCATCACTAAGCTAGTGTGTTAAACAACCATCTAAAAATCAACTTAATTGTAGTATTTACAATAATTTTATGTAAAAATTTGTCATTTATAAATAAGGTATTATACTATATAGACACAGCCTACCTATTTGATATATTTATTTTTTTATTTTATTTTTTGACAGGCAGAGTTGGACAGTGAGACAGAGAGAGGCAGAGAGAAAGGTTTTCATTCCGTTGGTTCACCCCCCCAAATGGCCGCTATGGCCTGTGCACTGCGCCAATCCGAAACCAGGAGCCAGGTGCACCTCCTCCCCCCCACCCCATCCCCCACTCCTGGTCTCACATGTGGATGCAGGGTTGAAGCACTTGGGCCATCCTCCACTGCCTTCCCCGTACCACAGCAGAGAGCTGGGCTGGAAGAGGAGCAACTGGGACAGAATTCGGCGCCCCAGTCAGGACCAAAACCCTGGGGTGCCGGCGCTGCAGGCAGAGGATTACCCTAGTGAGCTGCAGCTCTGGCCAATATTTATAATTTTAAATAGTTTTCTTTAGTGCTACTTAGATTTTTATATCTTTTGGAGTAAAGGATGGCGTTGGCCATTGCTGTTATATAGCAAACTAATAAATTCTTGGAAACTGTGCTAATTGGCTTTTAATTCTAAGTAGTATATCGTTTTATACTTTGAAATATTCAACTGGATAAATTTTTAATCTATGTATAAGTAATTTTGATATTTTTCCTTCCCAATATGTATATCTTAATTCTCTTTGATATTAACTAACACTTCCGAATATTTTTTTTTTAAATTATTGTATTTACTTAAAAGGCAGAGATACATAGAGAGAGGGAGAGACAGAGACAGAGGTCATCCATCTCTCTGGTTCACTCCCCAAATGGCTTCAATAGATGGCCGGAGCTAGGCTTATCCGAAGCCAGGAGGCAAGAGATTCTTCCAGGTTTTCCACTTGGGTGCAGGGGCCCAAGCACTTGGGCCATGTTCCACTGGTTTCCCAGGCACAATAGCAGGGAGGTGGATGGGAAGTGGAGCATCTGGAACTCCAACTGACACCCACATGGGATGCCAGCACTGTAGGCAGCAGCTTCACCAGCTATGTCACAGTGCAGACCCCAGACTTCGAATTTGCTTTAGATAAACCATTTCGTATGTAGTTATGAGTCTACAAGTAAAATAAGTGCATAGTTTCTAGTAAAAACAAAACTAACAGATTTTAAAAACATCTCTTCGAAAAGCAAAGAAAAATAGTCTACATATTGCCAACCACTCTTCTGAAAATCTGAATGTAATAGGATACTATCAATTTTACTGTTCTAAAATCGAAAACCTTGGAGTTTATAAATGATTTACCAATTTCCTTACCCTTGAAAGTAAATGATTTCCTGATTATAGAGGTACACAGCCATGTGGGATATTTTATTGGATGAATTGGGGCTTATGGCAATAAATACTTCCTATAATGGTATCTATAAGTAACTTATCATTATTAATTATTTTGCATTATAGAGAATTGCCTACTGTTAAATTGAGAGCTTTTAGATTTTGTACCAAACAGAAGGCCTTGCAACACTATGCACTTCTATACCTTAGTCTGGGCTGATAATATCTTTAAAGCAAGTATCTTTGGGTCCTATATTTCCTTTTAGAAGATTTATTTTATTTATTTAAAGGACAGAGTTACAGAGAGAAGAGACAAAAAGATCTTCCAAATGCTGGATAAGGCCCAAATGGTCTCCATAGCCCAGGGCTGGGCCAGGCAGATGCCAGGAACCTGAACTCCATCCTACATTTCCAGGCACATTAGCATTGAGTTGAATTCGAAGCACAGCAGCCAGAACTCAAACTGGTTCTCTGATATGGGAAGTTGACATGCAGGTGGTGCTTGACTAGGTGAGGACCTATACTTCTCATTCATATATATTTAAACAGTGTCTTAATGAGCTCCTATCCCAGGATGTTTCAACAGCTGCTTTATTAGCAACAACAAAGGGAGCTTGTGATTGGCCCAACTGCTCAGCTGCTGTAAAAGTGCCTGTAACACATCAAAGAGCCTGAGTTCCAGGCCTGGCTCTGTTTCCCTGAGTCCAGCTTCCTGTTAATGCACACCCTGGAGGCAGCATGTGATGGAAGCTGTTGTGTTCCTGCCACCCACGGAGGGGACCAGGAATGAATCCCAGTTCATGGCCCAGCCCTGGTAGTCCTGAGCATTTGGGAAGTGAACCAGCAGATGAGAGCTCCGTCTCTCAAATAAAATAAAAATGGGATATTTTATGTTATATAGTTTTATGTTACATAATTTCCTTTGTGTGTGTGTGTGTGTGTGTGTGTGTGTGTGTGAGTCCAAACAAAAGAAATGTCTTTTTCTTCTTTGTAAAAGCTCTTGGGTGAATTTCTCTTTTGATTCAGATTTATCTCAGTACAGTGTTTCCCACATAGACTCATATGGAGAACTCTGCTTAATGTCTTGCTCTGATTCCCTGGGTGAACTGAAGCAGAACACCGTAAACGGAGACATTTTCCCTGTGAACAGCCAATCATGCCCTTCTGGCTTGTGGTTGCTTCCTTGATTCTGCAGACAAATATTTCATTTCCACAGTGTTGTGTGTTCCATAAACCTGATCTTGCTGTATTCCGATTTTTCTTCTGTTCTCCTGAAAGGCAAGGCAGAATATTTTTTCTAAATTATTCTGAGAATGCCAGAAGCAGCGTTATTTTAAAGGCAAATGTCTCCTCTCTTTAGCTCTGAAAATCAGTTCTGTGACTTAAGAAACTTCCAGAATCAGAAATGTCGTTTATATAATAAAATAGATTAAGGGAAAGTTACAGTTATTTTATCAGTTACTAAAGATGTGCAAATCCTCAGATAATATTTTCTCCATTATTTTAAATATGGTAGCAAAAATAAACCAATGTATTCACATCTACTAGATTTGATGTTGGAATCAGATATTTAAGGAGTCAGTATAGATCTAAGTCCATTGAAAATATTTACGGATCTCATTTGGAATTAATGGGATCTTTGATTAAGTCTTACACTCAGTGCCCAGTGGAATTCTGCTATATCACCTAAATAGATTAGATCAAAATCTTATTATACAGAGACTTCTTTTTATGATGTACTATTTTTTTTTTTTTTGACAAACAGAGTTAGACAGTGAGAGAGAGAGAGAGACAGAGAGAAAGGTCTTCCTTCCATTGGTTCACCCCCTAAATGGCAGCTGCGGCCAGGGCACTGCACCGATCCGAAGCTAAGAGCCAGGTGCTTCCTCCTGGTCTCCCATGTAGGTGCAGGGCCCAAGGACTTGGGCCATCCTTCACTGCCTTCCTGGGCCACAGCAGAGAACTGAACTGGAAGAAGAGCAACTGGGACAGAATCCAGCTCCAGTGGAGGATTAGCCTAGTGAACCGTGGCGCTGGCCATTGTGATGTAAATTGAGGATTGCATCTTGATTTCTAACCACAACCCCAACAACAATTTATGTTATATAAATAACCCACAACCCCCCACAATTAGGCTGCCAAGGGAACTGTGTGGAACATCTGATGCTAAGAACCTGCAGACTTAGATTAAGTAGGTAAAAGCAATATGTGATTCCATTTTGGATAGGGGAAGATAATGAAAATTATGAGTGCTAATTGCTTACTATCCTATTAAGAGAAAGTCAACAGGCACTGGAAGTCAGGGTAATGAATAACAACATGTGAACCCATAGATAAATAGATTTAACTCTTTTTCATCATCTGTAAAATATGGGTATTGAATGAAATAATTGCTTAAATTTACTTGCTGTTTACTCTTCTAACTTGTAATATTTGGAAGAAAAATTTCTAACCTAAGAGCCCTATTATTGTTCTTTCACATTCTTATTTTTTTACAGATTTATTTTATTTATTTGAAAGACAGAGTTACAGAGAGATGTAGAGACAGAGAGAGGTCTTTCATCGCTGATTCACTCCCCAGATGGCTGCAATTGCTGGAGCTGTGCTGTTCTGAAGCCAAGAGCCAGGAGCTTCTTCCAGGTCTCCCACTCGGGTGCAGGGGCCCAAGGACTTGGACCATCTTCCACTGCTTTCTCAGGCCATAGCAGAGAGCTGGATTGGAAGTGGAGCAGCCAGGTCTCGACCAGCGCCCATATGGGATGGCAGCGCTTCAGGCCAAGGGTTTAACATACTATGCCACAGCGCCAGCCCCCATATTGTCTTTTATGATTAGTTCAAGTTTTGATTGTTATTTAATTAGGAAAAAACATTTAATTAATTAACTTAATTAAATATAACTGTTAGGTGTAGAAACTGCTGTATCAAAGACACTTATCTGACCATTCAATTTGTTACAGTTCACTTCCCCTAATTTTAGTTCAGCTATAAATGTATATATAATAATACTAAGTATATTTGATTCACTTTCATAAGGCATACTTTGAATTTTCTGATTTATCTTTCAGCAAGTTTGTGATCAGTGTAGATAAAACCTACTGTTTAGTAGGTTAATTTTGTAACCTACAACTTCATGGATTTGTTTATTAGTTCTAACACCCTTTTTGTAGACTATTTAGGTCTTCCAGTGGACAGCATCATGTAATCTGTAAACATGGATATTTTGATTCTTCCTTTCCAATTCTGATGATCTTTGTCTTTCCCTTCTCTAATTGCTTGTGCTAATATTTCTAAAACTATTCTGAATGAGAGTGCTAAAAGTGAACATCTTTGTTCACTTCCAGATCTGCTTTTTCCCATTCAGTGTGATATTGGTTGTTGATTGTCACATAGAGCCTTTTTTATTTGACACGCAGAGTGGACAGTGAGAGAAAGAAACAGAGAGAAAGGTCTTCCTTTGCCATTGGTTCACCCTCCAATGGCCACCGCGGCCAGCGCACTACAGGCAGCGCACCGTGCTGATCCGAAGGCAGGAGCCAAGTGTTTCTCCTGGTCTCCCTTGGGGTGCAGAGCCCAAGGACTTGGGCCATCCTCCACTGCCTTCCCGGGCCACAGCAGAGAGCTGGACAGGAAGAGGAGAAACCAGGATAGAACCCGGCGCCCCGACTGGGACTAGAACCCAGTGTGCAGGCGCTGCTAGGCGGAGGATTAGCCTATTGAGCTGCGGCGCTAGCCCATATAGCCTTTATAATTTAGAGGAATGTTCCTCCTATACCTAAATTGTGGAGAGTATTTTTATCATGAAAAAATGTTGAATTTCATCAAATGCTTTCACTACATCTTTTGAGATGACAATATATTTTTTCTCTGTGTGAATAATGATGGTTATGATTTTCAAATGCTGAACCACCTTTGCAGCTCTGAGATAAATCCCAGTTAATAATGATGTATGATCCTTTCTATGTGGTTTTGGTAGTTATTGGCTGAGAATTCTTGGATATATGTTCATCAAGAGTGTAGGTCTATCTCTCTGTGTAACTCTTTCAAATAACTAAATAAATCTTTTTAAAAAGAATATAGGCCTATAGTTTTTATCTTGTGTTTGTTTGATTTGGGCACCAGAATTATTCTGAACTTGTAAAATAATTTAGCAGAGTTTTAGCCTATTCAATATTTTGCAATAGCTAACTACTTAAATCTTTTTTGCTTGTTGTCATTCTATTTAGACTTTCTGTATGGTTTGATTTAATCTTGGTAGGTTTCTTTATTTGAGAGTTAGAGTTATAGAAAAAGAGAGAGAGAGACAGAGACAAAGGTCTTCCATTTGCTGGTTCACTTCCTAAATGGCTTCAACAGCCAGAGCTAAACGATCCAAAGCCAGGAGCCAGGAGTTTCTTCCAGGTCTCCCACACAGGTGCAGAGGCCCAAGAGCTTGGTCCATCATCCATTGATTTCTCAAGTCTTAAGCAG
Source organism: Sylvilagus floridanus (assembly GCA_949820135.1). Taxonomy (NCBI): domain Eukaryota; kingdom Metazoa; phylum Chordata; class Mammalia; order Lagomorpha; family Leporidae; genus Sylvilagus; species Sylvilagus floridanus. The sequence goes on along the minus strand of OX463224.1, from coordinate 98,965,107 downwards.
AGAGCTGGATGGGAAGAGGAGCAGCTGGGACATGAACAAAAGCCCATATGGGATGCAGGCGCCACAGGCAGAGGCTTAATCTAGTACACCACAGCACTGGCCCAGGTGCATATATTTTTATGACGGTTTTATCATTTTATTGAATCAATCCTTTTATCAATATATAATATCCTTCAGTATCTCTTTTGTTTGTAAAGTTTCTGGTTTAAAGTCTGGTTTATCTGATATGAGTATAAGTACTTCTGGTCATTTTTAGTTTTCATTTGTCTGTTATCCTTTTTTCCTGTACTTCATCTTTAGTCTGTGTGTATCTTTATTTGTGAATTGAGTTTCCTGTAGGCGGTATATAGTTGGGTCATTCCTTTTCATACATTCAGCCAACTTAAGTCTTTTGGCTGGTGAATTTAATCTATTTACAGTCAATATTAGTATTGATAGAACTAACATCTGCCATCTTGTTGATTGGTTGCTAATTTTTAATTCCCTGCTAGTGAATTAGGTAGTGTTATGTGTTTTCACAATGGTCACTTTTTTTTAATAAGATTTTTTTTATTTGAAAGTCAGAATGACAGAGAGAGCGAGAGAGACAGAGAGGGGGGGGGGGGGAGAGAAAAGAGAAATCTTCCATCTGTTGGTTCATTTTCCCAAATGGTTGCAATGGCTGGAGCTGTGCTTGTTCAAAGACAGGTGCCTGGATATCCTTCTAGGTCTCCCACATGGGTGGCAGGGGCCCAAGTACTTGGGCCATCCTCCGATGCTTTCCCAGGTGCATTAGCAGAGAGCTGGATCTGAAGTGGAGCAGCGGGACTTGAACCCAAGCTCACATGGGATGGCAGCAGCGTAGATGATGTCTCAACTTGCTTCACTGTAGCACCAGCCCCATACTGTTTACTTTCAATGTAGGACTCCATTCAGGATTTTTTGTAAGGCTCTCTAGTGGTAGTGAATTCTCTCAGTTTTTGCTTATCTAGGAAATACGTTATTTCTCCTTCACTTCCAAATGAAAGCTTCACTGGATAAGGTAATGCTGTTTGGAAGTTGTTTGCCATTTCTTAGAGCTTATATCATCTCACTCTGACTTGTAGGGTTTCTGCTGAGAAGTATGCTGTTGTCTAAATGTTATTTCTTTATGTGTAATTTACTGATGTTACTGATTTGGGGATTCTATCCTGTAACACTTGTGTTTGCACATTCATACGCATACATCTGTTCATGTGCACATGACAAGTAGTAATGCTAGAAAGAATCTGCTTGATCGAAGGACTTTTTATTTTTTTTTAATTTTGAGATCATGACCTCATAGACTTCTTTTCAGAAAAAAAAATGTGATTACCACTGTCTGGCAGATTTGGTAGTAAGCTTACCATCCTAAATGTCTCCTAAAATCGTTAGTAGAGCATCAGATAACTGCGTCTATTCACCACCACACATGATTAGCTTGAATTGGAAAATTCACAAGTTTCAAACAGATATGTGTTCTAATGGTTCCTGAACTCCTATCAGATCTCCTCTCCATTTTCTACAGAATCTTCAGATGAACTCACAGTATTCTAATGTGCATTTCCTTTGGTGCTTTATGTGGCTTTATAATATTGTCTTTATAGTTGTCTTCTCAGTTAGACACAATTTTTATTTTACAAGATGATGCAGAAAACAAGTTAAATATTATGACTATAGTTTCAACATAGACCTCATATAAAAAGAAAATTTGGAGTTAGCATTTTTTCATTTCATATTCATAAACACTAATGAATTACATTCAAAATCCACAAAAAATATTTTTCTTGTAATTCTAACTATACTTGAGAACCCTCAAAATATTTAAATAATAATGCAATATTGTTATTTTGTGTTTAGCTGTGTAATTATTATATTATAAACCACAATTTTTTTCAAAAATTAGTTTTGTAGATAAAGACAGGAAATCATCAGTTTGTTGAATAGATTTATTTACATTTTAGCTTGGTGAGATTCATGTTGTTGTAATCAGGAAATGTTAGCAGCAATTAATAACAATGAGAGATTCCATATGGTTATTGAAAATAAGTTTATAAACGTAAAAACTTTTTGTATGTTCCTCTATCTTAATTCATCCATGACGTGAGTTTAGGGGATGTTGTTAAGGTATTAGACTAAAAGACAACTGAAACTTGTTAATATTTTTAAGGAAAGAGACAGAGACAGAAAGACAGAGATGAAGAGTGAGTAGGAGAGAGAGATCTTCCATCAGATCTTCCATCAGATCTTCCATTCACTCCTCAGATGGCCACAATGGCCAAGGTTGGCCAGACCTAAGCCTGGGACCAGGGAATAAGAGCTTCTTCTGGGTCTGCCACATGGGTGCAGGGCTCCAGGACTTGGGCCATCTTCCATTGTTTTCTCAGGCACATTAGCAGGGATCAGAAGTGGAGCAGTCAGGACTCAAACCGGTGCCATATGGGATGTTGGCATTGTAGGCCACAGCTTTACCTGCTGTGCCATATGCCAACCCCTTGTCCTAAGTGTCTTCTTGAGATTTGTTTGTTCTAAATTACCCATATCTTTACTTAATCTCAATTTTAAGCTATGTTAGCTGGATATAAAATGCTAATTTGATAATTATTTCCTCTTTAGATTTTAAAAATGTTATTGTACTGTTGGACTTCAGTGTTACTGTTGAGAATCTATCTTTCCTGTTTTATTTTCCCTGAGATCTCTTTGTAACTGGTGACCAATGCTTTCACTACAAGGTATTTAGAGTTAATAAAGAATTTGGTTCTGTAAACCAAAAAAAAAAAAAAAAAGAAAGAAAGAAAACTAATATAAAATGTACAAATGCAAAATTATGAATGTAATTTTTTTCTAATAACAAAAGAAATCACATATTTAAAAACTAATAAATATTTAAAATAAAAAATATATTTAGTAACACACTGCATTTACACCAAATCAGAGTACTTATTTACCTATCTTAATTGATTAGATTCTTTTTGTTTTCTTTTTCCATCTAACAAAGATTTTACTACAATGTTGTCCAAAGGCAAAATAAGAAATATTCCATTATTTCTTCTAGTAAAGGTTTTCAGAAAGACTTTGAAAAGGGAGAAAAATTAAGGTCAAAGATCATAAGGTTAATGAACACATCTTATCACATCCAACAGTGGAAGTTGATAGGTAGCAGAAGCCTTGCATACATGGCAGCATTTTAGAATCACTTATACACACATCTACATGTATTTATGCACACATTCAACATTTAAAATAATTGTGTCCCCAGTGTGATTTCTCTTTATTTGATTCTTTTACATCTGTAAAACTACTCCACTATCATACATCATAGGGAGAAATGTAAGAGGAGAAATCAGAGTAGAAAGAGTGTATTTTTTAAACCAATCATTATGAAGACTTTGTAAGTTAACAACAACAACAAAAAAAAAAACCCTTAAGATTTTGTGAATATATTTCTAGGGTCCTCACCAAGACTTAGAAGTTATCCAGAGAGTTGAGTGGCCCAGAACCTAAAAATTCAATTGTGTTATAGAAAATCTGCCTCTGATATCCGTGTATTGTCACCGTTTCAAAGCCTTTTATCATCTTCCCGATGTTCAATAGGGTCTGAAATCAACTTTATAGATTTGTTTTTCAATGTTCCTCTAGGGGGAAGGAAGAAGGGTTGGAGCCTGGGCAGGAGGGAGAGTAGCAGGGGAAATGTTACTGTGTTCCTAAATCTGTATACAAGAAATTCATGAAACTTGTATAACATACATTTTAAAATAATAAATAAATAAAATTTTTTAAAAAGTTCCTGAATACCCTTTCCACAAACTCTTTTGATCCTCACAAGTATTAAGCACTGTCAAACCTCTTAAATTAGCAGTGCTGTTTCCACAAACTATCACACCCTATTCTATCAGACCCTTCCTTTAAAGATGTATTTTATCTATCACAGTAGGAAATCATTTCTTTACCATTTGAACATGGGAAATAAGCCCTTATCCACAGGTTACTGTTTTTTTTTTAAGATTCATTTATTTAATTGAAAGTGAGAGAATGAGAAGAGACAGAGAACTTCCATCCGCTGTATTACTCCCCAGATGGCTATAACCGCGAAGGCTGAGCCAGACTGAAGCAGGAGCCAGGAGCTTCATTCAGGTCTTCCACACAAGTGGCAGGGGCCCAAGCACTTGGGTCATCTTCTACTCCTTTTCCAAGGCCATTAGCAGGGAACTGGATTAGAAGTGGAGCGGCCAGAACATGAAACCAAACCCATTTGGGATGCTGGCATCGCCAGCAATGGCTTTAACTACTGCTCTGCAATGCAGACTCCAGTTATTGTTATTTAAACCACAATTATTAGAATGATGGATGATTGTTGTGCATGTACTTTTACTTTTATTGAGAGAGTTTGAGAGAGGGGGAGCGGGGAAGGGACAAGGGACAAAGACCTCCAAGAGGCCCCATCTCCTAGTTCACTGCCCAAATAGCCACAACAACTGGGTCTGGTTTGATCTCAGATCCTGGAACTCAGCCCAGATCTGTCAATGTGGGGCAGTGCTCAACAACATGAGCCATCACCACTAGCTACCAGGGTCTGCATTATTTGACATCTGGAGTCAAAAGCCACTGTTCCAATATGGGACACAGGCATGCTAATCTGAATCTTAATCACTAGTCCAAACACATGGTCCCATACTTGTTAACTGAACTTTTTCAGACTGGTTTTGAGGTAGATTTTCTTCAAATTGCCCATAAAGATTTAACAGCCAGTGAAAAAGTTTTGAATCAATGAGCCTGATAAATTCTTTATCCTACTGGACTAGTAATAAAGATATCTATAGCCTATAAATTTGGATATTTAGATAAATAGTCTTTGGCAAAATTCTGAAAAGTCAGTTAATGAATATTATTTTGCTTATGTGTTGAGCAAATAGGAAAATATGTTTTACTAATGTATACTTTCTCCTGATTGTCTGGAATTAAAAACAAAGTATTTTTTATAATCTATTAGGAATAATCATGTATACTCTTCTGGGGTTTCTAATCTGTTCCATATATCTGTGTAATAACTAGTTATCCAGTCAGAAATAAAATGCAAAGGGAATAGAGGAAAATTAACTTACGTATGTTTCATATGTTTTACAGAGCATGACATATCAAGGAGACCACATTAGATTTTATTCCCATACTTTTCTGCACAATTTCCTCAGATTCTCAGAGAGTGATCTGTAGGGTGGAGAAGCAGATGGAAAAGAAAGACTGTGCTGCAGAGCGTGGTGGAAAAGTTTGGCCACACAGCAGAATCAATCCTCCCAAGGGCCTTTCTCCTAAACTTTCCATTTTCACTTCAAAGACAGCAAATTTGAACTGTGACTTTAGCATGGAATACCTTCAACCAAGATGCTAGAGATTCTATTAGCATTTTTATAGCTGCCCACTAGAAGTTTGCACAAATATACAGTTAAAGGATGTTGAAGTCAAATTGTCTCCCAAGAAATCAGACATAACATTTTGAATCAGTATCTCAACTGCTTAGGTAGGCCCATTGGAGATTGTAAAGAATGCATTTTTATTTCTAGCTGAGTTCTGAAATGCTAAATTGTTATTTTTGTTCTTAGTGTGAAATAAACCATCTCACAAGGGCACAGCACGTTTTAAATAAGCTTTCCTTTAGCAAAAGAAGGAGCATCACACATCTGGATAATCCCAGATTAAAATGGGTCTTGATAAGTTTGTTTCTTTTTAATCAGGGCTTGATTTGAAATGTGTATATCAAATGAAAAGTGTCTTCCAAGTCATGAGGCATGGTTAATAGTACCTCCACTCATTGTCTTTGCTCTTCACCACCAAACTGGGACCATTTACCTCCTCACTGTAATCTGCAATACATGACTAGCAGAGACAGAGAGCGGGACTCAGAGGAGAGGGGGATAATTAGCTTTAGTACTCTGACAATTTGTTCAACTTTGTTTCATCTACTCCAACTGCTGACTCAGCCTCTATTCAGTCTTAGTACCGTGTATTGCCAATTATGGCTTTTCATATCTTTGAAAATGCTTATTGTTCAGCAACCTCTTATTTCCATTTTCACATTCTTAGCAAAGATCAGTCTGGAAGAAGTAGTATAAGTACTTGGGGAGATGTAGGTTATACAGCTTCTAGCCCACCTAGAAAACAAAGAATTTTAGAAAATCACACAGTCATGGATTGAGAATCAGGAATTTTAATTTATCATTAAGGCTACATCTTTTTTCTCAATGTTCCTCTTCATAACTGTATGGACCTTTATGCGCACCAAAGATCATTATTCACAAAATATCATAGTTTATTCCTAGCTATGAATCAAATAAGGGAAGGTTGCTCTGAAGTTGTATCATTCTTCCAAAGAATGTGAATGGTGGAACATCTTCAGAGGACTTATCTGTTTTCTTAGGTGAAATTTTATAGAACCTATAAATTACACTCTTTCATTGTGTGATCCACATATACCTAACTCCTGTTTGAATCACAGCACTCTTTCATGTTTTCTTTTGGCTGTAGTGTGAGAGGAATTCTTTTTTTTAAGATTTATTTATTTATTTGAAAGTCAGAATTACACAGAATGGAATGAGAGGCAGAGAGAGAGAGAGAGAGAGAGAGAGAGAGAGGTCTTCCTTCTGCTGGTTCACTCCCCAATTGAGAGAGAGAGAGAGAGAGAGAGAGAGAGAGAGAGAGAGAGAGGTCTTCCTTCTGCTGGTTCACTCCCCAATTGAGAGAGAGAGAGAGAGAGAGAGAGAGAGAGGTCTTCCTTCTGCTGGTTCACTCCCCAATTGACTGCAATGACCAGAGCTGTGCCGATCTGAAGCCAGGAACCAGGAGCTTCTTCCAGGTCTCCCATGTGGGTGCAGGGGCCCAAGGACACGAGCCATCTTCGACTGCTTTTCCAGGCCACAAAGGAGAGCTGTATCAGAAGTGGAACAGCCGGGACTCAAACCAGAGCAATATGGGATGCCAACACTGCAGGCAGTGGTTTTGCCCACTATGCCAGAGAGCCAGCCCTGAAAGGACTTATAAAATATAACATTTGTGTATGGATACTAATATGTTTACTCAAATAGTTCAGGAATCTAATCGTTTTTTGGTTTAAGTAGATTAATTTTGTTAACTGCTAAAGAAAAAGATAATAATAATAACTATCAACCATGAAATCAAGAGTGAAAGGATTTCTCATTATTCTGACTCCTCTAAATGGTCAAGGAAACAAAAGAAGACATTTGTGATATGGATAGTAAATGTCTTAGATTAACCTTCTATCACTTCATCATCCAATCTGATTTATTTTTAAAGAAAAAAAAGCAAATTATTGATGACAGATTTTATAACCCAACCAAATATCATCAGCCACCTTTACTGTACAAGGTGACCTCTGAATCAAAAGCATGAAAGTCTTAGTTGCAGAACAAGTGTTTTATATTAAATATATTCCTTTTTATTTGTTTATTTGACAGGTAGAATAACAGACAGTGAGAGGGAGAGACAGAGAGAAAGGCCTTCCTTCCATTGATTCACCCCCCCCCCCCAAATGGCCGCCATGGCCAGAATTGCGACAATCCAAAGCCAGGAGCCAGATGCTTCTCCTGGTCTCCCATAGGGTGCAGGGCCCAAGCACTTGGACCATCCTCCACTGCCCTCCCGGGACACAGCAGAGAGCTGGCCTAGAAGCAGGGCAACCAGGACTAGAATGGTGCCCACATGAGATGCCGGCACTGCAGGTGGATTAACCAAGTAAGCCACAGCACCAGCCCTAATTGTACTGCAGTGGATGATGTTTTACCTTGCACTTAAAATGCTCATGTTCCACATAACAGTGCCGGGGTTTGTTTCCCATCTCTGGCTCCTGTCTCATTTCTAGTCAATTCAAAAACTGCAAGGCAGCAGTGCTAGTTCAATAAATTAGGTTCCTGCTACACATGTGCAAGACATGGATTGAGTTCCCAATTCCCGGCTGCAGACAAACTTGGCCAGTAACGACATTTCGCGAGTGATTATGACTTTCCCCACTCCTCTCTGTCTCTGTTTCTCTCAATGACTATTTTAAAATTTTAAAGAAAAAGAAATATTGCACTGTAGTATTAAGATTTTATGTCAGAGACAAGACTAATAATGCATGTCTTGTTAGTATAATAAATATATTTTAGCCTCTATCAAACCCAAAAGCTATGTTTCCTTCTCTGGTGATAATCTCAGTTTTGATAAAAGCAACTGTGATTTTACTAGACTGTCTCTCATTTATGCCCAACATAACTGGAGCAGCCATTTGTCTCTGAAAAAAATGGATCAATTATGTTCTTTTTCCTAAAAATTTTGAATTCAGACCAAGTGATCCTTTAATTATTTTAGTTGTTTTGCCTAAATTTTTATGGTAGGGTGACCTTTTTAATTGAGGCTACTGCTTTGTGGCTGTTTTGAAAAAAAAAAAAAAGAAGTAAATGTAAGTCAAAGAGAACTTAATAAATAGGACAGTGAATGTATTGGGAATTTATGTCAATAAATGTTCTAATATAACTGTTAAAAGAATATGATCATGGGCTGGCGCCACTGCTCAATAGACTAGCCCTCCACCTTGCGGCGCCGGCACACCGGGTTCTAGTCCTAGTCGGGGCACCGGATTCTGTCCCAGTTGCCCCTCTTCCAGGCCAGCTCTCTGCTTTGGCCAGGGAGTGCAGTGGAGGATGGCCCAAGTCCTTGGGCCCTGCACCCTATGGGAGACCAGGAGAAGCACCTGGCTCCTGCCATTGGCTCAGCGTGGTGCGCCAGCCGCAGCGCGCTAGCCACGGCAGCCATTGGAGGGTGAACCAACGGCAAAGGAAGACCTTTCTCTCTGTCTCTCTCTCTCACTGTCCACTCTGCCTGTCAAAAAAAAAAAAGAATATGATCATTACATTATCCTTATTGTCATTCATATTCGTTTTCCCACTTTGGGTGAGTAAAAGTTTTCATCAAAGGGATGGTTCAATGTGCGCAAAACAATCAACGTGATACACCACATTAACAGACAGCAGAAGAAAAACCACATGATCATCTCACTAGACGCAGAGAAAGCATTTGACAAAATACAACACCCTTTCATGATGAAAACCCTAAGCAAACTGGGTATAGAAGGCACATTCCTCAATATAATCAAAGCAATTTATGAAAAACCTACAGCCAGTATCCTACTGAATGGGGAAAAGCTGGAAGCATTCCCACTGAGATCGGGCACCAGACAGGGATGCCCACTCTCACCACTGTTATTCAACATAGTGCTGGAAGTCTTAGCCAGAGCTATTAGGCAGGAAAAAGAAATCAAAGGGATACAAATAGGGAAAGAAGAACTCAAACTATCCCTCTTTGCAGACGATATGATACTTTATTTAGGGGATCCAAAGAACTCTACTAAAAGACTATTGGAACTGATAGAAGAGTTTGGCAAAGTAGCAGGATATAAAATCAATGCACAAAAATCAACAGCCTTTGTATACACAAGCAATGTTACGGCTGAGGAAGAAATTCTAAGATCAACCCCATTCACAATAGCTTCAAAAACAATCAAATACCTTGGAATAAACCTAACTAAGGATGTTAAAGATCTCTATGATCAAAATTACAAAACCTTAAAGAAAGAAATAGAAGAGGATACCAAAAAATGGAAAAATCTTCCATGCTCATGGATTGGAAGAATCAATATCATCAAAATGTCCATTCTCCCAAAGGCAATTTACAGGTTCAATGCAATACCAATCAAGATACCAAAGACATTCTTCTCAGATCTGGAAAAAATGATGCTGAAATTCATATGGAGGAATAAGAGACCTCGAATAGCGAAAGCAATCTTGTACAACAAAAACAAAGCTGGAGGAATCACAATACCAGATTTCAGGACATACTACAAGGCAGTTGTTATCAAAACAGCATGGTACTGGTACAGAAACAGATGGATAGACCAATGGAACAGAATAGAAACACCTGAAATCAATCCGAACATCTACAGCCAACTTATTTTTGATCAAGGATCCAAAACCAACCCCTGGAGCAAAGACAGTCTATTTAATAAATGGTGCTGGGAAAACTGGATTTCCACATGCAGAAACATGAAGCAAGATCCCTACCTTACACCTTACACAAAAATTCACTCAACATGGATTAAAAACCTAAACCTACGACCCGACACCATCAAATTATTAGAGAGCATAGGAGAAACCCTGCAAGATATAGGTACTGGCAAAGACTTCTTGGAAAATACCCCAAAGGCACAGGCACTCAAAACAAAAATTAACTACTGGGACTGCATCAAATTGAGAAGTTTCTGTACTGCAAAAGAAACAGTCAGGAAAGTGAATAGGAAACCGACAGAATGGGAAAAAATATTTGGAAACTACGCAACAGATAAAGGGCTGATAACCAGAATATACAAAGAAATCAAGAAACGCCACAACATCAAAACAAACAACCCACTTAAGAGATGGGCCAAGGACCTCAATAGACATCTCTCCAAAGAGGAAATCCAAATGGCCAACAGACACATGAGAAAATGTTCAAGATCACTTGCAATCAGGGAAATGCAAATCAAGACCACAATGAGGTTTCACCTCACCCCAGTGAGAATGGCTCACATTCAGAAATCTACCAATAATAGATGCTGGAGAGGATGTGGGGAAAAAGGGACACTCACCCACTGTTGGTGGGAATGCAAACTGGTTAAACCACTATGGAAGTCAGTCTGGAGATTCCTCAGAAACATGAATATAACCCTACCATACAACCCAACCATCCCACTCCTTGGAATTTACCCAAAAGAAATCAAACTGGCAAACGAAAAAGCCATCTGCACACTAATGTTTATTGCAGCCCAATTCACAATAGCTAAGACCTGGAACCAACCTAAATGCCCATCAATAGTAGACTGGATCAGGAAATTATGGGATATGTACTCTATAGAATACTATACAGCAGTCAAAAACAATGAAATCCTGTCATTTGCGACAAAATGGAGGAATCTGGAGAACATCATGCTGAGTGAACTAAGCCAGTCCCAAAGAGACAAGTACCATCTGTTTTCCCTGATCGGCGACGACTAATTCAACACCAAAAGGGAAACCTGTTGAAATGAAATGAACACTATGAGAAAATAAGACTTGATCAGCTCTTGTCTGGACTGTTGATGTACAATGTAAATCTTTACCCATCTTAGTATCTCTCTTTGATGCTCGTTTTAGTGATAGTACTAATGGTTGAACTCTGCAACTAACACACAGTTAGCCTTGGGTGTTTAAAGTTTAACTGAAAAGTCAACTTTGAGAGAGGGAAAAAGAAAGGGAAGATAGGTACAATTTGAGACAAACTCAATTGGACTTGCACCAAATGATGGAGTTAGAAACACACCAGGGGATCCCAATAAAACCCCATCAAGATGGCATATACCAATGCCATCTCAACGGCCCAAGTAAACAATTTCAGTTCACAACCGATCACACTGAAAGGGCCAAGAGTCAAAGGGAATATACAAACAAGACTAGTTTCTACCAACATAAACAGATAGGACCAGAAAGGGAGAGGACGATCCAGCATGGGAAGCAGAGTCACAGAAGACTCATAAAATGACAGAAGTCCTAAATAACACTCTGGCCTCAGAATCAGCCCTTAGGGCACTCAGATCTGGCTCAAGAGCCCATGAGATTATTATAGGCATGGAAAGCCAAGACACTCTGAAAAAGGAAAAAAAGAAGACCTAAAGGGAAGACCTCAGCGAGCGAGATCCCAGTGGAAGGAACGGGGCTACCAAGGAAGAAGGCACCTTTCTCCAAAGGGAGGAAGGGACCTCCACTTTGACTGTGACCCTGTCGGAATAGAAGCAAAATCGGCGAACCCTAAAGGCTTCCATAGCCTCAGCAACTCATGACTAGAGCCTAGGGAGATTCCTGACGCCATAAATAAGAGTGTCAAATTGTTAAATCAACACCAGGAGTCACTGTGTACCTATATCCCATGTGGGATCTGTCCTTAACATGTTATCTAATGTGAGGTAACGCTGTAACTAGTGCCGAAACAGTATTTTTACACTTTGTGTTTCTGTTTAGATGCAAACTGATGAAAATTCCTACTTAATACATACTGAACCGACCTACTCTATATAAAGATAATCGAAAAGGGAAAAAAAAAAAAAAAAAAAAAAAAAAGAAAAACTCAGTGTTACATTGGAAACTGCATCAAAAAAAAATTTATCAGTCTCAAATATATATATATATATATATTTCATGTAGGATCTCTGTCTTTAATGTGCTATACAAAGTGACTCAATGCTAAAATGAGAACTCAAAGACTATATTTCACTTTGTGTTACTATATGAGGGCAAAGGGACGAATTCATAACTTAACACATACTAAATTGATCACATGTATACAAAAAGAATTGAAAACGAATCTGGACGTGAACAAAAGGGTGGAGGGGGCGGGCAAGGGGGGAGGGTTGTGGGGGGAGAGGGAAAATATGGGGGGAAACCCATTGTAATCCATAAATCATACCTTGGAAATTTATATCCTAAATAAAAGTTAAAAAAAAAAAAAAAAAAAAAAAAAAAAAAAAAAGCATAGATTCTTAAACAATTTGAAAAAAAAAAAAAAAAAAAAAAAAAAAAAACAAAGTGAACAAAGTTACATCAGCCAAGTCTAGTATATTTTGTCCAAGAAAGTCAGAGGCAATATTTTGCAATCTTGTTCTTATCCTGTACCAGTTACAAAAACATAGTTCAACTAACTTCAGGGTCTTCTAATACGTATACTATTTGTAGAGGTTTTTTTTTTTTTTTTTAAATTGGTGCTGGTTTACTTTAAAATTGATCATATACATTTTTTTCTAATGAAGTTTAAGATATATAAAAAAATCTAAATTTAGCACAATATACCTCAATATAAAATAATAATAATGTTCTTAGTAATTGAAATTCATCCCAATAAGAATTATGTAGGGAGGTGACATTGTGGCACAGCAGGTTAAGCTGTTGCCTATAATGATGATATCCCATCTGGGTACCAGTTCAAGTCCCAGATGCCCCAGTTCCAGTTCAGCTCCCTGCTAATGCACCTGTGAGGGCAGCAGAAGACAGTCAAAGTACTTTGGCCTGCCAAGCATGTAAGAGACATAGTCAGAGTATCAGCATTACAAATTGCTTATCTGATAAAAGATTTATATCCAGACTACATCAGCAATCCAAAAAAACTCAGCAAGAAATATAAAACAGCCAGTACAGTAGAGATGAACAGTAGACCTCAGTAGACAGATCAGGAAAGAAGAAATGCAAATGGTTGACAATTATGTGACAAAATGATCAATATCACTGGACATCAGGAAAATGAAAATCAGAATGATGCATCATCCTCATTCCAGTCACAATGGCATTTATCCAAAGACAGAGAATAAAAAATGCTGGTGAGAATGTGGAAAAAGGGATATTCCTGTGCACCACTGAGGATAATGAAAGTTAGTGTAGCTGCTTTGGAAAATAGCATGGAGATTTTTTCTAAAACACTAGAAATAGGACTGCCATATGACCCAGCAATCCCACTACATATTCACCCAAGAGACATAAGCTCACTGCAGTAAAAAGATGCCAGCACCACAACGCTTTTACAATGGCCAAAATATGTAATGAATCAAATTGTTCATCATCAGATGAATGGATAAAAAAATATGGTGGGGATTCCAAGATGCCTCAATAGAGAAAATGTGTTCTGCTTTAGGCAAGGGGAAAATAGCAGGAAAAAAAAGTGGAGGAAGTGAATTTCAAGGAGAGTTGCAGAGAAATCTGCAGTGGAAATTCTGCAGAAGGAAGAAGAACACTGGATCAGCATGGAAAGTACAGTTGAGTAGCAACAAGCACAGACACCACACAAGATCCCCACAGCCAAGACCTAGAGGAGATGGACAGCAAGGGGAGAGTAGCCTGTGGCAGCCGATGTCATTCATGATATTGGTGGAGGGAGAACCTTGCGGACTACATTGTCTTTGAGTCTGGCCTGGAGCCATAATGGGGGCCAGCGTATCCACTTAACCCAACCAAGAAAAGCGCTTTTTCCCATCTCTATCCCCCAACAATGGCAACCAGCAACTGGTGGGAAGAAGACACAATTTTGACACCAGTAGCAGCTGTAGCTACTCTTGTGTGCACATGTGATGGGGAATTTTATCAGAGGGAAAAACACATGTTCCCAATTGACTTTGAGTCTGGCTTGGAGGGTTGACAGGGGGCTGGTCACTCACATAAGACTGTGAGGTGCCCCCAGCCTCTCAACATATCACATGTTCCAGGTCTCAAACCACTAAGGGAGAATGTCTCTGCTCTCTTCGTTGACTGGACTTGCTATTGTGGAGGAGCGGATCCTCTGGCCATCACTATTGTGTGATCCTTATTTGCTGAGACTGTGGGAACTTTGTACAATAGGGCACAGGGTGTAGTTGGGTCTCTGAGCAATCACAGTGTCTGGCACAAGAGACTCAGAGCTCCCTGATTGCCTGGGGTGGGTCATTACAGAGAGATCCATGCTCACACAGACAATTGCACATATCCTTTTCACTGCACATATCCTTTTCACGCAACAGTGTGGGTGAGTGTTACACCCACTGTGGGATAACCTTGGGCATTGATCACCTGGAAGATAGGAGATGAGGGTGTGATTGCACCAATAGAGGTGATCATACCATCCTCCTGAAGGCAATATAGGAGATATACCACACCCAGCGTGGGTGTCACCCTTGATACCTTACCTTGGGGCATTGACCATAGCCCCCTGGTTATACCCAGAAAATACCTCTGGGTATTCACTGAAAGAGCAGACACCCCATTAAGCCAAAGAGGTATAGTTTAAACATAAATCCCATTAGTGGAGAAAACAAAGTTTTTCCAGAAATGCCTAAAAATTAACACAAATTCAAGAAAAGTAATAATGAAGACAACATGAGTCCCTCAAAGGAATACAGCAACACGTAAGTATTACAATGTGAAGATGAAGAGATTGATGAAATGACTGAAAAGTAATTCAAAAGGTTAATAATCATAGGATTACCCAAAAAATGAGAAGCAAATTCATGAGTTAAAGAAATCTATACAGAGGGATAAGTAGTTAAAATAAATGTAGGAAGTAAATTCTCAGGTGTGAGTTAGAGAGAAAACCACAGTGGAAATTCTACAGAAGGAAGGGGAATGCTGTGAATCTAAGTGCAAGATGTGTACATAGAGAATGAGCGGACACCACACATGACTATAGCAGCCAAGAGTCTGAGCATCAGTTTTGTAGACTGAAGTGAGATCAGACTGTAACAATTCCTGCTACTGTTGATAGAGTGTAGCATGGGTCCAATCTGGAACCATAAGGAGAAGAGGGTACCCACAGGCCCACTGAAAAAAAAGGGCACATTCTCTCACCCCATCCCTCTTACAAAAGTGCCCACCAACTGATTGAGAGATAGCAGGAGCCATTTTGGACATAAGAGACAGCCACAGAAGCCCTTGTGTGGAAGCAAAGCAACTAGCTAGACAAGATGCCATCTTCTCAGGAGTACGGCAGCAGCAGATCTGGTGAAACCAGCAGAGAGAAGGCAACATTCAGCCAGAGTCTCTTGTGTACATGTGTGATCTAGTATTCTAGCAGAGGGAAAAATCTATGACCCCACAGACTGTGAGTCTGGCTGGGATGATGGGCAGGGGGTTGGGCACCCACCTAGGATGATTAGGAACCCTCAGCCTTTCAACACACTACAGGTTCCAGGACTCAAAATACCTATTCCTAGCTTGGGTGTAACTCTGGATACTCACTTCACCTTGAGCACTGACCAGAGTTCCCTGGTCACACCCAGCACACACCTCTGGGTATTCACTGAAAGTGTAGACATTCCACTAAGCCACAGAGATTTAGTCCATAGTTAAAAGCCATCAGAGGTAAAAGCCAACAGGTATCTCCACAGATGCCGAAAAATAACTGTAGAAATTTAAGAGACAAGAATAAGAAAGACAACAGGATTCCCCCAAAGGATCACAACATCACTTCAATATTATAATGTGAAGATGAAGACATTGATAAAATGACTGAAACAGAATTCAAAAGATTAAGCATAAGATTACTCAGAAGCAAATCCATAAATTAAAGATATCCATACATGATATGAATGAAATATTTTCCCATAAAATTGAGATTAAAGAGAAATAAAATGAAATATTATAAATGAAGAATTAAATAGATCAAATAAAAATGTGGTGGAAAGCATTAACAACATATTTGGTGAGGCAGAAGAAAGGACATCCAAGCTAGAAGACAAATCTGGAAATTTTCCAGTCATATCAAAAAATAAAAAAAGAAGAAAAGAAAAGAAGAAGAAGATGATGATCATGATGATGAAGAAAAAGAACAAGAAATATTTAGAAAACTTAAAAACAGTATTGGAGACTTTTGGGATACTATTAAAGGGCACAACATAAAGATCTGAGGAGTTCCTGAAGGAGTGGAAAGAATGGATTAGAAGGGCTATTTATTGAAGTATTTACAGAAAACTTCTGAATTTGGAAATAGGAAGGACCATCCAAGTACTGGAAACACAGAGAACTCCTAATAGACATGACCAGAAAATAATTTTCACCACAATACATTATAGTAAAACTTTCAAAAGTAAAACATAAAGAAAAGATTCTGAAGTGTACACAAGAGAACTGCCAGATTACTTTCAGAGGATCTAGAATTAGACTCATAGCTAAGCTCTCATAAAAACTTTATAGGCTAGGAGAGAATGGAGATACATAGGCCAAGTCAAAAGAGAAAAAAAAATCCTGTCCAACCAGAATACTATACTCCATAAAGCTCTCATTTTTGAGTGAAGGCGAAATAAAGACCTTCCATAACAAACAGAAATTGAAAGACTTTATCACCACTCATCCAGCCTTACAAAAGATGCTTAGGGATATGCTACACACAGAAACAGAAAGGTAGTCATCATTATGAAAGAATGTGGTGGTAGAAAATTTTCCAGTAAAAGCACAAAGGAAATCCAAAGTAAACAATAGAAATACTTGTGGAAAAAAGGCAGTGCCAAGCCACTACATATCAACAGTAACCTTGAATGTAAATGGCCAAAAATCCAGGTAATTGATACAGGGTGGCTAAATAGATTTTTTAAAAAAAAGACCCATCAATTTTGCTGCTTACAACAAACACACAACGATGACAAAGATAGACACAGTCTTTAAATGGAAAGAATGGAAAAAGATGTCCCATGCTAACGAAAAGCAAAAAAGGACAGGTGTACCACTGTAGTATCAGACAAAATAGACTTCAACACCAAAATTGTTAAAGAGACAAAGATGCACACTATGTAATGATTAAGGGGTGAATTCAACAGAAAGAAATGACTGTAATAAATGTGTATGAACCCAATTACAGGGTGCCTAACTATTTAAAAGATATTAAAAGATATAGTAATAGATCTAAAGAGAGACATAGACTCCAATACAATCATTAACTGGGGGCTTCAACCCTCCATGTTCATCAATGGACACATCAATTAGACAGAAAATCAACAAAGAAACAACAGAGCTACACTATGGACCAAATGGAACTAACTGATATTTGTAAAGCTTTTATTCTCACAGTTGCAGAACACATATTCTTTTCTTCAGTGAATAGAACATTCTCTAAGATAGACCATAATTCTCGGCCATAAAGCAAGTCTCAGCAAATTCAAAAAATCAAAAACACACCATGCATCCTCTCTACAATGGATTGAAGCTGGAAATCAACAAGTCAAGAGTCTCTAGAACATATGTAAACACAAGGAGACAATAAACACAAAGAGACTGAAAAACATCCTTCTGAATGAACAGTGGATCATCAAAGAAATAAAGAGAAATAAAAAAATTACTGGAAATGAATGAAAACAGCAAGCCATCATTTCAACTTATGGGATACAGCAAAAGCAGTGTTAAGATGGGAGCTTACAGCAAAAGGTGCCTATATGAAGAAAGTAGAAAGGTACCAAATAAATGATCTATCAGTGCACCTCAAGGACCCATAAAAACAACAAACCAAATTCCAAATTAATAGGAGAAAAGAAATAATTAAAATTAGAGAAGAAATAAACAAATTAAACAAAACTGAAAAAAAAAACACAATACAAAGATTGGTAAAATGAAGAGCTGTTTCTTGACAAAATAAGCAAAATTGATACACCATTGGGCCTACTAGCTCTCTGCTGTGGCCCGAGTGTAGGATGGCCCAAATGCTTGGGCCCTGCACCTGCATGGGAGACCAGGAGGAAGCATCTGGCTTCAACATTCACAAATCAGTAAATGCAATACATCAGATTAACAAATGAAAAAATAAAAACTATGTGATTATCTCAATTGATGCATAAAAACCATTTGAAAAAATGCAACATACTTTCATGATAACAACCTTAAGCAAACTGAATATAGAAGAACATTCCTCAACACAATCAAGGTTTTTATGGCTCATCCATAGACAGCATCTTGTTGAATGTGGAAAAGTTGGAACCCATTCCAACTAAGATCCAGAAGCAGACAAGGATGCCCACTTTCAACAATGCTATTCAATATTGTCCTGAAAGTTTTAGCCAAAACCATTAGGCAAGAAAAAGAAATCAAAGTGATTCAAGTTGGAAAGGATGAAGTCAAACTATCTCTATGTGCCTATAATATGATTCTACATATAGGGGATAAAAAAAAGACTCCACAAAAGACTAATGGAACTCAAAAAAGAGCTTGGTAAAGTGGCAGGATATAAACTAACTTAATACACAAAGATCAATAGTTTTTATATACATAAGCAATGCCATAGTTAAGAAAGAATTTCTCAGATAAATCCCATTCACAATAGCTACAAAAAATAAATATCTTGGAATAAATTTAACCAAAGATGTCAAAGATCTCTATGATAGAAATTAAAAAACTTCAAAGGAAAAAATAGAAGACACAAAAAATGGGAAAACATTTTTTGTATTGTAAAATCATTATCATCAAAATGTCCATCCTACCAAAGTCAAGTTACAGATGTTACAGATTCAATGCAATACCAATCAAAATGCCAAGATCATAATTCTCAGCTACAGAAAAATGATGCTTAAATTCATATGTAGACATAAGAGCCCCCAGTAGTTAAGGAAATAAACTCTAAACTAAAAACAAAGCCTGGGTATCACAATATCAAGTTTCCAGACAAAATACATGGCAGTTACACTTACAACAGCCTAATACTGAAACAAAAACAGGTGTGTAGACCAATGGACGGAATAGAAACTCCAGAAACCAATCCAAACATCTACAACAACTTATTTTTCACAAAAGAGCTAAAATTAATCCCTGGAGCAAGGAAATTCTCTTCAAAATATGGTGCTGGGAAAACTGGATCTCTGCATGCAGAAGTAGGAAATTAGACCCCTACCTAACACATTACACAAAAACCCACTCAAAATGGATCAAAGACCTAAATCTGTAACCTGATACCATCAAATTACTAAAGAACATTGAAGGAACTCTGCAAGACATTAGTATAGGAAAAGGCTTATTGAAAAAGACCCAGAAGCACAGTCAATCAAAACCAAAATTGGGCAGAGCCAAGATGGCGGAATAGTGAGGACGTGCACTAGCAGTCCGCAAAAAGATAGTTTAATAAAAACAGAGTTACTGTAGCCTCAGGAAAATCTCAGGGAAAAAAATGCAGTGGAAATTCTTCTGGACCCAGTGAATGAGACGCAGAGGACCTAGGGGAAAGTAAGTTTGCGAACGGCAAATCGTGCCTTAGTGGCACTGGAGCTGCCGGGAGGGACGGGAACCGGACGGAACACAGTCGCCATTGGAATCGAGCGCTTAAACGGGAGCCGATACAGGGATCCCGAGACACTGGCGGGGGGAAGCAGACCCCCCACGGGGGAAACAGCACAATTGAGGCGAGCCCACACGGACACTAGCCTCTTTCGTTGCCCACCCTGCTCACTCGAGCTAGACTGAACACAGTGGGACGGCGCGCGCCCGCTGGCTGCAATGGAAGCCGGGCAGAACACAGTCGCCATTGGAACTGAGCGCTTGAACGGGGGCCGATACAGGGATCCCGAGACACTGGCGGGGGGAAGCAGACCCCCCACGGGGGAAACAGCACAATTGAGGCGAGCCTGCACGGGCACTAGCCTCTCTCGTCACCCACCCTGCTAATTCGAGCTAGATTAAACGCAGTGGGACAAGGCGCGCCCGCCCGCCCGCCCGCCCGCCCGCCATCACTGAGGCAGACGGAACCAAAAACCCAAGGCTGTAGAAACCAGAAGGGGATCCAAAAACTGGGAACACACCGCGCACACAAACTCCGTTACCTTGACAACCCAGAGAAAGAGTGTGGGGAAAAAAAAATGCCAAATAAAAACAGATTCCGAGGGAGCAAGATCAAGGAAGACGCTATGATGACCCCAAACGGAAAAGATACCCCAAGTCAGGATTATGAAGATAATGAGATAGAAGAAATGCAAGAAGCAGATCTCAAAGAATTGATAAGAACATTAAGAAGTTCTCAAAAACAAATTCTTGAACTACAGAAATCCTTAATGGATAAGATAGAAAATCTCTCTCGCGAGAATGAAGTACTACGGAGGAATCAAAACGAAATGAAACAACTAGTAGAACAAGAAGCTACGATAGTGACAAAAAATCTTAATGAATTGAAGAATTCAATAGATCAAGTGACAAGCAATCTTGAGGGCCTTAAAACCAGAATGGGTGAAGCAGAAGAGAGAATATCGGACCTAGAAGACAGAGAACAGGAGAGGAAACAGTCAAACCAAAGACAAGAAGAGGAAATTAGAAAACTAAAAGATATCGTCGGGAATTTACAGGATACTATTAAAAAACCCAACATTCGGGTTCTAGGTGTTCCTGAAGGTATGGAGAGGGAGAAAGGATTAGAAGGCCTTTTTAGGGAGATACTAGCAGAAAACTTTCCAGGCTTGGAGAAAGACAGAGAAATCCTAATCCAGGAAGCTCATAGAACCCCTAATAAACATGACCAAAAGAGATCCTCTGCACGACATATTGTAATTAAACTCACCACAGTGAAGCAAAAAGAAAAGATCCTAAAATGTGCAAGAGAGAAACGTCAGATTACTCTCAGAGGATCTCCAATTAGACTTACAGCTGACTTCTCAACAGAAACCCTACAAGCTAGAAGGGAATGGCGAGACATAGCCCAGGTACTTAGAGAGAAAAACTGCCAGCCCAGAATATTATATCCTGCAAAGCTCTCATTTGTGAATGAAGGTGAAATAAAGACCTTTCATAACAAACAAAAATTGAAAGAATTTGTTGCCACTCGTCCAGCCCTGCAAAAGATACTTAAAGACGTGTTACACACAGAAACACAGAAACACAACCATCAACATGAAAGAAGGTAAACGAAGGGAACCTCACGGCAAAAGATCACAGGGAATTCAAAGCATACATTAGAAAATATCTGGCAAATGGCAGGGCAAACTTACCACTTATCAATAGTCACATTGAACGTTAAAGGTCTAAACTGTCCTGTTAAAAGACAGAGATTGGCTGATTGGGTTAAGGAACAAAAACCATCTATTTGCTGCCTACAAGAAACACATCTTTCCAATGAAGATCCATACAAACTGAAAATAAAAGGATGGAACAAGATATACCACGCCAACAGAAATGAAAAAAGAGCGGGTGTAACCATCTTAATATCAGACTACATAAACTTTAACACAAAAACTGTTAAGAGAGACAAAGAGGGGCACTATATAATGATTAAGGGATCAATACTACAGGAAGATATAACAATTCTCAATGCATATGCACCTAATTACAGGCCACAGGTTTATTTAAAAAATTTGTTAAGAAACTTAAAGGGAGACTTAGACCCCAACACAATAGTACTGGGGGACTTCAATACTTCACTCACAGATATTGACAGATCGACAGGACAGAAGATCAACAAGGAGACAGTAGATTTAAACAACACTATAGCCCAAATGGATCTAACAGATATCTACAGAACTTTTCATCCTACACGTAAAGCATTCACATTCTTCTCAGCAGTACATGGAACCTACTCTAGGATTGATCACATATTAGGCCATAAAGCAAGTCTCAGCAAATTCAAAAGAATTAGAATCATACCATGCAACTTCTCAGACCATGAGGGAGTGAAGTTGGAAATTAGCAACTCAGGAATCTCTAGAGCATATGCAAACACATGGAGATTGAACAACATGCTCCTGAATGAACAATGGGTCACTGAAGAAATCAAAAGAGAAATCAAAAATTTTCTGGAAGTAAATGAGGATAACAGCACAACATACCAAAACTTATGACATACAGCAAAAGCAGTGTTAAGAGGAAAGTTTATATCAATAGGTGCCTACATCAAGAAACTGGAAAGGCACCAAATAGATGAGCTTTCAATGCATCTCAAGGATCTAGAAAATTTGCAGCAAACTAGACCCAAATCTAGTAGAAAAAGAGAAATAATCAAAATCAGAGAAGAAATCAACAGGATTGAATCCAAAAAAAAATTACAAAAAATCAGCCAAACGAGGAGCTGGTTTTTTGAAAAAATAAACAAGATTGACACCCCATTGGCCCAACTAACTAAAAAAAGAAGAGAAAAGACCCAAATCAGTAAAATCAGAGATGAAAAAGGAAATATAACAACAGACACCACAGAAATAAAAAGAATCATCAGAAATTACTACAAGGACTTGTATGCCAGCAAACAGGGAAACCTATCAGAAATGGACAGATTCCTGGACACATGCAACCTACCTAAATTGAACCAGGAAGACATAGAAAACCTAAACAGACCCATAAGTGAGTCAGAAATTGAATCAGTAATAAAGGCCCTCCCAACAAAGAAAAGCCCAGGACCAGATGGATTCACTGCTGAATTCTACCAGACATTTAAAGAAGAACTAACCCCAATTCTTCTCAAACTATTCAGAACAATCGAAAAAGAGGGAATTCTCCCAAATTCCTTCTATGAAGCCAGCATCACCTTAATTCCTAAGCCAGAAAAAGATGCAGCATTGAAAGAGAATTACAGACCAATATCCCTCATGAACATAGATGCAAAAATCCTCAACAAAATTCTGGCCAATAGACTGCAACAACACATCAGAAAGATCATCCACCCAGACCAAGTGGGATTCATCTCTGGTATGCAGGGATGGTTCAATATTCGCAAAACAATAAACGTGATACACCACATTAACAGACTGCAGAAGAAAAACCATATGATTATCTCACTAGACGCAGAGAAAGCATTCGATAAAATTCAACACCCTTTCATGATGAAAACCCTAAGCAAACTGGGTATAGAAGGCACATTCCTCAATACAATCAAAGCAATTTATGAAAAACCCACGGCCAATATCCTATTGAATGGGGAAAAGTTGGAAGCATTTCCACTGAGATCTGGTACCAGACAGGGATGCCCACTCTCACCACTGCTATTCAATATAGTGCTGGAAGTCTTAGCCAGAGCTATTAGGCAAGAAAAAGAAATTAAAGGGATACAAGTTGGGAAGGAAGAACTCAAACTATCCCTCTTTGCAGACGACATGATTCTTTATTTAGGGGACCCAAAGAACTCTACTAAGAGACTATTGGAACTCATAGAAGAGTTTGGCAAAGTAGCAGGATATAAAATCAATGCACAAAAATCAACAGCCTTTGTATACACAGACAATGCCACGGCTGAGGAAGAAATGCTAAGATCAATCCCATTCACAATAGCTACAAAAACAATCAAATACCTTGGAATAAATTTAACTAAGGACATTAAAGATCTCTACAATGAAAATTACAAAACCTTAAAGAAAGAAATAGAAGAGGATACCAAAAAATGGAGAAATCTCCCATGCTCATGGATTGGAAGAATCAATATCATCAAAATGTCCATTCTCCCAAAAGCAATTTACAGATTCAACGCAATACCAATCAAGATACCGAGGACATTCTTCTCAGATCTGGAAAAAATGATGCTGAAATTCATATGGAGACACAGGAGACCTCGAATAGCTAAAGCAATCTTGTACAACAAAAACAAAGCCGGAGGCATCACAATACCAGATTTCAGGACATACTACAGGGCAGTTGTTATCAAAACATCATGGTACTGGTACAGAAACAGATGGATAGACCAATGGAACAGAATAGAAACTCCAGAAATCAATCCAAACACCTACAGCCAACTTATATTTGATCAACGATCCAAAACCAGTCCCTGGAGTAAGGTCAGTCTGTTTAATAAATGGTGCTGGGAAAACTGGATTTCCACGTGCAGAACCATGAAGCAAGACCCCTACCTTTCACCTTACACAAAAAACCATTCAACATGGATTAAAAATTTAAACCTACGACCTGACACCATCAAATTACTAGAGAGCATAGGAGAAACCCTGCAAGACATAGGTACTGGCAAAGACTTCTTGGAAAAGACCACAGAAGCACAGGCACTGAAAACCAAAATTAACTACTGGGATTGCATCAAATTGAAAAGTTTCTGTACTGCAAAAGAAACAGTCATGAAAGTGAATAGGAAACCGACAGAATGGGAAAATATATTTGCAAACTATGCAACAGATAAAGGGTTGATAACCAGAATCTACAAAGAAATTAAGAAACTCCACAACATCAAAACAAACAACCCACTTAAGAGATGGGCCAAGGACCTCAATAGACATTTTTCAAAAGAGGAAATTCAAATGGCCAACAGACACATGAAAAAATGTTCAAGATCCCTAGCAATCAGGGAAATGCAAATCAAAACCACAATGAGGTTTCACCTCACCCCGGTGAGAATGGCTCACATTCAGAAATCCACCAACAATAGATGCTGGAGAGGATGTGGGGAAAAAGGGAAACTAATCCACTGTTGGTGGGAATGCAAACTGGTGAAGCCACTATGGAAGTCAGTATGGAGATTCCTCAGAAACATGAATATAACCCTACCATTCAACCCAGCCATCCCACTCCTTGGAATTTACCCAAAGGAAATTAAATTGGCAAACAAAAAAGCCGTCTGCACAGCAATGTTTATTGCGGCTCAATTCACAATAGCTAAGACTTGGAACCAACCCAAATGCCCATCAACAGTAGACTGGATTAGGAAATTATGGGATATGTACTCTACAGAATACTATACAGCAGTCAAAAACAATGAAATCCGGTCACTTGCTACAAAATGGAGGAATCTGGAAAACATCATGCTGAGTGAATTAAGTCAGTCCCAAAGAGACAAATATCATTTGTTTCCCTTGATTGGCGATGACTAACTGAGCACCAAAGGGGAAACCTGTAGAAGTGAAATGGACACTATGAGAAACAGTGACTCGATCAGCTCTTGTGCTGACTGTTGTTGTACAATGTAATACTTTATCTATGGTAGTATTTTTTTTTCTTTATCCTAGTACTAGTGGTTGAACTCTGTAATTAACACACAATTATTCTTAGGTGTTTAAATTTTAACTGAAAAGTGATCTCTGTGAAATATAAGAGTGGGAATAAGAGAGGGAGGAGATGTAAAACTTGGGACATG
The DNA here is from genome assembly GCA_949820135.1 of Sylvilagus floridanus. Lineage (NCBI taxonomy): Eukaryota > Metazoa > Chordata > Mammalia > Lagomorpha > Leporidae > Sylvilagus > Sylvilagus floridanus. Next base: position 98,939,526 of record OX463224.1, on the reverse strand, counting down.
CTCAATCGGAACGGCCCCAAATGATGGAGTTAGAATTGTGCCAGGGGTTTCCAATACAATCCCATCAAGGTGGCATGTACCAAGGCCATCTCATTAGTCCAAGTGATCAATTTCAGCTCACAATTGATCACACTGATAGGTCTAAGAGTCAAAGGGATGACACAAATAAGACTAGTGTCTGCTAATACTAACTGATAGAATGAAAAAGAGAGAGAATGATCCAACATGGGAAGCAGGATACACAGCAGACTCATAGAATGGCAGATGTCCTAAATAGCACTCTGGCCTCAGAATCAGCCCTTGAGGCATTCGGATCTGGCTCAAGAGCCCATGAGAATATTTTAGGCATGGAAAGCTAAGACACTCTGGAAAAAACAGAAGACCTAAATGAAAGATCTCTGCGAGTGAGATCCCAGTGGAAAGAACGGGGCCATCAAAGAAGGAGGTACCTTTCTCTGAAGGGAGGAGAGAACTTCCACTTTGACTATGGCCCTGTGGGAATAAGATCGAAGTCGGCTAACCCTAAAGGCTTCCATAGCCTCGGCAACTCATGACCAGAGCCTAGGGAGATTACTGACGCCATAAACAAGAGTGTCAAATTGTTAAATCAACATCAGGAGTCACTGTGTACTTACGTCTCATGAGGGATCTGTCCTTAATGTGTTATCCAATGTGAAGTGATGCTATTACTAGTACTGAAACAGTATTTTTACACTTTGTGTTTCTGAGTGGGTGCAAACTGATGAAATCTTTACATAGTATATATTGAATCGATCTTCTTTATATAAAGATAATTGCAAATGATTAAAAAATCTTGGTGTTAAACTGGAAATTGCATAGACAATTAATCAATTTTTTTAAAAAAAAATCATGTAGGATCTCTGTCCTTAATGTGCTGTACATTGTGAATTAATACTATAACTAGTACTCCAACAGTATTATCATTTTGTGTCTCTATGCGAGGGCAAACCGTTGAAATCTTTGACTAATATGTACTAAATTGATCTTCTGTGTTTAAAGAGAATTGAAAATGAATCTTGATGTGAACAGAAGGGGAGAGGGAGCGGGAAAGGGGAGGGTGGGGGGAGGGAGGGAAGTTGTGGGGGGGGGAGCCATTGTGGTCCATGAGCTGTTCTTTGGAAATTTATATTCTTTAAATAAAAGCTTTATATAAAAAAAAAGTACAAAAAAAACATTTTAATAAAAAAAAAAACCAAAATTGACAAATGTAATCACATCAAGCTGAGAATTTTCTGAACTGCAAAAGAAACACTCAGCAAATTGAACAGGTAACTGACAGAATGGAAGAAAATATTTACAAACTATGCAACTGATATATTAAAATCCATAATCTATAAAAAGTCAGGAAACTCAACAACAACAAAACAAATAATCCAGTTAAGAAATGGGCAAAGAAGGCTGGTGCTGTGGTATAGTAGGTTAAAGCCCTGTTCTGTAGTACTGGCATCCCATCTGCATGCCAGTTTGAGTCCTGACTGCTCCACTTCTGATCCACCTCCCTGTTAATGCACCTGAGAAAGCATCAGAGGATGGCCCAAGACCTGGGGCTCCTGCACTCATGTGGGAAACCTGGAATAAGCTCCTGGCTTAAATAGTATTGAAGGAGAGAAAGAGAGAGAGAGAGACAGAGACAGAGAGAGAGAGAGAGAGAGAGAGGAAGGAAGGAAGGAAGGAAGGAAGGAAGGAAGGAAGGAAGGAAGGAAGGAAGGAAGGAAGGAAGGAAGGGAGGGAGAGAGGGAGGGAGGGAGGGAGGAGGGAGGAACAGAAGGAAAGAAAGAAAGAAAGAAAGAAAGAAAGAAATGGAACAAAGGAAGGAAGGAAGGGCGGGCGGGAGGAAGAGAGTGAGGGGACTGTGAGGAGGAGGAGAAGAAGAAATATTTAGAAAAATTAAAATCAGTGTCTGACATTGATGGGAAACTATAAAACAACCCAACATATGGATGTTAGGAGTCTCTGAAAGTGTGGAAAGAGAGAATGGATTAGAAGCCTGAATCCATGAAATAATTACAGAAAAATTCCCAAATTAGTGAAAGAAATGGTCACCCAAGTGCACAAGTCATATACAACTTCTAATAGAAATGATCAGAAAAGATATTCACCACAATACACTATAGTCAAACTTTCAATAGTAAAACATAAAAGATTCTAAAATGTGCATGAGAAAAATACCAGATATTTCAGAGGATCTCCAATTAAATTCATAGTGTTTCTCATCAGAAACACTATAGGCTAGGAGCAAATGGAGAGACATAATCCAAGTCTTAAAAGAAAAAACTGCCAATCCAAAATACTATGTTTGCAAAGCTCTCAATTATTAATTAAGGTGAAATAACGACCTTCCATTACAAACAGAAATTTAAAGAGCTTGTCACCACTCATCCAGCCCTATAAATGATGCTTAAGTGTGTGCTGCACATAGAAACACAGAAAGATGATCATCACTACGAAAGAATGAAGGTGGGAAATCACACACAAAAAAAAGATAGTCATCTTGATGAAAGAGTGTGATGGCAAAAAATTTCCTAGTAAAAATGCAAAGGAAATCCAAAACAAACAGTAGGAATTATTACGGGGAAATGTGTGGACCAAGTTGTTACTTATCAATAATAACATGGAATGTAAATAGCCTGAATTTTCCAATTAAAATACACAGTGTTGCTGATTGTATTAAAAACAAGTCCCATCTATTTGCTGACTACAAGAAATACACCTGATCAAAAAAGATACATGCAAACTGAAGTAATAAAATAGAAGAAGATATTCCATGCTAATGGAAAGCAAAAATGAGCAGTGGAACCATCCTAATATCAAAGTAGACTTTTACACAAGAACTGCTAAAAGAGACTAAGAATGGCACTATGTAATGATTAAATGATCAATTTAACAGGAAGATGTGACTATAATAAATGTGTTTGCATCCAATTACAATGTGTCTGGCTATTTAAAAAAATATTAATGTATCTAAAGGGAGGCATAGACTTCAATACAGTAATTATGGGGGACTTCAACACCAGTTTTCATCAATTTACATATCAAATAGACAGAAAATCAACAAAGAAACAACAGAGCTAATCTATACTATGGACCAAATGGAACTAATTGATATGTATGTGATCTTTCATCCCACAGTTGGAGGATAGACATTATTTCACCAGTGCATGGAACTTTCTCTAGGATAGACAATAAGCTAGACCATAAGGTTGGAAGCATTTCTATTAAGATCGGCAACCAGACAAGGATGCATTGGATGTATAAGATGGAAATTGACATTATGAGGTTTGATTTTTTATATATCTTTTTTCCACTGTTCCTATTGAGGAACAGTGGGTTTTGTTTGTTTTTGTTTTTGCTTTTTGTTTTGTTTACTATTTGTTGAACTCTTTACTTAGTGGAAGGTGACCTTATGAGTATAAAGTAAACTGAAAGTAGATCATTGTAACAATTAAAAGAGGGAATAAAAGAGGAAAAAGCATGGCAGCTTTGGGAGGGGGGAGGGTGCGGTGGGAAGTATAACAATGTTTCTAAATCTGTATATATGAAACCATGAAATTTGTTTGCATTAAATGAAAAATATCTGCCAAAAAGTAATTATGTTATAAATATATACAATGGAATATCATTAAGCTGTGAAAAATAATAAAAACCTTTGCAGCAAAATAAGTTGAACATCATGTTGTTTGAAATTAGCCAGACATTAAAAGGCAAAAACTGTATGTTCTTACTCATAAATGGGAGCCAACATTAAAAAGAAAAATCCCAAAAAAGATAGAAAATACAGTACTTGAAGTGAGCAAATCTTCATTAGATACATTTTTGCTAAACAATAGAAATTAGGATATGAGATAGGAATTGAATCTAGTCTCCATCTTTAAATCAGGTTTGTGTGGTGTTTTTGTTTTGTGTTGTTTTGATTTTTTTAATAGAAGGGAGACAATTTCAGCAGTCCTAGTACCCCATTAATAAAATATAGAATAAATGATAATTCCTGCATACTTTTATTGGCAAACTTAGCCTACACATTAGAATAAATCAAAGTAATTTGAAATGAGTTTTTAAGTTATTAAATTATAATAGACCTACTCAGAAATATTAAGCATGAAAGTCGAATTAATATTCAACAGGAAATAATAATGCATCTCAGGATATGTCTAGTTTTTATACTTCTTATAATGTAAAATGTAATCTGTGGAAAATTGAGACTTAATGACAAATAAAAGATCTTTCCAGCTCTGGTAGCAAAAAGAGATACATAAATCCTTCCTCCTAAAATATGTGGAAAGCATGAAAAAATTCTGAAAACATGATTTTTGAGCTCTACAAGCCAGCCAAAGCAAGCTGCACACTGAAAAATGCTGAGTTTTGAAAATCTGTTAGAAAGTTGAGTAGGAACAATGACAGTCTATGTACTTCTTGTGTAGGACAGCTCTGGATCTCCACCCCACAGCTCATTTGGCGAAAACAGAATTGTGACCAAGGCAGATTGACTGTGAAAACCAGAAATCCTGCTACCAGAGAATTTGAACTAGTTTAATGAGACAGAAAGGAGAAGAAAAATGCTTGAAGAAATACTGACCTATAGCTTACCAAATCTGATGAAACCAAGATTTTAATGAACTCCAAGAAGGATAATAAGCAGGCAGGAGTGGAGAAACTTTTCTACCAAGGCCATTTGGATATTTATAACATGATTCACAGACCACTCAAATATATCAACTTTAAAATTAAGCTGCAGTAAATTTATTGAATTTTGAGCCCCACTTACAATTGCCATGCAGGGCCTGACCGAATGATTCTAGGGTCCTTGAATGGCCCATGAGCCAGATGTTGTCCATCCCTCAGAGAAATCATTTAGATACATCATAACCAAAGACAAAGGCAATGAGAAAAAAATACAAATGCTCATTATAAGAAAACAATGACAGAATTAGGCAGTGACTTCTGTACTGGCCAGGATGGTTACAAAGCAGTTTAATGGCCTGTTCTAACAGTTGACAGAAAAAAAAAAAAAAAAGCATCGCAAATATTCTCTATCAGGATTATCCTTCACAGCTGAAGAACAAATACATACATTCCCAAAAATAAAAACTAAGGGAAATCACTGCTAATATGTTGGGCCTACAAACTAGACTAAAGTGTATCCATTGGATTAAAAGAAATGACACCAAGAAATAGCTTAAATTTACAGGAGGAAGTGAACAGTGGTGGAAATTGTAAATATATAGGCATAGAAGTATTTACTGACACATATTTTCTTTTCTTCTCAATTTCTTTTAAAGGAGAGAAGCTTATATAAAACAACAAGATTATGGTATAAATATTTAGTTTTAGCATAGATGTGAAATATATAACATTGAAATAATGGGCAGAGGAAGAAATGGCTTAAATTGGAGTAAAATTTCAATACTTTACAGGACTTAAATCAGTATTAAGATGAAGTAGAGTCTAATAAGTTAAGATACTTTTTCTAGTTATTGCAATAATTAGTATGGAAAAATGAATAGTATAAACATCAAAAACCAGAAAAATTGCTGATGTAAATTCAACTACATAAGTAATTACCTTATCTTTAACTGGGCTAGATACTAGACTTAAATGAACAGTTTGTCAGAGTGAATGAAGAGCAAGATCTAATTATATGTTGACTAAAGCTACATATTTCAGGTTCAAGGGCAAGAAAAGTTGGAAAATAAAAACATGGGGAAAATATCAAGCAAAGAGTAACTACGAAAGAACAGAGATGGCAATACTAACTCAAATTTGTTGTTGAATCCCTCTATCAAGTTTGTTTGCCTCATTTAATGCTCTTTTCAACATAAAAGTTCCATTTTGTTTTTTATGTCGGTGTCTACTTATGGACGTTTTCTGTTTGGTGGTTCACATAGTTACACTATAATTTCTAAACGGTTTATTTTTGTTCCTTTAGAGTATATTTATAGCAGCTGTGTGAAATCTTTCTTTGCTAAATCATCCTTTCAAACTTGTCCAGTGTGTGAATTTAAAAAGCTTCAGATTTAGGGGCTGGCACTATGATACAGTGGGCTAAACCTCAACTTGCAGCACCAGCATCCCATAAGGGTGCCAATTCTAATCCCAGCTGCTACTCTTCCTATCCAGCTCTCTGCTATGGCATGGGAAAGCAATGGAAGATGGCCCAAGTGATTGGGCCCCTGCATCCACATGGGAAACTCAGAAGAAGCTCCTGGCTCCTGGCTCCTGGCTTCATATTGGGCAGCTCTGGCTATTGTGGTCCTTTGGGGAGTGAACCAGCAGATGGATGACCTCTAGGTCTCTCCCTCTCTGTCTGTAATTCTATCTCTCAAATAAATAAATAATTTTTTAAAAACTAGCCTCAGATTCCATTGTTGTAAAATACAGAGAAAATAGGACTTTATTTATTTATTTTTTATTTGTTTGTTTTGTTTGAAGGGCAGATTGAGAAAGCCAGATTTCCATCAGCTGGTTCACTCCCCAAATGGCGGCAATAGATGGCTGGAACTGTGCCAGTCCGAAACCAGGAGCCAGGTGCTTCCTCTGGGACTCCCATGTAGGTACAGGGGCCCAAGGACTTGGGTCATCTTCTACTGCTTTCCTAGGCCATTAGCAGGGAGCTGGATCTGCAGTGGAGCAGTTGGGACACAATTGGTGCTCATATGGGATGCCAGAGCCACAAATGGTGGCTTTACCTGCTGTGCTACAGCAACAGCCCCAGGATTTTCTTAAAGGTTACTATAAAACGAAAACCCTTGCCACATAATATTCCTAATAAAATATTAACAGTAATTAATCCTTGTCAACAATACCCACGTACTTACCACAGGTATTTGTCAAGAACATTTAGTGATAATCCTTGTTACTCTCAAGTGTCTTTAAATTGTCAACAGAAATTTTAAAATGAGTGAAGTAAGAAGTCTACTTCTTGCATAATTTTCAGTAGATGTGTTTGCCATACTCTACTTACTGAAAAAGTCACGTTGACAAAATTACTGCTCCAAAACCTTTTATATTAAGCATTCAATAAAAAAAAAGGAAATTACTGAGTGGGAAGCCTATTATTATTTCTACTAAGAAAGCCACTTGAAATTTCTCTAGCTGGAATTTTGTTTCACAGTGTCAGCTTTGAATAAGTAGATGAAGAATTCTCATTTATACTAAGGTATAGCACTAACAATTGAGAAAGATAATTGTAAATTGAAAACTTTAGTTTCTGAATTCTAAAAATCCTGGGGCTGTTGCTGTAGCACAGCAGGTAAAGCCACCATTTGTGGCTCTGGCATCCCATATGAGCACCAATTGTGTCCCAACTGCTCCACTGCAGATCCAGCTCCCTGCTAATGGCCTAGGAAAGCAGTAGAAGATGACCCAAGTCCTTGGGCCCCTGTACCTACATGGGAGTCCCAGAGGAAGCACCTGGCTCCTGGTTTCGGACTGGCACAGTTCCAGCCATCTATTGCCGCCATTTGGGGAGTGAACCAGCTGATGGAAATCTGGCTTTCTCAATCTCATTTTCTCATTTCCAGTATGTAACATAAGTGAAAAGTGAATACTTTTAAACTTTCTGTGCAATGGTAAGCATTAACAGAGATAGAGGTCTACAAAAATAGTGACATCACCAAAGGAAAATCTGGGGATTAGAATTTCTGTGTTTCACCCAATTCTCTTGTCTGTTTCCAATAGACTGTAAAGAAAAATATGATGCTGTTACAGATGAAATCAAATAAAGAGATCACAGGTGATGAGATTAGGTGATGAGGTTTTTTGTTTGTTTGTTTGCTTGGATTTTTTTTTTTGTAATTGGTTGAATGGTGAGATTAAAGATGTCCCCTTATGGACCATATATTTCTCTGGTATGTGAAAGGATATAGGAGGACTTGTTCAAAAGAATATTGTATTTTTGAAATGAGTACACATTTTATATTGTTTTGTACAAACCAAAAATATAAAAAATGATATAGGAGAGAAAAGGAAAATAATGCTGAGATGTATTTCTCCCTCCATTTAATACTAGGGTTGAATCACCATCTTATATCTTCAATGCTTTACAAAACATCCAAAATTTTTTGAGATCATATTTTACATGTACTGTATTTTTCTTTGCTACTATTATTTTCATAGATACAATGTTGAAACTATAAATGTTAAATTTTTAATTTAGCATTTTGGGATAAATGTATAGCCCTGATAAGATAGAGGGAGTTATCACATGGAGCTTAGAGGATTTCAGATCAATAGAACTATTGTAAATGAAATTATTGTGGTAGATACATGTTATTGTTCATTTGTCAAACTTTCAGAACATATAAAATAAAGAGATGAAGCCTTGCATAATTGGTGGACTCTGGATAATACGAATGCATCAGGGTGGGTTCATCAACAAGAAGTTTGCCTCTGGTGGAGGACACTGAGCGTGGGAGAGCCTCCGCACTTGTGATGGTAGGAGACATGGGAGTGCTCCATACCTGGCCACTCAATTTTGCTGTGAAACTAGAATTTCCCTCCAAAGCAACCTACCAAAGAGGAATTCTTTAAATTTAAAAATTAGGTCAGACATTCTATTAAAGCTAGCACAAAAATACTCCATAGACAGGAACATACACAAAAATCTGTTTTAAGAACTAAGCATAAGGAATTAAGCATAAAGAATAAAAACGGATACAATGAATCTTGATAGAAGAGAAATAGTTTTGAAGAATTCATATTCTCCCAATATTTTAGGCACTACAACATGAAAACTACATGATAATATGGAAGAAAAAATAGGAAGAGAGGATATGAAGTGATTAGCAAGTTTTTGTTGTTGTTGTTGTTTTGTTTGTTTGTTTTGTTTTTTGACAGGCAGAGTGGACAGTGAGAGAGACAGAGAGAAAGGTCTTTTCCGTTGATTCACCTCAGAAATGGCTGCTACGGCCAGCACACCGTGCTGATCTGAAGCCAGGAGCCAGGTGCTTCCTCCTGGTCTCCCATGAAGGTGCAGGGCCCAAGGACTTGAGCCAACCTCCTCTGCCTTCCCGGGCCTCAGCAGAGAGCTGGACTGGAAGAGGAGCAACCAGGACAGAATCCGGCACCCCAACCAGGACTAGAACCCAGTGTGCCGGCGCGGCAGGCAGAGGATTAGCCTATTGAGCTGCGATGCCGGACATAATTAGCAAGTTTTATGTATTAAATATGAAGTCTGAAAATCTAGTTCTTTGTTATTAAAACTATATGTCCTTCAGTGAGTATTTTTAGGGGCAAATTTCCTTATGTACAAAATGAGAAAGCTTAAAGCTTGAACTAAATTAATGGCTTCTTCAAGGTCACACTGAAAAAGTAGACATGTATGTCACCAGATGATTTTCTCAAAAGTTCAGGTCTTGATATGAGAAATATATCTGACCAAATTGTTTTAAAATAGTAAAGTTGTAATAGCAATAACCAGAAACTTGTTTTTCAGTCTGCTTTGCAATTTAGAAGTAGATTATTAAGGGCAGTGTTGAGGTATAGAGAGTTTGGGGTGCCTACATTTCGTATTAGAGTGCTGATTCAAGTCCCGGTTCCTCATCTTCTGATCCAGGTTCTGGTTAATGCATTCTGAAATGCAGCATTTGATGGCTCAAGTGCTTGGGCCCCTGCCACCGATGTGGGAGACCAGATGGGTTTCCTGCCCTGGGCTGTGACCTGTACCAGCCTTGGCTCTTTTGAGAAATTGGAAGAGGGAACCAGTGGATGGAAAATATCAATCTCCCTCTCAGTCTCTCTGTCTCTGTCACTCTACCTTTTAAGTAAATGAAAATAAATATGTAAACATAAAAAGTGTAAGTTATTAAATGCTTTATGTTTTTGTTTCTCCTTTGGTAAAATGTCAATAAATAATATCTATCTCATGAGATGTTTGACAACTCATAGTAAGTATTAAAAGTGGAGAGTCAGCTCTCTGGCACAGCAAGTTAAGCCACCATCTACAGTGTCTACATGACCTATGGGCACCGGTTTGAAACTTGGTTATTTCGCCTCCAGTCTCCTCCTTGCTGATATGCCTGGTAAAGCAGAGGAGAATAGCCCAAGTACTTGGACCCCTACTCCCATGTGGGAGGCCTGGAGGAAGCTCCTGGCTCTTGGCTTTGGTCCAGCCCAGCCCTGACTGTCACAGCCATTTGGGAAGCAAACCAGTGGATGGAAGATCCCTCTCTCTCTTTCTCTGTCTCTTCCTCTCTCTCTATTAACTCTAACATTCGGCAGGCACCCTGGCTCACTTGACTAATCCTCCGCCTCCTGACTATGCTTATTTTTCATAACACTATTTTATTATGTTAAAAATTTTAGCTTATTCTTTTAATTTTATAGTTTTTTTCTTAGTGTTTTTTTTTTAATCTGGTACCAATACAGACTCAGAATTTTAAAATTCTTCCTATATATTGTGTCTCCAACCTTAGGCAAATGTTGTCCTGATTTAATCAAGGTGATGAATGGTCCATGATTTACTTTCAGTTTCAAGGTTTTGAGTACTGTGTATGCATTTCCTCAGATGAGAATTCCTAATATTAACATTTGGTGCCGTCGCCGTGGCTCACTAGGCTAATCCTCCACCTGCAGAGCCAGCAACCCAGTTTCTAGTCCCAGTCGGGGGTGCTAGATTCTGTCCTGGTTGCTCCTCTTCCAGTCCAGCTCTCTGCTGTGGCCCGGGAGTGCAGTGGAGGATGACCCAAGTCCTTGGGTGCTGCACCCACGTGGGAGACCAGGAGGAGGCACCTGGCTCTTGGCTTCGGATAGGTGCAGCACGTGGGCCGTAGTGGCCATTTTGGGGGGTGAACCAATGGAAAAGGAAGACCTTTCTCTCTCTCCCACTGTCCACTCTGCCTGTCAAAATAAATAAATAAATAAATAAATATGAAATAAAAGCTCTGATTTTCAAGTAAATAAATGTTAAAAAATTTTAAAAATTATAACATCAATTGTTGCTATTAAAGATTCTGATTTTTCACCTCTTTCTGTTGTCATATTTTCTCCTTGAGTTCAAGCTTTCTTCACAAAAATACTCACCATTCTTGTTTGCTCAAACAATATTTCATACAATTCTAATAACAAATAATTAAAGACTGCTGTGTATGTCTTTAGACTTCTGACTTACAGTACATACAAATGATTTGTATACTGATTTGCTTCCAATATCATATTTTGAATCAGTGGCAAGATTAAATTTGTTCTTTAACAAAATCAAATAATTTATAAAACATCAGGAAATAATAGCACATGTGATATTAAAGCATCAAGATGAATTTTAAGATTAAAACATGGTATTTCCTAACTTCTGTATTAGTTTGTCACATTTTACCAAAAAAAAACATAGCATTAATTTTATACATTAATTTAAAAGCAACAAATTCTGTAATAAAACTTATTTTTAGCTAGAAAATAATCATCATACATAAGAAAATACAAATAATAATGTTTCATAAACTTTTGAAATACTTGGATATCTCAAGAGTTTGTCGGAAAATGAAATTAAAATATAAGCTTATTTAGGTAAAAGAAATTTTGAATTCCTTGCATAGTTTTTCTATGATATATATTTCCATGGAATTTTTCTTTTATTTTTATTATGTTTATTTTACCTCATGTTTCAATTAGTCTCCTTGGTCTTACAGACTCAGAGATAATTATTTATGCATTATACCCCCATACACACACACACACACACACACACACACACATTTGAAAGCAGTCCAGACTGGAAAGTATTTTTCTTTTTGACTTTAAGCTCTTACAACTTTTATAATGTGCTCACCTGGATATTTGGCACACTAATTAAATGTGGAAAATTTAACAGGATGGAAAGCATGAAACTATTAATAGGTTTAGTATTAATCCATTTTGAGTGCCTTTAAAGAAAAAGTGTCAAATACTTGCAGTAAAATTTAAGAACTCAAGCTTCTTTAAACTAATTTATCCGTTTTAAAGAATGGACATGGAAATAAGAAATAAAATGCATAGTTTGGTACCATAATTCATGCAAGGGGGAAAATGAGAATATAGTTACATACAAGTTCAAATCTTTCATTTTCTTTTTGAATTGAACTATATTAATTTTATGTACTTTTTTCTTATTTTAATTTTTAATTAGTTTTTAAGAAATTCAAGGTGCTTTGTAGATATAATTCTAAGAACATGATATCCCCTTCCTCCCACCTTGCCCCTCTTTCCCTCCCACCCTCCTTCCTTCTCAATTTCTTTCATTTGTTTTTGAGATAACATATTTTCAATTTACGCTACCATAAAAAGGCTTAATACTTCATTAAAAATTTTAACAAGTAAAAAGCAAAAATACCCTAGTTTAGTATGAATAAAGACAACAGCTATAAACAATTATCAGAGGACTTCTACTTAACTCCAAGAAGAAGTAGGAAAATGAAACACACTGAAGGTGCAGGGTGGGAAAACAAAGGAGGCCAGTCTTATGATAGGCCCAGTTCACTGACTGCAGTTTACAGTATGCAGTGTAGGACACAGGGACTCGGGCAGAAACTGGTGAACTCGACAATTTAAAAAGATGGAGCTGAAAGACTGGATACTTCAGCAAACTACTACCTGCAGTTTCACAGTACAGGAAAAAGAGGTAGAGATTACCACAGAAAGAATAAGGATGCAGGAGATCTTCACAGGGACCTCTGTGCTTTATCAGATCATCTTCACACACATGGGAGAAAACCATCTACTGTGTTTGTTACAAGGGCAATCTCAATTTTCCAGGCATAAAAAAGTATATATATATATATATTTAGGACAGGCAGAGTGGACAGTGAGAGATTGAGAGAGAGAGACAGAGAGAGAGAGAGAGAGAGAGAGAGAGAGAGAGAGAGAGAGAGAGAAAGGTCTTCCTTTTCCATTGGTTCATCCCCCAATGGCCACCGCTGCCAGCACGCTTCGGCCAGCGCACCACGCTGATCTAAAGCCAGTAGCCAGGTGCTTCTCCTGGTCTCCCATGTGGGTGCAGGGCCCAAGGACTGCACTCCCGAGCCACAGCAGAGAGCTGGACTGGAAGAGGAGCAACTGGGACAGAATCTGGTGCTCCAACCGGAACTAGAACCCAGGCAGAGGATTAGCCTATTGAGCCGCGGCTCTGGCCAAAGTAAATAAATATTAACAATACATAGAAGGCAATCCAGAGCACAGAAATAATCCTGGAAATGGAACAAAGGATAAAATTAGAAAAAAGATTTTGAAGGTGTTATTATAGCAATCTTTTATGTGTGCAAAGATGTAGAAATGAGCATGTTAAGTAGAGACATGGAGGATTTACCAAAAATAGCAATAAAATTTCTAAAGCTAAAAAAATTGCTACAAGTAAAATTAAAAATACAATGAATACATTCATAGTGTATGAGACAATGAAGTGGAAAATATTAGTTAACCTGATGACATGGTAAAAGTAATTACCAAAAGTAAACATAGAAAGAGGACAAAAAAAAAAAAAAAGAAGAAATGAGCTGTGGGAAATTACATGTGGCCTAATTTATATGTAATTGGAGTCCCCTGTGGAGCAGAAAAAATAATGATAGGAAAGTAGCCAAATTTAGTAAATGTTATATACCCTCATAGTTTGGTAAAGACTATAAAGGAACACGACAGTCACCAAGTACAATATGCATGAAGCAAGTTATACCAAAGCCCATTATAGTTGAATAGCTAAGACTAGTGATAAAGAAAATCTCTAAAAGTACACAGAGGGAAAAAAATGCATTATATACAATAAAAAAGGCAATTTTGAAACCCAGTTGTCATCATAAACAAGTCACTATTTTCATGTGTTGGTAGATTTTCCGGAATTATTGGATGATTAAGATCAATGACTATGTATGGCCACTATGAATTTCATCTTGGCTTATTTGAGTCCAACTCTGTAGGTGTCCATGATGTAGGCAGAGAGGTAGCTAGCATAGAGGAACTGAGGTTTCACAGCCAAAGTTGACTTATGTGACAGGATTAAACAACTTATGCTGCAGCCCTGCACCAAAAGACAGATGTTAAACCACCTCCATTTCCCTCACCATCCAAACCACCTTTCCATGCAACTCCTTTTTTGTTCATAATCCAAACTGCACCCCTGCCTAATGTGTAGAGGAAACCCCAAGTTCACTGAGGTTGAAAACTTAGAACCAGTTAGAAATATCCAATATGGCTGCAGACTTTTTCCCCAAGATAACTTCAGGTCATTATGATGCCATTGCAGTAACATTACCATGGCCACCATCCCCACTCCCTCATGCACCTGCATGACATTTCCATGATTTCAAAAAGGTGTGGGGAGGTGCATGGAAACTAATTCTTGCTCCAGAGTATTCAATTAAGTTCCTCCAAATATTCAACTATGCCCCACCCAGAAACCACCAGCTGTGCCTCCAGATCATGTCAACAGACAGTTCCAAACCTAGCTAAGGGCAGGTGTTCTTCTGAGCTTGCCTGCAACTTATTTCTTAGTGCATTAACAACGCTTGCTTCTCTGCTCACTTCTATCTATGCCTTCCCCTTAAATCCCTTCTTGTGACAGAGAGAGCTTGGACCAAGCCTAATCAGGGGCCACTGCACACATTTTGGTATTTGTGAGATTCAAGATAAAGACTTTGAGTCTATTGTTACTTTGCTGTTGAGTCTGTCAGTGTCACATACACTTTCACTATGGAGATGCTGCAGATATAAACTTTATTTGCCTCCAATACATTTGTAGCTATCAAGATAAGGATTAATATTGAAAATGTTTTCTGTCTGCTTTCTTGGATCTAATTCTCCTTTTGAAAAACCTGAGTTCTAAGTCCTGCATCCATTGTTTCGACCATAAGTAATGTTTTCAACCTACCTGCTACAATGGGGACAGTATTATATTCTACTCCTTTTGGTAAGAATAAAATCTTGATTGGAATACAATGAAATTTTTTTAATGACAGGAAATTTCTTGTAAAATGTTACCAAATAACTTCAGCAGAAATTTCGTGTACATAATGGTTTTATTATTTAGTTTATTTTCACACCAAGCCATGTATGTTACATACAGTAATTTCTAAGGATAATATTAGTAAACAGCAATTTAATTTAGGGTGTAATATTTCTTCAAACCAGAGATTTCTTTGGACAAAGCACCTTCCTGAAGTTTGACTTTGGTACTCTTTTTCTCAGTATTAAAACAACACTGTGTCTCAAAAGAATGATTGGTGAAGATGATCTATAGACCCTAAGGGAATGACAGATTTATGGCTATTATTTCCTGCTACAGGTCAGTTTGGTGTGTGTGTTTATGTGTGTATGTGTCTGCCTGTCTGTTTTACCGCTGTAGATTCTGATGTTTCTGCCTCCCTACTTTGATTCTTAGAAAAATAAAAAACACTGCTCTTTGTCCACAGCAGATTTATCGGTGTCCATTTATCATTACATTGCAACTACATGCTGGTAGCATTAGATAAATGGAGCCATTCAGTCTTTTTCTTTTACGTAGTTACTTGTCAGTCCTTCGGAGTAGAAAAAGTGGTGGTGGCGAAATTAAGCAGTGGAAACAATACAAGAATTCTTTCTAGGTGAAGTTCAAACTGCAATAACTTAATCATCAGGGAATAGTTCCCATATTCTGTTTTGAGGGAACGTGGTAAATGCAAGTCAATCAGCCAGCTGTGAACGTAAGCAGGACAGCACAGACATGAGTGAACGTGTGGCTCAAATCACACAAAAATGAACATCCCCTTTTGCTCTCCCGAAGTGAGGGTACCATGCCTAATATAGAAATTTTTATCTGCATGAGAAGATACAGCTTATTTGTCTAACATTATAGTAAATTCCCATTAAAAAGTGATGGTACCAAGAATCCCATAGGTTGTTTTAGAAATGCTGAATGCCTATCAAAGGAAGTCCTTTTGGAAAATGTGAATCCTGATGAAGTAAGTCTGGTTAATTTGCAGTTGAAGAAATAGTAATTACTTTTTGTTAGTGTCTAGGTTCAAGAAAAAACAGCAATTGGAAATGGATATACATTAAATTTACAGTTTTAGATGAGATAATAACATGACAAAATCAGCTCATGTAGTCATAAATATTCATTCAAATATGGGAAATAGTTCTTACATTATATATCAATTTGTCATTTTATTTATAATTACCCTGAATCTGTTTTTTTTTCCTGTCCCTCACCAATCATAATAAACAGTATATTTTTAGGGAAATATTTTGAGACCAATAAATTCATATTGCATCAGAAAGACTGAAACTGTGTTTCAGAACTTATGGCTGTGTGTGTGTGTATTTTCTTCTCTTTATTTGACTTACCTAACTTCATTTATGAGAAAGGCTAAAGGTATAATATCTTCCTCTTAAGATCTAATTATAGGGCACTTTGCTACCACTGAAAATATTCCTATCACCTCTAATATTAAGAACCAGTGTCGAAAATATTTCCTTAATTACCACAGAAAAAGCCTTTGTTTTATTTATTTTTTTTTTTTTGAAGCAGAGTTGTATTGCTGGCATCCCGTATGAAAGTCCAGACTTTTTCACTTCTGATCCAGCTTCCTGTTAATGTGTCTGGGAAAACAGTAGAAGATGGCCCAAGTAATTGGACCCCTGACACCCATATGGAGACTTGATTAAAGTTCCAGGCTCCTGGTTTGGCTTGGCTCAACTTGGCCATTGTAGCCATTAGGGGAATAAATCAGCAGATGGAAGATCGATCTCTCTATCTTTTTCATTTCTCTCTCTCTCTCTCTCTCTCTCTCTCTGTCTTTGTGTTTGTTCCCTGACTCCTAACTCTCTGCCTTTCAATTAAATAATCTTGAAAGAGAGAGAAAAAGAGAGAAGGAAAGAGAGAAAAAGAGGAGGGAAGGAAGGAAGGAAGGAAGGAAGGAAGGAAGGAAGGAAGGAAGGAAGGAAGGAAGGAAATATTCATTTATTGTGCATTGGATAACAAGGCATACCAGCCCACAAGCACCCACCCATCTGTGTTTGGACCATAGCATAAATGAGTACCAGGAAAAAAAAATGTTGGTAAATAAGCTAAAAATATTTGTTGATAAATTGAATGATTTCTTAGCATTAATAACTCACTAACTAACTAGTACTCTTCTAAGTGCTAGATGTACAGAGTGAACATAATAATAAAATATCCCTGTCTTAATGGAGCTTAAGTTTTAAATAAAATAAATTTTAGTATACTCATATGTATATATTCTTATAGATGAAGTTCAATGTCGACACATAACAACGATAACTTTCTATAGTTTTTGTAATGTCTGCTACATTATATTACATGTTGTCAACAACTTAAGTTATTTGGTCATCCACCTTATATATGGTGACATGCAATGGGCTGTGAAGATGAGAGAATAAATTAAGCTGACACTGTGCTTACTCTGGACCTGTTAGGATGCACTCTGAATATACAATTATAACATGACTTTTCCACAGAAATGTGAATAGTGCCCCCAGGAAGCAGAGCAAGTGGACGTAACCCAAGATGAACATTCAGAAAACCTCCACAAAATAAATTACATTCAAGTAGAGACCTGTTGCATAAGTAAGAGACATCCCAAAAAGGAAATGAAGATGTCCAAGGGCATGGGGGTGTGTATGTTTGATATGGGAATTTATGGAGAAAGACAAGTTATTCAAAGATTGACTTTCTAACAATAATAAAGTAATATGAAACTATGATTATAAAATAGATTAATTCCACACTAGCATTCTAGACTATTAACACGTTTTCCTATATTCGAAATATGAATTGCAAGATATCTCAGCTACCTTAGCACATTATGTGATGCTGTAACTGAATGCCACAAGCTGGGTAATTTTACTCAGAGTAAAGTTTTATTTACCTTATGAGTTTGAGACTAAGAAGTCCAAGAGCATGGTGCTGGTATCTGCTTAGCATTTGGTCAGGGACTACTGGGTCACCTCATGGCAGAGGGAATCATAAGGAGAGACACAGCAAGTAAGCCAGAGAGCTCCCTTTTAACAATCACTCCTGGGATAAATCTTTAAGCCATTAATTGTAACACTATGAATGGACTAATCCACTTATGAGGCCAGAGTTTTATCTTCAGCTAGCCTCCTTTTTTTCCTGTTTTATCATATAATAAATAAGAATCTTGACAATATATGGTAAAAAAAATCCAAAAACTTTAAAGAATCAATTTATGATATTCATGTTAAAAGAAACAAGGACTTTACTATGTTATTTAAAGCACTGGGTAGAGGACTAATTATCCCAAGAATTCACTTTGACAGAACCTGGAATTATTAGAAACGAGTAGTATGTAAATAAATTCTTTATTTTTGTCAGTTTATCCTCATGGCCTTTCTCTAATAGCATCTGTTTCCTTTAGAATATTTGTTGCCTCTTCTCTATTCCACTATGCTTCAACATTTATTTCTCATAAACACCTAATACATTTTCACAATGCCCTTATTCTTCCTTGATTTATTTTCATGACTTTTAAGCTTCAGTTCTTATTCATTGCTTTTATGTTTCTCAATTCGTACTCACTAGGCAGTGAAAAAATCTCTTTTCAGGAAGACTGCATAAAAGAGACTTGGATGCCTTGTAAATTGTTTGCCTTCATATAAGTTGTCCACTCCAGGGAACTGGTTGTAAACAGTAGGGTGAATTCATGTGGCACAAAGATGTCCTTATAGATGGCATAGCACATGGGAAAAACAGTGTCCTAGAGAAATTTGTAGACAAATATGAAGGGGAAGAGGTGGCACAGAAGATGAAGGATGACGAAATCCCATCCCCTACACCAAACGCCAACATACCCTGTCATGCAGAGGAGAAATCACATAAAGGTCCCCTGCAGAGATGCTCAAAGGCTTTCCAGACCTCAGTTTTGCACGTTCTCCCCTCCCTACCTGATCTAGTATACTTGATCTAGTGTCCATGATCTGCTACTGAGGTTTTGACAGAGACATCTCGGTTAATGGGACATTTGTTCTCCAAGAGCTTTCAACACAATGTGGTCAGCTTGGGTTCTTCACATGAACTTATTTTCTCTTTTAATCAGTAGTCCATTTCTGAAAGAAATTTGTGATATCTAACATAATTTTTTAGTATGTAGATATCTTAATTATCTTTCACTTGGAATATTTTCTTTAAAAGAACTAATGAAGAATCTTCAGGTTCTCTGGTTCTTGGATCATATTAGATTTTGTTTACATGCCAATATCATCAGTGTTTTCAAGGTTTTTTTTATTTTTTATTTTTTTTTACAGATAGAGTTACACAGTGTGAGAGAGAGACAGAGAGAAAGGTCTTCCTTCCGTTGGTTCATCCCCCAAATGGCTTCCATGGCCGGCACTGCGCCAATCTGAAGTCAGGAACCAGGTCCTTCTTCCTGGTCTCCCATGAAGATGCAGGGGCCCAAGCACTTGGGCCATTATCCACTGCCCTCCCGGGCCACAGCAGAGAGCTGAATTGGAAGAACAGCAGCCGGCACTAGAACCCAGTGCCCATATGAGATGCCGGCGACGCAGGCGGAGGATTAACCAAGTGAGCCACAGCACTAGACCCTCAAAGTTTTTTAAAAATAAAGTGGGCATGGCAAACCCAGATAAAATATCAATGCCATAATAAACCAAATTAAGTTCATTTATATAATATCATACTTAAAAGGAATAACTAAAATAATGTTCATATTATTTATAATATTAAGAACTGTGCAAAATTCAACAAAATCTAAGATGGAATGAAGATAAAATAATGCATATGAAAAACATTATTGGGCCGGCGCCGTGGCTCAACAGGCTAATCCTCCGCCTTGCGGCGCCAGCACACCGGGTTCTAGTCCCGGTCGGGGCACCGGATTCTGTCCCGGTTGCCCCTCTTCCAGGCCAGCCCTCTGCTGTGGCCCAGGAGTGCAGTGGAGGATGGCCCAGGTGCTTGGGCCCTGCACCCCATGGGGAGACCAGGAAAAGCACCTGGCTCCTGGCTCCTGCCATCGGATGAGCGCGGTGCGCCGGCCGCAGCGCGCCGGCCGCGGCGGCCATTGGAGGGTGAACCAACGGCAAAGGAAGACCTTTCTCTCTGTCTCTCTCTCTCACTGTCCACTCTGCCTGTAAAAAAAAAAAAAAAGAAAAAAGAAAAACATTATTTACATGGAAATTTCAAAATTTTGTTTTTTTTTTTTCAACAGATATTGAGCTTCAGTTCTGTATAAAAGTGACTATCTCAAGAAAAATAAATGAAAAGCCTTCAAATATGGCTACAGCAATTCAAAAACTGATTTCTTAAATAATAGAATTACACCCTGTTCATTATAACACAGACATAAATTTACATTGGTATATTAGTACCTACCATTTTTTGAGAACCCATTACGTGAGGGAGGGGTTGCATTAAAAGGTGATTTTATGTTCTGCTTTGAAGCCTCCAATAGTTCTAAAATTTGGGTATGTTGATGTACTGAATTGAAAAATATACGACCTGTTCTATCTTCAGTTCCACGGAAAGATTCCTTAAAGAATTTAAGAAGAATCACAGAATAATTAGGAGGCTAAGCTTGCAGAAGAAACTCACACGCTCTATGCTGCCCACTTAATAAATGAACTTCTGCTACTGACCCTGGGCCCAGATGACCTCCACTGCTGTCCCTGGTGACACAATGGTTGCATGTTCCATCAGTAGATCACTTCCAATCCATGTCTTGCATGAACACACTTGTTTAGCATAACTTAGATTAGGAAAGAGGAATGATGTATCCATTTCTTTAATATTATTTTATTATTTTTTAAAGATTTATTTATTTATTTGAAAGTCAGAGCTACACAGAGAGAGAAGGAAAGGCAGAGAGACATAGAGATCTTCCATCTGCTGGTTCACTCCCCAATTCGCCACAACAGCTGGAGCTGTGACGATCCAAAGCCAGGAGCCAGGAGCTTCTTTCAGGTCTCCCAAGTGGGTGCAGGGGCCCAAGTACTTGGGCCATCCTCTACTGCCTTCTCAGGCCAGAGCAGAGAGCTGGATTGAAAGTAGAGCAGTCGGCACATGAACTGGCACTCATATGGGATGCCGGTACTGCAGGCAGCGCCTTAACCCTTTATGCCACAGTGCCATCCCGACACTTTAATATTTTTAATTGTATTTTATGATGGTAAGATTTGCAAAGTTGAGAGACATGAAAATTTTAAGACTATTGTAAAAGATTTTGATTAACCAGTAGTGACTGATGTTCACTGGAGCAGGAATTGTAATTTTCATTTTTATATAAGAAAATAGACCCAGAGTTTAAGAAATGTTATCAAATAGTAGGTAGCTTATTTTAGTGAAACACCCATTGTTTGGCTACTGCCAGCTTTAGAATTACAACAGGAAAATTACTAAAACACTGCAGTTAACTTGATATAAATATGTATTAAAATATAATATTTGTCTGTATTAAAACTGGATTAATATTGTCAAAATATAATTAAATAGATGTGTCACACAACACAAGATCATATCTAGAAAAAGAATACAAAAAGAGCAAGAATTTAGAGATCAAATTGCTTGTATTTTATTCCATTTTTCCTTTTTGGCTTTGATTCGATATGTTAACTTGGACAAATTCCTAATCATTATGTTCCTTGGATTTTTCAGTTTTAAAATTAGGTACAAAATAATATTTATACAGGAGGTTTTTAAAAATTAAAAATGTGTGGGCTGGTGCTGTGGCGTAGGAGACTAAACCTCTCCTTGAGGTACTGGCATCGCCTATGGGCACCGTTCCTGTCCCAGCTGTTCCTCTTCCAATCCAGCTCTCTGCTATGGCCTGAGAAGGCAGTAGAGGATGGCCCAAGTACTTGGGCCCCTGCACCCATGTGGGAGACCCTGAAGAAGCTCCTGGCCCCTGGCTTCAGATCAGCACAGCTTCAGCTGTTGTGGCCATTTGCGGAATGAGTGAACCAGTGGATAGAAGACATTTCTCTCTGAATGTAACTCTGTAACTTTCTCTCTCAAATAAGTAAATAAAATTGTTTTAAAAAGCAAAAAAAAAATGCCATTTATGACAGCACTTACAGTAGCTTCTAAAATTTATTGAATTTTAAGTAAATGTTATTCTTACAGGTAGAGTGCCAAATGCAACAGGGATAAGGTGAGATTTGAGATGGAGCAAATTTTAAGTGTATATAACAAGGATTTTTTTTTTAAAGAATTTAAAAGCATTAATAAAATCAACTAAAAGTCAGTCTGTCTCTGTTCCTTTTCTGTGTTCTGACAACTTTATTTCTGGCTCTTCCTGCGTGCAATTTTGTAGTTTTTCAGAATTCCAGGATTAACTGTTAAGCTCACCTTCACATCACTAGAGAGACTATCATTTCCTTTTCTCTGCTGCCATATAACTGTAGGTCTTATAGAAACACTCTCTCTAAAGTATTTAGCTATTGCTGTGAAATTTCCCAATTGTTTATGTAGGTGTCCCTGAAGTAATAGTCTGAACAGAGTCTTAACCAATCTAACTTCATTCCCACCATAAAACTTAGTACAAGATACATGTTAAATTAAAATTTGCTTAAAGATTGGAAGGACCAATCAGGAAACCCAGTCAATGAGTTAATCTTCCCAAATTATAATTTAGTCCCGTCTGTTATAGGTACTCTCTTAGTCTGTTAAAGGTGACATGTGATACTAGAAGGATCAGTATCAGTTCTGACTTTGACATCCTAGCCGCATTGTCCTGAGCAAGTCATTTAGCCTTTTGAATTGTGTGTATTCTCAAGTGCAAATAAATGAAAGAACTATCTTCTAAAACAGTTATGAGAAGTAATTGAAATAAAATGTATTTTATGACTTGGTAACTTTTTTTAAAAATAAAAAAGATTTATTTATTTATTTGGGAGGCATTTACAGACAGAGAGGGGAGACAGAGAGAGAGGCCCTTCATCCACTGGTTCACTTCCCAAATGCCTGAAACAGCCAGAGCCCATCCTAAGCCAGAGGTCATGAGCTTCTTCCAGGTCTCCCACATGGATGTAAGGGCCTAAGCACTTGGGCCATCTTCTGCTTCTGTCATAGGCCATTAAGATGGAACTGGATTAGAAGTGGAACGGCCAGAACATGAACCAGTGCCTACATGGCATGCTGGCATTGCAGGCGGCAGCTTCACCAACTATGCCACAATGCCGGCCCCAACAAGCAACTTTTTAAGTAAAAATTTCTTTTAAATATACAAATAGTGAAATTAATTAGAAGAAAAAAAATATGCATCATTCTTCCTTAAGAAAGAATAAGTTATGTGTAGCTCAGTAATGCTTTACTTATCATACCATCCTCTGTGTGTTCATGTCTGTGTACTGGTTTCAATACAGTATTGCCATTTATTCCCAGTGCACTTTTATTTTGAGTGGATTCTTACTATTAAAGTGAGTTTATTTTTTATTAAATGAAGCATGAGATGTTACAGAAACAGCTTCAGTCCAATAGATCTATTTTGAATTGAATTTTAATACTAAATATATGCATGCTGTCTTCTTTAGATGTTCTCAGGAGGTTCAAGATGTATTTTGATGTCTCACACATTTCCTCATGATCTGTTCATATATGTGTCAGTAGCTGGAACTTTTTTCTGCACACATATAGAATTCTTAGGAAAATATCAAAGAAATTAAAATTACAGGTTATGAGAAGTGTTCACAGCTTAAGTTCTGTCTCTTCTATTCCTTCAAAACTCAATGGGCTTTGTGTTTGAGCCTGGATGTTTAGTTAAGGATTTCAAATCTTTTTACATTATACATGCCTATGTGTGTGTGTGTGTGTGTGTGTGTGTGTGTGTGTATTCCAATCTTTATCATCCAAGAAACTAAAAGAAACTTTTTTA
This sequence comes from Sylvilagus floridanus, assembly GCA_949820135.1. Lineage (NCBI taxonomy): Eukaryota > Metazoa > Chordata > Mammalia > Lagomorpha > Leporidae > Sylvilagus > Sylvilagus floridanus. The sequence goes on along the minus strand of OX463224.1, from coordinate 98,915,704 downwards.
TCTGAATTAAAAAATAAGACACAGCTGGAATCTTCTTTTGAAAAGTTCTTTCATGCTTGGTAACAGATAGCTGAGAATGAGTAGATATAAAAATGTAGGGAAGTAGCTGTTCTATGTGTCTATTACCAATCTTCAAAGAAAATAGGACTGCTTCAATATCTGTGTGTCCAAGAAAGTGTGCATTTTCCAAATGAATGAAATGAAGAAAACATTAGTTAAATGAATTTAACAAATTTACTAATGTTAGGGATGGGAATAAAAATGTATAGGCTCCCATTATTATTTCAATATTTGTAGTTTAATCCCATTTCTTCTCATTCTGAAAAAGCCTATTTAAAATAGGAAAACCATTATCTGTGTTCACACCATGAATACCACAGGTTGACAGGTTACTGCACGCCAAGAGCGCTAGAAAACAAACTTACATGTGTAATTTAAAGACAAAGAGCAAAGGATGGTTTTCATGAAGTCAAAACAAAGTTCTAAGGGGAAATTAACAGCTGTATGTGCAGGGTAAGATTTATGAAATTAATAATTAGAGAAAGATTTGCATATACTTAGTCACCAATGAGCATCACCATGTATGGTATAGGAATTTAGGGGTTGAAGAAAACTGTATAAAATTTCCTGAGTTTTGGCACTAAGGAATTATTTTTTTCTCTGTGTGGAACAAATAGAACTTATTTTTTACATCAGTGTTTATGAAACCATTTACCTGGAATCAAATTGTGAAGTTTGAGGAAATACTCCTCCAGACGTTCAAGCCTAAGATTTCAGACACTGATTTCTACTTTGCAGGAAGAACGATACACTGAAATCAGCCAATGAGAGAGACACGTGGGGCAGACTCTGGGAAGGTTCCAAAGGAGAAGGCACCACTCTTGTCCGGATTCACAACCTCCAGCATTGTTGTGTTAAAATACTTAGCACTGTTACCAACCTGTGAAACTCACCCAAGTTTCAGTGCCCAGAGTTTTTCTGGAACCTCACTACATGATCATTAATTGTCCTGTGGTTAACTCAGTCTCCAGTACCGCTTACTCAGAGGTCAGACCAATACCATGTGTATGAAAGCCACCACCATAAGTCGCTTCATTAGCACAAATTATCAGGCATGGTCCGGAGAGGACTAACAATTAATATCAAAGACACTTTTATCACTGAGTAAGTTGCAAAGATTTAGAAATTACCTCCTAGGTGCCAGTGGCAAAGGATTGACCTCATTTTGCACAAGGACAAATTCTCCATCAGCTGATTTAATCTAAATGTTCATTCATTGTTAATTTATCAAAAGCACGAAGAACTCGCTTGCTCCTTCCTTCTTTCCTTCCTTGTCCCCTTCCTTCCTTCTTTCCTTCTTTCCGTCCTACCTTTTTATTATTTCTTTCTTAGCAGGGAGCTGTTCTAATTTGAAGTTAAAATCACATATTTTTAGTGATGGCAAATATTTCTCAGAGACATCTTTTTTGAGTGTTGAATGGGGAGTATAAAATCGGGCTTGAATCTCTTTCCCATAAACTAGATGATAGGGGATTGCATGTCCCCTGTTACCGCTTCTCCTATATCTGCCCGGAGAAACTCATACAGAATTAAAAATACATTTATACTATCTCTAAAAAGGTTTGTATACAGCAGAGAACTTATTTGGAACACACTATATAAAAAATATATATCCTATTGTTTTTAATTCTTGGGAGTGCTAATACTGAGGAGAAAAGTAAGGTAGTAAAGGGATAGACAGACTTGTTTGATTCTCTCCTACATATTTGTTGGCATTAGTTAGATATGTTTTACAAAAGTTCAGATATTCTAACCCACTAGAAATATAATCACCACTTCTACTTCCTTTATTTTTTATTTCTATGCCTTTCCCTACCTGCAAGGTGTCCAGCGCATAACAAATCTTCCCAGCCAGATGAATCAATTAATTCACAAGCTTTTAATGGGATTTAATGGGACCTGTGAACCTGGGCGAGGTTCACAGGTCCCAATAGAGGGGGCCCGGGAAGTCACATGTCAGAGGTTGGGAGGGCTCCTTTTATAGATACAGGGTATGGAGGTTAAAGGTTGAGGCAAGTCTGACTCTCATTGATTGACCTTTAGGCTCATGAGGGGACCTTGCCCAAGGACATTTTGTTCCCAGAAGTGTGGGTAGGTACTCTCCATTCCCATAAGTGTGGGTCTTCTCTCCTTGCAGATCCGAAAGCTACCACTACCCTCATTGTCATTAGCCCTATATTAAAACATAAATGACTTTTGGTAGAGAAGAATGTTCAGATGAACTTGCACCTGAGATTGTTAGCCAGGTAAAAACATGCAATGGTAGCATTTGACAAATGGTAGTATTCACAACTAGAATTAGAATTAAAAAGTGAGTAAAGGTGTGGGAGAAGAGATACAGGGAAGCATTTAAAAATAGGTGAAGAGGAAGATTTTAGAGAGTGAATCAAAGACAGATTCTTAATCCCTGACAAATGTTCTTGCAGTCACAGCACTGGTGTAGCCAGTTAAATGTATGTAGAACGATCTTGTTCCTCTTGTTTTAGGTTGTTGGCTCTTATCCTCAGAAAAACAGGTTCAATTTAAAAAAAATAAAGAAAAAAAGCGAAGTCCAAGATTAAAAGAATCACTCCACCTAATCTGTAAACTGGGGTATAAGATTCTATCACCTAAAATGTTTATTTACTAAATAAAGACTCTTGGATTGAGAAGTCTGTTTGAAATCCAAAGAGTAAATAGCAAGGCAGGCACATTAGTAAATTAGTATATTTTTCAAGAAATCATCTTTCTCATCAAGAATTTTGAGCTAAGATGTTGGAGAAAGTATTCTTATCCCCTTGAAGTCAAAACATCCAGAGTCAAGCTTTGGCTCTGTTACATCCTAACTTTCACACGTTAGAACCAATTACTCTTCTCAACTGACCTACAGTTCCCTCGTCTGGTAGAGAACAGTCACTAACCTACTCAGATGGTGAGAGGAAAAAATAATTATGAGTTTATGAATGTGAGTTGTGACATACTCTGGAAAGGATCCTTATAGAGTAGAGAGAGTAGAGTCAAATGATAAGATTTTGAGGTAGGAATACTTAATCACATTCATTCTCATTTGTAGCTTAAAGGCATTCCAAAAATTTTGAAATAGTTGCCAAATAGAACCAGAGTAAGATTCAGGAAATATGGGAAAATTCAGGGATTTGGCACAAACCTCTTGTAATCGATTTAAAAAGCAAGCCCCACTAGCTGATACTGGGAAGATCTGATGCTGTACATCTTTCAAATCCTCATTCAGTGAACTCCACAGCAATCTAAGCTTTGACAGTCAGCCCTTCCCCTCACCCCAGCTACTCAGAGGAGGTCATTAAATATTGCCTGCATACTTCCAGAAATAAACTATGAATGTCAGGGAAAGGGGGTCCCATTCTGGAGCTGGTAATCATGTCTTCCCTATGCTTGTATGTAATAGGAACTGCCCTATTTCCTGGGCATAAATTGATAGAATTGAAAATAACAAATCATCTAAACACCAATGTGAAGTGAAGGTTATAAGTAAGAAATTTGCAGACAATTTTGGACAAGAGACATTGGAATATTTGGCTCTAGTGGAGGATTCAGCTAATGCTCATCTTATTTATATTGAAAAGTACATGCCTGGCCAGTATTGTGCCATAGCAAGTTAAGATACTGCCTGTCACAACAGCATATGGGTGGGAGTTCATGTCCTGGCTGCTCCATTTTCAATCCAGCTCTCTGTTAATAGACCTATAAAAGCAGCAGAAGACGGTCCAAGTGCTTACACCCCTGCCACCCACCTGCAACACCTGGATGAAGCTACTGGTTTCAGTGTGGCCCAGTCCTGCCTGACCATTGAAGCCATTCGGGGACTGAACCAGTGAATGACATACCATCTCTCTCTGCAAATCTACCTTTCAAACAAAACATAAATGAACCTTTAAAAAAGCATGTGTGTGTGTATGTGTGCGCGCGCACACGTGTGTGTGTGTGTGTGTGTGTGTGTGTATGTGTGTGTAATGTAAGATAGGGCCCTGCATGGTCAGTTTTAAATTCCTCTGAGATATTGAGGTAAGTTGTGGAAGGTATGGAGACATGTAAAATCATGAAAATAATTTAGAAGAAAATGAAATAATTTTATGTGTGTGGTTGTGAGGAGAATCATTTCAATGGGCAGTATCTCAGAAGCTGACAGCTAGTATGGAGGCTATAGTGATGGTGCATTTTTGAAGTCACATCAAGTCTTTCAAAAAGGAAGAAAGGAAAGAGGGAAGGAAGGAGAGAAGGTGGGAGGGGGAAACATATGGAAGAATGAAATGTGCCTAAAAGGAACAGGCATTTGGCACAGAAGCTTGGGTGACTAATAAGGATGCCTATATTATATATCTGAGTTCCTGGTTCCGTTCCCAGAAACTCCCTTTTTGATCCAGCCTGTTAGGAGACAGAAGGTCATAGTTGAATTACTTGTTTCCCTGACACCCATGTAGATACAAGACTGAGCCCCAGCGTTCTGGCTTCAGCCATACCCAGTCTTGGGAAAATTTTGGGTGCAAACCAGTCAATGGAAATTTCTTCCTTCCTTCCTTCCTTCCTTCCTTCCTTCCTTCCTTCCTTCCTTCCTTCCTTCCTTCCTTCCTTCCTTTTCTTTCTCTCTATCTCCCTCTGCCTTTCAAATACAAATGAAATAAACCAAAAATTAGAAAATGCTTTAACTAGTTAAGCATATAGAAATCGAAAGAAACACAGTGCTTTTTCTCAAGGAAGTCTTTTATCTTTTTAAAATTCTTTTTCAACAAGATACCCTGAAAGGTTTTTTTTGCGGGGGGGTGGAGGGTAGATAATATAATGATGTATTGATGAAGGAATGGTCCAAAGAGAAGCCTTCCAGATAGAGGGAAAATACTCACATGTTCACTAGTGATGCAATTCCATAAATATTACTCTTCTTGAGAGACCAATAAGGTCTGAAAACATTTTTGAGTCAGTTAAACTGATCCTTCTCACTTTTCCACACTGGCTTTATAGTACACTTTATTTTTCTAAAATAATAGATTGTGAATATTACATTTCATTGTCATTACTCTAGGGATTCACCTCCCATTTATTGATTGATCATTGCTGTTTGACGCTTGTTGTACAGAACATTGATTTTCATAGAATCTGGAGAACTGTTTTATGTGTGTGCAATAAAATGTATTTCTTAATGAGAATATAAATGTGATATTTTTTGGTACTTCTACTTCATATTTAACAAAATTCATAACAATAGGTTCCAAAATATCATTAGAGGTCATCTAATTCTACGTTATTTTATAAATAAAAAAATCCCAGCATATTATTTGACTTCTAAGGGTCATATAGCTCATTAGTAGAAATTCAGCATTCTTAAGTTTTATTCAGAGTTAATGATAGATCCTCGGTTATTTAAGTTTTAAGTCCTTGATTTCCATTGCTTAATCTATTATCTTCATTTATTTTAATGTGGATTTAAAATCGTAGAGATAGACTTGTTGAAAATCACAATGTAATCAGAGTATAAGGTAATCAAAACTTTTCATTTTAAATTGACTCTGATTTCAACTACAACCTGAAATTGCAAAACACAGTCAAGCAGTGATCTTGCCACTCACATCTGAGATCCAAATGGCCCTGCAGATGTGAAAGTGTCTGTTGCTATGGAGGAACAGCTGGAATCAGTTAATGAGTCAAGTCAGCGTGAGCTGAGGCACGAGAGACTAGAAAGTTTCGACTCTCTGAAAGGAAGCAGAGAGTCAGACTGTTGTAGGGAATGGCCCCATGTGTGACACAGTTGTAAGCATAATTAATCTCATCTCCTACTGGCAAATGGAAGTGTTGCTTACCTTATACATATGAAACATAGTCACCAACAGACTGGTCTTCACTTCTGTGTCTACTGTTGTACAGCACCAATACCCTCTGGTCAGAGAGATACCCTGAAGAGGCTAATAAAACTGGACTTTGTCTATAGATTGCAAGAAACAAGTATATTAAAACTTGACTGAAACACCCAAGTTTTCTTGATGATTTTTGCTTTTTTCTCCTATGTATTGTTTGGTAATATTAATCACCCTACACCAGTTTGAGTGTGAGCAAAAAATAAATAAGGCTGAATTGTAGAGTATAATGTCATGGTTAAATAATATGATAAAAATGAGTGGAGACATTTGAATAATTTGGAGTGGAATTTTAGTGTTAGTTTAGGATTTCAAAATATTTTTCTTAAACATAAAAAGTATTGTTCTAAAAACTATGGTTGTAGAGATAAGAAAATAAAATTCATTCTTAGAATTACTATAAAATTGTAAAAATTATACCTACTAGAAATGATTATTCAAGGATAAGATCTGAATTTCCCACAAATTTTAATTCAGTCAGGTTCTCACTAACATCTGTGAAGTAAATAAAAGGTGATGACAAAGTTGGTGATGAGATGAAAACATTTAATTTAGGTTTTTGTTTCTCTGGAACACAAAGGAATGACATGGAAATATCTTAAAAACTCAGTTGTATGTTTATTCATTTTGTAATTCTGTATTGAATATGTACCTCTATTCCCAGCAGTCTTCTTGTTGCTGAGAAATATGAACAATAATATCTGTATCTTCATTTAACAGTGATGACCTAAACACCCCACATGTGTTGTCAGAGAATGTTTCTGTGTTATCAGGAATATTTTCTCTTCATTTCTCATAACTAATACTTTTATTTCTTTTTGCATTTGGATACATCATCTGCTTCTGCAGATAATCTTGCTAGGTGCCAGAGTGTTAAGAATCCCTGGGCTGATGTGTTGTCAGCACTGGGAGAGAAAAACCCTAAAGAGACATATTTCAGTCTAAAAGAACCATTTTGGTAAAAGGACAGGGATTTCTCAGAGAATCAACTCTACCTAGAGCTGGGAGAAAATCTCTGTTACTATACAAGTCTCGCTTGAAATACAAGGGGCTATTCAAAAAGCTCATGGAAATCTACAATTATCTTTTAACTTTATTTTCCTACAAACTCTTGAAGCCCTATAATGTGTAGCATATGAAAATAGCCTCATACTATGTTTCAATTCTCAACAAAAAGACCTTGGAAACAATGTTACGGTTAATGGAACATTAAACCTGTGATTATTGAGTGGATTGAAATTATGTTTTTGCAAGAATTGAGAAAAGGAAAGAAGGAAGGAGGATTCAGAGAGGGAGAGTAGGAGAGAAGGAAATATGGTTATATACTTAGAACTGTGCCTATTAGGTACATTAAATATTTTCTGTTTACATTAATAAAAATGTTTTTAAAGCAAAAATACAAAAAATACAACCAAGCCAGAAACAGGGATAAATCTCATGTTTAGGAGTGAGTAACAAATATATGCAAAAAATCCAGGGTGAAGACTCTAGAGTACTGAGAGATGTCAAAGTCGCTTTTTGCAAGCAACCTAGCTTCTGTACAGCTGCAGGGAATAGTGCTCTTCTGATTGGACATGACTGAATAATCACATGAATACCAAGAAAAAGCTGATTGTGTTAAATGTTGAGCTACAGTGCGGAGATTGTCTGTAATCATGGATAACCTTCCCAAACTAATACAGTAAATAACAAACTACTTTCTCTCTGACTATACTTCTCTTTAGTTTATGATTTCTTTATCATAATAATATTTTATTAAGTTAAAATTTTAGTTTATTCTTTTAATTTTATAGTTTGGTCCTAGGTTTTTTTTTTAAAATCAATACCAATAGAGACTCAATATTTTAAAATTCTTCCTTGATATTACCTATAGGCAAATGTTGGAGACACACCCTTCAATGCAATCCTGATTTAATCAAGGTGATGAGTAGTCCATGGTTTACTGTCAGTTTCCAGGCTTTGAGTACTGTGTATGCATTTCCTCAGAAGAGAATTCCTAATATTAAAATTTGGTGCCATTGCCGTGGCTCACTAGGCTAATCCTCCGACTGCGGCGCTGGCACCCCAGGTTCTAGTCCCGGTTGGGGCGCTGGATTCTGTCCTGGTTTCTCCTCTTCCAGTCCAGCTCTCTGCTGTGGCCCGGGAAGGCAGTGGGTCTTTGCTAAAATGCCTGCTTGTCTATTACTAGTTCTTCTATGGCCTTTCTTAACTTCCTGGAATTTTAAAACTAACCTAAATGTCATAGAAATGACCAAAACATGTAAAGCCATATCTACCCATATGTTGCGACAATTTAAAACCATCTATTAACAAATAAAGGCTCGAAAGAGACTTAACACACACTTTTAAAGTTAAGAAAGCATGATTCTTTAAGAGACCCATTATTTAGCTTTCTTGTTAACCATGTGTATCAAGTAACTGTGAAATGTGAAATATGTAAAAATAGGGTTTTGTGAAATTGTTTTCTTTTTATGATTTGGTATGGCTTTTGTGCATATGAGGTGTTGAAACTTTCATCTTTTTTAACTTATTTAAAATAGAACAGGAAAAGATAAATAAGAAAGGAGAGGAAATGGGGAGGATCAAAATCAGTTGATGGACAAATTTCCAGACTACTGCCATTTTCTTGTACTCACACACCACATCAGCTATAGCACACCTTCAGTGCCAGCTTTATGAGAAGGAGAAAGTCAAACACTTCCAAACTTTCAAATCTGCTGCTGAATGCCAACATGCTATCCTGTATCTTCTCACTTAATTCAAAATGCTACTCAGCAGTGAAGGCACTAACCTCATTCATGATCTGCACAGTATGGAATTTTGGGTTTAATTGTGAATTTTGAACTACTCTGGGGACAGAACATTGTGCCTAAAATTCAACCCAAGTCTCCCATGTGAATGGCAGGAACCCAACCATTGCATTCATCACCTGTGCCTCCCAGGGTTTGCATTAGCGGGAAGCTAGAGTCATTAGCCGAATAAGGTAGGTAACTCAGGAACTCTGATGTGGAAGGCAGACATCTTAACTAACATTCAGAGAGAACACCAGCCATTCAAGTTTGTATTCCAAAGACAGGAAGAAGAGTGCATGCATGATTTAAAAGAGCTAAAGTATCTCACTCTTTGTCAGTCCATTGGCCCTAGTTTGGTTAAGATGCTGCTGGTTGTATAGCCAAGGCAATAGCAAAGCTCTGTGAAAGAAAACGCAGATGTTCTGAGGATTGCTGCTGAGTGCCCCAGTTATTTCCAAATCCATTATAAGAAGAGAAGTAAGGCATGAAAATGGACGACTTCTTCTCCAATAGTTCTCAAGCAGGAGAATTTGGAAGCTTTAGAAAGGCCCCAGGCTTTTCTGCTGAACAGATTAAATTGTGCAAATTAATATAGTGCCAACACAGTAAGGGGTGGTGGTAGTGCAGAGGCTTAAGGGCAATGCCAGTAGTAGCCCTGTAATCTGCTGCCAGGAGATCTGCCAAAGGGATATTCTAGCCCTGGGCAGTTTCTGAACTGAAATACTGACTTACAGTAAGGACTCCAATATAGATAGAAGAACTAAACTACATGAATGCAGGAAGTCATTCTCTGTGGCCTTGTCTCCTCTGAACAGGCCCATGGTGCTCTCATGTATGGTCCATGGACAATCAGAAGGTTCTTACCATATACCTTGATAGGTCAAAAACAGATCCTAAGCACTGAATCCACTGTGTGGATGTGTGTGAATTTGTGTGTGCATTTGTGTGTGTGTGTGATCCTGAATACTTCATACATTTCCATTTTTATGGATTACTTAGGCATTTTTACTGCTTTCATGATATTCCATTTTACACTTTTTAAAAATTGGAAAGACAAAAATATTTCACTGCTAAAAAATAAGCAAGTTCTGAAATTTAGGTTGTACCACAAAGTCTATCTGCTGATCAAAGTAAGGCAACAATAAAGATCAAAAGGCACATGCACAAATGAGGCTGTTTGGAAATCATGATAGTCAAGAGGAAAAACCTTTGCTACTAGGATGTTATTAATAACTCTTCATAGTCATAGTCATAATAGGGTGTGGTTTCCACCTTTTAATTTTAAAATACTTTTAAATTACTAAATAACGTTTTTAAAGAAAGATTATGTATTTATTTACTTACTTATTTTAAAGGCAGAGCCAGACAGATGAAGAAAGTTGGAAGAGAGTGTGTGGGTGAGAGAGAGAAGGGGAGAAGGAGAGAGCGAGAGAGCGAGAGAGTGAGAGAGAGAGAGAGAGAGAGGGAGAGAGAGATAGAGGGAGAAGGAGAGGGAGAGGGAGAGAGATAGAGAGAGAGAGAGAGAGGGAGAGAGGGAGAAGGAGAGGGAGAGAGAGAGGGAGAGAGCGCGAGAGAGGGAGAGGGAGAGGGAGAGATATATATATATAGAGAGAGAGGTAGAGAGAGAGAGAAGGAACATCTTTTGCTTCACTGAATTCACTCCCCAGATGCCCACAGCAGCTATGTCTGCCAAGGCCAAATCCAGAAGCCAGGAACTCCATCCTGGTCTCCAACTTTGGTGGCTGAGGCCCAAGTATTGGGGCCACCGTCCACCACTTTTCCAGGTGCCCTAGCATGGAGCTGGAACACAAGCAAAGCAGTTGGGACTCAAACTGTGAGGTCTGATGCAAGATGTGTATGTACAAAGTCACGATTTAACCTGCTGTGCAACAATGAGACCACAATCATTGTTCTTTTTTCACTTGTGCGGATATCATTTTCTGTAGTTATTTTGCTCCTTGCTGTGCCTCTGTTTTCTCACTCTCCCTTTTCCTCTGAAAGTAGAGACAAGGACAGGCATTGTGGCACTGCGGGTTAAGCTGCTGCTTTGGATGCCTGCTCACATGTTGGAGTGCCAGTTCTTGCTCTTCTGCCTCCAGTCCAGCTTCCGGCAAATGGGAAGGCAGTGGATGAAAGCCTAAGTACTTGGTTTTATTTCTGCCACTTAGCTGGGAAGCCCAAATGTAGGTCCTGGCTCCTGGCTTTGGCTTGGCCTAACACTGTTAAAAGGAGAAATGTTCTCCACCATTCTTTTTATTTATTATTATTATTATTCCTTTAAATTGATCATGTTGCGTTAATTAGAAAAGAACTCCAGAAAGTGAGAATTCAAGTAAAACAGAACTAAAAGTAAATAAATTAGTTATTTCTCTCAATTTGAAAATTCTTTTTCTTTTAAAAACTTCAGATTGCTGACTAGTACATAAAAATCAAACATTTATGAAGTACCATGTGATGCTTTCATGCATGTATACATTGTAGAAGGTTAAATTGGGTCAAACATATCTGCCTTCTCAAACATTTATCAATCCTGTATGGTGGAAACATTAAGTGTTAACCATGCAATCTGAGTTCAATTCTTTTAAGCAAGATAAAACTTCTTTCTAAATCTGTACACTTATTTCTATCACCTTCCCACCATCTTTATAAAAACTGCTTCCTTGGGGCTGATGCTGTGGCATAGTGGGTAAAGCCTCCTCTTGCAATGCCAGCATCCCAAATGGCACTGATTCGATCTAGCAGCTCCACTTCTAATCCAGCTCTCTGCAAAAGCCTGGGAACACAATAGAAGATGGCCCAAATTCTTGGGCCTCTGCGTCGGCATGGGAGACCAAGAGGAAGCTCGTGACTCCTGGATTTGGATCAGCGCAACTCCAACACTTGTGGCCATTTGGGGAGTGAACCAGCGGATGAAAGACCTCTCTTTCTGTCTCTGACTCTGCCTCTCTGTAAATCTGTCTTTCAAATTAACAAACAAACAAACCTGTTTCCATGATGTAGTCAATTATTGAGGTAGAGTTTAGATAGGGACCTAAAGTAACCTAGTTAGACTAACTGAAAATATGATATAAAAATCTTACCTTTCCTACAGACATTTCAATTTTAAATGGTGTAGTTTATTAATAGAATGAATCTCTACTAGACAAAATGTCAGGCTGCTTGTTAAAAGGAAAATAGACATATGTAATATTGAGAATTCAATATGTGGTAGGAGTATGCATATGAATATCTTTAAATTAGTCATATATATTAATTGATTTCTCACATATTCTTTTTTTATAACGCTTTTATTTAAAGAATATAAATTTCCAAAATACAGCTTATAGATTACAATGGCTTCCCCCCCCATAACTTCCCTCCCACCCGCAACCCTCCCCTTTCCAACTCCCTCACCCTTTGCTTCACATCAAGATTCATTTTCAATTCTCTTTATACACAGAAGATCAGTTTAGTACATATTACATAAAGATATCAACAGTTTGCCCTCACATAGCAACACAAAGTGAAAAATACTGTTGGAGTACTAGTTATAGTATTAATTCACAATGTATTGCACATTAAGGACAGAGATCCTACATGATATATTTTTTTTTAAATTGATTAATTTTCTATGCAATTTCCAATTTAACACCAAGATTTGTTTTCATTTTTAATTATCTATATACAGAAGATTGATTCAGTATATACTAAGTAAAGATTTCATCAGTTTGCACCCACACAGAAACATAAAGTATAAAATACTGTTTCAGTGCTAGTTATAGCATTACTTCACATTGGACAACACATTAAGGACAGATCCCTCATGAGACGTAAGTACACAGTGACTCCTGAAGTTGATTAAACAATTTGACACTCTTGTCTATGGCATCAGTAATCTCCCTAGGGTCTAGTCATGAGTTGCCGAGGCTATGGAAGCCTTTAGGGTTCGCCGAATTCAATCTTATTCTGACAGGTTCATAGTCAAAGTGTAGGTTCTCTCCTCCCTTCAGAGAAAGGTACCTCCTTCTTTGATGGCCCCATTCGTTCCACTGGGATCTCACTCACAGAGATCTTTCATTTAGGTCTTCTTTTTTTTCCAGAGTGTCTTGGCTTTCCATGCCTAGAATATTCTCATGGACACTTGAGCCAGATCTGAATGCCTTAAGGGCTGATTCTGAGGCCAGAGTGCTATTTAGGACATCTGCCATTCTATGAGTCTGCTGTGTATCTCGCTTCCCATGTTGGATCATTCTCTCCCTTTTGGATTCTATCAGTTAGTATTAGCAGACACTAGTCTTGTTTGTGTCATCCCTTTGACTCTTAGACCTATCAGTGTGATCAATTGTGAACTGAAATTGATCACTTGGACTAGTGAGATGGCCTTGGTACATGCCACCTTGATGGGATTGTATTGGAATCCCCTGGCACATTTCTAACTCCATCATTTGGGGCACAACTGATTGAGCATGTCCCAAATTGTACATCTCCTCCCTCTCTTATTCCCACTCTTATATTTCACAGGGATCACTTTTCAGTTACAATTTAAACACCTAAGAATAATTGTGTGTTAATTACAAAGTTCAACCACTAGTACTAGAATAAAAAAAATACTAAAATGGATAAAGTATTACATTGTACAACAACAGTCAGCACAAGAGCTGATCAAATTACTGTTTCTCATAGTGTCCATTTCACTTCAGTAGGTTTCACCTTTGGTACGCAATTAGTTGTCACTGATCAGGGAGAACATATGATATTTGTCCCTTTGGGACTGGCTTAATTCACTCAGAATAATGTTTTCCAGATTCCTCCATCTTGTTGCAAATGACCGGATTTCATTGTTTTTGACTGCTATATAGTATTCTATAGAGTACATGTCCCATAATTTCTTTATCCAAATGTATGCTTTGAATTCCCTGTGATCTTTTGCTGTGAGGTTCCCTTCGTTTACCTTCTTTCATGTGGATGGCCGTGTTTCTGTGTTTCTGTGTGTAACACATCTTTAAGCATCTTTTGCAGGGCTGGACGAGTGGCAACAAATTCTTTCAATTTCTGTTTGCAATGAAAGGTCTTTATTTTACCTTCATTCACAAATGAGAGCTTTGCAGGATATAATATTCTGGGCTGGCAGTTTTTCTCTCTTAGTACCTGGGCTATGTCTCGCCATTCCCTTCTAGCTTGTAGGGTTTCTGGTGAGAAGTCTGCTGTGAGTCTAATTGGAGATCCTCTGAGAGTAATCTGATGTTTCTCTCTTGCACATTTTAGGATCTTTTCTTTCTGTTTCACTGTGGTGAGTTTAATTACAATGTGTCGTGATGAGGATCTCTTTTGGTCATGTTTCCTAGGGGTTCTATGAGCTTCCTGTACTAGGATGTCTCTGTCCTTCTCCAAAACTGGGAAATTTTCTGCTATTATCTCACTAAAAAGGCCTTCTAATCCTTTCTCCCTCCCCATGCCTTCAGGAACTCCTAGAACTCGAATGTTGGGTTTTTTAATAGTATCCTGTAGATTCCCAACAATATTTTTAAGATTTCTAATTTCCTCTTCTTTTCTTTGGTTTGACTGTATATTTTCCTGTGCTCTGTCTTCTAAGTCTGATATTCTCTCTTCTGCCTCACCCATTCTGTTTGTAAAGCTCTCTAATGTGTTTTTCATTTGATCTATTGAATTCTTCACTTCATTATGATTTCTCGTCACTATCACAGTTTCATGTTCTACTAGTTGTTTCATTTCAGCTTGATTCCTCCTTAATATTTCATTTTCACGAGAGAGATTTTCTACCTTGTCCATTAAGGATTTCTGTAGTTCAAGAATTTGTTTTTGAGTACTTTAAGTGTTCTTATCAATTTTTTGAGATCTGCTTCTTGCATTTCTTCTATCTCATCATCTTTGTAATCTTGAATTGGGGTGTCTTTTTCATTTGGTGATGCCATAGTGTCTTCCTTGTTCTTATTACCTCGGTTTTTGCGTTTGTTGTTTGGCATATTGGTTTCTTCACTGTGGTGTTTTTTTCTTGTTAATCTATGACTCTAGATTAAGTGGACTGTCTGCTTTTGATAGAGCCTTAGAGGCTTGAGATGGGTGTGGTCTGAGAGCTCTGTTTGGTTCCTCAGGGTTGAGGGTGTGTCAAAGGAGACACTCCCAGGTTAGGCGTGGTAAATTTCTCTCTGTTACTTTTTTTTTTTTGGTTCATAAGGGAAGTAATTCCACACAGCTGAATGGAATTGGGGGTGGTTAGCAGGCGAATGATTTCTCACATATTCTAAAGAGTACATATATTTGTTTGAAAGATTCTTTTTAAAAAAGTTTCAGAGAAGTTAACATTTTGACTAAATTGCACAGAAAATACCGAAAAGAACTGGAATTGAGCCCTTATTTGCCAAGGGAACACTTTAGTTTCAAGTAGCAATATTAATAGCACCAATTGCTTGTTTTTTATTGTGAGCCCTATAAAAATATATATTGGGACAAAATGCATTATAATTGGCTGTGTATAAGTTCATTATGTGAAAAGATATTTTGAATATTTTGATATTTTGAATATCTTTTCACATAATGGTGAAAAGGTAAAAATACCAGTTTCACAAATATAATAAGTTGAGTTGAATTTTTATTGATGTAAATGTGTGAGCAAAAATGGTTATTTTAATGGTTTTATTAAGACCACTTTATCTTCTATTCATGAGTAACTTACTTCCTATTTTTTAATCATTCATTAATTCTAAGAGAGTAACCAGTAGAGATATCTTCTTATCCCTGAAAATGTATTGCCATTCAATACTCTAGAAATATGTTGTAGTATATGAGTGGTAATATTCATTGCAATGATTTCTTGAAAATATCATTGCATTATTGCCTTTGCTGCTATGAGAAGACTATATTGAGTTATCAGCATTTTTTGTGATGCATGGAATTCAGATATATTTCCACTGATGTTCTCTTTTATCATCAAAAAAGTCACTTCTGTAACCACAACACATTTCCACATTTCCAATAGACAACAATCAGATACCCAACACAACACATTGCATAGATACTGTGGATGTTTAGCTTTATGGCAACTGACAAACAATTGTTTTCTGGTTGTCAGAAGCTTCATTTCATTCCAATGATTATAGCATTCAGTGGTACGAGTCAAATAAAAATAAATAAATAAATAAAGCATTATGATAAAGAAAAAAATCTACAGGAATTGCCCCCTACTAGGGAACCAAAGCAGTATCAGCAGTATATTAACAGTTGAAGGATTTTTGCCCAAGAAGATGTTGTACATTAACAATAAGTACTAAAATGCCAAATTGAATATAGTCATACATCTATCACCCAACCAACACAATGTGAAATTCCTTGAAAATAATACCGACCCCAGTTGCCAAGATTTTTAAGAAGAGCATTGTCTTTTTTCAGAGTGCAAAACATACAGGTAACATTTTCTGCTTCTGATATACTTCATATTTTACTGAAATGAAAACTTATTAGCATTTAACAAATCTGTGATGATGCTTTATCTACCTGATAAACTCTTCCATGAGCTAGTTTGCTTTACCACAGTGACTATGAAATCCCAGCACTGCTATATTGGTCTTTATTGCTAAGTCAGTGAAAGTTCAAGGAAGGGCCAGTTTCACTAAAACATAGAAAATGCCAGAAGAAACAAATCCAGATATGCATACCTTTGAATTACAAAACATTATAAAATACATTTTCTTCATTTGATAGATTTTCTGTCTTAGTATTCATGTTTACCATTATTTCAATGAATAATTAATTTTATTCAACAGGATAACTTATTTCATTATATTTATTGTAATTTCTGAAAAGATCTTGGCTTATTTTTATAAATCTGTGGCCACACTGGTAAATGTCTCAGGCTCCAACTAGTTATTTAAATTTGAAATGCAGAGAGATAGAAACATACAGGTCTTCCATCCATTGGTATTCTTCTCAAATGCCTGCAACAGTAAGATCTGGGCCAAAGTACATCCAAGGACCATGAACTATAGCTGGGTTTTCTGCATTCTGTTTGTGCAGTTTTTTTCAAAATTACACATCAATTTAAGTGACTTATATTTTAAGGCTAACTAAATACACTTTTATACATCAAAAAATCAGAGATAATGAATGCTTATTCAGTTCACATAATTTTTCTGCTTGTACTGCTATTTTATTTAACCAATTTTCATAAACAATGTATAATGATGAAATGACCCAAGCAATTTGTAATAATGATAAATATTATCACCTTTCATTTATCTGTATTTAGTTCTTTTGCCTGGATAGAATAGAGTGGAATCTATGAATAACAGCTAAAGTATGAATAATGAATGAGCATGAGAGAAAAGTAAGCATTTTCTCTCATTCATCCCTTTGAGTAAATAGTACTTAATATTTTTATCAGGATCTCCGTACCATGCACTTTTTGAAGCCTGCTATACCATTTAAAGCTAGAACATTTATACATATACATATAATATATACATATATATAAGTGCTTATATGTATATATTCGATATCAGTATTTATATTCCTTTTTAAGATTTATTTATTTATTTATTTGAAAGGCAAAGTCGCAGAGAGGCACAGGCAGAGAGGGAGATCTTCCATTCTATAGTTCACTCCCAAATGGCCAGAGCTGAGTCCATCTGAATCCAGGAGCCAGGAGCTTCTTCTAGGTCTCCCACGTGGTGAAGAGGCCCAAGAACTTGGGCAGTCTTCTTCTACTTTCCTAGGCCATAGCATAGAACTAGATCGGAAGTGGAAGCAACTGGGAGTCGAACCGGTGCCCATTTGGGATGCTGGTGCTGCGGACAGTGGCTTTACACACTACACCACAGTGCTGGACCCCAGTATTTATATTCTGTTCATTACATTGCTGTAGTTACAGAGTTATGTGTCATCCCTGAGCATTTATGTATTCATTAGAATGTTTACCATTGACATCATAGAATTTTATTCAGGGTAGAAGTTTCCAAAAGACTGTTTTTGTTTGTTTATTTATTTACTTATTTACTTATTTATTTACTTATTTTGAGAAAAAGAGAAAGAGAGAACTTTCTCATTTGCTGATTCATTCTCTAAATGCCCCTAATAGTCTCAGCTGAAGAAGCCAAGAGTCAAAAATTTAATTCAAGTCTCCTACCTGAGTGGCAGGGACCCAATTACTTGAGCCATCACTGATGCCTCCCAAGGTTTGCATTAACATGAAACTTGAGTTCCCAGCAGAGGTGGGTATTGAACCCCAGTACCCGAGTATGGGATGCAGGCATTTGAAACTGATGTCTTAATCTCTAGGCAAAAAAGCCTGCCCAAGACTACTTTTAAATTTAATTTCCAAATTTATTTTCAAGTAAGTGGAATAATTTTTAGTGTTTTTCTTTTTAAATTAGAACTCTATCTAAAGGGAAAAAGAGCTATTTCAATGGATTTCGATTGTACAACTCATCTCTTGAAAACATTATAAATTGCAGCATGCCAAGATAAAAACATTTCAAATGTGGTTATTAATTTCAAACTGAGGGCATACTGAATTGTAGATAGAGATAGAAATAGAGATATAACAAAAATGTACATGTATAGTATATCTCCTATTACATAAAATGTGCACATACATCTATAATAACTTGGTCTGAAAATTAGCATTCTAAATATAAGAATTAATATTTGTGTATTTATATTATATAAAGTTCTAGTGGAATGCTATCTGAAATGTATTCATGTATATTAATGTATAATATATAGTATAGTATGTAAAATGTATCTCCACCATATATTAAAGTGCATTGGAAATATAGTATAACATGTAGGGGCTGGGTGCTTGGTGCCGTACCTCAGGGAGGGTTCTGCTGCCTAAGGAGCTCTTGTTCACTGAGACACTGGTGTACGTTAGTGCATAAAATACATGAATTCCTTTTCCTGGAGTTGATACCCTGTACATAAGTAAGGGTTTCAGGGAAAGGCTCAGGGAAAAAAATTGCCAAGGAAACTTCCAGATCTAGTGGATGTGACACAGACGACCTACAGGGAGAGCAAGGATGACCACGGCTCTGGAGCCCAACTGTGGACCGTACGCATCTGCGCTGGAAGGGGAGGTGAGGCAAACCCTCAGTAACCCAAGACATTGGTGGGGAAACGGCAGACAGAGCCTAGAGGGAACGAGGCTTGAAGCCACACTGGGGAAAGTTCATCAGGCTAACTAGAGGAGAGAGGGAAAAAAAAAGGGACCCGTACAGATGAGTTTCTCTCTCTCTCCGCCCAACTCGCAAAGGCTAGCAAGACAAAGAGCAGGCACCATTTTGGACAGGTAAAAGCTGCATGACCTCAGGGCTGTGCGCGACCTCAGTCAAACAAAAAAACCTAACTCTTGGGGGGGTGGGGTGTGTGTGTGTGTGTGAAATAACAGGAGGTTAGGACCTAGTGAATGTGTGGAGCTAATGAACTGAGATGGTGAAAAAAGAGACTGTGAGTGAGAGAACTCATGGAGTTCACGTAAGTACTCTCCAGAGATGCTGCAATTTGGTAACCTTGACAACCTGGTGGGAGACTGCAGAATTTGAGCCCACACTGAGGGCAGAACAGATTCTTTGGGTGGTCCTTGGGAAAGAACAGATGAATGGTATACCCACAGGAGTAGAGATCAGAAGCTGACTACCTTCAATTCCATTCAGCTGTGTGGTATTACTTCCCTTCTGAATCAAAAGAGAGAGAGAGAGAGAGAGTGAGAGAGAGAGAGAGAGAGAGATTTACCATGCCTAACCTGGGAGTATCACCTTTGGCACACCCTTAACCCTGAAGAACCAAACAGAGCTCTCTGGCCACATCCATCTCAAGCTTCTAAGGCTCCTCTAAAAGCAGACAGACCACATAATACAGTCATGGTATAACAAGAAAAAAACACCACAGCGAGGGAAGAAGAATCCAAAGAATAGCTCCACAATGCCAAGAAACAAACACAGAAACTGAGGAATTCACAAGTAAGACATTATGATGCCCCCAAATGAACAAGACACCCCAAGCCAAGATTATGAAGATGATGAGATGGAAGAAATGCAAGATACAGATTTCAAAAAATTTATGATAAGAACAATTAGAAGTCTTCAAAAACAAATGCTTGAGGTACGGAATTCCTTACTGGACAGGATAGAAAACCTCTCTCATGAAAATGAAATCTTAAGGAGGAATCAAAATGAAACGCAGAAACTAGTAGAACAGGAAAGTGTGATAGTGACGAGAAATAAAAATGAAATGAAGAACTTAATAGAGCAAATGACAAACACATTAGAGAGCCTTACAAACAGAGTCAGTGAAGTGGAAGAGATAATATCGGATTTAGAAGACAGGGCACAGGATAGTATACAGTCAAACTAAAGACAAGAAGAGGAAATTAGAAATCTAAAAATATTGTTGGGAATCTACAGGATACTATTAAAAAACCCAACATTCAGGTTCTAGGAGTTCCTGAAGGCATGGGGAGAGAGAAAGGATTAGAAGGCCTTTTTAGTGAGATACTTGCAGAGAACTTCCCAGGTTTGGAGAAATACAGAGACATCCTAGTACAGGAAGCTCATAGAACCCCTAGTAAACATGACCAAAAGAGATCCTGACCACAAGATGTTGTAATCAAACTCACCACAGTGAAGAGAGAGACGTTAGATTATTTTCAGAGGATCTCCAATTAGATTCACAGCAGACTTCTCATCAGAAACCCTATAGGCTAGGAGGGAATGGCAAGACATAGCCCAGGTACTAAGAGAGAAAAACTGCTATCCCAGAATATTATATCCTGCAAAGCTCTCATGTGTGAATGAAGGTGAAATAAAGACATTTCAGAGCAAACAGAGATTGAAAGACTTTGTCGTGACTTGTCTAGCCTTGCAAAAGATGCTTAAAGATGTGTTACACACAGAAACACAGAAACACGGTCATCAATATGAAAGAAGGTAAAGGAAAGAAACCTCACAGCAAAAGATCACAGGAAGTTCAAAGCATATATTAGTAAATATCTTTGGGAAAATGGCAGGGCAAAATTACTACTTATCAATAGTCACATTGAACGTTAATGGCCTCAACTCTCCAGGTAAAAGGCACTGATTGGGCCGGCGCCGTGGCTCAACAGGCTAATCCTCCGCCTTGCGGTGCCGGCACACCGGGTTCTAGTCCCGGTCGGGGTGCCGGATTCTGTCCCGGTTGCCCCTCTTCCAGGCCAGCCCTCTGCTGTGGCCCAGGAGTGCAGTGGAGGATGGCCCAGGTGCTTGGGCCCTGCACCCCATGGGGAGACCAGGAAAAGCACCTAGCACCTGGCTCCTGCCATCGGACGAACGCGGTGCGCCGGCCGCAGCGCGCCATCCGCGGCGGCCATTGGAGGGTGAACCAACGGCAAAAGGAAGACCTTTCTCTCTGTCTCTCTCTCTCACTGTCCACTCTGCCTGTCAAAAATTAAAAAAAAAAAAAAAGGCACTGATTGGCTGAATGGGTTAAGGAACAAAACCAATCTATTTGCTGCTTACAAGAAGCACATATTTCCAACAAAGATGCATACAGACAGAAAGTGAAAGGCTGGAAAAACATATACCATGCCAACAGAAATGAAAAAAGAGTGGGCATAGCCATCTTAATATCAGAAAAAATAAGCTATAACACAGAAACTGTTAAGGAAGACAAAGAGGGACACTATATAATGATTAAGGGATCGATTAACAGGAAGATATAATGATTATCAATGTATATGCACCTAGTTACAGGGCACTGGTTTATTTAAAAGATTTGTTAAGGTACTTCAAGGAAGACTTAGATTCCAATCAAATAGTACTGGGGGACTTCAATACTCCACTCTACCAACTGATAGAATAAAAAAGTGAGAAAATGATCCAACATGGGAAGGGGGATACACAGTAGACTCATAGAATGACAGATGTCCTAAATAGTACTCTGGCCTCAGAATTAGCCCTTAAGGCATTCAGATCTGGCTGAAGAGCCCATGAGAGTATTTTAGGCATGGAAAGCCAAGACACTCTGGTGGAAAAAAAAAAGGACCTAAATGAAAGATCTCTGAGGGTGACAACCCAGTAGAGAGAACGGGGCATCAAAGATGGAGGTACCTTTCTCTGAAGGGAGGAAAGAACTTCCACTTTGACTACGGCCTTATTAAAATAAGATAAAAGTTGGCGCATTCAGGGGGGTTCCATGGCCTTGGCAATTCATGACTAGAGCCTAGGGAGATTGCTGACACCTTAAACAAGAGTGTCAATTGTTAAATCAACAACAGGGGTCACTGTGCACTTACTCCTCATTTAGGATCTCTGTCCTTAATGTGTAGTTCAATGTGAATTAATGCTATGACTAGTGCTCAAACAGTATTTTGAACTTTGTGTTCTGTGTGGGGGCAAACTGATTAAATTTTTAATATATTCTAAATTGATCTTCTGTATATAAAGATAATTGAAAATGAATCTTGATGTGAATGGAATGGGAGAGGGAGCGGGAGATGTGAGGGTTGCAGGTGGGAGGGAAGTTATGATGGGGAAAATGCCATTGTAATCCATAAGCTGTATTTTGGAAATTTATATTTACTAAATAAAAGTTAAAAATAAAACCATGTATATGGTACATAAAAATGCCTTGTAAACTATGGATGTAATAAATGGAACTATGTAATATATGGAAATCATAAATATAATCATAAACATAAATATATGACATTTATATATTATATATCATGTTTATATAAACACGTACATATTCAACCCAATATTTAAGACATGCAGTGATAGCAATAAACACTATAAATTATATTTATTTATTTATGTAAGTGTACATATATATGACTTCATAGCTTATGCATAGTCAATTTTTGGTTTAATTAGTCCCTTGTTATTGGTCAAGAATGCATGCCATCAAGATACTTCTGAAAAACACTGTCTTATGACAATCCATACTTGCATATTTTTTGAAATATTTAAAAAAGCTTTAATTTCATGGTAATCATTATGTGAATGTGAGTTAACTTGTGCACATGCATGAGGACTCATACAAAATCACAGTTTAGAATAATTATTGATAGTCAAAATTGGTAAAGTATATTATTAAAAATCATGACCATGAATTCGAGATTATTTAGCCATTATTCTTTGTAAATGCAAAAGACATATTCCTTGCTATTTAAGTGTTTTCAGAGTAAAAGTGTAAGACTGAATTTACTCTATTGATAAAATAAAAATGTCAGAATGATTTTCTTATTAATTGACATGAACTCCCTCTGTTGGGATCTGTGGGTAGGAGAGCATCTTGGTGACAAGGCACACATTTCAATTTTCAGTCATGTGTAGAAGAGATGTATATCCAGACAATATGATCTCAAACCGAAATGAAAATGAAAATAGAAATTTGTTTTTGTTTGGCTTATCTTTTGATTCTAAGTTCTATTGTGCTTTGAGATCTTTAAGGGAGATTGTTCCTGAATGGAAAGATGTGGTTTGCCTTTGCCAATTGTCTCCTGGAAATAGGCTGGAAAAAAAGTGTACTTTATGGAAACCAAGCTACTGGTGAGGCAATCCCAATCTACCTTACAGACCATATCTGTATGGATTTTAAATTGTATTTACATGGCTATTTTAGTAAGTATCTATAAAATTAAATTATATTTTCATTGTTATTTTAGTAAAGTTCTGCTGAAATATTTCAATCAATTATGTAGATTTTAGAAGATTTAGGAAATGTAACTAAGATTATATTTTAGCTGAAATAAGATGAGTTGTTTCCACTGAGGCCAGTATAGTAGAAATTGGTAGAATTTAGTAGATATTCTTAAGGAAATTCTCAGAAAAAATTGGCATTGCTCTAGGCCTTGACCAAATTCCTCCTAATAGATTCTCTTCCTGGTACAGTTTATTTTCTTTCTTTTCTTTTTTTCACACCATTTACTATATTTTTTCTTAAATATATTATACATATGTATATATAGCCATGTATGGCTATATAGTCAATTATATATATAACTAAAATGTGGGGGGGGGAACTATGGCTAACCTATGATTTCATTAGTGGAAGGGATCTCAGTACAAGCTGTTCTGTAGACATACCTAACTTCTTCAACTTTCTTCTCTGGTGAAGCTTACAGTGTTAACTTTATGTTGTTATATTCATATTTCTTCTGCAATATTCTGCCTATACTATGGAAAGGGTAAATGAGATCATTTGTGATCCAGGTAGAAGTAAAACTAAATGGAATCAAGATATTTAAAAATATTTTATCAGAAATAGAGAAGTCTTTATCTATAAACACTAAATAATTGCATGAAGTGAAAGTGTGATTTTGATAGATTAACATAGATATTTACATATCTGTGATGCTCTTTTTTTTTTACAGATTTATTTATTTATTTGAAAATCAGAATTACACACAGAGAGGAGAGGCAGAGAGAGAGGTCTTCCAATCACTGGGTCACTCCCCAGTTGGCTGCAATGGCCTGAGCTGCGCCAATCTGAAGCCATGAGCCAGGAGCTTCGTCTGGGTCTCCCATGTGGGTGCAGGGGCCCAAGGACTTGTTGGGCCATCCTCCATTGCTTTCCCAGACCATAGCAGAGAGCTGGATTGGAAGAGGAGCAGCTGGGAGTAGAACCGGCGCCCATATGGGATGCCGGCACTTCAGGCCAGGGCGTTTACCCGCTGCACCACAGAGCCGGCCCCTGTGATGGTCTTTTTAAAAAATATTTATGTAAAAGGCATAGTATCACAGAGAGACAGAGACAGACAGAGAAGGAGGGATCTTCCTTTCATTGCTTCACTTGCAAACTGTCCATAGCAGCCAGGTCTGGTACAAGTCAAAGCCAGGAATGAGGAACTGACCCTGCTTTCCCACTTGGGTGGCAGTCATCCAAGTAATTGGGACATTCTGTTGCCTTCCCAGGCACATTGGTAGGGGTCTGGATAGGAAGCAGAGCTGCTGGAACTCAAACCTTTACTCTGATGCGGACACTGGCATCCTGAGCAGAGGCTTAACCTGCTGCTGCTACGGGCTGTCCCTGAGAATGGTGAATTTTATATCTGTGTCTGTGGCAGAATGTGAGACAAAATATGTCACAAAAGTTTGACTGCATTAAGGATGTGGTGAATTTCCTGAATATTGGTGAGTCATTGATTCTCCCTTGTTGAAACTGATGAAAGAGATGTACTACCTCTCCTTTTACTTGTACTTACTTTCTCCTTCCTTTGAAGTACATTCTTTTGAAAACTATCAATAGGCCTATTATCAGCTTTATGGTCAGGAATGTCTTTCTCAAAGACCTGGAAGCCATCTCTTTGAAATGTAAACATCAAGGGGGAAGGCACAGGATCTCAGGGATTCTATGTGAGGGTGGGCACCTAACTTTAGTAGGTGCCATTCTCCAAATTGCATAACCTGTCAGAAACAGAAGATAACTTTGCTTTCTGCTGGATAGAGGCCATTAGCTAACACTGTTGGCGAGTCTAATCACCAGATAAGTTTAGGATGGTGTCTGGTCCTCTTATATGAGGTCCAGTTACTGTTTATCTTGAAATGTGCATATAATGGGCGCTTTCTGTTTGATTACTATAAAAGGGTCATATTTCTTTATAACTTTGCAATGTGCTCTTAGTGGGTTGCCTGTGGTGCACATCACTTATCTGATAATAACTGGCTTCTCTTTCTATCATCTTTGTGTAGAGGATTTTTGGATTAAGCAAAAAATTTAATTATATTTTTCCAAAATTATTAACTGATTATACTGAATACATCTTATGATTATTGTCTTTGTCTAATGAAATCTTGCATAAATACTATTCTTATTGAACACACCATGAATTTTACAATGTTTTTTTATTTTTTGCTATTTATAATAAATGAAAATATTTTAAAATAGAAGAATACTGCAAAAGGTTCATGACACATGGTATCAAAAGGTAAGTTCAGTGCTAGGCATTCAGCCTAGCAGTTAAACGTAGTTTATGATGTCCCCATCCTAAATCAGAGTAACTGGTTTCAAGACCCAGCTTACTTCTCCATTGGAGCTTCACACTAATGTACACACTGAGAAGCAGCTGGGAATGGCTCAAGTGCTTGGTCCCTGTCAACAACTTGGGAGACCCAAATGAGTGTCTGGTTTCTAGCTTTTGCCTGGCCCAGCATCAACTGTTCAGGCATTTAGAAAGTAAACAGCAAAGGGGATCTATCTCTCCCCTTCCTCAATCAGCCTCTCAAGTAGTATAAAATATATTTTTAAAAATTTTAAAAATCAGTTTATTTTGGTGCAAAAACTTTTTGAGATCTATGTATCAAGGACTCTTCAAAAGATTCATGAAAATGAATATTCTGGAAAAAATGAATTTCAAAAACTTTTGGACCAAAATAAACTTACCTTTTATTCTGCCATTTTCCATTAACTTTTTGAAGTTTTCTTATAGTATAACAAAAACAATTCACATCTCTCATTTGTAAAATGCCAGACTAAAAATGACATGACAATTGCATGTTTTCATTACATGTAGAGAGACCGGGATTATAAAGTTAAGCTTAGGGAGGTATATCTGGGTTCTCTTTCCACCTACAGGGAATAAATAATTTTACCAGGACCGAAACTATAAAAATAAGCCCACTTCAGTATTTCTAGACATATAAGCAGAAGGGATACTTGGAAAAGGTTGAATGTCCTTCAATGAGCCAAAAGAGAGCTTGTAGACATTATAATTTAGACATTATAATATTTTCCTAAATGTTAATGTAATTTAATTTCTATGCTAATAGAGTAACCCATGAAATAAAGATAAGTGCTTCATTTTGAAAATGTTATCAGGATACAAGGCATTGGAAAGGCACTGATTCTTACCACAACACTCCCATTTAAATTTAACTAGGTATGAAATTACTTCAACTCCATGAGTTTTTAGAATTTCCAGTAAGTAGCTGCAACATGATCATTTGGGTATAGATTTTAATTTATGCTTTTAAAATGCTTTATCACACCCTCACATAATCTGTATCTCTTGAGTGACATAGGTTTTTTTGACTAATAAATAAATAAATAAAGATTGAAATATTCACAGTGTATCCCTAGCTCCAGTATGCCAAGGAAAGGACAATAATAGATTGTCCTTTTCACTGGTACCTTCTTACCTATCATCTTTCTGAAAGCAAGCTGCATTTATGATACAGAGTGAAAGAATGATTAGATAAGTACAGAATCTGAGAGAAGGCAGAGCACTAGAATGACTTAGCAAGAGATATTAAATTAATCCATGTGATAAAGAGATGGCATGATTAGGAATATGGGAATCCTGAGAAGGAGTTATTTTTGGTGGAATAGGAGGCAAGAATAACTTTGGTGGTAGGGGCTAGTAGCCAATAATCTCTAGAAAACAAAAAGGGTCGAGGAAATTTAGAAAAAGGAAAAGTATTATTGGGAATTATTCTAGGATTCTCCTTTCAACATTTTCTGAGAGATTTACATAAAGATTAGTAGTCCATATATTTTGTGTAAGTAAACGACAGTCTAAAACTCATTTTTTCACACGTGTAGTCTCTATGCAGTATCTAGAATGTATGGCACAATAATTTAAATCATAGATTAGATTTGATTGTAGATAACCCTTTCTACAATATATACCTGATACAGAATTGCAATAATCTAAAGCTTCACCAAAATCCATGTTGAAAATTCACTCTCATTGTGGCATATTAAGATGTGGGACCAGTTGGAACTTTGAGAGGGGATTGGGTATTGAGAGTTCTGCCCTAGTGAATAATTTTTACTCATTCATAAATGAATGAATTAGTGCATTAATGGGTTATCATGGGAATTGCTTTGTTTTAAAATCAGGCTTTCTGGTCTGTTGCCTCTGTTCCTCTATGCATTTACATGATGCTGTATACTATGTCATGACCTAGGATGAGGGCATTAGTTATATGACAAGTATATGATGGTGTCATGTTCTTAAACTTCCAGAAGTTTGAGCTAAATAGGTATCCAGAAGCATGAGCTAAATAAGTATTTTTCCTTTGTAAAGTAATTAGTCTCAGGTATTAAAAATTGATGTTATTGCCAGCGCCGTGGCTTACTTGGCTAATCCTCCGCCTGCGGCGCCATCACCCCGGGTTCTAGTCTGGTTGGGGCGCTGGATTCTGTCCTGGTGCCCCTCTTCCAGTATAGCTCTCTGCTGTGGCCCAGGAATACAGTGGAGGATGGTCCAAGTGATTGGGCCCTGCACCCGCATGGGAGACCAGGAGGAAGCACCTGGCTCCTGGCTTCAGATCGGCGCAGTGCCCCAGCCATAGCGCACCGGCTGTAGTGGCCATTTGGGGGGTGAATCAATGGAAAGAAAGACCTTTCCCTATGCCTCTCTCTCTCTCTCTCTCACTGTCTAAATCTGCCTGTTCAAAAAAAAAAGAAAAAACAAAAAAAATTGATGTTATTGAAAACATAGATTCTTCTTTGTGCCTCTGCACAAAGAAATGGATGCAAAATTTTTGAAATCTATGCATAGTTATTTCAAAATGTCCATTTTCCATGAATTTTTTTGATTATCCCTTGTCCATTCTTTACCCCCATATAACTTCTACCGGTGTGTGTTTATTCCATCACAACTCTCTATTCTCAGCATCTTAGCTGGTTCTTTCAGAATGAGTCAGGTACTTATGCACTGTTATTTTCTGTTACAGGAAACAAGATTTTAAATAGTGGCCAAATTAAATTTAAATAAATAATTTCATGTGTTATGAAATCCTCCTCTGGTGAAATGAGTGTAATAACAACTAAATATTATTCATATTTTAATAAGAAACAGTGATACCCCTACCCTCCCCTTTCCCGCTCCCTCTCCCCTTCTGTTCACATCAAGATTCATTTTCAATTCTCTTTATACACAGAAGATCAATTTAGTACATATTACGTAAAGATTTCAACGGTTTGCCCTCGCATAGAGACACAAAATGATAATACTGTTGGAGTACTAGTTATAGTATTAATTCACAATGTACAGCACATGTGTCTTGGATTAGTTGGGTATATAATGTATGACAAGCACGATGTGAAACTCTCCATCTCTAGGACAGAAGTGAACTTGTCAGCCTTCTCCAACCCTCCTCACATGGAATGGGATGAGGACGAAAAGGCCACCAATCGCTCTCTATAGAAATATTTCCTCTGCTCAATTCTCCTTTTATAGCCTTTGTCTAAGAATACTAGCACCAATTTTGATTAATTTTCTTTGTAAATTTTGCATTTGGCAGTCTTTTCCTTGGGATATCCTTTAGATTTCAGAGATTGTGTCAAAATTGCAATTTAATATTAGGTTACATATTTTGTTTATTTTGTTTTCATACAGAAAACTTTTTTGAAGTCAACTATTAAGATGGAAACAAAAACTGGAATTAACTCAGTAGGATATTAAGTTTTTTAAGACATAGGAAATCAGAAGATTGTTACTCATAATTTTATGCTTTCAAATTGTCTGGCTACTTTTTCTTTGCTCTTTCTAGAACTTTTAACTTTAAAAAGTCAAAGTGAGCTTTTGGTCAAATTGAAAAAGACTGATTCTAATCAAACAAGGATATTTCTTTTTTAATTCTTTTAATTTTTTTAATATTTATTTTTATATTTTTCTAATAATAATTATTAAATCTATGCCAATTACAATTTTCAGAGAGTTACATCAGTAGAGAAAGTTATACTTTGTGAGCATTTGGCATTTAATATTTAAAAATTCTATAAAGTAAAATAGGGAAGTATTATAACCAACATAACAGTTAAGAAAATGTCAGCAAAATAAGCAAAATGACTCAACCAAAGTAAAAAAAAAAAAAAAAACTGGTCCATTACATGTACAAAAGATAATAGGATTCTGACTCTTACAGAAGTGGACGAATACTGAGAAATTTCAATAATTAATTTTTATACTTCCATGAAGATTAACTCAGTAACGGATTTGAGGAACTGAGATAATGAGTAAAGTCTCAGCCATCCTATAGCCTTAAATTTCCCACCTCAATTATCACTTTTATTTTTACAGTTGTTCATAAATTTTCCCTACAGAAACATTGCTGTAAATACTAAGGAGAAATTTCATTCTGTGAGGTAATTTGTTCCACAGCAGCGTTTGATGGTATAATCTACAATAATTTATTCAACAATTCTTCCTTTCTCCAAGCCTAAATAATTCATAAAGCCTCTTCAGAGAGGAGTGCAGATATTTGGCCTTTATAATTATAAGTTTTCATGATTGGTTAAAATAGCAGAAAATGTGTCTGGGCAATAGATCTTTTCCATCCTATTTTTATTTTATTATTTTCCTCATTTTGTTTCACAATCAGAGCAAAGAAAAAAAACATAAGAAAGAAGCAAATGCTCAGCTTAAGGAGCTGATATTTCAAGTAAATATGTCTTGTTCCTCTATCTTACCATTTAAAATTAAGTGAGTTGGAGGAAGAGTTGTAGGAGATTGTCAATTGCTTATTCAATATAAATAATGCATTTGCACAAGAGAGTAACAGGCGTATGAAGAATTCACAGCAATGCACATGGCAGAAGCCAAATACATTAAATGTTGACAGTATTTCCCCTGTTCAGAAATTCATTTCCACATTTAGGTGTTTTTTTTTTTTTATTTTTTTTAATCAGGAACTTCACATTCCAGCAATCCGAATATATTTCCTACAGGAGAAAATAGCAGAAGAATTGGAGTTAGTGAACCTGCAAACCTTCTTTATATGAAGTTGCTGCTTCTATGCACCCTTTGTTCTTCTAAGTAAACTGGTCTAGAGACTTTAATCTCAGTGGACAGTAGATTGTCAAAGGAATACATTTAACAGTGGGGGAGAAGAAGAAGAAGGAAAAACACTGATGTAAAAGACTTTGAAGATGTCTTAGCAAGTTATTAGGATCTTGTCACACAAACTTTGATTTCAAATAGTGCCTAAATTAAGTTTAAATAAAACAGGTTAATATATCTTAAAATCATCCTCTCTTGAAAGGAAGACTGGTATAGGAAATAATCTTATCTAAACATTTTTGAAAAAACATTGGGAATTTATTTTGAATCACTGAAACACCTTGTGTAGGATTCTCAAGATTAGTTAGCAATATAGCACATGACAGTTGAAAAACAATTTCTCCACCTAGTGTAATTCCTTATTTCCCAAGGAAAAAAGAAAACTATTTTCATTACAATCCTGTCATATAAAGACTTTTTTTTTTCCTTCAGTAATTCTGGATTTGTCTGTTTAAGGAACAGGTAAGTATCTGTGGATTTTAGAGAAACACATTTATTATCTAAGGTTACTTATAAGTGCTCATGGAAAAATAGAATGAAAAGACAAGTTTATTTTGTCACAGATATATTTATGAATAACTTTTTCAAAATATGCATTATTTCTGAACGTTTTGAAGATTACTTGCACACATGTATGTAAGTTAACACACAACAAAACAGAGATGTGATAAAATCTATTTCTATTTGTGGATTTAGCATTTGCAAATTGCCTATCACGGAAGATATGCTTGTAGCTGGAAAATCAGTACTTGGAGTTATTTTGAAGTTATTCAATTCTGGACACATGCATGAGCTTAACTGCAAAAAGAGTAAGTGTTTCTATATACACATTCCTAGCTGAGATCAAGCAGAATTTTCATGTCTAAAGCCTTTTTTTGTGTGTATTTAAAACCAAATTTTTGCATTTCTTGAGCTTTTTGTTCATGATCTTTCTGTTTAAAGTAATTCCTAAAAGTAGTCTTAACAGGTTTTTAGCATTTCTGAGTGCAAGAAGTGTGGATGCGCTTACGGAGAACATTTTTATGTCAGGTAAGTTTTGTTCAGACATGAGTTATACTGCTCTTGTCTATGAGTTAAATGTTAATGAATTAACAACATATGCAATTATGCTTCCCTTAACAGTGGGGGTATGATCTGAAAAATGTGTGGTTTGATTATTTTCTCTGTATGCAGATATCATAGAGTGTATTTATGCACACTGAGTCCTACATCACCAGACAATGTAATTTTATGGGACTACCATTGAACCTGCAGTCCTTCCTTGACTGAAATAGCATTATGTAGTACATGACTGTATTCAGTGAATCATCTTCCAATAAAAATACACATAAAACAAGGCTAAATATTGACCAATTTTTTTTACAGGCAGAGTGAATAGTGAGAGAGAGAGAAACAGAGAGAAAGGTCTTCCTTTGCCATTGGTTCACCCTCCAATGGCCGCCGCAGCTGGCGCGCTGCGGCTGGCACACCGCGCTCATCCGATGGCAGGAGCCAGGTGCTTCTCCTGGTCTCCCATGGGGTGCAGGGCCCAAGCACTTGGGCCATCCTCCACTGCCCTCGCGGGCCACAGCAGAGAGCTGGCCTGGAAGAGGGGCAACCGGGACAGAATCCGACGCCCTGACCGGGACTAGAACCCGATGTGCCGGCGCCGCAAGGTGGAGGATTAGCCTGTTGAGCCACGGCGCCGGCTAATATTGAACAATTTTTAAAATACTGTGACCAAAGACTCACAGGTATTTAAATCTGTATTTCCCCTGGGAAAAGTGGCTTGTTATGTGCAAATTTAATGTTAGTGGCAGCATGACAAATCCAAATAACCAAAATTGAACCTGTGTGTGTGTGTCTGTGTGTGTGCATGTATGTATTGTATGTTTTTACAGATGGCAAAATAGTCTATCGGGACTTTGTTGCTTCCTCCATTTTATATCACATCTTTGCAAAGTTCTCCAAGTAAACTATGTTTTTTTTATTTTTAGCATTTTTAAAAGTGAAATACTACAGTCCGGCGCCACTGCTCACTAGGCTAATCCTCCGCCTGTGACACCTGCACCCTGGGTTCTAATCCCAGTTAGGGCGCCAGATTCTGTCCTGGTTGCTCCTCTTCCAGGCCAGCTCTCTGCTGTGGCCCAGGAGTGCAGTGGAGGATGGCCCAAGTGCTTGGGCCCTACATCCACATGGCAGACCAGGAGGAAGCACCTGGCTCCTGGCTTCGGATCGGTGCAGCGCGCCAGCCATAGCGGCCATTTGGGGGGTGAACTAATGGAAAAAGAAGACCTTTCTCTCTCTCTTTCTCTCTCACTGTCTAACTCTGCCTTCAAACAAAAAGTGAAATAGACATAAAGTAATGGATTAAAATATCAATCTTAAAAATTCTGAATCTGATGATTTGTCTTCTAAGACATCTTCAGGACTGACAATAATATTAATGAAATCATCTACCTTAACATCATCATCATGATTTGATTATCACCATGTTACATATATTCAGTGACGTCCTTTTTTAAGTTATGGTGCAGAAAAGGTTATGACACAGAAACTAAGTTATAGTTATAGACATGTGATGGAATGAGAATTTGAACTCCGTCTTTTTGACTCAAAACTTCTTGCGTTGATCACATTAAATGGTTATCTGTAACCTTGATGTATGTGATTGGATGAATGTTTATGTCTCTGTCCTTCAAATTCATATGTTGAAAGTCTAATTCAAATGAGACTGTTGTGGTGATCAGGATTTTAGAAGGCAATTAGGTTAAATGCGATCACAAGTGTGAGGTCCTATTCTGATTGGATGTGTGCACTCTTTTTTGAAAAAAAAAAAAGATTTATTTATTTATTTGAAAGTCAGAGTTACACAGAGAGAAGGAGAGACAAAGAGAGAGATAGAGGTCTTCCATCCTCTGGTTCACACCCCAATTGGCAGCAATGGCTGGAGCTGCGCTGATCCGAAGCCAGGAGCCAGGAGCTTCTTCCAGGTCTCCCACATGGGTGCAAGGGCCCAAGGACTTGGGTCATCCTCCACTACTTTCCCAGGCCATAGCAGAGAGCTGGGTCGGAAGTGGAGCAGCTGGGTCTCAAACTGGCACCCATACATGATGCTAGCACTGCAGGCGGCAGCTTTACCTGATATGCCACAGTACCAGCCCCAAGGATGTGTGCCCTCTTAAAGATTCCTGAGAGCTCACTACCTCCCCTCTGTGTGCTTATTACGAAGGAAAAGCCATGTGAGAACATAGTGTGAAGGCAGTCACCAGTGGGCCATGATTTATCACTAGAAACTTAAAAAAACAGCCCAAGTGTTTGCACCCCCCCCCCCCCCCGCAACCACATAGAAGACCTGCAAGAAGCTCCTGGCTCCTGCCGACCATTGCAGCCATTTGAGGAGTAAATCAATCGATGCAAAATGACTCTCCCTCTCTCTCTCCCCCGCCCCATCTCTATTATCTCTATGTCTATCTCTATCTCTGTAACTCCACCTTTAAAGTAAATAAATATCTTAAAAAATATTGATACAATATTTTGATATTTCTAAAGCTGATGAGAAGTTTCACCATGCCAGGGAAAGAGTGCATATACAATATTTGGTATCTGAATTAACTTTTTATTGGATACTATTCTCTTTTAAGAAATATTTGTATCTTTGTTGACTCTAATGTAAAAAATTGCTTTCTTTCAGAAATGCAGCAATTTTGCTTTCTTGTTCACAATGAGGCACTTCACCATCTGCTTCAAAAGATCTATTGCTTGTTTCTTTTGAACAAACAGAATCAAAATTTGGTACTGGGGCTAGGAAAATGGCTATTACAATGGTTTCACAATACTATTGTTATGAAATTTGTGAATCTCCTTATTGCAAAATAAGTGACAACAAAATTTTCCAAATATTTAAGATAAATTATAAGCATTTGTTTGTGGATATTTCTATATGGGTGGTGTTATTCATATATAACTTAGTAGATTCTTAATTACATAAGGAAAACTCTTAGCTGTTCTGTCAGCAGGTATGTCTTTGGGAAAGAAAAAGCACATTTTAAAACTAACTTAAATAGAAACTTCACAGAGACATAAAACTGAAAATTAAGTAACAATGTGTAAGTCATAAAATTAGATAAAGATGATATTTAGTATTTTCTGAATTGTTGCCTTTCTCTGCCCTTCTGCCCGATAACTGTTGGTACCAAGATGGAGATTTGGCTATTTATAAATATAGGTACACATACAGATATATCTGACCATTCATATTGAGTTTTGGGGCATAAATGATTGAATTGGAAGTCCTGGTACTAAAGTGCAAAGATGGCAGTGACAATGCTGTGCTTAAATCAAGTTCAATAGAGTATTTCTTCTTTCTCTCTTTTTTTTTTTAAAGAATCATTTATTTATTTGACAGAGTTACAGAGGAGAGGCACAGTCAGAGAGGGAGGGAGAGAGAGAGAGAAGAGAGAGAGAGAGAATCCATGTGGTAATTAATTCCCCAAATGGCCACAACCCACAACGGCCAGGATTGGGCCTGGCTGAAGCCAGGAGCCAGGAACTTCTTCTGGGTCTCCCACATGATACAAGGGCTTAATGACTTGGGCCATCCTTTGCTTCTTCCCCAGGCATATTTGCTGGGAGGTGGATTGGAAGTGGGGCAGCTGAGACTCAAACTGGGGCCTATATGGGATGCTGGTGCTGCAGAGGGCAGCTTAACCTGCTGCTCCACAGTGCTGTCCCATCTTCTTTTGAATTTGTAAGTAGACTGAAAGAAAGCAGGTAGATAATGTTTGGATACAAGGAAGGATCCTCATATAAGACAGGTGTACGAAAAACAAAATAACATATTTGGTAAGATATTTAAATATTCATATTTTATGTGAAAAATTCCTTAAAATTAAAAATTAAAAATAAATGAAATAAAATTATTTTGGTCTATGTAAATTAAGCAAAAATTATACTTTTATATAACTTACATGTAGGAAAATGCATTTAATATATACTTAGACATGAAAGAGAAAAGAAAAATGAACAAGAGAATTTTAAAAGAACTGGTTTGTAGTCCCGGTTGGGGCGCCGGATTCTGTCCCGGTTGCCCCTCTTCCAGGCCAGCTCTCTGCTGTGGCCCGAGAGTGCAGTGGAGGATGGCCCAAGTGCTTGGGCCCTGCACCCCATGGGAGACCAGGAAAAGCACCTGGCACCTGGCTCCTGCCATCGGATGAGCGCGGTGCGCCAGCCACAGCGTGCAGGCTGCGGCGGCCATTGGAGGGTGAACCAATGGCAAAGGAAGACCTTTCTCTCTGTCTCTCTCTCTCACTGTCCACTCTGCCTGTCAAAAATAAAAATAAATAAATAAATAAATAAGAACTAACATTAAAATATATGGGAGTTTTGTTTTGCTATAGATTTTGGTGATAACTTTTACTCAAACATGGATAATAAATTTTAAAAAAATCACACCCAGAATTTAATTTCATATAATGCTTATGAACCAACAGTGAGCTCATGCTATTTTAAAAATGTTTTTCACCAGGAGTTACTGAATGTATTAGATATACATAGCTAGAGAGTGGTTACATACAAATAAATAGAAAGCAGTTATTGAATATATTAAGTGTTTCAGTTATATATATATATATATATATATATATATAATTATATAGTTATACATGTAACTTGGATATTTAATAGATATTATATACTTTATACACGTATTTACCTGTATATTTTTACTCATAATAAGATATAAACTAGACATAAACAGTAAATATCATATTGATAATATCTAATTCAACAGAAAATGAAAGGAAGAAAACCCTGTGTTCCATTATTTGTAGACTGTGACAATGACAATTGTCACTACAATGTTTTATACAGCAATATTTTATTACAGATATTCAACAGTTATAATACTTATAGTGGCTTACTTTAAATTATATTATGATTTCCATTTTAAAGAAAATGAAACCAGTTAGAAGACTTAAGAAATATACTTAAAGTGAAATAATTTATAAGTGAAATAGACCTTGAATTATCAACTACATATACATGAATCAAATTCCAGCTTTTTTCTAGTCTCTTTAAATAAATTCTGTCTTAATAAATTTGATGTATGCACCTGTAATCTCATATACTTGTCCATAGAGAATGTCATTACTTAATTATTGTGTATGCTAGAAACAGAGTAATTGGGCCAAACCAGTGATTTGAAAGAAAATATATTTGAAAGTCACTATTTAATTTGTGTATTTGGACCAATGTATTTGACCTACATATTTCCTGCTTGGAAATGTTGGCTTCCTATATTAATGGAACTGCTTTAAAATGCATGAGGACTCATGTTAAACAGAGCTGAATGTGGGCTTACTTTGTAAACCATTAGCCCGGGAGTTAATTGTATGAAGTTCACAAAACATGGGTAAGGAGACAGACAATTTTCCTATTTATTCTTGCAAGAATGAGAATAGGGGCCAGTGCCGTGGCACATTCAGTGAAGCTTCCAGCTGTGCAGCCAGTACTGCATGTGGGAGCTGGTTCATGTCCTGGCTGCTCCGCGTCTGATCCAGCTCTCTGCTACGGCCTGGGAAAGCAGTGGAAAATGGTCCGGGTGTTTGGGCCGCTGCACCAGCATGGGTGATTCACATCAGCTCAGCTCCAACTGTTGTAGCCATTTGGATAGTGAATCAACAGATGGAAGACTCTTCTCTCTGTCTCTGCTCTCTCTGTCCATAACTCTATATCTCAATTAAATAAATAAATTGTTTTTAAAAAAGAATGAGAATGAAGCTTCCCTTAAGAACTACTATTAAGGAGTTGTTATTCTATGAAAAGATGTTACTATGTAGAAATTGGTTTCTTTTCCTGTGCTCCCTTGTATGTATGTGGGTTCACACACACACACACACGCACAAATCTACATGCCTGTTTTTTTTTAAACTTCTATTCTGTTTCCTCCCTTACATCTATGTGTGAACAATTTTCTTTCATTCGGCTTTTCTTTAGGGATTTTGACATCTATTTTATTTTCCTATTTATATATTCAGTATTCTCCTTTCCTTCTATTTTAATTATCAAATTGTTAACACATTAGGAGTTATACATGTTCTGTGTAAAATAATTTGTATTTAGAAAAACATAAATGAATTATGTTCTAGTGTACGCTTATAAAAATTCGAACTAAATAAGCTATGTTTCATACTTGTGCAGTTTTCAGTTGATTTATTTTCTGTAGATAAATGATCCTTACTAGGAAACAATCACTCTCAGAATAACATAAATTGTGTTTTTATAACATCAAAACAACAGGTCATTTCTGATGATCAATTTTCAGAAAAAAAACATCTTTTCAGTGACCAAATAAAAAATTGCAATGGTTGGGTGATACATAGTGACACAAAAAACTCACTTCTTTTAACTCTTTCAAAGTTAGTGCTGCAATTTTTAAAGCTCAGAAAGAATTTTTTCATAAATACTCTATTATCTTTCAAATCACATGATAAGCTGTTACCTATAAATTTATGTGACTCAATTGTCAGAAACCTAAGAATACATGTATTCCAATTGCATTTGGTTGGAAAATGTAACTCAAAAACGTTTGGTATTGGTTCCAATGACAAGCCTAGACACAATGGAGTGACTTATTGCAACATTTGTGGAAGGAGGTCCTTAATGCAACAGTGTACAAATTGGAATTCTCAAAGTATAAAACTTCAGTTTATACTGAAAGTTTAAAATGATTAAGAAAGCTGCTGAAATCCCGTGGTAGCTGGATGGACAAGCCAAGAACAGATACTGAAAACATCTTGGATTTTCTGGGGAATGTCATGTGCCTGTGGTTTCTATGTCCAAGAAAACAAGATTTCTCAAAATGCCTTTTTCATCCAATCAAATCTCTATTTTTTGAAAAAGCAATGTACAGAATTATTATAACCTTTGTAGCAAGTATTTCATGTTAAACAGTTACTTTTCATAATTCTTCATGACCTGTAATTTGTCATGAGATATCCAAACAGGATAGAGGCTTCTGGGGACCACTTAGGAGCAAATGTTATTATATTCATTCATATACATGTAACCACTGTTTCACAAACAGGCTGTCTTCCTTTTGACAAATTTTACATAAATCATAATGTCAATTTGATCTGTTTGTTATTCCTCACTATTAAAAGTAATCATGTTATTGACAAAAGGGAGCAGAAACACTGGAGAACTCAATGAAATGCCATGTGGATTTGATAAGGTACAGAAGATACAACAGAGACATACTAATGATATGTGGAATAAAATAACCCGTTTTTATTAAAACATAGCAGATAAATAAAGTTCAAGTAACTTTTCTTGTCATTTCTTATGTGTTCAGTAATTAAAAAGTCCACCTCCAAAATAAGCTGAAACTTGAATTTCTACCTAAAATAATCTTCCCTCAACCCACCCTCACAGTTTGTTTCTTCTTCAGAGTGGTAAACAAGTGACAGTATCATCAGTCCTTATTGTTGGACGATCTCTTCTTACACATGCTGTCCATGGCCCATCATGGTTCATGTGGAATGGACAGGAGGGGAAAAAGAAAATTACTTCCTTGACCACTAGAGCTATAACCTAGTTGAAGTGATATCTAGATATGGTAAATATTCATTAAGTGACCCATTTCCAAGTTTCACCAAGTCCCAGGTCTCCAACAGCAATTCTCTTGATGAAGACAGTGACATCACTGGGATGCTGTTCCCTAAATTCTTTGCATGTGCAGGGGCTGGCTCCTCACTGCTACATTGCAGCTGGTTCATCTTGTCAGAGGGAGCTGATGGCTTGCATCTCTTCTCTATAAATCCTTGGGAAAGTTACTTGACTTTGTGGTGAAATAAAGAATATAAAATACTCCTTCTCTAATAGTGTGCTATAAAAATAAATAGTAGCTACAGCATTGTAAGTCTGCAATAAATGGTTCCTCATATAATGGGGATTAAAAAGAAAATGAAGTGACAGAAGACATGCTGCTGATTTGTTCAACTAGAAGCCTCACACAATTTGATGTTCTGTCCTGTGTTATGGCTTCTGAAGAGTTCAGAAGTTGTTATTGCTTGGAAATTTTTCAAATATTTTTTGTCTCAGATTATTTCCTGGAAAATCCATGCATATGAGTTGATGGGTAATTAAGAAGATCAACAAACCTTCAGTAAGACTAGCACATCAATTTGTAATCAAATATATGGAAATATTCTATTTGATTGATGGTCATTTGTTATTCAAAAGCAATGCAAGGATTTTTTTTCTTCATATGGTTCTGTATAAAGATGAATTTTAATCATAATATAAGTCAGTGGTTTACATATTAATTAAAGATAAATCAATTCTCAATATTGTGTCTTTTTCTAAATATTTAGGAAGTGGTTTCTGATTAAATAGACTTTTAATTCTGGTGTCATTATCAACAACAGGACCTTCAGCTGTAGAAATCCACTACATGACTTATGAAAAAGATATACAATCTTAATTAACATTTAGCTAGCCGACTAAAAAAACAAGGGGTTTCATGGCAAATTTTAGATAAATTAATTATATTCTTAAATTTTCATATATATCTTTTTATGCATGCATAAATTCTCTCATTTTTCTATTATCTAAGAAAGTGTTTTAAGTAATGATTTGTTTTATTTATCTGAGTATTCCTAGAGACACAAATAAAAGATATTTGATCATTAAATGAACACCAGCTAGCAAATAATTTAACATTTCTAACTGCATAGTTAGAATTGTAAAGCAAGGGGACTTCCAGTAGAAATGTCCAACATGAACAACCCAGCCCAAAATGGCCGCTAACTTCCCCTTCCCCCTGCTTCCTTCCCATTTCATGTGGCAAGCCCGTTCACGCGTGCCGGGGCACAACCAATCAAATCTCCTTCTGTACCTGAGTTACTTGTGGTCGCCACAAAAAAGCCCAAACCAGGATCTTCTGAGCTTGCTCTCACAGCCCTGACCCATCTAAGATTGCCTTATTCTCCGGGTTCACATTACCACCTAAGTGGCATCCGAGAATAGGGAAGATAAACAGTTTTGCATTGCAGCTTAGACTCTATTTCTACACTGAAGGAATTCAAGAACCAGGTAACACTCTCCCAATGAGACCGAATGCACAGAACCAAACTGGAAAATAGCCAAGAAAAGGTGTTTTCCATTTTTCATTTTCAATTGACAATTGGCTTTGTTTTTTTTTTTTTACCAGTACTGCATTGATGCTGCACATCGAGGTACATAGTGACTGGGTGTTTAAGGACACAGTATGTCTTGCTTACATGATAAATCCACAACAAATAAATATAAGAAGATTTATTGAACAACTTTTTACTCATTGTATTACTTAAATACTATCATAATTTTGTGGGAAAACTTTCAAACAACTGAAGCACAGATTGTATAAGATTTGTTAAAGGTTGCAGAGCTAATAAACTGCAGAGCAACTTCTAAATTCAGATCTGGTGGATCACAAATTCCACACTTGTATGTTTCACAACCTGTGTGTAGACTTTGCTGAACTTTTACATATTGAATTAACACATTCTTGAGGAGATTATAATCAAGGTCATGATTATAAACATCCTGGTGTGAAATAAGCTCAGTTTCTTTTACTATAGTCAGCCAAATCAATCAGCCATTCCATTAAGTATTAATTAATATCTTTGTCCAAGAGCCAAAAGTTATAAGCATAGAAATAGCCCATCCATCCAAAGCTTTTTAAAATCATTTTGTTGTACATAGCATTCATTTATACAACAGAATAAACAGTATAAAACAGTGGTTGTTTCTAAGATGCATTTATTTGAGAGGCAGAGTTACACAGAGAGGGAGAGACAGAAAGATCTTCCACCCACTGGTTCACTCCCGAGATGGCTACAACAGTAGAAGCTGGGACAATCCAAAGCCAGGAGCCAACAGCTTCTTCCAAGTCTCTCACGCAGGTGCAGGGGCCCAAGCACTTGGGCCACCTTCCATTACTTTCCTAGTCGATAAACAGAGAGCTGTATCAAAAGAGGAGCAACTGGGACATGAATTGGTGCCCCGTGGGATGCTGGTGTTGCAGACAGAGGTTTAGTCTACTATGTCACAGGGCCAGCCCTAAACAGTGATTCTTAATTTTTAGTGCATGTTATGATGGTGTGATGTGGCCTCTGTGACAATTGCTAGATTTCTTTTTCTAACACTAAGTAATTATTTTGTATGATCCATTATTTATATAGTTAATAGCATTGAGCATACATTTATAAATTTGGATGAAGGCATGTTTTTCTTCAGCATTTTGTCCCAGGATAATTTGTAGTTGTTTTAGTTAGATAAAAGTTACCAAAATGGAAAATGGTTTGAAAAAAAATGTGAAGATTAATGTCCCAAAGGCTTCCAGTTTTCAAAAATTATTCTGTGCTTTAGCCAACATAGTATTCAATTCTGTTATTTGATAAATTTTTAATTTGTAAATAGCTATAATATTAAAAAAATTCAGTGGATAACAATTTCTATGTGAGGTACTAAGTAATTATTGCCTTTCCAGTCACCTAAATTTTCTGTTCTGAAAAATGAAGAACTGGTCTTACATATCTCAGTACACTTTACTTTCTTTCTTTATTTATTTGACAGGTAGAGTTATAGACAGTGAGAGAGAGAGACAGAGAGAAAGGTCTTCCTTCTGTTGGTTCACTCCCCAAATGGCCACTAAGGCAGGCGCTGTGCAGATCCCAAGCCAGGAGCCAGGTGCCTCTTCCTGGTCTCCCATGCAGGCGCAGGGGCCCACGCACTTGGGCCATCCTCCACTGTATTCCCGGGCCACAGCAGAGAGCTGGACTGGAAGAGGAGCAACCAGGACTAGAACCCGGCTCCCATATGGGATGCCGGGCCTCAGGAGGAGGATTAACCAAGTAAGCCATGGCGCAGGCCCTTAGTACACTTTAAATTCATATTTTCATGGTCATGACCCTTATCATTGAATCAAAGTAACCTTAATTGTTATTTAAATAGGTTCATATCTTCCTACAGAATTTGGTGAAAAGTGGTGCCCTTATTTGTTGCTTTATTTTTTTCTGATTTTTTTCATAGCTTTTTGTTTTTGTATGCAAGACATTTGAAAGCTTTCAATATTTATATATATATATATGTATATACATATATATATATGTTCTTAAACTCTATGCAGAAAAGAATTCCAAGAAGAAATCATTTGAAAGAAATACGTATGCACAGATACTAGTCTCCATTCCTGCATTAGTCTGCTTCTCCAACACTTTGCCCTTTGCACAACTCCTTCACAGCTGGAAAGGACTTTCAGGTCTCATAAATTTCTGGATTCTTGAATCAAAATCCTACACACTTATTTCCCCTCATTTCTATTGTCTTTGATAAATTAGGAAAAGTTACTGTCTTCCTGTA
Source organism: Sylvilagus floridanus (assembly GCA_949820135.1). NCBI lineage: Eukaryota > Metazoa > Chordata > Mammalia > Lagomorpha > Leporidae > Sylvilagus > Sylvilagus floridanus. The sequence goes on along the minus strand of OX463224.1, from coordinate 98,872,850 downwards.
TTTGATTTCTTTAGGTGAAGTTAATGAGACATTATCTAGGTTGCCTCATTTCTGTTAACAATATGACCCTGAAAATAACTTTAGTCTTTCAATGTCAATTCCCTTATCAGTAAATCAATCATGTTAAAATTAAAAATTGAAAGGTGACAGTGAAGAAAGCTCATGTTTACCTAGATAAGTCAGGAGGGAAATGGCAGATGAGACTAAGCAACAGGTTAGGCTGATAATGAGAAAGGCTTTGTAAATCCTATAAGGTATATGGACTTCCCAGTAAGTAAGAATTATTGAAACTTTTTAAGAAATATATTTTCTATCAGAACTGCTTTTAGAACTACTACTCTGACAGTGTTGTTGGAAGTGTATCAGAGCAGGGAAACACCAAAGAAAGTAGTTGGTATTAGACATCTTTAAAATTTATTTGTTAACTAAAAAAAAATGCATATGACTTTGCAGATGGATAAGGTAGAGCAGTGACCTTTAAATGGACAGTGAGTATGACATCCAGAGCTCAGATTTTATCAGAATGTGGGATGACCACAAGCAAAATTCGATGATTACATGTATTCTTGGCAGAGTAGTAAATCCCAGCTCTATACACAGTGGGAAATTCTAAGGAAACTAATCTCAAGGAGTTTTATTCCAGAGGATTTATAGCACTTGCAATCATTATGTCACCACCATCTATTCTAGTTAAATTAAATTTTTCATTTGAAAAAAGCTAGTTTCCCCCTCTTAACTTTTAAAAACTGTATCATACCCCTTTGCAATGGAACTTTTGTACCATCATATGTTCTAAATATGGCAGTCACTATCATGTGTGCTTATTGAACAATTGCAATGTGGCTAAGAAATTTTGAAGTTTTAATGTTATTTAATTTCAAATCGATAGAAAAATTCACAGGTGCCTAGTGGTTACAAATTGACACCATCACTATGCATGTATGAGTATATACGAATACTAACCAGTGTCAAATACAAAGTAGGAGGATCTCCTGTGACTCCAATTTAGACAATAGAAACTTATATATGGTCATTTGGAGCATGTTTTCCTCCTTAAAGATTGATTAATCTCAAAATATTGGATTTTTGAGATTAAAAACTACAAATATGTGATTGATAAGATAAGTTAGTTTTCCTATCAGAAACAAGATAGGAAAAGAGGTACTATTTATGGATTACCTATTGTTTTAGGACTATACAATGATCTATCTATCTATATGTATTATCTGCATATGTATATATTTATTCATGTATACAGTATCAAATAACATAAGAACTCTTAGAGTTTAATTTTCTTATAATGCCCATGAAAAGGCACAATGACCACAGTAACAAAAGAGCACTATTTAAGTCACAGAGAGTATAACTACGTATCTGTTAACAATAATAAAACAATGGATACTATTAATAATTAATTAATATGTATCAAAACCAGTTAGGGCTGATTCTAGACCCAAATTTTATCATTTTATTCATGTTTTGTTATTTAATGTATTAGTATTCTTTGGTTGCAGAGTCAGGAAATCACAACCTACATTACTTTGGAAAAAAATGATTTATTTGGACAATAGAACTGAAAAGTGCACAAGCAGCATGAATATAAAACACAACTTGACCAGAGCCAGCAACAAAGTCACTGGGATCTCTATCTTTTGGTTATACTTGCTCCATGTTGGTTATAGAATTTCTAAACATCGTGTCGGTTTTAAATCCTGTAGGAAAGAGGACCTCTACCAGAAATCTTAATAACAGTCCCATTTCATGGAGTTGCTTTTGGTAAGATGATGACAGAGCTGTCACAGAATTACTCACCACAACCTGGGGAGCTGTATCTTCTTGAACTGCTTAATCACTGAGTCATATTCGTCTTTGCTATGCCATTTGAACAATGTGGACTGAGGAATACAGCTTTAAAGGCATGACTTTTTAGAGGAAAATCTGGAACAAGGAATCAGTTTTGCGGTAGGGTAGGAAGTCAATGCTATATAAACAGAAAACAAACAAAAAAAAATCAAAACAGGCCATGAAGGCATATTGTTTCTTACAAACAAATTCTCATTTTCACCTGAGAAAAAATAAAATGACGAATCTGGAAAATTTTGCAGAGTGCTGTTTTTGTTTTATTTTGAGATAGTTTTGGATTTGAAGAAGATATGATAGGGGAGTCTCCAAATACCCTTCACTCAGCTCTCCCTGGTATTAACTTTCCATACAACCATGATGTGTTTATCAAAAGTATGAGCTTATCATTATTACGTTATTCATAAGAAAACTGCAGAACTGATTCCAATTTTTCCATTATCTCCACAAATCTGCTGTTGAACTGTTCAAGGATGCAGTCCAGTGTATCACACTGCATTTACTCACCTTGGCCTCTATAGTCTGCTCATGAATCTCCTCTATCTGTAAGTTTCCCCATCTCCCTCTCTCTCATGACCTTGACATTCTGCAGAGTAATGGTTGATATTTGTAAAATACCTCTGAATGTTTGTTATTTTCTCATAGTAGCCAGGTTATGGATTTGGGCAAAGTGAAGAACATACAGAAGGTATAAGCCTTACTTCTTGCATCATATTAAGGGAGCACACACCAGCAATGCTGCTTGCAGATGCCATTCAATTCTATTACACATTTTCTTTTAAAGTTACCAATATCTATTTTTATACCCTATCTGTTCGATATCATTCACAAAAAGCAACACTACTCAAGAATAATGTAGTTAAACTATATCTGGAGAAAGCAGTGCCAAAGAACTTGCGACATATATTTAACAACTAAACTAATTGGTAAACTTGACGGGAGATACATAGAAGTTATGTAATGTCCAGTAATTTTAGCATTCATCAACATATCTTGACTGCAGCAATTATTAGTAGATTTTTTCACTTTAACAAGACGTTTACAGATTTTCAGGAAATTTCAGAAGTATATATTTATCATTTTTTGTGTTGGAAATTCTTACATTAAATGCTTACTATCATTTAAGAGTTAAGTAATTTCCATACAGGAAGAATACTAGATGATGCTACATTATTATACATAATTTAGCCGAAGTATATTAGCACACAAAAACTTATCAAGTAAAACACTCTCTAAGGAGGAAACAATGCAACAAATTTGAATTCCCTTTTGAACCTCTTCCCCAGTGGAGAGCCTTACTTAGGTTATGCAGTCATTTGGAAAGTCAAAAAATGAGAGTCAAGCATAAAGTTCATTTAAATATACATTTGACCATTTTTGTTTTATCTCACAATGTCTGATTGTGTAGGAAAAATACAATTAAAAAATCTTATCTCAATAATTTAGACATAAAATTACTTGTGTCTTGTTTACATTCATTTTCATAGTGAGGTGATAGATGAATAGATGTGAGTGCCAAGAATAATATGATAGATTTGATTTGAACTTTATTTTTTGCAATATATTGATAAAATTCACTACATAATTTCAAGAATCTTTGTAAAACAAAGCCTGTAGTTTAGTACATGAAGATTTTACCAGAATTTTTATACTGAAGTTAGTCATAAAATATTTTCACTAGATTTAGCAATATTCTAGCACTATCTTTCTGCTAACCATTTTACTAAACTATCTTTGCTTCTATTTGTTGAAAAACAAAATATCAACATTCATATTCTCTGGACACAAGGAAAGAACAGCTGGTTAGTTATCAAGTCAAAGTTTCATTCTCTTTGAAGTGCAAGGTGACATTGATCCCTGCTAAAAAGCTTTTGGGATTTCTATTGTTGGTACAGGATATGCTTTCATATGAATATTTGGTTAGCAAACACTACTTCAGCATATGTTAAGTAATTAGCATCATTTAAAGAATTTTACAAATGTCAATGAATTTTTTTGAAAGATTTATTTATTTATTTGCAAGGCAGAGTTACAGAGAGGCAGAGGTAGAGGCAGAGAGAGAGAAAATTCTTCCATCTGCTGATTCATTCCCCAAATGGCTGCAAAGGCTGGAGCTGCTCTGATCCAAAGCCAGGAGCCAGGAGATTCTTCCAGGTCTCTCATGCTGGTGCAGGGGTTCAAGGACTTGGGCCTTCCTCTACTGCTTTCCCATGCTACAGCAGAGAGCTGGATTGGAAGTGGAGCTGCCAGAACTTGAACTGGCTCCCACATGAGATGCTGGCACTGCAGGTGGCTTTACCTGCCACATCACAGCACCACCCTGTCAATGAACATAATTTGTGTGTGTGCACATCTGTGTGTGCTTGCCTCTGTGTATGTGTTAGTGACTGAGAAAATGTACTGGGATTGAAAACTTTCCTTCCCAGTATTTGATGTCTAGACGGTCAACCTGTTTTGAAGTTGCCCTGATTTAAATAGTTTGCTTTTGGAATATGAGTCCTGTTATCATTGATCTAGTCCCTTTTCATAATGTGCAAAATCCAAATTGTATAAAATACACCTGGAATCTGAAGTGGTATCTTTATTGAATCTGAAGGATATTGAACTATTTGAACAAATGTCTAGGGGATCTGGAAATACATTTCTAAAGAGAGCGGGGAGAAGTGGATAAACACAAGATATTGGACTTTTATAAAAAACAAATTCTCAGGTATTTGCCTTTAATATTATATGCATTAGGAGACTGAGATTATAAATTTTAAAATAACAAAGCAGGAGCACATAAAATGCATAGTAAGTAGTTCAGTAATGAAATTTCTATGTGGACCACTTTTATCTAGTAGCATGCATGCTAACCATCAATGGACAATGTATCTATTGTAATCCTTGGTCATTGTGCCCTGAAGTTGTGTGGTGGGCTCTATATTAGAATAAAAAAATGAATAATTTCAATATCAGTACCAAATGTAGGAGCATATCATTTTGATATGGACTTTTCATACATACTAAAATGTTTATAAATGGAAATAATGAGTAATAGAGAATCTTTATGCTTATCATTCAGCTAAGAAAGCCTTAGTATGATTGCAACTCTTTCTTTCAGCCAAAGTAATTCCTTATATCATGGAAATCATTCTCTATTTTTCTTGATATATTTATTATATATTTTCCCATACACACACACACACACACACACACACACATGAACACAAAATACTGGATCTTTACAGTCTCTAATCTCTGAGGTGGAATGTTAGAAAATTGATCTGATAAAATTTCAAACTAGAAAAGTAGTTATTAAAGGTTGGCAAGAGCTTAGAGGAGGGTGGGATGGGGAAAGGTTGGTCTACTGTTACTAATTTATAGTTAGATAAGAGAAATAAGTCCTTACGATCACTTTCACAGTAGAGTGATAATAGATAAAAATAATGTACTGTGTACAAGTATTTCAAAAAAGCTAGAAAAATTACTTCAAAAGTTTTCATCATAAATAAATGATGTTAGAGGAGACAGATATATTTAGTTTGATGTGAAAATTATATAGTGAATATAGGTATCATTCGTAGTCAGTGAACGTTCACCTTTTTATGATCCTTGAGGATTCTCTTGTTATACCTAGTATGTGTACAATGAGTCATTAATGGCAACTGAGTCAATCCTATACGCACGTATTTATTCTCATTTCTACGACTAGAATTACTATGAATCGCTAACTACTGTACCAAACCAAGCAAGAAACTCTACATTATCTTGAAATTTAAAAACATTTGATTTCTTCTTTAAGTTTGTCAATGTTTATCAAGCAGCTACTTCTTGAGATAGTCTGATACACTCAACAACAAATATCTTGAGGTAGCCTTGACAACTCAAGAACAAATAATTCTTTATATATGTTTATAAGTAACAGTGGATATTTAATGGATAGTAAATATGTTAATATATCATGACAGCTAGAGATTTTTGTCAAAATTTATTCCATCCTCTAGTTCAGTGGTTCTCAAAAATGCAAACTCTCAGACCCAGCAGTATCAGTGTCATGCTAGAACCTGTTAGCAGAGTCAATTTTCAAGTGTCACCCCAGACCTACTAAATCAAAATCTCTGGACAGTAAGGCCAGCAATTTGAGTTTTCACAAGTCCTCCAGATGGTTATAATCCATGTTAAATATAAGAACCATTGTTTTCACAAGATATTCTGCTAAATATGCTGCTCATTATATTATTTGCATTATATGATATCACATATCAAAATGATGTGCAGAGTAACCACATTATTGTGAAAATATAAGCCAGAAGGGAGTGCAGTGACTGGGAAAAATACTAAGTAATTCGTCTCACAAATACGTTTTGTAAAAAAATTGAACTAAGTTCTACACAAAAAAATGCTCAATTATTCAATTTTGAATCTAATAGGAATAGTAAATGTTTTGGCATGCATAATGAGTCCAAAAATACTTCGTTGCAATGACCATTTAAGGTTATGTTCACAAAAAAACTACTCTTTTGCTTAACTACTATCTATATGCATATAATTCTCTATTCCTCTGTGTTAATGACAAAAAGCCAAGAAAGTTTTTTGGAGAAGACAAGGAAGATTAAGGATAATTTTACTTATTGAGGACCACTAAAAAATGAATAAACTACTCAATTAATGTTCTCCTACAGTTTTTTCCATTTAGATATCTATAATTTTCTCTAATATGTCATTTGGAATACCGAAACAATCTATTTATATTAATATTAGGCTAATTTTTTCTTCTATTTGGACTTAGATGATAGTTATGTATTCTACTGACTTGTACATGTCCATGACTTCTAATAATATTCCTGAGTATTTCTTATTTTAGGATGTATTTGTTCATTTGAAAGGCAGAGTTAGAGACAGAGACAGAGAGACATAGAGAGACAGAAAGAGAGAGAGAGAAGTTTCCATCCTCTGCTTTCTTAGCTATGCCAAAGCTGGGAGCCTAGAACTCCATCTAGATCTCCTACTTGTGTACAAGAGCCCAGAGATGTAGGCCGTCTTCCCGTGCTTCCCAAGTCAAACTAACAGGGAGCTGGCTCAGAAATGCAGCAGCTGGGATTCTATTTGGAATTCATATGCCACAGGGAGCAGCTTAACCCATTGCACTACAATGCTGGATCCATTTCTGAATATTTCAAACACTGTGTGAGTTCTGCTTCTCTTGAATGCACTTTCATCAGTAAATGTCCAGTTTGTATTTTTCCACAGGCTGAGAGAGTTTAGAACATTCTTTTTTCAATTTTTACAGTCAGTTTATTTGGATCTGAATTGCTTTTTGAAAGTAAGTTTTTATCTAATAGTCATTAATTTTTATTGGTTAATCTACGTGTCTTCTAGGATGAACCTTGTGATTGTGAGTTTTTCCAAATGGAAAACATTAAAACAGATGGTCAAACAGAACTCAAAAAATAATTCCCATTTTGTATATCCAGAATTACAGTTTTTAGAAACAAATTTTCCTTTTAAATGACAACAAATTTGAACTTACTACTTGCAAAAGATGTTACAATGAATTACTTGGATCACTTCTTGGATTAGATCAACTAAGAATCATTAAAAACGGGCAATACTTTTGCATACTAAGTTATTCAATAGCTAATCAACTGCACTAACTGAAGAGCAAATGCATGGGCCAGCAATGTAGTGCAGCAGTTTAAACCACCACCACAGCATCAGTATCCCATATGGGTACCAGTTCAAGTCCAGTTCAGTCCACTTCTGATCCATGGGAAAGCAACAAAAGAAGGCCCAAGTGTTTGGACCCCTGCACCTATATGAGAGTTCCTGATAAATTTCTTGGCTCCTGGATTCAGCCTAGCTCAGTCCTGGTGGTTGTGAAAATCTGGGGCATGAACAGAGGATGGATGATGTCATGTCTGTTTCTCTTTCTGTCTCTCCCTGTCTCTCTGTTACTCTGCTTTTCAAATAAATGTTTGTTTGTGTTTTTTTTTAAAGAGCAAATACAGACGATGGTGATATAGATGAAAAAGGATCATTATAAAAAATTTAATGAGAGGCCGCCGCCACGGCTCAACAGGCTAATCCTCCGCCTTGCGGCGCTGGCACACTGGGTTCTAGTCCCAGTTGGGGCGCCGGATTCCGTCCCGGTTGCCCCTCTTCCAGGCCAGCTCTCTGCTGTGGCCAAAGTGCAGTGGAGGATGGCCCAAGTGCTTGGGCCCTGCACCCCATGGGAGACCAGGAAAAGCACCTGGCGCCTGGCTCCTGCCATCGGATGAACGCAGTGCGCTGGCCGCAGCGCGCCAACCGCGGCGGCCATTGGAGGGTGAACCAATGGCAAAGGAAGACCTTTCTCTCTGTCTCTCTCTCACTCTCCACTCTGCCTGTCAAAAATTTTTAAAAAATTAAAAAAATTTAATGAGATAGAAATAGAGAAATAACACATAACGGTTTCTATCATAAAGAACTTTTGGTATACTGTAGGATCTCAATGGTGTAAGTCCATTCTTCTAAAATCATATTGCCCATAATACATAACCAGATACTATTTATGCAATATTAAATATCAGTGTGTCTCTCAAACTTAAGATGTCAAACTACCAAACTCTCAATCTTCTCAACAGATCAATCTATTTACCCTTTAGACTTCTCCATCTCAGCTAATATCAATTCTTTTCTTCCAAATGCTCAGGCTGCAATGTGAATTACATTATTTCTGTCCACCACATAATTAATTTGTAAGCAATTAGAAGTTCAGTTGCTATCTCCAAAATATGTCTGGAGTCTGATAATTTTAGCAGCTCCACAATTCCCAAGCTGCTCTTCGCGTTATTTCTCATGCTAGTGCTATAACAACCTCCTAGTGGGTCTCCTATTTCCAGCCTCAATGATCTTCAGTTTTGTTCCAAAACCTCTGCTAGAGAGATCCTATTTAAAAAATGTTTGATCATGTCAGCCATCCATTTTATAACCCACTCCAAGTATTACGTAGTTTTTACAAACATCAACATTCCCATACGGATCTGATCTTCCACTTTGTCAACACCATACTCACCCAACCAAGTTCATTTTGATCCGACAACATTTTGATCTGACTCCTTTCATTGAGAATGTTAGATAGGCTCCTACCTTAGAGATGAAGTTGCCAATCCAAACTGGATCTGCCTCCAGATATCCTCCCTGGCTGATTCTTTTACTTCCACCCAAAAACTACTGGAATTTCATGTTATTTTTCTTAAAATTCCTACTGACATTACCACTCAGGGGATACCGATGTCTCACACAGTTTCATATCTTTGTAGGGAATGTTCATGGGTGTATTTCACAGATATGTTGAGTACCTCCTACATGCTCTGCTATGTTCTGACAGAAAAAAATCAATGAACAAGACAGGAATCAGAAGGATAGACATGAAAGCAAGCAAAACAACAAATAAAAAGTTCAAATAAATACAAATATATGGAAAAGGGGGAAAATGTTAACATGATTCTGAGAGAATCGATAGTACTCAAGTGAACAACCGATCAAGGAAAACTTTCCTGATGCTGACATTCCAGCTGAAACCTACAGGATGAAAAAGGCTTAACCAGAGAAAATAATTCAGCTTAAGTAATCAGTGGAGGAATGTATTTAAAATTTTATACTCTATCAAGTATTAGGCAAATAATAGTACTTGAAAAGATTATTAGGGAAAAGGAAAACAATATGTGTCCAAAGGTGACCACAGTCAATACGAAATATTTTAAGGTACAAGCATTCATTGAGTCTTCTACTAATTAATTATTCACTCATTCACTTACACAGTGATTGCTTAAAGATATGTTTATTGATCATTTGTCTAGTAGTAGGCATCATGCTAGGCAATGTAAGTAAAACAGTAAACAAAACCAAATAGAAATTTCTGCCATCAGAACTAGAGAGGTGCTAACTTGGAAAAATGTAAGAAAAACACATATAATACAAATTGGTACCAATAAGTGTCATGCAAAATAAAGCATGTGCATAGAGATGAATGCCAGGTACCACTTTGGATGGGGTAATTAGGAAGGGCTCTGTGAAGAACACAACATTGGTCACCATCCTCAATGACATGAATCATCTAGTGATACATGTGTTCCAGAATGAAGGAACACCCTTGCAATGTCCCTGAGTCAGGAAAGGTCTTAGAAGAGAGTCTCAATGACAGTTGGGGTGGCCGTATGGCTAACAGTAAACCAAGTGACAGCATGAGTAGGAGATGCAGTCAAATGTTAATGTCATAATAGAATCAAGTTACAGGGCTGCACCTTAGATCTTATCCAGGGTGGATTAGAAGAGTGTGTTGCCATTAATCAAAGTAATAGAGAATTATCCTCAAAATGAAGCGAATTATCCTGCTGATGTGTTGGAGGGGAAGAAAGAAATGAAGCATAAGTCCAAGTTGTTTTGGTAAAATTTAGTGACATTAAATAAAATAAGGAAATGTGACAAAGAATCAGATTTTGTGGGAGTGATATGAATAATTCAGTTTGCAACATATGTTGTTCAAATGCCTATATTTTACACTTTCAAGTAAACTATAAAGCTGCAGTTGAGTAAAAAGGCCTGGAATTGAGGGGAGAGGTTAATGTTAGAGGTATAAATTGAGGGTCACAACAGTATGGATAGCTCTTAAAGTTATTGGATTGAGACCATTTGGGAGTGAATACAGAAATAATGAGGTCCAAGGATTAAGCTCTTGGTTATTCCAAAACTTAAAAATCAAAAGGAGGATATAGGATGCTGCCAATAAATATTTCCCAGTCCAATTTCCAGTTCTAAGCAGTAGAGAAGGATCTTTTTATATTATTTTATTTCTATTGTGTAAATGCTCTCACCATGTGTGTATCCAAGCTTTCAATATAATATCAGTAAGCGTGCAAAATTCATGAAAATTTAACAATCATCTCTTGCGAGCTGATATGGCTGGCTCCGGATAGTCACTTAAAAAACAGAATCTAGCAATAGAAACAAACAGAAATCTCCAGTAATGTACAAGGAAAGTGTGATGTGTCAGAAATAAGGAAATAAAGTAAAAAGAAGATTGCGAACAAACATGTCAAAGGCTGTTTACAATTCAAGTACAACCCATGCAAAGAATTGTTGATTGGCATTGCCAGTGTGGAGATCACTGCTGATCTTTTTTAGAAGGGATTTCCACGGAGTGCTTATTCCCAAAACAGGATTAGCAATGGTTCAAAAAGTATTGTAATAAGAAGTGGACCAGATGATTAAGACAATTCTAAGGAATGTTTGTAAAGAAAGTTTTAGAAATTGTCCGAATTAATTTTATTGGCAACATGACAGAATTCTGATATTTAGGTTGTTTTCCAGCTATTAGTGACAAAAAAACATGGAGTCAAATAAGAGCATTTTTATAGAGCATGCTTATCAAATTCTTTCATAAGTCAATCATATCCTTAGGAATTGTTTGGCGTAGGGAATGCTAGTATTAACACAAAGGAACTCCAAAATACTAGTGACTGCAAACGATAGTGAGTAAAGGAATTTTTGGTAGAGACCTTCTTCTATACCATGTGATAATTTGGAAAACCAAGCAGTGGAAATGTAACCTTTTTTGAGACATGTCTTCACCATATCCTAGGGTCTTAGAATTCTCTTTTGGATTCTCTGTAGCTATGTTCCCTATAGTCTATGTGCCAAAATTGAAGGAAATGGTTCAGTAAACAATTTGCCAACAAGTCTAAGGCATATTTTGTTGAAATTACACAAATGCAGTTTATTTAAAACTACACCATTGTAGTTTGTTTAAAAAAAGCAGAATTAACTTCTGATATATATGGAAAAGCTGATATTGTCCTACACTGTCACTAATCAACCATGTTATCTGCAATCTACCTTTTTAGATTTCAATTTCCCTATTTATAAAATGATAAGGAACAAATAAATCACTTCATACATTTCATATGAATTAAGCATCTTAAAAGTAAAATAAGACATTAAAGGCAGGTATTCAGCTTAGTGGTTAAGGTGATGGTTAATATGCCTTCATTCCACATCAGAATATCTGGGTTATCCACTTGATTCTGGACTCCTGACTCTGGTTTCTTGCTGATGCAGATCCAGGGAGGGAGCTGCTGATGACTCAAGTAATTGGTCTCCTAACATCCAGGTGAGAGAACTGAAGGACTTATTTATTTATTTGAAAGTCAGTTATGGGCCGGCACCGCTGCTCACTTTGCTAATCCTCCACCTGCAGTGCCGGTACCCTGGGTTCTAGTCCCAGTTGGGGTGCCGGATTCGGTCCCAGTTGCTCCTCTTCCAGTCCAGCTCTCTGCTGTGGCCCGGGAGTGCAGTGGAGGATGCATGGGAGAGCAGGCTGAAGCACCTGGCTCCTGGCTTAGGAACGGCGCAACACGCTGGCCGTAGCAGCCATTGGGGGGGGGGGTGAACCAACGGAAAGGAAGATCTTTCTCTCTGTCTCTCTCTCTCACTGTATAACTCTGCCTGTCAAAAAAAGAAGAAGAAGAAGAAGAAGAAGAAGAAGAAGAAGAAGAAGGTGGTCAGTTGTGAAGAGAGAATGACAAAGAGACATCTTCCATTTGCTGGTTCATACCCCAAGACAACTGCAACAGCTGGGGCTGGGCAGGCAGAAGCCAGGAACCAGGAGCTTCTTCCAGGTCTCCCATGTGGGTATCAGGGGCCATCTTCCACTGCTTTTCCCACACCAGTAGCAGGAGTTGGGTTGTAAGTGGAGCACCAGGACACAGACTGGCATCCATATGGCATGCCAGCGTTGCAGGCTGTGGCTTTACCCACTACACCACAATGCCAGCTCCAAGAGCTTTGCTTTAAAAAAAAAAAAGGAGGTTCCAGTTACGTTATGTTAGACTGCCCCTCAAATGCCAACAAGTCAAGGAGAGTCATGTGTGATACATAGTTGCAGGTATTTGAGATCAAGTGAAAAACTGGTCCTATCTCCTCTTTTCTTGACTTACTAATTAAACATTGCTTAGTAAACATTGAGCTATATAAAATTATTCCGTATGCTGAAATGGCTTAATATGACAGGGAGTGTAATCTTAAATTCCATGCATGGTCGTAGATGTTTCCAATGACTGAACCAGATCATTCAAGAAATAAAGTAGTTTCCAGAAATGTCACATCCCAATGCTCTCCATCTTTCAAAAAAGTTGTGTCCAGTTCATAGTTTCACCAACTAGAGACAGATTACTTTCTCCTCAAACTGTTAACCCTTAGACATACTCATTAATCAGATAAAAAATTATAACTTAAAAATGATGTATTTATACTCTTCTCAGTCAAAGATACTGATTGGGCCATCAAGATTATACCAAGTGCAAATATCTCATGCTACCCTGTCAACACCACAGCCATTAGCATGGGAGCAAAGTGTCTCTGCGATTATGCAAACACCAGTGCCATAGGCTTCTCAGTCAAACCCTCTGTCAGGATGCCTGGAGGACAGGTTTCAGTAAAAGAAGATGGAATGTATCCCATACCCACGGGCATTAATAATTTGTGATTAACCAGTTTATAAAGACTTGCTAACAGCAGAAGCAGAGAGAAGAAGGTGGATTCCATCTCTTTGGATTTCACATTGCTTTTCTCTCAGGCTAAATCTCATCATTTCGTTTCTGAAGAAGAGATAATTGACTAGTCATTTACTTAAACTTCCTCAAAGGGCATCAATAATCCTCCCAGGGGTCCTTCTTTGATCAAGTAAGGTTAAATTGAATTGACTCCTCATTATGCCGTTTAGGGAGCAGCAGCCAGGATGCAGCCACCCAGAAGGGAGCAGGCCTTCCTCAACAAAGAGAGCTCAGGCTTCTTTGTGAGGGTTTAGGGTAGACTGGTGAGATGAGACTTCGTTAATTAGTATACTCATAAACTTAGTGGAAGAGGAGTAAAAGGAAAAAAATACTTGTGTTAATCATTTAATGTGGGATTTTTCAAATCAAGAGAGAGTACATGGGAGCCTCCATCAGAAGAGTGCACCCCATGGGATAGCTCTCGGCCAGCACTTTTTATTAGAGGGTATAAGCAATTCTACAAGCTAGCAAGCACATAGGCACAGCAATACATTAACCAAAACCTACCATATGAATAGGAAAAATCAAACCCTATGTTGGGGAATGAGTTACACCAACCTGATCTCTATCATGCGGTACCAGCAACCAGAATCTTACTTACAATCTTGAGCTTCCTAAACCAGTATTCACCATTAGTTACAGATTACCCACCCTGCTGCCCTCTGCCACTGCGTTCTGTTGGGAGGGAGTGCCCTCACCTAGCCTGCACAGGCAGAGACTGAACTCCAGCCATGTCCTGTTCCAGGGGAGTGTGCTCCCTGACAATATTTAGACAGTATCCTCTACAATTTAATTTCCAGAAACTGTTCTTTTTTCCTTGAATTCTTAATATTTTTTTCTAAATCTTTAATTCCTAAGTTATGAACTCTATTTTCATATTTAAACTTAAGAAAAAGTATGAAAAATAGTTCATAGACTTAGAAACATCTTTATTTTTATTATCGTTGTATTACAGTAATACCAGAAATTACAATGACTTTTTTTTTTTTTCACAGGCAGAGTTAGACAGTGAGAGAGAGAGAGAGACACAGAGAGAGAGACAGAGAGAGAAAGGTCTTCCTTCTGTTGGTTCACCCCCAAAATGGCCGCTACTGTCAGAGCTACGCCGATCTGAAGCCAGGAGCCAGGTGCCTCTTCCTGGTCTCCCATGCAGGTTCAGGCACCCAAGCACTTGGGCCACTACCTTCCCGGGCCACAGCAGAGAGCTGGACTGGAAGAGGAGCAACCGGGACAGAATCTGGCGGCCCAACTGGGACTAGAACCCCAGGGTGCCAGCACTGCAGCCATAGGATTAGCCTAGTAAGCCGCGGCACCGGCTGACATTTTTTAAATATAGGAAAAATAATTACCCAGCATTTTTATTTCTTGTTCAACTACAATTTTTGCTTAGTGTGTTTCTGATAATTTCTTACTCAAAATTATGTGTTAGAGTAATTAACAAAGTTCTGACACTGGGCAAAATGTTTACCTTCTTTGACCTTACTTCCATTTTTTTTATAGAGTGGAAATTTTGGAATTTTTTTTTTAAATTAGCAACTACAAAAAGAAAACATACAAACCAATATTTTTTAATTTTTAATTTTAATTTTATTTTTTAAATTTATTTAAGTTATACATGTCCCATGTATTTCATACATACAAATTTAGGAACATAGTAGTACATTCCACCATACCCTCCCTCCCTCCCAATCTCGAACCCTTCTTCCTTCTTTCTCTACCAGCCCCATGCTTAATTTTTACAAAGATCTATTTTCAGTTTTCTTAATGATCATAAAGGTAATCCTACACTAAGTAAAAGAGTTCAACAAATAGTACAAAGAAAAAACACTGATCCTCAACGGAAGAGATAAGGGCTCTCTGATTTTTTCCAATCTTTTCTTCTAACCCTTTTAATGAACCCATGTTTGATTAAATGCCATCCCTAGAAGTTTTACTATTATTAAATCATTTTCAGAACTATATCTCAATACTGCATGGCACTTAATCCTGTAGCTCAATGAATCAGTATTCTGCTATGGGCTTTTGTTAGAGTTGAAACAAATTTTATTTGTTTAATGAAGGGGCAAAGTTTAGTAGGTCATCACTTTAAAAGGAGTTGTTTTAGACAAGTAACTAAGCATATATTACATTCGAATAGGACAACTAAAATCAAATTTAAAAGATAAAGACACAAGTGATATGAAGTTTAACTTGTGACACTTTCTACTAACAAGTGACGATCAAAATTGAAAATGTGTTATATAAATCTAACAGTTTTTCATAGAACTTGAAGTGTTTAGGGAAGTATATGTGAGAATGAAGCAGTAAAACTGGTAGCAAGCAATATTTCAGGAGTATAATTAATAGGATTTGATAACTGATTAATTATGAGGACCAGAACAAAGGAAAATATGACAATGGCTGTGAGACAAAAAGGTTCTTTGTCTATTTATAAAGTCAAGTCAATCATATAATAATTCATGGGATAAATTATAAAATAAGTGTATTTATAAATATAAAATTGGTATAAGTATGAGAGCTTAGATAAGAAAAAAAACCTTTTTGTGACATGATTTCAGGAGAAACCTCATAGTCAATCTAAAACCTAGGCAGAACTGGAAACATGAGCAGCTATTTCCAACTGCTGTTTTTAATGAGGTTTTCTTCTGTGTAGATTGTAGTAAACAATTCTCATCCATCTTTTCATTTGGTGTAAATTTCTTTTTTAAAAATGTATTTATTTTCATTTATAAGGTAGAGATATACTGAGATAGATGATAGAGGGAGACCTTTCATCCGATGGTTTACTCCCCAAATGCCCTCAACAGCCAGGGTTGGACCAGGCCAGAACCAGGAACCACAAGCCAGAAACTCAACCTTCATCTCATATAGGTAACAGGACCCAAGTATTGGAGCCATTGCCTGCTGCCTCCCAGGGTGTGCATTACCAGGAATCTATATTGGAAGCACTGGAGCCAGGTATTGAATTAATCAGTTTAACATGGGATGCAGGCATCACAAATGACAATCTAAAGGATCATGAAACATCTGGCTCTGGTGTAAGTTTCTGAAGACAGAGTCTTTGTTTTGGTTATTTTTATAATAACATTGTGAATAATAATGATTTTCAACCCATATATTTATATAATATTTTAAATTTCTAAAAATAGCTTAGCAGTCATTTTTATTATAGTTTTTGGTGATAAGGCACAATGCTCTTTGAGATTCATCTAGAGGTATATGAACTTGCCTACTATCTAGTTGGTGATAGAACTGAGGCTTGAATCTGTTATCTGTTCCCTGCTTTGGTGCCACGCCTACCTTAAGAGTTTTAGATGGCCTATAGCTTCACAAACAGTGCTTTGTGTGCAATGTGCTCTTTATCAACTATTTTCTTACAAATTCATCAATCTTCCATACACATATTAATGCTTAGTTAGCATTATTTGTGATGAAAAATATTAAGGGTTTCAAGGCAAATACTGCACTGACAAAAGCATTGTGAGAAATAGAAGCTCTTACTTTCGAGAAAATTACTTTAAACAACATCAGAGCAGAATTTCTTTGCACACAAACCAAATCTACTTTCCTTCTCACTCAAAGTTCATAGGATGCACATACAGACATAACAAACCTAGCTGAAGAAGTGGTTTAAATTTATAGTGCCATATAATATGTTAAAGGAGACCTTATTGAATTTTCGAACAAGGAATGACAAGGTCAGGATTTCATATGATGTCCCATGTCAATGTGAAGAACAAATGAGTTGGAAGGCAGACAACAGTTCAAGCAAAAGACAAAAATGTGTTTAGGGAAGTATGTGTGAGAATGAAGCTGTAAAACTGGTAGCAAGCAATATTTTAGGAGTATAATTAACAGGATTTGATAACTGATTAATTATGAGGACCAGAACAAAGGAAAGTATGACGATGGCTGTGAGACAAAAAGGTTTTTATCCATTTATAAAGAGCAAATCCAGGAATATATCCCCTTTCTATATCCAGTATAGCAAGACACTTGTTTTCAATTAATGAAATAATATAATTAAGAATGCAATTAACAGACAACATAATATAATAATTTCAGCCCATCAATCATTCCTGAGTTTCTGAGATTTCATCAAAGATTGTTATTATAACCACTCATTTATGATACCTCAGTGTAGTTGGAGCCCAATATCTGAGGAAACTATTTGGCAAGTTCTGTTCCATTGAAGAGAACCAATTTGAAAAATTTGAGGGAAATCTTTAAAGTTACTTTGTATCTTTATTAATAAGAAGGGACTACCTAGCAGATTAGAGTGAGAGAAGCTTGATAAAATACTGTTTTTAAGTCAGTCTTATGTTAAATATTCTACAAATTAAAAGCTTGTTATAGAAGGAGTAACTATTCAAAAATATGTTGCCAAGTCTATAATTTGATAAGAAACATAACAGGATAAGTTATGCACCAGCCTTAGGTTTGTGGAAGACATAAAAAGGATCATCCTCTAGGCACCATGCAAACACCTATATCAAGATCTGTCCAAAGGTCTGCATTTCACCAAACTACTCCACCAATCCAAGCAATTTTTCCCAAACCAGTCCTTCATGGCATTCAGAAACGTTCTATAGATTAATCTGCAGTCTCTCTCTCTCTCTGACTCTCTCTCTGTGATAATTCAGTAGTACTAAAAACCAAGATACTTTACTACTTCCAAGTTTAAGCACACTGAGTATTTAAAAAGAAAGTAAGTTTCTCTCTCACAGCATCATTACAGAGGAAGAAATACAATATCTGTTTCTCTGCAATGCAGATTTTATTTTCCAAAAGAATTTTTCAAAAATAAATTAAGTTTCTTATAGAACAGACTTTTCAGGTATTTGAGGTATAATAATAACTAGGAATTCTGCAAGGAGAGTGTGCCTTTACTCTAAAAACCTGTATTTGTCTTTAACTTCAGAAGCAATTCAGACATGCCATAGGAACTTGAGGTAAGAAACAATTACAAATGATCTAGGACCTTATTTTAGATCGATTGGAGCAACTTACCCAAATCTCAGTAATTCTGCTGCTTTGCAACTGTTAAAAATTAATGCTTCATAATAGTTACATTTCAAACTATTTTATTATTTAACCACATAACATTTTTGTAAGTGCCGTTAACAGCCTGGGCTGCAATTAAATTTTGACATGTTGCAGTGCATAATGTTCTGAAACTGTGAACTGTACAGCTAATTGATAATTCAAACTCTAATTGAGATAATGAAGCTGGTCTTGGACATCAGTGAGATGGTCACCTAATTAACTTCTTAATATCTGTTTACTAGATGAGTGGAGAGTAGACCCAGGGTGATGATGGTGCTATAAGTTAATATGGGAGGAAATAGTGCTGATGAAGCGATCAGACCGTGGATATAAGCTTACTACTAACAAACCATTGTAGTGATTTAGAGCTTAAAAGAAAACAATTCATCTTTTCTCCCTTCCATCCACTCAAACAAGGTACAGTGAGAGAAGCCTGGCCTAATATATAATCCATAAATATGGATTACCCTGAATTAGGGATAATAGGCTAGAGGAAATTTTCATTGCAGAATTTTATTGTGTGAGAATGGAGATATAAATTTAAGTTTACACAAGCAGTCCTCTACTATATTATTAAAATAATGTTACCATATTAGGCTTTGTGTGTGCGTAAAAGAAAATGCCTTATTGCCTTCATTACTAATTATAATAATAATTATGATGATAGTAGATAACCTTTAATGAGCATCATCTATATGTCAAATACTGACTTAAATTCTTTATATGCATAACTCATTAAAATCTTATGACAACCACATTAAGTGGTACTATTAATGTATAAATTAAGGAAGTTAGGTTTTGAAAACCTAAATTGCATAATATCTTCCTGATTTAGGCAAGAGAATAATTCATGTTTCTAGTGTAGAGAATAACACACCAGACATCAGGAAATTAACTTTCCCAAGAAACATAATTAGACAAAGTGCAGAAAAGAGGAACTCGGGTTTTAAGTAAGACTTGTTAAGTTCCTATTGGTAGTGACTTCCTGACCACTGCTTTTCATCTGACCAACACCACACTCCTCTCTTCACTTATTTTCTTTCAGTCTCAGCAAATGAAAAGGAGAAACACATTTCCTGAGAGAGGAAAATTTCTGACAAATGAAACAGATTTTAAAAGTCTCTGATTTTGCAGTGTGCTTGGCTTATACTGAAAGTAACAGAGGCTGAAGGGAAGTGAGCTAGGGGAATAGAATGAGCTAAGGTCACAGAGGTGGAGACATAAAGATCATGGAAGCTTTGTAGGCTCCATAAATTAGGGTGAAAGTTCTGGCTGTTACAGCCAGGAACAAATTCCAACAGCAGCTTAAATGAAATAGAAGTATATTTGTCACATTCCATATAATATATATACCATAATTCTTTGCATAACTAATAGGATACCAAAAATGTAATGTATAGGGGTGAAATTGACATTTTGAAATCCACTGATTATTTACAGCCCTGTCTCTGCTGTTTCTGGAACAGAGGTGGAAGGGTGGGAGTGTGAGCAGGAAGTGGGGTAAGGTGGGAGGTGTCACCAGATTCCTGAATCTGTATATATGAAATTTTTTTACCTTAAATAAAATTTTAAAAAGAAGTAAAAAATATATATTTGTCTCTTCTTTGAAAGTCTAAGTAAGTTTAAACCCACCTGAAATACTGTGTTAGTTCCAAGATACAAGGGTCTTGGACCACTTGATCTTTTTGTTGCATTCTTAATGACTTCCAAATGTACATCCAGTATGGTTATTTTATTTCCTACAATGCATCTGTACTGCAACTAGTCATTAGATGGGACAAAATGATGATGAAAGCAAATGTCTAAGACGGCAAACACATCCCTTTTATTAGTGTTCTTTTTTGCCAAAACTCAATCACTCAACCCAAATTAAACCCAAGAGAGAATAAAGATGTTGTTAATTGCAAGTCCATGTCAACATTCTAAAGTTTTATTGTTATGGAAGAAGTAGAGATTGAATATTTGAGAGATAGCATGTCAGCACTGCAAAGGCAAAATAGTTTGTATTTTACTCTGTCCATGATAGAAAAATCTAGGAACAGTTTGAATGCAAGAATAATTTATCTTTAATGTGGCTTACATTTTGGAAACTCTATGTGGAAACCAGAAATCAGCTATTTACCAGATGGGTAGTGATTGTGGCAGTGGAACAATGGAAATGAGAGAGCAGTTGGGAGGTTCTGCTTTCAAATGCTGTTTATATCATTCTTCAGTCTAAGTCTTCAGTTTATATCATTTAAATATTTAAGTACTGTGCTTTTTTCTTGTAATTTATTGGATTCTCAACAATTACATCCAACAGACAACTAAAGTTTAACGTGTTCTAAATACATTTATTTACCTTCTATGCTGAAATGTTGCTCCTTCCTGCGTTCCTACATTCTTCATCTCAGATGATATTATCTACAAATGTCAATTAATGGATTTTATTTTTAAACATTTTTAGATTTCTAGAAAACTTGAGTAGACAGTATAATGAGTTCTAATACAACCTCTCCTCTCTCCCCCACACACAATTTCTTCCAATATTAGCATCCTATATTAGTATGATGTATGTTTACTACTTATGAAGAGATATTTATACATATATAGTATAATTAAGTAAAATCTAAACTTTACATAAACTTAATCCTTTTGTTATATGTTTTTGGAAAAATGTAAAATCTTAATTATCCACCATTATAGTATCACAGGCAGTAAATACACTATAAATATCCATGTGGTACATCTATTCAGTCCTCTGTCTCTCCCCAAAAATCCCTGGAAATCACTGATCTTACTCCTGCCTTTGTAGTTTTGCCTTCTCCAGAACAACATAATATCATTAGAATCATAATGCGTAGACTTTTTGACTGACTATATTCGCCAAGCAGTACACCTGGAAGGTTCTCCCTGGCCTGGCTCACTTATTCTTAGCGCAGTATAATATTGATTTACATAGATACAGCACTGTTTATTGGACAGGATCCCCAACAACAACAAGCCAATTGGAAATAGATAGCAGAACAGTTGTCCCTCAGTTTCTGTGTGGAACTAACTCAAGTTCCACACATAAAATGACATAGTTCTTTTATGTAAACAATGTATATTCTCCTGTGTAACTTATATGACATTTTCCTTACTTCTAAGTACATAAAATGATGAAAATGCTATGTAATCATTTATTATATCACATTATTTGGGGAGTAAATAAAAGAAAAAAAAAGTCTGTACCTATTCAGTATAAAAGCAAACATTACAGGTCTAATTATACTTTTAAGACATGGTTGGTTGAAGCTGCACACATGCAATTGATGGATATAGAGACCTGATTATATCGATCAAAAGGCCTTAGAAAAATTGAATTAGAAGATGAGTTAATTTTATTTAAAACATTTTGAAGCTCATGTATGGTTTTTTATAATTCACATTTTCCATGACCTTTTGAAGACTGTGTGAGTGTGTGTGTGTCTGCAGCTTGGTTGGCAGGATGAAGAGAACTGTTTGAACCTGAAATCCTTCTGTGATCAGAATTTCCTCTTCCTCCAGAAATGGCAGTTGTTTTCTATTAAGGTCTTCAGGTGATGACACAAGTCCCACCTACAATATGAAGGATAACCTTCTGTATACAGATTCTAAGGATTTATGTAAGTATTATCTAAAAAAAATGGAACTCGCCAACATGTAGAATAGTCTTTGACCAAATATCTGGATCTTGTGGTGCAATCAAGTTAACACCTATAATGCTACTACCATACACTGTTTACTAATTCACAAATGTAAGCCACTTAAGTTGCTTCTAGTTTTTGCAGATCATGAATAAAACTGATAAAAACATCTATGTGACAGGGCCAGCGCTGTGGTGTAGCTGGTAAAGCCACTGCCTGTTGGGCTGGCATCCCACATGGGCGCTGGTTCGAGTCCCGGATGCTCCACTTCTGATCCAGCTCTCTGCTATGGCCTGGGAAAGCAGTAGAAGATGGTCCAAGCCCTTGGGCCCCTGCACCCATGTGGGAGACCCAGAAGAAGCTCCTGGCTCCTGGCTTCGGATCAGCACAGCTCCAGTTGTTGCAGCCAATTGGGCAGTGAACCAGTGGATGGAAGACCTCTCTCTCTCTCTCTCTCTCTCTCTCTCTCTCTCTGTGTGTGTGTGTGTGTGTGTAATTGTCTCTCTGACTTTCAAATAAATAATTAAATCTTTTTAAAAAGTCTATGTGCCTATTTTTGTGTGAGCATATGTTTTCAACTTAATTGAAAAAACACCTAGATGGCTGGCGCTTACTTGGCTAATCCTCCGCCTGTAGCGCTGGCACCCAGGGTACTAGTCCAGTTGCTTCTCTTCCAGTCCAGCTCTCTGCTGTGGCCCAGGAGGGCAGTGGAGGATGACCCAAGTGCTTGGGTCCCTGCACCTGCATGGGAGACTGGGAGGAAATACCCAGCTCCTGGCTTCGGATAGGCGCAACACTGGCTGTAGCGGCCATTAGGGGAGTGAACCAACGGAATGAAGACCTTTCTCTGGCTGAAGAGCCCATGAGAGTATTTTAGGCATGGAAATCCAAGACACTCTGGCAAACAAAACAAAACAAAACAAAACAAAAATCTAAATGAAAGATCTCAGTGAGTGAGATCCCAGTGGAAAGAAAGGGCCATCAAAGAAGGAGGTACCTTTCTCTGAAGGAAGGAGAGAACTTCCACTTTGACTATGACCTTATCTAAATAAGATAGGAGCTGGCGAACTCAAAAGGCTTCCATAGCCTTTGCAACTCATGACAAGAGCCTAGGGTGATTATTGACGCCATAAACAAGAGTGTCAATTGCTAAATCAACAACAGGAGTCACTGTGCACTTACTCCCCATGTAGGATTTCTGTCCTTAGTGTGTTGTACATTGTGAAGTAATGCTATAACTAGTACTGAAACAATATTTTACACTTTATGTTCTGTGTGAGTGCAAACTGTTGAAATCTTTAATATATACTAAATCAACCTTCTGTATATAAAGACAATTGAAAATGAATCTTGATGTGAATGGAAGGGGAGAGGGAGCAGGATGTGGGAAGTTTGTGGGTGGGAGGGAAGTTATGGGGGGGAAAAGCCACTGTAATCCAAAAGCTGTACTTTGGAAATTTATATTTATTAAATAAATATTAAGAAAAAAAATGTTAAAAAAGAAAAAACACCTAGAAAGCAAGTTTCTGGACCATATATGAATATTACGTTTAGCTATGTAAAGAACTACTAAATTATCCTGCAAAATGAATATTTTATTTTGCCTTCCAAAGACAATGAATGATACAATTCTTTTACACTGCATCCTCTCCAGTATTAAGAATTGTTGAGTTTTTAAAAACGTTTTTCATTCCATTATATTTAGCTTTATGAGACAGTTTGAGTAAATTTTATAGTGCGGAGCCTGGGTCAGAATTCTTTTTTCCCTCTTTTTACATATGACTGTAAATTATTTCAGCAACATTTGTTGAGAACACTACCTTTTCTCCACTGAACTACTTTTGTTCTTTTGTCAAAGATCAATTCAGTATATTTGTACAGGTTTATTTCTGGGCTCCCTGCTCTATGCCATTGATCTAAATGTGTGTTCTTTCT
The DNA here is from genome assembly GCA_949820135.1 of Sylvilagus floridanus. Lineage (NCBI taxonomy): Eukaryota > Metazoa > Chordata > Mammalia > Lagomorpha > Leporidae > Sylvilagus > Sylvilagus floridanus. The sequence continues at coordinate 98,848,789 of OX463224.1, read as the reverse complement.
CTATGACCGCCCTTTGTGATGGCTGTGGATTCACACTGAGTCCTAAAGTCGGGAAGTGCCAATTTTCCAGCTTTGTTCTTAATTAGAATGTTGGCTATTTCAAGTCTTTCGCTTTTCTACATAAACTTTGGGAGTGGTTTACCAATATTCATAAGAAAGGTTCTGGGATTTTTATTGTTATGGCCTTGTGTCTATAAAACACATTTTTTTATATCCTAAATATTTATTAAGCTGATCTGCCTCAGTACCAGCTACTCCAATCACGAGTACCATGACTACTGTTACTGCTGCTGCTACTATAACTTCTTCCTATTTAGGTTTTGCTATGTCTTTATCGGAATAGCAAGAGCTTTCTGGTGTGTCTCCTGCTTCTACCCTTGTTCTCTTCAAATGTATTCTTTAGAGAAGGCTTTAATTAAATGAATCTTGGAATTGAAATCCCTGTGATGTTTTCTCACATGAAAATAACTTTCATACCCCTTAACATGTGACACAGCGCCCCCTTATGCGTTACTCTTTCTGTAAGTCGCCTCTCTACCTTATTCTCATTGTTCCAAAAATTACAGATCTTTTGAAGTTCTTCATAATCCATGTTACTACTCTCATGTGTCTCATCACTGCTTTCTTTCATGAAATGCCCTTCCTCTCTCCGTCAACTTAGAAGAATTCTGTTTCCAGATCCCTCAAGAATTTTTTTGAAACCCATACTTTCACTACTTCCTTAATTGCCATCTTTGTATCCCTATATCTAAACAAAGAATCTTAATTTTCTATTAATGTGCCTACACGCTCCTTGTGGTTGACTTAATTCAACTTCTTTTTGATGCACTTAGCATGATTGACGCATTTTTAGTGCTAACTAAAAGTTTATTGAGTGAATAATAGAGCAAAACATGACTGAACTATGCTGATAATTCAAAGGCTGGTAGAATTTACACTACATGATCTTGTGGATTTTTTTTTTTTTAAGATTTTTCTTTTTTTGAAAGTCAGATTTGGGGGAGGGGAAGGAGAGCAAGAGATTGACCTTCATTCTCTAGTTCACTCACTCCCCAGGGGGCCACAATGGCTAGGGCTGAGCCAGGTTGAAGCCAAGAGTCAGGAGTTTCTTCTGGCTCTCCCAAGTGGGTGGCAGGGGCTCAAGCACTTGGGTCATCTTCCATTGCTTTCCCAGGTCATTAGCAGGGAGCTGGATCCTAAGTGGAGCAGCCAGGTCTTGAGCCCACACTCATATCGGATGCAGGCATTACAGATATCAGCTTTGCCCATTGTGTCACAACAAATAGTTTCCAAAGACCAATTCATATGATAAAAGTCATTTGTGTTCACTTATTTGTAGTTCTCAGTATTTGTTATCAATTTTCTTCCTTTTCCAATGTTAGCATGGGAATTTTTTTTCTTCCGATGCCAATTAGCCTCTTGTCACATACTTGCATTAAGTCAACATTGAGCATTACTCAAAAAAAAATCATTTTACATTTGTGAATTCATTCCCAACCCATATTTGTGATATTTTAATTAGCAAGCTAAAATTTATTTTTAATCCCTATTGACTCCTACCCAAAAAACAATCAGATCAGGCTTTTGGCATAGCACTTAAGATGTCACTTAGAATGCTTACATTCTTTTTTTTGTTTGTTTGTTTGTTTGTTTTTTTATAAAGCTTTTATTTAAAGAATATAAATTTCCAAAGAACAGCTTATGGATTACAATGGCTCCCCCCCACACAACTTCTCTCCCTCCCCCTACCCTCCCCTTTCCCGCTCCCTCTCCCCTTCTGTTCACATCAAGATTCATTTTCAATTCTCTTTATACACAGAAGATCAATTTAGTACATATTACGTAAAGATTTCAACGGTTTGCCCTCGCATAGAGACACAAAATGATAATACTGTTGGAGTACTAGTTATAGTATTAATTCACAATATACAGCACATTAAGGACAGAGATCCTACATGATTTTTTTTTAAAAAATTGATTAATTGTCTATGCATTCTTTGATTGATTATTTGGATGTGATTCCCAGCTCTGCTACTAATTCCAGATTCCTGCTAATATTTACCCTGGGAGGCTGCAGGTGATGGCTTAAGTGTTTGTCACTTTCATCCATATGGGAAACCTGGATTGAGTTCCAGGCTCCTAGCTTTGGCCTAGCCCAGTCTTGCCAGTCTTGGCTTTTGTGAGGTTTCCAGCAAATAGAAGGACTCTCTCTCTCTCTCTCTCTCCCTCCCTCCCTTCCCCTCTCTCTCTCTCTCCATTCCACCATTTCTCTCTTACTTCTTCTTCCAAACAAAAATAAATTAAAAATATTAAGTTATAAAAAAATTCAAAAATATAAAAATTTGCTGTTTTCTTTCTAATGTCTTTTACCTAAGAATTTTGATTAGGGATATGTAAAAATAAAGTTTAGTTCAGGGTAGTGAATGAAAGGGCTTAGAATTAGTAGAAAATATCCCATTATTTTACACTCACACAAATAAAATTTCTCTTCCTTTGACTGTTGGTCATTTGAGAATTTAGTGGAAGGCGTTTGTATGAAATTCAAAGTACATTAGAAAGCAAATAAAGTAAGTGCCGAAAATAGCTTATTTTAGCACTTCCCAAAATCCTAATTTCAAATGGGAAGCCTATTCCAATTCTGAGCCATCTCTGTGAAGGAAGATTAGAAATTTCATTAAATTTCCTTTGTTTTTGCTTTCAAAACAATTTTTTGGTTTTCTATCTCTCATTTAGTTTGGCATAGAACAAAATATGAACATTAATATTATAATAACATTTACTATAATGAAAGAGAATTGCTACAGTATTGTACTTTTCAAGTCACTCGCTCAGAAAACTCAACACCAGCTACTGTTTATTTAAATGTTCATTTTATTGAGATTTCAGAATCATTTGGATTGGTTTTTACCAATGTTGATTTCTGGTTTCTAGACTGAGAGAACTTCTTTTAGGAAATTTATTTCCTGAGAAATCGTAGTAATTTTGCGTTCTATTATGCAGAATGCAGTATAAGCTACAATTTTGAACTGCATTTACTGCTCTTATTATATGTAATCCAAAGAGAAAACTCCAAGATTCAAATATTAAGGAATATTTTGAGATAAATATAGTTATAGAAACAATTATAGATTCAGTAAGACCACACACATTTATGAGATATTACTATTGGCACTATCGATCCATGAATAATATGTTAAATAACAGTACTATATAAATGTTGCTGCTATCAATGTTCAAGTAAATATTACTGGCTTATATATACATATATGTGCACTTTAATGGATATGTCCAATCATACATTCATAAATGTATAATGAAATTCCTCTGTTAATTAAGTTTTTGCTTATCTCTCCATTATAAAATGGAGAAATAAAATGGAAATAAAATGGAAATAAATAAATAAAATGGAAAGTAAAGGGGCACTTTTAACTTCATCATTCACTTATAAACCAATTAGTTTCTAAGGCATTCAATATTATCTTTTCTTTAGAGAAGAAATTCTAATTGGAGTTCTGAGATATGAATATGTGCATAGTGGTAAAATATAGATATATCATTATTGCACTTAATGGGTAAAACACTTGAGGGAAGAGCATTTTGGACACATAGTACAGTTTAAGTTCAATAAATCGCTTTTCTATATAGAAGACTTCTGGAGGCAGAATAATTTTTTGGCATTTTAAAATCACTTTATCATACACTGAGATTCTCTGGACCAGGAAAAGCAAGAGGGAACAGCTCCTCTCTTCTCCATGATTTCTGGCAATGCAGCTAGGAAGGCTCAAATGAGAGGAGTGATTTTTATGGCCGAGGTCTGGAAGTTCCATGATGACATTTCATCCCCTTTCTGGGAAGCAAAAAATTTTTTTAATGATCAAAAGGATCACACTCAAAGTTACCTCATATAAAACTGTAACGTGGTATTCCAAAATATTTTCTCATAAACCTTGTTCATATTTTTCCTTGAAAAGAAGATATCTATTCAAGTCTTGGGAGGAGAGCTGTAGACCTTTACAAATTCAGGTATGAAGACAATTGCTTTTCAGAAGTTTCTTGTTGCTTTATTTATTTTATTTTTACAAAGTGAGAGGAAGAACGAGATTTATTAAAAGGCAAAAGGATAGTACACACTCAGATGTGAGCTCCAGCAACTTGGAGAGACGATCAACCACACCCAGAGTGGGCTCAGCCTTTGAAAGGTGGAGGTGGTGCTCAGGGCAAGGCCTGACTGAAGATTCCAAAGAGGCCTGATTTGAGGTTGACCTGTAGCACATGTGGTCAGATCCACAGAGTGTTACCATGTCTGAAGCAAGGTTTAGCTGCATGTCCTCAGTCATGTTGCATCACAGGGAAGGTGATGCAATTGGGAAGTGTACGTGGCTTGAGTGTTGGCAGCCCCTTAGCTCCCCATCATTGTCACCGCTTACTACCTCACCTACATCACTGAAAGAATTCATTGCAGGGGAAGGGCACTACAAAATTCTAAAAATTATTTAGACTAAAAGGAAAATTATACCAAACATAAATCAGAGCTACAGAAAGAATGCATAGCAAAAGAAACAGCAAATACAAACATGCAACACTCCTAAGCATTACTTTGTTTTGACAGAACTTACTGATTCAGAGAGGAGAAGATAATACTAAATCTCTCATTTTGCAGTGTTAATGACATGGACAAACCACTGACAACTGAGAACAGCCACCTTGAGGGCCTTGTGACAACAAATTGACTTAAACTTCAAATTAATGACCCAGTTATGAAGGATTTCACCCTAAGAAAGACACGAAGATGCAGATCCTAGGAAGGTAGCAGGTTAGGAAGCCCCAGAAATAATTATATAACTGGAACCTTGGTTACAACTATTTTGGAATTATGGAGTTCAATAAATATTTGAAACTTGCAAAGGAACAAGCCACAAACAAGAGTGTCAATTTGTTAAGTCAACAACAGGAGTCACTGTGCACTTACTCCTCATGTAGGATCTCTGTCCTTAATGTGTTGTACATTGTGATTTAATGCTATGACTACTACTCAAACAGTATTTTACACTTTGTGTTTCTGTGTGGGTGCAAACTGTTGAAATCTTTACTTAATATATACTAAATTGATCTTCTGTATATAAAGATTATTGAAAATGAATCTTGATGTGGATGGAAGGGGAGAGGGAGCGGGAGAGGGGAAGGTTGCTAGTGGGAGGGAAGTTATAGGGGGAAAAAGCCATTGTAATCCATAAGCTGTACTTTGAAAATTTATATTCATTAAATAAATGTTAAAAAAAAAAGAAATTTGTAGAGCAAAGCCTGTATGGTAAATTATGGTTAATTTTGTTATATTTACACCCCCAGCACAGTAGCAACTACCAATCCCCACCCTTCAGCTCTGTGTGTGTGATACAGAAATAATTCACACAGCTTGAGGGAACCACAGTGGGGAGAAACTGTACTCCAAACATGGAGGATCTGTGCTATGATGTTGATAATAAATATGAGCTCAAAAGAGAAGTGGTAATTATTTGCACTTCCTTTCATTGTTACACTGACCATGCTACTCCCGTCTCTTTTATCTAAAATGATGCCAGGAGATTTAGCATGTAAATACCTTTATTTTTCCATTTTCATGCATTCTTTTTCTGCTTTGGAGCAAGATTCCGAAGAATACTTTAATGAAAAGTAGACACATAGATGTAAGAAGTCAGAATATAACTGCACACATGCAGACGTAGGCAAAGAAGAGATCTGGCATTTCTTAAGTTTATACCTCAGGGTAGTCTTTGGTATGGAAATAACCCAAAAACAAAAATGGAAGCAAAAGCAATGAACTCTGCAAAACGTAGAAACTCTGATTTCAGATTTAGCAGATTACTAGATTCAAATGTTCTGCTTTCAACAAAATCTAAGGCAAACAAAGAAACAAGAAATAAAAGTTACCAACAGAGTTTGTCATAGAAAAACAGTTGATGATAAATCTACTAATAACTATTTTTTAAGATCCTCCAAAAATAAGATGTAATGTCGAGAAAATTATCTATAGAAAAAAGTGGAAATGTAAACAAAGATAAAACTTAACAATAAATTGAAAAATTCTAGTGCTGAAAATACAACTGAAATGCAAAGTTCAGAAGTAGGAATCAAAAGTGAAATTGAGTGTTCTGATGAAAGAATAAGAGAAACTGAAGATAAAACAGTAGGAAGTACTAAGTCTGAAGCATAGAAAAGATGTTGAAAAAAATGTGAACAAAGCCTAAGGGATCTGGGGGCATTGTCAGTGTACCAACATAAATATTGTTGGAGTTTCAGAAGCAGTAGAGTGAGAGAGAGAGACAGAAAAGGGTAAAGGGACTATATGAAGCTTCCTTAATGCCATTAAGGATATGAATATAAACATCCAGTAGCTCAACAGATCTAAGTTGGATTTACTTAGAGACCTACACCAAGACACATTATAATTAGACTATTCAAGTCAATAAATGAGATAATTTTCACAAGACAGAAATTATCGATCACATTAAAAAAATGATCCTTAGTAGGATTACTAACAAATTTCTCATCAAGTATCTGAATTTGAATAAACTTCCAAAGATTACACTGAATTACAACACTGGGGTAAAATCACTGGATGAAGTCTTAGCTGACAAAAGTTCAAAGACTACAGGGCTGCACTATTCAGGGCAGAAGTAAAGTTTGAAAGGTTGCAAATCAGTTGATGTAGTCAACTCTACTCAGTGTCGTCATGGTATTATTTATAGTTATAGGCAGATATTGTACTTGACATTACCTTTTCAATATTTGTCAATTTCTAAATTGTGTTGTACTTCTAGACATAGTTCTATTATTTGCTCAAATGAGGGACACTCTTCCTTAACAATGACTTTTAAGAAAGTCCTTCCTTATGTCCAATTATTTTTACCAACCTCTGCAAATCTGCTCTATTCACAAACATAATAGATCTACATATATATTTCACTGCACTGATTTTTCTGTAATAAAGTAGTCCTTATAAGGCAGTTCTAACATAATTAAAATTCAGAAGGATATAAAATATTGTTCAAAAGTTTATTTAAAAATTTTCTCTAGAAAAAATATTATGTGATTATAGGGTAAGCAATTGACTAGATACCATAAAATTTTATTATCACTTAGCAGATTTAAGGAAAGTCAGAAATTGAGACAAATGTTAAATTCTTGCTTTATAGTTGGTATATAATAATTGTACATATTTATGAGATACAATGTGATACTCTGAAACACGTATACATTTTGTAGTGATCAAAAATACCACGATTTGAGTGAATCTCAGATATAACCGACAGTCAGGTGTCAACTCTTGCTTTAAGAATGGACTTCACCACTATCCAGAAGCTGGGAACCTAAACTTGTAAACATATTCATTTAAGAAAGTATTATCAAAAATACTGTTAATAAGAATTTGTTTCTTCTAAATTAGCAATGAGTATAGGTAGTTATATATTATAAAGGTCTCTAACACTTCTAGATACAAATAATGCCTGTGTGTGGATCATAGGGCTAGTTATTAAATGAGAAACATGGCTAGTAATCTATATGCTTGCTTTATTTGCCTCAAAGTGAGATAAATATTCGGCCTGTAATAAACTGTGCCCTGAACTAATTTGGCAGGCTGCCAGTGTCACTATGCTGAGGATAAAGCTTAATAATTCTGTTATCTCGTTGTGACTTGCCAATCTTAGTAGGTCTCTTTCAGATGTCAACAGAAAAATTGTGTGTAGGGGAGGGAGCAAATGTCATTATGACCTAAAAGAATAATGCATTTATATGGGCCTTCCAATTTGGAAATCAGCTCAGAAGGTCCAGGCAATTATCAATTATCATTCCTAATAGAGTTATCTGTGCACTTACCTTCAATGTAAATTCACAAAGTATTGATACTATTCTAGAATGGCCAGGTGTCATGTCTGGAAGAACCTAAACTTGTACAAGCTAATCTGAATAGGATGTTCAATAATTTACACAAGTTTTTAAGTGAAGTGTGAATGCCATTAAATATATTTGTTTTCCAGATTGACATTTTGGCACTGCATGTTAAAAACATGGCCTGCAGCACCAGCATCTCTTACGAGTGCCAGTTCGAGTCCTGGCTTCTCCACTTCCAATACAGCTTGCTGCTGTTTTTCCTGGAAAGGAGTATAAGGTGGACCAAGTCCCTCAGCCCCTGTATCCACATGTAAGACTTGGAAGGAGCGCCTGGCTCCTGGCTTTAGCCTGGCCCCACCTTGGTCATTGTGGCCGTTTTGGGGGTAATATGGTAGATGAAAGATCTCTCTCTCTGTGTCTTCCCCTTCTCTCTCTCTCTAACTCTGCCTTTCAAATAAAATAAATAAATCTTTAAAAGCAAAACATAAAACATTTGCTTTTATTTTGAACTTTAAACATGAGAACCATATAAAGATTAGTCATTTCTTAGCACAATCTGCTGATTTGAGAAACATGAAATCCCAAAATAGTCTTTTTTCTGCCACCTTTATAAACTGGAAGTTTGTTTTGGTGCATGTCAAATTATAAACTATTTGTCTTGGAAAATAAATTTTAAATAACACGACTGTGAAAGATGCAGTTGAGGTGGTGTTCCCAAAAAATTTAGTAAAATTTTCAAGAGTTTCGAATGGTTTCTATATATCATGCCAGAATCTCATTTCCAATATACCTCAATGGGAACCATTGGAAATATATTTCTTTTTTCTCTTTTTTTTCTGACAGGCAGAGTAGACAGTGAGAGAGAGAGACAGAGAGAAAGGTCTTCCTTTTGCCATTGGTTCACCTTCCAATGGTCACCGTGGCTGGCACGCTGCGGCTGGCGCACCGTGCTGATCAGATGGCAAAAGCCAGGTGCTTCTCCTGGTCTCCCATGGGGTGCAGGGCCCAAGCACTTGGGCCATCCTCCACTGCACTCCCGGGCCACAGCAGAGAGCTGGCCTGGAAGAGGGGCAACCGGGACAGAATCCGACGCCCCGACTGGGACTAGAACCTGGTATGCCGGTGCCACAGGCGGAAATGTATTTCTTATGTGGAAATTATTTTCATTGATTTGGAAAGACAAAAAAAAAACTTCTTTGAGCACCAATTCTGCTTGCAGCTTCTCCTATTGTTTTGTTGTCTTTGTGAACATAAAATTCCAACTTCATTTTGTAAAAAAGCAACTTCATGAATATACAAAAAACCTTGTGTTCATCTGGGAAGAAATTTACTTAGTTTAAGCTAATTTAATCCTATAATGTTTTGACAAAATATTATGTGTATTGTTACCTCATAAATGATCTTTTCTTCAACAATAATTTTATGTTACCTCTAATTAGCTCCTATGTTCCTTCAGTTTGCAAATGCTGTTGAATCTATTGGACTATTTCACCTTCTCCCTCTCTTTGAATTGCCTCTTTATCTAGTTTAGGCTTCTTTTCTTTTCAATTACAATGTTGAAACATCTCATTCAATATAGTATTCGAAAATATTAAGTTTCTAGTATGTATCAAACACTCTGTAAAAGACGATGGACACTGAAAGGAAAATGGACCCAGAAACTTCCCTAAGGTCACCAGGATCTGATTTTTTTCTTTCTATTTCTGGGTATTTTCTTTAGTGTGGTCATCCTTCCATGAATTATTTCTATGTGATCCCACGAAATTATAAGTTTATGCAATTCTTAGTGCTAAGAGACATCAGGGTAATACAGATTAAACATTGTAATGGCAAAATGCCACTGAACTAATTTGAAAAGTTTATAAATGGTGATAAGCCTATTTATAAATTAAACACTAAGGTGAGGGAATTTTATACACTGATTAAGTGTCCAATCCTGTATCCTATGATGCTACCAGTTCCACTCAAATGATGTAAACAGAAATTGGAAGAGATATCTCCTACTGTCTACTTCGTAAGTCTAGAGCATAATCATATATGCTAATCCTTCATCTCAGCAGCATTCAGCTGGTCTTGCCATAGCCCATCCTGCTTACTTAGATGAGATTTGCTTCACATATTTCTCATTCTCCTTGTGGAAACAGTGGGATAATCAGGTAATGAGCAAAGGTCAACGTAATAAAACTTGTTATTGAAGACCATTTCTCTTTGTATCATCTCTACTAACATAGACGAGACAAGGTGAAATGGCAGAGACCAAAGCCTATGAACAAGAATGCTACCCTGCCTGCAGAAGGAGCTATTTCAAGGATAGAACCACAGCAAAGAATGAAAAATGGAGGCCAGAAATTCAATCTGCCATAGGAGAATTTTTTTCTTGAGAAAAACATAGATTGTCCTTAACAGTAAATTGAATACATTCAAGAGAAAAGTACATGTAGTAGAGACTATATGAATTTTATCTTAATGTGTCCTTAATATGTTGTAAGAGCTTTGATCATAAAGGTGGCATTTTTATTTAACTTTGTAAGTTTCATGGTTCCTAAAGCATGTCTGGTATAAATTACTCATTCAGTTCATTTTTATCAAATAGAAAGTTTTTTGTTTCCTTTTTGCAAACAATATTGTAGCACTTTTATACTGAGATCTACAAAATTCTCAATACTTTCATATATTAATCATAAATATTTTAATTAATATATTACCTGATTTATAGTAGATTTCGTCAACGAGAGTTCAACTTTTTGTTCAAGAAGGTGGAGGCATGAAAACATTTTATTTCAATAGTTCAGAATGACAGATACTACATCCTTGAGGTTTTTTTTTTCCTTTACCTTATGAGTGAAGAACGGTTATCACAGCTCAATGCACCATGTCATCATGTCAACATTCATGGTAAGAAGACATAGATAAACAGTGATCCTAAGTGATACGAGCTGTATCTGTGTTTATAGCAGAAAATATTTTTTCCCAAATTGCCCCTAGCAAATGTCTGCCCATATTTCATTGACTAAAGTTGTGCTTACTTTAACTGCTAGAAATGCTGAGAAAGTATATATGTTTGAGAAAGTAAATATGCCTCTTACCCTTTCTATAGTGGAAGAGCAGAAGAAGGAAGAGTGATAAGAAGCTGGAGGAGTTTAATGTACTAGCCAACTACAGCTTCATACCCTCCTCCGTTAGGTAGAGCTAAATTAAACAACAGGAAACATTAAACTTTTATTGTTCATTGGAGTTCATTAGTCAATCAAACAGTGCTTATGCAAGTAAACATCGATTTTAAAGTAAAAGCCTTGGTGTGAAAAATGGCTAATTAATAGCTGGGTAAGCTTGGAAAAGTCATGTAACTTCTCATTGCCCTGTTCCCTAGTCACTATAATGGGAATCATGACACCCACTTTGAAGGATTGTTGTGAAAATTAAATGACACAATGAAATTCAACTGTGACACGCAGTGCTCAACACTTCATTAATTCCCCATAAATTATAGTTATTAATATTATTATTTGGTTGATAATACAGATTATTTTATACAGAACAAGACCGTGTAGTATCATAAGCTTCAGTTATGAGTAGTTTACTTATTGTTTTAAGAAAATGATGCTAAAGCTTTTACAGGATTAGAAAATAGGCACAGAAAATTTATAGCTTTTTCTTTTTTCTAAAAATCTCATGTTCATATTTAAATGTTTTCTAGCATTACTCCGCTCTCCAATTTTTTAGGATACTATTAATTATAGTGAGTACTTAGAGATTTTTGAATTGAATATATGCAATATAGCTCTATTATGCAACACAGATTAATCTAGCCAAAATGAGGGTATTGCCACAATAATAAAAAAGAGGGGAGTTTTTTTTTATACATGTTCTGCAAAATTACATACAATGTAGTACTTGGAAAAAATTTCCAATATACAAAATTATTAGAATATTTCTTTAGAAAATGATTGAGAGAATATATATATATATATATATATGTAATGGGCCCAAAGCTCTTTCAGAAAGCTGTGGGTGGTTCAAGATAGTTTGATGTAGAATTAATGGTAACACTGTGGGTAAATACAGTGCTTTAAAGTTTACACACTTATTTAATGTCAAATCTCCTCTGATTCTTGGAGAAGAGTTACGAAGCCGCTAATACACTCCCTATCTCACTAATGAGAAACCTGATATTCAGAAAGTTTGTACAATTTGGTAAAACTCTGAGAGTCAGAAAAGAACTGAAATTAAAACTAGGACTTCAGACCTCAAGTGTAGAGACCAGAATGTTAGAGGTTGAGTTAGCAGATGCATGATTAATCAGCTAGGCTACTCCCAGCACTGTGCCTCAGTTTTCTTAATGATAAAATGGGGTCTATAGAGCCATGTACTTCATAAACTTGTTACCTTAGTCTGATACATCTGTTTTAACAAAATTCCTCATAATGGGTGGGTTAAATAATAATATAATACATAATAAAAGTAAGTATGTAAATTTACTTTCAAGATGAAGGTGTCAACTGATGGGGTTCCTTCGAAGAGTTTGCTTCCTAGTCCGCAGAAGGCTAACATTTCCTTGTGTCATTACAGGTAGGGAGAGGCTGAACTGTCTCTCTCCCTCTTCCTGTGATGATGCTTATCAGATCATTAAGGTTCAGATCTCATGAGTTCATCTAACCCTAACTACCTTCCAAAAACCCACCTTCCCTTTAAATGCCACAGTATTGTGCTTCAGTGTTTTGACATAATTATTTCCTGGTGGGAGATAATTCATTTCATAACTATTATCAGGAGAATCAAGTGAGATCATACTATAAGGATTTTAGAGGAAAGTCTGACATTTTAATAAGCAGGCTTAAACTTGTTAGATGCCATTTTTTACTATTATTGTTAATAATTTTTCATTTTCTAGTCTCATCTAAATAGCACAAAGTGAGATAAAATAGAAATTATTGGAATGTTTCCAATGATCCAGATACCCTCAGTGTGAAAGTAGCTATTTGGTGGTTGTTTGAACACCTTGGGAGATATTAAATTCTGTATATTTCATTGAAGAGTTACTGCTCTGTGGACAAACTGTAAATTGATCAATGCAAGTTTATATCAGCATCCCTTGGTGTCTAAATATCAGTTAGCAATCGGCTTCCTCTCTGGGAAGTTTCTGCTCATCTTTGGTCAGTAACACCTTTGTGACTATTAGTAGAAGTCAGAAATCTGCCTTAACTGTACTTGGTTTCAACCGATCTGGCTCATCCTTAAGGATTCTACCTGTTCATGCTATTAACTTGAGTTCACTTCAATATAATCTAAAAGTGAAATCATATTTAAACATTTGCTATGAGCCTAGGACAATACTAGATTTATTAGTTATTCAACCCATGAAGATGGAATTCCTAGGAATTTGTGTAGGAAACATGGAGGCAAACATGAAAACATGCTTGTCCAGCTCAATTTTCATGAGTATAATAACAAAGAATGCGGGCAAAAGCTATTGATTATAGAAGAAATGATCAGAAGATTGGAGGGAGTGGGTTAAATATTTAAGTTATGAGGGAAAACAGTAATAGCATCTGGCTCGTCTAGCCACAGACCAGATGCAATTTGAATAATATACAGGCACAAACTGTTATTACACATTAGATGGCATCACTTATCCAAGAATATTAACTCTTGATAATGCTCTCAAAATTTGTAATTGTGCTTTGTTGATGCTGATCACAATGTGTGTTTTACCTAGAAAATGCCAGACTCTCAATGGTAATTGATTTTTCCATTATTATTAAAAACTATTTCGAATTTTATAGTGTAAATGCAGAACAGCAAATCTTCCAGCAACATTCTGTCTTGAAATTTTTAGTCATATTCACTGCATCCATAAACATGATCTCCTTTATTGTTGACAGTACCACTGCCTTCCGCTCATGGCCAGAGTAGTAAATCTGGAAAAGCTTCTCAACGTCCAACCCAAGGAGCAATCCTATTTACACAAATTCTGTCTGTACCTTTTATACCAAACTTAAAAATGACACAGAGGAGCAATCATCCCCATATTAACCACACATCAATAAACACTGGTACAAGGGTGGGTGCTTGAGTTAGTGGTTAATAAGCAAGCATCTTACATTAGAGTATCTGAGTTCCATTCCTACTGGTAGCTTTTGACTCCAACTTCCTGCTAGTGTGGACTCCTTGAGGCAGTGGCTATTGCTCACATAATTGAGTTCTTGCCACCCACATGGGAAACCTGGACTGTTTCCACTACGCAGCTTCCGCTTAGTCTGGCTGCAGCAGGCTCACCACTACATGTGGTAGTGGATCAAGGGATGCTGCTCCCTATCTGGCTGTCTCTCACTGTTTCTCAAAATAGAAACTGAATGAATGAATGAAAAATAAATAAAAAGCAACCTTTTAAAAAACTGCTGGTATAAAGGTATGATAAGACCCTTGGTGAAAAGAGCAGTCTTGAAGTCTGCAAGACAGACAAGTATTCTAATCTCTTAGGACATTCTGCCATGTGAGGCATTCCAGGACCACTGGCTGGAGTGACTGCTTCAGTGTGGAGAGCAGGATACCTCCCACCACTGCCACTGTCATTGGGTGCTATAAACCAGAGGGCACACCGGTCAGAACATAAATAGGTAAGAAATGACATTCTAATCTGTGTCTTTTTGGCCCAGGAACAACCCTCTAGGCACAAATGTCTTAAAACTCCTTAGCATATCTGGTCAGCACCATTTTTTTTATGACAAGGGGGGGGGGTAAAAGGCCAGAGATAACACTTAAAGGGAGAAACAGTAACCAATGTCTATGTAGGCCCCATCCCTGAACCAACAACATAGTTCCAGGTACCAAAGGGGACTTGTAAAATCTTGGGTGAGGCACCCTAAAGGGTAGACTTGGGTCCCATAAGTGTGTTTCCTGCCCCGGTCTAAAGATGTTATTTTTTGCATCAAATATGTACCTCCTCTATCCCCTGAATACATATGCTATTAGTAGGCATTGCAAACAAAGTGATATCTTTGGAAAAATAAAGATCGAAAATACTGAGCAAAGCAAAACTTAAGAATGTTTCTTTAAAGATAGATTTTTTTTATGCCTGTTTTGTCAAATATGCTTTGACCTTCTCCAGAAGATGGGAATCAGAGCCTCAGTAGTTACATACCATGAAGGTAGATTACTCAATAACCATACTGCTAGAAAATTTTAACTTAGTGAATAAGGAATTAAGAAAGAACTCAGAGTACTAGTCAGGTAAGTGACACAGAGCTTGAGCTTGGGGATTATATTGTCTAGATACAACCCTGACTGTAATTTAATTGACATATGCAGAGAATCCATTCACTGCATTTCCCTATGCCTTAGTTTCCTTATTAAAAAAAATGAGAATAATAATCGAACAAGCATGAGTGCTGTTATGATAACTATGCATAACATATAAGTTAATTAGTACAATGCCGGGCTCAGAATATATAGTCAATATATCCTTCTGACATTATCCCCTGAAGAAGAATGCTGTGAAACCTGTGCAAGATGCTTAAAATACTGGCACACAGAAAGTGCTCAAAGCTGTTAGCTATTACTTCCTTTTTCTCTCTGTTTGCCTCGTTCAGAGTTTAAATGACTTCAACAAAGAGTCAGACAAGTTCAGCATGAACAACTCTATTTATTAGAAATTTCATTTGCTTTATTACTTCTTGTATTAGTTTTATTAAAAGCTAGCCTTTTTCTTGGTTTGTCTGTCCTTGTTCTTAAATATAGATTGTTTTGGAGTAACAGCAGTATCTTGGACAAATTGAATATAATGTTTTCACTTTTTATTAGATTTCAAAGGCCTAGCCTACACACCATTGTGTACATCAGCGAATCCTTCCTCAGGAAATCCTCATAGAATTAAAACGGTAACTTTCTCAAGTAAGCCAAAGCACTTTCCATACAGCACCAGCTGGCAGGAGCATTGTATAGATATTGATTGGGTTTAGCTGAATAAACCATTTTCCCATATTTTGTGTGTATCTATTGCAGGTAATGTCCTTGTGGAAAATAAGGTGGAAAACTTTTATGGTGTCTCTTCTTCTCTGGAACCCATATTTTTAAAGGAAATCAATCTACCTTTACTTTCAACATCCATGTATCACCTTACAAGAACTGAGTTGATACAAAACAAAACAAAAAAAAATTGAAAGTTTACCTCTGGTCTTTCAGATGATTCTTCATACCTCATCTTGCATATTAAAATTTTTAAATTTTTTTAATGATGATTTATTCATTTGAGAGGTAGAGTTACAGACAGTGAGAGGGAGAGACAGAGAAAAAGGTCTTCCTTCCGTTGGTTCACTCCCCAATTGGCTGCAAAGGCCTGAGCTGCGCCGATCCAAAGCCAGGAGCCAGATGCTTCTTCCAGATCTCTATGAGGGTGCAGTGGCCCAAACACTAGGGCCATCCTCCACTGCTTCCCCAGGCTACAGTATAGAGCTGGATTGGAAGAGGAGTAGCCTGGACTAGAACCGTTGCCCATATGGGATGCCGGAGTTTCAAGCCAGGGCTTTTAACCTGCTGCACCACAAAAAAGCCGGCCCCAAATTCTTAACATTTTTAATAAAAATCTAAAAATTACATGGTGACTATTTTAAAATTCACTTCATGTGAATGAAATTAAACATCTTTTCATTTGACATTGTTTGTACCTCTTGCCTATATTTTATGCTGAACTATAGTCTTTTTACTTTTTATTCTATTCATATATATGTATTCTATTGGCCATCAAGCTGTTGACTATACTGTAAATTGAAAAATATGTTACTTGAGATGCTGCATCTTGGAGTAGCACCTCTCGGTGTTCTTTGCTGCTGCATTCATGGTGGGCTTTGTCTTCATCTAGTTGCAGCTGGGGCTTTCTCAGGTCAATGGGAACAAGAGGCCAAAGTCACCATCAAGGTGGACTTTGACTTACAAATTGTAGATGAAGACATGGGACAGGTTGTCTAGAGTCTCTTTGAAAGACTATTCCAGGGCCGGTGACATGGCTCAATAGGCTAATCCTCCACCTGCAGTGCCGGCACACCAGGTTCTAGTCCCGGTCGGGGTGTTGGATTCTTTTTTTTTTTTTTTTTTTTGACAGGCAGAGTGGACAGTGAGAGAGAGAGACAGAGAGAAAGGTCTTCCTTTTGCCGTTGGTTCACCCTCCAATGGCCGCTGCAGACGGCGCGCTGCGGCCGGCGCACCGCGCTCGTCCGATGGCAGGAGCCAGGCGCCAGGTGCTTCTCCTGGTCTCCCATGGGGTGCAGGGCCCAAGCACTTCGGCCATCCTCCACTGCACTCCCGGGCCACAGCAGAGGGCTGGCCTGGAAGAGGGGCAACCGGGACAGAATCCAGCGCCCTGACCGGGACTAGAACCCGGTGTGCCGGCGCCGCAAGGCGGAGGATTAGCCTGTTGAGCCACGGCGCCGGCCTGGGGTGTTGGATTCTGTCCCGGTTGCCCCTCTTCCAGGCCAGCTCTCTGCTGTGGCCCAGGAGTGCAGTGGAGGATGGCCCAAGTGCTTGGGCCCTGCACCCCATGGGAGACCAGGAGAAGTACCTGGCTCCTGCCATTGGATTGGCGTGGTGCGCCGGCCGCGGCGGCCATTGGAGGGTGAACCAACGGCAAAAGGAAGATCTTTCTCTCTGCCTCTCTCTCTCACTGTCCACTCTGTCTGTCAAAAAAAATAATAATAATAAAAGAAAGACTATTCCAAAAACAAAGGATAATTTTGTAGTTTTAGCTACAGGAGAGAAATCTACAAAACAGCAAATTCCACTGTGAAATTCAGGACTTTATGATCCAGGGTGGAAGCTTCCCCAGGGGAGAGAGCACAGGAGGAAAGAGAATCTATGGGGATGCTTCCCCAACGAGAATTTCAAGTTGACATACTACTGACCCGGCTGGGTGAGCATGCCCAATGCAGACAGACAGTGATGGCTCCTGGTTCTTTATCACCACAACGAGAAGCCCTGGATAGATGGCAAGCACGTATTGTTTGGCAAAGTTCTAGAGGGCATGGAGGTGGTGTGGAATGTAGAGAGCACCAGGACAGACTTGGGACAAACCCCTGAAAACTATGGTCATTTCTGATTGGGGCAAGATCTAGTTGGGGAAGACCTTTGTCATTGCCAAGGAGTAGGGCGGCTTCCCTACTCAAAGGGACCCTTTCTCTTTGAATGATTGTTTGAGAGGGCTTGATGCCCTCACGGGAGTGAAGATCGCCCACCACCGGGCTCTGTGCTGCATTGGTCCCAGTGCTGCCATCTTAGTGGACTCACTCCGCTCGTATTCCCCAGGCCTTCTCTCCCAGTTTTTTAACAAACTCTTACCAATGCTGACCAATTAAAACACAGGTTTTTTTATTTTTAAAAATGTATTCAAAAATAATAAATAAAACATTAAGTTGAAAACTATTACAGGTAATTTCAATTGAAAATGTTTCATGCATGTGTGTTTTGTTATTCATGTGATGCTATGCCAAGTTCTGTTTATATGTATTAGGGATTCAAAGCTGACAACTATTTTACAGATCAAATAACTTGCTTTAGGTAACTGCCCCTATTGAATTTTAATTCCTAATTCCATCAGACAGATTCTTCATATCTTTATCACTTTTTTAGTTTTTTAAGACTTATTTATTTATTTAAAGTCAGAATTACAGAGAAACAATGAATGTCCATGGCTGAGCCAGGAGTTTCAAATAGGTTTCCCACTAGGGTGGTGGGGGCCCAAGCATTTGGGCCATCTTCTGTTGCTTTTCCCAGGCATATTAGAGGGAGCTGGACCAGAGTGGAGCAGCCAGGGTGTGAATCGTGGCTCATATGGGATACTCATTTCACAGGCTGCAGCTTTACCTGCTATACCACAATGCTGGTTTCATTTATAACTTCTTTACATGTTTTCTAAGTTTCTCTGATTATTTGTTTTTTTCCAAATAGCAATGAGGATGAGACTCATCTTGGTGATACTATCCCTGATGATGAATTCTTATTATCTCTATGAGAAATCATACGAGAGCAGGCAATATGGAATTATTTAATTTACTCTGGAGATGAAATTTTACAGAGACTTTTAAGGAATTCTTTTGATCAATCAACAATATTAATTCTGTACAGATTTGGAAATGAGTCAGTCATTCATATTCCATGTACACAACAGTATGGAGAGAAGTCAGAAGTGTTAACTAAGTGATGGCATGTACTATGGTCCTCTTGATTCTGCATGACGTTGTGTGCAGTGAGGAGGGTCCAATCCTTTTCAGACGTCACCCTATGCCATTTCCACTCTGTGCAATAGGAAGTGATCAGGGCAGACTTGATATTCCGCTCAGATTATCTAAACTTTAATTTTGTCATGACTAGTGGCCCCTGAACTCTCTTTTATTACAGCATTTACTTTAGGAAACTTGCAGCCATCAGTTATTTTCTCTGCTTCCTTGAGATGTAAACATCTTCCATCCAGTCTCTTCTCAGTTTTACAGTTCCTCGAAACTCTTCCTCAGTACCAAGGAGATATTTCTTTGAAATATAATCATCAAGAAAGATGGTGTCCTGGGGCTGGCACTGTGGCGTAGCGGGTAAAGCTGCCAGCTGCAGTACTAGCATCCATATGGGCGCCGGTTCAAGTCCCGGCTGCTCCACTTCCAATCCAGCTCTCTGCTGTGGCCTGGGAAAGCGGTAGAAGTTGGCCCAAGTCTCTGGGCCCCTGCACTCACATGGGAGATCTGGATGAAGCTCCTGGCTCCTGGCTTCAGATCAGCGCAGCTCTGGCCATTGAGCCATCTGGGGAGTGAACCAGCGGATGGAAGAGCTCTCTCTCCACCTCTGCCTCTGCCTCTCTGTAACTCTGCCTTTCAAATACATAAATGAATCTTTAAAAATATATAAAAAGAAAGATAGTGTCCTTATGTCTGTGGGAGGTTAGAAGCCTGACTTCAGGAAGAGCCAATTAGCAACAGCAGATGGCCTATCACATTGACTGCCGACATTCCTTAGTTATTTTCCACTACGTTATTGTCAGTCCTTAAAATTCTTATTCTTTAGTTTAACCAAAATTCCCAGCTCTCTCTTATTTCAATAATCTTGAAAAACAATTCCTGGCTTGTTTTTTTGTTTGTTTCTTTGTTTTTTTTTTTTATTTTTTTAAGATTAATTTGTTTATTTGAAAGGCAGAGCTACAGAGGCAGGGAGAGAGAGAGAGAAGGAGGGGTCTTCCATCCGTTGGTTCACTCCTCAAATGGCTACAGTGGCCAGAGCTGCATCAGTCTAAATCCAGGAACCAGGAGCCCCCTGTGAGTCTCCCATGTGGGTGCAGGGACCCAAGGACCTGGGCAATCCACCATTACTTTCCTAGGCCATAGCAGGAAGCTGGACCGGAAGTGAAGCAGCTTCAGCTGGAACTGGCACCCACGTGGGATGCCAGCACTGCAGGCAGTGGCTTCACCCACTGTGCCACAGCACAGACCCCTCGTGGCTTGTTTCAACTCCACTTGTTCTGTCTGGTGTCACTTTGATTTGACAAAAGCAATAAGGCCCCATGTCACTTTGCTCACGACAATGCCTACAGGAACTTTGAGAACAATACTCATTCCATTTAAAAGTACTCTAGGTTATGGATTAATATGAACAAAATTTGTAAAAGATTTTTAATATTTCTATAAGTAGCATTAGTGTTATTTACAGTAATCACACCCATCAAAATTCTGACTTGAAATTCAGAGGAAGTAATGCACAATCTAAGGATTGTTTTTATGTATATATGAATCTGGTTTCTTTCTATTGCAATTATTGCTGAGTTCATATGGATTGTATCAGTACAATTTCTGTGATAAGAAACATTTGATAAACATTGATTAAACAAAGTTAATGAATTGTAATATTATAGAACTTCTCATATTATGACATTGAGCATTTTGAATTTAAAAAACTAAGGATGAAGTGAGAAATAGTTTTAAAACATATTTGTCCACAGAACCATTTATCAAAGAGCATCTCTGTGGCCTGAGGCTCTTTTGAATAAATGTTGGAATATGTTGATCAATAATATTGACCATTGTTTCTCAACTCCGGATGCTTATCAGAATCACCCTGTAGCTTTAAAACAATATGATTTCTCTGAAACATAAGAGAACAGAGATAAAAAATGTGTCCTGTTGTCTTTTTGTCTCCCTCTCTTTGTCATCAATTTCTATAATTTCCCAAATGCCATTCTGCAAACCCTATATGATACTTCAGCATTTAAGAATCACCATCACCTAAGAATAATTGTGTGTTAATTACAGAGTTCAACTAATAGTACTAGAACAAAACAAAGAAAAAATACTAAAATGGATAAAGTATTACATTGTACATCAACAGCACAAAAGCTGATCAAGTCACTGTTTCTCATAGTGTCCATTTCACTTCAACAGGTTTCCCCTTTGGTGCTCAGTTAGTTGTTGCCGGTCATTTGCAACAAGATGGAGGAATCTGGAAAACATTATGCAGAGTGAATTAAGCCAGTCGCAAAGGGACAAATATCCTGTGTTCTCCCTGATCGGCGACAACTAACCAAGCACCAAAAAGGAAAACTGTTGAAGTGAAATGGACACTATGAGAAACAGTGACTCGATCAGCTCTTGTGCTGACTGTTGCTGTACAGTTTAATACTTTATCCCTTTTAGTATTTTTTTGTTCTAGTTAATACTATTGGTTGAACTCTGTAATTAACACACAATTATTCTTAGGTGTTTAAATTTTAACTGAAAAGTGATCCCTGTTAAATACAAGAGTGGCAAAAAGAGAGGGAGGAGATGTAAAATTTGGGACATGCTCAATCAGACTTGCCCCAAATGGTGGAATTAGAAACATGCTAGGGGATTCCAATATAATCCCATCAAGGTGGCATGTACCAATGCCATCTCACTAGTCCATGTGATCAATTTCAGTTCACAATTGATCACACTGATAGGTCTAAGAGTCAGGGGATCACACAAACAAGACTAGTGTCTGCTAATACTAACTGATAGAATCAAAAAGAGAGAGAAAAATCATCATGGGAAGCGGGATACACAGCAGACTCAGAGAATGGCAGATGTCCTAAACAGCACTCTGGCCTCAGAATCAGCCCTTAAGGCATTCAGATCTGGCTCAAGAGCCCATGAGAGTATTTTAGGCATGGAAAGCCAAGACACTCTGGAAAAAAAAAAAAAAAAAAAAGAAGAAGAAGAAGACCTAAATGAAAGATCTCTGCGAGTAAGATCCCAGTGGAAAGAACGGGGCCATCAAAGAAGGAGGTACCTTTCTCTGAAGGGAGGAGAGAACTTCCACTTTGACTATGACCCTGTCAGAATAAGATCGAAGTCGGAAAACTCAAAAGGCTTCCATAGCCTTGGAAACTCATGACTAGAGCCTAGGGAGATTACTGGTGCCATAAAAAAGAGTGACAAATTGTTAAGTCAACAACAGGAGTCACTGTGTACTTACGTCTCATGTGGGATCTGTCCTTAATGTGTTGTCCAATGTGAAGTAATCCTATAACTAGTACTGAAACAGTATTTTACATTTGGTGTTTCTGTGTGGGTGCAAACTGTTGAAATCTTTACTTAATATATACTAAATCAACCTTCTGTATATAAAGATAATTGAAAATGAATCTTGATGAGAATGGAATGGGAGAGGGAGCGGGAGATGGGAGGGGTGCAAGTGGGAAGGAAATTATGGGGGGGGAAGCCATTGTGTTCCATAAACTGTACTTTGGAAATTTATATTTACTAAATAAAAAAAAGAATCATCATCAAATAAATTACTACAAACTAATATTTTTACTGAAAACATGGGTTTTTTTTTCTTCATTTTGTAAATTGTTTCAGGAATTTTATTCTATCATTGGAACCTCATAATGTTATGTTATACATCCACCTCAAAATGTTTTATTACTTCTTCAATATTCATATCTTATAAGCTTCAAATTACTTTATGAGACACTTTTTCAATATATCTTTGAAGCAGTTGCTCACATCAGATCTTCTGCATTGCCTCTTTTCTCCTCAAATATGAGCATAGTGTCTCAAAGCAGCCCCAGGAAAACTGCTCCATTGGGTTTGTTGATGTTGACACATTACTGTTCATAACTATATCGGTTAAATAAAACTTTATGGAGCCATTGCCTGCAGTACCAGTGTCCCATGTAGGCACTGGTTCAAGTCCCAGCTGCTCCACTTCTGATTCAGCTCTGTGCAATGGCCTGGGAAGGCAGAGGATGGCCCAAGTTCTTGGGTCCCCTGTACCCATGTGGGAGACCCAGAGGAGGTTCCTGGCTCCTGACTTCTGATAGGCGCAGCCCAATCTTTTGCAACCATCTGGGGAGTGAACCAGTGGATGGAGGTCCTCTCTCTCTTTCTCTACCTCTCTGTAACTCTGCCTTTGAAATATATAAATAAATCATTTTTAAAAAACTTAGCAATAATTTGATTATATTATGTTGATGCAATTGAAATGGAATTGAATCCCACACAGTCACCCTATAGTTTCTGTGGTATCACATGAAGATATTGTTACACATTTAGTAGTTACTTCCCATCTAACACTATGTGTTTACCTAGCAAATGCTCAAATCTATGTTAACTAAGAAGATAATTATATCTATATTGTGTGCTCTCTCTCTCTCTCTCTCTCTCTATATATATATATATATATATAGCCATCATCATTATAAATAGTATATGCTGATCATTATCTCCCAAAATTCCTACATCATCACTAAGCCGATAACATAATTATATAAATCCTATAAGAAAGGATAAAATATTTAAAGTTAAAAAGAATTATAATTTATCTATATGAATCTAACTATATGAAAGAAATACAGAATACTCAAAAATGTAAACAGTGTCTAATAATGAACAGAGACAAATTACAATTATATTTCCAATGAGAAGCTTGTCCTATTTATTTAAAAGAGAAAGCGAGAGATATTACTCCACTGGTTCACTCCCCACATGGTTGCAATAGTAAGCCATGGGCCAGGCTAAAGCCAGGAGCCAAGAGCTTCATCTGGGTCTCCTGCATGGATGACAGGAGCCAAGGACTTGGGCCACCTTCTGTTGATTTCCCAGGCCATTAGCAGAGAGTTAGATGGGAAGTGAAACCGCCAGTACATGAACTGGACCCTATAATGGATTTCATTGTTGCTGACAGCAGCTTTACCCGCTATACCAAAACACTTGCCCCAATCAGAATTTCTTAGCAATGCCTTTCACCTATCAACTTTTTGAATTGCACTCATCCTCGTCTACTATTTTTATCATGAAGCAATGCAGTACTGGCATTCTTTCTGCTTCTCAAACATGCAAAGCTCATTCCATATTCAGAACCTATCATAGATGGTAAGTCCAATAAGCTACCTCTCTCCAAGCCCAGGTCTGCCCTGATCATTCTAACTAAAATTTTCTCTTTAAAGGCAAAGACTTGTTATCACCTTCTTTGGTGCACTAGTAGTCTCAACAAAGAGGCAAATATGGAAGTTAAATAAATATTTCATTCCAGGTTTGGTATCACAGGAGAAAATTGAAGTCATTTTAGAAAAGGGTGAATCAACTTCTGGAAAAGTGAGTGGGCCAAGAGGACATCCTGAGAACTTATATTCATTCTGTAAGTGGATACATTCCAGTAATCCTACATCTTTGAAAATATTCATTGTTAATGAATAACTATATATTTCTCTAAACTCTTGAAGCCACATATATTTCTGGAGTCAAGTTCTTCAGATTTTAGAAAGACAAAATATAGAAATACCATTCCTGTTGAAATTCCAGAGTCAACTATAATACCACCCCATTATTCAGTATAATGATATTTCTTTAGCATAGCATATCATATTTAAAATAATTAAAATACATAATGACTACTCTTCACCTTATGTTAGATCAAGTCAAGATTCTGCCCAGATAAGTTTGAAAATAGTTTATGTTTGTCACCAAATATGCAGCAGAAATGAAAATTCAAAGCTTTGTGTATTTCAGAATTTCAGATCAGCTAAGTGATTGTGAACATGAATTATATATTTCCCATAACTTAGTTTTACACTTAATCATATTTCTTTTAATATTCTTATGACTACATGGATATTCACATCATTCATTTTAATGGTTGCATATTATTCCATTTTATGGATGAGTCATAGTTATTGCTAGTGCTAAAATTAATTTTATCAATTTGTCATATTAATTTTTACTTTATTCATCTCTCATGTGGCTGCTATCACCTGTCATGGTCTGCATGCTTCAGTTTATCTTTATAGAGCCACTTTCTTGGAAATGTTTCTTGTATAGTAACTCAAACACAAATATTCATCCTGAAATGTGGTATATGATTTTTCATTTTTGTGGCCAGAATGTATCTCATTTTCTGAAGGAGAGTACAATGCTATAAGAAACTTACAGACAACAGATCCTATATTCTGATTTTCTCAAAACAGAGGTGTGGTTTCAGACAATGTCTCAAGATCCCTGAGTGAGAATAAATAATTAAAGCTCAAAAATATGGGAGATGAGTGAAAGAAATGATTTCTAAAAGTATATAATATGTATTAAAATATTTTCCAAAGATTTCTGGAATATGGAGCACATAGAAAATAATATTGTACCTTTTAGTTAGCTTGGGATTGAGGGAAGACAACATTGATGGCTCTGTTTGCTTCAGAACCTACTTGGGAACTCTGATAACTAAGGAAATCAATCTTCCTTATGCAACAAATGCGAAATTTTACTATAAATTGTTGATGAAATGCATTTGGCTGCTATGCAAGTGACTGCATTATAGGAGTAGTGACTGCATTATTGGTTGTAGACTTCTAGAGTCAGAGGGTTCCTAACTTCCTCAGGAGCATTTGTTTTTGAAAGCCGACTTACAAAGCAGGATATTTAGAAGCCTACTCGGTAGAAAAAAAGTCTATGGCAGTTGCAAAAAGTTGTTTTCTATCCAGGCTTTCATATCATGGTGCTTTCATCTACACACGACAGGTTTATCATGCTGTTGAAGATGTTCCAGTTTCAACTATTGTAGCAAGAGAAAGTAGGTGCAGAGAAAGGGAATGCTAGGGGACTTCAAATACTTGCAGAAAATTGAATTAAAACATAAGTTTAGGGAGGCAGTGTTGCAATGTAGTGGGTAAAGTCTCAGCCTGCAGCACCAGCATCCCATATGGGCACCCATTTTAGTCCTGGCTACTCCAGTTCCAATGCAGCTCCTGATAATGTGCCTAGGAAAGCAGAAGATGATCCAAGTGCTTGGGCCCACCCATCCGTGTAGGAGACCCAGAGGAAGCTCCTGACTCCTGGCTTGGGTCTGGCCCAGTTCTGGCCATTACACCCATTTGGGGAGTGAACCAGTGGATGGAAGAAAGCTCTCTGTCTCTCCCTCTCTCTTTGTAACGCTGCCTTTAAATAAATAAATAAACCTTCAAATAAATTTTAAAATAATAAAAAGATGTTTACTTTGGTGTAAAAAATGTTTACATGTATGTTTAGTTTTCCTTAATAAATAATTTCCATGAACTTTTTGAAAATCTCCTGTGTCAATCTTCCTAAAAGGATATATTTCAGAATTCACACTTGAAACATCATGTCATTGGCCAGAGGCTAAATTTATTACCATATACAAATGATTTTTTAAAGATTTAATTATTTAATTGAAATAGTAAACAGAGAGGAAAAACAGAGAGAGAAAGAGGAATCTTCCATCCATTAGTTCACCCCCTAAATGGCCGCAACAGCTGGGGCTGGAACAGGCCAAAGCCAGGAGTCAGGAGCTTCCTCTGTTTCTCCCATATGTGTGCAGGGGCTCAAGCACTTGGAGCATCTTCCACTACTTTCCTAGGCTCATCCACAGGGAACTGGATGAGAAGTGGAACAGCTGGGTCTCAAACTCGTGCTCACATTGGTTGCCGGCATCGCAAGTGGCGGCTTTGCCTGCTAAGTCACAACAATGGCCCTGGGAAATGAAGTCCTTACACTAAATGACCATGCACCAGGTAAACATGTCTGAGTGCTGTTATTAAGGGAAACATGGAGAGGACACAATATTGAATAGTTAAAAAACCTAATTAAAATGGGTATAGTTGGTGTACATAGCTATATAAGCAAAGGAATGGATTCTTTATCATTCTTTAGTACCAGTTGAACTGCAGATTTTATAACTTCTGTTATAAGTTAAGCTAGCTGTTCATGTACTGGACAAAGAGAATTTATAATCAAACCACCCCTCTTGTACTCAAGTGCTGAGTGAACCTAATGTAGTTGGTTACCTTCTCTGATTCTGCATTTCATCATCTGTTAAATGAACAAAATGAACTAAATAAACCTTATGGAATCCTTCTAACTCTAAAATTCTAAGAGTCTTGGAAATATTAGATGGATCAAATATCACTAAAATTAAAATTAAAAATGTAAGTATTAGCTTATGTTAGTTTCCTTTTCCCCGAGTAGTAATTTATTTTGCAAAGTTTGTTAATAAAATATTCTCCAAGCATGTAATGGTTCTTGAAAGAAAAACAATCTTTTTAATACGCTGTAAGTAGAGGAAACAGCTTTTTGATCTACTAGAAACTTAAAATAAGTACACAATTTCAAAAGTTTGAAAATTTGTTAAAGGCACTGGGTAAAAAAACAATGCCAAAAGGCATTTTCTTAATTTAGTTTTCCAAAATATCATTTTTTATCTCAAATGCGCAGCTCTAGATAAATTTGAGTAGCTATGCAATAAAACAAAGTTTAAAACTACATAAAAATAAAATGTTTCATGATAAATGTAAATGCTTATTTTTCTCCTATTCTTTATTTTTACTAGGTAGTATATTTGGTACAATACAGATATGTTAGAATTATTTATGCAAATATAGAGTTATATTCCATTGCACATAACATTTTTGCTAAAATATAGTCAACAGATACTTTAGCAGCTCAAAGATGTTATTTTTTTATTACTTATTATTTACTTATTTGAAAAGGAGAGAGAGAAAGAGAGGGAGGCAGACACAGAGATTTCCCATTCACTGGTTCATTTCCTAAATGCCACCAACACACAAGGTTGGGTCATGTTGAAGTCAGGAGCTGGCAATTCAATCCAGGTCTCCCATGTAAGCGGCAGTGACACAAGTACTTCAGCCATTAGCTGAGGTCTCCCAGTATGTGAACTAGCAGGAAGCTGAAAGTGGAGACAGAGCTTTGAATTGAATCCAGGCACCTCAATACGGGACGCAGGTGTCATAGCCACTGTGCCAAATGCCTGTCTCCAAGCAGCTACTTTCATACCTTTTGATTTTAAAGTGTTTAAAACTGTGTTTTCAGATTATAGGATGTCCTAATCAAATAGTACATTAAGAAGATAAACTGATTATTTCATTGTCTAAATAAGACCTTTAGATATTTGATAAATAAAATAAATATTTTGTAAACTGTAAAAACTTAAAAGGTCAAAGATACTTGTTCAGATAAGGGATCTCCAAGCTCCATTAGGCGAACAACCAGATTTCCATATATAAATCTGAAGGAGTTTCTACCCAAGGTGTATTCTGTCAGCATAACCACATTTCAGCTTCACTATCAATTCACTAACTTCATTAGTTCAATTTCACTATCACACTCTTAACTCTTCAATACTGAAGTTATTCATTTATTTATTAATATAAAGGAGACAGATTTTATGTATATCATAAAGAGTTTATGTTTTATTTTTTGACAGCAGAGTGAACAGTGAGAGAGAGAGACAGAGAGAAAGGTCTTCCTTTTGCCCTTGGTTCACCCTCCAATGGCCGCCACGGCCGGCACACTACGGCCAGCGCATCGCACTGATCTGAAGCCAGGAGCCAGGTGCTTCTCCTGGTCTCCCATGGGGTGCAGGGCCCAAGAACTTGGGCCATCCTCCACTGCACTCCTGGGCCATAGCAGAGAGCTTGCCTGGAAGAGGAGCAACAGGGACAAAATCCGGCGCCCTGACTGGGACTAGAACCCTGTGTGCCGGCGCCGCAGGTGGAGGATTGGGCTATTGAGCCGTGGTGCCGGCCCATAAACAGTTTTAAGAGCATAAAGGTATGCCCTACCATCCCTCCCTACCACTTATCCTCCTTCTTATTTTTATTTTTTTTTATTTTTATT
This sequence comes from Sylvilagus floridanus, assembly GCA_949820135.1. Lineage (NCBI taxonomy): Eukaryota > Metazoa > Chordata > Mammalia > Lagomorpha > Leporidae > Sylvilagus > Sylvilagus floridanus. The sequence goes on along the minus strand of OX463224.1, from coordinate 98,819,771 downwards.
TATTGATAGAGAGCGAGCGACAGAGAGAAAGGTCTTCCTTTTTCCGTTGGTTCACCCCCTAAATGACCACTAAGGCCGGTGTGCTGCAGCCGGCGTGCTGCACCTATCCGAAGCCAGGAGCCAGGTGCTTCTCCTGGTCTCCCATGCGGGTGAAGAGCCCAAGCACTTGGGCCATCCTCCACTGCCTTCCTGGGCCACAGCAGAGAGCTAGACTGGAAGAGGAGCAACCGGGACAGATCCGGTGCCCCAACTGGGACTAGAAGCCCGGGGTGCCGGTGCCACAGGCAGAGGATTAGCCTAGTGATCCACGACGCTAGCCCTCCTTCCTATTTTTTAAAATTTTTTTTTGTGATGATATACTTTCAATTTACTTAAAATTGCAAGCTTAATCTTTCACTAAATAAAGAATTCAGGCTGGCGCCGTGGCTCAACAGGCTAATCCTCCGCCTTGCGGCGCCGGCACACCGGGTTCTCGTCCCGGTCGGGGCACCGGATTCTGTCCCGGTTGCCCCTCTTCCAGGCCAGCCCTCTGCTGTGGCCCAGGAGTGCAGTGGAGGATGGCCCAGGTGCTTGGGCCCTGCACCCCATGGGAGACCAGGGAAAAGCACCTAGCACCTGGCTCCTGCCATCGGATGCACTCAGTGCACCGGCCGCAGCGCGCTGTCCGCGGCGGCCATTGGAGGGTGAACCAACGGCAAAGGAAGACCTTTCTCTCTGTCTCTCTCTCACTGTCCACTCTGCCTGTCCAAAAAAAAAAAAAAAAAAAAAAAGAATTAGGTAAAATGATGACTGCTCCTCAGGAATATAGACAAGGGCTAAAAATAATAATCAAAGCTCAAGATGTCAATTTTACTCATCTACATTAAATTTTTATACTCTATATATTAGCACAAATCAGAGAAAATGTATGGCATTTGTCTTTGGGGGGGCTGGTTTATTTCACTAAGCAAACATAGTCCTCAATTGCATCCTTTTTGTTACAGAAGACAGGATCTATTCATTTTTATGGTTGAGTAGTATTTCATTATACATATACACCACATCTTCATTATCCATTCATAACCTTATGGACATCTAGGTTGACTGCACAATTTAATAACATGAACTGAGCTTCTACAAGCATGGGGTGCAGAGAACTCTTTCAGATGCAATTGCATTTCCTTTGGGAAAATGCCCAAAAGTGGATGACTGAGTCTTACAATAGGTCTATTTTCAGATTTCTGAGGAGTCTCAATGCTGTCTTCCATAATGGCTGTGCTAGTTTACAGTTCCATCATCAGTTTATTAGCATAACTTCGTCTCCACATCCTGACCAACATTTGTTATTTTTTGGTTTTTGAATGATAGCCATTTTAACTGGAGTGAGGTGAAACCGCGTTGTGGTTTTTATTTCCATTTCCCTGATGACTAATGATCCTGAGCATATGTTCAAGTGTCTGTTGACCATTTGTATTTATTCCTTTGAAAAATGTCCATATTTTTAACAACTTCTTACTTTAATTGTTTATTTTATTATTTTTTATTTTCTTGAGCTCCATATGTATTCTGAATATCAATCCTTTACCAGATGTGTAGTGTGCAAACACTTTCTCCCATCCTGTCGGCTCCCTCTTTACTTTGTTGAGTGGTTCCTTTACTGTTCAGAAGCTTCTTGGCTTGATATAATCCCATTTGTTTATTTTTGCTTTTATTGCCTGTGCTTCTAGGGTTTTCACTAACAATTATTTGCTTTACTCATGTCTTGCATCATTTCTCCTATGTTTTTCTCTGTTAATTGAATGGCATCAGATATGAAGTTTAGATCCTTGATGCATTGTGTTGGTATTTTTATAGGTTATAAAATAGGGGTCTTGCTTCATACTTCTGCATGTTAAGCACATCAGCCTTGGCATAGAGTTAAAAGATAACAGTAATGTGCTTATTGTAAGCTTCTAAGATGCTCAGAACACTTCTGATCATGTTGCATGTGCTGTATTAGCATTTGTTAAGTAATAAAGCTTATTTCTTTATAAAATAAAAACAAATAAGAACAACCATGACATTTCCATAAGAAAAATAAATGAATATATTCATAAAAAGACTAGTACACAAATACTCCTGATTGATTTTTATGTCATAGTGAAAAATTGGACAAAGCAGATATCAATCTGCCGGTGAATAGATAAGCGAATCCTGGTGCATTGAGTCTGATCTATGGTATAGAATGTGAGTCAGCCCAAAGAAAGAAAGAAATATTGATTTATAGAAAAAATGAATTGGTCTCAAAGCAATAATAAAAATGCTGAATGCAAGAAGCCAGAGAACAAGAGTATACATTATATACTTCTGTTTCTATCAAAATCTTTTAAAATAGAATCCAGTCAATAGTGACAGCATTTGTTGGAAAACAAGAGTCAAAAACAATTTGGTAGGGAAAGTATGGTAGTGAATACAGTGGAAGTGATTACAAAATGACAAAGGAAATATTTGTAGGAGTTAATATGCTCATTATCTTGATTAGCTCAGTAAATACATATGAACATATGATACAAAGAAATACATATGATTATGTGCACACATATATATTTAGAATATATATGAATAAAATACATAGATATCAAATTATAGATCTTATCTATATACAGCTTACTATATTTCAATTATACTTTAATTAAGCTGTTATAATAAATTCTGAAATTGTTCATTTAATCACCATTTTTGGAAATGTTCATTTAGACAAATTGTGCAGGTATGAAACAATGTAAACTATTTTATTTTTATATCTTTTTATGAGAATGATCAGTATAATCCTCAGATAAAGGAGCCATTTTTTAAAAGTATTCTGTGAGTAGAAAAGTGTTAATATTGTACTTCATTTTCTTCAAATGCATTTGTAACTTCAAATGCATTTTAGGCTTAAACTGATTTTACAATTTTTACAATTTAACAAATAAATCTCAAGCTGTGAAATTTTTATACACAAGATCTTCTTGTAGAATATCATTTGGGTCCAAAAGTTATAGATGTTTTGACTCTTACCAACAAATAGATATGCACAGATTGAATTAACATCCTAGAAAGGTGTTATAATTGGTCTGGTGAGCATTCAGTATGATTTTTTCTTAACAAGGTTTATTTCCATAACTGAAAACTTTGGAAAAGTAAATATCTATCACAACATGAACATTCCTAAGTCTTTGTAAAATTGGACGTTAGCACAAATCAAACCTCCAACTAAAGTGATCTTGAAAAGATATTTTTGTGGTTAAACAAGATGCAAATAGTGACATTAGTTGAGTAAAACTATTGTGTATTTATTGCAAATCTTTTTATATTGTTATTTATATAAGCTGAACAACTTTAATGTTTTTGATTTATACAGATATAGGAGTATAGTGATAATTCTTCCCTCCCATGCTTCCATTCTCCCTCCTCCTTCCTTTCTTGTTCTTTTAATGCTTACACTGATCTTCTTTGAGTTTATTTTATAATCATAAGATTAACCCTTTAATAATTAAAGTAAATAATTCAACAAGTAATAATAAAAAAACACTGTTCCTCAACAGTGAAGACAAGGGCTATAACAATAATCACTTCACAAAATGTCAATTTCATTCACTGATTTTACATTTATTTGTACTCTATAGTTACAACAGATCAGGTAAAACATATGATATTTGTCATTTTTGTACTGGCTTATTTCACATACAGATTTCCAGTTACATCTATTTTGTTGAAAAAGATAGGATTTCATTCTTTTTCACCCCATATTTTCTTTATCCAGTTATCAGTTGATGGACATCTGGGTTGATTCCATATCTTAGCTAATGTGAATTGAGCTGCAATAAGCAAGGGGGTACAGACCACTCTCATATGCTTATTTCATTTCACTTGGATAAATTCCCAGGAGTGGGATGGTAAATTCCCAGGAGTGGAATATTATGTATCTATTTTCAGCCTTCTGAGGTATCCCTATAGTGTCTTCCACAATGGCTGAACTAGATTATATTCCCATCAACAGTGTATTAGGGTACCTTTTACACCACATCCTCACCAGCATTTATTGATTTTTTTTTATTTCTGTAAATAGACAATTTAATTCCTGTAGATAGCCAATCTAAATGGGGTAAGGTGATACCTCATTGTGGTTTTTATTTTCATTTTCTTGATGGCTAGTGATACTGAGCATCGTTTCATGTGTCTGCTGGCCATTTCAATTTCTTATCCGAAATTTTTCTTTTAAAGTTCTTAACTGGATTGTTAGTTTTGTGGTTGAGTTTCTTAAGCTCTTTCATAGTTCACAAATATTTTCTCTGATCTATCTGTTCCCTCATCATTTTGTTTAACTTGCAGTGAAGAAGTATGTTAGCTTGATGTAATCCCATTAGTCTATAATTGCTTTTATTGTCTGTGCTTCTAGGGTATTTTCCAAGAAGTCTTCACCTATGCCAATGTATTGCAGAGTTTCTCCAATGTTCTCTAGTAATTTGATGATATCAGTTCATAGATTTAGATCCTTGATCAGTTTTGAATTCATTTTTGCATAAGGTATAAGGCAGGGGTCTTGTTTCATACTACTCAAGTGGAGATCCAATTTTTCCAGCACCATTTGCTGAAGCCATATGAAAGAGTTATTACTACCCCCATGATATAGCAGCTTAATTCACATAAGATAAGACATAGAATCAACCCAGATATCCATCAACTGATGGACGTGAGTTGGATGATAAAGAAATTATGACACACAAACACACACACACACTTGAATACTCCTCAGCCATAAAAAGAATGAAATTCTGTTTTTTGCAACAAAATGGATGCAATTGAAGACCATTACAAGGACTAAGTGGCAAAGTGATCATATAAATAGGATTAAGTGCTTGGTAATAATAATAGATAAAATTAAAAAGGAAAGGATGTTCCAACATGAGAAGCAGTGCAGACTCATAGAATGACAACCACTTTAAGTAACACTCTGACCTCAGAATCAGTCCTTAAGGCTTCCTGGTCTGGCTTAAAAGCCCCTGAGGACATTTCAGGCATGGAAAGCCAAGGCACTTTGGCAAAAAATGTTCTACAAGGATCTCTGTTAGTGAGACATAATGGAAAGAAGTGGCCATCATAGAAGGATGTACTTTTCTCTGCAAAGATAAGAGAATTTCTACTTTGCTTATGGCCTTGTCCAAATACTAAAGGACTTTAGGGACTCAAAATACTAATGGATTTTGTGGACTCAAAAGGCTTCCGTAGCCTAGGCAGCTCATGTCAGGAGACTTGGGTGGTCACTGATGCCATACATAAGAGTGTTAATTGCTAAATTAACAATAGGAGTTACTGTGCACTAACTTCCCATACAGGACCTCTGTCCTCAATGAGTTGTATTATGAGATTTAACTGTAACACTAGTTCTCAGTATGTGTGTGTGTGCGTGTGTGTGTGTGTGTACATTGTTGAAATATTTTCTTAGTATAGAGTTGGTCTTCTGTGTACAAAGTTAATTGAAAATGAATCTAAATAGAGAATGGGACTGGGAAGAAGAGACAAAGGAGGAGGAAGGGTGGGAGTGTGGATGAAAGGCCAGGTATGGTGTGAAGAGTAACTATATTACTAAAGTTGTATTCCTTAAAAAATAAGTTAGGAAAATAAATTAAAAACATTAAAAAGTAAAAAGAAATTGACATTTTCAAGTTTGATTATTGTTTATAGCTCTTGCCTATACTCCTGAGGAACAGTGGTCTTTCTACTTTCTGCTTGTTGTATTCTGTATGCTGGAGGATTAAACTTGTGCTTATAAAGCAAAGTGAAAGTATGTTTTCCCAAAAATTTCAATAAAACTGGGAAAGAAAGGAGGAGGTAGTATGGGAAGGAGGGAGGGTTTGTGGGATGTACCCTTTCATTCTTAACATTAGATAAATGAAATCTATTCTCTATATAAATTAATAGATGAATTTATTTGTTTAAAAAAAAGATTCACCTACTAATGGACAAGGATGTAAAATTCAACTTTCAATAACTCTCTTGTAGGAAATCCTCAACATAGCTCTTCCTCACAACTGTTTGGCTGAAAGTTGTGTGATGGGTGATAAGTCCAGAAATACCACATTCACTCACATGTAAGTCATGTGTAGGTGGTGAAACATTTCTAATTTAAAGTGAGAAGGTACTGACAATTAACTGTGCCTGATTTGTGGATTCCAGCCCAAATAGTATCCTTGTAACAGTGAATTAAATGTGCAAATAATGCAAAGATATTAATGTAACCCAAAGATGATTCACATGTATTTTTTATATTGTATATTCAACTTCATCCCTTTATTTTTTTTTTAAAAAGACTTATTTATTTACTTGAAATTCAGAGTTACAGAGAGAGAAGGAGAAGCACAGAGAGGTCTTCCATCCACTGGTTCAGTCCCCTGATGACCACAAAGGCCAGAGCTGTGCAGATCCATAGCCAGGAGCCAGGAGCTTCCTCTGGGTCTTCTGACCCAGGTGCATTGACCCAAAGATTTGGGTCATCATCTACTGCTTTCTCAAGCCAAACAGAGAGCTGGATCGGAAGTAGAGCAGCCTGGACTCAAACCTGTGCCCTAATGGGCTGCAAGCACTGCAGTCGGCAGCCTTACCTGCTATGCCATGGCAAGAGCCCCCTCATGGATGTCTAAGAAGCATGCTCTGTGAATTCTTTGATCATTTGCTCAAATGGATACTTATGAAAGCCTTTGAAATAGAAGCAATTGACAAAGATTACTCATCAAAGAAAAAGCATACTATTTATTGTCAAAAAAGAAAAGAATTAAAACTATTGTTAACATGAGACATGCTAAGATGAAACCATTCTTTATTGTGGAAAGATTAAATTCTTGGCTAGCTTTTATAAACAAAGAGATGGAAAGACAAATATGTAGTACTAAAGATTTGTTCATTATTTTCTTATTCTAAGAAAGCGAAAATTATTGAATCTGTAATGAATCCTTCTTAGCTGATTATTTCTGAGCATTTTTATAACTAGTTCTGAAAGATTTTTTTGATGGGAAAGATGCATCTCAAAGTTCTCTTGCTGCCTTAATAAACCACCCTAAAATGTCCTGCAAATTAAAACATTCAAATTGCAGCTCTTACCTGATTCCCTTGCTAAAATCCTTTGTCAGTCACCTCTGATTGTTCTTTTTAATGTGGAGTCTGCACTTTTAATCTATTTGTGCTTGAGTGGCACCTGCAGAGTCTACATTTATTTTTCTGTCATGTCTTAATAATCAGCATAATTATTGTATTAGGCATGCACTTTGATGTTTTTCTTGCCTATCCAATTTCTAGAAGTTTTCTTTATTTGATTCATCTTGAAAGAATTCACCATGTTTCATATCTGAAGACCAAGTAACAGAATCAATGTTTTAAAGCATTTTATAAATTGTTATTAATATCAAGAAAATAGATTTCAAGTATTACACAGATGCAATTCTAATAGGATAACCATGTTAATCTGTACAAAGAAATGAGATGTTTTCACTCAGCATTAATCTTTTCACACTTTTCTTTGTGTTTTTACTTAATTTTGTATTTAGAATTCTTGTATTGATGGAAATAAGCATACTCTGTAAAAAGTTATTTTGGCTATTCAGAGGAAAATATAAGTGATGGAGATCCAGAAGACACAAGCCTGGTGATTTTAGGAGTATTCTAGATTGGTCAATATCTATTCAGAATTTATGTGTTTTTTGACAGTAAATTTATATTTATCATGAATATACATTGACTTGGCTGAAAAGATGGTATTTAGGTAAGCAGGGGTGAATTTATCACAAGTTGGAGATGATATTTCATTAGTTTTAAACATCTGTCTCTATAAAAGGCTACTGCAAAGAAAGCTACAGGTTAATTTTTAAAAGGACATTTATGGGAATAGATACAGAATGCATACATAAAGAACAAAGTGTTGAATGGAGTTCTTCCAGGTGACTGAGATGAAACAGACCCTATGTACACATCACTCAAGTCAAACTGACCTGATGGATGAAATTAATATCTCACTCTTAAACTCCCCAGACAGATCTTTCAATGGATTTCTCTGCAATGCTCTGTAGTTGTTTTGGTCAATTTTTTCTCATTTGTTTATTTTACCTAAGCCTCAGTATGACATTTTAGAAAAACTGCTGTCATTAGTGTTGCTCTGAGTAGCAGATACATAAATGTATGAAATTATATTGAAGACATGAATGTCCTAAATTTTGTAGAAAACATTTTAGATTTGATGTCATTAGCATAAGTTTTATAACAATCTTAACAAACTTTTACATTTATTAAAGAAGTAGGAAATCTCTCAATTTTCCAAATATGCCATATAAAATCCAGATTAATATTTTGAAGACATTCAAAAGAGCTCAGATTTGTGTAAAACTAACATATATTTCCCTGATGCTTTATTTTTATGTTAATATAATATTAATATAGAGAATGGAGTCAATGTAGTTCGCATTGCAATTCTCAGAATACAATGATTCCCTTCTTTTTCTTTTTACCCTTCATCTCGCTCCCTCTTTTTTTCTTTCCCTTTCTTCCTTCCTTCCCTCCTTGCTTGTTTGCTTGCTTTTTTTCTTTTGTTTTTGAGATAGAATATTTTAAATTAACAATAAATAATGCTACACTAAATAAAGAGATTATTCTTTTAAAAAATGAAGAGTAGTTTCTTTGCACAGGCTTTACTATCAGGTATACTTGGCTCACAGAATTCTGATAAATTCTGTCCCACACTCATTTCTAATTTTCTTAGTATTGTATGGTCTTAGAAAAGTTACTTAAAATTTCTGAGAACCAAATTTCCAATGGGATCAATAAAACTTAATTACATTGAGGAGCCAATTTGAGCATTTTATAAAACAAAATATAGTTCATTATGGTTTCTAGAATAAAATTTCTCAAATTTTCATATGCATTCAAATTACCTGGGAATTTTTAACAAAATGCAGGCTTTGATTGGCATGTAAAAGGTGCAACCCAACCAAGAGTTTCCATTTTTAAATATTTATTTATTTACTTGAAAGGCCAAGTGTCAGAGAGAGGGAGAGAAAAAGAGAGAGAGAGAATCTTCCATCTTCTGGTTACTCCCCAAATGACTACAATAGACATGGCTGTTCCAGGATAAAACCAAGAGCCTGGGCATCCTTCTGGGTCTCACATGGATGGCAGAGGCCCAAGTACTTTGTTCACCCTCCCCTGCTTTTCAAGGTGCATTAGCATGGAGCTGGATTGGAAGAGGAGTAGCCAGCACTCCAGCGTGGAATATATTAGAGTCTTGCTCACTGTGCCACAGTCCTGGCTCAGAGGTTGCATTCCTAAGAAGGTCTTTGGTGGTTTTTAGCTTTGTAACCTTCAGGTTACAAGGTCCTAGAAGGTCCATTATGTAGCATTCAGTCTACTTTTTCTTAACAGGCCAATATGAAGGCATTCAGGAATGCTTACTTCAAAGAGAGGACACTTTAGTAGGGTAAATGCAATGCAGGTCCTCTCTCTGAACTACTCTTATCTGCATATAGACGCATGCTACACAGGGAATTCAGTTGTTCTGAATCATCTTCTCAGAAATCTCTTTAACCAGGGGAGATTAGTTCTTATTCAAGAAGAGGATGACCACAGGTGAACAACACACAGACTTTGTCACAGGCTGTCATCTATTCTATTCTGCATCCTTACATATTTCTCAAATATAGATTACTATAACCTTACCACCTACATCCTCTCTCTTGCCTGTGAAGAGGGCACATAAGCTTCTAGACTTCACTGGATATTAGATATTCACTACTATTCCTTACAATGGCCTGTATCTACCTTTTCTCCAGTTGATCTGCCTGTTATTAATTCACTTTGTAGACTGAATTACTAAACTCTCAGAAGCTAGTAGAAAGGTTTATCCTCTCTACATTACATAAAAAATGAGTCTCCATTCTTATATTCGTAATTCCTTCCTCTCAGGAGTGTATTCTCTTTTCATTTTTCATTATTGTTGTTTTGCGTTTCTCATTAAAATCACACATGCTTAAGATGTATAACATGATGATGTAGTATACACTTACATAGTGAAGTGATTAATATAGAAAGTAAATTAATTTAGTTCCTCACATGTTTACTCATTTTTATATGAATGATGAGACTACCTGTAATCTACTCTATTAACACATTTCTAGTACATCATATTATTAATTATAGTTATCATGTTGTACTTTAGATCTTTAGGATTATTCAATATATGTGACTACAACTTTGTACTCTTTTACCAACATTTTCCCATTTCCCTCATTTCCCAATTCTTGGGAACAACATTCCAATCTCTGGTTCTATGTACAGTGTTTCCCCATATCCACAGGTTCTGAAGTTACAGGTTCAACAAACTTGAAATTTTAAATATTTGAAAAAAACATTGTGTACAGACATGTGCATCCTTTTTGTTATCATTATTCCTTAAACAATACAGTGTTTATATGGCATTCACATTGCATTAAGTATTACAAGTGATCCAGAGATTGTTTTAATTATATGTGAGGTCAGCATAGGCTGCATGCAAACACTATGTCATTCAATATAGGAGAATTGAGCATCCACAGAATTTGGTATCCATAGGGGGTCATAGAACCAATTTCCAAAGGATATCAAGGAATTGCAATGTTTACCATTTTTCAGATTCTACATGTGAGATCATGCAGTGTTGTCCTTTCACTGCCTGACCATTTTATTTAGCAAAATGTCCTCCAGATTAATCCATGTTGTTGCAAGTGACAGAGTTCCCTTTTTGAAATAATTGTGTATTTATGCTCCATTTCCTTTATCCATACATCCAATATTAGATACTGTATTCATATGTTGACCATTGTGAATAATGCTAAATTAACATAAGAAAGTGAATATCTCTGTATTGATTTCATTTCATTTAAGTACATGACTAGAGGGATAGTTACTAGGTCTAGTTTTTATTTTTTAAGGATTTTCCATATTATTATGCCAATTTATATTTTCAGTAACAGGAAACAAGGGTTCTCTTCTGTATACTTTCACCAATTCTTATTTCATGTCTTCTTAATGACAGTCATCATAGCAGGTGTGAGGTGATATTTCAATGTGGTTTTCATTTGCATTTCCCTAATGATTACTAATGTTGACCATCATTTCATATGCCTGTTGACATTCTATCATGTATTCCTTTGAAAAATGTCTATTCAGATCTTTTACCTATTTTATTTATTTATTTTTACCATTGAGTTGTAGTAGTTCTTTACATATTTTGGATATTAACCATTGTCAAACATCTGGTTTTCTTTTTTAAAAGATTTATTTATTTGATAGGTAGAGTTACAGAGAGAGAGTGAGAGACAAAGTAAGAGGTCTTCCACCCACTGGTTTATTCCCCAAATGGCTTCAATGGCTGGGAATGTCCCAGGCCTATGCCAGGAGTCAAGAGCTTCTTTTGGGACTACCACATTGATGCAGAGACCCAAGCAGTTGCTTCCCCAGGCTCATTAACAGGGAGATGGATTGGAAGTGGAGCACCTGGGTCTCAAACTGGTGCCAACATGGGATGCTGGCTTAACAGGTGACATATCACAATGCTGGCCCCCCAAATTTTGGTTTGCAAAAGATTATTCTCAATAAATAGGTTGGTGGGCTTTTCATTGTGTTGATTGTTTCCTTTGCTGTGAAGATGATTTTGATTGCTGGTTGGTTTCATACAGTTCCACTTGTTGATTTTTGCTTCAGTTGTATGAAGTTTGGGTTGGCTATAAAAATTCATTGCCAAAACTGATATCAATGAGCTTTTGCTCTATGCCTACGTCTAGAAGATTTATGATTTCAGATATATCTTTAGGACTTTAATCCATTTTGAGCTGTTTGGTGTACTTTAGATCTCACAAGGAAGTTGATATACATCAAGAATCAAATGTGGAATAGAAATATGAATGTTAGGAAAGCTCTGTTATCTGTGACCCAAGTTCTATACAAAAGAGAAACTATTTTTCAAATGAGTTTATATAAGATTAAGGAAACTATGAGACAGAAATCTGAGTCTGACTAATGTTATCAAATGCTGGAAGGGCTTGCAAATCTTGGGAAAAGTGGTAGAGGAAAAGACAAATTCATATTCTGCTTCTTGTCCAGATTTTTTTTTTATCTTAAGATATGCTCTGTACAAAACAGTGCTAAAAACAATAGAGATATTGACAGACCGTCAAATCCCCTTTAGAAGAAAAGTGACAAGCTATAGGCAAGGGAATGCTGAGTGACAGACAATGCAACTTCAGGTAATCAGAGTAAAAATTGCTGTCTGATAGAATCCCAGCAGCAAGAACCTCATTTTGTAAAATACTTGATGACTTTTTATAGCGTTATAGCATTTGGGTTTTATGTTGTATGATATTCACCAGGTGACAGGCTGACCCTCTTCTCCTCCAAGAAGTTATCAGTTCTCTGTAGAAAAGTAATTCTGTGGTTGTCTTGCCAAAGATGAACTCATGAATCAGTGATGTGGGCAGAAGTGGCATCCCAGATAGCATTCTGAAAAATCCATAAATTCTTTAAGAAATACTGTTTCTCTACTGCTGTCAGATGCTATTATGCCTAAATCATAGAATTCTATTTGGAGACTTAAGGTGGTCTGGAAAACTGCCCTAAGGAGCTAAAAGAAGAGAAAACAGTGAAAGCAAAAGTGCAGGGAGACAGGATATTTTATTATTGCAGAAAGGTCAAGAATAAAGATGTAGAGCATGCCATGTTCAGTGACACTTTAAAATGCCATAATTCAGTTTATATCTGGAATGTATTACTCTGCCAGTGAAATACAAAGGTTTGGCATCGATGAGCAATATGTCCTAAGGCACAACATAAAGGATCTCAAATTGGGGGAAAAAAGAGAAGTAGAATCTAAGAGCCCCAATATTGTGAACAACACAACAGCCCACCCTGTGGTAATTTGTCCTATATTTCTTCACGACTCCTGTCTTGAGATTGTTGTGTCTAATATATACCATCTTTAAATTCAGGCAAAAATTCACTCATGGATAACTGTCTGCTTGGCCCTTAACCTAGACACAGGTTCATGATTGTTAGTAGAGAACATATAAAGATGCAAGTAAGAATTAATGATCTGAAGCAGAGTAGATTATATTAATATATTTTGCTATGATAAATCATTAGGAGAATAAAAAGTGGTATTATTGAAGATTTATTTTTGCTTTCAGGTTTTCCTTCTTTATGGACAAAGTTTTCATTTAGTTTGTGTCCGTGCATGACTAGATATCTCTCTGAATTTCCCTATGAAAGATCCAAGAAAACATTTCAAGGAGTTTTAAACACAAATATTCTGAAAGCTCAGGATATCAGTAAAAGATTTACTAATATCTAGGATATTTTACCTTAAATGCTAAACTTAAAATACAAACAAGGTTAAGGTCAATCCTTTCCAAGAGCATTTCAAACTTGTTAATTAGATTTTATTTATGGGGCCGGCACTGTGGCGCAATGGGTTAACACCCTGGCCTAAAGCGCCAGCATTCCATATGGGAGCCAGTTCGAGACCCGGCTGCTCCTCTTCCAATCCAGCTCTCTGCTATGGCCTGGGAAAGCAGTAAGAAGATAGCCCAAATCCTTGGGCCCTCGCATCCGCGTGGGAGACCCAGAGGAAGCTCCTGGCTCCCAGCTTCGGATCAGCACAGCTCAGGCCATTGTGGCCATTTGGGGAGTGAACCATCGGATGGAAGACCTCTCTCTCTCTCTGCTTCTCCTCTCTCTGTGTAACTCTGATTTTCAAATAAATAAATAAAATATTAAAAAAAGATTTTATTTATTCTTTTTTATTAACTTGCCAGTCAACAAATAAAACAATATGCTAAATTGATGACAAATTTATAGTTAGCTGGAATGATGAGATTTATGCTTAAAAAAAGAGCATTGGAGTTATTGAAAGGGATTGTGGGCACTGGTGCAACCGCATAGCAGGTAAAGCCACTGCCTGCAGTGCCAGCATCTCATATGGGCACCAGTTCGACCCCAGCTGCTTCACTTCTGATCCAGTTCTCTGCTAGATTTATTAAAGAGTGATTATACTATAGGTATCTTCCCTAAAATGAAAGAAAATGCCTCTAATTGATTTCACTATTAAACTTAATACTGTATTTTGCTTAAAATGCTAGTTAGCCATTGCAGCCATTTGGGGAATGGAGCAGCAGATGAAGATTTCTCTCTCTGCCTCTCGTTCTCTCTCTCTGTAACTCTGCCTTTCAAATAAATAAATATTTAAATATTTCTTCATGGCCTGGGAAGGCAGTAGGAGGTTGCCCAAGTCCTTTGGTCCCTGCACTCATGTAGGAGACCCAGAGGAAGCTCCTGGCTCAGCTCTGGCCATTGTGGTCAATTGGGGAGTGAACCAGCGGATGAAAGACCTCTCTCTCTCTCTCTGTGTAACTCGGACTTTCAAATAAATAAATAAATTTAAAAATATATAAAGGAATTGTGAGGGCTATAAGAGTGTCAAGTAGGTGTGGACATCTGACTCAGCGGGTAAACACACTGGGGTTTCCTACATTCCATATCGAAGAATCTGAGTAAAAGTCCCAGCTGTGATTCGAATCATAGTTTCTTGTTAAAGTGCACCCTACAAGGCAGAAGGCGATGACCCAAGACTTGTGTCTCTGCCACCTGCCTGGAAGACTTGGTTTAATTTCCAGCCTCATGGTTTTAGCCTGGCCCAACCAAGCTATTGTAGACATTCTATCTGTTTGTCTCTGTCTTTTAAGTAAAATTTCTTTAAAAAGCAAGTGTATTAAAATCTAAGTAGCATTCTAATATGATTTTTTTAGATTTTTATTTATTTGAAAGGCAGAGTTACAGAGAGAGAGAACGAGAGACAGAGAGAGAAATCTTCATCTTCTATTCCCTTCCCCAAATGGCTGCAATGGCTAACTAGCATTTTAAGCAAATGATGGTATTAAGTTTAATAGTGAAATCAATTAGAGGTGTTTTCTTTCATTTTAGGGAAGATACCTATAGTATAATAACTCTTTAATAAATCTATGACTAATTCTCAATAACTTAATAAGATGAAAATGTATAAAATTTGAAATATTATAATGTAATTATGTGTATATTATGTGTCAAACTGAGAAGCTAAAGAACATTAATTTTAAAACATTTAAATCTCATATGTATTCAGCAATTTGAGCAATGACAAAAGAAACAAAAGCTATCATTTTATATGCCATTCAATAGAAAGTTTTCTCAAACAAAAACTGCATTTTAATCAGAATAAAATAATACAGTTCCTGGGAAAAATTATACACACACACACACACACACACACACACACACTGATTATATGAAAAAATAATGAACAATATTTAAAGAGAAGATGAATACAAAGTGAAATATTACCTGGAAAAGAGATATAGGAATTAGGCAGTGAGAAAGAAGAAACCAGAAGTTTTTCTGGTAGTCTGCCATAGGAATTTTCCAATCGATAGATGCATCCTTACAACATTTCCCTAGCTTTTGTCACAATATTTCCAAAAAAATAGTATTTTCTCCTTGGGCATTTATTGCTGGTGGAGATATTTTTCTATCTTTTAATTTAGCTATAAAACCTATGAATACTTTGACAATTAAATACCAATATTCACTATAGTTACAATAATTCTAGGATGCCTGTTGAAGGAGATGAAAATCGGTGTAGTTCTCACTGAATACTGAGACAGTGTCTGAATACGGTACCATGTTGGGAATGATCAGTTCTTTACTTTGCTTCCACCTCTCCTTTCCTGTGCCTCTTACCAGATCTTTTTACCTAGAGAGAAACAAAGCTGCACAGAAGTCTGGGATCACTTTCCAAATATCAGAGACTACCAAGAAGCCAGTGGGTTTATTTGCATAACAAAGTTTAATCAGATGTTGGTGTTGAAATAAATAATGATGAGGAGAATGAATTTGTCTCTCAGAGTTGATTAGTTCAGTTGGGCCACCTTCTCAGATCATATCATAATGAATAATTGCCTACCCTCTTTTTTTTTTTTCTTTTAATTTGACAGTCAAAGAGAGAGAGAGAGAGACAGAGAGAAAGGTCTTCCCTCTGTTGGTTCAGCCCACAAATGGCCGCCATGGCTGATGTTGTGCTGATCTGAAAGCAGGAGCCAGGTGCTTCTCCTGGTCTGCCATGCGGGTGCAGGGCCCAAGGACTTGGGCCATCCTCCACTGCCTTTCCGGGCCACAGCAGAGAGCTGGACTGGAAGAGGAGCAACCAGGACTAGAACCCTGTGCCCATATGGGATGCTGGCACCTAAGGTGGAGGATTAACCTAGTGAGCCATGGCGCCAGCCCTGCCTTCTTTCATCTTGCCTCAGTCAGAAGGAAGTGCCACCAACACAGTGACAGATGCCAGAGTCAGAGCAGTTCATGACTCCATGTTCATACTAATTACAAACACTAAAAAAATGCTGCCAAGGACCATTCTAAACACAGGGTGAATCATTGTTGAAACAAAAAGACAAAAATGTATGTTTAAGAATTTGTGATCAAAAGGTATAATTTCATCCAACGGAACTGTAGAGTCTAAGTTTATTTGCTCTTTGTTCATTTTATAACATATACTCAATTTTTCTTGGCAGTTAGCATAAATTCCTAGACTACTGATTTGGTTTCTAAGTAATATAATCCAGTTTTTTAAAACACATTAGGTATGACCAATTTAATCCAGTGATAACAAATAGATACTAAAAGAATGGCAGTTCTCATCATTGAGTGATGGCAGTGCACCATTTTACACATGTTCTTGAGGGTTCTCTCATCTCTGGCTTCTAGAGGCAATTCTTGTAGTGCAGGTCTCAAGCTTGTGGATGATGAAGCACTCTTAGTGAAAATCTGGTTTAGAAAAAATATACATTATTTTCTTGTATGATTTATCTAGAGTTAATTTCTATCATTCACAGATAAGAACCCATGTTGACTAATAATTTAGGTTTATTTATGTTCAAATTCTTGGCTATTTCTAGTTAAAAACTTAAGTAAAGGAAAATACAATATTAAATATAGTATTAAATATTATTTTAGAAATGTGAGTCTACTAGTAAGATGACACAAAAAGGATAATTTTGAGGAAAATTCATAACATCATTATTTTCAAATTATATAATTATAAAATTAGAAAACTTAGAGACTCACCTAAAAATTAAACAATAAAAATCCATAACTTTTATCAAATAGGTATAAATGAAATATATAAAAGGATAATCAAATAAAGAATGAATAACAATCAGAGACATTTTAGCTTCTGTATTTAATAATTTGAATTAATAACAGATACATATGGATTTTCTCCAAAAGAAATAAAGAAGCAAAAAAGTATAAGAAAATACAAAAATAAAAACTGTCCTACATTCCTGGGAAACATTTAAAATATGAAAAAAAATTTGATATTTGAAAAAAATTGATCAATTGCAACAAAATAAATTGCATTTTAATTTAAGGAATTATCAATAACCACAGCTTCTGTTGCTAAGAATTTCAGAAGATAGTAGTGAGGGCTTGTTGTTGGGCCAAAATTTCCACTAGAAAATTTCAAAATGTTGTTCTGACTCAAACAGATGGAGCCTAAAATAATGTGAATGTTTATTTACTACATGTCTGTCATTTATCTAACATCAGAGCTGAAATCACTCAAAATATTTCCATGGGACTTTGGTTTTGCAATGGGACTTTGGTTTTCCAATGACTGGATACCAACTGGAAGCATCCTGAAGAGGATATGGTATCCAGAGCAAGGAGAAAACTTCCATGGTAGAAGTTGTATGAGCTTCTCTGAGCCAGCCTAGCATCATGATTCCATCTAGAATCATCTGGTATAGCCGGTCTGTTACAGCCAAGTCATGAAGTCCAGCCTAGACTGAAGAGTGAAAGGATGAACAGACTCTGTGCAAGTTCACATCACATAAGAGTGTTCAGGATGGGAGAGATTCCTGTGGATATGTTTAGAACCTGTGTTCTGATACAGATATGGACAGGTAACATTTCCTTACTGAATGTGAAATTGTTAAAAATAATATCAACAATCAGAAAGGATTTATTTACTCAATGTTCGTTCTCTAGATACATCATCCATTTAATATCAGGTTTCATAAAAACATGCATTTTAATCATGATAGGTAGCCCACTACAGAAACATTCAATTTAGAAACCCATTTATGATTTATTTTGCGTCCATAAATGTCAACTAATACTTTACATATATTATTGGATTGTATTGTTACAGAAGTCTAGTAAATTGATATTAATATCTTGATTTTGCAAATTAGAAAACTGAGGTCCATGATCAGAGTCAACTATGTGCAAAAGTTATAAAATGAAAATGTCATATTAGCAGAAAGCAGACAGATCATAATAATTAAGGCTTTATCCTAACAAATTTTATACAAAACTCTGTGTATATTCTCTGTGTGTATAAAGTCTAAATGGAAATTATTTTATTTTTTCAATAGATGAAGCCTTACTGATTCAGAGTATCAATGCTTTCTATTTTTTGTTATTTCCTTATAAAATTTCAATTTAAGAGTACTTGTAGACTTACAGAAAAATTGTGATAATTGTTCAAAATTTCTATTTAATCTGCATCCAGTTTTTCTTATAGTGAATGTTGTACCATACCATGGAGCATTTACCACAACTAATGAAGAAATATTTTTACATGATTGTGAACAGAACTGCCACATTATTCATGGCTTCTTAGTGTCTACTCAATGCCCTTTTCATTTCCCAAGATCCTGTCTAAAATATCACATTACATTTAGTCATTGTATCTCCTTGATGTCCTCTGAGCTCTGAGAATTTCTTAGACTTTCCTGTGTTTTGGCAAACTTAACAATTTTGAAGATTAATAATCAGGTATTTTGTAGGCC
The DNA here is from genome assembly GCA_949820135.1 of Sylvilagus floridanus. NCBI lineage: Eukaryota > Metazoa > Chordata > Mammalia > Lagomorpha > Leporidae > Sylvilagus > Sylvilagus floridanus. The sequence continues at coordinate 98,800,875 of OX463224.1, read as the reverse complement.
ATTCTTTGACTGGAATTATGTGGGTCTTCATGAGGGAGAGCACAGCAGTGCAGTGTCATTTCCATTACTTCATATCACAGGAAAATATTGTCACAGTGACTGTCAGCATGACACTTGTTGTTAACATTGATCACCTGGCAAAAACGGTGTTTGTTGGAATTATCCATTAGTTACTCTTTTCTCATGCTTTCACAGCGTTCTCTGTTGAAGGAAATCAATAGCAGCCCACATTTGTGGAGTGAGAGGTGTGCTCCCTGATGTTGAGGGTAAAGGATCTAGATAGGTTACCAAATTTTTTAGAGTAGGCTCTCTGTTCACCCTCACTTGCTTTCTTACTCAATTACTTAATTATATCAGTATAGACTTATAAATATTTATAGTATACTTTGCAACATAATCCATTACTGTTTTAGTTATTCTATGGCACAAATTGTCCCAGCTGTGGACATTGGAAATTTTTTTCATTTGGCTTTGGTAGACTTCAATCTATTCAGCCTTTAGTATCTTTTTGAGCACTTTTTAGTTTCCAGTACTACAAGATGCTCCGGATGATCTTGAAATTTCCTGTTCTATTCTAGAATCAACCATTTATCTCAGGAGTTCTGGTTCTTTCACTGGAGAATGGTATTTGAAACAAACTTCTTGTTTAACTTCCTCATTTGATATATTTATAAAAATCATAAGAAATACAGTTAACACAGAGCTCCTGCACACCTTTCATAAAAAAGCTCTTTCCATAATAACATATTTTGCAAAACCATAGATTATCCACATCCCCAGAAAGATACATAATTTGTAATTCATACTGGATTGTTTAGGGAAAAAATGGTGTGCATTATTCAAATCTGCCATGTTCTTTTGGTCATGAATAACTACAAATATGAACAGATAAGAGGATCAGGAAGATTGGTCACTAGCAACACAGTGAGTCTCTGTCACTGGATTGCTGAGGTACTAAGGATGCCACTTGCCTTAATTTCTTTTTGGGAGTCAGAAGGATTTACCATCTTCACTTTTTCTCAGTATTTATTTCTCTCACCAAACTTCTGTTTCTGATTGTTCTTGATTGTAGCCAGGAATCGTCTTATGTCCATCTTTAATTCCATTGTCACAAAGAGACTGACTATATTTAAAGACCAACTTTGAAGACAGAGTGAGTAGAAAAGAGATGTGTAGGAAGAGAAGACTTTTAGAGAAAGAAATTCTGATTTACTGAAAGCAAGCCAGAGTTTTATGAATGAACAAATACCAAAGAAGCAACATCAGCTGCTATAAAATGTGGCTTCTAGGTCTCTTCTTTTGTAAGAGGTGAATATCATAAAGGGGAAAATTGTTATAATTCTGTATGTACTCTTTTGAATGCTTCTGCCACATAGGGATTTAATTAATTGGGCAGGATCACATGGGTTTTCTCCCTCAAAATCCTGATCAGATCTCTCTCCCCCCCCCACCCCATATGTGTGTGTGTCTCTTTCGCATCTTTATCTCTATCTCCATCTGTATCTCTCTTTTTTTTTTTTTTTTGACAGGCAGAGCTAGACAGTGAGAGAGACAGACAGGCAGACAGAGAAAGGTCTTCCTTTCCGTTGATTCACCCCAAAATGGCCACTAGGGCCGGCGCTCTGTGGCCAGCACATTGAGCTGATCAGAAGCCAGAAGCCAGGTGCTTATCCTGGTCTCCCATGTGGGTGCAGGGCCCAAGCACTTGGGCATCCTCCACTGCCTTCCCAGGCCACAGCAGAGAGCTGGACTGGAAGAGGAGCAACCGGGACAGAATCCAGCACCCCAACCGGGACTAGAACCTGGTGTGCTGGCACCGCAGGCAGAGGATTAGCCAAGTGAGATGCAGAGCCGGCCTCTCTATCTCTATCTCTATCAATCATGTATCTATCCAACTTCTCCTAGTAGTTAATTTAATTAAAAAGTCTCTTTAAATTTCCTTGACATGTAATTGATCATCTTGAGCTCTCTGGAAAATTATCTTCACTATGAAAATAAAAGAAACATTGGGGATTGCTAGGTCCTACTTTCCAGCAAGTCTTCATAATTCTTTGGCTATTTTTCCTATGATGTTTCCCATAAACTGGCAACCTTTGTGGTTTTTTTTGCTAGAAGGGAAAAACAAATCAAAAAGCAATTACAAGAAGAAATTCACACACACGACACTGTCTCTGCATGCCCATGTGTACCTGTGAGACATTGTTAACCCTATATTGTGGTCACTGCCTTTTTTCTGGTCTAGCTTCATATTTTGAGGAAAGCCCTCTTTTCTTAAATAGACAGTAGAAGATGATTATAGTAACATCTTTTATGTGAGTATCTACTCTTTTCCTAATACAAATCTTTGGCTTGATCTCAAGATGATGGGACTACATTATTCACATTAAATCAGCCAAGAAACATGAACTGAATACAAACATTTACAGAGAACCAGTAACAAACAAGTTTCATCAACTTTTCAGATTTTTACACAAGTGTCTTCTACTTTATCTCTAAACCTAACAAATCTTTAAATTATTTACTGTGGGAATACTTAACATTAAAATGACATCTATTTATTACAAGCCCATTTACTTTCCAAATGTATTCAAGGCTAGATAATAAAAATTCTTGTATAAATTTAGATTCATTTTTCTCAAGACTTGTCATCATCAGACAGATTATAGATTTTAAATCAACACTGTTGATGCCTAGAGTTTTTTTTTATTTAGCTAAGAATTGCTAATGATGAAGTTATTGGAAAAGATATTGAAACGCCCATATCTCCATGTTAATTAGATTTTAACTTTGCCTTTCCTTCATTTTTTTTAAGATTTATTTTATTTATTTGAAAGTCAGAGTTACACAGAGAGAGGAGAGGCAGAGAGAAAGAGAGGTCTTCCATCCATTGGTTCACTCCCCAGATGGCTGCAACTGCTGGAGCTGCGCCAATCCAAAGCCAGGAGCCTCTTCCAGATCTCCCACGTGGGTGCAGGGGCCCAAGGACTTGGGCCATCTTCTTACTGCTTTCTCAGGCCATAGTAGAGAGCTGGATCTGAAGAGGAGCAGCCAGGACTAGAACTGGCACTCATATGGGATGCCGGCTCTTCAGGCAAGGGCTTTAACCCACTTTGTCACAGCACTGGCCCCTCTTTCATTTCTATATACATAAATTTAACTTTTCTACAAGAGGCCCTGCTTAAGAAGTTAAGAGCAAAATCAAATGAAGCATCCAAAGCTGTGTTTGCCTCTCTGCTTGTGATCTGTCATGAATTACAGCTATAATTTATGAGTAAACATTAGCATAAATGCTAGTGAATGAAAATGCAATGATTTATTAATGATTTAAAGTAATTATCTGATAAATTCAAAGACTTCTAAAACAAAATCTTTTATTTTAAAATACCGTTCTTCATTGTTGATAAGCTGAGCAAATTGGAAGCCACTAAGGAAGGAAAGTACCAATAACTGCAAAGCAGTTTGTGGTTGAATCAGTTCTTAGACACTCTTAAACAGAGATGAGAAATGATAGAGAACGACAGCAAATAAGTCATGTCCCTAGAACAGAGAGATTTGTGAACTGAAATAATATCATGAAAACTAAAATGGAGTATTCAGAGGAGCATTCGTAATTGAAAAACATAGGTTGGTGTGGGTTTTTTTATCAATGTCATTATGATAGATTTCTACCAATTAATTTTGTACTTTTATTTCCCCCAGTCTATCCCTAATGGTAGGGAAAGCAAACAGCATCCATTGCTCAATATCACTGATTTGGCCACCGGAAACACAGTTGATAAAATAGTTGCAAGGAATGGGGACATTTTATGAATCCATTAAAATGACAGCATTGACAGGGTTTCTGACTTTGCACAGCAGACGAATTCTCTTTTTTTTCTTTTTTTATTTATGTGAAATTTTATGCCATCTCCTGTAGAATTCCCAAAAGATGAAAAATCTGAAAATCCAAGATTTAGTCACCTCTCTAATACTTGCTGGCCTTGTGAACAGAGCATCTTTTATGGTTTTTCATAAGATTTTCTTCTTGCCAAATTGTTTCTAGTCTCTAATTACCTAATTCTATCCAGGTGGGATATAAAAAATTTGCTTAGTCACTAATTATGGTTTTTCCAAAAGAATAAACACATTTTCTCACACATGATGTAAGCATTTTCAGAAGAGAAGATGGACTAAAAGTGAGTTGTCTTTCAATTTGGTGCAAAATGTATATCTCAAAAATTCTTTGAAAAGCTATGAAAATTGTATATCTCGGGCCGGCGCCGAGGCTCAATAGGCTAATCCTCTGCCTTGCGGCGCCGGCAGACCTGGTTCTAGTCCCGGTCAGGGCACTGGCCCGGTCCCGGTTGCCCTTCTTCCAGGCCAGCTTTCTGCTGTGGCCAAGGAGTGCAGGGGAGGATGGCCCAAGTGCTTGGGCCCTGCACCCCGTGGGAGACCAGGATAAGCACCTGGCTCTTGCCATTGGATCGGTGCGGTGTGCTGGCTGCAGAGCACCGGCCGTGGTGGCCATTGGAGGGTGAACCAATGGCAAAGGAAGACCTTTCTCTCTGTCTCTCTCCCTCACTGTCCACTCTGCCTGTCAAAAAAAAATTGCATATCTCAAAGCATAAGCATTATTTACTTAATTTTAATCACAAGAATAGAAATAACAAAGTTACAGCACAATAATATAAGACACCAAGTTCTTCTAAATAATATCTTCTCCTCAATATTTCTAAATTTTAATTTCTTCCTATAATAATAGAAATTTCCCTCAATATGTTAAATCAGGTTTATCAATCAGAACATCAAAAGCAATTCATTTCCTCTTCAAAACATTGGTTCTTCTATTTAGGTAATTTGCCACCAGCTGAAAGTTATTCAATAGGAAAAAACAAACTTTCTCCCACTATACTCTGATAATCAACACACCTTATCACCAAATTGTTGCTTGTGTATGTGTGTATATTTGATTTTACCTCAATAAGCCATTCTCTGACACCAGTGTGTGCCCTACAATTCATTTCTGACCATATCTGGACTTAGATCCCAGAGGTTAATTTTAAGTCCCACAAAGCAGACCCCCTCTACAATCACAAGTACCAATCGCAAAGTAGTAAGTTTCCATGTAAACCAAAATGTCTATCCCAATTGATTACAAATCAAGTATTTCCATGACCAATTTTAAGTATCAATTTGCTATTGCAACTCACAGAACCCAGGAAAATAGTTTACCTAATGTTGCCAATTCACGACAAAGGGTATTTTAAAAGATTAAAAATTAACAGCTAGATAAAGAGATATATGAGGTGAAATTTGGAAATACAAGAGCTAATGTTCCTTTGGATTTGAAGTGTCCTGCCATCCCAGTGCATGGATGTGTTCACAAAATTGGAAACTCGTGATACCAAACTCCATAGTTTGTTATTTTTTGGAAGTAATATTACCTAGGCTGGTTTGATTACTTATTTGATCTGAACAGCTTTCCTCCCTTCCTGGAGGATAGGGAGGCTGGACTGATTTCCAAACTTTTAGCTGCAGTTTGGTCTACCTAGTTAGCAGCCTGTATTCCAGGAGCCCTCAATATGCTCCAATAACCCAAGAAATTCCAAGAGATTAGAAACTCTACCAGGATGAAGATCAAAATAAAAAGTATATCTTTTTTATTATAAATCACAGTATTACAGCTGTAAAATCTAAAGTCACATGGATTCAATTGGAAAGGCATCAATTTATCCAGATGTATAAATGTTTTATATAAACCATAATACATTTTCAGTCCTATATTATGTTTATCAAAACAGAGATTATTGTAACACATTTCATAGTAGCTCCCTGATTTTGAGAGAGATTTGATAAACCTCTAATTTCCCAAATATCACCTGGAGTTAATTTTTTCAATCCACTGAATGTGCACTAGTCTTGAAGGAGGCAGGCATACAGGCTGAAATTGATTAGGTTTGTGAGCTGGAAGACCACGCCTTCACCACGCCCCTCGTGTGACCTCATCCCCTACCTGATACCTTCACCATGCCCCTGTGTGATCTTATGTCCCTACCTGGCCACACCTGGGTGCCCACCAGCCAATCAGGTTAATTAACCACTTCCCTTTGGAAGTGGATTAAAAGCCTGGGACCCCGTGTGTCCCGCCCTTCTCTTCTTCCCTGGCCTCTTGCCAGGAGGGGGCTTGCTGTAGCCCTCACCCCCAGAGTACACGGGTGCATGGCCTTTGTGCCACCCACCCTAGGCTTCCTGGCCCAGATGCTCCTCCACGTGGCTGATTCCTGGTGACTGGTATGAACCCAGATTTACCTCTCTCTCTTAGATAAAGCTCTCACTCTCCTACATATCTTTCTCAGTAAATAAAAGCCTAAAATGTACCATGCTGCCTCTTTTATTTATGCCAGTATTTAGAATTCTTCCCTAAATATTAGGCAAGAACCCTCTGGGGCTTATTAATATTGGGGATTCATTAATAAGCATATGGTGATATCATATGGCACCCCAAATTCCGGTAATATATATTTAAAGGGTCATCTCCAATATCAGTCTCACAGTGATGAAGTCACATTGTGCAAGTTCACATGCACACAAAAGAACATTGGCAGGTATGCTCGGCAAGACATCGATGACATCTGGAGAAATGAGCCAATAGGCATTAATTTAGTCAAAAGAAGATCCAGATTATTTTAAAATACTGATTCAAATAGTGGAAGTCAGATAGTGGTAGCTTCAATATTCATTTTGGCAGTTCCATGTGTTTGCTAAGAAAATGAATATATCACAAAATCATTTTCCTAATGTGTACAAATTTCATTCTGAGCTGCATTTGTTTTTGTATGTCCCACTTCGCTCACAAATATAAAGAAGAGTTCTTGTGTAGGCATTGTGTTTTTTTTCTTCTGGTTGTTATTGTTTGTTTGCATTTTAAAAATGTTTTCGTTCCACATTTCCAGTGGAAAATTAAACACAGTGCCTGCAAAAGACCTCAGTGACTTTTAAAAAAATTTTCCTTTAGAAAAAAAGTCTTTAAAATGAGATGGATATATATATATATAGATATAGATACAGATATTTAGCATGCAGCGGATGCAAGAATGAGTGAAGTATCACTTCTGTGCCCAGAAAAGAAAACAGAGACCCAAGAGGCAGTCTTAGAAGCCACAGCAGATGGCCCTGTTAAGCCAGAGCAGGCCAATTAAGACTGTGTTTGGAGCTCTCTCTAAGTCCCAGAGGACCACAGAAAAAAAGAAGTAGGAGGCCCTGAATTTAGTATCTGTTCCAATTGCAAAGCTATGAGAAATATGTCCCTGGGAAGGAGATGCTTTCCATTTGGACTGTGCCTTTTATGCATTGTGATCAGCATTCACGGATTCTTGACTGCACTGGGTGTTCTTTTTACGTTTCAAAGGAGCACAAATGAAGCCTGGTTCCCTGTTGCTGTGTTTTTATTTAGTTCCCATTTACTCCCCAGGACACATGTCTTTTTAGCAGCCCTGATGGTAGCACTCCTCTAGAACAGCCCTGCAGGAAGGGGACAGAGCAAGTCACAAAAGAGTTTTCAGCTTCTTAGAGGTAAGTTGAATTGATCTTGGGAAAAGCACTCCTTCTAAATATCAATAGCTGCTCTAAGCTACCTTGGTGACTCCAGCTACTCCCTGAAAGAGGCTGTATTTGAGGAAAAGGAAAGAATCCAACAAAATACTTGAAGATTGATCTGGATATTGCTCACATACAATTACAGACAAATGCAAAATAGTCTTATTATTTGGAGGTTGGGTAGGTAAGGAGAGATACTGTTTTTTACAGATTGCTAAACAGTAGAAGTTAAAACCTTGTTCGGTTAGTTTCAGAGAAAAAAACATACATTTTTAAAGGTGAGAATACCTTTTATCTTATATTTGTTTTTTTAAAAATATGTATTTATTTGAAATGCAGCATGACAGAGAACAAGAGAGAGAGAGAGAGAGAGAGAGAGAGAGAATGAGAGAGAGAGAGAGAGAGAGAGAGAGAGAGAGAGAGATCTTCTATCAGCTGGTCCAGTCCCCAGTTGTTTAGGAAATGTGAGAGTGAGTCTGGGCCAGACTGCAGCCATTAGCCTGGAACTCCATCTTGGTCTCCCACGTGATGGCAGAAACCCAAGTACGTGGGTTACCTTCCACTTCCTTCCTAGTGCGTTAGCAGGAAGCTGGGTTGTAAATGGAACAGCCCCTACATGAACTGCACTGTGATATGGGATGCAGGCTTTGTAAGAAAGCAGCCCCAGTGGCTGTGCCACAGCAATCACCTCTATTTCAATATTTTAAAAAATATATTCATTTTTATTTATTTGAAATGCACAGAGTGACAGAGAGAGCTTCCATCAGCTACTTAACCCCCAGTACTGACCATAGCTACAGATAAGCCAGGATGAAGCCAAGATCCAGGAACATTATGTGGGTCTCCCACATTGGTGGTGGTGAATCAACACTTGAGCCGTCATCTGCTACTTCCCAAGCACACTAACAAGAAACTAAGTAGGAGGAAGAGGTGTAACTCAAGCCCAGGAACTCTGATATAAGATGTGAGAATCCCAAGTGGCAACTTAATGCACTTCACCACAATCCCTACTCCACAAAAATCCAGGACATTTCCACAATATAAGTCCTTTGCAGTGAATAAAATTCCCATACACTCTCATGGTTTAAGACACTAATGGCCAGTAGCAAAATTGAAATGTTTTTTGGAAAAGGTATTTCAAATTGATTAGCTGATAGCTTGGGGAAAATAGATAGTATTTGTTAACCTCTATCTATCAGACAATATAGTGGATACTTTCAAAGTCATTGTCTTTAACTCTCAGGACATATATACAGAGTCTGTATTATTATTTCCATTTTAAGGATGAGGAAACTGAGGTTTTGTGAGGTTAAATAACATGCTCAAATCTGTACTGCTAGTGGGTTAATCCAAACACTATAGACAGTCAGTTCAAACAGAATTCTTTTCATGACACTACCTATGTAGCAGAGTAGTTGGAAAAATGGTGGGGAAAACTGTGCTTTAATGGGGACAGGAATGGCAAAATTTTTAGTAAAGCTGCTGTTTGTGACACCTGTTGTCATGTAGGCTGGAGTTCTGGATACTCCACTTTTCATTTCTGCTAATGAGACTGAGCAGGCAGCAGAAGCTCGCGCAAGAACTTGTACCCCTGTCACACATGTGGGAGACCAGAATGGAGCTCCTGGATCCTGTTTTTGGACTGGCTCATACCTGGCAATTATGATCATTTTGGGGAGTGAACAGAGGATGGAAAATCTCTCTCTCTTTCTCTCTCTCTCTCTCTTTCACTCTCTCTGCTTCTCCCTCTGTCTCATTGCCATTCAAATAAATAAATAAATCTGATTAAAGACTTCATTGTCTTCATGAAGAGGACAAAGTAGGGAGAACATTCCATGAAGAAGTTACTAAGCACGTGTGTGCTCTGGGTATGAGTTTACAGGGTGGGGAAAGAGTTTTGGCTCTAAAATTTAATCCAGGCTCCACACTGCCAGTTGAGAACTATGACCCTGTTAAGCCAAGCTCTGAAGTCTCATTGTTTTGTATTGCCAAAAAAGAATTTATCTCAAATGCATGGAAAAAGTATTTGATTCTTGGTCATAGGACAGAAACCCAGTCCTTTACCAAATCCCTTGTAAGCCAGATTTAGAACAAATGGCTTTATTTTTTTGGTTTGTGTTTCTTCCACTGTACAGCAAATTGATGATGTTTAAAACAACCCTTTATGTTCGTTTCTTTTTATCCCAGTAAAATATTTCTTTGAATATCTGTGGTTCTATGCCACATATAAAATCTATCTGGAGTTGGAACTGGTCTGAGTGGAGAAAGGATTTACCTGGAGAGCTGTAGAGTCCATTCCATAAACAGCAAGAGTTCTGTATGCTGGATTCCATAAGCCACTGGATCCCTAATGTCACTTGCAGGTCTTGAAAATCTACTGAAATATATGTAATCCTCTTACCAGATCTAGAGACTGGTAGTATTGATCTAGAGACTTGTTAATATTCTCCAAAACAGAAATGACCTTGGTCTGCCTGACATGTTCCGTTATCATTGACATGCTCATAAATGATCATGCAGTCTCTTATTTAAAATTAATAATGGATCCGAACAAGTCAGAGAAAAGGGCCATTGAGACTACGGTGACTGATTGCTCCATCTCCTAAGAAGCAGCATATTAGGACTTAGAGGGTCTGGGGACTGAGTTATTTGACTCCTCAAGAGATATTTCTATGAAATCTCCTTATACTAATCATCCATTAGTTATTTTTAAAATCCTGTCTAGGATAAAAAGAACAAGTCTGGAATCAAAATGTAATCCCAGGATTTCCAGTTTGAGAATACTGTATGCCATTTATTTAAAACCATGAAAATGTTACAAAACTGCCTATAAGTTGATTTATTTAATTTCTACTTTAGCACAGGGTAGCGGGCAAAACAGACCTTCAGTTCACTGCAAGATCCCTCTGAATGCTGTACGGTTTTCTGATGGGGCTTGAGATAAGCGTCTCCTCTTGCAATTTTTAATGGAGTCTCTGGAGATCTCCGTTTCTTCCTCCTGGGGAATGGACCCTCCATGCAACGGCAACTGCGGGCCATGGCAGCTATTGCTGAAAAGGTGTCATAAAGAAGCATCTCATCTACTCTCTGTAGCCTCCCCCTTCTGCTAGGAGCGCAGATCTGCTCTGTGCTGTGCCAAGAAAATGCCATCTGCCTCCCACACAAAAGGCAACAATTTCCAACATAAATAAGCAGTTTTACAATTCCAGCAGAAACTTTTGGAAGTAAAACTGCAGTTAGAAGGAAAGAATCCACGCTTACATCTTGACATTCTTTTTGAGTTGATGCTTTTGTGCATTCCTGCTCTCCTAAAACCCTCTCTTACTAAGCAAATGAGAACTTTAGGATTGTCTTTTCATGAGTGCCAAATTAGGGTCTTAAAATCAAATTGGTCTCAAGCACTTATATTTATTTTAAATGACCGTGTGTGTGACTAGGGCAAAATACCAACCAGACTTATAAAACAACAAACTTCTTTCAATTTCAAGTTCTTGATTACTTTCTTAAACTTTCAAAAAGGAATATTTTTGTAACAGGAAGTAATTCTGAATACAGTCTTGTAAGAAATAATTCTCATCTGTGAGTTTGTCAGAAATGTTTTGAAACTTTCATGCAGTTTGAAAACAGATCATGACCAAGGTAGACTTCATCAGTGAATAATAATTGATTTAATGTCAATTGAATAATCTTACTGAGACTCATCTATATAATCTGCAAAATGGGTGATTTCACATATTAGATGAGATAATGCATATCATAGCGTGATTCTTTCCTAGGATGATTTTATTTAGTCCCTACAGAGTTCCATTGCATTAGGTACTATCACCTCTGCTACACATCCCTCTTTCCCCACACACAAATAACATCATGGGGCTTAAGATAGCTAAACCTATAATCACCCTTAGTGTGCTGTGGAACATCAAAAAATATTCCTTTTATCCAGTTGTGTTTGGGTGTCTTTTATTAAAACTCCATCCACCCCCCTCCCTTTATCCTTGCTGGTCTGTGTGATTACGCTTCTAAGGTCAGAGTGAGATTTTTTTTTTTAATTTCCATATGAAGACAATAAGCATTATTTGTCATTACACATCAACTCATTTTACTTCACATAATGACCCCCAGTTCCATCTACTCTGTTGCAAATGTCAAAATCTCATTTCTTTTAATAGTCGAATAATATTTTGTTGTGTATACGTATCATATTTACTTTGTTCATTCATCTATCTACGGGCACCTATGTGTATTCCATATCTTTGCTATTGTGAATAGGGATGCAATAAGCATGGACATTCAGGAAGTTTCAAAGAAAATACAGGAAAATGGACAGGCTTGCCTGTTTGATGGGTTTACTCCATGTATTAGTATTGAAATACTGTACCATATACATAAATATGTACACATATTACATGCTGACTGAAATTTTTAAAAATAGAATAATTTAAAAGCAAAACATCATGCAAGCTTTATTTTTTTTAAATTTATTTGACAGGTATAGTTAAAGACAGTGTTAGAGAGACAGAGAGAGAGGTCTTCCTTCCATTGGTTCACCCCCGAAATGGCCGCTACAGCTCGTGCTGCACCGATCCGAAGCCAGTAGCCAGGTGCTTCTTGCTGGTCTCCCATGCGGGTACAGGGACCCAAGCACTTGGGCCATCCTCCACTGCCTTCCCGGGCCACAGCAGAGAGCTGGACTGGAAGAGGAGCAACCAGGACTAGAACTGGAGCCCATATGGGATTCTGGCACCACAGGCAGAGGATTAACCAAGTGAGCCACGGCACCAGCTCCCATGAAAGCTGTCTATAAATTTTTTGAAGCCTCTTGATATACAGACATAGTTGATCTTGTAAGTAATCCATTTGTTTGACAACTTAGAACAGAGATGTGATAAAGCTAGGATTACACATCTAATCAAACCAAAAGAATGTTCCCAAGATAGTGTTATGTCTGTATGTACCTGGAATCTTAAAATTATCTTCCATCCCACAACTTTATTCACTCATTCAAGAACCTTTATTGAGTAACAACAAGGCATAATTAAGTAGGAATAGAGAGTTCAAGTCTGTTCTCTCTTGTTGTTAAATGTGCGAGGGCACATTTAACTTAATGAAAATACACAATGTAGGACAAGCTGAGATGAAGTTTTAGTAAAGTACAAGGTTAATCAAATATCACAACACACAGCCTTCAAAACATTTCGATATATTTGCAGTTTATGACTACTTGCAAATATGTGACTTTCTGCCTCTGTTTTATGATCATGAAGCACCATGTTATTTGATTTCTACTGTTACTCACTTTAGCTGAGTTTGTTTTTGTCTCTCAGTTTGGTTTCAATAGAGTCAAGATTTTCAATTTGCATTCCTTACTCCTGAGACAATAGTTTTGATACAAATAAAGATAGCACAGAGCACTTTTAAAACAAATAGAAGTAGGCAAAAAATCTTGCATTGATTTATAAGGTAGGGAAAATGATGACAAGTGAAGTAGTTCTCAAGTGCAATGGGACGGAAAAAGGCTTTGTGTAGATGTGTTTTAGATAAAGCACAAGGGATGTATGTGAATATAAGGAGACAACGACTTAGTTGGTATGCAAATATACCATTCAGGTAGTCTGGTGGGACAGATAAATCTGTAATTTGGTCCCAAAATCACTGGTTAAAGTTAGAAGATAGTTGTGTTGGCGAGACAATTCCAAACGAATCAGAGGCAGTGAACTCAAGAGTAGCCTCATCATCAAAGTCAACAGCAGACAGGAGCAAGCAGAGTCAGCAGTCAGAAAAGATTACTCAAAGAGAAATCAGAATGATAAAAAGATGATCTAGGACTGCATTTGGAGTAGCTAATTTTCTTCTTTAATGGAAGTTGTCTGATAAGTGGGCATGGAAAACTATACACATATACCACTCAGAGGGAGGGTATAAGGATCAAAGAACTTTAATTTTATTCATTTATGATGTATTAATGGAGATTTGTGTCGATTTAACAACATGGTAGGATGAACACTGATAAGAAAAAAAGACAGTGATAGTTTTAGAAAATGTAGCGCAAATGAGGTTAAAATTAGAGTCAGACCCATCCCTCACCCCCAAAATAAATCATCATTCCCATACAGGCTGTTCCTGCGTTTGTTTACTCAATGAGCTGCTACCACTTCCCAGGAATTCTGCTTCCCCATTATAATATAATGAGAAAACCAACAAAGTTCTTAGTTTCATGGAATTTTCAATTAGCACAGGAATAGAGATAATAAAATGCAAATATAATAGTTAATTGATAATAAATAACAAAGGAAAAATATAGTTTCATAAGCAGGTGGAGGTTTTCTTTTGTGTGAGCAATCAGGAGGCCTCTATCTGCTGAGTGTTCAATGAACACAGGTCAAAATAGCACCTGAGCATCCAAACAAGATTGGAGGAACTTGTTAATCATACGAATCAGTGCGAATAAACAAGATGAAAAATATCTCTGGGGCCTGCGCTGTGGCTTAGCCGGTGAAGACGCCACCTGTAGAGCCAGCATCCTATATGGGCACTGGTTTTTGAGTCCCGGCTGCTCCACTTCAGATCCATCTCTCTGTTGTAGCCTGAGGAAGCAGTGGAAGACGGCCCAAGTCCTTGGATTGCTGCACCCCTATGGGAGACCCAGAGGAAGCTCCTGGCTCCTGGCTTTGGATCAACACAGCTCCGACCTTGGCAGCCAATTGCAGAGTGATTCAGCAGATAGAAGACTTCTCTCTCTCTCTCTCTCTCTCTCTCTTTCTCTCTCTCTCTCTCCTTCTCCTCCTCTCTGTGTAACTCTGACTTTCAAGTTAATAAATAAATCTTCAAAAAAAAAAAAAAGGAAAAATCATCTTAAGGCTATATAAAAAATAAAGCTGCTTTGTAGAGAGGTTTTTGCTTCCATACGTTGATGTAGAAATGTCCCCCTTGGATTTTTGTAAATAGGACATTTAAAGGTGTGGCAGAATATGTCTTTTTACAGTATTATTTTAATATAAATCTTTCCTGAAATACACTTCATTGTGATAAATAAATGCAACATTATTGCTTTTAATGTTTATTAAAAGCAAAAGATTGTAGTTCAAGCACAGTTTATATTATTATGTTATATTAGACACAAATTGAAAGAGAGAGAGAGAGAAATCTCATCTGCTGGTTCACTCATTCAGTATCCTCAGAGGCCAAATCTAGGAACCAGGGACTCAATCCAGGTCTCCCACAAGGATGGCAAGGACCCAATCACTGGAGTCATTTCCACACTTTTGCAAGGTCTGCATAAGCTGGAAGTTGGAGTCCGGAGCAGAGCTGATTATTGACCCCATACACTTCCATATGGATTGCAGATGTCTTCAGCGGCTACTTTATCTCTAGGCCAAAGGCCTGTCCCAATTTGTATTATTTTTGCATGATCTAGGGGAGAATTGAGAGTGGGGAAAATTTCTGGACAGTAATCATATCTCATAATCACGACTTTAGAAATTCTTTTGAACCTTAATGGAAGATAGAGAAAAATGACCATTTTTCTCAGGCCAAGACATCCTCTGCTTAGTAGGGCATTCCTGCAGAGCAAATCTGAGTTAGTTGACAATACCTGGGAAACTATGATTAACCAAGAAATTGTGGTTAAAAAAGAAAGAAAGAAGCACTAAGATTTTATGCCTATAATTGAAGGAGTAAATTATAAATTCACTTCAGCCAAAAAGAACCCTGTTTTCTCCTTTGATGTGGTGGTATTTTATGTTTCCTTATTTATTTATTAGAAAATCTGACTTCCTATTAATGAGAGGAGAATATTGCTACTAGCACTAAAGAAATGACTAAAGTGCAATCCCTCTGATGTGACTAAATTAATCTAGCATGATAATTATTCTTTGACCCAAAGATGCTGTCAATTTTTAACATTTTTACCATAGAACTTTGGTCAAACAAATTGGTTTGAATAAGAGTTAAACGTTGATATTCTGATGGAATATATGAACACACACACGCACACACTTAGTCCTCTAAGAGATAGGATAGGGCAATGGACTGTGGAGCACTCTCATTCAGCAAAGCACATTCAGAATATTTCTCTAAGTTTCTGTTATTTTCAAATGATTAATAGAAAGATCATTGAGCACTTTTCAGAGTCAGGTTGAATTCATTTAAAACTTTGATCTTGCCATTTATGTTATGTGAAATTGGACCAATTTCAAAATTTCCCAAACCCACTTCATAATCTGTTACATGAGATTATTATTAATGATATTTTTCTCTTAAAATAGTTGAAAGAGTCAAATTTATGCAAATATCTTCCCTAGATTTCCTTTCAGCCATCTACATTGCTTTAACAGTCATATGAATTAACATTGGCATAAGATTTCACAAAAATTGTTATGTAACTAGGAGCTAAATTCTAAGAAGCTGGTGTTAAAATGCTGGGTAAAATGCCTACATCCCATGTCTGAGTATCTTGGTAGAATTTCCATCTTCAGATCCTGGTTCCAGCTTCCTGCTAACGTAGACCTGGAAGGCAGCAGTGATGGCTCAAACAGTTGAGTTCCTGCCTCCCACATGAATGACTTGAATGAGTTTCTGGTGACTAGCCTTTGTCCTGCTCTGGCCCAGTCATTGCAGACAGTTGGAAAGTGATTCAGTATAGAGTCTCTCTCTCTCTCTCTCTCTCTCTCTCTCTCTCTCTGTCACATACACACACATTCTTTCTCCCCTTCCAACTTTCTCTTTTAGTATCTGCTTCTAAAATACTAGTAATACAATTATATAATAATTGCATATATTCTAATTATATCATAATTGTTTATTTTCTAGTATAATACAAGCATGCTACATTACAATATCAATTACATATCAGAATTATGTGACAGGGTTTCTTTAATTCCTATTCCTTTATCTGCTGTTTATTTTCCATTCTCATGCCTGACAATCTACAGGAGTTTTTCATATTGAACTTTTAATTCTTGACTGCCACAAACTACTAGTCAATCAAGAATCAAATATATTGGAGTTGATTAAGTCATCCAGCCATGGGGGTTGGGAGGAAACTTATTCTTGAACCCTATAAATACCTTTAATCCAAAAAAATTGAGAATTCAGATGATATGTGTGGCAAGCAGTACCAAGATATAAATACATATTGACAATATTTCAAACCATCTCTAATAGTACCCTGATATGAAAATGAAAACAAAACAAGATAATTGAGAATTTCATTAAAACTCAGACATTCTCAGCTGCAAAACATCAAGAATAGAACAAAATCAAATTGGAATCTATTCTCTGATTTCTGAATTTGACAGCTTGAAAGATACTGTTCAATAACAGTGGATCATTAAAATACCACATAGGGTACTCCTACTATAGACTCTGCTCTACCTCCTGAGTAGATGGAGAAACACACTTCCTGCATGCCTTGAAGATGGGAAAGATCTCCTAATGATCTTCCTGTGGAAGGGATATGTGTGACTTCTAGACCAAAACATTTAATTACTCCTGTGTGATCTCCATTCTGTCTCTCTCTCACAGTAATCATAGAAGGTTCTCATGTTGGCCAGGAAAAGCCTAAATTATTGAGCTGCACCAGGATGGACGGATAACCTGGAGAGTTAACCAGATCCTCCTCAGATTTTGCATAATTAAAACATTACAAATACAATGTTAAACATTTTTAAATATTCATCAAACAAATTAATAGGAATACATGATACTATAGTGTTAATGATTTTCTATTTTAAAATTTACCTTATGAGAATGGTGATGGACATCTTTTCATTTAATTGTTGCTTCTAGCCCTGGCCTATTTTCTTGCTGGACTATGGTGTCTTTACTTTTTTATTTGCTGAATCCTTTATTTAATGGAGCCATTAAGCCTTTAATTATAATATAATTTTTAAAAAATCTCAAAAAAATAAAATATTGAGTTAAAAAAAACAAACAGAAGAAATATGCTGAGACTTAATAACTTCTATGGCCTAATCCATAGAAGAATTAGGAAGTGACACTTCCCCCCACCCTCCCTCTTGCCCATACTCCAGCCCTTCCTCCTCATCCCTCTCACATTCCCACTCTTAATTTTTATAAAGATCTATTTTCAGTTTACAAAAAGGAAGGAAATTATTTTATCATCACGGAATGTAAACTACAATGGAGGCACGGCATGCTGTTAGGAATTCACAATACAAATGAACACATTAAAGAATCTCTGGGGACTGGCACTGTGGCATAGCAGGTAAATCGGCCGCCTGCAGTGTCGGTATCCCATACAGGTGCTGGCTCAAGTCCAGGCTGCTTCAATTCCGATCCAGCTCTCTGCTATGGGCTAGGAAAGCAGTAGAAGATGGCCCAAGTCTTTGAGCCCCTGCACCCACATGGGAGACCCAGGCTCCTGTGTTTGGATCAGCCCATCTCCGGCCACTGCAGCCATTTTGGGAGTGAACCAGCGGGTGGAAGACTTTTCTGTCTCCCTTCCTTTCTCTGCCTCTCTGTAACTCTCTGCCTTTCAATTAAATAAATAAATTATTTTAAAAAAAAAGAATTCTAGATTTCTACATAAAGGTATCAATGTGCACTAGAAAATTGGAGAAATGTCCTTGATGAAACAGCAGGACATCTGAAGAATAAACTGCAAGTAACTTAGCACAGGAATAAGTATTTTTATTTCCACAGTCTCATGCAATCCTCTCAAAAGGAGGAAAGGGTCTTATCAATGTCATGATTATAGCTGATCTGAAGTAGGCAGGCATAAAGGTTAAAACTGTTAAATTTGTAAACTGGAAGACAATGCCTTTGCCACACCGCTGTGTGACCTCACGCCCCTACCTAATGCCTTTGCCACGCCCCTGAGTGGCCTCATTCCCCTACCTGGCCACACGGGGTGCACACCAGCCAAGCAGGTTAATTAACCACTCCCCTTTGGAGTGGGTTAAAAGCCTGGGGCACAGTGTGCCAGGCCACTCTTCTTCCCTGGCCTCTTGCCAGGACAGGGCTTGCTGTAGCCCTAAGCCTCCAGGGTGCGTGGCCTTCAGGCCATGTGCTCTAGGCTTCCTGGCCTAGATGCTCATCCATGTGGCTGGTTCCTGGTGCTTGGTATGAACCCCTATTCACCTCTTTCCCCTAAATAAGCTCTCACTCTCCTATGCATCTTTCTCACTAAATAAAAGTTTAAAACGTACCACGCTGCCTCGTTTATCTGTGCTGGTATTTAGAATTCTTCTCTAAATATTAGGCAAGAACCCTCTTGGGCTTATTAATATCGGGTATTTAGTAATAAGCCCGTGGTAAAATCATAAGGCATCCCAAATTCCGGTAGTGCATGTGGCACCCTGGATAGCATTTCTAGGGAACTTTAAGGGGCCACATTTTAGTGTAAACTTTGTTCCCTTTTTTGGGGTAGAATTGCTTCCTTGTAAGGAGCATACGTGACTTCCACGGTCCCATATCCTTTCAGTGGGTGGTGGGAATAGGGAATTGAGTTGACTGCTTGCTGGGACCTGAGTGCTTCAGATCGTCTGCATGTGGGAGAATGATAACAGCAGTCAATCTGATCAGACATCACTTTTGTCTTTGAAAAACTAAATTCATTTTATTCAGCAAAATAAGATTTTATTTAAGCCAAAAACCTCCTGCTGCAGCAGCCTGGATGGGAATTCCAAGAGGGGAAGACCCATGAAACTGGTTGAAGTGGATTCTTTTAAGTATAATTTGGGGAATAATCAAAGGGTGGCTGACAAACCCCAACAGGAGGCTGGAATTAGAATCCTGCCTAGTCTGCTCATGGTGAAATAAAAAAAACATCAGAAGGGTGTGATTAGTAACTTCTTTCTATTATCCTAATAAAACTAGAAACTCAGGTGGGTTTGACACTTTTGTCTTGCCAAAATGTAGCTTTTGGGGGAAAGCATACTTTTTGTAAATGAGAGAGAAATATTTCATCCTGTAGTTACATGCTAGATGGCTACAACAGCCAGCACTGGGCCAGGCTGAGGTTAGAAACATCTTCTGAGCCTCTCATATGGGTGGCAGGTCCTCAAGTATATGGGCCATCTCCCATTGCTTTTCCCAGGCCATTAACATGGAGTTGATGAGAAGTGGAGCAGCTGAGATATGAACTGGAGCCCAAATGGGATGCTGGTGTCACAGGCAATGTCACAACATTGGGCTCCAAAAAGTTTGTTTTTAAGATATTTTCTGTGTAACTTAAAACAAAGGTGAAAAAAGAAAAAAAAAATGAAAGTGTGTATGACAGTTAGAAGAAATAATATGTGTAAAGACCACGATTCATAAAGTCTATTCAACAGTTAAAACAAGGCCACTGCAGGTAGAGAAGACACTAAGTGGTATTGAAATCAGGGACCTTTACTCAAAATTTCAAGGGTTCTTGCCATACATTTAGATAAGAATTCTCAGTATCAGCTGCTTATAAATGAAACAGGCAACATGGTACAGTTTTAGCATTTATTCAGTGAGAGAAATATGCAGGAAGGTAAGGGCCCCTCTTGCCCCTATGTGATCTCATCTGTATATACCCACCTGCCAAACAGACTATGTAATAACTCCCCTTTTGGAAGTGAATAAGAAGCAAAGAGCATGCTGGGCCCACCCCTGCTCTTCTGTGAGCCTCCTGTGCCCTGCCACTCCTGCCCATGTGGCTCCTCTGCAAGGCTCTGGTCTACAGACTCCTGCATGTGGCCCCTGGACTACACTCTGAGTTGCTGGTATGGAACTCGGACCCTCCTCCCATAATAAAGCCCTTGGGTCTCTGTGTATTTCTCTCACTCTCTGAATAAATCCTGAATCTTACCATGTTGTCTGTCTCGTGTGTTTGAGCTTAGAAAGCCTCTCTAATCTTCAGAAAAGAACCCAAATATTAATCTTGGCTTAAAGTTACCCCAAAACAGTACGAATTTGTAGCTTACCTAATCGTACTTATCTGATTGGAGTGAGGCTTATTCTACAAGCTAGCTGTCTGCCTTTTGTCCATGGCAGCATGATCTACCACACAAAACACACCTTTGGAGTGGACATCTGGTGCAGCTTTCACAACTCCTCTTGGAATGCCTGCATCCTGTATCAGAATGCTTGAATTCAAATCCCAGCCACACTTCTGATTCCAGATTCCTGCAAGCAGACCCTGGAAAGCAGCAGTGAGATTCATGTAGGTGTGTCCATGTCACTCATGGGGGAGACCTGGTTAGAGAACCTGGCTACTGGCATCCCGACTGTTGTGAGAATTTGGGGAGTAAAGGAAGGAATGGGCTGAAATTCTGTCTCTCTCTCTCTCTCTCTCAAATAACTAGATGATTTTGAAAAACCCACATCTTTATTTTTCTTTATTTTTTAAAGAGTTATTTATTTATTTGAGAGTCAGAGTTACACAGAGAGAGGAGAGGCAGAGAGAGAGAGGTCTTCCATCTGATGGTTCACTCCCCAGTTGGCTGCAATGGCCAGAGCTGCACCAATCCGAAGCCAGAAGCTAGGAGCTTCCTCCAGGTCTCCCACATGGGTGCAGGGGCCCAAGGACTTGGGCCATCTTCTACTGCTTCCCCAGGCCATAGCAGAGAAAAACTCATATCTTTATTTCTGTGTGTTTTTCCTCTCAAAAAATTTCAAAACTTGAATCACTAATGAATCAAAAAGTTTTGGGGAGATATTTTAGGCTGTCTTTGCTTTTTTGCAACTGCTCGTCCCACCTTTAAAAATTGTGGACATACGATACTCTAATAATAAAAGATTGTTTGAATTTGCCTAAACGTTATTATGTGATCCTGCATTTATGTTATTCACTGTAAGATACTTTCTGCCTATGTATCTTTTCATATACAATCCCTAGTTAATTTTGGCTCTTCCTCTACATGGAGCTTTGTAAAATTAACAAATCAAATGAAAGTCCTTCTTCCTAAATTCAATCACATTTCCCTCCATCCAAACCAATGGCTCTCTTCAAATAGAGCCTAGTTTTTAATGCCTATATGTTACTTCCATTAATAGATTGGAAATATCCAAGGGATAATAATTTGATTATTAATATTTTAAGCTAGAAAAAAATGCCTATATACAGACAAATATTCAAAACAGTTTTCCTTTTTCTACTTTGTAAATAGAAATATATCAATTAAAATAGCTGTGTCAGTATCATCTTTCCATGAAAAATTAAATAATTTAGTAGAGGTATAGTATATCTTATACTATTTACTGCATATGATAAAAAAAGATATATCTATTACTTTTGTTCTCAAATGGTTTAATTTGCACTCTTGAAAAATTAGGAGAAAAATCCTGGAAGAAGGAATTTTGCTTGTCCTATGTCTGTGTCTGATATCAGACTTTTTGGTACTGTAGAAAAAAATGGTATAGAGTTTGATAGTGATTTTGAACACGTTCTATTATTTGCAAAAATTCAAATAATTACCTAGGACAAAAGTATTTTATCTTTCAAAGCTCAATTTCCAAGGGTTTATAATGGATTTGACAAAATTTAATGTCTGCTAATATCTCTAAAATCATAAATTGTGACACTAAATGATTAAATTTCACTGAGTTAACTCTTTTAAAATAATTTTTATTTATGAATTTTATTTTTGTGAGAAGCAGAGAGGAAGTCAGCCATGCAGGCAGAGCTCATATCTGCCGGTCTCCTCCCCAAATGCAACAATAGTTAGGACCCCGCCAGGACCAAATCCAGGAGCTGGGAACCCAATTCTGGGTGGCCAGAACCCAAATGATTGAGCCATATAGCTCCCTCCCAGGGTGTGCAGTGGCAAGAAGTTGTAATTAGAAGTAGAACTATGGCTCAAACCCAGAACTCAAACCCAGGCATTCTAATATGGCCTGTGGGTGTCTCAAGTGCTATCTTAACTGTCAAATGCCCAACCATAAGCACATATTTAAAATTGCTTCCCTTGCAATTATCTTAGGTGTTTTACAAATCTGCAAGAGATGAAGAATGTAAACATGTAATTCTATTACATGGCTATTAGTCAAATAATAAAGTAATACAGAGTATTATGAGAGTGATATAAATCACATACAGTCCAATCATAGAGCATCAAAGAAAGTACATTGGAGTACATTTAGAAGTACAACTTCTAAAATGAGACCAGAAAGATAAGTAGAAATTAATTGAATGATGGTGCAGAGCACTTGAATCAGGAACAACACTGGTGTGGGCAATGCTTGGGAGTATGTTCTAGAATAGCTTTTTCTAACTCACGCATTCTGTTATCTTTTGGAGAATGAAGGGAAGACATGGAGACAAGAACTTGAGACTCAAATTTATCAAAAAATAGATGAGTAGTATATCCTAACCTTGGAACAGATTTAAGTAAAAAAAATTCAGAGGATAATATGAGGAATACTGGTAAGTTGAAATAGACATTTGAGATAGGTACAAACTGGAAAATAAAATTCAGGAAAACATTTGTACAGGTCACACAATTTTAACAAATTGCTCCAAGTCTAAAATGAGATTACAGGAAAACATAACAATAAATATCTAGAATTATGTTATTGAAACTTTAAATAAAATAATGTGGTTGAGAATGATATCTCTGGTTTTAAAACTGCTATTTTTTATTACATCATGGATTCAGGCTGAGCCAGAACACATGTGTTTACCCATTTTCCACGTTAGAATCAGACGTTTCCCTAGCTAAATTCTGGAATTGGAATTTCTATATCGGACCCATCATAGCCACTGATTTGGCATAAAAAATGAAAATTGCATGGTATAACATTGAGGTTGCTGAGAAACCATTTATCATAATGAAAGAAATTAAGCCTTACCTGGACACAGCAATGGTGACCGGGGAGTGCAGGTCAGGAACTGAGAGATAGATGATACTTAACCAACTATGAACCACTCATCCTGAAACTAGGAAGGATCTTACATGGCCATTCAAATTACATATCAGCGCCAGCGCTATGCCGAAGTGGGTAAAGCTGCCACACAGTGCCAGCGTCCCATATGGGCACTTGTTCGAGTCCTGCCTGCTCTACTTCCAATCCATCTCTCTTTTATGGTCTTGGAAAGCAGTAGAGGATGGCCCAAGTCTTTGGGTCCCTGCACTTGCATGGGAGATCTGGAAGCAGATCCAGGCTCCTTACTTCAGATAAGCCCAGTTCCCGCTGTTTTGGCTATTTGGGGAGTGTACCAGTGGATGGAAAACCTCTCTCTCTATCTCTGTAACACTGCCTTTCAAATAAGTAAATAAATCTTTAAAAAATATATCTCACTAGTATGGGTAAATTCTTATATCACCAAGAAGTTCTTCCATGGATTTCCATAGATGAGTATAATTTAGAAGGCAAACTATCTGTGAAGCAGCTATGTTGGCCAATGGAGGACACGTGGCATAGGTTAGGAGAGAGGGAAACAATGTGAAGGTTGAATGATGGAGTTTACTACAAATAATGCAGACATATTTTCTGGATAGAGTCTATGGGAGACAGTGATGTAAGTGGATGGGAAGAGAAGGTAAATACAATCCTATTATATATACTAAAAATATTGATATTTATAATAGTTAGGGAGAAAGTAGTAAAATGTCATATCTATGAAAGACTTTTAAGTTGGCTTTCCACAAATACTATATTTCTATAATTCCTAAATGTGTTCTTATCTAAGAAGGTCAGGTTCCTTAAATATGGGCAAGTGCTTTTGGTTCAAGACTGCTTATGCCAAGAGAGACAAGCTTCCAGATATGAAGCACTTCATATAAATGATTATTCAGACATTCTCAATATCATGAGACACTAACATTCAGTATATTTTTGAGGAATTCCCTGCCATGTACTCAGAAAGAAAATTTAGACACTCATTGAAATACGTCAATGAGTCGGGGAAAGAGTAGTGTGTGTCAGAAAAACTCAGGAGAATGCCAAGAGGCTAAGTACCACTGGGTCACTTATCAGAGTTGTCAGGATATTGCATTTGGGCCATTAGTAAATGTATGAATATATTTACATAAGCATGATTAAGATAAGCCAGGATGAATGTCTAAGATCAACAGAGGGTATCAGTGGAAGCCTTTATCCTATGCACTTTAGAAATGTTACAGCAAAAAGGCACTAAAGACATTACAATTGCAGATGTCCCTGAGATGCAAGAAGATAGACATACATGCAGCTTGTTGCTACTCCCTCAGGGAAAGAGCTCCTTCTCAAAGGAGAGAAGCTGATTCTCAAGACATGAGTGAGGTGGCTTTCCCAGTTTGTCCATTTTTTTTTTTTTTAATTTTCTGGTTGCTGCTTTTCAACCCATGATATCTTGGTGGACCAACTTTCTGCAAACTAGGAAAAGATCTCCTTGGGACAGGATAATGTATATCTAAATGCCTAAGCATGGATTCAGAACACGTCTGGGTCCAAATGTTTGCTTCTCATTGTTTGGGGTCACTTGTATTATTCCCAGGGGTATTTAAGAAGAAATCATTCACCAAGCTGTTTAGAACACTTGAGTCACAGGATCCCAGTGAAGTCCAGAGTAGGGCAAGAATCACGAAACGGGATAACTTGGAAATGTTCAGAAGTAGTAATCTGTCACCCTGCTTTGCCCTAGCAAATCCCAGATGTACGTGATCTCCTTGATTAGGCACCTTTCAGAGTACCGAGTTTGAATCCATTCTTCATGGCCCTGTATCCTATCTTTTCCATTGGCTCTTCTATTAATTAACTTTGTGGTTTGGGCCATCACTTCTTTCAGGTCTCTGCTAGACTGTCATCCTGCCACAGCCTGAGTCAACATACATAGAACAATAGTTCATCATTCATTCACTCTCTAGGCATTTGTGTGCTTTGTATCTTTTCACAGCATTTATCACTGTCTGTGTATGTGTGTGTATGTGTGTGTTTATCTACTTTCCTTTCAGCTTCCAGAATATAAGTTTAAAGAGTTCATATACTTTTTATATTTTGATATCTGCTGTATTTGCAGAATAGAGAGCACCTGGCTCATAATAATCATTCAATGGAAATTGGCTAAATATTCATTTTTCTATCCTATTGAAAGAAATTGTTAGATAATCACAAATTTTTATTAAGAACTTGTTAACATTTTATATTCAATTATATGTTACTGGGGCACTTCTCAGAATAAAGTAAGGTTTAAGTACATCTTAAGACACTTAGAAGTGTCCTCTGACATTTACCATTCACTGATTTTCATTATGGCTACTCACTGTAAAAGTGTTTGAAATACAGAGTAGGATACAAACAGATATAAATACATCAGAAATCCTATAAAGAAGATTACGGACACCTCTATGGCAGGGTTCTAAGCATTTTTGGTTGTAAGACTTTGGTGCAATCTTAAAATTATTTTTGAACTCAAGATTCTCAGTTGATGATGTGGATAATCCGTTATATGCTGGAGCTTTTACTAACAAACAAGAGCTGATCATGATCATGATATGTTTCCCTTCTAAAATCATCATTCAGTTAAGTTACCTGGTAGAGTGAAATCAACCATACTGGGAATATTCACACAATAGGAATTGAATACAAATTTTGAAAATCAAGAGGTTTTTATAAAAGCCTATTTACAAATATACCACTGGTAGTTTCTTATATTTAATATATTGAAATCGAACTGACAATAATTAAGATATAAGAATAAACAAGCATATATGTGGGCTCTGGGAAATGCTAATGTGAACTAATGGGGAAATACAAAGTTTAACAATTTCTTGGAATTATTGTGAAAATAATTTGAGGCATGAAAAATGCTTTGGGTACCCTGTATCAACCTCAATACACATATTTGGAACTCCCATCCATGACCATGTTAGGTGGAGTCTAATCCTTTTAAAAAAAATATTTATTTGTTTATTTGAAAGTCAGACTTAGAAAGAGGGAAAGAGAGAGAAAGAGATATTCCATCTGAGGGATCACTCCCCAAATGGTTGCAATTGCTGGGCAGGCCAAAGCCAGGATCCTAGAACTCCATTAGGGTCTCTCACATGGCTGCAGGGGCCCTAGCAGTTGGCCTATTTTCTGCTGCTTCCCCAGGTGAATTATCAGCGAACTGAATCAAAAGTGGAGCAGCTAGGACTTCAACCAGTGCTCACATGGGATGCCAGTATTGCAGGCAGAGATTAACCCACTAGGCCACAATGCCAGCCTCTAGATCTGATTCTATCCCATTTATTCCATTTTTAGTCTGTGCTGTGTAAACAAAAGCTAAAGCATAAGCTAAAACAGCTATGTCCACTGTTTTCTTAAACTTAGTTGCCAACAAAGCTAGATTGTGAAATTTCACAGTCATCTTCTTTCATACTTAGGAGAAGAGACTGCTTGCTTCTTACAACACATTAGAAAACACACATCAGAAATTTGTCATAATCATTGATGATTTTTGTGTTGGAATAGAAAACACCAATAGGTACAGTACTGACATTGATCAGATCAGTATTAAGTAGCTAAGATGACAAAATTGCTTGGGTTAATGGATGTTTTATTAGCAGAAAGAACGATAGCATTTTGGGCAACAGGGATCAGCTAAAAGGAACAGTCACACTGATGAAGAGGCAATTAAAATACAATCCTAGGGAATGTCAGCAAGTTCTTGAGTGGATATTGTTTTGTGAACTGCTATTTTAATGTAATTACTAGATAAAGGCTGAACACCAGTGAAGTTACCTGTAGTCAATGGAAGATATCACTAGTGTTAATGAACATGATTTGCCCACAGACAATTAAGATGTATCTAGTTCAGTACTTTCCAACAATGTTCACAATTGGACGGCAATAATTGTCTATTACCATATAACAAATCACCAGAAATGTAACATCTTAAAACAAGACACAAGTATCTAGCAGTTAGCCTAACTGCATCCTCTGCCCAGGTTTGCCTAAAACTGCTTCTCATCTGGAGGCTTAGAATTTTTTTAATTCATTTTTGTTTGTATTTGAAAGGCAGAATTACAGGGAGAGAGAGAAAGAGAGAGGGGAGACAGAGAGAAAGAGATCTTCCATCCACTGGTTCACTCTCCAAATATTTGCAACAGCTGGAACTGAGTGGATCTGAAGCCAGGAGTTTCTTCTGGGTCTCTCATGTGAATATAGAGGTTGAAAGACTTGGGCCATCTTCTGCTGCTTTCCCAGGAAGAGAAGTGGAGAGCCAGAACTCAAACCAGCAACCATATGGGATGCTGGCACCGCAGGTAGCAGCTTTACCTGCGACAACTCGGTGCTGGTCCAGAGGTTTAGCTTTCATAATGTCACCAGAATATGCTTTTTTATGTGTCTATAGGATTGAGAATCTACTTTTTATGGGTCGCCAATCAGAAACTACCATTAGCCCTTAGACATTTCTAATAATTCACCTGTCTATCCGCAACATAGCTGCTTGTTTCATCAAGACATAAATGAATCTCTAGAGCAAGGCTGTTAGCAGGGGTTTTTTTTTAAACATAAAATAATGATGAGAGTGGCATTCCATCACTTTGTCCTACAAATGTAAGACAATGTTATGGTGACATTCCTTGCTGGAATCTATTGGTTAGGCACAATTTACAGGTCTCACCAGCATCAGAGAAGAGGGGATTCTACAAGGGCATGAACCCCTGAAGTGGAGATCATTGAGGTTCACTTCAAGGTCTATCTGTGTATCTGATAATATTTGTAAAGTTGATAGTGGAAACTAAGAAAAATGCTTCGTTTTCATTAAGATTCATCAAGAAAGATCATATGAATTATGGTAAGAAAAGAATCATGAAGCATTAAGAAAATATTAAATCATGTATTATCTAAAACTTACAAAAATATTTAATTAAGAAATTGGAGTGGATTTCTTTTCTCAAAAATAGTACATAAGCTTTTATACTTGAAATATTCACAAGAAATCCCTTGTCATGATTTTTAATGATGATCACTTCCAATTCTTGAAAGTTACAATAAAGGAGAAACTTTGCTTAAACAGAAAGGTGATAAAATATTTAACACCCCTTTCATAACCACCAAAAAATTTAGATGGAAAATTTTATATCAAATATATCAAGCTAATTAATGAAATTCCAATCTTCAGAACATGTAATCTTTATTATTCAAAAGCTACCCTGAAGCTGGCTTACATGCTAGTAAAATATCCATGGGATGCAGAATGGTTAGATGTATCTGATGCATGAGAAGACATACAATTGGGTCAACCTTGGAACTTTACTCTCAAGGAGCCACTTTCTATGTTCCTTTAGGTGGCATACTTGTCTTCCTTGGGTATCTGGGATGGGACCATCCCAATATCTCAACGATCTTCTGAGATGCTTAATTTTAAATAAACTTTGCTGGATTAATACTGAGAAATCTGTTAAGCCTTATATGGTACATGTCTATAAGAGTATTTCAAAAGAGATTCCAGAGTGAATCTGAATGGATTAGATGGACAAGATCTTTTCCTGTAAGCAGGTAAGCAGACACAATATAATCTGCTAGAGATCTGGAGAAAATAAATACAGGAAGGATCCTGGTCTCTCACTCTGAAAGCCGAGACACACACACCTCCTGCATTGCACATTGGAATTCTAAGATTACTACTCTTTGGACACCAGGAATTATACTATTAGCTCTCATCGGATCCCCAGGTATATACTCAGCCTCAAAGTGAGTTACACCATCAGCCTCCCTAGTTCTGAAGCCTCTGGACTTGGACTGAGACATGCTACTAGCATCCTCAGACAACCTGTCTTGGAGCTTTTCAGCTGCCATAATCACATCAGCTAATTCCCATAATGTATCTCCTTTTTATAAGTGACTCACTGGTTGGGATATCTCTCTGTCTCTAAAGGAACAGGCCATCAAGGAGGGAGGCGCCTTTCTCTGAAGGGAGGAAGGGACCTCCACTGTGATACGGCCTTGACTAAACAAGTTCAGAGTCGGTGAACTCAAGGGGCTTCCATAGCCTAGAAAGCTCATGGCAAGAGCCTCGGGTGATTGCTGACGTCATAAATAAGAGTGCCAATTGTTAAATCAACAATGGGAGTCACTGGGTACATGCTCCCCACGTAGGATCTCTGTCCTTAATGTGTTTTACTATGAAACTTAAAAAAAAAAAAACACTACTAGTCGAACAATACCCTATACCTTGTGTGGTTGTGTGAGTGCAGCCTGTTGAAAGCCTTGCTTAGTATATACTAAGTTGATCTTCAGTATATGAAGGTAATTGAAAATGAAACTCGACGAAGAGTGGGATGGGAGAGGGAGTGGGAGAGGAGAGGGCCATGGGAGGGAGGGAGGTTGGAGGGGGAAAGCCACAACAATACAAAAGTTGCAAAACAAGAAAAAAAAAGAACTTAATACTTTACCCTTTTAGTACTTTTTATGTTCTACTTAAAACTATTGGTTGAACTCTGTAATTAATACACAATTATTCTTAGGTGTTTAATTAATGCTATAACTAGTGCTCAAATAGTATTTTACACTTTGTGTTTCTGTGTGGGTGCAAACTGTTGAAATCTTTACTTAATATATACAAAATTGATCTTCTGTATATAAATATGATTGAAAATTAATCTTGATGTGAATGGAAGAGGAGAGGGGAAGGGAGAAGGGAGTGTTGTGGGTGGGAGGGAACGAATGCGGGGGAAGCTATTGTAATCCATAAACTGTACTTTGGAAATGTATGTGCATTAAATAAAAAAAAAGAAAAAAAAAATAAATGAAATAGTAGTTAAGCATAATCTACACACATCCTCTTGCAGTCATTAAATCATCTATAGATTACGTACAGTAACTAACACAATGTAAATGTATATGAATAATGATTATTTTGTATTATTTAGGGAATAACATGAAAAATGACTATATATGTTTAGGACGAAAGCAATTTTTCCCAGATCTTGATCCATGGTTGGGTGACTCCTTGGATGCAGAGATCACAGACATGAAGGCTGACTGTGCTGTATTTCTAACAAGCTGACTAGAAATGTTAGCTCTGTTAGTTGAGTATCACACTTTGAAAGCCAGTTTCCAAAACTAATAGGACATCTCAATATCAAAGGACATAGAAAAATGCCATGTGTTAAACCAAAGGCTCTTCTTTGGATTTTATATATTAGAAAGAAGTAACTATCTTTGTGCCTATCCTTCCCTAATCAATGTAGTTACTTGTTTTTATGTAACATATACCAGATATATTTCTGAACTACCTATTCTCCTTCATTAAACTGTCTCCTAATGAATAATAATAACATTGTCTTAAATGCTGCAGCTTCATAAACATTTTAATTCAGATACAGGTAATAATTTTTCATTACTTTTGTTTCTCTAAATTTTTACCTTATTTTTATGCTTATACATACAAATATAATTCAAATATTTTTACCAGGCTCAAAATGATTAAACTCTCCATTGGATTTTAAGTAGGTTCACAATATAACTAAAATAGTAATCATGAGAATATTGTTGTCTTTACTGTATTTAATTATCCAATAAGTATATGTCTACATTTATTTGGAGTTATCCTACACCATTCAGTAAAATTTTAATATTTTATTATATAGGTAATGTGATTTTCTTTAAGATTGTTCTGGATTATTTTCAGCATTTGTTGCTTTTATGAATGGAGCTTTGGTTGTGCATTTTGTTTTCTGGATGAAAGTTGCTCTTACAGAGTAGAATTACTGGTATCTGCTTTATGTTTTCTTTTCCAAGCTGCCTTCAGAAGCTTTCTGTTTTAGCTCAGTCTTTCAATTGATTCTGACTTCAAAATATATGAATTAAGCACCAGTAAGTAATGATGATTTTGGTTCGTTGTTTGTAGTATATTTTCCAGTCCATATTTTTCGGGTCCAATTGCCATGTGCTTCCAGAATGATGTGAAGTAATTGTGATTATTGATTAAACTCCATAGCCTTGCAAGGCAGAGATGATTTAGTAAAGCATTAATTTTCCCCTCTATTCATAGGATGCTGACCATAAAGTTTTACTATGAGGGCCTTTCTTTGCTAAATCCGTTAGCACCCTGGATTTTATGAGTATATTTGATAGGACACCAGATTTCAAACTCATATATTCAATGGGTTATTAAGATGATATAGTGTATTATAGGAAGAAAATACATAGCAGAATTTTCTTTTACATAATTTATGCTAAACTTTCTCTTTGAGTATTTTATATCTTCGGAGTAATAACAATAATAGCAAGCACTTATTCGGTGTTCAGTATGCATTGAATATAATAACAGGTGCTTTACCTGTTTAGCTAATTTAATACTCAAACTAGGTATGAAGTGAGGCATATTTAAACTCCAATTTAAAAGAAAGGAAACCTGGGGCCTGCATTGTGGCATTTCTGGTAAAGCTGCCACCTGCAGTGCCAGCATTCTATATGGGTGTCAGTGTGAGGCTCACCTGTTCCACTTTTGATCCAGCTCCCTGCTAATGCACCTGGGAAAACACCAGAAGATGGCCAAGTACTTGGACCACTGCACCCAAGTGGGGAAACCCAGAAGAAGCTCCTGGTTCCTGGCTTTGGCCTGTCCCAACCCTGATCATTATGGCCATTTGGGGAGTGAACCAGCAGTTGAAAGATCTGTCTCTCTCCTCCCTCTCTCTCTCTCTTTCTGTAATTCTGCCTTTCAAATAAATAAATCTTTAAAAGAAAGGAAACCAAAGCACAGAAAGTTTATTTAATTTTCTCAAAGTTATAGTGGAAGTCCCAGGTTTTAAACCTCTACACGCTGGGACCAGAGACCCTGCTCTTTGTACATAATCTTCATATAGAAAATGTAAAAATATGACCTTGACAAATATATATTTTAAAAGATTTATTTTATTTATTCGAAAGACGGAGTTACAGAGAGAGGTAAAGTCAGAGAGAGAGAGAGAGAGGTCTTCCACCTGCTGGTTCACTTCCCAAATGGCCGCAATGGCTGGAGCTGTCGATCCCACGCCAGGAGCCAGGATCTTCTTCCAGGTCTCCCACACAGGTGCAGGGGCCCAAGCACTTGGGACATCTTCTATTGCATTCTCAGGCCACAGCAGAGAGCTGGATCAGAATGGAACAGCCAGGGCTCAAACAGGGCACCCTTTTAGGATGCTGGCATTGCAGGCCAGGGCTTTAACCTGCTGCGCCACAGCACCATTCCCCATAATGATACATTCCCATTTTAGTCAATAAGAATATTATACTACAATTACAGAGTGTTTGGGTTTGTGTGTCTGGTAAATCTGTGTTGTTACTGCTTTTCTTTCTAGACCCTTAAATTTAAAAACTGAATTCTCATATAGTGCTTTACTCTTTACTTACTGTGATAAAACATCTTATACAACACATTTAAACAATGTCTCAATTGTTGTACCATTAGTACTATTTTTTTTTTGGCCAGGCAGAGTTAGACAGTGAGAGAGAGAGAGACAGATAGAAAGGTCATCCTTTTTCAGTTGGTTCACCTCCCAAGTGGCTGCTACAGTCAGTGTGAGGCGGCCAGCGTGCTGCACCAATCCGAAGCCAGGAGCCAGATGCTTCCCTTGGTCTTCCATGGGGTGCAGGGCCCAAGGACCTGGGCCATCCTCCACTGCACTCCCGGGCCACACCAGAGAGCTGGACTGGAAGAGGAGCAACCGGGACAGAATCCAGCACCCCGACTGGGACTAGAACCCGAGTTGCCAGCACCACAGGCAGAGGATTAGCCTAATGAGCCGCGGCACTGGCCCATATCATTGGCACTATTAACTTCGTTTCTCTCGTATTAATGTCATCTTCTTTCCAGTAGGTTGTACCTGATTTACTTTATATAGATAAGAACTCTGAGTATAATTTACATAATGGTAATTCTTTACTAATTTAATAATAGTTGTAAACTTTCTAGTTATTTATTTCTCTTTTTAAAGATTTATTTATTTATTTGAGAAGCAGAATTATGAGAGAAGGAAAGACAGAGAGAAAGGTCTTCCATCCGCTGGTTCACTCCCCAAATGGCCACAACAGCCAGAGCTGGGCTTATCCAAAGCCAGGAGCCAGGAGCTTCTTCCAGGTCTCCCACACGGGTTCAGGGGCCCAAGCACTTGAGCCATCTTTCACTGCTTTCCAAGGCCATCAGCAGGGAGCTGGATTGGAAGTGGAGCAGCTGGGACTAGAACCATTCCCCCTAAGGGATGCCAGCACCGCTGGCAGAGGCTTAACCTGCTACACCACAGCGCTGGCCTCTTAATCATCTTTTCAATCTTTCTCAGATAAAACTGGACTTTCAAATCATGCATTTTGTGCATTTTCTTCTGTCGACTTGGAGCAGTGTATGTAGACACGTAGATATAGATACAGTTGTATGCTGCACACTGCTCTTTCAGACTGAGCCTATGATGGTGGTCCTACAACATTAAACCCTCAGTGATGTAGCTATGTTAGTCTGTGTAAGCACACTCCATGATGAGGTAATGAAAACAAGGGAAAAAGATGCTCTTGTTAGCCATGCATATGCCTTCCTTGAAGTGATGCCTATTCAGACCCATTGCTCAGTTTTAAACCAGATTATATGTTTTCTTGTTACTGTTAGATCTTTTGGCATTAACATCTTATCAGATGTATGACTTAAAAATATTTTCTTTTATTCCATACATTCCTCTTCATTCTGCTGATTATATCCTTTTTTGTTCAGAAACATTTTTGTTCTATATTCTACATTATTGTTTTGCTGCCTGTTGTTTGGGGGCCATATTCATCTAAATTTATTACCCAAATGTCTATAAAATCTCCCTATCTTCTGTTTTATAGGTTCAGATCTTAGATTTTAACCTTTAAAATATTTTTATTTGATATTTCATATAACATTTAATTCATTTTGAGTGAGGTAAGTATCCAATTTCATTCTTCTTCATATGGATACCTAGTTTTCTCAAAGTCTATTAAAGATGTTTATTAAAGACATTGTCTTTCCCCACTGCATATTTTTGGCAAATTTGTTGAAGATAGATTGACTATGAATTTGTGGATATATTTCACAGATCTGTGCTGTGTTCTACTGACCTATGTATCTATGTATCTAAATTCACACAACATGCTGTTTGGATTATTACTGCTTTGTAGTAGATTCTGAAATCAAGTAGTGTAATGCTCTCTGGCTTTGCTCCTTTTGCTCAAGATTTTGTGGCTTGTTGTAGTAAAAATACTTTAATTTTAATCTGCACACATCAATTTACACCTCTAAACCACTGTGAATCACTTATAGACGATACCAGGTAACTAATCACTTTTTGTTGTCACAGAGCTGCAGTGAAAGCAGTCTCTGGAAATTACCATAATTAAGGGTATGTTCTATTTTACAGGAAGATATGTGGGTCTGTTTTATTCTGTGGCTTAAATTTCTCAATCTTTGCCCCTGAAAAATAATCATTTCTTTAATTACTGTATACAGTATGACATTAAAAATGACCAGTTTTGAATTTTGGCAGAGTACAGCCAACATTAACTATTGCAATCCATTTCACTCTGCTATAGCTTTCATTTACATTTACTACAAATTTATGTGCTTGTGTCTCAGAGGAAAGCAAGTGGATCTGACTCCTTAACAAAACAAACTGGGTGGGAAGTGGGGTACAGCAGTTAAGATGCAACTTGGAGGGTCAACATCGTGGTATAGCAGATAAAGCTGCTACTTGTGATACTGGCAATCCCATAAGGGTGCCAATTCTTATACCAGCTGCTCCATTTATGATCCAGCTGCCTGCTAGTGCACCTGGGAAAGCAGAGGAGATGCCCCAAGTGCTTAGGACCCTGGACTCATGTAGGAGACACAGAAGCTCCTGGCTCCTGGCTTTATTCTGGCCCAGCTCTGGTTGTAGCAGCCAGTTGGGAAGTGAACCAGCAGATCAAAGATCTCTCTCTATTTCTGTTTCTTCCTCTCTATCTGTAACTCTGCTTCTCAAATAAAAAAAAAATCATTTAAAAAATGCAGCTTGGGACACTAGCATCTCAGGTCAGAATGTTGACGTTTGACTCCTACCTGTGTTTCAGACTCAGTTACCTGAAAATGTGCACCCTGCAGCAGCTATTGGCTCAAGTACTTGGACCCTTGCCATGAACATGGGAAATAAAGATAGGGTTCTAGGTTCCTGGCTTCTGCCTGGCCCAATCCTGGCTCTTGTGGGCATTTGGAGAATGAAACACTGCATGGAAGATGTCACTCTGCCTTTCAAAAACACAAAAATAAATAAATATTTATTTCAAAAAATTAATTACAATTGTTGTCCAATAAGTGGGTCCACAATGGAATTTTTTAAGTTATTAGGTTGAATTTTTCATTGCACTATTTGGATTATTCCAATATGTGTTGAAGAAGGAAATATCAATTTGACAGAGAAAAACATTCTGTTTTATGGAGTTAGGTCCAAGTACATTTATAAACAGAATGCATAAGGAAAAACAAGATTTAGAGAAGGAAAATATAAATGTAGGTTCTTTTGCTCTTCTATCTTTAAATGTTATCACTGGAAATATGTACAAAAAATTTTAAACTGATATAGACACAATCCAAAGTGTGTTGTTTTGTTTTGTTTTGATTTTAAAATTTATCCATTTATTTTTTTATCCATTTATTTTATCCATTTATTTTCCTTATAGGGAAAGGGAGAGAGAGAGGGAGTGGGGGAGGGGAAGAGGGAGGGGAAAAGGGAGAAGGAGAGGGAGAAATCTTCCATCTGCTGGTTTACGCTCCAAATGATAACAATGGCCAGAGCTGGGCAAGTCCAAAGCCAAGAGCCAGGAGCCTCTTCTGGGTCTCCCATGTGGGTGAGGGGCCCAAGCACTTGGGCTATCCTTCACTGCTTTCCCAGGTGAGTTAGCAGGGAGCTGGATCAGAAGTGAAGTGGCCTAGACTTGAACCGGCACTCACATGGGATGCCGACATTGCAGGTGGCTTCATCAGCTACACCATAGTCCTCACCCCCAAAACAAAAGATTTTAAAATTGTTTCATTGATCATTAATTGTGCTATTTAAGTTAAAAAAAAATCTGTGTTCAGGTTCTAGGTCATACTTTGAAAAAAAAAATCCTTGTTCTAAAAGCTGTTACTTCATCATTGACAACAAATATGATATGAGAAAAATTGGGGCACTTTTTTTTTGTTCCAAACCCAGAGAATTAACCTGGATAGCTGATTTTTGTCTTTCTCTCCTCCTCCCTCTCTATCTCTTATCTCTAATTCTATCCCTGTCTTTCTCTTTTGAAAGCTCACAGTGAGACAGTTATATAATTTGTCCAAAGACATACTATAATAAAAGTTAAATATGGGGCCGGCACTGGGGCGCAGTGGGTCGACACCCTGGC
The DNA here is from genome assembly GCA_949820135.1 of Sylvilagus floridanus. Classification (NCBI taxonomy): domain Eukaryota; kingdom Metazoa; phylum Chordata; class Mammalia; order Lagomorpha; family Leporidae; genus Sylvilagus; species Sylvilagus floridanus. Next base: position 98,764,053 of record OX463224.1, on the reverse strand, counting down.
CTGAAGCACAGGCATCCTATATGGTCGCTGGTTGTAGTCCCAGCTGCTCCACTTCCCATCCAGCTCTCTGCTGTGGCCTGGGAAAGCAGTAGAAGACGGCCCTAGCCCTTGGGCCCCTGCACCCACGTGAGAGACCAGGAAAAGGCGCCTGTCTCCTGGCTTCGAGTCCGCGCAGCTCTGGCCATTGTGGCCAACTGGGGAGTGATCAAGAAGATGGAAGACTTCTCTCTCTCTCTTTCTGCCTCTCCTCTCTCTGTGTAATTCTGACTTTCAAATAAAATAATAAGTAAATCTTAAAAAAAAAGTTAAATGTATCTTTATATTTGGACTGAGTCATTTTTTTTGAAAAACAATGACTGGAATGAGCATTTTTTCCACTGTGATTTCTACAATTAGGGGAGACAGCATTAAGAGTCAGCTCCAAGACAGGCATTTAGCCTAGCATTTAAGACAGTGGTTAGGCGCAGGCATTATGCTCAATGGATGAAGCCACTGCATGCCACACTCCCATCTCTTACCATAGTGCTTGTTTGAGCTTCCTGACTGCTCTGCTTCCGATCCAGCTTTCTGTTAACACGACTGGGAAGTCAACAGATGATAGACCAAGTACTTGGGTCTCTGTCATATAAATTAGAGACCCACATGGAGTTTCAGTTTGCTGGCTTCTGCCTGGCCTGAAAGATTCTCCTCTCTTTCTTTCTCTCTCTCTCTCTCCCCCACCCTCCTTTTGCACCCAGCTCCCCCTGCCAATCTGCCTTTCAAATAGATCAACAGATATTTTCAAAAACAAGCTAATAAACTCACTAAAATGCCCACACCCCACATCAGAGTACCTGGGGTTGATTCTACACTCTGACTCCTAACTTCAACTTTCTGCTACTACAAACCCTGGAAGGCAGTTATGGTGACTCAGATAATGAGGTCCCTACCACCCAGCTGAGTGATCTGTATTGAATTCCAGACTCCAGACCTGCCCTAACCCCAGGTGTTCGAGGAATAATTGAACAAATGAGAGCTCTCTGTCTTTCAAATAAATGAATGATTTTTAAAACATGAACATATTTTTTTTAAAAAAAGAATCAGCTATGTAACTAAAAATTATAGCATCATTATTCCAATTTGCAAAAAAAAAAATCTTTTAAAGGATTCTCATTTAGCTTCTAAAGGTCAGGCATGAAAACTTCAGTGCAGATTTAATCATAATGTAAAAGCAAAATGATCCTGTTATTCCATCTGTCATATAAAACCAAAATGAAATGAAACAAATTTGAGCAATTTCTGTATTTCTTTTACTGTCTGCCAAATTAGATTTTAAACCTCTTGACCAAAAGGATTGAGTCCAATCTGTTTGTTTCTCTCTCACACAACTCTATCTAAGCAGTTGTAAAAATTTCAAAGCTTCATTCTGCTTTGCGCATTTAAAATATCATGAGTTTCAAAACTATTAATGATGTCATTGTCATGTTTAATGATTTTCTAATCAATTACACGTGTCCAATATTAAATATTTCCCTTATTATAAAGCAAGAAATATTTAACAATTCATTGCTCATAGTAAACAGTTCATGTATTCACAATAATTTGATTTGGGTTGATTGTTTTGTTTTGTATTTTTGGAGGGAGATAGGATTGCCCGCCAAAAGTTGTTATACAGAGCCAAAAGATGTGAAATTTTTTTAAAGTTTTTATTTAATGAATTTATAAATTTCCAAAGTACAGCTTATGGATTACAATGCCCCCTCATAACTTCCCTCCCACCCGCAACCCTCCCCTTTCTCTCTCCCTCTCCCCTTCCATTCACATCAAGATTAATTTTCAGTTCTCTTTATGTACAGAAGATCAGTTTAGTATATATTAAGTAAATATTTCAACAGTTTGCCCTCACATAGCAACAAAAAGTGAAAAATACTGTTGGAGTACTAGTTATAGCATTAAATCACAATGTACAGCACATTAAATACAGAGATCCTAGATGATATTTTTTTTTAAAAAATGATTAATTTTCTATTCAATTTCCAATTTAATACCAAATTTTTTTAAATCATTTTCAATTATCTTTATATACAGAACATCGATTCAGTATATACTATGTAAAGATTTCATCAGCTTGCACCTACACAGAAACACCAAGTGTAAAAATACTGTTTCAGTACTAATTATAGCATTACTTTACATTGGACAACACATTAAGGACAGATCCCACATGAGACGTAAGTACACAGTGACTCCTGTTGTTGATTTAACAATTTGACACTCTTGTTTATGGCGTCAGCGATCTCCCCAGGCTCTAGTCATGAGTTGAGAAGACTATGGAAGCCTTTTGAGTTCGCCGACTTCGGTCTTATTCTGACAGGGTCATAGTCAAAGTGGAAGTTCTCTCCTCGCTTTAGAGAAACATACCTCCTTCTTTGATGGCCCCGTTCTTTCCACTGGGATCTCACATGCAGAGATCTTTCATTTAGGTCTTCTTCTTCTCCTTCTTTTTTTTTTTTCCAGAGTGTCTTGGCTTTCCATGCCTGAAACACTCTCATGGGCTCTTGAGCCAGATCCAAATGCCTTAAGGGCTGATTCTGAGGCCAGAGTGCTTTTTAGGACATCTGCCATTCCATGAGTCTCCTGTGTCTTCCACTTCCCATGCTGGATCATTCTCTTCCTTTTTGATTCTATCAGTTAGTATTAGCAGACACTAGTCTTGTTTGTGTGGTCCCTTTGACTCTTAGACCTATCAGTGTGATCAATTGTGAACTGAAATTGATCACTTGTACTAGTGAGATAGCCTTGGTACATGCCACCCTGATGAGATTGTATTGGAATCCCCTGGCATGATTCTAACTCCACCATTTGGGGCAAGTCTGATTGAGCATGTCCCATATTGTTCTTCTCCTCCCTCTCTTATTCCTACTGTTATATTTAATAGGGATCATTTTTAAGTTAAAATTTAAACACCTAAGAATAATTGTGTGTTAATTACAGAGTTCAACCAATAGTACTAGAACAAAACAGAGAAAAAATACTAAAATGGATAAAATAAATTGTACATCAGTTGTCAGCACAAAAGCTGATCAAGTCACTGTTTCTCATAGTGTCCATTTTACTTCAATAGTTTTCCCCTTTGGTGCTCAGTTAGTTGTCGCCGATCAGGGAGAATATATGATATTTGTTTCTTTGGGACTTGCTTAATTCACTCAGCATGATGTTTTCCAGATTCCTCCATCTTGTTGCAAATGACCGGATTTCATTGTTTTTGACTGCTGTATAGTATTCTGTAGAGTACATGTCCCATAATTTCTTTATCCAATCTATTGTTGATGTGCATTTAGGTTGATTCCAGGTCTTAGCTATTGTGAATTGGGCTGCAATAAAAATTAATGTGCAGACAGCTTTTTTGTTTGCCAATTTAAATTCCTTTGGGTAAATTCCAAGGAGTGGGATGGCTGGGTTGAATGGAAGGGTTATATTCAGGTTTCTGAGGAATCTCCAGACTGCCTTCCCTAGTGGCTTTACCAGTTTGCATTCCCACCAACAGTGGGTTAGTGTCCCTTTTTCCCCACATCCTCTCCAGCATCTATTGTTGGTGGATTTCTGAATGTGAGCCATTCTCACCGGGGTGAGGTGAAACCTCATTGTGGTTTTGATTTGCATTTCCCTGATGGCTAGTGATCTTGAACATTTTTCATGTGTCTGTTGGCCATTTGGATTTCCTCTTTTGAAAAATGTCTATTGAGGTCCTTGGCCCATCTCTTAAGTGGGTTGTTTGTTTTGATGTTTTGGAGTTTCTTGATCTCTTTGTAGACTCTGGTTATTAATCCTTTATCTGTAGCATGGTATGCAAATATTTTTTCCCATTCTGTCAGTTGCCTCTTCACTCTCCTGACTGTTTCTTTTGAGGTATAGAAACTTCTCAAGTTGATGCAATTCCAAATGTTAGTTTTGGCTTTGACTACCCACACCTCCAAGGTCTTTTCCAGGAAGTCTTCACTGGTCCCAATATCTTGCAGGGTTTCTCCAATGTTCTCTAATGATTTGATGGTGTCAGGTCATAGATTTAGGTCTTTAATCCATTTTGAGTGGATTTTTGTGTAAGTTGTAAGGTAGGGGTCTTGATTCATGCTTCTACACGTGGAAATACAGTTTTCTCAGCACCATTTATTGAATAGACTGTCCTTGCTCCAGGAAATGGCTTTAGATCTTTGATCAAATATAAGTTGGCTGTAGCTGTTTGGGTTGATTTCTGGTGTTTCTATTCTGTTCCATTGGTCAGATGGATAGCCATCTGTTTCTGTACCAGTACCATGCTGTTTTGATTACCACTGCCCTGTAGTATATCCTGAAATCTGGTATTGTGATGCCTCCGGCTTTGTTTTTGTTGTACAGGATTGCTTTAGCTATTCAAGGTCTCCTGTGCCTCCATATGAATTTCAGCATCATTTTTTCCAGCTCTGTGAAGAATGCCTTTGGTATCTTGATTGGTATCGCATTGAATCTATAAATGGCTTTTGGGAGAATGGACATTTTGATGATGTTGATTCTTCCAATCCATGAGCATGGAAGATTTTTGCATTTTTTGGTATCCTCTTCTATTTCTTTCTTTAAGTTTTTGTAATTCTCATCGCAGAGATCTTTAACATCCTTGCTTAAGTTTATTCCAAGGTATTTTTTTGTTTTTGTGGCTATTTAAATGGGATTGATCTTAACAGTTCTTCCTCAGCCATGGCATTGCCTGTGTACACAAAGGCTGTGGATTTTTGTGCATTTATTTTGTATCCTGCTACTTTTCCAAACTCTTCTATGAGTTCCAATAGTCTCTTAGTAGAGTTCTTTGGATCCCCTAAATAAACAATCATATCATCTGCAAAGAGGGATTATTTGACTACTTCCTTCCCAATTTGTATTCCTTTAATTTCTTTTTCTTGCCTGATGGCTCTGGCTAAGACTTCCAGAACTATGTTGAATAGCAGTGGTGAGAGTGGGCATCCCTGTCTGGTACCAGATCTCAGTGGAAATGCTTCCAACTTTTCCCCATTCAATACGATACTGGCCGTGGGTTTTTCATAAACTGCTTTGATTATATTGAGGAATGTTCCTTCTATACCCAATTTGCTTAGCGTTTTCATCATGAAAGGGTGTTGTATTTTATCAAATGCTTTCTCTGCATCTATTGAGATAATCATATGGTTTTTCTTCTGCAGTCTGTTAATGTGGTGTATCACATTGATTGATTTGCGAACAATGAACCATCCCTGCATACCAGGGATAAATCCTACCTGGTCTGGGTGGTTGATCTTTCTGATGTGTTGTTGTATTCTATTGGTGAGAATTTTATTGAGGATTTTTGCGTCTATGTTCATCAGGGATACTGGTCTGTAATTCTCTTTCAATGCTGCATCTTTTTCTGGCTTAGGAATTAAGGTGATGCTGGCTTCATAGAAGGAATTTGGGAGAATTCCCTCTTTTTCGATTGTTCTGAATAGTTTGAGAAGAATTGGGGTTAGTTCTTCTTTAAATGTCTGGTAGAATTCAGCAGTGAATCCATCTGGTCCTGGGCTTTTCTTTGTTGGGAGGGCCTTTATTACTGATTCAATTTCTGACTCACTTATGGGTCTGTTTAGGTTTTCTATGTCTTCCTGGTTCAATTTAGGTAGGTTGCATGTGTCCAGGAATCTGTCCATTTCTGATAGGTTTCCCTGTTTGCTGGCATACATGTCCTTGTAGTAATTTCTGATGATTCTTTTGATTTCTGTGGTGTCCTGTTGTTACATTTCCTTTTTCATCTCTGATTTTATTGATTTGGGTCTTTTCTTTTTTTAGTTAGTTGAGCCAATGGTGTGTCAATTTTATTCATTTTTTCAAAAAACCAGCTCTTCACTTGGCTGATTTTTTGCAATTTTTTTTTGGATTCAATCCTGTTGATTTCTTCTCTGATTTTAATTATTTCTCTTCTCCTGCTAGATTTGGGTCTGGTTTGCTGCAGTTTTTCTAGATCCTTGAGATGCGCTGAAAGCTCATTTATTCTGTGTCTTTCCAAAGATGTGAATTTTTATGGATCTTCACTCTATTTCCAAATTTCTTGCTCTTTTAATTGAACCAATACATACCTCCATTAGCAATGAATGAATATTGAATTTTTAGCAACTTTTTATAGTTGATGGTATTAATCTCTGTTAATCTGATAGATGAAAAATAGTCTCTCCTAATTTATTTGATTGCTTACAAGGATTAATGTTCTCTTAAATAATACTTACAACCCATTTTATTATAAGCTCAATATACTTTCATGAGAGAAAAATGTGAAGATACAGTACATTATTGTAAAAATAATTAATTCTGAATAATCCTAGAAATTAGAAGTTACTACTTACTGTTAATATTTTGGAATACATCCTTCCATCTAACTTTCCAATTATTGTGCATGTATATATACGCCTACAACTGTGTTTGTAAGTATACCCATCTCATTTATTTTTTAAAGATTTCTTTATTTATTTTAAAAGACAAAGTGATAGAGAAAAGGAAAGACAGGGAGAGACAGATCTTCCAACCATTGGATTTTTCCCCAAATCTTTTCCCCCATCTATTGCCTGGACTGGGTCAAGTAGAATCCTGAAGTCAGAAACTGTATTCTGATTCCCCTATAGGTGGAAGAAGCCCAAGTGCTTGGGCTATTTTCAACTGCCTTCCCAGATTCAAAAAGTAGGATGTTTGGTCAGAAGCAGAGCAAAGCAGCTGAGACTTAAATCAGCAGTCTGATGTGAGAACACTGGCATCACAAGCAGTGAATAATCCCACTATGTCACAATGCTGGCCTCTATAACTGTGTCTGTCTATGTATCCATACATTGTGTGTGTGTGTGTGTGTGTGTTTGTAATTTAAAAATATATCATGGCTGGCACCACGGCTCACTAGGCTAATCCTCTGCCTTGTGGCGCCGGCACACCGGGTTCTAGTCCCGGTCAGGGCACTGGATTCTGTCCCAGTCGCTCCTCTTCCAGTCCAGCTCTCTGCTGTGGCCAGGGAGTGCAGTGGAGGATGGCCCAAGTGCTTGGGCCCTGCACCCCATGTGAGACCAGAAGGAAGCACCAGGCTCCTGCCTTTGGATCAGTGCAGTGCGCTGGCCACAGCGCGCTGGCCGCAGCGCGCCGGCCACGGCAGCCATTGGAGGGTGAACCAACGGCAAAGGAAGACCTTTCTCTCTGTCTCTCTCTCACTGTCCACTCTGCCTGTCAAAAAAGGAAATATATCAGAATTACATTTTATGAAACATTCCCATAAATATTGGAATCTACTCACATGTTTCTCTAAAAGAAGCTTTTCCTATTAAATATACAGCTGCATGGAATTTCTACAAGGGTGAGCAGAATATTTCAACACCCTGGCTTTGCAGAAGAGCACAGTAGTGAGTGTGAAGAAAGTGTAAATGTTTAACAGTTTGAAAATGATGCCCACATTCATATTCTCTTTGCCTCACTCCCTCTCTTTATATATTGCTCTCCTTCCTCTACTCGATCTTTCTCCTTCTCTTCCTGTTTTTTTCTTCTATATAGATATAGACTTAAAAGGGAAGGATATTACATTTCAGAGTTTTCATGTTTACATTATTCAAGTATTCTCTGCAGTGTTAGAACATAGTATTAAAGTTATGATATTACAGATCAAAACATAACGTATTTATATAGTAGATATTTCTGAAAGCATAGCTGACAGTGGAATGTCTCCAAGAACTGGGGCCAGTTAGGCAATAAAAGTAATAGACTTTTATATCATGTTTTTACACAAATTCTTTGGAATGTATGCTCTATTAAATTTTTGAACCTCCATTTTTGTTTATTTTCCATTCTACTTATCTATCACATATTATTACAATTGATCTACACATGGCCATGGCCTATATGCCCATATTGTTTATTAATTTGCTTTAAAACACAGACATAGGAATTTTTGTACTAGAGGGATATAATGATATCTACATATGTGCTTTTCCTCTTACTACTCCACCCCTAGTGACAATGTCCCAGACCTATGCTTTATTCTATTCAATTTTATATTGTTTAACTCATTGATTTTTATAATTAATGATTAGATCCCACATATAATATTTACTTTTGTTTATTTTGAATTTTCTGAATTGATAAAACACTATATGGATAGTATCCTGAATTTTTCCACACAATATTATCTTTCATAGTTCAACCATAGATTGCTTATTTGTTATAGCATAATATTTTTCTTTTAGTCTGAACTATTTTCTCAATCTCCTAATAATGAGCACTTTAGTGACTTTTATTTCTCTTGTCACAATTGTACCTCAATGAACATTCATGAATATATCTCCTGAAAAACTCAGCCAGGAGTTTCTCTTGGGTGTGTTCTGTGAGTTTTAATGCTATATTTTAAATGATATATTTTTTATACTTGAAAGGCAGAGTGACAGAGAGATAAATAAAGAGCAACAAAAAAAGAGAGATCTTTCATCCACTGGCTCACCAAATGGCTGTAAGAGCCAGAATTGGGACCCGCTGAAGCCATGAGCCAGGAACTCCATCTGGATCTCCCACATGATTGATAATGACCCCAATAGCTAAGTTGTCATTATTTGCTTCCCAGCAACATTGCTGTGTATTTTTCTTTCCATCAAATTCTTTAAAAATGCATAGCTCACATCTTAGACCTGTTGTGTTACAGCTCTTTTCTCTCTCCCAGGTTCTTAATGAAGAATTCTTCAACCATGAAGAATACAGCATGCAGACAAGGAAGAATGAACCAGGGGAAGCAAGTTTACTGAGAGAAAAGAAAGCTTCCCACAACTAGGAGGGAGCCTTGAAATGGGTTGCTGACTGAATACTATGTCTAAGCATTTTTATGTGTTAATAAAGAGGAAGTTCATATGATTGGCCTGTATGTATGCAAAGTTAGGCAAAAAACTGCAAGGCATTCTGGAGACTATCACTAGTGAATAGAAGAAGATGGCAGAATGTTCCATCAGGTCTGGGATGTGTAAGACGTTCAGCTCATGAAATAGCATCTGAGTATTTCTCCTGTATATATTTCTCCTGTCTCTCAGGAATCCTGGAGGATCATACCACATGTTTCTTGTTTTCCAGGGGACCTTGGAGTCCCTATCAAGCCTACCTCTGAGGAGGTAACCCTAACTGCCTTAGGGCCAAGGCAATGACTGCTCTGACTGCTTCATGGTGGGAGAGGATTTCATTGAGCAGCTGAAGTCAGGGCATACTCAGAGGCCTATTCACAAGCTCCCAGTAGAAGGAGGCTTCCATGTCAAGCTCTGTCTGCATAATCATCTGAAACTTGACTGACTAACTGTGAGGACATGAATGGGTTTAGAAAATTTAAGATGCAAGGATGGGGACTCATGGCTATCAATAAAAAGAGAAAAGGGGTAACTAAGGACCATAGCCACCTAAGAGTTGACTTTATTGAGTACCACCTTTCAGAGAAGTTGTCTATCTGGGTACCAATGTCTTTAACCCCATCCAGCTGTGTAACCACCTTCCCTATAGATTACAGGTGGTACCACAGGGTTATATAAGGAAAACAGGGGAGTAAGAGAGCAAGGCAAATAATAAGAAAGAATATGAAGCTTAATCCTAGTAATCTGGCACAACAGTGATGAGTCTGTTCCCTTGGATTCATCACTTCTCTGTATATGAAGCATGCATCCTCTTGAATAATAGCTTGAGTTCTTCTGTGGCCTCACAGGAACAATAGCCACCCCCCTTCTGCAGTGTTGCCTCCTCCTCTAGAGCTCTCCCATGGCTGAGAGGTCCAGGGTTTTAGTCAAGAATGGTGAATCCACGAGTCCAATCCAGACATCTTTACTGTAGTGGGAGTGGAGAGAATCACTATATAGGCCCTTCCCATATTCCCTTTTCACAAGGAGTCTTCTAAATTAAAATATCTTCTTTTTTTTTTTTCCAGGGAGAGGAGCTCCTGTGTTGTTGACGTGGCTGCAAGTCAATCAATTTCCCTTGGCTATTTCATCCACTCCCTTCTGTTGTCCCTTGTAGTGTATTGCCACTACTTCTTGTGGAAGGAAGACAGAGAATAGTGGGCTATCAATAACCTGGTAGTGTATAACAGGAAATCCATTGGCTGTGAGGAAGTGTCTCCCGTTCAAAGTAGCTGCATGACTATGCAGCACTAAACAGGCACACTTCAAGTCTGTGTAGATGTTTAGCCCCATATCCTTGCTCATCTGGAGGGCCATTGCCAGAGCTATCAACTCTGCCAATCGAGTACTTGTTCCCAGGGAAAGAGGAAAACTCCCAATAGCCCCTTCTGGGGTGACTCCTGCATACTCTTCTCTGTGGGTTCCCTGTTCCAAGTCTTGCATCTACCTTTCTTCCCTCATTCATCAAATCGCATCCATTCTCACTTTACACAGCATTCCACTTCCACATACCTTCTACAGCACGTTTATTCTCTCATTTTCTCTATCAAAACCCTCTTTCTTGACCTTGCAATGCCAACAATACCTTCTGATGCTAACACTATCCTCCACCACTTTCTTTCCTACTGACTGGCTCCTTCAGATACACTCAGGCCTACTTTGCTGAGGGATGGCAGAGTTTGGCTTTGGATATGGATACTCTGCAGCTCATCTCCTCACCAGGAACTTGAGAAGAGTCTGAGAACCTTCTTGTGATATCTCCTCAGTGGGAGCACAAAGAAGAATGACCTCTACAAATTGCAAAACAGTGGTCTGAGAATGAGTGAATTTTGAGAGGTATCTCAACGAGGTCTGTCCATATGGATGTGGACTGACATGCAGTGATAGCTTCACTGGTCTTTCTCTGGGTTGCCTAAACCTCTGGCTTGACTTCTCTTTCAACAAAGAGGAGGCATAAATTTTGCCCTGGGGCTACAATGAAGGTGGTTCCCATCAAAACCAAGATGTCTCTCCCCTGTAGGGGAACTGGGCTGTTGGGCATGCTTAAGAAGACAAGTAACTACAATGTAAACTAAAAATATGTTATCTCAGAGACTGTAAAAGAAAGAAAGAAAGAGAATGAGTGAGAGGGAGAGTGAGAGAGAGCGAAGGGGAGGAAGGGAAATATCATTAATATTCTTAGAATTCTAAGAACTACAGTAAATCTGCTCTCTTTATACTAATATCATGATTAAAAATTTAAAACATTTATTCAAGCAAATACAGATTCAAGAATTTCAGAAATGGCTAGCAGGAAGATAGTAGGCCCATCTGCAGACCCTAGTAATGAAAGAATTCACAACCACCAGCCAAAAAGCAGCCGAGTTTCTCGTATCTAAGGAATTTCCACTTGGTTTCATATCTGAAAGAAGCCTCCACTTAAGTAACATCAGCACAGACTCTGGAAACCTATTTTACAATCTCCCCAAACTCACCTTTTTCCTCTAAAAGTCTTGCTGACTTGCAACCTGTTAAAAGCATATTTGGGACTGGAGCCCACTCTTCTGTGTGAGTGGCCACTTAAATAAACCTGTTCTCTTGCAGTAATTCTTGTCTCTGGTTTATTGGTCCTCAATATGCATCAAGCAGCCCAGACCTAATTTTAATCAGTAACATTATGAGAGATGGAATATACATGAAATGACCTTTTTCAATATTTCCAAGCTGAGAGACTTCTGATTTTGAAAGTATAGATTACAAATAACAAATTCACTTTATATAATTAATTATCTTTGTTATCAGTAACTGAACTCCTTCATCTGCCTGAGGACTTAGAAGCAGCCATAAATCATTCCAATAATCCTATCCATTAATTTTTCCCCTGGCATTGTGCTGTCTGGAGCATTGCCAGTCTTGTGCCCATAAGCAATAATTTTCTGAAATAGAGAAAGAAAATAAAAATCCTAATTAAACTAACTGATATATACACACATAATACTTATTTATGCATGCATATATATATACATATATGCTTGGATATAAATAAAAATTACAATATATAATTGAATGTACACTAAATTTTTCATAAAAAATCAAGAAATAATCAAAGCAAAAAGGTATGTCAAACTTTTTCTGTAGAAAAATTATTAGCTATTAATGTGAAGTTATTTATACTTGCAATGATCTTAAAAATCAAACAATGATCCCAACAACACCATCAGGAAATATTTTGAGGAAGCCAGGGATTGAGAACTTGACTCTGATGAGTCAGGATTGCTTATTGCTTTCTATCGAACAGTTTCATAGATACTGCTTTTGTGAAAACTATCTTAACTTTTAAATGACCCTAAATTTATTTCTAGATTAGACATGTCAATATGCAGAAAACCTAGCTTTCACACACTGGCCACAATAAGTCACAGGTTTGCTCATTCATCATTACTATAATAGCTTCAAAGGAAGGCTTTAGATACTATTACTTGAATTGGGAAACCAATATCACAAATAAGACAAGCAAATTATTTTTAAGTTAATCTTAAGGACAAATCATAGTGTCTCTCTCTCTCTTTTTTTTTTTTTTTTTTGATAGGCAGATTTAGACAGTGAGAAAGAGAGAGAGACAGAGAGAAAGGTCTTCCTTCCGTTGGTTCACACCCCAGATGGCCGCTATAGCAGGTGTGCTGCGCCGATCTGAAGCCAGGAGCCAGGTGCTTCTTCCTGGTCTCCCATGCAGGTGCAGGGCCCAAGGACTTGGGCCATCCTCCACTGCACTCCCAGGCCACAGCAGAGAGCTGGACTGGAAGAGGAGCAACCGGAACAGAATCTGGCACCCCAACCCCGAGTGCCAGCACCACAGGCAGAGGATTAACCAAGTGAGCCATGGCGCTGGCCTTTTCTTTTTTTTTTTTTCATAGTGTCTCTTATTAACCACTAAATTGTTCCTTAAATAACACCCAAACACTGAAAACACGTGGAGGTTTGTCTTACAAATATCTAAGAGAATTCTCTCTGTGTGTATATGTGTTTGTTGTGTGTGCGCTGGCCCCAACATTGTATCTTTTCAAGTAACCTTGAAAATCTGAGTCTAATTTTGGAAGACCTCAATGTATAAGTCAGGATCATCTAAAAATCTTGCCAGCTCCCCCTTTATCTGTATCAGGTCTTGTAATGGGGAGACCTGTACCAGAGCAGTGATGAATTCACTATGTACCAGCTACAAGGGCAAAATAACTTCTGGCTTCTTCCTCTGGGACCCAGGGCCAAGAAAAATCCCAGATAAGATGGGCAGGAAGGGATAGGGGAGGCTGAGCCACCTTCATTAGCATCCAAGAATTCTTCTGTTGGGTTTCCTTCCCTTCCCGTGAGTCAAGGTCTCATGTGCATTGGAAGGAGGTCCTTTAGAAGTGACAGTGATCAATAAAATAAGGCCAACCTTGCACAGGAAGCAGAGCTTGTGATTTTATCTTGAGGCTGTGAAGACCTGAACATAGGGCACCTCTGGCCATTTGCCATTCCTCTGACAGAATAGATACAACTGATGGAAGATGATGGAATTAATACTTCCCTCCAGAAGCCTCTAGCTTATAACCAGGCCATACTGTTTCACACAAAAATGGTAGGCATATTTTCTTCAGTATCTGAGACTCAAAGGAGTCCAAACTCTCAGGATGCCCTCAGGAGGAATGCTGACCAGGGAAAGATTATAACCCACCTGGAATGAAAGGAGAGAGAAAAAGGCATCCTTAGGTTCCGTTCCTCTGCTTTTATCTAGTTGAATGTCTGGACTGTGAATGTGCGGCTCCCCAGTATTCACAATCATGGAGGGTCTAGACAACAGGAGTCGATGCCCTTACCTGGGCTCAACTTCAGTCCTCTGTCTCCTGTCCCCAGGACTCTTAGGGTCCGGGATTGTGAATATGTAGCACCACATCATTTGCGATCAGGGAGCTCCCAGCCAGCAGTAGTTGTTCTCACCTTACCACGGCTGTGGGCCTCTGTCTCCTGAGTCTGGAATTCCTGACAGGCTCTACATTAACCAGCCATCTGTGCCACAATGCATCTGCCTAGTTATCATAAGCCTTAGCTTGAAAGCAAACTGGGGAAAAAGATGACTGAGCAGCATTCTTAACTTTCATCCTTAAAAGGCTAGGTCTAAAATTCTAGTCCAAAAGGATGTTCCAATTAAACTCAATTCCTTTGGTAGGACAGAATTTCTGACCAGACGACATTTCAAAGTAAAGGAAGGAATAGGTGGAGTAGAGCGCAGATTTCAGTCCACTACTCTGAGGGGCAATTGGAGTCTGGGTCCAATCAGGAGCCTTCAGGTGACACTGGGGAGTCATTCTAGCCAGAAACCTGTAGGTGCTCCAAGACTTCATCCCAGTCTTTCGTGTTGGATAGATCTCTGCAAAAGGAAACCAAGACAGGACAAGTCCAACATTTCCAACAGAAAGAGATAGAGGGGGATTGATCAGGTCTATCTCAGCAAGCCTGTCCTTTGAGTCCTAAGACTGGCAGCCATACTAATTGCTTTTACCTGGCTGACACACTCCTGGTGTTTTAGTGGAGAAAGATTAGAGTATGGAGACTGAGAAAACAGTGGAAATAATCTGTTTTACTTACCCTTCTGAAAAACCCATATAAAGCCCCAGGAAGCATTATAGATTTTTATCTTTGCTGAATTCTTTAGAAATGTCACAGCTCTTAGGTTACAGCTCCTTGTTTTACAGCTCTTTGTGTTCTGGCTCTTTTCTCCCTGCTGGGTTCTTATTCTCACAACTGCAAACAATGAAGCAGGTAGACAAGGAAGAATGTGAGGAGTGAAACAAGCTCGTTGACAGAAGAGAAAACTCCTGACAGATGACATCCATGAGGGGACCTGAAAGGGGATGCCAATGAAGGGCTGCATCTCAGGTGTTTATGTGTTTCTAAAGTAGGAAATTTATCTGATTGGCCCATACAGATGCAAATAAAGTTAAAACCTATGAGCCAATCAGGGGACTGACATCAATGTAGCCTGTTTTGCATAGAGGAAGTTCACAAAATGCTTAATCACGTCCATGAAGGGCATGACATTTCTTTAATAAAATATCTGAAGATTACCTTTTAGGGACTAGTGTTATGGCATAATGGGTAAAGCTGCCACATGCAGTGCCAAGATCCCATATGGGCACTGCTTTGTGTCCAGCTGTTCCACTTCTGATCCAGCTCCCTGCTAATGACCCAGGAAAAGTAGCTAATACGACCCAAGACCCAAGTGTTAGGGCACCTACCACCCACATAAGAGACCTGGAAGAAGCTCCTGGTTCATGGCTTCTGCCTGACCCTGTACTAGCCATTGTGGCCATCCGGGGAGTGAATCAGCAGATGGGGGATCTCTCTCTCTCTCTCTCTCTCTCTCTCTCTCTCGCACTTTGTCTCTCTCTCTCTCTCACTTTGTCTCTCACTCTCACTTACTCTGTCTCTCCCTCTCTTTCTATAAGTGAGTTTCAAATAAATAAATTAATCTTTAAAAAGATATATTAAATGTGATTTCCCCATCTCTCAGAGTTCCTGGAGGGTTACATCATGTATGTTTCTTCCTATCCTTTTCAGGGGCCCCTGGAGTCCCTATCAACATTAGTGGGAAACTAGATCCGAAGCAGAGTAGACAGGACTACTATTTTTAAGTCATATACATTGTACCTTTCCAGTATAATGTTCAAATATTTTTCAAAGCAGTTGCATCAATTTACAAGAGACACAACTAATTTGTAAGAGACACAACTAATCCATATCTTGGCCAAAACTTGATACTGCAAAAATTCATAATCTTAACCAGGTAAATTAATGTTAAATAGCATTACTATTGATTGTATCTCAAATATCCTTGATTTTAATAAGCACAAATAAGTATAGGGTAGATATCTTTTAGACAAAAGCAAAAACAGCAAACATTTATTAAGAAATTCAACCACATTAATCCTAATGGGCTTGAGTTGATAAAAAACAAAAACATTCTTTTGAAAAAGTGAAAACACAGGCCACACACTGGCCAAAGACATTTGCGAAATAAATAAATAAATAAACTAAATTAATATAAGAGAAGTCTTACGAATCAGTAAGAAAAAAATAAATAACTTAGTGGAAAACCTAGGTAAAATGTATGAGCAGGGGCTGGTGCTGTGGCACAGTGGATAAAGCAGCCGCCTGCAGTGCCAGCATCCCATATGGGCACTGGTTCGAGTCCTGGCTGCTCCACTTCCAATCCAGCTCTCTGCTATGGCTTGGGAAAGCAGTAGAAGATGGCCCAAATCCTTGGGCCTCTGCACCCACATGGGACATCTGGAAAAAGCTCTGGCTCCTCGCTTCAGATCGCACAGTTCCAGCCATTGCAGCCAACTGGGGAGTGAACCAGTGGCTGGAAGACCTCTCTCTCTCTGCCTCTGCCTTTCTGTAATTCCGTCTTTCAAACAAATAAGTAAATATTTAAAAAAAATATGAGCAGACATTTCACAAAAGAAACATACGTACTAAATTCTTCTAAAGATGTTTTAGAGTGATTAGAAAATATATCAACTAGTATACAGAAAGTCAAGAAAACAAACCATCAGGAAGAAAAACACTTAAAATACAGATGGCTTCATTGAGAATGATCATAAGTTCTCATCCAGTACTCTAAAAACACTTTTGCCTTCTAAAATATGGTTGGACTGAGAAAGGAGAGAGATTCCATTCCTAATTCCTACATGTCTCACATCTTCATCTCATTTTTTAACATTATCCATTTTGAATTTTTGAAATATGCAGGTTATTCCTAATGACTGTGGGTCTATTAAAATATTAAAATAAGTATTCCTTACTGATTTGATTTCAATAAGCAAAGCTTTCTAAGGGTTGCATGAAGAAACCTTGGCATTTAGCACTGGTGTAAGGAGATGAAGGTTAGAAATGCCATTTTTCCAAAACCCTGTAAATAAGCAGCCCTGTACTTTGAGTTAGCAAGAGCTTGTGATCTTACATTTAGAGATAGGAGACAAAGGACAAAGCCAGTATTGTACACCAACCTTGCCTTTTGATCATTAACGTTGCTGCCTGTTTTCTCCCCTTTAAATAATGATTTTTAAAAAAGAAACTGATGGCAGACCATATTCTTTGAAACTGTATTTATACCATTTTGTCATTGACTCTTTCTTTTCTACTTTAAAAAGGTAAATGTTACCCAGAGGAGAATTCTTTTAAATTGAGGTTTTTCTATTTGAGGAAGAAACCTATTATTGAAATTCTAGAAGCTATAAAGATGCCATTTAACTGGTGAGTTTCAGAGTAATTCACTTTTCACATTTTTTTGCATTTTATTTTCTTCTAGTTCGAATAACTTCAAGTGACATTATCTTGCCAACTTTAAAGAGATGCTTCTCTTAATAAATACTTTGATAGTCACAGAAGTCACTTATTAATTATGATAACATTAATATGCATGCAAAAGAAAGATTTACTTAAATAGTGAAACACACTTGCTGTATTTATATGCATGTTTTCATTTATTTGTATATTATATGTACAATGAGTATGTACATACATATATGTCTATGGATTGGCGAATGTGTGTATTTACATATTTGTGTACACACACAATTGTTTTTGCTGCTTGAAAAGACAGACTCCCCTTACCCCAATCCCCTTTATTTTCTCAGATTTTTTAAAAGTGCAGCACTATAACATATCATGTCATTTTCTGCATATGATAATTCTTCATGTTTTTTGAAGGTTATTCTACCTGGATTGGTAGGAACATCCTGGCTTAATCAGTGTGCATTAAGTGAAACATTACATTCAAGTTATTTATAATTACAACTCTACCTCGTCATTCTTATTCCCTTTGTTTGGCTCTACATTTTTCAGAATAACCATCTCTTATGATTAGATTGTGTATATAAAAATATGTGGTAGACTTATCTCTTTTGACTGGAGATTATAGGCACAACCACATAGGATTTTCACCTGTTTCATTTACTGATGGAGCTCCAATTTTAATACAGTTCTTAATATGTATACATCGAATGACCGCTGCATCCTCTCTGTGTTTGAAGAAGTAAGATGGACGGAAGCTGTAGGACTCCAAATCAGGTATGAGTGCTGCTAGTTTCTGGTTTTACAACTTTGGGGAAGTTATTTAATCTCTATAACACCTACTTTCTGAGGATACTGAATTGGGGTAATATTGTCTGCTCCTCTAAATACACAATCCACTGTAATCACTCAATCAATGCCAGCTTGCTGATATTTTTGGGTGGCTGGTGGATTCTTAGCCAATTGAAGCTAAGGTCTGGAAGGCCATTTGCTCATCCCTTATGGTCTTTAATAAAATATCAGGTTTCCAGTGAGCACTTTGTAGCTCACCTATCTAAATTAAAACATCCTCTTATTTTCACAAAATCCTGACTTCTTACCAAATTACATTTTACAAGGGTAGGTATTATTATGCAATTGATTAAATTGCCATTTGGAACGCATGCATCCCATATCAAAATACCTGGGTTTGAATCTCCCCTACACTTCTGGGACAGTTTTCTGTTAATGAGCACCCTGGGAGGCAACAGATCATGATGTGTGCATTCCTGGCACCAATGTGGAAGACCTGGATTGATATACTGACTCCTGATTTTGGTCTGCCCCAAATCTACCTGTTCTGAGCATTTCAGGAGTGAACTGGTGAACCAACAGATGGAAGGTATCTCTCTCTCTCTCTCTCTCTCTCAGTTGCTCTACATTTCAAATACATAAAAATAAGCATTAGACATTAAAATATGCATTTTACTCTTTCTTGTGTGTAATGCACCCCCCACTATCCCATACTAAGATGTGTACATTTTAAAGGCAAGGGAGTTTGTTATGGATAATTGCTTTAACCTGAAATCTAGGAAAGTATTCGTAAGTAGCTTATACACATAAAATTCAAATTAATGCACCAACCATATTTTTACTGATAAAGAAATCTAGGCACCAAGAGAGTAAATAATTTCTTCTAACTACATAGCTTATACAGGCAGCTACAGGCAGGATACAGGATTCAAATCCAATCAACATGTTATCATACCAGATGTTTAGGCTCTTTAAAGCTATCACCTGTTTTCTAACCTGTGAAACTGAGGATTTTTCTTTTTTCTGTTTTTTTTTTTAATTAATTAATTTATTTATTTGACAGGTGGAGTTACAGAGAGAGAGAGAGAGAGAGAGAGAGAGAGAGAGAAAGGTCTTCCTTCCGTTGGTTCACTTCCCAAATTGCCACAACGGCTGGAGCTACGCTGATCCAAAGCCAGGAGCCAGGTGCTTCCTCCTGGTGTCCCAAGCGGGTGCAGGGGCCCACGCACTTGGGCCATCCTCCACTGCCTTCCCAGGCCACAGCAGAGAGCTGGACTGGAAGAGGAGCAACCGGGACTAGAACCCAGCACCCATATGGGATGCCGGCGCCCAAGCGGAAGATTAACCTAGAGCTCCATGGCTCTGGCTCCTGTTTTCTGTTTTTTTTTTTGTTTTTTTTGTCTTTTTTTTAAGATTTCTCATATCAATGGATTTCAAAATTCTTTGCACCAAAATGAACTCATGCTTTTTTTCCCCCACAAACATTTAGAATACATAGCATATTTAACGCCTTCAATGAAGCAAGTTTTACAAAAGTTACTGTGGCTTTTAATTCAAATTTTACTTGAAATAAAGATCATGGTAATATATGGAGAGTAACTGACTTGTATATATTAATCTTGTATCTGTGTCCTTATTAAAAATTACTTACCAGTGCCAGGGGTTTGGAGTTGAATTTTTTGGATTTTTCACATATACTATAATTTCATCTGCTAACAATATGATAAAATTTTTATTTTTTTATTAAAACAATAATAAAACTGCTGAAAGTTTTATTTATTTCTTCCCAACTTGTATACAAATTTCTTAGGAAAGCTTCTATTTTCTCAATGTTGATTACAACATTACTTAGAGTTTTTGAAGTTATTTTTCATAAAGTTGAGAAAGTACAATTTTCTTACTAGTTTGTTGAGAATTTGTATCAGGAATGGTTGTTTGATTTTATCAAATACTTCTCCTGTGCATCTTAAAGATGCTTTAGCTATTCAATTTCCCTCACATATCCTGGAAGAATCTGGTCTATCACCCCAAAATTTATTGTTCAAAATCCTTTGGGACTTTTATTAAATTTATATGTCAAATTGGGGTGCATTGGTATCTTACTATGTTGATTTATTTGCATCCATGAATGTAATATGTTTCTTCATTTATTTAGGTCTTTTTTTTATAAGTTTCATCAACAGTATTCAGTATAAAATAGTTTTCAATACAAAAGTGTACAAATTCTGTTAGATATAAAGTCAAGTGTTTCATTTCTTGGGTGATTGAAAATGTTATTCATTTTTCATCTTGATTTCCACATGTTGATTAGTAGTGTATGGAAAGACTATTTTTCACATGTTTATCTTACTCAACTGCATACTTGCTGCCTCAATTTTTGTTTCTAAGAGCTTTTCTTGGTGGATTCTTTCGACATTTTAAAGACAGCAGTTAATGGTATCATCTGTAAATAGGACATTTTCACTCCTTATTTTATGATACATTTACCTATCTTTTATTACTTTCTCTCTTTTTTTTTAATTTTATTGCTTCTTTTACTGAAATGGTTGAAATGTCCAATACCAGCTTGAATAGAGAGGCAAAAGTACATACCTTCTACTTTTACTCTTTTTTAAAGATTTTATTTGGGGCCGGCGCCATGGTAGAGTAGGTTAATCCTCCACCTGTGGCACCGGCATCCCATAAGGGCCCCAGTTCTAGTCCCGGCTGCTCCTCTTCCAATCCAGCTCTCTGGTGTGGCCTGGGAAAGCAGTAGAAGATGGCCCAAGTCCTTGGGCCCCTGTATCCAAGTGGGAGACCGGGAAGAAGAACCTGGCTCCTGGTTTCGGATAGGCACAGCTCCAGCCGTTGCCACCATCTAGGGAGTAAACCAACGGAAGGAAGACCTTTCTCTCTGTCTCTCCATCTTACTGTTAGTAACTCTACCTCTCAAATAGTTTTTTTTAAGATTTTATTTATTTATTTGAGAATGGACCCTTACAAATAGGTTCAATTGATTTTGGCAAGGGCACTAAGACAATTCAATGTGAAGATAATATATTTATCACTTTTTTTGTAGCAAATATACCCATCATCTAGATTACTGCATTACAAATATTAAACAGGCTTCTCTATGATGTATTTTCCCTGAAGATTAAATAGCTAATATTGTGTCATGCATTTCCATAGTTTTTGTCCATGAAAAATATTGTGTCACTTTCATTAGATTTCAGTACCACGGTTTTATTGATCTCAAAAATGATTTGAGGCCAGCGCCACGGCTCACTAGGCTAATCCTCTGCCTGTGGCGCTGGCATCCCAGGTTCTAGTCCCATTTGGGGCTCGGGTTCTGTCCCAGTTGCTCCTCTTCCAGTCCAGCTCTCTGCTGTGGCCCACGAAGGCAGTGGAAGATGGACCAAGTGCTTGGGCCCTGCCCCTGCGTGGAAGACCAGGAGGAAACAGCTGGCTCCTGGCTTTGGATCGGCGCAGCGCTGGCCGTAGCAGCCATTTGGGAAGTGAACCAACGGAAAGGGAAGACCTTTCTCTCTGTCTCTCTCTCTCACTGTCTAACTCTGCCTGTCAAAAAAAAAAAAAAAAAAAAGATTTGAGACTAATCTCCCCTTTCTTTTCTAGAAGTTTACAAAAGTATGACATTATTCATTATTAAATCATTAAACTAGGCTACAGTTTACACATGGTTTAAGTGTGTCCCGAAAGGCTTAATGTGTTCAGATTTAATATCTTTTCTGAGATAGTAAGATAATAGGAGCTTAATAGAGTGGGAGCCTGTGGTGGGGTTGATGAGGATGTGATAAGGTCATTAGGGTGGAACCCTCATCACTGAATTTGGGTGGTTTTGTCATAAGAAGAGACCCCCCACACAGGTGTGCTCCCTATGTCTTGCTTTGTCATTCCTGCCACACCACAGGACTCTGACAGCAAGAAAGTTATCTCCCGCTGAAGTTCTTCAGCCTTGTACCCCAAAACCATAAGCAAAAATACAGCTCTTTTTATAATGCTGGTCTGCCTCAAGCATTTAAGTTCACTAATGCCAACTTTTATCCATAAGCAAAACTACAAAATTTGAAGGAGTATCTAATATTAAAAAGATCTAATATTAAAAACATCTGCCTATACTGCACATCTGTTCTTGCATGCTGTCTACTTTACCATGAGAGTTCTTTTTTTTTTTGGACAGGCAGAGTTAGACAGTGAGAGAGAGAGAGACAGAGAGAATGGTCTTCCTTCCCTAGTTCACCCCCCCCCCCCCAAGTGGCCGCTACGGCTGGCATGCTGCGCTGATCCGAAGCCAGGAGCCAGTTGCTTCCTCCTGGTCTCCCATGCGGGTGCAGGGCCCAAGGGTCTTGGCCATCCTCCACTGCACTCCCAGGCCACAGCAGAGAGCTGGATTGGAAGAGGCGCAACTGGGACTAGAACCCCAGGGTGCCAGCACCGCAAGCGTAGGATAAGCCTAGTGAATCATTGTGGTCTTAAATTTTTGGTCTACTAATACCAACATTCTTTCATGTATGAGTCTATTTTTTATGCTTGCTCTTTCTCTGTAAACTGTTTGCTTTGCCTATTAGTATGTCACAATTTTCCTCCATAGTGGGACATGATGGACTGGGTGAAAGGAATTGCTATATAGAAGCTACTAGTAATGTGTAAGGTGTGTTGGAAGATCAAATATTCTATATTTGATCCTGTAATTAGGTTTCAATCTCTCAGTGATTGAATATTCTGCACTGTGAATTTCACACAAGCTTCTCAGGTTTGCTTGCTTGCTGCTGGTTTTGCCCACCCTTCACTACTTAGGTAGGACAGGATGGCTAGCGTGGGTTGGAGTTGGTTGTTTCTCTTCTTCCAGGTCACTAGTGTCTAATAAAACCCCAGCATGATATGCTCTGTTTAAATAGTATCTCCTGAAGGCAGATCTTATTTAAAAGAGCAAGATGCTATTGTGTATTTCCAAGCAGTTCCTTTGCCCCTTCTGCTGCTGGAAACACAGGGGATGCTTTTCTGATTTTCTCTGTGAGGACCTGACATGGCTTCTGGAAGTAACACTCAGGAGTATGCCCCCTACTCCCACCCCATGGCTCGCAGAGTTGTCCACAAGGAATCAATAGCAATTTGTCAATTAGAGTTCAGATTTTTGTACCTGGGCACTGATTCTTGCAGAGGTTTCTACTGAGTTTCTACTTCAGGAAACTGAGAGTCTCTGTATTCAACCATGAATCTCTACAATTTTAGGGGTGAGAGCTACAACTTTTTACACTGTAGCTTTATTTCTCTTTCATTCTAAGAAATGGATGATTGTTTCAGTGTGTTCTGCTTTTTACTTGTTTTTGGATGAAGTGTTAACTTCCAGACATTTATATGCCAAAGTATAAATACATAACCAAGCGTGATTCTGTCAAGGAAGATATGTTACTCATGTTTAAACCAGCCTAAGTAAAGTTATGGTTTTTAAGAATAAAACAGAATATTCAGCACTCTGATCATCCTTGTTACAGTAAAAATGTAATTTATGATATCTGTAATTTAGAAGAATTTTGGAAAATCCCTCTCACTCAATGATGGAAATTACATTCAACAATAAATCAAATAATGAATATGAAAACATTTGCTGGACAACACATGAAAATACTTGGCATAAGCAGTAGGGCTTAGTGTTTACCACAAAGTAGAAGTCAGGGCCTATGAAATCTCATAAAGATTAGTAAATGGCAGTAACATTTATGAAATTCCTCTTTACAGTAAACTAAGATTTATCTCCTACAACAATGCCCTTTGTTAAAGTATTGACTTAAGTTGTACTGGTATTTTTCAGTTTGTAGGTGCCCCTAGTTTGCTCTTTCCCAAAGGTCTTCAGTCATATTATTTTCTTTCCCTGGAAATTCTTTTGTTCCACTCTGACCTTCACTCCTAAATATTTCTTTAAGTTCTAGCTCAGTGAATTTTCTTGATATTTGTAGGTTTTCTTTCCATTGACTAAATAGAAAAATATAACTCTGATATGTAGTCCATATTTGGGTGGAAGTTTTATATAATTTATTACAAATTTTATACCAAAGTGTCTCCTATTAAAATTCATGCTTCATCACACAAATGAAAAATACATAAAACAGGATGTGTATCTGCAGACATGTATGCTCTCCAATGTGCACCCATTTTTATCAGGTACTTAGTTCATAATTAAACATTCAGTAAATATTTATTCAACAAGTGAATGGATGAAGTAATAAAATAAATATAATCCCAAATAAAGATATCAGATCTTAAACATTCCATTGAACTTTGTATTATCTCAAAATTCTCTATTGTGAAGAGTTCTAATTCTCTCAAACCTTACCCATCCATGTAGGAACTTTTTAGGTCTCTATCACATATTGAATGTGCTTCACACATTGCTGCTATCCCATTAAGGCATTCACAGAAATATTTGATGAAATGTTTAATTGAGGACACACCATACTGTCCCAACAGGCACACAAAATTTTAACCTGTGCTTGTTAAGTGATAAGTGTTTTAGTTGATTATGTGGACGCCCAGAAATATTGCAACATAAATAATATTTTGCAAACACTTTATTGAAATAATGACTTTTTCCTACCTTGCCAGCTTGGTAAGATTAACAACAAAATTTGGTTTAGGATTGGTTGTCTCTACTTTGTCTACAGTTATCTCATTCTAGATTCTAAAGATGTTTCCCTTTTTATTGAGTAATTTAATCTTCCTACTATTTCCTGCTAATTCCATCAAATCTTGATCAGAAAAATCTGCTGTTTCAAACTCTGTAGGAGTTAAGATTTCTGACCAAAGGAACTACTGTATTCTCAGTCTATTATCTAATGCTTAAACTCAATCTTCAACATTTTTCATAGTTTATTATGAGCAATACAGCATTCTCACTCTCTAGTAATGTTACTATAGCCAACCTCCTATGTAAGTGTCTTCAAATTCACCCTTTCAATATTTACTCTTTAAAAATTTGAAGAAAATATTATTCAAAATGATCTGGAATCAAATATAGAGGAATTATGACCCAGGATGGATTTTATCAATAGCTTATTATCCAGATGTATTTCACATTCAGGGTTGTGGAATGTCTAGTTTGTGGGCCATATAAGGCAACTGAAATCATTTGGTATGGCCCTGCCAAGGCAAACACCTGCAGGGTTTTAAATCCAAGATATCTATAGCAGACTAGTTTATAAGTTTATTATTTTGTATGGCTCATGAATAATGTTATAAATATTCAAATGGCTCTTGGCAGAAAAAAGGTCCCCTACTCCTGAGTGAGATTTGGAACTTTTGACTTTATGAGACTTATATAATATCTAGGATTTAAATTAATACTGTAAATAATCGAGATTTTTGGAAATGTTGGAATGAAGTGAATGTATTTTGCAAATGGAATGAGCTTAAATGTTTGAGAAATAAAGCATAGCATGTTAGGCACTCTAGTTGTGATGTTCATGGCCTACTCCATGAAAGGCATAGATGATATGTATACATCCATAAATATGCTATATACATGGCAAAGAGGGATTGAAGACTGCAGGAAGAATTAAGATTCCTGATTGTTCAAAGAAGGAGAAGGAGAAAGAGGAGGAACAGGGAAGAAGGAGAACAAGGGGGAGGAGGCGAGGGAGGGGTGGGGAGAGGAGGGGGATGGGAAGGGAAGGGAAGAAGAAGGAATGGAAAGGAGAAGAGGGCCAGTGCTGTGGTGTAGTAGGCTAAGCCTCTGCCTGCAGTACTGGAATCCCATATGAGCACTGGTTCCTGTCCCAGCCACTCCTCCTCCAATGCAGCTGTCTGGTAATGGCCTGGGAATGCAGTATAAGGTGGTCCAAGTGCTTGGGTCCCTGCACCCATGTGGGCAATCCAGAAGCAGCTCCTGGATCCTGGTTTCATATCCGCTCAGCTCTGGCCATTGTGGCCACTGAGGGAATGAAGCAGCAGAAGGAAGACCTTTCTCTCTGTCTCTCCCTCCTTTCTGTAACAAATAAATAACTAAAATCTAAAAAAAAGGAAAAGATTCTGGATCAGCTGACATTAAAATGGGAAGAGACTGATATTATCCACATGTGTTCCATGTGATTTCAAGGGTTCTAAGTTTAAGAAAGAAAAGAAAGAACCAGCAAAATAGCAATGTGATCAATTAACCTGATGTTGCTAGATTTGAAATCAGAAAAATGATGCTTCAAGTAAAAGGGTGTGTAAGCAGCTTCAAAACTGAAAAAGGCAAGGGAATAGATTCTCTCTTCCAGCCTCCAAAAGGAAGCAGAATGTTGGCAATATGTTAATTTTTAACTAATTTTGACCTCCAGAACTACAATAATATTTATATTGTATTAAACCATCAGGGCTCTGATAATTTGTTGCAAGAGTAAAAGGAAGCCAATATACCCTTGTACTCATTTCCAATATTTCAAAGTATGTTTTTGTTAACTTTACCTCCTTTGATCTTTATATTTTAATCTTGCTGATATGATTATCAGAGACTTAGAAGCTTGTTAGATAATTTTTAAAGTACTCCTCATGTTGGATAAATGTTAATTTCCCAGTCTTTCCTGCTGTTTTGGAACAGGTTGCAAAAAAGATCAAAATGAAAATACATAAAGAGTTTGAAGAGGGATAAAATATAACATCATTTATTCTGTAAGCTTAATATATTTGTTTGTGAAAGGCATTGTTATCAAGAAAAGGATAAGGATTAGGACTTATTTGCAATGATAAGTGAAATATTCCATACAATTGAGATGTACATTGGTTAACTTTATGTGTCAATTTGACTGGGTTATAAGCTATTCCAAAATTCAAGTGAACATTATTTTGGATGTGTCTCATTTTTCTGTATGAAATTAGCACTTGAGTCAGTACATAGAATAAAGCAGGTTGCCCTCCTCCGTGCCTTTGAACATTATCCCATCTGTTGAAAATGGAATGAAACAAAAAGATGGGGAAAAGGAGAATTTGCTCTCTCAGATGGATTGCTGGAACTACAACAGCAGTCTTCTTAGAATTTCATCATTGGAGTTGAATCTGGATCTCCCAGGTGAGTGACAGGGATCCAGGCCCTGGGGTTATAATCTGTTTGCTTCACAGTGCCTGCATTAACATGATGCTGAATCAGAAGTGGAGGTGGGGCTCAAATTAGTTATTCTCATATGGAATATATATATATATTGCCAGCAGGTTCCCAACCACTGTGCCAAATGTCCATTCCTGAAAATATTCTTAATGAGATCTATTGAGCCAATTTATGGTTAAGCCTACTGTTTTACCTTAGATAAATATATTGTCATTGTACAATTTTAGAGAAAATGGAAGTTATCTTTATTTTTCTACTTTTATAAGTCTTCGTTTTCTGTTTATCTTTGAAATAAAAAATTCATTAAAACTGATGCAACGTAATCAATTCAGATGAATGTGATGAAAATATATGAAAATGAGATGATTACATCTACTTGGATCTCCATTTACACTGTCTTAATTGTGTAGTATCTCACGATCTATCTAAAAGTCAATCATTTTATTTTTTAAATATTTACCTTATGATATGGTTTTGAATGCAAAATGATAACAGAGTGCAAAAAGAGAAGTATCTTATAATTCTGTCATGCAGCTTTATACACTCAGATAGTGAATAATACTTGCAAAAGTATCATATCATCATCTCTTTGGGCTTGTTTCTCTATTAATATTTTTATGTGGTATTCCATTATATTTTCAGTCCATAAAATTTTACACATAATAACTTTTAAAATATTGCTTTTCTTACTTCTCTTTACATCTTCAAAAAGTTACCTAAGTATAATAAATATATGTAAAGTTTATATCAATGAACTTCTATTGATTGATTTTATTATTCATTCTTTTTGTGTTATGATTGCACCAATTTAGTCCTAACATTACAAAATTTTTAAAGAAGAGTTACCTGTTAGTTTTAAAGGCAGAGTTATATAGAGAGAAGTAGAGATGGAGAGAAGGATATCTTCCAAGCACTGTTTCCCTTTTCAAGTGGTTATAACAGCCAGGCAAGGCCAGGCTAAAACCAGGAGCCTGGAACTCCATCCAAATCTCATCTATGGGTGTCAAGGGCCCCAATTCTTGAGCTTCTTCTGTTACTTTTCCACTAAACTGGATTGGAAGTGGGGTAGCTAGTGCTCTAAGTGACACTCATGTGGGATGCTGGCATCACAGGCAGCAGCTTAATTCTCTGCACCATATTGCTGTGCCCAACATTATGGATTTTCATAGAATAGAATGTTGATTGTGTTTTTATTCTTTGAAAATTTGATTCGAATTGTTTGACTACAACGTTTGCATTTTTTTAAAAAATTGTTCCTGTTTATCCAGATGTTTTTTTATATTTTCTGAAAGCAATTTCTGCCATTTTCTTCTGTTACTAATGTTACTTCATCTTTTCTCTTCATTGTTATTAAAATCAGGATTATCTGAAATTCATGAAGAGAAGGGTCAGATTTTAATTATAGGAAATCCTGGTGGTATCAAGCTTTTAAAAAAAAAATGCTGATAAGGTAACAAAAGGACATGTAAAAATCAAATGGATGATGATAAACACAAAATTGCAAAACAGAAAGAAAGAAGGAAGAACATAATGTATATGAATAGACCCCTTGCACAGAGAGCTTAGTGAGAAAAAATAAAATTTTAAAAGGCAAATATGATAGCAATCATAAAAAATATATATAAGACAAAAACATAATTGCATTTATTACATTTCAAATGAAAAAATACTGGAAAATAACAAAATAGCTTTGGTGAGATTAACATTTCATAGCATTTAAAGTGTTTTATTTATATAAGGTGGACAAATTTTATGTATTTCATATATATATACATATATATATATATATATATATATATATATATATATATATTTAAGTGTGTAATGGTACTTCCCAGCCTACCCTCCCTCCTGCCATGATTCCATCCTTCTCCCTTCTTCCTTTCTCATTTTTTAAATTTCACAATATTTTTACAGTGTAATTAGAAAACACATAAATACATAACAACATCTAAATAATGTGCTTGTCTTTCAGTTTACACTTAATTAATTTAAATATTATCTTTCTAATATATTATAAATGCAAACATCTGTTAACTTATCAAGAATTATGTTAATATAGATATTCTAGTGACATTATGTTCATTGTCACTTCAAAAATTCTGTGGAAAATGGACTTGAAAGTTAAGTTTATTTTGGTAGAAAACAATTTTAAATCCATGCATTTTTTTCATAATCCACATTTTCTAGGCACAATTGAAGACCTTCTCTAGCAGATTTCACTGTGTTTAAAACATTGTTAAAACTATGAAATGTAAAAATATATATTTATGTATATGTATATATACTTAGGATATATTAAGTTCAAAATATGATAAAATTATATTGCTACTACAGTATGATTTTTGCTTAAAATTATTTATGAGAGAGTGTTTGTGTGTGTGTGTGTGTTTCTGGTCACAGTGAACACCTGCTGTCTTTGGATATAGTTGTTATGCTGTTGGTTTTCTGTACCTAATTATTTTTGCCAAGGTTTATTTTTCTTTGCATCAAGCATTTTGCCTTCAAAATGAGAAAAGCGGATAAATTATTAAATTGCAAGAAAAATTCCTCCTTTTTGAAATCTTTGTTAGAATTTCCTTTCTGTTTTTAGTGGGGGAAAATAACAATAGAAATGTATAAATTTAATGTATACTATGTGGTTTTTAAAATAATATTTCTTTTTCAAAAGATTATGATGAGATAGAGCGAAAACATTGCCACTCACCAGTTCATGACAGCATTTCCCTGCCATAGCTGGAGCTGGACTATCCTGAAGTCAGGAGCAGGGAGCTCAGTTTGGGTCTCCCTGCACGTAGCAATAATTCAACTTCTTGAATCATCAGCATGGCCTCTCAGGGTCTGCGTTAGTAGGAAGCTGACCTGAGATTCGAGTCCAGGTACTCCAACATGGGAGGTGTGCATCACAAGTAGCTTCATCAGCATCACGCCAAAGGCTTGCTCCACTACATGATATTTTGACACAAGCATACTTTTTTTTTTTTTTTTTGATTTTGACAGGCAGAGTGGACAGTGAGAGAGAGAGACAGAGAGAAAGGTCTTCCTTTTGCCGTTGGTTCACCCTCCAATGGCCACCGCGGACGGCGCGCTGCAGCCAGGGCACCGCGATCATCCGATGGCAGGAGCCAGGAGCCAGGTGCTTTTCCTGGTCTCCCCATGGGGTGCAGGGCCCAAGCACTTGGGCCATCCTCCACTGCACTCCCGGGCCACAGCAGAGGGCTGGCCTGGAAGAGGGGCAACCGGGACAGAATCCGGCGCCCCGACCGGGACTAGAACCTGGTGTGCCGGCGCCGCAAGGCGGAGGGTTAGCCTGTTGAGCCACGGCGCCGGCCAACACAAGCATACTTTTAAATGATTACCACAATCCTGTTCATTAACATACTTTCACTTTACCTATTTCCTAGTTTCATGAGAACATTTAACATCTACTCTTCTTTCAAATTTCCAGTATACTTACAGTATTATTAGTTATAGTTAATATGCTGTACAGAAGTTCTACAGAAGTTAGTCACCCCACATAACAAAAATTTTGTGTATTTTGATCAATACTTTCCATTCTCCCCTCACCACCCACAACCCTCTGGTTACTACCCGTCTACTCTCTATTTGCATAAATTCAACATTTTAGATTTCAAAAGTAAGATCATTCAGCAATTTTCTTTCTGGATTTGGCTTTTTCAGTTATTGTGGTATTCTCCAGGTTCATTCAGGTTGCAAAGACATCATTTTCTTATTGGGGGGGCACTGAATAATACCCCCTTGTGTAAATATAACACATTTTCTCCATTCATTCTTCCATCAAGGGGCAATTAGGATGTTTCTTACCCTGACTATTCTTAATAATGGATTAATGAGCAGAGGAGTACTGATATCCTTTGGAAATACAATTTTAATTTTATTGGTATCCTATTAATGGTAAGCTTGATTATATTTCAGTATTATTTACAATTTTTGAGGAACAATTGCACAACCTCTACAGTGCTATGATATTTTATATTACTGCCAATAGTGCAGAGTTTCCATTTTCTTTAGATCCCTGTCAATTGTTGTCTTTTGTATTTTTGATAACAGTCATTCTAATAAACATAAATGATAACTTATTGTGGTTTTGCTTTGCATTTTCCTGATGAATAGTGATGTTGAGCAATTTTTTCATAAATTTTTTGGTCTTTGACTTCTTTAAATAAATACATATTCAGGTCCTTTGTGCAGTTTTTAATCAGTTACTTGTTTTCTGACTATTGAGATTTTGAGTTCTTTGTATTTTAGGTTCTATCTCCTTTTGAAACATATGGTTTATAACTATTTTCTTTGCTTTCATAGGTTATTTCTTCATTAAGTTGATGGTTTTTCTTGCTATGCAGAATATTTAAAGTTTGATGCAATCTGATTTGTTTCTTATGTCATCTGTCTTTTTATGATAATATCCCAAATATTTCCCAGACCACTATCAAGGAGATGTTTCTCTAAAGCTTTCATAAGAATTCCAACTACTTAGGTTTATTAATCTTAGTACATTGAAGACAGTTTAGCTGGTGCTTGTCAACTCTGCCATCATCATTTATAAAATTAAGATGTTCTCAAGGGCTGAGACTGATTGCCTCCTTATACTAAATGGCAAGGAATTGTTCTGTTGACTTGGGCAGTGACTTGTTTTCAAGGTTTTTCTTCCTCTTCCTTGATGTTAATTATGAATTTTGCTATGCACTTTCAATTTAATAACCAAGTTTGTTATATGGAAAGAGAGAGAAGGAGAGGCAGAGAGAGAGAGAGAAGTCTTCCTTCTGCTGGTTCACTTCCCAATTGGCCACAATGGACAGAGCTGCTCTGATCTGAAGCCAGGAGCCAGGAGGCAGGAACTTCTTCCAGGTCTCCCATGCAGGTGCAGGGGCCCAAAGCTTTGGGCCATCTTCTACTGCTTTCTCAGGCCATAACAGAGAGCTGGATAGGATGTGGAGCAGCCAGGACTCAAACCAGCGCCTATGTGGGATGCCAGCAATGCAGGCGGTGGCTTTATTGGCTACACCACAATGCCAGCCCCATCTTTTATATATATATATATATATATATATATATATATATATATTAATAGAGTTTGTACAATAAAAGCTCAGGCCTCCTTGTCCTGACTGTTGATAAACAACTTAATACTTTATTCCTTTTAGTATTTTTTGTCATACTTAATTCTATTGGTTGAACTCTGTAATTAACACACAATTATTCTTAGGTGTTTAAATTTAACTGAAAAGTGATCTCTGTTAAATATAAGAATGGGAATAAGAAAGGGAGAAGATGTACAATTTGGGACATGCTCAATCAGACTTGCCCCAAATGGTGGAGTTAGAAACATGCCAAGGGATTCCAATACAATCCCATCAGGGTGGCATGTACCAATGCCATCTCACTAGTCCAAGTGATCAATTTCAGTTCACAATTGATCATAATGATAGGTCTAAGAGTCAAAAAGATCACATAGACAAGACTAGTGTCTGCTAACACTTTCTGATAGAATGAAAAAGGGAGAGAACCATCCAGCATGGGAAGTGGGATACACAGGAGACTCAGAATGGCGGATGTCCTAAAAAGCACTCTGGCCTCAGAATCAGCCCTTAAGGCATTCAGATCTGGCTCAAGAGCCCATGAGAGTATTTTAGGCATGGAAAGCCAAGACACTCTGAAAAAAAAAGCCTAAATGAAAGATCTCTGTGAGTGAGATCCCAGTGGAAAGAACGAGGCCATCAAAGAAGAAGGTACTTTTCTTTGAAGGGAGGAGAGAACTTCCACTTTGACTATGACCTTGTCTCAATAAGATTAAGGTCGGCGAACTCAAAAGGCTTCCACAGCCTTGGCAACTCATTACAAGAGCCTAGGGAGATTACTGATGCCATAAACAAGAGAGTGTCAATTGTTAAGTCAACAACAGGAGTCACTGTGCACTTACTCCTCATGTAGGATCTCTGTTCTTAATGTATTGAACAATGTGAATTAATGCTATAACTAGTATTGAAACAGTACTTTATACTTTGTGTGATATGTGGGTGCAAACTGTTAAAATCTTTGCTTAATTTATATTAAATTGATCTTCTGTATATAAAGATAATTGAAAATGTATCTTGATGTGAACGGAATGGGAGTGGGAGCAGAAGATGGGATTGTTGCGGGTGGGAGGGAAGTTATGGGGGGGAAAGCCATTGTAATCCATAAACTGTACTTTGAAATTTATATTTATTAAATAAATGTTTAAAAAATAAAAAAGCTCAGGCCTCAAAAAGGAAACTAATAGACAATCAACAAAATGGACCTCCAGCACCTATCTGTCTCCAGCCTAAAGCAGCTTAATTCTGAATTCATATTTACCAAATTTCCTATTTTCTGTTTAATCAGTTTATTGAATTTGTAGATATTTCTTTAATTATTGTTTTTAACTTCAAATATTGATGGTTCATATATTACTTGTTTTTTTAAGATTTCTTTATTTATTTGAAAGGCAGCATGACAGAGTGAGAGCAAAAGTGAGAGAGAGAGAGAGAGAGAGAGAGAGAAATCTTCCATCTTCTTTTTCACTCCCCAAATGCCCACAACAGCTAAGGCTAGGCCAGGGCAAAGCCAGGGGCCAGAAACTCTGCCAGGATCTTTCACGTGGGCTACAGGGACCCAAGTACTTAAGGCATCATCTACTGTTTTTTCCAGACGCATTAGAGGAAACTGGATTGGCAGGATAGAGTGTCTAGGACTTGAACTGGCACTCCCATATGAGTTGTGGGTGTCCCACGTGGCAGCTCAACCCACTGCACCACAATGCCCACCCCTATGTTTACTTATTGGTTTGTGAGATCTTAAAATTTGTGTCAAGAAACAGATGGAATCAAATATTGTTAAATTTAAAATGTATACCAGCTGTTGTTGGAATCAACAATTGTGAAAGGAAAGAAACGATTGGGCAGAATGAAATGCTGAATTGAGATACATTCTAAGACAAGACCCAACCTTAGAGGAGTTCTGAAGCTGAGAAAATATCGGAGTTCCCTTTCCTGTGGCAAGTGAGATGTGCTTTCATATTGCACTCTCTGCAGTGATTGCCTGAGAAATGGAGCATATCTTTGTGAAAAGTGGCTCACTGCAGCTGCGGTGCTACCTTTGTTCTGGCCCAATCCTGCCTGTTGTGCCCATCTGAGGAGTGAACACGTGGATGAAAGATCTCTCTCCCTGACTCTGTCTCCCTATCTATAACGTTGCCTCTCAAATAAATAAATTCCTTTAATAAGAAGTTGGGTTGTGACACTGTTCATACCACTGAAGTAAAGAAAAGAAAACCCAAATTTATAACATGTATCTGTTTCTGTCAAAATAAAGCTTTGCTCATTCCAGGATGAAGTAGTTCAATAAATTCAAATTCCTGACACTGCTTCACTGAGGAACTGTGTCCATCCAGACTGCAAAATTTAAGATTGACTGATGCCAGTATTATCCACCTTTATGACCTGGTAGGTCTCATAAGACAAACACATGGTGGACAGCTGTAGTTGCATGTTCTTTTCTATTACTTTTGGGAGGGTTTTTTTTTAATGTTTTTATGTGTATGTCTCCATATATTGATATAATACTCTTGTTTCAGAATTCTAGTCATTATTGTGTTATTCTGTTACTGAAGTTTGCAAGAAATTCATCCATATATCATCTTTTCCCACTACTAATACTTAAAACACTGTAGAGGTTGACCCATGTGGCAAAATTGTTAGAAATTAAACCTCCACCAGTTGCATATCTCATTCTGTTTTGTGACACACAAAGCTGGAATTCTTCATGTTATCTTTCATTTCATAGCAATATTCCCATTTGTGCAGAATACAAGAACTGGAGAGGCTACTGAGAGTTCTGTATTTTTTTTAGTTTAAGGTTAAAAATAAAGTAATTTAGTCTTACTTTTGAATAGGATGACCTGGCATACCCTACATCAATAAAATCTAAAAATTTTATTCACACACATTACCTGTATTTTTCAACTCCCACAAAACTGTGCAACATAAAGAATGAACCTATGGCAAACCACAGACTTTAGTTGCTAATAATGTATTTATCATGTTTTGTCCATTGTAGCAAATGTACCACATTAGGTAAGATGTCATGAATAAGAAAACATGTGTAGGGAAAGGGGAATCTCTTGACTCTGCACAGTTATTCTGTAAAACTTAAAACTACCATAAAAGTTAAATCTATTAATAAATTTTAAATATATTTTAGAATAAAAAATAAAATAAATCACTCAGAAAGTGATTTTTAATACCTAGGTTTTATTTTTCATTCTTGATCTTATATCCCCTACCAAGACTTCATATATCAGACATTTTTTTCAAATATTTTCTTTTTTTAATTAATTTATTTTTTAAGGAATATGAATTTGGTAATTACAACTTTAGGAATATAGTTACTCTTCCCACCATACCCACCCTCCCACTCCCACTCCCACTCCTTCTCCCATTCTCCATTGATTCATTTTCAATTAACTTTGTACACCAAAGACCAGCTCTATACTAAATAAAGATGTCAACTGTTGCAGCTGATTTCTCAACAGTGGATTCGTTTCTGAGAGGAGGAGCATGGTGGGGGCAAGAGGCACGGAGTCACCACACAGACCCTGGGAGTCGGGTGAAAGTGGGCTTGAGCCAAACGGCCCGCAGACTCCTTTATTTCAGTTGGTACAACATCTTATATAGCCAAGACCAGCCAATCTGGTCAAGGGGCGGTCTATGCCCCAACCGATCACAGCCTGTTCTCAGGCTTCTTGTTGAATTGATTCCTTAGTCATTACATAATGAACTTTTTTGTCTATTCTAGCAGTTTTTGTCTTAAAGTCGATTTTGTCTAGTGTAATTATAGCCACTCTTTCCCCTTTCCAATTTCCTTTTACATGGAATATCTTTTGCCATCCTTTCATTTTTTTTTTTAGGGGGGTGAGCTGTATATCTTCTAGGCAGCATAGAAATGGGTCTTCTTTTTTATTTATCCATTCAGCCAGTCTGTTTCTTTTGAGAATTAATTCCATTGACATTGAAGGTTATTACTGATAATTAATAACTTCAACTTGCAATTTTTCCATAAATATCTCTATTGTTATGAATATAATTTGTTCTTTTACTGGGAAATTTTCTGCTTTCACGTCTTTTCAAGATGCTGATTATCTTTCTCTGTTTCTGTGTGTACTGTATATTTAATTATCATTTGAAGGAGGGCTGGTTTTGGAAGGCCCTTATTTCACCTTTGTTTATGAATGAGTGTTTCACTTGGTAACATATTCTGGGTTGGCAGGCTTTTATTGTTTAAAGACTTGGATTGGATCTCTCCATTCTCTCTTGGAATATAGGGTTTCTGTTGAGAAATCTGTTACTATGATAAAACAGCCTTTAAAAGTGATCTGTCATTTCCTTCTTGCAAATTTTAGTATATTATCTTTCTGTTTTATGTTTGAAACTAACTACATGTGTTGTGCAGGAGCATTTCTGATCATGCCTATGTGCTTCCTATATTTGGATGTCCATATCTTTCTGCAAATTGTGGAAATTTTCTGCTATTATTTCATTTAATATGTTTTCAAAGCCATTCCTATTTTCCATACTTTCAGGAATTCCTAAACCTCCCACAAATCCTATAAAACTGTTGTTGGTCTTTGTCATTTTAGATTATTTTTTATATGTGTCTGACTGAATTATTTTATAAGATCTGTATTTTAGATTTGATACATTTTCTTCTGCCTCACCATGTGTTTTGTGAAGGCTTCTCACTGTATTTTTATTTAACTTATTGAATATGTCACTTATTATATTTATGTTTGGTTTTTCTTCAGGATCTCTATCTCTTTGTTGA
The DNA here is from genome assembly GCA_949820135.1 of Sylvilagus floridanus. Taxonomy (NCBI): domain Eukaryota; kingdom Metazoa; phylum Chordata; class Mammalia; order Lagomorpha; family Leporidae; genus Sylvilagus; species Sylvilagus floridanus. Next base: position 98,727,108 of record OX463224.1, on the reverse strand, counting down.
ATTATTTACCCATGTCATGTAATAAATTTCTAATTTTACTTCTTATTTCTATGTATTTTTCAGATAATCATTCTAATCATTCTTTCAAATTATTTTTCAAGCAATTTATTAATCTCTTCTTCTTAACATTGAAATATTAATGAATTATTGTGTTCTTTTTGGGAGACATATTGCTTTCCTTGTTTGTGTTGTGTGTGTTTGTTTCTACATTGATTTTTGCACATCAGGAAGAATCTCTTGTTACTATTTCCTCCAGAAGATTTTTTTAATTGATTGAATACTTTATTCCCTGGAAATGTGCATCTGGGGCTTTGTAGAATACCTAAGACTTACTCTTTACTTCCAGGGTTGTGTTTTAGGTAGGGCTAGGGAGTTCTTTGTGGAACAATTGTCTAGAATGACACCCAAATTGGGCATAGTGGGAGAGGGAGAGGGAATGTTGGAGTGACCAGTGTGTTCATAGTCCCAGTCCTTTTGTGTTCCAGCATGAGCCAGCTGATTCACAGCCTAGAGTGAGTTCACAGTGCCAGTGCATACCACAAACCCAGGCACATGCACCATATAGACCATCAACCCTTGACACCTTTGTGAGATCTATCCCCATAATGCAGGGAGATCAAGTCTTTACAGTCAAACTGGGCAGGTTCACAGAAACCAAGTTGCAACCTGTGACCCTCTCAGTTCCATGGTGAATGCCCAGGACTCCCACAGTTATAAAATGTATGGGTTCCATTTTCCATCTTGCAAGTTGCCCTGTTCCAGCCCCAGCAGATTCTGCCATTATCGGAACTGTCCATTCTTTCCCAACTCAGGGCAAATTCAGCTACAGCTCCTCCTCAGCAGGTTGGGACTGGCACTTTGGTGGTGGGGGAGGAGAGGGAAGAAATGTGGCCTCACTTCATGGAGCAAAAGGGTCACCCAGAACCCTGCCAATTTTTCAGGCTGCATTCAAAGCCAGAGGGTACCATGGAACTCTCTATCAAAGACACAAGTGTTGCGGACCATGCAGGCTCCTCTAACCTTCCCCAGGAAAGATGGTGTTTCCCAGCCTGGAGCTAGCCATGTGGCTACAGGAGTGGCTGGTGGCAGTTGTCTGTCTCTCTGCTTGCATCTCCACAAATGTCTCTTCTGTTCTGCCCATTATCCACTAAAAATTTCTCGTTGGTTCTATGTGGATGTGGTCTTTCCTTTGGCATCTGCCTGTGGCTGAGGTTAGTGCAGCCTCTCAATATTCAGATCATCTTGGATCTGACAACAAGATTTCATTTTAACAGTCTCAGAATGTTCACATATTTCCTGTTCTATAATACATGCTTAATCAGAGAATCCATAAGAGTTTCAAAAAGATCTCAGGACAAAAACCTGGGCAAGGGGTTGTGATATTACACAGGGGAAATTCTCAATAAAATCGTAAGTATACATGCTTAATTTACTTCATGTATTAATAGACTAGTACTCTTGATGCATTTGTATCAGTGCATATCTAATCTCCACTTAGCTCATGACTCTGTGTCCTTCAAAAAAAAAAAAAAACAAATATTGAAGGACAGAGGCTGGCTCAGTGGCATAGAGGGGAAAGCTGCTGGCTGCAGTGCTGGCATCCCATATGGGCTCCGGTTCGAGTCCCAGATGGGCGCATTTCCAATCCAGCTCTCTGCTCTGGGAAAAGAGTAGAAGAAGGCCCAAGTCCTTGGGCGTCTGTACCCATGTGGGAGACTGGGAAGAAGCTCCTGGATCCTGGTTCCAGACAGCTACAGCCCAGCTGTTGCAACCATCTGGGGAGTGAACTGGTGAGTGGAAGACCTCTCTCTCTCTCTCTCTCTCTCTCTCTCTCTCTCTCTGCTTCTCCTTCTCCTTCTCTCTCTGCTTCTCCTTCTCTCTCTGTGCAACTCTTTCAAATAAATAAATAAATCTTCAAAAAAAACAAAAACCTTGGAGGATAACAAAGGACTAACACAAGCTCAGTCCATCTATTTTGCCTTTACGAACACTACATTTTGTAAACCATTTCCATAACTCTGTAGATTCACATGATCCACCCTAGATGGAATTCTGACCTTTAAGCTCATTCCAGAGTTGTACTAATTAGGCTCCCAGAAGCTAAGTATTGTGAATGGCCTCTGTATTTTAGATTCCTATTATGTCTACACTGAGGGCATCGATATGGATGTCCACATCACACGCATGTTTATCATTCTTCCTTCTAATTAAACTTGCTAGTCTAAAATTTTTCATTAAGATTCTTCATTTAAGAATACCAGTCTGTATTCTTAAATGAATTCTTATTTCCCCAACTACACGAGTCTCTTTAATTTTCTTTGCTGCATAGTACCTACAGTGATCTTTGAAAGAACCAGTGCTGTTTCTCTGTCTGAAATCTGCAAATTCTTCCTAGTGTTCTTAGAATAAAGAGGAAAGCCCTATATATGACCTTATGCAATTGTGTGGTTTGGCCATGCCCTATCTTGCTAGGCTTATTTCTAATTACTTCCTTCTCTGAACATCAGCAAAAGTAGCTTTTTATTATCCCTTACTCTCAGTTCTTTAAAAGTGCTGCTTCTACTTTCAAGGAATTTGAAAATGTTTTTCTCATTGCATTTAATGTTTTGCATCCTTTATCTTCTTTCATAGAATAATTCTATTTGATCCCAGTCCAAATATTTATCGGGATATTTGGATTATTAATAATGTTTGAGTTATTCTCTGAGATCCCAAACTATGTAGTCTATTTTCATTTTATGTTCTCAAAGAATTCTTCTATTGTCCAATTTAAAGCAGTATGTGTGGAATAAATCAGTAAATGTGATTTTCTTAGTATAATGTAAGGTCTAAGAGGGTAAACACCAGATCAATCTTTTCCAATACTTTTGTTATGCACTCCTAATTCAGAGAATAGTCAATAAAACATCTGTGTACTGATGGTATTCTTGTCACTACTAATGAACAAGCTTTGTTTGTCTCTTCTTTGTTTTTCTGTTTCTCAGCATCTCTTTTTCACACTACTTTCTGTGTGTGTGTGTGTATGTGTGTGTGTGTGTGAGTGTAGGGGGCAGGAGGATGACACATAAATGGAGGGGAGAAAGAGAAGCAGAAAAAGGCAGAAATTATTAGAAAGTGATTTTCATCATATTCACAACTCCTACTCATTCTAAAGTCTGTTTTTTACCTCTAAAATCACTTTATTATATATTTTCTTTTTTTTTTTGTTTGTTTAATTGAAAACTTGAAAGATCTTAATACTTCCTCTTTGGGAAATCTCAGATACATAATTATGTCCACATATTCTCACTTTAATCTCAGAGTGAAATCTTGTGAAATCAAATTGTACAAAGAGCACTCTCTTCTAAACAAGGCTTTATCTAGCTTTGCAAAGCACCCAAACACACCAGCATCAAACATCTCTCTCTCAGCTACTGAACATATCCCTAAAAATATTACTGGGATAAAGCAATAATTCAGTACTCCAAAGAAACACAGTAATATCAATGGTAGTATAACAATTTGTATTAATGAATTTTGAAAATAATTGTTCTGTGAAAATTATTTTTCAACAAATCACAAGGTCACTTATTTTTAAATTTTTTCTAGGCATGAAATTTTCATTAGCTGTGTCAATCTATAAATCCCACAGTTTTATATATCTATATATATGAATTTCATGCATTTGTATATACTATAGTTTATATTTTATTTGTTTAAATTTATTATCTATTATTATTTTACTCATTCATATTATATATGTTTTTATATTTTATAGATATAATTTATTTTTATTTGTGTTTAAATATATTGTTAATTATTTTATTCATTTATGTTATATGCTTTTATATTTTTATAGATATATTTTACTTTTATTTGTGTTTAAATTTATTGTCTATTATTTTACTTATTTATATTATATATGTTTTATATTTTATAGATATAATTCCTACTATATATTTGACTATACTACATCTTACAAGCTTTTTTCTTTATTTATTTTCATTTTTTATTTCAAAGACAGAGAAAGAGACAGACAGACAATATGAGGAAGCTGATACAGAGAAATTTTCCATCTGCTGGTTCATTCCCTCAATGCCCAGACATAGACCAGGCTAAGGTCATCAGCCTGAAACTTAATCTGTGTCTCTTACGTGGGTGGCAGGAATCCAAATACCTGAGCCAGGATCTGCTACCTCCTAGGATGTGCATTAGCAGAAAGCTGGTTCCCAAATGGAGTAGTCAGGGCTCACACATGGTCCAAAGAATACGGAATGCAAGTGTGTCAAGCAGCAATTTAATCACTGTACCAAATGACTGTCCCCCGAAAGTTATATTTTTAGTCAAAAAGTTATATTTTAATAATTTTTTAAAAAACTAATGGTGATAGAATCTCCAAGTTTTGACTCTAGTAATTTGTTGTTGTTATAAATGATTTCTGCCAAGCTATGTTTCTAGATGGTTCTTATTGCATCTGAATTTGGAGAGTAAGGCACGATAGGAGACCATGAGATGAAATTACAACTCATTTGATGTACACACACAATTTGCAGAGTGTGATGGCCTTTCAGGTATTCTGTAGCCAGGATTTCCTACAGACTAGGGCATCTGTATGTAAAATACAGTCTTCATGGTAACTGTTCAGGACTTGGTTGTTCTTTTTTGTCCTGTGTCATCTTCTGAGAGATTCTAATGGGTATTAGAAATATTTTAATCCTGATTATAGTTTTATAAAGTGTAGATCTAATTTAACTCTCATTCTCCATTAGAAATTAAATTAAATTTATTTGGTGCAGGGCACCAGCATTAAACCACTAGTTTTGAGGCCAGTATCCCATTTAGGAATGCTGACTTGAGTACCAGCTGTTCCACTTCCAATCCAGCTTCCTGCTAATGTGTCTGAAAGGCAGTGGAAGATAACCCATGTCCTTAGGCCCCTGCCATCCATAGGGAAACTAGGATGGAATTCCTGGCTCTTGGCTTTGGTCTGGCCCAATCATGGCTATTGCAACCATTGCAGAGTGAATCAGGGGATAGATGATTTCTCTTTGTGACCCTTCCTCTCTTTGTCACTCTGACTTTCAAATGAAGAACTCAAAAATTGATTTGCAACAGTCATTGGGACACAGCATGTAATCTGCCACTTCAGATAACCTCATCCCATGTTGGACACCAGCTGGAGTCCCAGGTACCCTGTTTCCAATCTAGTTTCCTGCTAATGTTCCTCGAGAACAGTGGATGCTGGCTCAAATTCTGGAGTTTATGCTACCCATGTGGAAGAATCTGATGGAGTTTGTAAGGAACCTGGCTTTGGCCTGGCTCAGCTTCAGATATTATGCCCATTTCTCTTTCTATCTCACTTTCTCTAATCCTGTCACTCTGCCTTTCAAATGAGTAAAATCAAATACATCTTTTTTATAAAAGTAATTGATTTGTGCCTTTGCCTCATTTTGTATTATATAGAAGTTTCTGATTTTTTAGAATAATATTCCTGCACTTTACTCATATTTCTTGAACATTTTTTCCAAGTATATAATATATATTTATTTAGATTTATATATACATATATTTAAATGGATCATATATTTATTGCAATTTGATAAAAACAGCCTAATATATTTCTATCTTAAACATAATATAAAAATAAATGTGTCCACTTCTGCAGCTACTACCGCTTATACTACTAGTATTATTACAAGTACCACTACAATTACTTCTTTTTTTTAAGACTTGGGAAACCAAGTCTATTTTTAAAGATTTATTTATGATTTATTTGAAAAGCAGAGTTATAGAGAGAGAGAGCCAGAGAGAGACAGAGAGAGAGACTTAGAGAGAGAGAGAGACAGAGCTTCCATTCTCTAGTTCATTCCCCAGGTGGTCACAATGGTGCTAAAGCCAGGACTCTAGAGTTTCTTCCAGATCTTCGACATGGGTGGTGGGTGCTATCACCTTAGCTTTCCCAAGCACATTAGCAGGGAGCTAGACTTGCAGTGGAACAGCCAATCTTGAACCCACACCCATATGGGATGCCAGTACTCCAAGTGGTGGCTCTTCCAATTGTGCCACAATGCCAGCCCCTGCAACTAGTTGTTATGACTAGTATATTGCTGCTATTATCCTCTCAACTATCCTTTGTTTTACATAGTGAATGTCTTATTCCATCTTACCTCTAAAAGAGCACTTTAGGAAACTTTAATATTATGTTTTATAGATTAGAATATTAAAATCTAGACATGCTAAATCCATTGACCAAAGTTACTTGACTAACACATGCTTAAGCTGGGATTAGAACTCATTAATGAAATTCCTAAACCTGAATTCTCTTAAATATTATTCTATATCACTTTCATTATTTCAGTAGGCACATAGCATCCTGCACAGCCTTACATTTATTTAGGAAACAAAGACAAGAAAGTTACACCAGGCAATCATCTTGTTTTTCTGTAGATAGACTAGTTGTTTCCCATTTTAAATCCTGTCATTTGAATTGTGATCATGCAGACTGATGTGATGAAATATCAGGTAAGAATAGAGGCCTTTACTTCATTCTCTGATACGTTCTCCGGGAGGCAACTCCATATGTGCTTGACCTTTTCAAGGTTCTGCAGTTTGATTGGATGACTGCCTCTGTTATCACCTTTTACAACCTCTGCTGCATGTGAGCAATCAGGGTGGATTGGGGAGCCAATCAAATACAGAATACTGAAAAGGTTAGAGCTGCACTGCAGACTACAAGCTCCCAGACCCAAATGGTTATTAAATTCAGTCCAATGACAAAGATTGTAATAAGAACAGATGAGGCCAAGGTGTAAATTTCGTACTTTGACAATGATCAGATAGGAAATGTTTGAATCTGGAGGTCTGTTACTGTGCTGCCTGTTTCTAATCCTGTGAATCGACTTTAGTGTCATGAATGGGGGTCATGTTGACTAAATCTGTACCAGGGGTGCATCTTCCTGAACATTGCTTTGGGCCACTCGTTACTATTATAATTGCCTTTCTGTGCTCTCTCTCCCTTGTCCTATTTCTATGTGGCATTTAAAAATGAAATTGGCTTTTGAAATATCAGCTTCTTTATTTTTCATTAGGACACAGGCTTCCTAAAAGAGTCAACTAGAAATGCCATGAAGTGGTTGATAGAGGAATATCTTAAACTCTTATTAAATGCATAATCAACTTTACTGTTGAAAGCAGTACCCAGTATTAAATTCAAATGACAAGCCTAATGGCTAAACTATTATATGGAGTCTAACATTATTGCTATTAAGTTTACTGTGCTTATTCATTTTTGGATGAAACACATCACTGAGACTGTTTTTAGATATTTTGTTAGTTTTAGGTGTGTTTGTTTTTAGTTTTTAAAATCTATTGTATTTGCACATACTTTGTAAAATGCCAAGGCTTAAGCATTTCCTGGATACGTAAATTATATTACCATTTCAGTACATTTGTTTTAAGTGGAATTTTGAAAACATACACTGGTTTAACCAGATCTAAAACTTGAAAAATATATATCACAATCTAAATGTTCCAATTGGTGCCAGCATTCAAATATCTGTGTAAAATGGAGAAGAATCAAATATGTCATGTCATTTAAGAAAGCCCAAGAGCTGGTAAATAAGCAACGATGCACAAAAGCATTGTATTTTTTCTCTCTATAGCAAAACAATTTGTTACATTCCTAGAAAAAGAAATGCATTTTTCAGATCAAATTCCTAATGCAATAAATCTTTCATCTGTCAACTTTCAAAGGAGCTTTGACAAAAAAGAAGTTTCTTTCCTTATAGCTTTAATTAAAGGTCAGTTCAGATTTTCATAAGCAACTCCTTCTGAAGTTTTCTAATCTTGGTTTATATATGAAGATCCCAACTGCTGTGCTGTAATACCCACTGTTCTGAGCCTCGATCTGCACTGTTGTCTGCTCCACATAGCTAGGAATCTCTTCTTAACTCCAGGGCATCCCAGCGAGTGAAGGGTACACAGGACTGTTCAGAGAAAGTTAGACCATCTGCCATCTGTCTTTAGATGTTTTCTTTCATAACATAATAAGGAAAAATAATTGATCACTAAATAGAAGTATTTCACCTTTGGAAGTCCTAAGAAGAAAAGAAAAACAGGTTTTCGGTGAACTAAGTATACTCTTCAAAATAAACTCAAGTCCCATTCTACTAAGCTTTGCTTTACTCTTTCAAATATATCCCATTCTACTCCAGCATTTTTCATTTGCTTTCATCTTACAGCAAACTTTGCAGAACGTTGAGTTTAGCTTACTAAGTCAGTTACTTATATATCTCAAGTGTTGTTCGGTTTGACCCAGCTGTGTCTGCTGCTATATCAAGCCTTATAAAACAAAGGGGCCATTCATAAAGAGTCTCTTAGGATTATGCTCAGAATGTTTGAAGTTCAGAGTCATTGGACCTATTTCAGTGCTAATAATTTTCCTGTGCACCAACTTTGCTAATTTATCATTACTCCATTAACACTAAACTTCCTTGTCTCAATTTGATCTTCTTTTCTTTTTATCTATGTTTCAGATAATGCACCCTAATCATGTATATACTGTGTGTTTTGTTTTATTTTGTTTTTAAAAATTGTATTTCTTCCTTTGAGAGGTAGAGTTACAGACAATGAGAGGGGGAGAGAGAGAGAGGTCTTCCATCCGCTAGTTCACTCCCGCAATGGGCACAACAGCCAGAGCTGAGCCAATCTGAAGCCAAGAGCCAACATCTTCTTCCAGGTCTCCCATGTGAGTGCAGGGGCCCAAGGACTTGGGATATCTACTGCTTTCCCAGGCCACAGCTGGATCAGAAGAGGAGAAGCCGGGACTAGAACTGGATTCCATATAGGATGCTGGCACCTCAGCTGAAGGATTAATCTACTCTGCCACAGTGCCGGTCCCCATATTGTTAAGTGGCTGATAATGGCTCCAAGAAAAATTCAGTATAGAAGTTTGGGCTTTGGGGCTGTGATCTGAATTGTCATCAGAACATGTATCTCCCTGTCTCCATCTCTCATCAAAACCTGCCTGTGTGTTGATTTCATTCTCTTGTCAAAGCTCTCCATAGTGGGAATGGGAAAAGGGTTACCTATAATACATTAAAAACAGAGTAAACACAGGAAAAAGAGAGTGTTTAAAAGTCATTTTGACAAAGGAGCAAGGAATTACTACATTTGTTTAGCTTTGGTAAGAGTTTCACTTCAGAAGTTATTACTGTGGTCATCGTAATGGAGTCTTCCAACTTCCCAGTCTTGGTTACAGACGCTCTCAAGGGATGAGAGCATAAGAGTAGCCCCAGTCCTATCACAAGGACTAAATTGGAAAAGACGGTGAGGTAGGCCAAATATATGATTAAGTTAAAGACAATGAGAGTCAGAAATTTATTTAGAGTACCTGAATGGGCTTAAAACAAGCAAAGGATGATTACAAAAAGTGTATCAGGATGAAGAAAGATAAAAATGGAAGCATTGGTTAGAAAGATGCCCTTCCTGGAAGAGTCCATGAGCCCAGGAACGCAGGTGACCTTTGAACACTGGAGAAGGTAAGAACTGGTTTCTTCCTAGAGCCTTCGAAGGAAGGAAGTCCAACAAAGATCAGAATTCCAGCCGGTTGAAATTTATTTGGACTTATGTCAAACAGAAATGTCAGATTTTAACTCCGTTAAGTATTTAGTAGTTGACTACATGGTATTAAGAAATTAAAACATAGAATTCTTCCAAAAAATATTGGGCAGAAATAAATATATATTCATTAAATACTGACAGTGTTTTTATGTTTAGACTGTCTCAAAAAGTATTTTTAATTCAATGTTGCCATTAATATGAGTTAAATTTTGAACCCATTAAAAGTTGACACTATGTACTGATCACGGCTTTATCCTTCAGAGAAATCTGGCCCACAATCCTGCATACATAAATGCTACTGAAATATACATGGACTGACTTCATTTGATATCAGATAATCTCACCTACAGTGAAAATGACATTGATGCCTTTGTGTTGTTTTTTAGCACTGTTGTATACAAGAGTAGAACATGCATTATGAAAAATAAATCTGAGAAATACAGAAGTAGGTAGAAAGTGAAATAAAGCAGAGTAAGATGAAACAAGACTATGTCTCAAAAGCACATAAGACCAGATCTCGGGAAAGAGGATGGTACTCATGGTTCTGTAAGCATCCTTGGGTGGGATTCCTTACAGACAAGAATAAGATCTGAAATAGATTTCAATAAATAGCAAAAAGGTATACATAATTGGGAGGCGGATTACAAGAAAAGTAATATGTCAGTGTTCCTTAATTTTGTTGCACTTATTTCAAAGCACACATTTCAGATGGTACACCATCACCCACAGATATTATGCTCTAGTGGGACCAATAGAACATGCATTTTAACAAGCATAGCAACAGCTTTTGATCCTGATAATCACTGGATGACTTTTAAGAAATAGTGCTACGAGCAAAGGCAGGCAGTCAGAGAGAAGACAGGCAAGGCAGTGGGTATGAAACACAGAAATATGTGTAAAAATCAGTGACCCAGATCAGAATTTCAAGCAGACTAGGCAATTGAGGATTTAAAAATTAAATGATGCTGCTGAGGCATTTGTGTTCTTCCTTAGCCCAATAAGTTGGGATTCTCTTTCCAGCAAGGCAGAATCCAGCTATAAAGCAAAAACAAATTTCTCCTCAGGAACATATGATATGAAAATCTTTGCCAATGGTATGGCTCATGGCATAGTTTCATCAGCATTACTTGAAAGCTTGTTAGAAATGTAGACCCTCAAGCCACATACAGATATACTGCACCAAATTTACACTTAAGGGAGAACTCAAATGGATCCACATGCTCACAAAAATTTAAGAAGTAATGATAAGCAGGCTAATCAACTCCTTCATTATTCAAACTCCAAAGTGTATCAGCCAGGCTGCTGATTCCTGATAGAGTCAGTGAATTTAGTTACATAATAAAACAGGATATTGACAAGACTCATTAAAAATTTATCATCATTACAGATATTAAATATTAATCAGAATGGAGAATACTATTTTAAAAAGAATAATAATTTCAAAATCATGTTCTCCATGCCCCAACCATTTCAAGAATGAATCAGAATGGATGAATTGGGTACTCAAACATCTACAGATAATCTTTTTCTTTAATTAATACTGCGAGCTAATAGTTTTAAGATAAATCAGTTTGTCCTTCATGACTTATTTGCATATGGTAATCCTGTAGTCCTAACCAGGAAAAGCACCTGGCACCTGGCTCCTGCCATCGGATGAGCATGGTGCGCTGGCCGCGGCGGCCATTGGAGGGTGAACCAACGGCAAAGGAAGACCTTTCTCTCTGTCTCTCTCACTCACTGTCCACTCTGCCTGTCAAAAAAAAAAAAGAAACCTTGATTCTCCTCTTGACTATAGAGGTTAGGTAACTTAAAATCTGAAATAATAGGATGTTGATCCCAAAATAAAATGGCAAAAGAGACATCAAGGTGTACCATTTGGCTTGGGTGTCATAAAGAATATATGAATGTGAAAAGTTAGACATCAAAACTCTAACCCCTGCCCCACATAGAATAAAATGGATCTCTGTAAACTGGTACAATAAAGTGGCTTTGCATTTTTTAGGTATCTTTGGACCCACAGAAAGGTGTAACTGCCATGATAAAGAAAGTGGAATTAATTTCTTTGTTCCATTGTTTTATAAAATCTCCAAGTGATTCATGGCTTATGGATGCTTAAGTACTGTGGAAAACTTGTTTCAATGTCTTGGTTATGAGATTAAAATAAATGCAACCTGAAATATTGCTAAAACAAATATGTTTCACTCTGTTTCATTTAGTGAGCACTGGAATGGGGGAAATTGTGCAAAGGATGAGCATACAAAGGTCAAAAGAAAACAGGACTTCACTAAAAAATGCCAGTAATTTAAGATAGGAAACAAATCTACATAGTCAAAAAAGTAAAAATCAGACTCTCAATAAACCAAATACTGAATAAAACATTCAAAAAAGAAAGAATTGAGAAAACAATCAGGAGAAGCATTATTTTCTAAAAGAAAGATAAGGCTTTATTAATACAAGTTTTATAACATAATTCAAATTTCAAGAAGTAGAAAATGTAAAAGATGACATGTGAGAAATCCCTGAAGCATGCATGTCCCTGCCTGGAAAATGTATGGAGAAGCTAAAGGCAGGAACTTTGGTTAAGCTAACTCTGCTCATCCTCCATGACTTCCTTGTATACCATAATCTTGTAATTCTGAAGGAAGCAAAATTCTCATGTTGACTGTAAAAATCTGGCTACTTGAAATCTCCAAGAACTGGATTTTAACCTCAAGAAAAGGTAAAAAGACCCATAGACATGCCAATTATATGATACATTATCAGTAATCACATCTGATCTGTTAAGAAATACTTAAAAATAAGAATTTTTTTTTAAAAATTAAAAGAAAAAATATTTGCAGGTAATAATGTGAATAGAGAGAAACTCTCATATACTCTTGGTGGGAATCTAAATTAATACAGCTATAATAGAAAACAGGATGGATGTTTCTCAAGCAACTAGAAGTAGAATTACCCTATGATCAATCAGTCCCAGTACTTGGTAAATGAAGGGTCTTCAAAACATTCATGGAAAATGTGCATTATCTTTTCATTCCATTTTTCCATGAAATTTTTGAAGTCCTTTTGTATTTCTTTTTTAAATATTAATTAATTTATTTATTTATTCATTTTGAAAGAGTTATAGAGAGGAAGAGACAGGTAGAGAGAGATCTTCCTTCCACTGGTTCACTCCCCAGATGGCTACAATGGCCAAAGTTGAACCAGGCAGAAGCCAAGAGCCTGAGACTTATGCTGGTCTTCTAAATGGGTATCAGGGACCATTCTTGTGCTGAATTACCCAGGCCATTAACTGGGAGCTGGATCAGAAGGGAGCAAGGGACAGGAAGATGGTGGTATAGCAGCAGGAGGTTCTGAGTCCTTTGGGGGAAAATGGATAGTTGGCAGAGGGGATACAAGTTGGTGGCAGAATCAGGAGAGGTTCACAGAATGGCTCAGGAGTCCACGAGAGACTACTCAGGTTCACAATGGGGGAACAAAAGGAGGGAGAGATGGCAAACATGCAACAAAGAGAGATGTAGGGACCAAGTGAGGAGATGGGTGCCGCTGCCCCCAGCAAACTATGTGAGAGGTAGCAAGCGTATGGAGCTGAGAGTGGCAAGCGAGGAAGCTTGGTGAATCATACTGCATTTGAAACTCCGAACAGGAAGAAAGAGAAATTTTAGGGGAACGAGCAGAGAGGTTGCGCACACCATGTCCTTCTGTGTCACACCCCCTTTCCCCAACTGGACCTACAACTGCTGAGAAGAAGCCATATTGATTGTTTACATTGAGTAAGCAGGGGACTACCATGTCTGCCTTTTATGCACACACATATCAATTACAGGGGCACCTAACAGTACTTCCCACCTGGGAACAAGGATCACATTTCCTCCACACCAGGCAAGCTATACAACAAGGAGTATTCCTAAACAGTGAAAACCCAAGCTCATTTCATGCACCAGTGAGAAGTGGCCTAGTCCCATTAGAGAAGCTTAGTGCTTCAAAGCCCTGGTACCTGCCTCCATCATGATCCAGAAGTAAACAGAGCTCCAGGAGGCAGAGGTGCATGCTTCCACTTAAAACACCCAGACACATAGCAGCTCATAGCAGAGGGAAATCAATTTGAAAATAAAATCAACCAGAAATCAAGCAGAAATGTCAAAGAACAAAGGAAAAATACTGAGTCAGAATAAGGAAGACTTTATGAATTCACTAGAGGACCAATACAAATCCTCAATAATAGAGGCTGAAGAAGGGATAAAGGATATGCCAGAAAACAAATTTATAAAATTAATAGATTACTTAGAAGTAATTAGAAACAAATTCATGATCTAAATGAAAAGCACTCCAAAGAAACTGAGATTTTAAAGAAAAGCAAAACGAAATACTGGAAATGAAGAATTCAATAGATGAAATTAAAAAATGCAGTGGAAAGCATTAGCAATAGTATAGATGAAACAGAAGAATGAATATCAGAACTAGAAGGCAAACTTCTGGAAATAATTCAGTCAGACCAAATACAAAAAGAAGAAATTAGAAAATCAAAAATCACAGTTGGAAAGTTACAAGATTCTGTCAAATGACCAAACTTATGCATCCTAGCAATTCCGGACGGTATGGAAAGAGAGAAGTGATTAGCAGACCTTCTTAATGAAATATTAAAGGAGAATTTCCACAATATTGTAACCTGCAAAACTCTCATTTATGAGTGAAGGAGAAATAAGGATCTTCCACAACAAGCAGAAATTGAAAGAATTTGTAAGTACTACAAAAAGATGCTCAAGGATGTGCTGCACACAGAAACACAGAAAGAGGAACATCACTACAAAAGAAGATAAATGGGCTGGCGCTGCGGCTCAGTAGGCTAATCCTCTGCCTGCGGCGCCAGCACACTGGGTTCTAGTCCCGATCGGGGCGCCGGATTCTGTCCCAGTTGCCCCTCTTCCAGTCCAGCTCTCTGATATGGCCCAGGAGTGCAGTGGAGAATGGCCCAAGTCCTTGAGCCCTGCACCCGCTTGGGAGACCAGGAAGAAGCACCTGGCTCCTGGCTTTGGATTGGCGCGATGCGCTGGCCACAGCGCACTGGCCGCGGCGGCCATTGGAGGGTGAACCAATGGCAAAGGAAGACCTTCCTCTCTGTCTTTTTCACTGTCCACTCTGCCTGTCAAAAAACAAACAAAAAAATTTTCAAAAAAAGAGGAAAGCTTATAGTAACTGGTGCCTACATCAAGAAACTGGAAAGGCAACAAATAAATGAACTATCTATGCACCTCAAGGATCTAATAATACAACAGAAAACCAAACCCAAAACTAATAGAAGAAATAATTAAAATTAGAGAAGAAATCAACACAATTGAAACCAAAAAGAATATAAAAGATCAGCAAAAGGAAGAGCTGTTTTTGGAAAAAAAAAAAAAAAACACTATTGGCACACCATTGGCCCAATTAACCAATAAAAGGAAAGAGAAGACCCAAATCAATAAAATTAGAGATGAAAAAGGAAATGTAACTACAACACCACAGAAAGAAAAATATCCCTCAAAAACCACTACAAAGAGCTGTATGCCTATGTACTGGGAAACCCAGAAGAAATGGGCAGATTTCTGGACACATACAACCTACGTAATTTGAGCCATGAAGACACTGAAAACATAAACAGAACCATAGCCAAGTCAGAAATTGAATCAGTATTAAAGCCATCCCAACAAAGAAAAACCCAGGACTAAATGGTTTCACTGCTGAATTCTACCAGACATTTAAAGAAGAGCTAACTACAATGCTTCTCAAATTATTTTAAAAAATTGAAGAGGAGGGAATATTCCCAAACTCTTTCTATGAAGCCAGCATCACCTTAATCCCTAAATCCGAAAAAGATGCAACAAAGAAAGAGAACTACAAACCAATTTCCCTGATGAACAAACACAAAAATCCTCAAAAAATTCTTGCCAACGAATTCCAACAACACATCAGAAAGATCATTCACCTGCACCAAGTGGGTTACATCCCTGGTTTACAGGGATGGTTCAACATTCACAAATCAATCAATGTGATACACCACATTGACAAACTGAAGAACAAAAACCATATGATTATCTAAATAGATGCAGAGAAAGCATTTGATAAAATACAACACCCTTTCATGATGAAAACTCTAAGGAAATTGGGTATAGAAGGAACATTCCTCAACATAATCAAGGCAATTTATGACAAACTCACAGCCAGCATTATATTGAATGGGGAAAAGTTGGAAGCATTCCCACTGAGATTTGGAACCAGGAAGGGGTGTCCATCATTGCTATTCAATATAGACCTGGAAGTTTTAGCCAGAGCCATTAGGCAAGAAAAAGAAATCAAAGGGATAGAAATTGGGAATGAGGAAGTCAAATTATCCCTATTTTCAGATGACATGATTCTATATAGAGGGGATCTGAAAGACTCCACTAAGAGACTATTGGAATTCATAGAAGAGTTTGGTAAAATCACAGGATATAAATTCAATACACATAAATCAACAGCCATTGCATACACAAACAATGCCATGGCTGAAAAAGAACTTCTAAGATTAATGCTATTCACAATAGCTACAATATATGAAATATCTTGGAATAAATTTAACCAAGGAAGTCAAAGATATCTACTACAATAATTACAAAACATTAAAGAAAGAAATAGAAGAAGATACAAAAAATGGAAAAAGTATGCCATGTTCATGGATTGGAAGAATCAATATCATCTAAATGTCCATTCTTCCAAAAGCAATTTACAGATTCAATGCTATACCAATTGAAATACCAAAGACATTCTTCTCAGATATAGAAGAAATGATGCTGAAATTCATATGGAGCCACAGGAGACCTCAAATAGCTAAAACAATCTTATACAAAAAAAAAAAAAAAAAAACAAAGCCAGAGGCAGCACATTACAAGATTTTATGACATATTATAAGGCAGTTATAATCAAAACAGCCTAATATTAGGACAAAAACAGATGGATAGATCACTGGAACAGAATAGACAGAACATAAATCAATGCAGACATCTGCAACCAAGTTATATTTGACCAAGGAGCTAAAATCAATACCTGGAGCAAGAACAGTCTCTTCAACAAATGGTGCTGGGAAAACTGGATTTTCATATGCAGAAGTATGAAGCAAGGCCCCTACCTTATACCTTACACAAAAATTCACTCAGCATGGATTAAAGATCTACAGCTATAAATAGACACCATCAAATTTATTGAAAACATTGGGGAAACCCTGTAAGACATTGGCACAGGCAAATAACTCCAGAGACACAGGCCAAAATTAACAAATGAAATTACTTCAAATTGAAAAGCTTATGTATGGCAAAAGAAACAGGAAAGTGAAGAGGCAATCGATTGAATGGGAGAAATTATTTGAAAACGATACATATGATAAAGGATTGATAACCAGAATCTACAAAGAGATCAAGAATGTCCACAACAATAAAACAAAAAACCCATTAAGAGATGGGCAAAGGACTTAAAGAGATATTTTTCAAAGAGGAAATCCAAATGTCCAACAGGTACATGAAGAAATGTTCAGGATCTCTAGCTGTCAGGGAAACTCAAATTAAAACAATGAGGTTTCACCACACTCCAGTTAGAAAGGCTTTCATACAGAAATCAAGAAACAACAAATGCTGGAGAGGATGTGGGGAAAAAGATACCCTAATCTACTGCTGGTGGGAAGGTAAATTGCTAAAGTCACGATGGAAGACAGTTTGGAGATACCTCAAAAATCGAAAAATAGACCTACCATTGTTACCCAGCCATCCACTCCTGGGAATTTACCAAGGGAAATGAATTCAGTAATGAGAAGAGCTATATGCACCTCCATGTTTATTGCAGCTCAATTCACAATAGCTATGACATGGAATCAACCTAAATGCCCATGAAATAAAACTGAATAGCAAAATTATGGTATATGCACACTATGAAGTACTACACAGTGGTAAAAAATATATATATGAAATCTAGTCTTCGGAAACAAAATAGAGCAATCTGGAAAACTTCATACTTAGTGAGATAAGCCAGTACCAAAGGAAAAAATATTATATGTTCTCCCTGATGTGTGAGACTCAATAGCACACCTAAAATGAAAACTGTTGAAATGAAAGTGACACTTTGAGAAACAATGACTTGAACAGCCC
The DNA here is from genome assembly GCA_949820135.1 of Sylvilagus floridanus. NCBI lineage: Eukaryota > Metazoa > Chordata > Mammalia > Lagomorpha > Leporidae > Sylvilagus > Sylvilagus floridanus. The sequence continues at coordinate 98,709,358 of OX463224.1, read as the reverse complement.
TTGTCTTGATTGTCAAGGAACTGTTTTTTATTTTATGTTTACTTTTTTAGTTTTTATTTCTTTTGTTTTCTCTTCTTCATAGTATATGTTGAACTCCACTTAGCAGAGTTTATATATATATATAAATATATATACAAATATAAATATATTTGTATATATTTATATGTTTTTATATGTTATATATTTATATGTTTATATATATTATATGTTTATATTTATACATATATATTTATATATAAATAAATATATACATATATATTTATATATACATATATACATATATAATGTCAATTGAAAATAGATCTCAGTTAAAAATAAGAAGAGGAATAAGAGGGAGGAAGAGGAAGAAGTTTATAATGGAAAGCTGTAAAATGCCATCTTAATTATTAAAGTGATCATATTAAGTGGTAAAGTGAACACATAGATAGGATTCATGTTAACAAGACTGTATAAATATTATCCAGTGCCTGGTATTAATAATAGACAAAATTCAAAAGGAGGGAATGTCCAACATGGGAAGCAGTCCACAAGTAGACTCATAGAATGACAATCACTTTAAGTAATAATCTGACCTCAGTATCAGCCCTTTATGCATTTGGATGTGGCTGAAACGCTCATGAGAACAATGCAGGCTTGGAAAGCCAATAAACTGTGGCAAAAACTATCCTTCATAAAGGATCTCTGTGAATGAGACTCCAGTGGAAAGAAAGGGCCATCAAAGAAGGATGTACTTTTCTCTGAAGGGAGGAGAGAACTTCTACTTTGCTTATAGTTTTGTCTAAATGCTGATGGAGTTTGTGGTCACAAAAGGCTTCCATAGCCTTGGCAGCTCATGGAAAGAACATCAGGAGATCATTGATGTCATAAATAAGAGTGTTAATTGTTAAATTAACAACAGAACTCACTGTGCACTTACCCCTCATGTAGGATCTCTGTCCTTAATGAGTTGTACTATGAGAATTAACTGCAAAATTTGTTCTCAACCAGTACTTTTTAGGGTGTTTGTGTGCAAACTGTTAAAATCTTTACTTAGTACAGAGTTGGTCTTCTGTATATAAAGTTAATTAAAAATGAATCTTAATGAAGAATGGGATGGGAGAAGGAATAGGTGCTGGGATGGGAGTGGGAGTGGGAGAGGGAGGGTGGGTATGGGGAAAAAAAAAACACTATATTCCTAAAGAAGTACCCATGAAAATTGTATTCATTAAGTAAAAATTTTAAAATAAAGATGGAGCAACCAGGACAAAAATTGGCACCCATTTGTGATGCTGGTATCATAGTTGGCAGCTTTATCTGTGCGCCACAACTAGCCATTTAACCGAATATTTCAAAATAGCCACAAGAGACTATTTTGAAGTTGTCTAATAGAAAAAAAAAGATGTATGCCTAATGTAACAGATTTTCCAATCATACTGATCTTATCATTGTACCCTGCATAATTTGAAAAATTTGTGTAAAATGAAATAAAGAGATAGTTTTCTTTAGTGCAAAAATTCTGTTACACATGAGTATGACATGTCTTCAGAAATTTCTATGAGAAGTTATACATGGATTTCAAACTTTGCATCACAGTAAACTTGTGCTGAATTATATTTTTCCATGTGTGAAAATGTCACAATGTTCCTCATAAAAACAAATTATGATCTGATAATTTAAAAATTAAAAAACAAGGTAAATAGCACAAAATCTCAGCAATTAGAAAATGTACAAGTCCATTAATGTTAGAGCTCATGTTCACAAAATACACACACACAGATGTTTATAGCAGTCTGATTCATAATTGTAAAAATTTGGAAACAACCAGATGTCCTTCAGTAGCTGAATGGATCAATAAATAATGGTGCATCCAGAGAATGGAATAGTATTCAGTGATAAAAATAAATGAGCTATCAAGCCATGGGAGCACATAGATAAAACTTGAATGTGTATTATTAAATGAAAGGAGCCAATCTGAAAAGGTTGTATACAGTAAGATTGCATTTGACATTCTGTAAAGGGCAAAAAACATGGAGAGAGTGGTTTCCAGAAGTAGAGGAAGGGGATGACTAGGTTGAGCACAGAGAATTTTTTGCTGCACTGAAACTAATCTATGTGATGGTCTAATGGCATAAATGTCATTACATTTGATATAATCAATGAAATGTTCAAGATTGAAACTTAATGTAAAATATGTACATAGAGTGATCACAATGCGTCAACACAGGTTCTTCAATTGCAACAAAAGTACCAGCAGTACTCAGGTGTAGAGATGCTGTTACTGCATGAGATTATGCAGTGATATGGGTTTGACTCAATTTTGCTAAGAATATAAAATATCTCTATAAAAGTAAACTCTGTTGAAAATGTACAATTGCAACACAAGGACAAAGTTATTGAGCATTCACTATAACTCACGTTTAAACAAGAAACACATGTATACTCATACTCAGAAACTGATAATACTAAATGTTGGTAAGTACAGCAATAAGAATTTGTGTACATTGCTGATGGGTATAAATGATAAAACTATTTTTAAAAGTTAGATTATTATTAAAGTTATGTGTGTATCTCTCTTATGACCCAAACATTAAAATTTCAGGTATTTATCCAAAAGACATGAAAATATACTTTCTTAGAAAAATCATAGATGAAATTTGAAATGGAGAGAAGCTTGTTATCGGCTGAATTGTTTCCCCTACAGCCTCCCCAAAAATTATATGTTGAAACTGTTACCTTCAGGTACTTCCAAATGTGAATGCTATTTAGAGACTGAGTCTTGAAAGAGGAAGTTAAATTATAAGGTAATTGGGGTTGGTCCTAGCACAATATGACTGGTGTTCCTATAAGAAGAGGGGATCAGAGTGTAGAGATGCTCAGGAAAAGATCAAAAGAAGGAATAGATTGCCATTCAGGAGACAAGGACACAGCCTACAAAAGACATGGACTCCGGCACTACTTTACCATTGACTAGCCTCCAGAATGTGAGAAAATTAATTTCTACAAGTTAAGGCATGTAGTCTATACTGTCATTGTGACCTACCTAGAGCTTTAATTGAAATGCATTAGCAGGTAGTAGATTAAAAATTAAGCAGATATCTATATAATGGAACATTATTAAATGATAAAAAAAAAGAGTCAGAGTCAGCATTTTGGTATAGCAGTCAAAGCAGCCACCTGTAGTGCGGGCAGCCCATACGGCACCAGGTTGTGATCTGGTTGCTCTGCTTACAACCCAGCTCCCTGTTAATGGCCTGGGAAAAGCAGTGGACGACATCTCAAGTGGGTGGGCCTCTGTCATTCGCATAGGAGACCTGGAAGAAGCTCCTGGCTCCTTGCTTGGGCCTGCCTCTGCCCTGGCCATTGCAGCAGCTTGGGTAGTGAACCAATGGATGAAAAATCTGGCTCTATCTCCCCCTCCATTTCTGTAACTCTGAAACTTCAAATAAATAAATAACTCATGAGAAAAAAAAAAAGAGAATGAGCCATTGCCATTGTACATACAACATCAGAGATAAATGAATCTAAGTATTTTTCTTATGTGAAGAAAGCCAGATGTCCCTCTAAAAATAGAAGAATATGTTGTCTATTGAACCATTTACATAAAATTATAGAAAACACAAACTAACTTACAGTAATAGTAGACTGGTAGCAGTGGAGGTTGAAAAGGCAATGGGGAACAATGGAGGAACTACATAGGGCACCAGTTATACAGATGTATTCATATGTCAGGACATCTCATTCTGAACCAAATGTGTACCACACCTAGTGTGTTTCAAGCATTTTAAAAGAGAAAAAACAGTGTTAGATTGCAAATGGTACATAGTAGAGTCTTTAAAGTTAATTTTTTTCAAGCCATTTTCAATGTTCCATTGTTATCAACAGCTGCATTTCATGTGTTTCATCCAGTATTTGTAAAGAGATAATTTCAGATATTTTCCTATATTTTTCATATATTTCCTATATTTTAAGAGATAAATTTGCTATATATTTCAGAGATATTTTTCTATAATTTATCCAGTTCACCTATATTTACTTGATATTCGCTTTTCCCAAATAATATGTATGACTAGAACTTCAGACAAATGAAAATAAAAACTATTTCCCATCTAGTTACTAGAAAACTCTTTTCTGTTTAAGATCAAGTAAGAATGGACCTCACTGAGTGTTTCTATATACCTTTTTCCACCACTTAAAATATTGTACAAGACAATGTATTTTAACATGGTGAAAATATGGATACAGAGCAGAAGAAAATGGAGAAATCTACTCCTGTATTATCAGAACTTGTAAGGAAGAAAAATTTTCAAAAATATGAAAGCTAGAAAAATGAGTCTAACATTTTTACCTCCAGAGAGCTCATTTTCCTTTGCAAACATTTTATGAACGTCATAAAATTAGTTGATTTAAGTGATTTTTCTTCTGGAAGATTATTACAAAGAGACTTACCAATCCACTTACCTGCTTCCATATCCCTGTTTCACAGACCTACCACGCTGTGTTTAAAATTGGCTTGCCATTGGTTTTGATATGGCCACTGGTGTCAACAGAGTATACTGCAGTGGGAGGCAAACACTTATTTTAAGGATATTGTGAATGTAGTAAAATGCATACATTTAAAGTATTTGAAGAACTTGCAATTGATATTTGAAGCAAAGCAGAAGATTCTTGGTTTTTGATAATCCACACAAATATTAAAGTATTTGTATGTGCTCTGCATGAAACTCTAAGAAGTTAACAATATGGGATTTTAGGGATTTTATAATAGTGTATAAAGTTGAGATAGAACGCCCTTCAATATCTGCTCCTATCTAATTTTCCATTGTTATTTCTCATCCCTTTACCTTTTATATGCAACATAAGTCAGAGACATAAGATGTGTCTGAATAAGTCATTTTTTGCATCCTAGAAAACACTCTCTTGTCTTTCCAGCATATATCTCTTATTACTCCTTTTATAGTTAATGTTTTTTTTATCTTTCAAATCACAAGTCTAATATCCTTTTTCTAGGGCATCCTAAATCTCCAGGTATATCCTGCCTAGTCAGAATTAATCATCCATCTATTTGTATTCCCAAGAATATATTAAGCCATTTAAATTCAGCACATACCACTTAGTGAGAGTCTCTAGTGTATCAGAAGTCTGATTATTTTCTTTACAAATATGTCTTTTCCCACTAGATTGAAAACTTGTAGAGACTAATCAGTGTACATTCTTTTTGTCTTCATGATACATAGTACAGTGCCTGGGATTTAATATCAATTAATGCTTATTAAATTTATCAATTTATGTATTCTTTCAAGTATTGGTTATTTTTCACTGCACAGTATTCTGCTGATAGTTTATGCTTCTAATCCTCAGGATTCTTTGTAAAATTTCTAAGTGACAATAATTTGGTCCATGAAGTATCTAAAAGATGTATATTCTTCATACGAGAACCAATATGAGAAAATTACATTTTTCGTTTACTTCACGTTTGACTTCTACCTGTGGATACTTTCATAAACTTTACACAACTTTTAATGACACTCTTGGCTTGTACAGAATCCTTACAGGGAATCGGTTTAAGGTTAAAGTCAGGGAAAAGTATGTTCATATTCCAATTGTATGAGTTTGTAGCATATCTTTTGTGTGTAAACATGTTTGCAAGTTGTTTTAGCTCTCTACATTTAATTTCTTTCATCAGGAAAAAAAGAATATCTGTTTCTTGCTTTATTGATGTGAGCATTAAATGAAATTTTATGTGAAGTACTGATAGAGAATCTGCATGTAAAAAGTATTTGAATACTTGAAAAGAAAATATCTATTCACTATAATTGTTTCCACAATTTTGTGCTGACAGTGTTCAGGAGACCCAACATTAAAAAAAAAAAAAAAATCTGTATTATTGATCAGCTATCTAGCCTAGTAGTAAATACATCAGCATTCCACATTAGAGTATCTGGTTTTGATTCCTGGCTCCCAATTGGGAGACAGAGTTATGGCTCAAGTCATTGAGTTATTGCTACCCCTAAGGAGATCTGAATTGTGTTACAATGTTTTACCTGCTTCTGACTTCAACATGGTCCAACCTTGTTCATTGCAGGCATTTGAGAAGTAAATCAGCAAATGAGTCCTTTCTCTAACTACATGTCTGTCTTTCTCTCCGCTACTCTCTTTTCCTACCTCCAAAATAAATTTTAAAAAATTGAAAGTAAATAGCATGTGATTTCTCAAGAAATGTATAGCCATAGTCTAGCTAGAAAACTAAAATGTGACCATAGTAAAACATTAAATAAAACTACAGGATTTAATTATAAAATATATGAAACTATTTCAGAAAGTTCATGGAAAAATCAAATTGAAAGGTTCGTTTGTTTTAATGTGCAGAGATTTCAAAATACACATATAGTTTTTTTTCATGAATGCGCTTTCCATGAACTTTGTGAAGAGCCTTTATACATATATATTTAAAAATATTTGCACCAAAATAAACACCTCATTTCATTCAATTTTCCATGGGCTTTGTGAAGTACCTCAATACTGCCAGATTCAGAATATAGAACCATTGAAGTTCACAGAAAGGAGAGAAAATTGTAAATTATAAGAAAGTTTGGGGCCGTTGCTGTGGCTCACTTGGTTAATCCTCTGCCTGCAGTTCCGGCATTCCATATGGGTGCCAGGTTCTAGTCCTGGTTGCAGCTCTTCCAGTCCAGCTCTCTGCTGTGGCCCGGAAAGGCAGTGGAGGATGGCTCAAGTGCTTGGGCCCTGCACCCTCATGGGAGACCAGGAGGAAATGCCTGGCTCCTGGCTTAGGATCGGCACAACGCCGGCAGTGGCAGCCATTTGTGGAGTGAACCAACAGAAGGAATACCTTTCTCTCTGTCTCTCTCTCACACTGTCTATAACTCCACCTGTCAAATAAAAAAAAAAAAAAAAAGAAATTTTTCTTTATAATGAGATAGTACAAAAGAATGTTGTGTGTTTACCCGCCTGAGAAATTTAGCAGGAGGAGGAGAAAATAGGTTGATTCTACTGAAATATTGTGACAAAATAAAATAACTCATAATTTTGCTTCCCTTTTCTCTCTCTCAGTCTATTGGTGATACTATGCTTTTACGTGTAATAGACCAACCACACTCAATAAATATATTATGTTATGTTGGTTTAAATCCAATTAATCCACATAGGTGAATATAACTACAATATTTGCAAAAGCATTTACTAGCTGTGTTTGATCCATGCTCTGATACATTTCATGGAGAAAACCAGAATCTCTGATAAACATAAAAAAATAATAGATAACAGTTATTTTCATATTTTCTCAAATTTTGACTTATTGGTACAAAAATAATGGAAATGGATCATATAAATGATTCGTTTTATTTTCCATTTATTATTCAAATATTTATAAATCAAATATGAAAAATGTATGGAATTTACTGTAGACATTTCTTAGGAGATTTATGAAGAGCTTGGTCATTACTACATTAAAAAATCATATTGATCGAATTAAGGGAAAACTCTTATGGAGTTAAATGCTAAAGTAACTTAAAATTGATACTACATATGTATTTCGGCTTATAATGAGTTCAACTAAACACATATATTTTTAGAGATATTGCCATCAAGGTTTGTTTGGATAAGTTAGAGTAGTCAATTAGTTCTCATTGTATTCCATTATTTCACTGTTTACTCATCATCATGTTTCATAGGAAATATATGATTGATAGAAAAGTTGACATTAAAGATAAGACATACCTTTCCCTGGCTATTGTTTCTAAAAGCCCACAACCTCTGGGGACAACATGCTTCCATGCAGCGAAGTATTTAATGATAAACACAGACCCTCAGAAGGATTGGAGTAGAGCAATGAATATTGTTCCAGGACATTGCTTCAAAGAGGGGATCCAACTATAGCCTGGAAGACAATGTGGTAAACTTAGGGTGAGTTCCCAACCTCACTATGACCCAAGAGTGGCACAGAAGCAACAGATCTAGTAGACCTGAAGACCGTCTACAAATAGGAAAACCAAGTGGTATCTGCAGCACCAAAACAATAGCTCTTTACTTTCAGGATGCTGGAACCCTAAGAATATCCAGGCCAAGTTTTCCAAAAATCCAGAGGTATAAAACTCAGAGTCAAAATTAGATCTAAGACATAAGTCTTTTACAAATCATTTTGTAACTGAAACCACTAGTTCCAAGGTTAGTCATTATGCACCCTTATAATAAAATGTTTTAGTACTTTTAGGGTTCCCTTAAGGAAATGTTGCCTTGAATATTGGTGCTCTATCATTTTACCCAGAAAACTGAAAGAAATTAGTGTCTACCTGCCACCTGCAGAGTTATCTTCTGAGTTTCATTTTAGAGAGATCAAAAAAGATAATCAAAGACTTTTTCACAGTTTACATGATAAATTCAGTCAGACAGTAAGTTATAAGGTTTAGACATTTTTCAAGAACAAACCCTGAAACATGCAATTAATGAGTATGTGGTTTGGCATTAACAAATGCCAAAATGGCAACAAATGAGTGTAAAGCAATTACAAACATTTCCTTAAAATTTCTACATGCCAGGTACTGTGCAGTAGGTTACTATTGCAAATTAATCTCTGCAAGTATCCATGTTTATCTGTCAGGAACATTCTTCCTTTAGTTATTGGCCACTCCTTAACATTTTACACAGTGTACTTTTTTAGTGAGGCCTTTCCTGGCTACCTTAGCTAGAAATTTAATACTCCCTCCCAATTCTTCCCATTTTCCTCTGTAATTATTTTTTCTCTTTAGCACTCACTACTAACATATTATATATTTTATCCATCTTGTTTGCTGAGGTATGATTCTGGAAGCAAGGATTTTGACTTTTTTGAAGAATCCTGTATTCTCAAACCTAGAGCCACACAGTATAAAAGTTTAAGTAGACATTCTCTTGATGGAAAATGAGTTAATATTTGAATAACTCACAAAAGAAATGGCAGCTATTAATCCTCATTTTGCTAGATAAGAAAATCAAGGTTAATACAGGTTCTGTAACTTACCCAAGGTCACATGGTGAACTAAAATTTGAATATGAATGCATTTGACTCCCATACTTCTCTATTAGCTATGACAGTTTTTCATTCATTTGAATTAATGTTGTTTGAGCATGCATTTATGCACCAAATAAGGTGCTAATGAATAGGTGATAAGTGGGTGACCAAGACCCTATTTTCTACATTGAGCTTACACTCTACTGAAGGAAATAATGAAGAAGGAATTTCAACAAAGAGAGAGGCAGATTGTGGTAGGATTAAATGTTTATTGATGCGTAGCAAAGGGACGCTTATTCTAGACTTATAGGTATGGAAAGCTTCTTACATTTCACCTATGACTTGAAGGATCAATAACAGAATGGCCGGCACTGTGGTTGACTAGGCTAATCCTCCACTTGTGGCGCCGGCACCCCGGGTTCTAGTCCCGGTCAGGGCACCGGATTCTGTCCCGGTTGCCCCTCTTCCAGGCCAGCTCTCTGCTGTGGCCCGGGAGTGCAGTGGAGGATAACCCAGATCCTTGGGCCCTGCACCCACATGGGAGACCAGGAAGAAGCACCTGGCTCCTGGCTTCGGATCGACGCAGTGCGCCGGCCGCAACACACCAGCTGTAGCAGCCACTTGGGGGGTGAACCAACGGCAAAGGAAGACCTTTCTCTCTGTCTCTCTCTCTCTCTCACTGCTTAATTCTGCCTGTCAAAAAAATAAAAGAATCAATACCAGAAAGGGAAGGCAAAGAGATTGATGAAAATTCAAAAGATGAAGAGAAGCAGGTTCAATACCAATGATGAGCAAGTATAGCTAATGTATAGACTGGTCCATAACAATGACAACATGAACAGTTCGGTGGAGCTAAAAAAAAGTTTGGGTTAGAATGGTTAAAAAAAAAAAAGATAAACTTCCAGTAATTAGGCTGTACTACAAGCAGAGGGCATGAAAGAAAAAAAAATTGCTATAAGGAATTCATCGAATAGGACAAAGATGAATATTTAAAAGTATATAAAGCAGTTTCTTGAATTGTTTGTTTCAGTAGCTACTCAAATTTCTACTTTAAAAATTAATAAACCACAAAATATCTTCAATTATACTCCTATTCATGGTTTATTATCCAGCTGGGGAGTCAGTTATTACATTTTAGAGAATATACTCCTTGATGAAGTTTTTTTGGGGAATCTTCTTTTCATATAAATTAGTTCTTAGAGAGGGTATATTAGTTATATACTACTGCAAGACAAAATGGCCACAAAAATTTCAATAATGTCATGAAAGTGACAAAACCATGGACATTAATTATTGTATAGTTTCTTTGAATACAGAGGCTGGGAATGATTTGCATATGTCTTCAATTAACAATACAACCTCATGAGGTAGCTGTGTCTCATTTGAGTTTCCATTAGGAAAAGATGTTTCTCATAACTCACACAGGTGTTGGCAGAATCTAGCTCTTAGCACGTTGCTTGACAGAGAGCTTCAGACTTTTGCTGCGTGTCTTGTTTGTCCTCAGCTCCTGGTTGTGTGACCTTCACCATATGGTAGTTCACAAAATGAATGCTTGCTCCTTTAAAAGCCAAGCATGAGAAAATCTTTCATGATGAACATTATGACTTTACATAATGTGATTATATGCATGCTATCATGTACATCTCATCAACATTGCTATAACCTGTTGCTTATAAGCATTTGCAAGTCCAACATACACTCAATAGGAGGCAAGGACAAAAAGGCATGAACACAATGAGATAGGGATCTTATGATAGAGATCTAAGGGGTCATATAAGAGTCTATTCTCTTCTGGAGTTTTCTTTGTTAAACCTCAATCTGATGATTAGTTAATTATTGGACTTCACTGAAGTGAGCATGTAGATAGTTTCATCAAAATTTAGATGCTGCTTCTGAGCCTCAGTATATCTCTGGAAAAAATTCCTGATATACAAATGAAAGTAAAATGTTTGATTGATCTCTGGGATAAGGTTGTCACCATTTCACAATTGGTTAGACTCACCCAAGTCCAAGAACAATTCCCATGATTTTACATCTTCTCTATTTGCAGCTTTCATTCCTTAATAAATATAATTTCATAGTCAAGAAAGAGCTCTACAGATCTGGAGACCAGCTGTGCCATGTAGCTATGTAGAAATTGCCAGTAAGAAGAGGTCAAAAGGGAGAGCAGGAAGCCAGCTTTTCCCAATTTACGTGAAACCTTTAACCCACAAAGACCTCATCGGCAATTGTTTTGTAAAAATGACATCCAAACAGTTGTAACTGCCAAGAGCTATTTTATTCTTGACATCAATTTCTGAAAACGTCACCTGTGAAAAGTTCAACAGTTAGCATTTCCTATTGTTTTCCATTTTCTTTGAGTACAGTTATAGCTCATGTGAAAAAAAAAAAGTGCCATTTGGAGAACAGAACAAATACTGATGACCCCTAGATGAGATACAGGGATGCAGGAGATGTAAGGGGGCATGACTGCAGACTTTGGAGTCAGGTGACCTGTGCACCAATTCAGGCCAACTGCGATTCCCAGAAAGGCAATTAACCTCTTGGACAACTGTGTCTGATGGGTGCAGTGAGAAAAATAGATGCACACACCAGTGCTTTGATAGTTTATGAGGAAAAAGTAAGACATCAGCTAAAAGAAAGGGAAAGATCCTTACCATATTCTCTAGATCTGATTATTTATTGCTATTTTTTCAAAGATGAGGGCATAAATGAATAAAAGCATGAATAAGGACTAAATATTTACAGAATTAAATCTAGTTACAAAATGACATTTTGAAGCCATTTCTCCAAGTTGATACAGTGATATGTTTAGAAAGCATATTAGGCCGGCGCTGTGGCTCAACAGGCTAATCCTCTGCCTTGCGGCTCTAGCACACCAGGTTCTAGTCCCGGTTGGGGCGCCGGATTCTGTCCCAGTTGCCCCTCTTCCAGGCCAGCTCTCTGCTGTGGCCCGGGAGTGCAGTGGAGGATGGCCCAGGTGCTTGGGCCCTGCATCCCATGGGAGACCAGGAAAAGCACCTGGCTCCTGCCATCGCATGAGCGCGGTGCGCCGGCCACAGTGCGCTGGCCGTGCCGGCCTTTGGAGGGTGAACCAATGGCAAAGGAAGACCTTTCTCTCTGTCTCTCTCTCTCTCTCACTGTCCACTCTGCCTGTCAAAAAAATAAATAAAATAAAATAAAAAAGCACATTAGTGTAAGTCAGGGAATCTGAAACTACTAAAATCTTCTTCTGTGAGAACCACCTGGGTTTTTGCTAGGACACAGGTTACCAGATTCCATTTTCAGATGCTCTTTATTAGGAGGTTACAAGTGGGTCTTAGTAATCTGTATTTCTAGCCAGTGTCTGCTAATGAAGTCTGACACAGCTTGTCCCTAGACCACATTTACCCACAGACTTACCTAAAATGACAAGAATTCTCACCACTACCTACCACTACCTCCTTGATTTCCTTCCTAGCCAAGGTACATTCCAAAAGCACCCTTATACGAACTGTGCCATCCACCTTGAACATTATCCCTGCCCTTCTCTTCCCTGGCTCACTTAGATTGTCTTCCAGCTTTCACCTTAATGTCACTTTAGCTATTGAAATCCTTTCTACTGCCTCAGACTTGTTTAATTAGGTCCCTTTTATGCATTTTGTAATGCCATGCACTCCTTCATTATAATTACTGTAATTATAGTTAATTAATACACATGTAATTATGTATGTACTGTTTCCTCTCCATGATATAAGATTTCAGTGAGTCTAGAAACTATATATTTGGTTCACTAGAAGCAGGAAAAATGGTTCAAGTTTAGTAGGTGCATCATAAATATTTGAGGAAGGAAGGAACAAAAGATTTGTAACAAAATGTTATTTTTGGCCAGTGCCGCGGCTCAATAGGCTAATTCTCCGCCTTGCAGCGCCGGCACACCGGGTTCTAGTCCCGGTTGGGGCAATGGATTCTGTCCCGATTGCCCCTCTTCCAGGCCAGCTCTCTGTTGTGGCCCAGGAGTACAGTGGAAGATGGCGCAAGTGCTTGGGCCCTACACCCACATAGGAGACCAGGAGGAAGCTCCTGGCTCCTGGCTTCGCACTTGGGCCATCCTCCACTGCATCCCGGGCCACAGCAGAGAGCTGGCCTGGAAGAGGGGCAACCGGGACAGAATCCAGCGCCCTGACTAGGACTAGAACCCAGTATGCAGATGCCACAGGCAGAGGATTAGCCTATTGAGCTGCGGTGCCGGCCATCTTTTACATTCTATGGGGAATGAGTGCTCAATGCCACAGAACACTTTATGAAGGTAAAAGCAACAATATTTTTGGACAACTGAAAATGGCATCTGTGAAAATCCTGAATGTAATATGTGAGAATCAAATAACATGATGTGTGAAGGAGCTGGCACTGGAGAGTAAACTACCATTTTCTTTCATATCTACTGACTGGCTGCAGACGACAGGCAAGTCATTTAACTACTTTCATCTTCACTGCTACAGTACTTACAAAAAGCATTTTAAATTAAATAACCTTTAACCTACTTCATAGTTCTTTAATATTATCATTTTATATGACAATATTCTTTTTCTTAGGACAGTAATCTATGGTATATTACACTTTGGCCAGTCATTTCTATACATTTCTAATTATTCGGTGCTGAGTCTATTACTAAATAGCAATATGTGCATAACTAAAACATTCATCTGTATTTTTAAGTTTAGGAGATGATTTATTACTGACTAGGTATCTATAATTACAGAGTTTAGCATTCTTAATAGGTGGTATTTAATGACCAAACTTCATATATGATTTTCAGTTATAATTGGTTCCATAAAAATCCAAAAAAGAGGGAAATTTAAACCATAGAACTGCGGGATTAGAACAGACTAAAATTGTGTGCCCTTATCCTTTATGTCAGGAGACAGGAAGCATCTTAGGTAACGTTATTGAGGTTACACAGAAAGTAACAGAATCTTGGCTTTATTTCAGTTTTTTCCATTATATCATTAACTTAGAAGCCAAATAACTAATTGTTTACATGACACAATTGCGTTTTGAAAGATGCACAATGTGCCATGAATATCCTAAACAAAGAGGAAGCAAAAATGGATGAATTAAAGCACTTTCATTTGAGAAATTGTCAAACTAGGAGAGTTAGCCAGACAAGCAAATGCAGATGCAATATGTGAGAAATGTGTAGGGAGGAAAGTACAGCCTTTTGTGAGAGCCTCAAGAGAAAGAATTAATCTACAGTGATAAAGCCTCAAAGGTTTCCTCTTGGAAAGAAATCTGAGTTTGTAAAGTTTTATAAGAATCACCAAGGTAATAAATTCCTGAAGAAAGTAATGACAAGTATCCAATTTCCTGCTGTATAGACAGAAGAATATAAATGAAGCATTTGTAGAAATAATATATTTTTTATATTTTTTAAAGACTTATTTTATTTATTTGAAAGCCAGAGTTACAGAGAGAGGTAGAGACAGAGACAGAGGTCTTCCATCCACTGGTTCCCTCCCACGGCTGCAACAGCTGGAGCTGAGCTGAGCCTATGCAAAACCAGGAGCCAGGAGCCTCTTCTAGATCTCCTACCCGGGTGCAGGGGCCCAAGCACTTGGGCCATCTTCTACTGCTATCCCAGGCCATAGCAGAGAGCTGGATCAGAACAAGAGCAGCCAAGACTAGAACCATATGGGATGCCGGCACTTCAGGCCAGGGCATTAACCCACTGCACCACAGCACTGGCCCCCAAATAATATATGTTTACATTATTAATACTAAAATCCATTTTACCCTATCTTACTGCTCTTAATTTATGTTTACTGCTTACTTAACAAAAGAGGTAAATGGCTAACAAATACTCAATTTAAACTTACTCTTTGAAAGTAAATACATTATGTTCAGAACTCAAGCATTTCTCCTATTACAATAGAAGAAACATTAATACATTCTTTTTGGGAGAAGTAGAAAAATGTGTTAGTAATTCATTGCCACCTCCCATTTCAATCTTTGGCCATCTCTGCATTACGTTATATTCTGGAAATTTGACATCTACAGACTGCATCATGCTTTCTTGCTTGGAGTCTTCTAAGAGTTCAGACACTAGGGGACTCTGGAAGGAGATCAAGTAAGAGGAGAAAACAGTAACTTGTCCTTTCCAACTCTACTTTGGCTACTATTCCTCCACATTTGTCGTTTCCCCTGCCAGGCAGCCTCTCCAACTGGTTCTTGTTCTCACCAGCTTTCTAACCTGGTCCCTTCAGCTGTAGAGGTAGCTATGGATTATTTTTGGAACTATTAAATATATCTCAATATCTTTTCCTTACACACTTGACTTTGCTTACACACTCACCTCTTCCACATGAAAATGTCATTTGTCTCATGTGTTTCTTGACATTGACAAAGAACATAGATGTAATAGAATGCACAATCATGAAACAGCTTAGAAGCCACTGACAATATTCAAAGGAGTGATTATAATATTAATGTGAAACCATTTTTTGTGTTTTCCTTCAAATTTTCCAATGTAGGGATCCATGTGTCCAAAGGTTTCATCAGGTAGCTTCAGGCCTGGCCTAGGATTTGGTCTTTACTGTTCAGACCTTGCTCACAAAGAATGGTAGGTGGCTGATATCACTGACTTACTGTCTTTTCTAAAGTAGTACATCACGTCCATATTTAATTAAGTGAATATAGCCTTTCACATCTGCTTAACATGAGTTTAGTTCCATCTGTGCTCCTGTATTGAAATACCCTAAACTGGGTAACTTATATATAATTAATGAATTTACTTCTAGGCCGGCGCCGCTGCTCAATAAGCTAATCCTCTGCCTACAGCACCACCACACCAGGTTCTAGTCCGGGCTGGGGCGCCGGATTCTGTCACAGTTGCTCGTCTTCCAGTCCAGCTCTCTGCTGTGGCTGGGGAGTGCAGTGGTTGATGGTCCGATTGCTTGGGCACTGCACCTGCATGGGAGACCAGGAGAAGCACCTGGCTCCTGGCGCCGGCCACAGCACGCTGTGGGGTGAACCAATGGAAAAAGGAAGACCTTTCTCTCTGTCTCTCTCTCACTGTCCACTCTGCTGGTCAAAAATTTAAAAAAATGAAAAAAAAAAAAAGAAATTTACTTCTTGTAGTACATAGTACTAGAGGCTTGGTAGTCCCAGATCAAAGTGCTGAGGCTAGTGTCTAACGAATGCCAATCTCTGCTGTCAAAATGGTGCCTTTACACCTGTGCCTTCACTTGGCAGGAGATATAGAATGGACAAAAGGGAACAAAATTATCCCCAAACCCTTTCCTAGGGGCACTAACTCCATCTGTCAAGGTATTGCCCTCATGGCCTAATAACCTCCTAAACATCCCAAAATTAAATACTCTTAAGGGAGTAAGTTCAACATGAATTTTGGATAAGACACCAACATTCAAATCATAACAACCTGGGAGCTTGTATTTGTTCACTCATAATTCCACTTACAAATGAAAACAAAAGCAATGACCACAAAAATACTTAAATTTGAAACACTTAGTCTTCTCATCCAAAGATCTAGTGCTGGCAGGATGCACCATGATATGATTTGTCACAATTATAATTATATTGGTTACTGGAGAGCACTCCTAATGTACACTACTACTTAAGACCAAACCCTTTCTTTTTTCTTTTTTCTTTTCTTCTTTTTTTTTTTTTTTTGGCCAGGCAGAGTTAGACAGAGAGAGATAGAGAGAGAGATATAGACAGTGAGAGAGAGACAGAGAGAAAGGTCTTCCTTCCATTGGTTCACTCCCCTAATGGCTGCTACGGCCAGCGCTGCGCCAATCCGAAGCCAATCTGAAGCCAGAGCCGGAGCCGCAGAGGATTAGCCAGGTGAGCCACAGCACTGGTCAACCAAACCTTTTCATAAGTAAGTTAAATTGCATTATTCTGAAGTTAGTTTGCATATATATTTTAAAGAAATTAATGTTTTCAAATTTCCTCCAAGCAACTATTGATTATTTAAAAATAGTATTATAAAATGCAGTAGTGCCATAAGACTGCCATAGCATTACCAGAATCTTAGTGGCCAAAAGCAACAGAAACTTATTCTCTCACATGTATAGGACCAGGTGTCTGAAATGAAAGCACTGCCAGTGTTATTTCCTTCTGGAGGCTCTGAGGAAGAATCTGTTCTTTGCCCCTCTCCCAGTTTCCGCCAGAAGTACTTGGCTCTCTTTGGCTTTTATCTTCCTTATTATAGTCTTTGTTTCTATCATCACATGGTATTCTCCCATAAGTACCTCAGTGTCTCAAATCTCATTTTCTATCCCTTTATAAAAACACTAGTAATTCCATTTAGGGCTAATTCTAAGTTCCAGGATGATCTGATCTTGTGATCCTTATTTTAATTCATCTGCAAAAGCCTTAGTTCAAAATAAATTCTCATTCATAGGTACTGAGGGTTAGGACTTGGCTACACATTTTGGAGGGGCACTCTTCAACTCACCACATATAATTACAATGCATGTGGTTTGTATGCTATAATTTCCTCAGGAATTATACTGCTATAAATAATTGAGCCATTGAAATGATAGCCAGATTTGATTATGCTAGGAGACTATTTCCTGAGAATGCTAAAACTTTCTCTTAGTGGAACAGATTTTTACCTCAATGCATGAACATCTGCTCCTGTCTTGTAAAATAATTTGTGCTTTTACAAATGGAAAATGATCATGAACTCAGACAGGTGGCTTTTCCTGTGGGAAAAGATTTGGAACTCCCTAAATTTCACTTTAAGACTCTACTGATGTTGAAGGATAGCACAGTTTGTCATGAGATTGACATATTGTCTTAGAAAAACACTATGTGTGGCAGTTTTGAGGTATATGGCTGTCCATTATTAGGTGTTCTACTTTTTTGTGTTTCAGGTTATCAATCTTCTTCATTCAGAAGCCATCTATTTCCATTATAGAGCCATTCAATTTCTCTTGACTCCTATTTGCATCTACAGTTCTTTGATCTATATCTCAGTAAATGACTTTATCAACAACTAGCCCTCACACTGGTATGTTCACTATGATTCGCAGTGACATTAATTATTTATAAATGGATATTTACTCCACATTCTTCTTCAGTGAAGACAACAAGATGATAGATATGGTGATTGACTGACTTACACATTTGCATGTGTTAAAACCACAAAGGTGAGTCAAAAAATTTTAAGCTGGAGCCAGCAAATGCACCATAGTAGGTACATGGTAGATACATATAAAACAAAATTTAACTTAATAAATGTTTTTTTATGGGTCCCGTACATGTGATATTTGTAGGAAAGTTAATGAAATGTAATATCTTTGAAAAATATAGTGTGTACTGATTTAAGCATCATAAATCATAGTTGAATATTTATCATCAGTTTTATCTCAAGCAAATCACTTTTCCTTGTTGAAATCCAAGTTTTCCTAATTTTTAAAACAATGAATTTGTACTACGTGATTTCTGGAGTCTCGTAGTTATTGATGGCTTACAGATATTCGTCTGTATGTTAGAAACAAAATTCAGGGGCCAGCGCCGCGGCTCAATAGGCTAATCCTCCACCTTGCAGCGCCGGCACACCGGGTTCTAATCCTGGTCTGGGCGCCGGATTCTGTCCCGGTTGCCCCTCTTCCAGGCCAGCTCTCTGCTGTGGCCAGGGAGTGCAGTGGAAGATGGCCCAAGTGCTTGGGCCCTGCACCCCATGGGAGACCAGGATAAGCACCTGGCTCCTGCAATCAGATGAGCGTGGTGCACCTGCCGCGGCAGCCACTGGAAGGTGAACCAATGGCAAAGGAAGACCTTTGTCTCTCTCTCTCTCTCTCTCTCTCTCTCTCACTGTCTACTTTGCCTGTCAAAAAAAAAAAAAAGAAGAAAGAAAAAGAAATGAAATTCAGATAGAAAATATTCAACCAGAACTTCTGATACCACTGACAATGTATATTTGGTTGGTCATGACTTTGAAGTATTATTCTAGTCTCATTGATACTTATAACCACTTGAGTCTCTCTTATCCCTCTAAAACCATCGTATTACTGAAGGGCTGGATTTGGGGTTCTTTTTGTTATGAAAAGATAAATGCCAGATCCTCTGGAATGTATAATATAAAATGCGTGGAAGCAGAGAAGCACAGTTTCAAACACCCCCTCGATTATTTCATACTGAAAATGCCAGATGCCTTTACATACACAAAGTGGAACTTAATATTCTCCTATGTATTTGTACAAGTCCTCACTTAATTGAGCATTAATTTACATATAAAATTAATTTGTGCTTGTTTTAGAATTAGCTGTAATTCCTGGTTTCACTTCTGAAGAAGTCCAAAGAACCATTCTTAAGATTTGCTTCCAATAAGAAATTTGGAATTAACTAATTATGCCATTGAATACACTGAAGGTAGAAACAGAAAACTACAAAAAAAGTGTCAGAATTGAAGCCCTAATCCTTTTCCTCCAGATCTTCATTTAATGGCTATCTGGTCCCAAGTCATCTCTTAATAGCTACAAATATTCTTAGAGAATTATTTTTGTTTACTTTAAATTGTTTTATTTGTTTAAAAATCACTTAGAATTTATATAATTAAAATGTCGAAATGTAATTTAACTAATCATTTTTAGTGGGTAATGCAAAAACTATCATATTTTTGAATTCCTAGAATTTATTTATAGAAATAAAAAGAAGCAAAAAACACTAGTTATACATAAGCAATAATCATTCAAGTGCTGTCTGGAGAAGAGGAACAGATAATGTTGTAGGGCCTTAAGGAAAGAAGAGAGGAATGTAGAGAAGACACCCATAAAATAGATAGATAGATAGATAGATAGATAGATAGATAGATAGATAGATATGAGAAAAGTGACAGATGTTCTGGTAGTTGAAAAATGAGTATAGTTCAACAGACAACAATAAAAAAGGTGGTGAAAGCTTGCTATGAGTAGATATGATAGATGGGATGTGTTTTGGAAAGTAAGACTAAAAAGATCATAATGAAGAAATAGATGGTCTTGAATGCTATGCTAAGCTAGAGAAAATTACTTCTGAGGAATTTTGAAAGGTACGTTGATTATGGAGGCCAATAGTTTTTGTAGCATTGGACGTGGGAAGGAGGATAAATTCAGAAGAACATTGCAGAAGTAAAATCGGAAAGAAATAAAAATTGCAGTTGTACATCTTGTCACACACATTTGCATAATCATACATTGTACACTATTATTATTTCAAATAATGTTTTTCATCACTGAGTGCTTAATAAGCACTCATTAAGATTAATAAGTCAGACAAAAATGATATGCAAATCACAAGTTTTCAGGTGCATTGCATAAATATAATTTTCCCTGCTGCGTAAGTGTTCTCAGTGCTTTCTAAAACTTTCATATTTAGGAGAAACTTGTAATTTCTCCTCATTGTTGTTTAGTTTTTCTGCTGTATGATAGTTTCCCAGGACAGCCGTCTGTTATTTCTCAAGAAATCTGTGCTTGGGAGTTCAAGATTTGGTGGAGTGTTTAATGGTGACGTCTTTCTATTTTCTATCATTGTTTAGGTTCTACATCTTGGGTCATCTTCTAAGATATCAACAGCATTAATAACTGACTTTCCCTCAGGGTTGATAAACGGTCCTTCCTTATTGGAATAGGGAAATAAATATTTTGAATATATGTATCTTATCATCACCTGTTAAAACAATTATTGAACTAGGAAATAAGAATTATTTCTTCAATAAATTTCAGAAGTCAGTACTTTTAATATTTCTTTCTCAGTCTCCATTTTTGTTAATTTTTTGTCGTTGCTGAGTAACTGCTTGCTCTTATAGCAATAGGGAGGATGTCTTGCTATTACTAAATTGGAAATAACTAGACATCCTGAGACAGAATACTTCTTGTTTCTTCTTTTAGATTTCTGCTTGATAAAATACACAACTCCTAAAAACGGTACTTAAACTGGGAGCATTTAAGAATACCTTAACAAATTGATTGAGCTTCAAATGCATGTTTTGGTAAAAATTGTTTTATGCAGCCGAGATCAGGGGTAAGGTTAAAGTGGGGTTTCCTATTTCCTTACGCTGGAATTGAAAACACTGCAGCTTAAGCTTGGCCTGACTTACCCACTCAGTTATAGGCAGAGGAGCCTTTGGACAGTTGTAGTATATAACAAGTTAACCTCTGTGGGGAAGTCTTGCCTGCTCTCCTTACTACAAAGAAACAGGAAGTTCAAAGGAACTGAAAAGGGAGAGACAGAACTCCTGCTGTGGCAGAGCACACACAGATCAAAGTGATAGATAGTTCTTGCCCTAACAGAATCACAAATCTATATCCTAGTAAAATAAGATCTTATCCTGATTTAATGAAAACAATGAAATTAGTTATTTCTCCAGGGACTAAGATATGCAGTGTAGGGAGCACCTTCCTTCCCAGAACCCTCTTGCCCCACAAGAAGATGAAAGCCTCATCCTTCTACAAGATAAAACATGGAAAGTGTGTGCTCATTTTCATATAATTAAGTAAAAGTTGATAATATCTTTGACACATGATGTGGGAAGATAAATTTCCACAGATCTCAGGTTTCTACCTAAGTATTAACAGCCAATTTTCCTCAAATTTCCTTTTTCAGAAATGATTGTGTGAGCAAATGACTTTGAGAAAACAGAGGCAACGATCTCTTCTCAGCACATTTGGTTACAGTCCATGAAAGTAAAGATGGAAATGTCTCCTGGGGCCAGCCTTGTGGTGTAGAGGGCAAAGCCACCACCAGTGATCCCTGCATTCCATATGGGCACAGTTTGTGTCCAAGATACTCCAGTTCCTATCCAACTCCCTGCTCGTCACCTTGGAGGGGCAACAGAAGATGGTCCAAGAGCCTGGGCCCCAGCCACTCACATGAGGTACCCAGATGAAGCTCTTGGCTCCTGGCTTCAGCCTGTCCCAGCCCTGGCAATTGGAGCCATCTGGAAAGTGAACCAGCGGAAGAAAGATCTATCGCTGTTTCTCACTCTTTGTAATTCTTTCAAATATAATAAATGAACCTTAAAAGCAGAGACCACTTCCTTTTTTTGTTGTTTTTAGCACAAATATTTCATTTCAATTAAAAATAAAAATGTTAAAAGTATTATGTACTGTACATAATTAGATAGCTGTACTTCCATATGACTGATAGCAAGTCACTTTGTCCACACCAGCATCACCAGAAACACATGAGCATTATTGCATATATGTCATTGTGCTGACAATGACATCAGTAGGCAATAAGAATTTTTCAGCTCCATTATAATCTTCCAAGATCAAAATCAAATGTGAAGTCAATCATTAATTGAAATGTCATAATTCAGTATGTGACTGTAGGAAGTTTTTCCACTGTTAGAGTGATGGTTCTCAGTAGAAACCCTGAATCTCAGAGAACATTTTTCATTATCTGAAGTTGGCCTTGGTTGTTCTGGCTGGATGGTGGTGGGTATGCTTTTGGCAAGAAAGTGTACATGCCAGGAATTAAATATTCTACTAACCCCTGCTAAACATTCTGCATTGCTCAGGACAGACATCCACAAAAAGAAATATTCAACCACAAATGCCAAGAGTGTCAAGGTTGAGAAGCCATGTGTACAGAAATATCACAAAGCAGTTTCCCTTGTAATGAAATATCAAAAATGCTCAGTAACATCTCATCCAGGGGCAGTGAGTAGAACCCCAAACAGAGCAAGACACTTCCGAGAGTGGTGACATTTTTATCCCTCTCCTCTCCGGGGAAGATTTCTGAATGTTCCAGATAATAAAAATACGATCACTCTCTCCACAGATTTGCTAGAAGCCCTTGTATAGGTTTGGGATTTTTCTGATACTGAGGCTCCTCTCCTGTAAAACAACCCCACTGCACCTGCATGTACAGACAAGCTCCTGCTGTCATCACCTAGCACTTTGGGAATTAGGGAATAGAGGAAAAAGTATCAGGATGATACCTTGGCTAGTGTTTTGTTGTCAGTACTAAGCAGTGCTTTGTAAAAAAAGATTCATTTATTTATTTACTTTATATTTGTGAGAAAGAGAGAGAGGGAGAGAAAGCGATGGTGGTAAGGGGATATCTTCCATCCTCTGGTTCACTCCCCGAAGCACCACAAAATCCAGATCTGGGACAAGCTTTGAAGCCAGGACCAAGGAACTCTATCCTAGCCTCCCACATGGGTGGCTGGGACCCCAGTGCACAGGCCATCTTCCGCTGCTTTCCCAGACCCATTAGCCGGGAACTGGATTGGAAACAGAGCAACTGAGACTCAAACTGGCACGCTGATATCAGATCCCAATATAGCATCTACATCACAAGTGGCAGCTTATCCTATTGTGCCACAATATGGGTCCCTACACTGTCATTTGCCCCTGAGCTAGAGATCTCAAATATTATTTCTGGTACCTATGAAACTCATGACTGTTTAAGTGTGTTATCTTGTGAATAAGGTAAATTCAGATCATTTCAAGCTCTTGACATGACAGTTTAATACATATCTCTGAAAATCCATGCAAAAGAGGCAAATACTGCCTTGAAAAAAGAAAACGAAGCTAATGTTTATTACAAGCATATGTGAGGATATTAAAAATATTAGTAGAACATGGAATTAAAATATAAGTTCCTCAGTGGTGTAGTGGTTAAGAAGATTTAGGGATGTCCCATATCAGAGTGCCCAGTTTTGAGTTCCTCTCCTGATTCCAGCTTGCTGCTGATGCACAACCCAGAAGGCAGCTAGGTGTTGGTCAAATGGTTGAGCCTCTGCCTGGACTGAATTCCCAGATCCTGTTTTGGCTTCTCTCAGCCTCGTCTTTTGCATGCAAATTTGTGGAGATGGACAGCAGATGGTAAATATCTGTCTTTCTCTATATTTATCTGTTTCTGTTGCTCTGCCTTTTAAGCAAATAAAATAAACACATTTAAGTCTTTTCTTTCAGAAGATAAATTTATCTTCATGGCCTTTTTTTTTTGAAATTCTCATGTAAGTTTTTTGTAATATGCAATTTTCATGAGTATTTTGAAAACTCTACCTATTAATATAATATGGCTGTGTATCTGATTGTTCAACCTGTATAATAAAAGTTCTCTTAACCCGTGAAGTGCGTGGAATATTTTTTTTTTATTTTAGGTAGCTTGTCCAAGAATTTTCTTACAGTATTAATTTCCTTATGATACTAAGCTCTCTTATAAAAGAACTGAGAGATTATATGTAGCATTATTTAATTAACTCTCAGGTCAAACTGAGTGTGAAATTCATCCACAATTTTTTTAAAGATTTATTTATTTATTTGAAAAAGCTACAGAGACTCAGAGGCAAACAGAGAGAAAGAGAGAGGTCTTCCATCCACTGTTTCACTCCCCAGATGGCCACAATGGCCAGAGCTGCCACAGGAGCCGAGAGCTTCTTCCAGGTCTCCCACACGGGTACAGGGGTCCAAGCACTTGCGGCATCTTCCACTGCTGTCCCAGGCTATAACAGAGAGTGGAGCAGAAGTGGAGCAGCTGGGACTCGAACTGGTGCCCATATGGGATGCTGGCACTACAGGTGGCAGCTTTACCCACTATGCCACAGAGGTGGCCCCCATCAATTTATAACAAAAAAGTTATGCTACTTTTGGGGATAAATGTCTGAAAGTCTGCATTATTTATGTTGGAAAAGAATAAGTTAAAGCAGCCTTCCTTGATTCATTCTCTCTCTCTCTCTCTCTCTCTCTCTCTCTCTCTCTCTCTCTCTCTCTCAATTATTAGGAATACTTTGGAAAAAGAAAAAAAAGATAGTCTTGTCTAATATCCTTCTGATTATGATAACTGGATCTCCTGGTAAATAAGAGTGATGGTAGTTAATAAAAGGATACTTCTCTTTGAAAAATTCTTATTAAGATGTCACTGATTTAGAATTGCTTATGGTGAACCAACCTAGAAGCTATGGTTCAGTGAATCACAACACCCAGAGAATGTCATGTATTCTATATAACTATAGCTTATTTTAATGACCTGAAAGCCCCCACTGTGTGAGGCATATGTCTGATTCTAATGAAGAATAAAAAGATTTGGATCTACCCTCAGTGTCTGAGACCTCCCCATATTGTGCCTGTGCTTCTTGGTTGCTTATGTCCCTGATTTATAGCAAAGCTGGGTACTGGGTAAAAATTTCTGATATTGTGTTACTTTTACTGGACAATCAGGTTTTTGTGTTAAGTCATAAGGTTACACTTATGCTAATTATATTATTATTATTTAGCAAAATGCAGTGTCTGATTTGTAGGGTCTATTCTTGGAACTTGCAGAAAAATGTCATCATTGTTAACCAACTAATGAGTTGAACAATGAATATTTACTCAAGTTACATACTTAAATTATTTCAATTTATGTTGTCTGTGTCTTCTACTTGCTGTTTTCATCACTTGTCTTCTCTTTAACCATTATCCAGGGGCGTCGCGTCTCTGAGACATTTCTGTACCACAATGATTCTTGCCTCTTTTTATGGAGCTCTATCATGCTTTCGTAGATTTGAATTTTTCTAGTTTGCTAGTTGGTGATAGAAACAAAGCTCCTTTTTTTTTTTTTTTTGACAGGCAGAGTGGACAGTGAGAGAGAAAGACAGAGAGAAAGGTCTTCCTTTGCTGTTGGTTCACTCTCCAATGGCTGCCGCGGTCAGTGCGCTGCGGCCGTGGCACCGCGCTGATCTGAAGCCAGAAGCCACGTGCTTCTCCTGGTCTCCCATGATGTGCAGGGCCCAAGCACTTGGGCCATCCTCCACTGTATTCCCTGGCCACAGCAGAGAGCTGGCCTGGAAGAGGGGCAACCGGGACAGAATCCGGTGCCCCGACCTGGGCTAGAATCCATTGTGCTGGCACTGCAGGCGGAGGATTAGCCTATTGAGCCACAGTGCTGGCCTGCAAAGCTCCTTTTAAATCTGGTGTTACTTCTCTACTACACTTATGCTTTCTCTTTGTGGTTTAACCAGATTTTATTTATTAACTTAAATTTCTCTTTTTTGAAAATAAGAACAACATTTTTCTTTGTTATAAATGCTAAATTAATTAGATACTTCATTAAAAGTATACTTACTAAGTGTTGTGGTAGTTTTGTTATCACTGAAATCTGAGAAATGTAAATTATTTCTAACTGATAGGCTCATTGAGGGCAGGTAAAAAAATCCAGAATATATAATTCCTGACTTGTTTCATATCTATCATCCATAACCATACATTTATCTAATTATCTCCCTACTGGATGAATATTTGTAAAACTGCAAAATAGATTTAGATTTTGGAAAATAATATTGATTACCTCACCATTGAGATATGCCAGAAATACAAATGAGACATTATTAACATTCTAGATTTTCCCGTATACATTCATATACATTGTATTTGTTATATAGATAGCAGGTTGAAGCTCATTTCTAAACCAATGAATAAAAAACATGTTGAATGAATAAGTTAAAATGAAAAGAGAGATCTCTTTTTACTTGTATGTGATTTGTTTCATATGGTTTTATCTCATTTGGGTACCAAAGGAATAACTGTAAATATAAGAACCTATGTGGTACTCAGTTCCTTTGATGAAATAAATAAATTGAAAATTAAACACTAGTAAATGAATGACTATAATTTGACAAGGGAAACAAATTGCTACACTGAGGTTCAGGAAAAGCAGGTTTTACCAAGTTTAAAAGTCATGAAATAGTGAGGCCATTGCTAGCAAAATCCCCTAAGAGAAATAGTACTGCAATTAAGCCTGAACCCTAAATTACTTGAGAAATTATTTAGAGGTTTTGCTAGACTAAGTGTAACAGGATAATATGCTCATTAAGTTATAGTCAATTATCATGAGTAACTCAGTATCACTTTAGAATCCAAACCAGTTGGTTGGATAATTCATTTGCAAGAGCCCACAATGGCATAATCCTACTGCAGCCATCTGTATCATAAGATAAGTTGATTCCCAAGTTTATTACTGGAACACCATGGCAATGTCAGTAAATTTGCCACAGTGATTTCCCTGTGGTCACACATTTATTTAGCCAAACAAATGGTTGTGCTTGTGGTAGGTAGCAGCTGTTGTCAGTTACAGGATACAAAATCATTTGAAGCATCTTTTCTATGGTTCCAACTGAGAGGAAGAAGCAGTGGGAAAGGAGCCAAGTGATTTAAGCTTTGCAAGGAGCACCTTTGTGTTCCTTAAATACTCATGGGATTCCCATTATATCATTTCTCCAGATTTTCTCCAAATAGCACTAGGTTCCTATTGCTATCCATTTGGAGTAGTGCTTAGTGGCAAATTCAAACAGACATAATACCAGGGTTTTGCAAAAGGCTTACCTCAGTATGACTACCAGTTCATGCCAAGGGTAGCTCTCACAAATTCTCACTAATCCCACTCTGTCCCAGGAGTACAAAGCACATTCTGTATGCTAAATGGATATTTCTGGAGATAACTCTCTGATCTCACTGTAAGTGCTCAGTTATATCTAGTGTCATGAGCTGCTGCTTATTGTCTTGTTATTCACTTCTGTATTCATCATATCCAGCTTGTATTTTTGCTTCTGAATAAAATACGCAGATAGTGTAGATTGACTGATACAATGCCTGGATTCTACTCTCTTCTTGTTTGCCCACTTATAATTAGGAGACTAGAAAGTTTATCTTACAGTTAGGAGTGGCTAAGTGATGTACTTCTGTCCAATAATATATAAACAGAAATAGGGCTCACCAACATATTCCTCGTTCTTGTTGCTTAGGCTATAGCAGAGAACTGGATCAGTGAAGCAGCCAGGACTCAAACCAGTGCCCATAGGGGATGCCCACACTGCAGGCAGCATCTATACCTACTATGACACAGCTGCAGCCCCCATAGGTACAGTTCTAAGAAGATAACCATACTTCCCACCTTCATTCTCCCAATTCTTCACTTTCCCTCCCTTCTTCTCTTTTCATTAATTTTTGCAAAGACATAATTTTAATCCACTGTATAATCACAGGTTTAATTCACCACTCTCCATACATCCCAAATGCTGTCTTTCCTTGACTTTTGTGTCTGTGGGGTTTCTGATGATCATGATCTCTCACGCCTCTTCTTCCTTCTATTATTTCTTTGCAGGATCCTTTTCTTTTGAGATGGTCTCCATGATGTCGTTGGATCCCCAAACAAACGCCGCCAGAGACTGGAACACACTGAAATGCAAAAGCAAGGTTTATTTCGGAAGTACAAGCCGCGACAGGGACCTCATCTAACCAACCGCGCAGCAGAGGGCAGAGGAAAGCCCCGAGCATGACTCAGGGGAGCCTATTTTAAAGCAGGGTTACGTCATCCAGGGGTGTGGGGTAACAGTAGATTACCTAGGGTCACCTCTGATATTTCCTGATCGAACACGATTGTTTCTGATTGGTTCGGACTAGGGGATTTCCTTACATGGTGAATGCTAATGAGCCGTTCTGTTGTAAATTTCTGTTTCCCCTGAGTGCCACTGCTTTTACTGAAGTTGGGCCCGCCTCCCCGAATGGAGGCACTTCTTCAAAATGTAGTTACTCTAGGCCTTCAGTCAGCTTTGACTATCTTTCTTCTTTCATGGCATATTCTTCTGAAATTTTTGTATTCAAATGCCTTTAATGAGCTAGCATATTGGCAACCAATAAATCTCTAGGCCAGAGTTCTCCCCTGAGATGGCTACGTGCAGTATTGAGCTGTTCATTTTGTTTTCTATAGGGAAAAAGAAAACGTTTTGGCATTTGCTCATTTTTATTAATATTTCTTCTAAATTAGTTCTTGCAGGGGGTTATGAATCAGGTCCAATCTACAAGATTGCCCACTAGACATCACCACTTGGCTGCGATGGCTTCCAAGATCTGTGTCTCCCAACCTAACTTCCCATTATTGCTATCTTTGCTAGTCTGTCCTTTTTCTATGTTTAATGCTGCCGATCACTTACTTGCTTCAGTCAGAATCCTGAATGCCAGCCCTAATTTGTTCCTCACGTTCATCCTTCACACCTGATCAATTACCAAATCTGTTTTTACCTTGTTGTGTTTAATATATCTTAAATACCCCAGTGGCACTTGCTCAGCCTGAGGCACTGTCATCCCTCAGCAGGGCCCTAAAGGACGTCATACTGGTCTCTGGATCAACCGATCCTGTATCTAGTTGTTTCTCCATGCAGTGACCAGAGGGTTTTTTCTATAATGTGGGTTCCACTGCATCATATTCGTATAGCCCTTCATTTGTCTTCTGGTACAGCTTGAAAAAAGTTACAAATCATTCAGGATTCATATAAGGCACTTCATGCATTGGTCCTTGCTAATCTCAGGAGTATGACTTCTTACCACACAGGTTACAAACAATATCATACACTTCAACAAAACTACTATGAGTCAGAAATTGAATCAGTAATAAAGGCCCTCCCAACAAAGAAAAGCCCAGGACCAGATGGATTCACTGCTGAATTTTACCAGACATTTAAAGAAGAACTAACCCCAATTCTTCTCAAACTATTCAGAACAATTGAAAAAGAGGGAATTCTCCCAAATTCCTTCTATGAAGCCAGCATCACCTTAATTCCTAAGCCGGAAAAAGATGCAGCATTGAAAGAGAATTACAGACCAATATCCCTCATGAACATAGATGCAAAAATCCTCAACAAAATTCTGGCCAATAGACTGCAACAACACATCAGAAAGATCATCCACCCAGACCAAGTGGGATTCATCCCTGGTATGCAGGGATGGTTCAATATTCGCAAAACAATCAACGTGATACACCACATTAACAGACTGTAGAAGAAAAACCATATGATTATCTCACTAGACGCAGAGAAAGCATTAGATAAAATTCAACACCCTTTCATGATGAAAACCCTAAGCAAACTGGGTATAGAAGGCACATTCCTCAATACAATCAAAGCAATTTATGAAAAACCCACGGCCAATATCCTATTGAATGGGGAAAATTTGGAAGCATTTCCACTGAGATCTAGTACCAGACAGGGATGCCCACTCTCACCACTGCTATTCAATATAGTGCTAGAAGTCTTAGCCAGAGCTATTAGGCAAGAAAAAGAAATTAAAGGGATACAAGTTGGGAAGGAAGAACTCAAACTATCCCTCTTTGCAGACATGATTCTTTATTTAGGGGACCCAAAGAACTCTACTAAGAGACTATTGGAACTCATAGAAGAGTTTGGCAAAGTAGCAGGATATAAAATCAATTCACAAAAATCAACAGCCTTTGTATACACAGACAATGCCACGGCTGAGGAAGAACTGCTAAGATCAATCCCATTCACAATAGCTACAAAAACAATCAAATACCTTGGAATAAATTTAACTAAGGACATTAAAGATCTCTACAATGAAAATTACAAAACCTTAAAGAAAGAAATAGAAGAGGATACCAAAAAATGGAGAAATCTCCCATGCTCATGGATTGGAAGAATCAATATCATCAAAATGTCCATTCTCCCAAAAGCAATTTACAGATTCAATGCAATACCAATCAAGATACCGAAGACATTCTTCTCAGATCTGGAAAAAATGATGCTGAAATTCATATGGAGACACAGGAGACCTCGAAAAGCTAAAGCAATCTTGTACAACAAAAACAAAGCCGGAGGCATCACAATACCAGATTTCAGGACATACTACAGGGCAGTTGTTATCAAAACAGCATGGTACTGGTACAGAAACAGATGGATAGACCAATGGAACAGAATAGAAACTCCAGAAATCAATCCAAACACCTACAGCCAACTTATATTTGATCAACGATCCAAAACCAGTCCCTGGAGTAAGGTCAGTCTGTTTAATAAATGGTGCTGGGATAACTGGATTTCCACATGCAGAACCATGAAGCAAGACCCCTACCTTTCACCTTACACAAAAATCCATTCAACATGGATTAAAAATTTAAACCTACGACCCGACACCATCAAATTACTAGAGAGCATAGGAGAAACCCTGCAAGACATAGGTACTGGCAAAGACTTCTTGGAAAAGACCCCAGAAGCACAGGCACTGAAAACCAAAATTAACTACTGGGATTGCATCAAATTGAAAAGTTTCTGTACTGCAAAAGAAACAGTCAGGAAAGTGAATAGGAAACCGACAGAATGGGAAAATATATTTGCAAACTATGCAACAGATAAAGGGTTGATAACCAGAATCTACAAAGAAATTAAGAAACTCCACAACATCAAAACAAACAACCCACTTAAGAGATGGGCCAAGGACCTCAATAGACATTTTTCAAAAGAGGAAATCCAAATGGCCAACAGACACATGAAAAAATGTTCAAGATCCCTAGCAATCAGGGAAATACAAATCAAAACCACAATGAGGTTTCACCTCACCCCGGTGAGAATGGCTCACATTCAGAAATCCACCAACAATAGATGCTGGAGAGGATGTGGGGAAAAAGGGACACTAATCCACTGTTGGTGGGAATGCAAACTGGTGAAGCCACTATGGAAGTCAGTCTGGAGATTCCTCAGAAACATGAATATAACCCTACCATTCAACCCAGCCATCCCACTCCTTGGAATTTACCCAAAGGAAATTAAATTGCAAACAAAAAAGCCGTCTGCACAGCAATGTTTATTGCGGCTCAATTCACAATAGCTAAGACTTGGAACCAACCCAAATGCCCATCAACAGTAGACTGGATTAGGCAATTATGGGACATGTACTCTACAGAATACTATACAGCAGTCAAAAACAATGAAATCCGGTCACTTGCAACAAAATGGAGGAATCTGGAAAACATCATGCTGAGTGAATTAAGTCAGTCCCAAAGAGACAAATATCATTTGTTTCCCTTGATTGGCGATGACTAACTGAGCACCAAAGGGGAAACCTGTAGAAGTGAAATGGACACTATGAGAAACAGTGACTCGATCAGCTCTTGTGCTGACTGTTGTTGTACAATGTAATACTTTATCCATGGTAGTATTTTTTTTTTCTTTATCCTAGTACTAGTGGTTGAACTCTGTAATTAACACACAATTATTCTTAGGTGTTTAAATTTTAACTGAAAAGAGATCTCTGTGAAATATGAGAGTGGGAATAAGAGAGGGAGGAGATGTAAAACTTGGGACATGCTCAATCGGAACGGCCCCAAATGATGGAGTTAGAATTGTGCCAGGGGTTTCCAATACAATCCCATCAAGGTGGCATGTACCAAGGCCATCTCATTAGTCCAAGTGATCAATTTCAGCTCACAATTGATCACACTGATAGGTCTAAGAGTCAAAGGGATCACACAAACAAGACTAGTGTCTGCTAATACTAACTGATAGAATCAAAAAGGGAGAGAATGATCCAACATGGGAATTAGGATACACAGCAGACTCATAGAATGGCAGATGTCCTAAATAGCACTCTGGCCTCAGAATCAGCCCTTAAGGCATTCGGATCTGGCTCAAGAGCCCATGAGAATATTTTAGGCATGGAAAGCTAAGACACTCTGGAAAAAACAGAAGACCTAAATGAAAGATCTCTGCGAGTGAGATCCCAGTGGAAAGAACAGGGCCATCAAAGAAGGAGGTACCTTTCTCTGAAGGGAGGAGAGAACTTCCACTTTGACTATGGCCCTGTGGGAATAAGATCGAAGTCGGCTAACCCTAAAGGCTTCCATAGCCTCGGCAACTCATGACCAGAGCCTAGGGAGATTACTGACGCCATAAACAAGAGTGTCTAATTGTTAAATCAACATCAGGAGTCACTGTGTACTTACGTCTCATGAGGGATCTGTCCTTAATGTGTTATCCAATGTGAAGTGATGCTATTACTAGTACTGAAACAGTATTTTTGCACTTTGTGTTTCTGAGTGGGTGCAAACTGATGAAATCCTTACATAGTATATATTGAATCGATCTTCTTTATATAAAGATAATTGCAAATGATTAAAAAATCTTGGTGTTAAACTGGAAATTGCATAGACAATCAATTTTTTTAAAAAAAAAATCATGTAGGATCTCTGTCCTTATGTGCTGTACATTGTGAATTAATACTATAACTAGTACTCCAACAGTATTATCATTTTGTGTCTCTATGCGAGGGCAAACCGTTGAAATCTTTACGTAATATGTACTAAATTGATCTTCTGTGTATAAAGAGAATTGAAAATGAATCTTGATGTGAACAGAAGGGGAGAGGGAGCGGGAAAGGGGAGGGTGGGGGGAGGGAGGGAAGTTGTGTGGGGGGGGAGCCATTGTGGTCCATGAGCTGTTCTTTGGAAATTTATATTCTTTAAATAAAAGCTTTATATATATATAAAAAAAAAAAACTACTATTGCCCCTTCTATTGATTCTAAGAAACTGTTCATGATCTTCCCATTTATAAGATTAATTTTTTTAAGATTTTATTTATTTATTTATTTGAGAGAGAGAATTACAGACAGTGAGAGGGAGAGAGAGGTCTTCCATCTGCTGATTCACTACCCCAATTGGCTGCAATGGCTGGAGTTGAGCCGATCCTAAGCCAGGAACCAGGAGCTTCCTCTAGGTCTTCCATGTGGGTGCAGGGCCACAGCAGAGAGCTGGATGGGAAGTGGAGCAGCCGGGACTTGAACTGGCACTGCAGGCAGAGGATTAACCTACTGTGCCACAGAGCTGGCCACAGATTAGTATTATTAATGATAAACCCAGTACTTTGTGTTTTACGTAATATATACCAGGATCTATATTAATTTCCTTATCAATACGCTTATCTCTATAACCACCCTAATTTTTTTTTAAATTAAGGTACAGAGTGTTCAACCAATGGCAGTAAGTATGTACATCAGAATTCAAACCCCAGAAAATTGACAACAGAAACTACACTCCTAGATATCATACTTTATTATTTATCTTCAACTCTTAGTTATCATGATAACTCCCTTCATTCAGGAAACTGTAAAAATGAAAATACTTGTAAGTATTCCTATAGAGCTTTAAACTAATTAGCATACTTTTTATGGACTTATTTATTTCTTCATAGCCCTTGGAAAAATTTCATTTTTCTAAGGCATGGCTATCTTGCTCACTCACTATGGCTTACCTAATAGGGTTTTCATCACATAACAAATGCAAATATTTATTGAATGAATACAGGTTGAAAAGTGAGAAAGTATTGCTTGAAATCACTAAGCTCAACGATGTCTAGACATACACCTTTAACTCAATTTAAAATGGAAACCAAACACAAATACCATTGAAACTCTTCAAAACCATCACTCATTACTTTTGATTGAGATATTGGTTTAGAGATCGTAATCCAAGAATCACACCTAAGGAAAACACAAGATATGGACCTACATATTATTAATTGTTGAAAAAATTAAGAATTTTTCCCAATTTTACAGATAAGAAAATTAAAATCAAGGTTAATAATGAGATATTCTGGGGCCAGTGCTGTGGTGCAGTGGATTAACGCCCTGGTCTGAAGCGCCAGCATTCCATAAGGGCACCAGTTCTAGTCATGGCAGCTCCTCTTCCAATCTAGCTCTTTACTGTGGCCTGGGAAAACAGTAGAAGATGTCTCAAATCCTTGGGCCCCTGAACCCAAGTGGGAGACCTGGAAGAAGCTCCCAGCTCTTTGCTTCAGATCAAATAAATAATAAATAAATCTTTAAGAAATAATGAGATCTTCTCAAATCTTTTATTAACTTAAATTTCTCATGAGATTAAGCTGGAGGATTCAAGAAAACTGTCTTTTAAAGATACAAAGACAAGGCTGGTATTTTGGTGAAATGGCTAAAGACACCTACTGCAACACAGGCAACCCATCAGAGCACAGGTTCATGCCCAGTAGCTCTTCTTCTGATCCAGCTCCCTGCTAATGGCCTAGAAAAATTGGGGAAGGTGGCTCAACTCTTTGGGCTCCTGATACCCACGTGGGAGACCCACAGACCTAGCGGCTGGTTCAGGTCTGGCCCAACACACTGTTGTGGCCATCTGGGGAGTGAAATAGCAGATGGAAGGTCTCTCTCTATTTCTGTCTCTCTCAGTCTCTCCCTCTCTAATTCTGACTTACAAATAAATAAATTTTGTTTAAAAAGAAACAAAGACAATGAAAATTTGGATCTAAGCAATATACTCTTAAACCATTAGTTATTTAACATTTAAAGGTAGAATTATTGCTTTAACTATAGGTATAATAAGTAGAAGGGTATGAGATGTAAAAGTAAAGATGTACTATACAAATATTATACAAATTTATATTGGCTCACTGTTTTCTTTTTACATTTATGTTAATATAAATACACTCTCATAGTATCCCAATAAGGTAGTCTTTGCTGGTGGTTACCTCTTCAACTACTATAAAATATGGATATTTCAACTATTCTCAGGAGCCGGAGCCATGCTCACTTGGTTAATCCTCCTGGCATCCCATATGGGTGCTGGGTTCTAGTCCCGGTTGCACCTCTTCCAGTCCAGCTCTCTGCTGTGGCCCAGGAAGGCAGTGGAGGATGGCCCAAGTGCTTCGGCCCATGCACCCCCGTGAGAGACCAGGAGGAATCATTTGGCTCCTGGCTTCAGATCGGCACAGGGCGCCGGCCATAGCAGCCATTTTGGGGGGTGAACCAACTCAAGGAAGACCTTTCTCTTTGTTTCTCTCTCTCACTGTCTAACTCTATCTGTCAATTTAAAAAAGTTTCTAAAAAAAAAAAGTCAACTGTTCTCAAAGGGTTTTTGTGAAAATTTTATGAAAAATTTATGGTAAGTCTATAGAAAATTAATAAGTTTCTATCACTTAGGACATTCCCATTAAACATCAGATGAATAACAAACATAGCACTGATTTTTGAATTTTTAAAACTTTCATTTTAATAATTAAATCTTTCTCTTTTTAGAAATTCAAAACCAAGTTATATTATGATGGAATTTGAAATTGCTTTCTGAACTCCATACTTACTTTCCCTGAAATCAACAATTTTTAGTCACAATATTGTGATATGGGAAATGTAGACACCTCAAACAAATGCAAATCATGACATGAAAAATTAAGCTTTGAATTCTTCAGCTGAAGTCATGAAATGAGAATTGATGGTAGCCTAGATGAATCCTCCATCTTGTCTTTGAGTGGGCTATTTATTATCATTATTTAAAAATAAAAAGTTCAATTGTTATCTCAGAAACTAAATTGGAGGTGTCTTCTAAAAAGCCAATATTTTAGGAAAAATTGTTAATCCAGTATATGAACAATTTTATTATCTTCATTTCCTTCTGTCACCATTAAACAAAATGCTCAAAATAGCAATGTCTTCCCACACAGGCCTTCATCTGGGCTCGGATTTGTTTATAGTGCTGGTCATTCATTTGCTTTGACATCACAATTATCTTCCTAGTCACAAATTGTTATGGAACACAGATGAAAAGAAAAAATATAAGCTTTAGTGTCCTTATCATATAAAGGCAATGCAGAAGCCACCAAAACATGACCTGTGAGAAAGAGTAGACAGTTTTATACACTGTGTACCTGCACTGACTACTCACAACTGCCACTGTGACAGTGGTCAGGCAAAGGCATACGTGTCCCTTTCTCAACCACGAGCTACCAAGGCCCTTCCATCTTCTCAAGGCAAAAGAGAGCATCCTAAGCTTTGGTTCATGGGTTATAATACGTATTTACTTTTCCTTCATGTAAATACACTGCAACTTGAGTCAGATGCCTCTACTTCATGGTTTTGTTCCTCTTACATTTGCTTGTTACCACTGATATGAAACTGACCACACACATTCCAGAAAGATACCTAAAAATATATGTGAGGAAAAATAACATTTAATCAGAGAGAAGTATGTGATATTGTATATAAGCTTCAGTTTAGAGCAAGACAGATTTTGTTATTGATGGTACACAGAAAAATCCCCCTTTCCCAATAATGTTCCTCCTTACCCAAAGTCCCAATGCCCCAAAGGAGTGAATGCGCTGGATTGATAACAAAGAAGAAATAAGGTGGCAGATAGAATTAAGACTGCTAATTAGTTGACCTTGATGTAGTGAGACTTCTCTGGATTATCTGAGTGGGCCCAATGCAATCACAAGGGTCTTCATAAGTTAGAGAAAGGAGAGTCCCTTTTAGAGTGATGCTGTATTATAGAAACTCCGCTGGTCATTGCTGGCTTTCTAGATAGAACAGAAAAACACCATGACTGAGCCCACCCTAGAATCTCCATAAAGAAATGCATCCCTATTGACACCTTGATTTTAGCCCAGTGAAACATTTCAAACTCCTGACCTCTAGAGTAGTAAGGCACTAAATGTGTGTTATTCTGGACTACTAAATGTATAGCAATGTTTTATATCAACAATAGGAAACTACCACATCACTCCACTAGCACTGCCAATTTTGTGATCTTCAGTGAGTTTTTACTCTTCAGACTCCAAAACAAGAAAATATTCTCAAATACATATTGTTCAGATTCTGCAAATAATATTCCTGGAAGTATACTTTTGGAAGCACATAATATACCACAAAATTTTTCATTGGTGTTATATAAATTAGTAGTCCTGGGTTCTAGTAGCATCTCTTTAACATATCAGTTATGTGAGCTTAGAAGTCATTTAACCTCTTTGCACGATGGTTTTTTTATGTAAAATTACAAAAACAATTTTTTAAAAAGTTAATATAATTTAGTATTTAGTGAGCACTTAGTATATTGAAGAAATAATAGATCAATAAGACACTTTCCCTGAAAAATGATAGATTATGACACATATTACATCACATAACAATTTATTAATTGGTAAGCAAATGGAGGGATTATTATTAGAAGCAATATTTCAAAACCAGTGGGTGAGAGTATGCTGCTATATTTATTAGGGGATGTGCCTTTAAGCAACCATTTGGGAATGTACAAATAACTATGTATTGTGCCAATGCCTGTTATATTTCTTCCCAGCTTCTACTGTGCATTTTTCAGGTAAAAACCCATTCTAACTTTGGTGAATTGTCTTTCTCTTATTGGAACAATAGTGTGGTTCATAATGAAGATGTCATCTCCTCCCGTAGAAAATGCATGGTACGTTAGTGGATTAAGTTAAGTCCAATCAACTCCTCCAAGCAATTTGAATCTTAGATGGAGTGAGGACAAGACTTGGAATTTGACTTGTCCAGGAGTGGTTCTCATTTTATTCTAAGTGTCACAAGAAGCAACTGGAGTAAGATTGACATTATTTGACCTATCATTTTATTTTATTTTTATTTTTCAAATAATTTTGTATTTTAATCCCATTTTTAATATTTTAATTATTTATTGATTTTTATAAAATTGAAAAGCAAAGGGGTGAGGAGAGAGAAAAATATCTTCCATTCACTGGTTGATTCACTCCATAAATGGGCTGGGCTGGCCTAATACCAGGAGCTCTGATCTCTGTTCGGGTCTCTCACATGGGTGGCAGGGACCAAAGTAGATGACCCTTAACCTGCTGCTTCCCAGGGTGCGCATTAACAGAACACTGGAATTGGAAGCATTGGAAGCAGAGCCAGGACTTGCACCCAAGCACTTCAGTATGGGGGATGGGTGTCCCAGGCTGTGTCTTAACCACTGTGCCAAATGCCTGCCCCAAGATCTATCATTTCCAAGAACAATTCTTAGGCCATACACTACCATGCCAAAGGGATGAAAAAGATAGAACAAAAACAGTACTGCTACTATAGCAATACTTTTATTTTCCATTATTAATGGAAAGAGTTGAAAATGATCAAAATCAAGCAGGGAAGAAAACAACTCCACATTTTTAAAAATTCTTCCAAAGCCCATTTATATCTACTTTGCTTCTTTGCATAACTGTGGTTACAACATCAAATATATTACATGCTTTTTCATGTACCCTTAAATAATTAAGTCCATCACTGAATTTCAGTGCTGAGAAGAGTATCGCCTTAGAACTTAAAATATTGAGTCAAACACAGTAATCTAATTTCAAAAATGAACTTAACAAATCTTATTTATCTTTATCTGTTAAAATAAAAGCATTATGGGGACATGGATTTTTGTGTTGTCTTCATTGTTACATTTATGAGACCTATTAACAACTCCAGGCACATAGCAATGACTTAAAAACAAGTGATGATAAATTAGATCATTTGGAGAGGAAATAGAGCTAAGAAGGGAGAAAGACTCTAGGGCACTTTGATATGATTGAGAAGAAAAGCCTCCATCAGAGACGGAGAAGTGAAAGCAAATAAAGTTAGAAGAAAATGAGCCAGAAAAGGAAGAGAGTGTGGCTGCTTTTTTAATTAATTCAATTACAGAATTTGTGTGTAGTGAGACCTGAGCATTGACTACTAAATTTGACAGGAATTACTTGGAAATGATATATTCAGAGCTGAAATATCACCAGAGGGCCTGGTGCTGCGGCATAGCGGGTAAAGCTGCAGCCTGCAGCGCCGGCATCCCATGTAAAAAGGAGCCGGTTCAACTCTTGGCTGCTCCACTTCCAATCAAGCTCTCTGCTATGGCCGGGAAA
Organism: Sylvilagus floridanus; assembly: GCA_949820135.1. Lineage (NCBI taxonomy): Eukaryota > Metazoa > Chordata > Mammalia > Lagomorpha > Leporidae > Sylvilagus > Sylvilagus floridanus. The sequence continues at coordinate 98,669,952 of OX463224.1, read as the reverse complement.
AGCAGTAGAAGATAGCCCAAGTCCTTGGGCCCTTGTACCCACGTGGGAGTCCTGGAAGAGGCTCCTGGTTCCTGGCTTCAGATTAGCAGAGCTCCAGCCATTGTGGCCAATTGGGGAGTGAACCAGCAGATGGAAGACCTCTCTCTCTCTGCCTTTCCTTCTCTCTCTGTTTAACTCTGACTTTCAAATAAATAAATAAATCTTTTAAAAAAATCTCTCTCTCTCTCTCTCTCTCTCTCTCTCTCTCTCTCTTTCTCTCTCTCTCTCTCTCTCTCTCTGTCTATATCTCTACCTGTCAAGTAAATTTAAATAAAAAAGAAAAGAAATAACACCTGAGTCTGTTATTTATAAATGACATTTTTTAAGCAGGGAATTGAGAATGCAGGAACTTCCAGAACAGACAATGATTTCAAGACTTGCTATGAGACGCTGCAGAAGATTGGAAAGGATGTGAAATCTAGAAGAAAGTGTGGGGATTAAAAAGCTATGCGTAGTCAGAATAGAAAATACCATAACAGAGTAATAGCCTTCAGATTTTCATGGGTGGAATTCAATAAATATTCATTTATAGATATTGTGTATTATATATTTTTCATATGGAGTACTTCATCAAGTTCAAGGAAAATGAAACTTCAAAATCAGTTTATTTAGGAACAAAATTTTGAAATTTGTAGATAATTTTTATAATATGAATTTGCACAAATTATGTAAAGAATACTCACATGCATGTATTTCATAATTTGTCTCTCCAAAATAAAATTTATTCTTTAGTCATATTTTTCTATGAATTTTTTGAGTTGCTGTATATGCTTATTTATTGCACTCATATACAAATGTACCATGTTATCTATTATATGCTCTAAAATAAAATATGGTACATAAATATAAAATTACATACTATATCACCACATTTATATTCACTTTAATTAATGAATAAAGATATTAATATGTATTTATATGATATATTTTATCATATGTATTTTATATATATTATCATTAGGGACTCTGGCTTATAGCATCATATAGAGAACAGACTGACAGGCTCTGATTTTGTAGCTCACTAAATGCTGCATCCATTTGGACAAGGCAATGAGTAAATAGGTGGCTAAAATTATATCACAATTATTTCCAACTTGAATACTGGGTAGGGTAGATGGACACTCCTCATCTAAACCTACCCAAACTTATCCTCCAGAAGCTGAGTTTGCAAGACCAGCAGACCTGTCTTGACAATATTCAGGAAGAGGTGGGGATGATGAATGAGGAACTCAAATAAGTGCCCACATGGGAATTACAGATTTGTGAGTGGGAGAATAATTGAGACAAGTCAAGTCATAGATTAAGAGATGGCCAAAGGAAAGAATACAAATCAGAAAAACTGAGGTCAAAATTCTTTCTTAATATAGCCTTGAAAAACACTAGCCAGAGGATATGGCAGGAGGGTGAAGGAAAGAGTTAAGAATCAGAGGATGTTGATTTGGGAACAGGGGAGGTTTAAAATGTAAGTAGTCAAAAATAACAGTTTAAAAAAGTTGGGGAAAATGATGCGAATAGATTTGATGTTTTATAGTTAGCCATGGTAAGAACAATTTCTATTTCTCTCTTGTAGTGAGGACAATTTACATATCACTGGGCCAACAAGGATCTGGAGGCTTTTGAGGTAAGGAAGAAATCACATTTTCCTAAGATTTCAGAAATGGATTAATACAATAATAAGGAGTCATGGGGCCGGTGCTGTGGTACAGTGGGTTAAAGTCCCAGCCTGCAGCGCCAGCATCCCATATGGGCTCCAGTTCGAGTGCTGGCTGCTCCTCTTCCGATCCAGCTCTCTGATATGGCCTGGGAAAGCAGTAGAAGATGGCCCAAGTCTTTGGGTCCCTGTACCCACATGGGAGACCTGGAAGAAGCTCCTGTTTCCTGGCTTCAGATCAGCTCAGCTCTGGCCATTGTGGTATTTGGGGAGTAAACCAACAGAATGGAACACCTCTCCATCCCTCTGGCTCTACCTCTCTCTGTATCTCTATCTTTCAAATAAAATAAAAAATAATAATTAAAAAAACAATAATAACGAGGCATAAAGAGATATTTTATAAATATATATGTGTCTGTATATATGAAGAGGTAAGGAGCCACTAGAAAAAGAGAAAATACACATAAAGGAGAGAAAAAAAGAAACCTTTATCATGGGAGAAGACATTTCCACATGGAATGGTCAAAGAAAATGTCCTTTCACCTTATTTAGAAAGAAAATGCTTTGGATTAAATAGTTGTGTTTGTTTTTATATGCTTTAAATATTATTTTATAGGAAAAATTTATATGACAAATTTTCATCTCTTTAATAACTTTTATATAGTGGTATTATTTGTTTGATATAGTTAAGATGATGTTTATTAGAAAATACTACTGTAGTCTCCCCTTGCTCAAACTTTTATTTTCTACAATTTTTGTTACCTGAAGACAATTGTGGGTAAAATACTGAACATACTATATGGAAATTCTGTAAGTAAACTATTCTGAAGTCTTTAAAAACTTTCTATTCTAAGTAGCATGATGAAACCTTGAGCCAAACTTCTTTATCCCTCTGGGAATAGGAGTCATCTATTTGTTTATTGTATCTACACCTTATATGGTATTCATCAATAGTTATTTCCTAGCTATCTCAAATATTAGATTGACTGCTTGATATCACAGTATTTTTGTTCAAGTAACTGATTTTACTCACTAAGCCCCCACAGCACAGAGTAGTAATGATGGAAATATAGATATGTCAAAGAAAAGTACTATGCTTCCTTTGAGTATCACCTCACAGTGGCAGATAAAGGATGAGTGCAATAAAATAACATATGTTAGAGAGAGAGAGAGAGACTAAATTCACTTGTCTCTTATCACAGTGTATTATCATTGCTCTATTTTACCATTAGTTGTTGTTCATCTCTTATTCTAATAACACAATGATTAAATCTTACCATAAACACACAAGATACACACACACATGAAAATACAAAATATCCACTCACAAAATGCTCTGTACCATTTAGAGATTCAGTTATCCAAAGACATCCCTTGAAGAAAAGGTGGAGACTACTGTAATAATTTGCATTTTTGCTGTGGTTTCACATGATTTCCCTTCTAAGCAGCTATTACAATGCTATAGATTTCTCCTTGCATTCATTTATCTTGGCCAAATCTTTAAAAAGTATTCAATGTGCACATTTCTCTACCTTTAGCTCTTTTCTTTATAAACCAATGGGTTAGCCATTCCATTATATTTTACTATCTGGAATAGCTGATGAATAAGAAAATACATAATTTAGACTCTTGTACTTGGAGATAAATTGATCATTTCAGCAAAATCTTGTCTGAAATAAACTTAAAATGCTTTTTTTTGTTTATAGATAGAACTCATCCTACTTTTTAGAAAGCAGATCCATTGAATACAATAATTAAAACACTAGATTAGGAGTCAGTTCTGCCCCATCTTTAGCAAAGTTGCACATTGACTGTTAAATTCTGTTCTGCAAATAACCAGTAACTATCCTTCACCATAAGTGTGTTTGCTCCCATATTAATATGAAGCTAACACTCATACTTCTTTCATCCCACATATGTATTAATATGGTTGTGGATGTGCTTATTGTCTCTTTAAAATACTTCCTCAGGGGCCAGCACTGTGGCTTAGTGGATAAAGCCGCTGCCTGCAGTGCCAGCATCCCATATGGGAGCCAGTGCCAGTCCTGGCTGCTCCACTTCTGATCCAGCTCTCTTCTATGAACTGGGAAAGCAGTAGAGGATGGACCAAGACCTTGCACCCCTGCACCCTCGTGGGAGACCTGGAGGAAGCTCCTAGCTTCTGGCTCCGGATTGACACAGCTCCAGCCATTGCGGTCAATTGGAGAGTGAACCAGCAGATGGAAGACACCTCTCTCTCTCTCTTTTTCTCTCTCCCTCTCCCTCTCCCTCTCCCTCTCTCTCTCTGCCTCTGCCTCTCTGTAACTCTGCTTTCAAATAAATAAATAAATCTTTAAAAATACTTCTTCGATATTGATATTCTGAAAAAGCATTAACTAGCATTTACATTTTCCTGAGACATAGGTGAAAAATGTTAGCAGTTCTCCAGGTACACAACTACGACTATGCCTTTACGTAGTATACCTAGTGTGTACATTTTTCTAAGAGTTCTCATACTTTTGATGTCTTCTATATGTAGGTCAATTCTATTAGATATGAAAGTGACATTAAAAAGAGAACACCATGCTAATAATAACATGAAAAGAATTTAGTATGGTATCTAAAACCGGATTATCTGGGTATGAACTGATTCTGCCACTAATGATCTATGTAACCATTTAGTAAACTGATTTTTCTATGACTCAGTTTCTTTACTTGCAAAATAGGCATAACAATGAAATTTATATCATTGTATTATTAGCAGAGTGAAAGGAGTTAATGTAAAATGCTTAGAGGCACACCTAGAGTGTATTAGTGATGAATAGTATGGGCTGTCATTGGTAGCTTACCTTTAGAGTGTACTTAATACATTTATAATACCTGCATGTATATTATGGCATTGAGTTCTCAGAATATAGAAATGATTCTACAAATTCACAAAATGAGAGATTAAAATGGAGTCATTACAACTGATGCAAAAGAAATACAGAATATTATTAGAGTTTTCTGTGAACAATTATATGGCAACAAATTTGTTAGCCTCAAATAAATAGGACAAATCCCTGGACACGTAGTCCTTGGAATGAATCCTGAAGAACTAGGATATTTATTTTGTTTAATTTATTTATTCATTTGAAAGGCTGAGTTACAAAGAGAGAGAGAGAGGGAGAGTTATAGATAGAGAGATAGAGAGGAAGATATTCCATCTTCGGTTCACTTCCCTAAATGACTGCAATGGCCAGAACTCAGCTGATCCAAAGCCAGGAGCTTCTTCCAGGTCTCCCATGTGAGTGCCCGGGGCCAAAGGACTTCGGCCATCTTCTGCTATTTTCTCAGGTGCATTATTATCAGGGAGCTAGATTGGAAGTAGAGCAGCAAGACTCAAAATGACACTCATATGGGACCCGCTACACCACGGAACTGGCCCCTAGAACTAGAATACTTATATAGACCAATAATGGATATTAGATTTCATCAGTAATAAAAAATTTTCATCAAAGAAAAACTCAAGACCAAAGGGTTCACTGCTGATTTCAACCAACATTTAAAGAAGAATTAACACCAATCCTTTAGAAATTATTCCAACAAACATAAAAGAAGGGAATTCTTCCACAGTAAGTTTCTGAGGCCAGCCATTACCTTGCTACCAAAATCAGATAAGGACACAGTAACAAAATAAAGAAAGTTATAGGACAATATCTTTGATGAAAATAGATGTAAAAGTTCTCAGCAAAATGCTAGCAAAGTGAATTCAATGTACATCAAAAAGGTCATTCACCATGATCAAGTGAGATTCATCCTAGAGATGTTAGAATGGTTCATCTGCAAATCAATAAATGTGATTCACCATATCAACAGAATAAAGGACTAAAATCATATAATCATCTCAATATATACAAAAACGTCATTTAATAAAATTCAGCATCACTTCATGCTAAAAACTCTGAATAAATTAAGTATTGACTGAATGTATTACAACATAACTAAATCTATACATAAGAAACCAACAACTAATAGCATATTGAATGGGTAAAACAGAAGGATTCCTCTCCAAGATGTGGAACAAAGCAAGGGATTTTAGTTTTAACCATTTTTATTCCATATAATGCTGTAAGTCCTAACTAGAGTAAGTAGTCAAGAGGAAAAAAAGCCACCCAAATTGCAAAGGAGAAAGTAAAAGTGTCACTGTTTGAAAATGACATGAATTTATATATAGAAAACTACTTTTATTTGCTACGCCTACAGCTGTGGTAACATCTGCGTAGCAAAAACAGCTGCGCCGGAGACCTCCACGGGCTGAAGGGCCGAGGTGGGATCTCTTTGGAGAGGGGCCTCGAGTACCTCCGGTAGAGATAGAGGTCAGTAATGATCTTGTCTCTACATAGTGGAAGCCGAAAACCCTTCCTGTGTTGATTCCTGTGTTTGCTCTGCCCTCTGTACATAACGTTAGAAATGATTGCAATCTACCTTTGCTGCCTGTATTTGATCTGGGCTTATGCCCCCATGGACACGGAACAACAATAGGATTACCGGGAACCCATTATCATAACAAACAGTTCCTTTAACATTCCTGAAGAAGCAATTCAGAACATCGCCTCTTTGCACCGCCAGCTGTAAAAGCCTTCCTGGAAGAAGCCTTAGCAATCAGCAATCGGACTCTGGGAGACTTCTTGGACGCTATGGAGCAACGGGAATTGCTAAAAGGAAGCAAGAATGACCCTGAGGAAACTCGGGTCGAACAGCTCATAGGGAATCCACATTCAGACCCAAACTGAAAGCAAAAGGAATTGTTAGCAACAATCCCAAAAAGGACTCTTCCCGGAGGATATGAACAATACCTAATTAATGGTAGATGGTGAACTCCCCCGCGATAGAATCCCTCTGTCATGTTAGATCCGCTTCCTTACACGGGTGCCTATGATGATATGGGTTGCAGACGGGTTAATCATGAACGGGAAAAGGCAGCATTGGGATCGATTGCCTTTTATGACTAGGTTAGCTAGGTCCAGAATCCCGTGGTGTATTATTGACAAGGCAGAAAAGACAACAGGTATGGGAAACTATAAAGATGGCTAAGGCAGTGGGCAAACAATGGCATGTTCCTCATGATTGAGCACAGATAGGAGAGGAATATCTTTCTGGCATACGTGACCTGGGTGAATGAGGCCTATATGCGGTTAAAATGTTACCACTATTCCCTCATTGTTACCGCACTGTTCTAACCATGTTAACCTTTACTCTTCTGTTAATCAATGATGATGCTTTTCCCTCACACTTTAGAAGTTTTACTATAAAAACCCTGACTTAACAGACAATAAACGCAGCAGCATTAGTACTACACTGGTGTCTGTCTGTCATTTTCCTCGCCGATTCCTTGTCTCCCTAAACGCCTTCATCCTGTTCTCCCTCGGTCTGTGAAGTCTCCGAGCTGACAGTCCGCGGCATTTATTCTTATTTTACAAAGAAACTGAGTCATAGTGACCAAACCATTTGCCTAAGGTCACACAGACTATAAGGTAGAACTAAGGTACTCATCCAAACCACTGGGCCACATATTCTATCCCAGCTGATACAAGTGGTAAAATCAACTACAACAGAATAACTGAATTAGTTTTGTGAAGTCATAAATTAATTCTAGGATTCTATAAATTGTCATACAGAATAATATTTTTAGCAATTGTATCGAATATTAAGCTATGAATGTTAAAAAAACGTAGTGTTCCAGAAGCTAATTATTAGAACCCATTAAAAAATGAAAAGTGGTGATCCTAGAGTTGTCAACCATGTTTACTAACTTGCAAAATATTTACACTGTTACTTTCATGTTTTTAATAGTTCTCAGAGGAAATACCTGAATGTTTTATATTTTTTTCACTATCTTTGAGAGACAGAGAAACATTGAGAAAATCTTCCATTCATTGGTCACTCTCTGAAGGTTTGTAATAGCCAGTACTGGTCAGGTTAAAGCCAGAGCCAGGAACTCAACCTGGGTCTCCACATGGATGGCAGGGATTTATTGTTTTGAGCCATCATTTGGTGCCTCCTAGGGTAAGCAGGAAGTTAGATCAGCGTGAAATAGCTATACTTAGAACCAGGCAATTTGATATGGGATATAGGCATCCCAAGCAGTGTTTAAGCTGCTGTGCCACATAAATGTTTTAGACAAAGACTCTTAAAGAATCAAAGAGAAAATATAGACATTCACCATAGAAAGAAATACACACACACACACACACACACACACATATATATATATACTACAGAGTGTCATTGTATGTATTTATGAGGAAACTCAATGTGAAACAAGAAAATACAGATAAAGAAGAAATCAATAAGTGAAATGAATGAAAGTATTACCAAGGAGATGGAAATCATTAAGAACAATCAAATAAAAATTTGGAGATAAAATCTGATATCGATGAAATAAAAAAAATATGATTGAAAGCTTTAACAGCAAAATAGACCAAGAGGAGGAAAGATTGTTTGACCTCGAGGACAAGATTTTTGAAATAATTCAATCAGGCAAATATAAAGAGAAAAGAATTTAAAAGAATGACTAAAGGCATTGAAATATGAAATACCATTAAACATTCAAATATTCTTATTATAGGTATTACTGAAGGAGAAGGGAAGGGAAAAGTTGTTGAAAATAATAGTTGAAAATTTCCCAGGTCTTGAAAGAGACATGCTACCAGATCAAGAAGCTAAAAACTCAAAGCAAATTCAACAATAACAAAAAAATCTTCTCCAAGGTATATGATAATCAAACTGCCAAAAGTTAAAGGCAAGGAGAGAATCTTAAAGATATTAAGAGAAAAGCATCAAGCTGCATATATAGGAAAACCAACTAGGTTAGCATCAGACTTCTTAACAGAAACCATGCAGGTCAGAAGAGAGTTATATGATGTAGCCAAGGTCTTAAGGAAAAAAAGAACTTTCAAGCAAGACTATTATATCCATTGAGGCTATCCTTTAAAGGGGAATAATAAGGACTTTTCCAGATAAGCAAAAGCTGAAAGAATTCAGCACCACCAGACTTTCCTTATAAGAAATTCTGAAGGGAGCCCTGAATTAGAAGTAAACATTCTGATGAGAGCTTGGCATTAGAGGTTAAGCCACTGCCTGTGTTTCTAGCATCTTATATGGGCACTGGTTCATGTCCAGGCTGCTCAAATTCTTACCCAGTTCCCTGCTAATACACCTGGGAAAGCAGCAGAAGATGGTCCAACTTTCTGTGTTGCCACACTCATGAGGGAGACCTGGATGAATTTCATCGCTCTGTCTTTGGCCTGGCCCAGCCCTGGACAATTTTTGTCTCCCTCTCCCTCTCTGTAACTCTGCCTTTCAAATAAATAAACAAATCTAAAAAAAAAAAAGAAGAAGTAAACATAAAAACAGAGGATATCAACAAATTAATTTACAGAGCAGGTATAATCAGTCTCCAATCAACAAAATGATATGTGTTTGCTCTTATCTATCAATACTACAATGAAGGTAAATGGATTAAATTCTCCAGTCAAAAGTCTTAGGTTGGTTGAATGGATAAAAATAAAATGAGATCCCCACCATATGCTGCCTAAAAGAAACTTATTTCACAAGCAAAATATTATAGACTGAAAATGAAAGACTGGAAGAAGATATACCAGGCAAATGGAAACAAAAATGAACAGGAGTAGCTATCCTCATATCAGAAAAAACAGATTTTGTGTGCTTCCTGATGTTCAGTCATATTCTATAGGTTAAGCAGCACTGACTGATAGCCTAAGAAAAGTACTATCTAGCACCTTGCTGTATCTTGTCTATAACTCTATGACTCAAAACAGACAGGAAAACACAAAAAGATTTACCTGAAAAATTAAGAAATTTTCCAGAAAAGCTGCTTCAAATGATTATTATTTTATTTTTCAAAGAAACAAGCAAGCAAACAAAAAATTCCTTTTAACTATAACCTCATCATACAACTTTGGGAATTCCGAAGTTAAAATGTTCTCATTTAGGGACGATCTTGTTGTTTTAGTATTAAATGATTTCCTAGAACAGGTCATCAGAGAAGGAGGCACCTTTCTATTAAGGGAGGAAAGAACTTCCACTATGACTACGACCTTGTCTAAATAAGATCAGAGACAGTGAACTCAAAAGGCCTCCATAGCCTTGGCAACTCATGACAAAAGCCTAAGGTGATTACTGATGCCATAAACAAGAGTGTCAATTTGTTAAGTCAGCAACATGAGTCACTGTGTGCATTTTCTTCATGTAGGATCTCTGTCCTAAATGTGCTGTACATTGTGACTTAATGCTATAACTAGTACTCAAACAGTATTTTACACTTTGTGTTTCGATGTGGGTGCAAGCTGATGAAATCTTTACTTAATATATGCTACACTGATCTTCTGTATATAAAGAGAATTGAAAATGAATCTTGATGTGAATGGAAGGGGAGAGGTAGCAGGAGATGGGAGGGTTGCAGGTGGGAGGGAAGTTATGTGGGGGGGAGCCATTGTAATCCATAAGCTATACTTTGGAAATTTATATTCATTAAATAAAAGTTAAAGAATGATTTCATAAAGAATATTTAAGGAATGCAACTTATTATCTGTGATTTTTGGAAAAACTGGCAAGGCTCACTGCTCCTGGTTTATTTTGGGAACTTAGTGAATGACTCCCCAAAGAAGTGAGCTACATTATCCTTGATATTACTCAACTCAGGGCCTGCTGCCTTCTGATGCAGATCCTTGCTACATTTTAATGATGAGTAAGGCTCTGTGAATTCCACAGGGTCTTACAATAAGCAGCATTTCAGAAATGCAACTTAGTGCATTCTCTGTGTAATAGGCAAAATTTTCCACATGTTCTAGGCAAAAAAATCACCCTTGACATTTTAAGAAGTAAATGAGATTCTCAAATGATTGTGATAATTTACAAGAGACATATTTAAACAATAAAGGGCTTTACCCCACAATGTGAGAAATTTGTGTAAAAATAAAGAACAAGAATGTTGACAGGCTTTTAAAATATATATATAAATTAATTTTGGTCTAAGTTGCCCATGCTTTGTCACTAGGAAACTCCAGCATCTTATCCATTTAAAAACTATTGTTAACCACTTAGTTCTTCTGAGCTACAATAGTGTAAAAATAATATCTATGTGCATATTTGTGGTATTGTGATATAATAAGTATTATATGGTTTGTCTTTGACCTTGGTTCCTAAGAAATAGCTTCTAAGTCCCTTGGAATCCTCAGAGGAATGAGTGGTTTTTGTGTGGTAATGAGAAGACTGGTGGCTAGGAGACTTGGGGTAATTTAAGGAGGGAGCTAGTTACTAGAAAAATCAAGGTATGATTCCACGGTTGGTACTTTCAGCCCATCCCCCAAGATCTGAGAAGGGGAGAGCAGCTAGAGATTGAGCTGATCACCAGTGGCATGTCATTTAATCAATCATGCCTGTGTAATGAAGCCAAGGATTGGCTTCACAGTGTTTCCTGATTGCTGAATACTTGAAGGTATCTGGAAGCACCATGTCCTTTCCCTCGTACTTTGCCATACGCATCTTTTCCACCTGGCTGTTCATTTGTGTTCCTTGTAATATCCTTCATAATACATCAGTGGACATAATTTTGTATTTCTCTGAGTTCCCCATCATTGAACCCCATCAATTAATCAAACCCAAGGAGGGGGTCGTAGGAACCCCAATTAATACCTGGTTAGTTATAAGTTTGGGTGACAGCCTACTATTTGACATTGGCATTTGGTGAAAAGGTTGGTCCATGAGAGTGAGCCCTCAACCTGGGAGATCTGAAGCTCTCTTTAGGTCGATGATGTCAGAATTTAATTGATGTATAAGACACCATATTGGTATCCTCTGGTGAATTGTTTGATGTGTAGGGAAGAAAAAGAAAACCCCATAGATCTTTTCATATTGATTTTGTGTTATATTGAGTGAATGTGTAAGACTAGGAAAAACCCTGTGCTGTTTTCTCTCTCTGTTAATCACATATTTATTTACTAAATTTAGTATAGTATTTTTAATCCTTGAAAGATATATTGTGCTGATTTAAGTTTCTCTGGCTTTCATTGTGCCTTCAAGTGTTTACATGAAAATTCCAAATATGCAGCAAAACTAGAAGAATCATTAATTTTAATCGAAATGTGTATTGAATTTCCATTTAATATGCCAAATAATTTCTTTGAATCTTCTTGAGGAAATGTGACATATTAACAGGGATTGATGACTATCATAGAATCAGCAAGTGTACCTTAGCTAAGAGGAGCATGGAAATGAAGCAGCAACAGAGAGCCACAACTCCAGTCATCTGATTCAGGAAAGTTACAGCCTAGGATTAGACTCACATGAACTCTTTTCCTCCATCATTGGTATTAGTGTTAGAATATGATTATCATGTGATTAATGACATATTACTATTTTGATGGCATTAATATTTAAATATATTAATGATAGATTAACAACATTATGATTTATTTCTCCTCCTAAAATATCTATTGACACACACACATTCATAAAAAGATCTTTACATAAAGGGAATATAAATTGAGAACTCTGTGATCCCTATCTCTATGAAAGAGCTGAGCAAATCTGAAGACTGTCACAGTTTTCATGCTTTATCACTGACACAATTTAAAACTAACTTTTTAAAAAGAATTTATGACTAAAAACATGAGAAAATAATAAACTTCAGTGAATTTTTTAAAGATTTACTTTTTAGAAGACAGAGTTACAGAGAGAAAGAGGGAGAGAGAGAGAGAGAGACATCTTCCTTCTGCTGGTTCATTCCTCAAATATTCACAAGGGCCAGGTCTGGGCCAGACCGAAGCCAGGAACCAGGAGTTTCTTCTGGGCTTCACACATGCGTGGCAGGAGCCCAAGCACTTGAGTCATCTTCTGCTGCTTTCCCAGGCACATTAACAGGGAATTGGTTTGGAACTGGAGCAGCTGGAACTTGAACTGTCAGCCATTTGGTATGCTGGCATTGCAGGTGGCAACTTAATCTATTATACCACAATGCTGGTCCCAGTTTGAGTGATTTTTTTTTTCTCTCTACATCCAGTGCAATTAGTACTTATTGAAATAATCAAATGCAGCATTTTTGAAAACTTTTCCCAGGTAGCTCAGTTAAAGTGTGGTAGCTCAGTTAAAGTGTGAAGTAACTCCCTTCTACAGTATTTATAATGTTATTCTGAAGGTGGTAGGACATACAAAAACATTGGGAACAATCTTAGGAGCTTTTCAAAATAATAGTGACTTTTGGGTGAAAAATTTTCCTGTCCAGTTGATCACTGGGATAAAAACTATGCATAATTATGTCCTTCATACAGTTTTGTTAAGTCAAGGTATCTTGTACACTTATTTTATAGGCCTTTAAAGAATTAATTTTACCTTAAATTATCTAGCAAAGGTAGAAAAAGGGAGAAAATCTAATGTTTCAGTACTTACTATTCAAAAAAAAAAATGAATGTGAGCTAATTTTTTTCTCCGATAGAATTTGAAGCAGGAGACCATAGGTTTAATATGTACCCTAGCAATTATGAGCTTTCTATCCTTGGACAAATGAATCTCTCAAAGATTCAATTTTTCAATTTGTAGACTAGTAGGAACCATAACCTATATCTCATACATTTATGGTAAGAAAAAAATAACAGCCTAAATGAAAAGAGCTGGTGGAGTAGCTGTGGCATAGTAAATACTAATATTACTGATCATTGGTATTAGGCATGTCTATTCTGACATTGAATTTTGGCACCTAAGAATAAGCAGTGGTCTCCAGATCTTTGCCAGTCACTCTAATTTATTTAACCTTTCTAACAGGTAATTAAATTAGCAGCCTGGAATGTATTCAGTGCCATTATTTGCTAGGGAGTAGCACAGCAGCGGTAGCTGGGGGCATAAACTCTGAAACAAGATTTTGAGTTTCAGCACCAGCCGTGCTACTTACTGGCTGTGTTTACAACTCTGATGCCTCGTTTCCTCACCTATGTGATAGAGATAACAAAATCATCTCTCATTCATAGTGAAGGATTATAAATATCACTGTTTGAAAGACCTTTTGAACAGTGACTAGCATTTTGTAAACATAAATTAAGTGTTTGGTAAATAAATACAAGCAAGTGCAACACTTTACGGATCTTTTTAAATAGTAAATATTTTATGTCTGTGTTTCAAACCTATTCAATATATAAACTCAGGTATATATTACATGAGTTTGAATTAGAGTAGGAACTTAATTTGTAGCTAGCCTGAATCATATGTTTTCATGCATAAAAGTACAACTGTGAAGCCCAAAGTAGAATCACTAGAACTGATCCAGTTCTGAGGACTATTGCCTGGGTTAGTACTGACTCTCCATTGAATGCCTTAGGGACTTGCTCATCAAAAGCAACCCCATTATGTTTCTTAGGTGAAAATAGTTTCACTTTTTATTTATATAAGAAATAAAAGAAGCAAAGGGAAGCCTGTTTTCTTCCTTTCAATAAGCTTTCATCAAAACCTGATTAAATCTTCCTTCCACATAATCAGAAAATGTAATCTGAGTACCTATTCAGACATAGCAGACAGAATCGCATCTTCACAACAGTTTTTCCTTTAAGAGATTGCATTCGCCTCAGGCCACAGAGTCCTTGCTGCTGACAAATCTGTGTCTGCTTTTCGTGGTTTTTAATTCTCATACTGAAAAAAGAAAAAAAAAGGAAATCTTAGACTTTTTTAAACAATTTTTATTGTTCTGTTACTGATATAATTTAAGACTTTATATTATTTATATAACCATTTACTAAGTTCTCATTTCAAATCATACAAGAATATTTTCAATTTTAAAAATACAGTGATAAAATATTGAGGGAAAATAATGATTTTTAATTTTTTTGAATCCATCACTATTCAAGTTTCTAAGCTACAAAATCTTTCTAATAAATAGTACACTATACTTATATGAGGTGGGTTAACTAAGTAATAGTGCTTTAAGAAAAACTTTGTGTATTTGTGCAATGTGGGTATACTTCATAGAACATGATTGTCCTATATTAATGAAATAAGTTTGTATTCTGGAATACTTGTTATTAATCTGTTTTTTTCTTATCCCAAATCACAAGTTTATTTAAAACTCTGGAGATATTTAAGAATCATTACTTTTACAAAAGACAAATTGATGATTGAGAATTGAAAGTTACCTTTGCCTTCTAAAAAATATCTAAAACTATGGTTTCTTTGCATTTCCCATAGTAAAAGAAAGAAACAGAGGAAGAATGCAGAAGATTAGGATGAGGTATGTGTCAGAGATAATAATAAAATTCTTAAGGTGGACTGCTAAATCTGGCGAAATAACCGTTAAAAAATATATCCATTTTAGGAGCCTTTCTGTGGTCTCTTGTCTCCTTTCATCATTTATGATATACTCTATCCAAAACTTTAACTGACAAGATATATTACCATAGAATCCTCAAAAAGAAACTTTTTTTAAACTAGAAACTTCTCCAAACTAGATTGCTAAAACCACTTTTTTTTTTTTAATTTTCAAAATCCATGCTCCTAATCTCAGTGCCAGCATCCTCCTTCATCTTGAAATTGTTTATCACTTAGTCAACATCGTATTTTTCTTCTGTAAGGCAGTTTTACTGAGGCTTAACATTCGATGTCACTAAGTGAAAGTGATACATGACTCATACCAAAATGGAAAAAGCCAATCTCTGAGTTCCATTTTAAATAAATAGAGCTTACAACCCCTTTGCGAGATGAATAAGCTCTTTTGCTTTATTGGCTTTTGACAAAGTTGTATATACAACACGGATTGGCTGATGCAGCAGAAATTTTGCAGTTTAGTAGTTCTAAGGTATTATATTGCACTTGCTAACATACACACAGCATCTACTATTCTTTGATGAAATTAAATAGGCCTTGTAATTCTCAATGGGATGCTGCAAGAAGTATTTCTATGCGCAGATGTTCTTTCAGAATAATTTTACCTAGCTAAATGTTGATGAAGTACTTTTATTTCATCATGACTCTTTATTATGAAGATATCTCTTGTATAAACAGGCACTATTTTTTCCAACCTAAATCATTCAGTAGCTCTATAACTTGATATTTGCATCTACAGTGAAGAAATTGAGAACTAGATCATGCCGAATAGGTGTTTAGATGATGTTTAGAAGAGCAACATTTTATCTTTATAATGTAATACTAAAACTAAAAGCAAATCACAAATTCTATGCAAAGTGTGGTGATGTTAAAACATGTCTTCAAGTCCTTAACACCAAGAAAGAAAATGTACACCCACTCTTTTGAATACAGATGAGCTTATGACTACTGTAATCAATAGAATAGGAAAGATAAAATGACATTGGACTTCCCAGACCAGAAAAGGCCATGTTCCTGAAACACCTTATAAGAAGTTAGACTACTCTGACATTGCCACAACGGAAAATTCCTTGAAGATGCTCTGACTACAGTCTCAGCAAAGTCCAGCCAACTTCACAGACAGACTAGTTAGTGAAGAATCTTTCTTGGGTATGGATCCTACAGCCCAGTTTGTTCTAGCTCCTTGTTGTTTGTGTCTCCCTAACAAAGGACCCAGCCAGATACAGTGAACCATTAAAAAGGGAACTCCCTGTGTTCTTTCTCAATTTCACTTTTAATTTTTTTTTTATTTGACAGATTTATAGACAGCGAGAGAGAGAGAGACAGATAGAAAGGTCTTCCTTCCATTGGTTCACTCCCCAAGTGGCTGCTACAGCTGGCACTGTGCCGATCCGAGCCAGGAGCCGAGTGCTTCTTCCTGGTCTCCCATGTGGGTGAAGGGGCCCAAGTACTCAGGCCATCCTCCACTGCCCCCACAGGCCACAGCAGAGAGCTGGACTGGAAGAGGAGCAGCTGGGACTAGAACCCGGCTCCCATATGGGATGCCAGCACCGCAGGTGGAGGATTAACCATGTGAGACAAGGCGCCGGCCCCCTCAATTTCACTTTTTAAAAAAGTATGTATGTATGTATGTATGTATTTAGAGAGATCTCCCATGTATTGGCACATCCCCAAATGCCTGTGAAGCCTGATGCTTTGCCAACACTAAAGCCAAGAGTGAAGAACCCAATCCCGAATAGGTGTTAGGCATCCCACTACTTGAGTTATCAGCTGTTGTCTCTCAGGTTATACATTAACTGGAAGCTGGAACAGAGCCAAGACTCAAACCTAGCCACTCTGATATGAGATACAGACATCCCAAACAGTATCTTATTTGCTAAAACAGACACCTGTTCTTGAATTTCTTTTTTTCTAAAAATAAAATTATTTATTTAAAGGAAGGAGGGAGAATTGAGAGAGAGAGAGAGAGAGAGAGAGAGAATCTCCCATTGGCTGGTTCACTCCCCAAACGCCTCTTGTGAAGGTTGGAGCTGATGAGACTAAAGCTGGGAGACAAGAACTCAACCCATATCTCCCGTGCGGTTGGGAGAAAGGCACTTACTTGAGCTATTACTGTTGCCTCCCAAGGTCTGCATTAACATGAAGCTGGGGTCAGGAACCAAAGGTGACTTTCAAATCCAGACACTTTGATATGGAATATGTGTGTCAGAATGGACATCTTGACCACTAGGCCAATCGTCTGCCCCAGTCTAAATTTCTAACCAACAGGATTTTTATGCATAATAAAATGATTGCTTTAGGGCCTGTAGCCAGCTTGAGGATGATTGCTGCTTTTGAGAAATTTTGCAAGAAAAGTAGAAACAAGACATTTAAAAATATTAATAAATTTTATTAAAAACAAAGTTGATGAATATCACTATTACATCAATTATTTTAATATTTAAAGATGGAGATTATGCCTTCAATCTACTATTTTCTGTAATTCCTACAAATTTATAATTTTGCTATCTAAGGAGTAACACTCCTTAATCTACACTCTATTAATCTTATTACTAAAAGATTAATCATGCATAAAATTAAGCAATCATGAGATTTATGATAATTTTGAAATCATAATCAAATGATTAGATCTTTTTTGAAATATGTATAGGGCTAGAATGTGGATGAATTAAGAGGAGGCAAATAGAGAAAAATATATTGTTATTTTTCTCCTTCTAAAACTTACATCAATTGATATTATGTTAAATCGGCAATGTATGTCTCCAGTAATTGTTATTTTATTTTATTTTTTTAAAGACCTATTTACTTTACTTGAAAGTCAGAGTTACACAAAGAAAGAAGGAGAGGCAGAGAGAGAGAGAGAGAGGTCTTCCATCCGCTGGTTCACTCCCCAATTGGCCACAACAGCCAGAGCTGCACTGATCTGAAGCCAGGAGCCTCTTCCAGGTCTCCCACATGGGTGCAGGGACCCAAGAACTTGGGCCATCTTCAATTGCGTTCCCAGGCCAGAGCAGAGAGCTGGATCAGAAGTGGAGCAGCGGAGTCTCAAACCGGCGCCTTTTTACATAGGATGCCGGCATTGCAGGCAGTGGCTTTACCCACAGCACCGGCCCCTCTAGTAATTGTTCTAAACAACACATGCATGGCCGGCGCCGTGGCTCAACAGGCTAATCCTCCGCTTTGCGGCGCCGGCACACCGGGTTCTAGTCCCAGTCGGGGTGCTGGATTCTGTCCCGGTTGCCCCTCTTCCAGGCCAGCCCTCGGCTGTGGCCCAGGAGTGCAGTGGAGGATGGCCCAAGTGCTTGGGCCCTGCACCCCATGGGAGACCAGGAAAAGCACCTGGCACCTGGCTCCTGCCATCGGATGAGCGTGGTGCGCCGGCAGCAGCGCGCCGTCCACGGCGGCCATTGGAGGGTGAACCAACGGCAAAGGAAGACCTTTCTGTCTGTCTCTCTCTCTTACTGTCCACTCTGCCTGTCAAAAATAAATAAATAAATAAACAACACATGCAAATGATTTTATAATAAAAATTATTCATGTTATACATCAGTTACATGCACTTAAACATGCATATTCTTATTATAGTCCCATAGCCCTGATGAAAAATACTTTGCCAAACCAAACCTGTGTCAAATCTAATTTCACTTGAGTTTCTTATGAAATTAATTTTAATGCCTAATCATGCAGTCTTCATGCTGACAAAACCCATATTGAAGTTAATGACACAGGTGTCTCCAAAGAATGTCTAAAATTTTATTCTACTCAAGTAGCAATAGTTCAAAGATTTGGGCTTCAGTAATTTCCTTTTCACCAATTTTTATAAGAAAATAAAGGAAAATAGAGTCTCTGTGTTAAGTAAGAGTTTATGATTGTCTTGCACATTCTATGTGCTTGGATAAATGCACGCGAAGTCCTTCTCTGCCCACTAGTCTCTAACAACAAATGACCTTGTTTTTCTGTTTAATTGTTTAATTAATTTTTATATTAGGATTTTGTTTTAATAGACATTTAGAAATTGTGTATATTACGGACTGCTACATGATGTTTTGATACATGTATGCACTATGAAACTTCAAGCCAGGGTAAGCACCTGTTTCTTTGAACATTTATTATTACTGTGTTTAAAAGACAAGACATTCGGGCCAGCACAGTGGCTCACTTGGTTAATCCTCCACCTGCAGCGCAGGCATCCCATATGGGCACCGGCTCTAGTCCTGGTTACTCTTCTTCCAGTCCAGGTCTCTGCTGTAGCCCAGAAAGACAGTGGAGGATGGCCCAAGTGCTTGGGCCTCTGCACCCACATGGGAGACCAGGAAGAAGCACCTGGCTCCTGGCTTCGGATGGGCACAGTCTAGCCCCAACAATTGCAGCCATTTGGGGAGTGAACCCTCAGACGAAAGATCTCTCTCCCTCTCTGTCTCTCTCTCTCTCTCTCTAACTCTGCCTTTCAAGTAAATAAATAAATATTTTTTTGAAAATGTTATGATATCCTTCAAATGAAATGAAATATCAATCCATAAAAGGAATTAAAATACAACCATGATAAAAGCAAACCTGAAATAAATCCAAAAAAGTACATACTAAAAAGAGCTACATGAGTAAACAAAGAATATTATCAATTAGATATCTTTAAAGATTAAATGACTGGCTGGCGCCCCGGCTCAATAGGATAATCCTCCGCCTGTGGCGCCAGCACACCGGGTTCTAGTCCCGGTCGGGGCGCCAGATTCTGTCCCCGTTGCCCCTTTTCCAGGCCAGCTCTCTGCTGTGGCCCAGGAGTGCAATGGAGGATGGCCCAAGTGCTTGGGCCCTGCACCCGTGTGGGAGACCAGGAGAAGCACCTGGCTCCTGCCTTCAGATCAGCGCAGTGTGCTGGCCGCAGCAGCCATTGGGGGTAAACCAACGGCAAAGGAACACCTTTCTCTCTCTCTCTCTCTCTCACTGTCCACTCTGCCTGTCAAAAAAAAATTTTTTTTAAATTAAGAGATTACGGAAACTAATTGTTAGAATTTCAAAGCACTGTCCACCAGGGTGGGTGCTTAGCCATGTGGAAATGCCTGGCTTTTATGTGTGGCTCTGCTCCAGACTCCAGCACCCTACTAACCCAAACCCTGGGAGGCAGCAGTGATGATTCATTGGGTTCCTAACATCCACAGGAGACAGACCTGGATTAAATCCCCAGCTGGGGGCCTTTGTGGGAGACAGAACCAGCAGGTGGCGCTCTTTCTTTTGTCTGCTTTTTTTTTTTTTTAACTCTCAAATAGGTAATATTTTTTTTTCAATATACTCTCCATAATGTTGTACATGTGTCATTATCTGAATATGATAAAATTGGAGCTTCTAGTTTGAAATCAGATAGAAAGCAAAAGTTTGACTTGTTTGAAATTTGTGCAAAAAAGAAATTCTTAAAATCCTGCAATATATATAAAAGTATTTGAGAAAAAATTGGCTAAAGAATACAAACTTAAGACAATTGAGGAGGCTGTTCATCAGCTCCCTTCAAATTAAAAGCCAATTAAGAAATCACGAATGGTCAGGAAATTTTGTTCCAAACTTGAATCCACCCTCAAGAATTTAAATCAACTGAGTTAAAACTACCCTTCCTTTAGAAGACAAGCTGCCTTACAAACAAGGGCTGGAAAGCTCTTTATACCTGCAGCTATGTTCCTGCATGAATCAATCTTTTTAAATATTAAACTTCTTTTAGGTAAAGTGAGAGAGAAATTGGAGGGGATTCTACAAATCCTTTTAGAGATTAGGAATGTATTTATTTTATGATATAACATAGGTACCACTCTTACAATGGAATACAACACTGTGTTTTGTAAATGATAAAATGAAAACTTGACGTCACTTGGACCCAGAAGGGATCATACAAGAACAGCACTAAAAATAGCTGACACACTCAAAAACCTTATTTACCTAGTATCAGACACTAATCAAAGGTCTGCATGTATTAATTTGCATAATTCTTAAAAGAAGGTTTTACTTTAACCCCTGTTTCACAAATGAGTAGCTACAGGATAGAACAGAAGCATTTTCTGAATCACACGTTTAGGATTTGGTGATAGAGGGTGAGAACAAGAAACTATGCTGCTGAACAGTCTAACAATTACTGTACATTTTACCATGAAATTATAGAATTGTCATTAATTTATCACCTATCAAAAATAAAAACATAGATTCTATCTGTAGCTCTTGACAAAAACTATATGGCTTTTGATTTTTTAGCTCTAATATATTTTTGTAGATTTTGTTAATACTCAATAAACCGTATTTAATAAATTCAAACACTGGAGATATAATAGCACAGTTGAATTCTTTTTCTCAATGTATGGTTCACACTTTGACTTTAATGTGTGAAAATGTTTCTAGGAAATCAGGCTTGAAAATATATAAAATGAGGCTGGTGCCGTGGCTAGATAGGCTAATCTTCCACCTTACAGCGCTGGCACATGGGGTTCTAGTCCCGGTCGGAGCGCTGGATTCTGTCCCGGTTGCCCCTCTTCCAGGCTAGCCCTCTGCTATGGCCTGGGAGTGCAGTGGAGGATGGCCCAAATCCTTGGGCCCTGCACCCGCAAGGGAGACCAGGAGAAACACCTGGCTCCTGCCTTCGGATCAGCGTGATGCTCCAGCCGCAGCGCACTGGCCATGGCGGCCATTGGAGGGTGAACCAAGGGCAAAAGGAAGACCTTTCTCTCTGTCTCTCTCTCTCACTGTTCACTCTGCCTGTCATATATATATATATATATATATATATATATATATATAATGAATCTAAGACTTTCTGACTGCTTCTAGTATATTTTTTTCAAATTTCCATGCTACATTTATTTTATTAAAATTAGTTCAAAAGTCACAAATAGCAAAAATTATACAAACTAGTCAAAATTAAAACTTACCAAATCACAAAACTCACCCATCTCTGACATGTCCGTATCTCTAGTAGAATGGGTATGTTAATCTATTGTACATGAAGCAAATTACCAACAGCACAATGTCTAAATTGTAGGTGTCAAAATGACCACATTCCCCCTACAGGCTTCAGGGGAGACACATGGACAGGCATTTTCCAGTAGATGGAAGCCATTTGATTTCTTTGGTGTGTGCCCCCTTCTTATCTCTTCAAAATTGGCAGCAGAACATCTAATGCTCTGCTTCTATCATCGTATTGCCCTTTCGTCTCTAACGCTATGCCTCTATCTCCCTCTTATAAAGAATTTTGTGATTATATTGAATTGACACAAACAATCCAAGAGAATTTATCCATCTCAAAATCAATAATTTAATCACATCTGCAAGATCCCTGTTGCCATTTAAGGTCAAATATTCATAGGCTCTAAGGATTCCACTGGGAGTGGGGTTATCCAGTGGGTAACAAGAAACATCCTGTACTAAGTGTAAAGCTTAGAAAAATTTTAGTTGCTGACCATTATGGGCAGATACTTCTAACTATCAAAACTACAAGAGCATTGAAGAAAAAGTGCCCCATTTTAAAAGGTGAAATATTTATGCAATCTGAAGCTAAAGCAGAGTATTAAAAGTATCCCATTTTAAAGACAAAATACCGAACTCCCGAGAGATTTTGTCTCATAGACTATTAATCAAA
This sequence comes from Sylvilagus floridanus, assembly GCA_949820135.1. Lineage (NCBI taxonomy): Eukaryota > Metazoa > Chordata > Mammalia > Lagomorpha > Leporidae > Sylvilagus > Sylvilagus floridanus. The sequence goes on along the minus strand of OX463224.1, from coordinate 98,647,306 downwards.
TTGATATCTGATGTCATAAATTCATTTCTTGGTCTCTTGACTATCAAATGTTTTCCTAGTGTTGCTTTTTCCACCATAGCAAACTTCTCATCTCAGATATTTTGACCACTATATTACATCTTTCCAAAAAGAAAAAAATTAATTATTCATAAATGGACAAGAAATAGACATGCTTTCGAGAGATATAGAATTACTGTTAGAATCAATCATTTGACAGATGTTTAGATAAGAAACTGATCATATCACTGATTTTTGGCAAAGTAACTAATGTATGAGCAGCTTGAAATAGAAAATAATAAAAGCAACTTACTCACTTTCATCTTTCTATCATCTGGCTAAACAAGTTAGTAGGAAGTTTTTCAGGGTTTTCTTAGGTCTTTGGAGTTTGTAATTGATGCAAAAGCCACAATGAATTCTCCTATTGAAAATAAAAGCAAAACGTGTGAATCATTACAAAGAATATTATAATTATCACAATGACTGAATAAAAAAAATTGCATAGATTTATCAATGAACTGAAGAAAATTTTAAACAAAGTTTTATATGAATATATTTAGAAACAATTTTTCAAGTAATTTGGTTACAATTTTAATAACTAACCATCACTTAACACGGGTAATATACTTTTTTTAAAGATTTATTTCACTAATTTGAAAGACAGAGTTACAGAGAGAGCTAGAGACAGAGAGAGAGGTCTTCCACCAGCTGGTTCACTCCCCAGATGGCCGCAACGGCCAGAGCTTCTCCGATCAGAAGCCAGGAGCTCGGAGTTTCTTCCAGGTCTCCCACTCGGGTGCAGGGTCCCAAAGACCTCGGCCATCTTCGACTGCTATCCCACGCCATAGCAGAGAGCTGGATTGAAAGAGGAGCAGCCAGGAGCAGAACCGGCTACCATATGGGATGCCGGTGCTTCAGGCCAGGGCATTAACGGGCTGCACCACATCACCGGCCCCGGGTAATACACTTTGAATCTTAGATTCTTTGTTGGAAAATGTGTAATAAATTATATTTATTTATTAAAAATAAGAAAAGATTTTGAATTCCTCCATATTAATATGATTATCCAGTCTCAAAACATTTAGGGATATAGTGTAATTTTACTCTCCAGATAAAATATTTACTGTAGAAAGTATAGTTAAACAGCATAATTGAATCATAAATACTTCCTTGATTCTAATCATATGCTTATTTTCCTAGAAATAGAAGTTTTGAATTCAAACATAAATTATAATTAGTATTAGCCTATAAAATCAATGTCATAATGCATTAGTTGTGATGCTATATAGTATGTTACAGAACAGAATAGTGATAACGTATATTACTATCAATTTATTGTAATATTAAGAGTTATTGGTAATATTAGTACTTAAAATATGCATCTATTAAATTTCTTATGTTTAATGATTTTCTTTTTTTACCATGTAATCTCACTCCTTTTTTAGAAAGCTTTTATTTAAACTCTGTAATTAACAAACAATTATTCTTAGGTGTTTAAATTTTAACTGAAAAGTGATCCCTGTGAAATATAAGAGTGGGAATAAGAGAGGGAGGAGATGTACAATTGGGACATGCTCAATCGGAACTGCCCCAAATGATGGAGTTAGAAACAGGCCAGGGAATTCCAATACAATCCCATCAAGGTGGCATGTACCAAGGCCATCTCACTAGTCCAAGTGATCAATTTCAGTTCACAATTGATCACACTGATAGGTCTAAGAGTCAAAGGGATCACACAAACAAGACTAGTGTCTGCTAATCCTAACTGATAGAATCAAAAAGGGAGAGAATGATCCAACATGGGAAGTGAGATACACAGCAGACTCATAGAATGGCAGATGTCCTAAATAGTACTCTGGCCTCAGAATCAGCCCAATAAATGTAAATTTCATACGTGCAATTTGTGGATTATAGCAGTTCTTCCCCTCCCATACCTACCCTCCCATCCCCAAACCATCCCACCTCTTACTACCTCTACCATCCCATTCTTCATTAAGATTCATTTTTAATTATCTTTATATACAGAAGGTCAACTCTGTACTAAGTTTGCACCCACACAGACACACAAAGTATAACGTACTGTTTGAAGACAAGTTTTACCATTAATTCTCATAGTACAACTCATTAAGGACAGAGGTCCTGCATGTAGAGCAAGCGCACAGTGACTCCTGTTGTTAATTTAACAATTGACACTCTTATTTATGACGTCAGTGATCACCCAAGGCTCTTGTCATGAGTCGCCTAGGCTATGCAAGCCTTTTGTGTCCACAAACTCCGTCACTATTTAGATAAAGACATAAGCAAAGTGGAAGTTCTCTCCTCCCCTCAGAAAAAAGTACTTCATTCTTTGATGTCCCCTTCTTTCCACTAGGCTGTTTAATGATTTTCATTTCAACACTATCAACTAGATAATTGGTATTATTCCTTTACACCTACAGATGTAAAACTGAGGTGTAGAAAAGAATACTTTTTCTTATCAGAAATCACAGTTTTCAAAGAGTTAGAAGACAATCTTTCACGGTGATTTTAAAAAGAATTTTTAGCAATCAGATATGGGATTATAGTCCTGTACACTATATTTTCTCATTCATAAGTGAGGATTGAGAAAATTCCCTAATAAAAGAATGATCGGCCGGCGCCGTGGCTCAACAGGCTAATCCTCCACCTTGCGGCGCCGGCACACCGGGTTCTAGTCCCGGTTGGGGCGCCGGATTCTGTCCAGGTTGCCCCTCTTCCAGGCCAGCCCTCTGCTGTGGCCCGGGAGTGCAGTGGAGGATGGCCCAGGTGCTTGGGCCCTGCACCCCATGGGGAGACCAGGAAAAGCACCTGGCTCCTGGCTCCTGCCATCGGATGAGCGCGGTGCGCCGGCCGCAGTGCGCCATCTGCGGCGGCCATTGGAGGGTGAACCAAGGGCAAAAGGAAGACCTTTCTGTCTGTCTCTCTCTCTCACTGTCCACTCTGCCTGTCAAAAAAAAAAAAAAAAGAATGATCACAAATGGAAAAATCACTTTGAAATGTGAATGGAGAACTATTGCTTTTTCCTAAGGTAGACATACAACAAACCTTTTTTGAAAACTGAGACTGTTTATTAGCTTGCAAAGTATACATTAGTCACATGCATATTTTTTTCTTTCTGAATTATTAAATTAATAAGCCATGATTTAAGTAATTTATAATGAATTGCAGCTAGATTCTGCATCTTCTTAGAGGTAAATTGGTGGTTTTTGTTTTGTTTTGTTTTGTTTTTTGCTTTCTGATCAACAGGATATCAGGACACATGGATTTCTGATTAACGATCTTGTTAATAAACCAATCTAAATGCATGCTTCTGGGCATCTCCTAAAGAAAGGAGATTTTGAGAAAGCTAGCAGAAGAGAAAAGCAGATTTTGAATAATGCATGGATTTGTTCCCTTCTATCTCCCTGCCTTTTGCTTGTAATGATATGTTTTGATAGCTGTAAATAGCAGGGATTTGCAGATGAAAGATACTACCTGCCTAATGTTATTTTACTATTCCAGGGATTTGATAAACCATTAAATCACACCAATAGCAAAATCAGTAAATGCTGCTTAACCTTAAGCTGTGAAATGGTAATAATTACACAGTGGTTTTACTGGAGATGATAAATGTTTTTGCAAAATTGTGACTACATTAATAGTTTTTAATGATAACATATTTCAGTGAGACATGTGGGATTTATAGGAATAGATGTTAGAGAAACATAACTTGTTAATGCAGGGCTGTAGTGTTTGCCAAAGTGTGTCTGCTTGATGTTCTGAGTTTTGCAATCATTCAGAAAATTTTCAGGTTGATATCTCCCTGATAGTCTTCAAATTTTGACTGATTCCTTCTGCTTGGAACTGATAATAACACTATCATCAAATGAGATCTAGTCAAGATCCTAAGCATTTTGGTATGTATTAACTCTATTATTCTATTTGATTTTCAGAAATTCACAACATAATAATTATTATGATTATGGCCAATATGTAAACAATACCTTTTATTAGAATAGGTTTCTTAAAGGCTGATTTAAAAAACCATGGATTCAAGTTCATCTAAAAACATACCTCCTGGAGCTGGCACTGTGGCACAGTGGTCTGAAGCCCTGGCCTACAGCGCCGGCATCCCATATGGGTGCCAGTTCGAGTCTCAGCTGCTCCACTTCTGATCCAGCTCTCTGCTAATGTGCCTGGGAAAACAGTGGAGGATGGCCCAAGTCCTTTAGCCCCTGCACCCATGTGGCTCAGCTCCAGCCATTGCAGCCATTTAGGTAGGAAGTGAACCCACAGATGGAAGATCTCTCTCTCTCTCTCTCTCTCTCTCTCTCTCTCTCTCTTTGAAGTAAATAAAATAAATCTTTAAAAAATAAATTAATAAAAGAAAATAAAAACATACTTCCTTGCCATAAGTTAGTCTTTGTGTCTAGTGTAGTGGTAAGGCTTCAAAGTTTGAAGACATAAACTTACTTTTTCAAGATCAAAGCATGCTCATTCCATGGCTATGATTAGAGTCACTTTTTTTTTTAATTTCTCATCCAGTTGAGTCTTATCCTCTACATTAGTTATCTAATGCTGTGTAACAAGTTATCACAATATTAGTGACTTAGAGAAACGTACATGTTTTATCTCACTGTTTCCATGGATCAGGAATCCAGTCTCAGCTTAGCTGGATTTTCTGCTCCTGCATCGCCCACACTCTTGCAGTTAAGTTGTCCACCAGAGCAGCAGTCTCATCTCAACTCATGACTGGAGAAAAATGTGTTTCCAGGATCACGTGGTTGAAGGCAGAACCCAGTCGCTCGTGAACTGTAGAACAGAGGGCTTCAGTTTCTCCTTGTCAGTTGCAGACCACATTCAGTTCCTGGCAACATGAACATTTCCACACAGTAGCTCAAAACGTAGTAGTTTGCTTCCACAGAGACAGCAAATGAGATGCTAGCAAGATGGACATAGGTCAGTCATGGGATAATATCCCAGCACCATTGTTGTATTCTCTTGGTGAGAAGTAAGTAAGAGGCCCTGCAAATGGGAGAGGCGTATACCAGCTTGAAGGTTTCATAAGGTGGAGATAATTGGAGATCACCTTTAGAGCCTGTGAACTCTAGTCTCCTTATTGAAGTCTTTGGAAAATGGCAGATCTTCACTTGAGCTATAGGCATCATCCTGGTGTTCACTGCCTAGATAAATCAACTATCTGAGAATCTGAAGAATATGGAGTACATGGATGGATTCTTGGCTGCTTGATGCTTTTATTCCCAATGAACTATGCTTCTGCTCATTTCACTAACTTCTGAAATCATGTTAACAACCTTCAACTCCCTCTTGGACTTAGCTATCCTCTTCTCATCAACCAAATTTCAGAGCTTAGGGTAGATTTTTCACAGAAATTTTGTACCAGTCTTACAGTACTGAGAGGCCTGTGTCAACTGACTTTACACAAGAACTGTTAGCCCTTCCAACATTTCACTTATAGTTAAAATTTTAATTCACTTAAATCTGTTACTTTTGACCATATGTCTTCATTTTAGATTACCATTTCCATGATGATGATGTGTTCCCTGCTGTCAGCATAGGGCTCAGTGTACATTAGGATTCAATCATTATCATTGACTAAATTGATGAACAAATTCTTCATAGAGTTGAAACTAAAATTCACTATTGATCTCCTATTCCATCTTCTTCAGTTTTATTCATCTCTAACCTCATAAAATAAATCTTACAAACTCAATATATGGACTTTGTTATTCTCACCAATTGACTCCTTTCTGACTCCTTTCTGCTTTTATATCCTCTGGTTCTCACAAGGTAAAGTCTTTCCCCAAGCGGCCAGTGGTGTGTTGTACTGGGTAAAGCCATCACCTGCAAAACCCATATGGACCCTGGTTTGTGTTCTGGCTGCTCCACCTTTGATCCAGCTCCCTGCTAATGATCTGGAAAAAGCAACAGAGGATAGCTCATGTTTTGGGTCTCTGCCACCCATTTAGGAGATCCTGAATGAAGCTCCTTGCTCCTGGCTTTGGCCTGGCCCAACCATGGCCTGCCATTTGGCCATCCCGGGAGTATCTCAGTGGATGGAAGACCAATTACTTCTCTCTCTCTTCCTATCTCTCGCACTCTCACTCTTGCTCTCTCCCTGTAACTCTGACTTTCAAATGAAATAAATAAATTTTTAAGAAAAAAGTCTCTCCCCAAGGACTAAATGAAAACACGCTACTCAGAAGAAACATCCTAAATTTTTTGAAGAGTTTTGTCATTAAGAAACTATTTTCTATTTTTAACTATTTTATTTCTTATAGTTTTATAATAAAGTGGTTTTATAAGAAAATAATTTCCCCAAAATAGCAAATATTAAAAAAATTTCATTGATTTTTAGAAAAAATAGTTTATTATGTACTAACTCTACCTTTATTAGAAAAAGGAAAATTTTGCCAATTGGTTGACATGGAAACAAGAAAAACAGATATCTTGATTTAAAGCTACTTTAGTTACCAGGTAACCATAAGTTGATAGAAACTTAAAAGGCATAAGACAGAAAGAGGAGGAAACTAGATTTTGTCAGATAAGAATATTGTCCTCAATTATTGTGCACATAAATTATAAGCAGTTTAATATTAAACTGGTTGGGGCTGGTGCTGTGTCATAGCAAGTAAAGCTGCTGCCTGCAGTGCCAGCATCCCATATGGGTGCCAGTTTGAGTCCCCACTGCTCCACTTCCTATCCAGCTCTATGGTATGGCCTGTGATAGCAGTGAAAGATGGCCCAAGTTCTTGGGCCCTGGCACCTACATGGGAGACCCAGAAGAAGCCCCTGGCTCCTGGCATTGGATCAGTGTAGTTCCATCCATTGTGGCCAACTGGGGAGTAAACCAGCAAATGGAAGACCTCTCTCTCTGCCTCTCCTTTTCTCTCTGTATAACTCTTTCAAATAAATAAACAAATCTTTTTTAAAAATTAAACTGGTTAGTTGAAGTCATCATCACTAAACATGTGCTAAAAAAAGTAAAAGAACTATGAGTAAACTGCATTTATTCCTGTCTGGATAAAAGGAGGCATGTGGCAAGTAAGGCACTAGCTCAAAGACCAATTCTTGTAGCTCTACCACCAGTGTGGTAGGGAAAGGAGAAGCCAAGTGTGGCTCTGGAGATGCAGCCATGAAGGAAGTGCAAACATTCGGTTTGGTGGTGTTATAGGTAATCAGGACAAGGAGCTGAGGCTGTTCACTGAGTGTTTTTGAACGTGGTTATAGAAAATGAGCTTGAAATAACCAACTGTTTTTCTTTCCTCCAGCTCATATGAAATGTTGGTGAGCATTCGCCATGTAAATGTTGATCTTCTCCACACAGGCTGATACCAGTTCACAGGCTGTGGCTCATTAGTTAGCTTGGTTCTTGTGGGTTTTCAGTTCTATTGCCAACATGACATTGGGGAATCTGTCATTTCAATTACAGCTCAATAACTGTTCAGGAATCTCTGTAGCTAATAGCACACAGACTGGCATCTATACTGATGGAAGTTATACAGAGAAGGATTTCCCCCTGAAACATCAAAAAAAGGCGAATGTTACCATTGAACATATGTTTGAAGAATGCCTGTTGTAATGAACAATTCTCATCTTATCAATGTTTTAACATGGGAGTTTGAGACAAACCACACGTAGCAAATAAATATGAATTACTCAGTCTTGACAGCAGAAATAACTTGGAGAAGAATCTACAGTTGCTGAAGGACAGAATGGAAAAATGAGCCAAGAGATAGTTAAATATGACACACACAAAAGGATTTTGAAAATTTCATGGATGTCAGAAATTGCAAATTAAGTTTATTTTGCTGTTAAATTTTTAAAATTCATGCATAATTTCTTTGGTAACATGCATTTTCCTTGACCTTTTTGCAAACCCCTGAAGTCAGCATGTTGAAGGACAAATAATCTAATTTTCTCTAATAGAAATTAAGGTTTAAAAAGCCACATTAGGACTTAAGATCATCTGGAGTGCTTACACTTCAAATGATAATTCTTTTTTTGTTAAACAAGAATTCTGTCCTGCCTGGTTCCCACACATCAGGGGACCCAACTCCTTGGAAAACTTTCTCAAAACTTTCCAAGCCTGTCTCTAGTTCTTCTATTTAAGCTGAATGATCCAGTGTAAAACCAGAACTGTGTGAGTCCTAGTCACCATTTTATCTCTGGAAGGCTCTCCCCTATCCTCTCTTCCCTTCAACATCATTAAGTGCTTGGATGAATTCAGCACTCACAAGGATAAGGTCATCTTAGGACCCCATAGCCATAGGAATCTAGGAGGGTGGACTGATGATTGAAATACTTTTTTTTTTTTTTTTTTGGTGAGACTGCATGAAATTGGGCTTTCAGAATGGTACAGCCATGATGGCTTTATATGACTTTCTCATATTGGACCCAATATAAGATCAGGACTATTTATTACCAATTAGCCACTGGAGTTTGTGCTTGAGCTATAAGAGTAGACCCATGTATCAACCCTTGCTGGTCAGTTACTGCCCACCTGTCAATGTTGCCATTGCTGTACTGCCTTCAATATTCAGTGGTAGTATGATGCATTTATATGCCGCTACAGAAGCCATCATCACATTACTGAAGGTTAAAGGATATACTCCAGGAAATACTGCCATGGTAGCTGCAACTTATCTCCTCTGATGGTTTCATAAGATTCCAAGTAAAGTTCGCTTTGTGGATCAATCTAGGGCACACCAGAAAAAGGAGGGATATTTTTGAAACAATATGGCTACTTTTCTCAATCTACCCAAGTTTTTCAAATGTCTTCCACCTGATGGTGATATGTGGAGACTGGCAAAAGTTCACACTCTAAGATACAATGATTAGGGCATATACTCCTCTACAGAAGACATAGGTAAAACATGCATCCTTCAAAATTTATGTTTAAAAATCTCCAATTGCTAAATATAAGAACAGAAAACGCATTATTACTTATATTTTCCTATGTGGTCTGGATAAAACCGACGTTTCTCAGGGCTGGCACTATGGCATTGGATTAAGTCACTGTCTGCAGGGATGATGATATCCCATATGGGCACAGGTTTGCATCCTGAATGGTCCACTTCCAATCCAGCTCTCTGCTGCTGTGCCTGGGAAGGCAGCAGATGACCCAAGTTCTTGGGCCCCTTCAACCACATGGGTGACTCAGAGGGAGCTCCTGGATCCTAGCTTCAGCTTGTAACAGCTCTGGCCATTTAGGGAGTAAACCAGCATAAGGGAGATAACTCTCTCTTTCTCTCTCTCTTTGTAACTCAGCTTTTCAAATAAATAAATAAATAAAATATTTTAAAAATATAATCATTTCACTTCTTGTTACAACCAAAAGAAACAACCTTCAATAGAATCACTGGATGCCAGTACCCAGAAGAGAAAAGGGATTGATGCAGCTGGTGTGATGTAAGTGGTATTAATGCAAAGCAAAGGCAACAAGATCAGTGCTGCTTCAATGAAAACAATTCCCCCTACTTCTGTTCCCCCAGCAGATTGTTACAATCATCAATCTACTTTATCTTGATGAATCTTGGCAATTAGATTAAAAGAAAATAGTATACATTAAAGGTGAGAAAATGAAACTAATACAATCAATGTGCTCTTTTAAAAATACTTACTTGCTTATTTTCATCTACGTGAGAGGCACAGCAAGAGAAGGGAATCGGAGAATCAAGAGTGACATCTTCCAGTGACTGGTTCACTCTCCACATGCCCTTAACAGTTCCAGGCTGGATATGGAACTCTGTGTTGCTCACTTGAGTGGCAGGGACACAAGCTCTTGAATCATCACCTGCTGCCTCCCAGGATGCATTAGCTGGGAGCCAGCACTCAAACCAGGCACTCCAGTATGGGACATCACTGTCCTAAACTATGGCTTGACTATCTGAGATAAAATGCCTTCCCACATAGAAACTGTTCTTTACCAGGAAAACATCACTGTTTTTGCCAACAATGACATTCTGTTATATTCTTGCATCAGACAATGAACTTTCATTCTTCCATTCCTTTTTAGTTATAGTTTTCTTTATCTAGAAAAGTTTGCCTGTGTAACTTCCTTTCATTTTCAAGGCCAACCCAAAAATACCTCTTTGTCCAATCATTGTGTTAGTCAGGAGAGTATTTGTTGTAACAGCAGATAAATTCCTACATCACAGGCTTCTTTTTCAAGGTCATGAAGTCCAATCAGATAGGTTGTATATATTCATCTTGTAGTTACAAGATCTGGGGCACATGGGGCACATGGCTTCTAAGAGGTTCATTACAAGGAAATGCAGGGATGTAGGAAACGCAAGTCTTGTTAATGTCAACCTGAAGGTAAAACATGTCACTTCTACTCAAAGTCTTCTGGTAGATATAATCATCCAGCCAGGAGAGTGTGGGAAGTATAGATATTTTTTGATAACTCCTACTTCTAATGAAAATAAATAAAATATAAATATATATGTGAAATATTTGAGGGCATTTTTAGGTTATTAACATAGTTCAAACCATACTATTTATGAAAATGCCATAAATCTTTGTGATCATTATTTTATTTAAATGTCTTATGTGTCCTAGATAGTAGGTATCAATCCTTAAATAAGGTATAGAATTGTCCTTCATATAATTCAGCCAAAAAATGTGGTATATATATATATATATATATATGCACATAGTAATTATATATATATAATAAATATATTGCAATTTTAGCACTTTATTTTAAATGTGAACATTTCCATTATTTTTTAAAGATTTATTTATTTGAAAGTCAGAGTTACACAGAGAGAGGAGAAGCAGAGAGAGAGAGAGGTCTTCCATCCGATGGTTCACTCCCCAATTGGCCACAATGGCTGGAGCTGTGCTGATCCAAAGCCAGGAGCCAGGAGCTTCTTCCCTGTCTCCCATGCATGGGAGACATCCCATGCATCCTCCATTGCTTTCCCAGGCCACAGCAGAGAGCTGGATCAGACGTGGAGCAGCCAGATCTTGAACCGGCACCCATATGGGATGCTGGCACTATAGGCTAGGGAGTTAATCCGCTGCACCACAGTGCCAGTCCCAACACTTCCGTTATTTAGTCCGTAGAAATTTGAAATAACATATTTTTAAGGAAACTGCATTCCATCAATGATGAGTCAGAGAGAAAGTAACCACCTCTAGCTCTGGTTACTCTGGCTCATTCAACATACAGTCATCAAAGCATTTGCCCAAAAGTATAGCCATGTCCAGTCTCCATCAGGACAACAGCCTACAGACATTAGATGGGGTAAATAGTTAGTCTCTCTGCAGCAGGCAGAGTATCTGGCATCAATATTCCAAGGGTAAGAAAATCCAAGAATGTGCTTTCTTTTTTGCTATACAGTGATAGCTTAGTCTGACTGGCTTCCCACTAACATAAACATATTATTTGAGTGTTGATATCAGTTTGCTATTCCTTAACCTTGTTTCTGAGTTCCTCCTATGAAAACACATATAATAATAACAATAAGAAACACACAAGAGAGTCATGCAAACTCTTTTCACGTGTGAACTAATTTAACCCTTATTAAAAGTTTATAAAATGCAGTATTTTTTTAAATTTGAAAAATATTTATTTGACAGAGAAACAAAAAGAGAGATATAGAAAAATTTTCCACCCTTTATTCATTCTCTAAATCCTCACAATACCCAGGTCTGGGCCACGGTGAAGCTGGGATCTGGGAATTCAATCCAGGTCATCAGGGACCCAATTACTTGAACTATCTATCACCAGTGCATCCCAGAGTCTGCATACCCAGAAAAGAGGAAGTCACAAACCAGAACTGGGAACCAAACTCAGGGAGGTTAACGGGGCAGCGGCATCTTGACTATGAGGCTAAGCACATTCCAAACACAGAAAGTTTTATAATTTGCTTGCGGTCAGATAGCCATTCAGATTAGGATTAAAATTCTAATGGTCCAGCTTTACAGTCAATTCTCTTAACCACTTTAAACTAGTCATCTGGGACAGGGCAGTTATCATCATTGAGAACTATACTACCCCTGGGCTTTCATAATCTCCAATGCATCTCACTGGATTTCAGTATCTGTGTTGAAACCAGGATTTCCACAACCCTCTTGGAGAGTGAGTAATCATGGCACAAGCTACAAAGGTACAGGAATCTAGAGGCTGGAGAGCATCAGTTTACACAGCTCGCAATTTCAGTCCTTTTGCTTACAGACAACATGGTGTTCAAATCCTAGGCTTTTCATTTGCTACTTTTATGAACTTCAGCAAACTCGTTTGCCTTTCCATGCCTCATATTTTCTGGGTGAAACAAACAAAATAGTACCAGTTAACCAGAGTTTCAAAGCCAATGAATGATACCAGGTATAGAAAGCATAAATACACTTCTCAAAAATATGTAGGTAGTTTGCCTTGTGTCTTGCATTTTTATATGAAATATAAATTTCAAATATTCAAACATTGGTACCACATCATTATATCATACCTAATTTTAAGTAGAAATTCTGTTGGTTCTTGTTTATATTAATATTTTCAGGATATTTTGCAAATTAATCAGTGGACTGTTGCACTCAAAATTACATCTTCGCTCCCATATTTTTTCTGAATGTGTTTCTTTCCCCCTTGAGAATGAAAATACATTATTAAATTCTATCACAGCCTGAGTCTTTCTCACCTTTGAACTTGGCATCTGAGGTTTCTTCTAGAAATATGGATTCTGCAAAGGGCAGTTTTATTACTCGTCTTGAGTAAGCAAGGATTAGAGAGATAATCAAAGGTCACAGCTAAAGCTGTGCTGAATTGCTTTTCCAGACTCTCAGAACACAAGCAAACAAGGTCTTACCAATGTGCCTGTGGAACCAGACTCCCTGCAGAAGGAGTGCACTGTCTGCTATTGGGCTGCATATCTCCACTACTTTCACAACTGAAAGAAAGTGTGCTTCTGTGCATGTGAAAATCATTTTTGTTTTTTAAAGAGGAAAGACATCTACTTTGTCTCATGTATTTATTGTCCCCTAAATTCTGTGAAGTAGCTTCGGTTATTGGCTCCTTAATCCTGGTAGCCACTGTGCTAGCCACTAAAATTTCCCAAAGATCAGCCCTCACTGTCACACATTTTCCTGTCTTAGAACTGCTTGTCAGGAAGAAGCGACAGTTTGACAGGAACCCATGTAGGAACTTGCTTCTTGTTTGCTAAAGCCTCTAAACTCATTTACTCTATAAAGACTTCAAATGAACCACATATATTAGGAGCCAATATTTGACGCGTGTTTAACATGTCTCTCGGGAAGCCCAAATCCAATACTGGATTCCCTGAGCTGGAGTCCTAGCACCACTTCTGCTTAATGTTCACTCTGGGAGACAGCAGATGAAGCTCAAATACTTGGTTCCCTGCCAGTCATACTGCAGAACTAGAGTTCCAGGTTCCTGGCTTCAGCCTGTCCCAGTTAAGCTATTGTGGTCATTTGAGAGTGAACCATGCCCAGTCTCTCTGCCTGCCTTTCAAATAAATAAATTAAAATAATAAATGATTTCAAAAATAGGATACTCTACATTAATTAAACACAGCTCTTCTGTCCATTTATATTTCAGCCTGTTGCAAAACTTTCACAGAAAATCGCAATCAACCACCTAATATTTTCTTCTTCTTCCTGAGAATTTCCACTTCCAGCTGGGAGGACTGTACATTTAGCTCTACTCAAAACACAATTATTGCAGTGGGAAGGAAGAATTCATTTATAAAAGACAATCTCCAGCAGGTAGCACTGGACTACTTGGGGAAGGCTGCCCCAGGGGGTGGTATCCGTAGATGCTGACAATCAGATAAAAGACTTTCAAAAGGTTAAGCAAATCTGATGAAGCAAAATTCTGTTGCCCAGACTTATTTGGCTATGAACGTGATTACCGGGCCTGTTAGAGATTATAGACCTGCCTAGCAGGTGCTTACAAAGTCAAAGTTCTTTGTATTAATCCAGACAACCAGCTATTATGAACCGGAACTTTAGTTTGCGGAGAAAACACAATGCACTTAGCTTGAATTAAAAGTACACTCTCATGCGTCCCTTTCTTTTTCTTTTAAACTTGAGATCCTTTTATTTCCTCTAAGAATTTTGGGTGACATAAAGGAGGAAATAAGCAGTATTTAAAAAAAGCACAAATGGGCAACTTTTGGAATAAAGAAGAGAATTTCTCTTCTGAGAAAGTGAAAATATAAATCATTCGAATTGGCATTCTATGGAGCTTCAGGAAGAATAATAATATGGCTATTCTTTTTTTCTAAAATTCTATTCATTATTCTATCACAGGATAAGTACTAATATCTTTAGAGAGTGTTTTGTACGTGTTACTTTGTTCAATTATTTCAATACTGCCAGACATTTTATTTTTCTCTTTAAATCAATGTGAAGAGTAGGGATTAGAAAAATGAAAACAACTTGTCAAAGCTCACACAGATAATTGGTACTTGAGCCCGGACTTGACATCAGGTCTGCTGGTGTGGACGATGTGAGCCAGACTTCAGAGCCATGGGTGCTCTGCCACAGCGTGGAGCCGCCCACAGAGAGAACCACACTAGAATATAAGACCCACAGAAACACTACTACAGGCAGTAATTGTCTTCGCTGGTGTAAGCACAAAGCCTGCATAAATGTCTGGCCCATAGTGGGTGCTCACTAATTGACTTCTGAAGAATAAATAAATGAATACATAAATGAATTTAAAAGAAGGAAATGATAGGTTAGTAATTAAACTATCCTTGATACTGCCTTTTAATTTTTACCCATTTATTTTCTTACAGATGAGAACTAAAGAACTTAAAAACCAAATGGAGGGTACCAAACTAGTAGACAAGCAAGGATTCCATGCTTATCTCTCAGACCTTTTTTTTTTTTTTTTTTTTTGGACAGGCAGAGAGGATAGTGAGGATAGTGAGAAAGAGAGAGACAGAGAGAAAGGTCTTCCTTTGCCGTTGATTCACCCTCCAATGGCTACCGCGGCCGGCGCACTGCAGCCAGCGCACCACGCTGATCTGAAGCAAGGAGCCAGGTGCTTCTCCTGGTCTCCCATGGGGTGCAGGGCCCAAACACTTGGGCCATCCTCCACTGCACTCCCGGGCCACAGCAGAGAGCTGGCCTGGAAGAGGGGCAACCGGGACAGAATCTGGCGCCCTGACTGGGACTAGAACCTGGTGTGCCGGCGCCGCAGGCAGAGGATTAGCCTGTTGAGCCACGGCGCTGGCCAGATATTTTATTTTTTTAAAGATTTATTTATCTATTTGAAAGGCAGAGTTACAGAGAGAGAGAAGAGAGACAGAGAGGGAGGTCTTCTTCCACTCTCCAGAGGAACACAACAGCCCAGGTCTGGGCCGTGCCAAAGCCAGGAGCCAGGAGCTTCTTCCCAGTCTTGGCCCAGCACTTGGCCCAGCTCCACTGCTCTCCCAGGTGCATTAGCAGGGAACTGGATAGGAAATGGAGCAGCTGAGGAATGCTGGCATCAGGCAGCTTTACACACTAAGCCAAAATGCCAGCCCCTATCTCAGCCTGCGTAATTGATAACTTCCAATACTGATAACTAAATAGGGCTCCTTCCTTTTTTGTACCAAATCAGAATATAAATAAGTGGTTGAGACATCATCAAAGGGATAGAACACTGTTGAAAGACCTTGTGATCCTCATAATCATAGTAAAGTTATCAAGATTTTCTATCTGCATTCCTCTATATAGGGAGACCCTAAAGAAGCTCTTCATCTTACCTTATGAAACTCGGGAACCTTATACTATAAAATGAGATAGCAAAAATAAAACCAGGGGCAATAAAAGGGGAGTATTGTTTTCAAGTATTTGTACATGTTGTTGTAATGAAATACATCACCTGTCAATCAATATGTGATATAGCATTTAGCAGCACTGGGTAGGAAGGATCTTTCCTAGGGCGATCATCCCATGGTGTGGCTCATTTCACTGAAGGGGGGAGTGTAGAATGAATGCCGTTGAACAAAGGGAAGGTGGAACCAAGATGGAGACTGAGGAAGAACAAATGGCACGAACACTGGTCAGGCTCAGGCTGCTTCTGTGGATACAGACCACAGTGCAAAACAGACAAACATCCTTTATAAAATGGTTTAAATATCCACTCTTACACAGAACATTTTAAAATGGACAAGTGCATTTTCCAATTTTTTTTCTTTGCAAAGTGCAGAAGTACATTATGTCTTCCTTTGAGAATAAATAAGCAGAACTATTCTCAATGCTATACCCATAAAATAGATCAGACAATCTGAAAAACTATAGAATTAACATCTTACAAGGATTAAGTTGAAGGAAATGAAATTCAGCATTAATATATTTAAAAAACGCGTGTCTGTTTTCTGTAAAATATATAATTTATTTTTATTTTATTTTATTATTTTATTTTTGACAGGCAGAGTGCACAGTGAGAGAGAGACAGAGAGAAAGGTCTTCCTTTGCCGTTGGTTCACCCTCCAATGGCTGCCGTGGATGGCGCGCTGCAGCCAGCACACCGCGCTGATCCGATGGCAGGAGCCAGGTGCTAGGTGCTTTTTCCTGGTCTCCCATGGGGTGCAGGGCCCAAGCACTTGCACCATCTTCCACTGCACTCCTGGGCCACAGCAGAGAGCTGGCCTGGAAGAGGGGCAACCGGGACAGAATCCGGCGCCCGACCGGGACTAGAACCCGGTGTGCCAGCGCCGCAAGGTGGAGGATTAGCCTGTTGAGCCCACGGCGCCGGCCCAAAATATATAATTTAATACATATAGTTCTGGAGAAGGAAATGCTGTTTTTTAGTACTTCTGATATTGGAAAATATGTTTTAAAAACCAGGATATATTATTCAATTTTATATCCTTTACTTAATGAAAATTATGCAGAAAAAAGTGTGGGCAGTAGTATTGTGGCATAGCAGACTAAGGTGCTGCCTATGACGCTGGCATCCCATATGGGTGCCAGCACATATCCTGGCTGCTCCACTTTGGATGCAGCTCCCACATAATGGGCTGGGGAAAACACTAAAGGTATCCTAAGTGTTTGGGCTTTTGCTACCCATGTGGGAGACCCAGATGAAGCTCGTGGATTCTGGCATTAACCTGGCTCTGCCCTCCCTGGTCATTCCAGCCATCTGGGAATGAAACAACAGATGAAAAGACTCTCTCTCTCTCTCTCTCTCTCTCTCTCTCTCTCTCTCTCCTTGTGTAACTCTGAATTTCAAATAAATAGTAATGTTTTTAAAAAGAAGAAAAAATACTCAAAACTCCTTTTTATATTTTTCTGTGTTGGTTTGTTTTAATGTTTGTATTAAGGTTACATGTACTATTTGGAACGAGAATGAGATAAGGAGATGAAAATGTCAACAAGTATACATGTTTTCCTTAACAAAATAAATTACTAGCTTCATGACCCAGGTCACAGAAAATGTTGAGTAATCCAAACTGTCTTAGAACATAATCACCAGGAAAACAAGGTGAAATCAATCCAACGGCATCAATACTTACTTCATGAGTTATACTGACTTGTAATCATCCATAGTAAATCTCTGTTCCTTTCTGTTACGTGACATGATAGAAACAACTATATTTTTAGGTTAAGGAATTCATATTTCAAGAGTGGTTTATTCAACAACCATCTCTTACATTTGGCTAAATCATGGCATCAGTTTCTAGAATTATTGAGTAGGGCAAAAAATGCTTTGATAGTTTTGTTCAAAGGAAAATACAAAGTATTCCATGAAGGTTTCATAGTACAAGTAAATGAATTCTAATACATGACACAAAGAAATCATTTCTCCAGTTCTTTGGGAACAAAAGAAGTTTCCATGAAGAAGGTAGAATTAAGCAGCAAAAATTACCTTCAAATTGACTTAATTGCATAATTACAGACAATATACTCTGCTCTTCTAAACCCAACATAAATGAGGTGAGAGATAAACAGAAATCTCATGGAATTTTGTATTTTTACTTTACAAAATCTAGCATAGCAAATCAAATTTACTAGTTGAACAAATTCAATGAAATGTGTTAGAAAAATATATTACAATAGCTAATTTAATGATTTATAGTGCAGAGAAAGGAATCAGCCAGACAACAGTTTAAATTTTAGCTCTGTCATTTCCAAGTTGAGTGACTCTAAGTTACTTAATTACTATGATTCCTGTCATTGGCTTTCTCAAACCACTTTTCCAATACTTTATGGTCTTGTTATAAATATTAAAGTGGAAAATACAACTAAAGCAACTAGTACTGTCTTCAATATAATCAGCACTCAGTGTTAGTACTCTATCTTCCATTTGCTGGTTTTGTCTTTTTTATGCTGAATAATTGTTTATATTGGTCGGCGCCGTGGCTCAACAGGCTAATCCTCCGCCTTGTGGCGCCAGCACAACAGGTTCTAGTCCCGGTTGGGGCGCCGGATTCTGTCCTGGTTGCCCCTCTTCCAGGCCAGCTCTCTGCTGTGGCCCAGGAGTGCAGTGGAGGATGGCCCAAGTGCTTGGGCCCTGCACCCCATGGGAGACCAGGAAAAGCACCTGGCACCTAGCTCCTGCCATTGGATGAGCGCGGTGCGCCGGCTGCAGCGCGCCGTCCACGGCGGCCATTGGAGGGTGAACCAACGGCAAAGGAAGACCTTTCTCTCTGTCTCTCTCTCTCTCTCTCACTGTCCACTCTGCTTGTCAAAAATAAAAAAATAATAATAATAATTGTTTATATGAAATTTGAGAATATAGGGCAGGCTGAATTCTCTATTGATTTTATGCATTATAGTTTAAAGACAAATTAATATGCCTTACTAGCTGGCATCCCTTACCAAAGTGTTGCCTTGAGTCATGGTTGTTCTGCTTCCAATCTGGCTTCCTGTCAGTATGCCTGGAAAGGCATCAGAGGTTGGCCCAAAAACTTGGGATGCTGCCATTCATGTAGGAAATCAAGATGGAGCTCCTGGCTCCCAGCTTTGGTCTGATCCATACTTGACTATTGTGGTCATTTGAGGAGTAAATCAACAAATGGAAAATTTCTCTTTCTCTCTTTCTCTCTCTCTCTCTCTCTCTCTGTCTCTCTCCTTCCATCCGTCCCTCCCTTTCTCTCCCTCCTCCTCCTTCTTTCTCTATCACTCTAATTTTCAAATAAATAAATCAATAAATTTTATTTAAAGTTTTAAAAATAATGTTGATTTTCAAAGGGTATCATTGCTTCAACTCACACGAGTTGTTATTCCTCTGTAGAGTTTTGAGTTATCAACTAACATGAATTGGCTACCCAGAAATTTCATTCCTACCAAAAATTTGACAAATTCTTATTCTTTTGAAATTACCACTATTGGTGATGAGTTTTTGCTTTATTAAGCACCATAAATAATGTCTAGTATATTTCTTGTAACTCTCTCTTTTTGTGATTTGTATTGTTGGCTTAAGAGTTTCATTTATTTAGTATATTTCAATCATTTGTAATCATTTTGCTTTATGATACTCAAAGAGTCACTCATTTGCCATTCTGAGTTTCTTCTAGTGAGTACTATCTTTTAGGTTGATCCCTTATTTATTATAAGCTTTTTGGCTTTTGGAACAGCACAATTGTTGTACTTAACAGTATTACTTAGCAGTGAGCACA
Source organism: Sylvilagus floridanus (assembly GCA_949820135.1). NCBI lineage: Eukaryota > Metazoa > Chordata > Mammalia > Lagomorpha > Leporidae > Sylvilagus > Sylvilagus floridanus. The sequence continues at coordinate 98,627,708 of OX463224.1, read as the reverse complement.
CAATGATTACTTTATATATTCCTGTAGCATAGAGCAATATACGTTTAGCATAGTAATGTAAAATGGACCCTTAACTTACTTCAGAATTGTGATATGAATCATTTATGGGATAGGAGAAAGAAAAATAGAGCTGTAATATGAAGAAAAATATAATTTTAAAAAGTGACATTAATAGAAATATTTATTTATATATAAACATATATATGTTTTATCAAGGCCACTGAACTAAACAGTTATTTAGAATTAGAAAGCTTATTTCAATATTCTACTAGAAACAACTGAAAGAGACAAGCTGATAATTCCATTTCATCCCTTTGGATGAATTCAAGTAGCATTTCCTAAATTTCAGAGCAATTTCATTTCAACTATTGGCACATACTACTTTGACTAAAATAAACATTGTAGTAAGCAATCATAAATAACTCCAAAATAAACACCCCTATTTTCTTTGAACTATGAAAACTGGACAATAGAGGAAGTCAAACTAACTAAGAGAATTTATTAAGAATGACTCTAGGGAAAATAACTCAAAGCATGGTGGGGGATTCTTCATTTTCACTGTTGCTTACTCAGTATCCATTACTTGATAGCAAGAAGTTGGTACATAATTAAGTGTTTAGATAATCATGCAACTGCACATTTATTTTTTATAGTAGGCAAAATTTGTAACTAGAAAATCAGATTTATCTTCTACTACCGTAACTCTACATTCAAACAGTCTCTTAAAGATTGAGACATAGAGTGAAGCACTTTATTTCCTGAGAAAAATAATCTACTTCACATCTCTCTACTTTCAAGTGCAAACTACGCTTTATTACTCCATAGGGTCTGCTTCACTGGGAAAAGCTGATACTTCTGAAAGAGTCACTCTCTGTTTTTAGAATTTGTTTTAGAATAGACAGAGTATAGTACTTGAGTTAAATTCCTCTCAGTTGCACTCATGGCTATAGCCCCATCACCTTTATAAGCTGATGAACTTAGAATTAAATAACATCTAACTTATATTTACCACTCCATAGCACTGAGCTAATATACTTCCCCACATACAGGAGAAATTGTATAGAAATTTGGGTGAATTTTCAGTAGATAATTAGAACACATAACATAGTGGTCAATGTGGGTAATCATCAAACAAACAAAGGATCCCCTTGCAAAGGGCTAAAGATGTATCAGGAGATGGGGCACAAACAACCACAACTGGAGTAGGATGCGGAGGTGATCTCAGAGAACATAAACACATGTATGGTAATACTGAATGAAAGAACAACACGTTCTCTGGGGAATGGAAAATTTAGAAATCTTCCTGAAGCTTCTAAGGCTTCCCATGGATAGCATCTGGAATGAGCCTTAAATTCTGTTTAAAAATGTCTTGTCACTTGAACACAGAGTACATCTCAGAATTTTAAACTGATGATTAGCCTTGCCATACAGACACGGATTTGGTATTCTAGGAAGTTTTTCAAAATATAACATAGATCAAAGGCTTACTTCCAGTTTTATACACTTTTTATTATATGCATCTTCTCATTTCTTTTTTTAAAAATTAAATAAAGAACTTGTAATGTCTACTAATGGTGCTTAACAGATTGTTCCTAATGATAGCAATATTTTTTTACAAAGAAGTAGCACTGTAATAATGTCCCCTCTCACCCCTACTACAAGCATTAGGACAGACTAGCTGCTACTAATGGGAATACAGACCACCACATGGTCTTCCATGCTTTAAACTTAATCTAACCAATAATTACAAAAAATACGACATAATCAACTCTCAGGAAATGTGTTTGGCTTTTTAATTCATGAGCAGTAGTTTATCCTTTGATCTTTAATAACTTAATGAGGAAATCTAACAAATCTAATATTGATTGAGTTCTTATCCAAATGTATTCAGGTTTTTCCATGTCTGGTACAAGAATTACCCTTCCCTGTGTTTTTGTTTGTTTGCGTTGTTTTGTTTTGGATCTGGAATATTCAGTGTATCTGATTTAAATTAAATAAATGCTGGAACATCTAATTGAAGAGATAGACCTTCCAGAGCTCTCTTCTTCTTGTGACAATAACCAATAATAGTTGAGATGCTTGTTACTTATTTTCCTGCATGAAATACTAAACCAAATAGATACGGACAGATGGCTTAAGAAATACACTTTCATTGTCACAATTTTGTGATTGCTTTCTTTCCACAGACTAATCTATTTGGACAGATACAGACATTGACACACAGAGGAAGATATTTGGGTTTTCAAATCCAGAGAGCTGTGCCATTCGTCAGATTCATGACACAAGAGTATAAGGGGAAGCAGATGGGCTTCATTCACTTCACCAGCTTCAAATTCAAGGTTCCTGATATGGACCCCTAATTTCACCTTTTTGACATTCATCTTGCATTGACATGATCCAGATTTTGAATTCAACCTGCAATCAGGTTTGTTTTATTAAGTTTTTGACACAGAAAGTCAAGATTCAATACAAGAGTTTGTCTCGTGTGTACGTGTGTGCACATACACATGCATTTTGTATATGCATAGATGTATGGAATTTCTGACTCCTTTTAAAAATCAGGAAATGTACTAATCTGGGCCATCATCCACCCATTGTGAAATCAAGAGAATCAGATTCTCTGCCATGCTATGGTATCCCTGACAATGATGTGTTGAAAACTAGTTGCCATTCGTCATCCTACTTGAGCTGCTGTTTTTCCTGTAGAGTCAAGGAAACAGTGAAATATTTCTTACACTCATTTCTCTGCACAATGCGGAAAAATAAAGGAGAGATCAGGAAGGCCACATACTTCAATAACAGTAAGAGGGACTATATTTCTTTGTGGCAGTAAAAACAATATTATATATCTAGACTACTTAATTCATTTTTTGTTGCTTACTAAGGCCCAGAGCATATTAAAGGAATCTACCTTGCTCTATATGATTTTTTGTATCTGTTTGATGGTTTCCCAGAGGAGCTACAATTTATCTACATCAAAGTAGAATTGATTTTATTTCAAATCAAAATAAAATATAAATACAAATCATGAAACTATATTATATTCTTGGATATCACAAATATTAGATATTATAGACAAGTTGTTAAGAATATGTATGATTAAACCAAATAATCTATTTGAATTCTGATTCTGCTAGGAATTAACTTGATGACTTTGCCAAGTTTTTTAGCCTTTTTGTGCCTTGAAACCCCAACTACAATACAAGTAGAGATACTATAGTGCCTACTTTAGAGTGTGTTATGAAGACTACGTGAGTTAATAGCAGTAACGATCATAAAACAGCGTGGCAATAAATATTAGATACACATTTATCAGATACAAACTCTGTTTCTACAGTTTTGGAATAATCACCCCTTTGCCAAAAAAAATCCTATAGCAATTACTAATTTGCTAAATAAATTTATCTCTACTATTGAGTTCATTATCTTCAGAAATAATTATTTATGAATCTGTACCTTTAGCAAGAAATGACTTGACTTCTGAGGAATTCCCTAATTTTTTTCTCCTCTGTACCTTTAGCAATGCCAGAAGCAAAATAGATAATGAGAAAGCATTTGTTCAACAAAAATCTCAAGACGGAATGCTAATTGGATTTTTGAGTGTATGTGGGGGAGATGGTGGTCATCAGAAGCCACTTAGTTAACACCTTCCTATAAACACTGAAGAATTGGCCGGCACCACTGCTCAACAGGCTAACCGTCCGCCTGCGGTGCCAGCACATCAGGTTCTAGTCCTGGTCAGGGCGCCGGATTCTGTCCCGGTTGCCCCTCTTCCAAGCCAGCTCTCTTCTATGGCCCGGGAGTGCAGTGGAGGATGGCCCAAGTCCTTGGGTCCTGCACCCGCAAGGGAGACCAGGAGAAGCACCTGGCGCCTTGCTTCGGATAAGCATGATGCACCGGCCACAGCACGCCGGCCGCGGTGGCCATTGGAGGGTGAACCAACGGCAAAAGGAAGACCTTTCTCTGTCTCTCTCTCTCTCACTGTCCACTTTGCCTATCAAAAAAAAAAAAAAAAGACTAAAGAATTGGAGAAAATGTTGAATATATAAAAAAAAATCACTGAGTTTCCCAATAATAAATCCTATAGGAATTGCTCTCAATTAATTGAATTATCATGACACTCACGATGAATTGAAGATCTGGAGTATCTCAGTTATAATAAGATTCTCATCAAGAATTTGCCATATCTGAGACATACACAAATGCACATACATACACACACACTCCAAAAGTATTTAATTTTGCTTGTTAGCTTCACTAGCATAAACAGTGGTGAAAATAATAATAACAATTACCCAGGTAAGTAGTTAATTACCACCTGTAAATTATTTGCAAATACAATGTAATACATAAATGCTTAATAATAGTAATTAGCAGGCCTAATGATTACAAAAGAAAGAAATTGTTTAGTTTGACTTATTTCTGCCATTTTATACCTTCTTCTGCAGTTGTTATTGGCTAAACAAATAACAATTTACAAAACACAGTAGTTGGGCAATTTAAGAAGCATTCCTCATTTACATATTTAGAGATGATTTTAAACAATAATCTAGTCTTATGTAAATACTATGTTCATAATTACTTTTTTTGAGAGAGATCACATCTGCTGGATTTATTCTCAAAATATCCACATGGTAAAAGGTGGATGATGGGTGAATAAAACCAGGAGCCACAAACTCAGTCCTGGTTACCCATGGGATAGCAGGAATCCATCTACTTGAGCCATCACCACTGCTTCCCAGGATTCATATAAGCAGGAAGCTAAAATTAGAAGCCAATGTTAGGAATGGAATCATGTCATGGGATGCAATTGCCTTTACTAGTATCTTAACGACTGGGAAAAATACCAGCCCATGTGCACAACTCTTAATCTGTATACTGTTTACTGGAAATTTTATATGTGTCATTTAAGTTTACTTCACTAGATAAAGAGTTAACAGGTTAGAACAATACATACAGAAAATTATTTGGCTAAGTATCATTCTACAAATAGAGCAAACCACCAGAATATCATACATCATGAAAACTATAATTGATACTTAGATATCAAAGCTGTTTAAGTCACTGGAAACTTTCTGCAAAAAATTTTCTAAGAGTCATGTGAATACAGTTATAATGTCAAAGTGGAAAATGAGGGACGGCATACTATGATACAAGAAGCAATTCAGGCCAACGCCACTGCTCAATAGGCTAATGCTCTGCTTGTGGTGCCGGCACACCGGGTTCTAGTCCTGGTCGGGGCGCTGGATTCTGTCCCAGTTGCTCCTCTTCCAGTCCAGCTCTCTGCTGTGGCCCAGGACTGCAATGGAGGATGGCCCAAGTTCTTGGGCCCTGCACCCACATGGGAGACCAGGAGGAAGCACCTGGCTCCTGGCTTCGGATCAGCGCAGTGCGCCAGCCGCGGCACCCTGGATTTAGCGTCCATTGGAGGGTGAACCAACGGAAAAAGGAAGACCTTTCTCTGGCTCTCTCTCTCACTGTCCACTCTGCCTATCAAAAGAAAAAGAAAAAAAAAGAAGCAATTCAACAGAATCAGAATAGAATTCAATCTTTGAAAGACTCCAAAAATTTAATATTCTAACTCCCTCTATTATTGGCATCTGACAATGTTGTAGGTGCAGGATCAAAAGAACAGACTTTTGTATTCAAACCCTAGCACTACCATTTTCTTATTTCATGACCATACACAAAATATTTGTCTTGTCTTTACCTCATCAATTTCTTCATCTGTAAAACTAACTAAATCTTCCTTAGAGTGATACTGTTTTATGAAATTAAATAAACTTTAATTGCTTAAATGCATATTGGACAAATATCTGAGTATTCAAGGTGTGTGCACATTTTTTCATATGATTTATTTCAAAATATGATGAAAAGAAGAGGAGGATCAAGGGCAAGGTCATCAGCAAACTTGTAGAGATACCGTTTCAGTTTGACAGTAATTTTGCAACAAAAGTAATTTGACCATATCACTTCAACTAACTTCAAAACCTTTTTGGTCTTTGATTTTCCAAATACCCTCATTACTTTCCTCCACTCCCTCAATTGGGATGCTTCATTAAACAGTAACAAATTAATTATCTGGTTTAGGGAAAATAAAAATACATTGAAGGTTATATAAAATCCACTTGTCACTTGCTCCTTTAGTTTCAACACTGTACCACAGAGAAATAAAATTTCTTTCACCAAATTTCTCAGTGTACAAGAATATCATAGTGCAGATTTTTTAAGCAAGAATGGAAGAGGTGTAGAATTTATGGTAGAAAAACTTTGTTTTGAATTCAAATTTCCCTGTTTCTTGGTGTGTGGTTTTGAGTGAATTTCTTCAAATTTATAATAATCAAGTTACTTATGTAAATAAAAATTATAATATTTACTTTATTGAACTATGGTGATAAAATTGTCAGACTCAAATAAGTGTAGGTAAAACTCTGCCTATTTTTAAATTAAATATCATCTATGACTATGTTATTATATCTTTAAGGTACTTATCTTAATCATTCCAATATCTGAAGATATATGTTAACATTTTGTAAACCAATAATTTTCCCAATTGAAAAAAAACATTGAAGAGTATGTTTTATTGGCAATGAATTTCTAGAGCAGTACTCTTCAAAAATGTGGACCATGGACTATCAGTAGTACCAGTATCCTAAACACTTGTTGGAAATGAAAAACTCTGTAGCCCACCCACACCTACTGAATCAGAATTTGTGGGTATGAGGCTCAGGATTCTGCATTTTAACAACATCTCTGCATTATCTCTCTGCATATTAAATTTTGAGAAACATGAACATAACAGAATTAAATATGTCCTCTTATCCCCATTTCCAATGACTACGCCAGTCTAGACAACAAATAGATACTCCATTTCTCTAAAGGGACAGAGACTAAATTTTGAGTTTTGTGGGTTACATAGTCTCCAACACAAATTCATCTCTGCCTCTGAAATATAAAAGCAACAATAGATATTACATTAATCAATGAATGAGACAGTGTTCCCGTAAAACCTTATTTATACAAATGGGAATCAGGTTAGAGTTCACTGACTCTTGAAATGTATTAGGTTTGTGCAGTGCACAGCTTATATAGATCTCATAGAATTAGGTATAGATGGGATTATGAGAGTAAGTCCCTCACAATGGGGAGTAGTGCCCTTATGAGAAAAAGAAGACAAAGACATTTCTATCACACCCCACACACATAAAATGAGGAAAGGCCAATTGAATACACGACAAGAAGGAGGCTCTCAGATAGAACATTTGGAATAGTGGGTAGTAGGCCCATTAACCATGTCAGAGCTCCTAGGTTTGAGTCCTTATTCCACACCCAATTGACCTCGTTGGTAATAAGGATCCTGGGAGGCAACACATAATGGCTCAAGTAGTTTGGTTCCTGACATTCATATATGAGACATGCATTGTTTTTCTGTGGCTCCCAGTTTAATCCTAACAATACCTTGGCCTTTGTGATCATTTAACAGTGAGATTTCTGTCTGTCTCTCTTATTCTCTGTTTCTCTGCCTCTCAAAGAAAAATAAACAAATGGAAAAATTCTCAACACACAATTTTTTTAGAAAAGGTGACTGCCAATAAGCCAGTAAATTGATGCTTATCAAACAGAATAGAAACCCCAGAAATTAATCCATGCATCTACAACTAAGTAAACTTTGACAAACAAGCTAAAATCATTCCCAGAAAAAAGACAGTCTATTCAATAAATGGTGTTCAGAAAATTGGATCTTTGCCTGCAGTAGTATGAAACAAGACCCTACCTAATATCCTAATTAAAAAAAATCAACTGACAACATATTCAGTTCTAATCCTAAGAACTGAAATCATCAAATTACCAGAGGAAAAGAAAGGGGAAACATTGCAAAATATTGACATAGGCGAAGACTTCTTGGATACTGATCCCAAAAGCAGAGGCAGTAAAAGCAAAATAGATAAATAGGATTACATGAAGCTAGGAAGCTTCTGCACAACAACAGAAATACTCAATTAAGTGAAGAGGCAACCAACCCAATGGGAGGAAATATTTCCAAACTACATCTGATAAAGAATTAACACCCAGGATGTATATGGAGCTCAAGAAACTCCACAATAACAAAACAAACAATCCAGTTAAGAAATGGGCAAATGTCAGGAATAGTCATTTTTCAAAGGATGAAGTACAAATGGCCCATAGACACATGAAAATAGTCTCAGGATCACTAGCCATCAGGGAAATGCAAATAAAAACCACAATGAGATTTCACCTCACCCTGGTTAGAATGGCTATCATCCAAAAACTAAAAAATAACAGCTGCTGGTGAGGATGTGCAGAAAATGGTGTATTAATGCTCTGTTGGTAGGAATGTAAAATAGAATGGCCATTGTGGAAGACAGTCTGGAGAGTCCTCAGAAATCTGAAAATAGATCTACCATAAGAACAGACATCCCACAACTAGAAATTTACCCAAATAAATGAAATCAATATATGAGAGAATTATCTGCACCCCATGTTTATTACAACTTAATTCACAATAGCTGAGATATTGAATCAACCCAAATATCCATCAGCTGAAGACTGGATAAAGAAAATGTGGTACATACGCACAATGGAATACTTCTCAGTCATGGAAAATTGTAAAGTTCTGTCTTTTGGAAATAAAATAGATACAACTGGAGATTATTATGCTTAGGGAAATAAGCCAGATCAAAAAAGACAAATATAATATGTTTTATCTGATTGGTTGTAGCTAATAAATAGAATATAAAATGTGTATATTAAACTAAAGATAAATCTTGTATTTTGATGGTTAACTGTAAACTTTGTCTGTAGTCTGTTTAACAGTGGTCTATCTAGCTTTTAATTGCACAGCTCTTTGTTTAGAGGGGCACTGAATTTGTGATTATAAAGAAAATTAAAACTATGTTGACACAAAAATTTAAAAGAAAAAAACTCCAAAATCAAAAAAAGAAAATGAAGAAATGCCTGTGTGTATCAGTAATGCTACAAATGTATTCATGTCAAACTTTGTTTCATTCATTGGTCAAATCAATGGTTCAAAATGTCATACTACTATAGCTTAAATGACTTGTGATTATTTTTAAATTTGCTGTATATGGGTGCAATGATCATCTTTGCATTTGATTATTATTCATTGCCCTCACTTATATTAACATTGAACTAGGGTCTTTCTAGTTTTTACTTCATCTCTTTATTTACTGGAGAGTTAAGTCCTTGACTGCAATATTAATTAAAAATATGTTATCTCAAAAACTAAAAAAAAAGAAGAAAATAAAAAGAACTATTAACTGCAATGACTCTGTTCTCTTTATTTTAATATTACTTTAACATGAAAATAATAAAATATTAGTGAGAAAAAAACAAACTTATTAGCACATTGATTTTGCACTTCATAAGCACCAGAATTGGTAGAAATAAATGTTTAAGCCAACCAGTCTATGATGTTATGTAACAGACTGAACTGATTAGCCAATCTGCTACACTGGCCTCGTTATGTGGTCAAAACATAAACTCTTCAACAGTCCCTAGTAGACAAATTGTAGAAAGATTCTTTTTTCCTGTTTTTCCCAAGCACCATTCCTTTGGTTTGTAGTGATCTATTAGCCAATCATTATATGTTTGTTTATTCTACCTCATGACCAGCTGTGCAATTAACTGTGAGAGCATTCAAAATCAAGGAGAATTGAATGACTTGTGTAAAAATAACACCAATAGAGCTGTTGGTGGATTCAGTGACTTTTATGTACCAAATGAAATCAGTATATATTCCGTTCCCTGAAAAATTCTAATTTGCTGGGTTGCATCTTCTCTTTTCTCAAAAAAGAGTACAAGGAAGCGAAACCAGTTCCAAGTACCACCTTTTCACTGCAAAAAGATAGTGGCCAAAGGAGAGAGGGTAGAAGACTTCGCTCTGAAACAGTAAGTCAGCTTTAAGTAATATTGCTGACATTTTAGATGAGAAAAATGCCAGTACTAATTAATTAAGATAAAATTCTCAGGACATCGTAAAATATGTTTCATATTCCTAGGATTTAACTTAGTTCCTGGAAACGAATTACTACAGGAAAATGACCATTCATCCTCCATTCAATATCTATATCTACCTTAACTTGGCAGGCAGGTGGAGGTCATCCCAGGTCTCACACCTAATGGTGGCCTTGGAGAGAGCCAACGCTCTGTGACGCTTATTAAATAAAGTTACTGATTCCCTAACTCAAAATGCAATAAGCTAAACTAATATTTCATAAGGGTAAATACAGATATTCATTTGGAATTTTTAAAATAATTATTCTACTATGTATTTTAGTACTTGGGATCCATAAGATAGAGCAAATGATATCAACCTGAGATTTAAAAGCCAGTTAATTCATAGCTGCAATATTATATTTAACTGTTCTCTCAACAAGCATGTATTTGAAAAAAGAGGGATAAAAATGAATATAATTTTCAAAAATGCTTGATATAGCGGGAAATACATATATAAACAAATATTTATAATATAGCATCATAAGCTGTTCTGAGAATAAAGGAGTGTTTCACTATCACTTAGCAGAGATTGTACAAAGTTTCAGCAAAATGCTTTTTTCCATAATATATGGTTAGTGCCTGATTATAAGAACAAGATATTTCAGTGAGTAAAAGAGGCAAAAGAAGGAGATATAGAAATTTTCACCTTCATAAAGGTGACATTCTAGGGTCTGAAGAAGCAGACTATGTACAATTAACATAAGAAAGAAAGAAATCATGCAATTCGACATAAAAGACTTTCATTGTTGAAGAAAAGACCAAGGCAAGGGGAAAAAGGCATATATTTCTACCTGGGCTGAAGTAAGATGTCATGAGCCATGATGATTAGGACAGAAAGTGTGAATGACCATCCATTCACTAGTATACTGAATGATAAAAAGATTGCTAGTTGTCTTAGTTAATTCCTATTTCTATAACTAAATAGCCCAGCCCAGATAATTTAAAAATACCAATTTGTCATAGCTTTGGGGGCTGGCCAGATTGTGTGTCCTGGGAAGGCTTACTGTCTATTTCCAAGATGGTATCCTTTGCTGCTTCCTCCAAGAAGTATGAATAATGTTTCCTCAAATGATGAAAGGGGCAGGGGACTCAGGAAGCTCTCTGAAGAGTTTTTTTATGGGGACATTAATCCCATTTACAAGATAGGAGCCCTCACGAATTCAACATTTCCCCAAAAGCCCCACCTTAATCGAGGTGAGATTAAGTTTCTACATAAATAATGGAGGAGCATAAGTATTCAAATGATAGCACTAATGTAGCATTAAACAAAATTGTGCAACTCCTCATAGGACTTCTGTAAAAGCACATTTTGAATCTGAGTGTAATTCATGTTATAGGATATTACAAGTAGTAGGATTGTTATAAATAGAAGTAATAGTTCTAATTTTAAGGGTACTGATTGATACACTGCTGGGATCCATAGTCAACTCGCTAATGCTATAGTAAAATAGCATAGGTACAATACTATCTTACTAGTTCTAATGAAGATAAAAGTCCAGGTGGTTCATTAATGCCTAGTGTTATGATATCTGCAATCAGTAATAGTAATCTTTATGAAACTAAAATGTCTGATTTTTCATAGTTGTATATAGCCTAAAGTAGAATCAACAAATGTTATCTGAAGGATAAGGTGGTAAATATTTTAGACTTTTCTGACCATATACCGTCTGTCAAACTACACAACTCTGCCCCAAACATTGTAAAACGTAAAAAAAAAAGCAAACAACAACAACAAAAAAACCTCACATTCATCATTTAATTTATATGCAATTATCTGGCTCTGAAACATTAATGAGCATTATTCTTGGGACAAGATTTATATTTATTAACTAAATTTAGATGATTCTATCTATTCAATTTATGATGCTTTTACTAAAGTAAGTCTTGCCTCTTTTGTCCTTTTGCATTTCAGAAACTATAGTATAGATTACAACCACCTGGTCCAGTTTAAATAAAGCTCTCACATGATTTCATTTGTATCAAAAAAAAAAAACTTTAATAGCTGTTGCAATTAGAATGTCCTGATCTAACACTGAGTTCATACAGCCTACTGTCATATGAATTATAGAATAGGATTGTGTTGCAATCCCAGGATAACTTGTTCTATGGATCAAAGTTTTCAGTCAATTTATGCCATTATGTACTTTGGTCATTCAGACCTTGTTCTGGGTTCTGAGGTCACGCTAAGCAAAATTAGAAGTTTAGGTCTTGGTTTTTTTGGTCCCTTAGGTTAATTAATTTTCATATTGAACTAATAGATTAAGCTTCACATCTTATAAATATATCACCTGTTTTCCACAGGAAGGTCAGTTTCACTGTTCAGTAGTACAGAGAGTAAAACTCTGGTGTGACCCCTCAGTTCCTTCTTTAGAGAGAAAGGAATTATGTTACCTTGCTACAGAGATGAAGGGAATGGTTGGTGATCATAAGTCGTGATTATATTTTGAGATATGGAGGTGACACTTGAACAAAGGTTTGGAAGGAGTGAGCTTGCCAGATGATAGCATGGGAAATGTATTCTAGGCAGTGGTCTTATACAAGAACAACCCAGGAAACAGCATGGCTGATGGAAATGAGCTGAGGTGTGAAAGGAGATCACAGGGAACCAAATCAGGAGTACTTGATGGATAATGTCTTATTGACATTTAGAAGAAATTGTCAATTGGTAAACATGATTTTAATAAAAAGATCACTTATTTACATTGAACTGTGAGTTTGAAACATTACAAACAGCACTATCTTTAGCCAGAGGTACACTAATATGCCCCTAGTGGGCGTCACTCCGAACTTTTGGCCAAACCACAAATTACGGATAGATCTCCCTGATTCCATTTAGAACCTACCTCTAGAACTCAAGTATAAACCTTGGCATTGCACCATGCCCCAGAGGCATATATCCAAGAAAAATGCCTTCAATCAAAAACAGACAAACAAAAAATCTTTCAGAAGATATAGAAACAAGAGATCCCCTGACGCACAAAAATCAATGTAGAAACAAAAGAAACATGAACAAGGTAGAAAAAAATGATTCTCAAAGGAAACACAAGAATACATTAACATTGTACCATAAAGAAAGGGAAATTGAGGAAATACCTGAAAAAGAATTCAAAAGAATGATTGTAAGATTACTCAAAAGGATAGAGAAGGAGTTGGATGAAATAAGGAAATCAGTACATGACAAGGATAAGAAATTCTGCAAAGAGATAGATACTGAAGAATATCCAAAAAGAAATATTAGAAATGAAGTATTCAATAAGTCAAATGAAAAATTCAGTTGAAATCCTTAACAACAGAATTAGAATAAAGAATATTTGATCCAGAATACAATCCTTTTGAATTGATTCAGACAAAAGAAGAAAATATTAGTAAGAATACAGAAGTTTTCAGAAACTGTAGAATACTACCAAGCAACCAATTATACAAGTTTAGAAGTTCCTGAAAGGATGGAAAAGAAATATGGCCTAGAAAATTTTTCAGTGAAATAATTGCAGAAAATGTCTCTAATTTGGAAAAATATGTGGACAAATACAGGAAATACATAGAACCCTAATTAGACCTTATCTAAAAATATCCACACACAACACATTATAGTCCGACATTCAAAAGTGAAATATGAAGAAAATACTCTAAAACGAGCATGAATGAAATTCCAGATTAATTTTAAAGAAATTTCCATCAGATTAAAAACAGATTTTTCAACAGAAATCCTAAAGACCCAGAGAGAATGCAGAGATGTAGTGCAAGTCTAAAAAGAAAAAAACAAAAAATTGGCCAACTCAGAATGATTACCCATCAGAGTTTTCATTCATAAATAAAGTTGTGGGTGCAAGGCCTGTGAGGCTCAGACCGTGGAGAACCTTGGTGCATGAATGCTCAATATCTGGCCATGACTCTGGCCCTGGGTGTCATTGCCCACCCTCACTGGGGTCTTGTAGGACATTGGGGACCACTGCCTCTTAGGCCACTGACATTCTGCTGGGTTACCTTGAGTGAGAACGGCTTTGTGACGATTGGGTAAAGTTACAGATTTGAAGCTGTTTTTAATGCTGCAAGGTCACAGGATTAAACAGTATGAAAATAAGAACAACTAGGTTACTTATACAACCAAATTCTGCACCAATGCCTGGAAAACAGCAGCAGGAGTAGTAAATGAAAAGCACCGGTATTCGTAAACTCCTGGAAGTTTTTATGTTTTTTTCCATGCATTGCAGTCCATGTTGCCCAAAGCAATTTACAGATTGAGTGTGATCCTAATCAAAATACCAAAGATGTTTTTCCTTGATTTGGAAAAAAATAACCTAAATTCGTATGGAATCAAAAGGGACTCAGAATAGCTAAAGCATTCCTAAACAATAAAAGGAAGCTGGAGATACCACACTACCAGATTTAAAGACGTATTATAGGGTAGTTATAATCAAAACAGTCTAGTACTGCTACAAGAATAGACATGTGGACCAATGGAATAGATTAGAGATCCCAGAAATTAATCCACACATATACAACTAATTAGTCTTTGTTTATGTGCTACCGAAGCAAGCACAACTAACTACTCTGACAAATGAGCTAAATCATTCCTTAGAGAAAGGACAGGTTTCTTCAACAAATGGTGTTGGGAAAATTGGATCTCTGCATGCAGTATGAAACAAAGCCCCTACCTCACACCTTATACAAAAATCAACTCACAATGAATCAGGTATCTAAATCTAGGACCTGAAACCATCAAATTACTAGAGAAAAACATAGGGGAAACCTTGTAAAACAGGTCCAGGCAAGGACTTCTTGATAAAGACCCCAGAAGCCAAGGCAATAAAGACAAAAATGGACAAATCAGATTACACCAGGCTAACAAGTTTCTGCACAGCCAAGAAAATACTGAACAAATTAAAGGGGCAACAGATAGAATGCGAGAAAATATTTGCAAGCTGCAAGCTACCCATCTGATAATGCATTAATATCCAGGATGTATAAGGAGATCAAGAAACTCAGCAAAAATAAAACAAATAATCCAATTAAAAAATGGATTCAGTCTACTAACAGGCATTTTTTGGAGGATGGAATACAAATGGCCAGCAGGCACGTAAAAAGATATTCAGAATCACTAGCAATCATGGAAATGCAAATAAAAACCACAATGAGATTTCACCTCACCCCAGTTAGAATGGCTATCAAACAAAATTAATAAATTCTGTCAAGGATGCAAAGAAAAGGTACCCTTATACGTGGTTGGTGGGAAGGTAAGCTAGTATAACCATTATGGAAGACAGTATGGAGAATTCTCAGAAACCTGAAAATATATCTGCCATATGACCCAGCCATGCCAGTACTGGGAAATGAAATTAGCATATGAAAGAGTGACTATACCCCCATGTTGGTAATAGCTAAACTCACAATAGCTAAGATATGTAATCTATCTATCAACAGATGACTGAAAGAAGAAACTGAATGAAGAAAATGATGGAACACTACTTGACTATAGAAAAGAATGAAATGCTACCTTCTGCAACAAAATGGATGAAATTGGAGACTCTTATGTTCAATGAAATAAGCCTGTCCCCAAAAGACACATATGATTTTCCAGATTTGTAGTAACTAGTGTACAAAGAAAAAAAAAAAAGTACTGCATTAGAGAGAAATTGATATTTTGAAATTTGATCATTGTTTATAACCCATGTCTATACTCTTGAGGAAGAGTGACTTTTCTACTATTTGTTGAATTCTTTCTTTAGTGGAGGGTTAGGATTGTGATTATAAACTGAAAATATGTCATGAGAAAAAATTTTAAAGAAAAATAAGGAAGGATAGAGAAGGGAGGGTAGGAGCAAGGGAAGGACGGCATGGTGGGAAGTATCATTATGCTCTTTTTTTATTTTTATTTTTTGACAGGCAGAGTGGATAGTGAGAGAGAGAGAGGAGAGACAGAGAGAAAGGTCTTCCTTTGCTGCTGGTTCACCCACCAATGGCCGCTGCGGCAGGCACACCACTGATCCGATGGCAGGAGCCAGGTGCTTCTCCTGGTCTCCCATGCAGGTGCAGGGTCCAAGCACTTGGGCCATCCTCCACTGCACTCCCGGGCCACAGCAGAGAGCTGGCCTAGAAGAGGGGCAACTGGGACAGAATCCGGCTCCCCGACGGGGACTAGAACCCGGTGTGCTGGCGCTGCAAGGCGGAGGATTAGCCTAGTGAGCCACAGCGCCAGCCATTATGCTTTTAAAGTATATATATATATATATGAAACACATGAAATTTATTCCCCTTATATAAATAAAATTTTTATAAGTTTATGGAAAATGGAATTAAAAGGTAATCTTCTTGAATGGAAAGAACATTTTGAAATTTATGCAAAAGTTCTTCAAAAGGTTCATGGAAAATGTGTATTATGGAAAAAATTATGCATGAATTTCAAAAATTTTAAGAACACAATAAATTTTATCTTGTAATTCCATTTTTGAAGAATTTATCGAAGCACTGTGGTTTCACCCATCTACATGGCTGTTAGTCTTTAAAAGTCTTTAAAAATGCTGAAATAACATTGATCTTGACCTAACATAAAGATCAGCTCATTTTTAACACATAGAAAATCTTCAGGAACCAAATGTTTAAATGGTCATGTTTGGTTTTTAGTCTCGAGCACAGGTCAGCTTTTGCTATGTATATAATACAAAATTGGAATTTTAAGAAAATATGAAATGGTTATGCAAATGCTTGTTGTGACAATGGAGATCCAGGGGATCCAGTCATTTTGTTTTCAGTTCTCCAATACAAGATGATCTGCTGAATGGAAATGTATTTTGTCTACAATCTGTTAAAGTGAAGAAAAGCCCAGGACACCATTGATTCACTATTGAATTCCACCAACAAAATGAAGAATAAAAACCATATGATCATCTCAATAATGCAGAGTAAGCATTTGAAAAAATGCAATACTCTTTCTTGATTAAAAAAGCCTTTAAAAAATGGATATAGAAGAACATACTTCAAAAAAATCAAGGCAACATACGACAACCCCCGAGCCAGCATCACATTGAATGGGGAAACTCTGGAAGCATTTCCACTAAGGTCCAGAACCAGACAAGTACATCTGCTCTAACCACCATTATTCAGTTTAGTTCTGGAAGTTTTAGTCAGAACTATTATGCAAATAAAGGTAATCAAAAGGCTATAAATTAGAAGTGAATAAGCCAAATTATTCCAGTTTTCAGATGATCTGATACTTTACATAGGGGAACTGAAAGACTCCACCAAGAAAATACAAGAACTTCTAAGAGAAATTGGCAAAGTTGCAGGATATAAAATGAATACACAAAAGTCAATATTATTTTTATACACCAACGATGCTTTGTCTGAGAAAAACTTACAAATCAGTTCCACTCATAAGAGCTACAAAAATGCGTTAAGTAATTTGGGATAAATTTAAACAGAGATGTGAAAAATCTCTGCAAAAAATAAGTCATTAAGGAAAGAAACAATAGAAAACGCAAAAAAATGGAAAAATTATCCATATTTATAGATTGGAAACATTAATAACATCAAAATGCCCATAGAACTCAAAGTAAATTACAGGTTCAACACAATCTCAATCAAAATACCAAGGACATTCACTGGAGATACAGAAAAAAAAAGCCTAAAATAAATATTGAAACACAAAATTTTCTGAACAGCCAAAGCATCTGGAAACAGTAAAATCAAAGCTGGAGGCAACACAGTACCAGATTTCAAGACATACTACAGTTCTGTTATAACCAAAAGACCCTGGTACTGGCATAAAAATATACATGTGAACCACTGGAATAGAATACAAACCCAAGAAATCAATCCACACAGCTGTAATCAACTAATCTTTACAAATAAGCTAAAATCATTCAGTGGAGAAAGGACAGGCTCTTTGATAAATGGCATTGGAAAAATTACATTTCCACATGCAAAAGTTTGAACAAGACCCCTATCTATATGTTATATAAAAATCAACTCAAAATGCATCAAGGATCTAAACCTGACTTGAAATCATCAAATTACTAAAAGAAAACACAGAGAAAATGCAGCAAGACATTGGCTAGGAAAAAACTTCTTGGATAAGAACCCACAAGCACAGGCAACAAAATAAAAAATGTGGGGGTGGCACTGTGGCATAGCAGGGAAAGCTGCCATCTGTGATGCTGGCATCCCATATTGGCGCCAGTTCAAGTCCCAGCAGCTCAGCTTCTGATCCAGCTCCCTACTAATGACTTCAGAAAAACAGTGAAGGTGGTCCAAGTTCTTGGATGCCTAACACCAAGTGGGAGACCCAGAGGAAGCTCCTGGCTCCTGATTTTGGATTGTTCCAGCCTGGGCTGTTGCCGCCATCTGGAGAGTGAACCAGCAGATGGAAGATTTCTCTCTCTCTCTCCGTCTGTCTCTGTATCTGTGTGTGTGTGTGTCTGTGTATGTGTGTGTGTGTGTGTGTGTCTGTCTGTCTGTCTTTGTCTCTCCCCTTCTCTCTGTAACTCAGACTTTCAAATAAATCAATTAAATAAATCTTGAAAAATGAAAAAAAAAAACTATTAAGATTGTGTTAAGCTAAGAAGCTTCATCACAGCAAAGGGAACAATTAACCAAGTAAGTAGGAAACCAATAAAATGGGAGAAAATATTTGCAATTATGCATCTGATAAAAAATTAATAAGGGGGTCATGCACTGTGGCACTACGGGTTAAAGCCTTGGCCTGCAGTACTGGCATCTCATATGGACATCCGTCCACGTCCCAGATGCTCCACTTCTGATCCAGCTCCCTGCTAATGGCCTGAGAAAGCAGTAGAAGATGGTCCAAGTGGTTAGGCCCCTATACTCACGTGGGAGACCCAGAAGAAGCTCTTGGCTCGTGGCTTTGGATTAGCTCAGCTCTGGCCACTGCAGCCATTTCGGGAGTGAACAAGCAGATGGAAGATCTGTCTCTCTCTCCCTATCTCTCTCTCTCTCTCTCTCTCTCTCTCTGTAAATCTCTGAAATAGATAAAATCTTTAAAGAAAGACTGCTAAGTGAAAAAGAGAAAAGAATGAGGAAAGTAGACATGATGATAGTCAAAATTAAAAAAAAAAAAGAATATCAGAATATTTAAGGAGCTCAAAAAACTCCACAAAACAAACAATTCAGTTAAGATCTTCTGTATATAAAGAGAATTGAAAATGAATCTTGATGTGAATGTAAGGGGAGAGGGAGCGGGAAAGGGGAGGGTTGCGGGTGGGAGGGAAGTTATGGGGGGGGAGCCATTGTAATCCATAAACTATATTTTGGAAATTTATATTCTTTAAATAAAAGCTTTATAAAAAAATTAAAAGTATTGTTACACATATTTTGAAAGAACATTTTATCCCTTGGGATGCTTTTTAATCTGTATTTCTTCAGTGGCCTTAATGTTTTCTCACACATATTTGTGGTTAAAAAACATTCTCATCATTCATGATATCATAAGAAAGATAATCTGGTATGCTTGCAATAGGATTCCTGATTTGAGTTTTTTTATTCAATAAATTTATATTTATTTAGGAAATTATTTCTAAAAGGACATTTTATCTACCAGGGATGTAGTGGGACAGTTTCTTGTAGTTACAGAGATTGTAATTCAGATCTCAGCCTAATAATCTGTTTACAGATTTTAGAGAAGTTTCCTAACCTCTCCCTAACTCAATTAACGTATCTGTGAATTTCAGTTAACAATAATACATCCATCTCAAAGTTTTCAAGATTGAGTGAGAGAGCTATACACAGGGCAGTTATTCCAGCATTGCAGCTATTTCATGTATTGATCAAAATATTTATGATGTTTAACTCTTCTAATGGTTTATTTTTATTATATGTGCATTTCAATGCTCTTGAGTGAATTTTTCATTTAGCATATTGAATTTCTTGGTTGGGTTGAGTTCTGTGTAAATCATCAGTAACTGTGAAAATAAAAAAAGTAATATAATCCCAATTTCAACTCCACTAACTTAAATATCTCTTGTATATAAATAACAGACATTACTGCTCTTTCCCATTTTACCATGATGATTGTATTGGACACTTTTGAATAAAAAAATGAATAATAAAATCACAATATAATAGTTCAAAAGGTTCATATCCCATTGTCATTATACTGCTGATTCTTATTCTTAGGAAAATGATGACTATCAACAAATGCTCCTTTGGTGACTCCATAGCAACTATGCTGAAAAATGAAATCTTTAGGAAGCAATTATTGCTATTATGACATACATGTAGATAAAATTAGCAGTCTGAATTTTCAGAGAATGGCACAGAATTGTGTGACAAAATAGCCATCTGAGGAACACTTAATTTAAAGCATTTTGACAATATAAGCCCTAAATTTAAAATTGTTTGAATTTTTTGATTTCTGAAATTACTAATAAGATTTATATGTAGGTATAAAATAAGTTAATAAATAGCTAAGTTGACATTTTACAAGAGATAGAATTATTTTAAACAGAAATGTTATTTAGTTGAATGTGAAATATTTGGAAATTAAAATTCATTATAAAAAAGTCCAAACTCACTTGGCTAATCCTCTGCCTAGTTCCGGTTGGGGTGCCGGATTCTGTCCCAGTTGCTCCTCTTCCAGCCCAGCTTTCTGCTGTTGCCCAGGAAGGCAATGGAGGATCTCCCATGCACCTGCATGGGAGATTAGGAAAAAGCACCTGGCTCCTGGCTTCGGATCAGCACAGCGCTCCTGCCTTAACAGCCATTCGGAGGGTGAACCATAGGAAAAAAGAAAGACGTTTCTCTCTGTCTCTCTCTCTGTCTCTCACTGTCTAACTCTGCCTGTCAAAAATAAAATAAAATAAAATAGTCCAAAATCTTTTGTAGTTATATAGCTATGAAAAATAAGTCAAGTAATGAATGTTCAAGGGACCACTGTTGGGAAGAATGAACTAACATTTGACTAAATAATCAAAATATGTGTTTTTGTATACCAACTAAATGAAAATACATGTATTCCAAGTTACAACTGTCATTCCAATAAAAATACAGTCATTGGTTTATCAAATCCTATTTGATAAGGTAAATAAAGATAAAGGAAATAAATATATTAACCTTAGACCAGCAGTATAAACAAGAAAGAAAAGGGTAAGGAGAAGTTTATTAATGTTAAAAATGAATATGATAGCAATCCCTATCAATAGCTCAACATTGCTTCTGTTAAATATATCATAGATAGGACAATATTCAAGGAAAATCCTGATGGCTCACACTCACATTTCTAGAATGTTGCACAGCATTTTATGGGACAATTATAGGAAAAATCAATAAGCTCTACTACAATCTATAACCATGATAATAAAGCAAGTTGACAATGTACTCTTCAGCAAAAAATTTCATATATTTAGGACAATATACATGTATCTTTTCTTTGATATGCTCATATGCTTTGCCCATTTCCTTATTGAACCTTTGTATTTTCTTTATGAAGTTTTAAGAGTTATAAGTGCTATGACAATTTTCATGTGTTACATTAAAGTTTATAACTCATAATTGCAATTTGGATATTTATGAAATGTTAAGCTCACTAACTGCAATATTTATTATATTATAAATTGTTATTCCATTACTTACTTAATCTGACATACTTTAAAAATTTGTATGTTATAACTACTTTCTAACTTATAACATTAGGGTTTTTTGAACTATAATTTTTAGAAGCCCATCTTAAAAATAATGACGGTCTTTTAGATTTTTAAAATGAATGATTTCTGCTCTACTTACAGTTTTGTCAATGACCATGATCTGATTGATATCAATTCCTTGTTATTTGAAATGATTTTATAATCAAAATGTAATTTTTATAACTTTGAAAATGCAGTTTTTCCCTGTGTTCAATGAAAAATACTTCAACTACCACTTCATTATTTAAGATATGAAAAAACATTGCAATGTGAAAATATTTTGGAGCTCATCTTATAAGAAAAAAAATGGACAAACTGAAAATCTAGGATTTTTCCCAGACGCTTCTAAAAAGTGAGGCTTCAGGGCAAACTGCTACCACAAAACCTTGACAGATAGGCAAATAGAAATCACCACTCTTGGGATAAGCTTTTATGAAACAGAACCTGCTGAAGCCATAAACTGGTAGAACAAAAGGGAATTTGGACTGATGACCGAGGCTGAGTGTGGACTAGTTTTGAGAATAAGAAACTGAAGAGAATGCAAATTTAAGAGGATCCCACACTTTCATCTTATGAAGACTCAAGAAAATACCCGTTTTGGCTCTAACAGGTAGATGGAAAAGGAATCATTGTGTAATATGTCCAGAGATTTCTCCATGAAAAAAAAAAACAAAAAAACAGAAAAACTATAGGGGCCGATGCTGTGGCACAGCAGGTTAAAGCCCTGGCCTGAAGTGCCAGCATCACATATGGACGCTAGTTCGATACCCAGCTGCTCCACTTCTGGTCCTGATATGGCCTGGGAAAGCAGTAGAAGATGGCCCAAGTCCTTGGGCCCCTGCACCTGCATGGGAGACCTGGAAAAGGCTCCTGGCTCCCGGCTTCAGATTGGCACAGCTCTGGCTGTTGTGGCCAATTGTGGAGTGAACCAGTGGAGAGAGGACCTTTCTCTCTCTCTCTCTGTCTCTCCTCTCTCTGTGTAACTCTGACTTTCAAATAAACAAATAAAAATCTTTAGAAAAGAAGAAAGAAAAACTATTTCAGAGCCTTATCTTAATTTCAAGAAGGACATCTATGCAACTATAGCCTCTGACATTTTCTGACTCACCTAAAATGAGAACACTTGTCACATTGTCCATCCAGGAACACAAATTATAATAGACTGAGATTTCATTGAGCTATTGTAAATGCTATCTTTTCCCATGTTTAAAAACAGATTAACAGATATCCAAATCAGTAGCAGTAGACTTCTCTTGGAAGAACTTCAAGACACAGACTCTACTTGAGAAGGAATACATAGGTGAGCCATGATCAAAATGAGATACTAGTGAAAGTTTAAGTTTCTGTTACCTACAACTGCAGCAAACATTAAATACCACCCCTTGACTTTGGTCCAGATTAATATATATTCTCACTATGGGACACCTTACTTCAAATCTCAATACTCAACATAATGGATATGGCTTTCAATGAAAGAAAAAATCTAAAGCACACAGAAGGGCAGGAAAAATTATAATCTCAAGAGAGAAAGCAAACCTCAGAGCTAGACTCTGGTATGATGCAGAGTTTTCTACAAAAGCTAAAAGGGAAAGAAAAACTAGGACACTGGCCTATAGCTATTGCACAATTTTCACAACTCTAAAACTCTTTTCCTTTCAGTTCCTAACAATATGTTTTATTCATGTTTAAACAAAAAATGAGACATACTAAAATGGATAAAAACAATCATAAGAAACAAAATAAGCATCAGTGTAGCATTCTGATGTACACAGGTTTGATCTGACATGGCACTTAAAATCACTTTAATTAATGTACTGCTAATAGAAAAATATATAAAATTTAAAAGTGTCTGTATCAAATAAGTAGAAATTATATGAATCAAAAGGAAATGATAAATATCAAAGATTGAAGAATGCCCATGATTAAATCATTATTGAGCCAGATATCTCCAAGGAAAGAGTCAATGAGTTTGAAAATAGGTATTAAAAAAAAAAAAACAAATAAATCCCAAACTTAAACACAGAAAAATGAATGAAAAAAAAAAACAAGTATAAAACAACCAAGAACTATAGGACCATTTCAAAAAGTTAACACATGAATGACTGGATTAGCAATATGAGACAGGGAAAGAATATTTGAAATAGTGTTGAATGATAATTTTCTAAAATTGATGAGAACAAACCACAAATCCAGGAATCTTAGAGGATATCTAATGGGTTAAACAGTACAAATGTAAACCTTGGCATATGTATCATGTGCGATTTTCAGAAAAGCAAAGAGAGTGAGAAAAATTGCAAGGAAGCATATCTATATGAGAGAGGACAAGAATGAGAGAGAGAATACTTTGCATATAGGAGAGCACAGAGAACAATTACACAGGACATCTCATCAGAAAATGTGGGAGCAAATAGAGACTATGTAAATACAAAGGAAATGTTGTAAATATAATAGAAAGAAGGTGACGGATGGAATTATATTACAGAGGAGGCAATAAGTGACAGACTCCTAAGTTCTGGTGGAGCATAGGTGTCTTCTTATGAAAGATAATAAAATACAAAGAATTTGGATTTAAAGATGAGAATGTAGAAACCTTTTATGACTGCAGGTAGGAAATCAGATGAGAAAGTTTGACTGCAAAAATAGATACAGGAAATAGTTTCTGGTAAATGATGTTAGGAGAGTGCAGAGGCTTAAAATAGTGGCTGTGGAGAATAAGAAATACCCAAGCTCCACAGTTTCTCACAGTGTTGCCTCGCGATTAAGAATAGACAATATGACAGATTTCCAATTCTTCACTCTGCTTTAATAAGATCTCATACCCTTGGGCTGATAACATTGCAAAGCCCTCCCATGATGTGTGGTACCTAATACCTTGCCCCATTAATATTGAGCCTACCTGGTGATGTCATGTTGCTTTGGTTAATGAAATGTTTGGAAATGTAAGGCAAGGAAGCAGTCTGGCTGCCCACTGGCTTGGTTGTTAAATTACTTCCTTTCACTATAAGAAGAACAAGACTTGAGCAATCACTAATCCGAGGAGGATGAACCCTGCAGAGAACCTCTGAATTCAACTGAGAGCCTGAAGGCAGATTTAGCTGCTGCACTGTGAGAAGCAGACCCAGCCAACCTACAGCTAAGCCCTCACATGGAACAGCGAAATCACAGTCAATTTGAAAATCTGTAAATCTTAAAAATGAGTAATTATGAAACAACTGTGCTTTAAGGTGGTTTCTTAGGCCGAATTATGGCAGCAATAACTGTTATGTATTTTATTCAACAGTGTTTATGAGACATAGTGTGGGAAAAAAAAACAGAATGAGAAAACATTAATGAAGTGATTCGAGTTTGCAATTTTATTGAATGAGGGACATTGAGTAAACTGGGAAGAGAACTATTAAAATAATAAATAATTCTCTTTACATTTTAACACAAGAAAAGTTTCCTGTTCTGTCAATTTTCTCTGAGTTATCTTATCCAAAGGAAAAATATATAACTTCATAATTGTAAAAATTAATTGACATAAATTTACCCGTATCTATCTTTCAGAATTGTTGTTGTGATACATGAATCTGACGATGGCATTATTAATGAACATCTTTGAAGCATCAATATCCACATTGATTTAACTTAACGTCTATAAACTGCACTATATGCCACTCCTTTAATTTGGACATTCTGACACAGTGTATATGACGGTCCTACTGAACGCTATTGACTTTTACTTTTGCTGATCATTCTCCATGGCAAAGCATTACCCATATAAACATACATGCACACACACACACTGAAGAACTTAATTCAAATATTACAAACTTACTGAACACACAGAGCCAGGATATATTAGTGTGGTCATACTTGTTACATGTAAGAATGAAACTAACATTTTATGACTTGATTATTGTCTATAGCCCTTGTCTGTATTTGTGTGAAAAAGGGGTCTTTCTACTTTTTGTTTGTTGAACCAATGATTAATGGTTCATTAAGTCTGTGATTATAAATTGAAATATATAATTGCAAAAAGAAAAGAAAAAACTAAGAAAAGGAGGAGGATGAATTGTGGGAAGGAAGTGTGGTTGTTTTCTTAAAGTTGTATCTATGAAATATGTGAAATCTGTTCTCTTTTTATGAATAAATATTTTTAAAAATGGAAAATGCATATTATGAAAAAACATGCATGAATTTAAAAATATTGCCGTAAAATAAATGTTTTGCTTTCAAATAAAATAAAATGATGATTTTTTCCTAATTGTTTCATAAATACTCACAGCCTTAAACTCCTGAGCGCCCCTTCATTTATTATGCAGGCATTTCTATAAGACTTTCTGCTGCTTTATGACAAACTTGTGCACAGAAGGTTAATGCCTGGCTCAACTGGGGGCATGGAGATGCTTCTTCATCTCTGGAACCAGCATCTCCAATCTTGTTGATCATATCTATGCTGGACTCTTTGTTAAAATCTTTATTTTCACACTGTAGGCAGTCTGATAAATACCACTAATGTGCATTCTTATGTGAGCATATGAGCGTGTAAGCATCAGTCTACCCAAGAAATTGCTCTTTAAGCATGAGAGTATCTTCTAATTGTCTTTTAATTTATTTTTATTTATTTATTTTATGATTTGAAAGGCAGAGAGACAGGGAGTGAGAGAGAGAAAAAGGAATCTCATCTACTGGTTCACTCTCCAAATGATTGCAATAGCCAGGAGCAGGCAAGATTGACACCAGAAGCCAGAACTCATCCAAGTCCTCCACGTAGGTGGATGGACTCAAGTACTTGAGCCCTTATTTGCTGCCTTTCAGGCATGCATTAGTAGGGAGCTAGAACAACAAGCAGGGGTGGGACTCCAACCCAAGCTCTCCGACATAGGATGCAGACATCGCAAACAGTGTCTTAAATGCAAGGCCAAATATGCCCCCTTTCCTACTCTTTTTGTCCCAAATACTGAGTAAAAGTTAATTTTACAAATATACACTAAAAATGAAAAGCAAAATACTCAAAGAAAATTTATTCTTAACTACTAACAGAACAAGTGAAAATTCGAGAATATTGACACATATAAATTTAGACATATTTCCACTTGATTCTGAGTCTGTAAATTAACCTAACAGAAAATATTGTTTGTTTGTTTTTTCTAATTTGCAGTCTTATTGCAAGGCCAGTCAGTGGTCCATTTCAATTTGGAAATAAATTGGTTTAATATGTGTTCTACAATTCTTCCTAAGAAGCAAGAAAGTTTCAGAGAGCAGTGCCTTTGAAAAATGGCAAGAGGTCATGGACAATTGTTATTCTCTTTCTCTCAATCCTTGAGTTTAAGTAGGAACCATTTGACTGAGTCAGCTACTGCCTACTGTCCTCTTGTATACTTTTTGAACGTTGCCTTGTTTAGAGAAATATGTAGACAACGTCTAGTGCCTGAACCCTTTAGGAAAACCATTTGAACAATCTAGTTCACAGTGAATAACTGACAATTCCAAACCACTGACTCAGGGTAAAGCATATGCTTCAAATTCAAATAAACTCTAGTGTCCTTCAGCTGTCCGCAAACGGCCACCCCAAATGACTGCTTTGTGTATAATTCCCATTTTATTATCTAGTCATATTAAAGAGTTTACAGATTTACATATTGAAGCTTCAGCCTCAGGCTTCAGTGAGTTATTGCTGTGTCATGGCTCATATCCTTTCTTTAATACTGTATTTCTAGAGATACAACCAATCAAGTCACAAGCTGTATGTCACTGCTGTCACTATTCAAGAGACTCAGAATCCAGGGGTCAGATTTGTTCCTGAAGGACTTCTGCTACATATAGATCCTTAGGGCATCATCAATCACTGTTCATTTTATAGACTTTTTGTTATAATATTTCAGCATAATTAACATCATTTTCCTGAATCATACTCTTATTGTTTCCTTCTACTTGTACTGAATGAAACTAAAATCTGGAAGGAGAAAAAAATCCAGGATGTATATATTGGAAAAACTGAACAATAAGAGATTTTTATAAAGATAAATCTCTCTTTCACACACACACACACACACACACACACACACCATTTTCAATGACACATTATCATTTATTTAACCTGTTTTGCATTTTCAGTTAATTCATCACTCTTTTGCTCTGGGAAGCAGCATGCATATATGTTTGGAGGGGAGTGTCTGTGTGTTAAAGGTATGATATGTGTAGAAGCCAAAAGTAAAGAGTTCTTAAGAAATTGAGATTACAGAACAGAATGAAATTTGAATATAAATATGCTGGGAATGGTATAATTATACAAATAAAATATTAAAATGAACAACTCTCTTTCTGTGTAGTGTTTCATATATTCAC
This sequence comes from Sylvilagus floridanus, assembly GCA_949820135.1. NCBI lineage: Eukaryota > Metazoa > Chordata > Mammalia > Lagomorpha > Leporidae > Sylvilagus > Sylvilagus floridanus. The sequence continues at coordinate 98,599,707 of OX463224.1, read as the reverse complement.
AACAAGAAAGAATATCTGGAGTGGATTAACAGAGCATGTATGGATCTTAAATGAACACCAACACAGGTTTATTTTATACATGTGAAGCCAATCTGTCTCGTAACAATTCATGAACCTCTCCTTAATAATGCCAGTAAGTACAGATCAGCCTTATGCCTTTATCTATTCCCCTACACAACATTGGGGAAACTCTATCATTTTGATAAGCGAAAACATTTAGTTTGAAAATCAAGTGTGGACAAGCTGTTTCCAAACTTTGCAAGCTTTTTCTATATAAGCAATCTTTAAAACATTTATTCCAAAGAACTAAAAGCAAATTTATCTCATTTTAAATTTATTTATTTTCATCTACTCAAAAGGGAGGGGAGGAGGGGGAAGAGAGAGAGAGAGCAAGAGCGTGCGCGTGTGTGTGTGCGCATGCGAGAGAGAGAGAGAGAGAGAGAGAGAGAGAGAGAGAGAGAGAGAGATGGTTCACCTTTTATTCCTGCCTGAAACAGGAAGTGGGCTAGACCAGAGCCAGGAGCCTGAAATTCTAGCTAAGGCTCTCATGTGGATGTCAGAATCCCAAGCACTTGAACCATCACCTCCTATCTCAAGAATGCATTAGCATGAATCCAAACTGGAAATAGAGAAGCCAGTACTCAAACTAGGCACTCCAACAAGGAATGAGGGTCACAACCCCCATCTCCTAACTAAGAAAACTTATGGAGATGTTGATATTGAGATGTTGAAGCAACAAGTGTAAAGATATACTTGTCTTTTCTGCTTTTTAAAAAGTTGATTAGGACTTTTACAAAATGTTATGAACAGGGGGCTGGTGCTGTAGCATAGCAGGATAAGCTGCTGCCTGTGATGCAGCATCCCATACGGACACCTATTAGAGTCCCGCTGCTCCACTTCTGAACCAGCTCCCTGGTAATGTGTCTGAGAAAGCAGCAGATGGCTCAAGTTCTTGGGCCCCTGCCATCCATGTGGGAGAGCCAGACGAAGTTCCAGAATCAGCCTGGCCCAGCCTTGGCTATTGTGGCCATTTTGGGGAGTGAACAACTGATTGGAAGATCTCTTTCTCTCTCTAACTATGCCTTTCAAATAAACAAACAAACAAACAAAAAAGGAATTAAGAATTATTGGTTGAAAATGCTTTTAATATTCCTCAAACAGAAAATTATGGGTATATCTTGTATCACACACAGCAACCACCCAAAACAAGTTCTCTAAAGCTAAAAGAGCAGGAGACAATGGCGGTGACTTGTATTTATCAGAGAGATAATCTACCTAAAGTTACTATGACACAGATAGTTTTTAGATGCCTTCATTCCAGTAAGATTGGAGACTGTTTGTCTTAGACAAGGATAGAGGGAGGGTACCATATATTTCCTTGCATTGCATTCTTCTGCATTGTCATATATCACATCAATCACTGTACTTGTCAATAAATCTAGGTGCCTGGTCAGATTGTTTTCTCTACCTTCAATTAAAACACACACACACACACACACACACACACACATTGATTTGTCATCCCTACTTAGGCTATATATTTTTTTTTAATGTTTAAGGGTAGAAGTAGGGGGCAATAAGTGTTTGACATTAACTCATGATGTATAATGAAAAATTTTGTCAATTGTTTTTCTCTTCAATGCTCAAAAAAAGGGACAAATAATAAAAATGTCAGAACAAAACAGCTACCATTTTATAAGGATCAAATATGTACCAAACACCAGGCTACATATTTTACTTTCCTTACCTTGTTTGATCATAATATTACATATCTGACATAGGAGTTGGTGTATCAAAATAGCAGTGAAGGGGCTGGTGCTGTGTTGCAGCGGGTTAACACCCTGGCCTGAAAGGGCCGGCATCTCATATGGGCACTGGTTAGAAACCTGGCTGCTTAACTTCCAGTCCAGCTCTCTGCTATGGCCTGGGAAAGCAGTAGAGGATGGCTCAAGACCTTGGGCCCCTACACCCTCATGGGAGACCCAGAAGAAGCTCCTGGCTCCTGGCTTCGGATCGGCACAGCTCCTGCCATTGCGGCCATTTGGGAGTGAAGCATAGGATGGAAGATCTCTCTCTCTCTCTCTCTCTCTCTCTCTCTCTCTTTCTCTCTCTGCCTCTCCTCTCTCTGTGGAACTCTTTCAAATAAATAAATAAATCTTTAAAAAAAATAGCGGTGAAGGAAAGACTTAAGGCCTTATTGAAGCAAAGTAACATGCTGAAGATGACTGAAACATTGACACCAAATATTTGATATCAGGTTGCTCTACCCCTTAAGCTGATGATTTTAGCAAATAGATAGAACTGCCTTTCCACCTCAGCTACCAAGTCCAGTCTTGAGAGTCAGACTGCTCCTGGCTGAGAAACTTGCATTGCAATGACCTCATTGTGTAGCACTTGAAAGGAGTACTTTCTCATTAATTAAGGAAAATTCCCTTTTGGCAAGAGCAGTCTCCATTGTAATGAAAGCACAGCACAGTTCTCCAATTTAATCTAGATGCCTTTCAGCTCTCAGGGCTAAGACGGAGGCAGCTCTGAGTCATTCCTTATTGCCATAGTCAGTCACTGGAACAATCATCAAACGTGGACAGTCACATTCTTTACTCCAGCCTGCCAGAGCAAAAATAGTGCCTCTTTCCCCTTCAACCTCAGCTGACCCGATTATTCATCAGTTGCTACTCACTTTAGAATAGTGACGACAGCTTGAAATCAACCAAAAAGATAATGATGGTCCATATGTTATTTTTTTTACCACTTCCAAAGTCTTACGGAAATTCTCCAAATATCTGCACTAATGCTGTGTAGATTAATGCAGACATTAGGTGTCCGTGATTTTGATATGATTAGATCAAGTCGATGTGGTAATTATAAGGCCAGCACAAAAACACATCAAACACCTGAGTTAAGGGAAAGGTTTGTCAGGTGCGGAAAGCCCAACAGGTTGGGGGAGAGGGTGAAAGAGCAAGAGAGAAGAATCAGGAGAGAGAGCAAGTGTGCTAGAAGTAGGTCCTGTTAAGCCTTTGGGGGGCGGGGGGTGTAGGAACAGCAAATCCCATTAGGATGGGGTTGGAGCTGATACCTGTGGTTGGGTCTTTTGGTCACCTGGCTTCCAGAAATCGTGGTGGGGAGTAGAGCCTAGGATGGTGTCCAGGGTGTAAATCACACCACAGATAAGACTGCACCATTTTGCTAACAGTAATTGCCAAACATAACCCCAAAGCTGTATATATTACCCCTAAACATATATGGCATGCAGACAATTTCCTACTGCATTCAAGTTTCACATTCCTGCTTTAAAATGTCTATGTTCCATATTTATTGCAGATGATCTCCATGCCTTGTCTCATGGAAAAGACAGATGATCATGTTGACAAGGCAGCCAAAAGAAAGCAGGATTTATTCAAGTTGGAAGCCTCCTACTGAAGCAACCAGGAGGGTGGGGGCCAAGAAATGACAACCTGAAGGGCTGGTGATAGTGAGGTTTTTAAGCATAAGCTTGGGGAAGAAGCTGTCAATCAACAAGAAAGGAACAAACCCATCCAAAGACCCGATTTACATGATAATCTTTTTACCCCAATAGCTTGCTCAAGATAAAACAAAAGAGCTATTGGAAGGGTGAGATACCTAATTTGCTTTACAGTAACCTTGGAGCTCAAAAGGGTAGAATCACTGTTATGGGGAAACGATAGTGGAAAAATTGTTATTACTTCAGTTTCTTTTCTCACATGGAAGAAGAATTTTCAAGCTGACAAGCAGGAGATTTAACAAGCAAGATTTATTTAGAGTCAAAGACTTCCAGCCAGAGTGGCATGGAGAGGGGGCTTCCAAGAGAGGAAAAAACCAGAAGTGCTCAGTGGTAGTCAGGTTTTTAAGCATAATTTTTTGAAAAAAAAAAAAAGACTTGACAATCAGATTGCCTTCAGTAATAAGGCAGGGACAAAACCCATCAAAAGACATAATCTACAATCCTTTGTCTGGTCTGGTTAGCTCATGATAAAACAAGAGACATCTGGCCGGCGCTGTGGCTCAACAGGCTAATCCTCCGCCTTGCGGTGCCGGCACACCGGGTTCTAGTCCCGGTCGGGGCACCGGATTCTGTCCCGGTTGCCTCTCTTCCAGGCCAGCCCTCTGCTGTGGCCCAGGAGTTCAGTGGAGGATGGCCCAAGTGCTTGGGCCCTGTACCCCATCGGAGACCAGGAAAAAGCACCTGTCACCTGGCTCCTGCCATCGGATGAGCGCGGTGCGCCGGTCGCAGTGCGCCATCCGCGGCAGCCGTTGGAGGGTGAACCAACAGCAAAGGAAGACCTTTCTCTCTGTCTCTCTCACTGTCCACTCTGCCTGTCAAAAAATTTAAAAAATTAAAAAAATAAAAAAAAACAAGAGACATCACAAGGGTGGGATGCCTAACTTGTTTTCACAATAAACTGAGAGCTCCAAAGGATGGAGTCACCACTTCCTTGCTATTCTCCTGATAAGATTGGAAGCTCACAAGGAGTGGGAAGGAAGGCACTTTCTGACATTACTAAGGATAACTTTTGGGGGAACATTTTCCACTCTCAGTTTCCAGACTGCCTATTAAGCCACCTGACTCCTTATGAAATCAGCAAAGACCCCCTAAAATTCACACTGAAATGTGGCCCCTTCAAGTTCCCCAGCAGTGCTATCTGAGGTGCAACATGCACTACCAGAATTCGGGTGCCGTACACCACAGGCTTATTAGTAAATCCCCAATATTAATAAGCCCAAGAGGGTTCTTGCCTAATATTTACAGAAGAATTCTAAATACTGGCACAGATAAATGAGGCAGCATGGTATGTTTTAAACTTTTATTTAGTGAGAAAGATGCATAGGGGAGTGAGAGCTTTATTTAAGAGAGAGAGGTAAATAGGGGTTCATATCAAGCACCAGGAACCAGCCATGTGGATGAGCATCTAGGCCTGTATCTGGGCCAGGAAGCCTAGAGCATATGGCCCAAAGGCCATGCACCCTGGAGGTGCAGGGCTACAGCAAGCCCCCTCCTGACAGGAGGCCAGGGAAGAAGAGCGGGCCAGGCAACACTGTGTCTGGCTTTTAACCCACTTCCAAAGGGGAGTGGTTAATTAACCTGATTTGCTGGTGGGTATCCAGGTGTGGCCAGGTAGGGGCATGAGGTCACACAGGGGCATGGCTAAGGCGTGGTCTTCCAGCTCACAAACCTAATGGATTTTCACCTATCTGCCTGCCTATTTCATTTGAGTCACTATTCCCTTGCTATTCTTATGGTAAAATTGGTAGATTCCTAAGGAAATAGGGCAAGCATTTTTGATCTTGCTAAAAATAACTTTTTGGGGGAAAGAAAGCATTTTGCACTCTCAGTTTCCACTGAGACCACCCTGACTGCCATCTTGATACCGATTTGCCTATTAATATTTCCATACTAATAAACTGTGTGGGTTCTTGCCAAGAATTCAGAGAATTTTGAATACTGGCTCAAACAAACCAGGCAGCATGGTAAGTTTTTAAGCTTTTTATTTAGCAAGAGAAATGAATAGGGGAGTGAGGGATTTAAGGGAGAAGGAAAAATCTGGAAATTAAGTTGGGGTCCATACTGAGCAGATTGCAGGCCAAAATCCACAAGCACTTAGCAGGAGCAGCAAAGCAATGGTGAAGAGAGCATGGGCGGCCCTAAAGCTGTTGGGTAGGAAGTCATAAATTGAGCCTGTGTGTATAAGAAAGGCCTGAAGACCAGCACCTACTGCAGAAGCTCCAGAAGCGCAGCATCTTGCACTTCAAAGTCCCACCCAGATCCTGATGACCTTCCAGGGGGTCCTGCCCCTTCTACCTGGCCTGATAAACATCCTTCCTCTAATACGGGGTGACGCCAGCTAGGCTTCCCCTGTCTGATAACTTCTGTTGGAAAATCTCAGAAAGGAATTTTTCATATTTACACCCAACAAGTCCTTTGTTTTGAAGGAGAAGGTGATGGGAAGAGAAAAGGCGGGAAAGCAAGACCCATCCCCTTAAAAACCCCAGCCTAAATGTGAAGAACTGTGCACTCTCTCTAGGATTTTGTCTGGAGAGGTGCCCATTCATTCTTACAGATGTCCCTACCCTAATAAACCTTGCTATTTTGCTTTCCACTGCTCTCTGTCTCACACCTAAATTCTTTATTATGTTAAGACGAGGACCCTTTGCTTCTCTGATAAAAAGGCCATGTGCCCCGAAGGTTTGGGGCAACAAGCTGATCGGGGCAGTAAGGGAGAATAAGGGCCAGGCCCACAGTGTTCCAAGTCTTTTATTTACTTCCAAAGGGGAGTGGTCATGTAGCCTGATTGGTAGGTGGGCATACAAGTGGGATCAGATAGGGGATGAGATCACACAGGGGTGTGATGAGTGTGTGGTCTTCTAGCTCACAGATCTAATTAATTTTATCCTAGCTGCCTGTCTACATCAATCTGACTCCTCACAGTATGATACTGTCATTTGTACTATAACTATTTACAGGAAATGAACCAAAAAAGGCTTATAGCAATGGCTTTCATGTGCAGGTCAACTTATTAATATATTGTAGTAATATATTTGGTAGAAGAACATAACAAAACCCAAGGTACTGGGATCCCAAACTCCCAATCTGAAAGTCCATGTTTGGATTGACATGGTACTATCTGATTCTTTCCTTGTTACAGCTTATGGAACAAAAGCTGACAGTAGGAGATGGCATCATTTCATTAGCATATATGACATCACAGGGACTGTGTAACTCTTTATAGTTAGTATATCATTTATTCCCTAAAATAATTTCTTGATGTGGATACTGCATTGTATCTGGATTAGGGCAACAAATAACTAAGACACAGAGTCATATTTTTACCAGTGAAATAGTGGTAGAGAAAAGATTACCTCTGTTCTTTGTCTTACATGGACGAAGAATTTCCAAGTGACCAAGGCAGAGAGAAAAGTGGATTAATAGGCAGTCAGAGTGATCTCGGTAGAAATTTAGGGTGCAAAATTCTTTTTTCCCCCAAATGTTATCTTAGTAAGGTCAAAAGTGCCTGCCCTGCTCCCTGGGAATTTCTGATCTCATCATGGTAACTCCACCCTCTGGGCTCCAAGTTTACGATAATTTCACTGTAAAACAAGTTAGGTATCCCTAACTTCTGACGATGGCTCTTTCGTTTTATCATGAACAAGGTGGACATGGTTGGGTTTGTCCCTGCCTTGTACTGATTGACAGTTTCTTCCCCAAAATTGTGTTTAAAAATAACAGGCACTTTGGGTTTTTGCCTCTATTAGGTCGCCCTCCAGGCCACTGTGGCCGGAGTTCTCTGACTTAAATAAATCTTGCTTTTCTCTTTACCTTGTCAGCTTGGAAGTTCTTCCATATGAGACAAAAAAACTGAGGTAATCTTTTCCCCACTGCCTTTTCACTCATAAGAGTAACATGAGATTCTAGTCCAACAGAACCCAAATACTTACTGATATTTTTCCTATTCATCCTATGAAGGAGGAACGTTTAGGTATGCTGAACCTACATCAACCCAGAGTTAATAACCCTCGATACATTTTCAATTGTGAAGAATTAGAGCAAATTAAAAGCTCCAGAGAGAAAGAACCAAGAGCAGGCTTCTACTGTCTGCCAGTAAATACACTGAGGGAGGTGGTTTTTACAACTTTCCAGGATTCCTTTGTGGTGTTACATGTGAGATTTTTGCTGAATAGTCTACTCAATACTGTCACTCCCTTGAAAGTGTGGTACAGGAGACAAAAGTTTGAGATGGAAAAGATAGTGGCTTGAAACCAACCTGTATTACCTAACAGTTATATGTACTCAAGGAAATTACAGTTCCCTGAAAAGAGTGGTAACTTTCTCCAAAATAAAGATCAATATATTATATTATATATATAATATTATCCAAATAAATAAATGTCTAATCTTTGGTGATTGTCTAATATGCCTTCAAAATTGATCATAGGATATTATGAAATTATCTTCTCAATTTTATCACCTTCTTCTCTCAATTTCTACATACTATCCTGAAAACTATTAGATTTATTTATGCCAGATGCTCCTAATTATTTCCTATAAACTATTTTGCATCTGTCATTAGATCATTACCTTTGTTTTATGTGTTTTAAGAATAACTCTGACTTTCAAATACATAAATACATTTTAAAAAGTCCTTCCTAGAGGGGCCGGTGCTGTGGTGTAGTGGGCTGCAGCACTGACATCCCATATGGGTGCCAGTTCATGTTCTAGCTGCTTCACTTCTGATCCATCACTCTGCTGTGGTCTGGGAAAACACTGTAAGATGGCCTATGCACTTGGGTCCCTGCACACATGTAGGAGACCCAGAATAAACTCCTGGCTCCGGGGTTCACATCAGCCTAGCTCCGATCACTGTAGCCATTTGAGGAGTGAACCAGGGGATGGAAGACCTCTCTCTCCATCTCCTACTCTCTCTGCCTGTAGCTCTATTGGAAGGTGTCCAGTGCATAGTAAACCTTCCCAGGCAAATGAATCAATTAATTCACAACCTTTTATTGGGATTCCACTCCCGGGCAAGGTTCACTGGTCCCAAAAGACCGGGGGCTGGGGAAGTCGCATGTAAGAGGTTGGGAGGGCTCCTTTAATAGATACAGGGCATGAGGGTTAAAGGTTGAGGCAGGTCTGATCCTCATTGGTTGACCTTTAGGCACCCATGGGGGCCTTGACAAGGACTTTTTATCCCTGGAAGTGTGGGTAGGGACTCTCCATTCCCGGAAGTGTAAGCCTTCTTTCCTTGAAGATCCCAAAGCTACCAACCCGACCTTTTGATGATAGGAAAAGTGGTGATGATGAGTCTCCCTGGCTACTTCCTGATAATTGGGGACATTGTCTACAGGGGCCCACTTGGGGTATCTTGGGGCTCCACAGGGACAGGCATGTATGGGTGGAGAAGCATCTGGTTGACCGCTACTCTGGAGGCTTCCTGGATTTGATCTTTTATGAGCCTGAGAGCACAAGGACTGACCATTACAACTATCCCTACAGTTATTATGGGTCCCAGAGTTGGAAGTACCCAAGGAAGAAAAAAGGAAAATAAATCCTATCCTTGCTGCCCCTGGTACTCCTGTTTTTATTTGGCGATGTGTTTCTTAAGTTCTTGTGCCATGTTTCTGACCACTCCAGATTTGTTAGTAAAAAAGCAGCACTGTTCTCCCAGAAATATGCATATTATCCCTTTTTCTGCTAGTAAGAGGTCTAATACCCTTCTGTTTTGAAGGGCCATATTAGCCGGTGAGTCAAGCTGGTCTTGCAGTTTTATAATGGAGGCTGCAACATTTTGTAGCTCCATATTCAAAGTGTTTGCCAGTTGCTGTATCTGGATAGTACCATATGCCAGGCTAGGTACTCCTGTCCCCACTCTTGTAATTACACCTAGTGCCACTAGAAAGAGAAGGATAGCTATGTCCCTTCTAGCAGGATGTTTTACAGCACTGGTATTGGGAGAGATTGATTTTGGGGCACCACAGAGACCTCTAGGAGGACAATTACAGAAATACAGATATCAGTTCCGTTAGGTAGTAGACAGTGGAATAGGGAACTCCAGCACTGGAAGACGTGACCTCCAGTTAAGCAATCTCCTGGCTTTATAGGGGTTATGGAATTACAGAGTGTGGAGACTGAGAAATGAAATGAGAGGCTAGAATCCCTGCCCCCAAGGGGGAATGAGGATCCAGTTTGGTAAACTTAGTTAGGGCCTCAGCGAGCCTGTTTAAAAAAAAGAGCTGTTTTTTTCCTGGGTCCTGGTTGACCTCTCAAAGTCTATCAAAACTGATCATCTTGTGGGGGACAGTGTGCATGCCAGCCAATAAGTGTCTTATCATATTGGCCACATTTTGTCTTCCTGCCTGTCCTTCCTGGTAGTCCCATCCTGGCTCCACCTCTGGTACCACCTGGGCTCCTGGTGGGAGAGTGGGATCAGTTAATTGGACCTTGTCAGCCTCATCTAGGGCAGCCTGGCGAACCTGTACCCGATCCTCAGAAGTGAGAGAGGAGGAAAGAATAACATTAAGGTCTTTCCAGGTGAGGTCGTATGTTTGAGAAAGGTATATAAACTCTTTTATAAACCTAGTTGAATTTTCTGAAAAGGACCCTAGTCTTTCCTTGATCTGTGCTAGGCCTTGTAACATGAACAGAACATGGACACGCACAATACCCTCAGCCCCAGCCACCTCTCAAAGTGGGAGGAGGTGTTGGGGCTTCTGGTCATGTGACTGCGTGCATGCTTATGGGCAACAATGATATAACCTGGGTGCCATAGGAAATGAGGAAAAGGGTTCATTGCAGGTTATGGTGAAAGTGGGGTTAGATGAAGGACCGGTTTCAGGGTGCGGAACAGAACATGGCAGGGCGGCAGGGGGCAGTACATTACATGGTGGCCAGGAGCCAGAGGGAGGGGGCAGGACATGGAGGCAGGGCAGAAGAATGTTTTGTATGGGGACAAGAGGTTCCTGGCTAGCTGCGGGGTCCCAGGAACTCAGAAGGGTCTGAAAAGGTGGAGGGTGGAGAGTGAGGCAGTAACACAGAAGAGGTGTCCTAAGGAGGTGAAGGAGGTGAAGGAGGTGAAGGAGGTGAAGGAGGTGAAGGAGGTGAAGGCGTGGTCCTGGCCAGCAAGACCTGGGCCATGGAACGGGAGGAGAGAAGGATAGGGCGGGAGTGGAGGTCCCAGAAAGCCTGGACTTAGGAGACCTCTGGCCATTTTCATTCCCTGCAGCAGGAATCTCAAGGTCAGTGAGGACCTTGGGATCAAAGTTTCCCTCAGGGGGCCACTTAGATCCATTGTCAAGGACATAATTAGGCCATGCCTGGGTGCAGTAGAAGACTAGGTGTTTATGCCCGGAGGTCCTGGGACAGTCCCAGTTGCTTCAAGTTCTTTAGGAGGCAGGCCAGTCTCAGGATTGGCCAGATTTCATGGTCTCCCCTGCAGCCAGGGATCTACTGGAATTCTGGCAAGGCGTCCCCTGTCCCAGATTTCAGTAGACGGATAAGAGGTCAGTCCTCTATGGGGCCAAGCCAGCGGCAGGACATCTCCACAGCTGCTGGGAGGCTAATCAGTGGAGAGCAGAGCCTATGTGTGCACGATTTGAAGGTCTCTGTCCAGACGCTGGAGCTAGCCAGAGATCAGAGATTGGACCAACCCAGAGGAGGGAGGGAGAGCAGGGGAAGAGTTACTTATAGTTGGTCGAGCATGGTCTGTAGTGAGCATAGGGCACCAGACAGGTTCAGGGAGCGAGGGACCTCAAACCCAGAGAAGGGAGGCGCATACCCTCAGCTCCCAGGTTTCAGCACCATCTGGAAGGTGTCTGGTGCATAACAAACCTTCTCAGAAAGATGAATCAATTAATTTACAAGCTTTTATTGGGATTCCACTCCCGGGCAAGGTTCACTAGTCCCAAAAGACCGGGGGCCAGGGAAGTCACGTGTAAGAGGTTAGGAGGGCTCCTTCTATAGATACAGGACATGGGGGTTAAAGGATGAGGCAGGTCTGATCCTCATTGGTTGACCTTTAGGGACCCATGGGGGCCTTGACAAGGACTTTTCTTCCCTGGAAGTGTGGGTAGGGACTCTCCATTCCCGGAAGTGTAGGCCTTCTCTCCTTGTGGATCCCAAAGCTACCATCTACCACTCAAATAAATAATAAATCTATTTAAAACGTCCTTCTTAAACAAAAGTCATTAGTTATTGATTGATAAACCAAAATTACATTTTCCAAAAATGCTGAAGCAAATACAAAATACAACCAAGAGATTCTTACAAACATTTTAATAGGAGGAGGACAACTTCCAAGGTATAATTTGAGAAAATTCCTTAAGCCACATATCCTTTAGAATCACCAACAAAAGTTTATAAATGTAAGAGTTTTTATAGCTCAAACTGAAAATTTAGGCTTTGAGAAATGCTAGGGACAGTTGCACCAATGATAAAGGTTTAACCAATGTGTTCCATTTGAAAATTATTCACAGAGTACAGTGAAAGTTCTCAAGAAATTAATATTCACATAAATGGAAGCGAAGTCAAGAAGGTGACAGCTCAGTTAGACAGAAAACTATTATACTAGTGAATAATAAAATGACATAGAGTAAAATTATAATACTGACTTTAATCCCTATTATCTTGCAAAATTCCTTTTGTTTGTGAGAGTTACATTTAGACATCTCCTATTAAATGGTGATAGTTTACTGGATTCTTTAGTAGCATAATGTAGAAAACAATTTCAATAACCTATTCATACTCTCATTTTTGCTCCACCAAACTCCCCAACTCCAAACACCAGAAATCTGTAAAATTTTTCTGCTAAAATCCTTATTTTTTCCATGATTTCATTTTCTGTTTTACTTGAGCAACTTATGGAAGATTGATTAATGAGTACTAAGTTGTAGTAAGACAGGAGAAAGAAGTTCTGGTGTTCTACTGCACTGTAGTGTAACTATAAATGCACTGTGCATTTTTCAAGAAAGCTAGAATTAAGTATTTTGAATGTTTTCATCTTTAAGAAATGATAAATGTTTGAGAAGATACATACACTTACCCTCTGAACATTATGCAATGTTTACATGTGAAATATATAAATATGTACAATTTTTATATTTCAAAGTAAAAATAAATTAAAATTGAAAACATGTAGCAAGGAAGAAGCCTTAAACTTAAAATCTATCTATCTATCTATCTAGCTAGCTAGCTCTCTATCATCTATCTAAGAGGCATCAAGAGAGAGACAATGACAGAGAAAGACAGAGAACTCCGATCTACTGATTCATTCCCTAAATGCCTACAACACAGCTCAAAGCCAGGAATCAGTAAGTTAGTGCAGGTATCCCAAGTATATGGTAAGAATCCAACTACTTGAGCCTTCCTGACTGACTGCCAGGATCCAAATTAGCAGGACACAGGAATTGGGAGCTTGACATGGAGATTGAACTCAGACACTCCAATATGGAATGCAGGGATACTAACCAGCATCTGCTGCCTCCCAGGATATGTACTAGCAAGAAGCTGAATTGGATGCTGCAGTAAGACTTGAACCAGGCATTCTGATTAGGGATACCGGCATCTCAAATAGCAGCTTAACCTATGGCATCACAAGCCTGCCTTTGCATTTTAGTTTTCTATTACAACCACCAAACATTATAAGACATTAGGATTTTAAAACAGTGCAAATTTCTCATCCCACAATTCTGTAGGTCACAATACAGTCTCACTGCAAAGTTATCAAGAGATAAGCAAGGCTGAGATCCTTTTGGGAAGCTCTAGGGGAGAATCTGAATCTACAGTCTTTTGGCAGAGTTTAGTTTCTTGTGATTGTAGAATTGATGTCCCTGTCTCTTTCCTGTCTGTTAGCTGAGGACAAAATGCAGTTTTTTTTTAAAACTTTTACATGAGAGTAAAAATTCTTTAAAGCCAGCAACAGCTGACAGAGTCCATTTAATTCTTGTAATTTCACTAGCCTCTATCTCCCTCTTGCCTCAGGGACAGATTCATCTACCTCCATCTTCTATTTTAAGAGCACATGTGATTGCATTGACTCAAATCAGATAATCTAGATAATTTTCCTGTTTTACAGGCTGTATTCTTAATTGCCTCTTCATAAATATAGTATTAACATAGATATTAATGTGTTGCTTAACAATAGGGATGCCTTCTGAGAAGCACATCTTTAAGCAATTTTGTAATGTCATAAACATCACAGAATGCATAACACAAAAAAAAGATGTTTGGTCCACTACACATGTACCATCTATCTATATCTATCTATATGTATATATATATATACACACCTAGGATATATGGAATATGCACCCATATAGGTCATTTATCATTGCCTAAAATGTATGTGACATATATTTCCTTAGAAGGAGTCCTGTCATTATAGCTTAACATAGTCACAGGCTCTGTTAATTACCTTTGGAGTCTATTATTTTATCTACCAATCTAATTATCTTTCAGAGTCTCTAAGAGGAAAAAAAATACATTGCTAGAGTACACCCACAGAAGACAATTTCACCCCTAAAAGCTAAGTGAAATGACGTATCATGAAGCTCTAAGAAAGTCAATTGTAGATTTTGTCAGCCTTTGAAATCTATATTTAGAGCATTGAGTTTGTCAACATTCTAAAATCAGTTAGGATATGTGTGGAATGCTTCACTTAGCAAAAGGTTATGTGTGTAATGTAATCAGAGACAAGACTATCTAATCCATTTAATACATGTTTCAAAGGATTTATATCAAAGAAACACTATTTATCAAGTGTTCACAGAATACAAACTATGATTGTTAGTGCCTAACTTTTAACCCTTGATGCCACCCTGGACATAAGCTCTACTATTTTAAAGAAGATTTAAAAGATTATGAAACTGAAAGGCAGAAATTTGATACAACCAGTAATGAGTAGATCTGAGGATTTCAATGCAGAGATATTACACCTGCATAAATTCTGGCCAATAACACTTTCTAGGATGATGGCAATGTTCCAGAGCATACCTGGTTTATCCAACCTTCTGTGATGATAGAAATGCTCACGTCCAATAAAGTAAGAAGTATGTACACGAACAGTGGAAACCTGGCTGGGGTGACTGAGGAACTAAATATTCACTTGTACTTTATTTACTTATTTGAAAGTCAGTTATATAGAGAGAGGAAAACACACACATACACACACAGAGAGAGAGAGAGAGCTCTTCTAGCCACTGGTTCACTCCCCAAATGGCCTCAATAGCTGGAGCTGTGTCAGTCCAAAGCCAGGCATCAAGAAATTCTTCCAGGTCTCCCACAAGGGTGCATGGGCCCAAGCACTGGGGCTATCTTCTGCTGTTTTCCCAGGCACATTAGCAAAGAACTGAATCAGAAGTGGAGCAGCTGGATCTTGAACCGGCACACACTTAGAATGCTGGCATCACAGGCACTGGCTTTACTTGCTGTGGCACACCACCAGCCCAGCCACTGTTCTTTAAGAAGTTTCAGACATGAAGGAAACTGAATTTTTCTCACTCAACCTAGAGAAGAAAGCACAACCCCAAACATGATGTTTGGTGTTTTTCTTTTCCTTCCTTCCTTCCTTCCTTCCTTCCTTCCTTCCTTCCTTCCTTCCTTCCTTCCTTCCTTCCTTCCTTCCATTTTTCATATCACTTATCTGTATCTCTGCAGAATCTTTCATTGGTTCTGTGTATATAAAAACCAAGTTCATCTTCCACATAAGGAATTCTCCTCTGCTACTTGTCAAGCAGTATACAGCTGTGGGGGCAAATATGACTTCCTTTACACTGTGCTTCTGAATACACATTCTTATGTGCTAGCAGATGCCATGCAATATTCTTTTTTTGAAGTCATTTATCACTGTCAAAATGGTTACTCCAGTTGGTCAAATGTAACTTTTCATATTTATCTGAATTGCATGGTAAGAAGTCAAAGTCTATTTAAGAATGTATTATCATTTCATATTGTAATTCAATAACATTCAAGAATTTTCTTTTTTACAACCATCTAGAAGTTTATTATTCAGACTTCAGTACTAAGAACATGCAAATGAAGACTAGAGTCACAGGGAAATTTGATGCTTAATTATTTGAACAGGACAATTGCAGCTTTTCTGCTCTTCTACAAAGTAGCATGCCAGGAATGTCGCTGTTCGGCACAGGAAAGCCTCTTTCCCCCTCAGTAAAGAACAAATGATTGATGTCTATTATATGACTCAATTCGACAGCAAAGAATGGCTGTCACTAATAAATATAAGGAGACAGAAGTTCATTTTGCAGGGGAAGGTTAAAGTGTCTACTTGGCATCTGAGTTATAAATTATTTCTCCTTCCCTCCAGCTCTACAACATATTCTTAAAATCTTATAATTCAGAACAGAAATATATTCTAGAATAACAACTAATATTTTACAATGATTGATTGATAAGTAACAAAAAATATTTTCAGGGCTGTGAAAATTAGTGACTTCATAATTCCTCCTGCATTGAAAAGTCTGAACATTAAAATAAAATGTAGTATAATTTATAATGGCATCCTGGAAAAACTGTATCAACATCAGTCATCAGTTACGTGTTATGAGTAATAAGCTAAAAAAAGGAGCATGTCTAGAATCTCTGACCTGTATGTCGATATTCTGCTTCATTTATGTTTCCAAAAAAAGAGGAAATCAAAGAAACAGGATGAGTGACATTATCTACACTATAAGACATGGACTTAAATGTCACCAAAATTCTATAAACATATTTTTAGTCTATTCAATAAGAAATAAAATACCTGTCCCAAAATGCTTGAAATACCAAATCAGATAGGTTGGTAAGTATGGAAGTCCTTTTAAGCGGTATTAGTAAGGAAAGTCTGCAAGTATAGTTTCTGATTTGCAAAATGATGGTTACTTCTAATTCCATGTAATCTTGGCCTAATGTTTATGAATACAACAAAATAGAGAGACTTTGGGGCTGAAAGTAAACAAAATTTGTATTAAAAATTGGTGATAACTCATCAGTAATTCACCTTGAACAATACATCAATCAGGTAAGAAGCAACAAGGCAATCCCTATGCTTTATTACTTTATTTATACACTTTCCAACATTAGCTAAATATTACCTAGTATTAGGAACAACCAACCCAAAGCAATAATTATTATTTGAGCATCTACTATGTTGCACACATGTGACCATATTATCACTACCTATGGCATTGCCTATCATGCTACTTATCATTACAAGGGACTCTTTCTTTCCCATATCCTTTTAGGTAGTCAAATTTTACTCCATATTGTAAAACTCCATTCTTTCCCTGTCCTTAGCCAATGGGCAGGTATGGCCACTGCACTCAAATACAGCCAACCAAATAGAATCTACAACCCTTCTGGGAACAAACATTTACGTGCTCACCAGATATATTCCCTTGTGAAATATGAGCCTGAAGCAATTAGCAGGAGAGTTGAATGTGAAAAGTGATGGTAGAGAATGATGTTAGAAAAACTATGATAAACTTTATTTTAATGTAACTTTTGAGTAAGCAGAAATAGCAGACTCATAATACATGAAAAGGATGTTAATTAGAAGTAGATGAAAGTTGAAGTTCATTAAGCATTAAGACATCAGTCAAAAAACTGATATATTATTTGTAAGGACTCCTATTTGGAAATGACATAAGCTCTGTTTGGATCCAGAGATCTAATAGAGAAGCCTAACAGGGAATTCTAACAGATAGAACTAAATCCAGATACTAAAATGCTTTCCTATGTGTGGAGATTATTATTAGACTGATTCTCAATGAAAAAAAAAAAAACTAAATTGCGATTAGGCAGATGTCAACACCCAAGGGAAACATGGTGTCAATGTGAAAGGAAGAATAAATGGGTGCTAGGCAGCTCAGAAACAGAGGTAGCCTATAATGAGCAGGACCCCTTAGAGAATGGGATCCAGAGTAGGGTGTTTGAAGTGCAGATACTGGGCTACATCTGGAAGATTGTGGAAGATCGTCAGGCAGAAGGGGCAGGGACCCCACCTGGCAGGTTTTCAGGTAGAAGGGGACAGGGCAGGATGTGAATACCAGGCTGCCCCTGAAACATTGTCAAGATGACTTTGAGATGCAGATGCATATGCTGGATATAGATGTCTTTTTTTAGCTTTTGTCACATACACATAAGCTTATATCTGACTTCCTACCTAACACAAGGACCTATATCACTACTCTGTAGAACATCTGTGAATGTATAGAACACAACATTTAATTTAACTACATAGTTATGGTTTCATGTTAGTAGTCACATCAATGGATGAATGAAGCATATTTAAGAGTGGATCCCAAGTATCAGCCATAGTGGCGACTACTCATATTTGTGGAGTATTTGCTCCATGAAAAAGAGTGATTTCTTTCAGGTATCTTCCAACATAATAGGAAGACTTAAAACAGTCAAAGAAATAACTGCAGCTTTCATCCACTTTCATTCTGACAGAGACTTCTCTTTGCTAGGAGGAACTACAAGATAACTTAATCACTATGTGAAAGCGAGAATGTTAGAATCTCTCCATCCTCTTTACCAGTGGTGTCTTGTTGAAACTTTTTTTTTTTGACAGGCAGAGTGGACAGTGAGTGAGAGAGACAGAGAGAAAGAAAGGTCTTCCTTTTCCATTGGTTCACCCCCCAAATGGCCGCTACGGCCGGCGCTCCGTGCTGATCCAAAGGCAGGAGCCAGGTGCTTCTCGTGGTCTCCCATGGGGTGCAGGGCCCAAGCACTTGGGCCATCCTCCACTGCACTCCCGGGCCATAGCAGAGAGCTGGCCTGGAAGAGGGACAACCGGCTTGTTGGAACTTTGACTGTTATTTTCCATAGTAACTTCATTCTCATTAATTTTTTCTACTTTCAGACAAAAACATGTCCTTTGAAAATGGAGCATCATTTATTGTTGTGATTTTTTTTTCAATCCTGGGTACTCTTGTGAAGAGTGCTCATATCAGAGATTTTGAGTGACTTTTTACAAAGCTTGAAATTATCAAATGTGAATAGAAAATAGGCTTAGTGTTTTTCCACCTGCATTGCCAAATATTTTTTGGTCAGATATCCCCTGCCTTTTTCTGGAGAATGAATTGGATATAGTCATTGGCTTTCTCAAGACAGAAGCCTCACAATTTACAGGCTGTATAATTTCAATTTTCAATTATTTTATATAACTTTTACTCTCTATATCAATTGGAAGCTTTGCTCTGCCCCGGCAGACTCTTATTTGAACACAAATGGGAATTGCAAGAAGCTGTTCTTCCTTCTTTTTCTCTCCATCTTCCTTTTATTCTCCAAGATCTTCAATTTTTGGGGCAAGCAAAGAGGAAGATGAGTGTCAAAGTTTTATTTAATTAGCAAAATTTTATTTCATTAGTGAGTGTGAATTATAGGTCATCAAATTGGCCTCCATATATCTTCTGTCCCTCCAAGTCAATCACTTGAGGGGCATTCCTCTGGACCCTTCTTTCCTCAGGGAATTGCCTAAGCATCATTCCTTACAAAATCCTAGCTTGGTTCTAAACATCTCCCCCTTGCTACTTCCTCCTAGTTGTGCTCCCAGCGAACAAGGCAGACACCATCTTGTGTATAGGCCTTTCCAAATGATTCAAAATCAGGTACATCCTGCAATGCCCATAATGGACACTGTTATGCACTCTGGCCTTATCAGTCAATCTATGGGTGCTTTTGTCCTAGGATAACCTAACATCTGCCACCAGAAGAGCTCAGACTGTCTCCCAGGAGACAGTAGATACTAAACATTTGTGCCCATTCAAATCTATATTTGCAGTATGCTCTACCAAGAACTATTGCCATCTGTTTTCAGGGAACAACCCTGATGGGCCTTGGCATTTCTGTATGTCAGGAAACTTCAATTGTGGGATAGCAAATATACATTTCCTCTTCTGGGAAGTCACCCCCCAGCCCTCCCTGCCAGGGGAATGGGGAGTATGTTAATTATCTGCCTCAGAGAGAAGAGCCAATGCTCTTTACTACTATTGTTATGTAGGAAGTCAGAAATTGAGCCTATGTGTGTTTGTGAGACAGGCCTGAAGACCAGAACCTACCACAGAAGCTCCAGAAGTCTAGCATCTTGCACTTCAAAGTCCTGCTCAGACCCTGATAACCTCCCAGGTGGTCCCAGTCCTTCCCACAAGGAAAGCTCCCAGGAGAATTCTCTCTCCTCAGGACCAAATGGGTTACCTGATAACATGGGACAATAAAACCTTCAAGGACATCCTAAGGGAAGCCCCCCTACTCCCTAAGGGAAGCACCCCTACTCTGCCCAGGAGCCAGCAAATCTATGGAGGAATTTGCTGATTTTCTCCCAATAAACCCTTCCACCAGGACTCTCCATCCTTTGTCTTGGAGGAGAGGGGGAGATGAGTAAACAGACTCCCTTAAAAACCTAGGGAGTCCAAACAGACCATGGGCTCAGCCCTCTGCCTCTCTGCTGAGCCGCAGGCCTGGCCAGTCCAGGTGTGTTTGATATCAGAATTCGACCCCTTAAAAATATATCAGGATGTTTGGCCGGCGCCGCGGCTCAACAGGCTAATCCTCCGCCTTGCGGCGCCGGCATACCGGTTTCTAGTCCCGGTTGGGGCGCCGGATTCTGTCCCGGTTGCCCCTCTTCCAGGCCAGCTCTCTGCTGTGGCCCGGGAGTGCAGTGGAGGATGGCCCAAGTGCTTGGGCCCTGCACCCCATGGGAGACCAGGAAAAAGCACCTGGCACCTGGCTCCTTCCATCGGATGAGCGCGGTGCGCCGGCTGCAGCGCGCCGGCCGTGGCGGCGATTGGAGGATGAACCAACGGCAAAGGAAGACCTTTCTCTCTGTCTGTCACTCTCTCACTGTCCACTCTGCCTGTCAAAAAAAATATATATATATCAGGATGTGGTCTCTTAAAGTTCCCCAGAAGTCCCATCTGGTGTGCCACATATGTTATCAGAGTTTTGGGTGCCATATGATATCACTATATGCTTATTAATAAATCCCCAATATTAATAAGCCCTTGTGGGTTCTTGCCTAGTATTTAGAGAAGAATTCTAAATACCAGCATAAATGAATGAGGCAGCATGGTACATTTTAGGTTTTTATTCAGTGTGAAAGTTGCATAGGAGAGTGAGAGCTTTATTTGAGAGGGGTAAATCTGGGTTCATACCAAGTACCAGGAACCAGCGATGTGGCCAGGAAGCCTGGGGTGTTTGGCCTGAAAGCCACTTACCCTAGAGGTGCAGGACTACAGCCAGCCCCCTACTGGCTAGAGGTCAGGGTGAGGGAGGGAGGAAAGGGCTGGACTCACCCTGTCCCAGGCTTTTAATCCACTTTCAAAGGGGAGTGGTTAATTAACCTGATTGGCAGTGGGTGCTCAGGTGTGGCCAGGTAGGGGCATGAGGTCACATGGTGAAGGAGTGGTCTTCCAGCTCACAAACCTAATCAATTTTTAACCTGTGTGCCTGTCTACTTCATATTCTCTCCACTCAACCATGTAACCTTGCTTTCCCCCAGTCCAAGCTACTGGGCTCTCTCTCTCTCTGTTCCTTCTTTTCTGAAGGATGCCCTGTCTCCAATAAAGCCTTAACACTCTGCTCTCTGTCTCACACCTGAATTCTTTCTTGCATGAACCTTCCCTCCAGTAACACTATGTATTTGCTTACCTTAAAATAAATTTCACAATCAATGGATTTCCAGCCATTTTCGTGGATGGTTGAGTAATAATTGACAATACAATATTGCTATACCTTAACAAACTGTGAAAAAAATGAGTGCATCATCTATCCTTATATGGTGTGGGTACTTTTTTGCATAAGTGGAAAACTAAAACTAAAACTTAACTAAAACTCCAAAGCAACTAGAATCATCCTAGGTGATATACGTCTACAGTTTGTATGGCATTTTTATGAATCTCTCCTTGTTTTTGACAGATATGTTTCTTTCTTTTATTGTCAGTGTGACCTGATACTTCAGATATTACCATGATAAATAAGTATTAAATATCACAAGGGTAATTTTACTAAGAAGCCTAACACACCTAGAAATACCTAGAAAATACCTAGAAATACCTAGAAATTCCAATTTTTTGAATGGTGGGACAGGTGTCAGAAAGGAAGAGTCTCAATCTAGATTCCTCAAGGCACACAATGAGACAAGTGAAAAGGGAGGACACCATAGTAGTGAAATAGATGACAAGAAACACAAAATTAAGCAAGGAGAGACAAAAATCTATGAGCATTTCTAGTTTGCTGTACATAAGGATTTTAAGGGATCTAATCAAACAATCAAAAATGTACTACTGGACATAATCTTGAAAAGAAAAATAAAGTAAAGCTATATTGTCTTTAGTTCTAATTATTTTTGCGTTGAATATGGAGATGGAAAGGGTGGGGGAAAAGACGGAATATATAATAATAGTGAGAAAATAATATAGATACTATATTGTAATATTTGTGGTTCTACATACATGGAAGTTTTCCTCTGTGACTTAGGGACAGACAGGGACAACTACCTACCCACAACAGTGAGAGAGCAAATATCTCAGAACCTACCTTGTGATACGGAGATCCCAAATTTATATTGTTTCAAAGCCCAAATAGCTACTAGAAGAAGAATCTAAGTATCAATACCAAACAGCCAATACTGAATATATTATTTTATAATTTAATATATTTTAATTTATGTCAAAATGCTAAGAGAAATCATTAGATAGTTAACTAGAAAAAAGATATTTTTATAGGTAGGCCATAAAAAAGACAAAGAGAGGTTGGAGAAATAACCTAAATGGATAAATCAATGTAACCAAAACTAGAATAAGACTGAATTTTAATTGCTTATAATCTTTGTTTTCCTTTTGGACTATGGTCTTTTTATTTTTTATTTATTGAATTATCTAATAATAAGTCTTTTTGCTATAATGTAAATTTAAAATCTATTTAATAAATAATAGTCTTAAGTTGGGAAAAAAGAATAAATATGAGTAGTTGGTAGGGGAAAATAATCCTGAAATGTAGCCCAAATTATTTTATTAACTTTAGATTTATTGCAGCAGCAAGCTGGAAGTTACTGACCAGGCAAAAAATAATAGGTCATTGAATGCATTTAATTTAGGCAATAGACTCAATTTTTAATGAAATATCTAGACATGACTGTTTTATCAAAATTAGAATATCGATGCTATTCATAAGAGTAATGCCCATTCCATGTCTAATTTGATCACATAAAGTAATGACTTAATGATCTAAGGCATAGTATGTGATTCGTAAAGAGAAGATGCGAATTTCCTTGGCAATAAGAAAAGAATATCACATATTAAGAATAAATTAAGTAGGTTAATCTGGTAAAAGCAAATTATAAATTTAGGAAAGAAATTAACTGAGCTAGGAAATCAAACTTGCATACTAGAACAGTTCATATCTGACTTTGGAATACTCTGCAAAGAAAAATGAGCAAGAAATACATGGTAAATATGAAAAGCATTAAGACTTGGGAATGCTGGCTTTGCTATTAACTAGCTTTGATGCTATCTTCAATTTCCGTTCATGTATAATGAATGTGTAGAATAAACTAATCTTACAGTTATTTTCTAGCTCTACCTTTCTATGTAGAGAGAAGGCTATTATAAGATGGAAATTCAGTGATAAGGAGTATATTTCTTGTAGCATCAAGACTAATTAGAGGTGATTCAACAGGACAAAAGATTTGTGGCTCATTAATGATCACGAGAGCAGAAAACATGTAATTTATAATTTTTTGTCCTTTTCATCTTTTTAAAAAGTGTTTAATTCTCTTCTTGAGTACCCCTATGAGAATAATTTATATTAAGATGTTGGTGTCACAGTTAATGAACCTAACGAAGTACAACCAGACTCCAGATTTCATTTTTGATGTGGATAATTAATTTTATGAAATGTTTAAGCATATGAATGACAAATGTTTAGAAGTCACTCCTTGATCCCACTTCATATGTTTGCAGTGTCTGCAATTTAAGAATCTTGTTTAACACAGATGCCTAATAGCTTCCCCATTTTTTAGCCTAAATACACCACGAATTTTCCCAAGGCAATAGGAAAAATGATTGATAGTATATTAGAAGCACAAAGGATGCACCACACTTTCATAATTAATTGAAACTCCAACAAGAATATATGCTTATGTGGCATTGACAATGGGAAAGTTTAAAGGAAATGGAGTCATTTCCACTTCTAGCAAATGAAGAGTGAAGGAAGGCAGAATCTGTTCTACAGTATTGAGCAAAAGAAAATTAAAAAGTGAATCATTTTCAAATTCAATCTGTTTGGCAACCTTTAATTCATAATTAACTAGTGTTCCGGGGCAGATTAATTACATGGTACTAACCATGCAATTATAGGTAAATGTATTTTTTATTCTTCAGCATTCTAAGCAAATGGAGCTCACCTTACATGTTAATTACTTTTGGATCTGCTAGATGGAATTCCTATATCAAAGATAGCGGCCTGTAATTAGTAAATACTTAGCATATAACAAGTGTATTTCCCAGACTAAAAAAGAATGTTACAGCGCAAGGAGTAGGGTTTTAAAGTCAAACCCGTGTTCAAATTTCTGAATGATACTTTCACCACATTATTAAGGACTTTTTTCTCATCAGGAAGAATAGGGTTGCTGAATTGATTGAACATTGTCATCAACTACTTTATCCTTCAGTTACAAAACCTGGGAAAAGACACTCAGTGGCTTTATACCTTTCTCACTCTCTTTGACTATTTTATTCCTTCTGCTTGATATAGTTCTTAAACTTTTAGCCAGCTGTTTAATTCCATCTGGTTATTCAAGATCCAAATCAGAGTTCAGAAAAATAAAATCTTATTCAAAAACAGTCATAACAATTCTCCATGGCTGTTTTCTCACCACAACAGTAGAGTTGAATAGACGTGTCCACACCTGTATTGCCCACACAGCCCACAATGCTTTTGCTATCTGGCCCTTTATATAAAATGTTTGCTAACCACTGATCTAGAGAAAGTCTTGTCTTCTCTTTGCTGTTTCATCTGAAAGATATCAAGTTTGTTTCAACACCCTTTGGTTGTAGATTAACTGAATGGTAACACAGGCCCTGAGAAGTATGGATACATATCAGTTTTCCTTCTTTACCCCTCTGTACAGTATAATACCTGAAACTTAAATATTTTTTGTTTGTATTTAAAAATAAAGTGATAAATGTAAAATCTCCTAAAATGAATATATAAATTTGATGTCAGTCTAGCTAGAATATAAATTAATTTGTAAGCTATTATGGGGATATCTAAACACACCTAGATATAATCCAAATTTGAAAAAGAAGTTTAAGAAGCTAAGTATGTGCTTTTTTTGCAGAATGTGAGGACAGATGTGTGATCATGGGAAAAAGGATTCAATAACTTTAATATGGATTTACCCAATTGACTTTATACCTCATGTAATCTGTTCTGAGCTTGTTACATAGTTTGTGTGTATGTGTGTGCGTTCGCATGTGTGCTTCTATGTGGCTTTTACATAGGGATGTATTTATTCAGTTGGTCTCCAATTTGATTCAGAACCAATTTTTGCAGACTACATCCTTCCCACTCTATTTCTCTGGTCCTTTAGCTTTAATCTCTCCTGCATACAAAATGCAACTATTCTTATTATGGTTATTATGGTTATTAGTGGGTTATATGATCCAAATCCAGGATCCAGGAGATTCTTCTGTTTCTCCCATGTGAGTGCAGAGGCCCAAGAACTTGGGCCATCTTCTACTGCTTTCCCAGACCCTCGGCAAAGAGCTGGATTGGAGGAGGAGCAGCTGGGACTTCAACAGATGCCCATATGGGATCTGGCGCCATAGACAAAGGCTTAGGCATACTATGCCACAGGGCTGGCCTCAAGAAATATTCTAAAACCGATTACAAATGTCACTATTTGAATTTTATTGTTTTATTTCTTTTGGTTGGATAAATCCATTCTCAGAAGACTTTTTTTTTTTAGAAATTGGCTGTTCCTTTTACTTTGCATTTACTTTTATCTCTGTGAGCATTGTGGTTTTACTCTTTATACTGGCTTTAAAAGGAATGGCCATTGCTATATTTAATTTCATCAATATTTATAAACTTATTTGAAATCTGGATTTTTATATAAATGAATAAATTAGGACACTTTAATTATGGAGTTTCTCTTTTGTGCTTTGATTTTTGTTATGCCCTTGGATATATGTTCTAAGAGGCTTATATCTGTTATCTAGCTTTTGTTTACCAGTTACAGTGTGTATGTCTCTCTAAAATGCTGATCTTCCAAGATTCTTAAAGCATCATAGTGCATTAAGATGTTTGGATTCCAATGTATTCATAAGTTAATAATGAATGTCCAAATGTAAGTATGGATTATAATCCAGATGA
Source organism: Sylvilagus floridanus (assembly GCA_949820135.1). Classification (NCBI taxonomy): domain Eukaryota; kingdom Metazoa; phylum Chordata; class Mammalia; order Lagomorpha; family Leporidae; genus Sylvilagus; species Sylvilagus floridanus. The sequence goes on along the minus strand of OX463224.1, from coordinate 98,573,828 downwards.
TCTATTGCATACAGAATGAGGGTAATAATTAGAATAGAGAATCTGTGCATTTATAGAGGCTTTGGACATTCACTAGTCTGATGTTCACACCTTAACTATTAGTTCCTGTTATTAATGTTACATTAGTTTTTAAAAAGATATATTTATTTTTATTTGAAAGGCAGAATTGCAGTAGAGAGAGGAAGAGACAGAGAGAAATCCTCCTTCTGCTGATTCACTCCCCAAATGGCTGAAATGATCAGTGCTGGGCCAGGCTGAAGCCAGGAACTTCCTTTGGGTCTCCCATGTGAGTGCAGGGGCCCAAGCACTTGGGTCATCATCTGCTAGTAGGATCGGAAATGGAGCTGCTGGGTGTTCAACCAGCACCCATATAGGATGCTAGATAGTGGGAAGATGCTCCACCCACTACACCTCAATACCAGCCCCAAGGTGATACACCATGTACATGCAACCTGATCTATTCCAAGAAATATTGACATTTATCAATAGATTATAGATACATACTTATGTAACAAAATCTGCTTTGAAAGAGAGAACATTATTATATCACTAAATAATAATGTATATATATATATATATATATATATACTGACTTAAGTGTTTTGGATGCTGAGCATTTATTCTCTTCTCATTTTCATCTAGGGGCCAGCACTGTGTAGCAGGTAAAGCCACAGCCTGCAGTGCCAGCATCCGATATAGGCGCCAGTTCAAATCCCTGATGCTCCAATTCCAATCCAGCTCTCTGCTATGGCTTGGGAACACAGTAGAAGATGGCTCATTTCCCACCTGGGAAATGTGGAAGAAGCTCCACGCTCCTGGCTTAGGTTCAGCCCAGGGCCGGCGCCACGGCTCAATAGGCTAATCCTCCGCCTAGGGCACCAGCACCCTGAGTTCTAGTCCCAATCGGGGCGCCAGATTCTGTCCCGGTCGCTCCTCTTCCTGTCTAGCTCTCTGCTATGGCCCGGGAGTGCAGTGGAGGATGGCCCAAGTGCTTGGGCCCTGCACCCGCATGGGAGACCAGGAGAAGCACCTGGCTCCTGGCTTCAGATCAGTGCGGAGTGCCGGCCGTAGTGTGACTGCCGCAGTGGCCATTGTGGGGTGAACCAACGGAAAAGGAAGACCTTTCTCTCTCTCTCTCTCTCTCTCTCTCACTGTCCACTCTGCCTGTCAAAAAAAAAAAAAAAAAAAAAAGGATCAGCCCAGCAGCTCCAGCCATTGTGGCCATTTGGAGAATGAACTAGCAGATGAAAGACCTCTGTTTTTCTCTCTCTCTCCAGGCTTTGAAGAATTGCCTTACCATTACTGTGCTTTATATTTCTTTTTTAGTCTATCAATGCAAGTATCTTGTTTTCTTTTAAGTAGAACATCTGGCTCAACCCAGTTCAATTATACTGCTTGTCTCTCTAGTTTGGAAACTTGAACATAAAATGTTGTGACAATTTTTCTAATACCCCAGAGTTGATTTTTCTCCTGATTAGATAGACATTTTGCTAATGCACCTGGATTGCTTGGTTTATCCAAATCTAGTACTTGACTATTTTATTTCAACTGCATGAGTCATGTAATATCCTTCCAATGAATTTCCTTACTGATCTACTGATCCAGTCTATCCCTTGAAAACAATGCATTTAATTCTTTTGTTCTTAATCTTAGCTGCATACTGGCATCACAAAGCGTGTTTAAAAACTCTCGTTGTCCAAGTTACACCCCAAATTATCTTAAAATACTGAAGGAGAATAATCATGCATTAAAATTTTTAAAATTCCCAGATAATTCCAATTTGTAGCCCTAGATGAATAGATGAAATTATTCTAATAGTTACTTTGCTAATGCCAATCTTGTGTTTCATAGTTGTCTTAACAACAATCTTATGAGATAGTTGTTACTATTTCCATTTTATAATGGGAGAGCAGAATCATATAATATGCTAAGGAAACTGTCAGAGCTCATGTAGAGCATGGGAGGAAGACAAACATCATATCCTGATTTGGATTATGTCATTTCTAAGTGCTACTGTAACTAAAACTTAAGAAAATAAAGTCAATAAATGTAGAACTAAATTTAAAGACGTGGCTTCTACTATTTTAATATAAGCAAAATGTTATTTCCCCCAAAAATACTGTGAAAAATGATTTTTTATTGATAAAATGAAAGGTGAAACAGGGTAATGCTCAGATTGTGGCCTCTTGCTCCTTCTGATACAGACTACAGAAAAGGATCTAACCTAAACAATTTTTTTAAAAAAAGCAAAAAGAGGTCAAAATTGATTACATATTTCTTATTACCTGATAAATAATAGCATATAGATTTGCAGAGTGAGAATTGGATTCTTTGGTTTCCAAATTCTAAAAGAAATTATTTTCTGATAATTAAAATGCCATGAGACAACATGATAAATATTCATTTGGAGTTATCATTCACAGGATGCAAAGATGCATTTCATGATGGAAGTGATTCTGCAGTGAATTTAACCACATTGTAAATTTAAGCTGATGCCAAAGTTTTAATTATATTGAATGTCCCTACTATTTATAGGATGATAAATTACTTAATGATTCACTTCTACCAACATTTACATTAAAAAAGTCTACCCAATGGAGTTCATCTAAAAATCTCTTGAGTTTGCTCTTTGCACATGCCCCTGTTCTCTGTACTCCAATGTGCAAATTCAAGCCATGCTGGTCTCTCCAAACTGTATCTCCGTCTTTCCAACTAAGCAAGATTGGTAAGCTGTGCTTGGGAGTCCGTTTCACATGGTCAAGCCTGGATATGCCACTAGGCAATTAAATTTATAATCTAGCGGCTCACCAAATCAGCTTCCTCTCTTTTCAGAATACAGTCTTTTATTACTGTTGTTCAACATCATCTGTTTAGTTTGTTTTTATAAGGTTTTTGCTTACTTGTTTTGTTTTGTATTGGTTGCAGTCCAGCTTTTACAGCAATGAATTAATGGGTGGAAGCATAAAGTACCCTCTCCATTTTTTTCTGATATATCAAAAGCTCTATTGGTTCAGAACAACACCTTTAATCATTTCACATACAGAGGATAAAGTCTGAGTCACTTTATTTTTTCTAATATTTCTATATTACATATTCTTAATTACTAAGAAATTTTATTCTAAATCTAAGTGTCTTGTGTTATGTAAATTGTCTCCTATATCATTAACATAATAGTGAATCTAGGAGAAGATTTTATGTTAAATAATTATAGATTGTGTGTTAAACATAGAGAAGTATCACAATATATTTACTATATATTTGGACAGATGATAACTTTGCTCATTAAAAACATCTAGTTTGCATATGTTATTTTAAAAAAATGTTCAAAAAAAACAAGATCAAGCAAGTAGAAAAGCCCATTTTATTAATGGGTAAAGAATAGTCATCCCACAACAGATGACATGGAGATATGGATAGAAAAAGAGAATCAACATCAAAAAATAATAAGTAAATAAAATATTAAGATGGAAAACATAGAAGATTTTGATTATTTCACAGTAAAGAAATATTAGATGTTTGAAAAGATAGATATACTTATATGATTGGACATGACATAATGCATGTTTTTATCAAAACATCAAAACTCGCAAATATGAACTAATTTTATGTACTTGTTTAGAAACATTTTAATAAAAAAATTTTTGAGGGTACATTTCCTGACTCATTACAGGGCACTTTTTATGTAACTGAGAGTTCAGAAAGAAGAGGGAGTCTCTCTCTTGGTACCTACTGTAAGGCCATGACCCCCACTCTTGTAGGCTCTATCCTCATGACCTAATCATCTACCAAAAGTCCTGTCAATGCCATCACTTTGGGTTTTAGGATTTCAACACATGAGTTTTTAGGGAAACACAAACCTTCAAAACCTCAGACTACCACAATCCTGATATAAATACTTAATATTATAGAAATATTTAGTTCATTTAAACATATTTTAAGCATTTCAATCTTAATTGAATCTACTACTTCCCAGGAAACTGAAAGTGAATAGGAAAGCAGTCCTTGAATGGGCTTGAATATTGCTTGTTACTTAATACTATTTTTTTGTTGCTACAATAAGATATCTGCACAAAATTATTTTAGAAAGAATAATTTATTCTTTTATATTTCTGAAGGTAAGAAGTCTAAAATAATTTTCACTGAACTAAACTCATTATATTTACAGGGCTGATTTGTTCCAGAAGTTTTGAGAAGACTATCAATTGTCTTCCCTGCTTCAGTTTCTTATCTAGTGGCCATCTGTATCCTGCAGCTCCCAGTCCCTTCTTCCATCTAATAACATCACTTCAATTACTGCTTCCATGGCCACTTCCCCTTCTCCTCTTACTTCTGCATACCTATATGAGAGTCTTGTGATTCCATTGCCTCCATGTGGATAACTCAGAAGCATCACCTCACCTCCATATCCTCAATTTAATCTCCTTGTAAAGTCCCTTGTGCTGTCAAGATAACATTCAGAGATCCCAAGGATCACTAGGATGTGGATACATTTGGGGGTAGGGTGCTAAACTAATTTAAACAATCTAAACTGTTATTTTGCAACCTAAAACTTGTACTGATGCCAATATGGAGGGAAGAAAAATACAAAAGAGTGTCCTAGTTGCTATTGTGGAAAATAGAAAAGACTGAGATATAGCCCTGATTTTTCATAAACTCATAACTCACTGGACATGTCAAAGGCAGAGGCAATCATAAATATATTTAGATTAAACCTAGCAGATATTTTCTCTTTATATTTACTGCAGAAGTATGTGCTTTAATCCTCTGAATATTTTTTTACACTTCAATTGACCAGACAAATCCTTATTTAAAGTGGTAATTTCACAGTAGGGCTGCATTCAAAGTTCATTGCATGTGGTATTTAAGAGGTCATGACTAAAGTCATTTTTAATGATGTTTCAGTGTTTACTGAATTTACCAAATCATCTTCTGTGATGTTATTATCTGAAGCAATAAAAATTTTATACCTCTGAAAGACAGCAGCTGAAGCAGTAGTATCTAAACATTGATTTTTGTTCTCATGCTCCATGATGATTTCACTTGTCTAAGATGAAAGAGGAAAAAATATAAAAGTGTAAGGAGCTGCTCATGAAGCCAAATAAATTCAGTTATAACTGGCCTTCCTTCCTTCTCATCATTTTTTTCCAAAAAAAAATTTAAAGAATAATAAGAAAATATTTTAACTTGAAAAAATGATGATTTCACAAATACATGTTAGTAGAAAACTAATACACACACACACACACACACAAATGCATACATCCTAGCTTATAAAATTCAAAATCCTAGAAGCCAGTGCTGTATACTTTGGATTCATTAAATAATTTTGAAAATTTCAGTCATAATATGTATAGTTGTAGAATACTTTAAAAATTACAAACTGCATTTATGCTCATCAGGAAAGACTCACATATCATGTTGTACAAGATGATAAATGGATATGGCAATATTCATATCTCGAGTTGTGCATTTGTCACTTCAACCACCTATCCTAGCGGACAGAGGTTACAGAGAGATATATTCTCCCTGCTCCTTACTATGAGTTTTAACTTACTCTTTTTATCTTTTTAAACTGTTCACTCTGACTTTGAATTCTTAACTATAATGCACATATATTTTGAGGACTATGGAAAGGTCCAAAAAGATAAGGATAATGATATGATGCGACAGTTGATTAGCAGTTTGTCCACACAGCTAGCATTACAGTATTGGGTAGGAAATATATTTAAAATGAGACATTTGGTATTACAGAGAAAGACTATTCATGACTGTTTCAAGATAGTTTCTGGAAATAGGCATAGGGAATTAAAAAGGATGGTAAGAAAATGATGAGGTATGAGGACAATACAATTTTGATTTTTGTAAATATATGATCGAGAAGTAACCCCTTTATATATCATATCACAGTAGATTACTCTGTGAAATATCTTAGCAATAGAGGTTTATACTTATCAATTTAACACATATCAATTATAAAAAGTGCTACAACTTAATTAACCCATTTTTGGTGATATGCTCAGAGAAGAGTCTCTACCAATCACTAAATGTTACATTTTGAACAGGATTTGGCTTCTAACAATCATGAATATATTTAAAACCCAGTTTTATGCTAATTGTCAATGGTGGAGACTTGACAAAACTATGGCATCTGGGAAATTAGCCTCACAGGAAGGCTTTACATCACTGGGGTTTGTTTTCAAAACTGTAGTTCTCATTAGCAAGTTGGTTATTTAATCCACATTCAGCCTGCCTTCTCTCGCTGCAGGAATTTTAAGCTATCTGAAACAAATGTAGGAGACTGTCATCCATCATTGGATTAGGCAAACTTTGTTTAATGGGACAGGAAAAGCATTAATTATGAAAGAAAAAGAAAGGTAAACCATACCTCAACAAAATTGAAAATTTTTTCATCAAAAAATATATGTAACAGGGTGAGCATTTGTCTCGTGGGTTTGATGCCTGCCTCTGGCTCCTGACTCCACTTTCTGCTGAGGCAACATCTGGAAAGCAGCAGTGATGGCTCCCGTAGTTGTGCTCCTGCCACCCACAAGGAGAACTTGATTGAGTTCCTGGCTCACAGCTTGAGCCCAGCACAGTCCCAGACATTATGGCTATTTGAGGCGTGAATCCATAGATGGAAATGTTGTCTGTGTCTGTCTGTCTGACTCTGTCTCTCAGAAAAATAAATACTGTTTAACAACAAATGTAAGAAAATCAGAAACTATGAATTCTAAATCAAAAATTTGGATTTTAAAACAAAATTAGTAAAATTCAACAAAAGATGAAAAAAATATGTTTTAAAAAGAAAGGAAAGTGGGGCCAGTGCTGTGGCAAGACGGGTAAAGCCACCACCTGCAATGCCAGCATCCAGTGTGGGCATTGGTTCAAGTCCCAGCTGTTCCACTTCTGATCCAGCTCTCTGCTATGGCCTGGAAAAGCAGAAGATGGCCAAGTTTTGGGCCCCTGGACCCACCTGGGAGACCTGGAAGATGCTCCTGGCTCGTGGCTTCAGATTGGTGAAGCTCTGGTCATTGCAGCCATTTAGGGAGTGAACCAGCAGAGGGAAGACCTCTCTCTCTGCCTCTCCTTCTCTGTATTAACTCTGACTTTCAAATAAATATATAAATCTTTAAAAAAAAGGAAGGAAGGAGGGAAGGAGAGAAGGAAGAAAGGAAGGCAAGCAGGCAAAAGATTTAACCAACTGCTTCACAGAAGAAAATAAATGAGTTATCATCAGGGCAATAATAGTCAACCCTCAGACAACAATTCACACCCATAAATATAGCTAAAGTGAAAAATACTGGCACATTTAAATTTCAGCAGGACAGTTGCAATGAGGATTACCCTTACACTGAGTGTTTTGTTACAAACATTTTGGTGAGCTGTGACCCAATGATTCCATTCGTAAAAGAACCAAAGGCATACATAAAAAAAGTATATATAATAATATTCATCATAACTTTATTCATAACAACTAAATATGGATAACCTCAGTGCCCAGCAATCATGAACCAATAAACGAATGTTCTGTATTCCTACTAAGCAATAAAAAGAAGCAAAATACCAAGACATGCAAAAACAGAGAGGAATAACTATATAAATATTCAAATTATGTAAATCTATATCAAATAATATAAATATCCAAATTGCATTCAGTGAAACAAACTTGCTACAAATGACTAAGTATTGTGTATTTTCATTTATATAAAGTCCTAAATTAGGAATAATTCATGTATGTTTATAGACATCAAATATGAATTGCCAGGGCCAGCTCTGTGGCACAGTTAATCCTCTGCCAGTAGTGCCAGAACCCATAATGGCTCTTGTTTGAGTCTCAGCTGCTCCGCTTCTGCTCCTGCTCTCAGCTATGATCTGGGAAGCAGTAGAAGATGGACCAAGCACTTGGGCCCCTGTACCCACATGTGAGACCCAGAAGAAGCTCCTTGTCCCTGGCTCTGGATTGGGCCAGTTCTGGCTGTTGCAGCCATTTGGGGAGTAAACCAGCAGATGGAAGACCTTTCTCTCTGCCTCTCCCTCTCACGTTGTGTAACTCTACCTCTAAAATAAACAAATAAAATCTTTAATTTTTTTTTAAAAGAAAGATGAATTAATTGCCTAGGGCCTGGCACTGAGGCTTAGTGGGTAAAGCCGCTGCCTGCAGTTCTCATATCCCATATGGGCTCTGGTTTGAGTCCCAGCTGCATCTCTCTGGTCCAGCTCTCTGCTATGGCCTGGGAGAGCAGTAGAAGATGGCCCAAGTCTTTTAGCACCTGCACCTGCCTGGGATACCTGGAAGAAGCTCCTGGCTCCTGGCTTTGGATCAGCCTAGCTCTGGCCATTGTGGCCATTTGGGGAGCGAACCAGCAGATGGAAGACCTCTCTCTCTCTCTCTCTACATCTGCTACTCTGTAACTTTGACTTTCAAATAAATAAATAATTTTTTTTAAAAAAAGGTAAAAAAAGATGAGTTGCCTTTAGAGCAGGAGTGAAGGGAGTAGGGAATACACATAGGAAGACTTTCTGGAATGTTAAAATTCTTGTATATGCTATTTCCTTTGTGTATTATAGCACTGAAAGCAGATGCGACAACTCATTAAATTTATGACATAAGATCTCTACATTTAGTTGTATATAAATAATACTTTGATTAGAAAAAGAAACAAATCAGTAAGCTGTTAGAATATTATACAATATCTCCAGAGTATATTTATGTGTTTCTTTTTATCTGAAAGGCAGAGAGAGAGAGAGAGATCTTCCATTCACTGTTAGACTCCCTAAATGCTCACAATAGCTGGGGCTGGGCGAAGCTGAACACAGGAGCCAGAAACTCCATCTGTGTCTGCCATATGCGCCGCAGGGACCTGAGTAGTAAGGCAACATCTTCCATTTCTCAGAATGTACATTTGCAAGAGTTGGATCAAAAGCAGAGGCAAAACTCAGTTCCAGGAACTCTGATATGGAATATGGGTATCCCAAGCAATGGCTTAACTTGTGACACTACAACATTTTCCCCTCAGAATTTTTCTTAACATTTTAAAAATTTACTGTGAATTAATATGCTCAAAATAAAGACCAAAATTCAATATTCTTGTCCAAAGAATAATTTAGAATAGGGAGCTTTTTGCAACTCATTTTAGAATTCCCCTGCTTCCCTTAAATGTGACAACCTTTGATGTTTTGCTTCAGATGATCTGGAATACTCTTATGGTAGGAAAAATTGAATAGAGGATCTCTTATGCTATGCAAAATTTTATATGTTCTTTGTGTTTTGATGTATTTCAACTTTATTTTAGTGATTTGATATTTCTTGATTGTATTACAGGAAGAAAAACAATCATAATTATGCTAGGATAAACTAAAAACAAAACAAAAGTAAATAATAGTTTCCTTTTCTAAGAGTAGGTTAGGCAAACATCCATGTGAGATGCTATTTACACTTAAAGTATTATGTTTCATGTTTTCCCTTGGGTGGCCTCAAAAATGATTCCTACTTTGTGAAACAGCCTTACCATGAATGAATGTTTTTGAAGTATACTGAGATGAAATATGAAATGTATTGAAAATAATGGCATGCTCCTTTGCGTAGTAGCAAAGGCATAAAGTATGCTGAAGTCACTTTCTAAGCATTCAACAAGAGTAATGAATGAGGTTAAGCTACATGATGCCTTTAATAAGACAACAATAAACTACTGCTTCTTATTTTCTAGAAAACTGATATATATGAGGACACAGCTGCGCTTTCAATTAATTCCTACAGGTGGCATCCAATTATTATTCCGGGATCGCCATCCATGCTCAGTTTACTAAACCATTACAGTTAAAAGCCCCAGAGCCTACTCTGTGGCGCAGTAGTTTAAGGTTCCACCTGCAGCACCAGCATCCCATATGGCTGCCGGTTCATGTCCCGGCTGCTCCACTTCCCGCTCTCTGCCATGGCCTGGAAAAGCAGTAGAAGATGGCCCAAGTGCTTGGGCCCCTGCACCCATGTAGGAGACCCGTTAGAAGCTCCTGGCTCCTGGCTTCTGATCGGTGCAGTTCCAGCCATTGTGGCCATTTAGGGAGTGAACCAGTGGATGGAAAACCTTTCTCTGTCTCTCCCTCTCACTGTCTCTAACACTACCTCTCAAATAAATAAATAAAATCTTAAAAAAAAAGTTAAAAGTCCCACCATAAAATTTATAGCTTCCCACCAAAGTCTCATTCTAAAACCATGAGTCAATTTCACAATTTCCTGTGTAAAATAAATAAATATATTTGAGAAAGAAGCCACACAGAAAAGACAGCAAATTGTATAGTTCACCTTATGGGGAGTAGCTGAAAAAGGTACATCTATAGGGACTGAAAACGGATTAGCAGTCGTCATAGACTGACAGTTAAAGGGACCTATGAATTGATGGTAAATATATGTGAGTGATTGTCTTGGACTGATGAAACTATTCTCTAACTGGATTATGGTGATTGTAGCACAGGTTAGTAAATTTACTAAAAACCATTGACTTGTACACACAAAAAGACGAGTTTTATGGTATGTAAATTATACCTAGCAGAGCCCTAAAATTTTTAAAATGGTTTTGAGTAGTTGAACTAACAAGCATTTTTCTAAATGAGGTTTGAGTTTCTGTCACATAGGAAGATGTTGATGCAAAGAAAAAAAATAACAGTTCTATAGAAGGACATATATTATTCCTGGTTGTTCAATGATTGACACACGTTGGCAAGTTAAAATGAATCTTACAGAAAGTTAAATATAAAATTCCAACTCTTCTTATAAAAAGAGAGAAGATATGAAAATCAATCTAAATGTAATGTTTACCATGCTTTCCAGGATCCATATGGAGAAGCCTTCATCAGTGCATTTACATATTGTTTTTTTTACTCACAAGTTAGAGGTAGTGTGTTTCTCCACTTCCAAGAAGCCAGATGATGGGGAGTACCTGTTGTCTTCCTTAAGTATATATACTAAGGATTTCAAATAAATGAAATTGATACAATTAAAGTATTTACTTTGGTTAACAAAGATTTCTCAACTTCAGATGTATTTGGGGGGCATAACGTTATGGGGAGTCTAAGCCAAAATTAATATTGGGGTCCTTGCCATTTATTTAGATAAGAATTCTAAATATCAGCTCAAATGAAGCAGACAACATGGTAAAGTTTGCAGTTCATTGAGAGAGTAAGAGAAGTACACCAGAATGTGAGGGCTTTAAAAAGAGAGAGAGTTAGAAAAGATTAAACAGGAAGCTCCATACCAAAATCTCCGGGGAGGAGGACATGCCAGCGGCCACATGCAGGAGTCTTTAGGCCGGAGGTACGTGGGGGAGCTGCGAGAGAAAAAGGGCCAGGAGTGGCAGCAAAAACAGGCAAGCTTAGCGCACTCCACACCACTTACTCACTTCCAAAAGAGGAGTAGTTACATAGTCTGATTGGCTGGTGGGTGGATACAAGGCGAGATCAGGGAGGGGCGGGGTGGGCGTGATCTCTAGCTCATAATCTATTCCTATCTCCCTGATTAATACCATATCAACTTGGGCCCTTAATTCTTGATTCTGAGGGCTATCTTAAGGAGAACAGGACGGTTAGCAGCAAACCTAGCCTCTACATTTAGATAATAATCATTAGAAGGCTATATTCAGAATGGAAAAATCTAAAGCTACTGTTAAGTGTTATTGGTAAGCATCAGTAAATCATCACAATTTTAGGATGAACTTTGTATTGGGGAGATAAGGAGGAGGAATGAAGTATATGAAGTGTCAAATTGGGGCTTAAGCTCTATCTAAATAAGTCTTATAGAGGAGAAAAAAAGAGACAGAATAAAATAAAAATGTATTTCAGAGATATTGGCTGAAGATAAGTTATTCTCAGTAACTTGTCGTATGTTTGAAATAAACTACACAGACACATACACACACACACAGACACAAAGAAGAAAAGAGAAATTAAGTTTTCTAGTCACAGTAATTTCTAGAAATTAGTTTTCCGGGAGGCCGGTACTGTGGCTTAGCGGATAAAGCCTCCACCTGCAGTGCCAGCATCCCATACGGATGCTGTTCAAGCCCGTTCAAGTCCTGGCTGCTCCACTTACAATACAACTCTGCTATTTATTACCTGGGAAAACAGTACAATATGCTCCAAGTGGTTGGGCCCCTGCACCAGCATAGGAGACCCAGAAGAAGGCCTGGCTCCTGGCTTTGGATCAGTGCAGCTCTGGCCATTGTGGCCAACAGGGGAGTGAACCAGCAGATGGAAGACCTGTCTCTCTCTTTCTCTCTCTCTCTTTTTCTCTCTTTCTCTCTCTGCCTCTCCTTCTCTCTCTGTGTAAACTGACTTTCAAAAAAAAAATCTTAAAAAATTAGTTTTCTGGGAGATTTAGAGGGTATTTCTTTTCTCTATTTTTATTTACAGAATCAAGAGGAGGAGCAGTCAGGAAGTAAAACAGCCTTCCTAGAAACTAGCATTCTGTTTGAGGTGACTTCAATAAGGTCATGGGAAAATGAAAAAATAGCATTATATTCTCAAAATTGTATTTATGAAATATACAAAATCTGTTCTGTTATATTAATAAATTTAAAATGCAAAAATAAATCAATAATTGGTGTTTCAAAGAATAAAAAAAAATGATATCCTGGGATAAACATTTGGCATAGAAGTTAAAACACTGCTTGGGATGCCCACATTCACATCAAAGTATTAGGTTTATTTTTTTTAAGATTTATTTTATTTATTTGAAAGAGTTAGAGAGGGAGAGAGAGAAAGAGAGAGTGAGACAGGTCTTCCATTCTGCTGCTTCACTCCTCAAATGACTGCAACAGCAAGAGTCAGGAGCCAGGAGCTTCTTCCAAGTCTCCCACATGGGTGCAGGGGCCCAAGGACTTGGAGCATATTGTACTGCTTTCCCAGGCCATAGCAGAGAGCTAGATCAGAAGTGGAGAAGCCGGGACTCAAACCATATGGGATGCCAGAGCTGCAGGCTGGGGCTTTAACCTGCTGTGCCACAGCGCCAGCCCCAAAGTATTAGGTTTAAATCTCAGCTCTGCTTCCAATCCTACTAACTGCTAATAGGCACCCTGGAGGCAGTAGGTGATGGCCCAAGTGGTTGAGTGCCTGCCACCAACACCTGTTGCTGTAGGCATTTGGGGAGTAGATGGGAGCTATATGTTTGTCTCTCTGTCTGTGTCTGTCTCTCTGTCTCCCCCAAAAGTAAACAAATGTAAAAAATAAGCTTATTCTGGCACAAAAAATATTTGAAATTCATGCATGCAAATAGTCTTCAGAAAGTCATGGGAAAGCATTTCATGAATAAACTATTCATGGATTTAAAAAATTGTTGTACTTAAATACATGTATCTTTTAAGTCAGTTTATCCATGAACTTTTTGAAGCTCTCTTGTGTTTGACAATGTTGCTATTTCATTCTTTCTGCCAACATAGCTTAATTTCTAAATAATAGTAATAATTCACAATAAAATTATGAAAAACTTTACAAGTGTTTGCTTAAAACAATTTATTTTAAATTCCTATTATTATTATTATTATATTATTGTTGATACATAATTATGCAATGGTCAAAATTTAAATAAACAATTATCTTCAGTTTGTTTTCAATTGCTTGACAGGTACAGAAAACTGTGTGTATTGTGATGATCCATTCTGATCATTATTTCAGAGGGTGATGGTACCAAAATTAAAAAAAAAAATGTGTCAGATCAGATGAAATAACTCCATATGGTAAAACATTGATATAAAAATTCCTTCTACTGAGAGTTGTTCTGCTCCCAGAAATTAGCACAACAAAGAGTTTATATTAGAATTGAGATAATAGAACTCAGATTTCCCCTTTTAATTTTACAGTTGAAAGACCCCTTACAGGTTGTTTAGCTGCTGTTTTCTAGATGTGGAAAACGAAATTCACAAAGTTCAAGTTACTTCAGTCTTCAAGGTCACCTGGTGAGTAAGTGGCAGAACTAGGTCCAGAACACATGCTTTATGTTTTTATGTACTTCCCACACTGCCAAAATGAATCCCTGCCACCTTACCTCTCTGTTCTACAGAGGAGAGTATTTTACAACACAGCATAGTGACTTACTCAGTAATAATATGCCTTATATGAGTTCAGGACACATTAAGAACATTAATGTCATTATTATTATTTTTAATGTAAAGAATATTAATGTCATTATAAGACTATTATATCATTATGGGGAAAAAAGCTTTTATTGTCGCTTTAACTTTAATCTTTCAATGTATGGCATAATCCCAGTTCTTAAGGGGAAAAAAGCAGTCTCAGTCAGCACCTTGTAACCAGTGCAAACTCCATAACTAACTCTGTAACAGCCTGAAGGTCAAAGAACTGGGTCATCTGGACATCAGACAATTGTCTGCAACCCAAGGATGTCAATCATTTGGAAGGATCAGCTACCCTATCTCCCCAGAAGTTCTCTGACTGATTTAATGTTCACAGCATTTGTTGTCAACAAAGGAAAATTGAGGAAGAAAGGATTCAACTTGTATACTTCAGTTTTAAAGCATTCAAGGCACACACTAAAATAAACAGACTGTTTATTCTTTGGACTGATGGCTTCTAGCTCATATTTCATTTAACTCAACAAATCTAACTTTCTTCTTTATCTCTTCTTTTGAGGCTCAGAATTCTGGAGTTGTGCATAGAGCCCCTTGGCTGAAGTTTGGCATGGACAGAAAGCTAGCACTCTCTGGACACAATAACATGAAACATTTCAGGAGTGATTTGACAAAACAACATGATCAAATTCTTCTCTTAAGTTCATTGTGTATATTACTATTTTCATTAAGGATGTGATTTATTTCCCTTTCTGTCTTGACTTAATGGATCAAAGGAAAAGCACTTACTTTAAAACAAAAGTGACGGGTTTATATCCAAAAATTAACATTGTTCACATTCTTGGCATAAGTTTATCATTAAAATAAAGTTTATAATACGAATTGCATCAGTTAGGATTGTGTGTAGCTGCTAGTGATAGAAATGCAAGAACTATTCAAGGCATAAGCAACTGACGTTTACACATTCTCTCTAAGAAAACTATTAGTAATGCAGACAGAGATTGATTTGGTAGCAAATTCATTAAGAAACCACAGTCCTTCTATCTTCGTCTTCCTTCATTTATGGTCTCTACCTCATAGTTAAGGGAAAGAGGATTTAATGTAAAGAACCAGAAGCAAGGGAAGAATAAAGATGGAGTGGTCGAGGGTACACAGATGTGACTGCAGAAAATCAGATCTACGGCACAAAGAATGTGTGTTCTGGCTCTGCACAGCTGCCTTTGGAAAAGCTGCTAGTTTTCCACAAACAACTGGACTACATTTATAGGTCCCATTAGACTACGTTCTCTCTGCTGCAATGAGAATAAATTATGTTCTCCATTACTAGGCCTAGATATTTAAGATTATAAATATCCCCCTCTATATTGTCTTTGAAGTTTAAACCTTTCCTCTGAGTTAGCAAGATCTGGTTTTGGGGTAGTGAAAGGACAGGAAATGAGGAAACAAAGGAAGCAGTTGGAAAGAATTAGGTCCCTCCAAAACCATATGGAGGAAACTACATGCTGACCTGATTCACTTACACAGATTGTTAGCTGCACAAATGTTTGCTATATGTTATAACAGTGGTATTTTAAGGGATATATTTATCTCTCAGGGACTTTTTTTTTAACTTTTATTTAGTAGATATAAATTTCCAAAGTACAGTTTATGGATTAAAATGGATTCCACCCCCCGCCATAACTTACCTCCCAAATGCAACCCTCCCATCTCCTGCTCCCTCTCCCATTCCATTCATATCAAGATTCATTTTCAATTATCTTTATATACAGAAGATCAATTTAGTATACATTAAGTAAAGATTTCATCAGAATGCCCCCACACAAAACACAAAGTGCAAAATACTGTTTGAGCAATAGTCATAGCATTAATTCACATGGAACCACACATTAAGGACAGAGATCCTACATGAGGAGTAAGTGCACAGTGACTCCTGTTGTTGACTTAACAATTTGACACTCTTGTTTATGGTGTCAGTAATCTCCCTAGGCTCTAGTCAAGACTTTCCAAGGCTATGAAAGCCTTTTGAGTTTGCCAACTTCGAACTTATTTAGACAGGGTCATAGTCAAAGTGGAAGTTCTCTCCTCCCTTCAGAGAAAGGTACCTCCTTCTTTGATGGCCCCATTCTTTCCACTGGGATCTCACTCACAGAGATCTTTCATTTAGGTCTTCTTTTTTTCTTTTTCCAGAGTGTCTTGGCTTTCCATGCCTAAAATATTCTCATGGGCTCTTCACCCAGATCCGAATGCCTTAAGGGCTGATTCTGAGGCCAGAGTGTTGTTTAGGACATCTGCCATTCTATGAGTCTGCTGTGTTTCCCACTTCCCATGTTGGATCGTTCTCTCCCTTTATGATTCTATCAGTTAGTATTAGCAGACATTAGTCTTGTTTATGTGACGCCCCCTGACTCTTAGAACTATCATTATGATCTATTGTGACCTGAAATTGATCACTTGGACTAGTGAGATGGCATTGCTACATGCCACCTTGATGGGATTGTGTTGGAATCCGCTGGCACATTTCTATCTCCACCATTTGGGGCAAGCCAGCTTGAGCATGTCCCAAATTGTACATCTCCTCCCTCTCTTATTCCTACTGTTATATTAAAAAGAGATCATTTTTCAGTTTACTTTAAACACCTAAGAATAATTGTGTGTTAATTACAGAGTTCAACCAATAGTATTAAATAGAACAAAAAAATACTAAAACGGATAAAGTATTAAATTAGTTGTACATCAACAGTGATGAAGACCTGAACAAGTCACTGTTTCTCATAGTGTCCATTTCACTTCAACAGGTTTCCTTTTTGATGCTCGGTTAGTTCTCACCAATCAGAGAGACATATGATATTTTTCCCTCTGAGACTGGCTTATTTCACTCAGCTTGATGTTTTCCAGATTCCTCCATCTTGTTGCAAATGACTGGATTTCATTGTTTTTGACTGCTGTATAGTATTCTATAGAGTACATGTCCCGTAATTTCTTTATCTAGTCTGCTGTTGATGGGCATTTGGGTTGATTCCAGGTCTTAGCTATTATGAATTGAGCTACAATAAACATTAGGGTGCAGACAGCTTTTTTCTTTGCCAATTTAATTTCCTTTGGGTAAATTCCAAGGAGTGGGATGGCTGGGTTGTATGGTAGGGTTATATTCAGGTTTCTGAGGAATCTCCAGACTGACTTCCATAGTGGCTTTACCAGTTTGCATTTCTCACCAACAATGGGTTAGTGTCCCTTTTTCCCCACATCTTCACAGCATCTATTGTTGGTAGATTTCTGAATGTGAGCCATTCTCACCGGGGTGAGGTGAAACCTCATTGTGGTTTTAATTTGCATTTCCCTGATTGCTAGTGATCCTGAACATTTTTTCATGTGTCTGTTGACCATTTGGATTTCCTCTTTGGAAAAATGTCTATTGAGGTCCTTGGCCCATCTCTTAAGTGGGTTGCCTGTTTTAATGTTGTGGAATTTCTTGATTTCTTTGTAGATTCTGGTTATTAATCCTTTAGCTTTGCATAGTTTGCAAATATTTTTTCCAATTCTGTCAGGTGCCTCTTTGCTTTCCTGACTGTTTCTTTTGCAGTACAGAAACTTCTCAAATGATGCAATCCCAAATGTTAATTTTAGCTTTGACTGCCTGTGCTTCCGGGGTCTTTTCCAAGAAGTCATTGCTGGTACCTACATCTTGCAGGGTTTCTCCAATGTTCTCTAAAAATTTGATCGTGTCAGGTAATAGATTTAGGTCTTTAATCCATGTTGAGTGGATTTTTGTGTAAGGTGAAAGGTAGGGGTTTTGCTTCATGCTTCTGCACGTGGAAATCCAATTTCCCCAGCACCATTTATTGAATAGACTGTCCTTACTCCAGGGATTGGTTTTGGATCCTTTATCAAATATAAGTTGGCTGTAGATGTTTGGGTTGATTTCTGGTGTTTCTATTCTGTTCCAATGGTCTATCCATCTGTTTCTGGACCAGTACCATGCTGTTTTGATAACAACTGCCCTATAGTATGCCCTGAAATCTGGTATTGTGATGCCTCTGGATTTGTTTTAGTTGTACAAGGTTGCTTTAGCTATTCGAGGTCTCCTGTGTCTCCATATGAATTTCAGCATCATTTTTTCCAGATATGACAAGAATGTCTTTGGTATTTTGATTGGTATTGTATTGAATCTGTAAATTGCTTTTGGGAGAATGGACATTTTGATGATATTGATTCTTCCAATCCATGAGCATGGAAGATTTTTGCATTTTTTGGTATCCTCTTCTATTTATATCTTAAGATTTTGTAATTCTCATCGTAGAGATCTTTAATGCCCTTGGTTAAGTTTTCCAAGGTATTTGATTGTTTTTGTGGCTATTGTGAATGGGATTGATCTTAGACGTTTTTCCTTAGCCATGGCATTGCCTGTGTATACAAAGGCTGTTGATTTTTGTGCATTGATTTTATATCCTGCTACTTTACCAACTCTTCTTTGAGTTCCAATAGTCTCTTAGTAGAGTTCTTTGGATCCCCTAAATAGAGAATCATGTCGTCTGCAAAGAGGGATAGTTTGAGTTCTTCCTTCCCAACTTGTATCCCTTTAATTTCTTTTTCTTGCCTAATAGCTCTGGCTAAGATTTCCAGCACTATATTGAATAGCAGTGGTGAGAGTGGGCATCCCTGTCTGGTACCAGATCTCAGTGGAAATGCTTCCAACTATTTTCCATTCAATAGAATGTTGGCCGTGGGTTTTTCATAAATTGCTTTGATTGCATTGAGGAATGTTCCTTCCATACCCAATTTGCTTAGCGTTTTCATCATGAAAGGGTGTTGTATTTTATCAAATGCTTTCTCCACGTCTATTGAGATAATCATATGGTTTTTCTTCTGCAGTCTGTTAATGTGGTGTATCACATTGATTGATTTGCGAACAATGAACCATCCCTGCATACCAGGGATAAATCCTACCTGGTCTGGGTGGATGATCTTTCTGATGTGTTGTTGCATTCTATTGGCCAATATTTTATTGAGGATTTTTGCATCTATGACCATCAGGGATATTGGTCTGTAATTCTCTTTCAATGCTGCATCTTTTTCTGGCTTAGGAATTAAGGTGATGCTGGCTTCATAGAAAGAATTTGAGAGGATTCCCTCTTTTTTGATTGTTCTGAATAGTTTGAGAAGAAATGGAGTTAGTTCTTCATTAAATGTCTAATAGAATTCAGCAGTGAATCCATCTTGTCCTGGGCTTTTCTTTGTTTGGAGGGCTTTTATTGCTGTTTCAATTTCTGTCTCAGTTATGGGTCTGTTTTGGTTTTCTATGTCTTCCTGGTTCAATTTAGGTAGGTTGTATGTGTCCAGGAATTTATCCATTTCGAATAGATTTCCCTGTTTTCTGGCATACAAGTCCTTGTAGTAATTTTTGATGATTCTTTTTATTTCTGTGGTGTCTGTTGTTACGTTTTTTTTCATCTCTGATTTTACTGATTTGAGTCTTTTTTTCTTCTTTTTTTTAGTTAGTTGGATTAATGGGATGTCAATTTTGTTTATTTTTTCAAAAACCCAGCTCCTCATTTGGCTGATTTTTTGTAATTTTTTTGGATGGATTTCTTCTTTGATTTTTATTATTTCTCTTATCCTAGTAGATTTGGTTCTGGTTGGCTGCAGCTTTTCTAGATCGTTGAAATGCATTTGAAGTTCATTTATTTGGTGCCTTTTCAATTTCTTGATGTAGGCACCTATTGCTATAAACTTTCCTCTTAACACTGCTTTTGCTGTATCCCATAAGTTTTGATATGTTGTGTTGTTGTCCTCATTCACTTCCAGACAATTTTTATTTCTCTTTTGATTTTTTCTATGACCCAGTGTTCATTCAGGAGCTTGTTGTTCAATCTCCATGGGTTTGCATATGTTCTAGGTTATTCCTGAGTTGTTAATTTCCAACTTCATTCCACTGTGGTCTGAGAAACTGCATGGTATGATTCTAATTATTTTGAATTTGCTGACACTTGCTATATGGCTTAGTATGTTGTCAATACTAGAGAAGGTTGCATGTACTGCTGAGAAAAATGTAAATTCTTTATGTTTATGATGAAAAGTTCCATATTTATCTGTTAGATCCATTTAGGCTATAGTGTCATTTGAGTATACTGATTCCTTGTCGATCTTCTGTCCAGTTGATCTGTCTATTTCTGAGAGTGGGGTATTGAAGGCCTCCAGTACTTTTGTATTGGGATATAAGTCTCCCTTTAAGTCCCTTAACCTATCTTTTAAATTAACCAGTGCCCTGTAATTAGGTGCATATACATTGATAATTGTTATATCTTCCTGTTGAATGGATTCCTTAATCATTATATAGTGCCCCTCTTTGTCTCTCTTAACAGTTTTTGTGTTAAAGATTATGTTGTCTGATATTAAGATGGCTAGGCCCACTCTTTTTCTGTTGGCATGATATATTATTTCCCAGCCTTTCACTTTCAGTCTGTATGCATCTTTGTTGGAAAGATGTGTTTCTTGTAAGCAGCAAATTTGATGAGTTTTGTGCCTTAACGCGTTCAGCCAATCTGTGTCTTTTATCTGGAGAGTTGAGGCATTTAACGTTCAATGTGACTATTGATAAGTGGTAACATTTCCCTGCCATTTGCATAGATGTTTTCTAATATATGCTTTGAACTTCCTGTGATCTTTTGCTGTGAGGTTTCCTTCTTTTACATTCTTTCATATTGATGACCATGTTTCTGTGTTTCTGTGTGTAACACATCTTTAAGCATCTTTGGCAGGGCTGGACGAGTGGCAACAAATTCTTTCAATTTCTGTTTGCTATGAAAGGTCTTTATTTCACCTTCATTCACAAACGAGAGCTTTGCAGGATATAATATTCTGGGTTGGCAGTTTTTCTCTCTTAGTACCTGGGCTATGTCTCGCCATTCCCTTCTAGCTTGTAGGGTTTCTGTTGAGAAGTCTGCCATGAGTCTAATTGGAGATCCTTTGACAGTAATCTGATGTTTCTCTCTTGCACATTTTAGAATCTTTTCTTCATGTTTCACTGTGGTGAGTTTGATTACAACATCTTGTGGTGAGGATCTCTTTTGGTCATGTTTACTAGGGATTCTATTTGCTTCCTGTACTAGGATGTCTCTGTCCTTCTCCAAACCTGGAAAGTTCTCTGCTAGTATCTCACTAAAAAGGCCTTCCGATCCTTTCCCTCTCTCCATGCCTTCAGGAACTCCTAGAACTGGAATGTTGGGTTTTTCAATAGTATCCTGTAGATTCCCAACAATATTTTTTAGATTTCTAATTTCCTCTTCTTTTCTTTGGTTTGACTGTATACTTTCCTGTTCTCTGTCTTCTTAGTCCGATATTCTCTCTTCTGCTTCACCGACTCTGTTTTTAAAGCTCTCTAATGTGTTTGTCCTTTGATCTATTAAGTTCTTCATTTCATTTTGATTTCTCTTCACTATAGCTCTTTCCTGTTCTACTAGCTTCTGCGTTTCATTTTGATTCCTCCTTAAGATTTCATTTTCTCGAAGGAGATTTTCTATCCTGTCCAGAAAGGATTTCTGTAGTTCAAGAATTTGTTTTTGAAAACTTCTAAATGTTCTTATCATAAATTTTTTGCAATTTGTATCTTGCATTTCTTCTATCTCATCATCTTCATAATCTTGGCTTGGAGTGTCTTGTTCATTTAGGAGCATCATAATGTGTTCCTTGTTCTTGTTTCCTTGCTTTCTGTGTTTGTTTCTTGGCATTGTGGAGATTTTCTTTGGATTCTTCTTCCCTCACTGTGGTTTTTTATGTTTTTTTGTTTGTTTGTTTTTGTTTTTTTGTTATACTATGAGTGTATTAAGTGGACTGTCTGCTTTTGGAGGGGCCTTAGAGGCTAGAGATGGGTGTGGCCAGAGAGCTCTGTTTGGTTCTTCAGGGTTAAGGGTGTGCCAAAGGTGACACACTCAGGTTAGGCTTGGTAAATCTCTCTCTCTCTCTCTTTCTCTCTCTGTCTCTCTGTCTCTCTCTCTTGATTCAGAAGGGAAGTAATACTGCACAGCTGAGCAGAATTGAAGGTTGTCAGCTTCTGATCCTTGGCTCCTGTGGGTATATCATTTGTCTGCTCTTTCCCAAGGACCACACTAAGAATCTGTGCTGCCCTCAGTGTGGGCTCAAATTCTCCTGCAGTCTCCACCAGGTTGCCAAGGTTATGAATTTAGCATCTCTGGAGAATACTCACATGAACTCCATGAGTTCTCTTACCCATCATCTCTTTTTTACCTTCTCAGTTCATTAGCTCTACACATTCTCTAGGTCCTAACCTCCTGTTATTTCATACCCCCAGGGTTAGGTTTTTCTGCTTGGCTGAGGGCAGGCGCAGCTCAGAGGCTGTGCACAGCCCTGAGGTCACGCTGCTTTTACATATGTCCAAAATGGTGCCTGATCTTTGTCTTGCTCACCTTTGTGAGGTGGGTGGAGAGAAACTTGTCCGTACCAGTCCCTCCCTTTTTTTTTCCTTCTCTCCTCTAGTTAGCCTGGTGAACTTTCTCTGGTGGGGCTTCAAGCCTTATTCCCTCTATGCTCTATCTGCCATTTCCCCACCAATGCCTCACCTCCCCTTCCAGCACAGATGCATAGACTCTGTGGTTGGGCTCTGTGGCTGTGCACGTCCTTGCTCTCCCCATAGGTCATTGTGTCACATCCACTAGATCTGGAAGAGTTTCTTCTGTAATTTTTCCCCAAGCCTTTCCCTGAAACTACAGTAACTCCACTTTTATTAAACTATCTTTTCCTGGACTATCAGTGAGCATCCTCACTATTCTGCCATCTTGGCTCCACCCCTCTCAGGGATTTTTCTGTCAAACCCTCACCAGCAAGGGTACAACAGATTCATGACATGACCGCTGTTGATCGGTTCTCAAGGAACTTTATTTGCAGCAACAGCAGAAGGAAAAGAGGAAAAGAAGAAGAAGAAAAAGAAGAGGAAGAAGCAGCTGAGTCTTCCTGCCCCTATCCCAGTCTCTTATATCTTTCCCCGGCCCCCTAGGGCAAGCAGTCCCTAGCCAATAGTCCAATCAGATTAAAGGGCACGCATTAACGTCAGGTCGAAAGTGTATCTCATTCCATCAGGTTGTTTGCAAATCTTGTGGTCAGCACTTCCTTGATTTTGTTCTGCTCAGCAGGATGAGGCAGTGCAATGAGGAGTTCCCACAGGTGGCCGGCCTGCAGTTCCCCACATTTTTCTAGAGATTAAATGATGTAATTTCTGTGAAGTGTAACAACAACCAAAGAACATTACACTTATACATATACAACTATTATATATATACTAGTTATGTAAATATATACATGCATAAAATTATTTTATATGGATTTTATAACTGCATATTGTATGTATATAAATGTGTACATGTGTCTGAACACATATACAGGAAGGGTCTTTAAAAATTTTATAAAAACTACTTATGAAAAAATTATGCAGTGATTTCAGAATTTTTCTACATCAAATGAAGATAACTTTTAACTCCATTTCCCATGAACCTTTGTAATACCTCAAATATAATTATATAAATATAGCCTGGTACCTCTGAAGTGTCACCGGGATCCTTCAAAGTTAATTTTACATCAACAATTACATGTAGAATATAAATATTAATTACACCTAAATAGACACAAAATTTTGGCTAAAGTCATGCGTTATGTTTGCCTTAATAAAATAACCTGTCTTTTTACAAAAACAAAGATGGCATGTAGCACAGAATTGCCTTAACTTTCCATGCACCAATTTCTACCCTATATGAGGCCTGCAATGGAAGATATGGACAAGGACAATAAGGCAAAATATTATTGTTACTTTGGGATATGTGGCTTTATTGTAAAATTGATCATATTTTTCATTTATTTTTAGTTTGCTACAAAAATTTGTTTATACTATGTTCATCAATTACCAAGGAAAAAAGAGGAAAACATCGAAGAATGAAGGCATATATCCTAATAATAAAATATTTGTAACTCAAGAAAACATCCAGGGTCTTACTCTCTGCTCCCACACATAAAGTTGTAATATTGGACACTTGTTGGATCTTAGCTGAACATGTAGCCCTGAATTCTTAATTTTCTCCCTCTTAGTTAAAAAAAAAAAACTGCCACTGCCTGCTAAAACATGCCTTTTCTATTTTATAAATATTTTTATGGACAGTTCAGTCTAATATAGTATTCTATATGATAACCAAAAGAAATAGAAGTAAGTTTAGGTGGTGTAATAGCAAGACTCCAAGAGGAAGTCTAGTGATCCCAACTCCTGTTATTCTCACCTTTTTGTAATGTCTCCAATAATATGAAGATATTTCAAAAGGTAGAATTTGAAGACAGACTAAGCTTGATGCAAAAAAAAAAAACACTTTGAAATTCAGTGTTTTTTATAATATTCATATTTCTTAAGTTTTTTGAAGACTTCTTGTATGCATGGGTTTTAAATTGTTTTTGCACCAAAATAAACTTATACTTTTATTCCATGTTCCATGAGTTGTTTGAAGAACCTCATATATTAAATGACAGAATACCACAGAAGGAATGGCATAGCACTTTGGGAAGCTGCATTATAATGATGTCATTTCTTCTGTCTCACTCTTGAATCTCTTATTTTGGAAGAAGTCAGTGTTATTCCCTGAGGGTAGGCAGCCCTGTGTAAAGGTCAAATGGAGAAACCGAGTCCCTTTACTGAGAGCCAGTGGGAAACTGAGGTCTCCTGTAAATAGTAAATAATAGCTTAATTGTCTCTTCACGAAATTCCCAGATCCAAAACCATTCTGCGACATTGGCACTGATTTCCTGACCCTCAAAAACAGTGGAATAATGAATGTGTGCATTTAATTTTTTTATTGGGACGAAATATATGACATAAAATTTACAATGTGAATCATCTTAAAATGTAGAGTTCAGAATGTCAAGCATATTCAAATTATTATATAACCAATCTCCAGAACTTTTTCAACTGGCAAAACTGAACCTTTACATTCAGTAAGCTATGGACTGCATGTCCCTCTGCCATGAAAACCACCATTGTGCTTTCTGTTTCCATGAATTTGACTACACTTCATAAACGAAGTCACTAATTATTTTTCTGTGTGTTATGTCCCTTGGCATAAGGCCCTCAAGGATTTCCATGCTGTAGTGTTTGCCAGAATTAATTTCCTTTTGCATGAATATAGAGTATTTTGTTTAAGCAGTGACTTGCCCAAGATTATTTGAGTGATCTCATTCTTCGCCTATTGTAAATAATGGTGCTATGAATGTGCATCTGTAAATATTTCTTGAAGACTCCCTTTCCATCTTTAGGGTATATACATAGAATTGGAATTGTTTAATTATGTGATAATTCCATTTTTTTGAGAGATGCCATATTGTTTTCCATAAAAGCTACAACATTGTACATTCCCACTAACAGCATATAAGAATTCAATTTCTTCACATCCTTGCCAAATCCTGTTATTTTCCTCTTTTTTGATAGTATTTATCCTGCTGGCTATGGGATGATGTTGCCTTATGGTTATGGTTTGCTTCTTAAAATGGTTTGTGATGTTGAGCATCTTTCCATATGCTTATTGACTATTTAAATATCTTTATTGGAGATGTGCCTATTTATATCCTTCACTCATTTTAAAATTGAGCTTTAGCATTGAAATTGTTGTCACACTGTAGGAGAACTTTTTATGTACTCTGGATATTAATTCTGTCTCAGATATAGGATTTGCAAATATTTCTGCATTTCATACATTGCTTTTATAATCTGTTAGTTGTGTTTTTGATACTAAAAAAATTTCAATGTTCATATAATGCAATTATATGTATTTATTTTGTTGCTTATGAAATGAGTGTTGTTTTAAGACATGAAATTTTATCAAAAATAATGTTACAGAGAAGCACCTAATAAAGGAGACTTTTAATTTCTGGTTTTAAAAAGTATTTACTCTGAATGCTTTATAGCTATCATGTTAAAATTGCTATTAATTAGCTACAAACGATGCAAAACCTAAATTTTGAGGAGCCATTTAATAAACTGAGTTATAAGATTGGCCAAATGAATGAAATAGTGGACAATTTACATGAAGTTTTGTACCTGATAGAAATGCAATCTAAAAAGATAAGAATTTTAAGACTAATAGAAAACCATATAGATACATATAAAAAGAGAAAAATGATAACATACTTGTAACTAGAGACTTTAAGAAAGAGGAGAAATTAAAATAAGGATAAGTAAATTCAAAGAAATAATAGCTTGAGTTATTCCAAACCTAAGAAAAGATGTTCTCACATGTTAACAGAAGCTATATGAAACCCAAGCAAGTTAAATATGATAAAACACCTTATGAACCAATCAATAAATATTAATGATCATGTAACTAATGTGGAACAAGAAAAATTTGCAATGCAGTGAGGGAAATTATAATCATTGCAGTAAATGATTCTGAACCAATAGGATATCAATGCAGAGGAAAAGGTAAATTTTAATCTCTTTTAAACTACCTAGAAATCAAGTCCTATGGTAAACAACCAAAACAAGCATAAAAGCTTAGAGTAATACTTTTCATGACCTCAGTTTTCAGAACACTAATTGGGATGCAAAAATACTAACCATTAAAAAAGGAAAAGTGATTCACTGGGCTTATAGCATAATTTAACCAAAAACATTAAATAAACACTCATAAAAAGCACACAAATGCCCAAAAAGTAAATGAGAAAACAGTCAACTTCAATATTCATAGGGAAACACCATTTAAAACTACATTGGCATATAACCACCAAAATGTTCAAAAATAATAGCAATAACTATACAAAACACCTGGCAATATAAATGTTGGTAGGTATGTGGAACAACCCAAATGGTAATACTAGTGGGAGTATAAATACATAATTCCAAATTGGAAAACTCTGCAGCAGTGTTACTGAAGCTTTGCACGTGTGTCTGAAGAGCCAGCAAACATGCTCTTGAGTCCATGCTTATATTATAAACTCCTGGTGCCCCATCAGTCTCCCTTAGGAATCCCCCATTTCTGTTTAGTCTGAATTGATGATTTCCTAGTTAGAAATCCTTGCTTATGTTATCATCACAAAACACTCTGTAAATATGCTGTTGAAGCCAGAATTCTCAGTGAACCCGAGACTTGAGAATGTCTCATGAAATGACTTACTGAGGTTGGTGTAGAAATGCCATGGATCCTTGACCTCTAATTGGATAATAGGAAATCATTTTATTATATCTGCCAAGATTTTTCAGCAGAAGTGATCATCGCTTACCCAAAGTAGTCACTGATTTATGATGCACCATTTATTGAATTTCTTCTCCCTTCCCACATTTCCAGCTCTGCCAGGGCTTCTTGGGTTTCTTTCTAAAAAAATTTCAAACCACAGTCTTTTCTCAGGCTGTGATTTTAATGGACTCTAAATTAACACATTGGTATAGATATATATTTTGTATATAAAGAAATATGTGTTTTATATATATATTATATATAAGTATTCACAGCTTTATGCATGAGCTCCAAACAGAAACAACCAAATACTCATTATTAATGAAATGAATAAACAGTTTTATATTCATACACTGTGTTACCATAAAGCAATAAAAAGTAATTAAGCATTGAATATGGCATAATATGAATAAAATTCACAAACTTGTTTAGTAACATAAGGTAGACACAAAAGAAAATGGTTTATAAAATTCAAAAATTGGCTAAAGTATACATGTGATAAAAACCAGAATAACTATTAATTCTGTGGAAGTAATTATTTGAAAGAAACAATAGAAAGGTTTCTGGGGGCCGGCGTGTGGCGGGTGCACTGGGTTGATCCTCTGCCTGTGGCACCAGCAACCCATATGGGCACTAGGTTCTAGTCCCGGTTGCTCATCGTCCAGTCCAGCTCTCTGCTGTGGCCTGCGAAGGCAGTGGAGGATGGCCCAGGTGCTTGGACCCCTGCACCCTCATGGGAGACCAGGAATCGGTACCTGGCTCCTGGCTTCAGATTGGCATAGCTCCAGCCAAAGTGGCCATTTGGGGAAGGAACTGACGGAAGAAAGACCTTTCTCTATGTCTCTCTCTGTGTCTGTCTCTGTATCTCTCTCTCTCTCTCTCTCTCTCTCTCTCTCATTGTCTGTAACTCTACCTGTCAAATAAATCTTAAAAAAAAAAAGTTTTCTGGGGAAACCTGTTGAAGTGAAATGGACACTATGAGAAACACTGACTTGATCAGCTCTTGTGCTGACTGTTGTTGTACAATGTAATACTTTATCCATTTTAGTATTTTTTATGCTAGTACTAGTGGTTGAACTCTGTTATTAACACACAATTATTCTTAGGTGTTTAAATTTTAACTGAAAAATGATCCCTGTGAAATATAAGAGTGGGAATAAGAGAGGGAGGAGATGTACAATTTGGGACATGCTCAATCAGACTTGCCCCAAATGATAGAGTTAGAAATGTGCCAGGGGATCCCAATACAATCCCATCAAGGTGGCATGTACCAAGGCCATCTCACTAGTCCAAGTGATCAATTTCAGTTCACAATTAATCATACTGATAGGTCTAAGAGTCAAAGGGATCACACAAACAAGACTAGTGTCTGCTAATACTAACTGATAGAATCAAAAAGGGAGAGAATGATCCAACATGGGAAGCAGATACACAGCAGATT
Source organism: Sylvilagus floridanus (assembly GCA_949820135.1). Taxonomy (NCBI): domain Eukaryota; kingdom Metazoa; phylum Chordata; class Mammalia; order Lagomorpha; family Leporidae; genus Sylvilagus; species Sylvilagus floridanus. Next base: position 98,545,101 of record OX463224.1, on the reverse strand, counting down.
CATAGAATGGCAGATGTTCTAAATAGCACTCTGGCCTCAGAATCAGCCCTTAAGGCATTCAGATCTGGCTCAAGAGCCCATGAGAATATTTTAGGCATGGAAAGCTAAGACACTCTGGAAAAAAAAAAAAAAAAAAGAAGACCTAAATGAAAGATCTCTGTGAGTGAGATCCCAGTGGAAAGAAAGGGGCCATCAAAGAAGGAGGTACCCTTCTCTGAATGGAGGAGAGAACTTCCACTTTGACTATGACCCTGTTGGAGTAAGATCAAAGTCGGTGAACCCTAAAGGCTTCCATAGCCTCGGCAACTCATGACTAGAGCCTAGGGAGATTATTGACGCCATAAACAAGAGTGTCAAATTGTTAAATCAACTTACGTCTCATGAGGGATCTGTCCTTAATGTTTTGTCCAATGTGAAGTAATGCTATAACTAGTATTGAAACAGTATTTTTACACTTTGTGTTTCAGTGTGGTTGCAAACTGATGAAATCTTTACATAGTATATACTGAATCGATCTGCTGTATATAAAGATAATTGCAAATGATTAAAAAATCTTGGTGTTAAATTGGAAAGTGCATAGATAATTAATCAATTCTTTAAAAAAAATCATGTAGGATCTCTGTCCTTAATGTGCTGGACATTGTGAAATAATACTATAACTAGTACTCCAACAGTATTTTCACTTTGTGTCTCTATGTAAGGGCAAACTGTTGAAATCTTTACGTAATATGTACTAAACTGATCTTCTGTGTATAAAGAGAATTGAAAATGAATCTTGATGTGAATGCAAGGGGAGAGGGAGCGGGAAAGGGGGGATAGCGGGTGGGAGGGAAGTTGTGTGGGGGGGGGAGCCATTGTAATCCATAAGCTGTACTTTGGAAATTTATATTCTTTAAATAAAAGCTTTATATATATATATATATATATATATATATATATATATATAAGCAAAACAGTTCAAAAAAACAAAAAAAAAGTTTTCTGTGCTCATGATAGTAGTCTAAATATTAATCAGGGTAGTGATGATTATTTTTTTGAAAATTTGCATTTATTTTCATTTTTTAAAAAGAGAAAGAGGGAGAGAAGAGGAGAAAGGGAGAGAGAGACACAGAGAAAGAGAGAGAGAGAAAGAGAGATATCTTCCATCTGTTGGCTCCTTCTCCCAATGACCACAAAAACTGGGGCTGATCCATCCGGAAGTCAGGAGTCTAGAACTCAATCCAGGTCTCCTGTGGGAGTCAGGGACTCAAGGATTTGGATCATAATCTGTTGCCTCCCAGATGCACCTTAGTGGGAAGCTGTATCAGAAGCAGAGCTGGGACTAGAACTAGTTATTCTGTTATGAAGGCATCTCAATTGGCATCTTCTGTTTCTCAGGATTTATTTATCTGAAAGGCTTAGTTACAGAAACAAAAGAGAGAGAGAAGAGAGAGAGATCTTTCATCTATAGCAGAAGTAATTCTTAAATATTCATATTTTCCATATCAAGTATACTATTTGGACATTTTAATGTTAATTTAGCTGATTTATACATTGAAAACTTAATGCATTTGTATCTATTCAAAAATCTATATCTATATCTATATCTATACCAAAAGTCATATATTTTCAGTCCTCAGTGTTGGAAGCTGTACAACTTATATAGCTGTGGAAGTTTTCCAGTTCTCACACAAAACAGCAGGCAAATGTATCTCTGAAGAGACCCACACAAAGGAAACAGAAGCAAAACATCTAAATATGGAATTCAAGATGAACACTTTTTGAAATAAACAATATTATCCTAATTATACTTGTGTGCTCCTTTAGCTGATCTTCAAACTAACATTACTTTTAGAGTTAGAGTTTTTTGTTTGTTTGTTAGAAATTGGGTGAGATGATGCCTAAAATTATGTACTAAGGGGTTGTTACTGGGACTGTGGAGTGTTAAGACATGTTGACTTTTTTCCTTTGGCAACTTTATGCATTAATAAAAATAAAAAATAAGAAGATAAACATAATATTCTAGATGAAAATTTTGCAGTCTCTCGAATGTTTTTAAGATTGATTTATTTGAAAGTCAGAGTTCCAGATAGAGAGAGAGAAAGAGACTGAGAGGTCTTTCATATGCTGATTCACTCCCTTGATGGTCACAATGGCTGGGGCTGAGCCAGGCCCAGGTTGTAGCCAAGAGAAAGGAGCTTCCTGCAGGTCTCCCACGTGGGTAGCAGGGTCCCAAGCACATGGGCCATCCTCTGCTGCTTTTCCCATACCATTAGCAGAAATCTGGATCAGAAGTAGAGCAGCCGGGACACCAACCAATGCCCATATGCGATGGCTGCATTGCAGGAGTCAGCTTTACTCGCTACCCCACACACTGGCCCTTCAGTTTATGTTTCATATTTGATCATTCTCTGTGGGGTATGGAAGATTAGATAGATAGATAGATAGATAGAGATGTGATCTTTTATCTAGATTACCACAATAGCCTGTTAAATACTCCTGAACATGAGATGAAGTAGGAGATCTAGAATTTAAACTTTATGCATAAAACCAGGAGCATAAAAAAGATACTGCATTTAAGAAACTAAAAGAACTTGGAATGCATACCATTACCCATATATACATTGAAGATTTTCAATTAGCAAAAGAAAACACATACATTCAAACCAGACTACAGTAGTTTGCATATGAAGCTGACAGAACTAGCTCTAATGGTTATTGCACTTTCCAAGGTTGAGAATCTAGGATGGCAAGAAATTCAAGGTTACCAAAGCATCAGTTCTAGCTGCTCTTGATTGTCACTTAGGGCCTAAGTAACTTTCACCTGCTGACTACACAATACCCTTCATGTTGCATGCTCCCTGCCCCTGCCTTGGAGCTTTCTTACTAAACCCTAAGGAATAGGGTACTGTAGAACAGTAGGCGCCCAGTGAATTAGCAATCTTTAAGTGCATTCAGTGGGTTGAAGATAGAACCCAGCGAATCCCATGCCTGTTCTCCCCCACCTTACCTGTTTATCTGTGATGCTACTCCCATGCAATTTGCAACGATGCTCAGAGGCATGGTTTTAAGGATGAAGATACGTTATTACATTTAGCAGTGGCCTGTTACTATATCTTTCCATTTACTTTCTGTTTTTTCCCACTTCACTTACTTTTCCTGGATTCCTACTTTTATCACTGCACTATTTTATACAATAGCTTATCAGTCTTCTATGAGCTTCAGTTCTCTAAACTGCAGGTGAAAACACTAAACCAAATGCCATGCAAGGATTCACAATAGAATGTGACCGACCTATTGCTAAAACATTAACAAAAAATAATATCAAATTTTCAAAGCTTCCATTTAACTGGTTGAAACCACAAACAGTTCCTACAGAAATACTTTTGTTGCAGAAACCTCAAGGAATTCCCACAAAGGTAACACTGTCACCAGTGATGGACTCAAAATAAGATAATCACAAGCCACAAAAATAAATGAATTAACGTGAGTAAAAGTAAGCAATATAGGACTCAGGGGCAGAATTAAAACAATACCTCATGAATGAGATGTTAAAAATACTGTTTAAAATTATGAAAGATAAAATGTGAATAGCAGCAAAACTCAAATCACCATATAGTGTTAACAAGAACAAGTAAATTTTTATAGAGAAGAATCAAATATAACTTTCATGACTATAAAATCAGACTAATTGGCAATGAAAATTCAGTGCATGGGTCAGGCATTTGGCCTGGTGCTTAAGATCACTGCATCTCGTGTCAGAGCACCTTCAGTCAATTTCTAGCCACTAATTACTCCAGCTTTCTGGAGTTCAGTTAGATGAGTCCCTGCCGCCTGCCATCTGGATTGAGTTTCCAGCTCCCTGCTTTGGCCCCAGTTGGGAGCCATTGTGGGCATTTGGGAAGTGAATCAGCGGATGAAATTCTCTCTCCCTTCTCCTCTCTCTTCCTTCCTTCCTCACTTTGAGTGTCTAAAATACATTTTTTAAAAATCTCAGTGTATAGGTTAAAGAGCAAATTACTGAAAGCTGAAGAGAGAGGTATTAAACTGAATTTGATTTTTAAGGAATCAACCCAAAATGGAGCACAGATAAATAAAAATATGGGTACCACAAAAAATCACTATCTTACCTGGGCAACAGAATTTAAAGACCCAAAATATGTCCATTAGGAATTTCAAAAGGAGAAAGAAAAAAGATTGGGGTACATAAAATATTTAGTGTGCCAAAGGCTGAACAATTTTGCACAAAGGAATCACTGCAAACTACAAAGTTGTTTGGCTTCCCTTTATATTGTAGTACTTAAAAATAAGGTGACATTTGAAAAAATTAAACTTGTTTTAAAGTTCATAGTAGTTCCCTTTTAGCATTTGCACTTGAAATTGCTGGTTTCATATTTCTATGCCTGTGGTGTTTTTTGCTCACAAGGCATGACTTTCAATTAATAGCAGATATTCCTAACACAAGACTTTTGTTTTCAACTGTCCATCATGCCTTTATGGTCTAGGAATTACACAGGCCTCTTGCTGCCATGCAGAATCTGTATACAAATGTATGATGCCTCCTCACCTAACTAGATTTGTAGGTTCTACTTCTTTGCTAAGATTTTCTTTCTATTCATTTTTTTCTCTCCATTGGTTTCTGCAAGTCCTTGAATGTATTTATATCATGTAATATTATAAACCTCACCTTGGTTGGGGTAGAACTCCAGTTCTGCCCACATCTCATTTACCTCTGACATCACTGTTCAGTTCTCATCTGTGCAGGCACACTTTGTGGGGCCTCTTGGAGTCCTGTCCTATCCCAGCAGCACAGAATCTGATCAATGTCCCTTTGGGAACCCAGGCAGCCTTCAGGGCCCTGCTTCCTTTCCTAATTGCATTCCAATCATTTCCCTTTTTCTCAAAGTTCCATTTGCTTCAGCAGCCTGGAACTCACTGGTTCAGCAAGACCTCTTTTTCTCTTCTGGGATTTAGACACCCACATATTATTCTGGAAAGTACCCTCTGACATAAAATCAGGGTCCCTGTAGTGATCACTTCTCAATAATGACCTTCTTGGGCTGCCCATTGCCCAGTGCCTCACCAGCATTGCCTCATTTACTTTGTCTGGTTTTATATTAGCTTATTGTTAGGGAGTCAGGCTGGGATCAGTTACCCAGCCCTAGCCAAAAGGGAAATATTTACAGCATTATCTGAAAGCTAAAATACAAATAAACATTAGAAACTACATGGTCACAAATATATAGTTGATTAACTTTATTATTATGCAAACTTATGTTTAAACTCCATCTTACTATGGAAAAGCATGACTTGAAAACATGTCTAAACACCTTGTTAAATTAAAAAATGAAACAGCATTGGGGAAATCTTTGGCCTAGAAATTAAAATGTCAGGTGGAATACCTGTATACCATAGTAGAGACCCAGAGTTCAAGATCCAGCTTTGCTCCCAATTCCAGCTTCCTGATATTGTACATCCTGGCGAGGCAACTGGAGATGTAGTTGTATACCTGTTACCATCGTGGGAAATATGGATTAAGTTCCCAGCAGGTAGAAGTGTTATCTCTCTCTCTGTGTCACTCAAACAAATAAATTTTTATAAATTTTTTTTTAGATTTATCTATTTATTTAAAAGGCAGAGTTATAGATAGGCAGAGGCAAAGAGAAAAGTCTTCCATTCTCTGGTGCACTTTTCAAATGGCCGAAATAGCTAGAGTTGGGCCAATCCGAAGCTTAGAGCCAGGAGCTAGGAACTTCTTCCCTGGGGCCCATGGATTGGGCCATCTTCTACTATTTTCCAGGCCATAGCAGAGAGCTGAATTAGAAGTGGAGCAGCCGGGCCTTGAACTCAGCACCCGAATGGTATGCTGCCACCATAGTGGGTGGTTTTACCTGCTAGTCCATAGCACTGGCCCCTCAAATAAAGAAATTTTAAAAAATAAAAAACAGTATTTACAACATTTCCCTTCCACATGTATGTATATGTGTATGGATAAGCTGGCAAAATGTAGAAAAAATTTTGCAGAGATAAACTCAAAACTATTGTAAATGGCCACTTACTCAAACAGCAGTATAGAAATACTTCAGATTTCATGGCACAGGATTTTTTAATGTGGAAATGTAATAATTTTTAAGATAAAATAATTAAGAAGACATTGGATTGGTAAATTTCTTGGCGATCATTATGTACACTCTTCTGTATTTGGAGAATACCTGCCATAACTTCAGAGTTGAAAGTATCCATAGTAAAAAACGTAAGATTGGACAAATTCATAAACATAAGATCATTTTCTTGGCACTGCTTGTGTACCTTTTAGTTTTGACAGCCTCTATGTGCAGCAGTCTGCCTTATCCCCTCTGTGCTTTGAAATGCTGTGTCTGAAAACAGGTTTGCTTGCTATTCTTGGAAACCTGTATTAAGGATCCACCCCCTCCTGCAAATCTGACATGCCAATTTCGAGGGAGAGTTGAGTAGTAAACACTTGACACAATTTATTTCTTTTCAAATCCTGAGACTCATAGTCTCCTCCGGGTCCATGTTTGAATATTTGACAACTACTTTTATGTCTCTCAAAACCTTGACAGGCATAGGGATTTGGAACATACCAGCAGTATGTCAAACTGCATCAGGCCCTCTGTTGCCAGAATGATTGAGACTATCGTTTAGGATGAGTTCCCAAAGAGTGATTCACTCAAAGTCAGCTCCTGCAAACAAGAATTCTTTTCCTGGGAGTTCAGAGATTCATAGTAATTAGAACCTAAAATGACATAGGTGGTAGCTTCGGGATCCACAGAAGAGAAGGCCCACACTTCAAGGGAATGGAGAGTCCCTACCCACACTTCTGGGAATGAAAAGTCCTTGCTAAGGTCCCTGCATGCGCCTAAAGATCAATCAATGAGGATCAGACACACCTCAACCTTTAACCCCCATGTCCTGCATCTACAAAAGGAGCCTTCCCAACCTCTGATGCACGAATTCCCTTGCCCCTGCCCTGTTGGTACCAGTAAACCTCGCCCAGGAGCGTAATCCCAATAAACGCCTATAAACTGATTAATTTGGCTGGTGCCAAAACCTGGGAGCTGAGGGTGCATGCCTTCCCTCTCTGGGTTCGAGGCCCTCTCACTCCCTGATCCTGCCAGTGCCCAGGCTGAATATGGACCACACTTGACCAACTGTAAGTAACTCCTTCCCTGCTCTCCCTCCCTCCCTCCCTGGGTTGGCTTGGCCTCTGCGATTTCCAGCCAGCCTCACCTTCTGGATGGGGGCCCATCTTTCCAAGTCGTGCACACACTAGACCCCATTCCCCATTTAGCCTCCCAGTGGCTGTGAAGACATCCAGGTCACTGGCTTGGCCACATTGAGCACTGACCTCTTATCTGTCTACTGGAGTCTGGCACAGGGGACACCTTGACCAAATTCCAGTAGAACTATGGGCTGCAGGTGAGACCATGGGATCTGACCAATCCCGAGCGTGGGACTCAAAATGCCCCCATGGCCTGCCTTCTAAAAATTTTAAATGAACTGGGACTGGCCCAGGATTTCTGGCGTAAATGCCTAGTCTTCTACTCCACCCAGGCATGGCCCCTTGAGGGAACCTTTGATCCCAATGTCCTCAGTGACCTTGACAATTTCTGCTGCAGGTTAGGAAGATGGTCAGAGTTTCCATATATACAGACTTCTGGGACTTCTGCTTCCACCCTACTCTCTTCTCTTCTGCTCCATGACCCAGGTCTTGCTGGCCAAGACCAGGCCTCCACCTTCTAAGGATGCCTCTTCCGTGTTACTCCCAAACTCTCCACCCTCCACTTTTTGATAGACTTCGAGAGGTCACCCAGGACCCAGGAGAAAATCAGCTCTTTTTTTAAACAGGCTCACTGAGCACCTAACTAATTTCACCAAACTTGATCCTAATTCCCCCTTGAGGATGACAATTCTGGCCTCTCATTTCATTTCCCAGTCTGCCCCCAACATCAGAAAAAAACTAATAATGGTGGAGGATGGTCCAGAGACCCACATTAGAGACTTGTAAAGATAGCTTTAAAGGTCTATAATACTCAGGAAGAGGCAGCTGAACAGGCATGACAGGCCAGGATGCAGAAAAAAGGTTACCCTCCAGATTCAGGCCCTGGTGGGGGGGAGAGGGGTCAAGGACAACCAACCCCTCGGGGTGTGCAGACAAGAGGAACATTAGGTTCAAGTATGCCCCAACCCTCACACACCCACCCAGCCATGCCCCATGTGGCCAACTAGACCACTGGAAGAGTGACTGCTGCAGGGGAGGTCCAAATCCTGCACCTCTACACAGAAGCCCTACTCCCTGAGAGGACTCCACACTACAACTCCTGGGGATGGCCGAAGACTGACGGAGCCCAGACTTGGGGACCCCTATCACCCTTGCCAAGCCCAGGGTAACGCTCCAGGTAGCAGGTAAGTCCACAGAATTCCTGTCCTGCCGGCCTAGGCAGGCCCATTCCTGTCCTCTTCAATTTCTGTAATGGGGATCGATGGGACTCCCTCCCACCCTAGGCACATGCCAGACTTGCCTTGTCAATAGGAAGACCACCCATTCTTCCACTCCTTCCTGGTAATCCCTTCCTGCCCAGTCCCCCTACTGGAGTGGGGCATCCTATTCCAACTGAGCTCCAGTCTCCAGATTCTATCTACTCCCTCTGATCGCTTCTCTAACCTCTCCCACCCCTTCCCCAGATTCATCAACCCCCCAATGGCCAATCTCTCCCACAAAGGTCAACCCTTGGGCATGGGATTTGTCACCCACCACCAGTCAGCCCTTATTAAAATCTGTGAGGGTACTCTGTATCCTAACCAACCCCAGCCAACCCCAATTCCCCATCTTTGAAACTCACAGACACAGCCTTAAACCCATCATTGACAGGCTCCTCCATCAAAATCTCCTAGTACTCACAAACTCACCTTGTAACATGCCTATACTCCCAGTATGAAAACTGTCAGGTGAGTACAGACTAGTCCAAGACCTCCACATGGTCAATGCCACAGTTATCCTTATCCACCCAGTTGCCTAAACCCTATACATGGCTATCACATGTTCCCCCCAAAACCTCCCACTTCATGGGAGATGATGCCTTCTTCTCTATTTCTTTACACCCTGATTCTCAATACCTACTTTCTTTCACCTAGACAGACCCAGACTCACACCAGGCCTGACAGTTGATGTGGATGGTCCTCCCCATGGAGTTTTGAGATAGCCCCACATATTCAGACAAGCCTTGGCTGTCGATCTTTCAACATCAAGCCCACAGTTCCACTCTACTACAATAAGTGGATGACCTCCTCTTATGCAGCCCCTCCAAAGAGGACTCCAAGTCCCAGATGGCAGCTCTCCTAAATTTCCTAGGAGACAAGGGGTGCAGGGTATCCCCACTAAGGCCCAACTGTCCTCTCTGTCAGTGACCTATCTAGGCATCCTTCTTTTTTTCTTTTTTTTTTTTTTGACAGAGTGGACAATGAGAGAGAGAGAGAGAGAGAGAGAGAGAGAGAAAGGTCTTCCTTTGCCGTTGGTTCACCCTCCAATGGCCGCCGCAGCTGGAGCACTGTGGCTGGCGCACCTCACTGATCTGAAGCCAGGAGCCAGGTGCTTCTCCTGGTCTCCCATGGGGTGCAGGGCCTAAGCACTTGGGCCATCCTCCACTACACTCCCGGGCCACAGCAGAGAGAGCTGGCCTGGAAGATGGGCAACCGGGACAGAATCCGGCACTCCAGCTGGGACTAGAACCCTGTGTGCCGGCGCCGCAGGTGAAGGATTAGCCTATTGAGCTGCAGCGCCAGCCTAGGCATCCTTCTGCGACCCTCCACCCAGTCACTAACAACTGATCGGCGTCAAGCCCTACAAGTTCTCCAACCATCAACTGATGCTGAGACCATAATCTCCTTTCTCTGACTGGTAGGATTTTTCCGACATTGTATCCCTAACTTCACTGTTTTGGCTAAATCTTTATACCAGGCCACTCGTGAGACCCCAAAGGACCCTTTATCATCACCAACCACTGTAACTCACACCTGGAGAACCCTTCACGATGCTCTGCTCCAGTCCCTCCCCTTGGCCTTGCCTAATCTTACAAAGCCTTTCCATCTATTCACAGATGAACGAAGAGGAATCACTACTGGCCTCCTAGTCCAACCATCTGACCCCATACACCTACCAGTGGCCTTCCTCTCAAAACAGCTTGGCCTTACAGCCTGGGGCTGGCCCCAGTGCAATCAAGCTCTGATGGCAGTGGCCACACTTACCAAAGATGCCACCAAGCTCAACCTGCAGCACCCTATCATGGTCCTGTCATCCTACAACTTAGCTGAACTTTTGGGACAGAGGTTCTTCCCCCACCTCAGCTTCTTCTGGGTCTAGGAGCTACATCTCAGGTTCATTGAAAATCCCCATATTACTGTAGCCTGCTCACCCGCCTTAAACCCAGCCACCCTCCTTCCACTCCCGTCCTCCTCCACGGACCCTCTTCCTGACTCTCATTCCTGCTCTGAAGTATTAAATTTCTTCCATACCCTGACAGACCATGTTCGATATTACTCAATAGATTTCCCTGACCTAACGCTGCTTGTGGATGGCAGCTCAGTGAGGGTGGCAGATGGGGAATAGAGAGCAGCAGCATATGTGGTGGTTACCCTCAATAAGACCATAGAGGCTCAACATCTTCCCCCAGGAACCACCTCCCAGAAGGCAGAATTCCATACCCTGACCCGAACTCTTTTACTCACTAAGGATAAAAGTGTTAACATCTATATAGACTCTAAATATGCCATTCTCATAGCTAATTCTCATTCTGACATCATGGGAAATGCCGATAGTTAATGCCACCTACATCCACTAGCTTCTCCACCCTGCCCCTCCAGGTGGCAACAATCCATTGCAATGGCCACCAACAAATGACTGATCTGGTGTCAGCGTGTAACAGGAGTAAAGTCTTGGTGGCTCGGATACTTACTAGCCAAGATTCGCCTACATAGGAGCCCCTTGCCCCATTATTGTTTCTCACAACCTCTATTAAGCCTACTTACCTCTCTCAGGAAAGACATCAACTACTACAAAACAGAGGTAAGGAACATCCCGAGGGGTGGATTTTTCTCAAAGACAAGATCACTCTCCATACTCAAAATTCCCTTCCATTATTAACTGACAATCACAACTCTCTACGTAAAAACCTGGGCTCACTCTACCATTTTCTGACCCCTCTGTTACACTGTCCTAATCTTAAAGATCTCCTTAAACAGTTTAACTCATCCTGTTCTATCTGATCCTTGACATCCCCTCAGGGAAAGCTAAAGCCCCAGATACCCACTCACCAGGTGAGAGGCCACCTTCCTGGTGAAGAGTGGCAAATGGCTTTACTCATATGCCCCCTCATAAATGCTTACAGTATATCCTAACCATGGTGGACACATTTTCTGGATGGATAGAGCCCTTTCCTACAACTTCAGAAATGGCAGCTATGGTGGCCAAAATCTTACACCAACATATCATCCCATGATTTGGGCTGCCTACCTCACCCAATTGGACAATCGGCTGGCCTTTGTATCATGGGTGGTACAAGTTACACAAGCCTTTGGCACTTCCTGGAAGTTATACATACCATACCGCCCACAATCCTTGGGTAAAGTTGAGAAGGCGAATGGCATGCTAAAAGATCAGCTTACTAAACCCTCCATTCAACTTCACATGGGATGGCCACAACTACTCCCATTGGCCTTCACCAGTCTCCATGCAACTCTGTGCAAGCCCCTGGGACTTAGCCCATTCAAACTCATGTACAGAAAACCATTCCTTCTCGACCATAATCTGCCGGTCCACACCCCACCATTACCTCCCTTACCTCACCTTACTTCATTCACTTCTCAGGAAACACACTGACTGACATCTCCCATCCCCATCTGCTCATCACCCAGCTGGTCCAGAGGTCCTGTCTCTCCAGCCTGGGGACTCCATCCTGCTCTGGTCCTTCCAATTCCAGCCACTACATCTCCGTTGGACGGGACCCCACATCATAATTCTCACCACTCCAAGTGCGGCCAAACTACTGGGCCATGAAAACTGGTATCATATATCTCACCTCAAGAGGGTACCTTCCCCTCCCCCAGGGCTGCTGTCATCCTGGACAGCCACTGCTCTGGGGCCTACCAAGCTTAAGGTTGTCCGTAATCCTAGTCCTCCTGGTCCCACTCCTGATTCCTAAGTTATTGGTCTTGGCTCAGTCCCTGCCCACATGTTTGTGCTCCTCCTGCCTATCTTAGTTTCCAGCTACGTGTTACAAGAGAACATCACCACAATTCCGATGTTCCTTTTCTGGATTATCAGCAATCCAGGTGACTGTCCGACGTGGTGGAATTTGCAGATGTGACTGCTTTGGCAAATCCCCCAGATCAAAGGTCTGTATGACAGCAACCACTCACTGGAGCTATAGCAACAGGGGAGGGTACCAGGACTTTAATCTATGACAAGAAGTTGCTAGGGTTAAGGAGGTGCTCAAAGACCTGGGAGAAAATTTGTCGCAAATAGCCACTCAGTGGTGACCCTTGCTACCTCTTCCATGGAGACCCAACTCACCTTGCCTCCTGCACCCTGACTGGCTTTCATATATCTCTTCTGTCTACCAGCTCTTTAACTCTTCCGATAACTCTCTGGCTGATGGTTGCTGGATTTGTTCCACTGTGTTACCTTCCTTTACAACTACTGAAGTTCCAACAAATTCTACTCCAGGACCCCCCAATGAGACAACTTCTCCCTTACTAATCTCCCTCACCCAAAAAACCTACACCAGTACTTCAATCTAACCTTACCATTATATCCTGACCCACTATCCCCCAACCCTTTTTTTCAACTCCACTCTCTGTAATTCCACGACCCCTATAAAGCCAGGAGATTGTTTAAAAGGAGGTCACTTCCTCCAGTGTGGGGGCTATCTATTCCGATGTCTACCACCTAATGCAACCGATATCTGTATTCCAGTAATTGTCCTCCTAGAGGTCTACGTGGTGCCCCAAAACCAGTCTCTCCCAATACCATGCTGCAAAACGCCCATGCTAAAAGGGACATAATTATCCTTCCCTTTCTAGTGGGACTAGGTGTTCTTACGGGAGTGGGGACAGGAGTAGCCAGCCTGGCATATGGTACTACCCAGATACAGCAACTGGAAAATACCATGAATACTGAGTTACAAAATAGTGCAGCCTCCATTATAAACCTGCAAGACCAGATTGACTCCCTGGCTAATGTGGCCCTTCAAAACAGAAGGACATTAGAACTCTTACTAGCAAAAAAAGGGGAAAAATGTGTATATCTGGGGGAACAGTGCTGCTTTTTTACTAATAAATCTGGAGTGGTCAGAAACATGGTACAACTTAAGGAACACATTGCCAAATGACAGCGGGAGTATCAAGGACAACACAGCGGGACCTATTATCCTTTCTCCCTTGGCTACTTCCAACCCTGGGACCCATAATAACTGTAGGGATAATTGTAATGATTGCTCCTTGTGCTCTCAGGTTCATAAAAGATCAAATCCAGGAAGCCTCTGGAGTAGCGGTCAACCAGATGCTTCTCCATCCATTCATGCCTATCCCTGTGGAGTCCCAAGATACCCGTAGTGGGCCCCTATAGACGACATCCCCGATCAGCAGGAAGTAGCCAGAGAGACTCATCATCGCCCCTTTTCTTATCATCAAAAGGTAGGAAAGATAGCTTCAAGATCCGCAGGAGTGAAGGCCCACACTTCCATACTTCTGGGAATGAAAAGTCCTTGTCAAGGTCCCCATGTGTGTCTAAAGTTCAACCAATGAGGATCAGACATGCCTCAACCTTTAACCTGCATGCCTTGTATCTATAAAAGGAGCTCTCCCAACCTCTGATGCGTGACTTCCCTGGCTCCTGGCCTGTTGGGACTGGTGAACCTTGCCCAGGAGCAGAATCCCATTAAAGCCTATAAACTGATTCATTTGGCTGGGAAGATTTATTACATGCCAAACACCTTGTAATAGGTCAATCATCTCCCCATCCTCCACCTTTCACCTGATAGTCACTATTCTCTTTAAAATAAATCACACTTATATGACAATTTCCTCTAATTACACCATTGGAAGTACAATACAATAATAAATATTCTTAGCAGAAATGTATCTATATATTCTAATTTCACTTAATTATACAAATGTAGTATCAATTTGACAATGCAGAATAAATTTCACTATCAGAATTTCTGGACTCTGAACAGAGTGCCTTAATTCAAGTTCTACCTTTGTCAGTTATTAACTGTGCAATGTTGTTTAGAATATTCAACTTCTCTGTGTTGCTTTTTCCTTGCTTGTCAGTAAAGTGAGGGCTGTCATTATGTATGCATCACATGATTGTTTGATAATTGAGATTTGTTGTTAAAAAGCATGTGGTAGGGGCTGGCACTGTGGCATAGCAGGTAAGGCCACCTGCGGTGGCATAGTGGTTCGAGTCTCAGCTGCTCCACTTCTGATCCAGCTCTCTGCTGTGGCCTGGGAAAGCAGTAGAAAATGGCCCAAGTCCTTGGGCCCCTGCACCCACATGGAAAACCTGGAAGAAGCTCCTGGCTCCTGGCTTCAGATTGGTATAGCTCTGGCCTTCGCTGCCATCTGGGGAGTGAATTAGTGGATGAAAGATCTCTCTCTCTCTCTCTCTCTCTCTCTCTTTCTCTCTCTTTGCCTCTCCTTCTATGTGTAACTCTGACTGTCAAATAAAGAAATAAATCTTTAAAAAAATTTTTAAAATATGTGGTACAATTTTAATATTTGATATGTGCTTACTAAAAATCACCAACATCATCAACATCTTCATGGTCATAGTCATTTATATCATCTTCTGAATGCTAAAATTATTTTATTCTCTTGTATATCAATAAAAATAATGAGTTTCAAGGAATGGGTTTCTTCATTTATCATTAAGGATTTTATCTTCTCTAAATTGTGCTAAACAAATAGAAATTGATTGCTTTTTATAAGTGAATAACTGAAATGTAAAAAGAATGAACTTCATACTCAGAGCAAATACTCCATGAGTTTTATGTGAACTCTCTCCCCTTTATTTGGAGTTATTATATAATAGTTTACCAATAAGCTACTAATCTGCTATAGATGCCACAAGTAGGTGTTAACCAAGTACTTAGTAAATTAATGATGATTTTCATAAGAATATATAAAATATTATATATCACCATTTCCATATAAAATTGAGACACTAGGATTCATCTGATAGGCTAGGCACCTCAAATCTGACATTGTATGCATGGTACATGTATCATTCTATGCATGTGTTCTGTTGGGACTTCTATGTCCTACTCTTTAGAAAACAACCTTTGCTAGGAGAATGGGTTCTAATCATGAAAGCAAAAAGGAAAATAAAATTCAGATATAGGGTATGTATTTTGTCTCCTGGTTAAGACTCAGTTAAGATTTCACGTCCCATATCAGAGTACTTGGGTTTGATTTCTGGCTCCAGATGAAGACTGAGGAAGTGGGTGATGGCTCAAGTAGTTTGATTCCTGCCACTCATATGGCAGACATAGATTGAGTTCCCAGCTCCCTGCTTTGTCCAGGCCCATCCCAATCTGGTTATGTGGGCGCTTGGGGGGAGAACCAGCAGGTGAGATCTCTTTTACTCTCCCTCTCTCTCTCTCTCCCCCCTACCTTTCCTCCCTCAATAAATAAAAACATTTCTGATGCTTCCATCCAGTGATATTACTCTACCTGTGTTACCAATATTTTAAAAGTGTTAGAACAAACCAATCTACATATCCTCTCTTATGTTGTGGTCTCTTTTCCACTGGATGCTCACTTTTAAGGGATTCCATTTATTTGGATTGGAGCACCTGGGGTATGAGAAAATGTGATGCCTTTTGGTCCATATCAACCTTTTCCAAAAATGATACACACAGGCTTCAGTGAAGGATGACCATTGCTGTGATTGGATAAAGTATGTTACAGACTAAGGAAGGACTAGAGTCAGAATCCCAACACAGGACACATTATCTCTTTTGTGCTTGAAAATCTCTCTTGCTGTTGTACAGAACAGACTGGAGTGAACTCACAGGAAGATTAGTCTGCCAAGGCCATCTACTCTCCCTTTTCCTTATTTTATGGCTGTTAAAACCTATCTCACTGCCTGCTCTCTGTAAAACAGGACTGAAGTCAGGACCATTTCAATTCTATTTTTATACCCATTGCAATTCTTACCATGTCCTCTTTTAATTCTCATTTTTTTTAAACATCCAAGTATTTGAAGTTCTGGTAAGAAACAATGTCTAGGCCGGCGCCGCGGCTCAATAGGCTAATCCTCCGCCTTGCGGCGCCGGCACACCAGGTTCTAGTCCCAGTTGGGGCGCCAGATTCTGTCCTGGTTGTCCCTCTTCCAGGCTAGCTCTATGCTGTGGCCCAGGAGTGCAGTGGAGGATCACCCAAGTGCTTGGGCCCTACATACCATGGAAGACCAGGAGAAGCACCTGGCTCCTGCCATCAGATCAGCGTGATGCGCCGGCTGCAGCGTGCTGGCCATGGCAGCCGTTGGAGAGTGAACAACGGCAAAGGAAGACCTTTCTCTCTGTCTCTCTCTCTTTCTCTCCCTGTCCACTCTACCTGTCAAAAAATAAAAAAAAAAATAAAAAAAGAAAAAGAAACAATGTCTAGCAAAGAAAAGTGACAAGAGAGCCATCATAATGACCAGAAGAAAAACCAAAAGGGGCTGATGCCCTGATAAGGAAAGACTGGAGATATGTCCACTGTATCAAATGCTACTGAGATGTTTCCATTGAATTCACCAACTGAGGGATTGTTGGGTCCTGGTCAAGATACTTTTAATGGAACTAAGGCAAGGAGATTCAATGCAGAGTCAAAGACTGACCACAGCCAGAGAATCAGGATGCCTCTGCTCGACATCCACTGAGCTTTCAAATCTAGAAAATGCTCCTCCTTCACACTCCGTTTCAAAATTAATAATTTCATGCCAATTCCTCAAAAATTTCTCAAAAGAGTACTGTTTTGAAGAAGTAAATATTAATTAGTGATTTATATTTTATTAGGATAAACATTTCTCTAAAGTTTGTCAATAAAGTCCTTAAAATTAGAGCTATGGCATATTCAAAGACTAGCAAAGGCAACATAAACTATCACCAGTGCATTATAGTAGTAAATAGAGGATTATTTATTAAATGAGTACCTGAACACAGATTCTCTAAAAAGTACTCTTTCATTATCCATGTTGGCAATATTTCATCAGCATTATACTTACAGCAAACAAACCAGATTGGGCAAAGTATTCAATGAACAAAATTTGCATATATACATGCATCTGCAGTATAAATCTACCTGGTATTTAAATCATTATATAATCTTGTTCAATAGAGATGAGTGACAAGAAACACATGCAACCTATAAACTTACTTTCCTGTGATCCCAAATGTGTTTCAATCTTTTGCAAAAAAAGAAAAAAAGTCAGGGAGTCAGCCTCATCTATCATTTCAGAGTTGATGTGTGTAACTTTGACTGATGATATCTTCTCCTTGTAAATCCCTAGGCAGTGAGAGAGGGCTACAACATAAGTCTGGTGATTGTAAACAGTACTAAATAACTAGCAGCTACAGACTTCACAGTGTCATATAATGGTAGAACACTGAAAATTGGGTAAAGAACTCTATAGGGAAAATGAAACATTTGGAGTTGCTAAAATTATCATTATGTGACCGTCTGCTTTTCCTTCTTAACAAAACACACACATAATTATTTTCCTCTAAAATCTAGAAATTAAGAGATGAGAAATTAATCAAGTGCTTTTTAAATGAATAATTTATTGAATTCTTCATAGTCTAGAACTTATTTATTCTTTATCTTTCACAGCATTATAAAATGAAATATACTTGTCATCTACTGTTTGATTAATCTTTTTTCCTTTTTGACGCAAAATCTAACAAAACAAATGAAAAAAAAATCCAAAATTAATGATGGCCTTATAACCAAATTCTAGAAATTAGGGAGTCTCCTATTTTTTTTTTTGAAAAGGATAAATCAAATAAATTGAATTGGTGCCCATAAGACCTCCTTCTCCTATATTTTTAATCTGATACTGACCCAATTATATAAGCAATAGAAAAATGAACAGACTTGGAATTCCTGACTATTTTACTTTATTTTTTATTTAAATCTTTGTTATTCTAACAAAGAGTATCTTATGTAAATATTCTTGCTGCATATTATCTCTTTCTGCAACCATAATTTTTAGGAATCACCTTAACATTTCAGTTACTTTAATTTCATAACAAATCATTCCAATACAATGAGTTTTAAAGAAGTTTGAATTCATGCATTCTGTGGGTCTGTAAAGTATAAATAATACAGCAAAGAAAACTTACATCTGCTTCATGATGTCTGAAAACCTCCACTGAAACGTGTTACAAGGCTGTGGTGACCTGAACCAAGGAGAGCTGGAATTGTCTAACAGTGGTGGTAGATACTGACTGATGACTGAGAGGATAGCTATGGCTGTGGAGCAGAATTCTCTCATGGTCTCTCCCTGAAGCCAGCATTTCTTCACACCAAGAAACATTCAAAGTAGTCCCTATGTCATGGTTCAAGGCTCCAAAGGTACGTTTCCCAGCTAATAAGCCAGAAATTGCCTTGCTTTTTATGACTAAGCTTTTTATGACTTAGACTTCATACTGTGCCAATTCTGACAAATTCAGTTAGTCACAATCCAGTCTAGAATTAAGAAGAAGGTAATAAAGAAAGACATTTAGATGATAAAGTGATAACATTTGAAAGATTATATGGGATGTGAGACATTATATGACCATGTTCAGGAAGTTCATTCTATCTCATTGACATTTGCAATCTGTCTACCAGATCAGATGTACTTAAAGAAGGTCTTGGAAAGGCAACTATATCACCCAGAACAGAGAGCCTGTGCTTGAAACAAATAGAAAGTAGGCCTTTTCCTACTTAATTTATTGTTGAGTACCAAGATATGGAAACTGAGAATACTTCATACCATATCTGACTATTATACCCAAATAAAGGATTTGGAGAACTACCTATGGAAGACTTACTAAGGAATAAAAAAAAAATTACCACCCTTAGCTCAAAATCAACTTCTGAACTATAGAATGGGCAAATGTTGCTCAAAGTAAAACAAAAGTTAAAAGCTTTTTGTGATCCACGGAAGTGAAAGGACTTCCAAAATTCATCACTTCTTTTGGAACGAGAATTTTAGGAAGAAAAAAATGGATGTTCTGGAAAAACAAAATGGGAACTCCAGACATTTGTAAGTTTCTTAGTCAAGTTAATAGAATGTACTTCAACCACATCCATCCCACTGTCTCCTGCTTAGTCTAAACCATTCACGATCTCTCACCTTGTCCACTTTAATGGACTCCTAATTGGTTTCCTCAAATATCCATGTGCCTCACTCTAATCCCTCCATCACAGCACACAGAGTGGTGTTGAACAAACATAATAAGGTCATTTTTCTGCTTCTAATACCTCAGTGCTTCAAAATGGAAATGTCTTCAACTGGAGCTGCTCTCTACCTGGGCCCTGGCTTCTTTTCATACTTTCACCTCCTTGTGAGCAATTTTCTAGTCTCCAGCAGCGCAGATAGTACTTCTGTCACTGGTATTCCACTTGCCAGACATAATGGCAAGTTCCCTCTTGGAACTGTATAATTTTTCTTAAGTCTCACAAGTTTGGATGTGTTTATCATTTATCTGGTAATGCCACCCCAACAGTACCACCTTGATAGAATGGTTGGTACACAATCATTACCACTTGTACATCTCTCAAATAACACTTACTGTACCTTCTGAAAAGTATTGCTTTCAGGTAAGTTTCTTTCTCCATAGGATAAATGGCATGAAAATATTGGCAATATCTATCTTGACTTTCATACACCATCGAGAATACTGTCCAGAACATAACAAGAACAATGAAAACTCATTGTTGTAGAATATTTAAAAATAATTTTGAATTTATTTTTCTGTTTCTTGTTTTTACATTGGCAGAATTCCCAGCGTACAATTATATATCATCATATGCTTTCTGGAAGATTTTGTCCCTCTTCTTTTTTTGGAAAAAATAAATAAAAGGTTCATATAAAAAGAAAAATAGCAATAAAGCACCAGGACAAGCCCTGTTGTGTGGAAAGTAATTCCACACTTATTCATCAGTCTGAAGATAGTGGTTATCACCTGCCTAGGTGTGAAGTTTTCTTATCCATTCTGTCCTACACTCTTATCAACCTTTTTGCCCTGGCAATGTTTCATCTCCATTGTAACTTTCCTTGTTGGGAGTGGTTATGTAGGTTATGTATTTAAACTCAACTATCTTTCGGTACAATCACACATGTAGGATTAGGTCTGTCTTTCTTTTTCTCTTTATTTGGAAACAGTATAGCTATGAGTATTTTATAACAAAAATGCAAGTCAAATAAGATGATGTTTAATAAGAAGATCACTTTATAATGTTTCTCAAAGGTGCTAAGAGTTATACCTTAAAAATTTCTTTGGGCAAAAGACGGACATATACAAAGAACTTAAATATCAGGTGAAATTAATGTTCGTTGTATTTGACAGAGGGAAATAGCTCCTGGGGTTTAGTATATAGTGATGCTTCATTTAGTCTAGCTGATAACACAATCCTACAGAATTGGCCAAAGTTGAGGTCATTATTTTGGTGGATGGGAAGGGCAGGAAGAGCATGCATACCTGAATATTTCAGTTGGTGTCTTGGAGTGGAAAAGCAAATGGGTCTTTTTTTTTTTTTTTTGCCTGAGCAAAACCATGTATAATTCAGCAATGTGAGAACTTCCAAGTTCAGAACTCAAGAGGGAGAAATTTGCATTTATCAACTCCCTACAAGAAAGAAGGTTAAGAATGAAAGCTGCATTAAGAAAACACACTCCCTCAGTCAAATATTCTCCTACACACAGAAGAAAACGAAAACAAAACCAGCTGTATTAGAAGCATTAAGTACCACCATTTGAAGTGATCAAAACATTCTGTGTGTATTAAGAGGATTCCTGTCTCTTAATGATATCCTTTTGGATTCTTGAGTGACTTGTTCCTTTAGAGGACTAGTTGCTAATAAGCAAGGATCCATGTTAACTTATTTATTATAAATTATGTGAGATCTGTGGTTAATCCCCTTTAGTCATTGTGCAGACTGCAGTTAATTTACACTTGGAAAATGGTATTTAAAAAGGCTTATATAAATAAGTAATTACTTTTTCATGACACAAGCTAAACAATTAACAAATTAATATTGTAGACACAAATACACCTACTAATTCAAGTTTCCCATGACTCTTACAATGCATATCACAGTGTATAGAAACATTTTTAAATTCATATATATATATATATATATATATGAAGAAAAATAATTTGTATTTTCCAACTTTTATTTGTCTAGGACATATCTTTAGTTTTCTTAAAAAGTTATTTATACAAGTGTTCATAAGATGCTTATTTAAACATAGTAGATTTCTGACTTCCCCACTTTCTCTAGGATTCTTATCCAAGCTGCCTATGGTTTATGTTTTTAAAACTCCAGCTAGGTGATTCTACAAATCAGTATTGATAATTGCTTCTCCAATTGATTTAACCTATTTCTTTTTATGTCAATCACTCACATAGGTCTACTGTCATCTCTGTGTGGATAATTCCTTCATCTGTGTTTCTGGGCTTGGTTTCTTAGCAAAGTTTCTAATCAGCAATTTCAACTCCACTTTGGATTTTTTTTTCCATAGGAGTGGCCTGCTGAATTCAGTTTATATTCAACAGAAAGCCATGGGGAGGCTTTGAAAGACACATGTAGTTTGAAGAGCAGATGCTTGTGGTCAGCAGATATTTCAATGTTATTTTGGTCTTCATTTCACACAAATTTGTTTCCTTTGATTGTGTTTATAGCACTTTCTAAGACCTGGTTTTCTTCTTGTATCTTTGGTGATATACCAGATTTTTCTATTTCATCTAAAGATTGTTTGAAGTATTTTTGTTCTATTTCATGTATGTTTGTGCCCCTGGAATTATGTCCTTTCCCTGTATTTTCAAAGAAGTCTTTCATTATTGATACCATGTATTGGAAGTTATATTTCTGGAACTGATCAATGTCATCACAGACAAAATATCTGAATTCCCAGACTTCAAGAGGACTTTAAATACTGATCAATTATCAAGGTCAATAAGTTTATCACCCTGAAAAATTCTACCTCCAAACTATGAACAAATATTTCAACTTCAAGCTCAGACTTTCTCTTCATAATATTCACACTGCATATTATAATATATATATATATATATATATAGTTGCAAGGAAACAAAGTTTGTATTAAAAATAAAATATGTTGGAAAATATGTGACATTGTAGAGATCTGAACCAAAACAAATTTTGGTGAAAGTTTATCATTTGACCTCAGAAGGAACCTCATCTGAAACTGTGATATTTAGTGTGAGGTAGGTAATTTATCCAACAATCTAACAAGCCAAATATTATAGCTCTACCTCTATTATAGCCACAAATAGCATGGTGAAAATTAGAGAGGAGCTCAGGAGTGTTTTGTGTATCTAGATTCCATCATTCTTCAACACTTATCTTTTTTAAAAAAAATTATTTATTTGAGAAGCAGAGTTACAAACACAGAGAGGGAGAGACACAGAGAGAGGTCTTCATCTGCTGGTTCACTCCCAAAATGGCCACAATGGCTGGAGCTGGTCCATCTGAAGCCAGGAGCCAGGAACTTCTTCTGGGTCTCCCATGAAGGTACAGGGGCCCAAGTGCTTGAGCCATCTTCCTCTGCCCTCCTAGGCCATTAGCAGAGAGCTGGATTGGAAGAAGATCAGCCAGGACACAACCGATGCCCATATGAGATGCTGGAGCTGGAGGGGAGGCTTAACCTACTACATCACAGTGCTGGCCACATCAACAGCTACCTTAAACACATCTTGACCCTGGTGTTGTGACTCAGTGTGTGAAGCTGCTTTGGATGTCAGCATTCCAAATGGGGGCACCACCCCTAGCTGTTATGACCATTTGGGGAAATGGATCAGAGGATGGAGGATCTCTTTCTATCTCTGTCTCTCCCTGTTTCCCTGTCATGCTGCCTTTCAAAAAAAAATTTTAAAAAACAAACAAACAAAAAAACAATGGCACACATGATTCTGCAAGCCAGATATGATTTTTTTCATATAGAAGTACTTAACACAGAATTTAGGTTTTTTTTAAACAAATTACTTTTTTGATTTTTATTTGATAAGGAGAGAGAGAGAGAGAGAGAGAGAGAGAGAGAGAGAGAGAGAGAGAAATTGATTCCAACTGCTGGCTTATTAGCCAAATAGTTGTAACAGCCAAGGTTGGTTCAGGTCAAAGCCAGGAGCCCAGAGCTCAATCCACACTTGCCACTTGGGTGGCAGGGAAGCAAGTAAGTTGAGCCATTATCTACTGCCTTTCATGGTTCACATTAGTGGGAAATTGGAATTGAAAGCTGAATTGGGACTGGAACCCATGTCCTCTGATAGTATAATGCAAGCATTTTCACTATTGTGCCAAATACCTATTCCAGAGGTGAGTTATTATTTCACTTACTGTTTGGTGCCCTCTGTTATTGTTTCAGAAATATTTTATTCTCTCATCTTTGATGGCATTGATTAGTTTGCTATCTAAAAATCTGGCTCAAGGAATACTCAAGCATCCAATTCACATATTAAGTACTCAAATACCTAAGATAATTGAACCTATTTCACCAGCACTCAATCTGCGTCTCTTTCAATCTCTTTACATCAAAACCACATTGGCCTTTGCCACTTCCAGTGGTAGAATCAATCTCATTAATGAAACAAGTGGTGAAAGCAACATTAGAGAGAGAGGAAGTCCGAGAGCAGCAATGTGGACAGTCTTAGCATTGCTGGTCAATGGCCAGGCATCCAGGTGGTGCTTCAACACGCTGTCTCTTGCCCCTAAACTGCTTCTTTGGCTGTTGTCATAGCTGCACCAGAAACTGCATCAGTTTCCATCTGCCAGATACTTTTGCCAAGTATGGAATTGAGTTCTCAGAGAAGCTGCCCAATTCCTAGGCAGATCAGGCCTCATGGGACGATTTGTCAGCCTTGATGAAGAAATGGAGAGAAAGAACAGCTCTAATCGGTGGGGAAACAGGTAGAACCAGTTGCTCAGTCTGCAAGTTGTTTCTTATTTTTTCTTCCTGCTCCCCAACCACATTTCTTTTAGAGATGTAGTCCACACAATCATACTTCAACCCCTTTCATTTTAAGTTTGATTGCTTGAAACATCCTTTTATTTTTTTTTCAAAGATTTATTTATTTATTCCAGAGGCAAATTTATAGGGAGAGAGAGGGCTCCATCCTCTGGTTCACTCCACAACTGGCTGCAACAGCAGGAGCTGGATTGATCTGAAGCCAGGAGCCAGGAGCTTCTTCCAGGTCTCCCATGTGGGTGCAGGGGTCCAAGCACTTGGACCATCTGCCACTGCCTTCCCAGGCCATAAGAGGAGAGCAAGATCAGAAGAGGAACAGTAGGGACAAAACTGGTGCCCATAAGAGATGCTAGCACAGTAGCTGGGGGCTTGTCTACTATCCCACAAAGCTGCCCCTGACACATCCTTTTGTCATAGAGAACTATAAAAGTATTTTAGAACAGATTGATAGACTTTGCAGCTTTTGATACTGAGAATGAAATTAGTAAAAAACAAAACTAAACAAAACACATAATTATATTATCTAAGCATCTGGGGTGTATTAATTTATTTAATCCTTAAAATATATCTATGCATCTCAAGCTAGTATTTCCCACACTTTACTGAAGAGGAAATCAAGACAAAAATTAGGTAAGGACCTTATTCAATATCACAAAGCCTCAAATGAGATGACTCCAAGTAAGAGGTAGAAGGTCTAAAACATAAAACTTATCCAGCAGCATGTTTTTATGGACTTGAAAAAGCCTAGAAACATGAGTCATACTACCTGAGAGCCACTCTTGATTTCTCTTACATTCACATCAATTACATGAGCAAATCTTGTCACATTTTCAGGGCTGCCTTCAGGATCTGATTATTTCATTGTAACCAACTCCTACTCAAGGCCTGTGCGACCTTCATCATTTTAATTTTCTATGTAGAATTTATCAGTACTTAATATACAATGCATATATTTTATTTTAGTATCACATGTTCAACTCATCAGCCCTAAGAGAAAATAAACTCCATAAACTGAACTACCGTCTTGAGGTAGTTTTTTAATTTTAACTGGATCACCGCCTGGAACACAAAAAATCAACAATTTTTGGATTGACAAATTACTTATTTACTCTTGTTACTTGATTACTAAATGAAGCAAAATATTCTTTCAAATTCATGTGCATACAAAGCATTGTTTCGGACAAAAAGAACAAAGTGCAACAAAAACACTTCTCACACATTCACAATATTCAGTCTTTTGCTCTTTAATGTCAAAGTAATATTTTCTTACTCAGGAAAGAGCCTCCAGGAGCCTGGCTCAGTTCTAGCTGCTAGTTCTTTTCTTTTCTATTGAAACAACGCCACCTTGTGGAATAAAGGGCAAACTTGCGGAAAGCGCAAATATTCTGGCAGCGTTTTTGCAACTGTTGGTATGCAGAGCACTTCACAAACTTGACTGTTTAAAATCTATTTATTGACCTCAAAATGTGCCATAATTTCAGTGGGTGAGGCTTCTAGACACATAAGCCATTTATGTGTCTAGAGCCACTTTCTGAGATGATCTTTCAGCAACAGGCTTAAGTGATTTGTTTTTATTGAATTTTAAAAAATATTTGTCAAACAAATTGACAGGAATGATGTACTACTGTAGTTTTAATGACATTGTGACTAGTTTTAAAATTTACTTTGTTTGAGCAAAGTTGGACAGCCTTTCCTTTGATTATTGTTATAACCCTTATCTCTTTTCCATCTGGACCATGGCTTTTCTGCTTTTGATTTATTGAACTCTTTATTTATCAATAAGCCTCTAACTATATTGTAAATTAAAACATGTTATCTCAAAAATAATAAGTAAAATATTTAAGAAAGTGTTCCTTTGCCTTACATTTATGCAGAATATTGATATGTGTTCTCTCACAAAATTTATGTAACTTCCAAAGTAGCATATCTATACAATTATAAGTCAACTAACACAGTGCTACAAGTAACCAAGACGGGAAAGTTTGAGACTGATTAAGCAAATCGCCTTGCATATCCTGGGGCAATTCTGATTGAACAGGAGCTTTTACTCTGAAATAAGGTGTTCAGGGTTATGGTGTACTCAGGGCAGTGAAAGCTCCAATTCAAACACAAAGAGTTCTTAGGAAAAGAATTACCTTTTTCACACCCCCCTTTTTTTTTTTTTTTTGATAGGCAGAGTGGACAGTGAGAGAGAGAGACAGAGAGAAAGGTCTTCCTTTAGCCGTTGGTTCACCCTCCAATGGGCCATCCTCCACTGCACTCCTGGGCCACAGCAGATAGCTGGCCTGGAAGAGGGGCAACCGGGACAGAATCCAGCGCCCCAACGGGGACTAGAACCCAGTGTGCTTGCGCCGCAAGGCGGAGGATTAGCCTATTGAGCCACAGCGCCGGCCTCACACCCTTCTGACCACCTCAGAAGCAACTCAGGTGCATTCTTTTAATGTGACAGATGACACATTAAAAAAAATTAAACTTTGGTGGGTAATATCATGGTATATTTTCTGCTCCAAATTGCATTTTTGATAATAAGGCATTTTTAATATACATATAAATGAGGACATTCATTCACAAAATGTTATTTTTGATTTTTAAAATTAATTATCCTTAAAATATTTGTTACCTGTAAATAAATTTTTTAAAAGATTTATTTATTTATTTATTTATTTGAAAGTCAGAGTTACAGTGAGAGAGGGAAAGATATTTCCAGTCCTCTGCTTCACTCCCCAAATGGCTGCAATGGCCAGGGCTGAGCCAAGCCAAAGCCAGGAGCCAGGAAATCCACTGGGATGATTCCACATGGGTGCAGAGGTCCAAGAAGGTGGGCCATCATTTGCTTCTGTCCCAGGTGCACTAGCAGGGAGCTAGGTTGGAAGTGAAGCAGCAGGGATTCAAACCAGCACCCAAATGGGATGTAGGCACTGCAGATGGACAGCTTAACCTGCTGTGTCAAAGTGCCAGCCCCGTCAATAAATTCTTAAAGGAATTAATTTACTGAAAGTTCCACTACTTTACAAAGCTATTCAGATTTTCTTGTTGCCCTTCTATCTGTGCCATCCAAAAATACTGTGTAGTTCAGTGTTCATATTTAGGTTACAATTTTGTCTCTTCCTCCAACATTTATAGGGAAAATGTTTTGGTGCTGTAAATAGTAAGATTCATTTATTTATTAGGAAGATAGTTGCAAAGAGATGGGGGGCAGAGATAAATATTTCATGTGCTGATTCACTTGCCAAATGGTTACAGCAGCCAGGGCTGGACCAGGTCTTCCTCATGATGGCAGAAGCTGAAGTACATGGGCTATGATCAGCTGCTTTCCCAGGTGCACCAGCGGGGAGCTCAATTGTAAGTTAAGCTGCCAGGACTTGATTCGGCATCCATATGGGATGCCAGAATGGCAGACTGTGCCACAACACTGGCCACTCAAATACAACATTTTTTTTAATGTCAGTTATCATATATGTACATTCTTCTGCTTAAATATTATTTCTGACTTCCTACTGCTATAATCAGGGTCTGAGTTATCATCATTTATATATATATATATATATATATATATATATATATATCTTAAATTTGGAGAAGTTATTGAATAAAGTCAAAATAATAAGTGGAGTTAACAACACATTTAAACCCAAATGTCCATGTCTGAGAATATCTTGGATAATACGTCAGGTGTTTCTCACTAATAGTCCTTCAGCTCTTCAACATGCAAATTCTCTAAAATGTCTGAAAGGTGGAAAGATTTATTGCCCTTGCCAATGCTTACAGACCTAATTAAGATGGCAATCACTATTACAGTTACTCTCTTCCATTTCCTCTTTTTGTATGGTAAGGTGAACAGAAATACCAAAAACAGGAGTCTAGGGTGAGTTTTCAAGTTCCACTACCTATGGTGTAGTGCAACTAGATCAGGCAGTGTTTGCAAGCAATCAATAAATCTTAACTGTTGTTATTACATTTTTACATCTATATCCATTCAAAAGCAGAAATATTCTCTCCTTGGATTTCTTATTCATTCTCAAAAGAACTATTATTATTATATGATTTTGGAGCAACAAGAGATTTTGAGAACAATATCTTTTCCAACAAAATCATACACAGCCGGGGCTAGAATTCAACCACAGAAATATTGTATGTCTTTCTTCTTTCCACCCACATGTAATGAAAAGATGAAATGAATTCATTAATCTTGAACTATAGTATGTTCCCAACTGTAGAATGAGAGAGAGAGCAATTGGATTTTTACATTTCAGGTAAAATTATAAGACTTAATCTTATACTCTAGAGGACACAAAATAAAATATTAAAAAACATATCAAATAATTATTTAAGTAAATGCAGAATTGAGTTTATTATAAGACAGTTTCAAAGAAAATGAATTATGAAGTTTTAGTCATAAAGTATATTAGTATAACATTTGGAAACCATGGCTCCATAAGTTTTACTTAATAAGGTAGAACATTATTAATTTTATGGTAATAGCTAGCTCCTCTTCCCATGGTGCGTGAACAAACAAAGATAATAAAAGTCAATCAAGAATCCAGTAACTCAATATGGGTTCTACTAATTTGCTTTCACGGTACATTTTAATTCTTTTTAAAGCTCTCTTACATATGACAATAAGTACACACTATTAGACAATACTATGGAACGCCAATTGTACCATGACTATGAATTATTTATAGAAAAGAAATTGAATGTTGTGATTTTTAAAGAAATATGTCATTGATTAACAGGTTTATATCTAGTATATTCTAGGAAGCCCAAGAAAGTGGATAAGAGCAAAGTCCAATTAGGATGCCCACAAGTCATATTGGAGTTTGATATCTAGCTCCTGATTTAGTTCTAGCTAATGCATACCCAGGGGTGTAGCAGGTGATGGCTCACGTATTTGGGTAGCTACCCGCAATGTGGGAGACTTGAATTGAGGTCTCAGCTCTCGCTTTGGTCCTGGCCCTTTGGTAAATTTAGAGAGTAAACAAGTAGATGTTACATTCACTCCTAATCCTTCCCTCTTTCCCTCCCTTCCTCTCAAATAAATTAATTTTAAAAAATAGTAATAAAACTCAGGGAAAATTTGCTCTAAGATGGTTGTTCTCAATTTCCTGGCATGGAGTCTAGATAGACAAAATTTCAAAGATTGCAATATACCTCCCATCCTCTGGCTGTCTCATGCTGCTCTTAGGGGCGACTAGCATAACATGAAAGTTCTGAATGTAAGAGGCAGTTACTGGAAGGAAAGCCTGCTCACCAGAAGCTGGAGCTAGTCAATGTCCATCCTATGTGATGGTGGATGCTGTATCCTGAATACCTGGGCCCAGACTCAGCTCCCACTATCCATTGTTGCAGAAGATTGTTGGTTCCCCACAGTCAGCAGACAGCTGTACTCATGTGGAATGAGCCCTAGGGACTTATCCAAGGGAAGGGAACTGCTATTCTCTGCACAAGAATGTGATTCAGGCAGAGCAAGCCACGTCAACCATAAAATTTAAATATTTTGACACTTCAGACATTTCTGTGAATCAATCATATAAATCCTTTGTCCTTCTCTTGATGACAAACTGATTCACCATGGCACTTAAAATTGCTGGCACTGTTACAGGCCCGAGAGCCACTCTTTTCTTTGAATGAGCATTTAGCTAAATACAACTGTAAAATCTGTTCTATATGAACACATATTTTACTGTGAACTGCAATATTCCTTTTCTTTTCAGACACAGATTAGGCAGGCAGACGTATACATTCTTGCCCTCAGTTCCATAAACATCAGGAGGAGGTCAAGTGAGATTCCAAATAAATTTCTTAACTTCTTTTTGCTTCGTTTTCTTCATCTTCAAAACAGATGTGAAAACAACAGAATCTTTCAGAGAGTGCTCATGTAAAGATTATCTGCTTTAATATAGGTAAAGTTCTTAAAAAGTGCTCAACATGTAGCAAACATGAGGTATGTATTTGTTACATTTATGGAAGTATTGAGTAGTTTCCATGTTACACTTCACTGAATTCTTGGTCTTTGTGGATGGATTTTATTTTCCCCAATATACACCAGTATGGAAACTGAAGTCTAGAAAGATAATATAGATAATGTTTTTCATAATCACATGGGATATAAAATGCAAAGTTGCAATTTGTATTGGAATATATGTGAATCCAGAGCTGGCTCTACTTAACACTAGTATTGATGGCAAGTTCTCATTGGGTATATATTAGTTTAAATCACTAATTGGTAATTCTATCCATTATTTCAGATTCATATATTAGATTTTTGGCATGTAATTTATTAGCACTAGGCAATAAGTCAAAAAGCCTTCTTCAGTGTTCTGGCTGTGGTAGAAATTAGTTCTATGCTC
Organism: Sylvilagus floridanus; assembly: GCA_949820135.1. Lineage (NCBI taxonomy): Eukaryota > Metazoa > Chordata > Mammalia > Lagomorpha > Leporidae > Sylvilagus > Sylvilagus floridanus. The sequence goes on along the minus strand of OX463224.1, from coordinate 98,514,516 downwards.
TTGGTTAATCACACTCATTTCTTCAAAATGAATCAATGCAAAGAGAATACTAATTCTTGAACTTCTATGAGAAACAGTGACTTGATCAGCTCTTGTGCTGACTGTTGTTGTACAATGAAATACTTTATATATATATATATATATATATATATATATATATATATATATAGTTTTTATTTAAAGAATATAAATTTCCAAAGTACAGCTTATGGATTACAATGGCTTCCCCCCCATAACTTCCCTCCAACCCACTACCCTCCCCTTTCCCGCTCCCTCTCCCCTTGCATTCACATCAAGATTCATTTTCAATTCTCTTTATACACAGAAGATCAGTTTAGTACATATTACGTAAAGATTTCAACAGTGTGCCCTCACATAGAGACACAAAGTGAAAACACTCTTGGAGTACTAGTTACAGTATTAATTCACAATGTACAGCACATTAAGGACAGAGATCCTACATGATTTTTTTAAAAAAAATTGATTAATTATCTATGCAATTTCCAATTTAACACCAAGATTTTTTAATCATTTTCAATTATCTTTATATACAGGAGATCGATTCAGTATATACCATGTAAAGATTTCATCAGTTTGCAACCACACAGAAACACAAAGTGTAAAAATACTGTTTCAGTACTAGTTATAGCATTACTTCACATTGGACAACACATTAAGGACAGATCCCTCATGAGACATAAGTACACAGTGACTCCTGATGTTGATTTAACAATTTGACACTCTTGTTTATGGCGTCAGCAATCTCCCTAGGCTCTAGTCATGAGTTGCCGAGGCTATGGAAGCCTTTAGGGTTCACCGACTTCGATCTTATTCTGACAGGGTCATAGTCAAAGTGAAGTGGAAGTTCTCTCCTCCCTTCAGAGAAAGGTACCTCCTTCTTTGATGGCCCCGTTCTTTCCTCTGGGATCTCACTCACAGAGATCTTTCATTTAGGTCTTCTTTTTTTTTTTCCAGAGTGTCTTGGCTTTCCATGCCTAAAATATTCTCATGGGATCTTGAGCCAGATCTGAAGGCCTTAAGGGCTGATTCTGAGGCCAGAGTGCTATTTAGGACATCTGCCATTCTATGAGTCTGCTGTGTATCTCACTTCCCATATTGGATCATTCTCTCCCTTTTTAGACTTGGGACAATGTAATACTTTATCCATTTTAGTATTTTTTATGCTAGTACTAGTGGTTGAACTTTGTAAGTAACACACAATTATTCTTAGATGTTTAAATTTTAACTGAAAAATGATCCCTGTGAAATATAAGAGTGGGAATAAGAGAGGGAGGAGATGTACAATTTGGGACATGCTCAATCAGACTTGCCCCAAATGATAGAGTTAGAAACGTGCCAGGGGATCCCAATACAATCCCATCAAGGTGGCATGTACCAAGGCCATCTCACTAGTCCAAGTGATCAATTTCAGTTCACAATTGATCATACTGATAGGTCTAAGAGTCAAAGGGATCACACAAACAGGACTAGTGTCTGCTAATACTAACTGATAGAATCAAAAAGGGAGAGAACGATCCATGAGAGTATTTTAGGCATGGAAAGCCAAGACTCTAGAAAAAAAAAAAAAAAGAAGACCTAAATGAAAGATCTCTGTGAGTGAGATCCCAGTGGAAAGAACGGGGCCATCAAAGAAGGAGGTACCTTTCTCTGAAGGGAGGAGAGAACTTCCACTTCACTTTGACTATGACCCTGTCAGAATAAGATCGAAGTCGGTGAACCCTACAGGCTTCCATAGCCTCAGCAACTCATGACTAGAGCCTAGGGAGATTACTGACGCCATAAACAAGAGTGTCAAATTGTTAAATCAACATCAGGAGTCACTGTGTACTTACTTCTCATGAGAGATCTGTTCTTAATATTTTTACTTTCTATTATACTCAACTCCCAAAATGGGTATTTAAAAATAAAAATTAAGTAAGAAAATACCATACCCTTAAGGAGAAGTCTAGAAGCAGTGACAAAAATCTGTGGCGGCCCAGGAAGGCAACTTCTTCCCCTTTGTTTCTCCTTCTACCTTCTCCTCTCATGATCCTGGAAAAGGGAAGTTATTTACATTGGTCAGGTCTGGATACACTAATTGGTCTCCTGGATAAGGTTATAAGCACTACAAGTACATGCACAGATATAGCTTCCTTTTATATTTTTACCTTCCTTGGAGCTGGCAATTAAAGAGTCAAAACTTAATCAATCACTACTGCTGTTGAACAAACTACCTCTAGCTATAGTGACTTAAAATAACGAAGCTGGCATTTATTCTGGCACAGTGGGTTAAGTTACTGCTTATGACACTGGAATTCCACATCAAAGTATCAAGTTGAGACCCAGGCACTCCACTTTTGATCCATCTCTCTCCTAATGCACCTGAGAAAGCAGTGGATGATGGCTCAAATACTTGTGGCCCTAGCACCCACATGAGAGACCTAGACAGAGATCCTGGATCCTGACTTCAGCCTGGCACAGCCCTGGCCATTGGGGCCACTAGAAGAGTAAACCAGCAGACGGAAGAGTCTCTCCTCTCTCCTCTCTCTCCCCTATCTCCCCACTCTTCCCCTTCTCCCCCCTCTTCTCCCTTTCCCCTCTTCCCTCTCCCTTCTCCTCCTCTCCTCTCCTCTCCTCTCCTCTCCTCTCCTCTCCTCTCCTCTCCTCTCCTCTCCTCTCCTCTCTTCCTCTCTCCCCTCTCCCTGCAGATTAGGGTGGGCTATGAGCTGGGGCCAGTATCTGTGGCAGTCTTGCCTGGACTTTCTTATATGGCAGCAGCATTTCAAGAGAATGAAAACAGAAACTCAAGTCTGGAGGACTCAGATTGGAGCTTTCTTAGTAATACCTTTCTGTTCCTTTCTATTAGTCAAAGCAAAAAATAAGACCAACCTGGATTTAGAAGTGGAAGAAGAAACATCAATTTTTGATGGAAGGCAATGCCAAGAATCTGTGGTTTTTGTGAATTCAGCATACCAATACTCACTGACGGGAGTTCAAGACTGAATGTTTGTCTGCCTCCAAACTCCTAGGTTAAAATCCAGTTCCCAATGCTATGGCATGTGCAAGGGGAAGGTAATTAGTTCATAAGAGTAGAACCCTTGTTGATGGAACTAGGACCCTAATAAAACAGAAGACAGAAAGCTAGCTAATTATATTTCCACCATGGCAAGATGCAAGAAAACATTGACTGTCTCTAACCTAGAAGATGGCCCTCACCAGAACCCAATGTTGCTGGCACCCTGATCTCACACTTCCAGATTCCAGACTCTGAGAAATAAATGTTGTTTAAGCCACACAACTTTGGTAAAGCAGCCTTAATGGACTAACATGGGTAGTTATTGTCATCTCTCCTTCTGAGGTACTATCTCTGCCTTTTTCCAATTTTGATTGTAAAATGTAGTAAGATGGCCAGGAATTTGCAGGACTGCATGGGGTTCTTTGGACTCATTCCCAAGTTAGTCTGACCAGAGACTAGCCATAAAATTCTCTTGTAAATTGGTGCTCTAGGAACAGGCACTGAATTCAAGCTCTTAAGCTTTGCTCTACCCTCAGGTAAAACTAAAGGAACTTATTCCTTCATGGACCTGAGGAGCTCAGTTTTCCAAGGCTTATATTTAATATGAAAAAAATGTAAGGGAAATAGAAACATCTAAAAGGAGACAATCACCTATTTTGTATCTCTCTCTGTGGATAGTGTCTAAAAAAGATAACCCTTACCTTGTCCTGCCAGTTCCTATTTTGCAAGGAAAAAAGGTTCTATCTTACCTCCTCAATTTACTCATTAGAGCTTTAGTATAGTTTCTATTATAAATTTTATTCCCAAGTGATAGTATATTGGAGCAGATAAAATGCAAAGCAAAAAACAAACATAAAAAAGAATCAATGAAAAAAGCATTAAGCAAATAGTCTGAAAATTTTTACTAGATATTTATTTATCAAATTATTTTAAATGTTAGTGCTATTGATTTAGCTTGGTCAATTGCTCCTTCTAGTTGCATTTCAATTCTTTTATTACACAAGTTAAATGTTGTCTGTTATTTTCTAGGATAGGAATTTTCTTTAAAGTGTTTTTTGGGACTGATGTCAAGGCATAGTGGATTAATCTGCCACTTGCAATGCTGGCATCTCATATGAAAATATAGATTTGTGTCCTGGCTGCTCCACTTCCAATCCAGTTCCCCACTAATGCACCTGGGAAGGCAATAGATGATGGCCCAGATGCTTGTGCCTCTGTGACTCATGTGGAAGACCCAGATGGAGTTCATGGCTCTTGGCTTTGGTTTGACTCAGCACTAGCTATTTGAAGACTGAACTGATAGGTGTAAGATCTCCCTATCTCCTTCCCACCTCTGTCACTCTGCTTTTCAAATAAATAAATGAATCTTTTAAAAAAGATGTTTCTTGTGAGGGTGAATCTGAATTTGTAATTTACAATAGTAGATGCAGGGATACAATATAAATTAATTTATAGCAAAGATGTATAAGACATTTTACAATATATTTTAAAGCTATCTGTAATGAATTTCTCCTTATAATATTTTCAAAGAACCCATCCTTGTTTTCTTTGAAAGTTTGCCTTTTAGACTTAATTTTAAAATGGCCCTTGTTCAATATATTGACATTCAGTCAAGCTTCATCTTCCTTGAACTATTTTTCTACCAAAATCATGACCAGAACAATTTAGCTCTTTGCCTCCCAGCCACAGAAACTTCTCATTGTAGTAGTTAGAGAATACATAACATTTCTAACAAAAAGAAGAAACTTATGAATGTATATTTATCTTGCTTGAATTAGTTCATATGCAGACATCTCATGATAATGTTTCTTTGTAATACCAAGGTGTTGCAATTTGATGAGAATCCCTTAAGACTCACACCATGGACAATAATACCCCTGCAGGCTTGTCAAGTCAACCTCAGTGAGACAAATGACCATTTTATCTAACACCTGCAACACTTTCTGCTAAAATGGCCTCTCATTTGTGTCTAGAATAAACAGAACAGAAACAACAGAAACAATCATTCAAGTCAGTGTGAGACAGCTCTGGCAAGCCACTCAATCTAACCCATATTTTAAAGGATAAGTGAGTTGGAGAAAATAAAGATAAATAATGAAACATTAGAAGAACTCTTGTCTGGAAGAGTAAAATGCAAAGGGTGTCATGTACTTAAAACTCTGTGCTAATTTTGTTTAAGAGTCTCACCAGATTTCTTAATTACCTGAGGCTGACACTATAGATTTTTGGACATTATAAACATTATGAAATAATTATACATTTTAAAGGAATCACTTTTTATTTCTGAAAATGTCCCCATCATCTTTGGGCTAGTGATATAATAGTTTATACTCTAGAGCTAGTTTCAAATCTCAACATCTCCCCAATCGCATCAGAAATCCTGCATTTTTTCCTTTGTATTTTCTATTATTAATTTATGTGACATGTGATTGATCATCTATTTGAAAAAGGACAATATTTCTCTAACTCTACCCTCTGCTTCCTAGTCATAATGTTTCAAATCCTCATGCAGTGCTTCAGAGTGATTTTATGAAAATAAAATGCATCATATTGATCATTTGCTTAAAATCCTTCATTATTTTTTCATCTCCTTCAGTGGAGTTAAGAGATATTTTAGCCAAGAATAAATGAATCCTAATTGCATGGCTTTGGTTTCTTTATCTCCTCTTTTATGTGAACCCTAATTCATTACATGCTCTGTATGATAGCTTCACTGAACTGATCTACCCAACTTACCATATTTTTGTGTAGTCATGCATTTGGTAATGGTTTCCCACACTGATTTTGAACTTAGGCATGTGACTTTCTTTGGCCAATGGACTCAAAACAAATTTGAAACAAATAGAAATTTGAAAAATGTTTGTGCATTTCTTCTCCATTCTTTCAGCCCTGGGAATATGTCCAGTTCTACTTATTAGAGGCTAAAAGACATGAACAAAAAGCATTTGTTTTAGAGACAGTATCCTACTCCAGAAAACAACAACAAAATCACAAAATATGTGTTTGAAGTTTGGATAAGAAAAATTGGTCAGGGAATCCACAACATAATGTATAGGCTCGGGAGCCTAAGTAAATCATTATCATTTAAGAATTTGAATTGGACTTGAAGCATTATTGTAATAGGAGCCAACTGACCACAAATTGGCCTTGGATTCAGAGTACAACCATAACAAAACCCAGTAATATATTGGCTTTGGAAATGGGCACTGAACAAAGATTTGAAAAGCACAGAGGAAGCAACTAAAAACTGGAATATTGTTGCAATTGCATGATTACCACCTGCAATATGTTGGAGTTCTTAACATGCATCTAACAAAATTTGGGATTTGAGCAACAAATTTTCCAGTCCAAAGTCATATGGCTTTTATAAATTTTATATGAGATAAGAAAGTAATTAATCTGTGGATTGTGCAATGAATTTATTTTCATTTTTTGATTCTCTAATGGGAAAATGATTCCCAAGTGAAACACCTCAGGGTGAAGATTAAATTAAGAACAATTTCCCTGACTAGTCTAAGGAACTTCTTAAAGTCTCAAAGGGATTATCTCACTGCATTGCAGTGACACTCAAAATATCAATTAGTAGGTAAAGAGAGTGAGACATGCTTCAAAAACAAGTATTGATTTGACACTGTAAGAAATGCATAAGGAACCCACAGAAATTCTGAGTAGTAATACCAATGAAAATTCCATCAGATGAGGTTAAGAGAAATCTGTTTCAAAATCTACAAAAGCTTTGGACTACACCCCACCTTTATATGTGTGGGAAACACTGAGAAAATAGTTGGAAATGTATATTATCCAAACTCATCTTTTAGAATAAGTAGATGACAGCAATGAATCAAGATGGAAATCCCAACTAGAATCATGAGCCATAACAGCTTACAGATAGTCTACTTCCATGGAACACTGGTGAAGAGAGGTCTAGAGAACTACTCCAAAGGAGTAAAAGCAAGTTCTCATCAATGAACACCCTTCCCACCAAACCTAGAGTAGTGGAAATTTGCAACATTGATTCACATGAACGTTGTAAACTATGTGAAAGATTATGGGGCTTCCATCTTTCCATTGTTTAAATGAAATAGTCTACTGCGGTTACCTGGTCCTTCCTTCAATGAGAATGTGTGTGAAAACTGTGAAGGTACATAAGTTATCTTTTTAGTTCATAGAAATATGTACATTGTGAATTAATACTATCACTAGTACTCCAACAGTGTTTTTCATTTTGTGTCCTTATGTGAGAGCAAACTATTGAAATCTTTACGTAATATGTACTAAACTGATCTGTATATAAAGAGAATGGAAAATGAATCTTGATGTGAATGGAAGGGGAGAGGGAGAGGGAAAGGGGAGAGGGTTGTGGGTGGGAGGGAAGTTATGGGGGGGAAGCCATTGTAATCCACAAGCTGTACTTTGGAAATTTATATTCTTTAAATAAAAGCTTTATATAAAAAAAAAGAAAAAAAAAGAAATATGGATCAAAAGAAACTGTCTTCAGACCTTTTGCAAATCATGAGTTCTTAGTCTGAGTCCAGAGCAATGATCAGTGCTTCTATGGGTCATTAAAGAGGGATAGAATAGGAGTAAAGAGGCTTTTGCCTACAGAAGAGACACAAATTGTGTGGTCCAAAGGAAGATTATGAAAGAACGACTATGTATAAGGCTTCAGTATTCCTCAACCTCTATTCACACCCTTTGTAAAGTGTCCCCACATAGACTCTGAGTTTGCTCATATGCATTGCTGTGGTCAATGGGTCCCTAACAAAGTTACCATGAACAGATAATTAAATATCCTTGATGTTTATATTTCTGTTCCCCATGCTTTGCCAATAGAATATATTAAAGATTCTTAGCAAGAGGTTTAAATATATGGAAAAGATATAACCAATCAAGCTGAAAATATCAGTCAAAAACTTTCTAATCACAAGATAATTATCCCATATCATCAATCCTTATTTTTAAGAAAAACCCAGCCAAAACCTAATCAATGTATAATCTTAGCATCACTAATAAGTGGGTGTTTTAAGCTATTGGATTACCTGATGATTGTTATTCAGCATTATTACACAGCTGGCACGCTCTCAAAATTGATTTTATCTCCACATTAAAATCATCATATTGGGTTGGTGCCATGGCTCACCAGGCTAATCCTCCGCCAGCGGCACCAGCACCCCAGGTTCTAGTCCTGGTTGGGGCACTGGGTACTAGTGCCAGTTGCTCCTCTTCCAGTCCAGCTCTCTGCTGTGGCCCAGGAAGGCAGTGGAGGATGGCTCAAGTACTTGGGTCCCTGGACCTGCATGGGAGACTGGGAGAAAATACCTGGCTCCTAGCTTCGGATCGGCGCAGCACCGGCCGTAGTAGCCATTAGGGGAGTGAACCAACGGAAGGAAGACCTTTCTCTCTGTCTCTCTCTCACTGTCTAACTCTGCCTGGCAAAAAGTAAAAAAAAAATCATTATATTGTAATTATTTATGCTAGTACTTTCCAAGTCATACTCCCCCCCATCACCGCACATACACTCACATCCCTAAATCAGTCATAAGTAGTCGTAGTTATATTTTTTTCATTATTTCTCTGTTCTTACTGTCATTATTCTAATCTATGCTTTTGTTTAAAGATTTATTTTATTTATTTGAAAGACAGAATTACAGAGAGAGGTAGAGACAGAGAGAGAGGTCTTCCATCCATTGGTTCACTCCCCAGATGGCCGCCATGGCAGGAGTTGAGTCGCTCCAAAGCCAGGAGCCAGGAGCCAGGAGCTTCTTCCAGGTCTCCCACGCAGGTGCAGGAGTCCAAGGACCTACGTCATCTCCCACTGTTATCCCTGGCCATAACAGAGAGCTGGATGGGAAGAGGAGCAGCCGGGACTAGAACCAGCTCCCATATGGGATTAGGGCGCTTCAGGCCAGGGCTTTAACCTGCTGTGCCACAGTGCTGGCCCATCTATGCTTTCATTATATTCAACTTGAATCTTGGTAGAAGTCATCTCTTGTCCATTCCATGTCCTTTCTTTAAAAAAAAAAAAAGGATTTAATTTATTTACACAAAAGGCAGAGTTAGAGAGAGAATCTTCCATTGGCTGGTTCATTCCCTAGATGGCCTGAACAGCTGGGGCAGGGCCAGACTGAAGCCAGGATCCAGGGGCTTCTTCTGGGTCTTCCATTTGACAGCAGGGGCTCAAGCACTTAGGCTGTCTTTCACTGCTTTCCAGGCCATAGCAGAGAGCTGGATCACAAGAGGAGCAGCCAGGACATGAACCGGAACCCATCTGTGATCCCCGCATTGCAGTGAAACTCCAAACACAGATAGTTTAGAGTACACTGTCTTTGGTTGTCCTTTTTCACTATAACTTTTACCAAAACCTACATCCAGAAGAATTAGCTCTCATATCTGAAATTTCATTTGTCTTTTTATGTGTCTTCTATTTGACATTCCAGACTGTATTTATATTTGGACACATCTTATTTTTGATACAATCATTAGAGGATAGATATATCTTTATACTATTATATTCTTTATTGCTCTTGTGGCTTGCACACCTGAAACATACAATGAATGTGAGTTGAATGAAAAAACTATTTAGGTATATATACTGTTAGCTCCCTGTGTTATTAAACAACTTCTGGAAAAATACTATAGAATAACAATTCAGAACAAACATTGTTCTCAGCCAGACTTTAATAGAAATGTTGGTTTCTCTTGTTTTTAGAATATCCAAAGTTTTGGACTTCTCCAGTCTTAAGGTTCTTCTTCTAAAGAGTTTTAAAAAAAGGGACTATTTTATCAGGTGGTGAGGATTAAATGACTTAGTATGCAAAGTTATTTAAAAGCTAAGGAATTCAACTGTATAACTATGTTTAAGTTAGATTTATCTTTCAGTAACTTCTTTAAATGCAAAATAATAATGTAGAGACTAAATCATAAAATATTTCTTATAAAGATTTTATTTAAAGAATATAAATTTCCAAAGTACAGCTTATGGATTACAATGGCTTCCCTCCCCCCATAACTTCCCTCCCACCCGCTACCCCGCCCCTTTCCCGCTCCCTCTCCCCTTGCATTCACATCAAGATTCATTTTCAATTCTCTTTATATACAGAAGATCAGTTTAGTACATATTACATAAATATTTCAACAGTTTGCCCTCCCATAGAGACACAAAGTGAAAACACTCTTGGAGTACTAGTTACAGTATTAATTCACAATGTACAGCACGTTAAGGACAGAGATCCTACATGATTTTTTTTAAAATTGATTATCTATGCAATTTCCAATTTAACACCAAGATTTTTTAATCATTTTCAATTATCTTTATATACAGGAGATCGATTCAGTATATACTATGTAAAGATTTCATCAGTTTGCACCCACACAGAAACACAAAGTGTAAAAATACTGTTTCAGTACTAGTTATAGCATTACTTCACATTGGACAACACATTAAGGACAGATCCCTCATGAGATGTAAGTACACAGTGACTCCTGATGTTGATTTAACAATTTGACACTCTTGTTTATGGCCTCAGTAATCTCCCTAGGCTCTAGTCATGAGTTGCCAAGGCTATGGAAGCCTTTTGAGTTCGCTGACTTCGATCTTACTCCGACAGGGTCATAGGCAAAGTGAAAGTTCTCTCCTCCCTTCAGAGAAAGGTACCTCCTTCTTTGATGGCCCCATTCTTTCCACTGGGATCTCACTCACAGAGATCTTTCATTTAGGTCTTCTTTTTTTTTTTTTTTCCAGAGTGTCTTGGCTTTCCATGCCTAAAATATTCTCATGGGATCTTGAGCCATATCCAAATGCCTTAAGAGCTGATTCTGAGGCCAGAGTGCTGTTTAGGACATCTGCCATTCTATGAGTCTGCTGTGTATCTCGCTTCCCATGTTGGATCATTCTCTCCCTTTTGGATTCTATCAGTTAGTATTAGCAGACACTAGTCCTGTTTGTGTGATCCCTTTGACTCTTAGACCTATCAGTGTGATCAGTTGTGAACTGAAATTGATCACTTGGACTAGTGAGATGGCCTTGGTACATGCCCCCTTGATGGGATTGTATTGGGATCCCCTGGCACGTTTCTAACTCCATCATTTGGGGCACGAATGATTGAGCATGTCCCAAATTGTACATCTCCTCCCTCTCTTATTCCCACTCTTATATTTCACAGGGATCACTTTTCAGTTAAAATTTAAACACCTAAGAATAATTGTGTGTTAATTACAGATTTGAAATTTTTAAAAAATTGTTGGCTGTGGAGACATGGAAAATCATCTGATTGAACTTATGTTTTAAAGCATACTGAAAAGGGGAAAAAGAAAAGTTGCTTAATATGCAAACATTAACTCCTTGTTAAAAGAGCTGTACCTTGAATATCAAAACAGTTCCTCTTCACAAAAACCAATTAAATAACCAAACACCTGGCCTATATGAGTTATTAATTCTCTTTCAATTATGAGAGATTATAACTGGTGAAAAAACTATCTTCCAGTTTTAGTATGAGCTTCACCAACTTGATGCTTAGCCAACAAAAGCTAAATGAGTAACTGATATACTATGAGTAGCTTTCCAGATTTCTTGCAAAAAGTCTATAATTTTCTAGCAGGTGCATGGACTACTAATAATTGGACTGGTTTGAATTCTGTAGTGAAGCATCAGCAGATACTATTCCATCCTCCTAATAGCAATTATTAGAATTCCTTCTGACTTTGTGAATTTTCTATTCCAATTCCAGTGCTTTGGTCTTTCAAAACTGTGCAAGTATTATAGTAGTTCCTCAATCATAGATTCTCTCAAGAATGAATAATGAGATAATTTAGCATCACTATTACCTCACCATAACAACTGACAGAAATACAAGACATGGAGTAAGTTTGTATGTGTATATATGCCCATACATCATATAACAATATATACTAAACTTAAAATATATATGTACATTTATATTTAACTGAAGTAAAAAAGTTGATTTGTAATGTTTATGTATGTACTATGTCAGTGCTTTCTATGAAATGGAGTAGCAACCAAAACTCCACAATTTAAATTTGTTTACAAAACTTTTATAGGAAGTTTACCTGATTTAATAACAAAAAGGAATTTAATAAATTTTAGCAATTTATTGCTTACACTTTTTGTTAGTATAATTTATGTCTTTATGCTATGATATGTTTGGGGGAGATTTTACCATGTTTGTTTTCTTTTAAGTTAATTGAGCAATTATTAAATCAAAGGCTTTATTTTGGTCTCAATCATACCACTTACTTGTTGACCAGCCACAATCCAGTCTCAAGCACATGAGTTGAATACTGGCTATGTGTTCTTTTTTTTAAATTTATTTGACAGGTAGAATTACAGAGAGTGAGAGAGTGAGACAGAGAAAGGTCTTCCTGGACTTGAAGAAGAGCAACTGGGACTACAACCCAGTGCCCATATGGAATGCCAGTGCTGCAGGCGGAGGGTTAACCAAGTGAGCCAGGGTGCTGGCCCCAGCTATGTGTTCTGATGGACCAATATCAATCTTTATGATACTAATTATTGATAATGAGAATATGATAGAAGAGTCAATATGTTTAGCTTTAAATAAAATCCCTCTAATTCTAAATGATTTTCTCATAATGATCATATATGTATCAGTTTTATAAATGAGTGAGTGACTACCTAGGCATAATGGTCTCATTGAAAGAACTCTGGTATAACTTTGCATACTTCAGTGAGTGAAAGGCTTTGAGTCAAAATAAATGAATCTGAAATCTTGTTCTAACTATGTAATATTGACCTTAACTCTGAAGAACAGGTTGCTACATTTTGGATGCCTAGCAGAGAGTGCTCAACAGGGAGGAGGTGCTGAAGCAAAGGTAGTTTCTTTAGATGTTCAGCTGAAACCTGGGGAACAGTCCAAGAACCTTCAGAGAATTAGTTACATGAAGATTCAGAAAGTGATTTTGTGACTTTATTTACAAAATGCCCCAATAGTTGAATACATGGAATACACTGATTTTATAAAGTATGCTTCACCTTATACACCTGACTTTATCTACCTTTAAATCTTGTGATCAGGTGTACTTCAGGAACCTTAGTCTCACCCATGGATTAAATTGACTTAGTAAAAAATCACCTATACGAATGAATTCTTGGTACATGATAAGTGGATTACACTCAATTCCTTACTTATTATTCCTTATAGCAAGTATGTGGAATTTCATTGCCATAGACATTTTCTGAATAAGGTAGCATAGACTTACACAAGTTAAATAACTATTGTATTTTAATAGATGAGTGGTTTATGATTAGAGCTCCAAAAACCCAACTCTGAAGTCCAAGAGTAGCAAACACAGAACACAGGTCAAAACAGAGATCTCACATATCTGATCATAAGATAGATACAACATAGAAAGGTAAGAATAAGAATCAGCTTAGTTACTAGTCCATAGAAGTAGTCTCTTATATGAGGAAGCTGGCATGTCTGGAAAGAGCAAACTCCATCTGTTTTAGCAATATAATATGTATGAGCAATGATGGTGAAATAATATTTAGGCTGTGAGTTTTATTTGGAGCATAGAAGGCTATACATTAGGAATATGAACTATTTTATGAAATTGAAATCAAGTGCATTATATCTATGCTGTAACTTGTAGAGTATTTTTTGTCACTTCTATTGGTCCTTACAACAAAGTGCTAAATGGCTTGTCTAATGTAAAAATCTGATAAGGATGAAAATAGAGTTGTTCCCAATATACACAATACCGTTATCTCTGAATGCTCAATTTGGTGCCATAAGTAATGAGTAAGGAACATATATAGATAAATCATAGGGAGACAGAAAAAAATCATAGGAGCTTAAACTTATGATCAGGGCAATCAGTAGGAGACAGAAGAAATTACAGGCAGTGGGAGAAATTTTACTAAGGCAAGTGGAATATAGCACTGATTAAGTAATTTTAAGGTCATATGGTAATATCACACAATCTCCTTCCATTTCTACGATAGGCATTACTAATCAATCATGATTCTGATTTCTCCCATAGAGCTCAACATGACATCAAGTCCTTTAAATTCAATGAATATAGGCAGCCACTACCAAATAATATATTTGATGAAATCTATATATTATATGCCTTGAGTATATAATATTTAATTTAATGTTTATTGAGAATTACCATAGTAATAATAAAAGTCAAGTTTTATTACTCAAACTCAGCATAGAAAACATGGTTCTTCTCAGATTCCTGAAAAACTGACAGAAGATGGGAGAGAGGCAGGGAAGGAGAGAGGAAAATATCATTGCTTTCTTGGAATTGTATTTATGAAATTCATGAAGCCCATTCTGTATTAATAAATTGATTTGCAAATCAATCTCTATCTCATTCTTGCTCAGCCTTTCCTATAAATAAAAATAGATAAAACATATGTAACATACCTCTCAGAATGCCTAATGTATAAGTGAACTTCAATAAACATTTGACTCTACTCTGGAATTTTACCATGTCCTCTTCAAATTTTTTCACTGTTTGTTCTATAATTTGAAATGGAATGGGGAAAGGCCTGAGCTTTAAGTTCTCTTCCACTGTAAGGAGATGTGTACCAAAGGGAATCAACAACATACGGATAATTTGATTCAGAAGCTATGTAAGAACTTAGTCACCAGAATGAAAACATCACTTTGGGGACAACATAATGGCATAGCAGGTAAATGCAACACTAGCATTCCATATGCACACCATATGGGTTTGTGTCCTAGCAGCTCCACTTTCAATCCAGCTGCCTGCAAATGACCTATGAAATGAAGCAGAAGATGGCCTAAGTGTTTGTGTCATGTACTCATATCAGGGACCCAGAAGAAGCTCTAAGATTTGGCATGGTCCATTGCTAGCCATTGCAGCCATTTGGAGAGTGAATCAGCAGATTGAAGATTCTCTCTCTCTCTTTGTAACTCTGACTTTCAAATAAAATAAATAAATGATTTAAAAAAATCATCACTTTGATTTTTGGATCAGCTCAGTTCACCAAAAGAAAGGATAAAAACAAATATGATCATTGACACTATCAGAGGAAAAGGACAGGGTGACAACTGATTTCAACCATGAGAAATTACCCCAGATAAAAATAAAGATAGTGATTGCCTCCATCTATTCATCTCTGCATGGATGAAACCAGCTGTGGCATAACTTCCTGAACTCGCTTCTCACTTCCCCTTCAACAATACACGCCAGTTGATCCCAGTGTTGGTTTGTGAAAGGGCTATCATGGGAAAGGCTCTTTGGCATGACTAAGTCTCACTGTAGCTATACCTTCTTACTCGAAAAGACATAAATGAAGAGACTGCCAGATCAACAGTGAAAAAGTTAGAGGCAATACATGAAATGGAAAGCTGCATGTCCTTTCAAATACATTTAAATTTTGATATGCTGTAGAGAAGAAATGCCAATAATATACTTATTTCCTGACAAAGAGCACAAATAAATGAATCCCTCAATTCCTTGGACTAGGCAATAGTCAATACTCTACATGATATATTTTATATGTATGTATATATATATTTACAGGTGAATATGATGCATATATATTATGAAATTTCTTGAATGTATGAATTTGGGAAACTTTTCTTGCATTGGGCATCAGCAAAAGTCACATAAGAAACAACTACATACTTAACTGGGTAGTACTTCATTATTTCAATAACTCTAAGAACCTACAGTGTGGTGCAAACCCTAATATTGAAAATCATTGGACACCAATTCACAGCATGATATGTTTTATATATGTAGTATAATATTTATATACATGTAATTATTGTAAAACATTTATTCTGGCTCACAACTCTATTTAACAAAATATGTTATATTGGAAGAAAAGACAGGCAGAGTTAGAAAAAAGATTAATTAGTTTTTACTGCAATAAGCACTCACATAACTCAGTCCTGATATCTCTCCAATTAGGGACTCTAAAACTGATGTATATGAGTGAATTCTTGGATTATTCATAAACCCCTGTACAAAATGTGCTAATTTCCTGTATGTGTGCAATGCATATTTTTCTTTGGAGAAGGTCCATAGCTTACATCAAATTCTTGAATACATGATTCCCATTAAATAAAAAGTTGAATGCTTCTACATTGTATCCTGTTTTCCTTGGATTATATCTGAAGCCTAAAAATATATTTCTATAAAAAATGAGAATTATTGGAGGCAAGGTGGAGTAGCATATTGGGTGCAGCCCCTTAATCCCTTTGTTTTCTACTGATCAGTAGAGATGTCTTCTAGATTTTATTCTTTAAAAGAGCTAGGGTATTATAATTTAGACAAAGGATTCTAAACAGTTGTTTAATATATATTGTATACTATTTAAGAATGGAAATGATGTAATTCTATTAGCTTTTATAGCTGAAAACATCAATACAACTATCCCAAATTTCAGTACTGAATACTGGAGAACTGGAGAATAGATTCTGGAGAATCATATAAGGCTGGTTGCTTTTGATGCAATCCTAGGCAACAAATCCATACACTCTTTTGCAACTAGAACCTTTTATCTGGGCTTAATTTGTTACTATGATTCCTGCACTGTCTTCCAAGTAAAGAAACATGCCATTATTTTTCCTCCAGTATGACTTTTGTTGTCCAATTACCACCGCTAATGTGCCCTCTTCCTGAGCTCTGGATTGCTGTTTTTGATTGAAGGTGGCCATCACCATATCACCCATACTAGCAGCAGGATGTCTGTTCATCTGTCCCTTGATTCCATTTGCAGAGGTGACATACAGATTTCCACCTCCCCTGTTGCGATGCCTACCAGAAGACAAGGAATATCCAGAATTTCACACTGGAGGACCCACCACGTTCAGGATCCTGCCAGCACGAACAACTTTGGCACTTTCAAGGCCTCCTCCAATGCTCTTGTGTCCCCCTCCTCTGTTTCCAAAGCACCCTAGCTGCATAGTGTCTCCTTCATGGCCCCTAAAGTCACTCTGCATGTGCAAACCAGCCTGTTCTCACTGACCAACCCAGATCTGTCTGAAACCTGGGCACCCTGGAGAATAATTGCATCCAATCTCCAATATGGCTTGTTTCTTTTTATTTCTTTTATTTTTTAAAGATTTATTCATTTCTCTGAGAGGCAGTTATAAACAGAAAGAGGGAGAGATATGGTATGTTTCTATAAACCCAGACTAATCTAGGTCTTAGTTGTTCCAGAATTCTCTGCAATTGATCAAGACAATCAACAGACACAATTACATATTCCAAGTTCTGGATTTGGAAAGAAAGGTATAATAACTTCTTTCTTCAATACAGTATAGCCAATAATTAAGCTCACATCTTGTCCCATTAGACTTATGTCTTAAATACTGTCATCAGCTAAAACTGTGGAACTAAAGAAGTATGAGTGGAATCCCAAATCAAATTTCCAATATGAAGCTTGCATTCATTTATATTTACCAAATACATCAGTTGATAATCTAAAGAAAAAAAAACAATATTAATAAATTAAAAAACAAAAACCACAGACCTTCAATATTGGATTCTGCGTGCAGTACATATGGGAATAATTTCAAATATCTTTGACAAATATCTCTAAAACATTCAGATTGGAGCAAGCCCTGTCTGAAATCCGACTACATCCTTAATATAAATTCAAGGCATATGAAAAAAGTCATTGCAGTGGAAGGTAATAGACTTTCTAACTTTACATAGTTAATTGTTGTTAAAAACAGCTAAGAAAATCTGCAGGCCACAACCCTCGTGTTGATCTATCTAGGCTGATCCACTTCTAAAATGACTGTACAATCTATTTTAGCTCTGACCCCCAAGGAAAGGAATTGAGCCATAGGTAACTCAATTTTTAAGTGGTCTGCACTCAGTGCCAGAGAAAAATATTTATGTTTGTGTGCTTTACGGGGGTTAAAATGAGTAGAAATCCTGTATTTTAGGGAGGAAAAAACCTTAACATAATGAGTTATAAAACCTACAAACCAGGAGAAAGTCCTATCCCTTAAGTGGAATGTAACTATAAAAGCCATCTAATTTGAATAAATTAACAACTCTATCCATAAAACTTTGTTAACTAACTGATGCATATAAATGTTTCAGAGCCCAATCACTAGCATCTATTATGTGGTATTTAATATGAAACAAATAAATATGGCTAACAAGAGCCCCACAAACTGATGTTTTGAAACAATTTAGTTGATTTTAATGGATGAAACACATAAGAGTAATGTAGGTCACAGCATAATGTCAAATCACTTAAAAACAATTATTTTGGGCCAAATACTGCTAACTTTTTTTCCAAGTTGAAAAAATAAAATGCTCTGAATTTTACAAATTGAGAAAGTCACATTGATTGTTGGATTGTTGCCTAGATATTCTAGGTAATTTATATTCTTAAAATGATGTTTCCCTTGTGTTGATAAAAGTGATTATTCTAAAGCAGAATAGGAAGGGACCTATTTCAGAAATGGGTTTTGTCTTTGAGGATGGTAAGCAGAGTGTATTTAAAGAGCTCCTAAGAGAAACAATGAAGTGATGAGTAGATGTGAAATGATAATGATGGTGATTGGGGTAGGGCACTGGAAGTGACCTTAGCTGATATTTAAAATATAATCAATTGATCAACCTCATCAAGCAAATAATATATTTGTGGGGAATTTGAGGAATTGGGGAGTAGGAAAAAATGTTTCAATTGATGTTATTTGATAGCAACTGCTATCTAAATATTGACTCAGGCCAGTGGATAAATGAAAGTGTATGTTTGATTCATTTGCTTCTTAGATACAGTCCCTGAATTGTAGCTTTTAGAAGACAATTTGTAATGTGCCAGAGAAATTCATTAGAATCTACTCAATATCCTATTAATCTAACTCCCTCCCTCTTATGTGGATTCATGGCTTCCTTGATTTCATCTTGAATTTTATCATGACGACTCTTACATCATTAGAACATGATCTGTGTAGGTTTTCTTGTTCAAGTTTTGACTGTTGACTGACTTTTGCTATGCGTCTTGCTCACTGTTCACATTACTACTCTCAAGAGGAGCTACTATGAATAATGACATCATTACTGGCCCTCATTCCTTGGAATAGGACAAACTTGTCTCTTCCATGAAAAGTTGTTAGACTTGACACACAATTTACTTCCACTTGTTGTAGATCTCTTTAGTAGTCTTCAATTATTTATTGTCCAACACAAAATAACCTTCAGATGAAGATAGAAAAGTGATCAGTTGGTAGAGAGATGTCAATTGTACACAAAAACAAATTCTAGTGCTTTATCAAAGTTCAATGGTATAGATCCCAAAGTCACACCCAAATTCAATGAGAAACACTGTATTTTTGGATTAACATTAGCTATACATGATACAGATTGAAGAGTTTTGCCTTGTCCATTAGTGAAACTGGACTTGTATCACTGTGCTGATCTGATGGCAGGAGCCAGGTGCTTCTCCTGGTCTCCCATGGGGTGCAGGGCCCAAGCACTTGGGCCATCCTCCACTGCACTCCCAGGCCACAGCAGAGAGCTGGCCTGAAAGAGGGGCAACCGGGACAGAATCCGGCGCCCCGACCGGGACTAGAACCCGGTGTGCCGGCGCCACAAGGCGGAGGATTAGCCTGTTGAGCCATGGTGCCGGCCTGGACTTGTATTATGCATGTAGCTTATCTTCTGCCCAGCTTCTTTTCACATGGAGAACCACCTCTCTCCTCTTCACTTGGGTGCACATTTGGTTTTTATGTTACTAAACATAACAGTTCACCTCCATGTCCAACTTCAAAAATGTGAATGTATTCCAAGCCTTCCAATAGTATTACCTGTCCATTCCACATTAGTAATTCTTACAAAGCATGAACAAATGAGAACAAATGATTGAAGCACTATCCTTTCTGGAGACTGGTATAAAATGGGAGGAAGAAGTATTCTTTATCCCTCCAAAATTTCCCTATGAGGTTTATATGTTTATGGAGCTTCCAGTAGCCATCTTCACTGTCTTTTGGAGGAAGACAAGAACAGTAGGATAGATAAGACCAATATACCTGCAAACATGTTCATGCACACAACAGCTAAGCAAAGATGTGCAGTGATGAAAATGGAGAATTTTCTAGAGGCATTAATGATTTTTTTCAATTTCTGCCACTGAGAAATTATTTTCTTAGAAGTTATTTTTGTAATTCTTTTTTTGACCAAGCTAACCCCAGTGTCATTTCTACCTTCTGTATGGTAACCTCTTTTTTGCTCAGGCCATTTCTTTCTTTACTTATAAATAAACATTTATTCAGTGTCCATGATTTGGCAAGCCACTCTTACATAATAGAAACACAGCCACAAAGAGACCAGTCCCTGACTTCTTGGAACTCACATTCTAAAGAAGAGATGGACAAGCAAAAAAAAAAAAAGCATAAAAGCATAAGTACTTCTTTAAGGTGTCATAGGTAGTGATAAATGCTAAGAAGAATAAAGTAGAGAAGGAAGATGGGTGCTCTTAGAGGTAAATATGAATCAAAATTTTAAACAGCATAGCTTGAGGAAGTATTTTGAATTAGGTTTCTGTGACATATAATCACAAATTTTATTATAAAATTCAATATAAAATGTTTCCATCAGACCATCAATTTTGTTTATCATCTTTTAAATACCAATATTCAGCATTCTTACGCTGCTATTGAAAAGTCTATCCCATCAACATATAAACATGGATTCATTTTATATCACTTAGTTAAATGTTTTCAAATTTTTATCTTTAAACATTAAGGATACACCAATCTTAAGAATTTTATGTTGCTTCAAAAACTCATTTGCAACCTCTTCATTTGGAGCCACAATAACTAATGAACTGTGGTTCTTAACAATGTCTACAATTGCTCTATTTTTTTTATAGTAATCACATGTTTAAAAAAATCCACCAAATCTCAGTATCTGACAGAACAAACATTTTTTACATTTATGAGGAGGCAGATTTTTGATCTCATGAAGACCAAAAGGAGCTTGGAAGAGAGAAGTGGCAACCTGATGCTCATGGCCATGGCTTAGATCCGACACCCAATCATTTCCTACCAAATTCCACTGGCCAGTGCAAGTTATCTAAGTCAAACCTAGCATAAGTGGGGTAGAGAAGTATATTCCACTTTTATTGAACCACAGCTAGGGCATAAATGGAATCTATTGCTCTAACCTGTTATGTTGCAATGGTTTTTTAACAAATAATATAATCTACTGGAGTCACTAATGATAAATCTACAATTTGAGCATGACAATGGAAACTCTAGAAACTTGAATCTATTCAGGTCATATAAAATAACTGTTACAAGAGAAGGAAGACTTAGGGCTGGCATTGTGGCTCAGCGAGTTAATGCCCTGGCCTGAAGTGCCGGCATCCCATATGGGGACCAGTTCTAGTCCCAGCTGCTCCTCTTTCAATCCAGCTCTCTGCTATGGCCTGAGAAGGCAATGGAAGACTTGGGCCCCTGCACCCACGTGGGAGAACTGGGAGAAGCTCCTGGCTCCTGGCTTCGGATCAGTGCAGCTCCAGCCTTTGCGGCCACCTGGGGAGTGAACCATCGGATGGAAGACCTCTCTTTTTCTCTGCCTCTCCTCTCTCTGTGTAACTCTGACTTTCAAATAAATAAATAAATCTTTTAAAAAAAGAAGAGAGGAAAGACTTTTAAAAAGTCCATAAAAGTTATATACCCATAAATGGAATATATCTCTGTATGGTTACATGAGCAGGTCATCCAGTTGTATACTTATCTTCTATCAGAAATTCTCTGTCTTTCATGATTGAGATTCTCCTTTGCAAAGTCCTGCCTACTATTCTTTCCTTTCTGATTTAACCTTGCTTCCTACATTTTCTCTTTATTATAGAATGTGTTTATGACTATGGCATATTTATTGAAATTTATTAGAAATTCACTGTGATCCAATGGTTTATCAGCGCCATAGGATTTCTGAAGATGAGATTTTTATAATTACCTCCGTACACTAATATCTGGTTCAGTTCCTGGCTGAAGAGATTCTCAAATATTAGAAATCCATTTAGACTAAATGACCTCTGAGAGACAGCCTGGGGCAAAGCTCAGAGCCAGGAGCACAGTCCAGATCTCCCAGTTGGGTGCCAGGAATTCAGTCAAATACTTGAGCCATCACTTGTGCACCACAGGGTCTGTATTGGCAGGAAACTGGAATCAGGAATTGAACATAAGTACTCTGAAAAGGAATGTAGAAATCTTAATAGCTAGGCTAAATATCTGTTCCTTATTTGCCTTTTAGAACAAATAATTCCATACTCGCCTTATAGCAGCTTCTGCAAGAGAAACAGTCAGTTGGGTGTAGTCCTAAAACATTTATTAAAATACATTATTTCATGTTTTATTGATAAAAAGCTCTTATTTCTTCTCATCTTGTTATTCACAAAGCATGTATCATTGCATTATCACAAGTATTTTGAATGTTATTATGATGAATTCGTAATTCTCCACTTTTAACAATGCCAAAAAAATCTTTAACAACATTCAAGAAAGTTATTCTGCTTGCTGCATTTACACAATTTTCCTCCAATCTTTTGCTGCCAGTCTTGGATGTCTTATCCTCGGAGTCCTGTTTTCATTCAGCATCTAGTTGTGCTCTGTCTTTGGATTGCTTGCTGTTCATTCAGCCCATCATTTCACAGCAATGATTTTGGCAGACAAAGCAACTTCCATGCATGGCCAGGTGTTCTCCTTGGCACCTTCAGCCCTGGAAGGGGTTGACTCAGATGTTTCCTGCACCTGTGAATTGGCTGCCCAATCTTAGCAAGCTACCCTGAACTTATTTATCATGCTCTATTTACAAATTCAGAAACAAAATAGTTCAAAAGAGCATGCATAAAAATTCAGATGCTTCTGTTTCACACCATCCCCTGCCACGTCCTCCCCAACAAACAATACTGTAAACAAATCAGTGTTGTTCTATCACCATTTTATTTTAATTTGTGGAATGTGGAAATGGAACACAACTCATTATGTCTAAAGAGCTGGTTAATAGCAAAAGCATCTCTATATCTGGCCATTCAGTTGAGACTAAGTTGCTTAACCTATGTTATGTGGGCAACTTGAGAATCTGTGAATGAGTTTAGAATTTGACTTATCTGTTTTTGAAGTATATTATACCCAGACATGAAAGGGTGGGCTTTTATAATAAAATAAAATTGTAAATGAAATGAACTTCAAATATTTTCTCATGATTTTCCCTTTTCTAACTCTCAGCCAAAGATTTGGTTTGTTTCCTCAAGGTAGACTGTTTTTTGAGTACACAGAAAGATATCCACTAGTTCAACATCTTTCTGTTGTTTGAATTTCTTTTATCTATTGTATCAGCCCTTGATCATACTTCTATATTTATTCTTCATAACCATGTGATAAGAACATGGGGATTGATCTATAGTAGGTTAACTGCTGTTTCAAAAGAGAGTTTTGTCACTCAACTCTTTGATGTTTACACAAGATAAATATATATATGTAAAATGTTTGCACACATATATATGTGTATATATATATATATATATTTACACTAACACTTATACTCAAGTATTTAAACTTTATTTGATCCAGTCCAATAAACAAAGAAAATATCAATAAAGAGGTAATTAAATATCTTATGTAGGTTATTTACAAAAGTGGAAAACTATCAAAACAATGAATGAGAGTCCCAGAAGTCAAAACAATCCTGAAAAAGAAGAACAAAGTTGGAGGATTCATAATTCTCAATACTGTAACTTATCATGGACACACAGTAATTAAGATGATAGTATTGGCAAAAGAATAGGTATATGGATGGAACAAAATTTAGATTCCAGAAACAAACCTCTATATTAATAGTCAGTTGATTATTAATAAGGATGGTAAGACAGTTAAATGGGAATGGAATGTTTACAACAAATAGTACTGAAATAATTTGATATCTACAAGCCATTGAACTAAATTAGATCCCTTACTTTCACTATATAAACAATTTACTCAAAATGGATTAAAGAGTTAAATGTTAAATGACATCTTAGAAAAATTGTGAATATTTGTAACTAAGAAGTAGGCTAAAGCTTTTTGGAAAAGAAATCTACATCACCTACAACCAAAGATAGAATTGATAAATTGAATTCATCAAACTTAAAATACTTTTACTTCAAAGATCACTATGTAGATAAAAGATGAGCCACAAAGTGGTAGAAAATATTTCCATAGTGTATATCTGATAAGAGGCTAGTATCCAGAACATATGAAGAATAGTAGGCTACATCATAAAGACAAAATGCCCTATTTTAAAATCAAATAATGTGAATATATGGCCAACAAGCACATAAAAAGATGTTCAACAGCATTAGTTGGGCCAGAAATGCAAGTTAAAAACAATGAGATTTCACTCTACACCTTTAGGATGACTATAATATAAAAGAAAGGCAGACAATGACAAAATTTGGAAACATTGAAACAAAGCAGCCACTTTGGAAAATAGTTTGGTAGTTCATCAAAAAGTTAAAAATGTATGTTACCAAATGATCCAGCAATTCCATTCAATGAAACTGGAAACATATTTTCACAAAAAGCACTTGAACAGACATATTCATGGCAGCGTTATTCATAATACTCCAGAGATAAAAACAACTCTAGTGCCCAACTGCTGATCCATTCAAAGGATATTGTTTTTCTAAAGGAAATGGAACACTGTTCCAGTGTTACAAAATGGTTGAATATATTATGCCCAGGAAAAGCATCCACACCTGAAGAGCCACATGTTGTGTTATCCATTCATAGGACTCATCCCAAGTAAAGAAGTACACCCTGACAGAAGATAACAGCAGTGTTTGCAGAGGGTTGCAGGGGAGATAAGAGTGACTGCAATGGGCATGGGATTTCTTTCTGGAGAGTTGGAATTGATCTAAATTAGGTTGTGGGAACCTAATGTATACAACATGTAAATACAATAAAAACCACTGAATTGTACACTTTAAGAAGATAAATGTTATGATCTGTGAACGATGTACCAATAATATAAAAAGTGAATGAGTTATTTATACATTTAAACAGCATTGAGGCATCACAAAATTACGTGTGATTGTTAAGACTTAGAAAAATGTATATATTAAATGATTCTTTTTATAGATTCCAAAAAATCTGAAGTAATTCATAGTGACAGGAGGCAGATATATCCCAGTGAGAGGAATTGCAGAGAGGCCAGAGGGAACTTTTTGGCATAATGAATATAATTATTTTCCTGATTGTGGTGAATACATTCCAAAATACCAAATGTAAGAGATTGTGTACATGATATATATGTACAGTTTATTATATCCCAGTTATTTCTAGTAAAGTGATTAAGAGAAAAATATAAAACTTCAGTATTTAACATACTAGTAGTGAGTAATTGGGAGGAGAACAACCCAGCTATTAGATCAAGAACCTGCCCTTTTGTTATATAGATAGAAAGGAAGTAGGAGCTCCTAGGACACTGCTCTCAATACATTAACTTCTACAATTTTTATGGTGAAATAAATTGACCTCGCTGTGTAGCAAATAGTCTAACAAGTTTATGCGCTACAGCCTCAAAATCAGATTCATGTGCTGGGTCAGATGTTGTGGTGTAGCAAGTAAAGCTGCTGCTTGGAATGCCCACATCCCATATTCAAGTGGTAGCTCCAATTTCGGCTCCTTTGTTCCTGATCCAGCTTCCTGCTGATTTAACTAGGAGGCAACAGGTGATGGCCCAAGCCATTGGGTTTCTGCTTCTCATGCAGGAGAGACCCAGATCAAATTCCTGGTTCTTGGCTCTGCCTTGGCTCAGTCTTGGTTGTTGTAAACATTTTGGGAGTGAACTACCAAATGGAAGTTTGATCTCTCACTCTCTCTCTCTCTCCATCCCCCTCCCTCCCTCCCACTACCCCCCCTCACTCGTCCACTCTGTTTTTCAACTAGATGTAAATAATAGACATTTAAAAACCTATGGTCTGCTAACCTATTCAAAAAAAGGTTCCACTATTTCCACATAGATGTAAAGCAAGAAGCAACAAAACTAAAGTTTAATTCCACGAAAACCTTTTGGGAGTCACTATTTGGTGGTCAGCTGCAAAAACTCACACTCTACTTGGTTCCACTCAGGGGGGATTAAAGTAGATATTATTTACTTTAGCAGCCTCAAGGAGGGAGGATATCTCAGCATTCTAATAAACATACTTCAAAACTACAGAGATTAGCATGGTGAATACTCAAACTGACAGGAGCTTTAAAGACTGAACTCTAGGTTGGTGCCATGGTTCAACAGGCTAATCTCTGCCTTGCGGCGCCGGCACACCAGGTTCTAGTCCTGGTCGGGGCACCGGATTCTGTCCCGGTTGCCCCTCTTCCAGGCCAGCTCTCTGCTGTGGCCCGGGAGTGCAGTGGAGGGTGGCCTTGGGCCCTGCATCCCATGGGAGACCAAGATAAGCACCTGGCTCCTGCCGTTGGATCAGCATGGTGCGCCGGCCACAGGTGCCAGCTGAGACGGCCATTAGGGGGTGAACCAATGGCAAAAAAAGGAAGACCTTTTCTCTCTGTCTCTCTCTCTCACTGTCCACTCTGCCTGTCAAAGAAAAAAAAAAGACTGAACTCTTTATTAGCAGCAACTATATAGGCTGCCAGTAAACATTAGAATGGTAGAGATAACAGGAACAGAAGAAAGTAAACTCGTAGGCATTTTTAAAGGTACTTAAAAATGACATAATAAACTAAACTCTGTGAGATGCAAGCCTTGGTGTACATCTCCAGAACCTAGAAAAGCATGTAACATCAAATGGGATTTAACAAGTGACTAAATAAAATACTCTAGATTCTTAATGTCAAAACAATATTTTGTTGGCTGGCGCCACGGCTCAATAGGCTAATCCTCCGCCTGCAGCGCCGGCACCCCAGGTTCTAGTCCCGGTTGGGGTGCCAAGTTCTGTCCCAGTTGCTCCTCTTCCAGTCCAGCTCTCTGCTGTGGCCCGGGAAGGCAGCGGAGGATGGCCCAGGTCCTTGGGTCCTACACCCGCATGGGAGGCCAGGAGAAACACCTGGCTCCTGGCTTCAGATCAACGCATCACAGGCCGTAGCGGCCATTTGGGGGGTGAACCAACAGAAGGAAGACCTTTCCCTCTGTCTTTCTCTCACTGTCTAACTCTGTCAAAATAAAAAAAACACAATATTTTGTTATTGATTTCCACAACTATTTCTTTTAATAAGACTGTGGCGATAATGTTACTTCAATACAAATAACAGTGCTTCCTGATATGTCAGTTGCTGGAAGGGTCCTTGCTTTATGTTAGGATAACTCAGAAAACACATCAAATGCAGGTGCTTTAATCAAAACAAGAAAATACAAAGATAACTGAAACTCCATCCAGGTTTACAACTACAAACTTCAATGTCTTCAACTATGTTTTTGTCCTGCTTTTTATATGTTTGTTTATTTTGATAGTTGTTTTACTTTGGGTGCTAGGTTCCACTTTTTAGAGTGCATCCTAGTTTCCATTAAAATCACTACATTTCCTGCTAAAATTTATGAAAAAATTCTTTTTAAACACAAAATTATCATAAGTTATGGGATTGACCCCTCATTACCTAAAGAGCTATTCTCAGGCAAGTAATTTCTCCGAATTCATAAGACATTTCTTGGCTTTCCCTTTACTAGAACAGAAATAGATTTCTAATGTAATCATTGAAAGAATTTTTTCATCAGAGTCATCAGAAATTCATAGGAGTCTTCTACTACACTAGGTAATTGTGAAAATGCTGGCTTGGCTCATTCACAGAACACTGGGAATCTTGCTGAATCTCCTGTTTAAGGTTGGATCTTGTGTTACGTGCTCCCAATATGTTCCATACATGTTCTTTGCAGAACTTTTGTTAGTGGCAACTAATTACTTATGTTATTTTTGCCAACTAAGCATTACACTAAATGTTTTACAAAAGTTACTTGTGGCCATCATTGTGATATAGCAGATTAGGGTGCCACCTGCAATGCCAGCATCACATGTGGGTGCTGGTTCAAGTCCTGGATGAACTACTTCCAATCCCGCTTCCTACTATTCTACCTGGGAAAGCAGTGGAGGATGGTCCAAGTACGTGGGCCCCTGTGTTTGAGTTCCATGCAGGAAAAAGAGAAAGTATAGAGGAACAAACAGTGAGGTCATGCCCATCTACATTTCCCCCCTCCCCTCAAGAAGGCCTACAACTGACTCCCGGTTCCTGGCTCCTGGCTTTGGCCTGGCCCAGCTCCTGCCACTGCAGCCATCTGGGGAGTGAACTCTCCCTCTGTCTCTCCCTCTCTCTCTGTAACTCTGACTTTCAAATAAATAAAATCAATCTAAAAAACTTTTTGCTTAAAGTAATCTATACAACTTTGCAAGCTCCATACTTTCATTGAGTCAATATTATAGAAATAAAATATGTCTTACACCTGCAAGATAATTTATTCAGGATTACATATTTTGTAACTGACAACACCATGAATCTGGAGATTAAAAATTTAGCTGATGTCACAGATTAACTGGCATTTTCTGTATTGTAATGTCTCTAAATGATTCTACACTTGTGTTTGTCTCTTTTTTAATGATCTATAACTTAGTATACAATTCCTTCTTTTTTTTTTTTTTTTTTTTTTTTTTTTTTTTTTTTTTTTTTTACAGGCAGAGTGGACAGTGAGAGAGAGAGACAGAGAGAAAGGTCTTCCCTTGCCGTTGGTTCACCCTCCAATGGCCGCCGCGGTCGGCGCGCTGTGGCCGGCGCACCGTGCTCGTCCGATGGCAGGAGCCAGGAGCCAGGTGCTTTTCCTGGTCTCCCCATGGGGTGCAGGGCCCAAGCACCTGGGCCATCCTCCACTGCACTCCTGGGCCACAGCAGAGGGCTGGCCTGGAAGAGGGGCAACTGGGACAGAATCCGGTGCCCCGACCGGGACTAGAACCTGGTGTGCCGGCGCCGCAAGGCGGAGGATTAGCCTGTTGAGCCACGGCGCCGGCCAATTCCTTCTTAATTTTCATGAAATTGTACCTTTGCATCTGAAAGATTAATAAAGGTAGAAACTCTAATTTGTAATGTGGTGGAAAAATCTACTCAGATATACACACTCTTTATTAGGCATTTTCATTCCTGTATTAGTGACTTACTGAAAGAAAGGTGGCTGAGAACCTCGTGGCTTCTGAAGCAAGTGTCTGTCTCAGATATTACCGCAGCATTCATGTGGACCTTTCAGCCTGGGGGTCTTTTTAGCTACTTAGAAGTTCCTGCATGCAGCCTCCTTCTGCTTTGCATCCACATGGACCTAAGGATGAAGGCCGAGGACAAAAATTGACAAGATGGCATCATAGCAACAGGATGATCTGAGTCATGGGGCAAAATAGATAGTTTAAAAAGAGAAAGGAGATAGAACCATGGGAAATTCACAATGGGAAGCCTAGGAGGCCAACAGAGACTGGGCAGATCCACACTGAAGGAGCAAATAAGAAAGGGACGCAGTGGAGGTGCAGTGGAGATGCAAAACGGGGAGGTTGGTGCCAACCCCCCTCGGACCAGGTTAGATGGGAAATTGTAGGTCCATGAAGCTGCAGATAGCAGTGGAAGGCTGAGCTTGGCAAATTTTGTTTGAGTTCCATGCAGGAAAAAGAAAAAGTATAGAGGAACAAACAGTGAGGTCATGCCCATCTACATTTCCCCCCTCCCCTCAAGAAAACCTACAACTGGCTGCGGGAAGCCATACTGATTGTTTGTATTTTTGAACACAAGGAGGGGGCTACTGCCTCATGTGCACATGCCCATCAATTGCAGGGCCAACCTCACCACACCCTCCACCTAGGAACAAGGATCACAACATTTCAGAGTAATTTCTTCCCCTCCACACGAGCTGTACAACAAGAAGAAATCCTGAATATCAAAAACTCGAGCTCATTCCATGTACCAGTGAGAAGTGAGCCAGGCCCCAGTTGTCAGGGCTCAGTGCACCAGAGCTCGTACTCGCTCCCACCAGGATTGAGAAGTGAGTTGCACTAAAGGGGGTGGGGCTGCATAATTCTACTTGTAATGCAAAGACACATAGCAGCTATTATCAGAGGGAAACCTCACCACAAGCACAAAGGCACAAATTAAAGAGAAAAGCAACTAGACAAAAAAAGAAAAATATACAAATGCTGAAAAACAAAGAAAAAAAGCTAAATAAGAATAATGAAAATTCTATGAGCCCCCAAGGAACACTACAACTCTTCAATAACAGACGGTAAAAATGAAAAGATTAAGGAAATGCCAGAAATGGAATTCAGAAAATTATTCGTCAGATTGCTTAGAAGCAATCAGAAGCAAATGCACAATCTAAATGAAAAGTGCTCCCAAGAAATTGATATTAAAGAGAAGCCAGAATAAAATATTATAAATGAAGAATTCAATAGATCAAATAAAAATTCAGTGGAAAGCCTTAAAAACAGAATAGGTGAGACAGAAGAAAGAATATCAGAATTAGAAGACAAAGTTCTAGAAATACTACACTCAGACCAAATAAAAAAAGAAGAAATAAAAAAACTAAGAAACACAGTTGGAGATTTACAAAATTCTATCAAATGATCCAACATACAGATCTTAGGAATTCTGGAAGGTATGGAAAGAGAGAAAGGATTCGAAGGCCTTCTTAATGAAATAATAATAAACTTCACCAATTTGGAAAAAGAAGGAGACATCTAAGTACAGGAAATAGATAGAACTCCCAAAAGACACGACTAAAAAAGATCTTCAGCACAACACATTGTAGTAAAACTCTCCACAGTAAAACATAAAGAAAAGATCTTAAAATGTGCACGAGAGAAATGCCAAATCACATTCAGAGGAAATCCAATTAGACTCACAGCAGACTTCTCATCAGAAACTCTACAGGCAAGAAGAGAATGGTGAAATATGTTTCAGGTCCTAAAAGAAAAAAGAACTGTCAACACAGAATACTATAACCTGCAAAGCACTCATTTATGAATGAAGGAGAAATAAAAATCTTCTACAAAAATAGAAATTGAAAGAATTTGTAATACCTGCCCATCCCTACAAAAGATCCTCAAGGATGTGCTATACAAAGAAATACAGAAACAGGAACATCACTACAAAATCAGATGAATACAGAAAATGACCCAGGAAAAGTACAAATGAAATCCAAAATACAAAATCAGGACTACTTATAGAAACATGGCAGCACTGTGTCTGTATTTAACAATAGTCACCCGGAATGTAAGTAGTCTCAACTCTGCAGTTAAAAGACACAGACTGGCAGGATGTGTTAAAAAAGAAAACCCATCTATTTGCTGCCTACCAGAAGCATTTTATCAACAAAGATGCACACAGACTGAAAGTGAATAGATGGAGAAAGACAATTCATGCTAACAGAAACCAAAAAAGAGCTGGTGTGGTCATCATAATATCAGGCAAAAGATTTTACACAAAAATTATTAAACAGATGAAGAAGGACACTATATAATGATTAAAGAATGGTGTGACTATCATAAATATATATGTATCTAATTACAGAGCACATGGCTATTTAAAAGAAATGTTAATGGATTTAAAGGGAAATATAGACTCAAATATAATAGTAATGGAGGACTTCAATATCTCACTTTCAGCAATGGACAGATTAAGCAGACAGAAAATCAGAAGGAACCACAGTTAATCGACACCATAGACCAAACAGACCTAGCAGATATATACAGAACCTTCCACCATACAGCCACAGAATACACATTTTTCTGACCAGCACATGGGACTTTCTCTAAGATTGATCACATGCTAGGTCATAAAGCAATTCTCAGCAAATTCAAAAAAACTGAAATCATACTATGTATCTCAGGAATCACCAGTATATATGCAAACATATGAAGTCTAAATAACATGCTACTGAATGAATAGTTGCCCATAGCAGAAATAAAAAGAGAACTCAAAGAAATTCTTGACACAAATGAAGACAATACAATATACCAAAACTTATGGGATACAGCAAAAGCAGTGTTAAGAGGAAAGTTTATAGCAATTGATGCCTACATCAAGAAGTTGGAAAGCCAACAAATGTATGAACTATCAATACACCTCAAAGATCTAGAAAAACAATAGTAATCCAAACATAAAACTAGTAGGAGAAAAGAAATAATTAAAATTAGAGAAGAAATCAACAAAATTCAAACAAAAAAGCAATACAAAAGATCAGTAAAACAAAGACTGGATTTTGAAAAAATAAACAGAATTGACACACCATAGGCCCAACTAATCAGAAAAGGAAAAAGAAGACCCAGATAAATGAAATTAGAGATGAAAAAGGAAATGTAACAACAGATACCACAGAAATAAAATGAATCATCAGAAATTACTACAAAGAGCTTTAGGCCAACAAACTGGGGAACTTAGAAGAAATGGACAGATTCCTAGAAACATAAAGTCTACTTAAATTGAGCCACGAAGGCATGGAAAACATAAATAGATTCAAAAGCAAGATGGAAATTGAATCTGTAATATAGACCCTCCCCATAAAGAAAAGCCCAGGACCAGATGGCTTCACTGCTGAATTCCACCAGACATTTAAAGAAGAATTAACTCCAATTCTTCTCAAGTTTTTCAAAACAATTGAAAAGAAGGATGTACTTCTCTCTGAATGGAGGAGAGAACTTCCACTTTGCTGATGGCCTTGTCTAAATACTGACAGAGACTGTGTACTCAAAAGTCTTCCATAGCCTTGGCAGATCATGTCAAGAGCCTCTGGAGATCACTGACATACACAGGAATCTCAATTGCTAAATTAACAACAGCAGTCACTGTGTATTTAGTCCCCATGCTGGACCTCTGTCTTAAATTTGAGTTGTACTACAAGAATTAACTGTAAAACTGGTTCTCAGTTTTTTTTTTTTTTTAAATTCTGTATATGGTGTGAGTGCAAATTATTAAAATTTTAACTTATTATAGAGTTGGACTTCGGGGTATAAAGTTAATTAAAAAATAATCATAATGGAGAATGGGATGAGAGAGAGATTAAGGGATGGGATGGGAGTGGGGATGGAATAGTGGGTATGGGGGGAGAACCACTATATTCCTAAAGTTGTACTCATGAAATTTTTACTTATTAGATAAAAGGTTTCTTTGGAAAAAATAAAGCAAGTTTATTGTAAATATTACCTTATGTAACATTTGCAAAATATTTAATTTAAGTCATGGTCAGCAAAACCTACATAGTCTTTTGGCACTGTTCCAAAGGTCTACAAAACTGAGGTACACACCTGTTATTATTTGGCTGCCCACACTCCTGTTTCACGTAGGAAACTGCGCCACTCCTTTCCAGTGTGGGTTTTGATGGTATTTTCCATTTAAGCGACTCAGTTTAATGGTAACAGTGGTGGTGAAGAAACCAGGACTCAGCCAACCATGGAAGAAGAGATGCATCAGAGGGATACACTATATTCAGGCAGGATGAAAGTCCTCCTCAAAATTGACATAGGAAGAGAGGGAGAGCAAAGCTTGTTTCCGACTGTAGTATCTAAACTGAAAGTGTTGTTGGCCTAGAGTTCCAGAACTGTTTTTAATCAACCATGTGCAGAAATGAATAAAGATATCATATAGAGGAAAAGCAAGTAGAAATGTATTGAAAATGAGCCCCAATTGCATTGCTTCAACACAAAAATTAAGATTTCCTACGGCTGGATACATTCTTATACTTTCTATATATGGAAGTTAATTTTCTTTGGAGCTTAATTCAGTTGATTTTCTTATACCTTAAAGAAAGTATCTCTGATTAATACCAACCAAAGTAAAATGGAACAATGGGAGATGAGATATTATTACAATATAGCTATTATATTATTGAACATAATTTCTCAAGGCATATTCTAAGATGTTAGTTATCTTCTCCCTCCGCCCCAAAAAAAGAAGTCCTAGGGTCAAATAAGTTGGGGTTGGGGTTAAATCTATTTGTGCTTAAATACACACACATTATTAATCTTAAAAGGTAACAGATTTATTTATTATGAAACCTCAAAAAGATGTAAAATGTTAATGTAATTTGTTCCTAAACTACTTATTGCAGTTTTACTTGCTGTAATCTCATGCTACATTTAAATATTTAAACCAGTGAAATATGAGAGAAAAAGTAATTACGATTTCTATGAAAGCTAAGTTAACTTTTTAAAGAAAATGATAAAAATAGATGTTAAAATATAGGCATAGAAATACAAATGTAAAATGTGAGAAAAAATCAAAGATCTACACAGATTAGTTCTGGAAATATTTTACAGTTCTTACTCTATATTAAAGCACTTGAATGAATAAATGCAAACTGTGGAGTTTGCTATACAAATGTGATAAGGTCCTGGCTTTTAAATCAATGTGCAGCTATATGATAGCACATGTTCCACTTTTTGTAATTACTTTTTGTAATTGTTCATAAAAATACACACACACAAACCACAATTTCCTTTCCATTAAGATGTACATGCTTACGAGCTTAAAATTAATTTTGTCATTTCTATATTTATAAATGTAGATGCTTTTTTAAAAAATAACAGGAATAAAGAAGACATAAAATCACCTCCCATCCTACAATTGACCAATAAGAATTTAACAAAATTTTATACTCTTAATTCTGTGTGTGTATATAAATGAGGGACTTCAAAGATTTCATTGAAAATACATATTATAAAAATTCATAGGTTTCAAATTTTTTCACCAACATCAATTTTTACTTTAATTCCATTTTCCATGGAACTTTTGAAGTACTTTCATATATATAAAATATACACTGAAAGAATAATATACAAGGTTACT
This sequence comes from Sylvilagus floridanus, assembly GCA_949820135.1. Taxonomy (NCBI): domain Eukaryota; kingdom Metazoa; phylum Chordata; class Mammalia; order Lagomorpha; family Leporidae; genus Sylvilagus; species Sylvilagus floridanus. The sequence goes on along the minus strand of OX463224.1, from coordinate 98,479,719 downwards.
ATTTCTAAAAACAGTATTGAATCTAGACTCACATTCTCCATATTTACAAAGAAAATAAAGGGAACTGTTTCAGTTACATTACATAAGTAGTAAAAATATGGGTTCTCAATTATACAAAAATTTAGTTGCTAAATTTAAAGTAATATTTCTTAGCAACAATAGGTACTAGTAAAATATCTGAATACAATTTAATTAAAACCCATGATATTAAGGTTGAAATAATTACTTTTAACTGCACATTACAAGTTTAATCAAGCTTAACTGTAACAATTGACTCAGCTATTACAGATGAGGAGGGATTTCATCCTTCTTCAAATTTTAATTGCACTGAAATTTCAAACTGTCATTGTTTTTAACACATTCACATACATTATCATCTATAATAATTATTTTAAATTTTTTTAGCGTAAACTAAGAGGACATTACTAGTCTTCTTTGCATGTATTCAGTCCTAAATTCTTTATTTTTAATTTATCCCTTTGTGGATTTCATTTGACCAGAATGCTTTTTCCTTCCCAGAAAAAGGTCTAGGTCTTTAATTGCTGTACTCTCATCTATCTGATAATGTGTGTCTCTTAGTTTTATTTAAATAAAGGCAAACTGGCTTCATGTAAATTATATGCAATATTTTATTTTACTGAAAAATCATTTGCATTGTCCTAGAGTTTTCTGATATTTTATTATGATTGTAGAAGAAAATTCAGTTTAATATGTCCTGTTTTTGTTTTTGTTTTGACAAGCAGAGTTAGACAGTGAGAGAGAGAGACAGAGATAAAGGTCATCCTTCCATTGGTTCACCCCTCAAACGGCCGCTACAGGCAGCACACTGCGCCAATCTGAAGCCAGGAGCCAGGTGCTTCCTCCTGGTCTCCCATGCAAGTGCAGGGCCCAAGCACTTGGGCCATCCTCCACTGCCCTCCCAAGCCACAGCAGAGAGCTGCACTGGAAGAGGAGACACCGGGACAGAATCTGGCGCCCCAACCGGCACTAGAACCCAGGGGTGCTGGCACCGCAGGTGGAGGATTAGCCTAGTGAGCTACGGTGCTGGCCAATATGTCTTGTTTTGTTCATGGAGATCAAAACTGTCAAAAAATGTCTTGGTTTTGATCTTTCACTTTTATGTCCATGTCACTCAACAATAGACTATGTATCTTTTTAACATGGAAGAACACTTTATTTCAAGAATATAGTTGTGTTTTTTTTAAAAAAAATATTTATTCTGGAACGCAGCAGGGGAAGAAACATATATATATATACATATATATACACACACACACATATATATATACATATATATATATACATACACTCATATATATTATATATATGTATGGAGAGAGAGAGAGAGAGAGAGAGAGAGAGAAACCTTTTATCTGCTTTTCACTAACTAGGTCTGGGTCAGGCTGGAGACAGGAACCAGGAACTCAGTCTGAGTCTCCCATGTGGGTGGCAGGAAATCAAGCACTTGGCCCATAACCTGTTGCCTCTCAAGATGGGCATTAAAAGGAAGCCTGAACAGAAAGTGGATCCAGAACTTGAAATCAAGCACTCTGATAGGGAAGAGGGTATCCTGAAGGGCAACTTACATATTGCGCCAAACAGCTGTCCCTATACTATTCTTAGACAAAAGTTCTGTTCCCTTATTTTAAGGCACCTGTTCAGATGCATTTAAATTTTTATTTGAAAGACAGAGTTACAGAGTTAAGTAGAGACAGAGAGAGGTAGAGACATAGAGAGAGAGAGGTCTTCAATCTACTGGTTCAGTCCACAAATGGCCTCAACAGCAGGAGCTAAGTTGATAGAAGAAGCCAGGACTTTCTTCCAGGTTTCCCATGTGGGTGCAGGATGAACCAAGGAGTCAGGCCATCCTCTGCTGCTCTCCCTGGCGCACTAGCAGGAAGCTGGATTGGAAGTGGAGAAATAGGGACTTGAACCAGCACCCATATTGGAAGCTGGCACTGCAGCTGGGGCTTTAACCTGCTGTCCCATGGTGTCAGTCCCCAGATATATTCTGAAAAGGCTGATATAATTTCTCTTTCTTATTTGTGATAATATCTTAAATGACATGCCACTAACTGTTTTCTAGATACCTTCTTTAAGAGTTGAGATAATCTCATAACAATGACTTGATTGAACACTGCAACATTTTATGTACAACTAAAAATAAAAACATGTTTCAAATATTATAATTATTGGGTAATATTTATCATTACATGCATTCTAAGAAAAAACAGGAAAATTTAAAAAGAATTTGGATTTTAGAATTGATGAACTGTTTCACAACAAAAGAAATCCAACAAGGTTTAGTAGAAAGATTTGATCACTTCACTGAAGTAACAGAGGTAGTTACTGGTCAAAGCATTAGCCCCCTTCCCCATACCTGCAAATTCCTTTCCTTATTTTCATCCAGCAAAACAACTTTCTCCATTCTAAAGCACGAGAATATAATGGGTAGAGCTAGAAACCCAATCTCACAAAAACAAAAATGTTCAGCTATCTTCAAATAAAAATGTCTGCCTTATATATTGACTCCTGATATTGGATCCTAAAATACAGATTGTCTCTGTTCTGTATATTGATCAGAAGATTTATGATCTGGTAAGTTTCTCCCATTCATTAGGAGATAACACACTGAACTAATGGCCTATTGATTCAATTCTATGTTGAGCATTTAGAAAGGCTTATTACACTGCAGTTGCTCCTTAGTTATCCAGTGTTTCACCCTAATGATTGATGAAAACGCTATGACCTTTTGAATGGTGAATTCTCTTTGGCCATTTTTAGATCATTATTGGATAATCTGAAAATGATTGAGTTTAAAATGAATATGAATAAATTATTTCCAGAAGATTATTTTTCTTTTGTATTGAAAGATGAAAAGTTTAACATGGTTCCAATAGAATCACTGAATCTTAATGAAATTCATATGGAATGAAATTATAGATAGTATTGAGTGAAATTTATTATCAAAGAATGCCTTTGAATATGATTTTAGCATCAAAAGATAGCATTAGGTGGCCGATGCCATGGCATAGTGAGTAAAGCCACCGCCTGCAATGCGGGTATTCCATATGGGTGCCAGTTCGAGCCCTGGATGCTCCACTTCCAATCCAGCTCACTGATATGGCCTGGTAAAGCAATGGAAGACGGCCCAAGTGCTTGAGCTCCTGCACCCATTTGGGAGACCAGGAAGAAGCTCCTGGCTCCTGGCTTAGGGTCGGCCCCGATCTGGCTGTTGCAGCCATTTGGAGAGTGAATCAGTGCATGGAAGACCTATATCTCTCTCTGCCTCTGCCTTTGTGACTCTACCTTTCAAATAAACAAATAGATCTTTTTTTTAAAAGAAGCATTAGAATTGAAGATACCATATCCCAGCTAAACCAAAAATACCAATATGAGATCTGACTCTTTGGTTAACTTCCCTGAGGCTCAGTCCCATGACCACTCTTATATGTAAAATAGCTAGGAAGATACAGCATCTAGCTGAATAGATATTAATATTCATAAGATGGAAGTGATGGTGCTGTTACTAAAAGGAAGGTAAGAATACCATATATTGAAGTACAAGCAACAGTGTCTGCCACAGGAAGTTATTTAAAAAGACCTCATAGTTAAATACAAATAAAACTAAAATGTAAATAAAGATATAATGCCTGATTGGCAAACACTTTTTTTTTTTTTGAGAGTGTTTTATATCTCATGGACTTATTTTTACCTTCCAGGTAGAAAGTAATATTTCATTGTTTGTCATTTCTTTATTTTTCACCACTTCAGAATCATAATATTCTTGCTGAAAGAGGAAGTTTAGTGAAATATTTGAGTCAACCAGAATTGTTGCAATACTTTCATCCAAACAACTTAGAATGCAATTAGCGATACAGGTGAGGGGATTTAAAAGGCAGGTTGGTGTTTCTCCTTCCCCATTAAAATAGAGTCATTTTGTTGAAGTGAGATGATTGTCTCTAAGATATTGTTCTTTCATCAAATTTCCCCATTCAACCCACTTCTAAGTTCTCGTAGGGTTTGAGTAAAGAGTATGATAATTGAATTGCTTTAGCTAATGATATCCCCTGATGAGGAGGCAAGAAGCAGAGCAAAGTTTTGAACAGCTGAAGGTATAATTTGGCCTGGCATGAACCTCCTTTCTTGCAAGAAATGGAAGAGGAAAAAACAGAAAACAAAACATAATAAATAACTTCTTGAACTAATGTGCTTTAAAGATAAAAAAAAAAACTCCCTGATGAAAAATTTTCTCAGCATCTATGCCTCCACAGTATGTGGTGCAAGCTTTGATTTTTTGAAATTTTGAACAAGTTTTGCATGGTATCTGAACAAAGGATTTGGGAGACGTCAACTCTTCAACTAAAACTTTCCTAATAGATAGCCTCTCCATTTGAAAAAGCTCTTTGAAATCCAATGTGGAAACATACTTTTTGACACACAAATTCACCCCTGACTGCAGCTGTTTCGTTAGTCAAAATAAAGTTGCTGTTGTTTTTTAGAATGAATTTATGGGGATCGTCACTGTGGTGTAGCAAGTAAAATTTCCTCCTGCAGTGCCTGCATTCCATATGGGCACAGGTTCGAATCCTGGCTGCTCCACTTCCAATCCAGCTTTCTGCTCTGGCCTGGAAAAGCTGTAGAAGATGGCCCAAGTCCTTGGGTTCCTGTACCTATGTGGGAGACCCAGAAGAAGCTCCTGGCTCCTGGCTTTGGATTGGCACAGATCCAGCTGTTGAGGCCATTTGGGGAGTGAACCAGAGGATGGAATACTTGTCTCTCTCTGCCTTTGCCTCTGCCTCTCTATAACTCTTCCTTTCAAATAAATAAATAAATCATCTTAAAAAGGAGTGCATTTATAGCTCTGGACAACTGGAGATATTGGCATGTCCTATCCTGCAGAACAATTTAAAAATCAAACAGCCTAGAAGAAAAGAACATAATTTTTGTGTTCTAAAAATTAACCAGGGGTGGGCATTTGCCCTAGTGAGTACTTGACTATATCTTGTAACTGAATGCCTGGGTTTGATACATCTGGCTCCTAACACCAGCTTCCTACTAAAGTGGACCCTAAGAGGCAGTGATAATGATTCAGGTATTGGTGTCCTGCTAGCCATAAAAGATACCTGTACTGAGTTTCTGCTTCCTGCTTTGGCTTCAGCCCTTCCCAGGCTGTCACAGGCATTTGGAGAATGAAGCAGCAAATGAGAGGTGTTTCTGTCTAGCTCTTGCTGTGTGTGTGTCTACGTGTGCATGTGTGTGTCTCTCCACTCCCCTGCCTCTCAAATGAACATATTCCAAAAGTAATTATGAAATAAATAAAAATAAACAAGGAAGGCAAAATAAGGTAGTGGATGAATAAGACACTGTGGTCAAGTCTTGCCACAGAGACGCCAATTGAAACAGTTATTCATGCACCTGGTCACCTGCACAAGTAAGCCAGGTGAGAGATCACTATGCCTGTTTTCAGTATACCTGAAGAAGGCAGGAAGGAATCACTCTATCAATCCTTACCCAGTTCCAAAGGACACAGTATGAACATAAATGTCTTCAAATCAGAAGACAGAAAAGAAACAATGTCCAGACCTTAGTCTTGAAACCCAATGCCATGCCTGTTACAGTGAAACCTACCTCAGACATTATTCAACAGCCTCTGCCTCATATCAGTACCTTTGGACTGAATCTTTGGCTGAAGGAACAACTTCACCACTCCTCTCATACCTCCAGCAAGACAGTGGAGCAAGACTCCATCTGCTGAGGAATAAACTTAGGGCTTTGGCTTGACGCTCAGTGCCAAACTTGCTGCAGTGAGACTAGCACCAAACAAAGTCCATAGGCTTCTACCCACATGGCCAGTTCTTGCACATCCAGCCTCTAGAGTTGCTCTAGCAATAGGCAGAGATTTGCACCACAGTGGAACAGTTTTATTTCTGCCTGTAAACTGCCAGTATTGTGTAAGTCTGGGTATACTCTGAGATTGCAGAGTCCAGTAACTGTGGGGCTTAGGTGCAGCCAAGCTTCGGGTCAGCCCATACAGCCAAAGTACTACCTCTACCACCTCTCCTCCAACGTCAGATATACAATAAGGAGTCATAGTACAACTACACGAAATAGGATAGGAAATGGAGCTCTGGCCTTTGGCTTATAGTTCAATATTAGCCCCACTAGTAGTGAGATCCAGCATCAGAGACCAGAGCCATAATCCCAGACCATTACTTGCAGATAGAGTTTCTAGATATTCCTTTATATCAGGTAAAGACCTGTGTCTTGATTGGACAAACAAATGTTTCAGTCTGAATCACCCTCAATTATTGTGAGCCTGTCATACATCTGAAAGACAATTCAGGATCCTGTAGCTGCAAGAATCAAGTATAATCCAGTATTGTGTCCTCCATGGTAACCCAGGAACTGCCTTTACAACCCTTGCACAATTACAGGTAGAAAGTAAAGGGCAAAACTTCAACCACTGGGTAAAGGGACATCAAATCAAGCACAAGACAGCTTATTGGACCTAGTAAAATCACTAATGGAAAGATACTAATGGCTCTCATCCCCAGAAGAAGGTCTGTCAATAGAGTGCCTGGACATGCCCCAACTCACATAGAGATTATTCAACTCAGAAAATTGGACTTCCATTCCAGTCAATGTCATTGTGTTTTATGCAGTGGCTTTGTGCTGCAAGCCTACCTCAGCATCAAGAACATAGCAAAGAGTGCATTGGTCCTAGCCTGTACTATGCAAATCGAAGGGCTTTGGTCTCTGGTTTTGAATCTAACATTGTAGCATAGGTGGCCATAGGACTTCTCATTTCATTCCTCCCCCCAACTTCATTCAACACAGCATGGTTTCTTGGTGGAGGAAAAGATAGAAGAGTGCCAAGACTTTGCATAAAACCTGAAGTTGGCACTATGAGGACTTTCATGCATGGAAAAAGCAGATGTGTAGCAGCAAGCAGGGACACCACACATGACTCCTGCAGCCAGGGGCTAGGGGAGATGCCAGTTTCTGAGAGTGGGGTGAGGGTAGTCTATGGCAGCCAGTGCCATTGCATGAGGGAGAACATTATGGACCATACTATATTTGAGTCTGGCCTGGAGCCCTAGCAGGAGGCAAGGTTTCCACCTAATACAGTGAAAGTAAGTACATTTATTTCTGTCCATCTCCCAAATTGGGTGCCTAAAAGCAGGGCACCATATTGACACCAGTAGAAGCTGTGGTGGTTATCACATGTGACCAGGGAATTTTACGAGAGGGAAAAAATTCACAGTTGCCACTGGCTTTGAGTCTGGACGGCACTCATTAAGGACTGTGAGGTGCCCCATCCTTTCAACTTATCATTGGTTCTGGGGCTCAAACTGCCAAGGTACAGCACCCACTGGCAGGTGGCTCTGGGAATGACTTTTCACTTTACATGATGGAGCAGGCTTGCAGAATGAAGAGGGAATCCTCTAGAACCCATTACTGTAAAAGTCCTGTGTGCTATGACTGCAGGAATTCTATAACTGCTTGATAGGACACCGTGTGTAGCAGGGTCTCTGAAAATCAGTGTGGCTGGCATCAGAGGCTCAGAGATCCTGATGGTCTGTGGTGGGTCATTGCAGAAGGTTCCTTACTCACACTGAGGAACACATGGATCCTTTGTGTGGTTCATGCAGCAATGTGAATGGGGGTTGTACCACTATGGTCTAAACCCAGTCATTGACCACATCAGAGGAGAGGTTGTGAGACTGAGATTACACCAACATGCATGATCATATCCTCACCCCTACTGACAACTTGGGTTTCACCCTGGATTCTCACCCTATGCCATAGCATTGATCTAATTCCCCTAATCCCACCCAGCACTTGCCTTTGTGCATTCACTGAAGGAGCAGACACTCCACCAAACCACTGAGGCACATTTCATAGAGAAAACACATCACAGAAGAAAACTAGCAAGTATTTCAATAAATGCCTAAAAATAAATGAAGAAAGACAAGAACAAGAAGGACAACATGACTCCCAAAGGAACATAACAACACTTAAATATTTAAATATGAAGATGAAAAGATTGATGAAATGCCTGAAAAGGAATTCAAAAGAATGATCACAGGATTACCCTAAAGCAATGAGAAGTAAATTAACAAGTTAAAGAAATCCATACATGACATGGAAGAAAAATTTTCCTGTGAGATAGAGATTTTAAGAGAAATCAAATTAATTATTAATTATTAGAAAAATTAAATATTAGAGTTGAAGAATTCAATATATGAGGTAAAAAGTATGGTGGGAAGCCTTAATAACTGACTTTGTGAGCCAGAAGAAAGAATATCTAAGTTAGAATATAAATCTTTGGAAATAACTCAGTCAAGCTAAGAAGGAAGAAAAGAGGTAGGGGGAGGGGAAGAAGGAGGGAAAAGGAGAGGAGGAGAGGAAAGAAGAGGGGAAGGGTGGGAAGAGGAGGAGAATGAAAAGGAGGGGAAGGCAGAGGAGGAGAGGGAGGAGCAGGAGGAGTGGGAAGGAGAGGGGGAGGAGAAAGGAGAAAGGGAGAAATGGAGGAGGAAGAGGACAAAAAGGAGGAGGAGGAAAGAAGAAATCAGAAAGATAAAGGCAGTGTTTGAGATTTATGGGATACGATCCAAAAACCCCACATGCCAACCTTAGGAGCTCATGAAAGTGTTGAAAGAATGAATGGATGAGAATACCTATTCAGTGAAATAATCACAGAAAACTTCCCTAATTTGGAGAAAGGCAGAGACATCCAAATACAGGAAGTGCATAGAACTCATGAAACACATGACCAGAAAAGATCTTCATCACACTATATTGTAGTCAAACTTTCAACAATAAAATATGACTAAAAGAGTATAAAATGTGCATGAGAGAAATGCCAGATTACTTTCAGAGGATCTCAAATTAGACTCACAGCTGATTTCTCATCAGAAACTCTACAAGCTAGGTGATAGTAAAGAGACATAGTCCAAGTCTGAAAAGAAAAAAAAAACTTTCAACTCAGAATATAATATCCTGCAAAGTTATCATTTATGAATGAAGTGAATTGAAGAACTTCATAACAAACACAGCAACAAAGTTAGAAGCATTTCCTCTAAGATCCAGAACCAGATAAGGATGACCACTTTCACTATTGCCATTCAATACAGTTACGTAAGCTTTAGCCACATCCTTTAGCATGAAAAAAGGGGGGATTCCAATTGGAAAGGATATCAAATTATCTCTGTTTGCAGATGACATGATCCCATAAATAGGGGAACCAAAAGAATCCACATAGATAATACTGGAATTCATAAGATAATTTGGTAAAATTCTAAGATATAAAATCAACACACAAAAATCAATAGCCTTTGTATATACAAACAATGCTATGGTTGATAAAGAACTTGTAAGTTCAGTACCATTCCCAATAGCTTCAAAAAATTAAATACCTTGGAGTGCATTTTACAAAGGATGTGAAAGCTCTCTAAAATAAAAATTACCACACATTAAAGCAAAATATAGAAGAAAACTAAAAAATGGAAATTTATTCCATATTCATTGTTTGGAGGAATTAATATAATCAAAATTTCCATACTAGACAAAGCAATTTACAGATTCACTGCATTCCAAATCAAAGTACCAAAGACATTCTTCTCAGATCTAGAAAAAAATGCTAAAATTTATATGGAAACAAAGGTACCTTGAATAGTTACAGCAGTCTCAAACAACAAAGACAAAGCTGGAGGCATCACAATGCCAGATTTCAAGACATACTACAAGACAGTTATAATCAAAATAGCCTGGTGCTGGCAAAAAACAGACATATATACCAATGGAACAGATTAGAAACTCCAGAAATTAAACCATGCAGCTGAAATCAACTACTCTTTGACAAATGATTTAAAATCAATCTTTCAAGAAACAACAGTCTCTTCAACAAATGGTGCTGGGGAAATTGGATCTACACGTGCAGAAGTATGAAGTAAGACACCTAACTTACAAGGTTCTAAGTCTATGACCTAACGTAATCAAATTACTAGAAGAGAACATTGGAGAAACTCTGCAAGACGTTGGCATATGCAATGGCTTCTTGGATAAGTTCCCAGAAGATCAGGCAATCAAACCAAAAAGAGACAAATGGGATTAGACCAAGCTAAGAACCTTCTGCACTGTAAAAAAAACACTCAACAAAGTGAGCAGGTAAACAACAGAATAGGGGAAAATTTTCAAACTATGCAAGTAATAAAGGATTAATATACAGCATCTATAAAGAGCTGAAGAAATTCAACAACAACAAAACAAGTTAAGAAATGGGCAAATGATATGAATAGGCGTTTTTCAATGGATGAAGTACAAATGGCAAATAAACACATAAAATAGGGCTCCGGATGACTAGCCATTAGGGAATTATAAATAAAAATCACAATGAGCGTTCATCTCACCCCAGTTAGAATGGCCATCATACAGAAATCAAAAAACAATAAATGTTTTTGAAGATGTGGGAAGCAAATGACCCAATTTAAGAATAACAAAATATTTGGTTAGAGAATTTACCACAGAAGATATGAATATACAAATGTGAAAAGATGCTTGCATTACTCATTACTAGGGAAATGGAAAATAAACTCAGAAATGCAATTACACATCCACAAGAATTTTATAAGGGAACTGTCAGACAATATTAGGAGTCAGATAAAATATAGATAAACTGGAATTTGTTAGAAGGAAGATTAAAAAATGGCACACGAGTTTTTCATTCTGTCTTATGAAACGAAAGTAACTGTTGAGTTGTTCACTCTGATTCTGCCTTTGTCCTCATTAACTAGTGTCCACAGAGGAGAAGATATTTATAAATAGTATGTCAGATTATGGCACTCCTTGCTATTCAATTGTTCCATGCTTCCTACAGCTCCCTATGTGATCTAACTCCCCACTAACTTCCTTGTCTCTTTCCTAACCATCTCGGTGTTGATAAGTGAGCCATCCTGCTTTTATATTCCCTCAGAGTCAAAGGACGTATTGCATCTTAAAACATTTGCCCCACATGTTTACTTTTCTGGAATATTCTTTCACCAAATATTCCAAGATCTATTTCCACACTTCAATAAAATCTCTTTCCCAAAGAGATCTTTCTTGAGTTTTCAATCTAACAAGCACATCATTTATTGGATCTCCTTGACTTGGCATTGTTCTTATGGCTGAATCACATATATCCATTTTTAATCAGCTTATTACTTTTGTCTCTTCTGACTATAAGCAACATGAAAGTATATTCTTTGTATCTTTACTTCACTATCTTTTTTTTAAGGATCCATAATAGTGCCATGAACATAGGAGTCGCTCAACACTTGAGCCTACAGTTAGTAAATCAATGAATGATAAACAGCCCCTCAACACATTTGAATATGATTTAAACTGAAATAGATCCCAGGTGATTCACCATGGGTTAAGAAACATAGTATTGCAAGGGAATCCCCAATCAAACTTAAATGACTGAATTAAAATACCCAGATCTATTTAAAAGACAAAACAAAGGAAAATATTTTCCATTCAAATTAGGAAACACGTTCACAGATAATATAAATATTTCCATGAAAATTAAATTAAAATAAATTCAATATTTTCTATAAAAATTCATTATGCATTTGCTACTTTCTATTTTTATTTCAATATTAGACTTTATATAATTTATCTCCCTTAGGGAACTTCATGGATATGTAAGACATCTGCACATAAGACTGTTCTCGTAAGAGGATAGAAATTTATCTATGAACAATTAATCATGTCTTCCTGGAAATGCTGGGTAGCCCCAGTCTGCTCATAGCTATTTATCTCCTTCCTTAATAAATTGCCTTATCATATGCTTTAACTGTTTGCATCTTGAATTCTGCATTAAATTTCATATTTACTTTGCAACTATAGTAAAGTCTTCCATAAAAAAATGTGAGCTCCAAATAATTCAATCCCATATCACATAAAATGTTATGGGACTATGATTGCAAGGTAAATGAAATGACTAGAGAAAGCAGTCCCTGGTTTGTGGAGCTCCTACCACTAGCTACAGGCTTCTAATCCTTCCAAGAGCCAGGTAGCTTTTGAAGTCATTTAGTGAGGTCTGATAATTTAAATACCCATGGTATAAATTCTAATTTCTGTGGTTAGGTAGTATCTCCCAGAAAGTTATCTTTTTTAGGGGCCCCATCCAGGAGAAATAGCTGACAGAATAGAGAAATTTTAAGGCCCACCCTCTGCCTCTGTATTCTACTAAATGGGGCTACTTTTGTACTTCCACTTGGCCTTGTCCTCCACTCCTCCTGCCACCTTCCTCTCTCCTCTCTTTGCCCTTTTGAAACTTGTTTAAAGGGGGAGGATAAGGGAAAATCACTAAGTAAAGTATGTCCGAATTCATATTATAAAAGGGTTTTGTTAGATCTTTTTCACTAAATAAAGTATGTCCGAATTCATATTATAAAAGTGTTTTGTTAAATCTTTTTCATTTTAATACTTTGGAAGTTAAATTAGAATGTGTGGATGAGTTAAATAAATTGCCTTTGTCTCTGTACTTGTCATTTTACATCTCACTAGCAAGTGCTTCTTTAACAAACTGAAATAGACAGATACAAATCAAAACCCACAAAAGGAGTATGAATAAAGCACCAGGAGTTTGTGTCACATCCCCAGATTTGGACTACTCCACATAGAGAGACAAAGTCAAAAAGGTCATAGAAGAATAACAATATTGTATGCCACAGCGCAGAAAAGGAGAAAGATCAAAACAAACATCAAGAAACAAATCCCCATGTATCCCATGTGGATCTGTGCTTCCTGCTTTATAAAGTATGTCCTCTAAGGCCATTTCTTACTCTAAAGTTTACTTATTCAAGATGAAAACATCTATCACACCCCGATTGCCCAGGTGGGACATTACACATCCAAAAATAGATTGCAGCAGAACTTTGCTGTTCTGACCAGGAATTCCACTTCGGAAACTCTGGATAAATGTAAATGTTTGGATCACCATTTGCTGCCTCGTATTATACATCTTTGGGAGAGTGGCTTTAAAATAAGAATATAATGCTGACTGCAGCCCAACATGGAGAAGTTTTTGTAAAGTTTTATAAGTGGTTATGGCTTAAAGTCAAAGCCAAGTCCTTTTGTAAAAATCATGAGCGTTATTAGAAATAATTTACTGAACACAAAGACCCTCTGCTGAGTGCAAGAGTAAAGTTATGTTGGTGACATAGTAATCAGCAATCAAAACTGATTAATACAGTTTTACTATCTAGCAATAAAACTAGAGAACTTAAAAGCACTAACATTGTATTTGATTTAAAAATTATGGTTAAAGTGATTCAAGTACAATATTAATATATGTTTGTGTATTTTTTGAAAAGAAGTTTAAATGAAAACGATGTGGTCAGATTTATGTGTCACCTAACAGACTGATGTTTGTTTATGTGTAACCTGTCAGAGGGATGGCAGAGAGAATGGATCCAAGAGATAATATACCATATATAGTAAGAGCTGAGATCTATATTCTAGTAGACTTGACACTGGATCTTGAATTCACCACTTATTTTCTATGTGATTTCTTCCAACTTTTAAAATTTCATTCATTTAATCTGAGGGAATGAGATTATATAATTTACCCCAAAGTATTATTATAAATAACCAGATGATAGATTAAGCATAGAATATTTCTCATAAGTAAATAATCTATGAAGATTTTATAATTTTTGTTATTCCAGTTCTTATCTTTATCATTATTTTCATTAGCATCTTGGCAATCTTACCAAGGCCCATCATTTGACTCTTCAGTAGTCAGATTTAGGAACCCCATTTTGTTGCCATTCCACTGTTTTTTTGTCTATTCAGAGTGAACTCAAGCCACCTAAGTCCATGAAAGACTAATATACAAGCCTGAATGGCAATTACTTTATTTTCAATAATAACTACAACTTTTTTAAAGATTTATTTTATTTATTTGAAAGACAGTTACAGAGTGAGGTCTTCCATCCGCTGGTTCACTCCCCAGAGGGGCACAACAGCTGAAGCTGCACTGACCTGAAGCCAGAAGCCAGGAGCTTCCTCTGGGTCTCCCACACACGTGCAGGGGCCCAAGGACTTGGGCCATCTTCTACTGCTATCCCAGGCCATAGCACTGAGCTGGATCAGAAGAGGAGCAGCTGGGACTAGAACCGGCACCTATTTGGGATGCCGCACTTCAGGCCAGGGCTTTAACCTGCTTTGCCACAGTACCAGCCCATAACTACAATTCTGAGACAAAGAATTGCCAGCACATTATATCTCTAGGAACATATGAGAAGCAAGCTTATAATCCTATGGTTGATGAGTAAGCACAGGGTCAGAAAAAGGAGTGTCAATGATATAGTTCTTGTGTGTAGTAATAATAGGATATGGTGGCATGATGTATTTATCTCTGCAGTGAAGATACATCTTTTTCACAAGCCCAATTCTGTGAGGAAAGTGCTATTTTTATTATCTTGTGTTTAATCTCCATTAGAAAATTTATATCTTAAGGCTTCTATTTTTGGTCTCTAGTCTGACACTACTCACATAGCCTTTTTTTAAAACTAGGTACATAATATAACTAATTATTTTCCACTTCCTATATTGCTATAGAATTTCTAGATCTCTTCAGACATTTAGCCTCATATCACAATGATTAGTAGTAATTTCTTTTACTGAGTCTCCAGGCCCAGAATGTCAGAAAACCATTTGGTTTTCTCTAGGTCATGACTAATCCCAAGTATTGAATGAACATTTTTTACAGGGAATAACATTATTTCAAATTTCTTGATAACTGCTTATCACCTTGTTAAAACATTACCCTGGTAATTTACCTCATTAATCAGACTTAAGTTGATTGGATGTGTCAGGTGAGGTAGGTTGGAGAGATGCTTATAGATAAAGGTATTGATTCCTGCTTTGCTGGCTGGGTCATTGCAACATAGAACATGAAAAGGAGGACCAGCTTTGTAAGGATGAGGAATTAACTCAGCTTTGACAGAGCCAATTTAAGATATTCAACAGCCACCCTAGGAGTATTCTCTAGTAAAATGTTAGGTATGTGCATCAGGACTTCAAGATACAATTTAGGATGAAGTTTAGAGGTGAGGATGACAAGGCTACAAACTTTAATTAAATGTGAATTAGAAGTCTCAGTATCAAACTTTGCAGCTTATTCAAATACAGAAGTACAAAGGTAGACTTTGAAATTTACTTCTGAGAGATTTGGATATCTTGGTGATGGAGAAGCCAGGAAGGCTTTCTGTAGTCTGTGGATTCAAAAAACAGAAGATAAAGAACTAACACTAAGGAGAAAATCACATGCATTAGGTACTATTGAATGATAAAAGGAACTCTAAGTATAGCTCATTTCTTTTAATTGTCAGTTCCCCCCCTTTTAACTCTGTTTTTCAAATGAGACAATCAAATCTCAGAAAGTTTAACTTGTCCTGTATAATGCAGTGGGCACTTTTGAAAAAGTCAAACTCATGGGATGTCAATTAAAATGCACTTTTACTCTTGTCTTTCTTTTTGTCTCTATATTTTATCAGTGGAGGTGTTTCCCTACCATGTAATGAAAATGTGGGCAGGATTTATGACCATTTTGTGTACTCAATTTGTTTACTCAAAAGTAATATAACATTCACCATTACAGGAATGACATACTCTTACTTCAAGTCATCAGACATGAATGTTGAGTGAAATGGAAATTTCTCCTGAGTGTGGATAGTAGGAATTCTCAACTTGACCCCTGAGATTTCTACTTGTTTCTTGACTAAAGTATATTTAGGTAATGGTAAAATAAAGCTCTTGGTAAACAGGTATTGTGGTTGGGAGACAAAATCCTTCTACCTGATACGTGCTCAGAGTGGATGCCTTTCTTCCTGATCATCTTCGCATAGTATTCAGAAGACACACACACACACACACACACACACACACACACAGTTGCACCTAAGAGTTCATGACATGTTCCTGTATGTGGAAATATATTTTCTTTGGATTCAAATTCCTTCTTAAAATATTGGTCTTTGGCAATTTGTTCCACTAAGAATTTTTCTCTTGAGGCTCATTCAGTGCTCCAAGTGTTCTATGGTCAGTGTTGTAATGGCTTTAGGTTGGCTCTTTGTCCCAGTCCCTCACATCACTGTAAGAGCCAGCCTCTCTCTCTCTCTCTCTCTCTCTCTCCCTCCCTCCCTCCCTCCTTTATCAGTCTTTTCTGTTCCCACACCATTGCTTAATGGTGACACAAACTTTGTATCTTAATATTCCTCTAAAAGCATGTTCCTCTACTTCCTTACAGTTATAGGAAACACATAACCAACATTACAAGGGTTCCCATTAAAGCCCCTCTCCTTAGAGTTTAGATTGGGGTATGTGCTGTCACCTGTTTCCTAGCGATCTAGGAACACTCACAGCACACATGCAACTTTCTCTAAAGAAAAGCCCTCATAATTCTCTCCCAGTCTCTCTCGCGCGCTCACTCTCGCTCTCACTCTCAATGCTTTTGCTATCTTTTGGACTTTTAAAATCTCAAATTTATTTTCAAATATTTTCTTTTCAAATTTAATATCACTTAGTCTGTCACTCTGAGATTTGTTTGCTTTGCCCTCGGTTTAAAACTGACCTGCTATTATATTCTCATTACTAGAAAGGAGTTTAGAATATAAATCCAGGTCAGTCTGATCTAAAGTTCCTTTCCTATTAATTTTCACAGAACAACTTTCAATATCAATATTCTGAAGTTGTCCAGAGATATCGTCAACCGTGTCAACTCTTTCCCAACCCAAGCCAATATCCATTGACAACGTCTTGCATCTTTGACTTCTTAAAATGCTCTAAAAAAAGGATTGACATTCTTGTCAACATTTGTTGGCTGACTCTAGAGGAAAGTTTTCTAAATAAGAATATTTTCCAGTGCCTTCATTGTGGCGAAGTGGGTTAATGCCCTGGCCTAAAGTGCCCGCATCCCATATGGACACTGGTTCGAGATTCGGCTACTCCCCTCCAGATCTAGCTCTCTGCTATGGCCTATGAAAGCAGTGGAGGATGGCCCAGGTCCTTGGGCCCCTGCACCCACATGTGGGACCTGGAGGAGGCTCCTGGTTCCTGGCTTCGGATCCGCGCATCTCCGGCCATTGCGGCCATCTGGGGAGTGAACCATTGGATGGAAGACCTCTCTCTCTGCCTCTCCTCTCTCTGTGTAACTCTGACTTTCAAAAAAAATATTTTCCAACTTTTTAATATATTAACTTTAAGGAAACTGTTAATATAATATTATTTCTCTTCTCTTCTTTCAAGTTCTATATGGAGGATTCCTAGAGAGAAAATCTTGTGGCAAATTATCTTCATTTTCTATCTTGGAATATGACAATACTTGTTTTTCTCCTTAGATAGCTCTTGAATAATCAGCAATTGGAAATGTTTACCTGATAACATTATAATTCATAGGCTTTTTAAAATAAAAAATTAGATATGAGTATTTGTTTTGTTTTTCTTTTAAAGTATATTTAATCACAAAGTAAGGGGTCATATAGACTTTTGTATTTATAGATAGTTTGACAATTTTGATGATTCTAAATTTACTTGGTCATATATATAAAAATGCAGAAGAATGATGGAGTAGTGCATTTAAGAAATGAATGAGAAGACTAAAAAACCTAGACTCCCATGATGATTGTTACTGATAAATGCGCACAACTGTACTTTGTAAAATTTAAAGATACTCTACTAATATTATTCACCTTCATTCCTTGCTTCCCAGTGCACAGAAAAATTCTGGATGCATTCATCAAGAAAATTCATAGAGACACATTCCCTGATAGCCACAAAGGATTGGTTTCAGTACCCTCCTTGGATAATAAAATCTGTGGGTGTTCAAGTTTCTTCTGTGAAATGGCATAGTATTTCCATATAACTATGCATATCCTCCCGTATGCTTTAAATTGTCTCTAGATTACCTATAAAACCTAGTATAAAGTAAATGCTATTTGATCAGTTGAAAAACTGTATAATTTAGGAAAAAAATTACAAGAAAATCTGTATATGTTCAGTACAGATTCGTTTTTTCCAGATACTTGTGACCTGCCATTGTTTGAATAGAGGGCTATAGAACTCAGAGATACAGAAGGTCGACCCTACTCCAAAGCTGTATAATTGAAATAACACTTTGTAATTAAAGCTCTATGTCCATCAGTATTGAAATTTCTGTTTGTGTAGTTAGAGTACTTCTGAGCAAAACTGTTATTATTTTGACTCACTAGATTATTTGCAAACTATAGAATACTCAACACATACTTTAATATGTTTTTTAAAATAGCTGAAACATGACAGATTCTGATGAAGCAAAAATCAATATATCATCTTTATATTTTTTCTTCAATTGTGCTTTCCAATATCACTTATCTTGCATTTCCTCACATTTCACTTGATGCATTCTATTCAATAGCACATAGTAAGTTCCAACCAAAGAAATCTGTAGGCTCCATCTGTGACTGACAGCCAGTGGGTAGATTCTCTTTTAATTTAATTTAAATAACAGTTCATGAATCTTAGAATAATGAAAGAAGCCTGAAGTACAGATTGTTCTTCTTCATACAAAACCTTCCTACTCACACATTTCAGATCGTGCAACACTAAACAATTCCTTTGGTGATAACTAAAAAAAAAAAAAAATTATCAATCACATGGAAGAGAAATCAAGTGCAGATTAAGTCCATAATATATTTTAATTACAAGTGAGAAACAGGTAGAAATAACCTTTCTCCTAGTGTTTACATCTTATAGGAAAAAAACTTAAAGTGATCAACAATAAAATAAGACTTAAAGAAAAATTAAAAATAGATAGGAATACAACAAAAGGGGTCATTCAAAAAGCTAACCATACATAATGAGATGTGAAATTATGGTGGTAACTGGAAAAAAAACCAAATTTACAGATTATGTTACAGATAGACTGGCTGAAATTTAAAAGCTGGATAACATCAATTATTATAAAAAATGTGGCAATTGAGACCTCCAATGCACAGATTGTAGTGTTAAATATTTCTATAGTCATTCTAGTGAGCAATCTTCAAGTTGTTAGTAAAACTGAATACTTACACACCTTAAAAGTCATTGATGTCAACTCTGGGAACATGCCACAAAGAAATTCTCTTAATAAGTGATAAAATATACACAGCTTAAATTCACTATTTTAACAAATTTTAAGTGTACAGTTGCAGCATTAAGTAAATTCACATTGTTGTGCTGCTATCCCCACGGTCATCTCTAGGACATGTTCATCTTTCTCAACTCAAATGCTATACTTGCTGACTCCTCGTTCTCCCCTCCTTCTTGTCCCTGGTAGCCTCCACTGTATTTTCTGCCTTTATGAATTTCACTACTCTTGGTACTTCATATAAATGGAGTCATACAATAATTTACTTTTGAGGACTGGCTTATTGCTATGCTTTAAATATAATTTATCTTCCCAAATTCATGCAGGAGTTTGCTCTTCAAATTAAAGAGATTAGAGAATTAATCCAACTATGCATTCAAAGGAAGGACCAGTTAAAAATATCTTATCATAAATATTAAAGAAAAGAAAGGATGGAGGAATAAGGGAGGGAACTGTCATTATAATTTTTAAAATCATGTCTATGAACTACATGAAATCTGTTCTCTTTATATTAATTTTAAAAAGGCTAAATGTAAATAAATAGGGGCCAGATGGTGGCAAAGAGGGTAAAGCCACTACCTGTGATGCTGGAATCCCACATGGGTACCTGCTCGTGTCCTGGCTGCTCCACTTCCCATCCAGCTCCCTACTAATGGCTAGGGAAAAGCAATGGAAGATGGCCCAAGTGCTTGGGACCCCACTACCCATGTGGGAGACCTGGAAGAATCTCCTGGCTCCTGGCTTTGGTCTGGCCCACCACTGGTTGTTGAAGACATCTGAGAAGTGAGCCTGTAGATGGAACAGCCCTCTCTCAATGTCTCTCCCTCTCTCTGTATCTATAACATTCAAAATAAATCAGTAAATATTTTTAAAGTAAATAAATAAATCTTAAAGTAAAAGGAAAGGTCTTGGAAAATGAATAAATTATGTGGAGAGCCCATGATTGTCAACAAGTGGCTTTATAGGGAGAAGAAGGGAGAGAGATCACACAGATATACAATACATACTTCCTGTCTTTTGCCATGGGATACTCTGCATGCCCAAGTAGGCAGAGCCTCCCATGTGTCCCCAGTTCCTGTCCTGACAGCTCCCCTTCCAATCCACCTCCCTGCTAAAGGCCTGGGGAAAGCAGTGGAAAATAGTCAAAGTGTTTGGGCTCCTGTACCCTAATGGGAGACCTAGAAGGAGCTCCTGATTTCTAGCTTCAGCCTGGCTCAAGCTCTGGATGTTGCAGCCATCTAGGGAGTGAACCAGTGGATGGAAGATCTCCCCCTCCATAACTCTTTCAAATAAAAAAAACCACATCTTTAAAAATGGATCATAAAGAAAATCTTGAAAAGCTGTTAAGAGAAATAACGTGTGGGATTTATTGTATAGGCCCAATGAAACTGTCCTCATAATTAAAAAGTTGTCATCAATCTCAATATCTATCAAAAGGGTACAACTAGGTATATGAGCCACTCAGTAAGAAATACATTATAGCAGGATGAAGTTATCAGTAAGAGACAGAACTGGAAACACAGGTAGATCCTAAAATAACATTGTTGAATTAAAAATTAAAACGCTCTTCCCCATCTCTGCCCCTCTCTTTCTCCTATCTCTCTCTCTCTCTCTCTCTCTCTATATATATATATATATATATATATATATATATATACATATATATAAAATTATGCATGTGTATGTGTGTATACATATCTATGATATGTATAGAAAAATATTAATAGTTACTTATAGAAAACTTCCTTGCACATTGATTTCTCAAAAGAGATGAATGCCTATATGCATTTGTCTGTGAATAGACAGATATATTTATCTAGTTATCCACAAAGGAGTAAAGAGCAAAGGAGAAAAATCAGCCAAAAGTAAGATATATTTAGAGATTTGAGAGAATATAAATTAAAAATAGAGGATGAGTTAAGATATTTTATTTATATAACAAAATGGACACTTATGGCTTTATATAAAAATGTAAAAAAGTTGTCTGAAACACCTTCAAGAAAAAAAAAATCATTGTTCTTTAAAAGCTATTGTTAGATGGATTAAAATGTGAGCCTTCTGTTCACAAATACCTGCTGTGGATGCAGTGGAAAATTAGAACAAAATCGATTCCAGAATTATGAGAATGGATATCAGAGAAGTGCTACATTTTCTATAATTATATAGTTGCAACTTTCATATTTAGGCCTTTAAGTAAGTTGGACTCATTTTGTAACTAGAAAAAGATGGTCAGGAATGCTTTTAACATCAATTTAAAGGGGTCTTTGTACACCATATTTATAATTTTCTGTACATAGATCAAACACATTATATATGTTCACTTATATATTATATATATTTGTGTATACAATGAGACAAACTAAACCACAAAAATTATATAGAATATGTGACATAAATGTTTTTGCTTAAATTAATTCAAGCTGGGGTTCTTTCAATTGAATCTGAAGCAGCTTTGAATAACAGAGGTGTTATGAAATATTTCTGAGTTGGTATCACAATAAAATAAACTTTGGCTTTCATTGCTTCACCACAACCATTAGGAGTAGGAAATTGTGAAAGTAATTAAAAGTCTGTGTTATTGATTTTAAATTTCAGATGAAATAAAACTTATGAAAGACTTGGTTGTTGGCATTGCTATTTCACAGATGAGAAACTGAGGTTAATTAGTGCTTAATAAACTCCCTAAAAATCCCACTCAGTGAGAGTGTGTCTGAGATTTACCCCAATCTGCCATTTCCAAAACAAATCCTTCATCCAACAGTAATGCAGTCGGCAGATTTTTTTTCTAAAAATGGCAAAATATTGAATATTTTAAGTTTGGAACCTCATATTGTTTCTCCTGCAGCTACTCAGAATCCCTACGAGAGAACAAAAGAGTGTTGGGCAACATGTAAATGAATAAGCATGATTATGTTACTTCAAAATGTTGTTTGAGAAATAATTTGAATTTAAAATTTTCATGAAATATTATTCTCTCAGCTTTCTCAATAACTTGAAGTTCAGCAAGCATTATTCGTCTTCACACTGTGTAAGAGCAGGTGGCAGGTAGGCCTTGGTGCATGGATAAAAGTTTTCAAATTCTTGTTTCTAAAAAACATTTTATTTATTTATTTTTTATTCATTCAAAAGGCAGAGCAACAGAGACAGACTGAGAAACGGGATGTGGGCATCACAAGCTCATCTTCACTATCACGCAAACACCTGCTGGAGGACAAAACTTTTTAGCTGCTCAATGCTGTGAGTTGACTTGTGTATACCCTAAGATGCTTGCGCTGAAATGCTAACACTAGGACCTCAGGATATGACCGTTTTTGCAGGCAGGCTTTTTCAACTGGGGATGACACTGAGATGGCACTGTTAAGGTGGCCCTTAATTCAGTATGGTTAGCATCTTTAATTTTATGTATCCTTTTCTTTCTTTCTTTCTTTCTTTCTTTCTTTCTTTCTTTCTTTCTTTCTTTCTTTCTTTCTTTCCTGCTTTCTTTCATCTATTTTTAAATTTATTCCCTCCAAAAAAAAAAACACTTTTATTTAGGGAATACAAGCTTCATGCATTTCATAAGTACAACTTTAGGAATACAGTGCTTCTTCCCACCATACCTGCCTTCCCACACATTCTCACACACCTCCTCCTCCTCCCTCTCTGATTCCCAGTTCCATTCTCTATGAAGACCCATTTTTGATTAAATTTATACACAGAAGACCAATCCTATACTAAATAAAGGTTCAACAATTTGAGTAGAAAAAAAAGAAAACAAAGCAACAACAACAAGAAAAACTGTTCCACAGCAGTTGAGGTCAGGGCTATTCAAAGTCATTTAATCTTTTTTTTTTTTTTGTAAAGATTTTATTTATTTTACATGAAAGTCAGAGTTACACAGAGAAGAAGGAGAGGCAGAGAGAGAGAGAGGTCTTCCATCTGCTGGTTCACTCCCCAGATGGCTGCAATGGCTGGAGCTGCGCCGATTCGAAGCCAGGAGCCAGGAGTTTCTTCCAGGTTCCCCACGGGGGTGCAGGGGTGCAAGGACTTGGGCCATCTTCCACTGCTTTTCCAGGGCATAGCAGAGAGCTGGATTGGCAGTAGAGCAGCCGGGTCTTGAACAAGCGCTCATATGGGATGCCAGCACTTCAGGCCAGGGCGTTAACCCACTGCGCCACAGCGCAGGCCCCAAGTCATTGAATCTGGTAAGGATGTGGGGGAGAAGTTACCCTAATCCACTGTTGCTGGGAATGCAAACTAGTAAAGCCACTATGTAAGACAATTTGGTGATACCTCAGAAATCTGAATACAGTCTTACCACATGACCCAGCCATCCTCCTCCTGGGAATTGACCAAAGGGAAATAAAAGAAGCAAATAAAAGAGCTATCTGCACCCCCATGTTTATTGCAGCTCAATTCACGATTCCTAAGACATGGAATCAACCTAAATGCTTGTTAACAGAAGAATGGATAAAGAAATTATGGGATATGTACTCTATGGAATACTACACAGTGATTTAAAAAATGAAATATGGTCATTTGCAACATGAAATATGGTCATTTGGATGAATCTGAAAAATATCATATAATTAATGTGATAAATCAAACCCAAAAGGACAAACATCATGTTCTCCCTTCTCTGTGACAACTAATAGAACACCTAAAAGGAATCCTGTAGAAGTGAAATTGACATTATGAACTACAATGCTTTACAGCCCTTGTCTAGACTATCAAAGAACAGTTTATTTTATTTTTTTACTATTTTATTTTTCTATTTAATACCATTGTTTGAACTCTTTACTTAACATAGAATTATTCATAGGTATTTAAATCCAATTGAAATAGATCCCAGTAAAAAATACGAGTGGAAATAAGAGAGGGAGGAGATGTACAGTTTGGCACACATTCCCATGGACTTATCTCTAAGAGTAAAGCTAAAACCTTGCCTTGGGATTCCAAATCCCATTAAGCTGGGTGGTACTAATGCCATCTTACATGTTAAAGTGATCATATTAGGTGTGTAACTGATCATATAGATAGGTTTAAGTGTCAAAGTGATCACATAAATAAGACCAAGTGTCTGGTAATAACAATAGATAGAATTGAAAAGTAAAGGCCGGCACCCCGGCTCACTAAACTAATCCTCTGCCTACGGCACGGGCACCCCGGGTCCTAGTCCTGGTTGGGATGCCGGATTCTGTCCTGTTCGCTCCTCTTCCAGTCCATCTCTCTGTTGTGGCCTGAGAGGGCAGTGGAGAATGGCCCAAGTGCTTGGGCCCTGCACATGCATGGGAGACCAGGTGGAAGCACCTGGCTCCTGGCTTGGGATCGGTGCAGCATGCTGGCCATTGCGGCCATTTGGAGGGTGAAGCAACGGAAGGAAGACCTTTCTCTCTCTCTCTCCCTCTCTCTCTCTCTCACTGTCTAACTCTGCCTGTTCAAAAAACAAAATAAAACAAAAAAGTAGAGATTAATTCAACATGGGAAGCAGACTACATAGAATGACAATTCCCCAAACTGTACCGTCACCTCAGAATCAGCCCTTAAGGCATTCAGATCTGGCTGAAAAGCCCATGAGATCATCTCTAGCATGGAAACCCAAGACACGGTGGCAAAAAATGATCTACAAGAAGGATCTCTGTGAGTGAGATCCCAGTAGAAAGAAGGACCCATCAAAGAAGGATATACTTTTCTCTGATTGGAGGAGTGAATTTCCAATTTGCTTATGGCACTGTCTAAATACTGACATAGTTTGTGGACTCAAAAGGCTTCCATAGCTTTGGCAGCTCATGACAAGAACCTAGGGTAATCACTGATATCATAAATGAGAGTGTCAATTTTTAAATCAACAACAGAAGTCACTGTGCACTTACTTCCCATGTAGGACCTCTGTCCTTAATGAGTTGTACCATGAGAACTAACAGTAGAATTTGTCTTCTAACACTACTTTAATTTTGTGTGTCTGTGTAGGAGCAAACTGTTGAAATTTTTACTTAGTATAGAGTTGGTCTTCTGTATATAAGGATAATTAAAAATAAATGTTAATGAAGAATGGGTTGGGAGAAGTAGTAGGAAGTGGGACAGGAGTGTGGGTGGGAGGGCAGGTACGGGGAGAAGAACTGCTATATTCCTAAAAGTATACCAATGAAATTTATATTCATTGAATAGAAGCTCTCTAAAAAAAAAAACAAATTCTGCACTATAGTAAACTGAATTAGGCTTCAAAAAAGGGAATGAATTTTTCATTTCCATAGTGACATTTTGGAATAAGATAATAACATATATTGAAGTAACTTTATGGCTTGAAAAACAGATGCTAAACAGACAGAAATGCAGAAAGTAAATTTAAGAGTTAGTATCGAAAAATATTTGGGCCGGCGCCGTGGCTCAACAGGCTAATCCTCCGCCTTGCGGCGCCGGCACACTGGGTTCTAGTCCCGGTCGGGGCGCCGGATTCTGTCCCAGTTGCCCCTCTTCCAGACCAGCCCTCTGCTGTGGCCCAGGAGTGCAGTGGAGGATGGCCCAAGTGCTTGGGCCCTGCACCCCATGGGAGACCAGGATAAGCACCTAGCACCTGGCTCCTGCCATCGGATGAGCGCGGTGCGCCGGCCGTAGCGCGCTGTCCGCGGCAGCCATTGGAGGGTGAACCAACGGCAAAGGAAGACCTTTCTCTCTGTCTCTCTCTCTCACTGTCCACTCTGCCTGTAAAAAAAAAAAAAAAAAGAAAAGAAAAATATTTGAGATTCATCTATACAAATTTATAATCCAAGCTGAGATATTGGTTGAAAATATGATTTTGGAAATTTCTAGAGCTATACAATGGAAGTAGAGAGAGAAGCAATAGGAAGTGACATGTACAAGATGTCAGTAAAAAGGAAAGAATCAAAATGAATAAATTCATGAGAATTATGGTAGGAGACATGACAGGGAAACAATTGAGCTAATAACAAATAACAAAAAAAAAAGCAGAAAATAGTGTAGCTCCATTTAACAACTAAGCAGGTCACTAATGACTTTTGAAATACTAGTCACTATGGAAATCTTAGTGTGAGAGGCAGGTTACTAGCTGAGGTAGAAAATCTAATTCTCCACTAGACACAACTTTTGGAAAATAGGCATTGTGTTCCAGTTATCTAAAAAGTAGGCTGTTAATAATACTTACTTCATTGAAAACTTTGTGTTTTAAAATATTGATAGTAACATGTATTTGAAAGACAAACCTCTGTAAAGATTTAGAAATAGACAACATTGATTCATAACATTCTAGGATTTCCATGAACATTTAGCTATTCATCAGAAATATTTCTCATGTAATTGAAACATTCACTTCAGTGCATTATAATATGTGTATCATATCTAAAATTTAGAGCTTGTGGTGACTGGGTAACTCTTAAAATAAGTGAGTCGTTGGCAGATGTCCTGGATAGCACTCTGGCCTCAGAATCAGCCCTTAAGGCATTCGGATCTGGTTCAAGAGCCCATGAGAGTATTTTATGCATGGAGAGCCAAGACACTGTGGCAAAAAAAGAAGACCTAAATGAAAGATCTCTGCGAGTGAGATCCCAGTGGAAAGAATGGGGCCATCAAAGAAGGAGGTACCTTTCTCTGAAGGGAGGAGAGAACCTCCACTTTGACTATGACCCTGTTGGAATAAGATCGAAGTTGGCGAACCCTAAAGGCTTCCATAGCCTCGGCAACTCATGACTAGAGCCTAGGGAGATTACTGACTCCATAAACAAGAGTGTCAAATTGTTAAATCAACTTCAGGAGTCACTGTGTACTTACGTCTCATGAGGGATCTGTCCTTAATGTGTTGTCCAATGTGCAGTAATGCTATAACTAGTACTGAAACAGTATTTTACACTTTGTGTTTCTGTGTGGGTGCAAACTGATGAAATCTTTACTTAGTATATACTGAATCGATCTTCTGTATATAAAGATAATTAAAAATGAAAAAAAATCTTGGTGTTAAATTGGAAATTGCATAGAAAATTAATCAATTTAAAAAAATATATCATGTAGAATCTCTGTCCTTAACGTGCTATACATTGTGAATTGATATTATAACTAGTACTCCAACAGTATTTTTCACTTTGTGTTGCTGTGTGAGGGCAAACTGTTGAAATCTTTACTTAATATATACTAAACTGATCGTCTGTATATGAAGAGAATTGAAAATGAACCTTGATGTGAATGCAAGGGGAGAGGGAGTGGGGGTCATTGTAGTCATCTAGGGAGTGAACCAGAGGATGGAAGACCTCTCTCCCTGTCTCTACCTCTCTCTGATTCTTTCAAATAAATAAAATAAATATTTCAAAAACTCCATGTTGATTGAACTCTTAGTTACATTTTCTGTATTATTTGAGACTGTAAATTCAGCTACTTGAACAAACCACATCTTATTTTTTCAGCTTAAGAAAACAGTTAGACTTCACTTCATTTTTTTCATGAGAGAAAAAAATGTTCCTAGTTGATTCTGCTTTTCAGAACTCAACATACTCTTCAATGCTTTGTTTAAATTCTGCAAAACGTTTCTTCATCACTACTATCAAGGTTCACCAACATGAATTCATATTATTATATTCTTTTTGTACAGATCTTATATTTTTAATTAGGACCTGGCCTTGTATATAAGTGCATTCGTGATTAATAACCCTAATCTAGAGTAAGTTCCTTGACGCAAAGTGTATCTGTGATTGTGAAAAGGAGGAAGAATGGTATTGAATCTTAGAAGCTCATGGGATATGGAAGCAACCGTGTTTTTAGATCTAATCTGCATTCTTTTAGAAATACATCTAGTCTTTCTAAACACCAACTATCACATTTATAAATGGTGTCTAAGACCAACGACTTTACATATCAAGTTATCATAATGATTAGATGATACACATGATAGGGTTTTAACTAATAAAAGGTCCATAAACTCATCAGTTATAAAGTTACAGTACTGCTGACTGACATCACTTTCATACTCATTATCTTAATGCCTCATAAAGACAAAGTTTATGGTAAGCTTTTTTGTTTGTTTGAATGGTACTGATAACATGTCTCTCCTTAGATGCCAAAGCACAGAAAATTCAAATACAGAAAAGTAATGATCATTACTGCAATAAATTCCATTATGCTTTTTTACATTCTGAAAAATTCAACCTGAATAAATAAGCAAAATGTCCAATAAATAAATGGATGTCCTTAAATTAGTGTAGAATTAGAGATATCCACAGATAAAAGGCCACATTTTACATTTCTTTTTTTAATATTTATTTATTTATTTGAAACAGAGAGTTACAGAGAAGCAGATTCAGAGAGAGAAAGAGAGAGAGAGGTCTTCCATCTGCTGGTTCACTCCTCAAATGGCTGCAACTGCTGGAGCTCAGCATATCTGAAGCCAGGAGCCAAGAGCTTCTTCCAGGTCTCTCTTACAGATACAGAAGCCCAAAGACTTGGACCATCTTCTACTGCTTTCCCAGGCCATAGAAGAGAGCTGGACCGGAAATGATGCAGCCGGGACTCACCCATATGGGATGCTGGTGCTGCAGGCAGTGGCTTTACCCACTAAGCCACAGTGCCAAGCCCTAGGCAATTCATCTTTCTTGTTTTTAAATCTTTTTAAAAAATATTTTATTTATTTATTTGAGAGGTACAGTTACAGACAGTGAGAGGGAGAGACAGAGAAAAAGGTCTTCCATCTGCTAGTTCACTTCTCAAATGGCTGCAATAACCAGAGCCGGACTGATCCAAAGCCAGGAGCCAGGTGCTTCTTCCATGTCTCCCATGCAGGTAAAGAGGCCAAAGTATTTGGGCTATCTCCTATGGCTTTCTCAGGCCATAGCAGAGAGCTGGATTGGAAGTGGAGCAGCCGGAATTGAACCCAAGCCCATATGGGATACCAGCACTGTAGGTGGTAGCCTTACCAGCTATCCCACAGGGCTGACCCCAAGAGTCTCTGTTACTCTAAAATGTGAATGACCTAGGCCAGTGCTGTAGCCAGTGGTTTTACCTGCTGTGCCATAGAGCCAGCCCCCACATTTCACATTTCTATCAGGGCTGCTTGCATGTAAGAGCAATAAACAGTAGAAATGACATTTTTAAAGAAATTCTGATGTATTTTGTTAATAATATAACTCCTGCCTCCATACCTTTGTGCAAGATAAGACTAACCTGTGATATACTTGTAAGATCTGGGGGCTCATAGCAGGGCATATTCAGTGCAACTGGCAAACTTTAAGTGAACCAAAGTAAGAAAAGGGAATGTAATTTAGAGTCATAGGAAAAGTTAATCTTTTCTCGATGTACTAGACTACTTCTTCAGATCTGTATGGGAAGACTTTTTAAGAGTATCTGCTTCATACAATGGAAGCAAAACTATTTCAAACTTGTATATTTTACTTTTAATAGTAGGCCTTATCTGACTATAAGTATTGAGCATTTTATCGTAATAATTTGTAGCAACAAAGCCTAGATCAAATGGAGAAAACTGGATGCGACTGAAAGCCATGTGGTAAAAACAATCCCAGTTGGGGCTCTGGTTCTTTCCCAGTTGCTCCTCTTCCAATCCATCTCTCTGCTGTGGCCTGGGATTGCAGTGGAGGACGGCCCAAGTGCTTGGGCCCTGCACCTGAATGGGAGACCAGGAGAAGTACCTGGCTCCTGGCTTTGGATTGGCACAGCGCGCTGGCCGTAGCGGCCATTTTAGGGGTGAACCAACAGAAGGAAGACCTTTGTCTCTGTCTCTCTCTCTCTCTCACTATCTAACTCTGCCTGTCAAAAAAAAAAAGAAAGAAAGAAAATAAAGGATGAATAACAACTTTATTGAACACACTCAGGTTGGCAGCATACAGCCAGGAAACAATTTTGTTTCTGTATCACCAGGGCCTTCAGATATACTTGGCAAGATCTCTATTCCCTTTCCCTAGATGATATTTTTGACAGATAAATTTCTTTTCTGTTAACCTATGGGCATTAGAAGAGTGTCATTCTGTAGGATTAAGAAATCTAGCATAATCTGAATCAAAACTAATCTCTCCTACAATTCAAACATTTTATCACTATCTTAGTTCAAGATTAACCGAATGTTTAGAAACCTGCAAAGGGAAAGAGGAACTTTAACATGATTCTCTTTCCTCAGCCGATGTTGTGAGATAATGGAGAGGAGAGAAAGAGATGCAGAGAAAACCAGCAGCTTTTCTACTTAAGGTTGGCTACAATCCTCTGGTGGCTGCTGAGTCAGATCCCCAGGGGAAGGTCTTTCACAGGCATGTAGTGAGGGACTCTAGGAGACTATGGATGGGAGGCTTCACTCTTCATCATTTTGACATAGGTGGCGCACTCTATGACCTCATTCAAATGCTCAGTCTCCTCTTCTCCCTAGTTGCCCTTTCCTGGACAAGATGACTGAGTTCCATCTTCTGAACTTGACAGAGAGACACAGACACCATCCTCGTCCTGTCACAAGCTCTAAAGGGAAGATTATTTCTTTTCCTGCCTTCTCTCCTTCCTCTGCCATCATCAGATTTACCAGTTATCTCTAAGGTAAGCTAAGGATAAGGCATTCTTCTTTTAAAAATTTTATTTATTTGAAAGGCAGAATGATAGAAGAGAAAGAGAGAGCAAGAGTGAGATCGAGAGCAAGGGAGAGAGAGAGAAAGAGAGAGAGAGAGAGGGAGAGCCAGAGAGAGAGAGATCTTCCATCTGCTGCTTCACAACCCAAATGACCACAACAACCAGGGCTAGTACAGGCTAGAACCAAGAGCCTGAGACTCCATCCTGATCTCCCATGTGGGTGCAGGGGTCCAAACATTTGGGCCATCCTCTGATGTCTTTCCAGACACTTTATCAGGGAACTGGGTCACAAGTGGAGCAGCCAGGAATTGAACGGGCACTCAGTATGTGATGCCAGCATTGCAGCAGCAGCTTAGCTCACTATACCACAACACTGTCCCCAGGATGAAACAGTCTTTGATGAGCCATTCAGCATTAGTATGCTTAACCATTTCTGAATCTCTAGTCTCCTATCTTGTAGACAGGAGTGCTTTGCTAGTATGAATCGTTAGTCTCCCGACTTATAGACAGCCCTCTCTCTAACAGTGCTTGTCTTTTGGCCCTAATCACTTTGCTTGAAACAAGGAAAAGCACATTTTTTCTCTATGGGGAAGGAAATGCACAAAATCCCTGTGTTTTATGTACATCTTCAGGAAGATCTCACTGTCATACCACTGTATTTTATTTGTATGTATGTAGATCAGGGACTTTTTTCGTGGGGTGAATTTGACCTCTTCTTCATTAACCTTAAAGAGATAATTCTAGCCTCTCTTGGAAACATTTTCATCCATCTACTCACCTACTCTTGTATTACACATACAAGTTATTATTATTGTTTCTACTTTGCTAAAATCAGAGATAGGTATTTCTTTTCATTTTTTGACAGGCAGAGTGGACAATGAGAGACAGAGAGAAAGGTCTTCCTTTGCCATTGGCTCACCCCTCAATGGCCACTGTGGCCGGCGCACTGCGGCCAGCGCACTGCACTGATCCGAAGCCAGGAGCCAGGTGCTTCTCCTGGTTTCCCATGCGGGTGCAAGACCCAAGCACTTGGGCCATCATACTCTGCACTCCCAGGCCACAGCAGAGAGCTGGACAGGAAGAGGAGCAACCAGGACAGAATCCAGCGCCGCAACCGGGACTAGAACCCAGAGTGCCGGCGCCACAGGCGGAGGATTAGCCTAGGCTCGGTGCCGGCTTAGAGATAGGTATTTCTTAAAGATTCATTTTATTATTTGAAATTTGAAGTTATAAAGAAAGAGAGAGAGAGAGAGAGAGAGAGAGAGAGAGAGAGAGAGAGAGATCTTCCATTCACTGATTCACTCAAATGGCTGCAAAGACTGGGGTTAGGCCAGACTGAAATCAGGAGATCCATGCAGGTCTCTCTCACAGGTGGCAGTGATCTAAGCAATTGCACCATCTTCTGCTGCTTTCCCAGGCACAACAGAAAGGAGCTGAATGGAAAGTGGAGCAGCTGGGACTTGAAACAGCACTCATATGAGACTGGTGTCACACGCAGTAGCTTTACCTGCTGCACCACAACGCTGTCCCCAGGAATCAGACATAGATTTATCACAAAGTTAACAATGCTTTAGCTTCTGGTTTCCTTTACTTGCACAGGACTTCTCATCAAAGGACCTACAACTAACTATTTATTTATAATTTTTTGTTCTTTTTCTTAAAGATGACTCCCAAAAACCTTGTTTCCCCTTTGTCTACAAGAATATATTAATAAAATGTTTAAAGCAACTACTATATTTTTTGAGTTTATTCAAGTATTGATAGCAACCTTTGCCTCTCTCCTATATAATATATACCCACCAGCAACAATCTTTCCAACTGTGTGTACTCTGGACTGAAGGTCAAGATCTAATGCAATAATCAATTATGATAGTTAAATTAAGTACACAATAATTTACTCTGACAAAAATTTAATGTGATGTACCAACACATTAAGTTCTCTGCGACCTGCTGCAGGTGTCAGTCACAGATGTTAATATGTCACTTTGGATGCCCTTGCCCTATATAAGAGAATGTGTGGTCCAGTCCTGGCTCCTCCACTTCTGATTCCAGTTTCTTGCTAATTTGCACTACAGGAGGTAACAGAGGGTGATTCAAGTCATTGGATATCTGCCATCTATATATGAAAGCTGGATTGAGTTCCAAGCTGCTGGCTTCAGCCTGTTCCCTCTCTGTCTTTCTGTTTCTCAAATCAGTAAGAAATAATAAATATGTTGATTGAAATAATCCCCAAATCTTGAGAAATTTGGTCTGATATCCCAAACTGGACATTATTTCCACTGAACAATTTAAGTTACTATAAAAGATATAAACTGAATTTGTAGGTTTAGATGGAGGAATTGGCATGGCAGATGTTTAATGGACATATATACTTTAGTAGGATCTCAATGACATTGTTAATTAAATTAGATGACACATAGGAGAACCGCAGGGAAATTGATTGCCACATACCTAATGGGAAGGTGTGAACATTAGTTCATTAGATTTTAAATTCCTATTTTCTTTTTTGACACTGAGAAAATCATGTTCAGCTTTGCTGCCTGAACTCAGCCGCTCCTGCAAGTGCTTGCATTGCTGCACATCCTCCAAATTTGGGGATCAGATAGAGCAAAGGAGCTTAACCTTCCCAATGGCATTTGGTAGGGACTGCCTGAATACTGTGCTAAGGAGTTCTTCTACTCTAGCTTCCTCTGGTTCCATTCTAAAAGCATGCCATTGGCAATTAATGACAGTGTCATGGGTGCTGTAATGAAAAGTGATGGTGTTGCTGTTATCCATTTGCCAATCTTTCATATATGAGGATTAGCAGATATGCTGTCTGTAAGTCTCATCATCACATTGTCCTCCATCAATGTATCAAGATACCTAGGGTCTACCTTGGCATTTTTCATGAATATATTTTGTACAGTAATCTGAAAGAAATACAAAATGCCCACCCTTTGCATATTCATTTTAAAACATGCAACATTCAGCAGCACAGCAGAAGCAATGATTGGAATGGAAATAACTGAATAGGGCTTTTTCATTCTCCATTTCTAATTCCTCTCCCTCAATTGTGAGAAATGTAACACGATGTATTATTTATCAATAGCAGTGTGGTGCTGCCATCCAAATGTCACTCTGTGAGATTACCATACATACACGGCTGTACATCAAAATGTTTTTATGCGGTTTCTGATTATCTACCATTATAAAAATGTGAGTAACAAGAGCGAAGGAAAATCAGAAACTTTTAGTCCAATGTGGAAAGGCAGGAGAAATTCTTTCCATAACAAATGTATTGAAAGGAGCCCAGGTAAGAAAAAAATTGCAGCCACACCAGGGCTGACAGACCTTATCAATCCAAGTTGGCAGATATTTATTACAGCCAAGCTCTGCAGACATCACTTCTTTTCCCAACATGAGCCATGTATATTTGCATAGCTGCTTCAGAGTGTCAAGTTGTGAGCATGACAGCCTTGTACGATTCACTACTAAGGCCAGTGCTGTGACGCAAAGTGTTAAGTCATGCATTCCTTCTGAATGAACACAGGTTTGAGTCCTGGCCCACTCCACTTCTGATCCAGCTCCCTACTAATGCTCCTGGGAAAGCAGTAGAGGATACCCTAAGTGTTTTGTCCCTTGCACTCATGTTGGAGACCCATTTGGAGTTCCAGGCTCCTGGCTTTCATCTGGCCCAGCCTTGTCTGTTGCAGGCATGTGGAGAATGAAGCAGCAGATGCAAGTTTCTTCGCCCTCCCCTCCCCTCCCCTCCCCTCCCCTCCCTTCCTCTCCTCTCCCCTCCCCTCCTCTCCCCTTTCCTCTCCCCTCTCCTCTCCTCTTCTTTTCTCTTCTCTCATTCACTCTCCATCTCTTCCTCTCTCTCTCCCACACCCCTCTCTTTCCTTGTAACTCAGCCTTTCAAATAAATGAATAAATTTTAAAACAGAAAAAGATTCGCTCCTGAGGCCAGAGTAAGATTATTATTTTCTCTCTTCCAATAAATGTTTTTCTTGGCTCAAATTAATATATCAATGTGGAAAGTACTTGACAGAGAAAGAAACTAACATACTTATGAGTTACCATGTATCAGAACGAGGTCCAATACATTATACATGTTAATTCACTTGCTCATAAATCTACTGAATGTATTTATATGTATTTAAATCCACATTTTATAGACAAACTGCCAATTAGGAAGATTAAACAATTAGGTTAATCAGAATTTTCATTTATAGCTGTCTGGCTTCATTTTTTTCTATTGTACTACCCCATCTCAAAATGAATGTTTTTCCCAGTTACTAAAGGTCTTCAAAGATGTTCATTATGAAAAAAAATGCATATAGATTTCAAAATTTTGGCAGCAAAATACACCTATCTTTGAATTATTTTCTACCAACTTTTTAAAGTATTCTCATATTTGTTTAACTATCTTTTGTCTGCCTGAATCTCCCCTATGTTCTTCTTAGTGCCTCCTAGAAGATGATGAAGTAGGCAGGCATTCAGGTTAAAATTGGTCAGATTTGTGAACTGGAAGACCACGCCCCTGTGTGACCTCATGCCCCTACCTGATGCCTTTGCCATGCCCCTATATGGCCTCATTCCCCTACCTGGCCACACCGGGGTGCCCACCAGCCAATCAGGTTAATTAACCACTCCCCTTTGGAGTGGGTTAAAAGCCTGGGGCACAGTGTGCTCGCGGCTTTCTGGCCCTGTTCTTCTTCCCCAGCCTCTCTCCAGGACAGGGCTTGCTGTAGCCCTGAGCCTCCAGGGTGCATGGCCTTCGGGCCATGTGCTCTAGCCTAGATGCTCATCCACGTGGCTGGTTCCTGGTGCTTGGTATGAACCCCCATTCACTTCTCTCTCCTAAATAAAGCTCTCACTCTCTTATGCATCTTTCTTACTAAATAAAAGCTTAAAACATACCATGCTGCCTCGTTTATCTGTGCCGGTATTTAGAATTCTTCTCTAAATATTAGGCAAGAACCCTCTTGGGCTTATTGATATCTGGGATTTAGTAATAAGCCCGTGATGAAATCGTAAGGCACCCCAAATTCCAGTAGCGCATGTGGCACCCAGAATAGCATTTCTAGGAAGCTTTAAGGGGCAACATTGCAGGGTAAATTTTAGGGGGTCTTTTCCGATTTCAATGAGACCATATATTCAATAGGCTTTGGAAATCTAATCTAATTTAAAGAGAGATGTACATTAAATCATTTTCTACAATTTGGCCATATTTAACAGTCTACATTTTCCAAATATTTCCCTACTTAAGCTTTTAGGATAATTAGGAATAATGATATGTAGAGTTTGGTTGGCCTTTGTGCCCACCCCAGGGTTTTTTCTTCCTGTTTGGGAAGGCAGCAGAGCATCCCTGTAATAGTCATTTTTTTGTGGCTATTTGAGGAGTCTCCACCCTAAGAACTCCACTTACCCCTGCAGAAGCTCAAAACCAACAAATTTCGATTATTATGTTGGTTAGACTCTAAGATCTTCCTGTACTTGTTGCCATCCATTTCTAGGAACTGAATTAAATATATACATTCTGACACAGTCTGTATCCATACAAAGCTGCCCCCATATCCACTCCCCAACTCATCATAACTTTTCACTATTTCACAAAGAGAAAATCACATATTTTTAGGCTCTAATATGGCACCAGATTCTCATAGGCATCTAAATCCCTTTTCAATGGAGTCTGCAAATACAACATCTTGATGAAAATGACCTATGCTTACTGAGAATTTACTGTGTGCCTGTAATTATTTTAAGTTCCCTGCACATCTTGTTATCATTTAATCCTCAAAACAACATTGTAATACAGGTATTTGAATTATCTGCATTACAATAGGTTGAAGTTTGATAGAGTTTGCAAGATTACCATATTCAAGGTTACAGTTTGCTCAAGAGCCCACATTTTAGCAAGTATCAGAGCTAGGAGTCAATCTAATCTTTCTGGCTGTAAGCCCTGTGTGTTTGACCATGACATCATATGACTTGAACTGCATAGCAATTACTTTATCAGGATTCTCTAATAAACCATCCGACTTCCTGTGAGGTAAGTAAAATTACTAGCTCTGTTACATCTGTGTCATAGAGATGATGACTCAGAAGGGTGCTTTCTTCCTAGCACCCTTGCATGCTAATACTGAAGCAACAACACATGCTATGCTATACATTATATATAAAGCTCTCTCACAGAAGATAAGTGATATGTCCTCATAGAAAAAATATTCATCACTATTGGAGGGTAAAAGGTAGTTTGAATCAATCCACAAGTTCAACAGCTTGTTTTAAAGACATGTCTTCCATGAGCAGGCATTTGGGGAGTGAAACAGTACATGGGAGCTCTGTCAGTGTGTCTGTCTCTTTGTCTCACGACCTTTCAAACAAATAAAAATTATCAAAAATGCCTTCTACATTAAAAAAAAAACAACAGCAACATAACAAGGTTATGCTTTCTAATTTTTATCATTTGGGAAACAAAACAGGACTTGGCTAACTCTACAGGTATTCCTATTTCTCATAGGAAAATAAAACAAAAATTTGGTAAGAAAAAGATGGAAACCAGAAACCTTTATTTGTCTAAGTTACCTTCATATGCTTTTTTACATAATTTTATTTTTGTTTTATCAGAAATCTCATATTAGAAATGTTCTTTATAGTCCAAGAATCTTTTTGAACCAATCCTACATTCACTGAGCTTAGCCCAATGTTTCCCCAAATGACCGTACCTATTCAGTTTACTGAGTGATCCTTTATGCGGTACACATATGTTTCCTATGTTTTAAGGCAGTGAGAAAATGGGATTTGGTGTCACAAACACTTGTGTTTCTATCACTGATGGAGGTGTCATCTTAGGCAAGTCAATCCCTACTTTCTCACTACTAAAGTGTTGTTAAAAGCACTTGTATTGCATGGCTGTTTTGCAGTTATATGAAGTGTTTAAAAATTATTAGTTTTCTCTCCTTTTTCCTATCTTAGTGTCTTAGCCAAAGTTATTCTGTATCCAAGTACAGAAATTCACTTCAAGTCCTTGGGCCCCTGCACCCACATGGGAGACCTGGAAGAAGCTCCTGGCTCCTGGCTTCTGATCGACAAATATCCGGCTATTGTAGCTATCTGTGGAGTGAACCAGCAAGTGGAAGACCTCTCTTTCTGTCTCTTTCTCTCTCTATAACTCTGTCTTTCAAATCAATAAAATAAATCTTTTTTTTAAAAAAAGCTATTCTGCAAACAAACAATTCAAGTAGATGATACTCAATGAATGTCACAAAATAGGTGAGGAAGAGCAACCAGCAAACTCCTAAGAATCTCAGCTTTTTATAAAATATTTTTTTTAGTTTTTTTTCTTTTTTTTTCTTTTTTTAATAATGCTTTTATTTAAAGAATATAAATTTCCAAAATACAGCTTATAGATAACTTCCCTCCCACCCGCAACCCTCCCCTTTCCCACTCCCTCTCCCCTTCCGTTCACATCAAGATTCATTTTCAATTCTCTTTATATACAGAAGGTCAGTTTAGTATATATTAAGTAAAGATTTCAACAGTTTGCCCTCACATAGCAACACAAAGTGAAAAATACTGTTGGAGTACCAGTTATAGTATTAATTCACAATGTATAGCACGTTAAGGACAGAGATCCTACATGATATATATATTTTTAAATTGATTAATTTTCTATGCAATTTCCAATTTAACACCAAGATTTTTTAATCATTTGCAATTATCTTTATATACAGAAGATCAATTCAGTATATACTATGTAAAGATTTCATCACTTTGCACCCACACAGAAACACAAAGTGTAAAAATACTGTTTCAGTACTAGTAATAGCATTATTTCACATTGGATAACACATTAAGGACAGATCCCTCATGAGACGTAAGTACACAGTGACTCCTGATGTTGATTTAACAATCTGACACTCTTGTTTATGGCGTCAGTAATCTCCCTAGGCTCTAGTCATTAGTTGCCGAGGATATGGAAGTCTTTAGGGTTTGCCGACTTTGATCTTATTCCAACAGGGTCATAGACAAAGTGGAAGTTCTCTCCTCCCTTCAGAGAAAGGTACCTCCTTCTTTGAAGGCCCCGTTCTTTCCTCTGGGATCTCACTTGCAGAGATCTTTCATTTAGGTCTTCTTTTTTTTTTTGTTTTTCAGAGTGTCTTAGCTTTCCATGCCAAAAATATTCTCATGGGCTCTTGAGCCAGATCCGAATGCCTTAAGGGCTGATTCTGAGGCCAGAGTGCTATTTAGGACATCTGCCATTCTATGAGTCTGCTGTGTATCTCGCTTCCCATGTTGGATCATTCTCTCCCTTTTTGATTCTATCAGTTAGTATTAGCAGACACTAGTCTTGTTTGTGTGATCCCTTTTACTCTTAGACCTATCAGTGTGATCAATTGTGAGCTGAAATTGATCACTTGGACTAGTGAGATGGCCTTGGTACATGCCACCTTGATGGGATTGTATTGGAATCCCCTGGCACAATTCTAACTCCATCATTTGGGGCACGTCTGATTGAGCATGTCCCAAATTGTACATCTCCTCCCTCTCTTATTCCCACTCTTATATTTAACAGGGATCAGAGTGGTAGAGAGACAGAGACAGAGAGAGAAAGATCTGCCATCTGCTGTTTCATTTCTGAAGTGACTACAATGACCAGGGCTAGGTCAGGCTGAAGGCAGGAGCCTGAAACGCCACCTGGGTATACAAGGTGGGTGACAGGGGGACAAGTATCTGGGCCATCTTCCACTGCTTACCCAGCTGCACTAGCAGGGAGCTGGATTGTATGCAGAGTAGCTGCACTCTGATATCGGATGCTGGTGTCATAGGCAGTCACTTAAACTCCTGTACCGCAGCACAGGCCACACCTAAATAGAATTTTTTAAATTCTCTTTTGCCTAATAGATCCTCAATATGCTTTTCTCTATCTACATTTTTCTTTCCATATGTAGACCTGATTTATATATTTTTCTGTGTATGTGACTGGCTCAAATTTCGTATTTATTTCCCTTCTAAAGCCATACATTGAACCCAATTCCATATTCTAAGGGAGAGAATCTAATCTTGTTGGTTTCAGTTGGTCAATTGCCTGCCACTGATTCAATTGATCACCAGGAGAATATAATTTCATGTGAAGAATTGGA
The DNA here is from genome assembly GCA_949820135.1 of Sylvilagus floridanus. Taxonomy (NCBI): domain Eukaryota; kingdom Metazoa; phylum Chordata; class Mammalia; order Lagomorpha; family Leporidae; genus Sylvilagus; species Sylvilagus floridanus. The sequence continues at coordinate 98,439,885 of OX463224.1, read as the reverse complement.
GTTGCCAGGACTCTTCCCGTGCATTTATCAGCACAAAATGATGAGCTGAAAGCAAGAACTGTATTCGACACTATGCTTCATAAGTAAAAGTTACTTATCTTTTATTTTTATATTCTCTACTTCACCTAATGTAAAACTATCTACATAATATTCATTTCTAATTTGCTAAACAAATTTGTTAAATAATAATCAAAAGGCAGTTGATATTTATTGAAAACTTATTATATAATTCATACATTGTCATTAATTTGTGATAACTACCATTCTAATACTTAGGCACACTTACATAGCAAGTCACAAAAAGGCTAAGTGACTGGCCCACAATCAAGACAGATCTCAAGTACCATATGCAATTGGCTTCTACTGCCAACCATTGCACACAACACTATTAAACTCACAGAGATATATTGAGAAAGATGGCAGAGGGATTGATGAAATCCTACAAGTTTCTTCCGTCTCTATTCAGTATGATGGCTAAGGAAACCATAGAACAATTGATTTTCTACTGCTGACAGTTTCAGTTTTCTTCTCAGTATAAAGGAGATATTAATAGATTAATAGATTCTATACAATTGTGAGAATTTGACAACATAATCAAACATCTGGCAAAAAGTGATACAAACAGTTAACAATTAGGGAGCATCTGTTCTGTCAGCTATGACTTAATTGCTTTTCCTGGTTAACACTTTTGTTAACAGTTTTTTTTTATTTGTTTGAAATGCAGGGCATGAAAGAGAGGGAGAGAAAAAAGGAGAGGGATAGGGAAAATGAAAGACAGAGAGAGAGAGAGAGAGAGAGAGAAATATTTTCATCTGCTTGTTTACTCCACAAATGGCTGCAACTGCCAGGACTGGACCTGGCTGAAGTCGAGACCCAGGAGTTCTACCCTGGTTTCCCACACTGAGTGGCAGGGCCCACGTACTTAGGCCATCAACTGCCACACATCCCTTGTGTGTTAGCAGAAAGCTTGATCCGAATCAGAGCAACTGGAACTTGAATCATCATTTTGATATGGGATGCTAGCTTCATAAGCCACTGCTTAACCTGCTGTATTATAATGTGGCCCCTTTGTTAACACTCTTAAGACTCAAAATATCCTATTTTAGCCATTTTACACATAAGGACAATAGAACAGGGAGAATTTTCCTGCTCAATTTTGCATAGCTAGGAATTGACAGTGCCAGAATTCCAACCCAGTGAATCTACTCCCCCATAACTTGGCATCTTCATGACACTACACTGCCAGCCAAGAAATAGAAAATGGTGAGGTCTCAATTGTTTTTTGATGGTTCATGTCATGTAATATATACACTTAAAAATTTTCAATGGAATATTTTTGCGAGGATATATGCCCACATATAATTTGGTAGTATAATGTGGATTTCTAATTTACAACTACCCCTTGTAAAGTAGACATGAAAATCTTGTTTGCACTTATTTTTAAAGGCAGAAGACCATAGACACTATTTCTTGTGACCTTTTAAGAGTGGATCCAAAACAGGTGTCATTTCAGAAAGTATCTCAGATGGTTTCACATTTAAGAATCTATAGAGTTCGGGGTGGGGAGCAGTAGTCACAACAAAGAGGCCCACTATGAACACTAATAACTTCAACTCCAATACCTGTGAATAGGAATATCTAGGGAAGGGCCTGCGAAAGTTGAGAAATTCCCCAAAATAATTTTGTATGCAATAAAATTTGAGACTCATTGTCTGATGGTTAGGACTCAAATGGTCAGAAAAATTTCATTCCCCGTGAGGCAGAAGGGAAGTCACAGAACAGATATCAGTAATACCTCCCCACTTACTAACTCACCTTGAGAGAACATGCCCTTTCATCTTACCACATAGCAGATCAGTTGCTTTAGACTATTTCAGGTTAAATGAAAGGCTGCCCAAAAATGACACATTATTATGCATCAAGATTGTCTTTGTGGTGTGACAGCCACTTCAGTGTTTCCTCAGTCAACTAATTGTTAGAAAACCAAGACTAGGGAGTATTAAAGGATGCGTCTAAGTCAGTCACAAGGTTCACAGATTTAATTTGATGTGATTTATAAATTGCTGCTGTTATGGATTCTGTTGTTATCGGCGTACCCTGCTGCTATATAAAGCAGCTGCCTTCTGTAGTTGAGGTGTGCTGCAACCATTAATGGATGTCTTGGGCACAGACACAATTTCATAACAGATGTCATTTACCTAGACTGACACTGCATATGCAAATCCCTGCTGTTTCCCCTTTGCACACCAGTGAGAGGAGGTTGTTCCTTGCTGCATTCAAAGTTGTATTGCTGTCAACTAATGATTCAGAACGCAACAGCTACCTTTTTAAAAACTTCCACCAGGAGATATTTCTCAGTATGGTAAAAATAACTACCTTTGCATCACATACATTTCTTGTGAAGCAGACAAAGAAATTTGATATAATAACTAGAAGGGGAAGAGCAATTTGAACATAGTAGTTTTGCATCTGAAGTCTTAATCCTTTATGGCTTTATCATTTCATGAGAATCATTACTGGGAAAACTCTCCTATACTCATTTTTAATCACATTTTTCTTTACTCTAGAACACCAAACATTTTAGTATTCACCATTTATTAGCAGCCTTTCAGAAACAAAATTTTTAATGAAAAAGTTGTATCGTATTTATATGGAATTGATTATAAAATATAGTACAGACTTTAAAATGTTAAAATTAAAAAGTACCTTAAATCCAATAAACATGACATGCATATTAGAAAATTCTTTGGTCCTTTCAAAAAATTTTGTGTTCAGATGTCAAGAATCGATTTTTAATTATGTTAACAGGCCTGGGGATAATACGTACAATCAGAAATCAAATTTGATCTACCTGGGCTCCAATTTGACATGCTGCGTGTAATGTGTTCTATTATATTTTTCCTCCTTAAAGAAAAAAAAAAAACCTTGAGAGAAAATAGAGCTGCTTATTACTATCATTAATAGCTAACACTTGCTACGTGAATGGTACTTTCTATGGGATAGATACTATTATTATCCTGTGGGCTAGTAATTAGTCCTATTCACCAAGTGTTATTTGCTTCTACCTCCTGGGCAACTGGTATGATTATAATCCCCTAATTCCCTGCCCTTTTTGAAATTGGGCCTATATGCCAGCCTGAATTCTGAGTAATTATAATGAGATGAGTGCCCTGTCAACCTCCCTTAGACATGAAAAAGAAATAAACCTCAGTTCTGTTCAGTCACTGAGATATGAGGGTTGTGTTACCAATACATAACCTAGCCTTTCCAGACTAAATATATTCTCATTTTGTATTAAGGAAACTTTCTATTAAGAGCCACTGAATATAGAGTGTTTCCCCCACTCTTATTACAGGCTCTATTTACTATTATTATTATTAATATTATTATTTCTCTGAAAATATAGTTCCTAACTATACTCTATTTCCAAAATTTCTTAAAATTCCAACTCACCTCCTTAGGTATGACATAATTTTCTCAGCTTTTCTAAATATCTTCTTTTTTTTGCTTTCAAGTCTTCGATGTTGCATGAAGACACCACCCTGAAATAGGAATGGGAGGGAAAGGGATTAAAAATTTAAAGGAAAATCTATGAGATGTTTCTCATCTACTGAGAAACAAGTGGCAGTGGGCAAATTCATGGCCCGTAGTCAATAAAATTATATGACACCTCTTTGTTTTACTCCCTAGTTTGGGAAGTTTGAAGAGCTCACTACCCTCAAACAGTATGGTATTTTTTATTTATTTATTAAGATTTTTAACTCTAAGAAATTTCTTTAAATGTTCCTAAAAGACTCATTCACTAATAATTCAGTCATTATATTCATGGAGGATTAAAAGAGACTTAGTGATCCATTTTAGCTACTGTGAATAATGCAGCTATGAACAAAACGGTGCAGATATTTCTTTAACCTGTTGATTTCAGTTCCTTTGAATACATTCCCAAATGTGGGATTTTTAGTTTATGAAGAGCCTATCATTTGCCATAATGGTTGTAGTAATACCTTTCAACCACAAAATTCCCTTTTTCCACACCCATGCCAACATTTGTTACTTTTGTTCTTTTTAATGATAGATATTCTAAGCAGTGTGAAGTTATATCTCGTGATGGCTTTGATTTGCAGGCTCTGAATGATTGAAGCTGTTCAGTTCTTTTTCCTTTTATCTTGGTCATGTGTATAAAAATCTCCTTTTGAGAACATTTTGTTTGGGTCCTTTGCTCATTTTGAAAATAAAATTAATCGTTTGTTGTTGTTGTTGTTGTTGTTACTGAGTTGAGTTCTTTATATATTTTGGATTTTAACTCATTATCAGTTGTCTAAATATTTTTATCATTCAGTGGATTGTCTCTGCACTACTTCTTTTGCTTTGCAATAAATTTTCTGTTTGGTACAATTCAAAAAATAATTAAAGAGACTTAGTGAGCTGAACCTAGAGTGTGCTACTATTTAAAATTCTAAACTTTTTTTTTTTTTTACTTCATGACCAATGAAAATTTCTATAATCTCCATGTATTCATGTATTCATATGCAAAATGGGGTTTGTAATGAAATACACCTTATAAGACCACTGTAACATTTAAATAATGTTAAAACAAGCAAAAGATTAAGACTGGTTCTTGACCACATCCTCAATGCACAATAGCAGTTATTATCACTAATTGCCCAAAATGCGCACTGTGCAGAGGCTCCTGGATAAACAGAGCACAATCTGTACCCTCAGGATCCCCTCAGGAGGGAAATGTTTCACACATTATTGCAAAGCAGTCAGCTAATTTTTAAATAGCGATGGTCAGAGAGGTATGTGAGCAAAGAGAAAGGTGAACCTAACCTTGACTGAAGGCAAATGAGGCAAAACTCAAGACGAAATATAAACATTGAACAAAGTTTGATAAGTGGACAAAAATTTCTGGCCAAGGGTACAGCAAAAATAATGGAGATATGAGCATAATTCAAAAGTATAGGGAATGGAGAACCTGAAACAAACTGAAAAATTAGTCAACAGCAGTTTGACTTTGTGTGTGTGTACGTGTGTGTGTGTGTGTGTGTACATTAGCTGTTTCTGTCTTGTGTTTCTGGTTTTTATCATAAGCCACTCCAAATCTTTTAGCAAAGATGTAAAGTATAAGATCAGGTACTGTTAAACAACAGTGCTCTGCCTTTCACACTTCTGCAGGAGTTGACAGTGGCTGAGATGCCTGAAGGTAAGATAGCTTTGTGGAAGTGACACAGGTAAAGAAGATAACAACTAGATTAAGGATGGGGCCATAGGTTCAATCTGCACTTTTCCACTCTAACACCAATGTTTGCAATGTCCCTGTGCCATTTGTAGAAATATTACCTAAGTATTTCTTATCCTATCCTCTACAGTACATTTTCTCATCTTAAGTAATAATGAAAGTAAAGTTGAAAGAAATTTGTTGATTATATTTTCTATTATATGAAAAGAAATTTGCAAATCATTGCATTGCCACTGAAATCATTTCATTTACTCCAGGTAAGACATGTAACACATCTTAGAGAAATATGTTCTTAGTCATGTAAAAAGATCTCATCTTGAAGATAGTGACAAGTTCACTAGCCCAGCTATTTCCAGCTTTATAGCTGGCTTTCAGAACTATCAGATTTCTAAATTGGAGTTAACATATTAAAGAAATCATGACAAAGGCAGAAAGAAGGCACTAACAGGAATGAGAATAAAAGGGCAAATCCAATTAGTGTGTACTTCCATGGACTGTGTCAAAATCCTATACTTACTGTTGTGAAGATTAGGGGCTTACTCACAATATTGTGCAATGAGAGAGAAAGGAATTAGAATCTATAAATAGGCACCCAGCTGTACTAGAGACAGGAAGGAGATATCCATTAGGGAAGATCTGAAAGAGCCTTGTATGAGATCACAAGAGAAAATAATCATATTTGGTTGAAGGTGTGAGGAAATTAGTACCATAAATGAGCTGCCATTTCTGCTAAATGTTGAAGGGCAGCTTGGATTGTTCATGTTCAGGAGTAGAACAAGGAAAGAAACAGGAAGATTTTTTTCATGTTCCACGACATCAAGCTAAATAGCTATCTGATTGTATATACGAAAAATATCTTTGGTACTAGGAACACAGACAGATGAGTTATCACACTTCCAAACCATTAAGATTACTTCCTTGTGCACTTCCAGATCCACATTCCACTCTTGTACTCACCCTGCTCTTGCTTTGGTGGGGTGACCCATACAGCAATAACTACAGGCTCTTGTGCAGTTTGATATCCAAGTGGATGTAGTCAAGGGTAGACACTCTCAAGTGATTATAGGTGGAACAGAGTTCATTCCTGATTCCTTCCCTGCTATGAATTGCATGAAAAATGCCCTTCCACATCCCTTTGGCTAAAGGCTTGGTCCCTACAGTGGCTCTGTTGGGAGGTAGTGGAACATTTGGGGCTGGGACCCAGTGAGTTGTCACTAGGTCGTTGGGTAAGTGACTTCAGGATAGTTCTCCTGAGTGACTTATCTTGAAAGCCTGAATTGGCCCCACTGAATTAATTGCTCTACACTTTCTGGCTCACCATGGAATCCTCCCTCTGTTCATATTCTGCCACCTGTCACATGGTCTTTGCTAGAGCCTGCATCATTTGAACATGCAGCCTGAAAAAGCAGTGAGATAAATATAGCTCTCCTTCCTTTATAAGCAAGTTGTCCCAGAAATTTCATTGGAGTAATGAAGAGACTAAGATATTCCCTGCCCAGGCCAAAAGGCCTGAGCCTCTGACAACAAGCTTTCTCCATATGGTTACTTTATCCTGCAAGATATTTCCTTTTCTTTCTCTTGTTCTTTTAGATAGGTTTGGTACCTATTAGTAAGATTTTGCTAAACCCCTGTCTTCATTAACCCAGGGGAAGAATAGCATCTATTTCTTCTGATTTGTGACCAATATGAACAATCTAATGTTGGATATTCTCTAATTAAAGTGTTGCATACCCAAACTGAAGTAAGTGCTTTTGAACAGCATTCTATGGGAGTCAGGGAGTGAGGAAATACTTACTTGGTTTCCCCCACTCAGATGCTCTGAGCAACTGATTGTGGTTACTGCTTCAAATATCCACACACTTGAAAGACTGGCAGACTGGACATCAAGACCATAAAATCTAGTAGCTACTCCCTAGGCTTAAATTACTCTATCTACTACATTCTAACTATGTGATTTTGGACAGAATTACATGTTTCCTATGCCACAGTTTTCTCATTTGGAAAACAAGGCTAATTATAGTATAGAGTTTTTGTGAAGAATAAAAGGGGTTAATGATTTCAAAGTGTCTCCTACAATATCAAATATCTACTATATAAATGTTAGGTGATGTTATTATTGTTATATATGAAAGTATTTCATACTTCATTAATTGGGAATGTTTGAAATCTCTAAGGGACTTCCAAAAACTAAACAAACTCAATAATCTGAATCCAAATGTTTAGTTTGGTCTGTATATGAAAAATACCACAAACTGTGACACAATGTAATAGGGCTCAGGTATAGTATTACAGTCAGAATTGTGGAAGAAATATTTCAGGTTTCTTTGAGATTCTTTTCTCTCAGCTCAGATATATGCTATCAGGAGAGTCAACTAAATTCTGATTTTCTCGTATCCCTCATCAAGATGATGCCACACTCATACATCAAAAATGATCCTACACCACTCTGGTCTTAGTATTTGCACTAGAATTGGTCACTTCTTTACTTCAAAATACCATTCTGTTTGCAGAAAATTTAATTCTCATGCTTGGGTTGAATCAATGTTAACTTTAACTACTATTTTAATTCATTTTTCAGTTGCTTAAAATATCCTCTCAGTCTCCTTCATTTTGTAACTTTAGAATACTTATGCTAATTTGTTGGACTGAAAGTTCTCAGCAACATTTACTGTTTGCCTCAGGTGCCTCTTCTCAGTCTCAATCAATATTTTTGATACTGGCCATGGGACAGGGTGGCTTTAAGCTTAAGGTTTTCCTATGGAACATAGCCTGCCCGAGTGGTTATAGGTTATCTTGGTTGGTTGTTTCAGAACCGGGACTGTTCCTTTGAGAGAAACAAGTTATAGGTACCAGTCTGCTCCTCCAGCTGTAACTGGCATGTTTCTGGCTTGTGTACTTCTGCTTGCTTGCTTGATAACGGCCAAGGCCACGAAAATGTAGTTCTGCCTTTAAAAACCCCGCGCCACTGCAGCTCGGGGCTGTCTTCTCCGGAATTGCTCCGTGAGAGGGCAGTCGTCAGCTGGCTAATAACAACTCCTAACTGGACCTCAAAAGTCTCGCTGTGTTTTTAATCTGTGTGCCCCCACAACAGCCAGAGTTTATTCTATTCCCTTGCTTATAAAACAATCATCCCTCATTAGGGGCTCAAATTCCCTTAAAAAATCTACCTGAGCAAACATTGCTACCCTTGTAAGAAAATCACTACTGGCCAGCTCCATGGCACAGTGGATTAATCCTCTTCCTGCAGTGCCAGCGTCCCCCACGGGAGACGGGGAAGAAGCAGCTGGCTCCTGGCTTTGGACCGGTGCAGCTCCAACTGTTGCGGCCATTTGGGGAGTGAGCCAGTGGATGGAAAACCTTTCTCTCTGTCTCTCCCTCTCACTATCTATAACTCTACCTCTCAAATAAATAGATAAAAATCTTAAAAAAAATACCTGGAACAACAATCACAATACTACCCTCTCAAAATGAACATATTGCAGCACAATTTTTTCCTATTAACTCCAGAAGCCATGCTACATGGTATGTTCAATAGTTGACACATGCATCTCAACGTTTTCAGCCATGTTTCTGTCATTTCCTAGGTCTCACATCAAAACAACTCTATTTTCCATTTCTGCTCTTCATCTATTCTCTCCTTCACTCTGTGGCAGACTCAGTGACTGACAATTTTGATGAGGATTTTGCTGCACAGAAATGTCTTTGCACCATTGTTTTCAATGGCTTTTATAACTCAAGCCATCTGCTTGTCACCCCCACTCTTTTCCTGTTGTGTAAAACAGTTTTGAAATACAGTGGAATAAAGGAATGCAGTCCTGACTGCTGTCCTATGTTGTGCTGTGCATTAATTTCCAAGCTGCTTTGCTCTGCAGCATTCATTTTCCCAGTAAAATGGCAACAGTATTGATGCCTCCAGGGTCTGACTTTGCTTTTTTCCTAATCATAAGTAATTAGAGAAACTGCCACATGTTATTTTGGATAGTGTTTAAGTTCAGAAATGCTTTGAAAGGGTATATGTGCAGCCAGATTAAAGACATCCAAAGGCAAATTAGTATCTTCAAAAAGCTCAAATGGCTTGATTTGTTACTTAAACCCACTCTACAGCACCTGGCTCTGCAGAAAATTGAAGACTCAGCCTAAGGAAAAAATACATAATGAGGCACCAAAACAAAATCATGGTTCAGTCTCTTTCTCTATTGTACAATTAACCTTCTAGACAGGAAAATGGCTACATGTGGGATGCGGCACACCATTAAGTCCCTTCAGCAAAACCTTCTTCCACAGTACCCAAAGGTACTTACCCTGTGGCATCTTGAATGCACCTTAGTCAGTGAAATTCCACTTCTAAATTACAAAGATCTCCCTTAGATGATACTTTTGCAGAGATAACTTTTACTTAATTGTCTAAGATGCACACTCGCCTAAGGAGACTGCTTGAAAAGTAGGCTTAAACAGGATTATAGGTTGGAGAATCAGGGCAGCAAGATAAAGGGAATGAGGGCTGAAAGGGAACTAGTGAGTCACCAAAAAACTAAGGTCGACTCAGGAGCTCAGTGAAGGATGAAAATTAAAGATGATCTCACTACCACTCATATTTCTCAGAGATGCAACAAGTGGCTTCCTAGTTTACGTTGTTCACAGTGCAGTTAATTACAATGAATCTGTTGAGGGAAGCCTTTCATCTCCTACCTGCTGATAACCACCGTTAAGTTCAATGAATCTGCCAAGAGAAGTCTTCTAAGGTCTATATGGAATGAAGAATGGCTCCACCACCCTCTCAATTAAGAATCAGAACACTCTCTGGAAGTTCTAGTCATCATCCCATTCGGGAAACATGTTTAGAGGGAGAAGAACTAAATAAGAAGAAGCTAAACAATAGCCAGCAAAATCAGGATTATTCTTGGTAGAATCTTCATGCCCCCAGTGCATTCCTGACGTGAATCAGGCAAGATCCTTTAGCTGCATTGCAAAGATGAGAGAAGTTGGTAATTTGTGGATTATGTCTGGTTTAGATGTGAGTGAAGGAAACAGCATATCTTTGATCTTTAAAATCAGTGGCTTATAAAGCTATATAATTTGTTATTCACTGTGAACATCAATAGGATATTAACACACACTTCATTCTGAAAGGAATTGTTAATCCAAGTATATACAATTGCAATTTCTGTATTTTAAGATTTTTTAAATTTATTTGGAAAGCACAGATACAGAGAGAGATAAGTAGAGAGGGATATCTTTCATCCACTGACTCACTCTCCAAATGGCTGCAAAGGCCTGGGTTGGGCCAGGCTGAAGCCAGGAGCCAAGAGCTTCCTCTAGGTCTGCCACATGGTGCTGGGGCCCAAGGACTGGAGCCATCTTCCACTGCTTTCCCAGTTGCATTAACAGGGAGCCAGATCACAAATGAAACAGAGGAGACTTGAACCAGCACCCACATGGGATGCCAGCATTGCAGGTGGCAGCTTAACCCATTACTCCACAATGCCGGCCCCAGTCCATGTATCTTAGAAGAAAGAGTCAAATGCCAAGATACATTACAACTGAAAACACACACAGCATCAGGTACCCCAAATGATAATAAAATTATGAAAATATAATAATAATAAAGGATATATAGACACTATGACAACCAGTAGTCTGCCAATGCCCTTGCCTGTGATTTCTCAAAGGAAATGATGATTTTATGAAAACAGAATATTTCCAAGAAAAGCAGATCTGTAAGCTAAACAATAAACTAGGAGAAAATATCTTCATATAGTTACCAGCCTTCAATCTACAGTTCAGGCAGTGGAGCAAAAGGCCCAGGAACAGGTTATTGTAACATCTTTCTAAAGTTATTCATGAATTCCGATGTGGAAAATGGACTGAACAAAAGTCATCAAATTCTTTCTGTGGAGCCCTTTGGTTTCTGTGATGTCACCCCAAGAGTCACTACAGGGTTGTGAGGAGAGATAAGTGGGTGAGGCTTCAGTCATTGATATATTCCCTGCTTCTACTCCCTAAAACTTACCATGGAAAGGATCTCTTCAGACACTGGAATAATCCTCCAAAACACAGCTTTCATTACCAACAGTCTTCTCAGAACTGACCTGCCCTGTACTTACAATAAAGTGAAACTTCAGGCTTTTAACCATTGTGGCCCAAATTTAGCTTCCCAAATTTCTCATGTTTTTAAGTCTCATGCCAGGATTTTTTTTAAATCAATTTTACTTTTGAAATACAGTTGTCCATGGGGGTTTAATTCCCAACCCCTCTCCATGGATATCATCAAATACTTATGCATGCTCAAATCCCTTGTATAAATTGTTTAGTATTTGCATATAACCTAAACACACCCTTCCACATACTTTAAACTATCTCTAGATTACTTATAGTACCTATTACAATGTAAACACTATGTAAATAGTTGCTATACTATGTTGTTTAGGGAGTAATGACAAGAAAAAAAGATCTGTAACTGTTAAGTACAGATGGTAATTTTTTTTAAAACTATGTTTTTCATCTGTGTTAAGCTGAATTTGCATATGCAAAACCTACAGAGAGCCAACTGTAATTTCCCTATCTCTCAAACCACAGGTCAAAAAATATGTGTTCCTAGAAAATTTCCCTTTTTATATCCTCCTCTCCCTTTTCCCACTGTCTCCCACCCATACCCTTCTACTCATTATATCCCTTCCTTCCATGTATAAATTCAAGGAGCATTGTACTTGGAGGAGAAGGGAGGGAGAGAAAGAGTGACACACAGAGACCATTATATTAAACAGAATCATTTCTGAGACTAGCACTATGTCTTATTTGTATTTGTATTCACACTTGTATATGTGCTCAGTAAATTTATATTGAATAGAAAATGATGCTTATCTGGAAGTCCTATAGTCAAAATGAGTGTGAAAGTCACCTGGGTTGGATTCTGTAAGGGGTCTTTCTATTTCTCAAGCTGTGGAACCCATTCACAATGGAAACTCCAAGTGAATTTGTTCACTTTTGCAGATGGCCCTGGAGTGATACTTCAGAGAGGGTTGTTCTTCTTGTGGGGATGGCTTAATATACACTTGCTGGTTATGACTTTTGATGATGACTTTTATGTAAAATAAGGAAAATTCACTCTTGTCGTTGAAGATGACTTCTCAGGAGTCATACGGGCATTGCAAATTGTCCTGGTTTACTTCAGCTTCTCACCTTCTTACCCAAAACACTGGACTACACAAATACTCTCCACTCTCAAATTCCCCTGTGGTCCTGAGGGGATGCTCTGCACATGTGGTCATGATTGATCAATGCCATCTGGGTACTATGTTGTTTTGCTAATCTCCACTGGAAGTCTGCTGTGCCCACCAGGCACTTCAATGCTCATTGAGTTGCTTTGGTTTGCTAACAGGGTTCTGCTGAGTTGGCCACCCCAGATAATTGCCTAGGAAAGCAATGCTCTGCCTGAGGTGCTTCCCAGGGTGCTGAAACATTGCCGTTTTTCTCAAGTTCTCACAAAGACTTTTATGAAACCAATTTCTTTGGTTTTTCCTCTGCTTGTCCCTTTAGAAGGACTAAACATAAATTCCTGCAGCCAGGTAATGGAAATAAGATGTGTCCTTCCACCTTTCTAATTTCTGAAAAACAAAACAGGCAGTAACAATTAACCTCTTGCCTTGGTCAAAAGATAAACAATCACATAATAATAACAGCTAAAACCACAAGGAAGCCAAAATAAGAAACAAGCAAGAAAAACCCATGTGTATCTAACAGATAACCAGGTATCTGGAAAGTCAACAAGTTCCCAGGAAACTCAAGTTCTGAGTTCTAGGTTTGACATCAGATTCTTGTCTACAGTCTGCCACCAACATAAAGGAATCCTTCACTTTATACATAGTGTTTTACTATCATTTATTTTATTTTATTCCTGTTTTGTTGGATTTTGTGTTAAATTTTTATTATTTTCCATCTTCTGGCTCAGCCCACAAATGCCCACAACAGCAAAAGCTGTGCCAATCCAAAGTCAGGGTTTGAGGTCTCAATCCAGAACTACCACCTGCAGAACAGGAACTCCAACTGTTTGAGCCTTCACAGCTACATCCCAAAGTTCACATTAGAAGGAAGCTAGAATCAGGACCTAAATCTGGACTGGAACCTAGAAACTCAGATATGGGATGTGGGTGTTCCAAACAGTGACTTAACAGCTAGACTAAGCACTCATGTCATAGTATTGATTGCTGAAGGCATTTTGTACTAGTCATCTTTATCTAACACCCCAAATAATCCTGAGGTTGGTGTTATTACCATGATATATTTCTCTCTTAAAGTTGACTCTGAGAGTACCTTCAGTTTGACTTTGCCTATTTTAATTGCAAACAAGAAGCAAATCTCTCCAATGTGGATATGCGGCAGTCACATACTGCCACAGAAATAAATTTTCATGTGCTTTTACACTCTCCCTACATTGCAGCCTGCAAACACAATATGAGAAGAATTAAGACATACATTTTTTTAACCCAGCTCATATGACTCAACTTGACCTGATTTTTACTTTGGCAGGAGCGAGAAAAAAAAATTGTTATTTGTGCATAGAATGAATAATGTAAGTAATGGGAACAGAATTAGAAAGGTTGTGACTGATTAAACTATTGATTACCTCCACTGCTTAAACCAACACATCAGACAGTTTAAACCAGAGAAACCACATTGAGATAATTAAGTAGAGAATCTGATCCATGCCCAGAGGGACATATAAGTGTAGAGAGAGTGCCAGAATCCACTGCTTTGGCTTGTACAGGGAAGGTTATGCAATCTGATAAAATTCTCCTAGGAGTCAGCTGAAGAATGAGGGCACAAACAAGATGGAGTGCATTTGTATTACAAGAATGTCCTTTTCTGAATTAATTCTTGAGTTCCTATGACTATGTTTTATTAGAATAAATTATGGGGACAGACTAGTTCTATTAAAACCACTTCAGAAACTAAAGTAACCAAATAAATCTAGGTCAGAGAAGAGAAGATTAAAAAAAAATCCCAACCAGGGAGCAGTAATAAAGAGCGTACCTGCTGAAGACAGAAACACCAGCTGGAATGAAAAATAAAGCAACCTAGCTATGGAACAGGTTGGAGTCTGAAAAGGAAAAGAGCGTTTCAAGAGGAGAGACGGCGTGACTGGACAAATCGACGAGGGTGTGTGACTGCCAAGCAAGAGATTTTTCTCTATACCCACAGGGAAGAAATCCTAATTTTTACACTCAAATATCCTGTGTACATGTGCTACCCAATGCTTACTCTAGTGCCTTCTGCATTTTTCACACTGCTACTTCGTTCATTTCTTTAAAACAACATCTTTTACCTTTCTCTTCATTCCTCTGATATTCACCAAGTAGCTCTAACCTTCTCTCTGAATTCTGTCATCAAATTCTCTTTTCAAAGTGAAATGTCAAGTGAAATAGCTGTTGAGCTCTCTTATCCTTTCTGGGCTCAAATTAATAAATATGAAGACCCCCCCCCATCTGACACCTCCACACCATTGAGATAGTTCCTTCTCATCCATCACATTGAAAATAAATCCATATTTTATCCCCTGTTTTTCAACAAAACAAGGCATTTTTCCTGCAGTTTGCTGATTATATTTTCACCAAATTCTCAAGTTTGAAAGTAAGTAAAGTAAAAAAACTACAACAAAAAAACAAAACAAAACAAAACAAAAACTGTAAGAAAGGAGCTGGAAGACTCCAAATGTAAAGAAAAGATAAAGAGTGGTAGCATGTGGTGCAGCAGTTCAGACATCGCTTGGGATTCTGGCAAACCCTATCAAATTCCAGCTCCTATGTAGTTCCAGCCTCCTACTAATGTACGCCCTGTGGTGCAGGTTTTGGCTCAAGTAGTTGTCTCCCTGACACCTGCATGGATGACCCAGATTGAGTTCCAGGCAGCTGTCTTTTTTTTAACTTTTATTTAATGAATATAAATTTCCAAAGTACAGCTTATGGATTACAATGGCTTCCCCCCCATAACTTCCCTCCAACCTGCAACCCTCCCCTTTCCCGTTCCCTCTCCCCTTCCATTCACATCAAGATTCATTTTCAATTCTCTTTATATACAGAAGATAAGTTTAGCATATATTAAGTAAAGATTTCAACAGTTTGCACCCACATAGAAACACTACAGCACATTAAGGACAGAGCTCCTACTTGAGGAGTGAGTGCACAGTGACTCCTATTGTTGACTTAACAAATTGACACTCTTGTTTATGGCATCAATAATCACCCTAGGCTCTTGTCATGAGTTGCCAAGGCTATGGAAGCCTTTTGAGTTCACCGACTCTGATCATATTTAGACAAGGTCATAGTCAAAGTGGAAGTTCTCTCCTCCCTTCAGAGAAAGGTACCTCCTTCTTTGATGACCTGTTCTTTCCACTGGGATCTCACTCGTGGAGATCATTTAGGTCATTTTTTTTCCAGGCAGCTGTCTTTGGCCTGGCCCAGCCACAGTTGTAGACATCTGCAGGGTGAACATCAAATGGGTGCTTTCTCCCCACATCCACCCCAAGTACAATTTTGAAAAAAAAATAAAGATATGGAAATGAAAATATCAATTGGCTGATTTGGTCAGTTTCTGCTATACACATGTGCTGAAGTACTGCATGATACCCCCATGAGAATGTACATGTATTACATGTAGATCAATACCCCATTCTAGTTTTTCCTCCATTCTTGACAATTTCTGCACGTTACTCTAATTTATGACAAAAAAAGGAAGATGTAATAGACATCGTCTTTCCTCGGAAAACTTCACTCCTTGTCTTACATTTTCAATGGCACAAATTCTTCTTCCCAGTGCCCCATGTTCTTACATTCAAATGCAAAAATCAAATTCCAATGCAAACATTACATCCTCAAAATGCTTTATTTTGTTATGATGGAGAACAATTCATTCTTTCAGTAAATATTCACAAAGCATCTCCATGTGTCAGTCACTATCCTGCAGTACCTCAAGCAAAGAGCCTTTCATAAAGAAACTTACATATTTCCATGATCCACAACTATAATTACTAAAGCCTGAGATGCAGAGAAATCTTAATTCAATTCCTTTAATCATGAACATAGGGAGGAGTCTATAAGGATAATTTAATTCTCCTGATTTTTTCTCTTACAATTTTTTTTTAAAGAAAGACTTGCCTCGGTCGGCACTTGGCAAAGTGATTAGGTAACTGCTATGGATATCTACGTCCATATCAGACTGACTAGTTCAAGTCCTGGCTCCTTTGCTGCTGATCCAGCTTTCTGCTAATGCATACCATAGAGACAGAAGGTGATAACTGAAGTACTTGGGTCCTTTCCACACATGTATGGGATCTGGATTGAATTCTATGCTTCTGACTTCAGTTTGACCCAGCACTCTGCCATTGCAGGCATTTAGGGAGAGAATCAGCAGATAGATGGAAGATCGCTATCTATCTCTGTTTTCTCTCTCTTTCTCTACCTCTCCATCTTCCTTCCCTCTCAAATAAAATGAAAACAAATAAAAACTTAAGTAAAGAAAATGTTGGTTAACATAAGAATGCATTTAATTCAAAAGTACTTAAACAACGTAGATATCCCAGGCAGCCTAAAGTTTCACTAGTGGTGGTGGTTGTAATAGAAGTGCCATTTATCCTGCCCTTATTTGCTGTGCTCTTAAAGTTGTGGCCCCTGGAAAGTCAGGGATTAAAGCTGAATCTTAGAGAATTAGGAAGTTGTAGGAGGAGTCTCTGGGACGTAATTAAGTTATTCAGTGTGGAGCCTTCATGAATAGGACTAGCACCTTGGGGAATTGTGGTTACTTCTTCCACTATGTGAGAAGGAGGCATCATCTATGAACCAGACATGAGGCCTCATCAAACACTAGATCTTCCAGCAAATTTATCATGGACTTTTCAGCTTTCAGAACTGAGGGTTATAAACTTCTTTTGTTTATAAACCACCAGTCTAATGTACTGTGCTTTAGCAGCCTGAGTAGAGTAAGACATTATTATTCTAGTCATGCACAGAAACTTATTTAGTGGATAATGAAGTTCAATTGAATCATGTAACTAGCAAGAGTGTTCATCATCCTAGACTGTGTTTTTAGGCACAGTTTATTTTGAAAAGTGGTTCTTGTAATAATTAACATTGTGAACAAGGAATTTTAGAAGTCTGAATATGACACACTCACACATTATCCCTTGGCCAACACATTCCTCCTTCTACCATCAAATAGCCTCACCAAAAGAAAAATCAAATTCACATTTCACTCTATTCTGCCCTACCCACTTGGTTCCTCATTAATAGTGTTGTAAGAATGATACCTCCTCAGATTTGCGAAGGGCACAAGCTTTGAGAGTTCTCCAGTGCATGATATTGCACTTCCTCTGCTCTATTGGTTCCGTGGCCTCATTTAGTACATGGATTCTGCTAACTAAATGCAGTCAGAATTTATCTTTGCATTTGTATCTCCAGTGCCACCTCTATGACTGAGGCTTTCCCAACTTCTCTTTTGAATTATTAGAAAAGTCTCTCACTGTGTTCCAATTCATCATCAACCTTACAGCTAAGATGGTATCTTTTAAATAACAAAATGAGTTTTGTCACTCTCACTGCTTAAAATCCTTGAGATTCATAGAATAAAACTGATAGTCCTTAACATAATGTATATAATTTGACCATGATTTGTTCTCAGCCTGATTTTTCAAAACTAATTTTTTCCACACCTAAAATCAGCTGCGCTCATGTGAAACTATTGGTAAGTCATCAAAATCATCACTCTTTTTCTTATCAGCAGACCTTTGTCCATTTGATACCCTTATCTGTAATCCCACTTCACCTCTCACTCTTTTTAGGCCCACATAGTAAAAAACCTAAAATACAAATCTGCCATTGATATTTATTGCAAGGGTCAGCTTAGATTATGTTTCTCTGGTACCAAATGACTCAATCTTGAAGGCTTTATTGTGTGTTCCTGATTATGTCCACTATGGATCTGTTGTGGAGGAGCTATGGCTTTGCTTCAGGGTCTAAGAACATTACTGAAGGAACAGCCCTTATCTAGCTATGGTGGTTTCAGAGGTGGTAGAACCATATGATGAAGCACGTGGCTTTGACTGAGAAGGGGAGCACATCATTTCTGCTCATACTTCTCAGTACAAGGTCAGTCATATGGTCAAGCATGACAGCGACAGAAAGTATAATCCTCCTATAAAGAGCTTGTAGGAAAGAAGCCTATTAACAGTGACCTGACATATCTCCCTATGGAATACTACCTTTCTCTAACTCATGTTTTTCATAGAATATTATATATATAACAGAATATATGCATAACAATGTATAATATATATAAAATAATGACTATTGCATGGCTATGAATATTTATATGTCAGCTTAGAGAATAAGGATAGTGACATATAGACATATAGGTATATAAATTCCCCCATATCTATAATGTTTGTTGTACAAGTAAAGAAATGTGGAGAAGAGACTGGGATCATAACTTCACAAAGCAGAGTAAGTGTTCAACATTTATATGTGTTTCCTGAAATTATATAAAGCTAAATAATCTGAGGCTTAGAAATATTTGGTGATTTGCTAAAGGGATGAAAGCTCAATACACTCAGTGTCCAGGATTAGAATTCAAATTCCTTACTATTTATTCCATTGCTTTGTGTGTAGAATAGTAAGAAATGTTTTTTTAATCACAAAAATGTGATGTTTCATGAAAAAATGGCAATTATACTATTAGAAATTTGAAAGGCTATTATATTTTCTTATTATGTAATAGTAAAATCATTATTATGTTATAATAATAAAATAGAAAAAAGGAACACACATTTGCATATATCTGATAAATGGCTAACATTATCTTAAATTTTGTATCTATTATGTCTCCTTGGTTTTATTAGTGGGAAGCAAAACATAATCATCACAAGAACAGGGAATTTCTTTTCTTATCTCTAGTGCCTAGAAAAATGTCTACAGTGGGTGTAAAATAAATAATTCTCATTAAATAAGTGAATTAATTAGATAGGTGGGAGAATGATTTATGATATCACAGAATAGTTAGTTTATACCTCATTTAGTTTCTGAAAAGATTTATAAGGGATTCTTGTTAATAAAACCAGATAAGACATTGTTCCTTGGAGTTTTAGATATAATTTCACAAATAGTTTTATGAACACTTTTCAAAGTAGTATATAAATCATTCCCTTACAAAATTTGCTGCATAAATTGGAATTTTAAGTGATTTTTCAAAAAGTCTTGCAATTTGGAAACCTGTTAAAATGTCTATGAAACATTTTTCAAGCATATGTGACTATAGGATCTGTCACTCATGTCTAGTAACTGCTCCTATAAACATTTTCAAATGGAGTAGTCTGGAAACATAGCTCTTGGTTCAAAGCTAGTTTGTTAAAATGAGAGACATTTCTTCTTTTAAGGGATTTGATGCTATTAAAATTATCCAATGATCTGTGATTTTGTGCCTATATACTTATTTGGCTTTATGGGTAACATTTTCAAGAGACAATTTTTCTTCTCTCTAAGTGTCTTTCACCTAAACCTATCTGGTACTATCTGCACTGACACTGGTAAACCAGACAGGATTTTGAACTGGTTGGGAGCACATTTTTGTGTATCTCATTTGCTTAGCAAATGAGAAACACATTGTCTTAGATGCTGAGGCTACAATAGTTTTGAACATATCCAATAATGAGATGGCAATTAGATACTAAATGGAGCAATTGACTGGAAACTTAATTACTATTCAAATCTGGAGTTAAGCTTAGGTGTTCAAAATGAAAATACTGATTTCAGAAATTAAAGCAAACATAATATTTAAAGCTCTAGAAGAGCAGGAAACAAGGCAAGGCAAATTGACAACATGGAATCATGATGAAGAACTGGCAACAGAGACCAAGATTACTGTCTGTGGGTGAGGAGGAAAGGAATTTAGGGCTGCCCTAAACCTGTTTGACAAAGTTATATCAAGGAAAATAAGGGAATTATCAATCGTCAAAAGCTTCTGAGAGAACTGGGAATTGGTCATTGGATGCCATAACTGAGAATTTACTGTTTATATTGACAAAAGCAGTTTGAAATGAAATGCTAGTGGTAAAACTCTGATTGAAGTTGGTTCTAGAGAGAAAAAGAGACTAGACCTTGGAAGCACTTCCTATGCTCAACTCTACACGGTGTTTTTCTATGAGGTAACACACAAATGGAATGTTAGCTCTAAGAAATGGATGATCAAGATATTTTGGTATTTTTATTTTTGTTTAGGGATTCATATGTATGTGATAGAAATCATAGCTTGTTTAGACACTGGAATCCTTCTTCTGCAGTTCAAAGAGAAAAATAGAGTACAATTTTTAGCAGATTTGTTTTTGCATCCTTGGCCTTGAATAGTTGAAGAAGAGATGGAAAGAGTCCAAATACAGGGGCTATCTTAGGGAAACAGAGTCCATTGCTAGTGAAGGAGTGGTGAAAGACAAGGATTTTGGGCACAGATGCAAAAATGTACATAGATGTGACCGAGGAGTGGAAGGGAGGTCTTTTAGATTGCCTTTTTTAGTTGAATGCCAAGGAAAATAATGTTTAGAAAGAGACAAGTGTAGAAGGATTCAGAGTTTCATGGAGAGAAGAGATCGCATAAAATAGTTATCTAATATTATGGAAGAAAGAAAGAAGCAGGGTAATGGATCTGTGTGACTGCATGAAGGCATCACTTCTGTTTGTGTCATAATTTAAAATGATACCTGTCAGCACCTTTGTGAGTTTTCCTTCTGCAATAATCAGCTGCTTGAGTGCAGGTGCACAAAACTAAGAATTCTCATTAATGAGAGGCTTTTCCAGGTAAGCATGATGACAGATGAGAGAGACAGGTGTGCTGATGATAAATGACTATAGGGAGTAAGCTGTTTTAAAAGTGAAGATGTTATGGTGAGGCAGAAGTGAAAACCTGGTAGTAATAATGGGTTTCAAATCCTGGCTTGGGGGATCATGATTGTGGTGCAGTGGGTTAGCTGCCACTTGTGGTGTCAGCATCTCATATCTGAGCACTACTTTGAGTCTCAGCAGCTGTAATTTTGATCCAGCTCCTTACTAATGCATCTGGGAAAGCAGCAGAGGCTGGCCCAAGTCCTTGAACCCCTGCTACCTATGTTAGGGACCTGATTGAAGTTCTGGGCTCCTTTGATCTGGCAGGGCCCTACAGATTGCAGCCATTCAGGGAATGAACCAGTGGATGAAAGACATTCTTGCTCTCTCTCACCCTCTCTCCCCCTCCATCCTCCCTCCATCTCTGTTGTTTTGCCTTTCAAATAAATAAATAAATCAAAAAACAAAACAAAACCTAACATGGTTAAAGAAATGTTTGAATTATATTCTAGAGTGAAGACGGGAATTAGTTGCCTAATACAAGATACTTAAAACTGAGATTGTAGGAGAACTGAGGTTTTGTCAATGATAAGTGAATGAATGAGGTGGGGTTAACACCAGATAATCTGAGGCAAGAAAGCTAAGAACTGGTGGATGATAGCATTGGAAGGATCATTAAATATATTTATTTATTTGAAAAGCAGAGTTACACACAGAGAGAGAGAGAGAGAGAGAGGTCTTCCATCTGCTGATTCACTTTCCAAAAGACTGCAAAGCCAGGAACCAGAACTTCTTTGGGTCTCCTTCATGGGAAGGGGTCCAAGCACTTGGGCCATCCTCTAATGCTTTCCCAGGCTCATTAACAGGGAGCTAATTTGGAAGCAGAGCAGCCGGGACTGAAGCGATGCCCATAGGGGATGATGGTACTGCAGACAACAGCTTTACCCACAATGCCATGGAGCTGGTCCTTGGAAGGACCATTTAACAGGATATTGAGCTCACTTTAGTTAATACTGGGAAACTGTTGTAGAGAGAAACAGTGATTCTCTGAGAAATGAAGAAAACTAATCCAAGGATATAAAGATGACTGCCACAGGAATGAAGTGGTCAGGAATATTCAATGACTTGAAAATATGCATCAAAAATAAGGGATTTGGTGAGGAAGAAGCATGAAAGTTCCTAAGCAGCAAAGGTGACCTTGATGAGATATACTCCAATTCCAGGCGCAGAGAGTAAGTCAGACCAAAAGTCACATCTTAAGAGGCTTCAGAGCAAATGTAACCTTCAGAGGAAGCAGAATCCCATAGGAGCAAGAAGCAGTCACAGAGGAGCTTTATGATGCAAGGGGTTTTGCTAATGGATTTCAGAGGCAACAGTGAGAGGATCTGAGGAGTTGGGATAAACGAGGATATGAGAAGTAACAATGGGTTTACAGAACAATATGAAGGTCTAAAGGTGCAGGATGGCGTCAGCAGCAGAGTGACAAGGACAGGAATGAAGAGCGGGGTGGGATTTGTCTTCATATTGATAAGGCAGATAAATGGTGCTGAGGGCCAGAGAATCCACAGAGGAATGATGCATGACCGCCACAGGAAGACACAGATCTCTGGGGCTCTTAACTCCATACTTACATGATCAAATGGAATACTCAACCAACAGGAGCCTTAGTTAAAGTCATGCCCTATACTACTTCCTCACTGATACCTGGAAGTCTCGCTCTTCACAGTCATACCTTTTTTATTGGATTTTACTCTAAAAACTGATCATTGAGGCTTTAAACTAAGATTTCCTAATTATACTAATTGCCATTTCCCTAAGAGCTGTCCACAGTATTTAGTTAAAAATGCATTTTTGAAATCTATGAATTTTTTTCATAATCATTTTTCATGAACTGTTTCTTAAATTTATTTGAGAATAATTGTGTGTTAATTACATAGTTCAACCACTAGTACTAGGATAAAAAAATACTAAAATGGGGAGGGTAGCGGGTGGGAGGGAAGTTGTGTGGGGGGGGAGCCATTGTAATCCATAAGCTGTACTTTGGAAATTTATATTCTTTAAATAAAAGCTTTATATATATAAAATAAAAAAGCACAAAATAAAAAAACACTAAAATGGATAAAGTATTACATTGTACAACAACAGTCAGCACAAGAGCTGATCAAGTCCCTGTTTCTCAGTGTCCATTTCACTTCAACAGGTTTCCCCTTTGGTGCTCAGTTAGTTGTCGCTGATCAGGGAGAACATATGATATTTGTCCCTTTGGGACTGGCTTAATTCACTCAGAATGATGTTTAGCAGAGATCAATGTTAATAGGGAGCTGAAATTGGTAGCCAACGCCAGCAATTGAATCCAGGCACTCAAACATGCTATGTAAGCATGTTAACTATGGGGCCAAATTTGTCCACTCATGGTGAAGTTTTGGAAGATGTCTTGTATTGACAGATTTAGACTATTTTTGGACTAAAATAAACATGTCTTAATTCAATTTTCCACAAAATATAAATAATTCCCTTGCATGTAATGCATTTACAACTCTAGATTACTTTTAAAATAACAGCCAATTTTCAGTCATTTTTTGTAGTTTTGCTCATCTGATTTTCTTCTATCTTTCAAACAAATACATTCTACTTAGTAATCTGGCTGGTACTAAGATTTTGATAAATAACAGGAATATTTGTCCATTGATATTCATGTTTCAAGTTCTTGCACTTTTTATAAAGATGCAATTCATCATTTACACAACAACATATTTGTTGGAATACAGAGAATAATAGTTACTTATTAGATAGTAGTTATTAAAAGTTTTCATTCTTTTTTTTTCCATATTTATCTTACCTTAAAACAGTGGAGTATGGTAGCAAAGAGCAAGCTCCTGAACTAACAACAGGCTTAGGAATTGGAATCCAGGATGGGACCTGCATCATCTCCATCACCTTGGATTACTTATGTAACTCCTCGCTGAATCAATTCTCTGATTTGTAAAAGAGGGGTATTTGGAATGCTAAATTAGACAGTGACTATAAAATGCCCAAACAGTGTATATAGCAGATAAAATGTAACAAATATCTGATGTATAAGTACAGATAAACTTTAGTATTTATTATTACCATGACTACTAATGATTATTAGCAATGTATGCTGTCTTGAATAGGAATAAACTAATAAAATCAGATTTTCCTTAAAAATGAATTATTAAGGGAGCTCTTAAGTCAAGGTAACTTTATGAAGTGTGTATTTTCCCAATTCACAGGAATGTAAATGAATACGAGAGGTTCTTGTTCTATTTCTGCAATAAGTATGCCACATGACTTCATGAACAAAATTAAAATTAAAATCTTGGCTCCAGTACAGTGACCTTTCCCGACTAGGCATGCAAATTATATATGACCATACACATATATTTATATATTATATATCTATATATTATTTATATTACATATAAAATTATATATTTTATTTAAATGAATCATTTTTTGAATATCATACCCTTAACAGTAAATATTGAGAAAGCAGCATCTTGTTTGAATTTCTGAAATACAGTTAAATAAAAAGTCTTGCAAAATGAAGTAAAGCAAAAGCAATTGCTATAACTATCAAATGCTCACTTGATGTTTATAGGTACATTTTCTGTAAAATGTATTTTTTTTTAAAAAAAATTGAGTTCTCACAATTCCTCTTTTATTTAGGCCTTTGAAATTTTCTTCTACATTTTTGTCTTAACTTCCAGTCACGCAACCAATTTGGTTGCCACCTCAACACCATTGTTCTTTTATAACTTCTGCTGCTGTCAGAAGATCTAGTTGTTAAATGACACAGAGGTTTGGTCTTTTGCATAATCATGCTAATTAACTGAGACTCTTCATCAGGGCTCCAAAGGCAGGTAGAAACTTTCCACACGAAAACGATCTTCACTTCATTTAATATGCCTTTTCATTAACGTTCCATTAACAGGCTGACAATAGCTCATAAGCTAAGTGAATAGATCTGAATGTAATTAAACATTTATTAAGTGTTCTGCATTTCTGTTCCAATTATGGCCTATCTCTCCTCAGACTATGGGTCAGGAAAGGGAGATGGGAAAGGAACACAAAGCGAAAGTTACTTCCATCATCCACTTCTCATTTCCCACAAATGGTGCTTACTTTAATTAACAGAGACTTAAAATAGTGCAGTCAAAGTCAGCATATTGGATTTTTAAAGCACAGGTCTGGAGACTGCTTGTTCATTATAATGGCACTTATTAAACTGCCTTAACTACTTTCACTTTTGGTAGCAAAGACTCAGCAGAAGATTGATCCAAGCAGGCGATAGTGAGCTACAGAACCACTCTGCATAACAGAAATGGAAAACCAGGTCAAGAAGTCCACCTGATAACAGCTTCTTATTAAGATGGTTCAGATTTTTCATTACTTTGTTTAAAACAACAGAAAGCCTGCTCATTTTTCACTTTCCTCGTTCTGATTTATTGAATAGTGATATTACCTCATGGCACAGAAAACAGAAGGTTCTGGGATTTGAAGCACTGCATTACTATGGACTATTTTAATAGTGGAATAAAAGACATTGTATCCAAAACAGTTGCTTCAAAATATTCGTGGGAAATGGAACTAACAGCCAATTTTTCTTTGGTGCCAAAAATAATAAAATCCGTTCATAGATTTTTACTAATATATATTTTCATGAAGTTTTTGAAGCATCTTACACACATAGTTTTTAAAATTTTTCGCACCAAAATAAGCTCATCTTTAAATTCCATTTTCCATTAACTTTTTGAAGTGTCTGAACCAGTTGTATTTTTTTCCTCGGATATTAGTGTTTCTATTCTGGTATGAATTTTCATTTTCTGATTCTTGATCACTCTCTGTTTAATTTTTGTGTGGGAGGGCTGCTGAAAGTGTCAGATATACCGCCATATAGCTATGAGGTTCCACATTGTTTTGACTCATTGTCTGAGAATATGATTGCACTAATAATGATGGAATGCAGGCATACATTCTGAAATTGCTCTATTTCTAGAGTTATGAGCATATTCTATTCCTTAAATATTGCTATGAAAACTGGCCTACCATCAGTTTGATGAATTTTGGCAGTTTTCACTAATGAGGCCCTGAATATAAGGAGGTAGAGAATGGAATACATTATCTTGAGTTCTTTTCAGAATCAGTAAATTAGGTTTTCATTTTATTCATTTTCATAAATTAAGCTATTGATTACATCCTTGAGAACCAGGCTCTTTCTATTTAGGATGTGTCTGATCTCTGAAAAGTCTGAAAATTATGAGAGAAAGGTTTATATAAATTTTCACTTTCTATTTAAAAGGAAAAATATATGTGAAATGAAAACTCATGTTCTGTTAGAAAAATCCTCTGGAAAGAGATTTCATTCTATCACTCATTTGCCCCTTATCCCGCTTAATGAGCAGTCAACCAATGTTCACTGGACTTAGCCATGAGTCACTCTTGCTGCCTACCCACCTAAATGATAAGAATTCATTGATTAAGGGAAAGCGCAAAAATCACATGAAATGAAGGAAGTTGTAGTAATGTGAAACCTGCATGTGTAAGGTTGAAAGTTCAGTGACCAGTGTCAGAATTAGTACACATGTGAGACTAACAAAAAATCAACATAAAAGACCCAGGTGGAAAGTACCAGCTGCAGAGAATGGCTTGCTGACCATTCATATTCTGACAGCACCCAACTTGTCTCTAGTCCAGGTGTTTCTGACTCTTGTGTGTCAAAAACCTTCTTGATATATCTACCTGTGTGTCTCACAAATATTCTATCACAACATGTTCAGAAGTAAACTGTGAATTGCAACCCCCCAATGGCCAAATTTTCTCCTACTTTAATAAATAATAGACTATCCATTTACTTAATCCAGGTTGAGAGATACTTTTAAATTCTTAGGTTCTGCATCACTCACATCTAATTATAGTTTGTAAAATATATATCAATAAGATCTCCCCAAATCAATACAATTTTTCCACACCTACAGCTATGGTCTAAGAGGCCATGGCCATGTCTAGTATGAGTCACTGTTAGGAATCCGGATTCAGGAAGTAGAGTTAGAAGTGCCAGTTGGGTAGGAATCTGTAACCAAAAGTTCTGAGACATCCTGATTCTCTGGACAGACATGAGTGAATAATAAACAAAACGTTAAAAGAATTTGAAAGACAGACAAAAATCTGACATTTACGTGGTTTTTATTCTTCAATTTGTTAATGTGATTGATGTATCACATTTATTGATGTGTGTATGCTGAATCATCCCTGTATATCAGAGATAAATCCCTCTTGGTCCAAGTGAGTGATCTTTCTGATGTGTTGTTGGATTCTATTAGTGAGTATTTTATTAAGTATTTTTGCCTCTGTGATCATCAGGGATATTGGTCTATAATTCTTTCTCTGTGTTTCTTTTTCTGGTTTTGAAATTAAGGTGATGCTGACCCTGATAGAAGGAATTTGGGAGGATTCCCTCCCTTTCACTTGTTTATCTAGAAGGAATGGATACATTCTTGGACGCCAAAAGACATAGAAAATCTGAACAGATCAATAGCCAACATGGTGATTGAATCAGTAATAAAGACTCTTCCTACAAAAAGCCCAGGACTGGATATTGCTTCACTGTTGAATTCTACCAGGATTTTAAAGAACTAACTTTATTTATTCTAAAGCTACTCGAAGCAAGTACATCTTTAAAAAGGTAAGACTGAAGTAGAAGGACAAACTTGGAGAAGGAGAATCTGCATTACCAGATGTCAATATATACAATTTAAATTAAAATGATATAATTTATATAATATGTGAGCAAGGAAATTTCCAAAAAGTATGTAGTGGTACCTTCTAGATTACCAAAATATAAAAAAGGGATATAATTACCACAGCAAAACAAGCCAGAATGTACTTCTACAAAGTGTAGAAAGGACTCTTAGCAAAGATAAGCATAGTATCTTGAAAAAGTCATAAAAATATTGAACCTAAGAGTATAGAAAAACTTAATATACATAAGATTAATTTTTCTATTAGTAACAAAAAGACAATAATATAATGGAATAAGACATTGAAACACATAACAAAATAAAGTATACCAAAACATAATTTTAATAAAAATTTAAAAATCTAAATAAAATTTTAAAAAACTTAAAAAGTAATTCCACAAATCTCTTACAAAAGACAGACAACACAATCTATAAGTTCAAAAGTGTTGAACAGGAATTTTATTAAAGGAGATATCTAAGTGATGTAAAAACACAGGGAAATGCACTAAACCTCATCAGTTATGGATGAAAGGAAATTAAGCTCAAAATGATACTAATATACACAGTGATCAATCAATTTAAAAATTGATTGAAAATATTTAAATAAATTTAATATTTAAATAAAATTATATAAAAAAATTCTGGTAATGCCAGTATTAGTGAACATGTCGTTTGGCTAGAACTCTCTTATATGACTGACAGGCATGTAAATTTGGGACACTTTCATTTTCCATTAGTGTTGAACATAAACAAACATCATGATTAAATTACACATCTACATGAATACACTTCAGAAATGTATGCACTAACACATATCCCAAGTTACAAACATATCCATGACACTACAAAAATAGTAACTTAAAACTATAAACCATATAAATGTGCTTCAACCAATAATAGAAAAGTGAATTGTATGTGTGATCATAGAGTCTCATGCAGCAGCAACAATAGGTGAGCTACAGCTATGTGTAACATCACAGGTGTATCTCACAAAACTAGCAATGAGCAAAAAAAGATATGAGCAAACATACAAGTTTTCCAGTAAAGTAAAATTTTAAGATAGGCAAAAGCAAATTATGAAATTTATAGATAAATGCCTAGGTAGCAAGACATAAAAATGAAGCAAGAAAAAAAAGAATGCAGACAGCACTTATCTTTGGAGATTATGGAAAATGGATAATGTACTGATTGTACAAGCCTATAAGATGGCTTCAAAATATCACTGCTTGTTATTATTTCTTTACCTTGTCTCTTAACCTCAGCAGTATTTGCACAAGTATTCGTATCATGATAAATCAATTAAGCTCTTTATTTTATGCACTTCTACAAATCTCTACTAAATCAATTTTAAAAAGTAAAGGGTCAGTGTCCCTCTTGGAAATATTTGATTGGACAAGGCTATATCCTATGTCCACCCTGTAAGATGAATGAACCAAAAAGGGGATTGAGAATTTTCTAGCCCATCCTGAAATAGTGGCATATTTCACATAATTATGCTAGATCTTGAGATATCTTAGTGGATCACAAACACAATTTAACAATTGGAATATAAAATAGAATACAATATGTAAAATAAAAAATTATTTTATTTCCCAAAATGTTTTGTTTATAGTATGTACATGTATACATTTAAACGTGCTTAAGGGCCAGCACTGTGGCATAGCAGATGAAGCCTCTGCCTGTGGTACCAGCATCACAAATGGGTGGCAGTTCATGTCCAGGCTCCACTTCAGATCCGGCTCCCTGCTAATGGCCTGGGAAAGCAGCAGAAGATGGCCAAAGTGCGTGGGCCCCCTACACTCACATGGAAGAACCAGAAAAGATGCTTGGCTCCTGGATTCAGATTGGCCCAGCTCTAGCTATTGTGACCAATTGGGGAGTGAATCAGCAGATGGAAGACTCTCTCTCTGCCTCTCCCTCTCTCTATCTGTAGCTCTGCCTCTCAAAATAAATTTTAAAAAATCTTAAAAAAAATGTGCTAAGTAATAAGGGTATAGTAACAAGGGTATATATATATCGATAGCTATATATATCTAGCTATAGATATATATAATCACAGGGTGAGGACAAAATTGACAAACATTGCTATACTGTAAGAAAATCACTACTGGCCAGCACCGTGGAGCAGTAGGATAATCCTTTGGCTGTGGCACCAGCATCCCATATGGGAACCAGTCTAGTCCTGGCTGCTCCTCTTCCAATCCAGTTCTCTGCTGTGGCCTGGGAAAGCAGTAGAAGATGGTGCAAGTGCTTGGGCCCCTGCACCCACATGGGAGACCAGGAAGAAGCAGTTGGCTCCTGGATTCAGATTGGCACAGTTTCGGCTGTTGCAGCTGAAATCAGACAAGACTCCCTAAAATTTACACTAAATTGTGGCCCCTTAAAGTTCCCTAGAAATGCCATCCAGTGTGCCACATGCGCTACCATAATTTGGGGTGCCTTACGATTTCACCATGGGCTTATTACTAAATCCCCGATATTAAAAAGCCCAAGAGGTTCTTGCCTAATATTTAGAGAAGAATTCTAAATACTGGCACAGATAAACGAGGCAGCATGGTACGTTTTAAGCTTTTATTTAGTGAGAAAGATGCATAGGGGAGTGAGAGCTTTATTTAAGAGAGGGAGGTAAACAGGGGTTCATACCAAGCACCAGGAACCAGCCATGTGGATGAGCATCTAGGCCAGGAAGCCTAGAGCACATGGCCCAAAGGCCATGAGCCTTGGAGGCGCGGGGCTACAGCAAGCCCCCTTCCTATCAAGAGGCCAGGGAAAAAGAACAGGGCTGGGCACACTGTGCCCTAGGCTTTTAACCCACTTCCAAAGGGGAGTGGTTAATTAACCTGATTGGCTGGTAGGCACCCAGGTGTGGCCAGGTAGGGGGATAAGGACGCACAGGGGTGTGGTGAAGGCGTGGTCTTCCAGTTCACAAATCTAACAATTTTAACCTGTATGCCTGCCTTCTTCATTCCCCCCTCAGAGACTCCAGACTTTGATCTAAAGGGGATGCTGATGGGCGTCGAGTCTCCATCTTCTATAGCTACTTCCTGCTGATTAGGGGCACAGACTCTGCCTGTTCTTGGTCTGGAAGTCTCTGCCTATCTCATCTAATTAGTTCACTTCACGAGCTGGATCTCTTCCAGTCACTGCCATCCTCAGTGTCTCCTGCATGGTCATCTTTATTCTCAGAAGCTGCTGGGTTCTGGTGGGTTATTTTAGATATATAAATGAAGGTCGATTATCACTCTGGAGTGACCATGGGAGTCCAAAGCATGGCACGATGTCTTTCAACAAGGCTTTAAGCACCTCATGTGCTTTCTCCGTTCGGGTCAAAAAGGCCTCTATCCATCCTGTAAAAGTAACAATAAAGACTGGAAAGTACCTATAATTGGTTGTTGGGGGCATATTGGTAAAATCAACCTGCCAATCTACACCTGTTTATGTTCCTCTCCTCTGCACAGGAGTCAACAGGGGAGGTGGCCTTACATGGTGAGAGTTATTCTGTAAACTTAATGGCCAAGAGCGAGTCACTTCCTTTATGACCATATTTGGTCCCTTTCCTCCAAAAGCTCCAGGCTCCGTATAATGAGGTTCCTTAGCTACTTCCACAGATTGACGTATAAGGGCCATTTCCAAACTTTCCTGTGTAGCTGCTCTATCTGCTAACACATTTCCCTGGTTAATATAATTATCTCCCTTCTGATATCTCTTGCAGTGGATGACGGCCACTTCTACAGGCTCCAGTACTGCCCGAAGTAGAGCCAGTATCTCTTTTCCATATTTAACAGGGGAACTCTTTGCAGTCATTAAACCTCTCTCTTTCAAGATTGCTGCATGTGCATGTAACAGAAGGAATGCATATCTGTAATCTGTATATGCATCATCTGTCTTTCTAACTCCTTCCTTCATATAGCTGCTGCCATCAGTAAACAATTCATCATCTGGATTTTCCATGGGCTCATTTCGTAGGTCTGACCTACTAGAGTACACCTGCCTTAGAGACATTCCCCCCTCAGAGACTCCATCGCCTTAATCCTAAGGGGAGTTGATGGCCATCGAATCATCTCTTCTGTAACTGCTTCCTGCTCATGAGGGGTGTAGTGCAGGCCCTGCCTATCCAGTGTCTGTAAGTCTCTGTCTATCCTGTCTAGCAAATTTTCTTTGTGGGTTGGAACAGTTGGATCATTGCCAAGGTCTGTGTAGTCAGTTACTTCCAGAAGTCAAGTTCTAAGGTTTGTGATTGGCTTATAAGAACAGTCAGGAATGTTTTTCCCATTCACCTGTGAAGACTTAAGAGGTAGAAGTTTAGTCCTAATTTCACGGAAGTAGTCGTGTTCACTAGCACCTGGTCAGTTCTCTTATTTAAGCTGAAACTGATTTAAAGAGAATCTTCTTATGAATGGCTTGCTCAGGAATTTCTAATGTTGGAGTTTTTGTTTAAAAAAAAAAAAAAACTCCTTGATTCCTTGGAACACTTTTGCAGCTCCCCTGTCCAGCACAGTGTCTGTTTCAGAGGCTTTTAAGCAAGCACAAGGCTTAGAATCCAAATCCTGGAATCCATAACTCTTGTAGCTACCCTTTTCAGTATGAAGTCTGTGCCAGGGCCTCTTTTAAGCTATATACAAAAGTTTGGAATCCAAATTCTGGAATCCAAGTCCCATAGAATCCTGTCATCAGCAATTCCCAATATTGCAGCTTTTATTTGGAAGCTCCTTAGTTCTCTGGAACAAATTTTGCACCTACCCTTTTCAGCACAGAGACTGCATCAGGGCATCTTTAAAGCTATACACAAAAGCCTGGAATCCAAATCTTGGGATCCAAAGTCCATAGAACTTTGCCATTCTCAGAAATCTCCTCGGCTGCCTTTAACTATCTGACTCTATGTTAAAACATACTAGATAGGAATTTCATGGAGAGACATGTATGCAAGATTTCCCATTTGAGGCACTTACTAAACCTTAAATAAATACCTAAAAACACAGGCAATGGAGTCTGACACTTAGACATAACTAGAAATTACGATGCATACTATCACACAATAGAGCAAAGCAAATCTTTGGGTTTAAGTTTTTCCATTAAAGTTACTACTGGAGCTCTTTTGAGAACAGAGATCCTACATGAGAAGTTAGTACACAGTGACTCCTGTTGTTAATTTAACAATTAACACTCTTACGTGTGAAGTCAGTAATCACCTGAGGCTCTTGACAGGAGCTGCCTAGGCCATGGAAGCCTCCTGAGTTCCACAAACTCCATCAGTATTCAGACAAGGCCATAAGCAAATGGAAGTTTTCTCCTCCCTCCAGAGAATAGTCCATCCTTTGATGGCCATTCTTATCCACTGGGATCTCACCCAGGGATGTTTTCCACATAGGGACCTTCTGTACATATGTTCTAGCTTTCCACACCTGAAATGCTCTTCTGAGCTTTCCAGCCAGACCAGAATGCTTTTAGGGCTGATCTGGAGGTCACTGAGTGCTACTCAAAGCCATTGGCAATCTATGAGTCCGCGGTACAGACTGCTTCCCATGTTGGAGCATTTATTCCTCTTTAACTTTATTATTAGTAGTAATAAACACTTAATCCTATTGACATGACCACTCTAACACTTAATCCCACCTATAAGATCACTTTGAAACTGAAGATGTTAACATTACCATCTAGCCCAAGGGGATTTGCAATCCCACAGCAAATTTTAACCTGTACCTTTATAAGTAACTCCATAAGAATGCATGAAAATCTATACCACTTTACAGTCTCTCTGTAGGATCTGAGAAAATAAAAACAAACACAGCTTTTCACGAGCTTAATTATTCTTAAGCATTTTACATGGATATATTGTATTAGCTATAATTCCTTAATTAGATATAGTTGAAGGGTCTCCCAATTATTAAGTGTAGCTCTTTTAGGGAGCCTCCAAAAGAGCAGATGTAGAACTGACCATAGTTAAATTACTTTGTAACCTGGGGAGACAAAAGGTAAATAGGGCAAAGCTTTGGCCTAGTTATATTTCTAATCATTTATACCTTAACCTGTAATCTGGCATTTCAGTGCTACTATGCCTGTTATGGGGTTTAGTGTATATCACACCAAGGAAATATAAACCACTCAGTGTGAGAAATGTTATTTCAGACTGCCTCAGAAACAAAAATAACCAAAGGAAAACAGGTAAAAAAAAAACCTGAAGTCAAAAAAAAAAAAAAAAAAAAAAAAAAAAAAAAAAAAACGAAACAGCTAGTTATGCTAATAGAACCTCAGGAACGAAAATAACAAACAAAGGAAGATAAGTGTCCTGAGGTTGAAAATAACAAATCAGCTATGCTAATACCACTTTAGGAAAGAAAATAACAAAGGAAGAGAACCATCCTGAGATCAAAAATAAAAAATTGCTACTCATGCTAATACCGCCTCAGGAACGAAAATAACAAACATAGGAAGATAACCGCCCTGAGGTTGAAAATAACAAACACCGCCTTTTGGGGAGTGAACCAACAAAAGAAAGACCTCTCTGTCTCTCCCCATCACTGTTAACTCTACCTTTCAAATAAATAAATGCAATCTTAAAAGAAAGAAAAGCAATACTAATTGAAAACACATTCCTGTTACATATGTAAATCATTCACATGAGAAATAGAGAATATACCGAAACTATTGCAGAAAACTATTTTAGATACACATATATGAATATATACTTTACATAATAACATATTACATATTGTATATTATATATTATATATAATATATACAAAATAACATATTATCTTAGTTTTAATCTTTTTACAAATAATGTGATAAAATATGGGAAGGAAATATAAATAATAAATAATAGTGAGGGGGAAAACATAAGTTGTACAAGTTTTATGTTTATTAATAATTGTCCTTTATAACTGTCTAAGCTTAAAAAATTTCAAAAGCCACATTGAGGTGATCTGAGAATTTGGGAACACATAAAGATGGGCAAAAATCTTATGGATAAGGTAGAAATAGTAGTGTTTCTGTCAATTAATTCAAAACCAGCAGAAGCATGCAAGCTTGAAAATGAGTTCACAAGTTATCAGAAATTATCACTTCCAACATGAATTCAGGGCCAAGGGTTCAGTGAGTTTTGAAACATTCTACATGAAATTGAATTCTGAAGCAGAGTTGTGAAAAAAAGTGAGTTATGCAACAAATTTCACTGATTATGATAATCCATGGTGTTACATGATGGTTCATAAAACTACAGAGCATGTACAATCTGTTTAGTGCTTTGTAATGGCTGGAAAGCTTGACAGTAACTGGACAGAAAACAAGTGGAAACTGGAAAAATTTTTCTTACTTTCAAGTGGAAGAATGGCTCATTTAAACAACAATTTTTTTTCTTATAAATAAAATTACCTTTTACTATTAAACAGAGAGAAAAATCTTCAATTCTTATATATATATATATATATATATATATATATATTTTGGACAGGCAGAGTTAGACAGTGAGAGAGAGACAGAGACAGAGAGTAAGGTCTTGCTTTTTTTCCCATTTGTTCACTCCCCAAATGGCAGCTAAGGTTGGTGCGCTGCACCAATCCGAAGCCAGGAGCCAGGTGCTTCCTCATGGTCTCCCATGAGGGTGCAGGGGCCCAAGAACTTGGGCCATCCTCCACTGCCTTCCTGGGCAACCGCAGAGAGCTGGACTGGAAGAGGAGCAACCTGGACAGAACTGGCACCCCAACCAGGACTAGAACCTGGAGTGCTGGCACTGCAGGTGGAGGATTAGCCTAGTGAGCCATGGTGCTGGCCAAATTCTTATATTTCTAAGGAAAGACAGCTTAGTCTGTCACTTTCTTGTGAGAAGGTTGCCAAAAGTGACTCAACTGCATTCAATAAGCCATCATGAGGGCAGAGCGAGTGAACTTTCCAAAATTTCTATGCAAACAGGCCACCATTCATTGGTGAATCCCTGGAATGACTCTGTTTAGTGATACATATTAAAGGTCAGGCTACACCATTCATTTGCCTTTTGAGGTTGCACAGGGCACCATCCAAACTGAGCTCTAGTCCCACAAATTTGACACAGCAACAAAACATAATGCACATGCACTAGACAACACAGAATTGTTAAGAAGTATTGTGTTTCAT
Source organism: Sylvilagus floridanus (assembly GCA_949820135.1). Taxonomy (NCBI): domain Eukaryota; kingdom Metazoa; phylum Chordata; class Mammalia; order Lagomorpha; family Leporidae; genus Sylvilagus; species Sylvilagus floridanus. The sequence goes on along the minus strand of OX463224.1, from coordinate 98,403,919 downwards.
TCAATTTCTTTTTTCCTTCCCTTTTGAAGATTTCTAAATAAGGACAATAGGCTTAAGTATTTAACTCAATTATTTACATCTACAGAATATTTTTATATGCATTGCATGTTTACATTTGTTTTCAAACAATCTTGACAGGAAAGTAAAATGTTCTATAAACAGAGTTTTTTAATGTAAAAAAAAAGATCTTTTTAAAAACCCTTAGGCATCTTCAACAGACAGCACATTATGTTTCACTTTTATCCCTGCTAAATCCTCATCAAAATAAAATAAAGAGAGATAAGAGATAATAAATGAATAAATCTATAGCAATATCAAGGAAAGAAAGGACATCAACAGATCAAAATGCTTGTTGTTGGGAGCCATTTATTCTAATGTATTGATTCCCCTATTCCAATGATAAACTCAAAGCTCTCAGGTTTGCAGAGTAAGAATAGTGGCTGTGCAGAAATCCAGAGAAATTTATTTTCACAGGATGCTTCTTACATTACCCTCCTACATCTTCTGGATTTTGATTTGGTAGCAGAGTGTTTATCCTAAGGCCAAAACATGAGAACCACTTCCTAGAGAAATGAAAAAAAAAATTCATATGCCTTGAAATATTGGACTATTGCTGTAGTGAATCTTGTCACAAAACAATGTCTTCCTTAATTATAGTGCAAGTATCATTTAAAATAATCTTATTTCCAAATTTCCATTTATAGGAAAGTATAACTCTCCTATTAAAAAGACTGTTTAAAGTAAAAGATTTGAATAAACAGTAACCTGTGACAGCCACTCAAATTAAGTAGACTATTGTCTTTAAGTCTAAAGTAGAAATGAAACAAAAAAGAAAGATACAAAGAAAAAGGAGTGAGTATGCATTTAAAAAATTGAAGATCAGGGAAAATAAATATTTTAAGAAAAAACTTAAAGAGATGGTGCACATGTTATGTAAATCAGCTTATGCAATTCTACATCTGAAAACAAAAGAATAACCTGTGGGGATTGTATCTCTTAAAATACTTAACTGTAAACTGTATGAAATATATGAGATGACATTTTTTAGGCTGTTGATTATCAGACAGAGTAGAACCATGATCCCACAAAGGAAAAAACACAAATGGTGATGAACTTGCCTATGCTTTCTGCCTGAGCTTTCTTCACAAGAGCAGAGGTGTCCAAGTATAAGATGATAGACTCACTGAGTGGAGGACACATTTTGCTCTCAAAATTCAGAATGGATCAGAGGATAAGAGTCTGAAGAAAGGGGATGTAACAAAGAACGCCATAGATCTGCACAAAAACTGCAAAGACTGTGTATCTGAATGCTTACCTGAACACTACAGGGAGTCATTATATAAGGCAAGGCTAAGAAGAACAGCCAGAAGCTACAATCTGGAGAAGTATGAGACAGGTGTTGAAGATATCTGACATCTCAAATACTGTTGTTTCAGAACTAATATTTAAGCACCTAGAAGGGTTATGATTATAAACAAAAGTATGAAGCATTTATGGTAGGGTTGAACTTGTCCTAAAGACTACAGCAGACTTTCCCTAAGGAAGTTTATAAATCACATATCTGAGAATCAATCTGATTAAACAGTAACTAAACTCAAGCCATCATGAATTTATTTTAAAAATATTTCTTGCTTTTAAGAATAATTTATTTATATGAAAGCAGAGTTAGAGAGAGGGATGAGATAAAGAGAGAGATCTTCCACCTGCTGGCTCACTCCAAATGGCCAAACAACTAGAGATGAGCTTATCTGACACCAGGAGCCATGACCTTCTTCCAGGTCTCCCAAGTGGGTGCGGGGACCCAAGCAAGCATTTGGGTCATCCTCTGTTGCTTTCCCAGGCATGTTACCAGTGAGCATGACTGGAAATGGAGCAGCCAGGACTCAAACCAGTGCCCATATAGGATCCTGCACTGAAGGTGGCAGCTTTGTCTACATGACATAGTGCTGGCCCCACATTCGTTTTTTTCATTTTCAATTATCTTTATATAAAAGAAGATCAATTTAGCATATATTAAGTAAAGATTTCAACAGTTTGCACCCACACAGAAACACAAAGTGTGAAGAACTGTTTGAGTACTAGTTATAGCATTAATTCACATTGTACAACACATTAAGGACAGAGATTCTACATGAGGAATAAGTGCACAGTGACTCCTGTTGTTGACTTAACAAATTGACACTCTTGTTTATGATGTCAGTAATCACCCAAGGCTCTTGTCATGAGTTGCTAAGGCTATAGAAGCCTCTTGAGTTCACCAATGCCAATCTTATTTAGACAAGGTCATAGTCAAAGTGGAAGTTCTCTCCTCCCTTCAGAGAAAGGTACCTCCTTCTTTGATGGCTCGTTCTATCCACTGGGATCTCACTCGCAGAGATCTTTCATTTAGGATTTTTTCTTTTTATTTTTGCCACAATTACTTGGTTTTCCATGTCTAAAATACTCTCATGGGCTCTTCACCCAGATCTGAATGCCTTAAGGACTGATTCTGAGGCCAGAGTGCTGTTTAGGACATCTGTCATTCTATGAGTCTACTGTGTATCCCACTTCCCATGTTGGATCGTTCTCTCCCTTTTTAATTCTATCAGTTAGTATTTGCAGACTCTAGTCTTGTTTGTGTGATCCCTTTGACTCTTAATCCTATCATTATGGTCAACTGTGAACTAAAACTGGTCACTTTGACTAATGATATGGTATTGGTACATGCCACCTTGATGGTATTGAATTGGAATCCCCTGGCACATTTCTAACTCCACCATTTGGAGCAAGTCCGATTGAGCATGTGCCAAACTGTACATCTCCTCCCTCTCTTATTCCCACTCTTATATTTAACATAGATCACTTTTCAGTTAAATTTAAACACCTGAGAATAATTGTGTGTTAACTACAGAGTTCAACCAATAGTATTAAGTAGAACAGAAAAGATACTAAAAGGGATAAAGTATTAAGTTGTTCACCAACAGTCAGGACATGTGCTGATCAAGACACTGTTTCTCATAGTGTCCATTTCACTTCAACAGGCCCCACATTCTTATTTTAAAAGAAGGAAAAGAGGTCCCAACATTCAAAACATCCTATATAAATCAAGATGCTCTAGAGCTGTAAAAAAGTGATGCAGTGTAGCAGAGATCAGAGAACTGTCAAATGCAGTGATTCAGCTTTCCCTCTCCCAGTGATACTGTGGACAAAACTGACTTTTCCAGCAAGGATATGTGATAATATACACAGAGAATTCCTGAAAAAGTGTTCAAAGATGGCAGAGGATCACATAAATAAGACCAAGTGTCTTCTAATAATTACTGATAGAATTAAATAGGAGAGAATGATCCAACATGGGAAGAGGGACACACAGCAGGCTCATAGAATGACAAATGCCCTAAACAGCACTCTGGCCTCAGAATCAGCCCTTAAGGCATTTGGATCCACCTAAAAGTCCCATGAGAGCATTTTAGGCATGCATGGAAAGCCTAGACACTGTGGAATAAATGACCTAAATGAAAGATCTCTGTGAGTGAGATCCCAGAAGAAAGAAGGGGCCATCAATGAAGGAGGTACCTTTCTCTGAAGGGAGGAGAGAACCTCCACATTAATGATGGCCTTATCTAAATAATGTCAGAGTTTGTGGACCTAAGAGGCTTCCATTGCCTTGGAAGCTCATGACAAGAGCCTTGGATAATCACTGACGTGATAAATAAGAGTGTCAATTGCTAAATCAACAACAGGAGTCACTGTGCACTTGCTCTCCATGTAGGACCTATGTCCTTAATGTGTTGTACTAAGAGAATTAATGGTAAAACTAGTCTTCAAACAGCACTTTATATTTTGACTGTGTGGGTGCAAACTGTTGAAATCTTTACTTAGTATAGAGTTGGTCTTCTGTATATAAGGATAATTAAACATGTATATTAATGAATAGTGGGATGAGAAGGGAGTAAGAGGTGGGATGGTTTGGGTGTGGGAGGGTGGGTATGGGGGGAAGAACCACTATAATCCAAGAGTTGTACTAATGAAATTTATATACTTTGGGATGCAGCTAAGGGAAAAAGGCTAAAGTACACAGCAGTTAAGGTATCTCTTTGGACATCATATCCCATATCAGAATGCTTAAGTTCGAGCCCTGGCTCTGTCCCTGTTTCTAGCTCCCTATTAATGTTTACTCCTGGAAGCCAAAAGTAATGACTCAAGTGTATGGGTACCTGCCACCCATGTGGAAGACTTGGATTGAGTGCTCAGCTCCTGACTTTGGATTTGCTGTTGCAGAGTGAACTAGCATATAGGAAACATCTCTCCCTTCCTCTCTCAAAGGAAAAAAAATTTAAAACAAATAACATGCTATGTCCAAAAACTTCTTGAGGCTCTGCCATATATGGAACATTTATTATTCTTGGAAATAATGAGGAGGCATGTACATAAATTTAATTATCATTTTTAAATGTTTCCTACTTACATTCTTCAATCTGAGGCACACATTTAATAGAACCAGATTACATTGCCTTCTGTATGAGTCTACTGGTCCTATAGTGCAATGCTGTATATAATATTTCATAATCAAATGTAAACTAGTAACTAATTTTTAAAATGAAATATAGAAAAATCTAAAAATATTATTTTATACTTACATTTAATAATGTGAAGCCTTTAAACTTTGACACCTCATAGAAACTGAAGATTGGGTAGGGAGGATGGTAAAAAGTGGCAGAATATTGGTGGGGCAACAATATTTCTCTGTCTTTTAGCATCATTAAAGTGTCTTATATAGGATACTAAATGAAAGGGAATAGTTGTTGGAGTGTTTGCATAGCCAAAAAAGAGAAAATACAGGGGGGTATTTTAAGGCAATTTTGTTTTCCTGGGTAAGCCAATACACAATAAAGACTTACTACTGTATTCTTTCTAGTATCTTTTTGTTCTACTTAATACTATTGGTTGAACTCTGTAGTTAACACACAATTATTCTCAGGTGTTTAAATTTAACTGAAAAGTGATCTATGTTAAATATAAGAGTGGGAATAAGAGAGGGAGGAGATGTACAGTTTGGCACATGCTCAATTGGACTTACCCCTAATGGAAGAGTTAGAAATGTGCCAGGGGATTCCAATTCAATACCATCAAGGTGGCATGTACCAATACCATATCATTAGTCAAAGTGACCAGTTTTAGTTCACAGTTGACCATAATGATAGGATTAAGAGTCAAAGGGATCACATAAACAAGACTAGAGTCTGCTAATATTACCTGATAGAATTAAAAAGGGAGAGAACGATCCAACATGGGAAGTGGGATACACAGTAGACTCATAGAATGACAGATGTCCTAAACAGCACTCTGGCCTCAGAATCAGTCCTTAAGGCATTCAGATCTGGGTGAAGAGCCCATGAGAGTATTTTAGACATGGAAAGCCAAGACACTGTGGCAAAATAAAAAAAAAATCCTAAATGAAAGATCTCTGCGAGTGAGATCCCAGTGGATAGAACGAGCCATCAAAGAAGGAGGTACCTTTCTCTGAAGGGAGGAGAGAACTTCCACTTTGACTATGACCTTGTCTAAATAAGATTGGCATTGGTGAACTCAAGAGGCTTCTATAGCCTTAGCAACTCATGACAAGAGCCTTGGGTGATTACTGACATCATAAACAAGAGTGTCAATTTGTTAAGTCAACAACAGGAGTCACTGTGCACTTATTCCTCATGTAGAATCTCTGTCCTTAATGTGTTGTACAATGTGAATTAATGCTATAACTAGTACTCAAACAGTACTTTACACTTTGTGTTTCTGTGTGGGTGCAAACTGTTGAAATCTTTACTTAATATATGCTAAATTGATCTCCTGTATATAAAGATAATTGAAAATGAATCTTGATGTGAATGGAATGGTAGAGGGAGTGGGAGATGGGAGAGGTGCAAATGGGAGGGAGGTTATGGGGGGAAAAAGCCGCTATAATCCAAAAGTTGTACTTTGGAAATTTATATTAATTAAATAAAAGTTAAAAAAGAGAGGAATACATCTATAACTATATTAACTAGAGTTGTGGCAGTGTCTACAGAAAAACCAATTATTCAGAATAATTACCAGTGGATAGTGGTCCTGGAAAAGAGGAAGAGGAAGAGAGACAGAGGAAGATAAATACTTCTACTCTGTGTGGAAAGGACATCCATCAATATACCTATTTTTGAAGGACAACATTCTGGTACTTAGTAGTAGCTATGTCTTACAGAATTGTAAGATTCTTCACTTAATTTAACCAAAGAATATGTATTAGTTGTACATAATAGTATTAGAATAAATCAGAACCAAAAAAAAACTTGCTATTGAATATAAATCTCAAGTATTTTTCTTCATTTCATTTTACTCCTGATTTTTCCTTATTTGATTGACAAGTTCTGTGGCTGAATTTTATATGGGAAATCAATATAACTTACTACTCCCAAATGACACGTAAATAGATTGAAATCCCTATTCAAATCACATTCATGTATCAAAAGAAACAGCCTGAATATTGCAACATATTTTTATGTGTATGAGGGCATATGTGTTTCCATAATTCTATGTTGCACATTTAGAAATGCCAGGTTTGAATTTGTTTTCCCAGACTGGACTGAATTGTCACTGATGCCAGTTTAAGTCCATCAAGAATGTGAAAATGTCATAGATCCCATCATTTATTCAGGCACTTTGTGTTGCAGAGAGGGAATAAAAGTCCTATGGTTTGTGGCACATTTTGCTTTTCTCCCAGTTGGTTTTAGGCTGTATAACCAGAGATAAATTTAACTAAGAACTCTCTTGGGTCAATATATTTAGTTTTCTTCTCTTCGTTCTATTTAGCAGTTGGACATTTTTTCCTTGAGTCACATTACTGCCCTCAACATTGTCCATGAGGCTCTTACTTTAAGAGTAACATAAGAATGAGCAATCAGGACAGTGGGAAGTAGGAACATGTTAGTTATTATTTACCTCTCCCATTATTCCACTGAAAGATTTTTTAAAGTAAATAACATTTTGCCTTTTGCTTCCATTACTGTACATTTGAGAACAAATGATGACTTAATGAGCTGGTTTATGTTCTCTAACCTACATGAGAAATACACTGTGACTCTTCGGTGATTGGTCTGCGGGTGTGGAATTCATTCCACTTGATAATAGTTTGTGACAAGTTATGCAATCAGTTCTCTTCAAGAAACTTCTTGTCTAACTTCTCATCTCTTAAGTGTTTTACATTTTGTTTGCCTCATGTATTATGTTTCCCAAGGCTTCTGGAACAAATTTCCCCAAAATAAGATAGCTTAAAATGACAGTTTATTTCCTCATGGTTCCAGAGGATAGAAAATCAAATACAAAGTGCCATCAGGGCCATTTTCTCTTTTTTACGTCTTTCTATTAGTTGCTGGTGTTCCCAGTCGTCTTGGAAAACACTTAACCTTTTAAATGCTTCATTCCAATCTCTGCCTCTCTTCTCCTATGTATCTTTCTGTTTCTTCTTTTCTTATGTATTGAACGACAGACTTACTGTACTCCTGTATGGCCTCATTTTTTTAAAAAAAGATTTATTTATTTGAAAGTCAGAAAGTCAGAGGTGGAGAGAGAGAGAGAGAGAGAGAGAATTCTTCCATCCGATGGTTCACTCCCAAATTGGCCGCAATAGGCAGAGCTGTGCCAATCCGAAGCCAGGATCCGGGAGCTTCTTCCAGGTCTCCCACACAGGTGCAGGGGCCTATGGACTTGGGCCATCTTCTTACTACTTTCTCAGGCCATAGCAGAGAGCTGGGTCAGAAGTGGAGCAGCCAGGTCTCAAACCAGCACCCATATGGGATGCCAGCACTTCAGTCCAGGGCACTAACCCACTGCGTCAGAGCGCCTGGCCTCATTTTAACTGAATGCTCTCTCAGAGTAGGATGACAAATTTTGTGCCATCTTGCTCTTCCCACACAAGATATGAATCACCCCTTTGTCTAGCAGAGTCACTCTGTACATATTAGCTGACTATGAATCACTTATGTGTTTCAGTTTTCAGATCAACTGTCAAGATATTGATATTCTTGTATTCAAGTAGTCCTTATTTTACTCATGGACACTAATTGGCAGCCATATGGGATGCCAGCATTGCAAGGATTCTTTTCCAATTAGGATGCCCTTTATTTCTTTTTCTTGCATAACTATAGCTATAACTTTCATTACTATGTTGAATAAAAGCAGTGAAAGTGAGCACCCATCTCTAGTTCCAGATCTTAAACTGGTCAACTTTTCCTCACAATATGCTATTAGTTGTTGATTTATGTGTCTTTTATTACATTGAGGTATGATCCCTCTGTACCTCATTTGGTCAGTTTTTAATCATGAAGTTATGTTTTGATTTTATCAAAAGACTTTCCTGCACCTATAGAGATGATCCTTATGATTTTTGTCACCCATTCTGTCGATGTGGTATGTTACATTTATTGATTCGCGTATGTTCAACAATTCTTGTATCCCTGAGATGAATCCAGGTTCGTCATGGTTAATTATCTTTTTTTGTGATGATGGATTTGATTTCCGAGAATTTCACTGAAGATTTTTGCATCTATGTTAACAAAGAATAAAGGCTTGCAGTTTTCTCTCTTTTATTATGTCCCTGTCTAGTTGAGACAGAAAGGTATTTTTGGCCTCTTAAAATGAATTTGAAAGTGTTCTTTCCTGTTCTACTTTTTAAAAAATAATTTTTTAATGTTGGAGTTAATTACTTTGCAAATGTTTGATAGACCAGTAAAGATATTTAGAGCTTGGCCTTACTTTGTTTGAAGAGTCTTTATTATTGGTTCAAACTAAGTACTTGTTTTTATCTATATAGGTATTGCATTTCTTCATGATTCACTCTGATTTTAACTGTTTGGGGTTTGAACAAAAAGACTGCATTTCAACAGTTGAGACAAAGAATGTTCAAAGACATTGCACCTGGAATTCAATTTCACCCCCACCTTTTTTGAAACTTAATCAACTGTAAAGAAGCACACAAGAATGATACATCTTTTGGGAGCACTTAGATATAACTATAATACAATTCTTTGTGGACAGAGTTCCTGCATGGGAAGTAAGTGCACAGTGACTTTTGTTAATTTAACAATTAACACTCTTATGTATGATGCCAGTGATCACCCACAGCTCTTGAAATGAGCAGCCTAGGCTATGGAAGCCTTCTGAATCCGCAAACTCTATCAGTATTTAGACAAGGTCTTAAGCAAAGTGGAAGTTCTCTCGTCCCTGCAGAGAAAAATACCTCCTTTTTGGCCGGCGCCGTGGCTCAACAGGCTAATCCTCCGCCTTGCGGCGCCGGCACACCGGGTTCTAGTCCCGGTCAGGGCACCGATTCTGTCCCGGTTGCCCTTCTTCCAGGCCAGCCCTCTGCTGTGGCCCAGGAGTGCAGTGGAGGATGGCCCAGGTGCTTGGGCCCTGCACCCCAGGGGGAGACCAGGAAAAGCACCTGGCTCCTGGCTCCTGCCATCGGAGGAGCGCGGTGCGCCGGCCGCAGCGCGCCAACCGCGGCGGCCATTGGAGGGTGAACCAACGGCAAAAGGAAGACCTTTCTGTCTGTCTCTCTCTCTCTCACTGTCCACTCTGCCTGTAAAAAAAAAAAAAAAAAAAAAAAACCTCCTTTTTTTGATGACCACTTCTTTCCACTAGAGTCTCATCCACCGAGGTCCTTCATGTAGGACATTTTTTGCCATAATCTTTTGCCTTTCCATGCCTGAAATACTTTTGTGGGCTTTTCAGACAGACCAAAATGTCTTAAGGTTGATTCTGAGATCAGAGAGTTATTTGAATCAATTGTCATTTTATGAGTCACTCCTTTTTAATTCTGTTTATTATTATTATCAGACCCTCAATCATATCCATATGATCACTTTAACACGTAAAGATGCTATTTTTAAGTCTAAGGTGATTTGGGGGCCCATGGCAAGTTTTTAAACTGTACCCTTAAAAGTCCCTACAAATGTACACATAAGTATAAAGCTTTAAAATTACAAACCTCATATACTTCATAATTGCAAATTTAGGAATATGGTGATTCTTCCTATTGTGCACACCTTCCCATCCATACTCCCTCCCCTCTTCCTATACCCTCTCTTATTCCCACTCATTTTACTGAGATCTCTTTTCAATTGATTTTATACACATGTTTAACTCTGTAAGGTAAAGTATTCAAAAATTTAAAAAATACCTGTTCCTTAACAATCAAGTCAAGGGTTGTCAAGTAATTGCTTCTCAAAGGGCCAATTTCACTTCTGCAGATTGCCTTTTATGTGGTCTATTATTTATCACAGATCAGGGAGAACATATGGTATGTGTCCCTTTGGGACTGGCTTATTTCACTAAGTATGTTTTCCAGATTCATCCATTTTGCTGATAATGACCAGATTTCATTTTTACTGCTGTGTAGTATTCCATAGAGTACATATTCCATAATTTCTTTATCTAGTCTTCAGTTGGTGGGCATTTGGGTTGATTGCACATATTAGCTATTGTGAATTGAGTGGCCATAAACATGAGGGTGCAGATAACTCTTTCATATGTTTATTTCATTTCCTCTGGGTAGATTCCCAGGAGTGAGATGGCTGGGGCATATGGTAGGTCTATATACAGATTTCTGAGGTATCTCCACACTGTCTTCCATAGTGGCTTGACCAACAGTGGATTAGTGTGCCTTTTTTGTTTATTTCTCCTCTAATTTTAATTATTACCTTTTTCCTACTGGTTTTGGGTTTGGTTTTCTGTTGTTTTTCTTTGTCCTTGAGATATATTGTTGTCTTTTCTTTTCTCCTTATCACAGCTTTTTCTGTATTCCATAAATTTTTTATATGTTGTATTGTCATCTGCATTCATTTCTAGAAATTTTTTTTTATTTCTCTTTTGATTTCTTCAATGACCCACTGTTCCTTCAGGAGCATGTTCTTCAGTTTCTATGGGTTTACATATGTTCTAGAGATTCTTGAGTTGTTGATTTCCATCATCATTTCATTCTTGTCTGAGAAGATACATGGTAGGATTTCAATTTTTTTGAACTTTCTGAGACTTGCTTTATGGCCTAGCATGCGGTATATCCTAGAGAAAATTCCATTCACTGGTGAGAAGAATGTCCATTCTGCATCTGTAGGATGAAAAATTCTGTAGATATCTGTTAGTTCCATTTAGTCTGTAGTGTCGATTAACTCTGTTGTTTCCTGCTGATTTTCTGTCTGGTTGATCTGTCCATTGCTGAAAATGGAGTAGTGAATTCTCACATTACTTACTATGGTATTAGAGGCCATGTTTCCCTTTAGATACATTAATATTTCTTTTAAATAACCATGAGTCCTTAATTAGATGCATATATATTATTATAATCACATTTTCCTGTTGAGTTGATCCCTTAATCATTACATAGTGCCTTCTGTGTCTTTTAATAGATTTTTTGTTAATGTCTATTTTGTCTGATATTAGGATGGCTACATGAGTTCTTTTGGTTTCTGTTAGTATGGTATAACTTTCCCCATCCTTTCACTTTCATTCTGTGTCTATCTTTGCTGGATAGATGAGTCAGTCCATATCTTTTAAATGCAGATTTGAGGTCATTTCCATTCAAAGTGACTTTTGATAAGTAAGTGTTTACCACATTTCTGTTTCTAAGTGTAGGGTGTCCTTAATCATCTTTTGTAAGGTTAGATGCCTAGTGATCAATTCTATTTCTGTTTTTGAAGGTCTTTATATCACCTCACTCATAAATGAGAGCTTTGCAGAGTTCAGTATTCTGGGTTGATTTTTTTTTTTCTCTTAAGACTTGTAATATATCTCACCATTCTCTCTTGATGAGAAGTCTGCTCTGAGTCTAATTGGAGATAATCGGAAAGTAATGTGGCACTTCTCTAATATACATTTTAGAATCTTTTCTTTAGCCTTTACTGTGGAGATTTGACTATAATGCATCATGGTGAAGATCTTTTCTGGTCATGTCTGTTAGATGTTCCATGTGCTTCCTGTACTTGAACATCACTTTCTTTCCCCAAACTGAGAAAGTTTCCTGTAATTATTTCACTAAAAAGGCCTTCTAATCCATTCTCTCTTTCCATGCCTTCAGGACCTACTGAGACCCATATTTTGGGTCATCTGATATACCCCACAAATCACTGACACTGTTTTTACTTTTCTAATTTCTTCTTTTTTTATTTGTCTGACTATAAAATTTCCAGAGATTTATCTTCTAAGTCTGATACTCTTTCTTCTGCCTCACCTAGTCTGTTCTTACGGTTTTCCATCATGTTTTTTTTTCTATTTTTTCTATTTAATTTTTCATTTCCAATATTTTGTTGTGACTTCTCTTTAAGATCTCAATTTTCTAGGAAAATTTTTCATTCATGAAATATATGGATAATTTAGTTCATGAATTTTCTTATGATTACTTCTAAGTATCCTACAAATTTTTGAATTCCATTTCTGGAATTTCATCACTATCTTCAGCTTCACATTCTAGAATTGAAGTGCTGGGTTCTTTCATTGACATAATGTTGTCTTCCTTATTCTTTTTTATTGAATTAATGCATTTATCATTAGGCATTTGTGGTGATACTTGTTTTATTCTTTTTCCCTGTGATAGCTTTTATTTTTGGACTATGCCTCTGTGGCTTAGTGGACTATCCATTCTTTCAGTGAATACCCAGAAGTGTGTGCTGGGTGTGGTCAGGGAGCTCTGTTCAGTGCACCAGGGTGAGGGGAGTATCCAAGTTGACACCCATGTTGGGCATGGTAAATTCCTTCCTTCCTTCCTTCCTTCCTTCCTTCCTTCCTTCCTTCCTTCCTTCCTTCCTACCTTCCTTCCTTCCTTCCTTTCTCTCTCTCTCTCTCTCTCTTTCTCTTTCTTTCTTTCTTTCCTTCCTCCCTCCCTCCCTCTCTCCCTCTCTCCTTCCTTCCTTCCTTTCTTTCTTTCTTTCTTTCTTTCTTTCTTTCTTTCTTTCTTTCTTTCTTTCTTATCAAAGGATAGGTTTGTTCTGCTCTGTTTGCATACTCTCACACTCACCTCTCCTCAAAGGAGACTAATGCCTGGGTGCTAGTCCTAGTGCATGCAATTTTCTTTCATGCTGCCATGAGAACCACACAAAGGATCCTTGCAGTCCTCAGTATTAACATAGCTCCTGCAGCAACGACCCTCACCAGGGAATCACATGGCCCCAAGCATGCGGAGCTGCCCACAGTGACTGCCCAAAGTCCCAATCACACCTTGCACCCTCCCATGCAGCCACAGTATTTGCACAGTTCCAGCAAACAAGGCTCCCATAGTCATGAGCACCCAGCCTCCTGTCAATTCTCCCAGAGAGACTCAGGCATCTCCTTTCAGATGGTTCTGGGTGTGGGGACATGAACTTGTTGCAACATGAGCATGTACACCTGTTACATATATTCAAAGCTGTGCCAGCCTTCTCTCAGCTAGTTACAGGAAGCCAGTGCTGAGTGGTCATAGAGAAATGTGCCCCCTTGTTTTGCCCTCTAGTTTTGTAGGTACACTCTCCCCAACAGGGGTTTAAGCCGGATTCCCTCCAGGCTTTATTCCTACAGCTTTATCGCCAGTGACTTGGGCTGCTGCTATCTGGTCTGACCTCACTCCAAAGCTGATGCTAAATCTCTTGGCTCATGGGGTACTGAGCTGTGTGTGTTCACTGCCTTCACATGAGTCCTCAGTCTCCCCCCGATTGTGTGGAGTTTCCTCTCCTTAACCCTTCCCTGAAATTGCACTCTCTCTACTTTGTTTCTTTTTTACTATCCTCTCCTAGACTAGAGCAGTACTCTCCCTCAATTTTCTGCCATCTTCTCTCTTTCCAGAAGCACCTCTTGGACCTGAATCAGTTCTCTTTCTTGTTGTATCCTTCTCTGACTGTAATTTTGAAATGCTGGACTCACAGAAAGAGCTTAGGGGGTTTATCTCCATTTCAATTGTTTTGAATAGTTTAAAAATAATTAGGATTAGTTCATTAGTTTGGTAGAATTCAGCCTTGAAGCACTCTGGACCTAGGGTTTTCTTTGTTGGGAGCTTATTTATTAATGATTCAATCTCAGCCTTGGCCATTGGTCTAGTCAGGCTCTCTATGCCAATGTGCCTCAATTTTGATGAGTTGTAAGTATCCAGAAGCTTATCCATTTCTTCTAGATTTTCCAATACTTCGGCATATCACTATAAAAATTCCTGATGAGATTCTATTTCTATGGTATTAGTTGTAGTAATGTCTCCTTTTCCATCTCTGATTTCATCAGTTTGGGTCTTCTTCCCCCTATATTTTTCTGTTTTGTTTTGTTTGTGGTTACTTGGGTTAATTATTTTAGAAACAATTTTTTTCTGATCTTTTGTACAGATTTTTAAAAGATTTATTTTATTTATTTGAAAGACAGAGTTACAGAGACTGAGATGGAGAGAGAGAGAGAGATCTTCCATACTTGGATCACTCACCAAACGACCACAACAGCTGGAGCTGGGCCAGGCTGTAGCCAGGAGCCAGGAGTTTTATCTAGGTCCCCCACATGGGTTCAGGGGCCAAGGTACTTGGGTCATTCTCTGCTAGTTTCCTAGGAACATTAGCAGGGAGCTAGCTTGGAAGTGGACCATCCAGTTCTGGAACCAGTGCCCATATATATTACCAGTATGGCAGATGGCAGCTAAAAACTATTATGCCACAATACCAGTCCCCTATATAGTTTTTTTTTATTTCATTTTTTTTGCTTCTCTAATTTTTATAATTTCATTTTTCTGCACAATTTGGTCTGGCTTGTTCTTATTCTTCTAGCTCCTTGAGATATACTGTTAGATCATTTATTTCATTTATTTGATACTTTTCCAATTACTTGATGTAGGCAATAATGGCTATAAATTTTCCTCTTAACAACACTTTTGTTGTATTCCATAATTGTTGTGCTGTCACTTTCATTTGTTTCTAGGAATTTTTGTTTCCCTTTTGAGTTCTTCTATGTGTTTAATATTTTTTAGAATTTCTTTTTTTTTGAAAAAAATTTTTATGTTTTTAATTAATTAATTAATTAATTTTTACAGATAGAGTTAGACTGTGAGAGAGACAGAGAGAAAGATCTTCCTTCCATTGGTTCACCCCACCCCCCCAAATGGCTGATATGGCTGGTGCTGCGCTGATCTGAAGCCAGGAGCCAGGTGCTTCTTCCTGTTCTTCCTGGTCTCCCATGCAGCTGCAGGGGTGCAAGCACTTGGGCCATCCTCCACTGCCTTCCCGGGCCACAGCAGAGAGCTGAACTGGGAGAGGAGCAACCGACACTAAAACCTGGCACCCATATGGGATGCCGGTGCCACAGGCGGAGGATTAACCAAGTGAGCCATGGCACCGGCCCCTCTAGAATTTCTTAAGTTGTTAATTTCTATTTTTATTCCATGGTGGTCAGAAAAGATAAATGGAAGTATTTCAATTTTTTGAATTTTTTGAGAATTGTTTTACATACTAGCATATGGTCTATGCTAAAGAATGCTCCATGTATTGATGAAGACTGTTCTGTAGATACCCATCAGGATCATTTTGTCAATAGTCTAAATTAAATATTGTTTCTCTTAATATTTTGTCTGGTTGACCTTTTCATTTAGGAAAAAGTGGTGTTGAAGTCCCTGATTATTATTGTATTGAAGTTTATATCTCTGTTTAGATTTATTAACATTTGTTTTAAATAGCTGGGTGACCAGGCATAGGGTGCATATATATTTACTCTAGTCACATTTTCCTGTTGGATTCTTCCCTTGATCATTATATAAGGCATTTTTGTCTAACAACTTTTTTTCTTAAAGTATTTTTTGTTTAATATGAATAGTGCTACTCCTGATCATTCTTTATATACATTTGCATGGAATAACTTTTTCTATTCTTTAACTTTCAGCCTCTGTGTATCTGTTGGTTAAGTGTATTTCTCATAGGCAACATATAGATAGTTTTGGCTTGTAATTCATTCAGCCAGTCTGTACCTTTTAATTGGAGAATTTATTCCATTTGTATTCAAGGTTATTATCTATGAACAATGACTTTGTCCTGGCATTTTTCTGTAAATATTCATGTTTGTTTTGAATCTGTTTTGTTCTTTTATTATGAGCTTTTCTGGCTTCAAGCTTTTATGATGTCAACTACGATTCTCTGTTTCCGTGTATAGTCTATCCTTAAGTCTCATTTGTAAAGCTGGACAGGTTGTGACAAGCTCTTTCAATTTTTGTTTGTCTTGGAGTTCTTTACTTCACCTTCATTTATAAATAAAAGCATTGCTGGGTATTCAGGGTTGACAGCTTTCTTCTTTAAGTGCTTGGACCATGTGTCTCTATTCTCTCCTGGCCTGCGGAGTTTCTGTTGAATAATTTGCTATCAATCAAATTAGAGATTTTTATGGGTAATCTGGTACTTCTCTCTTGCACACTTTAAGATATTTTATTTATGGTTTATTTTGAAAGTTTTATTATAAAGTCTCATGGTGAAGATCTTTTCTGATCATACCTATTTGAGGTCATACATGCTTCTTGCTTTGGTTGTTCACATCTTTATCCAAACTGAGTAAATTTTCTTCTGTTACTTTACTGAAAAAGTTTTATAGACCATTCTTTTTTCTATTCCTTAAGGAATCGTAAGACATATATATTTGGCTATTGATGGTATCCCATAGACCCCAAACACGGTTTCTTCCTCCTCCTCTTTATTCTCCTCCTCTCCTACTTTTCTTCTTCTCCTCCTCTTCTATACCTCTGCCTCCTTATTCTATTGAGATATTTCACAATACTTTTCTTCTACCTCAGATATTTATTCTTTTGTCTCACCAAGTCTGTTGTTGAGGCATGCTTTTGTGTTTTCTTCTTTGACATAATGATTTCTTCATTTCTAATATTTGGTTTGATTTTTCTTTAATATCTATCTCTTTGTAGAATTTCTCATCCATGTCTTGTATGGATTTCCTTATTTCATGTAACTGCTTCTCTGTGTTTTTGAGTAATAGTACAATCATTCTTTTAAATTACTTTTCTGGAATTTCATCAATCTCCTAATCATCACAGTTTAATATTAATTTATTACCATGTTCCTTTGTGGGAGTCATATTGGCTTCTTGTTCATGTTTGTTGTATTTCCACATTGATTTTTTATGCATTTGGACAATCATTTGTTGCTATCTCCTCTGTAGGCTTTGTTCTTGGAAATGTTTCTCTGACTTGGAGAAATGCCTGTGGCTTAGACTGGAAACCCAGAGTTGTGTGCTGGGTGTGGCCAGGGAGCTCTGGAGACAACTTGTTGTTGAGGTCATAGTCTAGCATGACACCCAAGTGGGAGAGAGTTAATTTCCTCTAACTACAGTCAGCAGTATGAGTGGATGTTGATGATTTTGCTATATCCCATAATTGTTGATATGCTGATGCTGGCAGGTATGACTACAGCCTACACCCTTTTCTATACCAAGGTGAGCCAGCTGATTCACTGCATAGAGAAAGTCCATAGTTCCTCACCTGAACTTCACACAAACTCAGCACACACACCGCACAGAACACTGATATGTGCTCCATGGTGTGACTCCTAAGCCCTCCCAAAGGTTCATCCTCAGCACTCAGGGAGCTCTGAGTTTCCAGAATTGAACTGGGTGAGTGACCAAAACTGCAGCCACACCAACATGACCACAATCTATTCAAAATTCTCACAGTCACAAGATTCCCACTTAACCTGCTGTGCCACAATGCTAACCCATCTTTTGATCCTTATCTTGTCCTTATGCAACCTCATTTGTCTCTTTGTTATCACATAATACAAAGGTCCTCAACAGATGACAGCACTTTACATTTGTCTTCTCAATCTCCAGAACTATGTGAAGTGAATTTCATTTTAAAATAAATTATCCAATCTGTGGTTTTCTGTAAAAATAACATAAACTAGCCTAAGGCAGAGACATTACCAGGCAGGAAACTACAGGATAATATCCTTGATGAATATGGATGCAAACCTTCTTTACAAAATAATAGCATACCAAATTCAAGAGGATATCAAAAGAACCACACATCATGCCCAAGTGGAATGTATTACTGAGATGTAAGAGTAACTAAATATGCAAAAATAAATCTATATGTTATGTAACAAACAATGGTCAATTTGGGTGAGCTAAGAGATGCTCAGATAGCTAATGAAACATTATTTTTGGGCATTTCTGGGAGGATATTTTTGGGAAACATTTGCATTTTATTTGTTTCACTGAGTAAAGAGGATCACCTTCACCAGTGTGGCTGGCTATTTTCCAAACTCTTGAGGGTAATTAGAGCAAAAAATCAATGCAGAGGAAAATTTGTTGTTTGAACAGACATTCATCTTCTGTCCTTAGGAACTGGCACTCCTGTTTCTTAAGCTTTCAATCTGGGACCAGGACTTAAAAGAAACCACTTTCACCTCTATTCTCAATCCTGAAGACATTAACTAGTTTAGAACACTGTATTTCCCAATTGTCCATTTTGCAGAAAGCACATCATAGAACTACTTAATCTCCATTATATAAAAGCCAATTCATATAACATGGATATACAGGCTGAGTGTCTCGAATCCAAAAATTCAAAAATCTGAAATACTCTAAATTCAAGAACTTATTGAGGGCTGACATGAGAACATAAGTAGACAATTCCACATCTTACCTCATATGATAGATGGCAGTCAAAATGCAAGTGAATAAAAAATACTGTATAAAAGTACCTTCAGGCATTGTGGAAAAGGTGTATGTGAAACATGAATGAATTTCATTTAATCTCGTGTCCCATCCCAAAATATCTCTTTATGTAAAAGCAAATATTACAAAATATAAATTAAAATACAAAACACCCTTGGTCCTATGAGTTATAAATGAAGAATCCTCAAGTTGATAAGCAGATGAAAGATTTGCTTCTAATAACAGAACAAAGACAAGAATGACTACTATTTGCACTTCTATTTAACATAATACTGGAAGTGCCAGTAATTGGGCAAGAAAAAGAAATAATGAGAGTCTAAATCAGAAAAGAAGAGCTAACATTATCCTTTTGCAGATAGGATAATCTTATATGGAGGAAAACCTGAAGATTTCATACAAAAACTCTTAGAACTAATGAATAATTTAATAAAATTATTGGATGCAAAATGAACATTATAAAACACCTTGTTCCATTATTCTAGCAACAGATAATACAAAAAAGGAAATTGAGGAGACAATCAGATTTATCAAAGTTTCAAAATAATAAAATACTTAGGAATAAGCTTAAAGCAGACAAACAACTTATATGCCATAAGCTTCAAAATGTTCATGAAAGAAAATAGACACAAATAAATTAAAACATATTAGGTATTTGTGGGCTGCAAGATTATATTTTTTAAAAATATAAATAGCAGAGAGCCGGATTGGAAGTAGAGCAGCTGTGACTCAAATTGGCGCCCGTATGGGATGCCGGTGCTTCAGGCCAGGGTTTAACCCGCTACGCCACAGTGCCGGCCTAAGGAAAAGAAATTATTTATCACAATTGTAGACCCTGAGAAGTAAAACATTACTTTGCTAGCACATTTGGAGTCTACTGAAAGCCTATTTCTTGATTCATGCACAACTGGTTTTCATGTGGGTCCTTAACTGGTAGGATGAATGAAATCTCTCTGAGGTAAGTATAATGGTCTTAATCCCATTTAGTAGAACTCTGCTGTCACAACTTAAGGAATTTCCAAGACTACACCTCATAATACAGGCATATCAGGGGTTATAGTTTCAACAAATTTTGAAAACACAAGCATTTAGACTAAAGCTCTATCCAAAGCTTCCTACATGGCGGAAAAAAAAACAAACAAAAAATTCTAAACTTCATATGGAACCACAGAGGACCCCAAATAGCCAAAACAATTTTGAAAAAGAAGAAAGCTACCCAGACCAAGTGGGATTTATCCCTGGTATGCAGAGATGGTTCAATGTGCGCAAAACAATCAATGTGATACACCACATTAACAGACTGCAGAAGAAAACCATATGATTAGCTCAATAATGCAGAGAAAGCATTTGATAACATACAACACCCGTTCATGATGAAAACTCTAAGCAAATTGGGTAGAGAAGGAACATTCCTCAATACAATCAAAGCAATTTATGAAAAACAAACAGCCAGCATCCTATTGAATAGGGAAAAGTTGGAAGCATTTCCACTGAGATTTGGTACCAGACAGCGATGTCCACTCTCACAGCTGCTATTCAATATAGTTCTGGAAGTCTTAGCTAGAGCTATTAGGCAAGAAAAAGAAATTGGGAAGGAAGAACTCAAACTATCCCTCTTTGCAGACGACATGATTCTTTATTTAGCGGATTCAAAGAAGTCTACTAAGAGACTACTGGAATTCATAGAAGAGTTTGGCAAAGTAGCATGATATAAAGTCAATGCACAAAAGTCAACTGCCTTTGTATACACAGGCAATGCCATGGCTGAGAAAGAACATCTAAGATCAATCCCATTCACAATAGCCACAAAAGCAATCAAGTACATTGGAATAAACTTAACCAAGGACGTTAAATATCTCTATGATGAGATTTAAAAAATCTTAAAGAAAGAAATAGAAGAGGATACCTAAAAATGGAAAAATCTTCCATGCTCATGGATTCGTGGGGATGCAAACTGGTAAAGCCACTATGGAAGTCAGTCTGGAGATTCCTCAGAAACCTGAATATAACCCTACCATTCAACCCAGCCATCCCACTCCTTGGAATTTACCAAAAGGAAATTAATTTGGCAAACAAAAAAGCTGTCTGCACATTAATGTTTGTTGCAGCTCAATTTATAATAGCTAAGACCTGGAATCAATGCGAATGCCCATCAACAGTAGACTGGATAAAGAAATTATGGGACATGAACTCTATAGAATACTAGAAAGCAGTCAAAAACAATGAAATCCGGTCATTTGCAACAAAATGGAGGAATATGGAAAACATTATGCTGAATGAATTAAGCCAGTCCCAAAGGGACAAATATCATATGCTCTCCCTGATCGGCGACAAATAGCTGAGCACCAAAGGGGAAATCTGTTGAAGTGAAATGGACACTATAAGAAACAGTGACTTGATCAGCCCTGGTCCTGACTGTTGATGTACAATGTAAATCTTTATCCATTTTAGTTTTTTTTTTTTTATCCTAGTACTATTGGTTGAACTCTGTAATTAACACACAACTATTCTTAGGTGTTTAAATTTTAACTGAGAAGTGATCCCTGTTAAATATAAGAGTGGGAATAAGAGAGGGAGGAGATGTACAATTTGGGACATGCTCAATCGGACCTGCCCCAAAAGATGGAGTTAGAATCCTGCCAGGGGATTCCAAAACAATCCCATCAAGGTGGCATGTACCAATGCCATCTCACTAGTCCAAGTGATCAATTTCAGTTCACAATTGATCACACTGATAGGTCTAAGAGTCAAAGGGATCACACAAACAAGACTAGTGTCTGGTAATACTAACTGATAGAATCAAATAGGGAGAGAACGGTCCAACATGGGAAGCAGAATACACAGCAGACTCATAGAATGGCAGTTGTCCTAAATAGCACTCTGGCCTCAGAATCAGCCCTTAATTAAGGCATTTGGATCTGGCTGAAAAGCCCATGAGAGTATGTTAGGCATCGAAAGCCAAGACAATCTGGAAAAAAAAAAGAAGACCCAAATGAAAGATCTCTGCGTGTGAGATCCCAGTGGAAAGAACAAGGCCATCAAAGAAGGAGGTACCTTTCTCTGAAGGGAGGAGAGAACTTCCACTTTGACTAGGACACTGTCGGAATAAGATCAAAGTTGGCGAACCCTAAAGGCTTCCATAGCCTCGGCAACTCATGACTAGAGCCTAGGGAGATTACTGACGCCATAAACAAGAGTGTCAAATTGTTAAATCAACTTCAGGAGTCACTGTGTACTTACGTCTCATGAGGGATCTGTCCTTAATGTGTTATCCAATGTGAAGTAATGAAATAACTAGTACTGAAACAGTATTTTATACTTTGTGTTTCTGTGTGGGTGCAAACTGATGAAATCTTTACATAGTATATACTGAATCGATCTCCTGTATATAAAGATAATTGCAAATGATTAAAAAATCTTGGTGTTAAATTGGAAATTGCATAGACAATTAATCAATTGAAAAAAAAAATCATGTAGGATCTCTGTCCTTAATGTGCTGTACATTGTGAATTAATACTATAACTAGTACTCCAAAAGTATTTTCACTTTGTGTCTCTATGTGAGGGCAAACTGTTGAAATCTTTACGTAATATTTACTAAACTGATCTTCTGTGTATAAAGAGAATTGAAAATGAATCTTGATGTGAATGGAAGGGGAGAGGGAGCGGGAAAGGGGAGGGTAACAGGTGGGAGGGAAGTTATGGGGGGGCATTGTAATCCATAAGCTGTACTTTGGAAATTTATATTCTTTAAATAAAAGCTTTATATATATATATATATATATATATATATATATATATAAAGAAATCATATAAAATCCAAATACATGAAAAAAAAATTGTTGGTGAAAAAAAGAGAAATAGAAACCCTTGTGCACTATTGGTGGAAATGTAAAATAGGATAGTCACTTTAAAAAATAATGCAGAAATTTTTCAACAAAATAAAAATACAACTGGCATATGACCCAGCAATGCTACTACAGAGTATTCATCCAAGATATTCACAGCAGGATCTGAAAACATATTTTCACTCCCATGTTCATTGTAGCATTATTAACAGTAGCCAAGACCTAAATGTCCATTGACAGGTAATTTAAAAATGTAGAATATATTTGTCTATATAGTGTAGTACTATTTATGATTTTTAAAAAATATTTATTTTTATTTGTTTGAAAGACAGTGTTACAGAGAGAGGTAGGGACAGAAAGAGGTCTTCCATCCACTGGTTTACTCGCCAGATGGATACAACGGCTGGACCTGCACCAATCTGAAGCCAGGAGCTTCTTTCGAGTTTTCCATGCGGGTGCAGGGGCCCAAGCACTTGGGCCATCTTCTACTGCTATCCCAGGCCATAGTAGAGAGCTGGATTGGAAGTCGAGCAGCCAGGACTAGAACTGGCACCCATATGGGATGCCAGTGCTTCAGGCCATGGCGTTAACCCACTGTGCCACAGCGCAGGCCCCGTATTATTTATGATCTTAAAAAGAAAGTCATGTCATGTAGTACAACACTAATGAGTCTGTAGGACACTATGATGAGTGAACTAAGCAAAGTACAGAAAGACAAATACTGCATGACTTCACTTACATGTAGTATTTAAAAATAGTAAGACTCTCAGAAGCAGAAAGTAATAAAGTGGTTGCCCATAGCCACAGGGAGGGGGAAATGAGTTGCTCTTTAATGAGTTCAGAGTTTCTGTCATGCAAGATGAGAAAGTTCTAGGGATCTGTTGTAGAAAACAAAATGAATATAGTTACTGCATAGTACAGTTTGAAATTTGTTAAAGAAATTGGTTTCATGTTGTGTTTCCCACCACATGAACACAAACAACCCACCTGAGTCTTAACCACTGCCACATGGTGATCTCCATCTAACTCAGCCAACATATCCAGAAATAAATACAATTATATTTGTGCCCATTTACGTTGATATTTGCAGCTGGTCTTTATTGCTCTGGATTCCTAGTTCAGCCAAAAGAATTCTGGCTCAGGTGTACTGTTAAAGAACTCTGTTGAATCACGCATAAGGCAAATAAACTCAGATCCTTGTCATGCTAACCCTGAAAGGAAGATTTAGTCACCACTTTCATGCCTTAGTAGCCATTTTAGTCTTTTTCTATTTACTGAATCATTAATGAGGGCCAAGACATTTACTTGTCAAAGCAGTTATAAGCATATACAGATTCTTTCTAGAAGCAATCTACTTGACATCAATTACTAGACTCAAGAAATTATTTCAAGTTTAGAAGGTAGTAAAGAGAGAGAATCCAAAGATATGAGCAGTATTCACATAAGGAACATTTGATTTCAACCATCTAGATCATCTAAAAAACAATTTCAGTATAGATATCCTAAAATTCAGTGTGAAGCTGAACAAAGAAGCTTTAGGAAAAACAGGATATAGTGTAGCTCTAGTATGCAGAAAGAATCTCAGGACCTGTTCTTTATTATGCCAAAAATGTGACAGCTTTATGCTTCTGGGTTTAGTTACTTAACTTCGTATTCGTGATTACCTTATTCATTTTTAAGACTGATTTTTTTGTATGAAAGAGTTACAGAAGGAAAGGGAGGGAGGGAGGAGGAGAGAGAGAGTGAGAAAGGGAGAGGGAGATAACTTCCATCTGCTGATTTATTCTCCAAATGAGCACAATATCCAGACCTAAACCAGGCAGAAGCCAAGGGCCTGGGACTCCACCTGGGTCTTGTACATGGGTGACAGGGGCCCAAGCACTTGGGCTATTTCCCACAGCTTTCACAAGCTTATTAGCAGCCAATATGCAAAGTGGCTCTCAATTTGGAAGCCAGCATAGCAGGTTGTGTTGCAGGCAGTGGCTTAACCTGTCACACCATACTGTTGGCAAGTATCAAAAGTCTCTACCTAACTGCAACCTTTATGAAACTCAAGCCCAAATATATAAATGCCATTCATCATTCCACACCATGCTCTCTTTGCATTCTTCTTTATGAGCACTGAGATCTGACCAAACTGAACTGCATGCTTTTCTGTCTCTATCCTATTGTTTATAGCACTTGTATCAGTGGTTCTATATCTTTTCTATTTCTCTTGTCCACAACATTATCTATCCTTCGATGCTTAGCTCCAATGTTGCCTTATCTTGGAATCTGTGTACATTTACTCCACCAGTTTACCCTGGTCAGAGGTAATAGCTCCTTCTTAATTCCGATAATACTCTGAGATTCTCTTGTCATTTATTGTAGGACATATCATATTGAAGTCATGTGCATATATTATATCAGATAATAATCTAAGAGGCTTCATTGCAGTAAACAGTATATTCATGCTCAGTATTTCCTATAGCATCATCCCCAAACTTGTCAGGAAGATAAATGTTAAATAAACATTTTCAGGTACATAAATAAATATTTGTACTTACAGTGAAGGGGGAAAAAGAACTCTCATTGCTTCTTGTTATGTGAATATAAATTTAGTTTGGGCATAATCAGCATTTAAATAACTCAATTTTCTCTACTTGACTGTCTTGATAAGAATATAACCATCTAGCATAACCATCGTTTTTAGAATGCATCTCCTCATTTCAGAAAGACATTGCAAAGGTAGATTTATCATAAAAGGTTTACTACATCAGTGTTCATCCTTTTCAAATCTTTATCGCTAAGCAATTTCTTTTTTTGACATGACTACAGAAGAAGCCATCATATATCTCCCAGACAACTAGTCATTTACATAGCTGAGATTATTAAAATAAACCTAGGGTTTATCCTGTGTATATAGAAAAGTGTGTTTAAATTACCCTGCAGATCGATATATTCTCATGGATAGTAGATAGGTCTTTATTGCTGAAATGATGTTACCCACTGCTTGCTCTGGCTTGAAATTCCTAAGATTAAGGACCCATTTATTTGAAAATCGAAAATGAGACTAAAGCTGATTCACCTACTCATTTCTGGTGAATAAAAATGAACACAGAATTTATTCTATTATGAATAATAATTTAAAATTTCCATTTGATCAATATTAAGGTATATATAACAGGTGGACCTCTGTTCCTATAGTGATCTTTCCTCCCTGCTCACCCTTGCTTAAAATCTCTCTGACTGAGGATAGAAATGGAGACATTAATGTTGCACTCAGAAATTAAGTTGATAATACTTCATTCACGAAAGTGATTTGTTTTAGACACCTTCTTGTGGCAGATTTTGAAAGATGGGAGGGGTTTGGATAAGTTAGAAGAAGAAAAATGGATCTCGGGGTAAGGAGAATACCTCTAGCAGATCATCAGTCTTTCATTAAGAACCCTGGAGGCCAACAACAAAAACAGCTTCCTCATAATCAGTGTTTTGAGATTAACCTGGGGATTTGAATATTCAGGTAACTGCTCCTCAGATGTAAAGGTTAGGTCTGGAAGCACAAAGTTAAAATGAAACACCCAAACCTGAATTAGTGATTTTCCCTTAAATGTGTTCTTTAATTTCTTTTCCTCCTGAAACAGTGCAATCATCAATCCAGTTGTGTAAGCTATAAATATAAGTTCTATCCTTAACACTGTATTCTTCCTTGACTGCTTCCTTGACTGACCACAATGCTATCTATTATACTGTAAATGCCTCTTGAAAACATGTTTCCCTCTCTCCTCTACCATCACCACCATCAATAAGCTACCTTTATGCATCAATAACTTTTCTTCCTGAATTGCAACCATTCTGTAATTCTTCTGATCTAGTCCATGTTCATATTGCATTTATGCATTCATTCATTAATTTATTCATTCAAGTTTTGTGGAGTATCTATTCAGAGCCAGGAATCATTCTAGACAGTGGGAAAAAATCAGTGAATAAAACAGAACACCTGCACTTTTAGAATAATGCCCTAGAAGCAGTAGTTATGTAATGAACAAAGAGCTATACAGTTATTTAAGCAAAGATCAAGAATAGTAAGTATTGTGAAGAAAATAAATCAGAGGAAAGAAAAAAGAACATATGAAGGAAACCTTTGCTGATGGAAAATTTGAACAGAGACCCAATGAAACGATTGAATAAGACATTTAGAGACCAAGGCAAAGAACATTTCAGGAAGTAAAAGCAAGTGTGGAAGTACTGAATTTGCTTATGTTGAGGAACAAAGTAATTTGGCTGGACTAACATGAGTGATGGAGAAAGTGGTAAGAAATGAAACTGGGGAGATAATGGTGGCTGTAGGGCAGAAAACAGGATTTTTATAGGCCACATTTAGGTTTTTGAAATTTATTTTGAATGAGACAGGAATTCATGAAAGGAATCTGAGCAGAAAACGTACTGAATTTTTTAAATTTGAGGAAGGCCACTCTGTCTGCTGTGTGGAGTAGACTGACTCTGTGGGACATTAGGTGTGAATGAAGGTAGACAAGTTATGAGTCTATCTAAATAGTTCACACAAAAAATGGTTGTAGGAACACCACTGCAGTGTGGCTGGTTAATCTGCCACGTGATGCCATCATTCCATGTGAGCACTGGTTCAAGTCCCAGCTGCTCCACTTCCAATTCGACTCCCGTTTAATGTGCCTGGGAAAGTAGCAGAGGATGGTCCAAGTGCTTGTGTCCCTGCCACCATGTGGGAGATACAGATAGAGTTCTTGTCTCCTGGTTTCTGCATGACCCAACCCTAGCTGTTTCAGGCCATCTGGAGAGTAAACCAGTGGATGGAAGATATCTGTAACTGCTTTTCAAGTAAATAACTAAATCTCAAAAACAAAAAGAAAGATACTGGCAACTTGAATTGCAGTGGTCATGGTGGAAAGATCAAGGAGTACCAACTTTGGATCTATCCGGGAAGGTGCAGCAGTCAGGTTGTGCTGATATATAGTAGATGGCCTCAGCAACGAGGAAGAGATGCTACCAGTCGCTGGGATGATAAAAACGGGAAGAGAATCAGGGCTGTTGTTGGTTTTTAAAGCAGCATTGGGGAAGAAGGCAAAAATTAATAGATAAGTTTTGGTATATGCTCTTTTAAATATTAGTCTGCTCATTCAAGAGGTTGATGGATGTGAAGTCAGGAATTTCAGGGAGTGTTGGAATGGAAGATACAGACATTGAGAGTCTACAAACAGTATTCATCAGGACATTTATTTTCTTCATGGCAGTTGCCACCCTTACATTTGTTTCTTTTTTTAAGATTTATTTATTTATTTATTTGAAACTCAGAGTCACACAGAGAGAGAAGGAGAGGCAGAGAGAGAGAGATTGAGGTTTTCCATCTGCTGGTTCACTCCCCAACTGGCCACAATGGCCAGAGCTGTGCCAATCCAAAGCCATGATTCAGGAGCCAGGAGACTCCTCTGGGTCTCCCATGCAGGCTCAGGGGCCCAAGGACTTGGGCCATCTTCCACTGCTTTCCCAGGCCACAGTAGAGACCAGGATGGGAAGTGGAACAGCTGGGTCTCGAACTGTTGCCCATATGGGGTGCAGGCATTGCAGGCAGCGGCTTCACTCACTACGCCACAGCGCCAGCCCCACATTTGTTTCTATAACTGCATAACCTTCATTCATTGCCCACCACCCACATTCCCTACCACTAGAATGTTAGCTTCCCAAGTGCAGTAATTATTTTCCCACTGACTAGAATAAGTTTGGTCCTGAGTACGTACCCATTAAATTCTCAGCCTGATTCTGTGGGCAATTAAAGCAGGAGCTTTGGTAGTAGCACAGATATTGCTTACAACAATACAAGGTAACATGACTGGGTATTATGACACAGCAGGTTAAGACGAGATGTCCATGTCTGTTGGAGTGGCTGGGATCATGTGCCACCTCCTCTTCTAAGCCAGCTTCCTGCTAATACAGTCTGGAAGGCAGCCGCAGATGATGACTCAAGTAGTTGTGTTCTGGCCACCACTTGGGAGATCGGAAGCAATTCCTGGATCTAGACGCAGTTCCTAGCTCCTGGCTTAGGCCTTGCCCAAACCTGGGTGTTTCGAACATTTGGGCAGTGAATCAGTAAACCAGTGCATGGTCTCTCGGTCTTTTCGCTCCTCCCTTCAAATAAATTAGCCAGATGTTTTAAAAAATAGAGCTAAAATTTTGTTTAAAAAGATTTTATTTATTTATTTGAAAGATAGAGAATGTGAGAGGGAGAGACAGATAAAAGGATCTTCCATCCACTGGTTCACTCCCCAAATGGCCACAAAAGCTGAGACGATCCGAAGCCAGGATCTAAGAGCCTCCTCCAGGTCTTCCACCCAAGTGCAGGGGCCAAGAGATTGGGACATCTTCCATTGCTTTACCAGGCCGTAGCAGAGAGCTGAATTGGAAGAGGAGTAGCCAGGACTAGAACCGGCACACATATAAGATGCCAAGTACCGCAAGCAGAGGATTAACCTATTGCACCACTGTGCTGGCCCCTGTAAAAATGCTTTTTAAAATATAGTATATAATAGCTGACTCCAGATGTGTATCAATGAAAGTTTCAGTAAGTTCAGCGTGAGGACAGGCATTCTACCCCAGTGTCTGAGACAGATTAGGTGCCAAATATTAAAATAAATGAGAGGAAGCAGCAAGAAAAGACCAACTCTTTCCTCTCCACTGCTTCTAATACCCAAATAAGGGTCATCAAGCCATAAGATGTTATTATTTCTTTCACATCTGTCCTCCCTCCATTACCATTGCTATTACTAGGTTCTTACTATCCATTTCATTACAATATCCTAAATGTTTCCTGCTGCAAATAACTCCTTGTGTATTGTACCTACAGCAAAATTAACATCCTAACCCCTGCTCAAAGTTGTCCATGGGTTATTAAAAATTAATTATTTTCTCTCCTACAATCACTCCATGTTGCATGTTTTAATTTACAAGCAAATGGCCAGTATTCTGATGTCAGGATCATCCAGGAGCTACATTCACTAGAGCAGATGATCTTAAGTCTAAGGTATTAGTCTAAAAATTGTCTGCAGAACTCAGCAGGCTTCATCTGACATTCATAAACATTTGCATTTTCAGTTCCTGCTCAGAATACAGTGCTCTTTCTCATGCAAAGAGAATGAAGGGCTGCTCGATATTTCCCTGTGGTGGATTAGTCTAACCCAATCCAAAACAAAATTGTCCTCATGAAGACTCACATTCCTTCTTAATCGCTTGATTCCACAGAGAGCTTGCTGGTTTTTCTCTCCCAAATAAATAGCTCTCTTTATTTGGCCTCTGTGGTATGTATGGCAGACTTGAATGCAAAAGACAAAATGAGCTAGAAAGTCAGACTGGGAACATGCTGATCACCTCCACAGCATTCCCTGATGCAGAGAAATGATTTCATTGCTTTGTTAGTTATGCTACAGAGTGCATTTCTAATGCCTCTTCTCGTCATTCATGAGTGTTTAAACACTTTAATGAATATGTTATTTACTGTAATAAAGTCAGAGTCTGCTATTAAATTAATAGAGCAGTGTAACCAAGAATCCCATAACAGCAATTTATCCCTGCTCAGTATTCTGAGTTCCAAACACAGAATTCCCGGCCATTTGAATTCTCTGCAGTCTGTAGGTGTTGCATATAAATACCCTTTAGCTGCAAATGATGATAGAATTCAAGTTAATGTGTATAAATCTGTGTGCTTGTTTGTGTATATCATGCTGCAGTGGTGTGATTAAAATCTATAAGTCCTACAGACAAAAACACTAGTTTCAAATTTTGGTTCTGCTAGCTGGGTATCCTCAGGCAAATTACATTCTCTCTGAGTCACAATTTTCCAATCTGTAAAACGGGGATATTAACAGTGTCTCCCCTTTTGGGTTGTTCAAATAAAAGGAATGTGGTATCATGCACAAAGCATAATGCTGACATGTCTCACACAGGTTAAAGTCTATAATGTTAGCTATGAATAGTATCAAATGTATGAGCAAATCAGTGTCATAATTAGCCCTTAAGAAGCTTTTTGCAAATTAGAAAAGGAACCTCTTCATATAAGGGAATCAACTCCACATTAAAGTGTAGAACTTCATAGTAGAATATGAACTGTCCTTTATCCCACAAGGCACCCTCTTAACTGAGCTCATGTGTGCACAGAGTACAACTTGTGCAACAAAATGCACTGGCACTGGAGAGACTCATGTCTGTTTTCTCTCTACCACAATTAAACATACTCCTTTCTTTTATCCTTCTTTTAATACTTTCAAAATATTGGAGAGAGTTGACATTACATGATCAATTGAAAATGATCTTAAGGAGAGAAGGATTTGGGGCCAAGCATTTGGCATAGCAGTGAAATTGATACTTGGGACACCTGCATCCCATATCAGAATGCAGGTTCAAGTCCTGGTTCCTCCACTTCATATACAGATTTCTGCTGATATGTTCTGGGAGACAGTTTCTTGCTCACAGGTCCCAGGAGGCAGAAGATGATGGCTCAAGTACTTGGGTTCTTATTAGTCACATGGGACACCCAGACAGAGTTCTGGGCTTCTGCCTTAGGCCTGGCCTAGCCCCTGTCTCTTGCAGGCTTCTTGGGGGGTGAACCAGTAGATGGAAGATTTCTCTCTCTCTCTCTCTCTCTCTCTCTCTCTCTCTCTCTCTGTATTTCAAGTAAGAAGACAAAAAAGACAAAGAGAAAGAGAAAGGATTTCTATTTCAAGGGTAGGTATCTCAAAATAAGG
Source organism: Sylvilagus floridanus (assembly GCA_949820135.1). Classification (NCBI taxonomy): domain Eukaryota; kingdom Metazoa; phylum Chordata; class Mammalia; order Lagomorpha; family Leporidae; genus Sylvilagus; species Sylvilagus floridanus. The sequence continues at coordinate 98,372,653 of OX463224.1, read as the reverse complement.
ATTTTTAACATAAGTATTTTGTCTTTTGATTTCTGATTTTCAAACAGCTATCTAGTCATGGACTTATTCTATTATGGAAATTCAACATGGCATTGCCTAATAATTGAATAAATGTATTACTAACAAATGAAACATGAACTTTAATGCCAACATTCAAGCAAGGAGAGGCAGTCATTTGGCCTAGCAGTTACAGTGCTGCTGAGGACACCCACATCCCACGGTGGAATGTCTGAGATAGAGTTCTGGATCTTCTCCAGAGCTTCTCTTCTTGCTATTGTGTACCCCAGAAGGAAACAGGTAATGTCTAAAGTGGCTTTGTCCCTACCAGTCACATAGAACACCTGGATTGGGTTCTTATTCCTGGGTTCAGTCTGGCTCAGCCCTGGCCATTACTGGCATTTGGAGAGTGACCAGTAGATGAGATGGCCTCTCTCTCTCTCTCTCTCTCTCTCTCTCTCTCTCTCTCTCTCAAAATTGCCTTTGAAATAAATAAAATGAATAAACATTTTAAAAGTTACTTTGAAAAATCCAAGCTAGGTTTGATTTGATAAGTCCTGCCATCTAGAATTTCACTTTAAACATTGTTAACACTACAGTAACACACACATTGAAATAAATCCATAGACTCAGGCTGTTATCATAAAAATTGTCATCTGACAAGCATGTGCAATTAGGAAGAAGTACCAAATGATAAGGAAAATTAAGTTTTTAACCAGGCATTGACCTCAACATGGGAATTGATCCTAACTCTGGGAATGAGTTATATTTTAACTGTTCTTCAAGCTCACATCCAACAGAAGCTAGAATGTGTGTGTGTGTTCGTGTGTTTTGTCTCACTGATGTATGCCAAGTTCCAGGCACATACTAAAACCCTGAAATATTTTTGAATGAACAAATTAACTTCACTCCTTTGATTAAAATATTATATTGGTTTCCATTACAAATCTGAACTCCTGACCAAGGTCTACATAGTTGCATACACTGACTCTCCCTCTTTCTCCACTTCATTTTGTATCCTTTCTTCTCTTGCCAACAGCACTGCAAATCTAATGGCTCCTTTGAAGTGATGAATATGATAAGTTCCTACCTGTATTAGGAAAGATCCGATCTCAAATTCTGTGGCTTTTGTCTAGAATATATTCCTCCCAACCTTGTTTCCTTATCAGTCCTGTCTTCAGTTTTTTTTTGTTTTTGTTTTTTTTTTTTTTTTTTTTTTTTTTTTTGCCAAGTTCTTAATCAATTATCTGTTGAAAGTTTTTGTACTAGAGGTATTTTCCCTGGTCACCCTAAGTAAACCTCCCCCTAGCCACCACACATGTACATCATCATTTTTTCTTTATTCTTGTACTAAACATAATGGTATATTTGTTTACTTGTTTTTCCCCTGTTCCTCCACTGGATTTCATGTCCCATAAGGCTAAGGGGTAATAATTTCATATTTCATTTGTGCTTTTCTATGTCTAGCACATAAGAGATGCTCAATAAATGGTTGATGAGTAACTGAGTAGTCAACACAATTATCATAGAACATAGCTTTTAATTCTCATTTTCAAGGGATCTTTTAAAAGAATTGACAATAAATAAGCTCCATTAACTTGACCTTCAATTTTCAGGATGTAGACTTCTGACTTGAATTCCAAGTCGATATTAATTAAGTAAAAGGTTCATTCCTTATTAAGCCAAGCCTGGCCATGTGAGGCTATATCTGCAGCTGTTCAGGAGTCTCTAAAAGTCTAGCATCATGATTGACACTATCAACAATTCTTGGTCATCTTTTGAATATATTTCTGCAAATATGAGTTTTGAGGATGAAGATGCACTAGAAGTGATTTATATTAGTTAATTACTGACATGTCCATACACATGCATTTTACTTTCATCTGAATCAATATGCAATTCAGATTGGTCCTAAATCCTCTTCACTTTTATTTCATATGAATTTATTACTACTCACTCAGTGCTGTAAAGCTTAATTAAAGTCAGTGGCTGTGTCTCGATTATTCTAATTACTTGACACATAGCATGTGAGCACTTTCAATGCTAAATAATAAGCATGATTCAATACTTCTTATTTTATTTTATTAAACTTTTTTCTGACCACCAATTATAGAAAAAAGACTGCAATACACTGGAGAGTGGATGACCTATTGGCACTATCTTCAATTAGTAATGTTATGGGCCATGCCCAAATTCTTAATTTGGTCATCTTTGTTATTATTGCTGCTTTATTTTGTCTGTTTGTATCAGGATACTGATGATATCGCCACTAACACACACTTGTTATTAAATGTGCATAAAAAGTCTGTGCATGCTTATTTAAAAGAAACTATTGCATTTGCCAATCTTTCTCCTACCCCTTCATCTTCCTCCGATAACCTGTAAGTGGAGGCTGTCTACCTATGCCTTGCTATTCTTAAAGCCAAGTTTTAAATTTCACCTCTCCTCAAAATTAACACTGATTACCACAAATCCCTTACATCTCAACTCCTTAACACTTACATCTAATACTACATTATTTTTATTCATTTTCATATGATATTACAATCTAGCAATTTCATCAATTTTATGAGTGAATATCTTATTTTTGTATACATTATACAACTGTCTTGCCCATAGTGGATATTAGATTGCTTAAGATTTTCATTTAAATTTTTAAAATAATGGAAATGTCATACCAAATAGGACAAATATCAACCATGTGTTCACTCTTTAAAATGAATTTAATATGAAATTTTAAAATTACTTGTGATCAATCCTTGCTATCACCTTTGCCCCCAGTGTAGTGTGCAGTGTATTATGTGAAACATTTGGTGCCAAGATTTGTTTAATGTCCTGCCTATTCTGAAAGCTTTTAACCCTTTCAGCACTAAATGAACTCTTCCCATAACCCTCCTGAGTCAAAGTGAAGAATATGGACACATTGCAAGCTTTCTATTCATTGCATTTCCTGCACTATGCTCAGAGGGATTTGCTTTTCCTCAAAGTAGAGTCTATCAACCAGTCGTTGCCACCCACATAAAGGATCATAAAGGATATCAACTACAGACTGTTGAATGGGCATAAAGATCTATCTAAACTTCTTATGTGCGTGTGTGTGTCCATGAAGTCACAGAAATAGATAGACACAGGAGGGGAGAAGTCACTGGCAGGCCATTAACTTCATGGCCTTCACATCCACTTGTCTGAATAATCTTATATATTCAGTTATTAATATCTAATCATCTCCCAAAACAGAATGCACAAAGTCAAGTTGAGTTCACTGGTGAATTTCACCAAATATTTAAAGAACACATACCAATTCTCTACCTCTATCAAAAGGTGGAAGCAAGAAGAATAATTCTAAACTTTTCCAATGATGACTATGTTTCATTGCTATTTAAAACAAAATTACAGGAAAAGAAACCTACAGCTGATATGTCTCATGAAAATAGAGGCAAACCTGCCCCAAACAGTAGAGTTAGAAACGTGCCAGGGGATTCCAATTCAATCCCATCAAGGTGGCATGTACCAATACCATCTCACTAGGCAAAGTGATCAGTTTCAGTTAATAATTGATCATAATGATAGGATTAAGAGTCAAAAGGATCACATAAACAAGACTAGTGTCTGCTAATACTATCTGATAGAATTAAAAAGGGAGAGAACGATCCAACATGGGAAGCAGAATACACAGCAGACTCATAGAATTGCAGATGTCCTAAACAGCACTCTGGCCTCAGAATCAGCCCTTAAGGCATTCGGATCTGGCTCAAGAGCCCATGAGAGTATTTTAGGCATGGAAAGCCAAGACTGTGGTAAAATGAAAAAAAAAAATGACCTAAATGAAAGATCTCTGCAAGTGAGATTCCAGAAGAAAGAACAGGCCATCAAAGAAGGAGGTACCTTTCCCTGAGGGGAGGAGAGAACTTCCACTTTGACTCTGACCTTGTCTAAATAAGATCAGAGTTGGCAAACTCAAGAGGCTTCCATAGCCTTGGCAGCTCATGACAAGAGCCTCGGGTGATTACTGACATCATAAACAAGAGTGTCAATTGTTAAGTCAACAACGGAAGTCACTGTGCACTTACTCCCCATGTAGGATCTCTGTCCTTAATGTGCTGTACAATGTGAATTAACGGTATAACTAGTATTCAAACAGTACTTTACACTTTGTGTTTCTGTGTGGGTGCAAACTGTTGAAATCTTTACTTAGTATACACTAAATTGATCTTCTGTATATAAAGATAATTGAAATTGAATGTTGATGTGAATGGGATGGGAGAGGGAGCGGGAGATGGGATGGTTGCAGGTGGGAGGGAGGTAATAGGGGGAAAAAGTCACTGTAATCCAAAAGCTGTACTTTGGAAATTTATATTTATTAAATAAAAGTTAAAAAAAGAAAATAGAGGCAAAAATTCTCAATAAAATATTGAAATCAAATCAAACAACATGTAAAAAGAATTATACAACACACCTAAAAAGAATTACATGCACACCACCCCAGGTGTGCAAGGTTATTTCAAATTTTTTTTAAAAAAAATTAAGTCAAATAAACCAGACAAAGAAAACATATCACATGTAAATTTTGATAGATGCAGAAAAATTTGAAATAATCAACCACCCTGAAGTGGGTATTTAGTCTGGCAATTAAAAAAATAGTTAGAATACCCATAACCCACATCAGGGTGCCTGAGATTGATACCAGCTTAGACTCCTAATTCTAGCTTCCTACTAATGGAGACCCTACGACTCATGTAATTGGATTCATACTATCTGCATCAGAGACCTGGATTAGGGTCATGCTTCTCAGCTTCAGTAGCACCTCAGCAATTTCTCTCTCTCTCTCTCTCTCTCTCTCTCTCTCTCTCTCTCTCTTCCCCTCCCTCCTTCCTTCCCTTCCTCTATCATCCCTTCCCTCCCCCCCTCCCCCTAGTAGGTAATCATTCATGATAAAAACTTTAGCAAATTCAGACTAGAGGAGAAGTTTCTCAGCTTTATAAAAAGATCTTCAAAATAAAACCCAATAGCTAACATTGCACAAAATGGTGACCCAAATAAGTTTGCAATCAAGACGAAGATGTCTCTGTTCATTCCTCCTTTCAAAAAATAATGCTATAAATCATAGCTAAAGCATTAAGACAACAGAAATAAAGAAAAGATGCATGCTATGTTTGCAGGTGACATGACTCTATGTACCACATCTGAAAGAATCAATAACAACAATAAAATATCCTTCTGGAACTAGCATGCAATTATAGCAAGATTACAGGACAGTTAATATACAATATAATTTACTTTCTTATATGCCAACAATGAACACATGAAAATTTGTATTGAAAAAAAAATACCACAGATGATGTTTTAGAGCAGCCCATATTTATTTTCTCCCGTTTTCTGTGGGTCATGCATTCAGTTGTGGCTTATCTGGGTCCTCTGTTTTCAGATTATTTATGAAAGCTGCAATCAAAATGTGAGTCAGGATTTGGGTCTCACATGAAAACACAACGAGGGAAGGATTTATTTCTAAGTTCATGTGGTTGGTTGTTAGACTTAAGTTCAATCAGTGCTGTTGAAGTATAGACCTAAATTCCTTCTGGGGCAATAGCTTGGGGACACGTTCAGTTACCCGTCACATGGATTTCTCCATAGGACACCTTACAAAGTCATAGCTTTCTTCTTTATTTTTTTAAGGATTTGTTTATTTCAAATTCAGAATGATAGAGAGGAGACATCAAGAAAGAGAGGGAGAGAGAGAGTGAGAGAGAGAGTGAGTTTTCATCCACTGGCTTATTCCCCAATTAGCCACAAAAACCATGTATGGAATAGGCTGAAGCCAGAAGCCAGAAATTCCATCCTGGTCTCCTATGAGATAGAAGGGGCCAAGCACTTTGGTCATCTTCTGCTGCCTTCCCAGGTCCATTAATAGGAATCTGGACTGAAGGCAGAGTATCCTAGGCTTGAACAGAGACTTCACTATGGAATGCTGGTGTTGCAAGCAGTGGATTAACATGTCACGCCACAATGCCTGCTCTGATGTAACAGTTTTCTTTGGCAGCATATACAACTTGTTATGGGATAATGAAGGTGATGTTTCTTGTCACATTGAAGAATTTTTCCACATGGAGAGAGACAGTGAGCAAAGCAAGATTTACTGAATGTGAAAAACTTCCTGCTACTTCAGTCAGGATAGGGGTGGTCTCCATGAGAGATGACCCTAAGAAGCCTGGCTTCTTTTATGCACAAAAGTGGCTACCTATCAGGGTAGGAGGATAAGAGCTATCAAAAGATCAGAGGGCTAGAATAACAACCAAAGAGAAACAGGGATGAAATCCATCAGAGGCAGGAATAAAAACCCATCACAGGGCTAGAATCTTTAATCCTATCTGGCCTGCTCTCTCTTTCTCCTGGGAAGTTAATTCTGACAGGCCATCCCAGCTGCAGTTTTTTGGCGGTTCAAATGAAGCTATAGGTCCCTGCATCACAGTTCAAATCTTCCTTCTGTCCACTCACTCTAGCACTGGTACTATTGCTTAATGTAGTCCTCAATCATGCCCCTCCATGTAAATTTTCCTGGGTAAACAGATCT